>OY728145.1:1225103085-1230003676 GCA_963277665.1 Viscum album | reverse complement strand
ATGATTAGATTATCTTTTCAATTGGTTTTAAAGTGAAATTAGAATATATTTTTACAGTTTAATCCAATATTGGTCTTTGGATTTAATTTCACCTTGAAGTTGGACATAGACTAGTGTTAATCTTTTGGTATATATTGTTTCATAAACACACACTATTTGTTCTGACAGCAGGAATTAATTCTTAAATCAATTAATGAAACTTATATGTTTTTAATTTTTTAAAATAGATATCATTTTTGAATTCGGAATATCAAATATAGCTTTGGGTGAATTTTTTGTATTTTTCTGAAAAACATCAAATTTTGATGAATAGTGAAACCACTAAGTGGTAGTTAAAGAAACTGATTTTTCATTTAAATGAAACTTTACCACTTCTGTGATTTGATTTTACATAATCCGACATACATGGTTGTCATTAGGAATTAAAATTTGTTTCAATGAGATTAAAATAATTTTGGTGAATAGTAACTTTTAAGTTTTATTAATCGCGATTAAAGGTAATTAGTGCAATTTACAGTAAAAATAATGGTTTAATAATATTAAATGACCTAGACACATGTCCTACCCTCATTTGATGTGTCATGGTCGACCAAGACAATCCATGGGTCAACTTGGGGACCCCATGGAGCCACTTTGGTAGGAAAATGACATAGATAACTTTTTATTTAATGGTAAAATAAAAATGTCACAAACATGAGTTGTTTTACTAAAAAAAATTAAATGGGGTTATACAAGTGATATTTTTTACTATAAATATTCATTAGAAAGCCTAAAAATATTTCAAACATCATGATATTTTTTTATAATTTTTAGTAATTAAATAAATTAAATTATTTATGACACCATGATGATGCCGTTATTACCTCATTATTTAACGATTAAAAAAATTGAAAAGATAATGTAAAATCTAAATACTAAACATTTAAAACACCTATTTTATGAGCATATTTCGAACCCTTAACACCTTATACACTGAATACATCAATTTGGGACCTTTAAAATCCGAAACATATTTGAAAATAAAGTAACATTTTATTCCATTCCAAGAGTACCCCTCCTCTTATCTTATAAAAGGACCCCACCTCTACCTCCTTACCCACACATATCAATCATTTGGATCGGCCAACCCATGCCCATTTCATCTCTCCACATCCCTATCTTCATCATTGAAGCCTCACCTTGGGTAGAAAGCTCTTCAATAAACCCTTATGGTTCAAACCAAATGGAGTTACCCGATTTTAAGGTAATGTCTTCACTTGTGTTCTTTTGTTTTATTTTGCTTCCTCAACCCCCTAAACACTTTTTATTCATTTATTTTGTAACAACTCCAGTACATTCAATATACTAGGATGTTGTTATAAGTATTATTCAAGCTACACTTACACACACCTACATCTAATGGTTAAAGAACATATTGTTTCTGTGAATGGGGAATTTCAGCCTCACGAAATGATGCTTGTTCAATATTCTTTTAACTCCTTCCAAAGGTGGCCATCAAGATTTCACTATATATGATATATAATATGTTTATGTTTTCTTTATTCTTCTTTATTTTTCATTTATTTTATACCTTTATGGTTTCCAATATGGGTAAACATGATATCTTCATTTTCAGAAGTGCAGACTACCGCCCCCTCAAAGTGATTTGATTCGTTATTACCATATGTGGTACGTATAAAAGATATATTTAATTATATTATATACGATACCATACTAGAATTATAATAATATTATGTATCATTATATTTTAATTCCATTAAATTAGAAATAAAAATGGAAGTAGTGTTCATGCGTACGTACGACTTACAGTCTCCATGAACGGTGCATTTCATTTCTTACCTCTAAATGTTATGTAAGATTATAAATTCAGGTATATAATAGATATATATTATATATATGATATATACATAATGAATATAATTCTGAAAATAATGGATATTTTACCCCAGGAACAAACTTGTAATTATAAAGAGTTTATTTTTGACGCAAGTAAGAATGATCGACAAAATGAACATTATTAACTTAAATAATTACATAGTGTTCATAACATGTTAATAAGTGATATAAAAGGAATAATGAACTTGAAAAAAATTCTTAAGAAAGTATAAATTAACACATGATTATTATTCAGGAGGTTAAATAACGATCGAGTCAAGTCGGACCCGAGGTAAGTGATCCTACCCCTCTCTTTCTTTTTAAGTACACTCTTTTATGTCATTCCATTTAAGCTCATCGTTCTTATTATTGGGATGTTCTTTTATATTAATATTTCTTTAATTTTTATGTTCATATTATCAGAGACCATACTTTCTCTCATTAATCAATTTTGGATGTTTTGAGTGGCACCGTTAGGCTGCTGAATTTTCGTAAGAGATCTAACCTCTCTCTTTCTTTTGAAGTACTCTCCTTTATGTCACTTATTTTAAGCACCTATTTGTTATGTTGGGGTATGTTATTTTATTACACTTGATGTAAATTTTATTTCAATATGATGAGAGACCCTATTTGATCTCATCAATCCATTTTTGTAAGATTTAAGTGGCACCGTTAGGCTGGCGAGTTTTCGTAAGGTATTTTTCATCTCACTTTTATTCCAGTGAGATTTATGCCACATTTACCACCATTTTCATTGATTGGTATGTATAATTCCCATTATTCTACTCTTTTTGTAATAAATATTCATTTATGAGTATTTACATCAATTATATATTGCCCTGCTTTCATGGGGTGTATGTTTCGAAAGA
This sequence comes from Viscum album, assembly GCA_963277665.1. Lineage (NCBI taxonomy): Eukaryota > Viridiplantae > Streptophyta > Magnoliopsida > Santalales > Viscaceae > Viscum > Viscum album. The sequence goes on along the minus strand of OY728145.1, from coordinate 1,230,000,932 downwards.
TACCCAAATCGGTAAGGGAACCATTCACCCTCCTCTTTTTAAAAGACTTCTTTTGTTATGGATTTTAATTTAAATCTTTTAATTTTGGGATATGTTCTTATATATCCTTATATATGTAAATTTTATGTCCAAGTGATGATATACCATTTTATCTCCCATCAACTAATTTTATTAATTTTAAAGTGACGTCGTTAGACTGTCGAATTTTATCAAGGGAACTTCTTAACCCAATATTGATTTCTTTGGGTTCAACATGTAGTTATTGAATATGTAATCCTTTGAATATGTGTGAATTAACTTTTATTGTTTTACACTTAATATCCACTTATATTGGGTGTATTTATATTTTTCACACATAATCATGAGATTGATTTATCTTTAATTTAAGGATACATCTTTATAAGGGATTTCATCTCATTTTACATTTCTAATTGATATTTCATTGTTTTTATGCACCAATTCACTATTATATGGTGTATGTACTGTCCCTTGTAATATTATATCATGAATCCATTTATTCACATTATATTATAATGTTTTGATTAAATGTTATTCCTCAATTATGGTATTCAAGTGTCTCTCGTTTTGATAAAAACACTTTAACTAAAATTTCGTTTCAAATGTTTTAATGAATTATTCTTATAAATATTTGTCATTAATATCCCTGTTTTCAAAATGGTTTTAAGGATTTAATTATATGGATATTAATGGTTTAAAAGGTTAAAAACTTCAAAGTGGTATGGGGCACTTTTATTCAAAAATCACTTTATTAAATGTTTTAAATGGTTTTGAAAATGGTTTTTAGAATGGATTCATTATCTTACAATGTTATATAGTTATTACAATGTGGTAATGTTATCTTTCCATTATGCTTATGTTATGTGCTATGATTATGTTATGGTTATTGGGTATTGTTTATGAAGATGGGTGGTTCTATGATAAACTAAGGAGGGTGAGCCCGATATAGCTCTCCAATGCATTGGGTAACGCCAAGGGGTTAAACGTTAAGTTTCTTCGAAGAGATTTAAGGAATATGCTGTGATGGGTATTCCAAACGTAACCAAGAGGGTTAATCCCTATGTAAAAATGCTAGGAATTCCTCATGTTACCATTATTTCTTATGATTTCTATGATTTATTCATGATTTTATGAGGTATGTTAAAGTGATTATGTATTATGATTAAAGTATGATTTCATACATGGTATAATGTTTTCATTTCATACTTTTATATCCCTTACTGAGCTTTTTATGCTCATTCCAAGTTTTTGAAATGTTTTTCACAGGTCAAGGGAATGGTACACGATATGATGATAGTGTCAAGGAAGTGCCAAGAAAGAATCCATGTTTTATTTTAAATATGTTTCCATTGATGGGAAAAATTAATACTATCTTTTATGTAACCTCTTTGTTTAGTTGTGGAATGTAATGCACGTTTTAGGATCTAATTCTCTAAAACACTAAAACTGAAAATATCCTCAATGTGTAATCTTGTAATAACTCATGATTAAGTATGGTTTAAGGCTGGGGCCTTATAGTTGGTATCAAAGGTCGGTTTAGATTACTTTAGAGGTTAGAGTGTTGTTTTTTATTAAGTGAAAATTTGTGTATGACCATAATGGTTATTATATTGGATAGAGTCATTGTTATTTTTGAATGTTGGAATGAGTTTGAGATAACTTGTATAATTATTTCTTAGTGTTTATCTTCCTCTTTAGTACATGATGATTTTCTTGATATTCTCACACTGACCATCTTGGTTTTAGTAAATGGATGGATCTAGCAGGCACCAAAGTGACAATGAGTTTAAAGGAAACTGTGGTGGTTCTCTGATTAAGAGACTGGATGAAATGGGGGATTCAATGAGAAAACTCATGGTTATTCTAAACCGACTATCAGGGGTCATGATCAACCACTTAAACCCTAGTTAGTTCTCTAATTCCTCTTGTACGAGAGAACCAACTCGATGTGGAAGTTCATGTTATAATTATAAAGGTAACCATTATGGTTTATATGATCCTTACATTTGAGTTAATTATGGGTTACTATATGTTATGATGGAAGATGAAAGGCTTGAGTTAAAGTTGAGGTTAAAGTATGTTATGGTTATTTTCAAAGGATTTATCTAATTTTGGGGAATGTTTAAAGAATTATGTAGCTTTTGAAAAAGGACAACACACAGAACGTTTGACAACCCATCGCGTCGGACAAAGCTGTGGGAATCGAACCCACAACCAAAGTGCGACTAGTATTTATCGCCTACCACTGGACTATGTGAAGTCCCTGGTTAGTTTGACTAATTCTTTTTAGTGACAAGATTTTAGGAATCATGAGTATGTTTATTTTGGGTTATCTATGGAAATTATTAACCTATCATGGGGGATATTTTATTAGCTTAATTACTTTTCAATACGAGACTTTAAGAGTAACTGATGTTGTTTGGAGATAAATGTTAATATTTAACTTGGAAGAAAATGTGGTTAAATCCTTCAAATATTTGGGTTTCAATCTTAGATTGGTTTAATTTTTGTATTTGTTGAACTTTGGGTCTTGTTGGACAAATTTTGGAGAGTAAAAAAAGATTTCTTTTTTTATAAAGGATTATCCTTTTTGGGTATTATCTGATCTCATACTAACCTTTTTGTTTTATTTTTGGTTATGGTCTAAAGACATGGGAAGTATATAGTTCTCTTTTTTGTATTAGGTGACTCTCTAGAAGTTTATTATAGCTCTCTTAATGTTAAAAAGTCATCCTAAATACTTATCTTTTGGAGAAAATATGAGTTCGTGTAAGAAATCTACTAAAAGTTGAAAGTGAACATGACATGTAAGTATGTTTCCTTATGTTTTAGTTAAGCTCAAAAAAAATTCATCAATGAAAATTAACTAAACAAAATATTGTCCATTAACCTTTCCTACTGGGGAAACCAATACCGTTTAACCCATCACAATTTTTTGATTTTCTAGAGGTTAACTTTCTCCTAAACACGTTTTCTATCACACTCCCTCAGAACATGACCCTTTGTTTTTTTCTTCCATATCCATGTTTTCATACATGTAATACTAGTATTGGTTAACTCGGGTGACCATTGTACTTCCCTTTCTTTCTTTTAATGTGATAGTTCAATTTACTCCTTTTTTGATCTGGGGATTTCAATGATGTTTCCGAGCCCAATTTTAAAATTGTGCGGATGCAATTCCAAAAAGGGGGGAAGGATGTAACACCCCAGGTAAATAAAGAATAATACATTTTTATATTTACCCCTATTTTTGAATAAAATGTTAATATTAATTTAAATGGAACACTATGCTCGATGGCTTACCCAATACGCAACAACGAGTTCCTTTGAAATCTTACTTTGCACTACAATAATAAAATAATTTTATTTTAAATGGTAGTTAACACCTAGCCGTTGTAATGACGGGATTGAACATAACTAACAAAAAAATGATTATATATGTTTTTCAAATATTTTTAGTTTTTACAATAATGTTAGAGGATTAAAAATGCGAATGAATCCAATTTTAAGTGTAAACATTCTAATATTCTTTAAAAGGTTGATTAACTGTCTTTTGATAGAGAACCTCTTTTAAATCCAAATTTTGAAAATTTTATGTGTTATATTTTTCAAAATAAAATTCTTCTTCAGAATCGGGACATCCAAATTTACTTTGGGTAAATTTTTAGTATTTTTCGAATAAAGTTGATTTTTTTAATGAATAGTGAAAAATGATATATTTTAATTCAAAACCACTTTTTAATCTAATTTATTTTTATGATTAGATTATCTTTTGGATTGTTTTTAAAGTAAAATTAGAATATATTTTTACAATTTAATCCAATAGTGGTCTTTGGAATCAATTTCACTTTGAAATTGGACTTAAACTAGTGTCAATCTTTTGATATATATTGTTTCATAAAAACATGTTATTTGTTCTGACAGCGGGAATTACTTATTAAATTAATTAATGAAACTTATTTGTTTTGAATTTTGTAAAATAGAAATCATTTTTGAATTCGGAATAACAAATATAGCTTATGGTGAATTTTTGGTATTTTTCTGAAAAACATCAAATTTTGATGAATAGTGAAACGACTAAGTGGTAGTTAAAGAAACTGGTTTTTCTTTTAAATGAAACTTTACCACTTTTGTGATTTTATTTTAAAAAATCTCACATACATGGTTGTCATTTTTTTGAAAAATGTGGTTCAATGAGATTAAAATAATTTTGGTGGATTGTAACTTTTAATTTTTAATAATCGCGATTAAGGGTAATTAGTGTAATTTAAGGTAAAAATAATAGTTTGATAATATTAAATGACCTAAAAAAATTTCCTACCCTCATTGGATGTCTCATGGCAGATCAAGACAATCCATGGGTCAACTTGGGGGCCCCGTGGAGCCACTTTGGATGGAGAATGACATAAATAACTTTTTATTTAATGTTAAAATAAAAATGTCACAAACATGAGTTGTTTTACTAAATCAATTTTTAAATGGGATTATAATAGTCATATTTTTTACTATAAATATTAATTATAGAGTTAAATAATATTTCCAACATCATCATATTTTTTTTAGAATTTTTAGACATTAAATAAATTAAATTATTTATGACACCATGACGATGCAGCAATTACCTCACTATTTAACGATTTAAATAAAATGAAACGATAATGTAAAATTTATGGCCTAAACATGTAAAACACCGATTTTATGAGCCTATTTCGAACAATTATCACCTTATCCTCCACGTACATCAATTTGGGACCTTTAAAATCTGAATCATATTTGAAAATAAAGTGACATTTTATACCATTCCAAGAGTGCCCCTCCTCTTCTCTTATAAAAGGCCCCCACCTCTACCTCCTTACCCACACCTCTCAAGCCTTTGGATCGCCAACCCCTTCCCATTTCATCTCTAAACATACCTCTCTTCATAATTTAATCCTCACAATGTTCATAAAGCTCTTCAAGAAACCATTCTGTTTCAAACCAAATGGAGTTACCTGATTTTAAGGTAATGTCTTCACTTGTGTTCTTTTGTTTTATTTTTCTTCTCCAACCCCCTAAACTATTTTTATTAATTTCTTTTGTAACAACTCCAGTATCTTCAATATACTAGGATGTTGTTATATGTATGATTCAAGCTACACTTACACACACCGACATCTAATGGTTAAAGAACATAATGTTTCTGTGGATGGTGAATTTCAGCCTCATGAAATGATGATTGTTCAATATTCTTTTAACACCTTCCAAAGGTGGATATTAATATGTCACTATATAAGATATATAATATGTTTATGGTTTCCTTAAGCTTCTGTATTTTTCATTTATGGTATACCTTTATGGTTTCCATTATGGGTAAACGCGATATCTTCGTTTTAGGAAGTGCGGACTACCGCCCCCTCAAAGTGATTTGTTTCGTTAATACCATATGTGGTACGTATGAAGTATATATTTAATGATATTATATATTATACCATACTGGAATTATAATTTTATTATGTATCATCATATTTTAATTCCATTAAATATGAAATAGAAATGGATGTAGCGTTCATGCGTACGTACGGCTTACCGTCTCCATGAATGGTGCATTTCATTTCTTACCTCTAAATGTTATGTAATATTATAAATTCAGGTATATAATGGATATATATGATATATATGATATATACATAATGAATATAATTCTGGAAATAATGGATATTTTACCCCATGAACAAACTTGTAATTATAAAGAGTTATTTTTGACTCAAGTAGCAATGATCGACAAAACGGCCATTATTAACTTAAATAATTACATAGTGTTCATAAAATGGTAATAAGTGATATAAAATGAATAATGAACTTGAAAAAAGTTCTTAATAAAGTATAAATTAACTCAAGTTTATTATTCAGGTGGTTAAAGAACGACCGAGTCAAGTCGGACCCGAGGTAAGGGATCCTACCCCTCTCTTTTTAAGTACACTGTTTTATGTCATTCATTTTAAGAACATATTTCTTATGATTGGGATGTTATTTTATATTAATCTTACTGTACTTTTTATGTTCATTTGATTAGAGACCCTACTTTCTCTCATCAATCAATTATCGAAGTTTTGAGTGGCGCTGTTAGGCTGCCGAATTTTCATAAGAGATCAAACCACTCTCTTTCTTTTTAAGTACTCTCCTTTATGCCACTTCTTTTAAGATTATATTTGTTATGTTGGGGGATATTATTTTATTCAAATAGATGTACATTTTATGTTAATATGATGAGAGACCTTATTTGATCTCATCAATCCATTTTTGGATGATTTAAGTGGCGCTGTTATGCTGCCGAGTTTTCTTAAGGGATTTTTCATCTCACTTTTATTACCGTGAGATTTATGCTACATTTGCAACCATTTCCGTTGAGTGATATATATAATTCCCATTATTCTACTATTTTGTAATATTCTTTCATTTATGAGTATTTACATCAATGATGTATTTTCCTGCTTTCACGGGGTGTATGTTTCGAAAGATACCCAAGTCGGTAAGGGAACCTTTCACCCACCACTTTTTAAAAGACTTAGTTTGTTATGTATTTTAATTTAAATGTTTTTATGTTGGAATATGTTCTTATATATACTTATAGATGTAAATTTTATGTCCAAGTGATGAGATACTATTTTCTCTCTCATAAACTAATTTTATGACTTTTAATGTGGCGCTGTTAGGCTGTCGAATTTTACCAAGGGAACTTTTTAACCAAATTTCGATTTCTTTGGGTTCAACTTATAGTTATTGAATATGTAATCCTTTGAATATGTTTGAATGACTTTTGATTGTTTTACACTTAATATCCACTTATATTGGGTGTATTTATATTTTTCAAACATAATTATGAGATTGATTTATCTTTATTTTAAGGATACATCGTTTATAAGGGATTTCATCTCATTTTACATTTCTAATTGAGATTTCATTGTTGTTATGCACCGATTCACTCTTATATGGTGTATGTACTGTCCCTTGGAATATTATATCATGAATCCATTTATACTCATGATATTATAAAGTTTTGATTAAATGATATTCCTCAATTATGGTATTCAAGTGTCTCCCATTGTGTTAAAATCCCTTTAACTAAAATATCGTTTCAAATGTTTTAATGAATTATTCTTATAAATATTTTTCATTAATATCCACGTTTTCAAAATGGTTTTAAGGATTTCATTGTATGGATATTAATGGTTTAAAATGTTAAAAACTTCAAAGTCGTATGGGGCACTTTTATTCAAAAATCGCTTTATTAAATGTTTTAAATGGTTTTTAGAATGGATTCATTATATTAAAATGTTATATTTTTTTTAAAATGTGGGAATTTTATCTTTACTTTATGCCTATGTTATGTGATATGATTATGATATGGTTCATGGGCATTTTTTATTAAGATGGGTGGTTCCGTGATAATCTAAGGGCAGTTGAGCCTGATATAGCTCTCCAATGCATTGGGTAACGCAAAGCGGTTAAACGTTAAGGTTTCTCCGAAGAGATTTAGGGAATATATTGTGATGGGTATTCCAAATGTAACCAAGAGGTTTACTCCCTATATAAGAATGTTATGAATGCCTCATGTTACCTTTATCTCTTATGATGTCTATGATTTATTCATGATTTGATTAGGTATGTTAAATTTATTATGTTTTATGAGTAAAGTATGATTTCTTACATGGACTAATGTTTTCATTCCATACTTTTATATCCCTTACTGAGCTTTTTATGCTCATACCAAGTCTTTGAAATGTTTTTCACAGGTCAAGGGAATGGTACAAGATATGATGATCGTGTCAAGGAAGTGTCAAGAAAGAATCTATGTTTTATTTCAATATGTTTACGTTGATGGGAAAAATGAATACTATATTTTATGAAACCACATTGTTTCAATGTGGAATGTAATGGAAGTTTTATGATCTAATTCCCTAAAGCTCTAAACCTGAAAAGATCCTCAATGTGTAATCTTGTAATAACTCAAGATTAAGTAAGGTTTAAGGCTGGGGCCTTATAGTTGGTATCAAAGGTCGGTTTAGATAACTTTAGAGGATAGAGTGTTGTTTTAGCATAAGTGACATGTTGTGTATGACCTCAATAGTTATTATATTGGATAGAGTCATTGTTGTTTTTGAAGATTAGAATGAGTTTGAGATAACATGGATAAGTATATCATTGTGTTTATCTTCCTCTTTAGTACATGATGATTTTGTTGATATACTCACACTGGCCTTTTTGGTTTTAGTAAATGGATGGATCTAGTAGGCACCAAAGTGAAATTGGGTTTGAAGGAAACTGTGGTGCTTTTCTGATTAAGAGACTGGATGAAATGGGAGATTCAATGAGAAAACTCGTGGTTATTCTAAACCGACTATCAGGAGTCATGATCAACCACTTGAACCCTGGTGAGTTCTCTAATTCCTCTTGTACGAGAGAACCCACTCGATGTGGAAGTTCATGTGATAATTATAAAGGTAACCATTAGGGTTTATATGATCCTTATATTTGAGGTAATTATGGGTTACTATATATTATGATGGAAGATGAAAGGCATGAGGTAATGTTGAGGATAAAATATGTTATGGTTATTTTCAAAGATTTTATCTCTTTTTGGGGAATGTTTAAGGAATTATGTAGTTTTGGAAAAAGGACAACACACTGACCGTGTGACAACCCGTCGCGTCGGACATAGCTGTGGGAATCGAACACACAACCAAAGTGCGACTGGTATTTATCGCCTACCACTGGACTACGTGAAGTCCTTGGTTAGTTTGAATAATTCATTTTAGTTACATGATTTTACGAATCATGAGTATGTTTATTTTGGGTTATCTAGGGAAATTATTAACATATCATGGAGGATATGTGATTAGCTTAATTACTTTTCAATATGAGTCTTTAAGATAAAATGATGTTGTTTGGAGATAAATGTTACAATTTAACTTAGAAGACAATGTGATTAAATCCTTCAGATATTTGGGTTTCAATCTTAGTTTGGTTTAATTTTGGTATTCGTTGAACTTTGGGTCTAGTTGGACAAATTTTAGATATTAAGAATAGATTTCATTTTTATAAAGGATTATCCTTTTTTAGGTATTATCTGATCTCATACTAACCTTTTTGGTTTTAGTTTTTGTTAAGGTCTAAAGACATGGGAAGTATATAGTTATCTTCTGTGGATTAGGTGATTCTCTAGAAGTTTATTATATCTCACTTAATGTAAACAAGTCATCCTAAATACTCATATTTTGGGGAAAATATGAGTTCGTGTAAGAAATCTACTAAAAGTTGAAAGTCAACATGACAAGTAAGTATGTTTCCTTATGTTTTACTTAAGCTAAAAAATTATTCAATAAAAATTAACTAAAAAATTTTTTTCTGTTAACTTTTCCAACTAGGGAATCCAATACCATTTATCCCATCACAAGTTTGTGATTTTCTGGTGGTTAACATTCTCCAAAACATGTTTTCTATCACACTCCCATAGAACATGACCCTTTGTTTTTCCTTCCATATCCATGTTTTCTTACATGTATTCCTAGTATTGGTTAACTCAGGTGACCTTTGTACTTCGCTTTCTTTCCTTTAATGTTATAGTTTAATGTACTCCTTTTTCGATGTGGGTATTTCAATGACGTTTCCGAGCGCAATTTTAAAATTGTGAGGATGCAATTTCCACAAGGGGGGAAGGATGTAACACCCCATGTAAATAAAGAATAAGACATTTTTGTATTTACCCCTATTTGTGAATAAAATGTTAATATTAATTTAAAGGGAACATTATGCTCGCTGGCTTACCCAAAACGCAACAACGAGTTCCTTTGAAATCTTACGTTGCACTCTAATAATAAAATAATGTTATTTTAAATGGTATTTAACACCTAGATATTGTAATGACGGGACTGAACAGAACTAACAAAAAAATGATTATATATGTTTGTCAAATATTTTTACTTATTACAATAAATGATAGAGGATTAAAAATGCGAATGAATCCAATTTTAAGCGTAAACATTCTAATATTCATTAAAAGGTTGATTAACCGTCTATTGATGGAGAACCTATTTTAAATCACCATTTTGACAAATTTATGTGTTATATTTGACAAAATAAAATTCTTCTATATAATCAGGATATCAAAATTTACTTTGTGTAAATTTTTAGTATTTTTCCAATAAAGTTCAATTTTTAATGAATAGCGAAAATGATGTATTTTAATACAAACCCTATTTTTAATCCAATTTATTTATATTATTAGATTATATTTTTAATTGGTTTTAAAGTGAAATTAGAATATACTTTTACATTTTAATCCAATAGTGGTCTTTGAATTAATTTCACTTTTAAATTGGACTTAAGTCAGTGTCAATCTTTTGATATATATTGTTTCACAAAAACACGCTATTTGTTCTGACAGCAGGAATTAATTATTAACTTGATTAATGAAACTTATATGTTTTGAATTTTGTAAAATAGAAATCATTTTTGTATTCAGAATATCAAATATATCTTAGAGTGAATTTTTGGTATTTTTCTGAAAAACATCAAATTTTGATGAATAGTGAAACCACTATGTGGTAGTTAAACAAACTGTTTTTTCGTTTAAATTAAACATTAACACTTCTATGATTTCATTTTCAAAAATACAACATACATGGTGGTCATTAAGAAGTAAAATGTGGTTCAATGAGATTAAAATAAATCTTGGTGAATAGTAGCTTTTAAGTTTTATTAATCGCGATTAAAGGTAATTAGTGTAATTTAAGGTAAAAATAATGGTTTTATAATATCAAATGACCTAGAAACATGTCCTACCCTAATTGGATGTGTCCTGGACGACAAACAAAATCCATGTGTCAACTTGGGGTCCCCATGGAGCCACTTTGTTTGGAAAATGACATAAATAAATTTTCATTTAAAGTTAAAATAATAATGTCACAAACATGAGTTGTTTTACTAAAACAAATTAAATGAGGTTATAAAAGTCATATTTTTTACTATAAATATTTATTAGAATGATAAAAAAATATTTCCTACATCATAAGATTTTTTTTATAATTTTTAGACACTAAATAAATTAAATTATTTATGACACCCTGATGATGCAGCAATTACCTCATTATTTATCGATTTAAATAAAATGAAATGATAATGTAAATCTAAGGCCTAAAAATGTAAAACACCTATTTGATGAATATACTTCGAACCCTTATAACTTTATCCTCTAAATACATAAATTTGGGATCTTTAAAATCCGAAAGACATTTGAAAATAAAGTAACATTTTATACCTTTCCAAGAGTGCCCCTCCTCTTCTCTTATAAAAGGCCCCCACCTCTACCTCCATACCCACACCTCTCAAGCCTTTGGCTCGTCAACCCCAGCCCATTGCAACTATCCACATCCCTCTTTTCATTATTGAAGCCTCACCTTGGGCAGAAAGCTCTTCCTGAAACCCTTCTGGTTCAAACCAAAAAGAGTTACCCGATTTGAAGGTAACATCTTCACTTGTGTTCTTTAGTTTTATTGTCCTTCTCCAACCCCCTAAACTCATTTTATTCATTTATATTGTAAAAACTACATTAAAATCAATATACTAGGATGATGTTATAATAAGGAATCAAGATACACTTACACACACCTACATCTAATGGTTAAAGAACATATTGTTTCGGTGGATGGTCAATTTTAGCCTCACGAAACGATGATTGTTCAATATTCTTTTAACACCTTCCAAAGGTGGCCATTAATATGTCACTATATATGATATATAATATATTTCTGTTTTCCTTATGCTTCTGTATTTTTTAATTATTGTATACCTTTATGGTTTCCATTATGGGTAAACATGATATCTTCATTTTAAGAAGTGCGGACTACCGCCCCCTCAAAGTGATTTGATTCGTTAATAACATATGTGGGATGTATAAAGGATAGATTTAATGATATTATATATGATACCATATTGGAATTATAATACTATTATGTATCGTTATATTTTAATTCCATTAAATATGAAATAGAAATGGAAGTAGCGTTCATGCGTACGTACAACTTACCATCTCCATGAATGGTGCATTTTATTTCTTACCTCTAAATGTTATGTAATATTATAAATGCATGTATATAATGGATATATATGATATATATAATATCTAAATAATTAATATAATTCTGGAAATAATGGATATTTTACCCTATGAACAAACTTGTAATTATAAAGAGTTTATTTTTTACTCAAGTAGCATTGATCGACCAAACGACCATTATTAACATAAATAATTACATAGTGTTCATAAAATGTTAATAAGTAATATAAAGGGAATAATTAACTTGAAAAAAGATCTTAAGAAAGTATAAATTAACTCAAGTTTATTATTTAGGAGGTTAAAGAATGATCGAGTCATGTCGGACCCGAGGTAAGGGATCATACCCCTCTCTTTTTTTTAAGTACACTCATTTATGTCATTCCTTTTAAGATCATATTTCTTATGATTGGGATGTTATTTTATATTACTCTAACTGTAATTTTTATTTTCCTATGATGAGAGACCCTACTTTCTCTCATCAATCAATTTTGGAAGTTTTGAGTGGCGTCGTTAGGCTCTCGAATTTTTGAAAGAGATCCAACCTCTTTATTTCTTTTTAAGTACTCTCCTTTATGTCACTTCTTTTAAGCTCCTACTTGTTATCATGGGGGATGTCCTTTTATTCCACTTGATGTAAATTTTATGTTAATATGATGAGAGACCCTATTTGATCTCATCAATCCATTTTTGGAAGTTTTAAGTGGCACCGTTAGGCTGCCGAGTTTTCGTAAGGGATTTTTCATCTCACTTTTATTCCCGTGAGATTTATGCTACATTTGACACAATTTACGTTGAGTGGTATATATACTTCCCATTATTATACTCTCTGTTTAATATAAATTTTTTTATGAGTATTTACATCAATGATGTGTTGTACTTCTTTCATGGGGTGTATGTTTTGAAAGATACCCATGTCGGTAAGGGAACCTTTCAATCTCTTCTTTTTAAAAGACTTCTTTTGTTATATCTTTTAATTTACATATTATTATATTGGGATATGTTCTTATATATCCTTATAGATTTAAATTTTATGTCCATGTGATGATATAACATTTTCTCTCTCATAAACTAATTTTATGAATTTTAAAGTGATGCAGTTAGGCTTTCGAATTTTACCAAGGGAACTTCTTAACCCAATTTTGATTTCTTTGGGATCAACATGTAGTTATTGAATATTTAATCCTTTGAATATGTTTTAATGACCCTTTATTGTTTTACACATAACATCCACTTATATTGGGTGTATTTATATTTGTCACACATAATTATGAGATTGATTAATCTTTAATTTAAGGATACATTCTTTATAAGGGATTTCATCTCATTTTACATTTATAATTGATATTTCATTTTTGTTATGCACCAATTCACTCTTATATGGCGTATGTACTGTTCCTTGGAATATTATATCATGAATCCATTTATTCTCATGATATTATAATGTTTTTATTAAATTTTATTCCTCAATTATGGTATTCAAGTGTCTCTCATTCTGTTAAAAACCATTTAACTAAAATATCTTTTCAAATGTTTTAATGAATTATTCTTCTAAATATTTCTCATTAATATCCATGTTTTCAAAATGCCTTTATGGATTTAATTATATGTATATTAATGGTTTAAAATGTTAAAAACTTCAAAGTGGTATGGGACACTTTTATTCCAAAATCACTTTATTAAATTTTTTAAATGGTTTTGAAAATTGTTTTTAGAATGGATTCATTATCATAAAATGTTATATTGTTATTACAATATGGGAATTTTATCTTTCCTTTATGATTATGTTATTTTCTATGATTATGTTATGGTTCTTGGGCATTTTTTATGAAGACGGGTGGTTTCGTGATAAACTAAGGGCGGGTGAGCCCGATATAGCTCTCCAATGCATTGGGTAACACGAAGGGGTTAAACGTTAAGGTATATCCGAAGAGATTTGGGGAATATACTGTGATGGGTAATCCAAACGTAACCAAGAGGGTTACTCCCTATGTAATAATGTTTTGAATGCCTCATGTTACCTTTATGTCTTATGATTTCTATGATTGATTCATGATTTGATGAGGTATGTTAAAGTGATTATGTTTTATGAGTAATGTATGATTTCATACATGGACTAATTTTTTCATTTTGTACTTTTATATCCCTTAGATATATTTTTATACTCATCCCACGTTTTTGAAATGAATTTCACAAGTCAATGGAATGGTACATGATATGATGATATTGTCAAGGAAGTGTCAAGAAAGAATCCACGTTTAATTTTAAATATGTTTCCGTTGATGAGAAAAATGAATACTATCTTTTATGTGACCAATTTGTTTAAATGTGGAATGTAATGGAAGTTTTATGATCTTATTCTCTAAAACTATAAACCTGAAAAGATCCTCAATGTGTAATCTTGTAATAACTCAAGATTAAGTAAGGTTTAAGGCTGGGTCCTTATAACCAATACCCTAGAATAGGTTATTGCATGTTTATGGTATTGAGCCCTGTTATTTCATGTTGTTCCTTGTGTTCCTATGTAGAGATTTTATAATTATAAAAAAAAGTATTTACCTTTCTATGGATGTGTTTCCAAAGGAATTTTTAAAGTATACAATTCACCCCCCCTCTTGTATATTGAGCATCTCATATTATATTTCGATCCTACAATTGGTATCAGAGGTTGTAAACCTCTTACTCTATACCATTCTTACATTTGGTATCAGAGCCAGGTTACTGAAATACTTGTACTCACATACAAGTTTTTCTTGCTCACTTTTCCATTCCGAACTTTGTCATTCCGACTTTTCCATTCCGAACTTTTTTCATTCCGAACTTTGTGTTTGCGATTCTAAGCTACTAACAATTTTGTTTGAAAAGTTATTTTTAGTATGGCAGGGATTAATGTTGGATCTATTGACAATCTAAATCCTACAAGACCACCTATCTTCGATAGTAATGATTATGAATACAGGAGAGATCGTATGAAGACTTTTGTTATCAATACTAGAGTAGACAACTTTGTCATGATTACTGGTGATTATAAAATTCCTGACAAGGAAGTCAGAACCTTTACTAACCAGGAGAAGAAAGAATATCAACTCAACTATAAGGTACGCAATACTTTACTGTGTTCAATGACTAGAAATATATATAGCCAAATTTCTTCTTGTGAAGCAGCTAACTGTATATGGAAGAAGTTGGAGGTTACACACTTTGGAACTTCTAAGGTGATTGAGACTAGAAGAGCTATGCTTAGAGCTGAATATCATGGCTTCAATTTTCCTTATGGGGAACCTATCTGTAAAGTACAACAAAGATTTATGACTATTGTCAACATTCTACAATCTATGGGAGAAAAAGGTTTAGATGATGAAGCTCTTGTGGACAAGATAATTGACATTATGCCCAATGAGTGGGAATCCAAGAGAACAGCTATAGATGAGAACAGGAAGGTTACTCAAATTACTCTTGATGAATTATTTGGAACCCTTCTACAACATGAAACTAGAATGAAGAGAGATGCTGACAACATCAAGAAGAAGAATGGAAATGGTACTGTTGCTTTTACTACAACTTCGAATCAGATGAAAGCTAAGACTCCTGAGAGAGTAACCAGATCCAAGTCTAAGAAAGTCATTTTCCAATCCGAATCTAGTGAGAGTGAAGTCTCAGAAAATGAATTAGCCAATCTTGCTCGAAGGATGAACAAGATAGCTGGACAAAGAAACTTTCAATCCAAGTATAAGAAGAAGGACAGGAAAGACAAGAAAGATGGAGAAGTTACTTGTTATGAATGTAAAAGAGCTGGACATATTAGACCAGATTGCCCTATGCTCAGAAAGAAAGAAAGGAAGGAAAGACATTCAGACAGGAACAGGAAGAAGTATTACAAAGCTAAAGCTAAGAAAGTTCTGAAAGCTAATGACACCTGGAGTGCCAGTGGTGGTGACTCTTCAGATGAATCTTCTGATTATGAATCTTCCGGACAGAAGAATCTCGGTCTTATAGCCAGATTACCTATTAACAATCATTGTCTTATGGCTAAGGTACGAAATGCTGAATCATTGATCAATGTTTCTTTAAATTCTAATGATAGTAAGTATTATAACTCTTCTGATGAAGAATCATCTTCTGATGAGGAAAATACATTACCTACTTTTGAAAAAGTCTCTAGGTTTGCTGAACTTCTTGAGATTGAGAATTCCAAACTCAACAAGAAACTTGATAAGGCAAATTCTAGGAATTCTATTCTTACTAAAGAAATATCAGATCATTCTAAAGATCATGATAAGAAAAATGCTGATTTTGAAAGTATTTCAAAAAATCTTGAGGAAGTAAGTTCTGAGAAGAATAAACTTTCTAAAGAATTAGAAAAAGTAATTTCTAATAAAAATGTTTTCCAGCCTAACTCTAGTTCTAAAACTAATCATTTTGAGGATAAAAACTTGGTTGTAAAACTCAAGTCCGAAATTTTTTCCTTAAAGAAGTGTTTATCAAACTTTACCCATGGTAAGGAAAATTTTGATAAGATGTATTCTCAAATACGACCTTTAAGAAATAAATCCGGATTTGGTTATACCCATGCAAAACCAGTTTTCAGCAACAATTATTTTGTTCCTCAAAGTGCCCCATTTTGTACTAAGTGTCAATGTGGTGGTCACTGGGCAAAGTATTGTTCCTTAAACAAAACCCAATCCTTAGGATTTCATAAAGCTTATTTTTCTAATAAAATGTGGGTTCCTGAAATTTTATTGTCTGGAAATCTCGGATCCAAACAAGTTTGGATTCCGAAAATCTAAATTTGTTCTTAATTTCAGGAAAATAAAGAAAGTTCCAGCAACAATATTTGGTACATGGATAGTGGTTGTTCCCGGCACATGACTGGTAACAAAAGCTTTTTTGAAAAGATTATCAAAACAAAAGGAGGGAAGGTAACTTTCGGAGACAATGCTAAGGGAGAGATTGTTGGTATTGGTAATATAGTTCTTTTGGGAAAAACAGTGATTTCAAATGTTCTTTTTGTTAAAGGTCTTAAGCACAACCTCATTAGCATAAGTCAGTTATGTGATGAAGGTTACCTTGTGAATTTTAGGAATGATAAATGCTTAGTTCACAATTCCAAGGAAGAATTTATTCTCTCAGCCAACAGGCAAGAGAATGTTTACACCTTAAACATAGAAGACCTAAGAAGCCAAGATTTACCTTGCCTAAGTGAAATGGAAGATCACTCTTGGTTATGGAATAGAAGATTAGGACACTGTAATCTTAGAAACCTATGTAAACTCTCTAAGAAGAAACTTGTTAAGGATCTACTGGATCTTAGATTTGATTCTTCTAAAGTTTGTGATCCTTGTCAATATGGAAAGCAACATAAATCTAGTTTCAAGTCAATTGGTGAAGTCTCAACAACCGATGCATTACAGTTAGTGCACATGGATCTTTTTGGTCTAACACAAACTGGAAGCATTGGAGGAAAATACTATGTGTTTGTTCTAGTTGATGATTACACTAGATTTACTTGGGTCTATTTTCTAGCAAGGAAATCTGAAGCTTTTTCTTTTTTCAAAAGTTTTAGAGCTCAAGTTAAAAATGAGAAAAACCTTCCTTTGAAAACTATTCATAGTGATCATGGAGGAGAATTTCAAAATTCAGATTTTGAAACTTTTTGTAGTAAGAAAGGTATTACTCACAATTTTTCAGCACCTAGAACTCCTCAACAGAATGGTGCAGTTGAAAGAAGAAATAGAATTCTTCAAGAGATAACTAGAACCATGTTGAGTGAATATTCTATTGCTAGACATTTCTGGGCTGAAGCTGTAAGTACTTCTTTTTATACTATAAATCGAGTTTTGATTAGACCTTTTCTTAATAAAACTCCTTATGAGTTATGGAATGGTAGAAAACCAAGACTTTCCTACTTCAAGGTTTTTGGTTGCAAAGTATTCATTTTGAATACTAAAGATAACTTACATAAATTCGCACCAAAGTCTGATGAAGTAATTTTCTTAGGTTATTCCACAACCTCTAAGGCTTATAGAGTTTTTAATAAAAACACTTGTACTGTTGAAAAACAGTACATGTAAAATTTGATGAGTCAGATCCTTTTGTTTTTAAACCATCTCATCTTACATCTTCGGATGTGTTTTCAAAAACTGATTATCAACCTTTGATAGAAGAACCTTATGATAAGGAAATTGTTCTAGAAGATACTTCTGAAACATTTACCCCAGAAGACTTTCTACCCTATGTTGATGAACAAGTTTTACAAAACCCAAATCAGGTGTTTCTTAAGAATCATCCCAGTGATAGTATCATTGGTGATGTAAATCAACCTGTAAGGACTAGAAGTTCCTTAAGAAATGAATTAGAACATCTAGCATTTCTTTCCCAATTAGAACCTAAAAGCACTGATGAATCTTTAGGTGATGATGATTGGATTAAAGCCATGCAAGATGAACTAAATGAATTCGAAAGGAATAAAGTCTGGACCTTGGTTGAAAGACCTAAGGAAACTTCTGTTATTGGTGTAAAATGGGTTTTCAGAAATAAATGTGATGAAAATGGATTCATAGTAAGAAATAAAGCTAGACTTGTTGCTAAAGGCTATAATCAGCAAGAAGGAATAGACTATGAAGAAACCTATGCTCCAGTAGCTAGACTTGAATCTATCTGTATTCTACTTGCCTTTGCAGCGTTCTTTAATTTCAAACTTTTCCAAATGGATGTGAAATGTTCTTTTCTTAATGGTTATGTTCAAGAGGAAGTTTTTGTTGATCAACCTCCTGGCTTTGAAGATACAAAACATCCAGATCATGTTTTTAGACTTACCAAAGCTTTGTATGGCCTTAAACAAGCCCCACGAGCATGGTATGATAGACTCACTGGATTTTTGCTTCAAAATAACTATGTTAAGGGAAATGCAGATCCAACCCTTTTTATAAAGAAAGATAAGAAAAATGTTTTGATTGTTCAAATTTATGTTGATGACATTATATTTGGTTCAACTCAGCAATCTTTGACTGACTCTTTTTCTAGTCTAATGAAATCTGAGTTTGAAATGAGTATGATGGGTGAGTTAACATTTTTCCTTGGTTTTCAAATTTCTCAAAAACCAGAAGGAACATACATATCTCAACATAAGTATATTAAAGATCTTCTTAAAAAGTATGGTTATGACAACACTAAGAGTATAAGTACTCCCATTG
This sequence comes from Viscum album, assembly GCA_963277665.1. Classification (NCBI taxonomy): domain Eukaryota; kingdom Viridiplantae; phylum Streptophyta; class Magnoliopsida; order Santalales; family Viscaceae; genus Viscum; species Viscum album. Next base: position 1,229,981,630 of record OY728145.1, on the reverse strand, counting down.
GTACCTCAAACTCCTTAGATCTTGATGAAGCTGGGAAACCAGTATGTCAAACATCTTTTAGAGGTATGATAGGATGTTTACTTTACTTAACAGCTAGTCGACCAGACTTAATGTTTTCAGTATGCTTATGTGCAAGATATCAATCCAATCCTATGGAATCTCACTTGAAGGCAGTAAAAAGAATTTTTCGCTACCTTAAGGGAACCATGGATCTAGGATTATTTTATACTTCTGGAAATGAGTTTGTTCTAAAAAGCTTTTCGGATGCTGACTTTGGTGGATGTAGAATGGATAGGAAAAGTACATCCGGAACTTGTCATTTCTTAGGAGATTCATTAGTTTCTTGGTCAACAAGAAGCAACATTCTGTTGCACTCTCCACTGCTGAAGCTGAACATGTAGCAGCTGGAAGTTGTTGTGCACAAGTGTTGTGGATGCAACACACACTCACAGACTATGGCCTGAGTTTTACTAAAACACAAATTTTGTTTGATAACACAAGTGCCATTGCCCTAAGTAAAAACCCTGCACACCACTCCCGTGCAAAACACATAGATATTAGGCATCACTTTCTTAGGGATCACACACTTAAAGAAGATATTATTCTTCAATTTATCGGAACACAAGATCAACTTGCTGATATTTTCACAAAATCTTTGCCTTCTGATAGATTTGAATATATCAAACAGAAGTTAGGAATGATAACCGTAAGGTAATCTTCCTTAATTAACTTTCTGTTGAAAAAATCTCCTTACAGTAATAACTCCTTTTCATAGGGGGAGTACATTTGATTGTTTGTTTAACAAAGTTTTTCAAAATTTGTTTTCAAACTTTTCGGAACGAAGATTTCCGGAATGGAACGTCCGGAATGAAACTTTTCCAGAATGGATATTTTCGTACAGAATACTTCTGGAATGGAAGTATTCGTATTGAAAATTTCCGGAATGGACAACTTTCGTACTAGGACATTCATAACCAGATTTTCGTACCAAGTTTAGTTTTTCGTATTTAGTTTTTCATATTGAGTTTTTCGTATTTAGTTTTTCGTATTGTGTTTTTCGTAGTCATCTTTATATTACCCATTACGAATAACTTTCCTAAGCTAATACGAAAGGTATGATTTTCTTACCGAAGTTTTCGTAATCATATTTTACTTGCTGGCAATTTCTTATAGTTTGTTTTCGGTTTTTGGATTTCTTAATTCTTTACTTTAATAAAAACCTCAAAAAAATCGGATTCGAGCTCTCAATCGTCAGATCTGATCGCAGCTCATTCCAACCATTTGATAAACTATGGAATATCAACCGTCATCCAATTGACTATATAAAGGGGACCTTTTTTTCTCGTCCCACATCGTTTTCAAGCTTTTGCGTGCTGAAGCCCTGACTCTCTGATTTAAGGCCATTCCGAACATCAGTCTTCTTCGTTCCGAACTTCTCAGAGACTTCAGATCCGAATGTCTGCAGAGTTAGTTTCTCAAGAAATGTCTTCAACCAAGCCCATTTCTCAGTGGTTAGTCTACAGAGAAAGGTTAGTTCATCCGACTTTCTTCACCAATTATGATTCTATCATTTCGAAGAATATCAAGTTGAATGGCTGGGAGGATGTTGCGGTATAAAAAACCGGCAACCAAGATGAAGTGTACTCAGATTTTCTTGTTGAGTTTTATGAGTCGGTTGCTTTCTTCATGGAAGACAATAGAGAAAAATTTTCTTTCAAATCGTATGGCAAGACATATAAGCTTTCTTACACCAAGGCTGCAAGCTTGGTAGGGTTATGTTATGAAGGTGAAGCAGAGTTTATTTCTCACGTACTGCCAGACTCTTTGGGTAGTTTCAACAAGGAAAAGGCATTAGAAATTCTCGGATTGGATGATGATAAGGCTCCGAAAATTGCAAGCCTATCTACAAACTTCCGGATGCTGGAGTTATGGGTGCAAGGGCTTATTGTACCGAGAAAAGGAGATAAGGATAGCCTGAAGAAGAGTGAGATATATATCTTAGATTTCCTGATAAATCTAAGGAAGTTCAACTTGATGAAGCATATTCTTCTTAATATTGAGAATTTGAAGAAGGGGAATCTGAGAGCTCAGATCGTGATGTACCCAGCAATATTGTCAAAGCTCATAGTTCGGTGCCTAGAATCTTTCAAGGTAGCTTGCAGTTCTAAGCCGAAAGTTGTCAAGATCATGTTGCTCAGTGATGCCACTCTTAAAAGGATGAATATAGCTTTTGACAAGGAGTCAGTGAAGTTTATTGACCTACCTCCACAAGTAGAAGTGACTCCGAAATCTGCTGATCCGGAATCATCTAATCCGGTAAGGAAGAGGAAGCTGAAAGAGGTGGTAGTCGAAGCTGAGGAACCCAAGTCTAAGGAAGTCCACTCCGCACCTCCTAAGTCTAAGAAGAAGAAAATCTATACAGATGAGGTTGCATCGAAGTGGAGAGCTGACAAGGAGAAGAGGAAAGAAGGGGATCCGCAGTTCGGATTGAATCCTGCAGAGGCTAAAGCTCTGAAAGAGAAGGCTGCTGATGAGCTCGAGAAACAAGCAAAGGAGAAGAAGCTTAAGAAGAAAATGTCAGAAGCTGAGGCTGTGCAAGCGTTGTTGAAGTTCAATGAAATGGTTTCAGCAACCATTCCCGTTCCGAGATCTTTCTCTCTGGAATCTCTACCTGAGACTCCAGGAAGAAATCTTGTTGCTCCGGAAGAGGCTGTTGATAATGAGGAAGTAGAGCAAGTGGAAGAAGTTGAAGAAGCTGCTGAAGGAAGTGGTGAGACAGGAGATGTGCTCAAACAAGTAGATGAATATAAGGGAACTCCTTCAGAACACCTGTCGCTCCGAACATCTGATGCTCAATCATCGAAGCTTGTTACTCTGACTATGGAAGAAGAGAAAGGTGAAGAGGAAGTTTCTTGTCTGAGAGAAGAAGAACATATTTTACTTGATGCTGCTCAGAAGGAAAATGTAGAAGTTGCTGATGAGGAAGATAATATTGTTCAAGTATCTGATAGCGAGATGAAATCTCCGGAACAGGTTTCTATTCCGGAAAAAGATAAGGGGAAACAAATTCTTACTGATACCCCGAGTTCAGAGAGGAAGGTGAGGAAGGAAGCTGGTAGTTCTTCGAAGAGGAAGTTGGAGCTTATTGAGAAAGAAAATTCTCCTAGAAAGGTTTCGGATTCGGAGTCATCCTCGTTGGGGCATGACATTGTTGTCCAGTCTTTGAAGAAGTTGGTGGGAACCATTCCAACCTTCTCCAGTATTGACTCTAGATGCCAGATGCTTCAACATGCGCTAAATCAGAAAACAGACTCCGTATCCATGGTTATGGATAAGTGTGTAGAGATTGAAGCGCAGTTCAAAAGTTTCATTATTGGTTACGAAGCACATAAAAGATCTTGCAAGAGGATGACAAGCTAGCCTAAGAAAACTGTGGAAGAGATGAGGTTGCTGGATGAGTTTCAGGATAATGTTAAGGATGCATTTGAAACCGAGGACAAGAAGATTAAAGAGCTGACTGCGTCATTCGAAGAGAAATTGACAGAGGAAAAGAACTTTCGGATTCAGGAAGTGAGAGATCTGAATGGAAAGCTCAATTCCGTTAATCAAAGTTGGAAATATGAAAGGGATTATCAGATCGGGTTTGAAGAAAGGATGAAGGCTCAGGAAGAGAAGATGAAAGCTCAGGAAGAAAAGTTGAAGCTCAGTCAGCAAGAATAGTCGTCTTAGAGAAGCAAGCAGAGGAAGATCACAAAGACTTAAAGAAGATCAAGACGATTCTTAAGGGGCTAATGTCGAAGGAGAAAGATCCGAAATGACCAATCCAATATTTTTGTTGTAATTATTTTGTTGCTGACATTTCAAATATAATGAGAATCGTGCTTGTTGTTTCTATTGTTGTCATTACTAATTTTTTCAGGTACTTTGTTAAGTTTTTCCATTCCCTCCAATTCTTTTTGAAAATCACAAAGGGGGAGAAGGAAAATATCCTTAAGAAAAAGAGGAAATCTAATAAGTGCTTATAAAAGGGGGAGAAAGGAAAATACCCAAGGAAAAAGAACTCTAATAAGAGTTTGTTTAAGGGGGAGTTTTTCTTAAAGAAACATCACTCCGGAAATATGAATATGATCCTTAGAGTTTCAAAGTCTAAGGGGGAGTTAGTCGTATTCATCTATATCCTTAAACCAAGGGAGATAAGCTTTAATATGTTTCTTTTTTCTTAGAATAGATTTTTCATAAGGATGTTTGTGCTTTCCAAAAAGGGGGAGATTGTTGAGTCAATAAGGTTTTCCTTATGACTTTTCCATTCCTTCTTGTTTTGAAAATCACAAACACCTTATCTTTAAGGAAAATTGCTTTTATAAGGAAAAATGATTTTTTAAGGAAAAATGCTTTTTTAAGGAAAATTTCTTTTATAAGGAAAATTGCTTTCTTAAGGAAAATCGCTTTTATAAGAAAAATTATCCTTATCATATTTTCATTCATATTTTTCTTAAGTATGAGATTCGGATTCATTTTCTCGGAATCATTAAAACTTAGATATAAAGCATTCTGTTTTAGGGTTCGGATTCTGGAAAAGAACTATAAGGAAGTTTCATTCCGAATTCCGGATATGAACTCTGACTAAGTTCTATTCCAGATTCAGGATACGAATTCTGAAGAAGAATTCTCATTCCGAATTCTAATGAAGAAATCCTATTCCGAATTCTCATTACGAATTCCAATGAAGAATTTCCATTCCGAATTCTAATGAAGAAATCTCATTCACAATTCTCATTATGAATTCTGATGACAAATTCTCATTACGAATTCGGATGACAAATTCTCCTTACGAATTCTGTTGATGAATTCTCATTACGATTTCTGATGATGAATTCCTATTCCGAATTCTCATTCCGAATTCACCTATTAAACAGAATCTGATTATCTTTGTTTTATACACTCTGAATTTATTCACTCCGAACCTTCACTCCGAAATTTCTATTCCGAACTTTTTTGTTAGAGTTTAAAACGATGTCGTACATTCTGTTACACTTGCTTTGTTATAAAACGATGTCGTCCATTTTGTTATAAACTAACCGTTGTCTAAGTGACACGTGTACAGGTCCCTCCGAACTTTAAGGAAAATATGACCGTTGGAGAGGATCCGACCTTACCTATAAATAGGAGCTCATTTGAAAGAGATCGGTGCTGTTGGAAAAACGACTAAATTTTGTGCCTACATGCTGTTGAAGTGATTTCTAGAGAGAGAGTCTCTTATTAACTCTCAAAGCTTCGTGCGACTCCGAATGTTGGTGATTACATTCGAGGGCTTCCGGGGATAGGAAGACAGAGGTTGCCGACTACCTTAATGATCGAGGGCTTCCTTGCTGAGGAAGACAGAGGCTGCCGACTACCTTAAATATCGAGGGCTTCCTTACTGAGGAAGACAGAGGCTGCCGACTACCTTAAAGATCGAGGGCTTCCTTGCTGAGGAAGACAGAGGTTGCCGACTACCTTAAAGATCGAGGACTTCCTTGCTGAGGAAGACAGAGGTGCCGACTACCTTAAAGATCGAGGGCTTCCTTACTGAGGAAGACAGAGGCTGCCGACTACCTTAAAGATCGAGGGCTTCCTTGCTGAGGAAAACAGAGGTGCCGACTACCTTAAAGATCGAGGGCTTCCTTGCTGAGGAGGACAGAGGTTGCCAACTACCTTGAAGTTGAGGGCTTGCGGGGATAGCAAGACAGAGACACCGATCTTCGTATCGAGGGCTTACCCTGGTATGGGTAAGACAGACTTGCATGAAAGTATAAATCAAGGGACCTTTATCCAAGGTTGTTGGATACCCTTATCTTTGGGTTAAAAGACTATTATCTTATTACTAGTAGTTTTACTACTTGTTTTATTCCGCTGCAATATTGTATCTTAAGGAAAGTATAACTTTCTTATACTTCCTTACTTACTCTGATTCATTCAGATTCTATACGCTTTAAGGTAGAATCTCATATTGTAACTTTTGTTAAGTTTCAAATTCCGGAACCATATTTCCGGAACCTACTTTTGGAATCTCTTTCCAAGTTTAGTTCGGTGTTAGAGGTGTTGTGAATTTACTTAGTTTAACTTTGTTAAACTTAGCCCTTTCCTTTTCTTAAGGAAACTCTAGTTATTCATAACTAACTTTAAAGGTTCCAAAGGAATTTTTAAAGTATACAATTCACCCCCCCTCTTGTATATTCAGCATCTCATATTATATTTCGATCCTACAATTGGTATCAGAGGTTGGAAACCTCTTACTCTATACCATTCTTACAGGCACATCCAAGGTTGAGGAATAATGATATCTTTAATTGTAAGAAGAATAAGGTTAAATCCATGATCATCTAGTTTATACATCAATAAAAACAATGTAATCTTTATAAAAACTTGTCATTATTACATTGTTAATTTAATGAAAATAATAAATCCTAATAATGATACCCTCATTATATTTTAATCAAGATCATCGAATAATGATGATATATATGTATAATTAAATGATATTTTCATAACAATAATATATGTTCACCTATCGACTAAATCATCCATAAATGTCATTATGATCTCATAGCATACAATGTTATCATGTTAATTAGAAAAGAACCCCTAGGTTCAACACTAATCATCTATTCAAGTAATATCTAAGATGTTATAACTCCTAGACCCAAAATTTGGATGATATTTTTGAAATATAGATGAAATTATAATTTATGGAATCCTCAATCACATCCAATTAGTTGTTTTCATACATAAATAATCACCTTGGATAGAATAAAGTGGATGTTGGATTGAATAATCATTCCAAATTATCCACAATAAATTGGGGTATTGGAATTTCTCCATATCAGAAATATATTCATATCAACATTTTGAAAGGAATATATGTCATAATGACTCTTAAAATATATTTACTTCTCTTAACCATTATATTACAGATAGGATAAGAGAAAAGGATTGGGTCATGCCATGAACCTCCATTATAGAGATATAGTATGTAAACCATGTAAAATAATTCGCTAATTTATTTCCCATATCATTGTCATATCAGAGAATCATGGGGTATTTTCCCTTTAGAGATATCATTTAGTTGATATATATGAAGCTTTTCCCCTCAATGTTAATATTTTAAAGAGTATCATGACATCCTCATTAAAAATATTTGTCAATGTGCACAAAAATACATGAATATGTAGTCTCAAGAAACTACCAAATTTTGTGGGTGAAAATGGTACAAATCATCGTCACCTCCTAATATGGAGATAACATTGGTGGCTATAAAGGGAACTATACTAGTACTTAATTTATTTCATTATAAATCCATCATATAACTATATAATGATTCAAAATAACTCATTGGACAAAAAACCCAACAAATATTAATAATTTTACTACCGGTATTATAAAACATTCTACAAGATAACCTACAACATCTAAATCATAATTAACATATCCCCAAATTCATATCTCATTGACACATATTAATAAAAATTAAAAGATATATAAATTATTGTATTTCAATTTTCCCACTGGTCACATCTTCCATTTTTGATATCAATATTGAAATTATGATATACATTTATTATCTAATATAACTCATAGAATTGTAACAAAATTTCCTTAAATCCTTATAAACTATCTAAAGTATTATAAAAAATGATTCATCCCATTATGTTATTATGATCATTTCATTGTACATTATTAAATTTCCCCCAATTATAAGATATTATTTATGCTTACATTACTCCATTGAGATAAATTTTTATATCCAGTGGAGTACTTTCTTATTATTGACATTATCATTGAATCATTACCTTAATCATTTCACTATATTATCTATACATTCCATAATTTTATTAATCATCATATCATATCATATTTATCAATTATAATAAATTTTATTCATAGGTAAATATATATGTATTTATATATAGTAGTTATTAAACTCAACTATGATTGAAAATTGACAATATAATCATATATTATATAGGTTCATTTATTAAATTTATATTCATTTTACATAGTTAAAAAATATATATCTAATTATTTATCACCATTATAGATCATGAGACAATTTTAATATCTATATAAGAATATTTTTCAACTTACATACATTATATGTTACCCTTAAATATACATATAGGTATATAAAATATTAATTTAATAATAAATATTTTTTAAATTCATTTAGTGTTATAAAATTTTCAGTATCAAAAATAAATAATGTTACACATTCCATACCCTTTATTATTTTTAGATTTTAATATACCCATTATAATCAGTGAAAATTTATTATTACTTAATTATTGTACATTTTAGGGTAAATAACCAATTATAAACATTAGTACATACACGATATGTATTTTTCAAAACCATCCATTATATTATCAAGATCTTTATTACTTATGATCCTATTATGTAAAATTATTATCCAATTTATGATAATATTATACATAATCATCACAGAATATGTTATATAATTTGTTAAATTCATTATGTTTTATTGTAATGTATTCATATAAACCCTAATATTTTTAGTGTAAATATTATTATGAATATAATAATAGTTATTTTTTTAGACATCAATACATATTTATTAATTAGTCATTAAGACTTATCAAATTTTTTCGATACAAGAATCTATTATATCATTCTTTCAAGTGGAGTACAACAATATGTTTTTCTAAATTTTATAATCCTTTTGCACCCATGTGAAATATCGCTTCCCAAAAAATTATTTTTCAACAACGTTGGGCCCCTATGAACCCTTATCATTTTCTCTACATTTATGCACTATTTTATCCATGTGAGTTTTTATGAGCCATCTATGTATGGATTAGGTGACCTAAATTCCACAACATTGATCCATCCAATCTATATGTATAGGTAGTGATGTGTACATGTGATATTATATCATTTAGTATTGATCAAAAAACCCTAGTTGATTTTATTATTGATATCTATAGGGTAATATAGCCATCTTACATCAATATTAATATAAAAATCGAATGTTTTTTAATATAAAACATGACACCATTGGTTTCCACAACATAGGCCTAGTCTTGAGATATGTATAACATATCTAGTCATCAAATTGATTATTGAAGGGCCTTCACTTATATACTAATTACAATTATGAAGCTACCTTCCACTATCATCATCCCTCTCATCATAGATTCGAACTAAGGAATTACCATATTAATACATTCCAACAATATCATATAAATTATAACTCATTTTTCCAATGTTTATATAATATTCATGAAATTAAAATAACATCAAAAATATGAATTGTAAATTTAATATTCATCTCCAACTATACATAATATAGTGGAAGATATAAACTTATCTATAGCTATAACAAACACACACCAACACCCACATTCAAACCCATCCTTTTCAAATTAGGTGATTCTAGTGTAATCCTCGTGAATCCATCATTGTAGAACCTCTATATCAAAACAATCACCTCATGCTTAAATTTATTTTCCACTAAATTAATTTTTATATATCTCAATATCCATGGATATGATCTTGTCAAGAATTAACACAACATGGGGACATTTCCACTTAGGACCCTATTATAGCCATTAAATTTGAAAACCAATGGGGGGTTGTATTTATGTCTCTATAGGATTTTTTCATGAAATCATCATTCATTTATACTAATTATAGAATTTATCATGACACATAACATGTTATTTAAAACCATTTCCAATGATCTAGAAAGGTCTTTGTGGAACCATACAAGTTAGTCGGTCACTGATTATGTAGTTTTTATGTAATTATTGTTCACTACTACATCACCTTCATCCTAATTATATTGTGTATATATAAAGGGTTATTTTTTGGGATTCCTTAAATATTCAAGAGTATAACAGTATTTATCGATAAATCCCAAATAATGCATGCATTTCTAAAAATAAATAAATATTTTTATATAATTAAAAATCAAATTTAGGATTTAAAATCACTCGACACATTACAAAAAATTCATATTATTGGATAATATGAAACCAAATTCATTATGTGTGTCTTTTTAGAGTGACATTAAATATAAATAGTAGTCATTGTAATTCAATATCATGAAAATTTTATAAAATATTATCATAATTGATCCATAAAATATCCCAATCATTCCTCAAATTTTTTAAATCATTTTATTTTAATTCAAACTGAATTTTATTTTTTCAAAAAAATTATACGTACTTAAATTGATTATATATAATTTTAACCTAATAAAAAAAATAAAGAAGGATTTATTAATCATTTAATCATTTATAATTTATTTCCCATAATCCAAGAATCTATATTATGATTTTATCAAGCGATTAGAATTACATAGAACCAATTATTGACATGAAAATTTATTATGGAATGATTTTGTTAATATATAATATATCATAATGGTAGAACCGAAGGATATAAATTTATTTAAACTCTATATCACAATCAAAGAACAACACCATTGAAATATTAATGCATTATCTTTTATGACATTCCTCCTACTAATTGCATCATACATCGTGAATAAGTTCATCTTACCTGATAACTCTACAAAAATAAAATACATTAATATATATATATATCAATGTGTGTGATTATAAGTCAATAAATATTTTATTAATTATTTCTTATCACCAATAATTATCATAACCATCTTTGTACCTTCTTAACACTTTTACAAATTTACTAAAACATTATCCTAAAGAAAACACACCATTTTGGATTCATTTGGGAAGTTTATTTATTAATATTTTATTTCACTAATAAGAAAAATAATGGTTTACCCATTACAGAAAAAGTAATTTTCTTTCTTCCAGAACACAATTTAGAATTCAAATCTTCTTCTAGAGAACATTATTTTAATAAATTAGCAGCAATAAATTTATTAAAACAAAATTACTTTTAAAATTCTATATAAAATTTAAACTGTTATTGGGTAAAAATAGAAATAACTTCTCAATGTATCTATTATATATATATATATATTTATATCAAATAAAATGTTATGAATTTTAAGGTGGTAATAATAGAACATGATATCTATTCTAAATTGAAATGTTTTAAGATCTTGTATAATACATCTAATATTCCATAAGAGATAAACCAACATTTAAAAGTATTATATTTAAACTGTACATTTGAATAGTTATCATGGGAACATATAGATGTATTTATAAAAATATATACCTACCATTTATCGACTATGATTATTTTTGGACTCCTCATGTTTTAATTTTCACAAATCATGTTTAACTTAATAATTTTTTTTTTTTTGAGATTTTTGGTTCCTTATGATTTTAATGATTAAAAATCATTATTTAAACATTCATAAGATCCTAATTCAGAATCATACAAATTCTGTATGAATCGTGTAAAAAATGTCTAATCTTATTCTATTGTGTTTTAGTATGGTTATGGTTAATCCTAATAGATTCTATGAGTATTGGTTCTTATGATAGTTTAAATATATTTTTCTAATTCTTAGACACCATAATATTTCCACTAGTTCCTAATTATTCCAATATCCTAGACCTATAAGATTACTACTGGTTTCAGATTTTCCCAACAGACCTGTCACAGTTTCCTTACTATTGTTTCCATGATACCATAATAACACACTATTCAGAATGTTGCAAAAGCACTAGGCACTGTTTCATGAGAAACTATTTATCGTACACCGTAGTCTCACTACTGATTCCATAATTTTCAATGAAGCTGACACTGAAATAGTGCTAATAGTTTCAGATCTCACTGTGACAGTTTCACCATGATTGTGGCTCCATTATTGTCTAATTGTGAATATGGGACTATGAATTTTACGCCAAAATTGTGACATTGTTTCATAATTATCTATTTTTATATCCTTTTAAATTTAATTTAATTATTTTTTAAAGAGTCATTTTTGAGTAATTTTATTGAAACTAAAAAAATTAATGATTTTTGGTATACATGTCACCTAATGGTAAGAGGAATGAGGTTATGAAATCATGGTCCCTATTAAAAATAAATAAGATATCCAAATGATAAAATATGTGGTGGTGCACAAGATAAACATGACCTCGAAAAGGAGAATGCCTGTGCATAGAGAAGAACACATACAGTAAAGAACACAAAAATAACTATCGATTCTTGGAGGCTGACCTGATGTAGATCAGAACCCCAAACACTCTCACAGTAGAAACACTAAGATTAACATGATCTACAATACACATATCTTAGAACTAGAAAGAAAAGTATGAGACACACGATACCATGTTTTCACAAGTGGACTGGAAAATCATATGTGATGCATCCTAATAGTCTAGATCTACATTTAACAACACTCATATAATTTCATACCCCTTGTCATTATAATTTCTCTATTGTGTACAAGTTTAATTACTTTTCGAAAAGTGTGGGTGTTTTTATTAAATTGAACTGTGTATCCTGTATTAAATAGGAGGATAGAAGACATCCCCACTAATATATATTTTTACATTTTTTTACTCTCGTATAATTATGGATTTGGTCCTATGTGACATGGCTATTTGTTTTCCCTATTAGAATAATGAAAGAGGTCTGGAGATAAGGACATTCATGTGTGCGGTTGTTAAAAATAATCAATGGTGTGGACCAAAGCCTTATATATATGTATATATTCATTGTTGGTAGTTGTTCACCAAGTGGAGTGGATTAGGTCTCAGCTTCATATTGAAATACATGTTTTATCTACTATGTATTTCAATTTAGTTTTTCTCTATTTTAACTTATATTTTAGAAATCTAAATTTTAATTTGATAGTTAGTCTTGGATAGTAGTTATGATTATTTTTCCTTATTCAAATAATTTCCAATGATTTATAGTATCCCATATTGATATTACTAAGAATTAATCAATATTTTGAAAATCAATTTCAAATGTTAATGTATTTGAATTTTATTACATTGATTAATTAGATTATTATTTTTTAATTGGGGAAATATTTTTATATAAACTTTTTAACATAAATATTTATAGGGACTCAATTCACCCACTTCTTCAGTGTCTAACTTCGACCAATATTTGGTATCAATGGAGTTTTTAAAAAGAAAATTATAAAAGTTTTAAATATATTGAAAATATTTTTCAACATAGATTTTAGTTGAGTTTTAATTACCTAAAAATTATTATTAGTTCTAATTTTTTTTCTTCTAATATATAATCATTATTCATTAGAATGGTTAATAAATTAGAATGTTCGTCTACCAACATACCTATATTCTTTAATGGAACAAATTATGTGAAATGGAATATTAAAATGAAAATAGACGTAGAAAGTATGGGTTATGATATTTGGTCTCCAATTATAGATGAGTATAATATTCATACTACAGATAATAACACATGGGATGACCAAACTAGGGTATGTAATAATATTAATTTCAATTCCCTGAATGCATTATACTATTATTTAAGAGATGAAGAGTTTTACTGAATTGTTTCATGTAAAATAGTGAATAAAATGAACTAATTTGGATGAGATATTACATCTAATGAGAAAATCACAAGAATACTCTGATTCTTACCATATAAGTAGAGAGGGACCTCTGTATCAATGGGAGAATCTTGTGATATTAGCATGATAACAGTCAAATAGCTAATTAGAATGTTTATTATATAAGAGGAAGAATTAAAATTCAACAAAGAAGTGTAAATGAACCATAGAGATTTTCAATGGCCTTCAAACCCACTACTTCCAAAACAAAATAAAAGGAAAATGAGAAATTACAAGTCCTGCAAGAAATTTATAGAAATAAACAATGATAACCATATATTGGGGATGAAATCACTCAATTAGATATATGATTGAATAAGTTTTATAAATAGAATAAAATTTTTATAAATCCAAAATTTATTAGGTGATATTATCACAAGGTAAACTAGAAGAAGGATTAAAAAAGAAGTGAAAATATGATGAAATAATCTTTCATTAATGTAATAGAAAAAGACATATCAAAATATAATTTCCCAAGATAAAATATAAAAAGATATATTCGAACCATGATAGAAATTGTAAAAAGGCCATGAAAGAAACTTGGAGTTCTTCTAAAGATAGTTAATATGACTGAGAGTATTTATATGATAAAAAGGATGGAAAATAGAATATGTGTTTTATGAAACTCATATCAATGTTAACATTTTATTATCATGTAAAAAGTATCTATTGATTTGAAGATGAAATTTATTCATAGAATATGATAAATAAGAAAAGTATTGAAAAATTACATATTCTTGAAGGAACTTAAAATGAGAGAAAAATATATATAAATAATTAAATAAACAACATTCATTGACTACTACTTTCAAATATGAACATGATTTAGAAGAATTGAAAACTCCTCAATTACTCAAAGAGAACAATGATCTTATGTAAGCTATTGAAAAAGGAACATGGTAAATTAACCAATAGAAAAAATAATCTTACACAAGTTCATGGGAAAAATTACCCTAGATACACTACAAGTATAGCATACTAATCTGGGTAGAGAAATACACTAAAAATAAGTCTATAACTATATCTGGAAAATCATTTTTTCTACAAACAAATTATAAATTCTACTACTAGTTCTTGTTTTGGAAAATCATTTACTGCCTCTAGTTTTTCTAGAATAAATAAAGTATATTTTTAAAATATGTTATATAATTCTTATTGGAAACCCAGGAAGAATATGTGGGTTCATAAAGCACTAATTACTAATTTTATTGGACCCAATCAAATCAAGGTACCAAAATCAGTTTTTTATTATTTTTAGGAATGATATTTGTTGTGATCATGTAAATTATTATGGTACATGGATAGGGGATGTACAAGAAACATGATAGTATATTACTCATACTTCATAAATATAATAATTATTAGTGGTTGTAATGTCACTTTTGGTGAAAATTATAAAGTAAAAATAATTGCCTTAGGACAGACTTGTAACTCTAACATAGTTTTAATTTCAAAAAACGTTTTTTCTGGATGGATTAAATTATAATCTACATAGTATTTCACTACTATTTTATGATTTTTATCATGTTAAATATTAAAATTATGAATGAAATGTTTTCAAATCAAAAAATGAATTAGTGTTTTCTGCATTTGGAAATGAAAATGATTACACTGTTAAATTAGATTCCTTAGTCTCTCAGAATATTTCATGCTTAAGTGTACTTCAAAAAATATTATAAGCTTTGGTATAGATGACTTGGACATTGAAATGTAAAATTCCGTATAATTATTAAGAGAAATGTTTTATTCAAGGATTTACCCAAACACGAGTTTCCAAAATATTACATTTTCAATCCTTGTCAGAAGGTTAAAAATCAAAAAATTTATTTCAAACAAAATAAAAATGTTTCAACAACTCAACCTCCTGAGTTGGTTCACATGATTCTTTTTACACCATCATGAGTATCAAGTTTAAATGGAATGAACTATGTTTCTATTCAGGTTGATGACTATTCTTGTAATACATTTACTTACTTCTTGGCTCACAAAAAGGGAATACTCTACTCATTTTACCAAGTTTGCAAGGATATTAGTAAATCACAGTGGATGTAGGATAAAATCTCTAGGGAGTGATCATGGTCATGAGTTTGAAAACCAAGAGTATTAATAATTTTGTTTACAAAATTTCTATATTCATAACATCTCGTCCAATAGTACATCTAAAAAAATGGATTTGTAGAAATCAAAAACGGAAAATTACAAGAAATTTAAAGAATAAATCTTAGTGAGTTTGAATATACTATTTACTTTTGGTATGAATCTATATGTAATTCTTGCTATATATTTAAGAGAGTGTTAATTATACATATTTGTAAAAGAACTCTGTGTGAGTTTTGGAACAACAGTAACCCCAAGGTTAATTAATTCAATGTTTTATGGTTCCAAAGTCTATATTGTTAATATTAAGGATAATCATGATTAATACTCATCCAAGAGAAATGAAAGATTCTTTTGGGATATTCAATCTCTTGTAAATCCAATAGAGTCTTCCAAAAAAGAACCAAATGTGTGGAAGAATCTATACATGTCAAATTTGATAATACAAATCCACATGAACCTATGTCCTCCTAAGATAATCTTGAGGATGATAAGTCAAATATGAACCATTGTGATAAATCATTTTAGAATCTTATGAATAATTCTAATAAAACATTTAGTTCTAGAAATTCTCCATATTCATTCAATAATGAACCCAAACCTATTGATGAACCGTAGTTTACTAGTCCTTATTTTTTCTAGAGCTACTAATACTCTTAAAAACAATCCATTAGGTGATGTTGTTGTAGATTTAGATAAAGGAACAATACCAGGAGCTTCTCTTAGAAATCATGTTGAACATCAAGAGTTAATGTCACATCATGAACCTAAAAATATCAATAATGATATTATTGAGGAATTTTGTGTGACGACCATTAAAGATGAGCTAAATTAATTTTAAATGAATAATTTATGGAAACATATGAATGGAACCAAATACATCATGACCATATGAACTAAATGGGCATTTACGAACAAATTTGATGAAACTAGTGACATAGTTTGAAACAGACCTATATTGGTTGCACAAGGAAATTGCCAAAAAGAGGGAATTGAATATGAAAAAAACCTTTTCACCAGTACCTACACTTGTATCCATTAAAATCTTGTTATCATATGCAGCACTTCAAAATTTCAAACTATATCAAATGGATTTCAAGGGTGTATACCAAAATGGTTATATAGTTGAAGATCTTTTTGTTGAAAACCCCTAGTTTTAAAAACCCTCATTTTCGAAAACATTTTTTTAATCTTAGAAGAGCTTTGTATGGTTTAATGAATGATCAAAGATCATGATATGATTGATTGAGTGGTTTTCTTATTTCCAAATGTTATAAAAAATGTATATTTAATATTTAACATTTAATAAAAATAATTTCTATTGATGTTGTAGTTTTTCAAATATATATAGATGACATTATATTTTGGATCATGAATAAATTCATTATGTAGTAATTTTTCAAGGATGATGCAAAATTAATTTTAAATGAGATCAATGGTTGAACTAAAATTCATTCTTGGAAATAAAAGTTTTCAAAACAAATAAGTTATTATTATATATAAAATAAAACATAGAAAGGAGGTTATAAAACGTTTTCTCATGGATAGCACTAAAATTAGTGACACTCTAATGAGTACTACCTATTTGATGGATCTTAATGAAAATGAAAAACTTATTGATCAAACCACTTATTAAAGAATTGATGGATGTTTACTCTACTTAACTGATTTTCAGCCTGATGTTATGTCTAGTGTTCTCATGTGTGCACATTTGTTTAGAAAACCCCAAAGAGTCTCATTTAAATTTAGTCAAAATAATTATCAAATACCTTAATCATAGATCCATTTTGGACTATTTTATCCTAGAGGACAGTCATTTGATTCATTTGTCTATTCAGATTCGTATTTTGGTTGTTGAATGTAAGATTGAAAAAAGTACCTATGGAAAATATCACCATTTAGGCAAGTATCTAGTATAAGGTTGTAGTAAGGAAAAATATTTTGTTGCATTATCTACTGTCAAGGATGAATACATGGATGTTGTTATTTGTTGTGCACATATTTCGGGGATGAAACAAACTTTACTATACTATGGATAATAGTTCAATCATGTACCTATAAATTGTGAAAATATATGTGCTATTAACATTTGAAACAATCATGTTTCCCATTCCTAGACTAAAAAATATTTTTATGGCTTTAATTTTTTAGATATCATTATAAAAAATGATATGTTACTTTATAATTCATTAGCACTAAATATCTATTTTCTAATATATTCACTTACCCATTAAATTTTGAAATGATAAATTACATTTTACATGGGTTTGGTATGATAAGTCTATATTGATTAGTTATTGTTTAATTGTTTAAAGTTTAATTTTTCATATCTTCTCAAGTTACTATCTTGTAGTTTCTATCTCACCCTCATGGTCTCTCAGTTACTATCCCTCATTTATGGTCTCACACTTGTTGTCTAAATTATATAGTTGCATCGTTTGGATTCACACTATAATGTTGAAACCATGACGACCCATTTCGTTCACACTGTAATGCCTTAGATTCTATTTTTCAAATTTAATTTATTGGATTATTTTGTCTATAATTTTATTTTTATTATTATTCTAATTTTTTTTATGACATTTGAAATCCTTAAATGGTAAAAACACAATATTTTTTCACTCCTCTCTTCAATCGGGCACTCTTCTCATAAAATTGAAACCCTTCTATCTCAATCTGTATGACCTTTTTTAACCTTTTATCAATCTCAAACCTACATTGGATGCCCATAATGAAGCGTCCATCTTCATCGACACCTGATAAGATCATGTCTAAAATGTAGCTAAAAATGTATCTAAAATATTTTCCTTAGGGACCGATAAATCTTGGCCATAATCATTGAATAGTAGTGTAAGGGAAAGAAGCTCATCTGATGTGGTTACTGAAAAGTATGCCACATGCTTTGAAAGTACTTTCATAACACAGAGGTAAGATATTGTTCACAAAATAGAATAGACATATTTATCTTAATCTTGATTCTTTAGTTTTATCAGTATGTTTAGTTCTCATCCAATTCTGAAGAAGACTGTATAGTATGATGCTTGGTAAAATGTAAAATATGTACCTATTATTTGTGTCAATGGAAATTATACCTAGGAGTACCTCATAAAATTTTTTTAGGATTTTTAAATAAGTAATCCTCCTCATAATGATGTTTTATCCAAGAATAGGCTCTTAGAAATCATATTGGAAATAAGAAGAATAGAAGGGAAATTGTAGCAAATATTGATGGTGAGACAAGGTTGTTATTTATTTTTATTCAAATCATATTTTTACATGGAAAGGGGATATTTATACCCTTATTCATAAAGATTATTTATTGACACTTCATATGAATAATTTTAACATGATCTATCTTGTATGTATGGTAAACTTCACATGTGTGAAATAATCAAGACAACATCAAAATCAACCTCACTATTTTATTCAAGAATTATTACAGAAAATTTATCTACCAAGGGAATGGTTTGTCTGAATGAAAATGTTATTGAAGATTATGAATTATCTATCTCAAAGGATATAGTTATAAGAATGAATATTAGTTGTAATACTTGGTAAATCTATTGGGTGGAAGAAAATGAATGATTGTATGATAAGTTCAATCCAATTTAGAATCCTTCAAGACAGAATAAAAAATTTGACAGAATTTATTAACCAGATGAATTAGTCGAATAATCAAGTGAAGAAGTAGAATATTTGGTAGTTGTACCTAAGGAAATAACTATCGTAGACAATCCAGATAGTGGCCTACCTATTATAGAAGAAGTAGTAGGAAAATATGTTGTCGTTTATAAAGGAAGTGTTATAACTAAAAAATAGCCTAATATTAAATAATATATTATTTTTGAGTGAGGAATTTTTGTTGTGGAATAGTCAAAAGAATGTGATGAACCTGAAATAATCCTATCTACTGTAGAATGAATGGAACATTCCTTTCAGAAGGCAAGAAAATAGATAGGTGAGCATGTAAGTACAATGAATTTTGGAATGGGTCAATATATTGAGTATCTTGTCCGAAAAAAAGATGAACCTATTTAGGGGGAGAATAATACTAGTTTAGAAAGTTTTGAAGATCCAAATCCTATTGAACAATGTTCTTTGGATACCTGGAACTGATTTTCCAACTATTTTTTGTTGATAATATCCAATAGTTCATAGTAAAATGAATGGATTCTCCCTATGTGTTTTAATTGGAACTAATTTTTGTTATAGATTAAACATCTACTAAGGAGTATGATACCATTTTAGTTCCTATTCCAAAACCAACTCAAGAATATTCATCTTATGTGAATAAGGAGTCTTAATGGTATTGGAAACACTTTGTTATCTGTATTTGAAAAAATCATGATGTCACAACCTACCCTTATGAGTAGTATCAGTGAATGATATGTTTCCCTGCATCTAAATAAAATAACATAGAAAATTTTACAAAAAATGAATCATGAAGATCAAGAAGTCCATATTGAGAATAAATAGATGAGTGATGAGGTGATGTCTCTCAGATCTATGGTGGAAGATATGCAAAATGTGTTGAAAACTAGACTAACATCTGTTGCTTATCCTTTTGAGGAGGTTGTTGATCTAATCACACAACAGGTTGTATCTATGATTCAACCAAACCTAGCAAAATTAAATGAAATAATGGTTGAGAGGAACACCAAGATAGCCAGTTAGATTTTTGTACTTGTTGTTGGTCTTAATAAGCTGAATGATGAGTATAAGATATTTTAAAAAAAAATTAAGAATAAACATAAGTCTCGGACATAAACTGTAATTAAAATAAAATGGTTCTAGATAGGAATCATAGGCTATGGAAAATAAGATGATCCTAATAGTTGTTAAAGAAGGGCTTCAGTATAGCATCCTGCCTTTTTATCAAATAAACATTCATTACATTTTACAAAACCGAGGATCTTTAGGGTTTAGTGTCTTGGAAACCAGGAACATAAAACATGAAAACATAAAACATTCTTCTTAAACACTTGAAGGCTTCTCCTCATGTTCATCCAAGGATCATTACTGCATCTCATAACCTGGGGACATACATCAAAAGAAAGGGTGAGCAGAAGGCCCAGTAATGGAAACACGAGAAACATTTTGCACGTGAACTTGAGATACTTCAATAAGGCCATGAAAAGAAATTTAAGGAATGAGAAAGAAATCGTGAGGCATATCATAATAAAAATAACATTTTCCATCACTTGAAGATGTGGCTACATCATTTAATATAGACAATCATGAACATATCTCCAAGGTCCATCCCCAAGGTGTCATTTGAAAATTACCAAGGTTATTCACCAAGGTATCGTGAAAATTGTAATCTCTAGTGGTTACATCATTACCCAATGAATTGGAGCGCTATCAGGGCGCACCATTAAATTTTCCTTTATAATCCTGTGAGCCATATATATAATCATCAAACATTTCATAAATAACCCATATAGCATAAAATAAATGGGTTTCATTTCATAATCATAACGTTTTAAAAACTTCTTTAAAGACATGACCTTTACGTCACTTTAAACCCACGGAAGGGGAGAGCGGGTCTCATGTATGTAAATCCCAGAATTTAAAATAGAACATTTTGATATATATGTGAATACCCCTGTAGAAATAAGAGCTTTGAGTATTCACTTTATAATATAAAATAATTTTGAGAAAAGAGAGAGGCATTTTGAGACGAAAATTCTGGAGCATAACGACTATGTTTCGGGGTTTTAGAAAACATCGAAAAGAGAGGGGAAATGGGTCCAAAATTCATAAATGACCCATAAACAGAATAGGGAACAGAATATAAGGGATTTAAGAACATTGTAATGCAATTTGAAAATATACCATATGAAATGAAGAACATCAAAGGAAGACAATAATAAGATTTCTCTTATGAAAATTCGGCAGCCTAACAGTGTTACATAAACATCAACCAAAAATGAATTGATGAGATAAAATAGGGTCTCTCATTATATGAACATAAAAATCCAGTATGATATATATAGAGATCATTCCCCAACATAAAATAAAGGAACTTGAAAGAATTGACATGAAAGTAGAACTTCAAAACGAGAAGGGTGAAGAACCACTTAAAAATTCGGCAGCCTAACGGCGCCACTTAAACTTCAAAAAAATGAATTGACAATATCAAATAGGGTCTCTCATCATATGAAAATAAAATTCCAGTAAGATATATATAGAGATAATTCCCCAACATAAAATAAAGGAACTTGAAATAATTTACATGAAAGTAGAACTTCAAAACGAGAAGGGTGAAGAACCACTTAAAAATTCGGCAGCCTAACGACGTCACTTAAAACATCAAAATACTGAATTGAAGAGATCAAATAGGGTCTCTCATCATATGATCATAATAGATCACTATGATATATTTAGAGATCATACCCCAACATAATAAATGGAACTTGAAATACTCGACATGAAAGTAGAACTTTGAAAAAGAGAAGTGTGAAAGAATCCCTTTAAAATTCGGTAGCCTAACGGCGCCACATAAAACTTCATAAAATGAAATGATGATAGTAAGAGGGGGTCTCTCATCATATGAACATAAAATGGAAAGTATAATGAATATAAAAGAACATCCTTCAACCTAAGAACATGGAGTATAAAAGAATTGACATAAAAGAGATCACTTGAAAAGAAAGAGAGGGGTCGGATCCCTTACCTTAAAATGTAACTCTTAAACCTCAAAGGTTGGGACCTTGAGGGCTTGGGGGCACCTTGGGAGGACTCCTTGGGAGGTAATGAGACCATAACTTCGTTGGGGGAGAGTGGGGAGTCGAATGGATGAGAGGAGGGCTTGGTATTTATAGGGAAAGTGAGGGGACAAGGCATTAATGACCAAGGGACACCTCATTAGTGGTTTTGGAAAAACCATTGGCTTGCCCATGGTATTTGCCCATGGTATTGGCCACTTGGGACACCTCACACAATAATTCATCCCCTTTAGTCGAACATACCTTAAAATATCTCATGAAATCATCATGACACAGTTATTATGTCATTAAACATACCGAAACCCTAAAACTGTATTTTTACTATTCACTGAAAATTCCACTTTCTCAGAAAGATCCCAAAATCTCACCTTAACCAAATATCAATGCTCTGATTTCAAAAATGGAGTCCATTTTATAAAAATATTTTTCTAAATATTTTTAATTTAATTTTTAAATAAATTCACTATTCACCGAAAATTCATTTTTTTCTGAAAAATCCCCAAAAATTACCTTAACATAATATCGATGCTCTGAGTTCAAAAATGAAATCCATTTTATAAAAATAATTTTCTAAATATTTGTAATTTAATTTTTAATTAAAAAAACTATTCACCTGAATAAACTAATACTTGAATAATAATTTATGAAACCGTTATTTAACCATTTTATTGAATCACATTACTTAATCAAGGTGCCTAGATTATTTTAAAACATTCTTTAAGTGAGATTACTAATTCATTTGGTCACATTACTAATCCAAAGCGTAAAATCACTATTCACAATTTACTATTCATCAAAAATCATGTTGATCTTATTAGACTCTAAATTTCGTACTGGATATAATTTTAGAAGACTATTTTTCGAAAATCATTACACATTTTAAATTATTTATGGTTTACATAAACATTTTTTTAAAATATCCTTTTGAAAATTCATCAAAAATATGCATACTATTATTATTCGGTCATTTGAAAATTCATAAATTTCATCATAATGAAGAAATCCCAATTTTTATTTAAAACAAGTATTACACAAGGCAGTTACGGTCTCGTTACATAGCCCCTTATAATACCAGCATAGGACCTATGAGTAAGGTGTGCCAGGGTGATAGAATCTTGGGGTGGCTCGCTCAACATTGCCCGAGTAGTAATTTCGATCAGTTTTAACTTCTCGCGAAGGCGATTCCGTTCTAGCTTCACATGATGAAGTTCGGCTTGGGTTTGGTCCAGAGCAAAGCCCAATGGTGCTACCTCCTTCCCAAGCTCTGTTAGATGGGCTTCGATCGGTCCAACACTACTAGGTGAGGCCATCAAATCTTCTTTCTATAATAGTTAACCAAGATTACATATATTTAGAGACAATAATCAAAACATTTTGTTCACAGTGGTCATATTGACTAATGGTCATACAACAGTCAAAACCCACTGGTCCCATTTTAATTATAATCAACTTTATCAAATAAAACATTTTTGTTGATTATAAAAATTAAATAAAATAACACATGAAATTAGGAAACAAGATTTATTCAAAATTTCTGGTCGTTACAATCTTCCCCCCTTAAGAAATTGCGTCCTCGCAATTTTTAAAATTGGATTTTGAAATTTCATTGAAAGTCCCACATCGGAAAAAGAGTCAGTAACACTATTACTTTAAAATAAAGAAAAGGAAGTACAAAGGCCACCCGATTTTACTCATACTAGGATTCCATGTTGGAAACATGGACATGGAGGAGAAAACAAAGGGTCACGTCCCAAAGGAGAGTGATAGAAAACATGATTAGGAGGAAGTTAACCACCAGAAAATCCCAAAATTATGATGTGTGTAAAAGGTCACTGATTACCTAGTAGTAAACGTATATCAACAACGTTTTTGTTTTACGTTCCTTTTCATAATTTTGAGTAATTTATTTACTACATAGAACAAAAACATAAGAAAATATACCTATCTTCATGTAGAGTTTTATCCTTTAATAAGTTTCTACCCATCACTAATCTTTTCTCCAAATGATGAGCATTCAAAACTACTTGGTCTCATTAAAACATAAGAATCGTCTTTTAGAGAATCACATAATCCACAAAAGATTAAATATCTATTTCTTATATCTTTAAACATTATCCCAAAAACAGAAAGGGTAAGGTAAAACAACTCTTCAAAAGAAAGAATCCCATAGGAATGGAAACAACTTTTAAAGATTCAAAGTTCCATGGTACTACCCAAAATTCATCATAGACCATTCCTTAAATAATGGTACTTAAGATTCCTCAAAATAAACCAAACTAAGATTGAAACCCAAATACAAGAAAGATTTGATAACATAGTCTTCCAAAATAAACTTTATTGTTCATCTCCATACAACATCAACCACTTCTAACATCTTATAACAAAAGTAGCTAACCTAAACATATTTTACCCAAGATAGGTTAATCATTCCCGTAAGTAACCTAAATTACTATATTTCCACCTTATATTCATCGATTATTCAAAATATAAGTCAACCATACTCCTTAATGAAAATACAGTAGTAATCTATTTACCTCGATCAAATATGGTTCACTAAAATAACGAACGTCTTCCAAAATAATAATCAGCTTTTAATCCCCTAATCATCTCTTTCATATTAATATGGAAATCGTTGTATTTCCTATCACATTGGTTATTGGGGCATGTTCTTCCATCTCCCGCCATTAACTAAGAAGAGAAATTATAATTAGAGGCTTAAATACTTAACCAAAAATCATGAAAATCAGCTTAAAGCATATAAGGATAACATGTAGAAGAAAAGTATACCCTAACTTGTGATCCCCTAGGTTCCAATCTAGGTTATCCATGATCATATATTCTTATGTGAATCTTTGTTCCTTTAACAATGGTTCATACTAAGCTTATGAATTTACCAAAGCATATCCCCCGGGAGTGTCGTAACCAAGAGTGCAGCAAGGCCCATTGTCGTGTACTAGTTCCCGTTCGAGTCTAGCTCAAAGCGGTGTTTTCACGTTTTACCCCTATGTACATCTGTTTCAGAGCCACCTCTACCTGCTCGTACCTAGACAGGGATGTATTTGCTTGGAAACCCCTTACTCAATACTCACCAAAATACCAGGATGATTTCCTATATTTAAACTTTTCTATAGGGTTCTTCCTAAAGTTTTCATATCCTAATTTCCACAAATAACTAAACCATCCTTTGATACCAACTATAGAATCCTTCCTTTTTATCAAATAAACTTTCATTACATTTTACAAAACCGAGGATCATTAGGGTTTAGTGTCTTGGAAACCATGAACTTAAAACATGAAAACGTAAAACATTCTTCTTAAAAACTTGAAGGCTTCTCCTCATGTTCATCCTAGGTTCATTACTGCATCTCATAACCTGGGGACATACATTAAAAGAAAGGGTGAGCAGAAGGCCCAGTAATGGAAACAAGAGAAACATTTCACACGTGAACTTGAGATACTTCAATAAGGCCATGAAAAGAACTTTAAGGCATGAGAAAGAAATAGTGAGGCATATCATATGAAAAATAACATTTTTCATAAAATGAAGATGTGGCTACACTATTTAATATAGACAATCATGAACATATCACCAAGGTCCATCCGCAAGGTGTCATTTGAAAATTACCAAGGTTATTCACCATGGTATCGTGAAAATTGTAATCTCTAGTGGTTACATCATTACCCAATGCATTGGAGCGCTATCAGGGCGCACCCTTAAATTTGCCTTTATTATCATGTGAGCCACATATATCATCATCAAACATTTCATAAATAACCCATATAGCATAAAATAAATGGGTTTCATTTCATAATCATAACCTTTTAAAAACTGCTTTAAAGACATGATATTTACGTCTCTTTAAACCCACGGAAGGGGAGAGCGGGTCTCATGTATGTAAATCCCAGAATTTAAAATAGAAAATCTTGATCTATATGTGAATACCCCTGTAGAAATAAAAACTTTGAGTATTCACTTTATAACATAAAATAATTTTGATAAAATTGAGATGAATTTTGAGATGAAAATTCTGTAGCATAACGGCTATGTTTCGGGGTTTTAGAAAACATTGAAAAGAGAGGGGACATGGGTCCAACATTCATAAATGACCCATAAAACAGAAGAGGGAACAGAATATAAGGGATATAAGAACATGGTAATGAAATTTGAAAATATACCATATGAAATGAAGAACATGAAAAGAAGACAATAATAATATTTCCCTTATGAAAATTCGGCAGCCTAACAGCGTTACATAAACATCAACCAAAAATGAATTGATGAGATCAAATAGGGTCTCTCATCATATGAAAATAAAAATCCAGTATGATATATATAGTAATCATTCCCCAACATAAAATAAAGGAACTTGAAAGAATTTACCTGAAAGTATAACTTCAAAACGAGAAGGGTGAAGGACCACTTAAACATTCAGCAGCCTAACGGCGCCACTTAAACATCAACAAAAATGAATTGACAAGATCAAATAGGGTCTCTCATCATATGAACATAAAAGGCCAATAAGTTATATATAGAGATCATTCCCCAACATAAAAGAAAGGAACTTGAAAGAATTGACATGAAAGTAGAACTTCAAAACGAGAAGGGCGAAGAACCACTTAAAAATTCGGCAGCCTAACGACGTCACTTAAAACATCATAATACTGAATTGAAGAGATCAAATAGGGTCTCTCAAAATATTATCATAAAAGATCATTATGATATATTTAGAGATCATACCCCAACATAATAAATGGAACTTGAAATACTCGACATGAATGTAGAACTTTGAAAAAGATAAGTGTGAAAGAATCCCTTAAAAATTCGGCAGCCTAACGGCGCAACTTAAACCTTCATAAAATGAAATGATGAGAGTAAGAGGGGGTCTCTCATCATATTAACATAAAATGGACAGTATAATGAATATAAAAAAACATCCTCCAACCTAAGAACATGGAGTATTAAAGAATTGACATAAAAGAGATCACTTGAAAAGAATGAGAGGGGTCAGATCTCTTACATTAAAATGTAACTCTTAAACCTCAAAGGTTGGGACCTTGAGGGATTGGGGGCACCTTGGGAGGACTCCTTGGGAGGTAATGAGACCAGAACTTCGTTGGGGGAGAGTGGGGAGTCGAATGGATGAGAGGAGGGCTTGGTATTTATAGGGAAAGTGAGGGGACAAGGCATTAATGGCCAAGGGACACCTCATTAGTGGTTTTGGAAAAACCATGGGTTTGCCCATGGTATTTGCCCATGGTATTGGCCACTTGGTACACCTCACACAATAATGCATCCCCTTTATTCGAACATCCATTAAAATATCTCATGACATCATCATGACACAGTTATGATGTCATTAAACATACCAAAACCCTAAAACTGTATTTTTACTATTCACTGAAAATTCAACTTTCTCTGAAAGATCCCAAAAACTCACCTTAACCAAATATCAATGATCTGATTTCAAAAATGGACTCCATTTTATAAAAATAATTTTCTAAATATTTTTAAATTAATTTTTAAATAAATTCACTATTCACCAAAAATTCATTTTTTTCAGAAAAATCCCCAAAAATTACCTTAACATAATATCGATGCTCTGAGTTCAAAAATGAAATCCATTTTATAATAATAATTTTCTAAATATGTTTAATTTAATTTTTAATTAAAAAACACTATTCACCTGAATAAACTAATACTTGAATAATAATTTATGAAACCGTTATTTAACCGTTTTATTGAATCACATTACTTAATCAAGGTGCTTAGATTATTTTAAAACTTTCTTTAAGTGAGATTACTAATTCATTTGGTCACATTACTAATCCTAACCGTAAAATCCCTATTCACAATTTACTATTCATCAAAAATCAAGTTGATCTTATTAGACTCTAAATTTCATACTGGACATAATTGTAGAAGACTATTTTTCGAAAATCATTACACATTTTAAATTATTTATGGTTTACATAAACATTTTTTAAAATATCATTTTGAAAATTCATCAAAAATATGCATACTATTAATATTCGGTCATTTGAAAATTCATAAACTTCATCATAATGAAAAAATCCCAATTTTTATTTAAAACATGGATTACACAAGGTATTTACGGTCTCGTTACATAGCCCCTTATAATACCAGCATAGGACCTAAGAGTAAGGTGTGCTAGGGTGATAGAATCTTGGGGCGGCTCAGTCAACATTTCCCGAGTAGTAATTTCTATCAGTTTGAACTTCTCGCGAAGGTGATTCCGTTCTAGCTTCACATGATGATGTTCAGCTTGGGTTTGGTCCAGAGCAAAGCCCAATGGTGCTACCTCTTTCCCAAGCTCTGTTATATGGGCTTCGATCGGTCCAAGACTACTAGGTGAGGCCATCGAATCATCTTTCTATAATAGTTAACCATGATTACATATATTTAGAGACAATAATCCAAACATTTTGTTCACAGTGGTCATATTGACTGATGGTCATATAACAGTCAAAACCCACTGGTCCCATTTTAATTATAATCATGTTTATCAAATAAAACATCTTTGTTGAGTATAAAAACAAAATAAAATAACACATGAAATTAGGAAACAAGATTTATTCAAAATTTCGGGTCGTTACAATCAGTCAGTGTTGAGTGGTATTGATAAATAAAGTTTCCCTATTTTCATCAAGAATAGAGACAGAGTTCATGATTTTTTAAGGATTCCTTCAAATATTTAAAATGTTGATAATGAATAAATCTATAAGAAAGTAAAATTTTACATTAACATAATTTATTTTAATTATGATCTGACCAATCTCATCAAGAATCTTGTAGACAACTTGAGATTTCCTCCTGTCACTCAAGCCTTTATGAATCTTGTTCAGAAGATGAAAGACATCCCTGCTTTGATGGATATGTTTCTGAAAAAAAAAATTGACTTTTAGAGGGTAATGTATTATGTAGGTGATTTCATCCTTGATTTCATCAGTTTTTTTAACTTATCTCCATGCTCAATATGGTGACATTATAGATTCTATATTTGTACCTTTGTGACCTAGTTAAACCCCTTCATTCTGCACTGCATTTTCTCCTACTACCATGTCTATATATCAAGCTCTATGTAAGATCAGACCTCTAATTCTTGAGAAATTCTTACCCAGATCTTGCACAAAAACTACCCTTGCACCGTCTGTCTTTGATGTAGTGCCTTTTACTTCTCTAACCATTGGATCAATCCCTTCTTCCACATCTAACTCTTCTCTTATGGATCCATAGGATGTTTCATCCAAGGGAAAAATGAATAATGGATCTAATGATAATTGAAGGATATATTTTGATTGTAATATTTTTTATTTTTCTTAATGATTGTACAAAAATCTAACTTTTTGTTCAATATAATGTGCCTTGTTTTGATTATTCTCTTAATTACCCTTGTTCAATCTTTTATTTTCATTTTTTCAAAATACAAAAATGTGGAGAAATATGATACGCCATTTATGATTTTATTTATGTTAAATGTTCGAGAAATACTCCTAGACATATCTAGTCAAAAATCTTGTATTAACTATAATGTATTGTTTATAAATTCTAGGATTTTTGATCAATAAAGGTGGAGGGGAATTTGGAATTCTGATTTTTTAATGCTCACAAATCATGTTTAACCTATTAAAAAACATTTTTAACCTATTTCAAATCATTTTTATCCTATTTTACATCATGCTTGACATATTAAAAATATTTGTTATAGATTTTTTGTTTCTTTATGTTATTGATTCTTACAACTCATGATTTAAACATTAACAAGATCATGATTACGAATCTCAACAATCTTGTATGAGTCTTGTAAACACTATTTTATCTTATTGTTTTCTGTTTTACTTTGATTATGGTTAATCTGAATTCATTCGATGAGTATTATTTCTTGATAATGTTTTGCAGATATTTGGATATGTTTATGACATGTTAGGTTTGACACCATTTCCATATTTTCAAATAGTCCCTGACACCGTATGCTTCCTACCAGTTCCATATTTTCACAAAGTTACAGACACAGTTTCCTTGATACAATTTTCATGATACTATAACAAGACACTGTTGAAAATTTTGACAAAGGGAATGACATTGTTACTTGATAAACCACTTATCTAACATCAAATTCTTTCTACTGATTATAGAATTTGGAAAGGGCTAGACACCCCTATTGTGCTGCTAGTTTTAGATCTCAATATGACAGTGGCACTGTGGCTATCTCCCTATGATTGTGGCACCCTGATTGTCTCACTGTAACTATGACACTATGACTGTCTCACCACAATTGTGAAAAAAATTCCATACATAACCATATTTCTCTTTTAAATTTTAATTTAAAAGTTATTCTTAATAGTAAAATTTGAGAAATTTAATATCCCTGTCAAAATTAATGATTTTTTAATACATGGGACCTAATGGTATGATGTAAGAGGTCTAGAGATCATGATATTGGTTAGAAATAACTAATACATCCTTAAGATAATATATGTGGTGGTGCATGAGATGAGCAAGAGCTTGAGAAGATAAAATAAAGAGAATAGAGCCAAACACATTCACCGAAGTACACCAAAAGAAATCACAATTCCTAAAGGCTGAACTATTTTAGATCAGAACATTAAACACTCTCATAGTAAAAACTATAAAAAGAACAAGTACTACAATACAAGTCTCATAAAACATGTAACTAGGGAACGAGACACACAATAATCTATTTTCAGAAGAGGACTTGAAAATCATATCTACAACATCATATAAAAACAGATCTCGATAGAACAACACTCAGAGAATTTCTAACCGTTCCTCATTAAATTTTCTCTATTTTTTTATATTTTTATTGCATTTTATACAGTGTATGTGTCTTTACTAAAACTCAATTTTTCTCTTTCATTAATCTCGATGATATATGATAAACTCACTCAAATATTTTTTATAGTTTTTTTACCCATGTATAACTATAATAGAGGCCATGTGTGACCTGGTTGTTTGTTTTCCCATGTAGAACAGTGGTAGAGGTCTTGCGACCTAGACTGTCTTGTGTGCTTTTGTTAACATCAATCCATTGAGTAAATAAAAGTCATATATATATATATTTCTTGGTATTAGGTCATCACTATGTAGAGTGGACTATGTCTCATATTGAGACTGAACAACTTGTTTTTTCTATTGTACTATTCAAATTAGTTTTTCTGTACTTTATATTTTATTACAAAAAACTAAATTTTACATTAATATTGATAGTTTAATATTAGATGTAATATTTTTTCCTTATTAGAATAATTTCCAAAGTTATATAAATATATCCTGTTGATATTACTGAGAATTAATCTATCTTCTTGAGAGGCTATTTGTTCATTCAAAAAATTATAATTGTATTACCTTGTTTAACTGCCCAATTTTATTCTATTTGGGGAAATATTTTAAAATATTATTTTTAATATAAATTTTTATGAGAACTCAATTCAACACCTTCTTGAGTGTCCTAGTCTGATAAAAAAAATTTATTTAAAATGTAACAAAAATTATTCTAAAATTAAAAAATATTACCACAATCTTGATTTTTTCAAAATAAAATATTTTCTGTCATAAAATATATAAAATTTGGGTATATATTTAATTACATTCTAATTAAAATTCACCTTATAAAATTTTTTTATTCATCATATAAAATTCTAAATAAATTAATAAAACATTCTATAGAATCAAAATAGATAAAATAATTCAGTACAAAATTTAATGAACATGATATGGTGTTTTAAAGTTAATATCTTGATACACCTATAACTAAATTAGATGAAAACATAAATGTAAAAGGAAAAAAAATTCTGAATATTTGGTAAACAACTAAATTATTTCGATAAAGATAATTATCCAATTTACTCAATGGTATGAAATTTAAGGGGTATATTTAGGTAAGAAAAATTTATTATTACCATTTTAATTAGTAATGTTGGCGTTGAGCATATTCTCATTATATATGTAAGCATACAAATAAATAGTATGGTGTCTATTATGTATAAGGATTTAAATGTATCTATTTGTAAACAAATAATGGCTTGTGATATCAAAATACAATATAAAAATATTAGTCATATTTAAGAAAAAATTTCAACATACTCAAATAGATTAAAAATTTGTTTATAATTAATTTATTATATTTAATAAATAGTTATTATTTAATATTAATTTTCAAATAATCGATTTACCAAATTTATATACTATTCATATTTATATTGGTACATGTTTTTAAATGAACTAGTTTTAAATATTCAATATTGCTTTTCAATTATTATTTTCAAAAACAAGGTTTTTTTAAAAAAATAATTTTTTAAATGATATATTTTATTTCTAGAATATGAGGAATAAATTATTTAATGGTTTATTTAGTTTATTTAATGACCCAAAGAATGTTTAATTATTTATAAATTATATTAGGAAAATAGGAAATTTAATTTGTACCCATGTAATCAAAATTATAAAAGCCTATAATAATATTTATTACATTAAAAATTATAATTTATATGACTATACTTTTATTTTGTATATTTATTAAAATTGGTAAAGTCAGTATTTGATAGGATTAAAAATCTTGAAATACATTTTTAAATAAAATATATATCAAATGAAATGAATTTGACTAACGTGTATTAGGGGTCCCTCTGTGGGAAGTGTTGATGGATGCAATGTCTGCCAACCATTATCTATATATTGGGTGGGCTTCAACCTCCTTCTCTCCCATTACAAATCCTTCAATTCATAAATATTTCGACAAATTCCACCTTATCCCAATGGTCCCCTCCTTTCACCATGGGTCCCAATGAATCCCCTCTCCCTCTATTTAATCTACGTGGTGCCTGTCCTTCAAAGCCTCTCACTAGTCGCTCATTTTGTTCAAAGATTCCATACACTTCATTAATTCAACTGATTCATCAATAATGCATGGTATCTAAAGGAGTGATCCATTGTTGGGTTTATAGATCCATAATCATTCTTCATCATTTTTATAATATGGATAATCCCACCTCATCTTGGCCAATGGGAAGATGACCATGCATGGTCTCTGACTTGTTTATGTTCATATGGTTCATCATATTTCACTGGAATCATGATCCTCCAACCATGGTGATGTGGG
This sequence comes from Viscum album, assembly GCA_963277665.1. Taxonomy (NCBI): domain Eukaryota; kingdom Viridiplantae; phylum Streptophyta; class Magnoliopsida; order Santalales; family Viscaceae; genus Viscum; species Viscum album. Next base: position 1,229,948,133 of record OY728145.1, on the reverse strand, counting down.
TAAGATTACCAAGATTTACCCTTCCCTCCTAAACCCTTTTATCTTATAGATGTGGGGAAACCTTATCAGATAATTTTTTTGTTTGGAAAACTAAATTCCGTCCTTGTGCCACCGCATTAACAGTCTCATTTTCCAAGTAATTGGTGTTTCTTGGCCTATAGTGGAATCCGTGTGGAATGAGGTGGATGAAGGACTTAAATACATTCATGAAGTTATGTTGGAGGGTTAGTTTAACATTTTATCCTCATGATTTTATTTAGGAAACAACCATCATTATTATAATATATATTTGATGATGAAGGAGTTGAAACCTCTTAACTCATATGATAGAAGTAAGGGAAAATATATGATTATCATTCACTCATATCATCTTTTTAATTCCTATTCTAGTGATCCTGGTATTACCTTCTTTGATTTGGTCATATCCAATGCTCGTGTTGGGAAATTATAGAAATGGAAAGTATTTAATTAATCCTAGAAAATGGGGAGGGTATTATAGATCTCTAACACCCACAAAAGTCACAGTCATGTTGAAGAGTTATGATGCAATGCTCCATCATTGATGTCAAGAATGCAATGATTCATTATCAAAAAATGTGATTCCATCTAATGTTGGGTTTTTTCATAATGGGTTTTCATGTGTCCATAATCAAAAAAAGATTTTTTCTACATGATTATAGTGTTATTTTTGAAATATTGATTTAGTTTTATTGTGACTCATTAAACTTAAATGATAAAATATGGTCACTATGGGTTCATTTGAGGGGGGTGAATGTAGAAAATAAACTGTTTTTTATTAAGATCGCTCTATCTTCTAATTTAAATAATCAGTTTGATGTTTTGTTAAATACATGTTTGGATTAGCACTGCAAGGAAGATGATAGTGATCCTGAAAAGTGTATACAGTCATTCGAAAAACGAAGAGGATGTGGGATGGTTCGATGACACAGGGGTATCATTAACATAGTGAAAAATAAATTGACACCCCTTCAGCTTTTGAGTGTGAGAAAGATCCTATAGTATTGTTTTTTGGGAGCAGTTTGAAGAATAGGAATCTAGGAAATATCTATTGTATAAATTTTCTTGTTAACCAAAATAAAAACACTAAGCAATGAAAAGACTTCCCCAATCTCCTAAAGACCAAAATCACCAGATCCACATAGACTCTAAATAAATTATGTTCATGGTAAGGCTAGATCCAATAGTCATTCAGGTTTTGGAATTCATTTTTTTCCATATTGTCATATTATATATGAGGTTGAAGAATCTTGTGATAAGGACATGAAGACTATGGTTTTCATGTTAGAATATCATACCTGTAGTTGTAACCAAAGGTATTTGGTGATGTTCCTAATGAGATAAGGAAGGAGGATGTGGACCAAAATCTTCTAAAACATTCAATATAAGTAATTTTGGAGGAATATTTAGATATTATTATATCAAAATAAGATACTGATAAATTGTTCAAGGTATCAATTTTAGTTGACCTTGATGTTTTCAAAAAATTATGGGATCAACAAAAAATATATGATATTCTCTCACGGGATAAACAGGTGAATAAGTGTATATGAATATAATTATACATTAGATAGGTTGTCCTACAACATCAAGGATTTAATTATAGAAAATACAAACACAATGATAACCTTAATCACGTGGAGATTACATAGCGTTACTAATTCATCCTTTTGGACAATTTAATGGAATTTTGTGATAATTTATTTAGGGGTTTTAAATTTTGTGTTTTATAGAATATTTTTGGGTTTTAAAATTCCCTAAAAAGTATTTTTAGAAAAAAAAATATAAATTTTCAGTTCTTATAAGACCATTATTTCATTCCTTGGTTACTAATTTATATTCTATTAATTAATATTTCATTAAATTCCCCCTTATCCTCCTATAATATCCTTCTTTATGATGAATTGAATACACCATCAAAAAATATCTCACAAACTAATTATTTAACAAGATAAATCTCTATATATCTCTTTCTACTAGGTTATGTTCTAGTGTTATGAAAGATAATGTTGAAAAATGTGTTTGAACATAGAATAGTAGGCACCTTCAAAGACGAGGTTACAAAAATTTCAATAATATTTTTTATTTTCCAACTAATCCATTAAAAAAATCTCATGTTATTAAAATATTTATATATTATCTCTCTATAAAATTTATATTAAATATTAATTATATAAATATAATTTATGTATTTTATTGTATGGATTTACTAAGATGGTGTGGATCATTGTATCCTCCATTAATATTTTTCTATTTTTTAGGATGTTTACCCACAATGCTGATCATGATTTTGTTTTTTCACATATTCATTTTGTTATAATTGTTCTATTAAATTGTTTAAAAAATATAGAATAATGAAAAAAATTCAAATGGTTTTAGAATTATATGAAAGACTACTCATGGTTATAGAAAGTGATTATCCTATCTATTGATTTTCACTGATTTTTTAATGATTGGTATAATATTAAAAAGGAGGAATCTCTATTTTAATATAACTTCATAACATCCCGCATATGCTCTTAAAAACCATCATTTTAGTCATATACAACACCACATGGATTATCATTAGTTAGAATAAATGAAAAAGATCCCTTAATGCTCTCGGATGATTTAAAAATAGATGAATATATTTCTCATGGTCAAATAGATAATTGAAGTCATGTTTTTTGACATCATTCATTGAATGAATCTTCAAATAATAAGAATAATGATTCGAGTCATGTAAGTTCCCACTGCATAAAAACCCATCTATTTTATGCATCTTCATAATCTCTCGTGATTTATATAGTGAACTTATGAAAGAACCTATCATTCAAGGAATTCATTATTGCCTTTAATAACATACCTCTTTTAAACCTTATTCTTATTAGTCACAATGTCAATGTTCATAAATGTGAAATGATATTATTCCCCTTGGACTCTTAGTTTTTCAAATTTCTCACTATTATTGGAAATAATCAATCCATTAGAATTAAATTAAAACATTAGTTTTCATAGTCTAAATTGAAAATCAAATATATATTTTATATTTCTTAGGGAATGTTTAATTTTTAAATTCATAATATTAATTATCCAATTTTATCATAAATTGTACACATACATTTTCACATGGATCTAATTCTCAAGAATAATTTTCAAAACTCTAACCCATTTAGTATCATTTGAAAAATAGAGGATTAGATCATATATTACACAATCAAACTACATAGTAATCTATAAGAATAATACTTTATTTTTCAATGCAACATTACATAACACAATATAGTTATGGTTGGATAAATATTTCACTTCTCAACAAAATAATAAAATCCATCAGGAAAAATAATTCATATAATATAAACATGTATTGATTCATAGAAAAAATTGAATGTTATTTTTGATGTTGGTGAGCATAATGAATCATCACACAAATATATAATTTATTCTCAAAATTGTGATATTTCATTTTATCTTAATTGATATCTCTTAAATATATATTTTCTTGATCTTCATGATGTTAGAATAATCTAATCATCATACATATAGTATCAAAATGTAATATGCATGATTTAAAAATAGAGTAATAAATCTAGGATTACATAGTTCAATACATATTTTTTTTTTGAAATCATAGTTATTTAAAAATTAATCTCAAACTCACTTATTCAAATATTATACAGGTGACTCAAATGTCATATTCCATATGAATTATCTCTTCCACGTATTTATGAAAGACTAAAATACAATAAATGTTCACATTATATAAATTATACCTCAAAATTTCTTACACATATTTAATTACATTACGACTGGTTTATTTTTCCAACACCATATGATAATTTCCATTACTATTTTCTATTTTCCCATAAAATTGATCAAATTTAATAGAAATAGGGTATTTATCATACCAGTTAGTCACATATCTCATTAATATATCCTAATCATTCTTGTGAATAAAGTATCAGAAGCATACAAGTTCTTAAATCAATCACTTTATGACTTTTTTCTTTCATAGTATCAAATTTTAAATAGCTAAATATTCTTACTTGACTCCAATTAACTTACATTTGGGTTGATTCTCTTATGGTTTACATAGAATATATATTATGAGGACCGTATAGTAATTTAATTAGCCAAATATTCTTCCTCCAAAATTTGTATTCATGAACAGTACAAAGACCCATATAACAGATTGGGTTTTCTTTATATCATTAGAAAAAGTATAAAACAAATCAATAACAACTCAACTACAGAAAATAAATCCTCATGTATTTTGATAAAAAATAAAATCAATATTTGATTAAATCAAAAATTAAATATAAATTTCAATCTAAAAATTTATATTTGTTATCAGATCATTATAGACACTTTATAAATATAGTCATAAAAATAAATGGTATTGGTATATACTAGCTCATTTATCATTCAATAATATCACATCACATGAGAGATGCATGGTTTCACCTAACCGTAAGATAATAGACATAATTGTTTTTTAGAATTTATTTAATCAGTGACATGTATCTTCTTTCCAAGTGAATTAAATATCATTTATTTAAAATTTCCTTACACTCATCACAAATTCCCCACTTGTAATAATCATTATACTGGATAACCACCAGGTGCACACTCTTTTTTGACAATATTATCCCCATTTAACAATAAACCAATAATGTGTAGTATCACTCTCCCACCCATTGAAAACACAACCAAATTATTTGTGGGTGTTTAGGATACATGGTATATTATGTGAGAATGGTAAGATAAATATGGATATTGAGCCATAACTAAGATAATGACTCTTTGGGTATTTAATTTTTAGAGATATCTACAATATATTACTTTGTACAAGTGAACTCAATTATAATATAACCACTTTTTATTATTCATGTAATGATAACTATGATCAATATTTACAGATACAGTGTATTGAACTGATGTTTCTGATTGTTCTATAATACTATTATTTTAATTGTAAATGAATTGTGGATTATCGATATCAACACTCAATTATTATAATATTACATGCCTCCATATCATTTTTCTACAAGAATGACAATATTCTATATACTGAAATTCAACCATGATGAGTTCCATAAAACATTTCTTTATACAATTCCATGTTACACAATTTCAACCAAGAATAAAGGTTCCAAGTGAGGTGTAATTCATACAAATAATAGTCCCCAAAAAAGGAATCATTTTAGAATCCCTCAAAGGATACATATTCCTCGTATTTCTATAGAATGGTAAATTCATTGTGTTCTTGATAGAATGAAAATGATTATTTTAGCAGATCAAATTATGGGGATCACACTTAAATCAAGCACATAATGTCACATAATAAAAAATTTCAAGTCCATATGTTATTAAATAGTATATATGGGAAATCAACTGTCTATATTCCTTTTGATTTATCAATGTTTTGGTCACTATGGTTATTAAATTAATTCTAATAACTGTATGAGTAGATAACCCTTGGAATTTATCAGTAATATTTTATTCACCAACTCTATAATGAACTCATCTTGAGATATGATCATTTAACCAGACACAACACTGATTTTTATCCAGAAAAATATGTCTTATCATGCAATAATGAAATAAAAAAATTATTTTCATTTCATTAGTGAACTCACAATAAATATACAATATTTTTATGGGTAATAATTATTTCAAGAACATAAACTCATATAATAAAATTACATGTTGATATATCATAACATAATGATTATAATCATTTCTTTCCATTGAATACTCCAATCATCCCAAGAAACTATCAAAAAATTTAACAAGGTTCGTGGGGAATATTGAAAACATATAAATACATTTGTGCCTATACAACATGGTTTCATGATTTTTAATGAAAAGAGCATATGATGTAAAATGAAAACAACTTCTTTAAGTTCATTATTATGGGAAGAGGAAATCAATTAAATTTAAGAGATATTATAATTTATATGAGCTCATAAATTAATAATAATTTTAATTATATAATGGCTTGTCACAAGCCCAATGTACTATTAATATTCAACTCATTAGATATGAAGATTACCCTTTCACAATAGTCCTTCTTTATTCCATAACACATACCCATGTTAAATCATCTTAATTATTAAATCAAACATTGTAACAATGAAATATTTATTTTAAGGAACATATACAAAATACATTGAGTATTTCATCTATATTTGAAAAATATAATCATTTATAACACCAATCCAGTCATTATTTTGTAATGACTTGTTAAAATTATGAGGTTCAACCTATCAGATGACTGCAATTTTGAATTTCTAACATCTTTAATCTTCAACTTTAGATAAGCATGTATTATGGGCCAATTATAATATTATAATCGATAATTTTCTATAGAATATTATAACCTGACATATGATCCAATTATAAATCATTATCATTTGTCATGACTTAGTAAATATCATTTATAAACCTCTAATTTTTTCCATTTCAACATCTTAATTTTCAAAATGCCTGGCTCATGTCCTAGTACTCTGAATATTAACCAAATTAATATCATTTATTTGGCGATGGTTTTATGTGATTTTTATATTTTATCATTCTATTGGTTTATATATTTTTTTATTTTGTAAATGATACCACTTCATTTGAAATGTAACCTATAATGATTCAATTATTACTTTATTTTAATAATCATCACAAATTTTTTATTAGTATTTTTTAATAAATGATTCTAATGAATTAAAAAAAATTCTAGTTTTTATTTTGTAATACCACATCTGATATGCACTCTTCAGAGATTCAGGTCATCATATGAACAAATTTTATATATAAAAATTAGTTCAAATAACATTTCTCAAGAATAAAAATGAATTTTTGTCTATGTAGCATGGTTCTCCCATTTACAAAATATTTCTATTTCATGCTCAGCTACACCACTATTCATAGGTGAATATAGTGTTCATTAATATTGTTTTTTCCTAGGATGTTATATATATAAATAAATATTATTCCTTGTGTTCTATTTGTAATTTTCTGATGACACATTCTTTATATAAACATGCAATCCTTCTTGTATATTAGTTCTGAATATTTTATACCTCATAATATCTTCTTAAGTATTCTTTAAAAATATTTTATTTTTCCTTTGGGAATATTCATTGATTAATATATTGTAATAAATATCACCGATAGATTAAATATTCCTCATTGGACTAAATACACATTAATGTATTAGTTACAATGGTGTAGTGGGACATATATCTGTCTTCTTATGTCTCTTTTATGTCATCATCCCCTTCTGAAATGTTTCAAAAATATTTATCATTATCTCATTAATTTGAAATGATCATTTAAAACACCACTCATTAATAGCCTTCTTATAAACCCCTTTCCATGGTCATGAATTATTTTATTACAAATATTGTTCTCATATTTGGAACTATCATTACAAGATTTTCATGTATCACTAATATAAAAGGTGTTCCAAAAGTTATTTCACCACTAATAATAACTCATCAGTTATTTTAATTTATTACACTTATTCAGTTCATTAAAAATAAAAATTCATATCCTATAATATATATTTAGTTTACACATAACATGTTATGTATCATTTGTTTCCCTAGATCATATCAGATGGATCATCTTCTTATAAAAACATACATTACGTAGTCACTTTGATACTATCTCAAAATTCAATGATATAATAATCAATTTTTTAAATATTAATAATTACAATTTCATTAAATATATTTTGAGGTAATTTTTAGGATCAGAGCATTATAGAATTCAGAATAAATAATAACCAACAAACCCCATGTTCATTGAATCAATAAAATATAATTTATCAACTATATATGAATATAAATAATGCATAATAATACCTCAACATCTCACTGAAATCATTTCACACATTTTATTCTTCTAAAAATTTCATGTGTAATATATTTCATCCTAAACAGTAGAAATGGAACCAAATGAGGGGTTGATCTAAAACAAATAGTAAGGTAAAAACTAAAAATAAGGAATTCATGTCATGAAAATGAAATAAATATTGTAAAATAAATATTTAAACTACATAAATATATAATCTACATGTAATTGATAGTATGATATATCACAAATAATAAATGAAAATAGCTAAATTATTAATTTTGATCTTATAATGATTGAAATCATTATTTTAGCCATTAAAAACATGATTTCAAGGAATGTACCCAGACACTATCATATTATAGGTGGAAGTATTCACCAAAACCCAGCCTATTGTATCTCATGAGACATATTAGTGCATCCGATGGATATATATATTTATGACATAAGCACCATATGATTATGTATATTGAATTCAACATCAAAATTATAATGACATTTCATACTATTACCTAAGGAATCATGAACAAAATAAAACATGGATATATATATATAAATATAAAATAGGATATGGAGTGTCTATACATAATCAACCTTTATTAGTAGTTAATAAACATCATGTATATCAAAAAAATTACACATGTAAATTAAAGGGAAAACATGGTCTTAACCCATATATAGAATGATAATTTTGGTTAATAACATACATATTAAACATTCCTATAGTAACCTACATATAAAATAAAATAAAAAATATGTAGGTGAATTCCAATATTTCAAAAAATATCATTCATTCTTATTCAAAATCACACAGTAAAAAATGTGTAAAAATGTGATGTTCACACCATATAGGGAAGAGATTATAAATCTAAGTCATTTTTAGAAAAAAATTATAATAATACCTTCACTAAATGATTTTGGATTGATTCATCAGAGCATAACCCAATTGAATCATTGTAAACAAAAAAAGTGTGCTGACAGAATTGAAAAACAACCTTGGAAAAAGAACATTTTAATCAGTATCACAATAAAAGTGTTCCCTAACTGTATTGCTTGATAAATATACATAAATATGAAAAATAATAATATATACATATATATATATATATATTATTGGATAAATAAAAAAATATAATCCTCCTTCTGTAATATCATTAAAAAAATATGTAGAGATGTTCCACTAAAAACATAAAAGTTATTTTTAAGAAAATTTTTAACATTTAGTTAAAAAAGAAAATATTAATAACTGTCAAAGGTATAATGTGAAAAGGATATGTGAAATATTTTAAAAACTATTACATTTAATGAAATAATCTCTAATAATGTGTAATTCCCTAACCTGATAAGCCAGGAGTTAGTGATATGCTTTATTACATTAGCATGATTACAAGGAATCAAATACCAAAGGACAAATCAGTATAATAGTTTCAGACAAAATGATTACATACACGATACCCATATTACATTGTTAAAAAAAATAAAAAATAATAGATAAAATAGAAAATTAGGCTACATCATTAAAGCTTATTCCATGAATTCTTCGTCAAATATTAAGGAATGGAAAAAATGTAATGGTGAGATCAAATAATTAGTAAAGGTATGGTTATAATAAAATTAGTCATTAATCAATAAGAATAAATAATATGGAATGGTAAATAACTGAACACAGATTCCATTATAATAAATTGGATATAGAATAATTAATATGGTATGGTAAATAACCTAAGACACAAGCTATTTCATTAAATAATTGAGAACGAAATGAATCTAGAGCTAATTTCAAGGAAACAATATCATGGATAATAATAATAATAAAATAATTATAAAAAAAAAATTCTTATTTATTGGACACCATGTTTCGTAGGTACATAGCACATTTATCGAAAAGGCTATTCAAAAAAAACTTTATCATATTAGGTAAAACCCCATCTTATATAGATAAATTAATCTTCTCATGAGATATGTAATGCATCATGGGGTTGTATATAACATGGAAACATCCATGTCAAACAAGTACAAAACATTCCCTATATATTTATTAATATATTTAAACTTATAAAAAATGTTTCTTATCAAATATCTATATTGATTAAATGAAACGAATTTACCAATATTTCTTCGGTTAAAAAATAATTATCAAGTATAGACCATATGTAAAAATGGTATATGGTTTAGGAAATAATTATATCCATAATATAAGATTATATATCTCTAGAATAAATATTATTTTTAGTGTAAAACGTTCTTTGAGGAAGTGATTGATTCAATGTTTTGCTAATAATCATAATATAAAGTGATATTTCAATGATAACTTTTTCCACATAGAAATTTTAAGGATAATACAATTTGGATGAGATAAAAATAAGTAAAAAAATACCATAATGATGAAAGGACTCATGATATTTTATATCTAAAGGTTCATTCGAAACATGAGAAATATTAAGTATATACTGAACATGATGTTTATCCCATAGATCTAAAAGTGAGATGAAAATATCATTCCATGTATATAATTTTGTGTAATCATTAATTAATCTCAAATATAATGGTTTTAATAATGATAATAAATTATTAAAAAACCATATTATTAATTATGATGTCATATATGTTCTTATTAAAATATCTTATTACCCATTTATAAATAAACATTCAATATTTTCACTATATTTGTAGTTAATTTCATAGATTTTAAGAACATTTTGAATCGTAACATGTTATTACTATTAAATAGATCATGATTTTATAATATATATAATATTAAAAATTATTTAATTATAAAATATATTCATTTTTTCTATATTAATAATAATCCATAATATTTTTGGATATTAAATTAAATTCACCGTTAATAGAGACGGTACGTCATACATACGCAATAACATTACATCCATTTATTTGTTATATTTAATATAATGAAATGTAAATGATATATATGTATATTATAGTTAATTTATAATATTAATTTCATATATTTTCATATTATTAATAATACATTTCAGAATACATTTCATGTAATGAGTAAAGGCATCACACTTTTTTGAGGAGGCAGTAGTTCAGACATCGACAAACAATGTTACTCATTCCCACAAAATGAATAGTATACATGTATGTGTTATATATGAATTAATGAATCATAAATAAATTATAAATATCATAAATATTTTTTCTAAAATATAAATCTATCACCATTGTAACTTTAATGGTGGCAATTTAAGGACGAACAACATCGGTTTGTGAGGAGGTAGTCTACCAGACACAAAAATAATGATTGTATATCTCCTTTGATGGATGTGTCTATAAGAGTTGGTAGAAATTTTATTAAAAAATAATTTAATTATATGGAATAAATTTTTTAATATGTAATCATTATAAAAAATCATTTATAGTGTGGATAAATAAACCAAAAAAACTTATCGTTGAAGAATGTTACCTCTTATTTGGGTAACTCCTTTTCGATTGTATCCAAAAACATCCTGGGATGAATTTCATACCAATGTGACAGTTGTATAATGAGGGTATGTTTGTTAGGTGATTAGTTGTCAAGGAGTTGGATGAGCCAAAGTTAATGTGAGGTGTGAATAAATTGGGTGGTTGAGTTCCTTTTTATAGTGGAGGAGAAGAGTCGTTATTTTAAATATAAAAATTTTAACACTATTGAGTGGTATACCTTACTTAATGTGCCTCAACCAAAAAACCCAATCAAAATAAAATGATTTCCTGGAAAAACTAATTCCATAAAATATAATTTAGACATGTTTATTTGATATTTTGGCCCTTAATTGTAGGGTTTAGTAACTTATTAAGCAAACTTTTCCTTTAATCACTATAAAAATTTTAAACTAATTTCAATAATATTTTTCATTAAAAAATGATTATCTTACTAGAAATATTATGTAATTATTATTCCACATATGCAATATATTTATCAAAATTCTAATCATATAAAGGGATCATATTAATTTAAATGTTATCCAAAATACGGGATGATAAAGAAGGTTTTTATTATGAGAATGTAAAAACGATTGAAATGATTTTATATCCAATTTTAATGAGAAATTGGTTCTAATGACCTAAATTTTATTATTTGATAAAAATATTGATCTAGCCCAGCCTTAAAAAATAAAAATACTTTTTATCATTATTATTTAATTAGAAAAAAAGAGTTAGTTTTCCATGGGAATTCAATATTATTTCACTATTAATCGACAAAATGAATCCTCTCAGAAAAATAAAAAAAATTCACCCAACGAAAATCATTAAATTCCTATTTCAAAAATGATGTTTATTTTATTATTTTAAATCTATAAATTTATAAATAATTATATTTAAAATATGTGTGCCTTTAAAATTTTGTAAAATATCTATTATAAAAAAATGTGGTTTATTTGTAACAATAGTTTTTGCTTTATCTTATTCTTATAAAATATATTAGATGAAATTAAAAAATAATTTATTGAATATATAATTAACTAATAGTAATTAATTTAAATTATTATTTCAAAATACCATAGTAGGTATACCAATTATTGATTATACATATCTTTCCATTATATTAAATTGGATTTTATATTGATTACTATTAACATAGTAACTAATGAATTTGACTTTATATTATTATAAATTAGTTAATCATGTTGAAACCATCAATTTATAATCTATGTTATATCTTTTCATGTGAAATAATTAATTTTTAATAAGATAATTGTTTAAGTAAAACTCAATATTTTGTGTAATGCAAACAATTGAAGAAATATGTTATTGTCGGTAAGGCATGATTACTCAGGGTTAATGTATAGAATGATATGAATAGTGTTTTTGGAATTAATAAATTATATTAAATTCATTTAAAATATGACATCTGAGATATTTTCATTATAATTTTTACTCCTCTCTATAACTGGTGTTTTTTTAATACACAATATTAAATTAAATTTTCTTATATTATAATTTCATGGTGTTGCGTTCTACCCACCTAAATTAAATTGCATCCCCATAATTTAATCATGATATCATTAATCAAGGGTATATATTATTAAAATATAATATCCAAAAACCCAAAATATAAATATGGTTAATAATAAACCACCTTAATAAGGGGAAATTTGAAATGTGATGGTTACAAAAAAACAAGGAATTAAAATTGTGTGACATTAATGAAAACATAGACATGGAAGAATAACATAACAATTACGTTCTGATGGAGGGTGATAGAAGATATGTTAATGAGAATTTTTTTACCACAAAATGATAAATCAAAAGATTTGTTTAATGTGATTCATATTATAAATACATGATGACAATAGAATATCATTTTTTTCAAGACCCTTTTCATAGTGTTAAGGAAATATTTCACATTATAAAAATTTAAGGAAATATAATTTCATGATAAGTTTCTATTTCCAAAGAACAATCATGTTCTTTAGTTATATACTGAGCTGTTCCTAAATTGTCTCTATTGACTTGTTTCATTATAGGGTTACATAATAAATCCATATATTAATCCATGTTCATTGATCAACATAAACCATTTCATAAATGGTTAACATCAAAACCGAGCATTTTATAATGATCAAAAAAATTATAGTGAGTTTTATGGACGTAATTAGTATCAAATTTATTTTAACCATTTAAATTATCTTTTTATTCAAGAAACATTGCCTCAGCATATGGAAATTATTAGGGGATATAATTCCCACAACCATGTGTTTTTCAATAATTTTAAATTGTTTCTAAACAAAATATTATTTGTACCATTCTACATACAATCTAAAATATGTAAACAAAATGTAATACAATAAAATCCATATATGTTTCATGAATCATATTATGAGAATGTTATCAATAAACTAATTTTACAACATATTTATTATATCCACAAAAATAATCACATTAATCAATCAATTTCAGTGTGTCTGTAACATATTCTTGACAATGATCCCTTAACTTTTTCTTAGGTATATTTCTTTGTTGTTTGGTGCATTAATTTGAATAGTTCCCAATCTCCTTGCAGTTATAAAACTGAATAGTATATTTTTCATTATTCCCTCTGACATCAATTTATTAGTAACCCTTTATCAATACATATAAGAAACTCTCAATCCGTTCAAGAATTTCCTTGGTCGATTTTCCCCCGTTATGACATGTAGGAAAATATATCATTCAGTTTTTTCATTTATCCTCTATTTTCCCTTCCATCCAATTATAATATTTCATACCTTTAAATCCATGAGTCTTGGATTATTATTTCTCATTATTGATTATACATAGTACTATTTCATCATTTTTAGAAAATTATTGAGGCATTAGTACCCTTGAGAGACTTGTCATAAACACTTCAAATAAATGGTTAATATTTTATTCTTCATCACATATAATATCCATAAAATGTATTTTTATCGATATATATTTTGTTTCATACTCCACAAAACATTATTCCAACATCTTCATTAATCAATGTAACTTATTATTTAATAATTTTGGTTTCTCATGAAGGAAATATTTTTTAAACAATACCTCCTTAAAAACATTCAATTCCATGAGTTCTATTTCATTTTCTTTTATAGTATTCAGTATCAATATCCTCACTAATACAATACAATACAAGTATAAAATTTTCCTTTTCGCGATATCCTATTTCTATATATATATTATCCATAGAACAATTACATATCTCATCTTTCATTAGATCACTACTCCAATAATATGTTGGTGTCCCCTAAAACATAATGTGATCCAACATTAGAGAATGAAATTCTGGAATATGTTTCTCCATCCATGAATGGTAATGTGACATTACATGATTAATATTCCTTAATATATCCATAACATTCCCAGTTCCAATATAATCTGTATTTACTTCCACTTTAGTGAATCCTCTACAACGTCCTGATGTATTAAGGCACTTATTCATTCAAGGTTCCCTTTCTAAACAGTGGAATATAATAGATTAGCTCTTAAATATATATATTTTTGTATTATTTTTCATATAGAAAAACATGTTACATAAATTGAAAAATTTATTCATAGAGAATAACATTATAATTAATATGATTTCATTTGATATATATTTAGTTTTAAAATCATCTTAATGATTTGAAAATAAATGTGGTTTATCCTTATCATATTTTCTGAAAGTGTAATACTAGAGGCATTATAAGGCTCTTTGTTGCGTATGATTATATTCTCGAATCATACGTGACACACCATTTATGACATATTACTCATATTTTCTTCTATACCAGAACCACATCCACATGAAGTATCTAGATGGGGCTATATTTCAAGGAACACCCATAAAATATATTCCTTAAACTTTTCAAGGATTCTCCTCTATAAATATCATAAACGTATACCATATGTTTATGTTACCACATATATATTATTCTAAATATATTTTCCTTGGATTCAATTAATCATCCAATTTATACCAACTATAATGCCCAGACCCTATAAGCTAGGAACCAGTTCCTAATTTTATAACATTTGCAATATTAAAAGGAATCAAATCCTCAAGGAATAAGCAGTTTAGAATTTTTGGAATTACTAATTACATATATAATACCCCTAATAAATTTGTAAATGGAAAATAAACTATAATATGTGATATGATTTTAATAAACTTCATCCTTTGATGTCAATCCAATTATTCATCATCATATCATTTGGAAATGAAACAAGATATTCATGTAATAAAATTCATAGAAAGGGTAAGTGTACAGTAGAATTGATAATTAATCAATATGAATAAAGTATATGTAAAGGTAAAGAACTAAAAAACATTCATCTTGACAAATTATATTTGACATACCGGACCCGGATGCCACTCAACGGCATCCCCAAGCCTAGTGGGCCACATGGCCTCAAGCACATCTCCCTGTACGAGAGAGGTTACTAACTAGAAATGAGGTCCTATGGTGTGGGTGTGGAGAGAATATGACCTCATTAAAAAAGAGAAACATATTTGATTATAGTAAAAACACGAAAAATCTTGAAAACACAATAAGTAAACAGAAAAATTATATAATAGAAATTGATAAATATGGAATAAAAATAACATTATAACTGAAACAACATTCAAGCATGCAACAACTGATGATGATATGTCATGTCACTGAAAAACTAAAAAATATTGATACAATACTACATGCATAATATGTTTAACAAGGTATAATGGAATCAAAACACTATCCCATGAATCCAAAGTTCCAACTCAGTCCACTACTATCATGTTCTTTTCTAAATAGAAGAAAATCAAGTGTTTGAAGTTGTATGATTCACTTTGACAACACCTGCAACCATGTAATATTCCATGGGTACCAAACAATGCTAAGAGAGGGTTGGATATGCATCTCAATGGGCCACCACCAATACTGTCTATAACATCTAGCCAGTGTAATGGAAATGTAACAGTGGGCCAGCATGCATATATAATGTAATGTAATACAATGTAACTAAACACCCAAGTTCCTTCCTCGACCCATGTCTCATATATGAACATGTAACCAATTAATTTAAGTATGTAGTTACCAAATTTATATTGGATGGATTTCTGAGGCATATCCAACACTAACATCACCACTTGATAGAATAAATAGTGAAGGTTCTACGATGTAATATGGAAACAATTATTTATGATATTTAACAAGGAAGTCTCAAGGTAATAACCAAGGTGACATAGACATCAAGGGTCAATAATTAAGAAATAAATATATTTTGGAATGGGTTATGAGTGTAATCCAGGTATCATAATACAATTAATTTCTCAATAACTTGCCTTCCTAGTCCTGGTGATCACCCAACATAACATGGGGCCAAATAGAGACATTGTCCAAAGAGATTTAACCATAGAACATACTTGTCAATGTTGGATCCAAGGATTGTATCCATGGAATCCTATGATAATATGTAGGTATCCTACAGTGTCATACTAGGCATCCATGAATAGAAAATTATTGGTATCTAGGTGGGTATCAACCTATGCAAGCTGTATCCTTGAAAAAAAAGGGTTTCTTGAGTGCTCATGGAATTCTCCAATCAGAATCCAAGGTGAGCTCGAGTTCAGACAATTATGTTTAATTATGAAGTCATGTAATATTTAATTCAGTACAATCATTGAATTTAATTAGTTTGATATATTCGGGTAGCATACATATTTTTATCCAAGTCATTTGGTTCATGCCATTCCATGCATTCGTGTGAAAAGTCCATGTTACATGAAACCTTTTAATTAAGTCATTTGGTTCAAACCCTGCCTTTCATTACTGTGACAAGACCACGTAGAATGAAACCATTTTATCTATTTAACGAATATTTCATATTTATGTTTCATTATTATATATTTGATTACTGTGGTACTGGGTGCTATAGATATTCAACCTACATTTCATTCACATTGTAAATGGTATAGTCATATACTCAATATACATGCCAATTCACATTTCACATTTAATTATTTATCAAATCACTTAAATTGGGTAGTAAAGGTTGGATGAATACATGGTATATTCCATTATACAATTCCCATTATCAAACAACCATGAAATATATTAAATCTTACCTTTTGAATGGTGAAGACAAGGCACACCAGAACAATGGCTCAAACGTGTCAAAACACTAAAACCCCAATTATGGAATAATCTTCAACATGTATGGGTTAGAGTTGTGGTCATAAAAACCAAAAATTAATCAAATATATTGAAATATAATATCCATATGGTTTAATATATTATAATCAATGAATATAAATTCCATAAAAGCCACACGATGAAATCAGTGGTCCCCACATGACAAATCCAAAATCATGAAACATTAGGGATGAGTTATAGTCCCCCTGTTAAGGGTTGTATAATTTTGTCCTCCATTATAGGCCCTTTATTTTCCTTCAATTGATGTAGATATATGAATAGGATAAAAAGTTTCATACCCTGACACATTGGTGTAGAGCATAAGAGGAGGAGAATTCATCAAGATTACACAAGTAATTAATATTACGCATACAACGTGATGAACAAAAGATTGATCTTATTCCAGAAGAAGGATATATATGAATTCTTATATTTGGATTTAAATAGATCCAAATTTATAATAAAATTTCCCAATCTCTATGGTTTTATATTCTGAAGAAATAGGATTAACAAATCATTAAGGCAAATACTATAAATTTACCCAAAAATTATCATGATCTTAGTTTGTCGACACGGTTTGAAAAATCATGCACATACTAGGCATGGTTATCAAGGAAGAAGGGGTATTATTTTTTTTTCCACAATGACATCCACCATCTATGTGAGGTGTCACTATTCAGAGAAACAAAATCTGCACAGTTTTCCATACCGTTTTGAATTCCAGCACATTTTACTCTAATCCACGCACCAAGCCCGTTTTTTCCTAAAAATATGGGTTCTTGGCTCAAAAAATTCTTCAAACACCCATGAAACCCTTTCTATCCCCATAGAGGTCCATATTTGGTTCATAAGAATGATTGAGAGAAAAATTTAAATGATCCATTCCTGATTGAAAAATAGGGTTCTTAACATCTTTCCCCTTAAAATAATTCATTTTTGTGTCCACACTCCAAGAGTGGAGAAAAATAGCAGAGAATTTTTTTTCTTACTGAGCATATAGGTTGGTTTACCCTCTTATGTATAGTATTTTCCTTGGACATGCTACCACATCACCCATAATATTGGTATAGAATGTCCTTAGAGTGACATCATGCTCTGGTTGACTGTGTGTATTAGATACTCCTAAATAGTGACATCCTCATCTGATTCCACTTCATCATGATCAAAGGTGTGTGTTGGGTTGACATGATATTGTTGAAGCAATGAGACATGAAACATTATGTGCATCGTACATTTCCATTGAGGTAGCAGAAACTAATAGTATGCTATCCCAACTCTCTATATATTCTCAAATAGACATATATAATTTGGAGACATCATCCCATACGTTCATAATAGTCTATACCCTAGCCAAGGCGGTACCCAATGGAAAATAGTATCCCCTAACTTGAACTCCTGGGGTTGTCAATGGTGATCGAGATATGATTTCTGTCTTGTTCTATTATTATTCATATACTTTCTTATCATCTAAACCAGCTTTAATGTTTTTGGAACAAGATGTTGATCTAGTAGGGCTGCCTCACTTGCCTTTTTCTAGCACAGGGCTGAACAAAAAGGCCTACCATAAAACGCATCAAATGGATCCATATGATTCGTGGTCTAAAATATTTTATTAAAAGTGAACTCGATGCAAGGGATATTATTCACCAATGAATTGTGGAAATCAATAACACGTGCTCAGAGCATGTCCTCAAGAACTTGTATCGTCCATTCCTATTGTCCATAGATCTAAGGGTGGAATGTTGTTCTTAGAAGCACCTGAGTTCCCCTATAATTTTTTAATCCCTTCCAAACTGTGATGTGAAACAAGGATCCCTATTCAGAAAAATGTTATAAGGGACCCTGTGGAGTAGTATGATCTCACAGAAATAATTTTTTCCTAACTCCCCAACTGAGAAAGTATCCCGACTATTAATGAAGTGGGGTAATTTCTTTAGTCAGACAATGACTTCCCAGACAGCATTTATACCCCATGGTGATTGAGGTAGGATGACTATGAAACCCCTAACAACATCTTCCAATTTCCATTTTATGATATTAAGTGGTTGTAATAAGCCTATAGGTCTCTTGAACTCCTCTTTCACTTGATGTTATGTGTAACATATAGTGATAAAGACTTCTATCTGATGTTTCATTCCATTCCACAAACACTTGCATCAAAAATCATGATACATCTTGGAGATTCCTAAATGATCTTCCCACTAAGAAGTGTGGCACTCTTTCATCAAATCCCCTCTCACATCTGTGGGAACCCATATTCATCCAGGTAGACAAAGATCATCATCTCTATCCATAGACTGATCTGGAGGATGGTTATCTCCTGATATACCTTAATGAATTACCACGACATCATGATCTGAAAACATTCTACTCATTACCATCCAGATGAGGGAAGAGGTAAATTACAAGGATGAGAGGTAAGTCTTATCATGACTATCATTATGCTTTGGGTTCTACTCTGAAAATAGTTCCAAATTTTTTTATTCATCACTAGATTCTAGTACGACATGTTCTTGATTTTTTTGACTCAACACATCTACTAGCACATTTATCTTTCCATGTGTATATGAAATCTCAAAATCAAATGATTATAGTTATTCGACCCATATCTATTGTTTGAGGTTCATGCCATGCAGTGAAAATAAATATTAGAGGATCTTGTGGTCTTTGTACACCACAAAGAACTCACCCATCAGATAATGTCTCCACTAAAGTATGGAATGGAAAACTACATCCAACTCAATCTCATGTGTCTAGTATTTTCTCCCATGAGGCCTCAACTATCGATCATTTTGGATTCGAGTCTTCTTTCTATTCCAATGTAATTATGTAAGGAACAAGCTATAGGATAATAGAGTTGAGGTCATTACAGTTTTTATGAGAGGAATATCATTAGAAACATTAGAAACTAAAACTAGGAACATATATTATTGAACATAAAACTAAGGTATATATTGAAGATACATATAAAAGAACATCCTATAATTATTGTACAGTAGATGTTGTGGAGGTATTCCTTGAAATACAAAATTTTCTGGATACTAAAAGTAGATGTAGTTTTGGAACAGATGTTCCTAGAGGTAGCAACTCTGACAATGTGTATTTGGCGTGACTGAGGGTAACCCAGTACATGACAATGAGCCTTTCTAGGCACCTTGTTTGACACTCCCATGGGAAATTCAAGGGATAATTCATATTTTATTAAAAAAACCCTATGATGGATTTAAAATTAAATTTTTCATAAAATAATCAATGTTAATGATTATAAAATTAGCTATGCATATGATTTCTATTGATGTTATGTGTTTTTCTACTCTGAGTTTATGCATTATGATTCAGAGCCAAATTTTCTGTCTTCCATTATTTAGAAATGGTGCCTAGTGTATGGAATGAAAACTGTATCAACATGAATACCCATGTATGGATTTTCCTCAAATGAAAGATAATGATATTTGTAATGGAGTCGTGGGTGGGGATGAGAAACATATAACTATATTGGGGTATTGACTATTGTTATGAACAATTACCTTACACGTATGGAGAATCTATATGCCTAATATAGATGAGAAATGTTTAAAATCATTATGAGACAACAATATCAATCATTCAATGGGACTGCAAACCATTTTTAGTGCAGCAGTGGATAAGTTGTTTAGAAGATATATTTTGCACATTGGGAAGTAATGAAAGGGTGAAGAATATCATGGTCGTTTTTCTTCTATCAAGAGATGTGGGTCAATGGTGCTCACTAATTCAAAATATAAATTAGGAAGACGAAATTAAAAATATTGAATGGGGGGTTTTATGGAAATTTTCCTATAAAAATAGTTTCCTTATAAACAACATGCATATATGAAAATGAAATTATTAGGTCTAAACAAAAAGGTAATGAGAATGTTGAAAAGAATGAATATAGTATTACAAAGATAGAGAGGCATGTTTTAGACAACATAAGTAATCTATGAATCTAGATTGGATATTTTTTTGATGATTATAAATCCTTCCCTCCAAGGGAACTGGTTTCCCATAATTTATCATCATATGAAGATATAGAATATTGTTTTTTGAACACAAATAAATAATTCCCAATGTATTAATACATTTATGGATAAAAAAGTTTAAATGTGTGGTCGAGGAAATTATAGATTATGGTAAGAATAAAAAATGGAATTTTACAATGTGCAATACTTATGGGAGAAATGTCTCGGATGCCTAATGTAATGTGAAATGAATTTTCTATAAGCGTGGTGTGAAAGGCCATCATGATCAATATTTCAACGGAAATAAATAATCTACCAATGATAAATTGAATAATTGTATGAATATTTCACACTATGGAAATTATTGTTTTAAGAGTGAAAGACATGTTCCTAAAAAATGGCCACTATATAAAGGGTAAGCTTATGTGGTCAAATTGATATGGTTTATGTTAAAAATGATTTGTTTTCATGTGTATTAATCATCTCCTAAAATTTATCTAAATATTTATTTGATTCGGGATCATTGAATTCCTTTATATCATCCATGTTTACTATAAAAAATAGTCATTTCCAATTATCCTAGAGAAGGGAGTTGTTTGTTAATACTACTAAATGAAGTATCCTTTACAGTATGATGTATTGGGAAATTCTTATTATGGAATATAAACAATCTTTATATATTTATTGTTTCACCATTCCTTGGCATTACAATTATATAATCCTTGGAATGTATTTGATATCAAAAAACTATGAAAATATATATTTCAAAATGATATTATTTCCCTTATAGGTGCACTAACTCATGTAATGAATGAGTTTCTGGAGGTTTTCGCGGATGATTTCTCGGGTTATCCCTCAAAGCGGGATGTGGAGTTTTCTCTTGATTTGGCACTAGGAACACAGCTGATATCTCTTCTCTCTTATTGCATGGCCCCCACTAAGATGATGGAATTAATGATATAGCTGTACGACTTAAAATCCAAAGGATTCATTCACCCAAGGGTCTCTTCTTAGGTAACTCTTGTGTTGTTCATGAAAAAGGCTGATGGAACCCTCTGATTTTACATTGACTACCAAAAGCTGAATAAGTAAACAATTAAGAAAAATATACCCTTTGCCTAGAATAGATGATTTTTTAAATAAGTTGAAGGGAGAAATGTGGTTCTCAAAAATAGACTTGCATTCAGGTTATCACCAGCTTAGGGTGAAGGAGTCAGATATCCTTATGACAGCCTTCCGAAGTAGGTAAGACCACTTTGAATATTTGGTCATTCCCTTTGGATTGACCGATCCTCCTGTGGTCCTTATGGATCTCATGAACAGGGTGCTTCATCAGTATCTTGATTCTTTTTTGTGGTGTTCATGGATGACATTTTGTTATAATCTATCATTAAGGAGGAACACGAACATCATTAGAGGATGGTTTTGGGTACATTACCGGATCACCGACTCTATGAAGAGATGTCAAAGTGCACTTTCTCAATCATGGAAGTGATATTTCTAGGGCATGTGATCTTTGAGCAGGGGGGATATGGTGGACCCTGAGATGATTAGTGTGATTATTTCATGGGATCATCCATTGAATGAGTTCAAGTTTAGGATTTTCCTTGCCATGGCTTGTTATTACAGGCGATTCATTCGGGATTTCTCTCATCTTGATTCACTGATGACTGTGCTCACCCAGAAATGGGTTAATTTTGTATGGGGTCTAAAATGTCAGCCATTGTTCGAGGAACCGAAGGGTCGGTTGACTAACACTCTCGTGCTGATTTTTCCTGCGGCCGGGAAGGGGTATATGGTCTATTGTGATGATTCAGGTATGGGTCTATGGAGTGTTCTTGTGGAGGATGATCACATGGTGGCATATGGCTCTCTCCATCTCTGACCACATGAAAATAATTACCCGGACCATGACTTAGAGTTGGAAATGTGATGTCTTCATGGAAGAAATGGCATCACTACCTCTTTGGGGATAAGTTTATGCTCTACTGTGATCAAATAATAATAGCCAATATTTTCTCGTAGAAGGACTTCAACATGAGGTAGCATCACTGGATCAAGTACTTGCAATGGTTCCACATTGACATTGTCTATACCCTAGGAAAGGGTAATGTGGTGGCTGACGGTTTGAGCAGAAGTGTTCTAGTGTAGGCTTTGAGGATGTCTAGTGATGAGTGGACATTGATGGGTCTCTTTTCTCAGATGCATGTGAAGACCAGAGAAAACCGTGGATGGGAATTCTTGGCTAGAGTCCAGTTGACTCCTTCTCTGTTGGATTTTTTTCAGCGGGAATAGCCCAACGATAGGGTTTTTCAGTGTTCTAAGTAGTTTTTTCATGGTGGGGAGGCATCCTTTGATTGTTCTTCATCTCCCGAGGGCATCTTGTGCTTCAAGGGCTGTTCAGTAGTGCAGTTATCTCTACGGAAGGTGGTGATGCAGGATAGCCACCCATCTTAGTGGGATGTCCATCTAGGTGCCACTAAGATGTATTATGATGTCTGTCGGCAGTTTTTATGTCCTGGTATGAGATGAGACATAGCGGACTTTTTTTTGAGATGCTACACATGTCAGCAGGTGAAAGATGATCACCAAAGGCCCTCCGGTTTTCTCCAAACACTACCCAATCCTACCTAGAAGTGGGACAAGGTCACCATGGATTTCATTGTTGGATTACCTCGTACACCTCAGGGTATGAATTCCATTTGGGTTGTGTTTGATATTCTGACCAAATCAGCCCACTTCATTTTGATAAAATATAAAACTAAAGTGGATGAGATGGGCCATTTGTATCATCCAGACATGGTGAGACTCTATAGCGTACCATCATAATTTGTCTTAGATAGATATCCCTACTTCACTTCACAATTTTGGGAAGTCCTTTAGAAGGCCTTGGGGTCACATATTAAGATGAGAATGACATACCTCCCTCAGACAGATGGCCAGACAGAGTGGGTAAATCAGATTTTAGAGGACGATATTCGTGCATGTGTCCTGGACATTGGAGGTTCATGGGTTGCCATTTGGTATTGGTTGAGTTATCATATATTAATAGTTAACAATCCATGATTCAAAACGCCACTTTTGAGGCGCTCTACAGTTATCCATTTCGGTCCCCACTATGTTTGGTTGAGGTAGGAGAGACATCACTGTTGGGGCTGAGCCTTGTGCAGGAGACTTCTAAGAAGGTAATGTTGATTAGGCCGCGCTTATGGATAGCTCAGAATTGTCATAAATATTATGCTGAATGGAGGCATTGAGACCTATAGTTTTCTTTGGGTGTTAGGGTATTCTTGAATGTGGCCCCTCGTCTAGGTCAATGTCGATTGGGGAAGCAAGGTAAGCGGATGCAGCGGTATGTCGAGCCCTTTGATATCAGTGATCATATTGGAAAGGTGGAATACAGGTTGGATTTACCTTCTCAATTTACATCCATCCATGATTTTTCCATGTCTCCCATTTAAAGAAATAAAACCTACATCCATCCCATGTGCTTAGTTGAGAATAATTGGAGCTAGAGCCTGACTTGTCTGTTATTGAGCGGCCGGTGAAAATAGTGGACTCCCAAGTGAATGTTCTTCGAGGGAAGTTCATTCTGTTTTTCAGAGTTCAATGGAATAATGGTAATGATACACATGATACATGGGAGAAGAATTCATGGGTTGAGGAAGAGTATATGTTCCTGTTTTCTGATCAAGCTTTAGGTTGACTTTCTAGGACATAAAGTTTTCATGATGGGATGAATTTTCAAATACATGAAATATTTTAAAGGTATTTTTCATTTAATTTCAATTCATGCTTTGTTTTGGGGGATTCCCATGGTTTTATAGAGGAATATATGAGTTTTCATCAATTGGGCCAAACCGTGAGCCCAATTCCATATTTCAAAATAAATATCATTTCTTTTATAACTTTTTTATATTTCTATATTTTTAATCCATTCCAATTCCAAAATGGCCTCCCTTGACAAGTTAACACGACCATTGTAATTTTTAACCTTTAGAAATCCATAAAAAATGATTATATGGTTTTGTATTTAAGGGATTGGGCCTGCCCAGAAGCCCAATTCTTGTTTTAAATGTCAAATTTGTTTAATTAATAACATATTTAATTTTAATGATTTTTCATTTATTCCAAGTCTCACCAAAGCCCTTTGATATTAGTCGTGCTCCCAACCTCTCTCCCCCCTCTTTGAAGCTATTTTTCATAGATAATGAGTGTATAACTTCTTATTGTTTCTAAAATTTTCCATATTTTAGGACCTACTGGTGTACTTGGGGAAATTCCTCAAGATCCCTCAAGTTTGTTCTATGTATCTCTTGGTGCGTTGGTGGTGTGACTTGATTTTCACATGTTGATTCAAGGGTTTCCATTAATTTTGTTTCTGATTCAACTAAGTATGAAATCCTTGTAAAATAGATACTATTTTTATTATGTTTTCATGTTTAACCCATTGATTTAGTGCTGCAAAAAATTGGGTTTAGTGCTGTTTGTAAATCAAGTGAATTTTAAGGGAAAATTTCATGTAAAATTTGTTTTTTTCATATAAATATTTTTTTGGTTGATTAAGGGATGAATTTTTACTATTTATTTGACCTTATTTAACTACATTAGGGATGAAAATAATGTTTTAAATTATATTATTCTCTGTTTGTTGCTGCGAAATTGGTTTTGGGTGACGTTTGTTAGAAAAATGGTTTTTGAGTACCAATTTGGTGTTGAATTGGGTGTTTTACATCAGTATTCTATGTAAAGCTTAATGGGATTGTTTTATAACTCATCTAATGATTTTGAATTAATTTTTAGGGTGTTTTGGATTATTTCGTTATAAATTTTAGTATGAATATGGTGTTCAAGTGGGGTTTTCAAAGAGTCTTTGGTGAAAATTAAGGAAGGATTTGGAGAAGTTGTTTATTGAAACTCACAGTGTTTTGTTTTGTGTTTTAAATGGTATAAAATGTGTGTAGCTACTATAATGATTTTATATTATGTGTAGTGGTATTCTATATAAAAATATATATATGTATCATTCTAAAATTGTTTGAGCACAAAGGGGGAAGCTCAGGTACCTAGGTGGGGCGGATGTGTACTAGTACGGCTAGTGGACCGGATGGGTTTTGTCCATGATTCACCTAGAATTTGGATAACTAAAACACTAAATAAACTATGATGATTATTATTGGGTACCACTAGGTTATGGGTATGTTCACTACTAGTTTCTAGTGCATGAGAACAGATCTTACTATGGTTACTTCACACTGAGGTATGGGGTACATGGGGCCCGAGACTATCTAGTCCCTAGGGGTGTTACCGGTTTTGTTTCTCATTGTGTTTCTGGTATTTTCCCATGTATTGGGGTGTTTTAGGAAGTACATTACACTAGCTAACATGTCTATTTAAATGGGTTAACATTCAGAAAACTTTATCCTGAAAACTATTTTCATTTGAATGTTTCATTTCTTGGATTCGGTCACTTCTTTTCTTTGCGTGTTAAAACTACTTGATTTTTCACATTGAATTGAATTCACTTTGGAATCATTGGGTGGTATTGTATTGAGATTAGGCTCAAAACTTCTTAAACCCCTTGGGTTTAAGTAGAATTGGTTATGTTTTACTCATGTAAAGGGAAGGCTAAGGGTGATGGTGGTTCAGGGTGTTAGTCCCCATCCGTGGGGAGAAGTTATATGGATAGCTTGAGGGTGATGACCCATTGTCATGTGTAGTCCATGGGGCTGTATTGTTGATATTTCATTGTGTCTTTTGACCTTATTTTTATTTAAACTTATGTATTCAGTTATGGATTTTTGTATAATCCTTGATTGTATGAATTTTTCAAATTCATTTTTCAAATATCTTTTTTGTTATATGTATACATATTCGTGTAAATCATTCCCAAACCAAGATAAATGATACCCTAGCACTTGTGCTATCCTATGGGGATTGGGAATGAACTTTGGGATTTGTCACGGGATGGGTTTTGTTCATGTATTGGTGCTGACAAGATTTGGTTCGTGACATCCTTGTTATAAGGGAAGATATCCATTGAGATAGCCTTGTACGACACTATATACATGAAGCTGTAAGACTTCATAGATACCCTCTCACAATTTTTTCTCATTGTGATCCATGATTCACATATCAATTATATAAAAGTCTTCAGAAATCATTATATATTGATATTAATTTTAGTAAATTATGTCACCCTCAAACTACTGGGTAGTTTGAAAGGATAATCCATATATTAGAAGACATATTGATATAAAGGTCACATTATTTCCAAGGTGTGTGGTAACAATATATACCCCTAGTAGAGTTCTCAAAAAATAATATTTTCCATTAAATAATTACAGTGTACCATATAAATCATTATACTAAATGAGATATCATACACCATTTTATTAGGATGAAGTTATTGATTGAAACTTATAGGCCTATATCAAAGAAGTTCAATGTATTGCAAATATCTATTCCAATAATATAAGGATGAATTTGGAATTTTATGTTGGAAATCATGTTTTCGTGAATGTTCCTCAATGTAATGATTCGAAATGATTTTGGAGGAAAGGGGTGATGAGCTCCTAGTACATTGGACCTTCTCAAATTCTGGTGAAAATTAGAGTCATAGGCTATCATTTTGAAATTCCACCAAGCCTTCAAAAAGTAAACAATGTTTTTTCACATCCATATGTTATTGAATTACATGCTATACCCAACACATGTACTCACTTCTCAAGGAATTGATTTCGTCCCTGATTTTTCTTATTGTGAAGAGCCCATCCAGATTATGGATACTATGAATAGGTGTTTTGGAATCGAATGACTCATCTTGTAAAAGTAAATTGCAAAAAATCATCAAATTAAATAGGAGACATGGGATCCTAATAATCATATGATGAATAAATACCAATATATTTTTAAGAGGTTACAATCTAGAAATTTCAAGGATGAAATTTTTATAGGAGGGGAGTATGTGACGACCCGGATTCTATAAATGTGATTTCCATTCTTATATTTATTTCACATATTATAGATCACACAAAACAACATATATAACACAATGAAATCCTTATAAATTTTTAATGAATGAAATAATATACATGTCTAGAAGATAAGTAACCTATACTGTTGAAATTGTTACTTATCCATTGAAATAATAATAGGAACATTTGGAATGGTAAATAGACCAAATGAATAGTAACCTCACCCATTTTTTATAAATAAAATATATGCCTCTAAAAAAGTAATGTATGATTGAATTATACCATATTATAAGTATGTGAAAATTTTTTAAACTAAAAAAAATTTATTGGTATATTTCTAATTCCTAAATAATTAATTATAAATTAATAATTAATAAAATGTATACATATTTCAATATATTATTGTCTTGTGATTTTAGGATGTTTCTGTGAGACCTTAATTAATTTTGGAATGTGTTATAAAATCTGTTATAAATTTAAAATCAGTATTATTCAATAAAATGTTTATTTTAATTAAAAATTAAAATTTTCATATTTGGATACATAACTTTATAAAATTAATTTTATTTTTGAACTACACAAATAAAAAAATGGTTTGGGTGAATTTTTTTGTTTTTTATAAAATAATTGAATTTTTTTATAGTAAAATACATTAATTTATGGTATATATACATTATCAGTTAAAAACACAATCACATGAATCATCAATGACGTAAGAACAATAATATAAAACTTTCCTTCCATATATCTGATGATAATTATCAAGTTATTCTTTTACTTGATACAAAATAATAAAGAGAAAAAGAAAATATTCCAAAATCACCCCTCAGCTCTATTATATATACCAACAAATTCATCTCACATCTTATAATCATTGATCATTATAATATTTATTCCCAATCCTCTTACCATGTTCCTACCCCACGTCTATGAGATCATGGTATCAACTAAAGTTCAAACCAGGTTCTTTAAAGAAGTTCTCAAAGAGTATAATTAATGTGGTAAATCAAATTCCCTTTTTGTTTAATTTTTGTTAGATTCCCTTTTTCATTTCTTATCATCTCCTTACATAATATTTTAAAATGAGCATGTTATCCCTAGTGTAATAAATATACTTGAATTATGTCATGTTATTTGAATAACCTTCATCAATATCCCTTCTCTATAAATTTTATTTTAAAAACGAAATCATCATCCATGAGGTGCTGATTTACAACATTTATGGCTTATTGATTTTCATTCATCGGTTTCTATTTAACGGATTGTAATAAACTCATTTTATTTGTCTAAATAAGAAATAATATATATATTATAACATTTATATTTTCTTGATATATCTTATTTACGTAATATTAAACAATATAACAAAATGACTTCGTTTTGATCAATAAACCCCGTAATAATCTAAATGATTTTCCATAAATGAGATTTCCAATGGTTCATCCTCATACCATATTATCAAATAAGAAATATGAACATTTAAACTTTTAGATGTATATCAGTGAAATATGATTCCAATTCTATATATTTATACCTATTTCTGAATAACGACATTACTTATAAATCATCGTTCTAATCAAGAAAACCAAAGAAACAAATGCTCTTTAATTATAAAATTGAATATTTTAACTCATCAAAAAGGCAAAAAATATACAACATAAATCAGTAAAAATATAATTAACTATTCAAAATGGTTCTGAATAAATTAATTAATTTTATTAATTTTTTTATCTTTGACATTATGGCCATGATCATAACACATTCTGACATAATGTAACGGTTTTCTCCCGAAACCCCATTTTGATATTGGTTTTCCATTACCCTTCAATAAACCAATTCAATTATTAATTTTTTTAATATAATTATTCTAAAATATGTGTTTATGTTCCCAACACATATATCTATATCATCCCATTTTCCCTTGATTGGATAATAGATGTTTTTCATGGCTCCCATCTCAATTATTTCTAATGTGAATGGCCGATTAAAGGGAATGTCTTGATTTCTTAGACATTTTCATGTAACATCCATAATATGTTTTAAGACACTATTTTTTAATAAAATCTCTATATTTGTTATTAAAACATATTTTTTCATATCAAGTTTTATAAAAAACAAACATGAGAAATAAATAATATTTTCCAAAAGAAATATTCCTTTCAAAGTAAACGGATTATATTTCCTAAGAATTCCTCAATGATTTAATTAGAGTATTTTCAATTATTTCAACACATCTACTAAAATTTCTGATTGTTTAGGATTTATATAATATGATTATCAAAAAAATATCTTATTAAACGGTCAATTTTCAGTTTTATTATTGAGGTAAAAATTGTTTACCATTCACCGTACTACTCATTATGTTTTAGTGATTATAATTTATGATTTATGAATGTTATTTACATTTTCTATTTATATTATGTTTATGTTTAACCCCACTGATATGAGTAGTGAATTGGAATTTTTAAGTGATTTATTGTCCTGCTATGTCCCCTCAATTCATATGTAGGTCTCATGAGACAAAATAATTATGGACATCTCTTAGGCCATTCCCATTTTCAGATATGGTTTTGGGTAAGGCCAAAACCATTTTCAAATGACTTGGTTGAGTCCTTAATGGTTTGTTTCAGATTTCAACCATATACATTACTTCATAATGATATTATAAATTGATTATCATTGCGAATATTACATAGGTAGAATATCCATGGTTATTCTTCATTCTCATGTGATTAACTTTATGGGATTATTTATTCGTCTTTTATTTTTCAAATATTGTGACCATGTTTTTTCTAATGACAGGTGTTTTCAGTCATTCACCATTAATTGTTTTTTATATTATAATTTAATATAATAAAAAATCTTACTAAGCATCTGTGATCACCCCTTTATTATGATTTATTTTTCCCTATGATAAGAATATGATTATTTTAAATCAAGGGTAGGGCTAATTGAAGAGATTTTTGGTGTTACAAATAAATGTTCTACATAGTTATTCATTTCATGTTGTAGTGTAATATAATTTTCATGTATTGTTCAAAATCATATACCATGGGAATTATTATAACAATAAATAATATTTTAATTACCGTATATTGAGAATTTAAAATTACCAATAGCTTCAAAAATAATTAACTCATTCAAACATTGTAGGATATTGAACAAATTATACACTATTTCTAAAAGCATTAATTCCCTCCCAATCTGTACGCATGGAATGAAAAGTATTTTACTGCACCATATATCTAATATATCCCTATTCAAAAGAACTCAGTCTATAAAAATAATAACATGATTAAATCCACTATTTTTATGTTATTTTAGGAAATTATGAATATGAAATCATTTCCTTAAAAATTTAAAAATTATTCATGAAAATGGGATAATTCAGTTTTCTCATCAATATGATCTATCTCAAAAGTGACTTCTCATTCTTTTGGATGTGAAAATAATTGAAAAAATATGAATCTTTAATCATAGTTTAATTTAGGTGTTTTAAATATAGATAAAAATTCATATAATATTGAGATTAATATATTAGAAAACTCAAATTATACAAAACTAGATTATTTGTAAAGAAGAGTACAATTTGTGAGTTCCTCAAATATCTTATGCAGTATGAATTTTTCCATTGATATATTTTATCAAAAACTAAATATAATATTAGATATAAAATATAATTAAACACGTGAATTTTGTTAAAAAATTATTGATTTGAAAAATCCCCCCAAAAACTGAAATTTCTTACATCAGGTAATAATTTTCATTTTGGTTTGTTATCATCTCATCAAATTGATCATATTTCATATACTTAATATATTTTATATATGTTTTTCTCTTATATTATATATAATGAAAAAATCTATATTTTTTGCATCATATATCATATATATCTAAATAACATATAAGATCATCATAGAACTATTTTCATTAGAAATTCATGACTCCATGTAACACAATTTGTTAACACAAATCACATTAAATTACAATCATGATAATTCTCCAATATAGTTCACAAAATAATTTATTTGAGTAATATAGTATATTTTATTTATAAAAATATTAGTCATAGAAAATATAGATTCGAGAATAAAACAAACACTCACAGAACAACTTCAACTCTCCTCTCGTCATCTTGAAATATCATAAAACAAATATAATAACATCTAAACAACCTCAAATTTCTATTCAATGATGTTGAAAAAAAATGTAAAAAAACCCTTATTAATTTTTATAATTAACTATAATACAACTTCAAATTTATATTATACAATCTTTCCCTCAATACATCCTTACATAGTCGGTTTTTCTATATACAAGGATGATATCTTTTATATAATTATGACTGCCTTAATATTTTATGCTAAGATAAAATATCTAATATTACATTTAAATATATTTATTATTTTCCTTTTAGTTATCATCTATATAGTGGATAAATAAAAATCATTAATTAATAAATATTGAGACTTCCTCTGAAAACATAAAAAAAAATTTATTCATGATTTTTTTCCAAAATGTAATGGAAAATAATAATTTACAAAGGAATATGGTTTGTCAAAAATTTTGAATAAGTTGAAAATATTAATAATGTAATTTTATATAAACATATATTTGGGAATTCATTATTTTTAAGAGTTGATGTAAAAAATGATATATTATAAGATTTTTTATATAAAGTATGTCTCCTTTTGGTTAAAATTATGTCATATATTAATTTCTAATAATATATTTTATAATTTTACATATTCCTACCTATTTCAGTATCTCGCCTATTTTTTTTATATACTAAGGATTCTAAATGTATATATCATGATTAGTATAATATTTTTTTAATCATTATAAATTTAAAATTAATTCTATTTCCATATATAAAATTAAATTATTTCTGGGTTTTCTTCATAAACATTACTATATGTATTAATGTTTAATGGTAATTTACTAGTTATATTTTATTTTAAATTTTTTTTATTGTTTATTTTCTTTTTATTACAGTTCTGTGAAGTACACTTCTAAATTACACTATCTGTTACTTCCTAATTTTTCATTAGAATTCCACTATTTTCATTATAGTCCCACCCAAATATATTAATATAACTGAGGATGCTTTTTTTATTAATATTATATAAAACCCATTATGATAACAATAAATTATTATCATAATTAATTATATTTTTTAATTATGGATATATGATATATTTTTATGGATGATATTGTTTTAAACCCCACTTCCATTATATCACATGATATTCATGTTATTCGTGATGATTTACATATGATCAATGTATCAATTTTTTATATTCCATATACAATATTTATAAATAAATTTTTGTGTAATACGTGGGATGAGAATAATGTATATCTCCAATGCAATGTGTAATTATTCAATATCATTAGATATTATATATAAGATATTAGATAATATCTTATCCATACTATTTAATGATGTCAAAGATGAAACCTTGAGTTATGACTATGATTTCTCATTATTATTCACATTCCATATTTCATGACTCATTCCAATGTTTCCAATTTTCATATAGTAATTTTATTATATATATCATCACAAAAATAATAGTTATTATTATTTGAGGACTCATTCTAATTCTTGAATTATATTATTTTCTATAATTTAATTTCCAATAAGAATTATTTTTCACCATTTCATTAATTTACATCTATCACTGATCATATTATTTAAAAATATATATGAAAATAAAAAAAATATAAACAATTATATATATTTTTAGGCTAGGAATCATAACTAATTAATATATTTTGCAAATATTGTCTTTTTAGAGTCCACTATCTACTATAAATGTTTTCATCAACTCCTAGATATTCTTCAATTTTTATAGTGATAAAAAATTCAATAAACATATATCTATATAGCCCCTCATATTTTTATATGCATGCCCTTGTAATTCAGTCCCTTCAATAACACAATGAGAGATATGTTTAATTAGATTCAAGTTTCTTAAAAACCAATACACATTATCTATGTAATTATTTCATATAATTTTTATATATATGTATATATTATGAACTCTCATATCATCTATTATGTAACGTAAATTAGAGACCGTGGAATAAAAAACTCTAACATCAAATTAATAATGAATTACTTACACATAATCATGTTCATCCCCTATAATCGGTGATTGATACATTAATAACATTAAATTACAAATATTAGGAATTGAAATATGTGTTAACATATGTATACTTAATAGGATCTAAAAATTAACCATATAGATTATTTTTATATCGTTAATTTATCAACGGTATTTATAAACTATTTTATATATAAATAATATAATGTTTAATGGCTTTAAATAATTCTTCCCACATCCACATGTTTCATAATTCAATGATATTTATTTTCAAATTATATGTATTATTATGTCTTAAGAACATCATCAAATTTAATTAATCAAATATTAGTAAAAATATTATCCCGATTTAATAACAATTATGATATAAAAACAAAATAAATATTTTAATTGAAATCATTAATCATAGTCACACTAGATTTAATCATTGTGTACTATGAAGAAATCAAATTTATAATTCAGTATCACTGATTCCCTATTCAATCCATAACACGCACAATATATCCAAAAAAGATAAATATTCCCCTAAATCAGCATACACTTATTATTAGAGGATATAGAATTCCACTTTCACATCTTTATACATAATGGAGTCCATAACATATATTTTATGAAATTATAAAACTTCAATATTTATAACACATTACATAACATTGATTATGATTAATAACAAAAGTAATAAAAGAATTATTTAATGCATAAACTCTATTTATTTAGACCATTTCACAAATATACTTTTCAAATACCATTTACTCCAGTCATATACTTCCTTCACAAGGTATATAAAAAATTTTATTATCAACATTATTTCCTTATTTAAAAATTATAAGTTCCAAAATTTTACTTTAATGTAATTATGAAATTATATCATTCATTGGAAATAAAATTCCATTAATAATTTAAATTTTTCATTATTCAGTAAAATCTAGGTCACAAATATCTGAAGACAATGAAGTATTAATAAACGATTTATATCATTGAGGTAATGTGTGTTCTCTAGATAACCTTCTAATATTTTTGTCCTTATTTTATCCATTGGAATAACTAAATCATTGTCTGATATTTTATAATGATTATTATATTCTTGAGAGATATTTTGATAATATTAAATATTATTGGTAAAAAATTCCGTTCATTGAATTACCTTATGTTTAATACATTATCTAACATGAAACACCATCCTAAAATGCGTAATTCAATATTATATTAATATCATGTAATATTATTTGATTTTAAATATCATCAAATTCAGAATATAAAATCTATAATGAATTTAATTTAAAATTTTGAATGGGGTTAAAATCCTTTGTAAATAAAAAATAAAATTCTCCTATGATTATCATCTTAAGGGTCACTCATAAATATCACATAGCTCAAAATATCTGTTTAAAAATATAATGGATTGTATATATATATATATATATATATTAATTAATATTTTGATAATTAAAAGAAAATATGTTTTTTGAGGCTAATAAAATGTCATATATTAAATTAGAAATTGAAATATTCTAATTATTTGGATGTTAGATATATGATAGAAAAATATGTGGTAGTTAGGTATACACGTGTCAAATATTTATATTATGATATAACCTGTATAAAAAAATTAATAAAAAGTTTATTAAATATAATATATTTTACAAAAAAATCACATAAAATGAATAATGTATAATTAAATGATATGTAATCATTGGTAAAAATATCTTGTAATTTAATAGAAATGTATTCTTATACAATATATTTTTTAATTTTATATAAATAAATACGTGGATTTCAATGCTTTATTTGATATGAATTTATCATTTCAATGTATAAATGTAATAGCCTGACCCCTCTAGAATGGAGCCTTTGCATTAATTGTTATATTTTCATTGTTAGAAGGAATGTTAATCCCAAAGGAATGATCAGTATATTAGTAATGAAGAATCTAGATAAATACATTTAACTCAAATTACATTGTAGAAGGTTATAAAGTACAATACATAACAAAACATAAAAACTGCATCCACAAGAACTCAATAAATGTTATCCCCTTCATCACGTCTTAAAGTTATGAAATGAGATGGGTGATCTCAAATGATCTGTAAGGGTTA
The DNA here is from genome assembly GCA_963277665.1 of Viscum album. Lineage (NCBI taxonomy): Eukaryota > Viridiplantae > Streptophyta > Magnoliopsida > Santalales > Viscaceae > Viscum > Viscum album. The sequence goes on along the minus strand of OY728145.1, from coordinate 1,229,911,496 downwards.
AAATTAGTGTAATAATAAATCAATCATAACTGAATTGTAAACAATTTGACATAATCAACATGGCGTGGAGAATAAATGAAAAACCCGCACCATTAATAAACTGGGAATGAAACTACATCCACAGATTTTTTTCATAGTGAAAAACACAGGGATAGTAATAAATAATAATGAATAAAAATAATCGTTATTAATTGGAAGTCAAGTAACTGGATCATGATACCAAAATACCTTTAAAATAGTTTACTTATGTGGGTAGAAACCTGTCTGATTTTTGGAAACAAACTCGAATGGTTTGCGCCAACTGATTTGTCTCATGAGACCTACAAAAGCATCATGGGGCTATAGCGGGCCACACACACCACTCCATGTCCAATTCCCTCTTTATAAATTCATTCAATACAAGATAAATATGTATTTTCATTATCTATATTGATTAGAGTATATGGATTCATCAATATTTCTATAATAAAAATTACATTCAAATAAACACTATATCTAAATTGGTATATTGTTTAGATAAAAAAAATATCCATGATATGAGATTATAAATATTTTATATAAATATAATATCAAATTAAAATTGATCTAAAATGGGAATTAGGTACACTATATAAGGATTATTAGGTGGACCATACAATGTTTGTCACAACAAAATAGTAGTTGAGACAAAGTCTCTTACCACAATGTAATCAGTTGAATCATATGACCAGAACTAAATAACCCAAAAATGAGTAATTTAATAATATTATTATAAAAAGGATAATTTTATTATATATCAAATCTATGTACAAATATACCACATACAATAAATAATTGTAATACAAGAGAAATTTCACTGTAAAGAAAGAGAGATGAGAAACCCATTACTTTATGCCCGTGTGTGTACTTCGTTTGTCTTAATGGCCTGAATAATAAAATTTATCTTTATTAATTAATAAATCCATAACATCATTTACATTTAATTTATTTATTATAAGCTTATTAGGATTATTCATGCACCTTTTTATGGGTTTAAGAGGATCTATTTTCTTGTTTTTGAAGCATTTTCTTCCTTGGTATTCATGATTTGTTTACTTATTTTCATTAATGGATGTTCATTTGAAATGTTGTTAAACATACATAACTGATAATATATATTATTAGTGACATTAATAATATATAAATGATCTTATAATGATTTCGGGTTTTATAACATGATAATGATTAATTTGATAAATATTTAATACAATTATTCAGATTAACATGGCCGTTTTTTTCATAATGAACATGTATTGTATTATTATTTTATATTATGAGTGTCTAAGTATTACATAACAATAATGAGGTGAAATAAATATATTCTTACTTGTTTTAACAGTAAATATTATTTCATTACTAGTAATGAAGGAGAATGTGATGAATGAAACTTCGTTATCCACAAAGGTTATAAATTGGAACCTTGTGGATGTTGATTTAGTTTTTAATAAAAAAAGGGAGAGAGTAAGAATAATGATGATAGTTCATCCATTAACATGACATATTTATAGTATATATATATGATAATAAGTTTATCATGGTCATTTGGATAAGGAAGTTGAGGAGAGAAAAAGAAAGGATATGAACTTGAAAATAATTGAAAATGTGAGAGATCCCTTTTGAAAATGTGGTAGCCTAACGACATCGCTTAAAATTTCATAAATTGAAATAATGAGAAAAAAGGGGTATCCCATCATATTGAAATAAAATGGTTATTATTAAGAACAAATAAAATCAAGACCCATCACATGGGAATGTAAAACCAAATAGATATCAAAAAAGAAGTGTCGGCTAAAACAAGAGAATGAAGGATTCCCTTACCTTATAGAGTAACTCCTATATCAAGAAGGATGGGACCATAGGGGAATAAGTGCACCTTCTGATGCCCCCTTGAGAGGGAAACCCACTATATCTTTGAGGATGAGGGATTTTGAATGAATTAAAATGAATGGATGAGTGGGTATTTATAGAAAAAGAGATGTTTCTTTTAATAATTTCAAAGGGACTCCTCATTAGTGGTTATTTGGTCAAAAATGGGCTTTCCCCTGGTATTTTCCCATGGGTTTAGCCACTAGGGAGACCTCAGGTCATATGATACTATACAAATGTCTACCAGTATTTTATTTTTATTATTATCTCATTATGATGTCATTAAATTACCGATCACTCAAAACTGTATTTTTACTATTCATGAAGATTTCAAGTATTTTAGTAAATACCAAAAATTCACCAAAATCAATTCTCAATGTGTATAATTCAAAAACAAACTCTATTTTTTAAAACAAATTATGTTGTTTTAATTTAATTTTTAATTAATTCATATTTAATTTGAAAAATAACAATTTAGTGGTATAATTAGTTTAGTATTACATTGAAAAATAAATAAACTTCTCACTATATTATTAAATTAAGGAAATAAAATATTATCATTATTTAAAATTTATAAGGTTTATATTATTATTCATATTACTATTCACAAGGGTATGTTACTATTCATCCAAAAAAATAATGTTGGTTCTATCAGACTCTGAATAACTTACTGGTCACAACTCTAGATGAACGGTTTTTTAAATTAAAACACAAAAGTAGATCATATATGTTTAATGGATATGTTTTAACTATCTCATAATTAAACAAGTGTTTTTTCAAAGGAACATAATACATTATGACATATAGTCTATGAATATAATGTATTTAAGAGAACCATAACATAAAATTTTTGGGGTGTTATATTATTCCCTCCTTCAGAAATTTCATCCTCAAAATTTACGTATAAATACCACCAAGAAGTTGTGTCCCGTTCTACATCATTAAATCCTCTGGTTCCCATTTTTCTTATTCCATTTTTTTGTTTCTCCAATGAACCTTTACAAGATGAGTTGTTCGTTTTCTCAATAACTTCTCCCTTATGTCAATAACCCCGATAGGCTTTTCACAGTATGAAAAGTTAGGTTCTAGTGCTATTTCATCATATGTGTGTACATGAATTGGGTCTGGCATGTATTTTATTAACAATGACATGAGGAACACATCATGAACTCTAGATATATTTTGAGGCATCGCTAAATGGTAATCTACCGCTCAGATTCTTTCTATAACATCAAATGGTCTGATATACTTGGGGCTCATTTTCCACTTCTTACTGAACTTTAGGATGCCCTTCCATGGAGATACTTTTAGAAAGACATGATCTCCCACTTGAAATTCCAAATCCTTTCTCCAATTCACAGCATAACTCGTCTTCCTACTTTTTTCTGCATTAATATGTGCTGGTATTGTCTTCATCTTTGTTGTGGTCTCTTCTATAAGTTCGTGGCCTATAAGTTTCCTCTCACTAACTTCTTCCCAACATGTTGGAGTTTGTCATCTCTTTTCATATAATGCTTCATATATATCCATTTTAATAATATAATGAAAAATATTGTTGTAAGAAAATTCCACCAAATTATTTTATTGATCCAACATACAATTTATGTTAAGAGATAATGACCTTATCATGTCTTATTGTGTTTGAATAGTCCTTTCCGACTATCCATCGTTTAGGGGGTAATATAAAGTACTCATTCAAAGCTTGGTATTCAAAGACTTTGGGAGACCATTCCAAAATTTTGATGTAAATCTAGAATCTCGATCGGATACAATTGATAGAGGTGCAACATGAAGTCTTACAACCTCATTAATATATATTCCTTCCATTTGATCAAGTGCTAAATCAACTCTTATTGGAATAAAATGTGTTGATTTTGTGTGACGATCATCGATTACCCCTATTGCATCCATCATTCTAGGTTTCATCAATTGACTGATGGTAAAATCCATTGTAATGTTTTGCCACTTCCACATAGTAATAGGTAAATGTTGCATCACTCCATTGGGATGTTGTCACTCTGCTTTCACTTGTTGTCAAAGTAGACACCTTGACACGTTGTCAGCAATTTCCCACTTCATATTCTCTCACCCAAAATATTCAATTAGATCTCTATAAATAATGGTGCTACCCTGTTGTATAGAGAAATTTGAGCTATGGGAAAAATCCAATAGTTCCCTTTTTTCTCAAGTACTGATGGAACACATAACATCTTCCCAAATTTCAGAACTCCTTCTTCATACATGAAGTCAGCTAGCCACCCATTCATGACAGCATTAATTTTCTTGTGCATATTCTCATCATCAGATTGAGTGATTTTTATCATCTCTAATAAATATGGTTTACCAATCATATTAAAGAGAAATGATGTTTCCCCTTACATAACAATTCTCAAATCTATATTTAGTGGATCTAACAATATAGGATATCTCTCAATCCACATTTGATTCAGATTTCCACGATCCTTCCTACATAATGCACCAACCACCTTATTCGTGTTTCCTAGGTGGTGGTGTATTGAACAATTATAATCTTTGAGTAACTAGAGCCATCTCCTTTTCCTCATGTTGAGTTCTTTTTGAGTGAAAATTTATTTCAAACTATTATGGTTCGTATAAATCTCACAAATATCTCTGTTTAGATAATGAATCCATATTATCATAGCAAGGATTACAGCTGTTAACTCAAGATCACAAGTTGGATAATTATTCTCATGGTTCTTCAACTGTCTTGATGCATAAGAAATAACATTATTTTTTTCCATATGGATGCAACCCCGCCCATTCTTTGATGTATCACTATATATCAAAAGTTCATCACTTCCAGATGGAAGAGTCAAAATTGGAGCAATAAAAAATCTTCTATTAAATTCGTCAAAGCATTCCATAAAATCTTTTTTACACATAAACATAACTCATTTATGTGTGAGCTTGGATAGTGGGTTAGGCAGTCAAGAGAAATTCAGAATGAAATGCTGATAGTAACATGTGAAGCCAATAAAACTGTGTACCTCAGTTATGTTTTTAGTAGTTTTCCAATCATGGATTTCAATTGTCTTCACATGATCAACTAGGATTTCATTCATTGAGATAATATGCCCTAAAAAGATATTAATTGAAGCCAGAATTCAAACTTGCTAAACTTCCCATATAATTCATTCTTCAAAGAGTTTTTAGAAGAATCTGGAAGTGATCCTCATGGTCTTCCTTGATTATTGAGTATAACAAGATATCATCAATGAATACCACAAACAAGATATCAAGATATTATATTAAAACACTTTTCATTAAATCCATGAAAATAGATAGTGCATTATTCAGTCCAAAAGTCCTCACTGTAAACTCGTAATTCCCATACCTGGTTCGAAATGTTGTCTTCGGAATATGTTCTTTCCTCACACATAGTTGATGATATTCGAATGAAAGGGAAATCTTTGAAAAGTATTAAGCTACATGAATTTGATCAAATAATTCATCAATATGGGGAAGATGATACTTATTAATTATTATAATACCATTGATATCTGTATAATCAATGCATAGCCTCATGGATCCATCTTTCATTTTGATAAACAATATCGGGGCTCACCATGGGGAAACACTAGGTCGAATAAGTGATTTTTCATTCAACTCATCTTGTTGTTTCATTATCTTCATTAACTCCATAGTGGCCATTCTACAGGGGATCATTGATATAGGTCTTGCACCATGAATTAAGTCAATAGAAAACTCAATTTAACGCTCTGGTGGATGACCATGTAAATCCTCTGGAATCACATCATTGTATTCTTGAACTCTATATACATCATTATTATGAAGACTTCCTTCCTCGCTTATAGATATTGGGTTCTCTTACTCTCCATGTATTGCATTTAATTTATCTACTGGGGGTGGGTCTAGATAAGAGTTAGATTGATAGGTCTCCACTATAATGATTAGAGATTCTACACCATTTTCCAAAATTGAAACTTTATGTTTCTTTCAATAAATCATTCAATTATAAATTTGTAGCCAAATCATTTATATAATAATATCATTGTTAGTCATTGGTATAAAGATAAGGTCAGAAACTAAATCATATTTAAGTGTCACAAGGGGAACTTGTTGACATTCCTTTGTTGTAATGATGCATCCCCTATGAGTTTTAAATGATAACTCCTTTATTAAATCAAATTGTACATGTCTAATTTTATCAGACAACTGGGAAGATATAAATGAATGTGATGATCAAGATTCAAATAAAGTATTTTCTACATTTGAGGAAACAATTAAAGTTACTTCCATCACAACATTAGGAACATCAACATTCATTGTTGTAATCACATAATCTCTCCATTGTTCTCATGGATTTTTCTGAAGCATGTTTCATTAGTGCTTAGGAAAATAAATAAATTACTGTCCTATATCTCTACAATTGTAGAATTGAACATCATCAAAAAATTTCATCCACTTTCATTCATGAGATAGATTACCATTTCTTACACACTTATAGCATTCTACCATGCCATTTAAGAATTTCTTGAGATGATTTTTTCCACAGCTTTTGTATAATTGGAATATATTTGTTACCATGTTCTCCATTGGTGCTTCATCTTTCCCTTGGTTATCAGAGTACCAATTCTTATCTAAGTTCCCCTTGAAAAAATTTGATCTACATAATTCCTTCTTTATTTTGATGGAACTTGATAAAATTTCATCATATGATGAAAATGTTTCATAATCCAGTGCCCTATCAATCCATAACTTAAGACATTAAAAGAAATTAACAATCATGTCTACTGAGTCACATATATAATCTACGGAATACCTATCTAGCATTGTGAATATATCATCATACTCTACAACACTGTCTTCATCCCTTTGCTTGAAGGCAAATAATTTATTCTTCATTTTGCTTTGTTTCTCATGAGGGAAAAACTTTTCGAAGAATATTTCCTTAAAAAAATTGAATCCAATATCTTCTACTACTTCTTACTATGTGGTATTTTGAATCAAGGACCCCCATTGATTAGCAACACCCCTGAGAGAATATACTACCAGTACTAGCTTTTCATTTTCATTGAATCTTAATTCCATGAATATATTTTCATGGGACGTGATATATTGCTTAGAAACCACTGGGTTGGTATTCCCACTTATAGACGGTCGATTTTGCTGCATGGAACGATCCAACAATGGTGTGGAATGGGAATTATTTACAACCTGAGTATGTTGTCCCAATAAGATCATGATCTTATCTGGTCCAACATTGACTGTGTTGACTTTATCATTATGGGATCCCAACCATGACCACGAGAATTTATTCCCCTTCTTCTATTAGATTACATTTATAAATAATGGGATACATTAGATTATTTTATGAATCTCAAATTGAAAATCACTCCACATAGATTGAAATTATATGCATAGATAAAATTTTAATAAAGGTTTCTCTAAGGAAAAATGTATATTAAACTCCTTCATAATGGCTTTTAAGGAAAATGTGAATTATCATAAGGATATTCTCCAATAGATTCATAACCAAGAGTGTAGAAAGGCCAATTATCATTCACCAGTTCCTATTTGAGTCTAGCTCAAAGTGTTGTTTTCAAGTTATAACCATATATATATTTGTGCCAGAGTTTCCACTACATGATCATATCTAGACTGCGATGTATTGCATGAATGATCCATATAACCTAAAACGTACCAAAATACTAGGAGGTTATTGTAATTTTATCCTCAAATACTGCCATAGTGAATTGTTCCCTACTATACATTTCATACTCTTGTTTCCACATTTTCTACTAGACTTCCCTTGATACCAACTATAACACCTCGACCCCTCTAGACTGGATCCGATGTATTACTTGTTATATTGGAAAGTATAGAATGATTTAAAATCGCTATGTAAATATTAGATTAGTATTATTGAATAATATAATTACATAAATGTAACTCAAATTATATTGGATAAGGTTACAAAATATAATACATAACAAAAACTTAAAACTGCATCCATAGGAAGTCAATAAATGATCTCCCCTCCATCACCTGTTTATGGTAGACAATGTAATTTGTGACCTCAAACACTCAGTAAGGGTTAAAAATAGAATAATAATGAATTAATAATAACATTATTGTACACAATTTTACTAAATCTACATGGAATGGTGAATAAATGAAAAACTCATGCCATTAATAAACTATGAATGAAACTACATCCATATATTTTTTCATAGTAAAAATATCATGGATAATTATTATTGAAAATGAATAAGGAGAATTTATATTAATTTTATATCATGTATCTAGCTCATGATAACAAAATTCCATTAAGAGAGTTTAGTTATGTGGGTAGAAGGATGTCAGATATTTGGAAACAAACTCGAAGGGTTGGTTACTAATTGATTTGTCTCATTAGACCTATCGATGCATAGAGGGGATATAGTGGGCCTCAACCAACAATTACTATCCAAATAATTCATTACAAATTGATTCAATGGACGAGAAATATGCCTTTTCAATATCTGTATAGAGTAGAGTATACAGATTCATAAATATTTCCATAATTAAAATAACATTCCAAATAAACACAGTGTGTAAAATGGTATATAGTTTAGACAAAAAAAATATCCATGATATGAGATTATGGATATTTAATACAAATATAATTTCAAAAGAAAATTGATCTCAAATGGGTAGAAGAAACACCATATAAGGATTTTTAGGTGCACTATACAAGGCCACAACAAAATTATAGTTGAGAAAAAGTCTCTAATCGCAATGTAATCAGTTGAATCATATGACCAGAATTTAATAACCATAAAATGAGTTATTTGATACCATGAATATATAGAGAATAATTTTATTATATATCAAATGGATGTACACATATACCACATACAAGAAATAATTGGAAAATAATGTAAATCTCATTGTAATGAATGTGAGATAAGAAACCCCTTACTTTGTGCTCGAGTGTGTTCCTCGTTAGTTTTAATAACCTGATTAATAAAATTTATCTTCATTAATTAATAACTCCAAAACCTCTTATACCTTTAATTGATTTAGTATAACCTGATTTGGTTCATTCATGTCCCTTTTTATGGGTTTAAGAGGTTATATTTTCTTGTTTAGGAAGCAATTTTTCTTCCTTGGTTTTCATTATTTGTTTACTTGTTTTCATGAATGGAAGTTCATTTAAAATGTGGTTAAACATCCAGAATAGTTAATATATCTTATGAATGAAATTAAGGATATATAAATGTTCTTTTAATGATTTTTGTTTATATACCATGATGATTATTCATTAGTTAAACGTTTATTACAAATATTCAGAATAACATGGCCATTTTGTTCATAATGAACTTGTTTTGAATTATTATTTTATATTATTACATCCTAAGTATTCCCAAACATTAATGATATTAAATACATTAATTATTTTCTTGTTCAACCATTAACATATTTTCATGGCCAGTAATGAAGGATAAAGTGATGAACGAAACTCCATCATCCAAAAACGTTATAAATTGGAACCTCAGGGATGTTGATTTCATTTATAAAAATAAAAGGGATGGAGTGAGAATAATGATGTTGGTTCTTCCATTATCATGAAATAACTATAGTATATAGGTGATACTAGAGTTTATCATGGTCATTTTGATAGAGGAGGTTAGAAGAGAAATAGAAAAGAGATAAACATAAAAATAAAATAAAAGGTGAGAGATCTCTTATGAAAATTCAGCAGCCTAATGGTGTCACTTAAAATTTAATAATATGATATGATGAGAGAAAAGGGGTATCTCATCATATTGAAATCAAATGGATAGTATTACAAACACAAAAAAAATAAATCCCTCTATTATGATAATTGAAAATCAATTAGAAAACATACAATATGTGTCTACTAAAAGAAGAGAATGAAGGATTCCCTTACCATGTAGGTAACTCCTAGATTTTGAAGGAGGGGAACATGGGGGATTAAATAAATCTTCAAAAAACTATTATAGAGTTAAAACCACTGTATCATTGAAGAAGAGGGATTTAGAATGAATGAAAATTAACGGATGAGTGGGTATTTATAGAAAAATATAGATAGTTTATAATAATTTCAAAGCGACACCTCATTAGTGGTTATTTTCCCAAACCATGGGCTTACCCTTGGTATTTTCCCATGGTTTTAGCAACTTCGAACTCCTTATGTCATATATTACTTTAAACAAGTCGACCAGCATATTATTTTAATTATTAGTTCATTATGATGTCATTAAACAACTGAAAACAGAGAAATGTATTTTTTGTCACGACCTGTCCTCGGGGCCTGTGTCGTGACTTCCCCATGCATGCCTTTCATAGGCCAGGGGCTGGCGACTAGCACCATATGAGAAAATCTCTATGATGGGAAGGAATTTTCGTTATAAACATAAACGAACACAATAGAGTATGCAACATGAAGTAAACACTACGTAAAACTGAATACAAAAGAGTGTGCTGGAATATAAATGTGCCAGTATACAAACCCAACTGATCAACAAGTACAAGTAAAAAGTGACAAACAAATAAAAGTAATGAGAAGCTCCTGGATCTTCCTCTGTGGTTCCTACCTGAATGGTAGGTTAAGATGGCCACGTCATCACTCATGTCCGTCAGTCTCCTCCATGTGCCGACTTGTTGCAAGGTCCACCTCCGGGTATCGTCCAGTCGTGGCGCTCTTGGGCACCCTCAGCATTGTCTATCATCTGCATCCAACACAACGAGGTGAGGGAATAGCCCGTGCAGGCATGAATATAATGATACTCAGTAGGGACCCCGGGACTCACATGGTCTCACAATATCTACTAAGGATAAACAAATGAGGAAAGTTACAACACTAAGTATCAACCAACCCTACTTAGGTATATACCCATACATATAACTATGTAACCAATCTCAGTCCGACTCTAACACTTGAGCCCAAGAAAAACCCAATTCAAAAAAAGTAATGTCATTATCCATGATGATAATGGTTGAAATACATGCCTTATCTCACACGGGTATGCCAAAATAGTAGAGAGATTTAGATGATCAGATGTAGCTACATGATCATCCAAGCCATCAGACCCACACAAGATATAAGACCAACTTAGATATTGGACCCACACATGATATAGGACTAGCTATCTGGTCTAAACTATCGGACCCACACAGGATATAGTACCAGATATAATTCATCAGCTCTAGGGTTCCTGCACATAGTATACTCTATTTCAGGAGATTCCAATCCTCGAGAAAAAGGGGGGAAGATACATCAACAATCACTAATTCTTGAGTTTATGTATTCTGAAGTTCCGTCTTGTCAAATGAAACCCAACGTGACAGACGACGCATCAATTAGACGCCTGGTCTGAGAGTTATTGGCTCTTTCGTTCTAGGGGCCTGGTTGGATTTAATCTCGATCCAATACCTACCATTTTCCAAAATCTTCCAAAACTCACTTAGTGTATCGTAAAAGGACCACCTAATCGCACTGGTTCCAGTTCCGTAGACGGCACGTAGATCAGACGCGCGGTCTTGAAGTTATTCACGTTTAAGATAAACTGTTCTGGCCCATCAAGCCCAGTGGGTTGGCGGGTCGGCCCAACCCAGTTTAGCCGGTCCGACCCGACTGGCGTTTGGCCTGGCCTAGTTTGGCGGGTCCGACCCGGCTGGGGGTCGGCCCAGCCTGGTGGGGCACGGCCCACCTACAGACTCAACCCGTGTAGCGGGTCTGTCCGATTCGCCCGGCCGTGCTGAGCGGCACCGCCTATCCCTACCCAGCCCGCCGAAGCCGGCCGATTCAGTCCGGTCAGAGGGCCCCGCATAGCGGGCTGCTATCTCTCCCACACGGAACAAAATGGAACCGTGGGTGTTCAGCCCGACCGGCAGGTGGCTGACCATTTCGCCGGCAAGTTGCCCGCGGTTGCAGGCCGCATTTCCCCAGCAATGAGGCGCCTACAGGTACCTCAATCTTCCACCCTAGTCAGACATTGCCTGTCGGTTCGCCCAGACAAGAGGCACGTGGTTTCAGGCCGTATCTCCTCGTCACATCACCTATGGGTGCCGTGGTCAACTAGCTCGGTCGGTAGTAGCCGGCCGGTTCTTCAGCCCGAGCAGCCTGTGGATGCGGGACGTGGTTTTCCTCCATGCAGTCGGTGCATAGCTGCAGCCTCTAGTCGCCACCACCTCTTCCGTCTAGAACAACATTCATGGCCGTGAACTCCTTCTTCTGGAAAGGTGCGATGGCACCACTCCCTACTGGCTCCACCTCCATTTTTAAATCAAACAAGATTCAATGGATGTTCATCGGGCCTTGTTCATTCGGATCGTACCCTCTGTGTTAGGTGATATCTAAAGGCCATGGAACGAACCATAGCATTCATCAAGAATTTGGGTATAATTTTATTCTAAAAAATTATAGAAAACTCCATACCTTGATTCAATGTTAGTTTGATTAAAATGGCATCGATTAGTAGATGTCCGGAGCGTCTGAGGATGAAAGCGTCATTGTTGGCGATGTTCTTTGCGGGTGGCGTCTTCTCCCTTGACGCGGAGGAAGAGGAAGGTGGATGGCGTTCCTCGTGGGCATCACCTGATATTCTTGCACCAGTTTAAAAAGTGGAGCGGATGTTGTTCTCTCTAATTCTCCCAATGCCTCCCAAATGAATATTTTCCAACCCAAATCAAATAATAGGCTCCCAAAAAATTAATATGGCCATGCATTTCAAATTAATTAATATTAATCAATTAATTATGGGAGATTAATTGATTAATTTGATGGTGTTGGCACAATAATGAGAGAAGGTGGGAGGAAGAGATTTTTCAAAAAAAAAGAGGAGAGAGGTGGCTTCATTAATACAAAGGGGAGTCCAAGAGTGATAAAGGGGGTTTAAAGGGAGTTGAGGGTTTTGGTGTTCATGTGGGCCCCACCACACAATATGATCCCGTGGGAGGATATTTGGGATGTGGGCCCCATATCATCTTCCATTCTGGTGGATTTAACCACCATCTATATAAAAAAATGTTAATCATATTTTAACTTATTTTAATTAGAAAACCCCATAAAATAACATCCAACCTATACAAAACACAAATGCGGTAATGGTCCTCTTAAGTGAATAATGGTGTTATGAGTTGATCGGTGTCCTCAGATTTCAATTCCACAAACCGGTTCAAAAGATTGAAAAAATTGTAGGTACGTTTACAAAATGTACCCGATAAATACTCCATAAAATGATTCTTGGCACCCTGGGTCTCAGAATTAGGCGCCGTCAGAAACTGTAGACCCAAAAAAATACAATGATTTAATGAAATACATTTCCTTGAAATTTCCGGGTCTTTACATTACCCCCAACTCCTAGAATTACGTCCCCATAAAGCTACAACACACACTATGGAAACAAATGGGGGTACTAAGCACACATCTGAGTCTCCAGCTTTAATGTGCTTTCCAGGAGTTTTCCATGCTGCCAGTGAACGTACACCAGAGGAATCGACCGTCCACATAGGACCTGCTCCTGTCGATCCTCAATCTCCACTAGAACCTCCATGAATTCTCCCCATCATTGATGTCTATCTCCCCCATGGTCGATGATGTGGTATGAGTCCTGCATGTATCTCCTCAGTTGAGATACATGGATGACGTCGTGTACCTGGTGCAACTAAGGTGGAAGGGCCAGGTAGTAAGCCACCTTGCCTACTCTGCTGAGGACCTGGAACGATCCAATAAAATGAGAAGATAACTTTCCGCCTTGGCCAGATCTCTATAGATCTCATCAATTTGAGACTCGTAGGAAGACGTGGTCTCCATCCTCGAACTCCAGTGGTACGCTTCTCTTATCAACATAACACTTTTGTCTGCTCTGTGCAGTCTTCATCTGCTCCTGGATGATCTTCACCTTCTCCGTCGCAACCTGCACCATCTATGGTCTGACTAGCGCTGACTCCCCTGGGTCAGTCCAGCCCATAGGTGATCTGCATGGTCGGCCATACAGTGCCTTGTAGGGGTCCATCCCAATGGTGGAGAGATAGTTTTTGTTTTACAAAAACTCCACCAAAGGTAATTGATCCTCCCAACTGCAACCAAAGTCGAGGAAACATTCATGGAGCATGTCCTCAATAGTATGAATGGTTCTCTCAGTCTGAACATCTGTCTGAGGATGGAAGGTGGTTCTCAAGTGAAGCAGCATCCCAAAAGCCTGATGTAACCCCTTTCATAGCCTGAAAGTGAAATGAGCATCTTGATCAGAGATGATAGTCAATGGTAAACCATGAATCCCAACAATCTCACGAATGTAGAGGCCTCCCAAGATTTATATTGAGCCCTGTTATCTGATCATTAAGAAGTTGTCAGACTTGGTGAGTCTGTCAACAAACACCTAGGTAGAGTTTTTTCCTCTAGATGTAAGTGGAAGCCCCGTCATGAAATCCATGGATATCCCATCCCACATCAACTCTGGGACCTCTAAGGGTTATACGAAGCCTGCTGGTAAATGGTTCTCCACCTTCACCTGGTGACAAGTGAGGTATCGTGATACAAACTCTGCTACCGCCTTCTTCATACCCAGCCACCAGCACTGCCACTTGAGGTCCTGATACATCTTCACCACTCCTAGATGTACCGCTAGAGGGGAAGTGTGAAACTCCCTCAACACCTCCTCAAGTAGTGAAACTAGTACCATGGTACGTCCTCTAAAGAGGATGATGTTCTCCCCACCTTCAAAAAATCCATCAGGTACCTACTTTGAAGATATATGAGCACGTCGCATCTCACAGTCAACGTCCCCACTCTGTGCCTCTCTGACCCACTAAATTAGTGGAGGAGTGACTGTGAGAGACTGTAGAATGGCTGCACAATCTCTATCTATGATGGATATCTATAACACGGCTAGATCCTTGGTCACCTCTCCTCGTAGCTGAATGCTTGATCTCCTACTGAGAGCATCTGCTACAATGTTCCCCTTCACAAGAGTATAGACTATCTCGAAGTCATAGTCCTAGAGTATCTAAATCCATCACCACTGGCTCAGGTTCAGGTCCTTCTTCAAGAAGATTTACCTGAGACTCTTGTGGTCAGAGTAGACTGTAAAATGCTCTCCCATTAGATAGTATTGCCAAATAATTAAGGCGAAGACCACTACTGCTAACTCCAGGTCATGTGTAGCATAGTTCTGGTCATTCTGTCTCAACTGTTGTGAACCATACGCCATCACTTCTCACTCCTGCATCAGGACACACCAGATTCTGGTCCTTGATGTGTCACAGTATTCTACGTATCCTACCCCCTCCTCTGGTAGCCTCAAGATAGGCACACTGGTCAACCTCTAACATAGCTCTTGAAATATCTACTGGAATCTCTATGACCACACGTAGAGTTTACCCTTCCTTGTCAATGCTAAAAGCGGTTCTACAACTATAGAGAAGTTTGGCACAAATCTCTGATAGTACACAGCCAGTCCTAGAAAACTCTGCACCTCTGTCACACTCTTGGTGGATCCCAAGAATGTATTGCCTCGATCTTCTATGGATCCACTGCAACTCCAGCCTCTGAGATGATGTGTTCCAAGATGTGAACCACTCGAATACATAACTAGCACATTGAGAGTTTACCATAATGATGGTGCTCTCGAAGTGTATCTAGGACCACCTGGAAATTGTAGGCATGCTCCTCTTCAGTAGTCGAGTAAATCAGTATGTCTTCGATGAAGAATATGACAAAGTGATCAAGGTAATGATGGAAGATCCTATTTATGATACTTAAGAACACTATTGGAGTGTTGGTTACACCGAAGGGAATAACCAATAACTCGTAGTGGCCATATCGACACTTAAATTCCGTCTTCTGTACATCCTCGCCTCAAACTCTAAGATGGTGATAGGTTGACCTAAGGTCTATATTGGAGAACAATCATGCTCCCTTGAGCTGATCAAATATGTTGTCAATCCTTAGTTGTTGGTACTTGTTCATCATGATCACCTGAATCAGGCGAGGGTAATTGACACACAGTCGCAAGCTCCCATCTGATTTCTTGGTAAACAAATTCAGAGATTCCCAGGGTGAAACACTAGGTCAGATAAATCCCTTCACCTGCAAGTCCTCCAGCTGTACCTGCAGCTCATGAAGCTCAGCGGGAGAAATCCGATATGATTGAGTATATATCAGTGCAGTCCCAGGGTACATGTCATAGTAGAAGTCTACATCTATGTGAGGAGGTAGTCCTAGAACGTCGTCTGGGAAAACATCCACATATTGACCCACCACAATATGAAAACTAAAACTCTACACATCAACAACTCTAAGGATAAGACTAGCCCACTAATGTGTGATCGGCTGCCCCTCATATGCGTAAGTCCATCCAACGTTGCAAAGGATCCCTTCTAGCTGGTGAAGGTGATCCTGGTCCTTTCCATGTTGACACACTACACATTTCACTAAACATAGTTGATCAGAGCATGGGTTGTAGATAACCAGTCTATAACCAAGATGACAACATAATTCCTCGATGCCGCAACAGGAAGATCCCAAACGAAGCACTAGGCACCTAGAGTAAGATGACACTGCCATCACCAGTGCGTAATCATCGATTCTACTCATGTAGGAGTCTCTAGCTGTAAGTATCGAGCCAATGTCTCCATCAAAATCTCTGAGATCTAAACAAGGGTAGTAGAAATAAAATAATGACTCGCACATGTGCCTATAATTACTACAAAAAGTGAGGTGTAGACACATATAGTTCCTAAAATCATCTCAAGTGCGCCACAGTTTTTGTGCTCGACTGCCTGGAGATGAGCCCGCCTTTTCCCGCTAGCTACCTGTGGTCAGGGTGGACCTCCTGGTGGTGGTGGTGGTAAAGCCTCAAAACGTCATCCACCACTGGCTACTCATCCAGCTAATCTACAACATCATTTTTTCTCCTTGTAGACCACCATGATCAAACCATTTCTTGGCATGGGATATCCATCTACTGTCTTCTACTCATCTGCATAGCGGGTCGGGCATCTATGAGCCATGTGGACCTGCCCGCAGCATGCATAGCACAACTTACTCTTCATATAACTGACTCTATCTCATGTGCCCCACAAAACTGAACCTGTATACTGGGATCACCCACTTGATGGCCTAGTCCAGTTGGACCTCATTGTAATTTGTCTATTTCCGACTGTAGAATACTCCGCTACGTGTTGTTCTTTGGTGGGTTTCACCGCTATTGACTGCTCAGTGATAAAACTCTCCACTATAAGGGATCTCTCTATCACCCCTACATGCTTTAGAATGCTAAGGGGAATCATCGAAGCCCTGATATCATGCCTGAGTCCCTGATCAAAGGTCCAGGCCCTAGAAATGCGTCTCGTACCATATCTGTGTAGTGGCATGAGAAGTCAGTGAACCTCACTGAGTACTGAGCTTCTTTCATGCTGCCCTATTACAGATGTAGTAACTTCTGAATCTGCACTGTATGAAGGGTGGCTGGAAAAAACATTGTCCGTAATAGTCTCTCGAAGTCTACCCCGATTAGTGATGCACTGTTAGGCATCTGGAGCATCAGGCTCCACCACTTAGCTGTTGCTGCGTGCAGGAGACTCACAGCAAGAATCACCATAAAGTCAGATGGTGTCCCTACAAATTTTAAGACTCTCACGATACCCACCATCTAATCCTCATCTTCCTGTGGGTTCATCTCTCCTCGGATCCTTGGTGACCTATGGTGCTGGAACTCATGCAGTGAACTCAGGTTGTGTGCACTCTCAACTGTTGGAGCTGGTGGTATTAGTGGCCCTACAGGTAGTGGTAATGCTGGTGCCTCTGATATGGTGGGGCCTTGCACCGAGGGCTCGTCGCTCTATGAGCTACCATCTTGTTCGTAAATCAGAACCCTAGCTGGTTGCCTTCGTGGGGCCATCCTAAAAAACAAAACATGTTTACCACTATCAAAACAGAATTCCTCATGAACTGACAAAATGTAATCATGAAGAAAACTTATTCAAAGGAAAGAGACAATCACTCACTATTTTCATGCACTGAGTTGGAGATCAGAAGTTAGTATCCTAGTGTATGTACACGTCGGCTTCCGCACCATCAACGGTTTCCCTACACTGATAACTACACACAAAACACTTATCACTATTTCTATTAAATGAATCAGAGTCTATGTTCTGCGGTAGAACAGACCACCTCTGATACCAATTTTTCACGAACCATCCTCGGGGCTCGTGCCGTGAATTTCCTAAGCTCACCTTCCATAGGCTAAGGGCTGGTGACGAGCACCAAAGGTGTAAATCCCTAAGCTGAGAAGGCACTTCCATTATAAAAGTATGGAACACAACATATTACACAACAAAAATTAAACACAATGTAAAAATGAATACAAAAGTGTGTGATGGAAAGTAAATGGGCCAGAATACAAACCCAATTGAACAACAAGTACAAGTAAAAATGGAAAAATAGCTGAATGTAAAGAGCATATCCTGGATCATCCTATAGGATTCTTACTTGATGGGTAGGTACAGATGGACTTCTTAGCACTCACGTCCGTCAGTCTCCTCCGTGTGCTGACTCATCGCAAGGTCCACCTCCGGGTACCGTCTAGTCGTGGGACTCTCGGCCTCCATCAGTGCTGTCAGTCATCAACATCCAACACAATGAGGTGTGGGCATAGCCCATATAGGGATGAGTATAATGATACTCGGTAGGGACCCTGAGACCTGAGAGGTCTCACAATATCAATTAAGGATACAAAAAAGAAGAACGTTATAAATAGGAAGTATCAGCCAACCCTACTTATGTATATTCCCATACATATACCTAAGTTACCAATCTCAGTCCAGTCCCAACTATCGAGCCCAAGAACAAACCAATTCCAAAAAGTAATTAAATTCATCTACCATGATGAAAATGGTTGAAAGACATGACTCATCTCACATAGGTATGCCACATTTTTAGAGAGATATAAATGATCAGTTGTAGCCAGTGGATCATATAAGATGTCGGACCCACATCTGATATATGGCCATCTATAATTCATCTTAGCTGTCGGTCCCACACAGGATATAGGACCAGCTATTCTGTCAATCCCACACATGATGTAGGAACAGAAGTCAGAACTATCGAACCCACATAGGATTACGGTATAGTAGTTTTCATCATCGATCCCACGGAGGATTCTAGTACAGTATTTGTCGCAGCCAGCTCTAGGGTTCCCACACAATGCACGCTCTATTCTAGGAGATTCTGCTCCTTGAGGAAAAGGGGTTCGATACATAAATTATCATGATGTCCTAAGTTGATGTATCCCAAATTTCCTTATTGTCAAAAGAAAATGAACGTGTCGGACAATGTGTCAATTGGACGCTCAGTCTGAGAGTTATTGGATTTTCAGTTCCAAGGGCCCGGTTGGATTTATGCTCGATCCAAACCCATGCATTTTCCAAAGACTTCCAAAATCAATTAAAGAATTGGAAATGGACTACCTCGTTGCAGGGGTCTGATTCCCGCAGACAGCATGTCGATCAAATGTGCGGTCAAGATGTTATTCACGTTTAAGCGAAACGGGCCCGACCCGTCAAGACTAGTGGGCTAGAGGGTCGGCCTGACCCATTTTGGTAGGTCCAACATAACTGGGGGTCATCCCTCCCTATTTGGCGAGTCTGACCCAATTGGGGGTCTGCCTGGCCTGGTGGGGAGCAACCAATATGTCGACCCGGCTCGCAGATCAGGCCGGTCCGATTCACCCTGCGGCGCTGAGTGGCGCTTCCTCTCCCTGCCTGGCCGGCAGAAGCCGGCCGGTTTTGTCCGGATCGAGTGGCCCACACAGCGGGCTTCTCTCTCTCCACCATGGTGCAAATAGGCACCATGGGTATTCATCTGGGCTAGCTGGTGGCCGGCCGGTTCGCTGGCGAGAGGCCCGTGGTTGGGGGATGCATTTCGTCCACTACGCGGCGCTTACAGGCGCTGTTATCTTAAATCCCAGCCGGCCGTAGCAGGCCGGTCCGCCTATCCATACGGCACGTGGTTGCGGGCCCCATCTCCTCCATGCAGAACCTTTCGGTTCAGTGGTCCACTAACCCGATCGATAGTAGCTGGCCGGTTCATCAGCCCGAGTGGCCTGTAGATGCGGGCCGCAGTTTTCCTCCACGAGGATGACATGCGGCCACCACCTCTGGTCGCGGTCAACTCCTATTGCTACCGCCACTTCCATCCTCCATGGCCTCCTTCTTCCAATGCGCTGCGACGACACTGTGCCCTATGGGCTCTATCTCCATTGTCAATGTAAACAAGAATTAGCGGAGGGTTGTCAGGCCATGACCGTTCGTCCTACGCCCTCCGCGTTAGGCGATATCAGAAGACCAAGGAATAAAACATAGTATTAATCAAGAACGAGGGTATGATTTTATTCAAAAAAAACTATAAAAAACTCCCTACATTGATTCGAAGTTCGTTCGTTGATGACGACGTCGATTTGATGACGTCGGGTGCGTCTGAGAAGGAAGCATCATTGTTGGCGACGTTCTTCGTGGGTGGTGTCCTCTCCCTTGATGCGGAGGAAGAGGATGGAAGATGACATTCCTCATGGGTGTCACCTCACTTTCTTTCCCCAGATGATGAATTTGAGGGGATGTAGTTCTCTCTAATTCTCCCAAAGCCCCCCAACCAAATATTTTGCAATACAAATAAAATAGTAGGCTCCCCAAAAATTAAAATGGCCATGGATTTCAAATGAATTCAAATTAATCAATTAATTGAGGGAGCTTAATTAATTAATTTGATGGTGTTGGCACTTTAATAATAGAGGGTTCGAGGTGGAGAGTTTTCAAAAAATTGAAGTGGAGAGAGGTGGCTTCATTAATACAAAGGGTAGTTGAAGAGTTACAAAGGGGGTTTAAAGGGAGTTGAGGGGTTTGGTGTTCATGTGGGCCCCACCACACAATATCCTCCCATGGGTGGTTATGTGGGATGTGGGGCCCATATCAACATCTCTTTGGTGGATTTAACCACTATCTATATAAAAATATGTTAATCATATTTTTATTTATTTGAATTAGAAATCCCCCTAAAATAACATCCCACATGTTCAAAACACAACTGCAGTAAAGGTCCTCACATGTGAATATCAGCGCTGTGAGTTCATTGGTGTCCTCAGATTTCAATTCCGAGCACCGGCTCGAAAGATATAAAAACCCGCATGTACATTTATTGAAAGTACCTGAAAAAAACAACAGAAAACGATTCCAGGCACACTAGGCATCAGAATCAGGCACCATCAAGAATTGTGGACTCGTAAAATTCCGAAGATTTTATGAAAAAATATTCCATGAATTGTCGGCTCATTACATTTGTATTATTAATGAAAATTTAAAGTATTTTAGGAAAATCCCAAAAATTCCCCAAATCCATTTTTCGAAGTGTAGAATCCAAAAATGAACACCATTTTTTGAAAATAATTTTCTATGGATTTTTTATTTAATTATTAAATAAAAATATTGCTATTTTAAAAAATAACAATTTAAAGGTATAATTAGTATTGTATTAAATTGAAAAATTAATTAACTTCTCATTAACTTATTACCTTACTAAAATAATGTTTTATCATTATTAACTATATAAAGGGTAATATTACTATTAATATTAATATTCATAAGGGAATGTTACTATTCCTAAAAAAATCATGTTGGTTCTATCAGACTCCAAATGACTTACTGGTCACAACTCTAGATTACCTGTTTCTGAAATTCAAAAAATATAAGTGGAGAATTTATGTATAATGGGTAGGTTATGATTATATAATGAATAATGAATTTTTGGTTAAAAAGAACACAGTGGTTTATGAGATATAGGATATGAGTAGAATGTATTTAAGATAAGTATACCATAAAATTTTTTGGGTGTTATAATTAAAATAATATTTAAAATTCACTACGTGTTTACAAATTAGTAAAAAAATTAACAGAAAATATTTGATCATTTAAATTTGAAATTTATATTTTTGAAATTATTAATGAACATAATATATTATTATGTTGAAATTTATTTTTATCACAGTTAAATATTTAATTTATGAAATGATATTTCATATTAACATCAAACATATAAATTTTTAGTAATATGGTTATTTTATTTTTTTTGTAAAAAACATATTTCATAAAGGTAAAGATGTTGTTATGATGGTAAAGGTTATAATATGGAAAATAGTAAAAATAACTTCAAAATGAAAACAATATATAAAAGAGATTAAAAAAAATTGTATCTGAAACTAAATGATAGATATATATTATTTTTTCAATTGTGAGTTGTTTGGATTGAATAATTTCATTTCTTTTACAAAAGTAACGAGTACTTTCTAGTATGCCTCTTTGACAAATCTATTATAAATCCCCTCTTCTATACATTAAAAATGAATTTTTTTCTCCAAAATATACATAAACACACTATAAAAAATCTTAACCAATATTTTGACTCCTTTGATCAGAAAATGATCAATAAGTCCTAGAAAATTGGTGAATGTGTCAAAATGATGCCCTATTTCTACTTATTAATAAAATAAACTATTTTTTATTGTCATATTCACAATGTCAACATTATTTAATATTTTTATCCCCTTTATAATCATTATCCTACCTTCTTGATCCATGTAGCTAGTTATCTAACATTTTGGGTCTCGTGTTGTTTTATTGATTCCTTTCAAGCACAACATAGACTATTACTGTCTAGGATAACCTATCAGATTAATGATTCTCACGACAATGAAACACATGTTCTATATGTTTGTGTAATTCTCACGACAAAGAAACACATGTTCTTTATGTTTGTGTTATTCTCACTCATACACACCCTAATTAGATTCCTATATTTTCTCAAATCTCATCACTTATCTATTCTATGAATCTCTTAAATATATATTTTTAAATGATAGAATCCATATTATGTTGCATTACTTTTTCATGAGTAGTAACATCTTTTCAATTTTCTGTTACTTTTTAGTGGTTTTTTTATCCCATGAAATAAATAATAATTCCCTCACTATGTACCCTACACATCAATCCTAGGATGTTCGACTACACATTTATTTTGTATTTTCTCTAATTCCATTTTTGAGACCTCAACTCCTAGTGTTATGAAATTGGTATAATATCCCCTTGGATCTCTTGTTATACATTGAAAAGCTTTATATAACACCTCATTATATTACATCTCAAGGTCACCTAAATGACTATTTATATTTCCTAATAGACAATTCATGTTCAATAATTGTGATTTTTTAGTACTCACGTGTAGCTTGATAAATATCCTAGTATGTCACCCATCCCAACACAACTCAAATACAGCACAATCTAATATGTGGGGTTATATAAAGATAGTCACTCAAAATTAATTTTTCACGTTGTTGAAATATGTAGTAAACTTTAGTCATTTATATATGAGTTTTCTAGGAGTTTCACGATTATAAAAAATTCATAATATAATTATAGTTCTTTTAATATTATATAGTAATGATAGAGGTTCATTCTCATCGATTAAATTATATCATCTTCCTTTTTGGGGCCTATTTTACCCACTTAATGAAAAATGATATAATCTTTTCGTTATTCAATACTCTGAAACCCTTAATTCCAGTAATATATTATATTAATTATCAATTAAATTTTGTTACACAAGCTTATATGGTGTATTATTTATGTTTTTATATAATATAAATTGTTTTCATTGATTCATTAAAAGAAGAATGATATAATTATTGACATTATAAAAAATTAATTACAATGAAATCCTTTGAATAATCATAGTTCCAAAAATTGTAATAAAATTATATTTCCCTAACGTAGGATATTTATATTAGGGAATAACTTATGATCAAGAAGTAGTGATGAGAATCACTATACCAAATCATGTGTTGTATAAGTGGAACAATTAACCCTAAATATTTAATATTTTTTGTGAATGATTATTTAATTGTTGGAAAATGAAAATTAAAGTAATTAATAAAATAAAATTGATTTATTATTATTATGTATTTGAATAATAAACTCGTGTATACTATTTATGGAGTTATAATGTGCTTGAGGAAGAGTAAATCCCATGTAATAGTTATCATGACTCAAAATACATTTATTTATGTATAACATTCCACATTCAACAAAATATATATTTGGGTTATAATCAAAAATATATTTTTTTTATATTCAATTTAATTTAGTTTAATATATAATTAAATTTCATATTAAAAAACAACATTTTTTGTTTATTCCTATCAAAATACAATAAAATTTTATGAATGTTAATTTCTAGCCCCATTTTTGGATATTCCTTTTCCAAATCAATGATTATTATTAAAAAAATTATTTACTTAAAAAAATAAATTATTAATACGAATTATGTTAGTTAAGTAAAATAATTTCATTCAATTATATTCAAAGGGATGATTTTATAACATCTTCATTTAAGTGGGTTATATAATTTCATTATATAAATCATAAAAATATATAAATTTACCTCTATACCAATTATTGTATTTCAATCCATTTTATTATTATTATTTTAATATATGTGTAAGAGGATACATAGATAGTATTTTTTATTGAAATATATTTATTTACATATCAGTTTATAAAAATTTTAATCAATTTTTTTTAAAATATCTTATTGATTTGATTTCAAATATCCAATAATAAATATTAAAAAAAATCATTAATTTTCCTATATTCGTTCCAATAAATTGCCATCTGGGACTCTTTTCTATCCTTCAAATCATCCATTAAAAAGTCTTATGGTATATGATCTTTTTACATATTATATTCATTCAAGAATATTATTTATTATTTCATATGTTATATATCATTATTATTTTATATAACACATTATTTTCATTGTTTAAACTTGTTCAAGCAGTAATCATTACATGATTTCTCTCATATAAAACACATTCAAATAGAATATCTTTATATAATATATAGTTCTATTATTTTATAGTCCTCAATTATATATTTTAATGTTCAAAACTTGTGAGATAATATATATATATATATATATGTGGATAATGAGATGTTATCATAATCCACCATATTAAACATAGATAATATAATCTTTCCATTTCCATTTTTATTATGATGGAATTGATGGACATATTTGTGAAATGATTTGATTTTCAGTGCGTATAAATTGTTCCAAATTCATATTTTCATCACCCTGGAGAATGATAAAAAAATTTAAATTATTATTCAATGTTAAATGTAATGTCTCATGATTATACATCCATAGTTTATATGGTCATGTCCCATGACCTATGATTTTTTCATCATGACTCAATATTAGTTCTTATGATTTCATCACAATAGTTAATTTATCATTATATTTATTCCTTGTATGTTTATTCAGCCATGTTTACTATATAATGATAAATACAAAATAGACTATTTATATGTTTCCCATAATTAGAATTTGATCACACTCATTTCTTGTGATTATTATTTCTTTTTGAAATAATGGAGAATATTATATATTTCGTGTCTTTATGGAAATAACATGTGAAAAATCGTTTGTAAATTAATGTATATTGAAATGTAATGTAATATTCTAATGTATCGAATCAAAAAAGGAAAAAAACTATTGGGTTCAAATAGTATTATTCCATAAATAATTTTGTTGTTAAATTATATAAAATTTTGTAAAATGAATATTTGTATATATATGGTTATATTACTTGGTTTTAGGGTAGGTTTTATACTTTTTAAGTAATTATTTTATGAAAAATAATATTATAAAGCATAATATAATATTGGTTAAACCAAACTTATCATATTTTAACAATGATGGTGTCATTGGGAAATTTATATTTTGATTGGTTTACCATTTTTATATGATAGTTAAATATGATTTTATGAAGGGAATATTATTTATCACTCCATTAAAATATCATAATTTTATTAAATTACTACAACCCCGAAGAAATAATTTAATAATGGATATGGTGTGTTATGATCATTTATGTGAATGAAATACACTAATATGGTTGTGAATTAATGTTGATAACATTTTAATTTGTATAAATTATCATTCATGAGAATATTATAATAATTAACATGGTTTATAAGAAATCCAATAACATTAAAAAGTTACTAATGTTTTATCTAAATATGTTTGATTATGACTGTATTGTATGGTTGATTTTATCTGAAAAATACATAGTGTCTCATTTCATATCAATTTTATCTAAATCCATGATCTTAATATAGTGATGGAACCTACCACTCTAAACAATTATCTATTTATACTAAATTAAAATAAAATAACAAAATTATTGATGAATGGCCTCCAATGAATAAAGAAGTCTCTAAAGGGGTAGAATAATTTGATATTTTTTTCACCAATGTACGCAATTATCATTATTCTATATCTCATTTAGTATTTCCCTGTAAATGACTTATAATTAATTTACATCAATATCTTTTAATTTTAAAAAACCACCTTAATTTATTCTCTAAAAAAGAATAAATTAATTTCTTCCATCAGTCTCACATGTAGCAAGCCCATGTAAGATGCATTTACTTCTAGTAAAAATGATTAATCATTATGGGTGAACATAATTCAAAAAAAATAAGAAACTAATAATATATTTTTAATGTGGATAAAAATCATTCAATCCTATCACATTAATCATTCTTCCAATTCCACTAAAATACACAAAAAAATCATCTTTAATGCATTAAAAAAATTACCCACAATTAATCTTAAGTTATTCTTACAAATTTTAATAAATACCAAACAAATGAACACATTTTAATAATGTAATGATTCTTTGGATAACTAATACAACTTATCAAAAATATTATTTTAATATTGCATGAGAATTAACTCCAACTGATTAATCATACATGATACTCAAATTACCCTTCTATAGTTATCATGCTTTCAAATGTACACATATTTTTAACATTTTTATCTATTATTATTATTATGAAGCTACATCACCAATGATAGAAGACATAAATATAATACTCTTAATTTGAATATTCTATGTCACTCATATGTTGTTCATTGTTTTTATAAATGGTTTTATCATTCAATAATTTGAAAATTAATCAATTAATGATACATAAATCGATGGATTCCTGGTTTATTTATAAAAATATTAACACATTGACATGTTTTTATGTTTATTAACTAGAATATCCTGAAAATAATTTCAATATTAAAAATACACATCCAATTAATCTTAACCACCATTATTCAATGAAAAATACATATAATATTCCAACATTTACTACACCACATAGTGTATAATGAAATAATACATCATCATCATCCATGGTTGTAACAATACCCCCATTATTTGTATTGAATATGAAAATAAATTTAGATTCATTTCATCTAAAATATTCCCAAAAAATACATTCATCCACTTATACTGAAATACTCTATTTTTTATAAAAACTCAATACATATATTATTTCATTCTCATCTTTATTTATAGTAATGGAATGTGTTTCAAGGTTATGGATCACTTACTCTCTTTTTCAGGTAAATAGAAACTTATTTGTTTGAATTTATTCACTCATAAACGTTTCAATATTTTTATATATATTTATAGAATTAATTTCCTATAATAAAAGTACCGGAGAAACTAAAAAAGATTTTGAAAATCCAGTGATCTACACAACCATGCTTGGTTACTTCCATAAGATTTTTTAGCCTATAGTTGTGTTGATTAAATCATTAGTAGTTGAAGAATAATAAGTTTCTTATTCGTAGATGGAATAGTAATTTCTATTTTTTTTTTATCATCATTTTTAAAATCCTTCAATTGTAGTTTTTAAAAATTTAATCTACTTATAGAGATTATCCACAACTATCAATAAAAATATCTATGTGATACAAGTATTCTGAAAGAAATTTAGTATCACAAAGATTTTTAATTTCATATTTCTAAGAGTGATTTTAGTCATTGGAATATATTTTCATCATTTATTATCTAAAAACAACTTATCTATGAGTTTATCCTTGTAATAATTCTGTTATTTTCATTTCAATCGATCATTACTAACCCTAAAAGATAAAGGGATTTTCATGATCATAATTACTATTAATTTATGAATGTTTAAAATAATGGATTATATATTTAGGAGAACATAGATGAAAATTATCTAGATAAAGGATGATATATGTAAACGATAGGATATGAAAAGGGCTTCTATGGATAGGAAGATTGAAATTATGATGGAAATAATATTAAGGATACCTAATAACAGGTAATGTTATGGATGCCTTGGTTATAGACTAAATATCCATCATAAATATTATTTTAAAATTATAATAACATAATAACCATTCAAAGTAAAATTTGGAATGGAAACAAGGACTCATTATTTTTGGGAAAAAAAATTTTATTCCTTTTTTGAATTAACATTGTGCCTAAATTCTTTATTTTTTCTCTTTTGTATACATTTTTTGGATTTTTATAACCATTCACTATATATTTCCATTACGTTTCATTATATTTCACATATTATATATCTTTTAGAAGTACCTGACCTTAAAAATTACATAATATTTAATTAAATAAATTATTCACATTGAGGATATTTTCTGGTTTAGAGTTTTAGAGAATTATGCCATAACTATTACATAACAACTTTAATATTACATTTAGACACTACTACACAGTATCCATTTAAAAAAAATAAAAACTCTTAAAAAGAAACATGTCTAGTTCTTTATTTTCAATTGCATTACTTTTCCGTGATCCCATCCTTAACCCTATTCATCTTTATGTCTTGTGGAAAACCTTTCAAAAACTTACGATGAGCATAAAAAGTTCAGTATGGGTAATAAAATAAGGATGGAAAAATTAACCCATCAATA
This sequence comes from Viscum album, assembly GCA_963277665.1. Classification (NCBI taxonomy): domain Eukaryota; kingdom Viridiplantae; phylum Streptophyta; class Magnoliopsida; order Santalales; family Viscaceae; genus Viscum; species Viscum album. Next base: position 1,229,882,767 of record OY728145.1, on the reverse strand, counting down.
AATACAAATCAATGAAACTATACTTTTCCATCATAACATACCTTACGAAATCATTAGATTTATGAATAACACACAAAAATCATAAATCATAAACGTTAATTATGTAATCCATATCAAAATTACATTTTAGATAACACAACTACATAGGGCGTTACACTTGGAATTCCCATCACAGAATATTCCATAAATCTATTTGGAGAAACATCACATTTACCTCCGTCATGTTACCAAATGCTTTGGAGAGCTATATCGGGCTCACCCATCGTAGGTTTATCCTGGAACCACCCATATACATAAACAATACCCAATAACCATAACATAATAATAACACATAACACAAGTATAAAGGAAGGATAACATTTCCACATTACATTATATCAAATCATGATATTGAAATAAACAATGCTTGGTCAAATCATTTTCAAAAACATTTAAAAAGAGAGTTTTGAATAAAAGTGTCCCATACCACTTTGAATCTTTTAATTAATTATCATTTGAAGACATTAATGTCTATATATATATATCCAAAAAACTATTTTTAAAACATGGACATTAATAGTAATGTTTTAGAAGAATAAACCTTGAAAACATTTAAAACGATACTTTAGTTAAAGTGTATTTAACAAAATGAGAGACTATTGAATACAAATAATTGAGGAATAAAATTCAATCAAGACATTATAATATCATGAGAAGAAAGGTATTCACGATATAATATGTCCAAGGACAATATATACACCTTATTAGTAATAATTGGCTCATAACAACAATGAAGTCTCAGTGGAAATTTAAATTGAGATGAAATCCCGTATAAAGATGGTATCCTTAAATTAAAAATAAATTAATCACATAAATATGTGAGAAAATAATAAATACACCAAATATAAGTGGATATTAAGAGTAAAAAATCATAGGTCAATCACACATATTCATAGGATGACATATTTAATAATTATAAGTCGAACCAAAAGAATTGAAATTGGGTTATGAAGTTCCCTTGTAAAAATTCAAAATCCTAACGGCATCACTTTAAAATTAAGAAGAAGTTATGATGAGATAAAAAGGGTGTGTCATCACATTAACATAGTTTATACATAAATAAGGATATATAATAACATATACCAACATAATACAATTTTAATTAAAAGATATCCCAAATATAAGTCTTTTAAAAAGATGAGGGTGAAAGGTTCCCTTACCGATTTGGTAACATACAAAACATACGCCACATGAAATAATGATCATATAATTAAGATGTAAATACTCATAAACGAAATTATATTACAAAAAAAGTACAATCATGGGCAGTAAAAACAACACACAAAAGGAAATACTGGAAAATATAGCATGAATCTCTTAGAACTAAAAACTGAGATGAAACCCTTTACCACGTTGTAATCAACAAATTTGTTGGACCAAAAGTTAATAACCACAAAATGAATCATATAATGCCATGAATATAATGAGAATAATGATAATATATATCAAATTTTTTTACACAATACACCATATGAAATGAATAAGTGGGGGAAAATGGAAATCTCAAGGAATTAAAAGTTAGATAAGAAAAGCCCTTACCTTGTGTCCGACTTGACTTTTTTATTCCTTGTTATTCCATTAATAACAAACTAAAGTTAATTTAAAATTAATTAAGAACCATTTTCATGTTTATTATCCTTTTAATATCACTTATTACCATGTTATAAACATTATTCAATCATTTAGGTTAATAATGGTCGTTTGGTTGATATTTGGTACTTGAGTCAAAAATAAACACCATATTTTTACAAGTTCTCCATGTGGTCAATAGTCCATTATATCCAAAATGATAATCAATATTTAGGTATCATATATATCATATATATCTACTATGTAAATGTATTTATAATAGTACATAACATTTGGTGGTAAGAAATGAAATGCACCGTTCATGGAGACGGTAAGCCGTACGTACGCATGAACGCTACTTCAATTTCTATTTCTTATTTTAATGGAATTAAAACATAATGATACATAGGTATATTATAGTTACAGTATAATATCATATATAATATCATTAACTCCATCCTTTATACATCCCACATAATGCATTAACGATTCATATCACTTTGAGGGGGCGGTAGTCCGCACTTCCTGAAATTAAATTATTGCGCTTACCCATAATGGAAACCATAAAGGCATGATATAAATTGGTATTATCGAAGAATAAAGAAAATATAAACATAATATATATCATATATAAATAAATTTCCATCATAATGTCCACCATGAGAGGCGGTTTTAGATATTTGAACAATCACAGTTTCGTGAGGCGTTAGTTTGCCATCCACAAAAACATTATGTTCATTATCCATTAGATGGAGGTGTGTGTAAGTGTAGTTAGAATAAATCTAATTAAAAACATACTAGTATATTTGAGATACTGTTTTTGTTACAAAATAAAGTAATAAATATAGTTTAGGGGTTGGGGAAGTAAAATAAAAGAAAAAAAAGTTAAGAGAAATCGTTACATTTAATTTGGGTAACTCTCTTTGGTTTGAACCAAAAGACATCATGAATTGCCTTATTCCTAAGGTATGGATTCTAGAAAGAGGATAGTGATGTTGTTAGATTTATTTGGCAGAGTTTGGGCGAGCATAAAGGCTTTAGATGTGTGATGAATTGGATAGAATTTCCCTTCTTTTATAAGGGATAAGAGCAGCTCTTCTGGACGGTGTGAAAATATTATTTTATTATATAATGATATTAGGTTTATAAAGGTCCAAAAATCAATAATGTTGAATATAATATTACTAATATTTAAAATAATATCATCCAATAATAATTGGACATGTTTTGGATAATATTTTAATCATTATAATCTTATTTATTTACATAATTTATTAATAGGGTAAACACATCATCATTATTGTGTCATATGTAATTTAATTTATATGATGTCAAAAAAATTTAAAAAATACCAATATGTATTAAATAGTATTTTCTTTCCGAGGAATATTTATAGTCTAAAGGATTATTTAAATAACCCATTCTAAAAGTCAATTTAATAAATGTTATTTTCTTTTGTCATTTTTTCTTTTACTTTAAGTTAATTAATCTAATGTGTCATTATCATTCATTAGTGGCTCCATGGGGTCCCAAAATTGACCCAAATATGCTCATGGTCTTCCATTACTCATAAAATAATGATAGGATAGGTGTTATGGTCATTTTAAATTATCAAAATATTTTTTTACATTTAATTAACCTATTTACCTTTAGTTGTGGTAAAAAAAGTAAAAATTTATTATTCCCCAAAAATTGTTTTAAACTTATTAAATCACAATTTAATTCTTAATAACAACCATGTATGTTATATTTTTGAAATTAAATTCACGTAAGAGATAAAATTTCATTTAAATGAAAAATTTAGTTTTTTAACTACTACTAAATGGTTTAACTATTCATCAAGAATTGATGTTTTTCAGAAAAATACCAAGAATTCAGCATAAGCTGTATTTGATATTCTGAATTCAAAAATGATATTTATTTTTACAAATTTAAAACATAAAAGTGGCATTAATTAATTTTAAAATTAATTCCGGTCGTTAAAACAAGTAGCATGTTTTTAAGAAACAATAACTATCAAAATATTGGCACTTGTTTATGTCCAATTTCAAAGTGAAATTAATTCCAATGACCAAAATTGGATTAAATGGTAATAAGATATTCTAATTACACATTAAAACCAATTAAAATAATATCTTGAAAATATAAATAAATTAGATGAAAAGGGAATTTTGAATTAAAATACAGTATTTTTCACTATTCATTAAATATTGAACATTATTAGAAAAATCCAAACATTTACCCAATGAAAATTTTGATGTCCCGATTCTAAAGAAAAATTTTATTTTGTCAAATAAAACATATAAAAGTGAAAAAAATATATTTAAAATGGTTTCACCATCAAAAGGTGGTAAATCGACCTTTTTACTGAATATTAGAGTATTCATGCTTAAAATTAGATTCATTCACATTTTAAGCCTCAAACATTTATCGGATAAATGTAAATACATTTAAAAAAAATTTATAATCATATTTTACTTAGTTTTTTTCATTCCTCCCAATACAATGGCTGAGATATAACTACCACTTTAAAATAATAATATTAAATTATTAGTGTGAAACGTATGATTTCAAAGAAACTTGCTGTTGTGTATCGGGTATGTTATCGAACATAGCAACCCCATTAAAGTAAAATTAATAATTAATTCGAAAATATTAATAAATATGAAAATTTCAAATTCATTATTTTCCTAGGATGTTACATCCTTCCCCCCATTTGGTAATTGTGTCCTCACAATTTTAATATTTTCCTCGGAAACATCATTGAAATTCTCACATCAGAAAAAGTTTAAATAAACCTATCATATTAACATAATGTAAGATCAGTACAAAGGTCACCTAAGATAACCCAAACCAGGATCCCATGTAGAAAAACATAGATATGGTAGATAAGACAAATGGTCATGTTCTGATGGAGAGAGATAGAAAATATGATTATGATAAAGTAAACCACTAGAAAATCACAAACTTGTGATGGGTTCAACGGTCATTGATTTTCCAGTAGGAAAATTTAACAGAAATTTTTTTTGGTTTAAGTTTATTTTCATAAATTTGATGAATTTATTTAGGAGCATAACTAAAAACATAAGGAAACATACTTACTTGTCATGTAGACTCTCATCCATTACTAAATTCCTACCTTAAACTCATCTTTTCTCCAAATGATGAGTATTTAAACTAACTTAGTGACAATAAAAGTGCTAAAATCAACTTCTAGAGTATTAAATAATCCAAAAAATATGAACTATATATTTTCCCTGTCTTTAGATATCAACCAAAACCAAAACGTTTAGTATAAGATCAGATAATCCCCAAAAAGGATAAAATTTTACAAGAAAAAAAACTACTCTAAATCTCCAAAAAAAATTAACAAAACCTATGGTTCAACAAAGACCATTCAATAAACAAATGTCAATAAAATTATTCAATTTAATGAAAACTATGATTGAAACCTAAATCTCAGAAGGAGTCAATCACATTGTCTACCAAGATAAACTATATAATTTATCTCCAAATAATATCAGTTACTCATAAAGTCTCATATTGAAAAGTAAATAACCTAATAAAATATTCTCCATGATAGCGTAATTATTTTCATATATAACCCAAAATCAATTTATGATTGATTCATAAAATCATCTAACTATAAATCATTATTCATAATAACTAGGGAATTCATGTAGTGCAGTGGTAGGTAATAAATCCCAATCAAACTTTGGTTTTGGTTTTGATTCACATATCTTTTTCCAATGTGATGGGTTGTCACATGGTCTGCATGTCATCCTTTTTCAAAAACTATATAAATTTATAATATTCCCAAATGGAAATAAATTCATAAAAATTAACCATAACATATTTTAACCACAATGTTTATCAAGTTACTTTCATTTTTCATCCCAAAATGTATTAACATGTAGTTGCCTCAAATTCATGGATCATATAAACCCAAATGGTTCTTTATAATTATATCCACAAAAGAAAAGATAATTATCCATTGAATAAAATTTTCATATATCAATCTACAAGGTTACACAACCTATAAAAAATGATATTATGTAATCCCATCATCAAAACAGCCTTAATAATTTTAAGCATCTCACTATACTAAAATATAACATGACACATGTATCCCATATATGTTGGCATCTTACTCATTCAACATTCTTCAGGATCCATCAACCATTCCTTTCCAACTTATTCTAAAATGATCTTTTCTTACAATGAAAATCATGAATCATATCATAAGATTAAATAATATCAAAATATATATTAATAAATAATCCATACCTTTCACTAGTAATTGTCAATTTCTTTATCCTCATTTGGAATGTAATTAGGTATTGGTAAACACATATTTATATGATCCTGGTGATCCCATTCCTGAAACATCTTCGTAGGAAATGTGTTTGTATAATGACCATGCACCCCACATTTAAAACATTCAATTGATCCCTCTGAAAGAACTTATTTCCCTTTCATAGATTAAACTAGATGCTTCCTTTTTCCATAGAAGGTTCTTGCTTTATGACCATCATTTCCACATCTATAGCATCTTCTTGTCACTTTGAAACATTTTCCTATGTGTTTCGTTCCACATCCTTGACACATTGGTATTTGAACATACATACCTTTATGATTATAACTTGAACTACCATAGGGATTTGTTTCTATTATAAATGTTTCCATATAAGAATCCATAAGGATCAGGAGGTCAATCATGACAACAGATAGATGTTTGAGAATAAAAACAAGAGTTATCATTGCAGCTCTAATTATAATCAATTTCTCATTCCGAAAACCATCAAAGTTTTCATCACATCTTTTGTTACAATGATGCCATCTAGATCCATCCATTTACTAAAACAAAAAAATTTAGTGTGAGTATATTAGTAAAATCATCATATAATATCATATGATGATGGTAAATACTAATTAAGACTTATTCATTTTATTTTAATCGGATTCACTTTATCAAAAAAACTATTACTCTTTCCAATATGCTAACCATTATGGTCATTTCACTTATGATTAAATAACACTATATCCTCTAAAATTATCTAAACCGACCATTGATACCAACTATAAGTACTTATCCTTTCAAATTACATAAAATTGAATTAAATGAATAATTTACATTGTTTTCCATTTCATGTTTATAGATTCAGAGAATTAGTACATAACTATTACCTGACAAATCGAATATTACAAGTGGACACTACTACTTAGTATCCATTTTTTTCATAAAATAAAAACTCGTAAAAAGATACATGTCTAGTTTAATATTTTAGACAACATTAATTTTCCTTGATACCATGCTTTACCCAATTCATATTTAAGTCCTATGGAAAACATTTCAAAAACTAGGGATGAGCATAAAAAGCTCAGTAAGGGTTATAAAATAAGGAATAAAAACATTATCTGATCAATAAATACTAATCAATGAAACTATACATTTCAATCATTACATACCTTACAAAATCATAAGATTTATAAATAACACAAACAAATCATAAATCATAAAGGTTACTTATGGCATCCATATAAAACTAAAATTTCAGATTTCACAAATACGTTAGGAGTTACACTTGGAATAACCATCACAGTATATTCCCTAAATCTGTTAGTAGAAACATCACGTTTACCTCCTTCACATTACCCAATGCATTGGAGAGCTATATCAGGCTCACCCACCCAAGGTCTATCACGGATACAACCGTATACATAAAAACTTCCCAATAAACATAACATTATCATAAAACATAATACTAGTATAATGGAAAGATAACATTTCCACATTACAATATATCAAATCACGATATTTAAATAAACAATGCTTTATCAAATAATTTTCAAAACCATTTAAAATGAGATTTTTGAATCACGGTGTCCCATACCACATTGAACCTTTTAATGAATTATCATTTGAAGAAATTAATTTCCATATAAATAAATCCTAATAAACATTATTAAAACATGGACATTAAGGATAAATATTTAGAAGAATAAATCATTAAAAAATTTAAAACGATACTTTAGGTATAGAGTATTGAATAAAATGAGAGACTCTTGAATACAAATAATTGATGAATAATAATTAATTAAAACATTATATTATCATTATAATAAAGGTATTAATGATATAATATGTCAAAGGACATTATATGCCCCATAAAAGAGTAAATTGGTGCATAACAACAATGAAGTATATGTGGAAATGTAAATTGAGATGAAATCCCTTATAAAGATGACATCCTTAAAATAATGATAAATAAATCACATAATTATGTTTGGAAAATATATATACACCCAATATAGGTGGATATTACGTCTAAAATAATCATAGGTCATTAAAACATATTCATAGGATGAAATATTCAGTAAGTACAAGTTGAACCCAACGAATTGAAATTGGGTTAAGAAGTTCCTTGTAAAAATTTAAAAACCAAACAGAGTCACATTAAAATTTAGAAAAAGAGTTGATGAGATAAAAATGGTATATCATCACTTGTACATATATTTTAAATCAATAAGGATTAAGAATAACATATCCCAACATAATAAGATTTAAAATAAAATATAGAACCAAAATAAGTCTTTTAAAAAGAGGAGGGTGAAAGGTTCCCTTACTGATTTGTTAACTTACAAAACATATGCCACATGAAATAATGATCATACAATGAAGATGTAAATACTCTTAAATGAAATTATATTTCACAAATAGTACAATCATGGGAAGTAAAAACACCAATGAAAAGGATATAGTGTAAAATATAGCATGAATCTATCGGCACTAAAAAGTGAGATGAAACCCATTACCACGTTGTAATCAACTAAGCTGTATGACCAAAAGTTAATAACCGCAAAATTAAACATATAATACAATTAATATAATGAGATTACTGATAATATATATCAAATGTAAGTACACAATACACCACATGCAATGAATAAGTGGTGGACAATGGAAATCTCATGCAATTAAAAGTGAGATAAGAAAATCTCTTACCTCGTGTCCGAGTTGACTCGTTTGTTCCTTGTTCTTCCTTTAATAATAAACTAAAGTTAATTTATACTTATTTAAAAACCATTTACAAGTTTATTATTATTTTTATATCACTTATTATGATGTTATAACGATTATGCAATCATTTAAGTTAATAATGGTCTTCTGGTTGATATTGGTACTTGACTCAAAAATTAAAACCTTATTTTTAAAATTTGTCCATGAGGTCAATAGTCCATTATATCCAAAATTATATTCACGATTTAGGTATCACATATATCTTATATATCCAGTATATACATGTATATATAATAGTACATAACATTTGTAGGTAAGAAATTAAATGCACCGTTCATGGAGACGGTAAGCCGTATGTACGCATGAACACTGCAACCATTTATATTTCTTATTTTAATGGAATTAACACATAATTATACATAGGTATTTTATAATTACAGTATAATATCAGATATAATATCATTAACTCCATCTTTTATAGATCCCACAAATGGAAATAACGAGTCATATCACTTTGAGTGGGTGGTAGTCCGCACTTCCTCAAATGAAATTATCATGCTTACCCATAATGGAAAACATAATGGCATGATATAAATCAAAATTACAGAAGAATAAAGAATATATAAACATAATATATATCATATATAAATATAGTTCCATCATAATGGCCACCATTAGAGGTGGTTGGAGATTTTTGAACAATCATTGTTTCGTGAGGCGTTAGTTTTCCATCCACAGAAACATTATGTTCATCATCAATTAGATGGAGGTGTGTGCAAGTGTAGTTTGAATAAATCTTGTAACAACATCCTTGTTTATTAAGGATACTGGTGTTGTTTCAAAATAAAGTAATAAAATATTTTAGGGGATATAGATGTAAAATAAATGAAAAGAAGTTAAGAGAAATTGTTACCTTTAATTTGGCTAACTCCCATTGGTTTGAACCCAATGACTTCTTGAAATGCCTTCTGTCAATGGTAAGGCTTCTAGGAGGAGAAGAGGGATGTAGGTAGCTTAATTGGGCAGTTTTTGGATGACCCTAAAGGCTTTATAGGTCTGAGGAATTGGTTAGAAGTTTTCTTCTTTTAATAGGTAGAGGAGGGCCACTTTTGGAAAGTGTGAAAATATTATTTTATTATATACTTATATTCATTTTATAAAGAACCTAAAATTATTAAAGTCAAACATAAGATGACTCATATACTAAATAAAATAATCCTATTTGAATTGGACATGTTTTGGATAATATTTTAATCCTTATAATCTTATTTATTTAAATCATTTATTAATGAGGTAAACACTGCATCATTATTGTTTCATTTGTAATTTAATTTATATGAGGTCTAAAAATTATAAAAAATAATACCATGATTTAAAAAATCATTTTTTATTTCCAATTAATATTTATTGTTGAATGGAAAATTTATATAACCCCTTATAAAAATTAATTTACATAAAGATATCTGGTTTTTTCATTTTTGCCTTTACTTTAAGTTAATTAATCTAAAGTGTAATTATCATTCATAAGAGGCTCATTGGGGTTCCAAAATTGACCCAAAGATTCCCATTATTGGCCATTACTCATTCAATAAGGTTAGGACAAGTTTAATGGTAATTGTGAATTATTATTATATTCATATTACATTGAATTACCATATTTACCTTTAACACAGTAAAAAAGTAAAAACTTACTATTTACCAAAAATTATAATCATCTAATTGAACCACATTTTAATTACTAATAACAACCATGTATGTCATATTTTTTAAATTCAATTCACATAAGGGGTAAAATTTCATTTAAAAGAAAAGGTCAGTTTTTCTTAAATACTAATAAGTGGTTTCACTATTCATCAAAAATTGATGTTTTTAGAAAGATACAAAAAATTCTGCCTAAGCTATATTTGATATTCCAAATTCAAAAATGATTTTTATCACGAATAATTAAAAACATAATGTGGAATTAATTAATTTTAAAATTAATTCCCATTGTTAAAACAAATAGAGTGTTTTTAAGAAATAATAACTATCAAAAGATTGACACTTGTTTATGTCCAATTTCAGAGTGAAATTAATTCCAACGACAGTAATTAGATTAAATGGTAAAAATATAATTTAATTAAAATTTAAAACCAATTAAAAATATAATCTGAACGAATATATAAATTATATTAAAAGGTAATTTTTAATTAAAAGACATCATTTTTTACTATTCATTAAAAAATGAACTTATCTGAAAAATCCAAAAATTTAACCAAACTAAATTTTAATGTCCTGATTCTGGGGAATAATTTTATTTTTTCAAATAAAACATATATAAGTGACAAAAACTATATTTAAAAAGGGTTCTCCATCAAAACGTTTTAAGTTGACCTTTTTACTGAATATTAGAGTATTCATGATTAAAATTTGATTCATTCACTTTTTAAGTCTCTATCATTTATTAGATATATGTAAATACATTTAACAAACATGTATAATCATATTGTAGTTAGTTTTTTTCATTCCCACTAATACAACGGCTAGGAGTTAACTATCATTTAAAATAATAATATTAAATTATTAGTGTGCAATGTAGGATTTCAAAGAAAACTGTTGTTGTGTATCGGGTATGCTATCGAACATAGAAACCCCTTTAAAGTAAAATTAATATTTAATTAAATAATAATAATAAATATGAAAATTCTTACTCATTATTTTCCTGGTATGTTACATCTTTTCAACACGCCCTACTGGTAATCATTTTTCTTTTGTTATTTCATAAAACCATCATCCTTAAGACATGATGTGTGGCTTAAAATTGAATTTTTATATTATACTTCAATTTAACCACCAATATTTTTCAAATTCTCATCTAACATTGGGATAAAAAATTTTAATTACATAATGTATTTAAATTATTATAAATTTAATATAAATTATTAATGGTTAATTTTATATTTATTTCAATTTTCGTATAATTACTATATTAGAAGAGGAATGATATTTTTTAAATTGAAGGTTTCTTGGTAGGATCACATGAATATTTATATCCAATATAAACACATATAATTAAAATATAAGATTATACCTACTAGTTTTTTTATATAGATTCATATAATATTAATACTGGTTTTGAAAATAATATCATGATTATGGGAATCTATAATGTTATAGGGAAAGAAATTAATAAATTTTTTCATGAGTAAAATCATTAATTTAATGTCAACAATAATATTCATAATACATTATTATAGTCTATGAGTAAGAATATCTATAGTTAGATATTTTAATGTTATTCATCCAATGAAATCTAGATGAGGATATAAATTAAATAAATTACAACTCATATGTTTTTAGAAACTCACATATATGTGATGAAATAATATTATTAGAAATTTGATTTCTATCCTTTTGAAATAGTAATTGAAAAATGGTAATTCATTGTGAATATCATAAATTTTTTATAATCAATTTGTGATAAACAATTACCAAAATATCATCTTTTTCAAATTCATATTAGGATATTGTAAAATGAATAAGAGTAAAATAGGATCAGTATATATATTTTACTAAGAACTAGATTATGTTTTTTCTTTAATTAATTATTCAATAATTAAATTCAAAATTCGATTATACTGATAGGAGAGAATGATAAAGGTAATATGATTAATGTATTAACATTCTAATTTACATAAGGTATTCCTAAATTTGGTAAAATTAATAATTATACTAATGTTTTTTCATCTAATGATTCAACAAATAAAATTAAGAATTAAGACTAAATATTCTTATATAATAGTTATAATGAACAGTGTCAAATTTAAAGGAGAATCAATATAAAATTTCGTAATAAAAATTTTATGAATAATTATTAGAAATACATTGCATGATCATTTAGTTTTCAGGTACATCCCAAATTTTGTATTTTTTAAACCTCATTCAGATGGGGTTTTCTTATTTTTGAAAATAGTTTTCATTACATTACTTATGGATAGAGAGATTTTTCCTATGAAAATGACATAATGTTTGGGGTTTTATGTTCAATTGAATTAATGATGTCTGGGTATAATTGTTTCTTAGGTTGCAGATTATTTACCTAAGGATATAGGGGAGTTGAAATCTTCATAGTCATTTCTACTTGAATCTCTAGTATCTACTTCTTGTAAGACATATTCATTATATGTATGTAAATCAGGACTTGAATTTTTTTCTTAAAATATTCAATGAAACTATTTTTGGATGAGAATGTAACACAATCCATCATTTCATTTTATGCTATAAAATTGAAGATTACTGTATTTTTTACCTGGGGGAACCCTTTTTCAGTGCTTGTGGAATTCATCGTTTGAGAGGGGTTCCTAATTTGAATTAATCAGGGCGAGTGTTTTTTATTTGTGTTACACACCGGAGTCTTTCATTGTATATTGTGTAGAATCTTCTATCAAATACTATGATTACTCCATGAAATAATCTGGAAATTATTTCCCTCGTGGATTTCTCGGTCTAAATGATGATCATTGGAGAGTTTCAATGATTTTGTTTTCTCTACTCTCATTTTATCCATCATTATAGTTGTGTGATCCCCTAACTAATATATAATTTTAATTTTTTCGATATTTTTTTGTGATATTTGATTTTTTTAGGATATCTGTAACCTTAATTATTCTTTGTTGTCCACCGTTGAGGGTGTTTCATTGATCACGAGATAAAAGGTGGTGGTATAGAAAAAAATACAAAGGTATGATTATATTTTGTTAACGGAGTGAAGTTATATGAAATATCCTCTAAAAACATTTTCATTATAAAACATACTAATGTTAAATTATTATATTATGTTTGGGCCACTCATTGGATCCATTTGGATCCAATAGCGTTTAGACATAACTCGTGGCCCCCATAGGACGAGCCTACCCTTAAATGATGATGTATTGGATTTTGTTTGGAAACATAAATTAACATTAACTGATGTCTTAAATAATTACTTATGATCGAATCCCATTTGAAAATGGATTAATTAAATATTGAAATTATTTTTGATACATTCATATAATATGGTTTTTCTACACAAGGATGATAATCTCTTAAGATGTAATTTGAGGAATGAAATAACTATTGAAGGATAAAATATAATTGTATGAATTGATCTTTATGGAATATTATTTTTTATTATGTCATATATTCCATTATGAATTGTTTTTTATATTATGTTGATATACTATTATAGAGGAATATTCATAGTTGTTCTAATATTTATACATAAAGGGAATCTTCTGCTTATAGTAAAATAATTTTAAAGAGGTATTGGTCGCATTATGTTGAAATTTTTATATAGATGGTTTGTCCTGGTTATATTAAAAAATTTATATAGGGGGATTATACTGGTTATTCCATAATCATTATATATATGGATTAGTCCAGTTATACGAAAACTCTTATATAGAGGACTTTTCCCATTTATTCTTTTATGACATTAACCTTTTCTTATGGTTTGAATGGAAATGTGACATGCTCAGAAATATCATGACATGGTTTCAGAGAAGGAAAATTGCAATATCATATTAATTATTAATTAACAAAAAAATTTATCACCGTATTTCATGAACATACTATCATACTTATTTTTTTAGACATAGTGGTGTTAAACTACTCATTTTTACTCACACACTATTTAGGGAGTCTTTTTGTATCCAACAAGATTATGTGGATATATCATTGAACAACGGTATACGACCCTTTTATTTAATATTTCTTATTAGGTGAGTTTGATCTTGGATTTGGGGCTGATGTGGGTATTTGAAATAGTTTATTTTGTTGTGTTATTTTAATTTTTTTATCCTTAATCTATTTTACACCTCAATTGACCCATAAATACATTATATCCTAGAATAATATAATTTTTTAGTATTTTTGGATTGATTTGGATTCTTTAATATTTGGTTTATCATATATTATTATACAATTTACTCTATCTATATTTATTTCATATTTATTTTAATATTAATCAAACAAATAAAAATGGATTGACCCTCCCCAAAATATTATTCAAACCACAAATTATAGTCATAGTACTCTAGAATATTGGGAGGCAATCATGATGTCCAATAGCCATCCTAGTTTGGAAACATGATAGATCATTGGATTGGGGGACATTAATGGCATGCATGGATAACCTGATAAGAAAGATTCACTAGATGTGAAATTATATGAATTTATGAAGTCTAAACACATTTAAAATATTATTATAAACTTAAGTATAAAGATATTTGGTTTGAAAAAATAATACCAAAGGGAATAATATCTTGAAAGCATAGATGTCTTATAGTTCTAGTTATAGATAAACATCATCTGAATGTTTATTGATGGAAATTGAAATGAAAGTAAAAAATACCTAGACTATATTCTAAAATTCTGAATCATGAAAAGTGAAAAAATAGATAAGGTAACTACTAGTACATTGGGAAACATAACTCATAATTATAAATTTTTATTTACATCTGGTGATTATTATTCATCTTCAACAGATGAATTTTTTTAATCCATCAGATTATTAAAAAGCGAATACATTACATGATGATGAAACATCCATTAAAATATCTAAAATCAATATATATATATATATAACTACTAGGGGAAAAATAATTTTTATAGTATATCTTATTTTTTAGAATAAAAAAATTATTAAATCCAATATATAATTATTATATTAAAAACCTGAATTTCAAATCATTCAACCGAATTGGATTAAGTAACAAATTAATATATGACCTCTATTAATTATATTTTTAAATATTAGAAATTAGTTATTCAACATAAATCTAAATTCTTTATTTTTTTGAAGATTAAATCTATTTTTGGAAACTAATATTCAGAACAATATTTGTAAGAAAATATAACTCTCTAAACATCTAGTTGAGTTGTTTTTTCTATTGATAGTCTTAATTTTTTATTGAAATTATTTTGATGATAAAATTGATCCATTTATAACAAATTTGAAAGTGTAGGTTAGTATAATAAATATTTTTCATTAAATGATGTTCAATATTTTCGTCTTCATAAATATTTAATTCAAAATAACTAGAATTTGTACAATAATGAATACTTGGAATAATTTGGGTTCCCGAATTATTTTTTACTAAAATAACTTGACGAAATAAATTTTATTTAACAGTACTATAGTTTTATACTTTTTCGAAATATTGTTATATTACATTTATATATAATAAATTAATCTAGGATTGTGGTTTTTCTCCACACAAGAATAAAAAAAAGTCAATCATTAGAAATATTAAATTGTTCAATAGTGGAAAATTAGTATTTTAGAAAATTCACTTTGTGAATTGATTAGTATTTGGAAATTTTCAATTTCAAAAAAATATAACATTCATATAAATTATTAGTTTTGAAAAAATAACTTTTAGGTCATAAAAATAACCTTTGTTACATTAGTCTATAATGTGAAGAGTGATATAATTTGATATTAAAAATGTATAACATATAAATCAATTGGATGAATTTAGATTCATTATATTTAATTATTGGCCATAGAATGATTATAATCCTAACATAGATGAAATCAATCATCTAATTTTACCTTTTTATGCGCATTTAAAGAATTATCATGGTTGTTGAAGATTTTAATATGGAATGGTAACTTATAGATATTGCAAAAACTCTCTATGGATGGATTTTTTAGGGATACACCAGAGCATTTGTTTAATTTAATAATAGATTATGATTTATGTCAATTTGTTTAAGAGTATAAGACTAAATTTGAATTCTCAATATTTGAACATTTATAGTTATTGACAATGGATCAATTTATTCATAAAAAATAGAATGTATTTGGGGAATACGCAATGTATATGACTTGTTCGATGATTACACTAGATTTGCATGATTTTATTTTATATCCCAAAAAAATCAGTTCTCATATTAATTACACATAATACTTTACATCACTTAAAAATGATTATTACCTACCATTTTTTAATTTTATATTTGAGCATAGTGGGGAATTTTTTAATTCAAATTTCAAAACATTTTTTCAAAATAATCATTTTACTCATAAATTATTATCACATAGTTAACAATAATAAAATGCTTTAATTTGATTAAACATATAATTTATCAATAAAATTAATAGAACTTTTATATCTATTGACTCTGTTGAACTTCACTTTTATGCTAATGATGTGAGTTTCTATAGTTCTACTATAAATCATGATTTTCTCATATCATTTGTTAACAAAACTCATTATTATATATTCACTATATGAAATCCAAAACCTCCATACATCAGATTCAGTGGTGGTAACATATTCATACTAAATAAAAATGATGAAAAAATAAATTTGATCCTATAGATGATAAATGAATCACTCATGGAAATTACTATAATATTAAGTCACAAATAACATTTAATTAGTGAGGTAATTTTCATGAGTAAATATTTCAATTAATGTTTGATAAATACACTCCATCTATATTTACAAAACCTAATGATTTAAATTATTTAGATGACATTTCCAAAAACACTTGACTCAATTTTCCAAAACCTAATTCACCAATACTAATTCATAAATCCCAAAATATTACATCATAAGATATTAAAAAAAAAATATTTCATTGGATGATATACATCAATTATTTACAAAATAACTTTTGAATTTAACTAAAAGCCTATTAATCATAAGTACTTATCCAACTAATAATATTATTTCTAATTATAGTCAAACTATTATAACTATATCATAATTAATAAATCATTATGATCATCATTCATTCCTATCAAAAGTTCAAACTAAAATGTAAGATGATACCACATGTTATGAATGTGGGATAATAGTTTAAGGTCTTGAACCAAGATACCACTAAAAAGTGCCCCAGGCCTAGTTACCCACATGGCCTCAAGCACATATCCCAAAATGCTAGAGGCTATCAACAATATGGTTTGGCCTAGGTGTGTCTATGAGATTTTATTCCCTCATCACCAATGTATCATTATAGATTATAAATATAATACAAGTATATGAAGTAGTATATTCTAAAATCAACTAGTAAAAAATTGGATGACTCCTAAATTAACAATTCTAGATGTAATCTTATATATTTAATGAAGAACATGATCTATGTATCTTATAAATAATCCCAAACCCATTCATAAGGAAGCTATAAAATACATGTTACAA
This sequence comes from Viscum album, assembly GCA_963277665.1. Lineage (NCBI taxonomy): Eukaryota > Viridiplantae > Streptophyta > Magnoliopsida > Santalales > Viscaceae > Viscum > Viscum album. The sequence continues at coordinate 1,229,864,968 of OY728145.1, read as the reverse complement.
AAGTAAAAAAATACAAAAGTTTCCCAACTACCATCATGAGCCTCAAATCCATCACATAATCCTTATATCCTATGAATATGACAAGAATGAATTATTTGTCTGGACACCCCGTAAGGGGCGATGCTTCGAGAGGGTTTTCTCCCGTCGCCGCCCCCGGGTTATGCCCTGGTCTGGCCCCCCGTTCGCCTCCCTTTGCTTGTTGTACGTGGCAGAGGCTCTCTTGGCTCGGTCGTCGCTCACGGTGTGCTTGATTCAGCCTTTCATGGCGGTGCATTCATTCAGAGACCGAGTCCCAGTTTCCGTGGGTTGAGGGAGCCATTCGTTATCTTCAGCAAGCAACAGGTGGTCGGGTGCGGTCTTCTCGGGTTGCCTGGTTGGTGGCGATGGGTTCTGGTTCTGGTTGTAGGTTTTTGGTGGGGTTGGGCTGCTGTTTTGGAGATGATTCGGCTGATTTCATTTCGCCATTGAAGCTACTGTGGAGGCAGGGATGTTTTCCTGTTTTTTGTTTCATTTCGTTATTCTGTGTGTTTTGTTGTTATATCACGAAGGTTCTGCGATTGATTCGGTTATGCGAGATGGGGGTGAAGGTTTTAGGCCTTTTCTCTGTTATCTTGGTGATTTGGGTGTTGTGGTTGGCGATCTGGTGTCGGATGGTGTCTCCGACGGTGAGTTCTTTGACAGCGGCAAAGCTCGCCAGTGAAGACGATGACGACGGCCGGTGGAGACATAGACGGTTGCTAGTAAAGTTGACGGCGGTCGGTTCGGCAAGCCCTGCTAGCGACATGATGGGTGGCACGGCTCGAGGTGTCTGAGCGGTGACTGACGCGTGATGATGGTTCGCGGATCGAGGTGGGACATGTGGCTCATGTCTCGAGGTGTCTGCGTTTGATGTCTCCTGTGTTGTTTGAATTTCGTATTTGATTCTGAGGAACCGCCATGTGAGGTTCCCGGTTTGTCCTCAAACCGGGTTAGGGTACCGGATCCCTCTAACCGGCTTATGAAAATGAAAAAAAAGATATTTGAGGAATTATTGGTCACATTACTTTATTAATAACTACAACCATATAATCTATTCGAGTGACAAAGGCGTCCTGAAAATGTGGTGAGATATAATCCTAGTAGGAAGCCAACCTTGGTCTATGATTTCCAGTCAATGAATATATATAACAATAATGTGTACGAAATAATAATACTATTGATAATAATTACTTAAAATATAAAATCCAATAATTCCAAGTTCTTATTTTTAACATATTTCATTTAATCATTTCATTTAATAAACAATTTTCCGATTTAACAGTAAAGCCATTGATATTTATGATCATGTTCAATTAATGATTATTCCACATTTAATTGATATGAATCTATACCCTATGTATTCCTGACACCCTCTAAGCATGTTTTATAATTAATTTGTATTTAATATGTAATACTCATGACTCGGGGAATATCCCCACATCCCATGTGATATCATGATCAAAGGATGCCCAAGTAGACCATCATCAAAGTATTGAAAATTTTGATACAATGATTCTGCATTGTCTTGGAAGACGCATCATATAAGGAATTTAATGGTTATTCAATTTTCAACTGGAGCATGTCCACAGAGTCCCAAAATTTAAAATCCATGTATCACAAAAGATTTAATTTTTACCAACACTCAACAAATCTAACCATGTAAGACCTCAATAAACGAGGTACCACTCTAGGTGTGGTATAAAATCACATCCAAAAGAGTCTATCTATAGAGGTACACTAAGGAAGAAAAGTTATAATGCATGGAAAAATTTTCAATGCCCATTAAGTATGTCCATGGAATTATTTTACAATTCCTTGTATCAGATAACATAAAATAGTCAATCCTTAGAGTCTGACATTAGCAGTCATTATACGAGTCTAAGTACCACTCATTCACATATAATTAAATTCCCTCTGATTCCATTCATGACATTATCATATGAATTCATGTATCACAGGTCATGTGAACAATCAATATTATAATTATTCATTTAATCAAATTGACAGAACATTCCAAATTCAAATCCAGAAACATATCATTTACAACTCACCTAAAAAGGTGGCTCAAGGCAATGGACAACCTTGAATACTTTCCATTAATTTAACACACATTGGAATTTCATGAAACATTCATCCTATAAAAATGAATTCAAAAAATGTCATTCAATCATTATCATTGATTCAATGACATTTGATCAGGAATATTGAAAAGTCATGTTCAACACCAAGAACAGTTCATTTACTCCAAACCTGAATAGGTGGGTAATGGTACAACTAGCATAGAAGTATAAGCCTCTTATTCTTCTAACATGAGCATAACAATTCACTAAAAGATTTAACTTCTAAAATTTAAAAACCATAATAAATAAATACTTACCTCACTTAAAATGGTGAATAAAATTAAGGATACGCTCAAAAATCATACCTTTAATTTTTCCCACTTGAAAATTTATTTTAATAAGGAAATTCATTCTTCAACAAAAAATTACATTCCCAAGTTTATGGAATGATCATCAATATATTACTATCAATTAATTCAATTAAAAATTATCACATATTGATATTCAACATAAATTTCAATTACTATATTGAATTCACATGCCCATTAAAAATTATTGTTCCAATATACAACATCCCTTGGTATGTGTCAAAGGGAATACCTCAAAGGAAACCAAATTCACAATACATTATAAATTCCATTTAAATAAACACACCGAATTGGGTGGTTTTGGTTTCAAGTTACACAACCTACAATCAATTCAATTAATAGTATTATTTAATCACAAATGACATACTAAAAAAATTAATGAATTAAGAGTCATTTTAAGGTTCCATTTGAGAATTGGAGGCCCAAAATTATAGAGTATATGTTAGCAACTTGACCATTAATGAAAAACTTGAGACCACCGTCCATAGGTCTATGGGGGATCGATTATCTTTAATCAGCTCTTAATTCGACTCAGATCAGGAGAAAATCGAAGAACAAACATATACTCAGCAAATAAGGCAAAAAATATTACACCAAAATAGTATAGTTGATACAAAACTATACATGGAATGGTAAAAAATAATAAAAAACTAACTGATTCAGATATAATGAGATTTTTAGCTCTTCATTCGAACTCCGAATGAAATAAAATTCACCATGCCTAGAATATTCTTGAATGAGTAGAAAACCACAGAGGATATAAGTTCATATGGAAATATGGTGAGAATGAATGTTGGAAACTATATGATAACCTCATTATGTTGAAATGTTCATTTCACAGAAAAAACTAGGTCACAGGGTTTGACCAAATGGATTGGAGAATCTATTTGCCAACTATGTAGCACGCCCTATTTAGGAAACCACCTCCAAGGGTTTTCCCTCCACTGTTAGCCTAACGATGGGTAAAACTTGAAGTGAATAATGTGAGCATAATATATAAGTGGAAGTAACCATATGGGCTAAGAACATAGTTTGGAAACACCATGTTTATCCCATACTGGGAACATCCAAACTACTAATCATGGCTACATGGTTTAGTTCTAGAGGTTGCATGGTATATAAAAAAAAGTTCACCTCTGTAAGGCAACACAAAATTGGGATTTTAGATCCCAACACACTACAAAAAAAAAAGAAATCAAATGGACCCCTTAGGCCTTCACCCAAGTCAAAAACCAATACATTTAAGTGTTCCAACTATAAAAATTTTATTTGGATTCACAGTTTATAAAATGACCAATCCAATAAATGAAATAATTGAAATTCCCATATAATCCCATCTAGTCCAAGAACTCATGACTCTACAAAAGCCCCACCTTTGAAATTATCATCACTGAGAATTCTTGGACAAAAACAAAAACAGTATCCAACATATAAGTTGTGTGATGTCTTATTCAAACGTTAATGTTTCATTTCAATACTTCCAAAGTGATCGAATGAAAAACATTTTCATAAGACACTTAAGATGTCAAAACTCATGTTAATTCTCATTTTAAAAAAGAAACATTGTAAAAGAAATTATCTGAGATCATTTATGTAGATACATGAGAAAATCCCCATCTTATTAAAGAAAAAATTGTTGGTTATTTCAAATATATGTTTTAAACATTAAAAAGTATACAATTACAATTAATAGTTCATCCAACATTGGAATTTTTTATAAGGAACACCCATCACCATTATAATGATGCTCTGGTGGATTCTTCCTTTAACAAGGATAACCTGAATACTTTTTATTCCATAATAAGAATATCATTAGAAAGAAACTATTGAATTCTATTTGGCGAAACTCATTACAAATGTGCATGATTTCAATAGAAGACATTTCCTGCCATAAAACCACAATCAACATAACCAATATATGTTTTTAATCTAGTTCCTCCTTAACTATAAAAAATTTTCAAGATAGAAGTAAGGTCAAGACACTCTGGATGACATATCCGGAATAAAAGTCATCTTAGATGACCAGAATATTTCACATAGATCTCTAATGCTTTATTATATGGCTTTATGTGTTTACCATTACCACATTCTCCAAATTCCTTACCCAACATCCATTGATGTTTCTCGTCAATCCATTATATGACCATTTAAACTTCCAAGCCCTATCATGGACAATAGGTAACCTTGATCTAGCCCATTGTAATCAACACCCTATAAAAATTTGATCTGATCTAAACTATAAGTCTATGATAAACACAGATTCATTAAACTCGAGTCTATGTAACTAACTCATTATTGTCCATACCCCATATTTACATGTGATAAATTTGTACAAATCAAATATTTCCACATTTGATCACTGAATGATCTTAGAGAATCAACCTCTTAGTGGTCACATAATAGAGAAATACTAGGTTCCCATGATCTTGTCCAAGGTGTTCCAACATGGGAACCCATGTATCACAATGGAATAACCAAGACTCATTTAATACCATGAATCCAATGATGAACAATTATTGTGATCACCAAAAAATCCACCAAATTTGAAAACATTAGCACTGTGAAAGACTGACGCTCTCCAAGTGCGTTAACGAAAAAGTGATTCTAGGGGACAAGCTCATCACAATGCAGAAACACTAAGAGTATATCAATGATTACTATAAGATGGAAATTGAACCATCTATTGGTTATCCTCTTGAAAGAAGCTAATCTTCACACACCGATACATCGTCATTTAATTAATCCAAATACTTTACCACCTGAGGCATTAAATGACCATTTAATATTAACCACAAAGTTCCATCATGGAAAAAAGACTTTCATAAGGTTTTTTACAATTCCAACCACATAAATTTAATGCTGATGAGGATGAATAGGAATTCACTTGATAGATCATCATCATAGAAATTTGAAAACTGAAATGACCATTTCCGAATGGACTTCATCTATTCTGATCATTCAACTTGGAAGTACATGTTTAAAAAAATTGACTTGTTACTCACCATATTTGGAGTTTCCATGATTCCAAAATTTATTATAAAATATATATTTAAAATCATTCTAGATCATATAAACCTTAAATGTATATGTTTCACACATACGATTCACGATTACGCGGTCACAAAATTTCCCATGAAAGATGAAACCAAACTGAATGACATGTTAAAACACATAAATCTCAATAAATTCCTCCATTGGATTTTGATGAACATTATTTTTATAACTATATGGTCACTCTAATATGTTGATTACCCGAGAATACACATAACATCACAAGCCTCGAAAATTAATCAGAACTCAAATGGTTTGTTACAACATTTAGCAACTCATCTATTACCACATATAACAACACATACTATCCCAATATTAAATGAGCAACCTTTTCATCTTGAATACAATCCATATGATTTCATTCAAATTAATTCATGTATTAGATGAATCACATCGAAAACTAGATAAAATATATTATATCTCATATGACTTTAAAATAACTCATGACCTCTTGAGTCACCTAGGAAATGAAACTTGATCATGAGACATAACAAGTGGACAACCCTTCCCAAGGAATGTAGAACCATAAGAAATCAAAAATTACATGATTCTCATTATCATAACAATAATCAATGATACCATGGCCACCCTTGCAAAAAATGTATTAATTTAGAAATTAAATTTTAAACCAAGGATAACAGTACTAGAATTTCTCCACAAACCAGAAAGCTCACATCATTTTAGAAGGTTTTAAATCTCTATGGGCGCTAACTACCATGAATCACCCCCTTATGTAAGCATAAGAATAGAACATATCACTATTCCAATTCAAGAAGAAATTCACTAAGCTCAAAATCAAACAATTTAATCCATTTTTAAAAATTATAATGGTCTACAGAAAACACTCATGTCTATATTCCAAGGCATCAAAAAGAGATATAGAATCTACCCATACATAAGGGTTTAAATGAAATACACCACTACAGGTTCCATTTTAATCCATTTCATTAATTAACATATAATATCTAACATTAAAATGATTTAACAGAACATCTTGTGCTATTTATGAAAATAAAGTAGTTGGTACTTGATTTGATTAAAATTTCAAAGAAAAACAGGAATGTCTTATCAAAATTATATTTTAAACATTTCACATTTATAAAAATCCCATTATATTTAGGATATTTTAAACCTAATTCCTTCAATTTTAAACAAATATGGAGACCAATGAAGGTCCCATTAAGCCAACATGGGTTCATCAGACATGAAAATAAATAGAAGATGTATAGTTATTAAATTTTAAACAACCATATAATGTTATCTTTATAAGAAACATGGCCCATCTGACCTAATTAGACCCAGTCATGAATATTTTTTTTATTCATAAGACATTATAAAGTCATTGATTCATTAATATGAGTTTTGAACATCCTTTTCACCCTAACAATCACAATATATACAACATGGTAATATACTAAGATTCACCATACTGATGGAAACCTTCCAATTAGTAAGGAACCCATACACATTATTGATTTAAATTTGTATCCAATTCAGTGAAAAAAGTTCATATAAAATTTTATCATTATAAAACAATATGATTTATCTAGAATCTTGTGGCATATACATGCATGAAATATGGATCATGTATAGGGGTCACCTTTTCCCAATTATAAGTCACCCATAAACCATAAATTCTAAAACTGGATCCCATTTATATTGAAATCAAATGTTTTATACCAATAATCCATTTATATATATCAAAATCACATGTATTCTTGGTTACTTGTTCATATTCATTCCAGAGGGGAGATCCATCCCAGACATGGCTATGTACCGAGACCCTATACGTACTAATTCACCTATAGCCATACCCAAAATAGTAAGACATAGTGAAAATAAACTATAATACCACACTGTAACATTTGTGACCCATATTCCACTAAAATGTTCCCCAAGCCCAGTTGGCCATATGGCCTCATGGGAATCTCCCAAAATGATAGAGGCTGCTGAATAGTAGTGAGGTCCTAGTTTTTCCCTAATTAGAAGATTCCCTCATCATCAAAGTGTATCACAATTGATGATCAATAACATACAAGTTCATGATTATGTATAATCACTATAAAAGAAGTAAATAGAGGAATAATGATAAATAAACAATACAAGAAGTCATCTCACATACAAAATGTTGAAAATGTCATACGTCTATAAAAACCATCCAAAACATGTTCACAAGGAAGATTTACAACACCTGTAACAAAAAAACAAATTGACACAAGTATCCCAGAAAACATCATCAGCCTCAGCTCTATCCCATTCTCACATGGTCTTGAGAAGAAATCCATAACCTATAGTATATAACTTTCCCTTATTAATATTAGAAAACATATAATATATTCAGGTGCCCAAGGCAGTATAAATAGTGTGTAACACATAATCCTAGTAGGAAACCACCAAATGATTATGTCATATAGTTAGTGAATATATATAATAATAGTGTGTAGTAATTAATCATAATAATTCATGGAAGTACTCCATAGAAAACATCATATATATCCATGTTCTTATTTTATATCTAATTAATTTAGTCATTTAAATTAAAAAATATTTCTATGATTTAATAGTAATGACCATGAAATTTAATAGCATGGTCAATTAAGGATCAACCATAATTTAATTGATATGTCTAGAGACCTGGTGAAATCCCATATTCCATCATAAGAACATTTAATTATTAATTCACATTTAATGTGTTAGACTTCAGACCTAGCCCATAGCCAGCTTCCCCTTGACAACAAGATCAAAGGATGCCTAAGCAGGTCATCCTCAATGTGTAAACAAGACTGAATAAAGGCTTGTTATTTGGATTTCCATGCATGTCATATAAGTCATCTAATTCTTATTCAATTTCAATCCTGATCACATACATGAAATTCCAAAATTTGGAATCTATGTATAATTCCATGTGCGGTTTAAAAAAACACCCTACATGGCCATCTATGAAGATCCTAAATAACCCAGGTATCACACTAGGTGTTTTATAACATAACAACCAAATGAGCCCTCCCTTGGCAGTTCCCTAAGGGAGCTGATGTATCTGCCATGGAAATATAATCTATTCACTTTGTGTCTATCCATGTGATACTCATATGAATCCTTGTATCACTCAACATATAATAGTTAATACACAATGTCCTTCCTAGGCTATACTCTAGGGATTCGAAGTATCCCATAGGAATATATAATCGAATTCTATTTGATTTCATCATTCGGGTACTCATATGAATACTTCTATAACTCATAATATTTTCCTTCAATATTAAAAATTATCAATTAATCAAATTCATTTAACATGCCATGTAAAAAACATGAAAATATCATTTACAACTCACCTCAATAGGTTAATCAATGAATTGTCCAACTCAGAAGGCTTTCCATTAATTTAACTAACATGGGAATCAAATTAGACACACATATCAAGCATAATAATTCAAAAAATAATAATTATATGAATATCATTGATTCAAAATCACATAAACATGATGATTTAAAAAGTCAAGGGAAACACTGAGAAATTTTTATTTACACCATACCCAAAATAGTGTCTAAGGGAATAGCTATCTTAGAATGATTAGCCTCTATTCCTACTCTCATATACATAACCACTCACTCAAATACCAAATTATTCAATGGTTAAACCCATAATCAATACAATCTTGAAAACACCTAAAAATGTGTCTCAAATTATGGATAAGATTATAAGGAATAACCTTCAATTATATCACATGGAAATTCATTTTAATATATCAATTTAATACACATGTCAATTAATCTCATTTTGAGAATCAGATTACATTTCAATTCATCAATTTATTTAACTTTTCAATTAACCATTAGTATTCATAAATAATATATCTTTTAGCACGTTTCAGATAGCACACCTCAATGGCATCCAAATTCACATGCAATCATACCTGCAATTTAAATTAACAACTCAACAAAAGGGTGGATTCAGTTTTAGGGTCTATGACCTATAATCAATATAATTATCATTCCTTTTTTAATCACATACTCCATACAAAACAACCAAATTTAATAATTATGACTCTTTTCAAGGTTCCACCTGAGAAATGTTCATGGGGATCAATTGAGGACAAGTTAATGACTTCTCATTTAACCAATAATGAAGATCACCTATCATAGGTTGATAGAGGATTTCTTATCTAGTAACATTTCCTAATTCATCTAAGATCAATAGAAACTTGAAGAATGGATGAGGATCCGAAAAATAGGGAAATAGTGCTTCAACCTAAATAGTGAACCTAATACTAAACTAAACGAGGATCATCTCAAAAGGAATCAAGATCATGTCGATGTGGATCCATAGTTACCAATGGAACTTGATTCCCTCTTCGGATAGAAATAAAATAATATTTCCAAAATATTCATGGAAGATGAGAAACCCATTGAGGAGAGAGGGTCATTTGGATTCTTGGTGAGAAAGAATGTTGGAAAAGAGATTTTAATCACATTATGAAAAATAGTCATTTCACCAAAAACAAATTCACACTGTTTTCACCACATAGTTATCCTATTTATGTGAAAACCATGAATTGGATAGAGTGTGTGTACTTACTATGGGTCACTATCAATATAGGTTGGGTTTAGTGTCTGGAAAAACTATATGTGGCCCAAGAGGGACAAATCCTCAACTCTGATCAAGGCTGTTTGGGTTATTCCTAGATGACACATGGTTTTAGACAAATTATAGAAATTTATAAAGCCACCCAAAATTAATATTTTGGATTCATGTTCTCCAAAAACTCAATGAGACCTCTATGGGACCCGTTGGGCCATCACCTAGGAAAAAACCTCCATTTATGTGTTTCAGTTCATAGAATTACATTTTGAAGCTCAGTTTATAACACAACTTGTCCATTAAATGCCAAATTTCAAATTCCCCTGGAATTCCATCATGTCAAAAAAACATAGCACTCGATAAAGGTAATAAAGATATGAATTAATTTAAATGGAATCATTTCTAGACCAATTCTAAAAAACAAAATATCCCCTAATAATGGATATCTAATTGATATTTTGAAATGAATGTTAAAATAATTGGATTATCCTTATAAATAATATAAGAAATGATACTATAAGTTATTTTCATGAGAATGAAATTAATTATGGGGAAAACATTTCCCTGTTAGCATGAATTTAATCTATTTGAATCGTTTTACAGTTTATAGTATATCTAAATTTTAATTTATTTATAATTTACTTTTAAATTTATATTCAATAAAAATACATTTAAAATGATATTTATATAGAAAACCCTTTTTGTTTTTATGATTCTAATTTGTGACAAAAACATTTAATCATATTATCCCACTATATGGTATTAATCATTCCCTAATATCATGGTATAATTAACATACCAGGTATTTTTAAAAAATATTTTTTTATTGAAAATTCTTGTTTAACACTTTTTATAAATTAAATCAAATTTAGCACTATTTTTTAAAATTTATGGTGATAAAATATTTTTTAATCATGAAAACATATTATTTATTGTTTTTCAAAGATTATTAAAAATTAAATGAAAATGATTGTGATGGGTGAACTCACATATATATCATGTTTTTAAAATTTATCATAAATTCGAAGTGAATATTTCTACACAAACATAAATATATCAATGTTTCACTAAATCATATAATTTTTCATAATTCTTCTCTTATATATACTCTGATAAAATCATTTATCAATAATTTTACTGATTATTTAGGTAGAATTATTATTCAATAAAATTATAGAAGTACGACAAGAATATTACATTTTTTAAAAATCATTTTTCTGATCATTTTTAAAATATTTATATGTGTTAGGTTTTAAAAAAACCCTGAAATAATCAAATTCAATATAAAAATGAATTTTATATTACCTTAATGTAGAAAATGAAAATTTATTATTTTATTATTTAGAAATGTAATTTTTCTTTAAATAATAATCAAATACTGAATTGAGGGGTTGTTGTTTAGATAAATAATATATATCTAGAACATGAATTTTCATATAAGAATCACTAGTTATGTATTTTAGTAAGAAGAGATATTTAGTATAAATTTCATCAGGTGAAGATGAATATATTGTAGGTAGAATTATATTTTATCAAGTGTTATCAAGATGAAACCCACTCAAGGATGTTTTCTTATGTTTCACATAAAATATAATTATTTATGATAATACTAGTTCTATAAAATTAGTTAAAAACCTTAAATATCACTCAAGGGTATATAAAATTTATATAAGAAACTCTTTCCTTATGGATCACACATGTAAAGGTTATATAATTAATGTATTTTTCATTACTAAAATTGAGTTTTTAAATATTTTTTCCAACCCATTAAATTATAGTAGATTGAAATATATTAAATATATTTTGTAATGATAATTATAAACTTTTTTTCAATTCACTTCTTATTTAACCATTCAACATATATAGATAAGAACATCAAAAAAGTTGTTGGATATACATTTATTAGTTTGATATTTTACATTTATTGGTTTTATTGGTTTTATTTGAATATATTCTATATAATTCATTTCATTAATATGTTAAAAAAATTATATAAAAATTTGATAAATTTTTGGGATCCATCCTTAATAGGGGAAGAAAGTATGATATAATATAATGAAAAATTTTAGAAATACTACTATATTTTTACAAAGAAATTAACACCATTATTTTATTTTACTTTCAAATTTACATTGACTAATAATGGTGGAGTATTTCTATTCAATTCCTTATTATTAAAAAATATATGAATTTATTATTAAAATAAACTTGTGTGAAAAACATTTAGGTAGAATTTTTTTTCAATAAGCCTTCTTAAGTAGACATAAAACAATGTTCAATCCCTAGGATAGAAAAATTCTGATGAGACATTTTATTATTAATGCTTTGGACACTAAAATTCCCACATCTCCAATAATAATACATTTATATTAACTAAACAATTTATTTTACTTACAAATATAGTTGGGGGGTTTTTCAAAATAATTTCAAGGATATTTCATTAAAATCCATAAATCCATTAGATCCATCTGAATAATATCATGGATATTTTTTTGAGAATTTTATGTACAATGTTTTATTATGGGAAAAAATATATTATATTGTATAGAAAATATTTTAATTTTCCAATGTACTATGGATTAGATTAAGATAAATATATAAACTCTTCAATATAAGTAATATTAGATATGAAGTAATAGATTAAATTATATTTATATAAGAGAACATGATTTCCTAAACCACATTAGTGGGGTTTTTTCATATATTAATACTTGTATAAGAATCATAAGAATTCAAAATTTATGACTTGAAAATTATAATGTGAACTAAATATAAAATTTATTATTGTATTCATTACATTCTTCTTCTATAATTATAGCATTATATTTAAAAACATTTAAAATAATGAAGGTGATGGAATTTTTAAACATTAAGAATGATTATGTACTTATTAATATGGGGCGAAGTTTATTTACAACATGTTACATAGAGAAGTATTTGTTTAATACACTACATATATATAATGAGTTTATTTTTATATAATTTGAAAATAAGGATGAATTATCTAAACAAATATTCATATGGAGTTTGGTATTAATATTTAATTTATCTATTAATATTTTATTTAGTGTTTTTTTATTTCCAAAAATCATTATATGTTTTAATTGATTACTCAATTCCTTTATTATTTATTGAATTTAAAATACACATCATTAAAATGTAATCTAACTTGGGTTTATTTAACTTATTATTCTTTTAATGAAAAAAAATTTGGTTATTAAAATACCAGAAAATAGAATACTATTTATGAAAATATTATGATTTGAAAATATATTCTAAATTATATCCATCATATTTTCATGTAATATAGAATTCTTGATTAACATAATGTTATATTTAAAAAATAATTTTTTCATTTGTAAATGGAAAAATTGATACAGATGTCAGTATAAATTACTCTTTGATTTATTGAATCCAAACATTGTTGTTTTTAAAACGTAATCTTTAAATATTGGTGTACCTTAATATACTAGAAAACAACTATGAGATTAAAGAATTCAAAATGTATTATATCTTATTAAAGCATTATAATTTATTGTTTTTTGAGTTCATCCAATCATGGTAACATTTTTCTATTGTGTGTTTTAGAAATGATATACCATTGTGTGTGGTTATCCTTATAAATATTTGATCATTTCAATCATAATTGTTCTTTTACCAATTTTTCATGATCATGTTAATTCAAATACATGGGTATAAATTATTTAAAATCACTTAAATTGAGCACATATATAGTTAGAACAAAAATGTTTATAAACATATATTAATTAAATTACACTAGATAATATTATGGGGAATATGAGGTTGATTTTACCTTGTCATAGTAATGTTGATTATTATTTGAATATTTGGACATTAAAATGGGGGATGAATTAGTGGTGATCATTTAAAATTTTCTTTAATATGTAATTGGACTCTACAGCTTGTAAAACATTTGATCCTCTCAAAATTGATACTCAATCTCAGTGATATAATGTTCTATGTAAATAACACGGGGGATAAATATATTTACCAGTTTTGATCCTAATGTGGGTACCCAGTCCATTCTATGTCAACTCCAATTATCCTAATATATCTAAAATATAAAATAACTAAATACAAATGGGACAACTCAAATCAACCTACTTCTATATCCTAAGAAAACATATTACTAGATCCTAGTAGTTATAAGTTGTTTTTCATTCTATCTATAGAGAAAATTCAATATTAAAACATTGAAATATTAATATAATAAACTCAATTTGAAAATAAAATATCATTAACTTCTCTCTCCACAAACCCTCACACAAGTTCTTCTCAATCAGGTAAAATTATATCTAGTTCTTTTCATCTTATACATCTATTTCTATTATACAACTATCTACTTTCCCTCATTCTGGTACTCATAATTATGTTATTACTATATCCAATGATCATATTTCTAATGTACTTATCTATAGATTGCAGTGTTAGTACTCATATTTCTTAAAGAAGTAGATTATGTGTTGGAAACTCGCATAACACTGCCTGAAAAACAATATCAACATCTCTAAGCTCACTAGACCTTCCCAATTTCACTTCATCCAATTATATAATAATACTTCCACTATAAAAAATTGAATATTCACACACATAATATTTGAATTTCTTACACAAATAATTTTTTTTCACTTCTTTCAAAATCATTAAATAATATTGAGTACATATTATTTTCCATAACATAATACAATATTTTGGACAATGATATTAATATCTTATTAAAACTATATAAATAGTCATGATATTTATTTATTAATTTTGAGTTAATAAATGTAGAGATCATCATCATCACACTATAAGAATTTAAATATATTTAAATATTATTCTATATATAAACTATTTAATCAATTAAATGGTATATGTTTATCTAAAGAACTCTTCCTATAATCCATTATATACTGTACCAAATATTTTTTGTTAATATTTTTTTTATTTCGCAGTTTTGGGTTCATAAAATTTATCTTTATATAGAAGTCAATATTTTTTATTTAGTATACTCATAGTATAACCTTTATCTTAATATTTTTTATCCAATTATATGTTTATTATTATTCATGAAACCGCCATATTTTTCCATATGATAATATTCATATTTACTTATCTGATCATTCTTTAATATATCAATACATTAAAATCATACATTCAAAACCCCACAATTTTATAACATGGACTTTATTTCGACAAAATAATATAATTGTAACTAGAACATCATATACATTCAACATAAACATTTTATAGTTATAACATGAATATTTTACCATAATTATATTTCACGAAACATAATGATTAAATATTATTTGTTCAATGTGACATAGTAGTAACCATGACCATAGAATCATTATAGTTCATATATGTATACTTTATCTAGAGAAAGAGTAACTTAATCATCCACTGATAATGAAGCCCCACATTTTTCAGAACTGAAAAAACAATCATGAATGGGATATATAAAAACAATTACCATAATGATATATTATCAGACATAAGCATATTCCTTGTCCTGCATTGGATTTAATGGGAACACTACCAACAAAACTTCATTAAATTTACCATTAAACCATATCATTTCCCATATAGAAGTGTCTGGACACCACACTACTAAATCAAGATATTTTTTGAGTGAGTATTATCACACAGTAATGATAAATATTAAGGAAATATTATTTATATAGCACCCATAAATAATATTCCAACTTATTATGAACAAAAAAACTATACACCACATTTCAACTATAACACAAACTTCGTATTCAAAAAAATAACACTCATAGTAATAATTGATACACCCCTTTCAAACAGAATCCATTGTAACATGGGGCTACTCAAGAAAAATCTTAAGTCACTGGTAGATCTAGAACATATTATCTCATACAAAATTATTTATATGACATTATTATAATAGTTTTGGTGAAAACATTAATAAAATTATATTTCATACAAAAATTATCTTGAATTAAAAATGTAGAAGAAACACTATACTCGAAGAAATAATATCTAATATCAATAAGTTTAAATATTGAATGTCTCTCTAGATATATAGTTATATCCATTAAATATTGGTCATTTAAAATAAATTTCATTAGTTTTTTGACATTATCCCTCATGTATTACACCTAATAATTCATCCTTGTTATTTGAATACTTTCTTATATAGTCTAAACAGATTCATATTTAGTTGAACTAATTGTAACTTATAATTACTTCCTATAATTCCCGAAAAAAAATTCTGACCCAAGGAATCTGTTCCTCCTAATTTTTATTTTATATTATCATTTTAACTATCATAATTTTCATCCCCTAACTCAAGTATGTTCAACATAAAATATTTCATATACAATAATCCTTTACTCCTTGTGTCATTAATGTATCTCCAAATTATATTGCAAATAATAATATGGAATTTCTTAATAATCATTAATTATAGGAACATAATGTTACTACATAAAATATTAATTGATGAGATTTTGTGATACATAATAAACATCAAATCGAATAGCTATTGTCCATGTGATTTATAATATGGATATCATTATCATTACTCATCTGTATACAAATAGGGATAGGTTTAGGAACATCCTTTCAAATTACTATTCAAAAAATCATTAATAATTCTTCAGAAATCTTTTCAAGAGAATAAATTATGTGTATTTTTTTTAAGAAAATGTTGGTGTATAATAAAATTCATATATATAATAATTAAAATTTCAATGTTCCTCTTTATCATTTCAATAATTTATCTATTGGATTTAACCCTTCCACTGTAAAAAAATATGTAAAAACATAAATAAAAAAATTTATTATATATGTACTCATCTCCAAAATATATTTCATTATTGTAATATTTTATTTTAGAAATGTTCAAATACCTCATAAAATCATTAGTTTTTTCATAAATGAGATGGGTCCCTATTTAAATATCTAATATTATCTATTTTTTAACAGAGCGTGGTTTTGTCATTTTCATGAATGAACCCATAATGTTTTTCAATATAAAAATATTTTTCAACATCTCCATTGAATAATGAATATATAAAGTACATATATTAATCATTATAATTTGGATGAGAACAAACAACCAAAAATTTTCAAATAGTTTTAAGTATGGAAAATGCGGAAAAACTTCTATAATATGAGAAACATTAACGTGTAAATATTAATTTTCATTAAGATGATATCTGATGCACCAAATTTCTCATTATTTATTTAGTTATTTTTTTAAAAACCCATTTTATTCATATTACATTTTACCCTTGTAGTAGGGGAACATGTTCCTTGGAATTTGTATTATAAATGTGATTCTCCTATTCTTTCATAAAATTAAACAATTCCTTTTAACCAATATCTTCATAAAATTATTTTGTTTCAACCTATAAGATATGTGAAATCTGATTTCGAAACCTCAATTTCAATACTTTCTGAACTATAGATTCAAAACATATAATGATATTATCAGTTAAAATTTTAATTTATAAATTTATAAGTTTATTTCATAGTTCTACTATACTCATAGATTTATGGGTTATGGTCAACCGATACAGTATTAAGCTAAAAGTCATCTTCATTCTCATTCACTAATCTTGAAGTCATCGTTATATGATTCGTTACACCATTTGCATCATATTCAGTATCATTTATTTTGGTTGACGAGGATTTAATTACATTTACATTAATGAAATAAAAAAAATGAGTATTTTTTTATTTCAAACACATGTATCTTCTTATATTTTATGAATATCCTTGCAAAACACCTTCTAATTATTTTTCCTCAAAATTTCAAATATCTCTATTATTTTCAATACTTTGAATGAATAGAAAAATATCTTAATTTATATCACTCTATGATATTTATAATATAACATCTCACATGGTGATATTTATTATTCTTTTTGAATAAGAGACCTTTTTGAACATTTACACCATTTCTTAATGAATCTATCTAGAAGAATTTAAAATTTCTTAGTTTATTGATCATACTTTTTCCCATATCAAGTAGATAATAATTATCCTTTCTACTAATCCATTTGATTTATTAGTATTGGTGGAATAATATTGTAGTTTATATCAATTCTTATTTAGGTTGGACCTGAATGACTAACATATATACTCTATTCCATTTTCTACTATCTATATAAATAAATATAAATCCAACTCTATCTCAACTTCCCATTTTAGAAAATTATAAAAATATATAAATTCTTATTCATGGTTTATAATCACAACACATTTAATCCTTGTAAAATCATAAAACAAACTGATCATTTAAAAATCACCATTTTATTTAGGTTGTCTCAGCAACCAATACATATAATAATGTTAGGGGTCTGGAGGTATTAAATACTCTATTTCAACTTTCATAAGACTGCAACAATTCATTTACCATTTCTCACAAGTTTTGAAAGTGACATCTTATTTCCCCTTATGTTGAGTTAAATCTCTTATTACATTATATTTTGAAATTGTGATAATGTATTTTTAGGAATGATGTCTCAGTCTCTACTCCCAAAAACAATTTACATCCATAGTTCTCAAATAAAAAGTATAACCAGGATACCCAATCTAAAATATATTTCCTCTAGTTCATGACCCAATAGTAATGACAATACCATATTTCAAAAATTAAATTTAACATTAATATTACCCAAATATAACATTTCTATAATCATAGTGATTTTGGATAGAACATTATGTTTTCATTATCTCTATACACAATTACGGCTTCCTTTGAATTCTACTTCTAAGCTTGAAATTTAGTAATAATAACTAATCACCTTTTAAAGAAACTATATTTTCCAAATTTTACCGCTCTCCCTTATGTTCATAACTACTTTTATTTCCTTTATCATCATATATAACATGTGAGGAACAATTACAATAATAAATATATATTCATAAAATTTTCCAATAATTTAGGTAATTCTCACAAACAAATGATTTATCATTAATCATTCTTTTCTGACTTATTTTTCATTTAATGTATTAGAAAATTTTTACATAATTACTATCATGGAATATAATAAATAGATTCTCATTTACTCAAAACATTTTTAGATTTACTTTAACATATATAATCGACATTCCCATGTGGATTTGAAAACATTTGGTTCCATTACATGTCATTTTTTTCTTGATGACTTTTCTACCTTCCCATCAAATGTTTTTTCACCTCGTTTTGTACCTTCTCTTAGGGATAGACATGTTGTGCCAAAAATTAATATCATTATTTACAATAATACATCAATATAGAAAATATTTCATGAAAATTGTTCTTCAGTAAAATAATTTCTTTCCCTGGGATATATGTTCTGAGATTTAGTGTATGTTATGAAATTTAATTTACATCTCCATGTGGAATCATTATTCTGAATTTTTTCCATCTTATAATTATTTCATGTATTTATAATTTGGTTTCTCCAAATATTTTCTAAAAATTCTCAATTTCAATTATACTTAATTAGTAATATTGGATAATATTTTAGGCATTAGTGGATGGATTTTCACAAAAATTTATGGATTAGTTATATCAGAAGAATGAAATGTCTCTACATTCATCTCCAATGCATTTTTTGAAATTTCCTTTCGTTTTTCATGAAATTATTTTAAAACATGAGATGTATTATTTATTTCATACACATTACATTTCCATTACATAATGTTTTTCATGAATAAATATCATTATTTCTCATATTTCAAAACATTCATAAAATGTTTTATTAATTTTATTAGATTATGCATCTACGTCTATATAAAATTTTTCTTTTCCCATATTCTTATTTTTTTACTCCTGCATCAGTACACTTGCATCATTCCTGAGTATTTGTTTCATATCACTAGATTACTCTTGTTCTGATCCCATAAGATGCTCTATATTGAATTCTTTAATGTCTTCATCATATATGTTTAATATATCATAACTTCAATTAATATAATCCATGAAGTCTCTTGAAATATTCTGAATTACAACATATTATATAATGTTATCAGAAGAATCAAACACATCCCTTTTACTAAACATGCATCTTTTCTCATTAAAGTCATAAAATTTCCTTTAGTGACCATATTTCTTATGTTCATCTGGGTAATATTTTCATTTTCCCTAGTGTATTTCTTATCAACCAATTAATTTTTACAACACTTGTTCTTCTTACGATATCATTTTGGATCATTATTTTATTATTATATATCATTCATTGTCAGTGAGTACATTATAGAATGTCTAATTACCCCCATTATGAAATATTTTATTTTGTAATTTTTTTAACACCTTATCATTTCTAAAATATTAAGTGGTAATTGATGTAATTATTTTATTCTCTATAGTATCATCTTTACAACCATATAATTCACCATTGATCATTACTACATTTTCTAATTATTGTATTTTAAGCTTCTTAATTACATCAAATGCTATATACTACATAATATTCTTTTAGAAGATATGATATTTCCTTATATAATAAGGACCAAGAATTCTAGCTAATTAATCAAGGGATATATGACCTATAACGTCTAACGTAGTGACCACGGAATTAGACATGTAGGAAAATATCATCATCAATTTTT
Organism: Viscum album; assembly: GCA_963277665.1. Lineage (NCBI taxonomy): Eukaryota > Viridiplantae > Streptophyta > Magnoliopsida > Santalales > Viscaceae > Viscum > Viscum album. The sequence continues at coordinate 1,229,844,314 of OY728145.1, read as the reverse complement.
TTAACAATAGATGAATATTGCCTATATTTTAAAAAAATCTTCTGTTTCAATTAATTTTTTTTCCATAATGGAAGTAATCATTAATTGTTGATTTTTCCACAAAAATAATATCTTATAAAATTTTTATCTAGATTTTAATCATTCCATCATCCACATTTACATTTACCTAAAAATTATTTCATGTTTTGTCTAACATGGATTAAAAATTTTGATTCCAATGAAATTCATATATATATATATATATATACATATTGTCTATAATGGAACTAAGAATAGAATTTTGAGGTTTTCCATCAACATTGAACTATTTTTAGAAAATTACATTAAATACTCATTCTAAATGGGTGGACATTATACAGTACCACTACTAATCATCTCTAGTCCAATGTATAGATGAAATTTTATTATTATGTTTTTTAGTCAATGATAATTTTTTAGATCAATTGTAAATATAGATTTGACGTTGACTATTTTGATATTATTCATGCAATCAAGAATCAAAAAATAGGGAACCTAATCTAATTTAAATTGATTTTCATTGGAATATATGGTCAACTGAGAAATGAGTGAATTGTTTATGATACATTAAAATTATCATTCTCCTAAAACTATCTTCTACTTTTTTTTCTTGTCTCTATCTTATTAAAATTAAAATTCAATCACACACTTCTGAAAATATATGTAAATAATACAAGGAAAAAAGATGTTAATACTTTCCTCCCAATATGGGTATGTATTCCATATCGTATAGACCATTGTTGATATATATATATACAATAAACAACACCATAGAATAAAAATCCACCAATTTTATTTATATTTCTTGTATATATTAACATGATATATTATGACTTCAATAGATTAAAATATTTTATTCTTCTTTAATGGAAACACAATGTTAAATAATTGAAATCTACTCACAAAAAACACTATTTAAAATCTATAATTCAAAATCACTCCCTCTAGAAATCCTTCATCTCGTTCATCCTCATCTATAACTCTATTGACTTATTGTACAATTTCTTATACTTCATAATCCTATACACTTAAATATAGTTTTATTTAGAAAGGTACACATATTTTATTAATTCTACTATTTTTTCAACTCTACCTGATGCACCTATGTTTGGTATATTGTTTCTAATTATAATATTATTCAACTAAGTTTATTATATTTTGTAAAATTAAATTTTACAATTTAAAAATAGAAAAATGTTTCCAATACTCACCAACAATTAATTTTATCTCTACAAATTAAAATACTCATTCTTCCTCCATGATACATGTAAGAAGACAGAACTATAAAATTTAATTTCCAAATGAACTAAAATTTCATTTAACAATATTAAAATTCCTTGAAAAAGTAAGAGTAAACATTTTTCACATCAAATTAATGAAAAAAAGGATTCTAAGATATTCATCGCTTCATAAAATTACATATGTATTCCTTATCATTCCATTAAGAATGTGTTGTAATTGAACATCCATATCAACATCATAATCATATTTGAATTTTAACTTTTTTTAATGTTCCTCTATGTTTGAAATCATTAAACCTTTTACTAAAATGTCATCATTAACAAAAATAATATCTAGAAACCTATATCATCTGTATTCAAGAATATCCTTTTTTTAATATTATTATTTCTCAATCTGGTGATTATCACATTTATTCACTTAACATACAGACAGATGTTTTTCTAGTAATCTCATAATATTTCCTCTATTTTAGTTTCAAATGTTCCATAATAACTCAAAAGTTCATATTATAACCATCATATTTCTTAATCATGTAATATCCATATTTATTTATCATTTAATTCTGTATCTGACCATAACATGATCATATACAACCCTTAATTCATCATTTCATTACATTTAAATTTTAAATTGTCAACTACATTTTTTTAACTCAATATTTGAATTTCTAGAACTAAAATATCTTATATTTCCCACTTGAAAATTATAGATAAATTTTCTGTCCAGAAACATCATGAATAAACTCATCATGAAGCATGATAACTCTTAGAAATCTGGATGTTAGAGACATTCAATATCAGTAATTCATCATCTTAACTGAGAAAGGGTAGTCATATCTTATTTTGAAAAAAAAAATCACTTTTAAATTAATAACAAAAAATTAATGAATATTATATTTTAAAAGAAAAAAAAAAGAAAATATAAATTTTAAATGTAATAAACCAACTCATGATACCATGTACTGGCCTTGGTATGGCTACCACAAGTCCCATAGGGCATTCTTAATCAACATGGTTTGGTCACCGGTTCTTGGGTATCAATTTTAATCAACATATGAGTAGTTTATCCTGATAAAAATATATAAATTTAATTATATCCTTCTAAAATACATCAATGACTATTCAAGATAATGTAACATGACACCTCATTAATACAATGTTATGAAAATATGAAAAAATTAAACAAGTAATTATAAAAGAATATAAAACATGGTGAACATATATAACCCAATAAGATAGATATTTTAAAACATAAACAATAATAATATGGTACAATATATAAATTAATTAGTTTTAAGAGGATATAAAACACTATATAAATGATATAAAAACCACTAACTAGAACACAACCATAAATAGAAACCAAAATTAAATCCACCAAATAGCATGAAAACCCACAACACTTTCGACCTATTATATACAGAGTATAACATACCAGTGACTTCCATGATTCAATAAAAGCCTAATTGAGATGAAGATCAAGACTACATTTAAACTAAGAGTGCATCTTTAAGATGTCATAAATACAGGCCTAAAAGGATCCCACCATGTATATTATTAACATATTACTTAATATAAATATTTTTCAATACATTGTAAATGTAAAATGTAAAATGAATATCATTTGATTTTAGAATGCAATGATTAGAATATTTTCATTGCAGTAAAGAAATACCCATGTTGATTACATTCCTAAATTAATAGAATAGTAAAATTATACTGGAAAATAATCAATTTCAAATATGAAATTACAAGAAAGTTATGTTTTAGTAATATTAAAATAAAAAACATCACATATAAAATAAATACATCAATGTTTTCATGTAGAATCATTTTTTGGATAATAATCAAAAAAAATTTAAATAAACCCCACACACTTTTACTATTTAATTTTACATATAAAAAAAGAGAAAAATCATGTGATTTTGATCGGTGTTCCTTTAAAGTTATCTAAATAAATCCATGTTTGGGAGATAAGTAAAAATTAGAAATAATGAAAATAAATAATGTAAATATTTAATAGTATACATAGAAATATTTAATATAATAATATAATACATGTGAACAATAAAAATCTGTTTTGGAAACACCATAGCCACTAAGGGGATATTCATAGAAAGTAAAAATAGTAAATAATTATATGGATATTCATTTTATCTAATGTATAAATATACTCAATTTTCTCTTTTTCATCCACCCCATGTTGAATAAAACCTTATATAGAGAATGATCCAATACATGGGACACTTATCAATTAATAATTTTAACTAGTGTGGAACTGTCCCTTATACTCCCACATATGAAGAAAGGGATTCTGATGAGATCAAAATGAGGTGAGGAATCAAACCAATATCTATATATATACATATACATAATTAAATAGTGGTCATGGAAGAAACTCACACCTCACCTCTTAACACCATTCAAGGAGACGTACTCATTACAAAAATGTATCAATCTGACATGGATTAAAATATCAATCACTCTATATAACATTGTAATGAAATGGCCACAAGGCATGTGGATAACTATGTAAATACATAGTGAAAATTTTTCATTCACTTTCTTTCATGACCCGTCCCAGTGGGGCCCGAGCCGTAACTCCCCAAGCCTGCCTCCAATAGGCCAGGGGCAGGTGACTAACACTGAGTAGGCATGCTAATAACATGGGAGGCATTGCATATAAACATGTACACACACACACACATCTCCAAGCCCACATAGCTGAAAAGTAAAAACTACTAAAAGGAAAAGATGTATGCATACACTAAAACCCAACCAACAGAGTACGATATGAATGTAAAGGACAATAAAGTAAAACCCTAGACAAGAAGTACAAGCCCACCAAAAGAGAGTCTGTAACAATGTCCAACCTATATAGAATTCTGCTGGGACTACAGTCTGTAGCTGTAGGAACACACCTAGGCCTATCAGATCTTACTGATAACCGTCTGGTCCTGGTCCACCTAGAATCTGGTCAAAGGCTCGCTCATATTCACAAGACAAGACATGTGCGGGAAAAGCCCGTGCAGGGGTGAGTATAACAATACCCAGTAGGAAACCCTGAAACCATAAAGGAAAACATCAAGTGAAATAGCACAAAAAAAGGTACATTCATCACCCCACAGTATATGTCTACAGAATATATAACAAGAATATCCAGATATAATCATACACAAGTGACTATTTCAAAACCACCACTAAGATCCAGCTCGAAGATTCCACTAAGCATGCAACCGTGAGAACACACTCCTAGGTCTGAAGAGAGAGATACAAAGTACTTTTTCCAGGAGAACACACTCCACAAGTACTTTGAGAATATGATTCCCAGATTATGATCACAACCAAGTCATGGGGTGATCCCGAAAACTCAGTCTGAGCTAATCCTCTAAGCATAGGATCAGTGCCCCAGTAATGTCGGTCATGTCGATACCAAGAACTCTACCTAGGGTTCCAGTAATGAATAGAGGATCTGGCTCTGAGTCTCACAGAGGGGATTCCAACAACTCTATTCTAGAAGTCCTGCTGAAGGGATCATGCTGTTGTATATTGGAAATGATGCCAGAACCTTCATGGAAAAGACCAAGGGTACGAACCCTATGAAAACTATTCTAAGTCACAAAAGAAAAGTGGCTCAATCCATGAATAATTGGTTACACAGCGTGTAGTATGGTTAAACACCGTGTTCCTTGACCCGATGTACTGTCCATGTAATATCCTGTTTCATCTGTCTAGTCTGTGTAAAACATGACTACACGATGTGTAGAAGGATCACACATCGTGTTCCTTGACTCCGGGTACTGCCCGTGTAAATGGATCATGTCATTCATATTTTCAGATAGAAAGTAACTACATGGCATGTAGAAGAGCCACACGCCGTGTCTGAGCACCTGGGGATCACTCTGTGTAAGCTGGTCATGTGCCCGTACACCGTCTTTGTTCGTGTCGCCTACCCGTGTACCAGCACACTGGGTGTCTCGTGTATCTGGCATGGTCTGGCTGGGGAGGGGTATACACACTGTGTCCTTGTCCATATACCCAACCCGTGTCCGTGTACTCCCGGAGTATACGCCAGGTGATCTGTCGATGAACACACGCTGTGTAACCCATACTACACGCTGTGTAGTAAGGATTTTTTCAGAAATGCTGTCCTCCTCCCCACGCCACGGCTGATCCTACGGATCCATGGTTTCCCATCCATTTATCCTGATACTCTTGGGGTTGGTTCATTTCGTCATATAAACACCGAAACAGTTGTTTTCGCTTCTTAAATTGGATCATAAACCTGGAACGACCCATCCGAAGAAAAATGGCCGAAAACTCATATCTCTCAATCTGCTCTGAATCGCCCACTAAAACCGTCATCACACCTCCTTGACATCGCTCCGGGTTAGGATCTACAATATCGGATCCATTCCCCAAAAAACAAATGTGCAACGATCGATTTCCTCCAAGAATGCGTAGAATGCAATGATGATCGTGAGGGAGAAAAATACAAAGAATCAAACAAGAGGGACGAACCTCGATCATTGTTTGAGATGATCCGGGTTCGTCATCAATAGATCAAAATCACAACAATCAACATATTATAAATTTGGAGTAATTGATTTCCCAATAAATCCCCAAATCACACCCGCCCGCCAAATGATCGATCTGTGGGCAAATCAGTTCATAGATTAGTCAGCCTTCATTGTAGGAATAAGGAATTGGGAAAGGAAAATAAAAAACAAACATCCTACCTGGATCTGTGGCATTTTTTGTCGATGGTTCGAACACCTCCTCGTCGCCATTTCGAGAGGTTTTCTCAAGAGCCTCCAGAGATGCCAATGGTTTCATGGTTATGATGTTGGTAACCTTGGACCCCTGCACAATCCTTTATTTAAAAAGGATAAATGATATCTATTACAACAGTTTTAAAAAGAAATATTTCTCTGCTGAAGAAAATATTTTTATTAAATATTTTATTACTCTTATGTCGAAACACTAGATTTCACGACCAACCTGCACCGGCTAATGTTAGGCCTCACATAAGTTAAAATCGTTGTTCTGAACGCAACGGTGCCCTCATATTTCTCATCTGAGCACCCGTTCGGGTGTTATTACACTTTTTTTAGGAAAATTGTATGTGGGTGTAATTTAATTATTAAACTAAATTCAAAAATTTGTTCCCAGCTCTCCGGGCCTCGGAACAGCATGCCTTCTAAGAGCTTGGTCTCGAATTAATTCCCATATAATATTAAAATAATAAATTAAAAATATGGGACATTACATTACACCCACTATAGGGATTTTACATCCCCGAAAAGCCAAAACAAGGGCTACTCAAAAAGATATGGGTAATGCACGGGAATATGAGTCTCCTTCTCCAACGTGCTCTCCTAGAAATTCTTGTGGTACCACCGGACACGAACTAAGGGAATAACGTTCCCATGATGGATCATCTACTACCGATCCTTGATCTCCATGAGGTACTCAGCTAAGGTTTCTCTTTCATCGATGTCCAGCTCACACCAGTCGATGACGTGCGATGGATCATGCACGTACCTCCGTAGTTGCGACACATGGATGACGTTGTGTATCCGGTACATCTAAGGAGGTAGAGCCAAGTGATACACCAGCTCGCCAACTTTACTCAGAATCTGACGAGGGCCAATGAACCTCGGAGATAGCTTGTTGCCTCAGACAAATATTTGCAATTTTCATCGAGGTGAGACCCGAAAGAACACATGGTCTCCCTCCTCAAACTCCAAGGGCATCTGCCTCTTGTCGGCATAAGAAATTTTCTCACTATGTGAAGTATTGATCCACTCTTAGATGACCTGCACCTTCACTGTAGTAGCTCTCACCATCTCTGGGCCCATGAGTTCAGACTCTCCTGGGTTAGTCCAGCAATGTGGTGACCTACAAGGTCTCCTATACAGAGCCTCGAATTATACCATACCAATAGTGGAATGATAACTGTTGTTATATGTAAATTCCACTAGTGGTAGGTGATCCACCCAACTACGACAGAAGTCAAGTATGCAAGCTCGAAGCCTATCCTCCAGAACCTGGATGGTCTGCTCAGTTTGACCATCAGTCTGGGGATGAACCGCTATGCTCAATCATAACTGAGTCTTAAAAGCTTCCTGTAATCCCTTCCACAAATGGGATGTGAAACGAGAATCCTGATATGAGATGATCGTGGATTTCACTCCATGAATTCAAACTATCTGCTGCACAGAGAGGCCTCCCAAGCTCTCCAATGAACTCTTCTCCTGTATGGCTAGGATGTGGGCTGACTTGGTTAGCCAATCAATGATCACCCAGATAGCATCGTGTCCCCTGGACGTATGTGGTAAACTAATCACAAAGTCCATGGATATCCTATCCCACATCCACTATTGAACCTCATGTGGTTGAGTCAAACCTGCTAGAACCTGGTTCTCAGCCTTTACTTGCTGACAAGTAAGGCACCGAGAAACAAAATCTGCCACACTCTTCTTCATTCCTGGCCACCAGAACTAATGCCGAAGGTCCTAATACTTCTTTTCCATTCTTGGATGAACCACCAAAGGGGATTTATCGTACTCCCTCAGAACCTCCTCCAACAACCTCACTGGTACTACTGTACGCCCACTGAACAGAACAATGTGATCCCCACCTTCTGAATATCCATTAGCCGCAACACCTGTGGATATCTGAGCGTGTAGCTTCACAGTAATCATCCTCACACTCTGCTCCCCTGGATCACTATAAGAGTGGGGGGGGGGGGGGGGGTAAAAACCATCGATTGAAGGTAAGCTCACTCATATCCATCCATGAAGTATAACTATAAAGAGGCCAACTATCTTGTTGCCTCATCTAGAAACTGCGAACGAGATCTCTTGCTGAGAGAATTCGCCACAGTGTTCCCCTTCCTAGGAGTATAAACCATCTGAAATTCGTAATCCTTGAGAAACTCAAGACATAGTCTTTGTCTCAAATTCAAATACTTTTGTGAAATGATATATCTGAGACTCTTATGATCAGAGTAAATGGTAAATCACTCGCTCATCTGGTAATGCAGCAACATCTTCAATGTGAAGACTACCGCTGCCAACTCAAGATCATGGGTCACGTAGTTTTGCTCGTGGGGCCTCAACTTGCGTGATCCATAGGCAATCACCGCTTAGATCTGAATCAGGACACAACCAAGCACGGTTCCTGATGTGTCACATAACACTACGTACTCGACACCCTCCTCCGATAATCTCAATATCGGGGCACTTGTTAGACTATGTCTCAACTACTGTAAAGCCTATTGTTATATCTTGGTCCACACAAAATGATGCCCCTTTTAGGTCAAAGTTGTCATGGGTGCTAAAATCCTAGAGAAATCAAGAATTAATCTCTGATATTGTCCTGCCAACCCAAGGAAACTCAGCATTGTCGTCATGCTCTGGGGTGGCTCCCATCATAGTACTACCTCCACCTTGGCTGGGTCCACTGCTACACCATCTGCGGAGATAATGTGTCCCAGAAAGTGGACATCCTGTATCAAGAAATGACACTTTGAGAGTTTCCCATACAACTGGTGCTCTTGTAGTGTGTCCAGAACCATCCTTAGGTGTCTCACGTGCTCCTCTTTGAAAGCAGAGTACAAAAGGATATCATCGATGAAGACCACAATGAACCGATCTAGATAGGACTGAAATTTCCAGTTCATGAGTCCCATGAACACTACCGGGGCTTTCGTCATGCCGAAGGGCATCACCAAGTACTCATAGTGACCAAAGAAACATCAGAAAGTCATTTTCGGTACATCCTCATCTCATACTCGCAGCTGGTGATATCCTGATCATAGATCAACCTTCGAGAACCATCATGCCCCTCTCAACTAGTTGAAGTGGTCATCGATCCTCGGTAGTGTATATCGGTTCTTCACGGTCACCTGATTCAAGCACTGGTAATCCACACATAGCCTCAATCTCCTGTCTACCTTTTTGGAAAATAGCACTGGGCCGCCTAGGGTGAAACACTGGGTCTCACAAATCCCTTCTTCTGCAAGTCATCTAGCTACACCCTCATCTCACAAAGCTCTACAGGATCCATTCGATATGTTGATCCTGATATCATTATCATCCTGGTTTTCAACTCTATGTAGAAATCTATCTCCCGTCAAGGAGGTAATCTGAGGTCATCCTCCGGAAAGATGTCCTCCTACTCAGCCACTACTGTTGGAAACAGTAAACTCGTAACATTTGCTACGCCATGGGATAGGCAAGCCAACTGAGAGGATATCAGTTGCACCTTCCAACGCACGAGTCCATCATGTGCTTCCTGGGTCTCCCTTTCACCGACAAAAGAGAACATCATTCCATCACTGCATACGCACCGCACCCTTCACCTAAAATAGTCGATCTGGGCATGAACTATGCATAGCCAATCCATTCCATTAATGACATCGTATGGCCTCGACACTACCTCCAAGATGTTCTAACCAAAAATCTCACCTCCAAGGGTTAGTTCACCCTGTCTGCAAAGGTGTGTGATCTCTGAATCTTCTCCAGTCTGTGTTTCTAAGCGTAAGGGTCGTGTCAATGGCTCAACTGGAATCCCAATGTCTCGAACAAGATAAGAAGCTAGAAAGGAATGACTAGAACCTATGTCTATCAGCACGACATCCAATGTAGAAAAGACCCAGATTGTACCTCTAATCATTCTGGGAGTACCTATGTCATATGCCTCTGCCGACTGCAGCTATACCTGCCTTTATCCACCAGCTCCTTGAGACTTGGGTGGACCTCCTGGGGGTGGTGGTGGTAAAGGGTCAAAAAACTGACCACCTCTAGTAACTCTCCCAGCTCCCCTAATACATCTGTTGCCCCACAGATCTATTTTCTTCACACATTTCCTCGGCCTCGGTGGACCATCAACTTCTCCCGTGTCAGTAGTACGGTGACAATCTCAAGTATGATGTCCCCTACCATCACATGAGTATCATTGACTCTCTCAAGGGTAGCTGGATGTAACCTGTGAATTCTATATGACAGATCCCCTGTCCTGGGATCTCCTATGAAAACATCTCTGATGCATGGGTCCCTGACGTAGGCACCCTACTACCGAGGTCTCTGCTCTAGCTCGCCCACTATTGACAACTGCCGACTGTCTCTACTCTACCAAGAAGATCTTGACCACCAAAGCCCACTCGAGGACCCCAGAATAAGTAGGAATGCTCATTCAGTCGATTCTAGCGCAGATATCTCTGTGCAAGCCCCAATCAAAAGTCTGAGCTCTGAATTACTGATCTCTGACCATATCCATCGAGTACCGCGAGAGGTCGGTAAACCTCGATGAATAGTCAGCCACCGTCATGGTTCCCTACTGGAGCTGAAGAATCTCATGTATATATACTTCTCTCATGTTAACAGGTGAAAACTCCTCTCTGAAGAGATGATCAATCTTCGACCATGCAAGAGTCACCTCGCCATGTGTCTGGATAACCAAAGTCCACCATTGTCCTGTCGAGCCCTGAAAAAGGCTCGCTGCCAGGATCACCATCTGGTCTGCTAGTATCCTGACCAAATCAAAGACTCCAGACACTGCCTCAAGCTAGTCCTCTACTGCCTGGGGGTCCCGATCTCCTCAAAACCTACAAAGTCTCTATCTATAAAACTCGTGGAGTGCACTCAGTCGGTGCTCCTCCTTCACTGGCACAGTAGGCACTAAACATTGCCATGTGGGTGGTGGAATAGCTGGCACACCACCCTGATGTAAAATTGGGGGATCTGGTCCCTAAATCGTAGCTTCGTCACTGAGTGGGCCATCCTCGTGATCGAGCTGCTAGATCCTAGCAGGTGCGCAATGCAGAGGCATCCTGTAATAAAACAAGATGTATCGCAGTCAGTGAGTATATCTAGAGAGTTGACTCAAGAAGCACATGGAAACCACAACCCATTCCTATATGATGCATGTACCATTTTTTTCCTCTACAACTAGTGTTATCATATTACGAGTCGAAAAATAAGTTATCAGAGTCCTGGTGTATGGATACGTCAACCGCCCGCACAAACACTACGGTCCCTATCCTGAAAGCTGAACTCGAAACACGTAACACCGTTTCCCCAAACCAACTCACAGACTCTTGGTCCTAAGGTATAACCTACCACCTTTGATACCACTCTATCACGACCCGTCCCAGTGGGGCCCGAGCCACAACTCCCCAATCCCATCTCCAATAGGCCAGGGGCTGGTTACCAGCACTAAGTAGGTATGCTACTAACATGGGAGGAATTTCCTATAAACCGGTACACACGCACATCCATCTCCAAGCCCACAAAGCTGAAAAGTAAAATATATTAAAAGGAAAATATGAATGCATACACTAAAACCCAACCTGTAGAGTACAACAAGAAAGTAATGTACAAGAATGAAAAACCCTAGGCCAGATGTACAAGCCCACCAAAATAGCGTTTGTAACAATGTCCAACCTATAAAGAAAGGTGCTGGGACTGCAGTATATAACTATAGGAACATACCTAGACCAATCTGATCTTACTGAGTACCATCTGGTCCTGGTCCACCTAGAATCCTATCAATGGCTCGCTCGTCTACACAAGACATGACACGTGCAGGCAAAGCCTATGCAGGGGTGAGTATAACAATACCCAATAAGACACCCCGAAACAACAAAGGAAAACAACCAGGGAAATACCATAAAATAAAGGTATAGTCAGCTCCACAATGTATATGTCTACAGATCATAAAACAAGAATATCCAGATATATTGACACACAAGTGACCATTTGGAAACAACTACTAAGATCTAGCTCGAAGAATTCACTAAGAATGCAATCGGGAGAACACACTCCTAGGTTTGAAGAGATGGATATGAAGTACTCGTTCGAGGAAAACACACTCCACAAGTACGTTGAGAATATGATGCCCAGATGAGGATCACAACCAAGTCATGGGGTTATTCCAATAACTCAGTCTGAGCTAATCTGCTAAGCAGAGGATCAGCACCCGAGTAAAGCTGGCCATGTCGATACCAAGAACTCTACCTAGGGTTCCAGGAATGAATAGATGATCCGGCTCTGAGTCTCACAGAGGGGATTCCAACAACTCTATTCAGGATGTCCTGCTGAAGGGATCATACTCTTGTATAGAATATATGATGCCAGAACCTTCAGGGAAAATACTAAGGGTACGAACCCTAAGAAAAATATCCCATGTCATAAAAGACAAGTGGCTCAAGCCATGAATAATTGGTTGCACGAAGTGTAGTATGCTTACATGTCGTGTTCCTTACCCCGAGTACTGCCCGTGTAACAACCTATGTCATCTGTCTAGTCCGTGTAAAACAAGACTACATGGCATGTAGAAGGATCACACACCGTGTTCCTTGACTCCGAGTACTGACCATGTAAAGGGCCCGTGTCATTTGGATTGTCAGATAGAAAGTACCTACATGACATGTAGAAGAGTCAAACGCTGTGTCCGAGCACCTGGGGCTCACTCCGTGTACGCTGGCCATGTGCCCATACATAGTCTCTATCTGTGTCGGCTGCCCCTGTACCAGCACATGGGGTGTCCCGTGTATCTTGCCGGGTCTGGCCGGGGAGGGGTATACACACCGTGTCCTTCGCCGTGTACCCAACTCATGTCCTTGTACCCCCAGAGTACATGCCAGGTGATCTTCCGATGAACACATTCCATGTAGCCAAGGCTACACACTGTGTAGTTGGGATTTTTCAAGAAACATCGTCTTCCTCCTTGCACCGTGGCTGATCCTCCGGATCCATGGTTTTTTATTCGTTCATCCCGATACTCTAGGGGTTGGTTCGTTTTGTCATAAGAACATCGAAATGGGTGTTTTTTTTACTTAAATCAGATCATAAACCTGGAACAATCCATCCGAATAAAAATGTCTGAAAACTCATATCTCTCGATACGCTCTGAATAATCCAATGAAACTGTCGTCTCACCTCCTTGACATCGCTCCGGGGATGGATCTACAATCTCGGATCGTTGCTCTAACAAACGAATACTCAATTATCAATTTCCTCCAAGAACACGTAGAACGCAATAAAGAACGCGGGGGAGAAAAATAAAAAGAATCAAAAAATTGGGATGAACCTCGATCATTGTTCGAGATGATCCCGGTTCACCACCGTTAGATCAAAACCACAACAATCAATAGATTATATATATCTAGTATTAGATTTCCTGATAAAACCCCAAATCACACCCACCCGTAAAATGATCGATCCGCGAGCTAATCTATTTGCATATTATTCTGCGTTTGTCGTAGGAATCAAGAACGGGGAAAGGAAAATCAAAAACAAACATCCTACCTGGATCTGAGGTGTTCAATGGAAAAGGTCCAGTCATCGCGTCGTCGCTGCATCTAGAGGTTTTCTCCAGAGCCTCCAGAGTAGCCAAGGGTTTTAGGGTTATGAGGTTTGTAACCCTAGACCCCTATGTAAGAATTTATTTAAAAAGGATAAAAGATATCTATGGAAACATTTTTAAAAAGAAATATTTCATTACAGAATAAAATATTTTTATTAAATATTTTATTAATCTTATGTCCAAAAACCAGATTTCACCGCCGACTAGTGTCGACCGTTGTTAGGCCTCACCTAAGGTAAAATCATTGTTCTGAATGAAACAGTGCCCACAGATTTCTGATCCGAGCACCGGTTCGGGAGTTATTACACTTTTTTAGGAAAACCGTACACGTGCATAATTTATTTTTTAAATTAAATTCAAACATTTGTTCAGGGCTCACCGAGCATCAGAATTGCATGTCGTCTCAAAGCCTGGTCTCAAATTAATTCCCATATAACATTGAAATAATACATGAAAAAATCCGAGACATTTTACTTTCCAATATTGTCTTCAAACTTAAGAATCATCATAAAAAATAAAAATGCATCAATATAAAACATCCACAATCATTTGAATCCAATAGAAATGGTATGAAATAATTAAATAACAAAATCCCACTTATAATGTGAGATTCAAATAGTTATTTACAAAATAATTTAATTATAACAATAACCATTTTAATCATTAAATGATCTATTTCAAATACTATACTTGATCTTTATAATTCATAATATAATCCATCCATGAAATTTTTTATTATTGCATTCAAATACCTATATAGACATTTACTCAAACACCTAGAATTAAGTAATTGTTCTCAATAAGAAAATACCTTATTGAAAATAGAAACAATATATATGGAATGATTGGATTTAGAAAAAAAAGTTAAAATTAACTATATTAATTCATTATCACTCAATATAGTTTTCCAAATAAAATTAAAATCATTTTAACTAGTGATTAATCAATTATTTCTTAATAAAAATGATGATCCACATATTATTAGTCAATGAATCCCCTATCATACTAATAAATGAGGGAAATGAATCATAGACGACCATGAGAATTCCAAAAATTTTAAAAAATGTGAAATATTTTATAAAATATCAAGGAATATGTATGGAAAACTATTTTATAGAATGAATGCATGAGGAAAATATGAATGAATTGTATATGAGAATATTAGATGATGAAATCTAGAAATGACCATCATTGATGATGATAAATAATCATTAATGCAAAAAATATTAAAGGATATTGAAGCAGGGATGAACACTGGTTGATACCCAACTAAGAGGATGTAATGGAGGTGGAAATATATAAAATCATGTTTCAAAAAAAGTTATTTATTTTTCAATAAGTTGAATAATTTTTCTACGTGGTTTTGATAACAATATTGAAACCCAAGTGGATACTAATAGAAACATATTTATTCTTAACGGGGATAGTTTTATTTGTTTGATCAATAAATCTCATTACATAAAATATTTTAAAATTCGAAAAAATCTATGAAAAATAACTTCAATGACCAATAAAATACATCAAAATGATCTGTAAATGAAATATATATCATTTAGTGATATAATGGCTATTAGAATTCTCCCCACCATGATATATTCCTCCATGATAAATTATTTAGTAAAAAAATGTAGACGATTGAAAATCAGAACAAACCCACATGAAAAGTGTTTTTTATGATATATTAACTGTGAATGGTTCTAAAAAATGAACCAATAATATAAAACCATTCATCAACATTAATGTGTTAACTATATAAATATAACCAGATGTATCTAGGAAAAACATATTCAATAATAAGTGATATATGATCAAAAAATAAAGGAGACCTACCATATGTCTCCTCTTATTTATAATTAATAAAATATGAAATGGCTATGTAAAATTAAATTCTATGAAATAATATATAGTCCTTAAAGTGAATGTAAAACAATTTCACATTCAAATGTAAATAAGATTTATTACACCATCAATTTATCATAGCACTCCATCAAAAATGATGGTGATAACAAAAAACCACTAATATTCCTCAATACTAAATGACCTGGGATCTGACCTCAGGTCATAAATACACTAATAGGGTAAACTATAACCACATACCCATAACACCATCATGGGGTAATACAATCAAAATCAATAATCACTAGCCATTGAAAACTATAAAAATGTTGAAAGTATATCCTAGATACTGAAGTCTGATACACAAGGTTTTCCTCATATCTAATAAACCAAAACTGAAACATAATCACAAGGTTAGTTTAAAGGCTACGAATTAAAAAATATGATCACGTAAATGATGTATATAAAAATTATCATCCATAATCCACAAGATAAAGTTTTAAAGAAAATTAAACAGAGTGAGAGTTCCCTAAAAAAATAACTAGTTATCAATAGTCAATAATTTTTTTTCATACAGTTCATCACATTAATTTTTTATTACACCGGCGATGTCATCAAATTTCACGTCTTATAAAATTTCTAATTTTATCCTAGGTTTCAATAGAGAATGATATTAATGATGAACATTTATTCATTTTAACTCATCATACATGCTAGATATCGCATAGAATATCACAATCAAATTTCACTAACATATCTATTCTAAACATGAACTTTAAAAGAACAATTATTATTTAACTGTGATTAATATTAGTTCTATTAAACACCCCTACCAATGAATCGAGCAATCAGAATGTCATAAGTGACTATCTGAAGAGAATTAAATACGTCATTATTATAAAAGGAACCCAATGAATTCTACCATTGATATATGAGTCTTCCAATGAATATTCAATCTCTTCTAACAACTCTATCACTTAAGAAAATCTTGATCATTACTTTTATGTGGATATGATATAATAAACAAAATTCAATGGATTTTTTTGGATTTACATATCTATTTAGAGTTTGTGAAAGGCCAAAAGAATAACAACATCATATAAAAATATGATAAATTTCTAATATATTAAAACATCCACATTCCATCAAGATGATTAAATGAGAAATACTCTAGATAACATTAAATGTGTACTAAACAAATTAATTCCTCATAATCCATAACAAATTTTCCCTAAAAATTATAAACCTAAATCTATGTATGTATTTTTAAAACTAATTTAATCATACCATTATTAAAATGATATTTTAAAAATGTTCTCAAAATATCTATTCATAAAAATATTACTTCGAAAACAACAATTTGACTATGAAAACAACAATCAATTATTAGAAATATTTATAAATTTTACTCTATATTTTTACTTGAGGGGTGAATATTTAACCTCCTACTAGGGAAAATATATAAAATTAGATCTAATACAATATCACTAACTTCATTCAACGGAAAAGATCAACCATCATTCAAAAAATAGCACACAAACATAATTATCATTTTGATTAACATCAATAATAAAATTAATAACATTTCACAATATATTTTTCTAGATTCATGAAATTTACTTACTTTTTTGAAATGTTAATAATGAATCAAATTTTCATTTCATAACTAGTACACAAAACCACTCCATGATAGTCAAAATTTTCAAAAATCCTTATTTCATTGGAAATAAATCCATTATATCATATTAATAACTAAAAATGCGTATACTCACTCAAGAAAATCCACACCATTCATTATCAAATCCCAATAAATCCAAAAGATATTCATCTTAAACAACTAGGACGTACATTTTATGAAATTATCCATTACAGTTGGTGACTAAAAATTATTGTAGGTGTCAATATTGCAAATAGTTTGATATCATAGATGATCACACATTTCACCATCTGCATTATGGTATATATGAGGATCTCTAAACAATATAAACGAGCTCTACAAGGATTTTCAAGCATTATGAGTTAAAAATTTAGCTCTATTTATTAATCTATTTTCACCCCAAAATGTATGAATTCCACAATTTATCGCAAATAACTCAGAGTGGGTAATAATATGATCATTTAAAATAAAAATGCAACAAAACCACTCCTGAATGAAACCAAATTAAAGACTCAAACTAGAACTACTCATAGTAACTCTTGATCAATTGAGATAGGTGGTGATCCTCCATTGATTCATAATCTACCTCTAATTTTGAGACATCCCTTATCTCCATACTCAAAAAACATAGAAATAATAATAAGGCCAATCAAACACCACTAATTAATGAATCAAATTTTGAAACACTAGACCCATGCCCTTGTTATCCCACAATATCACACGAAGCATGACTCCAATCACCACAGGATGTCAAATAATTGAATAAAATAATCCAAACTCAACATGGGAAGGAGTTTATAATATAAATATAATTTAAAAGAATAAATTTTATCATGAATTCATACATTAACATTATATATGATGGAAAATAGACATAATTTTTATAGTATTTTAAAAATAAATATCAACCAAAATTGAAATAAATAATAAAATGTAACTTGTTATTTTATATAACTGAGATATATTACAATTAGACAACATATAAAAAAATTAATTTTTAAAAAGAAATAAAATAATGGTTCAATAAGATGTATCATAATAAATGATTATACATATACCCCCAAATAGAACATTAATAAAAAATTAATTCAAAACAACATCTACCATATTGCAAGTGTACTAACTATACATGCCACATTAATTGCACTCAATCAAATTTACCATTCCCTATTGAGATCTAATATCCTCTCAATACTGCTTAGAATAATAATAATACCACATAATAAATATGATGTGTTTATACGGATTGATATTAACATAAAATTATGGATCTTTCTATGTCTTCCATATATTTCGATTTGAAAAAAATCTATATAATGTACTTTGAAAAAAGAATATATACAAAACTAGCTATTATAATTATTAAAATCATGTAACAAATTATGTTTCTTATTCTATAAAAACTTATATGTCATTTTAGATAATATTATTATGGAGAAAATATATTTTATGAAAAAAACATGATTTTAAAATGGTTAATATATGAGATGAGGTATTTCATGATTATTTAAATACAAATCATAAAAATTTCATATTAAAACGTTACATATTTCAAAAAGAAAATTTTCATGGGGAAAATAAAAAATATTCTTTTAGGAGCCCTTGAACACATTTTCAATGAAAATAATAATTTCTATAACATAAAAATTTAGATAATTCCAGCCTTTTACAATTATAATTATACTTAATATTATGTAAGGTATATAACTTATAAAATGGAAATAATAAACTTCACCTAGGGAAATATAAATAAGAATAATTAAATTAGATATAATAAAATAACTCTAGTGGACCACAATAAAACATCATGAGAAACATTGAAGTCAATGTTGATACATTCATGAATAATATATATGGAGATGAATCAAATGGATATCCACTTATAATGAACAATAGATACACATGGTTTTACCTTTCTTATCCTACTTAAGAGAATACAAACCCTTGGTGGATCATATTTCAATATAGGAATACAAATTAGTGTGTAATATCAACTATTATAGTAATGTCACTAGAACTCCCTCCAAAATATGAAATTTTTTTAGGATATGAAAATAATGTGACAAATTATGTCTATATATATACAATATGAATTAACAAAAACTACATACACTCAAACCTCACCTAAAAAACATTTTAATGAGAAATCTACATAATGGTAAAATAATAGGATTTTATATATTCAAATATCATATACAACCATACCACATTTTAATATATAAACAATGAGGCATGTCATCTAGGGTAGGAATATTTAATGAAATCATTTAGTTGATTTTCCAAAATATTCTTGTAATAAATAATACTTAATTAGTCAATAAATTCATAATATAAACTCAAAAAATGATTTAAGACCATGAAAATAATTACTAATTAATAAAATATCAAAATCAACCTTATTACATTAAATTATAATTAAAAATTTTATAAAACACTTTATTTTTTTAATAATCACATTAT
This sequence comes from Viscum album, assembly GCA_963277665.1. Lineage (NCBI taxonomy): Eukaryota > Viridiplantae > Streptophyta > Magnoliopsida > Santalales > Viscaceae > Viscum > Viscum album. The sequence goes on along the minus strand of OY728145.1, from coordinate 1,229,824,727 downwards.
TAAGCAAAACACACTCAAAAAACAATACATGATCATTATTACTCATAAGAGAAACCATATGAAAATAATATTTTCATATTATTAGAAAAGACATCTATTAATTTCATTAAATGCCTTGAGTGAAAAAAAACTCTCAGTGAAAATAAATTCACACATTGATAGTGGATGACTATCTCAATTCCTTATTATTATTTAAGGAAAAAATTGGCAATCAATGTGTATTAATACTAATGACTCAATATTGATTTTAAAATCAATAAATAATAATTTTTCTATGAAAAGACATATGATTAAAAAACATGAAAAATATAAGGATATATATACCATTGATTGATGATTTTATTAATATGATATATTTTTTCAAAAAGGGGATCTAAAGAAAATGTATAAGGATATTAAAATCCATATAAAAAATACCAATTCAATTTCATGTAATATGATTCCCTATGTCTCTATGATCATTTGTGTGAATAAAAGTGGAATGGGAATTGAGATAAATAGAACAATAAATTATTTGGATAATAAATCATGATGAATAAATTATATTTATAGACAAATCACATTTAATACAGGCAACGAAAAATGTTGTAACGGTACGATAACCTTTGGTGGATATCCAATAGATAGTATTGTCTAAGTTAATTTTGAAACAAATAAAACTACATTTTATAAAATTTTATTTATGCTTTAATGTGATTCATGTTTATAAGGAATGCCTTTTCATACTTGTTGAAAACCATATCGATTCTCTAGGAAATACCTTTTGAACATAAATTTAATAGTTTTATGGTTTTATAATAATGCGATACAACTAGGAATCAAGGGAACATTATAAAAATAAATAAAACCATCCCCAAATAAATATGAAATCCAAAAAAAATGTGAATCATATATATATATATATATATATATTGTAGTGATTTATTGGGAGCCACAATTCTCTCCAGCATGCCACAATATTCACCAAAATATTCATTAGAGAAAAATTAAATGGGAATGAATTAAAACCACAATAACAGCTCCTGAGAATTGGTGGATAAGAGGGAAATTATCTAGTAAAATTTAAAAATAATGGTTTCACCCATCATAAAACATCTCCAACATCACAATGAGATAACTAAAACATATTGACCAAATGTATCAAAGAATTACCCATTAACTATCAAGAGATAGTGGTAATAAAAATAATGGAGACCGAGACTATGTCTCCCCATAAAATAGAATTCATTAAATGAGGGGATATTAATCAAAAATTGTTATTTAAAAAACTAAAATCAAATCATAAATGAAATGTTCTAGAATTTAAAATCCACAAAAATAGAGAATAAATTTAATTATAAATTCATTAGAACCATATATTTAAAATAATATAGAAGAAAAAAGCATGACTAAATTGGAAATGAAAATGGATCCAGCCATGGATTAAAAAATTTATAACTTTGTAACATGTCACCTTATACAGAATACCAAAACATATAATGTTCCAAATAAAATCCACTAACACTTTCTATTTTTTCATCTAGTTAGGGTAAAAACCATACTAGTTACCTAATATATATAACCATGGTTTTCCACATCCCAAAATTAATTAAAACAAAAAACACATAAAAAATTTAACATCAAACCTATGATATCTAAAATATTATCACATCAGTGTGGAATATGGACCTCCAATAATCCCCATCCATAGGATAATAGTTTTAAATCCCCAAATGTTCACGAAGAAGAAGTTTCACATTACTCTAATTAGTTCATTATTCACTAGACATACCTCTTAAATAGATTATTACTAGTATTCCTCTTTATATTTGTTATTTATTTCGATATATAAAGACATAGTACATTTTTAAATTCTAAAGAGTTAAGAAGATGGAAATTCTTGATCAAAATCTGTGCATTATAACTTTCTTTGAAAATGATAATCACATGGACATAGAATAGAAAATTTCTATACCAAAACATTTTTGACCATTCTATTTGAAAAAATTATTCAATAATATATACAAAATATATGGTTTGGTAAATACCCTAAAATATTAATAAAGTGATTAAAAGGATTAAAGTGATTTTAATGAATTAAATAACACCATGTATAAGAAAAAATCCCTCATCATATTCGACCAATGAATTTTAAGAGTCTTCTATGGAATGGAATAATATTTCAATACTATATCATCCATCCATCACATCTATAGGTTGTAATCATTGATGAATAATTATATTGATGATATAGAAATCTAGAAAAACAAGTTGTTTATATATTAATAATTATTTTGATCTTGTGATGGGTGAATATTAAGAATAAATTCTTTATAAAATTAATGTAATTACTTTAATGTAATACATACCTTTCTACATTGTCTTTTTTATTGAGGAATACATTAAAAGAAAAGATACAGGGACTCATGAAATTAATTTCTCAATATGTATACCAAAAATTCCAAAAAAAACTTTGTAACCCATTAATCAATACTCAATAATATCAAATATTCATTATTGACATTAAAAATAATTCATTCTTTAATGAATGATCTAAAACCATTCCATCAAAATAAATTGACATTGAGAACACCATTTGAAGATGAAAACATCAAAAATTATTTATAAAACTATAGAAAATTCAATTTATAATATTAAATCTAATTTTAAATTCAAATCATATATTAAGGATATTTAAAATAGCACACTGAATTTTACACCACCAACTATGTTCAAAATAAATCAAATCTACTTTATTTCCAAAATCCCTGCCCCAAAAAATTATCAAAAATCAATTATTTTCTGAGAAACATTTATTCAAATAAATTTTTTATTCAGAATAGTATATAAATTACATTTTAAATAAAATTCCAAAAGATTCAAAATTTCATTTCAAAAATAGTAAATAAAACATCAATATACAATGTTTTGTTGTTGTTTTAACTATCAAACAATTTTTTCTCCTCTTTGGGTCTCTAATAGCTCATTTAAACTATCAAATATATTTTTCATTGTTATAATTTAAACAATTAATCCAATGGACTAGGATATGTTTCAAGCCACAAAAATCACTTCTAATTCTGTGAAACCCTTAATTTTAGTCAAATTACCCTTTTATTTTTTATTTTGATGGTATATAGTACATGGGATGAGTATTAGGAATTTATGTATGGTATTTGGGGGTTTTGTATGAGTTTATAATGAAACAAGGTTTCATCACTATTTGGGGAAACAGTGGAGTTTATTACATGAAACTGTGCATCATGCAAAATATGAAACGATGTGAAAATTTATAAGGTAAATTCATTTTTAAAATTAAGAAATTCCTTACCATATAATGTAGATATAGAAAACACATGATCTAAATTGGTGTTATTGTTATAATCTCTTGTATTTAAAAACTATTATGTATGATAAAAATTGATAATATATATGTTGTACAATGAATATATATATTACTATATTAAGGGTTATGAAAAATTCCAATTAAAATATGGGAATGAAGTGATTCCCTAGACCAGTTGGATCATTTTCTAGGAATCATAATTATCATAGAATTCATGTGAGATAGTATCTCATGACCTTTCTTAACAAATAAAGAACAGGTGAATCCATTTACGGGATAAGTTCAAGATTATTGTGATCACATCACAACGAATGTGTATAGAACCACATAATGAAAATATAACCATTACACACCATACCCTTATGTAATTATCTAGTTTAATAGTGTGATATGTATCTAGAGTATAATAGTATGTTTTTAAAAAAAATCAATAATAGAATTTTTATTCTTTTTATTATTTCTTTTTATAATGATTAAATATATATTTTCACCAAATTTAGAATTTGATATGATGAAACTGAAATAGTATTTTATTTGGGAAATATATAGTTTCAATGAAGAAAATTTTAGGATGATTTCATTAATTATTTAAATCAATTATATTTTAATAAAATGTTTTACATAAATATTATCTATTTAAAATAGATTATTAAATATATTCAGGAATTCATCTATAATTCGTATAAAGGTAAAAAAATTCTTTTAAAAAAAGAAATAGTATTCAATAAATGGGGATTTTATATTTAATAGTGAAATTGCTAAAATTTAGTGAATTGCATGAGTAAAATAAATATGTTTTTGGAAAAAGCACTAAGAAATAATCCAAAAATGAATTTTTCATAAATTTTATAGACAAAGGATCTCTTGAGTGAAAATAAAATATGATTTAATGATTCAGTTTATATTATGACCTAATAGTGACCCAAAGTTATTTTAATACATTTCATAATATGATTCCATGGACAAATACATATTTATCTTTCAAAGTAATATTTTTAAATCATTACATCTACCATTATTCATTTCCTTCATTATGAATTCTTCTATTATTATAATCTGATTATTACATTGATATTATCTGTGGATGCATTTCTTGCTCATTTTGTTGATAATATCAAATGTTTATTAAGTCATATATTATTCTATGTTTATTATTAAATATTTAATCAAGATGTATCTGAATGTACATAAACCTAACTCATCATTCCGTATCACCCATATTTTTTCCCATTCCCTATGATATGAATAAGAATTCAATGAATGAGTTAAATGATTCCTAGGTTTTTCTACTGCTATGCATTGTATTTTTTTCACGTTGTAAAATGTGCATCAATTGAGTATTTTTCTATCCAATACTACTAAAATGATAAATCATTTATGATTAAACCCATTGTATCTATTCTAATGTAATAATTTAACCACTATATATTGCTTACTAGAGTTGGTTTTATTATAGAAGACCTCACCATGAAAAAAATATGTGATAATTGACCAACAAATGAGTAACTTATTTAGTGACACTTTCAAACAAGTAGAATCAACACAAAATGTGTGGTGAAGTGAGGATTTTGATATATAATAATAATTCAATTGTGATCATTCAAAGTGAATTACATGTCTTATAAGAATGAAATGTAATATTTATCTCACCTCAAATTTAATTATCATGTCATTATACATTTTATACTGATTATTATAGATAGGTTGAGATATGGTATTCTATTCATGAGTGTGGAGGCCTTATCATTTGGGTGTTTAATGATATTCAAGATTCACATTTAATATCCATCAAATCAACATATCATGTTTTTTAGAATGAGTTGTGTCACATTTATAACATTCACTATTAATAGGATAGCATCACACATAAACATTTTACTATGATACTATATGTAATATTATAATTAATCCATATAAATTTACTATGTGGTTTTTTTAAATATTTTAGGAGAATAACTTGGGTGATCATGGAAATTAAATGTTAGATCTAGTTTTTTAAAAGGTATAAATATTTTAATTCACTTGTTGATTCTTATAATTATTTCATGAAAATATGGATTCTAGAATATCACACTAAAAAATTTCTTATTGATATTTATAAAAAATAATAATATCATTAATGTGATAATAAAAATTTCAAATTGGATATTTGGAACATGATAACAATTTCATATATATATAAACCTTTAGTCATAAAAAATTATATATTTATGGTGTTTTATGTCAACAACAAGTTCACCCCCCCCCAATAGTGGGGGTTGAATATCTCTAAGGCAGACCAGTTTGTACTAGAGAATACAAATGTCAATGACTATTCATATCGAAAATATGATGATTTTAACATAGTATTAGTATAAGATATAATAATATCTCTTTTGAATCATATAAAGATATTATTGGGGAATTAAATAATATGGGACTGGGTAATTTCATTTGGATCTAAGTTTCTGTTTCATTGCTTATATCATTCATCAGATTATCTATAGGGTCAGTGAATAACATAAAGAACAAAAGAGTTACAATGTTCAATATAATGGGATTACATTTATCGATATAAGTAATTGTTCCATATATTTTATAAATCATCTTATATGTTCTTGAAATGGCCATAAATTTTAAAATCATCCCAATGATATGACAAAAAAATATCTCTAATAAGAAGAATATATTTTAAGCTAATGATTGAGTGTGTAATTCAATATTTCATCCTTCTCAAAGAATGATATTATAAATTTAATTTAAAATGCTAACACAATTAATTGAGAGCTAATATTTACATTATTACATTAGTAAATGATAAATGGTGTCACACTAATGTGTATTGATCATTTTATAATTCTCACAAATCTAGATACATATATAGTTCTCATATCACATAAGAAATATGAAATGATAGATTATTATATATTCATTTATCCTTTAAATAATTCATAATACCTTTAATCATACCCTGGGTAAAAGAATAAAATAAAATTTGAGCTAGTTTCCCAAAAATGGGTGCATAGGGAAAAATCTATCAGTATCTAACAAGGCATAATCATATGGAAATGTGGGTAATGAGAAAAAATACATCAATTCCAAAACATGAGTTTGATAAACATCCATGTCTAAATTCATCCTATAAATCACATGGAGACAAAATAAATTATTTATAAAAAAAATGAAACAAATTATCTTATACATTTATGATAAAGTACACTCAACCAGGATATCTTGAATTGTACCATTAAGGCCCATAAAAAACACAACATTATTAATAATTGGGTCGGTGTATCCTAGAAAACCATATATTATGTTATAATTTTTTTTTTCAATCATTACACATTTCTATGAATCTATGGTATATCTATAACCACCCCCCCCCCTTCACATTCACAACCTATTCATTCATAATATTGTGATTGATCTATATAAATAATTATCATAAATCGTTATTACTACCAATTATAAATATGTAGTCTAAAGTATTGATCATTGATTTTTAACTAAAAAAGTAAGTAACATTCTTAATAATATTCGGAAAATAATTTTGTATACAGTAGTTTTATATGGATACAATGATTTCAATGTAAGAGAAATTGTATTGAATCCATCCATGATATTAGAAATATGATCTGGAAGGGTAAAAATAACTTCTAATTAATACAGGATATTGATAGAGAACATGATCACATGAAAGAGAATGATATCAATATAATGTATAAAATATAATAAATGAAGGAAAATATAATATTCTTTTATTAATTATAAATTTTTTTTTTCAGTAAAATAATTCATTTAATATAAAATATCATCATAAACATAGAAATAAAAATATCATATCATTGTATATGAAGAAAGTTACGAACCACTTTTCAATATTCATTCCAGTCATTTTAGAAGATAATTTTCTATTATTAAAGTATATTTTGAAATAAAAACAATCAAAATATTGAGTTAAATAGTTTATCTTTATATATATGGGTAATGTTTTAATGGAATCATTAAATTAATGGGTAGTCGTGGTTATAGCGACATGGCCCTAGTATCCAGGCGCTAGTGTATTCTTTATTAGATTAGAGCATAATACAATGATTAACATCCCAAATACTAAATATTTTCTTATTCATTTTAATCTTGATACATATTTTAAATCCATATAAAAAATTTAAATCATAAAATTGAAAAATATATTTTATTTATAACGCCATTATTCCCCTTAGTGTAACCATGTTTATCAATCAAAAAACACTTCCCAGTCACAATGGGAAACAAAGACATAGGAAAGGAGTGGTATTAGATTCTCAGTAAGGGTAAGCATAAATAATATGAAATTAATAAATAATGTATGGTAAGGTAAATAATTGAAACAAGTTCCATTTAATCAACAATATGAGAATATTATGGAAGGAATAAAAAATTATCAAGAAAATACCATTCAAATAATTTCATGAGATTGAGAAGCTTTCGAAGGAGCAGCTGGACAAACGGAAGTTCTATAAGAAGTTTCTTAAACAATACGAGACCCAATCAGAATGGGAATCAGCTGATGCTGATGACACCATCTGGTATGGGGGTGGTGACTTTGAATGTTTTGACTTGTAATCTCTCTCTCTTCCTTATCCTGTTTCTGCACTTTTATTTTATTAATAAATTTTGTGGTCCAAGCTTGCTTGGATCGGACTTTCTGGTAAACATTAACACGACCATGGATATTCTATATAGTTGAATAATCACATGGGATATAAATACATGAATTTATTATGAAGAAATATATATTACTAGACATATAAAATATACAGTTGAGGCCTGGTGCTAAGATATCTGATACCATAAAATTATGTATACCATGGAATCTATATAAATTGGTAAGGAACCATGGAAAACCTAATCTAGTTTTCCTCATGATACCTACCAATTCATCTATGGTCTATAAAATTCCCCACCATTCAATAAAAGATTCCAATTCATTTATCATATTTATGGTGAGAAACTCAATCTAAACAAACATTTATATTGATAAAACTAGAAAATGAAATGTAAATATATTCCTTAATATATAAATATAAACATAAACCATCCAGAGTAGAATGTTTAAAGGAAATAAAATTATACATCCCTAGTTAAAAATATCATAATCCATCCAAATAAATATTAAGGATGATATTAATACAAAATATCCTTATTGGATCATATATTCTATAAATTGTTGATCTTTTTTGATGAGTTCAAGTACTATAAAAATATCTTGAAAACATTTTTTGGGAAAATAATCTTTTCACAATGAACATTTTTTTAAGATAAGATATGAGAAAATATTTTTAAAACATTTTTAAATAAAAATAACATTCAAAAACTTTTTATGTGTTCCATAAATCATTTAGTTCACAAAACTGTGTAAAATTGAGTTCGTGATATATATACTAAAATAAATATTCATTTCACATTTTTGTTAAAACCCAAAGGGATGTTTTTTGTTGAAGAAATAATTATTGATTTAAATAATTTAAAAAATTAAAAATTTGTATTTTTTTTTAAATAATTTTTATAATATATAAATTCCTTTGAAAACAGATTTTGAAAATATGGGTTTTGATGAAAAATTATTTTTGATCAATGAGAGAAATAAAGATAGATTAAAAAAATTGTATTAATACATTAAATTAACAATGAGATGAAAAAATGGTATAATTACATGAAAAATTTCATGAATAACCATAAGAGTATAAAAAATAATTATTTTATGATATAAATATAAAATAATTCCCTTAAGGGAGCCATTAATATAAAAAATCCTGAATAATTAAGAGATTGTGAAAATAACACATTATTTATTGGTAAAATCTGAAACATAACATCATAAAAGAATTAACATTAAATTAAATATTAGATATCATGAAGAAAAATTAATTCATTAATTAGTAAACAAAAAATAATATATAAATAAATCAAATAATTATGGAATATGGAAGATCTCTCATTAAAGTAAAATTTAGATGGGAAACCCTTATAGTGAGTTTAAATCGTCACATAAAATTATTCATCAGCATGAATCAAAAAGATATTTTATTTATTTACATTATTAATAATAATTTTAACTTTTTATTCCTTTTAATTCATTTATTACTATAAAATATATGATTACTTTTTTCAGGTCCAGACCCATGCAAACGATTGAACTATAACTACCCCAAGACTACCTCTATAAGCCATGGGGTGGTGACAATCACCGAAGGAAGAAAAAATTCAGGGATACCGTTTTCTATGTACTACTACACAAACCCAAACACACACATCCAACTCAAAGATAATGTGTAGAGGGAAATAGAAATACCATCTATGTGTGAGTATAAAAATACCCAATAAGATTCTTCATGATGGTGAAGGGGGTGTAATAAGAGATATAAATTAAAGAGTAAATATTATATAGGCCATGGTATAGTAAAATAAGTGAAGCTAAAACCAACATGAGAGTGAAGTAAACTCATCTAAACACAAGGATCTAGAAATATTGAAAATATGATATTATTGTTGTGTCTTTGCTCCCTATAGTATGAGAGTAGACACGTCTATCCATGAGAATATAGACATAGAAATCATATGGCTTACCCTATGCATCTTTAACTCTACTGGAAAAAGAGAAGCCAAAACCCATGTATTAGGAACTAGAAATAGAATATATATATATATATATATATATAGTTATTCAAAGAGACCCAAATGAAAAAGTAAGTAGATATCCATCTCACATATTATTTCATAAAAGTGAGAATCCAATATTCCCATCCTGAAACACAATTGATGCCCACTATCCCACACATGTTCTCAAAACATCTTGTCAAAGGGTCACGATCACCACACCTCAACACTATCCTCTTTGAATGGCATTATCTAGGTCTCATCATTTTAAGTCATCTCTAGAGGACGATTCTTAGTGGGAAAAGATTCTACATTTATTATGTGTCTAATGGCACATCAATGAATACCTGATAACATTGTCACCTAGTCGAATGGTCATTTAATAGTCAATGATCGATGCCCATCCTAGCTGGAGGATTCCAAAAATCATCACATATCCATGCCAAAGTATGTCAACGGCATCCATCAAAAAGATATTGACAGGGACCACCTACCCACCCAAAAAGAGGGTATATTCTAACAAAATTCATCGATAAGATCCATGTCCCATCACAGCAAGGTGATAGACCAAAACATATATCGAGGACCATAGCCTAGAACTGTTAGAGGTAATCCCAAAAATTCTATCAAGGAACACATACCAGTCTAGCTGGATGTAAATATAGAACTTATATAGGGATCCCTGAAGTATTTTTCCCCTTGGGAAGCATTGAGGAACTACACTGGAATTATCTAAGGTATTGTTCCTCTCAGAAATCATCGAGGAACATTGGCCATCACGACTGGATTGTACCTCTCAGAAATATTTGAGGAACACTAGCCATCCCAGATAGATGGTAACTATGATAGAGCATCAATGAATTTTATACTTCATTATTTGATGGTATCTCTTCGAAAAATGAATCCAAAATCATTTGGTATTTCCCAAGATAGGTGTTACTCCCAGTACATCTCGAATCACAACTCGAAAACCATTATGTATTTAATAATCACATAATACATGGAATGCCACTCATGATAAGCTACATGCATTCCAAAATCCAAGGTTAATAGAATGAGATACGAGAGATTGAATATTCGTAATGTGGTATATGATGTGTGTGGGAACCACACAATTTGCGACCCTACCTCATTGAATGGTCATGTACCAATCCAAGATTGATTACTAAATTGGAATGAAGTACCCCTAGGAATGCCCAGGTACTCCCATAGTACATGGAATATCTAGTCAAAGGGATAGTAATTTCATGACCCTCATCCTTTTTCTGGAGGGTAAGAAATTTAATTCATAAACATACCTCCTCAAATGGCCCAATAACATTTGAAAACATCTCTTCAAACATCTTCTCCACACTCACAAGAGCGATGATAACCCAAGCTGTGTGTACTTTTCAAAAACTATTGTATGATACTCTATTAATATTTTTATTATCATTATACATTTAATGAGATCATAAAAAAGGATCATTATATCCAAATGGGTCACATTATCATGATCTCTATGGAAAAAACTTGAGATCAACTAGTTATTCATCCAAAACAGATACAAAATGAAAAAAGATGATTTTCACTACTACACATGTGAACTGGGCCTCACAGGTCTCACAAATCAACCATTGTTTAAGAACCCTAAATTTGTCTTCAAAATTCCTCACAAATACAAGGGTCACATCACCAATGACAGTACATCATAAAGAAAATCCATTTAGAAGATTAGTCTGATACAAGATCACTTGATAATAATACTAACACTATTAAACTCTAGTGTTTCATGAAAATGAACAATGAAACCAACATTTCAAATTACTGAACAAAATTGGAAAATATCCATCTTGATGAGAGGGACATGTGGTTATAGACGACGTGTCAAATAGATGCACAGTTTAGGGGATACAATAATTTGAGATATACGACCTGAAACAAACTGGTCCAACCCATTGTGACCAAAATGATCCACCCCATCTTGCCCAGCTTAAACAACCAGCCCGTACCATAGCTGTGTGGCCTAGCTCACTAAGATCGTGGCCTGGCCCATGGGTTGGGTGACCCACTTCACTAGCCTACTGGTCGACTGGTATGCCTCAGATCTCACCATGTCACACCTAGTTGGCACCTTGGTCGCCCTGTCATCCCCTCATCAATGTGCAGACCATGTTATGTGGATCCCTTCGGGACCACAAGTCCTCCTCCTAATCCCTCCACCTATGGCACCACCGGCCTGCTGATGTCACTAACCCTGTACACCATCTTCTTTATGGCTCTACTCTGACACCCATCCTCTTACCCCCACGCTCACCAGTCACTGACGAGAACGACTTGGCTTCTCCATCATAAAACCAAACTCCAGCCTCCAATACCCCAAGACCTCCATGGATTCTCTATTGTTCACCAGCTGTGGCCACTGTACTCCACCTCTGTCTGTTGTCCTTGCTCTGGTGTTCCCTTATGCGGACCACCGTGACTTCTCCGAGTACCATAAAAATTCATTTTGATCCCTCTTTTGAAAAACACAGAATGATATTTTAAAATTCATGGGCTTCTCTCAACACACCATTGCAGATTTGATGTGTCCAAATTAATCATCAAAGAACCCAATGGATGGGTGAGGAACATGATGAAAAAAAGGATTTTCAGCAAGGACTGGTGTTCATGTTATTGAGGCCATTTGACATCAATAATGAAAAAAATTATACAAATGAGAAATGAAGGATTTTTAATTCAAAACATCAATCATAAAACAGATGATGAAGATATCCTACTATGGTTTTTTCATCCGTTATTTTCGATGCATCTGGTGCAGTCTTGCTTTGATCCACCAAGAATATGGTGGAGATTTCTCCTCAATCCGATAAAGAATAAATGAATAATAGTGAATAGAGAAGTATATAGGCTTTTGAGATAAATATATGGAATTTACGGATAACCATAATTCTAATTCCTTATGTTTCTATTTATTAAAAATCCACTCAACACGGAATCCAAAAATTCGGCGCACACTCATTTTATGTTGCACCTAAGAGAAACACCCATTTCCAACATCAACTATGGTCTTTCAATTACAATACGATTCCCCAATCAAATTTTATTAGATTTTATGTTTGAGATAAAATAATTATGTTAAATTATTTTATTTAGGATTTTTCCCTCTAGAATACTTTTCTTACAAAAGTCCCTCACCAGAAAACGTTATGCCATGACATGGTTAAACGCCACTTTCCAGACTCAATTGTGGCCTCATATTTCTAATCTAATCTGCTGTTTAAGATATATATTGTTTTCTTCTTCTTCATCGTATAAAAATAAATAATATCTCCATGGAATTAATTCTAGGCACATTGGGCCACAGAATTGCACACTGTCTCAGCTCCAAGATCCGGGTATATTCTAGGAAATATTTCAATGTCTTAAAAGGAAAAAAAGCAGGTCTCTAAGTCATTCCATCATTCCAATTTTTTTCCACAAAATTGAAAACATGTAAAACTTCTTAGGTTACTCTGCTCAAACAGTAACATTCATGTACTAGGGTACTTCATTCCATAACTATAACTTGCTAAGAAATCAATCTTTCCATTATTTCCTTTATCTATCTATTTCTCTACCATATTATTTTTCTATTTATTCCCTTTGAATCCCTAATACATAGTTAATCCATTATCTATATTATTATAACATGATATTATCATAAATAAAAAAAATCCTATTAAAATGGTTTTAAACAATTGGGATAGCATATTCCAATAGTTTCATCAACTATTGGTGTATGAGCAGATGAGATAGACCTATTCCAATAGTTCATATTGGACCATTGTAATAGACTAGTTTTAGATTGGATTACCCAATAGTTCAATGTAAACCATTGGGAAATGTACAAAACAATGGTTTACAACTGTTTGAATAGATGTAAATCAACATTTAAAACTATTGGGATAATGGTGTATAGATGGTTCGACGTCATTGGAAGATGAATATTCAAATGTTTTAATTGAATAATTGGTATAAGGGTCTGAATAGATAGTTATCCCAATGGTTAACATTAAGCTGTTTGTATAGGGAGGATCCTAGAAATTTACAAATAGTTATGTAAGTATTGGTATATACCTCTTCATCATCACTGATGAAACCTACTTCACTGTTGCAGTAATGCCTAGTAAATTTGCAAAAAATATAGAATAGTTGCATGCACCTAAAAACTCCACTATCCCACACCACAATATCAACAATGCCAATGAAGTTTTATAAAAAAAATAGAACTATTACATGCACCCGAATACTCAATTATCTCACTCTACTACAACAACATCAAAATCTATTATCCCACCTCACTACATCAGTAATGCTCAAAATAATTACACAATCAGAAAACATGCATAGAACATAGAACGATGCAATAACACTCCCAAATCCACTACATATTATCACTTATATGGACCTGAAAACCCATTACAAATTGAAATTCCTATACAACACAAAACCGTTGAACATAACACTTTCAAAGAAACATTTCACATAGAATGTCTTGAAAATTAATACATAATAATTGACAGAAAACACATGCAGCTCCAATGACTAGAAAACATGCATAGAAAACATATAAAAACCTACATGGAAAACATGCGAAGGGGGAAATCAATTAATTCAAATAAATTGATGCAAACAAGATGTACTAATAGCTTCAAAGATCAATATTCCCATGACACTTTCACCTACAATACCACTACAACCAACATGAACACTACACTTCCACCAAAAATTCTAACTCATGTTGTATTACTCAACATAACAGAACACATGCACAAAATAAATAAATTATTTATTTTAAACAATATTAATAAACCAAAAAATGTCACATATATTCTTTATCACCAAATCATCAAAACAAAAAACTTCGCAAATAAAAAAATTAATCGATTAATATGTACCTTATAATAATAAATATTATCTCCATCATCCTATACGTCTTCATCATCCTCATCCTCATCCTCTACTTCATCCTCGTCCTCATCCTCATTCTCATACTCATCCTTGGACCTTCCCCTTTCCTCACAATCATCCCCTTCTTCCTTATCATGGTCATCCACGCCATCTAAATCACCAGTAATGTCATCATCTCGACCACCACTAGGACTACTTATTCGTTCACTATAAAAAGTATGCATCCTCAAAATATTTTCAGAAAAATAAATGATGGTCTTGGGTAGAAGTTTTTGATATAATACCTGTATTAGTTTCAAAAATCAACTATTCATCATTTGATCCAGTTCATCCACTAGTACAGACTTTTTTTTATCCATTTCTTACTGTTACATAGCTTGTGAAACCTATTATGAATCATTGTTACTAGAACCGGCACTTTAATTTGGCCAATAACATTTCAAGATGATATTATTCCCAAGTTGGTAGTTTACTCTTCCATGATCTTGATCATCTAAAATGTGATGTAAGTGATCATTTGGGTCAAAGTTTCCTAGATCATGAGCATCAAAGTCCATTGAAGAAATAAATTTAAAATATAAATGTACTATTTGGTTAAAAATAGATATTAAAATTTTAATACAACAAAGTAAAAAAATGCTATGTTGTGTCAGTTCATTTAATGCCCTTCCATATTTTTTTCTGCTCGAGAAAAATAGTTTTTTATCAATTCACATGTCTATTAATATATACAAAACAATCTTAAATGAAATTGTTATTATACATATAGTCATATAAAACAAAAAAATATATATATATTCAATATCTAGTTATTATAACTATAATAAAAATTAATTTAACAGTGAATAAATAATCACTAGATCGTAGAGATATCAACATGGGATAATCAAATTTATTAATATTTGATGATTTTTAAATAATTCAACTAAAACATAATTAGACAGATGAAAAAATTCATTTTTTAATATCCAAATTTGAATCATTTCATTTATATTTTCTTAATTAGTTTTGTGATTTTATAAATTTTCATTCATGTAACAAGGAATCTCAAGGTACAATATAGAACGTGTAGCTTTCATTCCTAGGGTTTATACATAGAACCATTCCAACTAGATCGATATTTTTTGAAATTGAATTTGAAAGCTTATTGAACACCATATTTTCATGAGATATAAAAAATTAATTACATCTTTGTAAGTGTTTTACATGCTTTCTCAAATTCTCTGACATTTTAGTTCGTCCCAATGTCTGGATGTATGACATAGAATCCTTCATATTTATATTTTTTCCTAACTATTATTTAGAAAATAAATAATAAATAAGTACGTATTAATGAAAATCATGGTAATTTTCATTTAAAAACTCAAATTTGATTAATAACATGAACTCGACACTTATCTACTGAGTAATCATATCACAATAATATTCTACCAGGAAGTAATGCAAAACATATGTGGCCTCTAAATCCATGCCACTATAGAATACCATTTAGTATACAATTCATGCTTATAGCCTCTCAAGAGATCTCTTATTTCCATAATCCATTCTTGTCTTGTATCTTATCTATCAAGAAAATTACATCAAAGGTAACACAAAAATAATTATCCAATTAAATACAATAATAATATAATATTAAAACAATGAATATATTTACCCATATTTGAGCCAATGTGATATCCTATTTTTATTTTCAATTGTCACCCGGATAGTGGATGGATGGGAATGATGTCAAAGTATTTGGAAAGCATCACCAAAAAACTCCTACATTTGTGTCCCATTTTTTCATCCATTTTATTGTCTTCATTACACACCACCATCAGCTATCTTAGACGGTTCCACACCACACACATATGTGTATTCCCACACAACTTTTCAAAATATATTGTTATTAAAAAAATAAAAATAAAAATAATATCTAAATATTATAATGAAAATTATTTTTAATAAAAAATAATCCATGTTCTATAAAGATACCTGAAGTAGTCATATTGGTAGGCATCGATGGATCACCAAATACTAAAGGAATAATAACACGTACAAATGTAGTGGGTCAAAGTGTATGCTCCACAAGATCAGAAGAAGTTAGAGTGGAAATAATAGAATAATGACATTAGTATCCAGGTGAGAACGATGTATAAAGAAACGAAGACGGCATAGATGGGCATGAAAATTCCTACAAAGGATGAGGAGTAGGAATCAATGGTGGATACAAGAAAGAATGGTGTGGAGGAACAGATTATAATAATGGTTCCAACATAAGTGGCCAAAATATCCCAGATGTCTGTAATGATATAATGGGACCATAAATTGAGGTAGATGGTACATTAGGGAGATCGATGGGGTGTGATCGGGAATGCTAACACCTAGTTGTAGTACCACCCCCTCAAATCTCCATTATGAGCACTAGAACCATTAGGTTTGTGGGTGAAAAGCCGACGCCTTTGTGGTGGATCTTAATTAAAATTTTAATCAAAATCAACTAATTGACATTGAATGTTATTGATATATATTTTTTAAATAAAATACTACCAATTGGCACTGGAAGAGGGAACCATATCTCACTCAATTGGCAATTTTTTATACATTCTTTTTACATCATCTCTTTTGAGGGTTTTTTATTTCTTATATATGAATAAAAAATATTTAATTAATTATAAATCCATAAATCATGTATATCCAAAAAAAGAATGTAGATAAGGCATGAATTAATTATGGATTACCGATTTTCAAACCTAATACTTGATGTGAATTGATTTAACTAAAAAAAATATATATCTTGTGTGAATGATATCTAAATAGAAGACATGTCATTGAAAAATAATATGTTCAAAATAATATGTTTATCATGGGATGTGGGATATTTTTAAAACATGATGATATTAATTTATTGAGGAAATGTAGTAAATCACTTTTTATGGAAGGAGAATATGTCAAATTTTTCACTATTTTAAGGTTGTATACCAACATCATTATATGTGTTTTTAGTTAAATTCATCAATTCAATTGTAGATTGACCTATTTTATTATTATGGTTTATATGATTAGAGTATAGAAAATTTGTAATGGGATTTTAATTTATTTGTTTTATTTATTAAATCAAATTCATTTGGAGTAATTCATAGAATATATCATATTTATTAATGCATAAAAGTTGACCTATATTATAAATAATGAGAAACACAATTAGTAAACTCAAGATAATTTTTATACACAAAAATTAATACATGTAGTGTTATGATCTAAAAATTAAATGTTTAAAATCCTTAGGTAGTTCCACAATTCAAATATGTCATTCAAATCTACACATTTTCATTCATAGATGATTCTATTATATATGTATCTTCTTACTTTTATATGTTTCATTTAAATCAAGTTATATTTCATCATGCCTATTTGTTTTTGGGATCCAAAATAATAATAATTTTAAAATAATACATTACCAATCCCATGTAGTAAAACAAATAACTATTTTATCCATATCATCTATCTCAATATCTAATTTATATATCTCAAGTATCATATTTTCAAAAAAAATTATTATGAGACTCAATTGTAGTTATGGAAACCATTGCCTAAAAATCTCTTAAACTACCAACAATGTATATGTATATACATAAAATGGTTTTAAACATTCATTTATATAAAAATAAAATATCATTTTATGCAATCTTACAATAAACATTGTCAGATAACATCAACAATGTATATAAATGTGTAGCTTATAATGTATCATATAGATTATCATGATAAGATAAAAATATATAAAACAATTATTAGAATATTAATTATCCAAGCAGTGTGGATGGTTTAATAATGAAGCCAATGATAATGATTTCAGCACCCCCACAACCCAAAAAGCACATTCTAGTAGGTGGAGTAAGGGTTCATATAGGAGAAACGATATTTTAGAATGAAAAAACAACATCTGGGTTGTTTTTCATGGTACCCACCACTAATTTTTAGTAGCCCCAAATGAGTAATATAGTTCCTTGTGGATGTATTAAGAAGAGCGCTGGGGAAAGAGTGGGGGTGATAATATTTTGATGGAATCGGAACATTGGCTTGGGTATGGGAGAAGAAAGTCGTCTTTTATATATCTCTCTTCTTTAATTCCTCTTCTCCATCAATCTATAATTATGATACTCATAATTAAATTTTCAAAATCATTAAAAAACTTATTCCACAAAAAATGTTTGTGAATATATAGAATACATTTTACATAAAACAATATTTCATGTATAGTGTTCTTACAAGTGGATTTGAATCCTATTTAATGTAATTTTAGGCTACTATATTTTTATATTGTATAAAATAACCATATTATATTCTTTCCAAAAAAATAATGTTTCCAATAATGAAATAAATGAAAATTTTATTGGCATGAATGTGGTTTCTATTAATCTTTCATGCTTTATAATTAAGTTGACATTGTATTAGGTTGTTGAAGAGTGATATACAGATTACAGGTAGTTTTCACTGTGAAGCATGCACACATGCCGAGAATTGTGTTATATAATTATGGAATGTGATATATAAGTAAGTGAATTAGTTTTCATTGTGATGTATGTACAAATGGAATGGAATGTGTAATATAAGTATATAATGTGACATAAATAGTCTATGTAGTATAATTCACAACAAAATAGGAGGCTATGAATATTTAGAGGTCAAT
Source organism: Viscum album (assembly GCA_963277665.1). Lineage (NCBI taxonomy): Eukaryota > Viridiplantae > Streptophyta > Magnoliopsida > Santalales > Viscaceae > Viscum > Viscum album. The sequence continues at coordinate 1,229,805,180 of OY728145.1, read as the reverse complement.
CAATGTGTACTGGGAAATAAATAAGACACTGATATATCATGTGACACTCTTAAATCTTGTAATGAACATTAAATAATGGTTTAGTATGGTAATTATAAAATAAACATTATCTTGTAACTTAATAATGAAAAATTGGTTTTTCAACGTGCCATACTAACCATGATGAATACATATTATTAGACAATGAGTGGTGATTTTAGATGAGAACTAGGGACTTAATTCCTCCCTTTAAGGAATTTCAATCCTCAATCACTGAATAAGAGACTCTATAATAGTAATATTCCCTGATTTCTAATTCAGTTGGCCCAATATCGGGTTATGGAATATCAAATAATGTATTATGAATCTGTATAAGATGAATTTTAAATGAAAGTATACAAAGACAATTTAATTAATAGACAACTAAAATTAGAAAATATATTATGGAAAAATATATCTGAGTGATTTATGGACTTCAGTGAGATATAAAACCTATAGGGACACATATATGATGAATTATAGTATGAACTCCATAGATACAATTATGAGACAAACGGGAAGAGGACTTAATATCAAAAGAAACCAATAAACAAAAAATAAGGATTCCATTTACTGTAAAAAGTAACTAAATCATTGAGAATCCTACAATCATGTAGAATGAGATGAAGGTTTTGAAAGATTTCACACTAGATAAGAGAACAAAAATATGTTGTTGTATCATTTGAGAAGATATTATGTGAAAAGAAAAGTAAACCCAACCCTTGTAGATATATTATGGAATGTTAGGTTAATAATTAAATCCCAAAAAAGATCCAATTTATTGGTCATGAAATATAAAACTTGTAGAATCTAGCCAAAGATATATATGTACATTAAATGAAATCATTAAAATTTATAGAAAAAATACATCAATGTAAAATTTGGATTTAAGTTGATATTTTTTATTTATTTTAATTTTATTTGATATTCTTATTAATTAGTTAAAAATTATCAATTCAATAATTCTTGTTTCATTTAATATGTTACTATTTTTGTTTTTTTTGTATGGTAGGTTGGAATATAGTTAAATTCAATGTTAGAAAATGAAACTCCAACAAAACAACAACCAATAAAAATTTAAAATGCACATGTAGGTCAACTAGGATACAAAATATTTGTAATCCGTAGTAAATAATTTTTATATAACCAACCTCAACCACTCTGGTTGAGTTAATTCAAAATAATTGATATCATAGATGAAATATTATATATATTTTCCTCCACAACATCTTGTTCGCAATAAATTCTAACAATTGATGTACTAGATTCATCATAAGTAATAAATGGATCAGCCATAATGGGAGCTGGGATGGTGTCAATTCCATCATAACCATTATAAAAAACATTTCATAGGATTACATCAATAATAACACCAAATTTAGGTCAAATATGATCCTTGACAAAAAAATACATGTTTTACAATTGATTTCAACAAATATGGTTCATCAGTATTAAGTGTGAAATTTGTGTCAATAACACAAAATCTACAATCATAAATATATATTCTATGCCTCATCATCAAATCAAATCACTAGAATTTAATTTGATTTACTTGACCATAAGTATAGAAATCCAATATTTGTATTTTCCCAGGACTCCATAATATATTACATTTTTAAATTGTGGTCTACTATCTAATACACTGGAAAATTTGTTTATTATGGAAGTTAACATTACAGCATTCTGTCGTGTTCTCTTATTATTTTATTTTTGAGAAATAATAATTCTTTTCCCATTGACCACAATTGATTATCATTCAAGAACCACTAAATTAATGCCAAATTTCAAAGATCTCATTATTTCAGAGATAGAGCCAGTAAGAGAACACAATATCAAAAATATAAATGAATATTAAACATAAATAAAAATTATTTTTTTAAATTTATTACAGTAATATTCTGACCTTATATTTCAACTATGAATAAAACTTTTTTTATTGAAATTATCGTTCCTTCTCAATGGTAAAAAATGATGCTTTTTATTTATCATTTGATTATTTTCCCTTCTAGAAAAAATATTAATATTTTAACTTATAAGAAAAATAAAATGGGATAAAATAAGTTATGAATGGTCAATGTACTTAATGGATGTAGTAATCAATCAAAACATTAATAACCAAAATTATGTGATGGGCCACCTCATGTTATTAATTGATTAATGTCGCCAATGCATATAATCCAAAAATCCACCTATTTTGGGAAGTGATGGAAAACTGGGTTCAATTTTTTCATAATTTCCTTCTGTATCTCTCATTGGATTATTTTGTCTCATAGTCAAATCAGAAAAATATGTTGAACAGAAATCCCTGCATTATTGATACATGTAAACTTTGATGATAAGACCTTAAGATTGATTTCTATATCGAATATATGACTTCAATGTGAACTTGATTCAGTCAATTGGATACATCCAATTAATGGAAACATGACATCCTTAAGTATTTATGTTGGAATATATACAGTTTGATGAATCATTCATGTGAAAAACGATGGAGGAAATATTTTCTCTATCGTTCATGAAATTAATTGTTCCTCTTCTATCATTTTTTCAAGAAATACTTTGACAATATCATAAAAATAATATATCTATTGAAATGGTACAAATGAATAACATACACCCATACATTAGTGAATATGATATAATATATTTCTATTAGAATAAGCTGATGTAGAAGGATATGATAATAATTATACTTCAATGATTTTCCCCAAAACACTTTTCTATAAACCCATTTTGTTATGTTACGTGAATAGTAAGCAGTGCCTTTAATAATATATTGTACTTCTATAGATTTGTTATTTTCTTCATGTTTTATCACAGATGATGAATATGTAACTTTCCATTTATTTTTAATGACACACATAAGATGAAATTGTGTTCTAATGACCCAATACACCAAGTCACGCCTCGATCTGAAAATTTTATTTGTCTTTCCCTTTACATTTATATGAATTGAAGGCAACAATTCCCATATATTATTTTCTGCGTGCATTACGTATAATAAATAACGTAACTGATTTTTCAACAAATAAAGAATCTCAAAAAATATACTCCTCTTCTTCCATTTGTAATAGGTTTCAGTGGAAGCATTTTTCATCATTCATGATATTATCATACCACTACTGAATGAAAAACTGAAATATTCTAATTCATTAAGATCATCTGTTCCAGACATATGCTGAGGTGTATTTTTAGTCTCAATGGTATTTTAAAATCTTCACAGATTATTCCTATATGTATGGTTAATTGGAATGAATCACCAATGTCCCAGAAAAGAAAATCATTGATGATATTTCTTTATTATAGACCATGTATACATCATAAAAACAAGAAATGATGGTTTTCCCTTTTCTCTCTATCTTGAAATTATTTCATAATCATGAAAATCATTGAACCTCAACAAAAGTGTAGCACACATTTGAAATATTTCATCCGAACAATAATTGTATATACTCACACCTATATTCCAAAGATGTGTAAAATATATTATATTAATTTTCTTTTAAACATATATATCATTTTTGGGATCAAAAGGTCAATATATGAGTATTCTAATAAAAGTTTATGGTTTTTTCATACACAGCAATAGAGGAAGGTTATAAATACATCTAATAACTGGACTTGTATTGTGTGAAGATAGCATATTCGAAAATATCATAAAAGTTTCACAATGAAGACCTAGTATCACATTATGTACATCAGCTGTGCAAATAGGATATCAATAGTCAAACCCCTTCCATACAAATCCAAATACAGGGTGAACCAACTCATCATTATTCTTTATTCTCTCATTATCATTCCATCACATTTTTATTGACATTTTATCATACATGAAAAGATTTTATAGTCTATGAATCAAGGGATAGCCCCATAGTAATTTTTGTCACACAAGATATGGTTTTCCATCGATTTTTAGCTTTTATCAGGATGTCCCACATTTGATATAATCGTTCCATTCAATAGTTTACCCCCAGAATAATATGTAATCTTTTGGAGAAGCATGAATGTTTATTTGAGAATATTTGTTCAACATCAATTGTATATTCTATATATCGGTTTAATAGAATATTTGTATTATTTGGATTAATGTCCATAAAAATGTATGGATATAATTTATGGTATTATTAGAAATATCATACATTTTTTTCCTAGGAACAAATCAGATTACAAATTCTAACTTCTTTTTTTTTACAACATTATCGATAGATTGGAGTAATAGTAACATCATTAAATTTTTTTCACCATATAAAAATCATCATTTTCATTAGATACAACATGGTTGCCTTTATCAATGTCATCTTGGGTTGGGAACCCATCATTATCGTTATGAATAATTAATATAAAATGGTCATCTAATGGATTCTCCATCCCGTCCCTCTCATTTGGATCATGACCATTTTGAGATTTCATTTTATCCCTTTTATGATACAACACATAGATGTCTATTTTAAAACCATATCTTGTTATATAGTAGCTAACATATTCATGGATAAACTATGATCATCCAACAAAATGATAACATGGGCAATGTATGTGGACACTATCTAGATCATTGTCAAATGAAAAATCTAAAAAACCCCATAAAATGTTTTTAAAATCACTAAAGATCTATTTAGTTTTATACATCTACATTCTATTCATTATGTAAAATATTGTAATATGTTACTTCATAAAATAAATTAGATAATATTGAATTTTTATCGATTTTTTTAATAAAATTATAAATATTTAACCTATTTGAAACTTCAAGAGACACGCTTGTCTATATGAGAATCATAATATAATGGATAAAAATGTACTATATATATAAAAAATTAATATAAAATGGTGAGGTATAAATGACCTTTAGATAGATTCCTTAGTGACTCTCCCAATCAATTTGGTCTCGTTCAAGTTCATTTTATTTTGTTTAGTTTTTTTAGTTTAATTGAATTTAATTAGGATCATTGAAATTCTTGTTTTCTCATGATAAGAATGTTTTTATGGATTTGGCCTTGTTTTATTTTGATGGGGGTTTTATAACACTAAATAAAGATATGAATAAGAATAAAAATATGTTCATGCAATAATAAAAAACTTCCTTATAATATTACTTATATAAAGAACACATCATAAGAGTATATTCCACACTGTAACTTACACAATGTAAGAATACTTTGGTGTTCTTGATGATTTGATACCCCATGTAGGAAGATATAATGATATAACTACTCTTGAATTTGAGTATAAAAATTCAATAAAAGATTTAAAATTTCTGAAACCATTCATTATTAACAACAAACACAATGTATATAAGATAAATTGATTAAGTACCACACCACATTGATGTACATTTCACTATAAAGAGGAAGGGTTTTCTTCGATGAACATTCAACTTTACGTTTGTGTAGTTTTTTAATGTATTGGTTTATTGTATCAATCCACATTAATATTGACAAACAATATTTAAGTGAATCATTGAGAATATTAGAAAATGGTAAAATGGTAAATAATGGGCCTGAGAAAATTAGATTATTAGGAAAACCAATGGAAAAACATACCTTGTTTATGCTATTAAATAAAATTTCTTTTCTAATAATTTAAAATAATATATATAAAAATAATTTTGTATTACATAAGAACATAATGTTCAATAAATTGTTTTATTCATTTTAAAAATAATATATTCTAATTTAATTAATTTATAATATCACAAGGAAAACACATTAATAGTCATAATCCTCTATTTTTAATGTAAACATTTAAAAAATACTTTTTAACTAGTATTTAAAATTAATAATTTAAATACACTTTCGAACTAAATTATTTCAAATAAATTTAATGATCAATATAGAGTAAAACCTACAATAGATCAAAACACAAATAAAAGAGTTAAATAGTATCCCAATAAATAGGTGATTAACTATAATATAAGAACTGCTATATATGATATCACAGTACTATCAATGTATGTCCCCAGCCTTAAACATTAAAAAATATTGTGTTATGTGAGTAATTCACATTGAATATATTCTCAGGTTTAGTGTTTAAGAGAATTAGTCCATAACAATTACATTACATCTCCAAAATTACAAAGTAGACACATCTAATCTATCCAATTGTTTAACAACAATAATACTCCTTAAAATAAAACAATAATTCTTTTCTTGATATAAATATTCTTGAACTCTTCCTTTCTCTTACCCTTCCTTATAAATTATGAATTTTTTTCAAATACAAGGTTAGATAATAATATGCTCATTAAGAGTAACATAATAAGAAAAGAAAAAATTAGTCAATGAATACCTAGAAATCAATGAAATCATAGTTTCCACTCATGATACATTATCTCTTTAATATACCTCATGAAATCATATGATTTTTGAATAACTCATAGATTTCATAAATCATAATGATAAATTGTGGTATTCATAACATATTAACATTTTAGCCTTCACATACATGTAGGGAGTAACCTACATGGTCACATTTGGAATACACATCACAATATATTCCTTAAATATCTAAGGATAATCCTTAATGTTTTCCTCTATCATGTAACCCAATGCATTAGAGAGATATCACAAGCTCACCCACCCCAGGTTTATCACGAAATCTATTATATTTGGATAATAATGTTTCTATCCATCATTTTCCCAAGTATCAGTACATAATAATAACATATAAATTATATAACTTACTAAAATATCACTCATAAATAATAATAAATTAATTCAAGATATTTTAAAATTCAATAACATTCCAAAACCATTTAAAACATTTATTTAGGAGACTTTTTAGTCAAAGTGCCCCATACCACTTTCAACCTTTAAATTAATTAACATTTTAAAACATTAATTCCCATATAAATAAATCTCTGAAACCATTTTAAATACATGTAAATTAATGATAAATATTTAGATGAATAAATTTTTAAAACATTTAAAATAATGATTTAGTTAAAGAGTCCTTTGCCACTACAGAAAATAAATGAAATGAAAATTATAAATAATTACATAAAAACATATCATATCATTATAATAAAAATATTCATGATATAATATGTCTAAGGGGTGTATATACACTATATAAAAATGAATTGGTACAAAACAATAAATAATTCTCAATAGAATGTAAATTGAGATGAAATCTTTTAAAAATATCATATCTGTAGATTTAGAATAAATCAATGACATAATTATGTGTGAAAAATATTAAAACACCCAATATAATTAGATATTTAGTGAGAAACAATATATAGTCATTCACACATATTCTTGGACAAATAAAACCAATGACATGGTTATTTAACTCAATGAACTGAGATTGAGTAATGATTTCCCTTACAAAGATCATTTTGTTAACAATAATTAATTGATTATGAGTATTAATATAGATAAACATAAATCAAGTATAAATGAAATATAGGATATCAAAAGTAATTTCTCTAAAAATCGTAGCATGACATAATATATTTGTATATGATTAACCCAAAGAATGGAAATTGGGTTAAAAAGATCCCTTACCTTGTGTCCAAATTGTCTCGTTCATTATTTATATTCCTAAATAATATAAATAGAATTTTTTACACTTTCTTCATAAAAGTTTTCATATTTTTTATAAATTTTATATAATTTATTATCATTTTATAAAAATTTAAAAATTATTTACATTCATATGGGTTTTTTTGTCTATATTTGGTAATTGAGTGGAAAATGAACTAGTTTTGATTAAAACTATAAATGTTGGAATAATTCCATCATCTCTAGAATGATATTCATGATTTAAATATCATATATATCCATTATATATGTACTTATAATTTTCCATAATATTTGGAGATAAGAAATGAAGTTCCGCATTCGTGGAGACGGTAGTCCACACGTACGCATGAACACTACATTCATTTATTTTTCATATAAAAGGAGTAAAAGAAAAATGATAAATTGATATATAATAATTACAATATAATATATATGTTATATATGTTAAATAATTTTATTAAATACATACATTATACTTTCCATGTTTTGTAATATCGAGTCATATCACTTTGAGGGAGCAGTAGTCTGCACATCCACAAATGAAATTATCATATTTACACATTATGGAATTCGTAAATGTATATTGTAAATAAAAATTAAAGAATAATATAAACAATATAAATATAATTAATATTATATATAAACTCGGTTCCATCATAATGGCCACCATGAGAGGTGGTAGGAGAAAATTGAACAATTGTCATTTCGTGAGGTAGTAGTTCGCCACACACCGAAACAATATATTCATGTCCGTTAGATAGAGGTATGTGTAAGAGTACTTAAAACTATTCTCATAAAAAATCCATATATATTTATGATACTTCATTGGTTATTTAATCAAATAGTAATAATATAATTTTAAGTGTATAAGGAAAATAAATGAAACAAACCTGGGAGAAGACGTTACCTCAAAATCAGGTAACTTCTATTGATTTGAGAAAAAAGTCTTTCTTGATTTACCATCTTCCCATAGTATGGTTTATAGAATGATGGTAGGGACTCTAGGACGGGTATTGGATAATGTTTATTCAAACTAAAATGCTTTTGATGGGTAAGACATTGAGAAGAATAAGTTCCCTTTTATAGAAGAGGTGATGGTCACATTATGAAAGTCTTGAAATATTTATATATTAAAAATTCATATTTTTTTACAAATGGTCCAAAACTCATTTACTTAAAAATTAAGATGATTTTGGTTCTAATAAACATCATCCAATAATTTTTAGACATTTTTTGAATGTTTTTTTAACGTTATATTTTTGGTTTCACCCTTATAATAATGTTTTAAATCTTATTGTAATATTATGTTATTTACACATTGAGGGTTAATTTAATTACCATATCATGCCAAAAGACCCAAAAAAATCACTATTACTTATTTTCCCTTATCATAACCAATTTTAATAATCATTTATTTTATGTGATTTAATGTAATTTGATAAACTATTTAATATTTTATGTTATGGATTATGTCCAATTTGGGAACTATTCATTCTTGAATTTTTTACAAATTCATAAAAACAAATAATTAGAAAAAACATTAAATCATTCATAAAATGATATATTCACCTATATAATTCTTGTATTTCTTTAATAATTTCATAATAAATTTATTTTAGTATTTATAATATCATTTATTTGAATCCATTATTAATGAAGTAATCACTACATCATCATTGTGTCATAATTAATTTTATTTATTTAATGTCTATAAATTATAAAACAAATATCATGATGTAGGTAATACTTTTATATTTCAAATGTTTATTTATAGTCCATTATACGAGTGATATAAACCCACTAAATAATTTTTTTATTAAAAGAAACTTGATTATTATATATTTCTATTTGCATTAAATTAATTCTTATAACATGTCATTATCACACCCATGTTGTTCCATGGGTTCCAAAATAGGCAAAAGGATGCCCATGATCGGAAATATCTCATAAAATAGCATTAGGACATGTGTTAGGGTTGTTTTATATTATTATAATATTATTTTTTACTCTTATTTAACTGATTTACACTTTAACCATGGTAAATAAATATAATTGCTGAAGTTAATATTCATAATATAAAATAATAATGGTTACCTATTAACATAATTTGAACCATATTATTCCAAATGTGGAATTTAGTTTTAAATATTTCAAAGAGAGAATTGGAATATATTAATAAAAAATTAATTCCAATTGTTAAAACTAAAAAGTGGGTTTTTACGAAGTAAAAACCCCCAAAGATTGACATGAGTTTATGTCAAATTTAAAAGAGAATATTCATAAAATGTACAAAATTGGATTAAATGATATAAATATATTCTATTTAATATAAAAATTTAATTATATTTTTTAACCAAATAAATTATATTGATTGAAAAAAAAAATTCAATTTAAATTTAGCATATTTTTACTATGCATCAAAACATGGTAGTTATTAGAAAAATATAAAACTCCATACAACATAAATTTTCATGTTACTCTTCTAAAGAATCATATTATAATGTCATATAGAACTTATAATGGTTTAAATTAAAAAAGGATGCTCCATCAAAAGGTGTTAAACCTTTATTTTTGAAAAATGCTACCTTTATCTAAAGAATTGAATTTGTTCTTATATATTATATATAAAACAAATAATATGAATTTAAACCAATAAATTGAAAATATATAATATTCTTTTTATTAAATACAAACACATAAAGGGTAATATGATTTTATTAAAAATAATTCTATTTTTAATTAGGTTATCATAAAAACACATTCTTTATATTCAATTGATTTTTATTTCCATCTCTAATAAATTTGGTAACCAATGAATCATTATTTAAACTTTGGAAAATCATATTTCAAAATTCATTTTAAAATATTCAATCCCTCCAATCCAAATTCTAGGAGTGAACTACCATTTAAAAAAAATTATTATTTTTGTATTATTTTTTGGTATAATTTAATGTTGTGTACAATGTAAGATTTTGGCGAAACCTTTTATTTTGAGTCAAGTAAACTATATGAAAATGGACCCCATTAAAAATAAATCAATATATTATTCATAAATATTAATATAAATGAAAAATAATTATTCTATAAATATCTAGGTTGTAACATCATTCCCCTTTTGGAAATTTTACCCTCGCAATTTTAAAATTTTGCTCTGAAACATCATTGAAAATCCCACATCAGAAAAAGAATCGTTAAAAATATCACTATACAAGAATTAAATAGAAGCTCAAATGTCACCTAAGATAACACATATTATAATTACATGTTGGAAAACTTTGACATGGATTAAAAACTGACAATGAAGTTTTTATGGAGAGTGATAGAAAACATGATCATAATAAAGTTAATAATCTGAAAACCACAAACATCAAACGGGTTAAATGATCTTAGATTTACTAGTTTGAAATTTAAATGGAAATCATTTTTAAATTTGGGTCCTTTTAATAAATTATAAAATCCATTTTACTACTTAGAATAAGAACATATGGAAACATACATACTTGGTCAGTAGTGTTTCTTCGTTTAATAAGTATCTACAGAAAAATCCACTTTTCTCCAACCTATGAGTATTGACGATGACTAAAAGTCACCTGAAGTTCTAGAATAAACATCAATAGAATAATATAATCCAAACAAAAAGAATAATATATTTACCGTGTCTTTAGACATTAACAAAATCCAAAATGGTGAGTACATGATAAGATAATTCTCCAAAAATGATAATCATTTATAAGCCTAAAGAATATATTTAATCATAAAAATTCAACAAAAAACACCTAATGGTCAACAAAGACCATTCAATAAACAATTTTCATTAAAATTATTCAAAATAATCCAAACATAGATTGAAGCACAAATGTTCATAAGGATTTGACCACATAGTCATCCATGATAAATTATTAATTTTATGTCCAAATATAACCAAACCCGTCAGAAAGCCTCATACTTAAAATTATTTATCCTAATAGCATGTTCTCCATGAAAGGTTAATCATTTACACCAATAGGCCAAATCTCCATTTTTATATAATAAACACATAGATTCTTCCAAAATGAAATTCAATCACTACTCTTAAAATGAAATCCCATATTATTAATTGTCCTTAGGGACATTGTGTTCCCAAAAGAGAGAACATCTTATAAAATAACATGTATCACTTAATCACCATGTAATTTTGATATCCATTTGATTAAACCTAATTGAAAAATATCATATTATTCATTATATATAAATTCAGTTAACTAAAAATAATAATTTATACTGACTAGGGACATCATATAACCCAATGGTAGGTGATTCACCCATGTCTCCCTTCAGTTGTGGGTTTGATTCCCATGGTCTTGTTGGACGCGGTGGGTAGTCACACATCCTGTGGGTTGTCCTTTTTATAAAACCATTTTGTTCTTATAATTTTCTCAAAAATTACCATAACTTGTGTTACCCTCAAAGGTTATCTAATACCTTTCCTTTTAAATGCCAAAATCTAATAACCATTAATCAACTCAAAAAAATATCACATGAACCCCTACAGTTATCTATTATGTCCCCACAAGAAAAGATAATTATTCCGTGAATAAAATTTCCAAATATCAAACGTTAGGGTTACACAAAATAGAAGAATTATTCCAATATAACCCCATAATAAAAGGATAATTATTACTTTTTAAACGTTTAATCATCATACAACCTACCATAACTCTTGAATCCCTTATATATAGTCTACTTCCTCATCTAGTTTTCTTCATAATCCATCAACTATGCATTTCTACTTTATTTCTTAATAAATCATTCTATAAGATTGAATATCCTCATCATTTATAAATATCCATACAATGATGCTTCATTTATTATGGATAAAAAAATAAATGATTCCTTCAATGTAGAGATCAGGATCTTTAAGATGTTCCATTTCTATATCAGCTTGTTTCACCACTTTCAAAAAGTAAATTTTCACTCCACTTTATTTATTTCACATTTTTATAGTGATGTAGAAGATATGATCTTGAAATCATATGAAAAAGATACCATGACCCGTAAAATTGTTTTAGAAATGAGTAGGTGTTGGATAACTCAAAAAATTTCTTGCAAGTGATTTTAATACTCAAGAGGCATTAAAAATCATTCAAAAAGGATTTTTTACATAATAGTGATGATCAAATCATTGCATATTGATAATAAGGTTGTGAAAGATCTCTTTCTATACATCTTGAAAAATCATTCTTTATCGATGGAAAATTATCATCAATTATACATGAAATTAATTATTTAAAAAAATAATCCTCTATATAGTACAAATATGATAAAAAAATTTATATTAATATAATAAATCAACCTCATTATATCTTCATTTTTTAGGTATTTTTATTATCAAAGTAATTTAACAAAATCATCCAACTCTTTCCATATGAAAATAACCTTCTTGGATATATGAGATCCTTTACCTACACCTATATAACATCCTAACCTCTAAAGTAATCTAAATTAACCTATGATACCAATTGTAAGTCCCCATCCATAAACATTACATAATCTTGAGATATGTCATGAATTTACATTCAGAATATCTTCAGCTTTATAGTTTTAGATAATTATGACATAAATATTTCATTACATATCAAAAATTACAAAGTAAACACTTATACTATATCGAATTTTTCTCAATAATAAAACACCTTAAAATAAAATAAGTGTTCTTTTCATGATAAAAGTATTATTGAATTATTTGGTTCTCTTACCCTTCCTTATACCTTATGAAAAGCATTTAAAAAATAGGATGGGAATAAAAATCCCACTTTGTGTTATAAAATATTAAAAGAAAACATTTTTCCATGAATACATACAAATCAATAAAATAATACCTTTCAATCATAAAACATAATCTATTTAATATACCCAATGAAATCGTAAGATTTATAAATAACTCCAAAAAATCATACATCATTAAGGTATCTAGTGGAATCTATAATATACTTACATTGTAGCTTTCAAATATATGTAGGGCGTAACCTACATGGTTATGTTTTGAATACCCATAACAATATATTACCTAAATCTCATAGGATAAACCTTAATGTATACCTCTATCAAGTTACCCAATGCATTGGAGGGATATCATGGGCTGACTCGCCCTAGATTTATCATAGAACCACCAGTATTTGGATTTTCATGAAACCACCTATCAAATTTTCATGTACCATTACATAATCTTTACACATAAAATATTGAAATTATAAACACATAACTCATAAATAACAATAAATCAATTCAATATATTGATATATTCAATCCATTCCAAAAAAAAATTAAACATTTAATGAATATATTTTTGAATCAATGTTCCCCAAACCACTTTATAAAACATAAAGGAATTATAATTTTAAAACAATAATATTCATATAATTAAATCCTTAAAAATAATTTTAAAACATGGACTTTATTGAGAATGATTTAGTAGAAGAAATCATGAAAACATTTAAAATGATGTTTTGGTTAAAGAGTCCCTTATAACAAGAGAAAATACGTGAATAAAAATAACTAAATAATAATATTAAAAACATATAGCATCATGAGAATAAGAAGATTCATTATATATTATTTCAATGGGTAGTATATAGACTATATTAAAGTGAATTGATGGAAAACAAAAAATAAGCCTTAATGGATGTAAATTGCGACGAAATCCCTTAAAAATAGAATATAGGTATAGTAAGGATAAGTAAATGAAATAATTATTTGTGGAAAGAATTAATACACCCAGTATAAGTGGATAGTAAATGTAAAACTATCAGAGGTCATTCACAGATAATCTTGTTAAAACAGAACTGATGACATTGATATTTAACACAATGAAATGAGATTGAGTTAAGATTTCCCTTACAAAGACTATTTTATTAATAAAATAGATACATTCTATGTATTCAATGTAAATACAAATAAGTAATTTATAAATAAAATATAGGATATAAAATGTTATTTCTCAAAAAATAATAGCACGACATAATCCAGAATTCAAAGATTAACCCAATGAATAGAAATTAGGTTTAGAAGTTCCCTTACCTTGAGTTCGATTTGTCTTGTTGATTTTTTATATTCTAGGATAATAAATATATGTTAATTTATATTTCTTCATAATTTTTTTGATTTTTATGAATCATTTTATATTATTTATTATCATGTTATAAAAATAATATATTTTTTATGTTCATGTGGGGTGTTATTTTGATATTTGGTACTTGAGTCAAAAATGAACATGTTTTGAATAAAAAAATTTTGGGTATAATTCCATTATCTACAGAAATATATTCATGATTTAAATATCATATATATCTATTAAATATGAACTTATTGTAATGTATTACTTTTTGAGATAAGAAATTAAATACACCGTTTATGGAGATGGTAGGTTGTACGTACTCATGAACAGAAAATTCATTTATATTTCATGTTAAAGGAGTGACAAATAAATAATACATATATATAATATATTTAAATTATAATTTATATGTTATATTTGTTACCAAAATTTATTAATTCAATCTATTATACATTCTAGGAATGGCATGTATGAGTCATATCACATTGATGGGGAAGTAGTCTTCACTTCTGCAAATGAAATTATCGTATTTAAACATTATGGAAACCATAAAAATAGGTTTTAAGTAAAAATTACCAAATAATATAAAAAATATAAATATAATAAATATAATATATAAATATAGTTCCTTCATAATGGCCACCATTAGAGATAGTAATAGAAAATTGAACTATCATCATCTCATGAGGCCTTAGTTCTCCAAATACCGAAACAATATATTCGTATCCATTAGATGGAGGTGAGTTTAAGTGTAGTGACAATACATCTCCTAAAAAATCATAGTATATTAAGGATAATTGTGTTTTTATTTAATCAAATTATGAGTACATAATAAGTAGTGTATAAGGAATATAAAGGGATATAACTTCAGAGAAGATGTTACCTAAACATCGTGTAACTTTTTTTGATTTAAGAAAAAAGGATTCCATGAATTGCATTTTACCAATGTAAGATTTCTATGAAGCATGTAGGGATTCATGTAATTGTATTGGACTATTTTTTTCTAAACTAAAACTCTTTGGAATAGTGATATAAAGAGAAGAATATGTTCACTTTTATATAAGAGGTGAAGAGCTCTTTAGAAAAGTCATTAAATATTACATTATTATAAATTAAATTTAGATTATAAATTGTATAAGGTTCATTTAATTAGAAGATAAGATGATTTTGGTTCTAATACCCATCATTAAATAAATTTTATACAAGTTTTGAGTGATTTTTCTACCCTTATATTTTTTTGTTTCACCCTTTTTTTAACCTTTTTAAAATTACATCGATATCATGTTATTTACACATTGTGGGTTAACATAATTACCATATCTTTTCAAAAGACCCCCAAAAATGAAATTTATTAATAACATACCTTATCATAATCATTTGGGTGAAGAATGGATTTTCATAAATTTAATATCTTTATTAAACTATTTTATTTTTCATGTTATGAATTATGTCAAACATGTTCACTATTCAAACTTGAGTTTTTTAAAAAAATCATAAAAAATTGATTTCTTTAAAAAGTATTATTAAATTAATATTAATATGTCATATTCACTTATAGAATTCGGGGTTGATTTTTATTATGTCAAATAATATTTATTTTGATATTTATAATATCATTTATTTTTTTCTTTTATTAATGAAGCAGTCTCTGCATCATCATTGAGTCATAATTAAATTTATTTATTTAATGTATAAAATTTATAAATAAAATTTCGTGATACAGGGAATCAATTTTTATTTATAATTAGTATTTATAGTCGAATATATCAGTTATATAACCCAACATTATAATTGTTTTAGTAAAAGATGCATGTTTATGTTATATCTCTCATTACATTAAATTTATTCTTATAGCATGTCATTATCACAATCAAGTGTCTCCATTGGAGCCAAAAATAGACACAAAGATACCCATGTTTAAAAATATCTAATCCAACAGTGTTAGGACATGTGTTGGGGTAGTTTAATTTTATTATAATAATATTTTTTTAACCTTATTTACCTAATTTACCCCTTAACCATGGTAAATAAAAATTTATTACTAAGGTTACTATTCATAATATCCTATATATAAATGTTTAATATTCAAAAAAGTTGGACCTTATTTTTTAAATTATGTAATCCACTCTTCCAAATAAAAACTCAAAATTGGAAGAAATTAATTTAATATTAATTCTGGTTGTTAAATCCAAAAAAGCATGTGTTTATGAAATAAAAACTACCTAAAAATTTACAAGTGTTTATGTCCAATTTAAATGATAAATTACATAAAATGGCTAAAATAAGAATAAATGATGGAAATATATTCTATTGAAAAATTAAAACAATTAAATAATATTACTTAAACATATAAATTATCTTGATGGAAATAATTTCTTTTAATTAATATTTAGCGTAATTTTACTATTCATCAAAAAAAGATAGTTATTCGAAAAATATAAAAATTCATCCAAAGTAAATTTTGATGTCCCTATTCTAAAGAAGATGTTTATTTTGTGAAATATAACATATAAATGTTTCAGAATCTAAATTTAAAAAAAATTCTCTATCAAAATGCGTTAAAACTACATTTTTAGAAAAATACTTGTTTTATCTGAAAAGTTGAATATTTTTTTTATATCCTATTAATAAAACAAATAATATTAATTTATAACATTACATTGAATATATAAAATATTTATTTCATTAAATAAAAATCCATAAATGGTGGTGTGAGTTTATAAATACAATTATTCTCTTTTTAAATAGGTTTTCATAAAAACTCAACATTTATATTCAGTAGGATTTTATATCCATTTCTTATAAATTTGTTTACCAGTTAATAATTAATTAAATATTCCTAAACCATATTTCAAAATTTAGATGATTCTATTCATTCCCGCAATTCCAAAAACTAGGTGTTAACAACCAATTAAAATAATAATCTTATTTTTGTATTCTTTTTTGGTATAACTCAATGTTGTATGCAACGTACCATCTCACAGAAAAATGTTATTGTGTGTCAAGTACCAAATCAAAAAAATATTCTTATTCAATGTAAAATTATTATATTCATCATAAATATTAATCTAAACTAAAAATTATTATTATATAAATATCTAGGTTGTCAAAATATTCCCCCTTCTATAAATTGTGTCCTCGCAATATTAAAATTTTTCTTATATTCATCATGGAAAATCCCACATCTGAAAAAGAATCAATAAAAATATAACTATAAAAGAAAAAATATAATCTAAAAGGTCACATGAGATAACACATATTAGGATTCCATCTAGTAAAAAATTGATATTCAAGAGAAACTAACCATCATGTTATTATGAAGAGTGATAGATAATAACATCAGAAGAACATTAACAATCTGAAAACCACATTCTTGTGATAGGTTAAAGGGTCTATTATTTTCTAGTTGGAAAGGTAAATGTAAAATATTTTATTTTAAGGTCCTTTTCATAATGTTGAGAAATTTTATTACAACTTAGAATAAGAATATAAGGAAACATAATTAATTATCAAATAGAGTTTCATCCTATAATAAATATTTACCAAAAACTCGTCGTTTCTCCAAAAAATGAGTATTTAAGATGCCTTGGTCACACATAAAGTGCTAGAATCAACTTCTAGAGAATCACATAATCCAAAAAAGATGAATAATATATTTACCGTGTTTTTAGACATTAACCAAATCCGTAATTTTGAGTAAAAGATCAGAAAATTCCCCAAAAATAATAATCATTTCTAAAAACACTACTTTTAATCTCCAAAATTCATTAATCAATACCCAATTTCAACAAATATCATTCAATAAACAATTGTCCTTAATGTTATTAAAAATAATCCAAACTAATATTGAAACCCAAAATTTTAGAAGGATTTTGTCACATATACTTTCATAATGAATCATTACTTTTATGTCCAAATAACACCACGCCCTCTTAAATCCTCATATATTAATTTATTTGACCTAATATCATCTTCTCCATTGGTTAGTTAATAATTTCCATAAACAACACAAATCACAATCTGTCTATAAAAAAATATATTATTCCTAAAAAATAAATCATTACTCTTCATATAAAATCATATAGTATTTAATTTGCCTTAGGGAAGTTGTGTTCCCAAAAAAGAGAATGTGTTCCAAAATAACATTTATCACTTAACCACCACGTCATTTTACTATAAAAAGTATTCCCATTTTATGAAACATAATTTCCAGAAATCAACATATTCTTGATCTATAAAATCATTTATCTAAAAGATAAAGCAATACTAACTAGGGACTTCAAGTTTCTCAGTGGTAGGTGATTCCCCCTTGTCACCCTTCGTTTGTGGTATTGATTCCCACAACCTTACTAGACATGATGGGTTTCCACCCATCCTATAGGTTTATCATTTTCAATAAAAAATCATTCTTAGAACACTCTAAAAAATAAGATAATTTCCTCAAAAACATCCACAACATGCCTCATCCTCAATGGTTATCCAATATCTTTCATTTTTCATCCAAAAATGTTATAATAATTAATCACCGCAAAAAAGATCATATGAACCCCTAACATTATCCATTATGTCCATATAGGAAAAGATTATTCTTCCATGAATAAAATTTTCACATATCAAACGTCAGGGTTACACATAATAGATAAATACTTCCAAAGTAATCACATCATCAAAGTATCATTAATAATTTTAAACATTTCATCATCAAACAATCTACCATTACTATTGAGTCCCTTATATGTAGACTTATTTCTAATGAAGTGTTCTTCATAATCCATTAACTATGCATTTACACAATATTTATTAATATATAATCAATATATATTGAATATGGTCATCATTTATAAATAACATTAAAATGATGCTTCTATATTTATGGTTAATAACATAATTCATACCTTCATTCTACATATCATGTTCTTCAGGTTGTTCAGTTTCTCTTTTGGCATGATGTCCTACATTCAAAAATTAAACATTCTCTCCACTTATGTAATATCACTTTTTGATAGTGTTGGACAAGAAAGATCTTGATATCCTACAAAAAAGATACCATGACCCATAAAATTGTTTTAGAAATGAGTAGGTGTTAAATAACTCAAACAATTTCTTGGAGGTGATTTGAATTTTCAAGAAGCTATCAAAATCAATATAACAAGATTTTTCCATCATAATTTTGATCAAATTATTGGGGGTGGACAATAAGGTTGTGTAAGATCACTTTCCTTCAATATTTGAAAATGAACCTTTATCTACAAAAGGAATCATCATCTAAACATGAAACCAATTAATATGAAAAGTAATCCTCTTTGGGTTTAGATAAATAAAAAATTTTATTTTACTCTAATCAATCAACCTCTATTTATCTCCCTTGTTAATGTTTTTTCAGTAAAACCTATTTACCACAAACATATAATTGATTCCATATAATAATATCCATGCTTTTTATATGAGATCATTTACCTAAACCTAAATAACATCCTTACCTCTAAGGTTATCCAAACTGACCACTAAAACCAACTGTAAGGACTTAGCCTTAAACATTACATAATAATTAGTTAAGTCAAGAATTCACATTGAGTATCGTTTCAGGTTTATATTTATAAGGAAGTATACCATTAATATTACATTACATCTCAAATATTAAAAATTGGACACATTACTCGATCTAATTTTTTCTTAACAATTAATATCCATCAAATAAAACAAGAATGTTTTTATTGATAAAAATATTCTTGAATTCTTCCTTTCTCTTGAACTACGTATACCATATGAAAAACATTTCAAAAACATGTGATTAGAATAAAAATTCATAGTATGAGTTATTAAATTATAAAAGAAAACTTTAGTCCATGAATACATACAAATAAATAAAATATTAATTTTCACTCATAAAACATTACCTCTTTAATATACCTCATGAAATAATAAAATTTATGAATAACTCATAGAAATTATAAATCATAATGGTATGGTGTGCCATCAATAACATAATTAATTTGTGTCTTTCATATCCACAAAGTATTAACATTCTTGGTTACGTTTAGAATACCTATCAAAGTATATTCCTGAAATCTCTTAGGAGAAACATTAACGTTCACCTCTGTCAAGTTACCCAATGAATTAAAGAGATATCACAGGCTCACCCACCCATGTAATGTCATGGAACAACCTTTATTTGGAGTATCACATAACCAACCATTATATGTAAAAGTAACATTACATTATTATAACATATAAATAATTTAAATTATCAACATTTTAGTCTTCAATCACAAGAAATCAAATTAGTATATTGAAATATTCAATCCATTTCCAAAATAATTAAAAAAATTAATAAATGGATTATTTAATTATTGTGTCATATTTTATATTGAATCATTTAATTGAATTATCATTTTAAAAAATTAATTTGCATATAAATATATCTATAAAACCATTTGGAAAACATGGACATTAATTATAATGATTTAGAAGAATATATCTTCAATATATTTAAAATGATCTTTTAGTTATAGATTACCTTACCAATTAAGAAAACACTTAAAAAATTAATTAAATGGTAACATTAAAAAACTTATAATATCCTGAGAATAATAATAATCATTATATAATATGGAAAAGGTAATTATAAACCCCATAAAAAGAGAAATGGTGAAAAACAAATTAAGTCTCAGTGGAATCTATATTGATACAAAATACCTTACAATGATCATATCCTTTTATTAATGTTAAATCAGTTGTATAATTATGTGTTAAAATTATTAACACTCTCAATAAATGTAGATATTAATTATAAAACAATATTATTACATTTACACATATTCATGAAAAAACAAAACCAATGACATGGATATTCATCTTAATAAAATGTTATTGAGATAAGATTTCCCTTACCAAGAACATTTTGTTAATAAAATAGACCGATTACGTCTATTCACTATAAAAAGACATAAAAAAGTATAAATACAAATATATCATATCAAACTTTATTTCTCATATAATAATATCACAACATTATCCAAAATTATATGATTAACACTATGATTAGAAATTGGAGTAAGAAGTTACCTTAACTTGAGTCAAACTTGTCCCGTTCATTCTGTACATTATTTAATAATAAAAGTAAGTTAATATATAATATAATCAGAAACTTTTATATGTTTAGTACTAATTATATATTATTTTTTATCATTTTACAAAAATTACGTAATTATTTATCTTTATATCGTACATTTTTTTCGATATTTGTTACTTAAGTAGAAATTGAACTTGTTTTGATAAAAATTATATATGTGGTCATAAGTCCATAATATCCCAAATTATATTAATGATTTAAATATCATATATATCCAGTATATATTCATTTATAATCTTACATAACATTGGTATATAAGAAATGAGTTTCACCATTCATAGAGACGGTAGGCTATACATACCAATGAGTGCTACTTTCATTTCATTATCACCTAAAAGGAGTGAAGTCTAAAAAATATATAGGTGTATTATAATTGTATTAAAATATATATGTTATATATGTTACATAAGTTTATTAACAACACCATTTATATATAACATGTATGGAATGAACAAGCCATATCACTTTGATGGGGCTGTAGTGTGCACCTCCTCAAATTAAATTATAGTATTTACAGATTGTGGAAAGCATTAAGGTATGATGTAAATAAAAAATAAAAATTCATATAGAAAGTATAAATATAATATATATGATATATAAATAATGATCCATCATTATGTCCACCATGAGAGGTGGTAGATGGAAATTTAATAATCATTATTTCATGAGGCAGTAGTTCGTCAAACAGAGAAAAAATATGTTTGTATCCATTAGACGGAGGTGTGTGTAAGTTTAGTATTAATCATTATCATAAGAAAATACCAGTATATTATGGACACTAGTTTTGTTTTTTAATTAAATAATAATATGTTCATATGGATTAGAGAAATAAAATAATGGAATAAATCTTGAGAAAATACATTACCACAAAATTGGTCAAGTTTTCTTTATTTGAGCCACAAGGCATTCTAATATTATGTTCTACGAAAGGTATGGATTCTAGGAGTAAGGGATGGATTATAGGAATAATATTTGATAGTGTGTTTTAAAAATAAAACTCTCAGGGATATTGAGATAAAGAGATGAATATGTTTCCTTGTATAGACGAGGTGAGGGGCATTATTAGAATGCCTTGAAATATTAATTTATCATAAATTATTTTTCAATTAAAATTGGTCCAAAACTCATTTTATTAGAATATATGATGATTTGTTTCTAATAAAAATTATCTTATAATTTTTATAGATGTTTTTAATATTTTTTAATCGTTATATTTTTGGTTTAACCGTTATTTTACCCTTTTAAATCTTGTAGTGATATCTTGTTATTTACACATTGTAGGATAATATAATTACCATATAATGTCAAAAGTCCCAAAGAAAAGTAATATATGAGATATTTGGCCTTCTAATAGCCATATGGATGAATATTATATTTTTAGGAATTTAATTTCTTATAATAAACTATTTTATATTTTATAATATGAATTATATCAATTGAGGACACTATTTATAGATAACTTTTTTAGAAATTCATATCATCTTGATTACATTGAATTAAAGACATTGAATATATCCTAAAATGTCACATTCACCTATATAATTATCTAATGAAATTAATTTTGTCAAATAATATTTAATTTAATATATATTATGTCATTTATTTGAATTCTATGTTAATGATGCAATCATTGTATCATCATTGTGTCTTAATTAAATTTATTTATATAATGTCTACCAATTATAAATAAAATATCATGATTTAGGGAATCTTTATAGATGTATAATTATTATTTATAGAAAAGGATCACTACTAGAAATTTAAGTTTTTGCGCCTCTTGATGTGGGCGACCGCCATTGGCGGTCGCTAATGTTAATGTAAAATTCCAGAGGGAATTTTCCCGCGCGTGCATCTTCTTCTTCCCGCCTGCTTTAGCCGCAGGAAATCTCGATGCCGCACGCCGCCCCATTCCGCCGCACGCCGCCACCTCACTTCATGCCATACCATGTTTCCTTCGTGACCGCCATATACATCCGAACTACCTGAACCCTTGCCTCGGACATCCGACGACCTCATCCTCAACACCCGTATAACCCAACATCCACCGCCGCTGTTTGTCTGCCATGGCCGGTGGGGGGAAGCTCATGTGTCCCTTGCAGAAAATATGCCGAGACGATGACCCGCATGAGGACCACAGTGCCACATGAGGACCAGCAGAATGCTGTGTCGATGTGAAACATTAGCGACCGCCAATGGCGGTCGCTAATGGGCTTTACCGACGAAGCTAATGCGACCGCCAAAAGCGGTCGCTGGGCGGTCGCTAAAGCCCATTAGAGACCGCTTTTGGCAGTCGCTAAAAGCAACATATCTAGTAGTGGATAGTTATTATATATCCCACATTAATGTTGTTTTAGTAAACAACACATTCTTATGTTACATTTCACTTTATATTAAATTGCATTTTCTGACATGTCATTATCACACCCAAGTGGGTACATGTCATCCCAAAATCAATACATGTATGAACATGGATGGAAATATCTCATCCAATCAGATTTGGACATGTGTTAGGGTAGTTTTATATTATTATTATATTATTTTTTTACCCTTATTTAATTGATTTACCTTTTAACCTTGGTAAATAAAAATAATTAATCATGTTACTATTCATAATGTCCAAAAATGAAATGGAACTATTCAAACAATTTTGAACATCTGATTCCAAATAAGGAATACATTTTTTCAAATTCAAAACACTAAATTTGAAGAAAAAATTTTAAAATTAATTCCTATTTTCAAAACCTAAAATCAGGTTTTTAAAAAGTAAAAACTATCAAAAATATAACATGTTTTCTTGTCGAATATCTAGGTAAAATTACTTCCATTGACCAAAATATAATTAAATGATAGAAATATATTTTATTTATACATTAAAACAATTAAATATTATTATTTATCAAATTAAGTTATCTTGATTGAAAATTATTCTTTTAATTAATATTTATCATATCTTTACTATTAATCAAAATATGAGATTTATCAGAAAAATACAAAAAATCCATCCAAAGTAAATTTTGATGTCCCTATTATAAATAAGAAGTAAAATTTGACAAATAGAACATATACTAGTTCTAAAGCTAAATTTTTAAGGGTTCTCCCTCAAAAGGTAGTAAACCTTCATTTTTTGAAAAATACTTTTATCTGAAAAACTAGATCCATTCTTATATCATAAATATAAAAACATAAAATATGAATTTAAAACATTAAATGAAATATATAACATATATTTTTCATAAAATAAGCATCGATAATGTTTTATATAATTATATAAACACAATTATATTCTTTTTAAATAGGTTTTCAAAAAAACACATCCATTATATTCTATTAGTTTTTATATTCAATTTCAAATAAACATGGTAACCAATAAATAATTTTTTAAACATGTGTAATCCATATTGAAAAATTTAGATTATTCTATTCAATATTGAAATTCCAATGAAAGGGAATTAACTACAATTTAAAATGTTAATATTATTTTTGTATTATGATTCTGCATAACTCAATGTTCATTGCAACATAAGATTTCAGAGATACCTGATATTGTATGTCGAGTATACAATCCGAAAAGTCATATAATTTAATATAAATTTAAAATATTTTTCATAAAAATTAATATATACGAAAAATTATTACTCTATAAATACATGGGTCATTACAATAAAAATGTATAGGGAAACAAAAATCTTTTACCTATGATATTATTGTAAATATTTTCTCTATTATGGAATGATAAAATATATAGGACATTTTATATGAATATGAAACTATTTAGGGAATCATCGTATGGATTAGATCTATATCAAATCCAAATGTTATTAATATTATATTAGATTGGGTTGTATTAATGTAATTAATTTATATTCAATTCATTTATATGCATTTTTTATTGGATTAAATACTTCTATGTTAGATCAGTCTGAGAATGATATGTATGTTGTATCTTTTAGATCCATTTCCTCTTTATTAATATACATATGAATATAAAATTCTATTTCAGTTTATTTTGGGTAGATATGGTTTATTTTTGTTTTACTCAGTTTAGATTAGTTTAATTTTGATTAGTGTATTTAGTTAGGTTCATTTTGATGTTATCTTTAGGTGTTAAATTCAATTCATATTTGGGATGATCAATTAAATTTAATACTGTTCATTTCAATTAAATTCCCATAATATTTTTTTGGTTCAATTCGATTCAATTTAGTGTAATTAATTTCTACAAAATTTCGTTTATAATAGTTTTTACATGTTGTTATAGTATAGTTCAACTTAGGTTCATTTGTATTGATATTAATTCATTTTAATTTTATTCAGTTCTGGTTGGTTTTGGTCTCTTATAGAAAGTTTGTACCCTTTGTGTTTATTTTATGTATATCATGTTTGATTTATATTGAGTCGGGTATAGATATTTAAGATTATTTATATCGTGGTTAATTATATTCTTATAGGGTCTGTTAGACTTTATATGTAACAAAATTAATTCCCATATTAAATGAATCTATTCACATGTTTATAAGTTAATATTTATTGAACTATGTACATTGTAATATTATTTAAATATTAACATGTAAAAATAAAATTTATTTATATATTAATATGTAATCTATATTGATATGTAATATATGTATTTATAATGTTAGTTCATTAATATAATTTACAGTTTATATGTTCATTTATTTAGTTTACAGGTTAAATATAATATAAATTTTAAACCACTTAATGAATATAGAAACCATTTAATGTCTACTATTTACAGTTTATATTTTATATATAAATTAAAATCACATTATATTTAATGTAATCTATTAATATTTTATAATTTATATGTAAATTTTCATAGTTATTATATTAATGTGGATTATTCTGAAAACTAAATTCATTATATATATTTACATCCCACATATCTATGCATACATATATATAATCATGGGAACTCATAGTTGGAATTTAGTCTATTGGTATACTGAGTGAATTTGGAGACCTATTTCTCCCAAATATAGGCATTGATTTTCAAAACATGAAGATCATATCTATTAGAAAACATTCCACAAAACCTGATCACTAAAATAACATACTATATAGAATAAAATCATTTTACTATATCTCAAATGATTTGATACAAAAATATTTAATCATGTTGTTAAAAAAGAGACCTGGAAATATTCATGTGAGTGGGAATCAACCTTTAATAAATTTTCCACAAAGGGAAAGGATTTATAATCTTGTGACTCATTATGAAGAGTTTCTGGAATCATTCAATGGTGCAATAAACAAAAGAAAAAATTGGAACTAAAACATGGAAGTGAAAATAATACTTAAGACCATATGATCAAGGATATAGTAAAAATTCAAACATGAGTTTATGTGATAAATATCTATTTTATGATGATATAATTTCAAGAAATCATTTATTAAATGGAAAATTTTGAATCCATATGTATCCAAATTAGGTAAATCAAATTAACATGGTAAGTATGAGTTGAGAAAACATATGAAAAGTGGGAAATCCAGGAATTCAAGGGAAAATTAATAGAGGAATGTAATTAATCTTTTTTAAAAACTATTTCCTCCAAATATAGAGTACCTTAATTAGAGGGACCAATTAGAAATGCCTTTTAGGGACCCATATATCCTTATACAAGTTTGAATATTTATAATAACCATTGAAAAAATAATCAAAAAATCACTTTTTAATTCATGATGGTAGGAGGAATCACTAAGGATGAGATCAGGATGAGAGGAGGGAGCCAAGTTCCAGGGCTTCTTATGGGAGGAGGGGAGAGGTGATTCATGGAGTTAGGATTTGAGGAGGGGAGTTTTGCTGATGTTATCCAGGATCATAGTAGTGGATAAGGGTATGCAATTGAGTAGGGGGAGCCATAATCTAGGGCTGGGAATTGAAGTAGTAGAGCGAGGATGGGATTTGAGTTGGGAGAAGTGGGAATTAGGATTACAGAAGGGGTAGTGAGATAGAAGAATGGGAAATCAGGAATCCATATTGAAACAATTCAAAAAATCACCATTTGAAAACGATAGGATATTCTAATTGTTATTAACAAATCATTGAGATAGACTTTGGGAAAAAACCATTCCAAATGGTTAGGAAATACCATTGGGATTTGTTTGTTAGAAAACCACCCATTTCTAGTAGTGTATGTCATATTATGATAAGAATTTTTGGGAGACATTTTACCTTCAAAATATTAGCTTAATCCCATCAATGATATGGTCATTCTTACTCTTTGGATTATGTGCATTGATGTTTCTATCATTCATTCTGGTAGGGACTATTTTTGAATGGCGGAATGAACTATATTACATCATATCATTGTGAAACATAATTTACAATATCAACACTAGTTATGTACATAATATAAAATAAAAAAATTTATACATGCTAATCACACAATCATAAAGATGGTATCTTTGGGGATATATTTATTTTCAAATTCATCATAATGGATTGTGAAGAAAATATGAATTATCCTAATTCTTTCTTTGAGGAGTTTCAAAAAGAGGTTTATTAAGACTTGTTTTCATAGGAAAGGTGATGATTAAGACAAGGAAAACATTACCTTTTCATAGTTATTACCCATACTTATATCTATTCCAAATTCGCATCCACATATAGTATACATACATGGTTGTATTTCTTATGAAAACCACACAATCTCATCTATAAAAAATCATTAGGATATTATTCTATACATATCATAAAATTATATCATTGGGATATTTCAACTCACCTATTTTTTTCAATAATATAACTCTCAAGGATTCTACTAAATATACTAATATATAAAATATTACAAACTGACCCTAGTTCCCTTATGTTGGTCTATTTTTTATTACATTGGCATAAGATATATTATATCACATCTTAAATTGATGAATATTTTAGTAGTAGTATTATACTATAACCATAGTAGAAATTAAAATCACATTTTAAAACATAAAACACACAATGTGTTTTTATTGAGAATGACAATATTATCCTTATAATAAGCTGATACATCAATCACAAAACACTTCTTGGTATCCCGTGGAAAATTAAACATAACAAAAGGGAAATATCAAATTCATGGAATGGGTAAGCATATAGCATATGATGTGAATAAATATTCCATAATAAATATGGAAATGTAAATAACAAAAACAATATCCATATAATCAAAAAAATTAAATTAATATTGAAGGAATAAATAATTACAAAACAAAGGAATTTATATAATCACATGAACAAGAAACAGAACCATGGATATTTTTTCTAATCAAATAATCACAAGAAATATCAATAATTGAATTCATAATGACTAAATTCATATTGCTGGGAATCTAAAATATACCACCTTGGACTACTTCAATTACATCTAATATCATCGAGGAATTGTTCCCAGACATCTATATAAATTTGTATGTCCTCGACCAAAATATAGTCCAATTTTTCTAAAGATACATATCATTGCATCAAATGGGATATAGAGAGCTCCTCTAATAACTTTAATATTCTGTTTCATTCCACATTTTAAAGGGATGAATCAAAATAAATATAAACATTTATATTGAAAAACTCTCAAAGGAATTTTTAATACATTCCGTGTTCAATAAACAAAATTATAAACAATTCAATGTAACATGGTGAATGGTAATAAAATTGTACATTTTTAAGAAAACGTATTATAAACCATCAAAAAAAAAGAAAAATGATGATATAAATACAAAATATCCCCTATGGATCATACATTAAATAATTAGTGTATGTCTTTAAAGAGTTCAAATAAAATAACATATATTTAAAATCATTTTTGATCAAAATTAAGTTTACACATTGAAAATATTTTAAAAACTAAATGATTATAATATATATTAAAACACCTTTTATGTGAAAATATCCTTTTAGAACATGTAATATAATCATTAAAAGATTTATTTTTTATGATGGCATATTATTATTTCAATATTTTGTACATTAATGCAATGATTCCTTTAATATTTTCTGTAAAATCCATATTTGAAATTTTCATAAAATGGCATGAAGATTCCATAAAAAATTATAAGTATTAAAATTGGGTAGAAACTATTTTATAAATCATTTTAAAAATGTTCAAATTATTTTTTAAACTTTTTTATAAAACATGAGTTTCGATGAAAAAGGATTTCTGAATGAAGAGATAATAGTGTCATATTTTATTAAAAACATTTTCATAATAATTTTAATTAAAAAATTAGATTAAAAAATAACTATTACATGTAAATGATCATGAATAACTATAACATAATACAATATATTGATTTTATGATAGAAATATAAAATAATTTCCCCTAGGGAAACATAATAAAATCCTGAATAATGATGTGATTAGAAATAAACCATTTCCACATTCGGTAACATATGATTCATAATCCTGCCAAATGGAATAAAATTATATAAAAATTTAGATACCATGAATATAAATTAAATATTTATATAAAATAAAAAACAGTATTATATACAATACACAAAGAAATAGATAGTGTATATGGTGAATGACTTAAGGAGGAAAAGGTGAGATTAGAAACCATTTCCATGGGTCAAAATCATCTGGAATGATCATTATAATCCTCAATGTAAAATATATGTTAATGATCAAACTTATTGAGATCCCTATAAATGTAAATTTCTCCATTTATTTAACTTATTACTATGTAATATATTATTACATAATCAATTATCATTCCATTATATGATTCTATGATATTAAGATTTTGTTTCAAAAATTACATTTGTTAGTTGAATTTGGTAAAAGAGGTAATCATATAAAAATATTTATATTAATAATAATGATATAATTATTGTATTTATACATAAATTATAATTTTAATCCCAATAATTAAATATGATCATGAAAATTAACTCCATTACAATCATGGAGATAGTTAGATGTACGTATGAATGAGTAACATTATCATTTTTCAATGATGATTATAGAAAGAAGATAAGAAATATTTTATCTTTCGAAAATTATCATAATATAATTGATAAAATATTATTTCCTCATTTATACTTATATATAACATCTATGTGATGTTGTTATGATAATAAAATCACATTACTTCATGATGGTGGTAGTCCACACACATAGAATAGATGTTATTATTTATCACTTTTTGAATGGATATTATATATTATATTTTAATAATGATTAATATTTCATTAATATAATAATATTTTAATTTATATCATATATGTTCTTTAACTATAACTCTAACACCATCCATGTAATGAATTTTTGAAATATTAATAACATTATTTCAAGAGGTGGTAATACTTCGTACACACTGGTGACGTTTAATATCTCATAAAGAATTTAAATAAAATAAAATATATGATATAATTACTCTAGAGGTACATCTATGTTAGCAATATCATATATATATATATATATATTAATAACATCCTCATACCCAATCTTGAAAGGGGGAAATCCAAATATGAATGATTTCAGTTTGCATGGTGGTAGTCTTTCGTATATACAAATAAAGATGTCATTACTCATTTAATCGATATAGGGATGTTTTTAGGTAATTTAAATTACATAATATCACATAAAAATATTTAATACAATGAATATAAGATATTCCCATGGTTAAATAATAATTTATGGATGTTTGGAAATAAATAAAACACAAACACTCTTGAAGAACGGTACCTCTTCTTCAGGTAACCTCTAGAGGTTTTCACCAAAAGCCTTCTTAGGTTGGATTTATACGTATAATATGTACCCTTATATTATAGGAGGGTTCTTGGAATGTTATTTTAAATTTTAATTTATAAAATTGTATTATTTTTTGAATAATAGAGATTAGTGGTTTCACTTTGGTATGTGAGGTGAGAGGAACACTTCTAATTTTTTAATGCAAAAAAGTGTACCCACATTTTTCACATGCTAAAAAGGTCCAAATTGTATTTTATTGATTATTAGAGATGATTTAATATAAATATATCTAAATAATTGAATTTTTTTTGTTTCAGTTTAGTTATCACTTATCAATGTAGATTAAAAGCGAAATAAACAAATTGTTAGCTTAATCATGGTAAATTATTTCATTATCTTTTACTAATATTTATTGTAAAACATTATGTTATAATTATTATATAAAAAAATTATTATGATTAAAAATATTAAATCCGTTGTTCCAAATTAATTCATATTATTTTTATAATGTAACATAATAGTAATCTTGCATATGCGACAAGAAAGCAGGGTTTTAATGAAAACGGGTTATATAGTTTATAATGTTATTTTGTAAAGAATTAATATAAAAATGGTTCAAATGGAAAATATTAGATTACTAGATATAAAATAAACCTAATTTTACTTTTATAGATATTTAAAATTTAATTTATCATTATAAATAATTTAATAAAAAAATATTTTTTCAATTAAAATTCTTTATTTTCACTATTCATAAAAAATGAATCTTTTCTGAGAAATAAAAACAATACACCACTATATAATTTTTTCATGTAGATTGAAATATTTATGTATATTTTATAAAATAAATTTCCAAGATGTGGTAAAAATTAATTATAAATTATTTTTGCAATGAATAATTAAAGTACTTTTTTTAAATATTTTTTTCGGAAATCATTTATTTTCATTACAATGGTATTAATATTATATTTATTCAATATATATACATTTTATTCATATTATAAAATTTTCCAACACATTATTTTCATAATTTTTCTCTTACTATTCATACCCTAACATTAAAAAATAATGGTATAATGGTAATGTTTAAATAATAATATTCTAATAGTCTATTTTGAATCAATCAAAACTGATGTGGTGTGCATTGAAATCTATCATAGCGATTGAATTTATATAAAGATAAATATTTTTTAGTGCCTCGTGATTTCATATATCTTTATATGAGTGTTTTTTTAATTTCATAAATAAAATTGAATATGGTTTTCTTAATTTAAAATCAAGGGATGCTTGAATAGTGGGGGAAAATTCATTCAAGCAATGTTCAAAAAATATATGATTCATTTCAAACCCTTGGAAAAAATTACAGAATTTGAAGAATTGATATATGATTCCATATAAAACATCTTATATAATTTAAAATATTATTTAAATAAACTTCGTTATATTTTTAAATAACATTTATAAGATTCTTAAAAACTTTTTATTCAAAAGATATGGATTTGGAAGATAAAGAGTAGTATGGAAAACATCAAAACTAGTTTCTTAAAAGTACATCCTTTACATGTAAAATATAGTTTTATACTTATAAAAATAAGAGGATAAATGGAATATTTAAATATAATACCAAACATATCTTGTAGAAAATAATATATATGCGGTTTAAAAAAATATGATCATTTTATTATCCCAAAGAAATATAAACATAAAAAATCATAAAAAATAGGATTGTAATATAAATAATTTCCTTATACATATATATAATTTTACTATCATATATGTTCAGGTTATAACATTTCAACTATATTTTATTAACAATAACCCTTTATCATGAAAATTTCTTTTGTTTACTGGTTTTTTTTAAATTTATGTTTAGATTTGTTAGTTTTGGCCATTTTATATTTCTACCAGTTCAATAATTTCTATTATTATAATAGTGATATAAAAAATATATATACACTATATATATAATAATTATTTAATGTATGACCTGAACATTAATTACATTTCTTCATGGCGGTGGTTGTCCCCGCATACACATGGGCAATGTTAACATTTTATTAACATGTTGAAGGGTAAGATGGTAAATAATATATTATTCATCCAAAATCATTATTTTATTTTAAATATTATATACATTCATTATTTATGTTATATTTACCATCATATTGATTTCTTCATAAAAATTGAACGATAGTGTTATGTGGAGACAGTAGGTCGTACGTATGCATGAGGAATGTTTTCATTTTCTATTGGATATGTAAAGAATGAAATAAAATACATAATTACATTTAAATAATTAATTTTTTTCCATATGTGTAATATTAGATAATTTTTATCCATATTTATAATTAAACATAAGATGTGGTGATGAAAAATTAAATACATCATGTTAATGTGGTTGTATTTTTTACAAAGTAATCTAAGATGTATTCATTTCCCATTAGATGTATAAGTGGATGAAAAAATTTCATACCATATCCATAATAAAATATAAATTTATAGGGATTGTTAAGATATTATATCACAAAATTTATAAGGGTTTTGATGAATTTAAATAATGATATAGTAACGAAAACACCCAATTAAGAACTATACTCTCCTTTAGACCACCTCTTTAGGCTTTTATATATATCCAAATTTTGATAGAATTATGTTCAATGAATGACCTCGTTGACATGTATAGATTTTTTAGTAAAGTATTTTTGAAGATTTTTCCATGATAATGGGATCTTTATGTGCAACAAAGAAAGGATATTTAGTATCCTTTTATAATTAAGGGAGGGGACGTACTTCTAATTATTCAAAAGATCAAATTATATTATGGATTACTCAAACCAAATGGATGATAAATGAAACTTATTACATTATTATTTGATATATGATATACATATCAAAATTTAATATTATTTAGACATGATTTTATTTCTTTTTTACCCTTATCATTTATGTTTATACTCTTTTAACCCATTTAAACTATTAATGTGTTAACTCAAATAATAACCAAATTTACTATTATAAATTAATAAAATATTATTTACTCATTAAAAATTTCATATTAATTAAAAATATATATTCTATCTTAGAAAAATTAATTTCAATCAGGTTAAATAATTAATTTAAATAACAGCCCTCAAAATTCTACGAAAATCAGTTTTCCAAAAACATTCCTTGTAAGTGTAAAAATTATAATTTAATAAAAATAAAATAATTTTTTTTCAATAGGAATAGTTTGATTATGTTATATTAATGTATAAATATATTTTATTTAAAACCAAACCAAAGAAATAATGTACCATATACATACTTTTTTAATAGGGAAGAACTAAAAATATTTTTTTTGATTAATAATATTAGATATATTCCGAAAATATTTAGATCACATTTATAAGATCAAGATTAATTTTTTTAATAATTATATGAAATTATTAATATAAATTAGATTTATAAAAAAGGTTTTATAGAACCTAATTTTATTTATATTTCATTATAAAATCAAAAGAGTGATAGTTTTTAAAAATCATTACTCTACACCAATCACCTAAAACAATTATTTCTGAAAAATGATAAAAAAATTAATCCCATATATTTTTTTATCCAATGAATTAAATAATAAAGTTCATAAAATAAAATAAAATTTTTTAAAATTTAGATTTCGGTATTTGATCAATTTCTAAAATAACGAAATTTGTATTGTGTAAATGTGTATTTAGAAAGAATATATATTTTTTGTTGTAATTAAATGTCTATTATTACATTCATCCATTCATAAAAAATTTAAAACTCTAATATTATATAATATCACATCATGAATATATGTGTCAAGTTATTTTCCATAAATTCTTCACGTTCCAAAGTAGCCTCTTATGTTTTATGATTTCTCAAATGAACCATTACCTATCAAGTTGTATGGTATTGTAAAACATGTTTTTTAGTGTCAAGAATCTATATAGGCTCCTTACATAATTAAAAATCATGTTCTAATTCTATTTCCTATGTGTTTCTAGAATTTTTTTGGTCATTCATTTACTTCCTCAAAAAATATTTTTGGAATAAAACATGATCTCTACAGAGGTTATGATTTTATTAAATAGAAATCCATATATCTGATTATATCATTAATTAAAAAAGTTTTGATGTACTAAGGATGTAATTTCCCATTGTTTTCAATCTTTATAACACCTTTCCTTTGATATAGAATCATGATATCATAATTTCCCATATAATGTTCTAAATCCTTCGTTATATTGTCAGTATATCTATTTTTTCATCTTTGAGTATCTTTTAAATGACTCTAAATACTTTTTAATTTTATTGTTTCCTCCTAAATAAGATCTTGAGAAAAATTATTCATCTCACCAACATCACTCCAACAGATTCATATAAAAATATTCTCTATTATGATGCCTCATATTGTGCCATTTTAATATTTCAATTTAAGCTATTATTATATACAAATTCCACTACAGTAAAATATTTTTCTTTTATACCTTGAATGCCAATTGAGAATGAACTCCAACAGACATCCAAAGTACGAATAAACTTTTTAGGATATCCATTTGTATGATGATGGTAATTTATGCTCAAACATAGCTCAGTGTTGAGATCCTTTGGAATAATTTTCTATATTTTTTCTGTTTACGATGGGTCCTGATCAAATAAAATTAAAATATGTGCACCATGATGTAAAATTTTTTATTAATATTGAAATACATGAGACTCTCATGAGGTAGATGTTCCCTTATTGAATTTAAATATGCAGAAAAGTAATGGATATAAAATTCAAACAAATGGAATCATTCTTTCTTCTAGTAATTGGAATTCATATAAAAAATTCCATATTAATATATTCTCATTTCAATATAGAAATAAGTATAGGTTTCATGACAAAATTACATCATTTTCTCTCAGTTGTTTCCTATTAAAAAAAATATGTATCTTGATGTGCCGTCTAAAATTAACCTTATCATATTATCCAAAGGAATGTTCCTTAAAATCACAATACATTTTGGATCTATAATGTTTTATAGTTAAATTAAATTTTTTATCTTTATCAAATTATTATATTTTTAGATAAATATTGTTAAAAACACATAACCTATATCAACATTTCAATATACCATCTTTATAGATGGGTTCTTCCACATTCTTATCATTCATGGATTTGTGAGAAGAAATATTTCAATCATATATAATATGTGTATATTTTAAATATTTCACCATAAAAGGAATGAATTGATATCTTAAACAAAAAATTAATGGATTAGAAATCCTACTCATGTTCTGGATAATTCTATTCATTGATCATTAACTAGAAATTTTCAAAGACAACAACTCTATTAATCAACAAAAGGCACATACATGTCCCTTCTTCCATGCATCATTGTTTATAACAAATCCATCCCTCTATGATTGTAATTATAATATTGGTTCATTTACAAGTCTCCTTTAAATTTATTCAAAACTCTCCTTTATTATTCTCATATGAACATATCCCTTATATATGTCGTCATGGATAAAAAATAGAAATTTGATAATAATATTGCTCAAATTATCAAAAAAACCTGATAGTCCCAAAAAGCTAGGTACATTAGTTATATTAGTTGTTTTTGAATTAAAAATCTCATTACCTTTAATTATATTATCAATTGATATTCCATCCTTTGAGAGAATGTGGCCAATAAATGAAATTTTGAAAAGCTATATTGTTATATTCTAAATTATATATATAAATCCTTTTATCTAAAAGAGATAAATATGAATTTAAAAAATAAAATATGTTCTTTAGAACAATATTATAATATAATTAAGTCAATAATAGATACCAAAAAATAATTTATCAAGTAAATATATTTATATTTTATTCCTTATATCCAAAAAATAGATGGTTCATTAGTCAATCCAAAGAAATTTGCAATATATTTATAATTTCGATAGCTATTTCAAAATGTAATCTTTAGAATATCATTCCTCATTACTCACTGTAGATGAAACCAATAACAAAGAAAAATAATTGATAATTATTATTCTTTTGGAAAATGTTCAAATATTTCATGAATGTAGGAAAGATGGTGCTTTTTATTTATGGTAATGTAATTTATTTCCAAATTATCAATTTCAATACTCATAGACCAATATTTCTTTTAACCAAAAATTATTAGTTCTTTTCATGGTTAAACAATGGGGTGTATACATCCATTATATCACAACTCCATTAGTTATTTGTTGTGTTCCACTAATTGTTCTATGTTAATCCTTTAGAGAGTCTTAGATATAATTTTTCATTCCCTGTTTAAATAAAAATAATAATCAACATCATGGTCATCCGGAGGGCCTATTATTTATTCTTGAAAAAATAAACGTATTATTTAACAATATGTACATTAATTACTCTATTTATAAATTTCCCTTTAATTATTTATCTCTTATCAACATATCCAATAATTTAATTAAAAATAGATAATTCATGTACATCCGAACTTGCTTAAGATGATGTGCCCCCCCATAAAGAGAATGGATTCCATGTCAACATCATTAATGATAATATATTTCTCTTTG
This sequence comes from Viscum album, assembly GCA_963277665.1. Lineage (NCBI taxonomy): Eukaryota > Viridiplantae > Streptophyta > Magnoliopsida > Santalales > Viscaceae > Viscum > Viscum album. Next base: position 1,229,767,164 of record OY728145.1, on the reverse strand, counting down.
AATCCATTTTTTTATTTATAATTTTAATGATAGTATATAAAAAGATTGCCTTTAATTATAGCACCGAAATCATAATCATGTTTGATGATATGTTGTGTCTTTTTTTAATAATGATAATTGACTGACACATACTTATTATAATGTTATTTCAACTATGATTTTTCATTTATATCTCCCTTATTATGGTGATAGGTATATATCGAAATTTAATGGAAAATTTTGATGCTATAAAATAGAGAGAAGATACATAGTCAAATAAATCATTAGATAATTCGATTTTTCTATTAAAATAACTTACCGACATATTTTATAGAACATCGAAAACAATTTTATTTAATTAATATGGCCTTAATTAACCGCTTGTACAATGATAAGGGAGGATCCAATTATAATTGGGAAATTTTATTAATTAATTCCCTATCTATTAATATTTGAAACAGTATATACGTGGGGTTTATTTTTTTTTAATTCAGGATCCATATGATCCCTTTCAATTATATTGATAATATAACCTTTTCCAATTATATATGAACTATGTTGTTTATTTATAAGGAATCCTCATTAAAGTAATATATTCATGTGATTGTAAACTAGAATTTACATTATTAAAATATCAATTATCATTTCAGTTCAATTTTTGATAAAATTTGTACAAAACGATACAAAGTAATCCCAAAAATTACAAGTTGACACTTCGGCAGAGTTTCCATTCATCCCAATAAAAATTCAAATTTTTTATCTTGACTGCATATAAACCTATTATTTTCACTAAACCTTGTGAATAAACAATTTAAGACATGGTATAGGCCCAAACAATCAATATGAGACTTAAATGAGAGAAACATATTAGTCCAATAAAAAACAATAATACTCATATAATCATTCCATATTCCTTAATTGTTCTCCTAGGGTATTAAATATTAATGTTTTAGGAGAAAAACACACATTCTTCTAAAATAATGCCTTTAATAACCATAGTGAGAAAATAAATCCCCCTTTTAATGATATATAGCATCATACTCCAAAAACCCTTTAAAATCCCATTTAATTTAAATTATAATAAGGAAAACTTACAATAAAATCAATAACCATTTAAATTTCATGTCATAATGAGTCTCACCATTCGTATTTGTTATATAGAGATCACATATAAGCTTTAATGGGCCTCAACCCTTCATATTAATTATATTAGGATTAGAAATTTTCATGAGGTATAAATGAGATTTCCCCATCATAATAGCTATAACAAGGTCCCCCGTGATCTATAACGTGGTTTAAATGATAGAATTACTTTTATTAGTCTCACATGCTTAATAAAATTCTTGTGTACCATATATTGAATAAAACATTTTTTCTAAACATTTCTTGAAATAAAACATTTTAAAAACACATTTAAACTCATAAAAACATTAATTTTGGATATATAAATTAAATTTCTTTTAGAAACCATTTCTTTATGCACAAATAACCAAATCAATATAAATACTATAGTTCTTTGAATAAATTTCTTTTAAAACCCTTTTTTTAATAAAATAAAATTTTCCATTTTTAAAAAAAATTGTTCCTTAAAAATGATGGATACTTATATATAAATAAAACAATTTAAAATTAATATATTCAAATTTTACATGAATAATAAAAAATTAAGTAATCATAAAAATAAGAAAGGTCACTCAAGTTGTATAACTCCAAAGGGACAACGCTTTGTATGTTTTCAAAAAAGAAATGTTAAGTGACAAATTTTAATAAAATATCCCTCATAAATATCATATAATTAAGGTGACCATTAATCATATTATTTTATTATGTATATCCATTGTAAAACCGCATAAAAACCTTTAATAGAATATAATATAAAAAAATTCATTTCGCACTTAATATTATCATGAATCAATCCATTAATTATAAGTTCTATCGAATAAATAGAAACCAATTTATAAAATTTATTACAACTTTTAGATCAATTGAAACATATTCCCTATGAATTTATAAAATTTAACAGCACATTTAATATCATTAGAATAAATAGATCCATGATATAATATTTCAATGTGAAATTGTAAACACCTCATTAAATAATATAGGTTTATAATATAAATATATTTTTCACCAAAAAAATTGTTACAATGATCCTTAATAAATATCTAGTGAAAAAAATCCAATAATTAAAGATTCATAAAATGATTTATTATGATATAAAAGAATATGTTTTTATTTTAACATTAAATTTATAGTTAGGAATATTTATTAAATAGTATCCTATAAATAGTAATTTTAAATTAGATGGATAAAATAAATAATGTGTTGGAAAAGAATAGAGATATATGTAGAGGGGTCCATTGCCATGGGAGAGAATGAGGTCTAAACATGATCTAAACTTCATGGATACTCAAATTATATTCATTAATTATTTTTTTGATACTTTTCCATATATATTTAATTTATTATAATTTTAATTTGTCCATTTACTTCCATTTTCATGATTTATAATGATCAATTTTTTCATTTTGGGAGCATTTATTTCATCGTTTCTTTGGTCGGTTCAATTTCATATAATACTGTATTTTTCTCAAACAGAAAAAAAAATAAATAAGTGGAATGGAATTTTATTAATTAAAGTAATGAAGTTTGAATGGTCCCATATTTAATATTTTATTTCGGTTATGGGGATATTTTTTTATAAAATGTTAATGATAAATGTTTAGTTTATTTTAGTGGTTTTTTTAAACCTAGTGATCTAGTTACTTTATATAAATAACATGTCTATATATTAGTTATAAAACTTTTAATATGTTATAAATTACATTTTATATTCTAATTTAACCGAAATAATTGTTTTATGACCAATATTAAAAGAAAAAATATTCAAATAAAAAATCATTATTCATGGAATAGTTAACTTCCATAATTTGGACAATGGTTTCATTTCATTCAAATTAAAAAGATATGAAAATGGAATTCTATAATATATTTATTAAAAATATAAAATTCATGTACATAACATATATGGGACTCACTATTCATTTAGGGATGAATTACATGAGGAGAATATAGAAGAAGTAATGAAATTAAGAGAGGTGGTTTGAGAATGTTACCTCTTGAATATCAAATCTTTGGGGGATCGTATAAAGAAAATGGAAGTGGTTTTGTGGTTAAACTAGAAAAACATGTTAGTGGGGTGATTTTGGAGTCATATTATTGGTAAATATTTGAAAAGCTATAATTATTTTTTTGAGAATTGGTGGAGGGAGGAGTGGTATTTATAATTAAGGAGGGGCAGTTTAGTGAGTAAATAATGATTATTTCATATTTAAATCCAACCACGTTTGGGTATAATTACTTCAAATGAATTTAATTTACATTTTATTTTGAAATTTTTTGTTATGTTCAAGAAACTCATCAATCTTCCATTTAATTTTTTATTTTCATTTTTTGGTATTTTCTTCCTTTTCAGTTTAATTATAATCCTTTTAATTATTTTAATTATACTGTAGTAAATAGTTTTTTACCTGTGTAATTTTTTGTGAATAAAAATGAAAATAAACATATTACCTAATTTGTAAAATCTTATATCAAATATAGATTATATTATTAATCATTAACAACATTTGAGTTCCATAATTTCATTTAAATTTAAAATTTAAAATAAAATGAAGAATAATGTTTCACAAAAATGTCATTTTAAAATAATATATGTTATTATATGAAATTAATGTATAAAATATATTTCAAAATAAATAATTTGTTCAATTTAAATCAAAATTAAAAAATAAAATTTAAAAAAACAGAATATAATTAGACAATGTAAATAAAATATAGTTATTAATAAAAACATGTATTTTCACTATTCATTAAAAAATAAACCATTTCATAAACTTATCAAAAATTCAAAATAGCCTAATTTATGTATGATTATTAAAAAATTGAATTTAATTTTTTCCAAGAAATTTTTATAAAATTTCAATACCTAATTATATTTTTTGTACAATTAAACCAATAAAAATAATTTATTAAGAAATTTTAATTTTTGAGAAATAAAACGACTTCAATAAAAATTGTGTAATTATTTTCTATGAACATGCTCATTAAGTAAATTTGAGTTCATACATTATATTTATTTTATTCTCCCTAATTTAATTCATTGGTTATAACTATCATTATTTAATTATTATATTTATTTATTCTTTTTCTATCGATGTGGCATTACTTCTATGAAATAAAACCTATTATTTCATTTTAAAATAATAGGTTGTTACATCCCCCCTAATTATTAAATTGCATCATAAAATTTTTAACATTGTCACGATAATAAATGAATGTAAATGTGAACACGTATGTTTTTGTAAACCCACATCATATAAAGTGTTAATATAACATCCTATTAATATGAGTGAAAGTAATAAACAAGAGTTATAAGGAATAACACATATCTTTATTTTTATTTAAAAGGCAGTTGGATTAATTTGAATGCATAAACATAGAATAAAATTATATGTTATTATAGAGATTGATTGATATCATTTAGCATAATAAATTGAATGATCCTTGTCTGGTTAAAGGACTCAAAACCGAAAATTATTTATTATATAAAAGACCACCTGATTCATACCATATCAATGTTATGATAGTATTTCTATTTCAACATCATTTTCCCAAAGTTGTGTAAATATGTTACTATATAAGAATGTATGATATATATTTAATTTATGAATTTAAATTTTGTAATCCCAATTTCAAACATTGGTTGTTCTTATATTAAATTCCAATTCATACCTTACTCAATGAAATCAATATCCAAAAATTAATTTTTTTATTATTGAAGAACAAAAATACATATTTAATGGATCATAAGATTCATAAAAGAGTGGATCTTTTTTCTATATCTAAATCCATTTTTTCAAAATAATATGGTAAGAACATGTTATCAATATAATAATTTATTCTCATAACCTAAAAATTAATTTCATTGGTACATCATAATTAGTTATATTACAAATAACAGAACTAAAAAATGTCATATTAACCAGGACATTGTGTAAGATAATAGTAGGGGCTAAACCCTTATCATCCTTTGAACATGGTTTCAATCCCTATGACCTCTCCACATGTGATGGGTTTCTACCCTCCCATTGATCTATCGTTCTTCATATGATTTCATTATTATAATGTTCCTAGATATCTAATTAAAATCATTAAAATTAATATTAATTATCAAATATAATATAATCCTTAAATAATTTCAATACCTTAGAACTCATGTACAAATATTTAATATAATGATTTATGATAACACAAATCATTACATTTATAGAATACCCAATACAAATTATCCCCAAATTCCATTAATTACTATAATATATCATCACATAAACATCAAACTGGGTGTTTAATATATTCAATTAATGTTTGACATTAAAAAAATACTGAGCCCCATAGAGGTGTCATCACTTCACCAGATTTCCTAACATCATTGATAGTAATAGATAATGATCATTCTATATAATTCTGATTCTTATCATAAATATTTAAACAATTTTAAGTAACTACATATAGACTTTAGCTTAATTAATTAACCCATTACTTCTAAGAAAACACATTATTGACTAGATATGTGTAATCTCAGTCATGGATTATTGATAAATCTCTCCCATGTAGTTCCAAACCATGTATAAAAATATAGCACATCAGTATCACTTTCTAGATCCAAACATAAATTCCAAAAAAATAAGTATACCACAATTGGATTATTTTTAGGTCTTAACTCCTAGATTCGTATTTGGGTTGCTTTTCTACATCATTCCACCTCGACCAATTCTTACCATTTTCATCTCATGGAAAATCATGATCAGCCTACTCGATCTCAAATTTCATAGTAAAATATAACCACTTACTCATAAACTATAAATTCTATTGGGTTCAAATAACATCATATACACGGATTCAATCATGAATAAAATTGCATATTAGTATTATTTGTGTCCCAAATAAAATTTGTAACATGCCTGACATATCTTCGGTTGTTATATCTATACATGGACATTAAATATTCATACATTTATTTAATTAAAATAATTATTTCACCATACAATTATTAAATCCTTAGGAAATTATTTATAATGTAATATATTCATAAAAAAATCACATTCCAAGGAATCAAGATCATCTTTTTATTTGGTATAATTTCCCAAAAAGCAACATCTATTAGCTTCACCTTTAAAATCATAAATAACAAGGGTTACCTTTTTATGTTCCAAACATCCCATTATTTCAAATATTTTATCAAGGTATTTAATCTATGCATTAGATATAATAGTTTCATATTATCCACTAAATGATAGGTGATGTTGTCAAATGGAATGCTCTACTACTGACATATTCCACTATGGTGGATCCAGCAGCTCTCTATCATGGATACCACATCCATTTATATCTTCTTTAAGATAATATATCACTAAAAACTATATTATGTAAATTCCAACCATCTTGGGATGCTTATTTGGACAAATGTTTTCCTGTTGATTCCTTCCCAACATAGATTCCTTGTTTCCTCAATGGAAAACTATTCTGAGACTATATAATTTAGATGAGGAAGCATTGAAATCTTTAAAAAATATATAATTTCAAAATAACAGTTGTGGAAAAATATTTTTTGGGTATTCTATTCACAATGTACTCTCGAATAAAGTTATGTAAACCAAACGCTAATACCAACATTAAGGACCTGAAAAAAATAACACATATCTCAAGGATTAAAATATTTAATTTACATTATTAAAAATAGATGGTTCTTTTTTTAGTAATTTTTTTTAGATTTCAGATAAAATCATACAAATTAAACATATACATTTAAAGTTAAAAGTTATTATCAATATTTATTTTTCACCCCAAAAAAATTTAAAATGAAAAATGATTCTTGTCATGATCACTTTTCATAATATTTATCTTTACCACATCTATGATCTTACTCTTCTGTAAACACTTGGGAAGAAAAATAAAAACTTTTGTTGAGAAAAAAATTAATTAGGGAAATAAAATATATAAGACCATTAGTCCAATAAAAACATGAAAAATCATATAAATATTCACTTTTACATTAATTGTAGTTCTGTGTATGAAATAAAATATTTTTTCATGGGAAACATCCACAAATTATTATCCAATAAATACTTTAAACCCAAAATAAAAAAATTATATCCCCATATATGTGACATTGATAATAATAATCAAAAAACGCTTTCAATTTTTTAAATTGGAAAACAATACGGAATAATTCTAATATAATAATTTCACAATGAATTATCAATCTATAATGGGGCTCAACCATAGTATATGCTATACATGTGGCCAATAATGGGGATCAACACTTCATATAATCTATATATGCATCATCCATTTTTCATGAGATATAATAGGGATCAACCTTTCATATAATCTATATCATTCTCGTCTATAAGATATAATTGGGATAAACCTTTTGTATAAGTTCTATTATGATCATCCATTTCATATAATGGCCAAGTACCATATCATTAATAAAACAATTTAATCTATGAATTTTATGATCAGAACATAATTTAAAAACACATTTAAACTCATAATGAAATATCTTTTGGATTTCAAAATACCATTTTCTTTAACAAACCCAATCATAATACAAAAATACCCAAAAAAGTATATATTATTTTTATTTGATTAAAATTTTAATAATTTCATTTTCTAGGGAAATATATTTTCCACTTCTAAAACATTACTTTTCATAAAAAATATTAACTTATTTATAAAAAAATAAATTTAAAAAAACATTTAAACACTTAATAAAAAAATTAAAGAGTTAAGGGATCATAATAGTGGGAAAATATTTTTATATTTGTAATGTTAAAAGAGACATCCCATTGTAAATTATTAATAAGAATCGTTAAATGAATATTCTTAATAGGTAGTCCCTTACAAATGTCATTCCATGGAAGTGACTGTTAATTAAATGAATAGATTTTTTGTATCTCGTAGAAAACCAAAACAATATTTGGAAATAAAATATAAGATAATGAAAATTTGTTTCACACATAATATAATTAGGACATAATAAATTAAGTAGAATTTTAACCATTGAATGGACATTCATATTAAAAATCCCTTACAACTTGGTAATCAGTTTAATGTTATACCCCTTGGATGAATAAAATTTAACAACACCTTAAATATTATGATATTAAATAATCTTATGGGATAAATTCTATAATGGGTAATATCAACACCTCAATAAATGTGAAATGTGAATGACAAGAAAATGTTACTAAAAAATTGAGATGAAATTTCTTTTTAAATTTTGGTAGCATAAAGGCAATATATAAATATTCAAAAAATTGATTTATTGAGAGGGAATAGTGTCTCTCATCATTTGGACATCAAAAAGATATTACGAGGAATGTGTAATTTTATATACTATATATATAAATTCATAAAAATTTTAAAATTAGAAAGGAACTAGAAAATAATATAGATTTATGTAGATGGGTCCCTTACCATTAGTTTGATTATATTTTCCATATGATTTTAATGTCCTGGATAATCAATTAAGATTAATTAATTACTTAATTCATACATTTTTTCATCTATATTTTATTCATAAAAATATAATATGTTCATTTATATGGATTTTGGAGAGTTATAAAGACAACATTTTCATTCTGGGAGAGTTCACTTCATGGGTTAGATGGTTGGTTATGAGATACCAGACATCGTGAAGTTTTTTTGATTGACTAAATATAGGATTAAATCTATTAATTCAGATTACATTAATGTATATCAGATGTTCTAGGAGGTTTTAGGATGTTTTGGGGTATATGAGCTAAAATGAATGTGAATTTTCCATCTAATTCATGTTTCATGATGGGCGCACATTTAGAGGAAATAGTGCACCCAAACTGTGCTAACCAGCGGATGGGTGCACAACTGAGAAAAAATATGTGAGTGAAGATCCTAACTGTGAAACCTCAGATTGTGGAATTCTACACGGTCAGTGCATTTTTTTCAAATATTGAGAGCCTATCCATGAAATTGTGTGACCCAACCTCTCTTAGACAATGGTCGGCGTAAGGTTTTCACACTTTGGAAAACTGTGTAGACAAACCATACACCCCATTAAAAAGTGTAAAATTACCAAACATCCCCCTTGGTATTTTTATTTTTCTTACCCTATTTTCCCCAATTCATCTCCTATCCACTATAATGAAGAAACATTTCGACCCAATCTTCACAATGGTGGATCTACTTTGATTCAAGTCCATTGTGAGTGTCATTGTTTTCAAATTGAAGCTCTATGTATTTTTAGCACTCCTCTTGATTATGTTTTCAATATTAGGGCTTATGGATCTGTTATTCTTCTTCTAAAACCCTAAAATTGACTTTTTCATCTATATCATATGTTGGTGATTCAATGGGTGCTTGAATCTTCATATAAGAAAAAGGATAAGGGTGTGTTTATCCTCAGATTCGTGGTAGGTGGTCTACATGTTATAACTCATAGTTTTATTGTACATTTCTTCATGTGTACTGGTGATATTTCTTCCCTATAGATTTGAATTTTTTTATTAAGAAGATTTGATAATATGGCATGCTATGTTATGATTGAAACCCCTCATGATTCATGTGGGATGTATTGAGGATGACTAGATTAATTTTCGGCCACATAGGGGTGTACCCACATTTCCATACATGGGAAATTGTAATATTAGACATAAAACATGTTATGTTTAAATAAGTCCCATGATAAATATTTTTAAATGATATAATGAATTATAAATATACACTAATAAGGTTTTTTTCTAGATGTTGGTAATGTAATAAGAGGTTATTTAGCGTAATGTGAACAATTTAATAAAAGGATTAATGTAATTATTTCATATGGATTCTAAATTATACCTGAAATGCATAAGTTGGTAAATCCCTGATTAATAGAGAACATGTTCAATGGGTAAATACTTATAAATTGTTAATTGTCATGAATGGGATAATTTATGGAAATAGTTGACTCTCTTAAATGTTTCAAAGTATAAAAAAAGAAATGTTTTGAAAAGACGTTGCAATGTAAATATTAAATGAGCTATTATGTTAAATCTTCCGGACGAATTATGTTTTCATTTAGATGTGAATTGTAATTGTTCTGTGATGTGATTGTGAATATGTTGTGGTATGGTAAATGTGGTTAAATTATATTTATATATATAGCATGTGCACATTTCTTTGTAGTTGTGAGGTATTTTACTTGAGGATCAACACCAACGGGTCGAGTTAGGCTGAGGCTCTAAACCACCACCCCATAATGCATAGGTCTGGGAATAGGATTGAGGATCTACTGCACTACGGGATTCATTTGATGAAACTACTAGGATCCATGCTCTATTGTATGTGTATTTTATTGGTTAATGTGATGTTTACCCTAGTGAGATGGGGAACATAACTTATTTTCTTAGGCATAGTAATTTGACAAGCTTGGGCTATTGTATAAATGATATAAATGCCTAACCCATGGAATGTTTGATGGAAATGAATTTAATAATGTTTATTGTAATAATTATGAAAGATTAAATATTTCTGGAAATGGGTAATGTAACCTTTATTAACTAAAGTCACCTAGGTTGTATTTTCTACTTCAAAATTTATTTAGTAATTTCATGCACTATATTTTTAGAGTCCATATTTGGTAGACAACGTTTGTGGTGGCCTACAGATTATTACTCACATGATCCTCATAACACTATTGAGTACCTAAGTAGATATCGCGATTTCATGTTAGGAGAATGGAAATGTACATATTCTAGGTATTTCAATTGGGCTTCAGATATACATGGATGAATATTCGAACATAGTGGTAGGACCAATTTTTGTAATTTCGTTTTTTGTATTATTTTTTGGGTTTCATTCATTGTTTTCCATGGTTAGCATGGCATGTCTTGTTTATTGTTTTTTAATTTGTGCCTTTTTTGGGAAATAATATATAATGAATGTTTTTGGTTCTTTCTTATTATTTATTTTATTTAATATTTTTATCTATTCTGGATTACTCTGATGTAGAGGGTATAGTCTCCCCATATGATTTAATAAACCCTCACTGTTAGTCTGAAACATCTGTAGTATGATTATTCACACATGAGGTAATGTGGTGACTCGGCTTAGGGAACCTTCTAGTGTATTTCGAGTCACAGATGTTACAAAGTTGTATCAGAGATGTTATTTTATATGGTCTTATTATTTGGGATTGTAGATGGGATCTTATGATTTGTTAGACCATGTAAATGATCTTATTTTTTAGAGTAGCTGACCCATGTATGGTGAAAAATCCATATCACCCAGGGTGGGAATTAATTTTCATCATGGGTGTTGTTAGGGTTGAATTTTATTTATCGATTGGGTGATGAAAGTGTTTTGTGATGTGAATGTTTTATAATAATTTACATGGGGTCAGAAAACACTTGGTTGTGCATTCATGAATCATTATAAGAACCTAGGTATATATGTGGCATGCAACATGATATGAAATCACAAGATGGTGTGTGGGACATGAAGGGTGGGATGTGTTTTACAATTTTAATGATTTGAAGAAATATTTTCTAATAAACATTATGAAAATGGGTAAATACTAGTAATTTAAATGGTTGGTTAACGAATAGTGTTCTTAATGAAAAATAAAAAACATGATAAAAGTTTTGGTTACGATAAATTATAAATATGTAATGGTGAAAAAAAAATAATATGTAGGATGTGATGGTAAAATTGGTAATGAATCATTCTTAATGAAGAAAATGAATTATTCAAATAGTGGTTTTAACATGTTCCAAAATAGTGTAGGTTCCTAAAAGTGAAGTACTTGTGTTGTGAGAGTGAAAATTATTTAAACAATGTCTGTAATGAAGGACTAAAACTATAATGTTTGGTTTACCTTGTATTGTCCGCATCTTGCGTTAGAGAAGGCTAGGGGTAGTGATATAGTTACAGTTATTTTTTTGGGTTAGCACATGTGAAATGGATTGTCTATAGAAAGTATCGTGCCTCCCTTTTATATAAAATTTTGATGTTTTCATTGAGTGTTATAAGACTCATGCTTGGAATTGTAGTGATATTCCACCACATCAACTTATGCTGGTTGGGAGAAATGATTACATCACTATGAATGATCCAACATAAATGGGGAATGAAATCCAAGAAGATCAAGGTATAAAGGGAGAGGAGTTGTTCCGTGATAATTTTCCTTGTTTTAAGCATATTTTGGAATGGGACCTAGCGATGGTAGGGTTGATTATGTTTGATATGTATTTAGTGTTCCAGCTACAAAATATTCTTAATTATCCTAGAGAGGGTGGGCTTGATGCATCCCGGTTCTTGATAAAATTCAACCAAATGATCATGCATCAGTTGGGGACAATAGAAGAGTAGGGTGTCAAATTTGAAGTATATGTGTTGCAGTGACCAATGAAAGGATAGTTGGATATTTTGGTTCAAAATCAGTAGGAGGAGAGTATGTTTGAGAATGACTATCCCCAAAAGTTCAAAGATGATTTATACTCATAATCATTGAGGTGGAATAGGAATTAGTGTTTATGCTATTAACCTAGAGAACCATGTAAGTGATATATTACACATTATATTTCATAAACATTCAATTCATTGTTCATGAGATAGTTGGGGATTATATTTCTATGGTTAAATGATTCTTGGATGGTATTATACATGATATTAAGTCATAGATTAATATATTTCTTTTATAACGGTTTTCAGAAGTGGTGGATTAGGGACCTATTTCATAAGCGAACATGATTTAGGATTCGGGTTATAGATATGTGGTTCTAGTTGAACAAACTAGTGGTGGAACTTATCCAAGAATGAAGTGTCCAATTATAAATATTCACCCTAGTAGTAGCATGGAGAGTAGTCAAAATAGATAAGAAACCACTCATGTTGTTGATTATGTGTTTTCTATCTATGTGGTAGGCTAAGACACATCCAAGGTTAGTATCCCTAGTAACCCGTTGAGTATCGAGAATTCAGTGGAATAGGGAATGTGATGGGGTTCTATATGAAGTCTTGATTGTTGGGAAAGGAACAAGGACTAAGGCAGATGTCATGTACTGGGAGGGGGTTGGTTTCCCCACATCAGGTAGGCAGTTGAAGCACTACCAATCTCACTGGTTAAGGTGGCGGGTGTAGTACTTCAGGATGAGTGTGCGCATACCAGCAGGGCAGTGTAGCAATAAGGATTTGGACATGGTACCAAGGTAGAGGACCATGTCAGATTTATGCATTTTAGTATAAACCAGTAGGTGGTATGGAAGGGCCATCGACCATCCCAAGTATGATCCTTATATATTCCATGCATGATAATTCTTTGTTTGATATAGATTCCATGCACTCTTTTATTTCATCTATATTTGTGGTTCTTTTGGGTATAGGATTGAATTTTGTGTGTGGGTTCATATCGATTGATACACCATTAGGAGCCCAAAAATAGAAGGCGATGTAAGTGGTGTGCATTCGAGGTTGGATGGAATTGTTTCGTATGGGACTTTATATTTCTTGAGATTTTAGGTTTTGATCTAATCCTGGGTATGGATTCACTAGTGTTATATAGAGACCATATTGACTATTACTGCTATTGGTTAATTTTCACTTCCCTTAATGGATACATATACGTTCATATTCATGAATGAGATGTTTGGGTAGGCCATCCAGTAAAAAATGATCAGAAATTAAGCGTACTCATAACCCAAGTGCCTTGACTTATTCTTGATTATGGGAGAGTAGAGCAGTTTTTCTTCCCTCCTATGGTGGATTATATCCATGATTTGTTTCCTACATACTTTTCAGGGCTAGCGCACGTGAAATATGTTGATTTCATAAAAGATTTGTTGTTAGGAGTACAAACAATTTCCATTTTCCTTAAATAATGGCATCAACAAAATGTCGGTAACATAAAATATATTTGGATGAATTAAATAATAAAGGGTTAATTCTTCCTACTATGTCTCCTAAGAGATTTGTTGTGTTGTATTCCATGAAATATGATGGTTGATGAAATTTTTCATTGATTATAAGAATCTAAATCAAATGATGGTAAATCATTGATACCCCCTTCCATAAATTGATGATCTATTTGAATAACTATGGGATGTTTCAGTATATTCAAAAATTGATCTGAGGTCAGGGCATCATCATATATTCGTGAGGTCTTATGATATGCGATGGACTATTTTTAGGAGTAGGAATGGTCCGTATATGAAATTTATGATTCCATTCTATTTGATCAATATGTTGGAAGTGTTTATGGCTCTAATTATAGGAATCATTAATCCTGGCCTGCATAAACTCGTAGTTTTATTTGAAGATGGGCACTTATTGTACAAAAAAACTCGTGATTATTAATCCAAACCTTTTGACATTGTTCTAAGTACACTAAAAGATAATAGGTTATATTCTATACTATACATATTTCAATTATAGATTGACATGCTGAATTCCATGGTTCAAATTATCCCTACCAAAGGTGTGTTAGTTTAACTAGAGAATGTATAGGTGGTTGTGTCCTGGGTGATGTTGAATAAATTTTGTGAAATTAAATGTTTTTAGGGTGTGGTCATCTATTACTGAAGTTTCATCAAATAATTTTATCACCTGGAAGTACCATGAACAAGAATTATTAAGAAGGTTTAAAATTTTGAATTGTCTTTAGCATGTGATTATTAATTCTAATAGTGGAATAAGATTTTGAAAACAACACTGATTATGATCTTACTGGATCTAGGTAAGAAGTATACTCTATTTTTTTATTCATGTGACATTGGACATGGGGCAGTGTCGATGCAAGATGACTGGTTTTTGGCATATGGGTTGCGATAATTGAGACATAATTAAATAAAACACCCTATGTGTGACATTAAATTTATTGTGGCCAATTATAGATTAAATTGATTGTGGATTTACTTGTTGGGAGAGAGATTCATAGTGTATACTAATCATAAAATCCTGAATTACATCTTTTATCATCATGATTTGAATCATCGTCAGCAAAGATTGGTTGACTTCATGAAATATTTTGAGTATATACTATTTTATACATTCGGTTATAGAATTAGTGTTAGAGGTGATTTGACCTAGAATACTCAATGTTATAATGTTCAGGAATCATGTTCTCAATTTAAGATTATATTGTTGTTTGTTGAGGATTTTCATGAGGAGGAACAAGACCAAGGGTTGATTATCATTGAATCATGTGCAGTTCAATTCATTCATCGGAGCTAGATCATAAAGAAAAAACAAAAGGATTCATAATTTGTGTCCTTTAATAAAATCCTTAAAGGTGGGTAGTCACCTTCTAGTTGTACTATTGGAGTTGATGTGATCATTTATGTTTGTGTCCAGGTGGTTATAATAATGGCTATGCAAGAAGAGTTGATTATCATGTTTTATGAATCCATGTGGTAAGTGAATCATTTTTCTGAATATGATGTATCATGATCTTATTGGGAAATATTGGTGGCTATGAATGAAGAAAGAGGTCATAGGTTTTGTTTCATGATGTCTTACCTTCATATAAGTGAAAGATGACTATCAGTGGTCAGGTTCAATTTTATAGTAACTATCCATTCCATAATACAAGTGGGATGTTGTGGCGATGAACTTTTGTGTGGGTCTTACAACGATTCCAAAGAAGAATGATGTGATTTGGGTTGTTAGGGACGGGTTGGCCAATGTAGTACATTTTGTACTGATTCAAGATAATTTCATAGTTTACTAGCTGGGTGATTTTTAGTTTCGATATATAGTATTGTTTTATTTTCTGACATGAACTATAGTTTCTTATCATGATCAGAATTTTACATCATGCTTCTAGAGAGGGTTATAGATGGAACATGGTACCCAAGTGTTTTTTGGTATGTAATTTCATCCATAGAAGGATGTGCAGTCAAGGCATATATTCATTTAACATAGGACATGTTGAGGGCTTGTCTTCTCAATTTTGGTGGATCATGGGAAACAAATTTGTCACTTTTTGATAATTGTTTCCGCAATAGTTACCCCACTGTGATTCATAAGGAACAATTTGAGTTTATCTATGATATATCATGTTAATCTCATTTATGTTGGATGGAAGTTATGGAATCCAAGTTTTTCGGGTTGTGTCTCATGAAGAGGATGTCACAATAAATGTAGATGATTTATAAGTATATGAAAATGGCTCATAATAGGGAAAAGAGTCATTTGTATTAGTATCATATACCACCAGAGTTGTTTTGGTGATGTAGTGTTCATTCGAGTGTCAATAGGTTTGGGTCATCGTTGGATTCGGAAACATGGTATGTTGGAAGACATATATGTGGGACCATTTGTGATTGTTGAATCAGTCCAGTGGCATACCAATTGGCTCTTCCACAGCGAGATAGTGGTATGCTTGATGTTTTTAATATTCCACTGCAACAAGAGTTTCATCCTACCCCATATACTATGATCGATGTTGAGGATATTAAAATTGATCTTGATTCATCCTTCGAGGAGAATCATGTTCGTATTGTGGATCGCAGTGAGAAGTAAATGAGTTGAAATATCATCCCTTTGTGTAAATTTCTATGAGAGCATGATGATTTTCTGGAATATACATGGAAAATTTTGTCAGATATGCTGGTCTAGTATCTCAATCCCTTTACTTCAGAAGAACATTGATTTTTGGAACTGAGAGCTAAGGATGAGCCATTATATGTTGGGTAAGTTGTATGATATTGGACATCGTGGATGTATTTCCTTGTTTAATTTTTTTAAAATAATTTACTTTTTGTTACTGTAAAGTCTACCTGACATATGAGTATGTATGGGGGTGTTCCATGGGTTCTAGACACGAATGAAAATGGAATTTGGATATCCAATGAAAGTTTTATGAAAGGATTATTTTTTAAGGAAACTCTAAACCCAAACTGTGTTATCCAATGGAGCCGTGAACGGTTGAGAAAACAAATGTGGGGGATAGAAAAACGAGAAAAATTCAAACATAGGCATTCATGTTGTTTGGTTAATGGTTTTTCCAACCGTGTAAGCCTCCCAATGTAACCATGTGACCTAACCTCCCATAGTTTTTGTCTGGTGAATGTTTTCACACATTTTGTCAAAATATGTGGAAAAACCATGTTCCCCATTAAAAAGGGGATATTACTAAATATCACAATTATGAATTTATAGTTTCTTATAACATTTATACTGCATTACTTCTCATATCAACTGTAGTGATGAACAATTTCAACCCAGGCTTTCTAATCATTGATCTCTTTCAATTAAAGGTCGTTTGGAGTTTCTTTGGATGCATAGTGAAGTACTAGGTATATCTAACTCTCCTCTTGAATATTTTCAATATATTAGAGCATGAATATTTGGTTATCTTATTCTGAAATTAAAAAAAAACCCTCTATTCCCAAAAGATATAAAGTTGGGGTTTAATGGGAAATTCATTCTATTTTTAAGGAAATGATTAAAGGTGTGTTCATCATCATATCAGAGGAAGGTGGTCTACAGGATATTCCACACATTATTATTATATATTTTTTCATAGTTTGTTGGGATATTTCATTCATCTTGATGAGATTTTATGGATTTAGGAGGATTTGGTAATATGGTTGGATAAAGGATCATTTAAACCCCTCATGAGCCATCTTGGAATTTTTTTGGTTGACAGGATCAATTTAGGGCCACTATGGGGTGTGTTCATATTTCATAACATTGGAAACTGTAATGTGAATAATAGTGTATCTTTTTATGAAATAGACACCTTGATAAATGTGTTTATAGGTTTGGTTGAATTATAAAATCAAACTAATATTGGTTGTGTCGAGATTTTCATAATGAAAAAAGGGGTTGTTTATAATAATGTAAAAAATTGGTAAATGTGTTAAACAGAATATGGAAAATTTATGCTGAATTGTACATGGGATGAATAAGTGGGTTAATCCATGAGTAATGGTGAACATGTTAAATGGTTAAATACATTTAATTTATTATATCTTTAAATTACGAAAATTTATGACATTTTATGACTAAGATCAATGGGTTAAAGAATTGAATATGAAATGGGTTAAATAGACAAAGCTTTGTCAATGGTAAATGTACTAATAGGTTATGGATTAATGATGAATTCTCTTTTGATTGTAATGTGATTTTTAAATTTTTATGTTAGTTGATTTTGAATGTTCTTGGGCATGGTATTTCTATTTATATCATATATATAATTAAGCATGTTCATGTTCATTGGTAGTTGTTGGGAATTGTACTTGAGGATCTATGACAATGGATCTGGTTATAATGGAGCTCTAAACCCAACCCCATAATGCACACGATAGGGAAGGGGATAGAAGTTATATTCCACAAATGGAAGAATTTGACGAAACAACTTGGAAAGAGGCTACAAGGTAAGTGTATTGTGTTTATTAATGTGATGCTTACCCTATTGAGATATGGAACATGAATTATCCAATTATTCATAATAATTTTACTAGATTAGGTTGTTGTGTAAATGATGTCAATGTATAACCCATTGAACATGTGATGGAAATGAATTTATTAATTAAGAGGGTATAAATAATGAAAAATGGATTAATTTTTTAAATAGTTAAAGTAACTACTTTTTAACTAATGGAACATCTATTTTTTATTTCCTTACCACTTGATTTATTTTTACATACATGCACAATCTACATAGATAGGGTATTTTGTAAAAACCATTAGTGGTGGCCTAATGGATCATACTGTCACACTACTTAGGTTTCCATTGGGTACCCAAGAAGATTTCAGGGTTGCGGGTTATGAAATGAGTAAAGGCCCTATGTTAGGGAGTTGAGTTGGGCATCATATATGCACGGATGAAGGTCTAGACATGGAGTAATGACCCATTTTAGGGATTTGAATGTTTGAGTTATTTTTGGGGTTTTTTTCACTCTCTAGAATAGATAAAATGAAATGTAAAATATAGTATTGGTTTTGGTTTTTACGTTTTTAGTTAATGATTAGTAATCCATGTTCTTAGTTCTTGCCTATTGGTTTTTTGATATCATATTTTAATTTTATATCGATTACTATGATAAAGAAGGTATAGTCTCCCCCCATGACTCTTTAGAACCTAACTGCTATTCAGAAGCCTCTTTCATATAAGGAGACACGCTTAAAGAAATGTGGTCACTCGGATTGGAGCTCCCATTAGTGGATTTTAGGTCGGGGACGTCACATTGGATCACATTGGTATAATTATGGATGTTTTTTAAATGGAAATAAAACTCAATAACTGAAATAGAATGAAATTAAAGAACATATATAAGCTTACATGGTCTATTTTATCATTTTTCATTTTTTTATATGGATGATTCAGTTGATAAAATGTTAATGATAAATGTTTTGTTTATTTTGGTGGTTTTCTGACAATAATGAACCAGTTTTATTTTATTTAATATTATGACTATATATTAGTTCTATAACATGAAATATGTTATAATATACGTATTAAATTATATATTAATCAAAATAATAGTTATATTTCTAACCTTTATTCCATTAATTGAAAATGAAAACTCATTATCCATAGAGATGGTTAATCTCCATTACATAGATGATGGTTTTGTTTTTTTCAATAAGAGGAGATAAGAATAAGGTTGGATATAATAAATTACATTAGAATTATAAAAAAAGTATATAAATGATTTTATATTTATTCTTATTTTATATATGAAGGAGGTTATTATAATGTAGATGAAGTTACGAAAATAAGAGAGGTTGATTGAGAAAGCTACCTCTTGAATATCACCTCCTTAAATTATCCCTTAATGAAGATGGTATTGGGATTTTGGTGAGAATAGTAGCACGTAGACATGGGAAGAGTGGGGAGTATAGGTTTTGTGATATATTTTTGGATACCAAAGGCTTTTGAGGGGATTATGGTGCCGAGGATGGGTATTTATACTAGAGGATTGGTGGTTTTATGTGAATAAATTATTACTATTTTATATTTCAATCTGAACACATTTTGAGTGTCATTAATTCTAAAGAATATAGTTGAAAATTAATTTTATAAATGATTTTTATGTCCTCAAAACACATTATCCACACTTTTAATTTTATCGTTTTTAGGTATTTTAAGCCTTTAATTTTAACTTTAACTCGTTAAATTATTTTTCATATACTAAGGTAAATATTTTTTTTACCATGATATCTTTTTTATGACTAAAAATAAAAAATAATCTCATTACATTATATGCACTTTTTTATTCGAAATATGAAATCATTTTTTTGAATTTAAAACACGTAATATATATAATTTATTTTAAAATTTAATCATAAAACTGAAATTAAAAATAGGTTATTTTTGTAAACAATTCCATTTTAAAATTTATAAACTTTTTATACCAAATTAAAGTATAAAATACATTAAAAAATTAAAATAACGTATAGAACATTATCTAAATATAATTTAAATCTAATCCAAATAACAATTTTACCTTCTAAATAAACAATATTGTTTTATAAACATAACTATTTTTTACTATTATTTTTTAAATCATACATTTCAAAAAAATTTCAAAATTCCACCATTGAATAATTTGAATATTATTTTTTCAAAAAAGAAGGTCATTTTATAAAATATATTTTATAAAAATTTTAAAAGTTTATTATATAATTTGTACATAAAAAACTATGTATCCCCAAAATGTAGTTTTTAAAGAATAAAATTATTTTGATTAAAAATATGAGATTAATTTCATTGAACATAACAAGAAATTAATATTTAGTTGAACCATTATATTTTTCTTATAAATAATTTATTCATATTCATACCTACCAATTTAACTGTGTGGTTATATACATCATAATTGAATAATAATTTTTAGCTGTTCGTTTAAGCTTGATGTGGCATATCTTGTATGTTAATGATCCTAGTGCTTCCTTTTAAAATCATGGGATGATACATTATTCAAAATTTATAACATTATTAAAAAAATCCCTCAAATTATTTATATTTTACATGATTATTTCTTTTTTATCATCTTTCCTATTATTTTATATATTTCCCTTGAGGATATATAACCAATATAATTATTTTCGTAAAATATTATAACATGATATTATATCATCATATGATATAAATATTTGATAAAGTAGTTCCCTTTGTAGAATCAACTAAATCCCTTAAAGGATATAGTCGATCATTATTTCCATATTATCTATGTACTATATAGAATACAAGAAAAATATTAATATGTTTTCCTCACACTATATAACAATTTTTTCTTTATCCTATATTAATATTAAAATGTAAATATATTTTCATATAATCTTTTTGGGAAAATTATCCTTATAATATTATATCATTAATATTTTTTTAGATATATTCAACTTAATTAACCTCTTAAATTTTTTAAAACATTCAACACAGTTGATTGACTTTTCTATTTAGAAAATATACTTCTGTAATGACATTTTTCCTTTAATTACATCCCAATAATAGTAATATATTTTAACAAGAATTGATACTCTTTTTTATCATCCAATGAATTATTAGTTACACTTATATCTAGAGGTTTCTATTACTTGAATTAATCCAACATATGTGAATCAATCAATGAAAAAATTGGTATCCCTATGTGGGAATAGTTATTCATCCCAACTCAATTCAACTAACATAATATGACCATGATCTCCTTATTCCCAATACCATCTATATTTCCTTGCTCAGTATGGAATTCCCTACGTTGCATATTGGTTTTATTAACTTCTTTCCATTAGGGATTATCTCTAAACAATGAAACATGCTATAATAGCTCTTTAACATAATCAAAATTACTCCATAAAATAAAAAAACTGATAATAGTAAATGTTTTCATACACGATTTATTGTTTTCATAATTCTAATGTAACCTTGGTTTATCTAAAATATTGTTCCCAACATTCATATTAATAATTCATTGATAAAAACAATAACACCCAAAACCTTGTAACCCATAGCTGATCTGTACTTCATTATATCTGTAATGGATACAAGGGATCAGACTATGTATGTTAGATGAGTTTAGTAAGTCTAAAAAAATACAAACATGATTCCCATATAACATTTTAAATATAGAAAACCTCTCATAAGAAACATTCATGAATCATTTAATGCATTCATGATATCCTTATTCATATCCTTATAAAATGAAAAAAAAACGATGAGATCATATTCCTAGAATGGGTTAGGTGCATTAGAAAATATCATGACTAAATAATGACTAATCAATATGACATAGTGGAATATCAATATATATTCCATGAAATCAAATACATGATATCAATATATATCCAGCTAATATCAACTTAGTGGTCTCATGTGTTACAAAATCTTAAAAATTAATAAAGGAAATTCATAATTATGGATATTCAGGATCAATTCATCAAAAAGATATCATTTATCTTTCCATAAAGGTCACAAAAATTATATATCATTCTTAATAAATTGATAAGTGTAAAATAGTTACCTATCTTATATGGAATACCTATTATTTTAACTTATGATTACCTTTGACTCAACCACGGAATATTTAAAACCATACCCCACCCATCACATTCATGTCATATTCATTCATAATAATTTTTATGATATGTACAAATAATTAAATTAATAACTTATATATAAATAATTACTATTATTTAAATAAGAATACACAACATCAATATTTTGATAGTAAATGGAATGAATTAATTAACAGTCATAATTAAACTGATACTATATATATAAATGATATATAATTGAAACATATTTATAGTAATAGATATGATTCTAAATTCATCCATTATTTTGATAATATGGATATTAAGGATAAAAATAATGTCAATTGAAAAACATTATGTGGTATAGATCATGATCATAATAATGATGATTTTCTCCAAATAAAGTACAATCCATTATCAATTAAGGATGTAGAAAGATCATCAATTAATTAGAAGTTATTTTTTTAAATGATTACAATATAAAAAATCAGAAGCAATGTGTTAAAAATAAACATCATATATCTTCATGAAATAACATAGTTATAAATAAATTATCAAATTTATTTTCAATCCACTAATAAAATATTAACAAAATATTATGATTTCATTTTAATTAAAAATTACAAAAATATGTATAAACATAAATTCTTTAAAAATATATATTAAAATATATTATGGAATAATCAAGGTAATGATTATTCGTGGTTAAAAGAAATTTCATTCTAATAGTATTTATAAAAAACACATATTCTATTAATAATTGTGGTAAAATGTAAAATTTTCCAAAAATGATTATAAATTTATTTTAAATATTTTTTATATAAAATTAAACATAAATAAATTTAAAATTATTAAATAATTTAATGATATTAGAAACATTCATGATATATTTTTAATAAAATATAGATGTGGAATAAAAAGTGTACTGAGGAATATATAAGAACAATATTGTTAAAAAAATTCCATTATATATAAAAATACATATTGATTCTTTATCCCCAAGAGAAGAAATAGAATTTAAAATTATAAAATTGAACAAAAAATGTAAATTATATATATGTTGTTTTAATTATTATAATCATATATGTTTCCCATTAGAAATATGAAAAAACAAATCATGAAATAAAATTAATTTGAAAATGAAATCCCTTAGCACATGTTTGAATTTCCTCATAAGTTATTTTAATCTCATATAAATAAATTTTAATTTATTTTAATTTTTTAATAGACCTATATAAATACATATATTACCATATTTGATATGATTATAATATTTCAACAATCATATATTAATATGATTTCATTATCATTACCATTTTTTGTGTTTACTACATCATTTTTCATGTTTCTTTCAATTTGGTAGTCGTGGTACTTGCATATTTTTCATTGTTCTATAATCTCTAAGAAATTAATCAGGATAAAAATATAATATTTATTTATTATATAATTTATTTATAACCAGTATTGAATTGAGGACATCAATAATGTAGTCTACACATAAAGATGGGACATGTTATCATTTTTTAATAGGTAGATTGGTAAGAAGGTAGATAATATATTGTATTTCAGAAATAATACTTATATAATAAATAATATATATATAATAAATATTCATAAACATCAATGTGAAGTGGTGATGAAAATATAATTAGACTACAACATGGAGATGATTTGTCGTACGTACACATGTGTGACAATTTTTTAATGTATGTAAAATAGAATAAGTTTATTTATTTACATTAAATAATTAAATTTATATTATTTATATCTTATTTTTATGTTTTTATCCATAATTATGACTAAAATAAATATGTTTTAATGAAAATGGAAATAAATTATCATTATAAGGATGTAGTCTGCATATATACTAGAAATATGTTATTATATACCTTTATATGGATATGATGATAAAACAGGGTCATATAATATACACAATGACAATTAATTATGACATAGATATGTATATTGTCATATAAAAATGATTAGTATAGGTTTTATGGATGTAAAAGAATATGTAAAAAATTAGAATACTCATTTAAAAATTATATATCTTCATTGGTATCCTCCGTTGGATTATACTAAAATTCATCTTTGGATACTATTGTGATTAAACCAAGAAAAATAATACCATGGGATGTAATTTAGAAACTAGTTTTTATAGGGATTTTACATTCTTAGAGGATCATGAATTGTGGAGAACAATGGAAACGTGGTGACCTTTTATAACTGGCAGAGGGGACACACATATATATTTTTCATAATATTTGAATATATTAACTTATTACTGAATACAAATGGAGAAACAATGAATCATAATATATTATTATAATTTATAAGACTTAGATATTTCCATAAAATATGCTATGTTAAATTTATTAGGTCATTTTAAACCTTATAATTTGAGTTTTATCAATTTTAACAGGTTTTAACTCTTATCTTGTAATGGAATTATTTTCCAATGTACACATTCACTATGAAAAAAATATTGGAGAATTAATTACAAAAATATTTAATAATTAAAGATAAATATACACTCCATTTTATGTAATTCAATTTTATAAAATTGAAACAAAACACTGTAAATGATGATGAAAAATAACTTTCTAGAAAATGATTTTTATGTATTAAATTGATATAATAGATATATAAATTATAATATTGATTTTACTAGAATAATTTTTTTTCAAATAAAATTATAAATAATTCAATTCATTATTAATCAAATTCTAATTGAACTATTATAAATATTTGAATAAAATTGAGGAAATAAAAATAATTTTTATTTGATCAAAATTATTCCATAGATTCCAAATATGTCAATGATACATTTGTAATTTCATATTTATATTTCTATAAGAATGATTTTAATTCTTAAATATAATCTTTGTGGAGAAAATGGTTTTTATAAAATATAATATTATTGTTATAACATTATAATGTACTAAAATTGGAAGTTATGTAAAATTGGTAGTTCTCAGTATTCACCTAGAAGTTAATTACATCTAAAAAATATCCAGAGTTCATCCTTTGATTATTTTTTCATGATGTATTAAAAAAATTTAATTTCATATAATTAAAAATATTGAATTTTTGATTTTATATAATAATTAAATTCATGAAAAAATAATTGTGCATTATGGAACTACTTCTTTAGAAAGATAATAAAACATAATGTAATTGAATCGTAAGTTTTATACATAAAAGGGATTAAAATATAGAATTAAATATAGAGGAAACTCTCTATTAGCAATTATGGACATAAAAAGGAAACTGCTTTTTGATTAATAATATTTTTCCCTCAATTTATGAAAATACTAAAAAGATAATATTGGATATTGGATTAAAAAATAGTTAAGGTAAATAAACATAAGATAATATTTAATATTGGATTATATAATGGAGTTCGATGATCTAATATCTTCACTCTAAATAGTCATACATTTTTTAAAAATAAAATGTATGTGTACGAATCCATTTAAGTGGTGAATTATGGAAGTATTGGTAACATTTAAGAATATTTCATTGATAAAGAACATGATAATAGATATTTAGACCAGTCATAGATGTCATTAGTAATAATAATGGTGTATGCTGACTAAATTATGGAAAATATCATTAAATGGACTATAATATATAATATACACACAGAAATAATATTATTTCAAATTATAATAAATATTATTATGATTAGTAATCTCAAAGAGTGAATGATTAGAAGTAGTAAGAAGAAAGAATGTATTTAATGAAAAAATCATTTTATCCAAAATAGTTCTCGAGTAATTTAGAAGAAGAAGATAGGTGTTTCAAAGAGGAACATATTCCTAATGGGGAAAATATTATTATTTAAAAATAATACTGAATTTATTTTTAATCCTAAAGGAAAATAAAAAATTAATGATTTTTAAATAAATCACCGGCCAAACAGAATTATAAATTGAGGAGATATCCTAATGAATCAATATAAAATGGAAATTGTGTGAAAAAATTATTATTTAAATGAAATATTGTATATCTAAATATAATCTATGAATATGGAGATAATATGATTAATATTTTCATGTAAAATTTCATTACTAAGAATGAATAAGTAGATTCTCTTAATGTAGAACAACTTTATACTAAATATTCATTAATATAAAGTCACTATGTATTACAATATTATATCAATAAAATCTAGGAGTGATCAAAATCAAAGTAATGGGATTATAATAGTACAAAGAAGATTTAATTTCTATTTTTTTTTCTATGAATAATGTTTTATAAAACTACAAATGTAGAAAAATGGTTGAAGGGATGGAAAGAGAAAAAATTTATATTGTGTCGCGTAATGAATAAAAATATCCAATTAATTAAAAAATTGTGGTTCTAAAATTAAGTCAATTAATGAGATATTTTTTAAGAATAATTCTAAGGAAATTCCTATAGATAAGGCGAATGTGGTGGATAATGATTTTAATAATGATAATATTGAAATGTGAGGTGGAATTCAAATTAGATGAATGTCAAACAAGTATATTTGGATTAATTAATATATTATCTTAAAATAACTCAAATTGATGGAAAACTGTTTTATTGTAGACACTATGGTAACAAATTATATAAATTCTATGTAATTTATCATTCTATCAATTTACGAGAGGTTATTAATTACTAGTGATTCAATATAATGATCCATGATGTTGGTCAAGGAAACATACAATGATATGTCAAAATGTATTGAATATGACCCAAATATCCCATAGTCATAATCTTCATTGATTAATTGGTATAATATTCATGAAATCACATCCTAAAATACAAACTAGTTTATTATATTTGGTAAACTATTTACATAGATGATTATATTTAAATACAAATATTACAACAAATTGTTTTCCAATATATAATTATTTCCTCTACCATATTCTTGAAAATATATTGTAGTAAACATAATGGATTAATTTTAATGTAAAAAAGATAAGGTTGATCACAATTTTTCAGAAAGAGTTATGCACTACTAAAGATATCATTAATAGATTAGGTATAATCAATATGGAATTAATAATATAGAAAGGTAAATATGTAAACACACATTCCATTTAATTATCTGAATAGAATAAATAATGTAGTGGTAAATA
Source organism: Viscum album (assembly GCA_963277665.1). Classification (NCBI taxonomy): domain Eukaryota; kingdom Viridiplantae; phylum Streptophyta; class Magnoliopsida; order Santalales; family Viscaceae; genus Viscum; species Viscum album. The sequence goes on along the minus strand of OY728145.1, from coordinate 1,229,739,505 downwards.
ACATTAAACACATACCATTTAATCAATAATATAAAAATCATATCTAGAAATAGAATAATTAAAATGGAATGGAAAATAAATGAAAAATTATTCCATACCATCAAAAACTAGTAATGAAATTCATCGAATGATAATATCATTAAAAAAATATCATGGATAATAATAACTTAATTATTAATTAATGTATGTATTATTTATTGAACATTGTGTTTTATGATCATGATACCTCTACCATCATGAATTTTTAGAATATAGTTTAAAACTGATCAATATTATCACCTTTAAAAAAGTTTAGCCAACAATTTCATCCTATGAGACTACTGATTAATCGAGTGGATATCTATAACAGGGCCCAACCATTTCACTCATGTTCAATAAATTTTTCATATATAGACAAATCTATTTAATTCATAAACTCTATATATTATCATAAAATATCAATATATAATAATGAATATGGATATATCAATATTTCCCCAAATAAATATATGGCTTTAAAAGTAGGACACAATATATACAAAATATATTTTCTTTGAAGTATAAACATATCATTGAAATATTATATAGATTTAATGGTGAAATTTAATGTCTAATTATCAGGGGAAAATTAACATTTAATGGGAAAGTTATTAACATCAAAAATGAATCAATGAACTGAATTTCTATAATATCCATTGTTAAAATAATCATAAACCATCGAGATAAATAACAAGGATTGTATCAATAAAATATATCCCCAAGAGAGAATATATAAAATAATTTTTTTTTCATGGATTAATAAAAATACAATAAGATTATCATTAATAAATTCTGGAGGAAAATATCATGTTCATTTTAAAATTCTACATTTAAAACATTAATATTTTCAAAATAATTTTCTTTGAAAATCATTTTTATAAGAAATCATTCCCAAAAAAAATTTGGAATACTTTATCAATATAAATAAACTTGTAAACATGAAACATAATCTTCAATGAAATGAAGGTCATGTAAGGGGATAATTATATACATGTCATACAAATTAAAAAAATATTCCTTTTTTATTATAAATTTTTTTGAAAAGAACTTCTTTTTCAGAAAACAACATGAATATTACATTAAAATGATTTCTAAAAATAAAAAAAATGGGTATGAATGTGTTTATTAAATCACTTTTAACTAATATTCTTGAATAAATAGTCTCTATGATAATGAGATTCATAAAAAGCACTTTAAATTATCTTAATATTGATGTGATAATTAATCGATGAATCAATTATGTTTATGAACTATAATTCCTCATAAAAAAGTGTAAATAAATCCAAATATAATAAAAAACTATACAGATAATATTACAATATTAATTAAAACGAAAAAATAATATAATTCAATGAAAATCAATTATGTAATGAATTTTTTTCCACTTGGTAATTTTCTAGTTGCAACCCCTCGGTTTAAATAAATCAAACAGAATCGTAAAATAAAATGAATTATTAAAAAACCATTATATAATATATAAAATAGACTCACATACAACATATAAAAAAAGTGATTCATACTGTACAAAATTGACAAAATGAAAATAAATTAAGACCGATTCCCTTACCACACACTTTTTTTGGTGGAATGTTATTTAATATCATATATAGTGGTCTTAATATTCATATTTTCTTATTTAAGAAATATATTAATGTTTATAATTTCATATATTCCCCATTTAAAATATAATATTACATGTTCATTAATAACCATTCATTAATTTCATTGTTTTGGGTGTTAGTTTCCTTATTTTATCGTCCGTGTTCTGTAATGAGAGATCTAGTTCATGTGCATATGATATAGTCCAAAAAAATTATCATGAAATTATTTAAATACATTTATATCAATTAATATATTTAAAAAATCATGAAATATGTTTATGAAAAATATATTGTTTTACAATAATGGAGATGGCATGACATATAATCGCCTGAGTAATGATTCTATTTTTCGATGATCATCATAGAAAGTATGAATGTAAGATTTTATATTTATAGAATTATAATAATATTATATAAATGATATTATTTCATTAAATATATATTTTTAATATTCTATCTTGTTTGGTTATTTAAAGAGAGTCACAATGCTTTGTGATGTTTATAGTCTAAACTTACATGAACGATAAGGTTAGTGAAGATGTAAAATGAGATAGTATATATACAAAATGATAAACATGACATTAGTTTAATAATTATTTCATTTATATCAAATATAATTATTAAAATTACCCTTATAATGATCCATGTAAAGTGTTAGTAAAATATTAATCAGATCACTTTATGAGGTGGTAGACCACAATACACACGAGCGATGTTATAATATCTCCATTGGTGTGGAAATTTAAAAAATTTATTACTTATATAAGGACTCAAAATGAATGATTATGTTATTAATAATATATATATATATATATATATATACATTAGATCTATCATAATTTATTTTATTACAATGTTTTAATTGAAAAATTAATGAGATCAGTTCATGGGGCGGTATTATATCATACACCCGAATGATGATTTTGAAACCCATTTTATAGAAGTATAGGTTTTTCTAGCTCATTAAATTAATATAAAAATTTTCGATGAATTTTATAAAATTATTTTTTTACTTTATCATGTATAACTAAGAATTTAAGGTTGTGTAAGAAGAAATAAAATAAATACACTCATTGAAGAATGCTCTAACTTCTCCGGGTATCCTCCTTATATTTATAATAAATCCTCCCTATGTTGTCATTCACCCAAAAATAAGGCTTCAAGGATGAGAGGAGTGATATTTATATTTTATTTGATCATGTATTATCCAAGCCTAATGAGTGAAAATGTGAGAATAATAGGAGATGGTGGTGGAATTTTATATGTGAGGTGAGTGTAAAAGATTTAATCTTTTAAAAATATTCAATCATATACATGTTTATTCCTGAAAAAAAATCATCTGAGTAATCCATTATAGAACCTATAATTTACAAGTTATAAATATTTCCATTCAATGTGTGTTTTTAATGTTGGTGTGTAATTTTAACCTTAATCATCCTAGTTTAAACCTTGGTAATCCCATTTTTACCTTAACTATGATATTTATTTTTTACTATTTCTGTAATGAAATTTGGTAAAAATTAAGGTTAAATAGTTATAAATTATTAATTTTTATGATTAAAAATATTCATTCCTTTTTTAATATATAATTCATTGAATTAAGATAGTTAAATTCATATATAATCCCACAGATGTGATGAGAAACGATGTTTCTAACAGGAAAAGAACAAAAATGTTAAAAATTAATTATATAAAAAGTAAATAGAAAATGATTCAAATGACCAATATTGGATTAATTAATTTAAAAATGAAATAATATTAATTCTATTCCAATATAAATTATAATTTAACTAAATAAATAATTTAAACAAAAAATGTAGTTTTTAATAAAAAAATTAGTGAATTTCAAAAAAATTTGATAAATGAAATATATTTGGAAAATCTAGAAAATAAAATCAAAGATAATTTTGATATTATTTTATAAAAAATGAATATCATTTTAATAAAAAATTAAAAATGTGTTAAAAATTAATTTTATATTATGTAAATAAATAGTTACTCAGCCTCTATAAAATATTATCATTTTACCAAAAACATTTCATTTTATTTTATAGTATCCTTATTTTAAATCTATTCATTAGATAGCCATAATTTTCATAATTTTTTATTACTATTAATACACTCTATTCAAAATGGTATTTGATTACTATTATACTAAATAATACTATTTTAATAATATTTCTCATTTCATTTAAACATAATGTTACTTATAACACAAGATAAACTCATTGTTTCTTGTATTACAAGATAAAAATAGTGTTTCATGTAATTAAATATTAATATAATATTTCATGTAAAAAACATATTGAGTTTACTAGATTTATTATGAATAACATTATTATACATTCTCAGGGTGTTATATTTTCTTCAAAGATTGGTGTTTCATGTCACATACTCTATCAAATATAATGTTCTTATATTATAATTTTAGGGTGATAAGTTCTCCACAACTATAATAAATTGTATCCTCATGATTTAAAATTGATCTCAGTAATCAAGGGTTGTTATTTGAAAAAAACAATTGAAAATCCACATCTTAAAAAAAGTTAATAAAATATCTACTTAATAATAGATAAATAGAAGTAAAAATTGTAATATTATTAACACATAACTAGGTTTCTATGTTGGATAACATTGGTGTCATGTTAAGGTATAGAAATGGAATAGTAACATAAATAATTATATGTATTCATTCAGTTCATTAATCATTAGAAAGTGAATGGTTAATGGAAATTTAAACGTATCATAGTTATATTTTTTTGTGGATTTAATTTTACATTTGATTTATTGGTTATAAAATTATTTGGATAACATTTTTATTTAATGTCTTTTTTTAGAGTTAGGAAATTCTTTTGCTATTGATGAATATAAGAAAATATATATACTTGATACATTCTATTTAATAATACTAATTTAATCCTTTGATTATTGATTGATCAATTTTGAATTCATCACTTAATCTTGTATATATATATCCAAAAAATAAAATTTCATGCGATATGAACTAAAATTCAAATGATATGGATTCTAAGGTCCATTAATAATTGAAGACTCTTTTATAATGTCTCAAACTATTTTCCAAAAACTATAAGGTTAGCATAAGTTACCTGATATAATTAATTAATCACTAAACCTCAAAATATACACCACTATATTATCATTAATATTTAATTTACAAATCATTTAACATAAAATAATGAAATATTTACAATCACAATGCCTAGGCCAGTGGTTGGAGTTAAAACCTAATCATCATTCGTCAATGGGTTCAAGCCCCATGGGATTTCCATACGATATTGTTTGTCACCAGACTTGTGGGATGTTATTTTTATAAACCATATTAATATAATTTCAATAAATATAACCAATATTATGATGGAATTCCTAGAAATGAAAGTATTCATTAAATACCTTTCTTATTAAGAATTTCATTAAAATTTATTTATTCATTATTTTATTTTTCAACAAAGTCCAATAATATTATATAACTATTATTACACTATTCTTAATGATCATAATAACCCTATAGGATACCAATACCATTAATATTATGTCTATTAGCAATAAATACATTATTCCTAAAAAAATTACAATAAAACATACACCTTCTAAAAAAATCTACAAAATTTCCTAAATCTTAGTAGACTCCCATCACATAAAAAGTAAATTGGGTAGTTTATGTATCTAATATTTTGATAAGTATTAATTGCATAACCCATAATTGTATCCACAACTTCTAATCTAATGAATTCATGTATTCTATTAAAATTTAACCAAATGCTTAGATGTTTCATGATTATTATAACAAAAATTCTATTTTTAAAATAATAATATAATATAATTTTTGAATCACTATAAGTAAATAATTCATCAATTTTATTTCCACATAATCCCTTAGATTGTCTAGGATTTATTCTTTATAAGAGGATATTGTCCCATATAATTCCTATATTCTCTACATTTATGAAAACTAACTATAAATGGATCCCTATGATCATGTATATTTCCTTCGATCATACTCTTCATTTTTCATAGAAATTCATTTTTTATGCCCCTAATTTCCACACAGAAAGAATTTTTCCATTCAATTGACACACATTTATATACATATCATTCTACATTTTTTATATAATGGAAATCAATCCTTCATTTCTCCATGGTCTTTATCTCTCTATATCTTAGTGAAATACAACCACCGCTTCTTTATTGAGTCATAGAGTTGGTTAAGGTATACAATGTTAATCATATTTCATGATAACTAATTAGAAATATTCAAGATATCTTCCCTTCCTGTCATTAATAAATATTTTAGTCATAGTCTCCTTATTTTATTTTATATTCAATGTTAACATGGTTACTTCAAGTTGCATCTTTTTAGAAAAACCAAAATCATTTTGTGAGAAACAATAATCGTGTTAGGGAAAGCTATTTAAATATTTATAGGATATTGAAATCACGACACATCATTTTTTTAATATATGACACCTTAGTTTTTACCAATGTAATTAATTTTCATCTTACAATAAACAAGTATCTAAATAATATTTATTTTTTTCTATATATTTCCCCTAGGGTTGTCAAGCTAGATGTGTAGTGTGGCCCATTATCATGCACCATGTGATGATTATGTCCAGCCCAATGCAATTCTTTTAGGGACATTACACATATGTACCTATATGTATGAACCATGAGAACATCTAGTATCCAAATGGGTATTTATTTCTCAGAGAAACCAAATTATATATTCCTAAAAAAACATTACTATGTTATTATAAACATGTCCACAATCACTATCATATGGTTATGTTCACTAATATATTTTTCCCTAAATCTAGATTATAATATTTTTACAAATCATTTTATGATACCAATAATAGTGACTCTGAACCCAGTATCCATCTAACAACCCCCTCTTTTCATACATTAAAATTACCTAACTTTTGTTGAATACAAAATACATTACAAAAATAGATGCCCAAAGACTGTATTAGCTCAGTTAATTTTGAAACATGGAACAAAATTCATATAACTATGTTAAAGAATGTCAATATTTCCAAGAATGATCTCACCTTGGAAATTCTATTTCAAAACCAATATTCATTACATTGGAAATGTAACATATGAAAGATGTGAGATTGAATTCTTAGTAACTCTAAATTAATAAACCCCATAAGCATAACATGGATATAATTGTATGACAACATGATTGTATCATTAAAGATATTACCCTATATATCAAATATCATAAATATGAATCATTACATAAATACTATTAGTTTATATGATAGGAATCATAATATAATTTAGTACATAATCCATTAAATCATAACATATTAATATTTAATGGAACTTAATCACAGACATCAACATATAACATCATGAACATGTATATGTATAAAAATGTACACAAATTACTTAAAGTACCTCAAAATCATTCCCTCACATAAGCATATGGACATGCAACCCAGTCCATGCATAATGTATTGCATATGAAAATATGTTTGTGAATAATGTTTTGAACGTGTAACCAGGTTCACACATTACTTTTGAATATACCACAAGGTTCTTGTATAACATTATGAACATGTAATTAAGTTCACGCATAACATTATGAACACATAAAAAGGATCAATCAAAAAAATTGAACATATAATCCAGCTAAAACATAAACTTATGGACATGAATCCATGTCCATACATAACATTTTGAACATGTAATCAGGTTCATAAAAAACATTTACACTCACGAGTCATCCATCATTACCCAATATATTGGATAGAGATATACGTCCTAACTTTCTCAGTGTTAAACTGCCACATTCATTTTCTAAAAGATAATAAAACATTCATATTAGAATGACCCATTAAAATAGATCATGTCATAAACAATGGAAAATATATATATTTTATATTCATTTAACCCTATAATAACCTGTGAAATAAACACTGTTTTAATAATCAATTGTCATGGATTAATTCGATAATGAGAATTGGGTTTCATAATCATCTATCCTTTAGAAGAAGAACATGTTTTATAAATATATAACCCATAAAAGTTGAATGGGTTTAATGGTCATGTTACCCATGAATGTGGAACAAGATTTCATAATCATTATGCCATCAAAACCTAAACCGTTAATAGAAAATATATGAATGTAACCTTATCATAATTTACCTAAAAGGCATGAAAAACATCAATAGATATAGTCTTAGATGAGAAATAATTTTGATATTTTTTAATAAATATCATGAGGCAAATAACTTTTTTCTTTGAAAAAGTATCTTTATAACATATAACCTTTTTAAAACCATTTTCATTGAAAATACATTGATAACATATAAATAATAAATTAAAATGTTTAAAATACATTTAAAAGCATAATTATTTTTAAAATATTTTTTTCAATCAAAAATAATTTCAGATTAATGATTAACATAAATTTTAGGAAAAAATATTTGAAAAAATAATAAATATTTAATCTTGTAAAGGAATCATCAAGGTAGTGTTAGAATTAATAATGGGTAAATTCTTACATGGTGAACATTCTTTTTCATCGAAAAAAGGTTATAAAAGTTCCTCAACTAGAAAAATGACAATAAGATTCCTTTCATTAAAAAAACCTTTTAAATAAAAATTATTTCATGGGTAGACATTTCTTTGATGATCACAGGATAATATTTGAATATTATTGGAAACATTTCTTTTTGGAAATCAAGGTTATATGGAAAAAAAATTATAACAGAAGAGAGGGTAATGTCGAGCTATCATAAAAACATTCTTAGCTATCTTGGGTACCATAGAGAAAGAAAAAATGGTACCAATACATTATTATATCAGGGAGAACATTTTTAAAATAAAATTTATGAGTGTTCTTGAGAGATGGATAATAATTTTTTGTTCAAAAAATCCAAATCATAAATTGTCTCAAAAGGTGATGATATTATTTTACTATACTCTTACCACGACATATCATTGAAAAAACTCCACAATAAATTTCGTGAAGAATAAAATACTAAAAAATTCGGTATTCTGGATATAAAATTTCAACAGTATTAAACACACCTCATGGATAATATAGATGTAAAACATGACTTGTGCCTCAAAGAAAGAAAATTTATCCAAAATTACATTACTGATTTCATAAAATTAAATTGTAATTCCCATCAAATAAAGATCATAAAATTGATATGTAAATACATATAAATTTAACTAAAAGAATCATATAATTACTCTGTGGGTAGTATACACACCACAAAAAATGAATTGATAGTGAATAAGGAATGTATCCGACAGAAATAAAAAGTGTAAGGAAATTTCATTAACATCTATAATTACATTCTTCAGACTCACAAGAACCTTCTATATAATAAATAATAGTTTATTATAAAACATTTATAGGGACATATACTCATATCTAATTCCATCTATTGTTTTATTATGATGTTATATTACTTTCTTGTTAACAATTCAATATTATGGTTATCCTTCGAGTAATATTTTCTTTGTTTTTCACATGTTTCCTAATTTGTAAAATCGTAGTTCCTTGTGCATATATCATAATATAGAGAATATAATATCTGATATAAATATAATTAATTTTAATTATGTGTGTATTATAATAATTTATAGAATTATGATATGGTATACACAGTTCATGAAGATAGTAGGCTGTATATATGCATGAATGTAGTTTTTATTTTATTGATGTATTGAATGAAAGTAAGTAAATTTCATATATGTATATTTATATATGTATATAATATCATTAGATTATAATTAGTATGTCAAATAGGTTTTATAAATATATATTTAAAATATTTCATATAGGGTGTGAATGAATCACATCGCATTGAGGGGGTGGTAGTCTACACATTCTCAAATGTAATTATAGAATTTTATAAAAATGGAATGTATAAAGATGTCTTTTATAACAGGATTAAATAAGATCAAAGAAATATTAAATATCTTATATATTATATAAAAATAGAGCATCCATCATCATTACCACCATGATAGGTTGTAAAATAAGAACAATCAATCATCGGTTTGTGAGACGGTTGTTTGTCATACACAAAAATAGATTTTGTACCCATTAGATAGAGGTTGGTGTAAGTGTAGGTAATATAAATAGCCTAAAAATATCCTATTATATTTATGATACAAGTTTTTTATACAAATGTGGAATAAGGAGGGTGGAGGCAGAACTAAATTTTTGAGTGTTTGCACCCATCGAATCAAGAGACCACTAGGGGTGGATGATAATCTAGAAAAAGGTGAGAATTTTCATGCCCCATAATTATATTTCATATTCCTCATCCCTAAAACAAGACCCAATGACCACTGTTTCCCCCATAAATGCCTCTCCTCATCAAATTGTGCTAACCAGGTCATGTGTCCCCCCACCCTCTTGTTATCCCCTTGTCACCTCATGCAACATCAAAACCCCACCTCAACCGCCATCGTCGTACCGCCCCTCCTTCCAGCCACTATAGAGATTCAATGGACAAAAGTAAATACAACATTACCATATCATACCCACATGATTCCCCCACAAACTACATATACTCCACATGTGTCACTAGTAGTTTGAATATTATTGATTTTGATTGAAGCATAAGAGACCACCATTGGCAGTTGGTACTGCACTTTACTATCACAGACACTCCCACTACCAAATGTATCCTCTTATTGGCCCCTAAAACTCTTTGGATGAAGCATTTTCGGTCAATAAAATCCATTATTGCAGTATATAGGGGTGTAGAAAGAATATATAATTAATGGATCTTGAGAGAAGATAAATCCACTTAATTAGGTAACTCCTTCTAGTTTGATCCAAAAGGCTTATTTGAACTGCATTATTCTTGAGTGGGGATTCTAGGATGGATATAAAGAATTTGGGTCTATTATTGGTAGATATTGATCAATATAATTTGGTTTTAGTTGTATGATGAATAGCCGTAGGTGGTAGCCTTTAATAGGGAAGGGAAAGGACACACTTTTGATTTTTAAAAATAAGTTACGTGTACACATGTTTCTACATAAAAAAAGGTATACCAAATGAACCAAAATAAATAATGGATGGTTTTTGTCTGAATAATGGATGTAAAATTGGTTTATTAAATGATTCTATGTCATTTGGGTCTTTAATTTATGGTTTAGTATTTGTTAACCAAATTATTCTCTTAATTGTTGATATTAATTTTAATTACTTTCACTAATATTTTTGGTGAAAAAAAAGTTGACATTATTATAAGTTATAAATTATTCTGTTTAAAAATATAAAAATCATTTTTTCAAATTATAATCACATAATTTTATCAAATTAATTCAAAAATAATCCAATTAATGGAAGGACACGGCAGGTGTTTTAAGGTAAAGACATCTAAAAGATTGCTATGTTTTTATAAAAAATTTCAATGTGAATTTGATTCCAATTAAGAAAATTAAAATAATTGAGAAATTATTATTTAATTGAAATATAAAATCAAATTAATATATATTTTAACATTATATATAATTTTGATTAAAATTCATGTTTGAATTAAAATCTAGTATTTTTAACTATTCATCCAAAAATGCAGTTTCACTGAAAAATACCAAAATTAACTCTAAGATAATACCAACACTATAAAATACAAAATTAATTTATTTTATAAAGAAAAATTTTTATATGTGTGTAAAATTTATATTATTGTGCTTCAAATAAGGACATTAAATACAACTCCATTGGGAAAATGGTATTTTTAAACATATAATGATTTTACCAAATATTATATCATTCATTTTCAATATGTCTTATTTATATGTAAAATTGTTAATAATATTTATTACAATTCATAAAACTATTTTTAAGGGATAGGTTATAATTGTACCATTTAAATAAATATTACAATATAATGATGCTTCGTAGAATCATTGGGGTTGTGTGTAACATTGGCCAAGTCGTTGTTGCTTGTGACATATGTGAAGTCGGTGTTGCATGTCATGATTAATTAACATGGATTTATATATGATGCAAAAGAAAAATAGTATTTTAATATAAAATAATCTATTTTTAGTGTGATATGAAATAAAAAATATCAATATGATTAAATTACTTCGAAAAAATTATTTTACAAAATCGTAGGGTGTCATATTATACCTCCCTTAAAATGAAATTCTCCCTTGAAATTTATTTACGCAATCAATGGTATAAAGGTTTATGTTACTTTAATATAAACCCACATCACAAAAATAAACACAAAAACGTCATTTATAAAATGAACGATAGAACCATAGTGGTTACTAGGAGTAACACATAACTGGGTTTCCACATATGAGATCATAAGTGACACGGGAGAATGTAAACATGGAAGAGAATATAAAAATCATGTTCTAGAGGAGTATGATAGAGAACTTTCATGGGAGAATGTTAGAAATCACAAATCCATAAATCTGGGTTGACCATATGGAATATCTGATCCATCAAAAACACTGTTTATTAAATCACATTTTTGGTTTCAAGATCATTTTTCATAATGTTTAAGAACATTTAATTGGAGATATATTTACAGGATTTCATTTCTATTCTTATATACAATCTAACACTTTTTTATTTATTTTAGACATATACATCATATCTTACCCTAGTAAATTAAGGATAATTTTTCATTTTGAATGTAGTAACATATAAATAGACCCATGATAAGGCATCCCATATATAATCAGTTTTAATCAACAAACTCTGGTTAGAAATACATATTCAATATGAATAAATCCTCATGTTTTGTGATGATACTTAACTCTCAAAAAATCTATTCAAATTTTGACTTAAACCTTCCATAAATTGTTAACCTTATAACCCTTCTGAAATTTAATTCACCCATTATTCGTTTATAATTCTCTTATCCAATACAAAAAAAATATTAGATACATGGGTACATAATTGCATTGATAGACCATTAAATGTGATTTTATTAATCTTAAAATCATCTATTGGATATAATCGCATGAAACTACACTAAATAATGAAAAATATTATTATTATACAGATTATTCATACAAAATCATATATTAACATCCACAATATGGAGGAAAAAGAAATGTTTTCCCAATTATCATCATTCAAATTAATCCATTGTGATTTTATACGCTTTTCCTTTTCCACTTTTCATAAAAGGTTTTTTAGTCTTATCCTCCATATTAGGCATTGGATTGTGGATTTTATTCACATAATGACCAATCTCCATGAACACAAAACAATAAATTAAGGGTTCCTCATTTTTTTGAGCTTTCTCTCAATTAATTACATTGAATTTCCTCTTCACATCACTTCTATAGGCTTTTTCTTTGTGGTTATTCTTCCTAAACATGAAACATTATCTTACTCCTTTTATAAAGTCTCATATGTTATATTTACCAAAGTCTTCACACATTTGTGTTTTAATGTTTTACATATCTCCATGATTTTTAAGCATTTCATTAAACACTTTCAACCATTTATTGTTAAAACATTTTGATTGATACATAACTCCATCCTTAATTTAAACTTTTATTTCATAGCACACTATCTCTTCTTAGAAACTAAAGCATCATATATAAAACATGTTTCTATGACTTTTCATTATGCCACCGAAGAACCTAAAAACATTACTTTCAGGTTTGATGACAATACTAGGACTGTACCACACAAGTCTTCTGAGATTTTCCTCATAGGTACTGAAAGATACATCATCCTTTTACTTAAATTCAAGTAACTATTTTTTTCATCATTGTACGAATAAAATGAGTAAATTACTTATTGAAGAATAAGTTTTTGAATACATCAGAATCCATGAATTCAATTTTATCCTTCTTAATTAATTTTTTTTCAATTCCACCACCGATCAACTTCACAAACACACTAATAAACATTTACAATGAATTTATCATAGTCTAAACACTTGATAATAGAGAATATATTTTCAGTTGTATTGATCATGTGTTCTATAAAATATAGATCAGAAGAACCAATGAAATTTGATGGGTGTTTCCTCATAAAGGACTCCACATAACTTTTTTCTATCCTTTTATTATTTTTAGGATCATCATGATTCACATCTTGATAAATATGTATTGGAATTGCAATGAGTTTTTTTATTCAAACTCCAATATAAATTCAATTATTAGGAGAATAATTTTTTCATTGTCCATCAAAATCACCATTAATGCAGTTCTTTTTATATCTTTATATTGACTAAAACCACAATCATAGTGTCTGAAATAGTTCTCATAATGAGGAACAAAGTTATAAGGAAAATTTACTTATAAGATGTCTAAATTTTTACATCTTAATCTATGACACCACATGATTATCATTGGTTATTCATTACCAACATCTATTTAAATCCTTCAGGGTTATTTTTTAGGATTTTTTTAATTCCCATAGAATATCCCATGGGAATACCAAACCAGGTGTGTAGTAAAGAACATTTTAATGTATGAGATTACACTATGTAAGTCTCGGAACATATTGTTTAATTTTTCACCCCTAGGTATATTTTTAGAAGAGCCATATATGCTAGTAATATCTAGAAAATGATTTATTTCTAGGAATCCACTCACTCAATCCTTTTCCAAATTTCCAAGAGATTTCCCTATACATTTCATTTTCCCTGGACATTCCTTATACATTCCCTTATATTTCTCACAATGTTCTTCTCACCCTATTTTCCAAAGGTTGACTAAACAATTTCTCTAAAATCACCTATAACGACCCTCTCTTTTTATACATTAACATTATGAAACATTGTGTGACTAATTATTACATTATAATAATTGCTCCACACTAACAATATTAGTTTAGTTCATTTGGAAGCATAAAAAGACTATTCTAACTGAGTGAAATGCCATCAATGTTTCTGAAAAAGATATTCCATTTAGTAATTATATCTAAAAACCATTCATCATAACCCAAAAAAATATAAACATAAGAAAGGGGTGTGAATGAGTTTTTAGTAAGGGTAAATAAAATAAAATCCTAATCATAACATGAAAATAAGGTTACAAAAAAAATGGTTGTATAATTATAAAATCATACCCTACACATAAATTGTCATAAATATGAATCAAGTCAAAATTATTATCTCTTCAAAAGATATGAATTGTAAGATAATATGGTACATAATCCATTAATGCATAACATGTGGATAAGACATTAAATTGTGGAATACTCATCGACATATGAGATCATGAACTTTTATAAGTATAAAAAGTTTCACACATTATATTAAGGATATCAAATTAGCCCTTCTCATATACTTATATATGTGAAACTAGTTCAATACATAATGTTGTGAACATGAAATCTGATTCACACATAACATTTTGAACATATAATCTGGTTCACGCATAAATTTATTGGCATACAACCATGTCCATCAATTTTTTTAAAAAAAATTGTAAGGATCACAGGGAAAATCTATAAAAATTATTCATCCCTCATTTCCCAATGGATTGCAGTGAGATATGGTTCCTACTCATCACATTATTAAACATACACATACATTTTTATCTAGATAATAACACATTAATAACATAATGACCCATAAAAAGAGATCATATTATAAACTATGGAAAATATATAAGCATCATATTCATTTCAGTCTAAAATCATTACTAAATTTATAATGAATTTATATGTATTTATCTTGGTATAACTCTTTGATGTGAAAGAGGTTTCGAGATCATATAACATATAGAAGAGAAAGTGGTTTCCTAAAACTATAACCCGTTTAAGAGTAATGGGTTTCACATAATTGTAACCCATGAATGAAAAATGGGTTTTAATAAAAATCATTCCTTCAAAAACAAAACCATTTAGTTACATAATATGAATGGAACCATTGGATAATTTTGTAGAGAGGCATGAGAAACATTAGCAGATATAGTCCTCTATGGAAAATTCTTTTCAACTGTCTTTTATATATTTTAAAGGGGAAATATATAGTTTATTATTTTAAAACTTATATTTATAAAATAAATCATTTTGAAACCCATTTTCCATGAAAATACATTTCAAACATATATATGTATTTATATAAAATGCTTAAAATACATTTTAAAACCTAAATATTGTAAAAATATTTTTTCATTAAAACCCACATTTTAGATAATGAATATCCATAATATCAGGAAAAATATTTATTCTACAAAGAATAACTTATTAATCATGTATAGAAAGATTAAATGAAATTTTTTCACGACGAAATGTAAATCCGTACATTCTGAACATTATTTTTTCTTCATAAAAAATGGTACAAAAATGCCTCGTTCAAAAAAGACCCGAATCATCATTTATATAAAATGAAAACATTTTTTAAATATTACAAAATCGGTATAAATTTCATTTAATTATTAAAGAATAACATGAGAATATTTTTTCAAACATTAGTTTTTGGGAAATGTTCCTTGAGGGAAAACAAATTTCCTTCTGAAGATTTGGTAATGCCTTGCTTTCATAAAAACATTTTTTTTACTCTCTTAGGTACCTAAAAGTTGGGAGAATTTTATCAATTAATGATTATATAATGAATAACCAGTGGAGAAAAAAATTCATGAGATTTATTATGATATGGATCATACGGTTTTCTAAATAGAAGCCTATTGATAAACAATCTTGAATAGTGATCAGATAATTTTAATAAAATCATACCACATGGTTTCTTTGAAATGTACTCCACATGGAACAACATTAAACATAATATATCATGAAAATTTGGAGATTCATGATATAAAATTATAAATGAATTATATATACCTCTTGGAATACATAGGTGCTAACATGGCATGTGTCTTAAGAATGGAAAATTATGAAAATATTACATTTCCAATTTGGTAAATTTTATAGTGTAATCCTGTGACAGAATGATCATCCAATGGATATTTAAGAACACATAAATTTAATTATAGGAATAATATAATTAATTCATGTGTATTATACACACCACCCAAAAGGAATTGATGATAAATAAAGCAAGTATCTCACATAAATAAAAAGGTAGATGAAATTCCCTAAATTTTTATCTTGTATTTCATTGTATTCATGGGAACCAACTATGAAATAAATAAATATTTCTTATAAAACAATAAAAAACTATACTTTTATATCTAATTCCATATTTGGATTAATTATGAATTCATAATACCTACATGTTAACAATTCTACGTTATGGTTACGCTTTAGGTAATATACACTTTTTTCATCAGATGTAGAACAGATTGTTTTATCATTGGTAGTTATACGAATATAATCATTTCAGGAATATAAAACATGTAATTAATTTTATTAATTTTCTAAATACTTTCATATTGATAATCTATATATGTATAAAATTAAATACACCATTCATGGGAATGGTAGGTCATACATATGCATGAACACTACTTCTGTTTTATTAACGTATTGAAGGAATGTACGTAAATTAAATACATGTATATATATATATCTAATATTATCAGAGTAATATCCTTATTTCCAATATATCTTATATTTTCACTAAAAATATCATAAATACATTACATGTAGTGTGTGAACGAATCACATCGCTTTGAGGGGGTAGAAGTCCACAATTCCTCAAACAATATAATTATTTTTAATCCAAATAGAATGTATAAATTCATGAATTTTAAATGGATTAAAAAATATTAAATACATAATAAATATCAAATATATTATATATAAGTGTTTTTTCAATCAAAATTTCTACCATGATTGGAAATAAAGGAATAATGAATGATCATCATTTTGTGACATGGTAGTTCACAGTACACATAAAATGAATGTTTATTACCCATTAGATATTGGTGTGTGTAAGTGTAGGTAAAAACCTCAACATATAAATATTCTAGTATACAATGAATATTGGTCTTGTAATATATTAATGTGATAAAAATAGTGGAGGTGGTGTAGAATGAAAATAAAATAATGCATCTTGAGCAAAGATGCTCACTTTTAATCGCGTAGCTCATTTTGGTTTGTGCCAAAAGGATTCCATGGATTGATTTTGGCCCAATTTTAGGCTTATAAGAGGATTTTATGGATTTTTGGTAAGTGTTTTGGGTAAATATTGGATGAAACTAATTTCTTTCATGTGTGTTATGAATAGAGATATCTGGTGTCATTTTATAGGGAAGGGAAAGAAAACACTTAGCTTGTTTGAAAACAAGTTAGGTGTACCCTTGTTTTTACCTAAAACAAGTTATAACAAATAGAAAAAAACAGTAAAAAAGTTAATATTTGATTCATTTAAAAAAAATGGGTGTTAGAGGAGTTTATAGGATGTTTTTTTCTTGAAAATAATATTTAGTCTATTGTTTCCCTAATTTATTTTAGATGATGTAATTAATTTTATTAACTTTCACTAATCATTTTGGCCAAAAATAGTTTGAACTTATTAGAAATTATAAATTATTATGATTTTCAATATGGAATTCATTTTCCAAATTATAGTCACATAACTGGCATAAATAAATTTTTAAATAATCTCATTGATTGGACGACACTCTGGGTTTTTAATGTAAAAAAGTCCAAATATGTGCAATAATTTTATACCCAATATCAACATAAATTTGTTTTCAATGATGAAAATTAGATTAATTGATAAAATATATTATAATTAATCTTTTAATGAATATTAGAATATAATTTAACCTTTTAAATAAATTATATGAAAAATCATTTTTGAATTAAAATACATTATTTTTCACAATAAATCAATAAATGAATTTTCTTATAAAAACCCAACATTCTCCCTAGGATAATTTAGAGATTATTGAATCAAAAATTATGTTTAAATTACCAAATTCAGTTTATAAAAGTTTCTAAAACAAATCTTATGATTTTCTATAGAAGGACATTAAAATTAGTTCATTTGAGAAAATTGTATTTTTAAACATAAAAATACTATAACAAAAATTATATCATTCATTATCCATATGTTTTATTTATGTAAAAATAATAATAAAAATATTTTAGAAGTAATTATTTCTATTTATTTAAATGTGTTTAATTTCTAGGTTATAGTTATCTTATTTAAATAATTATAACAATAAAATTATGTTCCATAGAAACATATTTGTTGTGTGTAACATAAGCCTTGAAATTGTTGTGTATTAAATATTCCAGACCTTTGTTTTGTGTACAACATGGTTAAAATTGTTTTTCAAATGAGAAAATCTATAAATAGTGATTTAATAAAAATTGAACTATTTATAGTGTTGTTTAAAATAAAAAATTGAAAAATATTAGTAAGGGTTATGTAAAATGGAATATATCATGAATAAATGAATTGTGATAAATAATGAATATACAATAGAAAAAGAAAAATATATGAAAAAAATTTCATTTAAATAATTTACTATCATAATAAATGGAAATTTAAATAACTAAACATGTTACATTTAACCAATATCATGACTATCATGACTGGATAAGGCATAATCAAATTGGGTAGGTAAGAAACATTACACATATTCTTTGTAATCGTTTACTGATAATGACATTAATATAGAGAACATATCATTAATAAAATATCATGTATAATAATAATTCAATTATAAATGAATTAAATGTATATTTATTGGAAATTTTTTCTCAATCACATAATAAATATAATTTTAATATCATTCAAATGATAGTTTATAAATGATGGGTTGAAACCCATTTAACTAAATCTAGCCAACTCTATGAATACATTAGGCTTCTGTTTCATCGAGGGGATATCTATAATCGATCCCCACCTATTACTTTAATTTCCAATTATTTCCTTAGATATAAAATAATAGTTTTAATTTATAAAAACTACACCTTAAAATAAAATAATTGTATCAGTTATAAAATACATATTTATCATTATTTCTATAGATAAACAAAATAATTTCAATGTAGAACAACTTATGTAGAAATTATATATGTATTAAAAATTAAAAATATACATAATAAATAATATGAATAAATATATTGAAATTAATGTCCAATGATCACATAAATGTACACATTTATAGGGAATGTTATTGACTGCAAAAACAAATCATGTAAATGAATATTAATTATTTCATTAGTCAAAATAATCATAAACTATCCAGATCAAGAATAATTATGGAATTAATACAACATATTTCCAATGTAGTATGTATAAAATTATGGTTTATTGTCAATTTTCAATACAAATAACAAAAACATATCATTAGAAACATTCTTTCAGAACATATTCATTCCATTTTTTAAAACATTTTAAAAATAGTAACATATAGAAAAACAATTTCAATGAAAATAAAAGGTCAAAAAAATATAATATTACCAAATCATTTCTAAAGTAACATTTCAAAATTTAATAATAATCACGAATGAAATGATAGTCATATTGGTGGTTATATCAGTTTATAAAATATAAGATAAAAATAACATTCATATTCATTATAAAAATGATAGAAAATACCATTGCTTGAAAAATGAAAGTAATATTCCTTTGATGACATTATTTAAAAATAAAAATGGGTAAAAAATTATTTCATAAATACTTTTAAAAAGGATAAAAATTGAATTCTTCTTTACGGAACATTGTTTTGGAAGAAAAAATATTTCCAACCGAATAGAGATATAAAGTTTGGTACACATAAAATCATTTTATCAATTTTTTAACTCCCATGATTTTAACATGGTATTATTACATTGAATTATCATGAGGAACTCTAGAAGAAGAAATTTCAAGTGGATTATTTTGGCAATTATTGAATAAGTTTCTTCTACTAAAATTTAAGGACAAAAAGGTCTCGATAAGAATGACATTGTGAAATAAACCTTTACAGTGATCATAACGATGAAGTATGAATTAGTTAATTAATTTAAGAATTGTATCAAATTTAGTTATACAAAAAAAAATTAATTAAAACACTAGATAATAAAATGTTATTATACACAAAATCATAGATAATCAATGGATGTAGATAAGTAATATAATCCAATGAAATGAAATTGAATTATATAATTCATTACTTGTAGTTAATTTTCATTTCATATCCCATTGGATGAAATAATTAATATAGTTGTTTAAAATACAATGAATTATTAATAAATAAATACATAAAATTTCATGTGGTATTATATATAATGTATAAGTTAAATTAGTTCATTACATATAATCTATTTTAATGAACAGAAAACGAGATATAATCGTCTACCTTACGAATCTATTTGGCCAAATGTTCCTTGACATAATGTGTAGTGGTTTTATTCATTTTATTTACATAAAAAAATATATTAATTTTTATAACATAATATATGATCCTTTTATAATATCATATCACATATTTGTTACTAATATCTCATTAATTTCATTATTTTGTGTGTTAATAGCATTGTATTATCAAGCGTGTTTTATCATGAATGTTTAGGTTCTTGTGAAAATTATATATTTATACCAGCACTATAATAACAATAATGATATAATAATCATATATTGAAATCAAATATAAATTTTTAACTAATCAAGAGTAATGAATGTGTAAGAAGGACTATGTTGCAATCATGAAGATTGTCGGTCATATATACGCATGAGAAACAATTCCATTTTTTAATGATCATTATGGAAAGGAGGTAAGTAATATTTTACCATTAAATTATGATACAAATGTTATAATCCACATTATTTATTTAAATATAATCTTATTTATTATTTATGTGGTTTAGTGATTAATATTGAGTCACATCGCTTCATTGAGGTGGTAGTCCAAACGTACAGAAACAAAGTTATAATATTTGGGCGAGTGAAAAGGTAAAAAAATGAATTATAATTCTCTAAATAAAATTAGGAATATAATATGTATTTAATTTATATCAGATATAATCTGTAACATAATCAATATCACCTTCCATCCTAAGTGTTTGTGAGAGGCAAATAATATCTCTTTCTGTGGCGGTAGTCCACCGTACACATAAGGGAAGTTATAGTATCTCCTATATTATGGAATGTTAAAAATATATATTTTATTTTATTAATAAATATGTATAATTATGTTATAAGTAATATATATATATATATATTATCTATCATCATACCCAATAGTGAAGGTGGTAATGGAAGGAAGAATGACATTAGTTCATGAGGCGGTTATCTATCGTACACAAAAATAATGATTTCACAAACCATTTGAAGGACGTGAGACATGTTGTAGATTATTATAGTATTATAAACATGTGTAATTATATATAATATATTGACATAATTATATCATCATGGTCAATATTAATTAATGGAGGTGGAAGAAGAAATAAAATTAAAACCCTCATTGAAGAACATTACCTCTTTTTAGGTATCATCCTTATGTTGGCACCAAATCATACCTAGGAAGAATTAATTCCACAAATAAGTCTTATTGGATGAAATTATATATTTTTGGAAGAAATTTGGTAATATGAACCAAATAGGTTTTATGGTCTGAATAATTGAGGAGAGATGATGACTTTTACTTGTTGGGTATGTGTCACACATGTAATTTTCTAAAAAGATTCAATAGTTCCTTCTTTTTATCATTCCTAAAACATAACAAATATGTCACTATGGCTCCTAGAATACATAATATGTAATTATTTCCCTAAAATGAGTGTTTTATAATTTTGTACGTCATTTTTACCCATAACTTCTTAGTTTAACACCATGTGAAATATATAGTTACCTTAACCCTGTTAATAAATATATTGTATTTTCAATAATCATTTTGGCCAAAAAAATCAGTTGAATTATTTGAAATTATAAATTATGATTATTATATATATTGAATACTTGTTTCCCATATTCAATACATTTGAGTGGAAATATTTAATTTTGAATTTATCCTACAGACGTGATGATAATGTAGGGTTTTGAAGTTAAAATGTCCAAAATATTACAATGATTTTATATCAAAATTCAATATGAAAATGTCTCCAATAAACAATATTACATATTTGGATATATAATAGATCTAAATTTAATTTAATAATAAATATATATATATTATACCTTTGTAAATAATTTAATAGAAAATATAGTTTTCCATTTCAATTTTGTGTCTTTTACATTTAGTTGAATTGTTAAATATTTTAATGCATTCCCAAAAATTCACCCTAACATGATTTCATATTATGTTTATAAAAATTAAATCCATTTTATCAAATAAAATTTTTATAAGTGGTAGCCATTAATTTTAAATTATGTGTACGGAGGGAAACTAATCCATATTTTTGAAAAATAATGTTTCAAAGAAAGTATTTATTTTTTGAAATTATTATAAATTTATTTCAAATAAACAAATAATCATTTTTATTATAATTTGGTAAGTACTATTCATACCATCCATTATGGTTTCTAGGTGATAAATATTATATTAAATAATAATATATTAATAATATTTAAAACTTCTTTTAAACTCAGTGTTGCATGTAACACAAGATAAACTCAGTGTTTCATGTAATGCGGGAAAAACATATTGTTGCATGTAACACAAGATAAAATCAGTGTTGAATGTGAAGTAAGCTATATAAAAGATTGAATTTATTTAAAAATAATTATATCATAAATATTTTGTTTTTTATATATTCCTTTTAATAATGGTGATGAATTTCTTATATGCTATTCAATACATTTTTTTTATTTGAGAATGTTAGGGTGTTACAGTAAAATTTTATAATAGTTATGTTAATCTTAAAGATACATTTAAGACTTTTGAAAAAAAACAAAATAAAAAATATTACATTAAAAGGATACTATTTTATCCAAATCAATAGAGTTTTTTGATACAAATCCAGGTAAGGGATGTCCAAGAGAAAGAAATGGTGTTTGAGGTTCATTACAATGAAATAAAATAATAACGAAATTGGATACTAAATAGTTTTTATTTTCCACAAATTATCAAAAATTATAATATATTTAAATAAATATAACGTTATGATTGATGAACTATTAATTATAGAAGTGAATGATCATATAATGTTAATAAACTTAGAATATCCAAATTAAAATGTATATATCCATTGATTTTCTCTTTTTTGATGGG
The DNA here is from genome assembly GCA_963277665.1 of Viscum album. Lineage (NCBI taxonomy): Eukaryota > Viridiplantae > Streptophyta > Magnoliopsida > Santalales > Viscaceae > Viscum > Viscum album. The sequence continues at coordinate 1,229,715,836 of OY728145.1, read as the reverse complement.
ATGAAATAAAATCACATTGGTGTTTCATAGTACCATAACAACGAAAATGAGGTGATATTTCAAAAATATAGATGTTCCATAAGAAATGATAAATATGGAACAATATATATGAAAAGATAATGAAGAGAAAGTGATTAGTTTTAAATTTTAAAGGAAAATGAATTAGTTGGCATGACAATGATGGATGAAAAACAATAATGGCATATAATATTTCGATTTTTGGGGGAAATGAAATTATATATGAATCTAAATCATGTTTATATGAGAAATAAATTGAATCGACATCAAAAAATACTCAATTAACTTAAAGTTAAAATATAAGGATCAATATTTTAATAATTATTTTATTGAATTTACTTTTATAACATATTACTATTTTCGTCAACAAAGTTAAAATCACTAAATATAGGTAAAAAATGTAAAAGGAGGTATGAGAATAATGTTATATGTTGAATGCAATTATGTTGATTTAACAATGGGTATGAATACGAGAAGAATGATTTTGATGATTATCTCAAGATTCATGGAATAAGTTAATAATTTGGAACTCCAAACACACACAAAGATTTCATTTTGATTTGGAAAATGTTATTTTGGATGATATAGGAAGAACCCTACCATCAATGCATGGAATCTAAAAAGATGTGTGGATACAATCTATAACTAGATTTTTCAACATTAATTATCATTGTAGAATAGAACCTTATTCATTAAAATTTTCTTAATGGTGACTGATTGGTATATAAAAATGTGAGAGATCTAAACTCCTATAACATTTAGGAGAAATTTTACTATTAATATTGAATGAAGGAAGGTGGATCAAATGAAGTCTAAAAAGCTTAATACATACCAAATTTAATTGAAAACCTATTGAAATAACTTCATATTTGTGGTGAAACATTTTTAATTGTTATAAATAAATCCTAAATATTTAATTCATAACATGATGACATATATATTACACAATATAGAAGGGACTCATAATTGTTGTCTATTGTTTGAAAAGAACATGCCATTTTTATTATTTATGGTTATTCTAAAACTAATTGGGGAAAACATTATTTGACATTTGAAGTATAAATTTGGTGGTTTAAAATTTTTTGGAGTAATATGTGTTTCATAGTACTATGAAAAGTTAAATAGTGATACAATGATTGTAACACCAACAAGTTTTAAAAATGATAATATGTTTTATAAGGTATATAACACACAACATTGTGCCTAAACAAACTACGAAATATATTTATTTTAATATGTTCATGAGAACATAGATGTTAAAAATTCTAGAATGAATAAAATTATCATCAAAATGATATATAAATATATACATATATATTATATTCAATGTAAATAATCACTAAATTTTTAGTGAAGAAATTTTATTTTGTGAAAAGAACAGTATCATAAAAAAAGATTATTATGAATATTTATGAGAAAATTTAATAATTAAATAAATGAAATTCAGGACCCCCTCCCTGCAAGGATAATGAAATGGTGGGAGAGATATTATGACCCATGATTCCCCCATCCTATTGGCCCTAGGATAGATACTAGAAGCAAGGTTGTATATATGTCACAATATGATAGCCATTAACATAAATCTTATAAATAATATTGGGAGATAAGATTAATCGACCACAACAATATCCATGACCTAATATGAAAGGGAAGCTCAAACCATCCCAAATGAATGCATAAATAAAACTGATAAAGATAATTGTCTCCATTGTAAATACCCAAAAGTATTAATAATGTAGTGATAGAGTAAATGTCATGGATCTGAGCTAGTATTGTCCATCACATTCTTTGAAATCCATTGAAGAACCTAATAAATGTTTTTTATATGTAAGGTGAGCATATAAGTAAACATAATAGGAAAACCAAAGTCCCTCATGAACATGTAAAATTTGAATACAAAGTCACCTATGAGAAAATACGAGAACCAAACAGCACCTAAATAGGTATACTAATCATTCCAACCTCACTACGGCACACATTGAAAATCTTGGAAGATAAGGAATATAATAATAATTAAACCACATTGATGATAGGGTAAATTGTACCACTTCTATACTCATTAGCCACTCTCACACCATAATTCCAAATGTCTTGGTGCTCCCAAGACTTTTGACTATACCACGACACATCCATTTACCACACACCTCAAACACACACTGTAACACATCCCATCCCCACACGACTGGGCCAAACAACACTACACATCCCCTAGCACACACCAAGGCCACCCACCACAACACAACCCACATACACACACCTAGGTCATACACCAAAACATATCCTTCCCGCACACTCCCAGGCCACAAACCGCAATACATTACATCATAATTTATCATATCTCATCCAAAATAAATTTCGGAAATCACATCACAATACATTTTGAAGGCACCTTGGACACTATATAAATACTCATCCCAACAACACCTATGACACCAAAACCACCATCAAATTCACTAAGAGACCTCTAAACATCATAGACTATGCAATACCAACCATTCCTGGAAGTATTTTCATGGAAGAGCTGGTGGACATCCACCCGTCCTGCCACTGAGATATTGGGAAAGACACCCTCAAGGGACAATGTAAGTGTTTAGCCCATAGTTCTCAACGTGGGTGGGGTGTGTATATCAATCACAAGGAAAATAGAAATATATATTTATAGTATCAAACAATCAAGACTAGAATATGGGTTCTCAGACAAAAAAAATCTCCCAACACCGACACCTTTTCTTCTACTTCTAAATGAATTTATTAGTATCAATAACAGATATTTCAGAAGGTGAAGAGACTTGATAATCTAATATGTATTGACATTTACTCCATGTTTAAGACACATTAATTTCATTATTTAACATCAACCAACATTAATCACACAACCAATGATTAAATTATTTTTGAACAATTATCATCTAATTAACCAACCCATTTCATTTCAAACACTATTAAATAATTATTCCATCCATTGATACTTGGGAATCTAGAACAACACAACCATATTCCACTAACAGCTCCACAGAATGTCATATCACCTACCTAATGGATTTTCCAAACAAACTATCATACCAACATTCTTTATCCACACATCTTCGTACCACAAGAACTTTCACACCACCACATATCTCCCCAATACACATTGCAACCACACATCACCTCGCCAAATGCTTTACCACACATCACATAACAACAAGATCATTCACTAGATTTAAAATAGGGCCTTATCACATTCCATATTATATTATGGGTGTTACCAAACAAACCAAAATACTATGGAAACTACTTCATTAGATATGTGAAAATAGTTAACTAGTTTTCATTTAGGGTGATATCACAACAATCACAACAATCACAACAGTCACAATACATCTATCCAGAACAGAAAAATCCCCCATCATCCTCAATATTTAGAGGGGAATTAATGTAAGACCCATAAAATTCAAGGAATTTTTATTTTATTGTTTTCTTTGGAATTTTACAAGAACGCAGTTTCTGACGGCACCTGATTCCGAGGCCCGGTGTTCCCAAAATATTTTTTCCAAAGTTTAGCTAGGGTACGTTCAGTAAATGAACAAGCGGGTTTTCCTAACATTTGAACCGGTGCTCGAAATAGAAATCTGAGGGCACTGATAGAACTGCATTGCCGATAATTGCCTAAAAACACCTTTTCCGGAGTTGTGTTTTCTCGGGTGAGGTTCCTAATTAATTGGGTTAACAAAAGGATGAAAATAAAATTTGTGCAACCAAGTTTATTTTTATTTAAGGTAGTTTAACCCCATGCTTGATGGTTGGAGTGGGACCCGCTAATACCCTAACTCCTAGGTATAATATTAGTGAGGTGGGTCCCCCACGAGCCCCACCCCTTTATTTCCTTTTACCTTCCACATGCATTAATTATGGTAACTCACCTGCACCCCCCCCCCCCCCCTCTTAAATGCTAAGTCACCCCTCACGTTTAATTTAATTATTAAAGGCCTCATTAATTTTCCAACGCATGATATTTAACTCATGATCTGTTTTAGAATTTCCAAAATCATCGGCATGGGAAATAAAATAAGGAAAAGCCTTATTTTATTAAGTTGTTTCATTTTGCGGGAAGAATTGGGAGAGGAATTACTCAAGGCCTTGGAACTTCTTCTTCCTCCTTGAAGAATGCGAAGAACGCACCGTTGCCGATGAAGAACGCCGGCCTCTGATGAAGGACAACGAAGAACACCGATTCCTCAGAGATCGACGACACGATGTCGTGTACCGCGACACCGACGATCCTCCTTCCACGACGCTTCTTCCGCAACGTCCCTTCCCCGCGATGAACCTTCGTTCAACAAATGCTTGAGGTAGGGGTTATTTGTTTTTGTCATGAATTTATCCATTGTCGTTCTTCGTCTATACCTTTGGGCCACTTGATATCAAATTATCGGGAGGAGGTCGGACCGCACGAACACGGGCGACTCTCCTCCCCCTTTTTTGTTGTTGTGTTGTTGCGGTTCGAAACAAGGAAGCGCGGTGTGACGACACCGTGCGGAATCCTGGAGAAATGCGAGGAAGATGTGCGGCATCGTCACACCGTGCCGGTCAACCATGAAGACACCGCGGCCGGTGCGAGGCTGCTGCAGAGGGGTGTGGCGCCGTCGTGCGGTGCCGGTCGGACAAGGCCGCGACTTGAAGCCGCGGTGGTGCAAGGTCGGGCAGCTAGAACCGCCGGCCTCCGGCACCTCGGAAGGACGGGACCCCAGCGGTCCTACGGCAGCAGCTCCGGCTGGCTTCCACGAAACCAGGGGTCGTAACCCCCGGCCGGCCGAAGGAGCGGCCCCCCGCGTGGGGGCCGCAACTCATCAATCAGGGGGGCAGCGCCCCCCTCCCCCTATTCTCTCAACTCAACACCAGCCAAGCTGTCCACGTGGCCACGCGAGCACGCCAGGCTGGGCCAGGCCGACCCAGGGGGTCTTGGGCTGGGTCGGACCGGGCCCGAACCCCCTATTTTCAGGCAGTTTTCATTCAAACCCTCATAACATGGGATACAGACCTCTGATTGATCCACCCTAAGTTGCGATGTGATCCTTGGATCAAGATAGTTGTTTCAGTATTTTATACTCATGATTTCAAATAACATTGTGTACGTCCAGGTTGGTTCGAACACGAAACCAACCGGGCCCTCGGAGCAGAAACGCTTATAACTTGAGCTCAGAACGTCTGATTGACATGTCGTCGACTTTGATGGATTCCTCTTAGTGATACAGACCTTTTGGCTTACTCCGCTTGAGGGTTGGATGCAGTTGGAGTGTGGTCGAGTTGGTTTTCACTTAAAACCCAACCAGGCCCCTGGAACGAAAAGGCCAATAACTCTCGGACCGGGCATTCGATTGACGCGTCGTCTATCACGTTGAGTTCCTCTTGTCAAGACGGAACATTGAGATACATCAACTCCATACTATGTGTCAGTTGATGTATCGACCCCTCGGCTCATGGAGCAGACCCTCTCGGAATGAGCATGATGTGTGCAGGAACCCTAGAGCTGGTTGCGACTGCGACTGTGACTGTGATGACTGCACTGGAATCCTATGTGGGTTCGGCAGTGACGAAGACGACTGTACGGAAATCCTCCATGGGTTCGACAGCAATGACTAACGTACCCAGCGATCCTGTGTGGATCAGTGCCTACCGATCCTGTGTGGGTCAGTGCTCAACAGTCCTATGTGAGCCAGCGCATACTGATCCTGTGTGGGTCATATCCTGTGTGGGTCATTGCGGGGGTTAGTACCTATCGATCATGTGTGGGTCATTACAGGGGTTAGTACATATTGATCATGTGGGGGTCCAACGGATTAGATGAGTCAGTGGCTACAACTGATCATCTCTTTCTTCTTACGAAGAAGTATTCCTGTGTGAGCTGAGTCTTGACTTTCAGTCATTATCTTCGATATGATTGAATTGATTTCCTAAGTGGATTGTATTGTGATATCATGTGTGGATGTGATCGGACATGGGCTTGGATGCTGGATCCAAACTGAAATTTATGAATTACGTATATGAATGGGAATATATCTAAGTAGTGTTGGTTGATACTTAGTGATTGTATCTTTCTTTGTGGATTATCCTTTGTGGATTCTGGGAGACCTTCGGGGGTCTCGGGGTCCCTACTGAGTAGCTTATACTCACCCCTACATGGGCTATGCCCGCACTATGTTGTGTTGGTTGTAGATGATAGAAAATTATGATCGTAGTGGAGGCTTGTGGAGCAGGTCGGTACCTGGAGGTCGACCACTGGGTGGGACGTACACGGAGCGGACGGCTGGATTGAGGAGCTGAGGTGGCTATCTATACCCACCCTTCAGGTGGGACTTCCAGTGGACGGCTCGACGTTGCGGCTTTACTTTTCAGTTTTTGTACTCCCTTTTTTCAGTAGTACTTTACTTTCAGTTGGGTTTGTATTCTGGCCCACTTACTTTTCCGCACTTACTATTGTATCAAGTTTTAAATAGTGTTTACTTCTGCTTGCTTATTCTGAGGTGTTTGTTTACTTTACAAAGGCAATGCCTTCTCTTTTTATCGGGAATTACGCCTTGGTGCTAGTCACCTGCCACTGGACTATGGAAGGCGGGCATGGAGAAGTCACAGCATGGGCCCCGAGGACGGGACGTGACAATCAACCTCAAACAATCACAATATTAGAACCGTATTATCTCTATAAAAAGATTCAAATAATAAGTCTTTATCATTAAATTTAAAATTAACCAATTATTTATCTTTCATTAAGCCCAAAAAACTATAATCCATTGGTAAACAATAGAAAATAATTCCTATCTAATTCCAAAATAAATTATAATGAGGGATTACATACCTCAATGAATCTTTGCAACTCACTACACACTACAGGAAAAAGACTAAACTACGAGTAATCCTCCATTGGACAAGAAATATGTGGATCAACCTACACCACACCAAAGGGAGGTAACAAAAGAAACATAGTATCATTTCATAAATATGTAACAACACTACATGAGAACAATGAATAATAAATAAAGGGAACATATGATAATGAGAGGAGAACACCCCATGGATTGAAGAAAATATCAAAAGGATTGATCCACGTAGAAATAAATATCTAAATGTGGATGGATAAGCCCATTCGACCCCTAGAATGAGGGAAAATTCACAATATTGAGTGTTTCGAGAAAGACCAATGTGGCTGAAGCACTTAAAATTGTACTTCATCAAATAATTAGATGAAATTTAATCCCCTTTCACATCATGAAGTCTTGGTATCCCATGTTATGGAAAAAAACACATCTATTTTTTCTTATTTAGCCCTAAAAATCTAAATTTCAGTAACTATACTTGAAAATGTCATGAAACCAACTTTCACATCATGTAATACACTTACATAGTGTAAATTTCCAGCATCATTTTTAATAGACCTCTAGCTTCAACTAAAATTCATGATACTAGGAACACATATGCATCTATCACTCTCAAGTACTCTCCTCCAGGACACCATTCCTCCAAAACAAAAAAAGCAAAGGAATGGTTCGTTGATGCGGCATCATGTCCTGGTGATCCTATATCTCTACAGGTCCCCACAAAAATGTGGCATCATCCTTGCTATCCAACCCACCGTAATCAATGAAATTATAGTTACTCTGAAGATACCAAAAAAAACTATGAGATGTGAAAGATGTCGTGGATACTCTCCAACCATGGTGGAATCAACAACTTGTTCGCCACCTCGCCAACATGCCCCAACACCTTAAATTTCCCACCAAAACCCAGAATAAATATTACTCCCTCTACCAAACCTCCACTACCAACGTCTAGGATAATCCTTTAATAACATGTGTTCGCTAACCTTGCACTCAAAGGGCCTCCTTATGTAATTGGTATATGGATTCTACTGGTCATTTTCTATTTCCATCCTCTCAAGAAAAATATAAACATTCTATGTCATGCTTTTCAACACATCTAGAAATGGAACATATTCCTCCACAATCATTTTCTATCATAATATAGAATGAAAAATTCTTTTGTTAGAATCCTCAAAGAGAGGAATTCTAATGGAAGAGTTATAACGATTTGTATAAGAAAATTTTAACAATGGTAGGTGCCATAAAAAACACCAAAAATTCCATGATCCACTCCCTCAACAAGTCCTCCATTGTATTTATATTCTATCCCATATTCCCATATTTTTTATGGTGGAAATAAGCGTTGAGAAGTAACTAAGTTCCAAAGTAATTTTTCAATCCCCTCTAGAATCATGATGTAATGTGTGTGTCCCAATCTAAGAAGATGGACCTCGAAGCCTTGTGAGACTGCACCACCCAATCCATGTACCTATTATCCAAATCATCATCTTCACCCGAGTCCTTGATCAATAATAATTGGTCAGATTTCATCAACTAGTATATTATCACCGAAATAGAATCATAACCTCGCTAATCTCTAGGCAAACCTATCATAAAATCACTCGAGATATCATCCCATTTCTACTTAGGGACATCCAAGGGATATAATTACCCAACAAGAGCATGATACATCGTCATTACGTGTAAGAAAACCAAAAAATCAGTTATAAACTATGCCACTAACCATTTCATCTCAGGCATCCAGAACTGTGTCCCTAATCCAAGGTACATATTCGAAACACCTGGGTATACCATCAAAGGTGAGATATGAAACTCATGAAGGACTCTATTGTGAATTATTACTAGAATAAACAACATCCCGTTAAACAACATCTTCTTCCAACCATCCTCTGACTATCCCTCTATAGCATCACCATGGCCATTAAGATCATACATCACCTCTACCTATGATTCTACACACTGAGGCTCCTCCACCGTCTACATCCTATAAGACTGAATCAACATCTAAAAAATATACTCTAGTACTATCCACTCTTGAATCTATGGTCAAGGATTCCAACACCCATATTTCTTTCTAAGAATTCTCAGACTCTCTAACAGCACCCTTATTTGACTACTTTCTCAAAGATTCAGCCACAACATTCCCCTTTCATGAGGTGTAGGAGATTTAAATATCATTGTCTAGAAGAAACTCCATCCACCTATATTGTCGTAGATTCATGTCATGTTGGGAAATTATATACCACAGACTCTTGTGATCCGTGAACAACACAAATCTCTCACTAAACGTAATATCGCCACAACAACATTGATAGATTATGCATTGCTTGATACAAACACTATGTGAAATAGTTATTATCATGGGGAAGTTACCTCCATGATCTATATTTTATCATCACCCATTTCAGCATCATCACACATCCCAATACCAGATGGGAGCCAACACAAAACACCCCAAACCTCACCCCCTACCCACGAAATCGGATAACTAGAGCACTAACCAGCTTCCCCATTAGGTAATTGATCAATTCCTAAAATTGATCATTCCACACAAAATCTTGTTCATTCCTCATGAAAGATGCGAATATGGATGCAACTCGATAGAAATCATGTACGAAACTCTTATAAAGGATTATGAGAACAAGGAAACTAAATACCAATACCACATTCATGGGTTATTTCAAGGAAAAAATAGCTTCAACAGTATATAGTTCTACTTCCAAAAAAACTAAGACACTACATGGCCAATGAAATTCTCTTAATAAATCCAAAACATAGACTTGGACAAAATTCCATTGATATGATGGTGTCAATGTTCATGTATGATATCACTATGATACTCATCATGATCCTCCTCTTACTTCGAGTAAATCAAGATCTCATTGATGAATATGATGATGAACTGATCAAAGAATAGATTGAATATGGAGTTCATAATCCCCATTGACAATGTTGGTGAATTTGTAACACCAAATGGAATGACTACAAAATTGAAGTTCATATACCTACATTTGAAAGCAATTATTATTATATCACCCTCTTTCACACAAAACTGTTGATATATTGATTTCAAATAGATCATATAAAACAAACTCACCCCTCTTAGCAGGTATAAAAGATCAATTATCCATGGAATATGATTATGTCTTCTGAAAATATCTTTATTCAATTTTTCATTTCCTATAAACAGCCTCATAATTGCATTGGCCTTCTTTAAGAACAACACTAAAAACCCACCACAGAGAAACACTGGTCTAGATAAAAAACATATAAATCAGATCAACTATATAAATCCTCAACTCCCACACCACAAATGGTGTCATCCAATATGGATCCATTGATAACATAGAAGCACCAAAATGCATGACTATCATGATCTCAACATCACATTGTGGGGGTAGCGTAAGAACCACCATTGTGATAACATATAAGAACTCCCCAACTACCATGGGGATATTCACCATCCAATAATCCTCAAATTACACAAAATAAACATCCAAAAAAGAAATAATGGGCTCTAAAAAATGACTACCTACCTAACAACCCTGCTCAACAACAAAAACCACATGTTGTCCATCCACATATGGAAACATTAATCTCAACAGAAACAATAAATAATATGATGTATGTTATATAACCATACAATGTTGATGAAGGAATCATATGGACACATATATATCAGGAAAAGATCCCCATGGGACTGATGTGGTCCCATCATTAGTCTATACCTTAGGAAAACATCAAATAAGCAGTTCTGGTCTCCAACTACCATAGTAAACACCATCATCATGGGAATTGTTTCTATTCCTAGTCTAAAAATGGGGTAAAATGGTTGAAACAAAGGATTATGAATATCCTCAATAAAAAAATATACAAACAATAGTATTAATCACATCAATCATACCTCTGATGACTTATGGCCCCTGTGGAACTGTTACCTTCACTACGTGCAACTGACTATACCCAACTCTTATAAATCTCTACTGATTACCACCTCCATGGCCACACTCATGTCAATGTCCTTAATCACAAGAAATATCATATGTTCGTCCCATTCCTTCCCCTTATCCCCTTAGTGGAGAAAAACATTGATTCCCATGTTTATGAAACAGTCTCACTAAAAACTGATATTTAGGATGGTAGTGAACTTTTCCACCTACACCTAAATGATCTCAGGGAACCACCTCGTGTAAGATCCGGTGATAGGAATGAACCCCAAAACCAAAACAAACAAGCAATTATCTCCTAGGAAAAAGCATAGAACCCATTGAAACCAGAAGTCTAGAAATGATGCTTCTATGGTTGAATCCCTTCTATTCGAAACCATTATGGTATGGGTTTATGAGACCTGAAACATACATCTCTATTCATCAAGGAACACTATTGCTTCCCCTCATGTGAAAAAACTCATTGCTAGTGAATCCACTTGACAACTTTCTCCTTATTATGATCCTCCAGATATGCTAGAAATTTAAAAAGATGTAACTGTGTTCTGGATAGAACGATGGAGAGCCTCTTTAAGACATATCTAATGAGACATCTCATTTGGGAAATGATATAGGGAAAATGAATAAGGTCCATAAAATAAATTCCCAACACCTATATTGATAATCTATCCAGCTTATGAGAATGAATATCTTGTCTTTTTGCTGCCTTCATAGTCAATAATCGGAAATATGATCAAAACTCTTTCTGGATGTGACCCACAAAACATTTTCCTCCATCTTCTCTCAAATACAGAGCATCCACCACTGACAATCAACTCCCCACATATGAATAATATACAATGGGACTCGGTACTCTATAGGGGCATATATCAGACATAAATCACTCTTGATATCCTATATCATGCTCTCTTACATCATGTTTGAAACATTTCTATAGAATTTTACCAAATCCTTCCACAGGAAATAATTCAATATCATCTTCCATTGATTATCCTCCTCAACCAGATCAAAACTAATCAATTGTATCAGCCTACTAAACATCAACTTCCCAATCCACACATTCCTGACAAACTATATCCATAGCTAAAAGGAAAATAAGGTTTTCTTAAGAATCATTATTAGTCAATTTTATTTGATACTCATTTTAACTCATTTAATTCATTTTTATCCATTCCAACATTCCAATAACAATCAAATTTAAACAAGAACACTAGGAATTATGATGTATGTATAATTACTAGGTCTCTAACCTTCATGAAGGACCATATCACATGGGTATTCAATAAGATAAATGTTTGTGCACTATATCAGGGGGTCCCAAAATTCCCATGTCCTAACTGGTCTCCAGGGCCTTCATCTGGCTCTATGATTAACTAGAACCATTTTCATACCTCCCCATGAAATCCTCACATTACCTAACTATAAAATCCATACTATCCCTCAACCCTAACCTTTTATACCACTATATCATGACCCCCTCCCTCCAAAGACACCACAACGAGGAGATATAGATAAGGACACCTGAGTCCTGCCTTCAGAATGACTTGGTTTGGCGACTAGCACCAAGAGTGTACCAATCTCACAATATTAGAGGCATTACCATTTATAATATAAATAAAATTCGTAGATAAGATGACACAACAACAATAAAATACAAGACATAATCTAAAAGTGAAAAAAACATCCCACATGAATGTTAAAATAGAACATTTACAGATAAAGGTCTCCAATATAAATACTCAAAAGTGAATCTAATGGAGCAACCCAAAAACTATCAACGAACCCAACTAGTAAGGTCAGTCACGGTATGTTACATCCTTCTGTAAACCTAAAAATAGATTCATATAAATAGGGTGAGAATAAAAATATTCCCATAATGAAAAGAAAAGTCTATCATGCAAATGTGAAAGAAGCATACTAATGCATCATTAAGAAAACAGCATAACCAGATAGCACCTGAATTGGTATATTAACTATCCCAACATCATAAAGGCAAGATCACAAATTATATAGATCCATGTAACATAAAATAAATTAAATCACATCAATGATATTGTACCCTGCCCCACTTTCCCATTGAATATCCTCTCTCACACCCTAATGACATACATCCTAGAACTCCCACATCTTCTGAATATACCACACCATATCTTTCCTGCACACACATGGGCCACAAACCACAACACATCACCCCCACACACACTTGGTCCACACTCGATATCACATCCCGCCCACACACACCTAGGCCACACACCGCAACACATACCTCACAAACACACCTGGTCCATAAACCACAACACATCCCACCACCGCACACATTGACCACACACCAAAACACATCCCTCCAACACATAGGTGGGTCACACACCACAACACATAACACCACATCTCATCTAATATCATCCTAAAGATACTTATGAAATCACACCAAAAGTCACTCCAAAGACACACGTGACACCACATCACAACCCATCATGAAGTCATTTGGGAGACCATAGCCACCATCTAAAGCACTAATAGACCTTCATTCCACATAGTTTGTGCAATACCCACCACTCCAAGAAGTGGTATCATGGAAGAATGGGTGGCCATCCATCCATCATCCCCTAGGGATATTAGGAGAGACACCCTCACATGAGTATGCAGGTGTTCATCACATAGTTTTCAATGTGGGGTGGGGTCTATTTAGAAATCACAAGTAGAAAAATAGTATATATATATATATATATAGTATAAAACACTCAAGACCATCCTATGAATTTTCAAATAATCAATCGACCCATAAAACCTTCACCTTTGATTCCACTTCTAAATACATTTATTAGTATCTACAATAGTCATTTTCAATGGTAAAGATACCTGATAATCTAATACAACTACACATTTCCTCTACATTTAATATCTATTCATGTCATTATTTAGCATCATCCACCTTTAATCACACAACACATCATTAAATTATTTTTTTACAATTCTTATACCATTATCAAAACTAACCCATAATGTTTCAATCATTTTTCAAAAAATATGTATTCCATAAAAACATTGGAATCTAGCACAACACAACCCCATTCGACAAACAACTCAACATACTATCACCTAATCACCCCAAAATCTTGGAAAAAAAACTATAATCCCAATATTCCCCGACCAGATTTTGATTTCCCACAAGCACAGAAATATAACAACATATTTTCCCATACCACATTTCAACCACACTTCACTTCCCTAAAAGCATGACCACACAACACATTACATCAAAATCATTTTTACTAATTTACAAAGGGGATTTTATCACATTCCTCTTTAGTTTAGGGGTTTTATCACATAAACAAGAAATCATAGGGAAACCATTTTATTAGCCAAGTATGATTAATTCACCAATTTCCATTTAGGGTGATATCATTACAATAACAGTAGTCACCATAGTTATAATAGTCGCAATACATATATCCAAATAAAATAAACCCCCTCATGGACATTATTTTTTAGTGGGGCATAAATCACGAATAATAAAAATATTACAATCATATAAAATCTAAAAAGATATGTGATCCATACACCTTTAATCTTCAATTTAAATATAAACAATTATTTATTTTTAAATAAGTCGAAAAAACCATAATCCATATGTAAAGAAACTAATACACCTCTCACGTGATAAAATAATATAGTGGAACAATGGAATCCCTACCATAGATTATATTTTTAATTTTTTATTTACCTATTGAGTAAAGAAGAAACTATATAGAAACCACTGTTTCTTATGAAACATGTGGATCAACGTACATCGTAGAAAAGGATTTTCAAAAACACATCCAATATGGACCCCAAACCAAATACACACCACAATTTTGGATTCACAAAGAATAACATAAGGGAATATATTAGAATGACAGGATAAATCACCACGCATTGAAAATTGAAGCCCAATGAGCTATCCCTATCAAAGGAAACCTCCAAACATGGATGTAGAAGGTCGTTAGATTCCTATAATGATAAAAATTCTAATGGATGTAGAATTTAGAGAATATCTGATTGGATGAAAACACTAATAAAATACAAAATATTTAAATTACATGACACATAATCCCCTTATACATTATATAATATCGGGGTTCTAGGTTCTACTAAAGAGTGTGTCACCTTTTTATTATTTAACCCTAAAAATATTCACATCATGTAATAGCCCTATCTAATAATTGAAACCCACATTCACATCATGTAATACAATTACACGATGTGTATTCCTTATAGAAGTACGGTTGCACCGCTAGTGTCCACCAAAAACCCTCAAAACCACCCATGAAAAACTCAAACACTCAAAACTAGAAAAGTAATAGACTTGGAGGGAATAGATCATTACATGATTTTTTTTAAATATATATTTAAAAATTATAAAAATATTAAAATTATATTATCATAGTAATCTTTTATGGAAATATATGGACTTTCTGAAATTATTGATTGTTCAATGAATAATTTAAATTAATGATTAATAAAATATAGAAATTTATTTTATATAAATAAACTACATTAAAATGAATGTTTTATTTTTTGTTTTTATTAAATAAAAATTTATATATAGACCCATCCTTAACATTACATAATCATGAATTATGTCAAGAATTAACATTAACGGTCATTTTAGGTTTAGTGTTTTAAAGAATTAGGCCATAATTGGTATATATCTACTGGAATATTACATGTAGACACAACTACTCAGTATTGATTTTTTCAAAAACTAATAACTCATAAAAAGAATCATGCCTAGTTCCATGTTTTAGACAAAATGACTTTTCCTTAATCCCATCCTTGACCCTATTCATCTTTATGTCCTGTAGAAAACATTTCAAAAACATGGGATGAGAATAAAAAGCTCAGTAAGGGTTATAAAATAAAGAAAGAAAAAATTATCCCATAATTAAATAAAAATCAATGAAACCATAAATTTCAATCACAATATATAGTAAGAAATCATAAGATTTATGAATAACACCCCCAAATCATAAATCATAAAGGTAACTTATGGCATTCATAACATACATACATTGTAGCAATCACAGCTAAATAGGTAGTCACATTGGGAAGACCCATCATAGAATATTCTTTAAATCTCTTTGGATAAAGATTAAAGTTTTCCTCTGTCAGGTTACCCAATGCATTTGAGAGCTATCTCGGGCTCACCCACCCTAGGTTTATCATGGAACCACTTGTATACGTAAAAAAATGCCCTATAACCATATCATATTCATAACACATAATACAAGCATAATGGAAAGATAACATTTCCACATTCCAATCACAATATATCAAATCAAGATATTGAAATAACAATTCTTTATCAAATAATTTTCAAAACCATTTAAAACATTTAAACAAGTGATTTTTCAATCAAAGTGTCCCATACCACTTTAAATATTTTAACTAAATTACATGTTGAAAACATTAATTTCCATATCAATAAATCCTAAAAACTATTTTGAAAACATGGAAATTAATGAGAAATATTTAGATGAATAAATCTTTCAAACATTTAAAATGATATTTTAGTTAAAGACTTTTTAACAAAAAGAGAGGCGCTTCAATAAAAATAATTGAGGGACAACATTTAATCAGAACATTAAAATATCATGAGAATAAATGGATTAATGACATAATATTCCAAATGATAGTATATACACCATATAAGTGTGAATTGGTTCATAACAACAATGAAGTCTCAAACGAATGTATATTGAGACGAAATCCCTTAAAAAACGTTATCCTTAGATAAAAGATAAATCAATTACATAATAATTTGTGAACAATAAGAATAAACTCAATATAAGTGGATATTAAGTGTGAAACAATCAGATGTTATTCACACATATTAATAGCATGAAATAATATAGAAGTAGAAGTTTATCCCAATGAATTGAAATTAGGTGAATAAGTTCCCTTACAGAAATTCAACAGCCTAACGACGTCACTTTAAAATTTAGAAAATGTATTGATGTGAGATAAAATGGAATCTCATCACATTTAAATAAATATTTACTTAAATAATGATATATATTAATATATCCTTATATAAGAAGATGTAAAATGACATACATAACAAAAAAGAAGTCTTTTAAAGAGATGAGGGAGAAAGGTTCCCTTACAGATTTGGTAACATTCAGAACATAAACCCGATGAAATAAGTATCATAAAATGAAGTTGTGAATACCTATAGATTAAATTATATTGATCAAGGAAAACATTCATGGCCAGTACATACACCAATAAAAAGAAAATATTGGAAATATTGTGTGAATCTCATGTGAATAAAAAGTGAGATGAAATCCCCTTACAATGTTGTAATCAACAGAGTCGTATGACAAAATGTTAATAACCACCAAATAATTAACCAAATACTATTAATATAAAAATTTTCCTGATAATATATATCAAATTTGGGTATACAATACACTACATGAAATAAATAAGGTGCGAACAATGGAAATCTCATGTAATTAAAAGTGAGATAAGAAACCTCTTACCCCGTCTCTAACATGACTTGCTTGTTCCTTTTTCTTCCAGAATAATAAACATAAGTTAATTTATACTTGATTAATAACCTTTTATAATGTTTATTATTTATTTTATTTTACTTATTACCATGTTAAAAAAATATGAAATCATTTATGTTAATAGTGATCGTTTGGTCGAAATTTGGTACTTAAGTCAAAAATGGACTTATTATATTTACAATTTGTTCACGTGATTAAAATTTCATTATATCCATAATGATATTCATGATTTATATATCATATATATCATATATATTTATTATATACATGCTTTTATAATAGTATATAACATTTGGTGGTTAGAAATGAAATGCACCATTCTTGTAGACAGTAATCCATACGTACGCATGAATGCTACTTTCATTTATATTTATTGTTTAAAAGGAATTAAAACATAATTTAAAATAGTTATATTATAATTTCAGTATAATATCATATATAATATCATTAACCCCTTTATTTATACATCCCACATATGGCATTAACGAGTTTTATCACTTTGATGGGGCGGTTATCTGCACTTCCTCAAATGAAATTATCACGTTTACCCATAATGGAATCCATAAAGGTATTCAATTAATGAAAAATAAAGAAGCATAAATAAAACATAAACATAATATATATATCATATATAAATTAGTTCCATCTTAATGGCCACCATGAGAGGTGGTAGAAGTTGATTGAACAGTCGTCATTTCGTGAGGCGTTAGTTTTTCCATCCACAGAAACAGTATGTTCTTCAACGATTAGAAGGAGGTGTGTGTAAGTGTAGTTTGAATCAATCTAAAATCAACATCCTAGTATATTACATATACTGTTGTTTTTATAAAATAAAGGAATAAAAAGAGTTAAGGGTTTGTATACGTAAAATAAAAGAAAATAATTTTAGAGAAACGGTTACCTTTAATTAGTGTAACTCCCTTTGGTTTAAACCAGTAGGACTTCTTGAAGTGCCTTATATGTATGGTATGGATTATAAAGGGTGTATAGGTATCATGAAATCCTATTTGGTCAGGGTTTTTAAATGCCATGTGTCTTGAGAGAAGTGTGTAGTGGGTCATAGGTGAGGACTTTTTAGAAGGGGGAGGAGGGGTTCTTAAGGAATGTGTGAAAATATTATTTTATTATATAATTATTTTAGGTTTCTAAAGGTCCCAAACTCATTATGGTCGAAGATATGTTGACTCATGGTCCAAATAATTTCATCCAATAAGAATTGGACAGGTTTTAGATGTTATTTTACTATTTATAATCTTATTTATTTAACTGATTTATTAATGTGGTAAAACTACATCGTATTTATGTCATAAATTAGTTTTATTATTTGATCTGTAAAACATATAAAAAAAATACCATGTTTTAGGAAATATTTTTTTATTTCCAATTAATATTTCTAGTAAAAATTATATCTTATATAACCCCACATAAAAATTAATTTACTAAAAGATATTTGTTTTTTTCATTTTTGTCTTTACCTTATGTTAATTACAATAGTGTCATTATCACTCCCATGTGGCTCCATGGGGTCCCAAAATCAATACAAAGATGCCCATGGTCAAAAATGACTCAGATAATAATGTTAGGACAAGAGTCAAGGTAATATTGTATTATTTTAATATTATTTTTACCTTGAATTACCCTATTCACCATTAACTGCGGTAAAGAAAATTCAACAGTTTCTATTCATCAAAAATTATCTTCATCTTATTGAACCAAATTTTACATACTAATAACAACCTTGTATGACGTATTTTCAAAATTACATTCACAGATTCCCTAAAATGTTATTTAAATTTAGAAGTATTTTTTTTTAACTACTACTTAGTGGTTTCACTATTCATCGAAAATTGATGTTTATTAGAAAAATACAGAAAATTAATCCTAAGATATATTTTATATTATGAACTCAAAAATTATGTCTATTTTACAAAATTCAATACATGTAATTTTCATTAATTAATTTAAAATTAATTACCATTGTAAAAACAAATAGCTTGTTTTTATTAAACAATATCTACCAAAAGATTGACACTTGTTTGTGTCCAATTTTAATATAAAATTAATTTCAATGACCAACATTAGATTAAATGGTAAAAACATAATCTAATTACCCATTAAAAACAATTAAAAAGATAATATAACCATATAATTAAATTATTTTAAAAATCAGATTTGAATTAAAATACAATATTTTTCAAAATTCATTAAAAATTGATTTTTATTAGAAAAATTCCAAAACATTTCCCAAAGAAAGTTTTGGAGTCCTTATTCTAAAAAAGAATTTTATTTGGTGAAATATAATTAATAAAAGAGACCAAAATATGTTTAAGGAGGGTTCCCCATCAAATCGTGGTAAATCGACCTTCTAATTCATATTACAGTATTATTTCTTAAAATTGAATTTTATTCTAATTTTAAGCCTCTAACATTATTGGATAAATGTAAACTCTTTTAACAAAAATGTATAAACATATTTTATTTAGTTCTATTCATTCTCTCCAGCACAATATCTTGGAATTAACTTCCATTTAAAATAATAATATTATATTATTAGTAAGCAATGTAAGATTTCAAAGACACCCGTTATTGCGTTTCAGGTAAGCCATAAAACAAAAAATCCCCTTTAAAGTAAAATTAATAATTAATTTAAAAATATTAACAAATATAAAAATTTCATATTATTTATTTACCTGGGATGTTACATCCTTCCCCCCTTTGAGAATTGCATCCTCATAATTTTAAAATTTTGCTCGGAAATAGCATTGAATGTCCCACATCAGGAAAAAAGTCAATAATAATATCACATTAAAATAAATAATGATATATACAAATGTCACCCAAGACAATAGATACTAGGATTCCATGAAAACATGGATATGAAAGAGAAACATACTCTCATGGATTAATAGAGAGTGATAGAGAACTTGATCACAGAATGTTAACTACCACAATACTATAAATTTGAGGTTGCGTAAAAGTCTAATGATAAAAGAGAGTTATAAGTCTTTTACTTAAACATAATTTTCATATATTTAATTAATTTTATTAATAACTAGACAATTATAACTAGGAAATATACTTACTTTTTATGTATAGTGTCATCCTTTAATAAAATTCTACCACAAATTCATCTTTTCTTAAAGAGGTAATTATTCAAGATCACTTTATCACCCCTGAAGTGATAGAATCAAATTCTAGAGTATCACATAATCTATTAAAGATGAAATATATATTTCTCCTATCATTATACATAAACCAATACAAAAATTGGTTAGTAGAAAACTAGATAATCTAAAAAAGGATAATCTTTTTTCAAAAGAAAAACTACTCTTAATATCTAATATTCGTCACATAATACCCAATGTTCAACCAAGACCGTTAAATAAACATCATTCCATAAAATAATTCAATGTAATCCAAACTAATAATGAAACCCAAATATCAGAATGATTTGATCACATAGTCTTCCAAGATAAATCTTAACATTAATCTCAAATAACTTCAGTTACTCTTAAAGTCTCATATTGAAATGTAATTAACCTGATCACATATTCTCCATTATATATTAATCATTTTCATAGATTACTCAAAATAAAACTAGAATTGATTCATAAAATCATCTAACGAAAAATAATTAATCATACTAACCTGGGTCTTCACATAGTCCAGTGGTAGGTGATATATCCCAGTCACACTTTGGTTGTGGGTTCGATTCCCGCAGCTTTGTCCGACACGACGGGTTGTCACGCGGTTTGTGTGTTTTCCTTTATCAAAAACTATATAAATTTATAACATTCCCAAAAAGAGATAAATTCATCAAAAATGATGCTAAAATATTTAAACCATAATGTTTATCTAATAACGATTATTTTTTATCCCAAAATGTATGAACCATCAATTTCCTCAAATTCAAGCTTCATATAAACCCAAATGGTTCTTTATAATTATATCCACAATAGAAAATATAATTATTCCTTGAATAAAATTTTCATATATCAAACTTCAGGTTTATACATACTATAAAAATTATTCTAATGTAATCTCATCATCAAAAGAGCCTTAATACTTTTAAGTATCTCACAATCCTAAAATCTACCATAACCCTTGAATCCCTTGTATGTTGACTCCATACTCATTCAACATTATTCATGATCCATTAAACATTCCTTTCCAACATATTCTGAAATACATAATTCCTACAAACAAAATCATGAATCATATACTGTGATTCAATAATATCAAAACATATGTTATGAAATAATCTATACCTTTCATTGGTCACTGTTAGTTTCTTCATCACCAATCAGAATGGTTTTAGGTGTTGATAATCAAAAATTTATACGATCCTGGTTATCCCTTTCTCGAAACGTCTTTATAGGATAATTGTTGTATAATGACCATGCACACAAAATTTAAATAATTCAATTGATCCCTCAAAAATAACTTCTTACCCTTTCTTATAGTCAACTAGATGCTTCCTTTATCCATTGAAGGTTCTTGTTTTATGAACTTCATTCCCACATATATAGCATCTTATCATCCCATTGAAGTATTTTCCTAGGTGTTTCTTACCACATCCTAGAAACATAGGGTTTTCAACAAATATACCTTTATGATTATTACATGAACACTTGAAGGGATTTGTGAATCTCAAATATGATGCCTTATTAAAATCTCTAAGGATCAGGTTATCAATCATGACTCTAGATAGTTTGTTGAGAATAACCACAAGAGTTATCATTATATCTCCTTTTTCATTCAATTTCTCTCCATAAAACCATCACATTTTTCTTCACATCCACTATTAATTTGGTTCCAGCAAGATCCATGCATTTTCTAAAACCAAAATACTAAGTTTGATTATATAAATAAAATCATCATATAATATCTTATAAGTAGGGTAAATACTAAGGTATAATTATTCTGGTTATCTTAAACTTATTCACTTTGTTAAAAAAATTACGAATATTTCTAAAATCCTAACCATTAAGGTTATGTCACTTATGCATAAAGAATACCCTAACCACTAATGTTATATAAACTGACCTCTAATACTAACTATAATGACTTAGCCTTAAACATTACATAATCCTGAATTATGCTAAGAATTCACATTGAGGATCTTTTTCAGATTAGAGATTTAGAGAATTATGACATAACAATTACATAAAAACGTGAATATTACATGTACACACTTCTTGTCATTATACTTTTATCATTAAATAAAAACTCTTAAAAAGAAATATGTCTAGTTCCATGTTTTAGAGCCTGACTTTTCCATGATCCCATCCTTGACCCTATTGAACATTCAGTCATATAAAAAACATTTCCAAAACATGGTATGAGCATAAAAAATATAGTAAGGGTTATAAAATAAGGAAGGAAAACATTATCCCATCATTAAATACAAATCAATGATACCATACTTTTCAATCATAACATACCATACGAAATCATATTCTTTATGAATAACACCTACATATTATAAATCATAAAGGTAAATTAAGGAATTCAAAACATACATACTTTGTAGCTGTAATAAATACATAGGGAGTCGCAATTAAAATATCCATAACATTATATTCCCTAAATCTCATAGGAGAAACATTTACGTTTACCTCTATCACATTACCCAATGCATTGGAGAGCTATCTCGGGCTCACCCGCCCTAGGTTTTTCATGGAACCACCAGTATACATAAACAATGCCCAATAACGTTAACATATTCATAACACATAATACAAGTACAAAGGAAATATAAAATTTCCATATTCAAATCACAATATATCAAATAATGATATTGATATAAACAATACGTTATCTAATCATTTTCAAAACCATTTACAAAATTTAATAAAGGGATTTTTATATCATAGTGTCTCATACCACTTTGAAGATTTTAAATGAATTATTGTTTGAAAACATTAATGTCCATATAAATAAATCCTTAAAATAATTTTGAAAACATGTCCATTAATGAGAAATATTTAGATGAATAAATCTTTAAAACATTTAAAATAATATTTTAGTTAAAGTGTCTTTAACAAAAAAGAGATGCTTGAATACAAATAATTGAGGAATAAAATTTAATGAGAACATTACAATATAATGACAATAAAGGGATTCATGATATAATATTACAATTGACAGTATACACACCAAATATGAGTGAATTAGTGCATAACAACAATAAAGTCTCAATGGAATATAAATTGAGATGTAATCCCTTATAAAAACTGTATCCTTGGATAAAGGATAAATCAATTTCATAATAATGTGTGAAAAATAATATTACACTCAATAATAGTGGATATTAATTTTTAAACAATCAGAGGTTATTCACACATATTCATAGCATGACATAATATATAAGTATAAGTTTTACCCAAACAAGAAAAAATGGGTTAAGAAGTTCCCTTACAAAAATTGGATAGCCTAACAACATCACATTAAAATTCAAAAAATGAACTGATCAGAGAGAAAACGGTATCTCATTACTTTGACATAATGATTTAAAACAATATTTATATATAGAAACATATCCCAACATAAGAATATGTAAATTAAATGACATAACAAAAATATGTCTTTTCAAAAGAAGAGGGAGAAAGGTTCCCTTACTGATTTGGTAATTTAGGACACAAACATCCCATGAAATAAGGATCATTAAATGAATTTTTAAATACCCATAGATTAAAATATATTACACAAGTAATACATTAATTTCTTGTAAATACACCACACAAAAGGAAATAGTGGCAATACAACGTGAAACTCACGGGAATAAGAAGCGAGATGAAATCCACATACCATGGTGTAATCAATCGAGTCGTATGACCAAAAGTTAATAACCACTAACTCATTCACAGAATAACATGAATATAAAGAGAATAATGATATTATATATCAAGTGTTAGTACACAATAAACCACATGAAATAAATAAGTGGTGAACAATGGAAATCTCATGGAATTAAAAGTGAGGTCAGAAGCCCATTACCTCATGTCTGACATGACTTTTTTGTTGCTTGTTCTTCCTGAATAGTAAACTTAAGTTAATTTATACATGATTAAGAAGCCTTTTTAATTTTTATAATTTCTTTTTATATCACTTATTACCATGTTATAAACAATATGTCATCATTTAAGTTAATAATGGTTGTTCTGTGGATATTTGGTACTGGAGACAAAATGGACTTCTTATAATTACAAGTTGTTCACATGGTCAAAAATTAATTAAATATAGAATGATATTAATGATTTAGATATCATTATATCATATATATTTATTATATAAATGTATTTATAATATCACATAACATTTGAAGATAATAAATGAAATGCACCATTCATGGAGACAGTAAGTCGTACGTATGCATGAAGACTTTCAATTATTTTTCTATTTTTAAAGGAATTAAAACATAATGATACATTATTATATTATAATAACAATATAATATCATATATTATATCATTAAAAACCTTTTTTATACGTCCCACATATGGTATTAATGATTCATATCACTTTGAGGGGACGGTAGTCTGCACTTCCTCAAATGAAATTATTGCGTTTAGCCATAATTTAAACCATAAAGGTATTATATAAAAGAAAAATAAAGAATAATAATGAAAACAGAATCATAATATATATATATATATATCATATATAAATTAGTTCCATCTTAATGGCCACCATGAAAGGATGTTGGAGATAATCGAGCAATCATTGTTTCGTGAGGCGTTAGTTTGCCATTAACAGAAACAGTATGTTCTTCACCCATTAGATGGAGGTGTGTGTAAGTGTAGTTCAACTAAATCTCATAGAAACATTCTAATATATTGAAGATACATGTTTTGTTATAAAATAGAGGAATAAAAATATTTTAGGGGTTGTAGAATAAAAATAAAAGAAAAGATATTATGAGAAACGGTTTCCTTTAATTTGCGTAACTCCCATTGGTTTGAAATAAAAGGACTTCATGAAGTGAATTATACCTAAGGTAAGGCTTATAAAAGTATGATAGGGATCTTTATAACTTCTTTGGGCAGGGGTTGATTGACCAAAGAGGCTTGAGAGGTGCGAAAAATGGTTTAGAGGTGAGGGCTTTTTATAAGGGGGAGGGATTCTTTAAGAAAGTGTGAAAATATTATTTTATTATATAATGAATTTTGGTTTCTAAATGTCCAAAACTGATTCAGGTCGATGATAAGATGACTCATGGTCGAAATCATTTCATCAAATAATAATTGGATAGGTATCGGATGTATTTTAATATTTATAATCTTATTTATTAAAATGATTTATTAATTAGGTAAACAATGCGTTATTTTTGTGTCATAAATAATTTTATTTATTTGATATATAAAAATTATGAAAAAATATTATGATGTAGGAAATATTTTTTTATTTCCAATAAATATTTATAGTCGAAATGATAACATATATAACCCCATTTAAAATTAATTTACTAAAATATATTTGTTTATGTCACTTTTTCCTTTACTTTATGTTAATTAAAATAAAGTGCCATTATCACCACCAAGTTGCTCCATGGGGACCCAAAATCGACCCAAAGATGTCCATGGTAGAAAATGACTCATCCGAATATGTTAGGACAATTGTTAGATTAATTTTGTATTATTATAATATTATTTCTACCTTAAATTACCATATTTATCTATAACCGTGGTAAATAAAAATCAACGGTTACTATTCACCATAAAATATTTTCACCTTATTGAACCACATTATACTTACTAACAAAAAACGTATGTTGGATTTTTTAAATTCCATTCATAGAACCAGTAAAATATAATTTAAATGAAAAAGTCAGTTTTTTAACTACTAGATAGTGGTTACACTATTCATCAAAAAATGATGCTTTTTTGAAAAATACCAACAATTCAACCCAATATATAATTGATCTTCCGAATTAAAAAATGAGCACTATTTTAAAACATTCAAAACATAAATTTTAATTAAAAAAATTTAAAATTAATTCCCATTGTCAAAACAAATAGCATGTTTTTAAGAAACAATATCTATCAAAAGATTGACACTTGTTTATGTCCAATTTCAATGTAAAATTAATTCTAATGACCTCCATTAGATTAAGTGATAAAAATATAATCTAATTACACATTAAATACAAATAAAAAGATAAAATAACTATATAAATAAATTATATTAAAAGTCATATTTGAATTAAAATAGAGTATTTTTCACAATTCCTTAAAAATGATTTTTATTAGAAACATTCCAAAAAAATACACAAAGTTAGTTTTGGTGTCTTGATTATAAAGAAGAATTTTATTTGGTCAAATATAACTTATAAAAGTAAAAAACTATATTTAATGAGTTTTCACCATAAAAAGGAGGTAAATCAACCTTTTAGTTAATATTAGAGTATCTAAGCTAAAAATCAAATTCTTTTCTAATTTTAGGCCTCTAAATTTTTTTGGATAAATGAAAAAACATTTAAATAACATGTATAGTCATATTTTAGTTAGTTCTATTCATTCCCACCTATACAACTTCTAGTCGTTGACAAATATTTAAAATGATATTATTATATTATTAGTGTGCAACATTAGATTTCAAAGAAACTCAATGTTGCATATCGGGTAATCCATAAAACATAGAATCCCCTTTATTGTAAAATTAATAATTAATTTAAAAATATTAATAAATATGAAAATTCCATATTATTTATTTACCTGAGATGTTATAATATATACATTTTTATTTCGATTATTACTTATAATTTAATTTTGGTATGTAATATTTTTTATTTTCGTTTAATTTTATTTTTATTGATAAAACACATTTTTCTGAAAACTATTTTTAAATTCATAAATATTTTATATTTTAATTAATTCAAATAAAGCATAATAATAAAATATTTTATTGAAATTTAAATATATAATATCTATTTAAATAAATATAAATTCATTTAATGAGTATTTCATGTCATATAGTTAATAGAATATCATCTATTACTTGAAAATACTACTTTATGAAGAAGTAATTTTCATATCACATTGTAGGATTATTATAAAATGCATTTATTCTAAATATATAGATAGAATTTTTTTTAAATGGATTAAATATTTGGAATCATCATAAGTTTTACTTATCAATAGAATACTATTAATTTATTTTCAAAATTAATAGTGAAAATATTAAAAAAATAAATATAATGAATGGGTAAATATGGTTTACATAGGATAAAACTAAATGACATGGACACAATTTTTCAACTTAATGATTATTGATTTGTTATATTTATTTCCTTATAAACTTATTTATGATATTTAATATTAATAATGCAATATTTCTATAATGTTCCCAATATAATAATTTAATCAAAGAGAAAGACAACATTTAACGCACTTACTTTTAAAAATCACTTATCTGTTCACATTTGGAAAAAATCAAGTCGTGAATAAATATTAATGATTTTTTAGATAATAATTTTATTATTTTCATTATATTAATTAATTTTTAGTTTTATATATTTATATAATTACAATAAGTACTTCTGCTAGACCAAAAAAGTTTGTATTTAATTAAAAATCAAAAAAATAGTTATTTTAAATTTTTTAATTGTAATCAATTTAGAATGATTTATTATGTTATATGAATTAATTAGAAAAATATAACTTTTTAGGGAAATTATAATGTATTATATTCAAAATAAAATATTTACTTGATGTTTCTAAAAAAAATAAATGAATAGTTTCATAATTTAAAATAAAGTAATTTTTAAATAATTAATGTTTTATTAAAAGATTTTATATTCCAAGAAAAAACCATAATTTCCCATGCTAATGGAATATGGATGACAATATCAGTTATGGACCAATTATGGGTATTTTATATGTTCGTATAATATATATGTACCCTTATAGAGTAAAAACATCATTATAATGGTAATTCTCAAAAATGGTTCGCAATCATTAAATCAAAATAATAAAAATATATCATTACCCAACCCTATAAAATAATAACTGGATGCAATGATTTGAAACATAATTTCTGTGGATAATTATTATCATTTTGGTGCAATTTGAATGTAAAAATAAGTTTATATTAATTTAATAATTTACGAAATTACATCTATGTGCCTCCCCTATCCTATAAAAGGAACCTTTTATCTACTTTTATTTATACATATATGGTCTTCTCGGATAGCCATGTTCATTAAAAATTGATACCTTATATCTCTATCCAAAACAAAGAGGCCTTAGATCGATCAAAATATAATTCTAAAAATATATTTTTTCAATCCATTAGATGTTTTCTAAAGAATGGGATGTGATGGAAACAATATGATGAGTCAGGTTCAATGTTAGGGATATTTTAATAAAAAATGAATCTTCTAATGAATCCCTTCAAAAACAATTTATTTCAGGTCCATGTTATCCTAAATGTTTCATGAAAATTATTATATCATTTGGAAACAATTCTATTGATAATTTTTATCGTATTAGAGTTTCATAATAATGTATTAAAAATGTGAACATTTTAATGTTTTTTTATAATGGACACTATAATTTAAAATATGAATTTTAAAAAATATCATGATCTATTTTCTAAATAATTTACTTCCATGAAAATATTATTTTAAAAATTATTTTATTTATGTATTTATTTGAAAATAAATTAATTATAATGTTAAATTTATCATACATTTGAAATTAATTTTGTTGTTTTTAAAAAAAATCTTTTTACATAATTTTTTTGAACTATTTTGTATTTCATTATATATTGAAAAATGTATCATCTATTTTCATGAATATGGAAACAATAGAGTTTCCCACCACCACAAACATTTTTTTATTATTTTTGGATTCCATTATATGTATATTTTTTTCCGTAATTAAAAATATTATTTCCCTTTTGTTTGGGTATTTTAGTTTTAAAAATGGGGCTTTAAAGGAAATGGTATTTTAATATCTGAATGATTTTTACATAATAGTTTAAAGAATGTTTTTCAAGTGTTTTATTATAATAGTGGCAACTATAAATTTTTTATTCATTATAGGGTACATGAATGTTATATATGTTGTAATGATAGCATTATACAATATATATATTGGGTATGAATTATATAAATTATATGATGTGTGAGACCAATATAACGTAATTTATGGGTGAAAATAGATATTTCTCTCATTCATTAAGGAATTTTCCTTTTATTTATATGAAATAAGTGTGGAGATAATTATTATGGCTTCCCCTATGGACTTAATTCTGATCTCGTTATTATAGAAATGGGTAATGTATAAAATTTTCTAAAATGAAAAAATAGTATATATTTACTAGCAATAAGTTTTAAAATTATTTCACAAGAGAAAAATGTGTGTTTATAATTTAAAAATTATTTATTTCAGATTCTCAAAAAAATTACAACTATCATATATATTTTATGGGTTTTCTGGTTTTTCAATATAGTAATAGATACCTTATTTTTATGACCCATATATATCTTTTTATACATATCCAAATTTTTTAATTATTTCTATAATGGTTAAGGTGGTATGAAAAAGATGTCATGTTGATAGTCAAGGCAATTTTTCAGGAAAACATTTTTCATTAGTTTTAAATGTACTATAATATAGTAAATGTTGACACTAATTAGAATTATCCACTTTTTCTAATATAGTTTTGTTATGAATGATTTATAACCTAATTATATAAATCATTAAACATAATAGATCCTTAGTTATGTAAGAATGTGAATTCTAGTCTAAAGTCACTGGAATATGTAATGTTTAATTCCATTTCCTTTTAATTGGTATTAAAGTAATAGTTGATATAAAATTATAGATAGCGATTTTTTATGTGAGGTTAACACCAAATCTATAGATAAAATCTTGGTTTTATGATTTAATGTTTGATTATTAGTTCAATGTTTTAGACACCACTTTTGATAATTTAGGTGATGGGATTTTAATTTAATTAATGAAATATATGGAGGCATTTTGTATATTAATTTATTTTCAACCAATAGGTTAATCCTAATGTATTATTTGAGGATGAATCCTTATTTCATAATTTTAAATGTATTAATAACCGTCAAGGATTATATAATCATTGAAGATCAAGGTAAACCTTTAGGATGTTCACCATTTTTATCAGTTGTTTATAAGATTTAAATAAATAGTGTTCTATTAAAAAGGAAAAAATGATACATATGACTTCAATGTGTGTGTTAAATAGAAAACTGAATGGGGAAAATGTTACAACACCTACTATCGGCCAAAATGATAACTCATTTAATATGAAATTTCATGTTTAAATGTTGTTATAGATAAAGATTATCATTTTTTGGATACATGCGGTTTATCAAAAAATCATGTAATTTAAAATTGATTATGTCATTAGGTGATTAATTTTATTTTAGAAGAAAATTACTATTTTAGGAACCTTATACTATTTATGTAGTAATAAAATTTTGGTATTTTATTTTGTAAGTGAATTTTGAATTTTTATTTGGAAGAATATATGATTTAATGATGATATATCATAATTCAGATTATTTATGGAATTGATTATAACAACTTGGAGAATATATGGTTAGGTCATGTAAATTTATGGTATAAAAATTAAGAGTGATTGTTTTTATTTAGAGATAACTCATACATTTATGTTGGAAAAATATGTAATTAAATATTTCAAATTATTGGGCTTAAATCTGATTATGGAATATATTGATGAAATTTAGGGATATTTATTTATCAAGAGATCTACTGTGAACTTTGGTTTTTATTTTCGAGGCTTTTATGATTAATTTTTTATTTCTTCATATGATGGTTTATTAAATTTCATAATTTTCTTTTACAATCCATTTTTGTTATTGAATATAAATATTATGACAAAACATTTTAATTCACAAATATGAATATGATAAAATGAATTATGGATTATATATCAATATTTTCTTTAATATAAATTTATTAAAAAATTCAATGGAAATATGAATTAAATTTATAATTAAATCATTTTATATATCAAAAAATTGTTTTCTTCAAAAATATTTTTTATTTTGTTTTGATGTAAAATAATATTATTCTATTCTATAACTGTAATGAAATATATTTTATAAAATAAACTGATTTTTTAAATATTAATTACAATATTGAATTAGGGTGAATTTTGATTATCTTTCTCAAATGATTTATTTTTCAGGGATGAGTAAAAAATTACCGATTTTTCAAATATCATCATTTATAATTGTAAAATAAATTAAATTAAAAGATACATCATATTTTGGATAACATAATAAAGTAAAATAATATCCTTATTATTTATAATTTTTTAAATAATTTTATTTTATTTTTAAAAAAATTTAACATTTTTGAATAAGTTTATTTTTGTGATTCAAAATAGTGCGTTTAAAATTATATTTAAATGTCTCATGATTTTCAAAATTATTTAATTAAAATCCATAATTTAGATATATTTAAATTGAATTTTTATTTTATACATATAACTATTCTAATTTAAATTTATATATTGATTATTTCATCAGATTTAGATAATATAATATTATTTATTTCATGAAAATTTCATTTTCCTCATAACATATTTTTGTCTTGCTATGTGGGATTTTTCGAAGATAAAGTTTTTTCAAAAAATGATAATGAATTTATTAAAATGGATTATATATTTTTAACCATTGCAATTAATATTATTTAATAAGTTTAACTAATTATTTTTCATAATGGATATTAAAAATATTAAAACAATTCACCTTTGTAGAAGGGTAAATGAGGGTAACAAAGGATAATAAAAGTGATTTGTCCACCATTTTTCATTTTAAATCTAATATTATGATCTAGTTTCTAATATTATCACTCTGAGGTCAGTATGTATTTTATTACATGATATTATTCTCTAAATGCAACCTTATAAAAATATAAACAATGAAAAAGATAAATTAACACTCTCTTTCCATCAAAAATCTTATATGTTTTCAGAAATAGAGAACGTAAGAGGACAATAATTTTAATTTTTAGAATAATGAAATTATATTCAAGATAAAAATTTTTATATAATTTTTATTGATCATACATTTACCTTAAATTATTATGAAACACCAACATGGTACTTATTAAATTAAAACGGAAATATAATTAATGATATATAAAATATTACAAGTAAACTAATTTACATATATTATTTTGTTCTATAAATTTTTTATAAAAATATAACATTATAGAGAAGTTTGAATTTAACATATTCTAATTCAGTGTTATTTTTTATTTTTTAATGTCATATGAATTGAATAGTGTTAGAATTGACATTAATGATACAATATAACATATAATGATTTATTAAATGATTAATAATTAGTGAAAATATTATAAACAAAAAAGTGAAATGAAAATTTTTGATAATATGCACCATGATCCATTTATGGTTGGATTTACTTTATTTTAACAATATTGACCAAATAAAAATAAAAACATTTCTTTAAGTATACCTGTAAAAAAGGGTTTGCACCTCTTGAAAACAATATAAGTGTAAAAGTGTCACCTGAAAATGTAAATTTATTTTTAAATTTGAGGATTTTGAATCATCCTAATATTAACATTGAGTATTTTAATTTTTGAGTCATCATAATATGAATATTAATTTATATTACTTTAATTCTTTAAAATTCATTAAGTTATACTCCCATATCTTACAAAAGGGGTGTTCCAATCCTCTTTTATTCATATATAAAAGTAATTGGGGATCATAAATTCCCTAACTAAATCTATTCCATAAATCCCTCTCACAGTCTAAATTCATTTCTTATCATATAACCATCCACGTAATACTTTTGGTGTAATCCTTATTAATTTGACTTAATAAGTGGAAGATAAAAGAAAACATTTGACGACTCATGCTCAAGGTACAATACCTTCTTTAAAAAATACATTTCTAATGTGTATCTTCCCACTCTTATTCTTCTATTTCCATGATCATCTATATATTACAAAAAAATTACTATTTAATATTAAATAAATGCTAATGGAATTAGTTATCATATTTATCATATTTTACATTGTTTTAAAAAATGATCTGTTGTTGATTTATATAGAGGAAACATTACTATAAAAACCATATTTTAAAATTTTCAAAAATTATTTTCAAAATATCTTTCCTCCTAATCCATTTTTATAGTTATTTTATTCATTTATTTATATAGAAATTAATTAATCATATGCGAAATTTTATATCACCGTTTACATTCTTTCCTTTTCTCTAAAGCAACCATTATGCTTATTTTAAATAGAATTTCTGACTTTATTCAAAAATAAAAAAATTACTATTATATTTTAATATATAAGAATAAAGCATCTTTTCCTTCCATCATAACTGTTATTTGATTTTTGTATTCATTTTTGAGATTATATACTTTCAGCAATGAAAAACCCCCATTCCCTTCCTTCTTTGTATATTAGAATTAAAATGTTTATTTATACAAAATGTGTATTAAAATACACAAAAAAGTTTTTAGTGTGGGATAAAAAATTCATTGGTTTATGATAACAATTAATGAAGAGCATTTTTTCATAATATGGTATAGGATCATTATAGATGATAATAGGTGAACATGATAGAGCTTATATGATGATTGAGCCCGATATAGCTTATATTATGGTTGTTCCCAGATGGCGCACTAATGCATTACTTAATATTAATTCTCAATATAGGAGAGATGGAGGGAGTTAACCCGGGAGGTACCTCCTATAGATATAATTGGAAACAAGTTATTTTTGGAAATTGTAATGAATATTAGATCTATGTTTCAAAAAAGAGTTTTATTTTCATCCTATTGGGTTTAGAGAATATATTTTTGGAGAAGATACATATTTATCATGTGGAAATGATTTATTTCATAAACCAAAATAATATTTTGATAAAGGTTAAAAATTTATTGGATTTTATATATTTTAGTAGAATAATGGATTTATTCTTTTTTATATACCTTACTAATATATTTGTTCTATTCCAATTTTTTAAAATAACTTGGTTTAAGGATGGGTAAGAACAATGTAGAGGTCACATTTAATGTCATGAAGTATTTTCATGAAAATTGTAAAACAATATTCTTGAATGCATTATATTTTTGGAAAATTGACACTTATCATAAGCATACACATTTTATGGAATTATGTTTTTATGTATGTTTTAAGAAAAAATCATTTTAAATATAATCTATAAAGTCCGTTGACTTTGTTAGAATGTGAATTCTAGTCTAATGTCTCAAATATATCTAATTTTCATGGTGGCACCATTATTCAATGTAAACTAAATGATTATGTTTTTTTAGAAAAAAAGGCCAAAAAATTATATGGATAAAGGGACAACTAAAATACATGATTTTAAATTTCTTATACATCAAAATTATTGGGTGTAGAAAACAATGAGAAATAAACTATTAATTGAATCTAGAAAAATATTCAAGGATGAAGAATATGTATATTATGTATAACTACATCAAAGCGATGGTGGATCTTGATAATATTTAATTTTAGTATATTAAAACCAATATAAAATTCATGGATTTCACAAGAAAAAAATCGTTTTAGTACATAATTATTTTATGAAGAGTGTATTCTCTCTCAAATTATCCAGAAGTTTTCTTTGATGTTTTCCCTCTTTCATTAAATTTATTTTTTATTAAAAGAAGGGAAAATGGAAATCTTCTTATAAAGTTGATAGACTCTAGTTTCCCATTTAATGTTATGATCATGGTAATGAATTTAAATTTATGTAGTTGAGGATTATTATAGAGCTCTTACATTCAATAATTTCCCTAGTTTCCGAAATATTCAATGTTGTATATTGATGTTCTATTTGTTTTTTGAGGGGTAATTGTTGATTGAGAGAGTTAAGGATTGTATGATATTGTATAAACCCAAATTTTATTCAATTTAAAAGGGAGATATTAGACATTATCTAAATTTATATGTGGTAGAAATAGAATTTCTCTCACATTGAGAGTAAGTATTCTCCCAATATCATCATTCTAACATGTGTTTGTGGGTGTAAATAATTATTACATTTTTGGAATGCCACAAAAAGACCCTTCATCCAATTAATACATGCGTTTTGAAGTGTTTTCATGTTATATTTATGAAAATATTCTAATATTTTAGTAACCGGTTCTTTTAATTTGAGGGAAGAAGCAATAGAACTAATTTATTCTATGTTTTTTGGAATAATAGTGTCAATACCACACCACTACTAGTATTGAGTATGAGTAAAATTAAAGTTATGTAAGAGTAAGAATTATACCAATAGGGTTTCATATGAATAAATAAATTCAAAATATAAGTAAACAATCTATGATTGATGTTTGGATATTCCATGATGAAAAAATAATATATTGTAATATTCTACAATAAGAATATTATAGAGAAATGGTTGAGTGACTTCTTACATTCCATGATAAAAAAGGAATAATAATTTCACAATGCATTATGAATTAATTCTTTTAATAAATCAAATTATAATTCCCATTATGTTATAATTTGGTGGCATACAATAATATAGAGGAATAGTTCTCATGATAGAGAAACTGTAGTCACATCACAGGTGGTCATTAGAAAATAATGGATGATATTATGAGATATATAATTAAAATCATGATAAATAATTCCAAATCATGATTGTGTTTGTGGATATTTAAAATTAACGTACAATATATATATATAATCATTAAATTATTCCATTGGGATGAAGATAACTCATCCACGCATATCTACTACATTAATAGAATCATGTCTTTCCCAAACCAAGTAGTGATTGAATATAATGAATCTCTTTGTAGTCTATCATTATATATAAAACTATTCCTTATAGTTTTTAATTAATATTTGTTTTAATATTATTGTAATAAAAAATATAAAAATGAAGAGGTTCTTCTATAAATGGTAAGAGAATACAAGATATAACAACATAGAAACCAGAACACCCAGATTATGTTAAATAATCATAGACTTTACATTTCCAACATTTATAATGATAGAGGTGACCCAATTGTCTCCATCTAAAAAATACAATACCAAAAAAAATATTGGATCACTTACATTTTCAAGAAATTTTTTGATTTATATATTTATAGAATTAATAAATACTCATACATAAACAATATAAGTAAATTCAATATAGTATATTTCAAACCATAGCCAAGTTTTCGTATTCCAAATGAGGACATCAAAATCATCTATTTGATAAACTTCAATACATAATTCATATTACATTATTCATGATAACCTGGGGATAATGAAAAAGGTAAGAATGAGCTCAAATTCTTAGAATGGGTACACATTTTATTTAACAATTTAAAGTCATCAATGATCAAAACATGTTAAAAATTGTATGATGACAAAATTATAGGTCTAAGTGAATCATAAAAGAAATAAAACTCATCAAAACCTGGACCCCAATGTATAAAAGTAATGAATATGTATTAACAAACGAATGTGTCATAATAATCAATAATCATGATATGTGTGATTTCAATCATGATAATAATAACCATTATAAAACAATAATAAGAAATAATAACCTCTTCTCGATTACATTGATCATAATATTCATTAAACCATTTTAATAATGTTTTTATTGAAAAAAACAGTATTTTTGACATAAAATATAATTCTATAGATAACAAAATAAATACCAAATAAATTAACTGATTTAAAGGGGATCACCCTTGGTATAGGATATATCAGGATCACCCGTATCTCTTGAGCTATAATGGGGTTCAACCCTTCATATATTCTATATCAGGCTCACCAGAGAGCTATAAATGAGATCAATCCTTTTTATAATTCATATTGTGTCCAACAGTACCATATAACTCTCATGTACCAAATCATGAATAATATATTTTATTATTTTACCTTTTTATGATAAAACCCTTTAAAACCCCTTATAATCTAATTTGTAAAACTCTTAACTATATAATAATTACATTTTATTCATAAAAAATCCTTTCTATACCAAAATATCTACAAAATTATAAGTATAGAATATCATTGAATTAAACATGAAGGATTTTAATGGAATTCAAATTTCAAATAAGGTTCAGAATGGATAGAAAGGTTATTTTCACTATATATGTTAAAATAAAACATTCCTTTTGACATTTGCAAAGAAAGTAATAAATTTCATATAAAGGTTACATTATTTTTTAAAAAATTGAAATATAGAAAAAAATTCCTTTATAAAATCTTCCATTGATAATATAATCATTTTAAAAACATATATATTAATGAAATAGAGATTCTGAAGCAAAACATTTAATGGGAATTATTTTAAAGAAAATTCCCTTATCAGGTCAAGAAACATTTTTGTAATATTCGCCCTAAAAAATAACATAAAAATAATTAAATACAATGACAATAGAAAAATACAAGGTATAACATGTCAAATGAGCATTATATAACCCCATAAAATAATATAGGTTCAAAAAATCAAAATACGCCACAATGAAGGGAGATTGAGATGAAGTCACTTATCATGGGTTTGACATGTCATGTGTGTCTTTATCTTCCTAAATAATAAAAATATATTAATTATTTGATTTCTTGTGGATCATTTCATGTTTATAATTAAATTTATATAACGTATTGCCATGATATATACAATTACTTAATCAATTATGTTTTTATCGAACATTTTTAAAATATTAATCTTATTTGTCAAAAATGACTTTGGGAGGTTGCCTATGGTAAAATAAGTCATTATTTAAAAACTCCATCATATTTAACCTGAAATATTTTACATAATTATACAGAAATTATACCATTTATACCATTTATTTATTATCAATTTGATAATGGAATGATGTCGTAATCACGGAGATGGTAGGTCGTATGGACACATGAGTAACATTTCCATTTTGTAGTGATCATTAAGGAAATAAGGAATGTATTATTTCATATTGATATAATGTTAATAATTTCATAGATACCATATTATCTCATTATATATACTTATATATATCATCCATGTGGTGTGACAATTAATATAGATTCACTTCGCTTGGTGAATGTGGTAGTCCACACATTCATGAATGATGTTATCATTTCTTAGTGACAGAAAAGGTAATAAATAAAATGATATATCATCTTTTAATAATGATAAATATGTCACTAATATCATACTTATTAAATTAATATAACATATATTTATTCTATTTACCCTTATTACCATCAATGTAAGGCGTTATAGTTACCAAATCTTATCACTTCGTGAGGTAGTAGTATGTTGTACATAGGAATGATGTTATCGCATGACTTTCAGAATGAAAATATTTGTGTTACATATGATATAATGATATAATAGGTTTAATTATGTTATAAATATCATATATATATACTTTATATACATCATCATACTCAACCATGAGAGGTAGTAATGGAAAATTGAAGGATATCAGTTTCTATGGAGGTTGTATGTCATACACACGAATGAATTTTATTACCCATATGATGGATGTGTGGATGGTTTGTAACATATTGAATTTTAACAAAAATATGGATCATTTGTTTTTAATTTTTAATCTTACCTTAAATCAAGCTAATTCTAAAGAATGGACTAAAGAAGTCTTGATGAGCGTCTGGGGCTGGTTTGGAGCCTGGTGGTCTGGAAAATTGGGCTCCTAACTAGCATGTAATGTTAGTGGTAATTGTGCGGCTACATACAGGGGCCCCAATAGGTCCACACAATTTTTTATTCATTTTTATGGAATGGGGTGACAAACCTTGTGGCATGTTTTTGTTTCAAGAAGATTTTATCTACATGGTTTTCACACAGTTTGGAAACCATTATCATAATCCATGCAAGCCAAATTTTTTGGGAAAAAATTCCATTTTACCCTCTTCTAATTTAAAACCTAAAATATCTTTTTCTATACATCTACCAAACAAAACCAACATATTTTCTCCTTATATGATCTCAAACCCTTCTGAAGAATCAATCTATTAATAGTTCTCTATCGGATGATCGATCTTCAATCTAAAGAAAGCCTCATACTGTCCAAGGAAAGGATAACCTCACACATCCTCTATTATTAAGTAAATATCACCATATGTTGATCTATTTAGATGTATGATCATTTTCACCATTTTCAAGGAATTTCATTGAAAAATATATCTCTTATTTGATGCTTCAAATCTGAGTAAAATTTCAAGTGAGGCTGAAACTGAGACCCTATGGTTGTTGGTCACATGTTTTTTCATTTGGGTTCTAGTTGTTTCATATGTATTTTGTCATGCCAGGAGCTGGCTATTGCCATGATTCATTTTTGTATTGATTCCTTCTTGTATAAATTACACTATTTCATTGATATTGGGGAATTATATCTTTTTTATGAGTTTAGATATCACACTTACTCTAAATGGACACCCATATGTTTTCCACCTTGAAATTGGTCATTTTGGTCAAATGTCCCAAAATTCATGGAACCAAATTTAGCTTCTTCCATAACTTTTAACTAAAATATCCTATGTAACATGTTTAATTAATGTATTAAAAGGTACCCCAATCAATATTAGTTCCTCTAGAATTTGAATTTTCCAAATGGGGATGGGAGTATTTGATTTTTAGACTATATCTTTGATACATTTTCATAGAAATAAATTTTACATGTTAGTAAAAGTGGACAGTTTTCCAAGTATAGGGGTGATAGAATGATATAGATATAACTCTTAAAAATAGATGATTTTAAATTAATGGTTTCAAGGGATTATATGGATATTCTGTAATTTTTTTAAAAAAGACATTATATTTAATGTTTTTTTTAAATGAACATGATATATGGATAGTGAACCCAAGAATTTGTCAATGGCTTATATAAATTAATATACTCTAAATGAGATAAATTGAATGTATTAAACATGATGATATCATTTAAATGAGCTATATATATATATATATTTGTGTGTGTATGGGTTGGAGGTGTTCTTATCCCATGATAACAATATATAAATTTGAATGGGCGGGAGGTATTCTTACCCCATGCTAGTTATATATATATATAAGTGTTTGTATGGGTGGGAGGAATTCATACCACATGGTATTCGTATATAAACATTATTGGGTGGGAGAAATTCTTACCACATGGTAGCAATATATAACCTTCAATGGGTGGGCGGTATTCATATGCTAGCTATATATATATAAGAGTATGGGTGGGAATCATTCATAAACCACACCATTTATGATCTATATATATTCATATTTATATATGGTGACTTGTTCAGACATACCATCTTTGGGGTGAAGTAGGTAGACCCACCGGGTAGCCGTAAGGAAACTAACTGAGAGCTTATTTATTTATTATGTACTATTTTACATTCTTTTTTATTATTTCACATTGTATACATATGTCCGCATACATGGATTACATGTTGATAGTGTTAGTGGTGGATTATTGAGATTTTTTCTCACACCCTACATGGTCCACCCTTGTAACGTGAGAAGATTATGTCGCTACAGGTACTAGAAAAGGTAATGTTCCTTCTGTAGATTTATTACTTATACTTATTAGCTGGGGAATAGGAGCACAAGATTATGCGTATTCTCGAGATGATCATGAAGTTCTTTTTTTATTTCTTTCCATTAGGATTATTATATTACATGTTAGTATATTTTAGTTATTTTTGTGTTATAAGACTACCACGAATCCATATATTTAATAGGCATTATCCCTTGAAGCCTCTAGTTTTTGTATTTATTTATTGTTTTCTTCTAATGTTTGGTTATTTAGTGGGGTTTTATGCTTTTTTAATTTATTTTACTTGTTTATTGTATATGATTACTCTTCTATTTACTATTTTTTTTATATTTTTAATTACACTACCATCGGGGTATATTCTCCCCATTGTACTTCCTACACACCCCTGCTTCTAGTCGCCAACCCCTGGTTTAGGGGGAGATGCACTAGGGTTCATGTAGCCAATCTGTCTTAGGGTATGGGTTTTTTGGTATTCAGGTCTTGGATGAATCAAATTCATATCAATGTGTTTCTATTCCGAATTTACTATTTTTAGACAAAATAATGGGGATGTGGGATTATTAGGGACATAGTCATAGGACATTCATGGGTGTGGAAAACATGTGTATAGGTTAAATACTAAGTTTCAATGCATATGATTGTTATTGATTCTATTATTTTTTTTGATAAGATTTCATTGGTGGATGATACACATGACTAGTGATGTTATTGATACTAATGTTACTAGAACTATGATTTCATTACTATTTCCCGTAGAGATGATGTCATTGTATTA
Organism: Viscum album; assembly: GCA_963277665.1. Taxonomy (NCBI): domain Eukaryota; kingdom Viridiplantae; phylum Streptophyta; class Magnoliopsida; order Santalales; family Viscaceae; genus Viscum; species Viscum album. The sequence goes on along the minus strand of OY728145.1, from coordinate 1,229,674,155 downwards.
GGTCATGCATAATGAAAGGAAGAGTATTAATAGGTCATGCATATTTTCCTTGTCACATTTAAAATTCAGTGAGAATTTCCTATTTCATTTTAATTATGAATTGTTGTATATATAAATTTGTGATGACACTTTTTTTCAGGATTCAGATCATACTATTGTGTGATTTTAGTGGGTTCCACTCTTTGATTCAAAAGGTGTCTGGGTTTGTTTTTATAGAAAATTGGAATTCCAACTACCTCAACCATTTTTAGGAAATATAATTGCATAAACAAGAATAGTTTAAATGAAAATCACTTCCATGTAAATTCCATTAGTGGATTCACTTGGTGCATGAGCCCATATGGATCAAAAAATGATATATCATTAGATTAAGACTTTGTCAACTCTTTAAATGATTAAAAGAGCACACTTCTACTTGAGAAATAAATTTTGATCAATGAATATCAGTCTTGCCCATGCCTAACACAGAAACTTGACCTAAAATTGGCCTTGGTAGTGGGTATTGTGTTTTTTTGTTCTTATGGGATGTTATGATCAATTCCTACATCTACTCCTAGAATTAGAAGTAGGAAGAGAGGAATGTATGTTCTTATCTATTGTCTTTAGTATCTATACTTGTTTCATGAATGAAATATTCCAAAATTATTTAATCTCTTCTGAGAAGTTTTTTTTAGAAATGTAGATTTATTATTCCATGAAATCCTCAATATGCTCAGCCTGAGGGTGGTGATTGTCATGTTCCTGAGGATACAAGCCTTGATCCTTGAGTAGTTCCTCTAGTCGAGCCACCTATGACCCCTATTCATATACCCAATATAGGAATTTAGATCCATTTTAGAGATATATTCATGTGTTTTTCTCATAACCTGCAGGGTAGAGAGGGACCTTCCCTATATGGTAGAGTTGAATCATTTGTTTCTACTACAGTGTCCACCTAATTTATAAAGGGATGGTGGACCACTTTATACAGAGTCTGGGATCAAAGAGACCCTTTATATATTCCATCATCTTGAGAGCCTCCAAAGTGGGGGATCAATATATCATATTACATGCTTCAGGAATCATCATAGAGGTGGTGGGATGTCTTAGCCCTGGCAGTCTAGAATAGGGATATGTTGTGGGCGGACATTCATGGTGTCTTCTATGACTACTTCATTCCCTAGATTATAAGGGTATACAGAGCTAGAGAGAACTTGGATCTACAGTGAGGGAATACGTTAGTTATAAAATACTCATCCCGTTTCAATGAGCTTCATTGTTTCTCTTCTTTTCTGTACACATATGATCTGATAATTTCTTAGATATTAGAATATGTTTTGTTTTAAACCATTCAATTACATGTCAACATCTTCAGGTTGAAAACGACTACTAAAATTGTCAACCAGTCCCTAACTGCTGAGTGATATTTGTGGGATTCTGATGACACGAGCCATGGTAGTTCGGAACCAAAGGCATCATGTGGATCTTCATTTGTGAGAAATAAGAACATTGAGACTACTCATAGATTTAGTAGCTATCATGCACCTAGTGATGATAATTCTCTTATATGTCACAAGTGCGAAGAACAGAGGCACTTTAAGAGGGAGTGTTCATGGTATTTTTTTTGACTACAAAGGCTATGGAAGAATGGGTCACCTCCACTTTTTTTGCTATAATTTCTCTCTCGTACCAAGATAGCAGGGCTTTGCACCTACTCCTCAGGCAGGAGTGGAATCATTAGGATAAAAACATTTAGGTATGGTTAATACAACATGTTATTTAGGCCGAGGTGGTGGTCGAGGTATAGGTAACCAAGAATATAATTCTCAATCTTAGCAGAGCGTGCCTACATAGGGAAGTTATGTAGTTAGTCAGGGAATTGGTAAAATATAGTTACATTCAATCCAACATTAGCCACATTATAAGAGTTTCAGACCATCAATTGTACAAGGTACGGTTATAGTAGCCTCCACTTTACTATCTACTTTGATACAGTTGTGTCTTACTCATTTATAACTGAGATGATAATTAAGATTTTGGTTCTCGATGTCAAATTTATTATCGAATCTCAATGACATATAAACCCTTAGGTACCCATTCAAAGGGAATTATCCACCTTCTTAATTGTATTTTTTTGTGGGTGGTTACCAATACGTATGGAAAATGTATGTCCTCATCATGATAGGCATAGATGTGATCTTTATGATGGACTAGATAGATCCCTATAGAACCCATATAGACTATAATATTTAGGGGGACTTTTAGATAACCATACGTCATAACACATGTTCATAACAGATAATTGGATATGTGAGTGAAATAATCAGGACACGAGCAACATAATATGGTTATAGTTATAACACATGTTTCCAGTATTTATCTTGATTACCTGGAGTTACAACAAATTGTATTTTCTCTTATAGTGGTATGGTTCAAAGATATTATTCATGATGACTTCTCTAGTCTACCTATGGTGTGATAGGTAGAGTTTCCTATTGATCATGTTCCAGGAGTGGCACCTGTGACCATTCCTCCTTATAGGATGATGCAAAAAAGATTCTGAAATGAATGAATTAGTTGGAGGATATAGAGGTGGAAGGATTTATATTCCCTAAAATATCTCCTTAGGATATGTTGATCTAATTTTTGAATAAGGATGATTTTACCCTTAGGCTTTGTGTGGATTATCATTTTTTGAATCAGATAACTATTAAAAACTGGTATCGATTGCCTATAACAGATGACCTCTTTGATGATCTCCATGGAGAGAATATGTTTTCAAAGATAGATTTGAGATTAATCAGGTGTGTTTTATGACATTATTCATAACTCATATAGCTTTTAAAAGAATTTATGGTCTCTATGTGTACATAGTTATGTAATTTGGACTCATGAATGTACCTTTTATCTTCATGGCTCATATAAATTGGGTCTTCCACCCAATTCTAGATTTATTTGTCTTTATCTTCAATGATCATATCATGGTGTATTCACAATATAGATATGAACATGAAAATAGTCTTCAAGTAATGAAAAATACACTATAAGAACACCATATATATGCTAAGATTATAAATTTCCACTTATAGATATACAAAGTCCACTTCCTGGATCATATCGTCTTAGAGTACAAAGTTTTAGTTTACCCACAGAATGTGAAAGATGTAGTTTTTTGGGAGAATCCCAATAATTTTTCGAAAATAATGGGATTCATTGAGATTTCTAGATAATACAGATACATCATTTAGGAATTCTGGCACCTTGTATTGCCACTTATAGTCTTGAAAAAGGTGGATGTGAAATTAGAATGGTCTGAAGCTTGTGTGGCATCATTTTTGAAGATAAAGGGAAGACTGGCTGAAATGCTGATACTAATTCTTTTATAGTTAGGAATGGCCTATGAAGTCTATTATAATGCATCAGGTGTTGATCTTTGAGTTATTCTAAGGAAGGGTGAGCGATTCGTTTCATATGCATCTTATTAGTTGAGGCCTCACAAGTATAATTAACTATCAAATGTCCTTGACATCATTGTTGTTTTACATTCCATATATTGATTGATACATAATTTTTGGGAGTGTTTTTTGTGGTGTTCACTACAACCCCTTGAGATTTTTATGAGATATATTTTTAAAATTTGTTTGTTCTCTTGTGTTTTATGATTCACCAAAATATGCTTGCTCTATATGCAACACCGACGTAGCTTGAGGTATATGAAACACAATGCTTAGATTATGTTACAATAAATTTCATGTTATTTTGATAGATTTAATTTCATGAAATACTGATTTTATTCAAACAACTAAATATTATTATGTTACCTTATAATGTTGTCATTATAGTAATAGGTATGACGAGTAATAACTTTATTTTGAGTAATAATTTTAAATGAAAATAAATAATTTTATAATTTAATAAAATTAGTATTTATGGATTTTATTAATGAAATATATATGTAATATATTAATGTTAATAGTTAAAATTAATGTTATATGATTTTTTGACATGATATAAAAACAAATAAAAATTTTCATATAAAAGAAATATTTTTTAAAAAATAATTTTTTATTTCCTTTTCATGGAGAACCCATTATATATATAGAATTTGAACATATTTTATATAAAATTTTAAAAAATAAACATATTATTTGGAAGAGGTATAGATTAATTTTTTTATATTTTTTTGATAACATTGATGTTTTTATGAATAGTAAAATTCAGAAAATTGTCATTGAAAACAACTTTTTTCATCAAAATAATTTGTATAGATAAATTATTTTATTTAACGAGTTTAACCTATAAATAGAATGTATTTATATCCATCAATATAACTTATTTTATTGAAATTAATTTTAATTTTAATTTTGAGGTAAAAACATATCAATATTTTGAAATGTTTTAACTTTTAAAATAATCAATTTTCATTACAAAAACAGGATTGGTTTAAAAATATTTTATAATACAAATATGATTTGAATATTTAGAAATTGATTATATATTGGGAATCATTCAGTCCAATTTATAATAATAGTATTGTTATATTTTTTTGGCATTATGAATAGTTTCATTTATACTTTTTATTAATATGATAAAATGATAAATCATATATTTAAAAAATAAATTTAATATTATAAAATTTTCATATCACTTATCCTAAAATGATTTCAAGTTTAATTTACTACCTAAACCATCCTTTGGTATCAATTATACCCTACATAAGCCATTTGGATGAGATTAAGACATTTAATATTGTTTCTTTAACAAATTGTTCCAATATGTCTAACTCAGATTCTAATGACTAAATCATTTTTAATATATGGTTTTACAGAAGATAAGTTATATTATAAATAATCATTTGGTATCTACATTTATTTTCTTTTTCATTGTATTTAATTTTGAATTTTTGGGAAATAAATAATTACTTTAAAATATTATATAATGATGAATCATAATTTATTTTATTGATAAAAAATAAATAAAATATTTTAAAATAAAATGATAATAACAATTGATCGTCAAAAACACATGACCAAATTGTATTAGTAGAGTGTATCATTACTATAAGAATTCAAGGGTCATGTTATTGACCATTTTGAGTCATGTGTCAATGATTATGAAACATAAAATATATGTATTATATATTATAGATTGCATATTTACCTCAATGTATCATCTCAACAACCATACTCCAATACATGTTCCTTAATCCTTCCTTTCTGCTTACCCCTCCATACTTACCCTCTATATTGTCTCCTACTCATGCCCCATATCTCCATTTCAATTCCTCTCCCCAACTCTCCTTCCATTGCCTCTCTGCCTCCCAAATCCAATATACCACTGACCTATCTCTCCCTAATAATGTTTATCCCCATATCTGCCTCCATGTCACCGAATTTTACTCATCGTATCAACCTCTTTTTCACCATCATTTCCACCACCTACGGCTATAATCACCTCTATATCCTCCACCTCCCCCTCTTTCTCTGTTTCCTCATATAAATTAATTTCCCTCAGTCTTATTAGGCCATTGTCACAGAAGAATACTCCCAATCTGGTAAACCCTATTGAAAATATGGTGTGATGATTGTTCTGATCCTCCCTTGAAGACTTCAGTGAGAGGGACTTAGATGGAGATGGTTATTAAATTTTGTTACCTATATCTATGTATCTTGGCATTCTAATGGGGGAATTTGCAGATGATGAGGTTCATGAAATGGTGTTGGTCTTTTGTTTCATGTTGGTCAGTAAATTGTTTAATGGAATGACGATTCTTGATGCACTGAAGTGATCTATAAAACACCTCTGATTCAATATTATGATGATTATCATGTTCAATGATTAGAAGAGTCTTGATGCAGTGATTTTGTCACGCCCCGACCGCGGACGTCCATAATTTTTCTCTTTTCTTGGTCCCGGTTTAAATTTTTTTTTGAAGATTAATTGTGATTGGTGGTTTCGCGCCGGTGCGCAGTCATCGCATCGCTAGCGATGGTCGTGCGTTCGGCCCGGGGGACGATCTGTCCACCCGGCGTTTTAAATATTAAAGTTTTTACATTGACCTTTTATTATTATTATTATTTGAGTTGCGTTATTATTATAATTAACTAACTTTTATTTACTTTAATTATTTTATTGTTATGATTATTATTATAAAGTATTATTAATATTATTATGAAGGTTTGTCCTTATTATTATAAAGCGATTATTATTATCACAACATTTTAGTATTATTATCATTATAAGTTTTATTTTTATTATATAAGTTTTATTTCTATTAATATTATATGTTTTATTATCATTATTTTAATTATAATTATTATTATTTTTATCATATATACATATAATATATGATAAAAATAATAATAATTATAATTAAAATAATGATAATAAAACATATAATATTAATAGCAATAAAACTTATATAATAAAAATAAAACTTATAATGATAATAATACTAAAATGTTGTGATAATAATAATCGCTTTATAATAATAAGGACAAACCTTCATAATAATATTAATAATACTTTATAATAATAATCATAACAATAAAATAATTAAAGTAAATAAAAGTTAGTTAATTATAATAATAACGCAACTCAAATAATAATAATAATAAAAGGTCAATGTAAAAACTTTAATATTTAAAACGCCGGGTGGACACATCGTCCCCCGGGCCGAACGCACGACCATCGCTAGCGATGCGATGACCGCGCACCGGCGCGAAACCACCAATCACAATTAATCTTCAAAAAAAAATTTAAACCGAGACCAAGAAAAGAGAAAAATTATGGACGTCCGCGGTCGGGGCGTGACAATTCTCCCCACCACAGACACTTTCTGCCCCCAGAAAGTCACCAGGCCGCAAGTCAACCAAAGACCAAGTCTATGCCCAAACATAACTAAAGAAACCAGAGAGGATTGAGAATCTCGGGGATGACCTTACTCCACACAGGTCACACCCGACCGGTTCAAGAGAAAACTGGGGTCCGAGATTGAGGGGAGAACACGAAGGGGTTCTCCCCACCACAAGAACTTAGCTAGTGCAGGAAAGTTGACCATCTAAAAGGAAGACCCTAGAAAAGGGGGTCGACGCGGGAACTCCCAACCAATTCACCAACTCTTATAACACGATTACTACAGCACCTCTGTCGAAACCTTGAACCCACGACTAGAGTCAACAACTTCAACACCAGGGAAAACCCATAGAAAAACAATTAACCAATATCAAATTGGAGACTTGATCCACCGAAGTCCACAAAGCATAACCACATCGACAACACAACTAGAACGAGGTCAACCCACACGAGAGTCAAACACACTTTTAGGAAGGACACCCGATTTAGAATATTACATTCCCATGACAAGTCCGCTTAGATTTATCATCGAACAAGTCCATTGTCACTTTTTAGAAAAACCACACATTTACATAAACCAGACTACTTGGATTATGGTAGAACAAGTCCATGATCACCCCATGGTAAAACGATGAACATACAACAACGTCAAAACTTATCAGCAGAAAAACAAGTACTAAAAGATCTTGATTGTTCCGCTGCTAACACAGAACACAAAACCTGGACCCAAGCCGTTCCGCCCCCCCCCCCTTCCTCCAGCGCCATCCCACACCTCTCCTTGTCCCGAGCCCGCGCCCTCCTCCGCGCTCACCCCCTGCTCCTTCCCAGCCTCCTTGCCCAGCCACCGTCTCGACTCCCTCTCCCCCTGCCCCGCCGCCTCGCCGCACCGGACACCCCGGCTGCCGGACGCACCCTCCTGCAGTAGTGCCGCCTCCAGCGGCCGCCGTCCGGCGCCCCCGCCTGCGCGCTACCTCCCCCTCCCGCTCCCTGGTAAGTTTTTGTTTTGTTTTCTTTTTATAAATTTTTTCTCTTTTATATAACGTTTTAATATTTTGTTATATTCATAATAATAATATTATTACTATCATTATTATATTATTATTATTGTATTGTTATTAATTTTATATTATTATTATTATTATTATTATTATATTATTATTATTATTATTATTATTATATTATTATTATTATTATTATTATTATTATTATTATATTATTATTATTATTATTATTATTATTATATTATTATTATTATTATTATTATATTATTATTATTATTATTATTATTATTATTACTATCATATTATTAATATTAATATTTTTATTATTGTGATTATATTATTATTATCATTATATTATTATTATTGTGATTATATTATTATTATATTGATATTATTCTATCCTTATTATTTTTATTATTGTTATATTATTAATATACTTATTAAATTATTATTTTTATATCTTTCTTGTTATTAAAGTATGTTATTATTATTGTATTATGTTAATTATTATTATTATGTTAATAAGATTACATTATTATTATTATTATTATTAATATTGTGATGTTGTATTATTATTACTACATTATTATTATTATTACTGATCGTCACACCCGTTAACGGTCTACTGTTTTAGGACCCGCGCAGGGCGTTTTCAAGAGAGCGTCATCGCTGCGCCTTGCTTCCGAGGTTCTGCCATCTTCGCGCCTCAGTTTCGAGAGTGTTGGACTTTATCACGTGGCTTCGGACACACGTCGTGTCATCGCGCCTTGGTTCCAAGGTCGTTTTACCGCCACGCTTGGATCTTGAGGTAGGTCTCCCTTTGCACTCGCCTTTAAATTAAGAATTTATTTATTCCTTGTCTTTTTATTGAATTTCAGCAAATTTAAAAGTATTATTAAGTAGTTATTTATAGTGTGGTGATCTGCTGATAAAGGCTATTTAAATCCTAGCGTTTCGTTGAAAGTGTTTTCTTAGTTTTAATTGTGGGCTTCCATGGTAATATTGCTGAATGGTTCTTTATGAAATGTGAAACTGTGTTTTAAAATGTTTTTGATGTGTAAAATTAGTAGGTGTATTGTCTAGGGAAAAATGTGTTTTTCATGGAACCTTGATTAGAGTTAATGTCTTATGACCTTTAAACTCGTTTTTTTGGAAACATTATATGTGGTTCTTGGTTGCTGAAAAATGTTTCTTTTTGACGCATGATTAAAGGTTTGGATTTTGTTTGAGAAATAGTATTCTTCAGAGAGGTGGTTAAAGTCCCGTTTGGCTCTTGATAAAAGTGGGGTGTGTTTTGATATTGGAAAATAATTATACTTGTGAAACAAATGTGTTCCAGGTTAAGATGCTGATTTGAGTTTCTTATATAAATTTCTAAGTGCGTTTCTGGTTTTCAATGAAATGGCGTGTGTCATCCCTCTTTAAAAATGCTTTAGTCTTAGATGATCAAAATGTAAGTGACATGACGGCCCGGTTGGCACTTTTTTTGAATGTGAAGTGATCATATATATATATGTACTTGTGAGGGCATTTCTACAGGGGGACTTCCCTTCGAGGGTTGTCGTGTAGCGATGTCCGTGTAAGGGGTTGGCAAGTGCGGTGAGATGAGTCACGCGTGCGCGGGTCTCCCACTTACACAGTGTTACAGAAACTACTATGGGTTCCTGGGCGTCTTGTAGATTATCGAGTGACGGTTGCTTGCTAACCCTGATTAGACGGGTTAGTACCCCCTGGAGTTACAGACAGGCCAGGAGGGATGTGCCACTGGTTGGCTGTTAGGGCGGCCAGTTGGTTATTGACTATGGAGTACCATGCCGGCAGGTAGTCTGAACCCGAGTACGTCCAGGGGTTTTCTAGGGATGTTCAGGATCACCCATGGTTATTGATGATAACTTCTGGTTTGTTTTTACTTGCACTTGGTTTTCCTTTCCTGTTTACCTTTACTTGCACTTGTTTTCCCTACTTGTTTTCTTTCAGTCATATTACATAGCCTATACTGTTAGACTTTGAGAAAAATGGTTTTCAAATGAAAATGCTTTACTTGCTTTGGGTAAGATTTGGAAATGTAACACTTTGCTTATCAGAATGAGTTTAAAACTAATGGAATGAAACCAACTTTTTAAAAGGAATAAGGGAAATGTCTCGTGTTTGATTTTCAAGTAAAGCATTGTGAAAACTTACTTTTATACATTATAGTTCAAACCTGGATTATGTAGATTCTTTATTTACTGGCAGTGCATTGGGATTTGTTGTGGGGCTCACCTACTGAGTACTTTTGTGCTCACGCCTATCTTTTACCATTTCAGTCGCAGGTCTTCTGCTTTGAGTCGCTCAGTGTTGGAGCGAGGTTTCTCTCTAGTTGGGTGGTGACCTGATAGGTCACATGGAGGTACGTGGTTGTGTGGCTTTTATTTCTTTTCCGCTGTTAGTGTTTATTTATTCTGTTCTATTTATTTTTGTTTTGGGCTGAAATCATTCCCAACGATCAAGTCTTAATGCCCGGCACTGGTTGCCATCCCGGGGGGATCGGGAACGCCCCTCGGGACTTTCCGCGGACCGGCTCGGGTGACCGGTTCAGGGTCGACCCGGGCTGGTTCGTGACAGATTTAATAACTTTCATGACTATTGGATGTATGAATTATATTCAAATTTGATATCTTTATCACTCCTAATCAAATATGGATAATGAAATGTCAGCTGGGTTTCATTAAAAAGTCATGTTAGGAAAATAATCCATTGTTCTTCTTGAAATGACATAGATTAGAAAAAACCAACTTCACATTTCCCTCATGGACAACTTATGAACACTAAAACAAAACACCATGACGTTAAAGAACCACTAAAATACACCAAATCATGAAGTAGATGAACCAATAATACCTAATATATGATGTTATTATTAGGATTCCTACATTTTAACATCAAATTCTGATTTCAACAAAAAACATATTTGGTAATGTTTTTTCTTAATCTCTATTTTCATTATTGGTTCACTTATATTTGTATTTTCTATTTATTTATTATACCATATAAATAAATTTTTATATATATTAAATTGTTAATTGAATTATTTTTTCATATTCATTCTTCTACCCTGTAACACCCCAAGCTTCTGTGGTACGCTTCTCTTTGAATAATACCGTAGTGTGTGTTGTACGCAACTTCGAGTTCTAACACACCGCGACCAATCAATGTAGCTGTTATGAATAGTGGTACCCAATTTTTTTAATTATATAAATTTTATAATTCAAAATGGACTTCATTTTTGGATTTAGAATATCAAAATTATCCTATGTTGAATTTTTGGTATTTTTCTGAGAACATCCAATTTTCGATGAATAGTAAAACAAATACTTGAAACGATATTTTATAATCAAAATAATTTATTGTGATAAATTATACTATTGAGGGGTTTGAATTATATTTAGAATATATTTTTACCATTTTATCCAATGGTGTTCATTAGAATTAATTTCACTTTGAAATTGGACATAAACAATGATCACTCTTTTGATAGATATTGTTTCTTAAAAACAAGATATTTGTTTTGACAGCGGGAATAATTTTTAAATTAATTAATTCAATTTCTATGATTAGAATTTGGTAAATTGGATTCCATATTTGGAATCAGAAGGTCCAAATTATGAAATTTAGACTCTGGTTTTTGGACATTATGAATAGTAATGACGACAATTATCTTTAATTATCATGATTAATTAATAATCGGGTAGTTAAGGGTAATAAAATAATATCATAATAATATATAATGACCCCAAAATGTGTCCTAATTCTATTAGTTGTGTCATGGACGACCATGGGATGCCTTGTGCCAAGTTAGGGAGCCCATGGAATCACTTTTGTGTGATAGTGACATTTTATCATTTTATTTTTTAATGAATGGAAAATATAACAAAAGTATGTAACACCTAAGTAAAACAATTTTAATTTTCTCTACATAAATGAGATATTAGACTATAAATAGGTATTAGAAGGATAAATAGATTTCCTACATCATGGTATTTTTTTATAATTTTTAGACATTAAATAAATAAATTTATTTGTGACAACATGATGATGTAGTGATTACCTCATTAATGAATGATTTAAATAAAATGACAGGATAAGGTATAATATAAGGATTACACATGTATAAATCCTGTTGTATGGTTTTATTTCGAACCTGTATCACCTTATCCTCAAAATATTTCATTGTGGGACCTTTAAAATCAGAAAATCATTTCATAATAAAGTACCATTTCAATCTTTCCAAAAGAGCCCCTCCTCTCCTCTTATAAAAGGCCTCCACCTCAACCACCTTATTCACATCTTCAAATCCATTTGTCTCGTCCACCCTCTTCCCAAATACCCTCTCAGAAATCCTCCCTTCATCCTAAAAGGCTTACCTTAGGTAGAAAGCTCTTTAAGAAACCCTATTGGTTAAAACTAAGGGGAGTTACCCGATTTAAAGGTAATGTCTTCTCATATGTTCTTTGGTTTTATTTTGCTTCTCCACCCCCCATAAACTATTTTTATTATTTTATTTTGTAAAAACACCATTATCCTTAATATACATGTATTTTTTATGGGAATTATTCGAACTACACGTACCCACACCTCCATAGAATTGTTAAAGAACATACTGTTTCTGTGGGTGGCGAATTACTGCCTCATGAAATGATTATTGTTCAATATTATTTTAACACCTCTCATAGTGGCCATTAAGATGTCACTATATTTATATATGATATATATTATTTTTATGTTTTCCTTATTCTTATTTATTTTTCATTTGTGGCATACCTTTATGATTTCCATTATGGGTAAACGCAGTAATTTCATTTTAGAAAGTGCGGACTACATCCCCCTCAATGTGATTTGAATCGTTAATGCCATATATGGGATGTATAAAGGATGGGGTTAATGATATAATATATTATACTATACTGGAATTATAATATAACATTATATCATTATTATTTCATTCCATTAAATATGAAATAGAAATGAAAGTATCGTTCATACGTACGTACGGCTTACCGTCTCCAAGAATGGTGAATTTCATTTCTTACCTCTAAATTTTATATAATATTATAAATGCATGTATCTAATAGATATATATTATATATATTATATCTATATCATTAATATAATTCTTGAGATGATGTATAATTTATCACATAAACAACTTATAATTATAAGAAGTTTATTTTTCACTCAAGTACCAAGGATCAACAAAACGACCGTTATTAAATTAAATGATTAAATAATGTTCATAACAAGGTAATAAGTGATGTAAAAGGAATAATGAACTTGAAAAAGGTTCTTAAGAAAATATAAATTAACTATAGTTTATTATTTAGGATATTAAAGAACGATCGAGTCCAGTTGGACACGAGGTAAGGGACTTCGTCTCAATCTCCTTTCATTGAGGCATATTTTTTTTATACAAAACATTATTTTTTACAGTGTATAAACCATTTTGACTTTTTCATTTATTCAAAATGAATCTTTTTATACAAATCATTTTTACTAAATGACAAAAGGAATGATTTTTCTTACGTACGCGGTGACAACGACTTCTTCGCCATCGTGACCATTATTTGAGTTTTGGCTTCCTCTACAAGACATAACTTTTTTTAAAATGAAAAATAAATACAATGCTTTACTTATATTTTATTTTGGTATTTAAAATGGTTTTGATAATTATTTGATTATATCAATTTTTTGTATTGATATCTTGTGATTGAAATGTAGAAATGTTATGTTTCCTTTATGCATGTTTTATGTGATACGATTATGTTAATGTTCATTGGATTTCTTTATGATATATTTAAAACTTTTCATATAAGGAATTAATTGGACTTAGTAAGTGATGGGTGGAGCCCTCTATAGCTCCTTGATGAATTGATAGGTCTCATGAGAAAAACTATTGTCTTGGAACAAGGCCTTGACAAAATCTTATTTGTAGTCTTGGCACAAGGCCTTGACTATGTGGTTATGATAGTCTGGCATTATGCATTCCTTCATTCTGAAAGTGGTTATTGATATTGCATGTCATTATTTGACTAGTAGAATATCCATGTGAATAATTAAATGGAATTATTTCATTTTATCTTTTCCATATTATGATGGAGTTCATGTTTAAAAGGCTTTTGTTTTAATTATACATTACTTTAAATGTTTATGTTTATTTATAAAAGTTTTCGCTATATTGTTATCTTTACTGAGCATCTAAGCTCACCCCATTCAATATCTTAATTTTTCCTAGGATGTGAAGAAGTATTTTATGAATGACATGTAGGGATAGTATGAGGGGATATGAAGACAAGATGTTGTTGTATTTTTTTCAATTTAAGAAGTAATGTAAGACTAAGGAATATATTTAGTGTTTCCAAGACTACTAATCTAATCAGTCTTTTGAGAATTGATCTTTTGTGATCATTCTAATATTATGTAATTATGCACCGACTCTCGGTAACTAGGGTCGGGGCGTTACATATCCTCCCACCAAATCTCCACTCCATTTATACTACATGTCACCACCCCTCACATTCCTAACACTCTTCCTTAGAGAGTGTTTAATTGGTGTGGATACAAGGGGATTGACAAAGCTATCCAAATTCAAGCCCTAATCAAACCATCATAGATCTGGTTTTTTGGAGATCTTTCGCAAGTGATGCTGATAAACAATCATCACAATTTTAGAATTCTATTTTCCGAAATAATGGGCATTCATCCATTGTGTTCTCAAATAAGGAAATGGAATTTCTATATTTTGATTTTTTGTAATTTATTATTGGTATGTTATCTAACCAACACACTTATCAAGGAAGGCAGTGTACCTTCTCTTTTTTGATCGTTTCATATCATTTAAATGGATTTTTATTTCCCAAATTTTTGGACATTAATATTCTCACATTCCCAATTAAGCATCATTTGAAATATGAATTTCTAGGTATTTTAATTCTACATATGTTATACTAAGATTGGGATGTGTAATAGTTAATGTCTTGGGTTCTATACACCATGGTATAGGTAAAGTGATGAGATAATTATGGGATTTTTTATATTGATTTAATAAACACAATGTTTGAAAATGATTATGTGAAATGTTTTATATCAAGTATGTTCACATGATTATGAGAGGCCATGAACTTTTTGTACTTATTAGTGCAACCAAAATAAAGTTTATGGATTAATGCAATCTCATTTAAAGATAATTGTTTGATTTTTATTGATTAATGTTGATATGTGAAAAGTGATCTTATTTGTTTTGTTGATTGAATAATACATTCTATATTTTAAAGCATTATATTTCCATGGGTGTAATTTTTTTTATTCATTTACCTTTTTCTGTAAATATTTTGAATGATTATTGCTTAATATATTTTTATATGTATCATTTAAATAGTCTAAATTCGATAAAACATATTTACTATAGTAAGGTTCAACTCAAGTGTGATGGAATTGATCTTCATGAATTTGGTGATGGTGGTATTAATGTTACAATGATAATAGCTATTTTTTATTGTAATTAATGTATTATTATGACAATGCATTTCATTCTTTAAATTTTTTTTTTGGACTCATGTGTTATTGAAACTAATCATTACTATATAGCATTGTTTTATCATGAAAATAATGTGTATATTATTTAGGGAAAAGATGTTATTTCTTATTTCACTAGGAGTGTTCATGAGATGTCATTCATTGTTGCAATTGTATCCCCTACAATATGTGATATACAGGACCCATGTTTAAATGTTAGTTTCTAATTTTTTGGGATGTTAATAAAAACACTTGTTAATTGTGATGGGTATTGGTTTAATCATCATAAAAAAATTTGATGGTTTGGTGTTGCAGATTTGAATTAAGAATGATGTCTTCTACAATTCTGATGGTTCTATTCCACTACAGTAGACAATTTTTTCCTGGCAGTACATAGGTTGAGGCGAGCTCTAGAGTATGATTGTTAAATGGTGTGTTCTAAGGAATAAAAAAGTTTATAGATTATAGTTGTGTGAGGACATAAAGCTTGAGGTGGAGTGTTGGCTCTATTGTCAGTTAGATCATGTCTAAACTGCATGATATGGATTATGCATAATATATGATCAAGAAAACAGGTAATTATATCTCTACTAGTGATATTGGTAACAAATCCTTCACTTTTTTCACGGAATTAGAGTTTTCTCTAACTTCACTTACATATCACTTTATTTTGAGTATTAAATTCTGCATTGAGTGGGTAATGATGTTTTGTATGATTTAAAATACATATCTCTTTCCATTAGGGTTTTATCTGATTTTATGGGGGGGTTATCAGTAATTATAATAAATCTGTTAAGTATTAAATTCTACTGTTTATTAATGTATGCATTTTCTCTGGTTACGTATACATTTTTTTCTTATAATTTGCATCATACATTAATTTATATATTAATATATTGATTTTTAGCATCTGTATAGTATTAAATTATATTCAGTAATAATGTATATAAATTTTCTTATAATATAATGATTTCCTATGATAATTTTCATGATTCGTTATTCTATTATAATACATCTTAGATGATTTGTATATATAAATTCATTTGGCTATTACTGAATACACTTCCTTAGAATATTTTTATTAATAAATTATAAACATGCATATTAGGGTATAAAATTTCTCTAAAAAAATGTTTTAATAAATATATAGTTTCATTGAAGTTTATTAATTTATATAGTAACATTGATCTTCTATGATCATCGGTGTGATAGAAATAGTACATGTAATTTCTTTATGTTGGTAGAGATGCGCTAAGTTTTGTCTCACATTCTTTTTATTATTTTATCATGTTTAGTCATTGATAACTTTATCTCCATCAGTTTTCACATCATCTTCATATTGAACTTCATCCTCATCCTTGAAATTGATGGGGGATTTATACCACCACCATCACAAACATCATCCACAACCATGGCACAAAGCAAGTCTATGGAAGTGGCAGGCTAGTGAGCTAATCAGTAAGATGAATCCCTGGTAGAATCACCTATTTTAGGCAGTTCATAGCATGTTAATAATATTACATGAACCATATTCTAGTATCATGTTCATGGATCATTCTTCTATTTAATCCAAACTATACTACACTACAGTTCATTTGACAATTTGTAAGAATGTATTTTTCCACTAGTTTGGGGGAAGCTTTTTTATTTAATCTAAACATACACTATTGTTTCATTTTCATTTTTAATTTATCATTTAAATATGTTATATCTCCATTAATATAATTAATAATGATAAAAAATATTTATTTATTGTGTCCCATGCATACACTAAAATATGATAATAGTAAATGTATATAGTCCACACACTAAAATATTTAAATATTCTTATGTATGCATACAATATTATTATTAATATTATAAACTATGTAATATTCATATGTTAAAATGATGGTCAATATTTTTACACTGAATTATATATACATTGTAATATATGTTCTCCACAAATTAATGATTTGGTATTAAAAAATATGTTAAATTCATAGGCATAAAAAACAACACCAGTACCAATATTCATTACCTATAAAATTTCATAGTATATGTTACAAA
The DNA here is from genome assembly GCA_963277665.1 of Viscum album. NCBI lineage: Eukaryota > Viridiplantae > Streptophyta > Magnoliopsida > Santalales > Viscaceae > Viscum > Viscum album. The sequence goes on along the minus strand of OY728145.1, from coordinate 1,229,656,723 downwards.
GAATGATCAATTGACATTTGAATTTTCTTTTTGATCTCCATATTTATCTTTAATCAATCTATGTTATTTTTTAGTAATGAAAATTATAAATTTTGATGTATTAATTTACCTAATAATCATTTATGTCCTTCCAATGGTTATCTTAGGTGGAGGGGATTCCCTTTGTTTATGTGTCATCAAACTACATTGATGGTTGTTTCCTCTTAGTGTGAGGCTAGTTTGGAGCTATGTTGGCCCCAGATGAAATGGTTCTTATTCTACGTGATGAACGCGAAAGGTATTATTCTTGATTAATTATCATCTTTTTATATATCTTTGTTATTGAAATTTTTTTAATTTTGGATTTTATATTTTTTATTTGAGTAAAAAATTTGGTTTGTATTTTATTTTCATTACAACAACTTCCATCACTGTAGATATCAGAACCCACAAAATTAAAGTCGTGGATTATCCAAGAATTATGAACAAGATCATTTATTAGACCCCTACCAACATCCTGTCATTTCTATTACTGGGAAAGACTGTATCAAGACAATTGAGATGAGAGGACATGCTATCAAAGATCTCAGAATATTTAATAATGGAATCCTTAATAATTTTACATAGAATATATTGAGTTTTAATGATCCTTATATTGATGTATTATCAAAAAGGTTCAAAATGAGACTAATTCATGGGTATCCCCATTATATATAATCCTATGAATGGACCTCGATAAAAATTGTTAAAATGATATCCTGTAGAATTAAATGTGGATAGTCTTTCCACAATCTAAACTCAATTTCTTAAAAACAACATGGTTGGATAGACCACTACATGAAACTATGGATGTTTTTTTATATAGGACTTAATTGACCACAGAACAATTGCTGACACCTAATCATATAATTGATGATCATCTGTCACTTTTGGTTGTTATAGGAATAAAAATTTCAGATTTCCTTAACATAGATACAAATATATGGAAGCCTAATAGAATGGGTCACTTTAGTGGAAAAGACTACTACAAGATTAATTTCACATTCTCAACCAGACCACTATCATGGATGATGAAATTTTGGTTACCTTTTATAAATCCATCAATATTTTTTCAACTATAGAAAAATTGGAAAAATTGGTAGCCAATGAATGACCAGTTGAAGACGGAAGGATACCAGCTTGCATCAACATGCTATATATTCTCTAAAAATGAATATAAAATATAACATCTTTTAATGGAATATAGATTTACTCAAAGGATATGGAAATATGTTGATAACATTTTCAAAATTAGAATATGTACAAACCTAAATTTGGAATCTCATGGATTGTATGAATAGGTAAAACTTTAGTATAGAAGTATTTAATATGCTTCTTAGTGTAGTGGCATCAGTTTTTGTCGATTTGAGGACAACAAGGAATACCATCAATGTTTATAATCAACAACCCAAAATTCATTTGGGGATCACCACATTATATAAGGATGATAACACGGTAGCATGTTTATTGTTTTGAAATGTTAAATAATGTCAATGATCTCAATATTTTATGATAATTGGGTGTATTTGGAATGCTCATGAATCCTATGATGTTGAATTATGTCTGTTGCATTTCTCCAATTCAGACATGGATTAAATTATATTTTGAAGCTATGGCTATAGGAGTTGTAGGTCCATTAGGTGTTGTATCCTAAAACATTGGATTAAATGCCTCAATTTTGCAAAAAATATTAATTTATTCGTCTCACATGTCTACATAGAAGGATACAATGTGCCAGATTCAATGTCATAGAGTGAAATAGTGGATATAAGTATGATGTGGTCATATAGGACCCTAGGTTATTGTGCATCCTTTTTCAATGAAATTTTTTGATTACTTTATGTTAACTTGGACCTTGAATTTTTTAATATAACATATAATTATAAATTTTTTTCAAACCCCATATCAAATATGTCAATGGGGACACATGTTTTTCAATTAAAAAAGTGAGATGTAAGGAATTGTTCTTATAATGTATATTATCCATTTCTCATTTGACCATTCCCACATCTATAGTTTTATAGATTATTTATTTTTCATATTCAATAAAAATAAGTTACATTAATTTTTACTTTTTTGATCAATCAATATAGTTACGACTATTTTAAAATTAAATTATAGTTTAACATACCTTATAAAGTTCATTATAATCTATTACAAAATAATCAAACATTCTGGAAATGAATATTAATGAGAGTTTATGTAACTAACATACTGAGTATAAATAGATTTCCATTACATTAATAGATACTCAAAATATGAATTGTATAATTAAATCCACATGAATTGTCTGATTTTTTCCCACATTTCTTAGTTATATTTGCAAGTAACGTATTTAATTATTATATCGATTATTGTTTAAAAATATGTATGTTCTCATATTTTTATTATTATGTATCATGTAACTTGCATTTATATTTTAATAATTTATAAATTTTTTATTATATTTTACAAATTATTTTCATTAAATTAATATTGTAAAATCACTATGTATATCATTCCCAAAAATACATTCTTAGAATTCATTTTCATATTCACTTGAATGGGTAGAACCCAAAGTATTTTTTTCTTTATTTAATATGTATTCATTCATTTTTTTCATTATATATTGATTTCATCTATATTTTTTTATAAATAAGAGTCATTTACATTATATATGTTATTCCCCTCATTGAATTAGTTTTCTTAATGTGAATCCATTGTGTTACTAATTTTAATTTCTTCTATTCCTACAATTTAATAGGTTTATTTGAATTAAATTATAATCTTAAATCAACATGAATGATTTATTAGGGTGGGCCCTAGATCAATCATATCTATTTTTTTCAAATACTTTATATCATCATTTCTTTTGTTTCTATTTTTTATTTCCTTTTCTTAATTTACCCTTGTGTGTCTTTCCATTTCTATATTTCATTGGTTTAAAAGTTTATTCTATAATTAAATTATGAGTGTCTATATGTGAATTTGTAATTGAATTATTACTCTATGAAAATTCATGGGTTGAGTAATTGTTTTATTTAATGTGATGTTAATGTTATCACTTTAATGTTTTAGTAAATATTAATTTTTTATTGTTTAATATTACAAAATATATATCATACTATATGTAGTAAAATTAATTCTAGAGGAATGAAATTTATCATATTATTTTATTTTGATTTTTTTTCCAGTAATTTTGTATATCAAATAATTTGACAAAACTATTGTAGTAATAATTTTATTAAGGGAAATATCAAATTAATGTTAATAAAAATATTAAAATAAATCTAATTTGACATAATTAATATATCCAATGAATTTTTTTGATGACCATGACCCATGAGAGATATAATAATATATTTTTTGGGGGGATAAAATCTTATGTCTATATTTTTTAAAATCAATAAATAGAATATGTCAATATTGAAACTATTAATTGTTTATCAAAATATTATATTATTAAATTATTTAAAAATGATAAAACATTTTTAAAAATATATAATAATTATTTTTGTTGTATTATTTTATTATTTATTCAAATATGGTCTAATTGATATCAAATAAGTAAATATTACAACCTTTTTACATTGAAATATTTTTTACCTTAGTTAAAAATAAAATAAAATTAATAAGTGTATATTAAAAGAATATGATATAAATTGTTATATTAACATGTATAATATTTATTGGTTGATAATATTAGTACCTTATATAATTTAATATTCTATACTATTACGTTTTTTAGGATTTGGAATGGGGTTATATTCTATTATAAATTTATAATCTGGGATTTTCCAAAAGAGCCACTCATATCATTAAAAAAAAGTCACATACTCCTTCAGCACTTCACTTCACTTTTTGTCTTAAATTTGTCCATACCCTAACCATTTCACATATAAAATTACTTAGTTACATTCTAGATGTTATAGTCTTCTTCAGATACCAACCGTAGTGCCTTTAAGAGTATATCTAGAGGGAGCTCGTCAAAGAAGAGGTAATCTGCTCTACAAATTCTTTCAAACACCATTCTTCTTTTACATAATATTCATGATATTTTTCATTATAAAGTAATAAATTCAGTATAACATATATATTGAGATTTTGTTGTGATCATGAAGAAACCATATTCCACCTTTTATAAATCTTGTGAAAAACGAAATCACCACATTTGCGTACATATGGCTTATCATCTTCACACTATAGTGTAAAATGATTTTGACCACCACATTACATGGATGGGTATAATGAATGAAATAAAAAATATATTATTATTATTATTATAAAATGATATTTATTTTGATATATTATTCCCCATCCACATCAAAACCATTAAAAATTTATGGAAATTATATCATGGCTCATGTGTACGTACGACCTATCATCTCCATGATGTGACAAGATTCATTATACATGTCCATTATTAAAGTAATATTATATAAATTAATTTAATGAATAAATATGATATATATTTTTCTAATATCATTATTTAAATGATATATCTATAACATAAGAAGTGAACAAAAACTTATTCGATAAAACATGCATAAGAAAATGAAGCAGTTAATACAAGAATAAGGAGTAATAATGAAATGTTATTAACAAACAAAGAATAATATGATCATATATGATATCATAAAAACATATACGAATCTGGAATAAGTTGGTGACAATTTTTTAATCATTATACAGTGGTTTTAGATTCATAAAAAAGAAAATCGGACCTAAGGTAGGGGATAATTTGGCAATCTCATTATTATTCGAGACTATTTATATTTAAATATTTATAGTGGTATATTTATCATTCATATTCATGTTTTATAAATATATATTATCTCACATTATTAATATAATTCTACTATTTTTTAATGTAAATATTTCCAACTGGTTAATATTTTCAAAATGGTATGAATGAAATCCTTTTTTGAGTTTGATACTAGGTACTTCTTAACTTTCTGACAAAAGTACAAGAAAAAATTTTCATTTTAACTTATATTGCCGGAAATTTTTTTTAGGATTTATAAATTATTTATTTATTTGAAGATTCATTTATAATATTTCATGTATATTTTCAATGAAATTATTTTCTTAAACAATTTTGCAGCATTTTGAGAAAATAAAACGGTTTGGAATTAGAATGGATGTTTTCCTCAAGAATTATTTTCAAGTGTTTTATCAAAAAAAATTCCATATGGCATGACATTGTTGAAATAGGGTTATGTTTTTATACATATTATTACCATGGTATGATTGTATTTATGATAGAATAAAACATATCAAATCCATTGGTTTTATTTGGATTATGATGGAATGATATTTCAGAAATCCATTTTATTCATTGGGTTATACTGTGATGGATGATTTATGTTTTTGAGGAATATGTAAGAATGAATTCATTATGAGATGGTTGGAACCTATATCTCCCTATAATGTATTGGTTAATTATTTATATATCATTGTATAGTCATTTATGGAATGTAAAATTATATCGGTTCTCTAATATAGGGATGGGATGAGGAGTGAAATTTGATCAGAAATAGACTTTGTCCACTATGATGGTCTTGTAAATGAGTCCTAAGTTATATAAAATGATTTTTTATTCTTATTTGTATGCCAAAAGTTTAATTTCTTATATTATTACTATGTTATTTGATTCATTATTATTTTTTTGTGACATGCTTTAGTGATATTTTGTATGCAAGATAAGATTTTCAAAAGTTATGTTCTTATCTCTTATGATTATGATTTGATTGATATCTCCCTTATATAACCATACTGAACATCAGATCTCAGACTCTCTTATGAATCATTCTCCCTTGTCATGTATAAGTGTGTTAACTATGATATATCAAAAGGATTCTAGTTATAAAGGAATAAAGGTAAGATAATGTAGATGTCTTAGGAACCAGTTGTTTTTGTTTCCCAATTTCAAAACACTATAAACCTATACCGTCCTATTTTGGTTTTTTATTTTGTAATGAATATTATTTAATATGAAAGTAATATATATATATAAATCAACATTGTGTTGTTATATTTGGTATCAGGGGAAAGGTTATGTTATCATTTAGAAACTCAGATAAGAAAACATTAGTGATATTCCACGAGATATTTCTAAGATATCCCATTAATATGTCTAATTCTATGTTTTCAATCTAATAATTTTGGTAACGATTAAGAATAATGTATTATTGATCCTAATATATTTGAGACTGAATGTAATCCCCCTTGATTATGTTTTTCCCTAGTATTTGTTTCCTCTCATTTGTTTCTTTTTGGGTTTTATAAAATTGATGTAAATAGAAGGATTCCTATTTATAGAGAATATTATTGATAGTGGAAAGATATTACTCATGAGAAATCATATGAAATAGGAGTGGGGTGGAGAATCATAATTATTATTCCTAATCATAAATATCATATTATAATCAACAATTTCAACTTTGGTGAGTTTCTTGAACCACCAAATAAGAGAAATATGTAGCTTCATGATAACCTCAAATGAAAGAAAGTCCAATTTTCCACTTGTAAATCATGTGGGTAGAGAAATTAAGGAGAATGTTTCAAAGTAATAGGATGATTCTTTGGGTGTGTAAAAGAAAGATAGAAATTCAGTAACTGCAAAGGAAAAAAAGGATTAGTTAACACAATGGGCATCTATAATTGTATTTCTAAAGAATCTGAAATGGAGAAATTTTTTAAATATGGAACATATGATAATTATGTAAATCAATTCCCTAGGGGAAAAATAATTAATAGTATCATTATGGTGATATGAGTCATATTTATATAGCAGATGATGAAGAGACTATAAAAGATATAATAAATGAAAGAAGTTTTAATGAATAAAATGATGAATCTTGGTCATCAGTTTAAGAATATCATTAAATGATTACATGTTTATCAAGAATAATTTTGTATATGTAATTCTATAGTATTATGGAATAATGAAAAATATATGGATTGTTAAACTATTTTTTCCAAATGCATTTGAATGTATATGTTGAATGGTACTGGTAACCATTAAAAGTTATATTGATTTGTTTTTTGGAAAAAACATTATGGGATGGATAAACCATGGTATATGCATGATGATTATATACTAACATATTGGATATAGATAAGATGAATATGAATAAGTAAAGTGGATAATAATGATTTCCTTATAAATGATTATGGATTTGTTTTCAAAAGGTTTATACTATCATGGATGAAGTATACAAATTTTTGGGACTTAAGTAATATATCAAATATGTTTTAGAATAAGGAAACATGCATGATTTCAATAAGGATGTATATGGTAATTTAGGTTATTAACGTGACTCAATAGAATACATGATAAATTAGATCATATTTTTAAAATGTGATAAACATGATTTATCTTATGTTATATGGGGGATAAATTTTAATCCATGTTAGTGTACCTATTTTAATGTTTTGTATTTTGTATTTTTATAAGGATTGTAAGGTTATCAATTTATGGTTTGAATAATTTAATATCAATATTATGTTTTTATTGTCTCATTATATGTGGAATTATTCATATTTGATAATTTTTTATACCCCTTTTTTTGTGATAAATACATATGGAATGACCTATCTTTCGGTTTATGGATTTCATGATCTGCTAATGCTTGTGGAATTACAAATTCAACTTCATTTCTTTGAATAAGAACTAAAGGGGAAATTGTTCAAGGCATGACCAATGGTGATATTGAACTAAAAACAATTCAACAAATCTTTACATGAAAATTATTCAACAATAGGGAAAAATTGATCTTTATGTAGAATTTTTTCTTATTATAATAATTTTTTTTGATACCAATAACTTCTTTCACAAATCATTATATTATTGTTTAATATCTATAACCCTTTACTGGATCACCAAATTTCATAAGATCAATAATCTTTATCAATCTTTATTTTTATTTAAACTTTTTCACCATGACCAACAGTTACATATGTTCTATTACATAGTTTCATAGTTGAGATTTACATTGTGAAACTATTAGTTTCCATTTATTCGTTTTTAAAAGTAAGTTTTATTATTCCTTTTTATAATGAGGGATTTAATGAAATAGAATTTCACATATTAATAATTCTATAAAAAATAATTTTTAGGGTCAGATTCATTTTATGGGAGGAATAATTTAACATCACGATATTTTTATTATATATGTTTTTTTATTTTTTTAATTTCTTCTGTTATACGCTACACCAAGATAATCTTGAATAATACGTAACACTGACTTATCTTCAAGTATACAGAACACTATTATTTTCATGAGTTGCACACAATTTCATGTTCTTTTGATAGAATCAATTTCATGAAATATTGAGATTAAGTGAACAATTAAACATTATTATTTTACCTTATAACCTTGTCATTATAATGGTGGTTATGAACAATATTAACTTTTTTCTGGAAAACAATTTTAAATGAAAATTCATGATTTTATAAAGTAATAAAATAACTCATTATGGATTATATTTTTGTAATACATATTTAATATATTGAATAAAATATTGAAAATTAATCTTATAATATTTATAAACAATATATAATAACAAATTAAATTTTTTGGATAAAATAAGTTCATTAAAAAGTACATATTTTCCACCTTTTCATGGCACACACATGTTAAATATAGTTTTTTACACCATTTTATATTATATTTTAAAATATTTACCTATTTAATTTAATTAAGATATAAAATTTTGATTTGGATGAGTATTTGATATTTTTTATGATAACTTCGATGTTTTGATGAATTGTAAAAAACACTAAATTGTAATGCAAAAATAATTTTTATCGAAATAATTTAAATGGATAAATTTTACTATTAAATTATATTACTATGTAAATATAATATATTTTTATCATTCATTATATTTTATGTTATTTAAATTAATTTCACCATTAATTTTTATTTAAAAACCTTTCAATATTTTGCAATGTTCTAACTATTAAAAATCACCTTTTTCATTATGAAAGTAGATTAATTTTAAATTAATTACCCAAAATTATGTGTTTTTAATTTTTAAAAATGAATTCCATATTTATAGTCAATGGTTCCAAATTATGTTAATATTATTAATAATTTTTTTAGGAATTGTGAATACTAAAATCAGTAATTTTTACAAATATCATAAAAATGGTAAATCATGTAATTAAGAGTAAATATAATTTTATAAAATTAACATAAAACATGTCTTCATATGATCAGATGAGTTCATTTAGACATAAACCATAATTTTATTTACATTATTCCCTTTTTAATTAACTTGGATCTGATTCGGAAACATAATATATTTTAATAAGAAAAAGATAAATATGTCTTACTCAAATTTTAATAACTAAAAAATTTTTGATATAAAATTTTAAAAAAGATAAATTATTTGATGAATTATCATATGAAATATAATGTCCTTTTCATTTTCAAGGTAATTTATTTTTAATTTTTGGGAAATAAATAATTGCCTTAAATCATTATACACTGATGGTTCAAAATTATTTAATTGATGAAAAATTGTAAAACAATTTTATTTAAAATGATAATGATCAATAAAATACCAAAAAAATTGACCAAATATTGTTGCAAGATTATATGTTGACAATATTTATTCAATGATAGATTTATTGACCATTTGGATCAGTATATAAATGATTATGATGCTTATAATATTTTATGTTATGTGATGTTAAAGTTTTCACATTAGTGTATAAATAAATATTATATTTTAATGATTGATTTTCTAGAATATATATTAAACAATAATTATTATAATAAAATATAGTTGAAGTATATTCATAATAGTGTTTTATTTTTAATATTTAATCTAAATATATATATATTAAATATTTACACAAAACTGTTGTAGTAATTATTTTATCAAGGGAAATATTAAATTAATGATAAAAAATATTAAAAAATATATAATTTGGGATGGGTAATATATACAATGGATATTGTATATAAAGTTTACCCCTTAAGTATATAATAAAAAATTATGGTTTAAGATATCATCTTATCACCATATTTTTTAAAATTAATAAATTGAATTATGTCACAACTTAAACATTTGATTTCTTATCAAAAAAATATATTATTAAATTATTTAAAATTTAAAAAAATTTAAAATGTAACAATATTTATATCATATAAAATGTTATAATTTATTTTTTTTCTATGTAACATCAAATAAGTAAATAATTCACCCCATATTTTTGAAATATTTGTTACTTTAGTCAAAAATTAAATAGAATAAATTAGTGTCAATTAAATGGATAAAGTTTAAATTGATAGAAAAACGTGGATAAAATCTATTTTATGAAGATATTAAAACCTTTTATCATCACATATTTTAATTTTGTACATTTTGGTGGTTTTTTAAAGGGGTTTAATTTTATAATAAATTAATATTTTTGGAGTATCCAAAAGTGCCCCTCACCTCAGTTATAAAACAGAACCTCCTCCCTCACCTCTTCACCTCACATTGAGTCTTAAATATCAACCATACCCTATATATATCACTTATAAACTTTAATAGTAACATTATATCTGTTCATTTATTTTTAAATACTAACTCTATTACCATTAAGTGGGTATCTAGAGGATGCTCATCGAAGAAGAAGTAATCTCTTTTACTGATTCTCTCAATCTAATTTCTACTTCTACTTACACATTATGTGTTTTTTCATTATAAATACATAAATATTGTATCAAATATATTATAATATATTATTATGATTATGAAACTACCATATTATACCTTCTATCCATCCTATAAAAAATGAAATCTCCACACATGCATACGTACGGCTTATCTTCTCCATGCCACGGTGTAATATGTTTTTCCCCACCACATTATCCTTAAGTGTATAACGATGTAAATATCAACTATATATTATTATCATAACAATATATTTATTTTAATATATTATACAACATCCAATTCAATACCATTCAACCATTATAGGAATGATATTGTCGCTCATGCGTACGTATAGACTACCATCTATATCGAGCGATGTGATTCATATTTCATGATATTCCTTAAATAATGATTGTATATTTTAAATGAATTAATAAATATAATATATATTATAATAATATAGTTTTTTTAATATTATAACTAAATCCTAAGAAAAGGAACAATAACATTTCTGGAATACATGCATAAGAAAAAAAAATAGCTAATACCCGATTAACGAGTCATAATGAAATTTTATTAATAAATGGATCATAATATGATCAAATATGATATCATAAAAATAAATATTCTTCTAAAATAAATTAATATATTTTTTAAATCATTATACATGAGATTCAGATACAAAAAAATACATCATACCTAATATAAGTGATAAATTGGTAATCCCATTATTATTCGAGATTATTTATACATAATTATTTTCTGGGGTGTTTTTATCCTACATGCACATGTTTTAAAGATTAATAATATAATATAATAATCATATCCTTTTAATAATTTTTACATTTAAATTTTAACCATTAGTGAGGTTATATTAAATTCCATGAAACCAATCTTTTTTCGCATTCAATACAAGTTACTTTTTTGAATTTCTATGAAAATTACAAGACAAATGTTTTCATTTAACTTATACGAATTGAATATATTTTTGAAGCTTTCATACTAACCTATTTCCAAGAAAATTCCCTTAAAATATTTCAATTTTATTTTCAATATAATATTTTCCTTTAACAATTTTTAGCCATTTTGAGAAAATAAATTTTTTTTAAAGAATAAAATATATTTACCACAAGAATTAATTTCATATGTTTTTCCAAATTTATGTCCAATATAAGATGACTTTATTTAAATATGGTTATTATTCTATCCATATTATTCATATGGTTTCATGTGTTTATTATGAATGTTATTTATGAAAACCATTTTTTATATGTATTATGATGAAAGGTTTTTTAGAATACTATTTTTCCTTGTGGTTATACAATAATGAATGATTTATGTTTTTCTAGAACACATTAGAACAATTTATTTGTGATATGGGTGGTAAATAAATATCCCTCCATTTCATTGTAGAATGATTTATATCCCATGATATAGACGTGAATAAAACATGAAATGGTATCAGTTTAGTAATATTGGGTAGGAACGAGGTGTGAAATTGAATCAGTAATGGACTTTGACTGATATGATAGACATGGAGAGGTGTGTTGACTAATATAAGTTTATTTTAAAATCTTATGTGTATTCCACAAATTCCATGTCATGCGTTATGAATTTGTTCATTATTTTATTACTATTTATTCTATTCAATGATATCATTATCATTTATATGCAATTTAAGATTTCCACGCCTAATTTTCTTATGTCTTATGATTATGATATAATTTATATCTCCCTTTCTAACCCTTATAGATCATATTAGATCACTTATTCTTATGTTTCATTTCCCCTAGTAATAAATAAGGGTATTTAGTAATAATTTTCAAAAGGGGTTTATTCTTGAAGTATTGAGTGGGTGACAATGTATTTGTTTTACAAACAAGTTGGTTATGTTTCCCAATTTCTAAAGACAATAATAATATATGTTCATGTCATTGTTTTTTTATATTTTGTAGTGAATATTATTTAATTTTAGAGTAATATCATTGTGCATCAATATCGAGTCTTTATATTAACATTCCATAGTACCCTCAAATACATATTAATTGATTGGGATCAGAATCTCAAACAACATAGGTGGTTTGATGGCCTAGAATTGTTTGATTTCGATCTTTACTACACTCAAGGGAAATAGAATTCAGTAGCTGATGCTCTGAGTAGGAATACTCAGACTGGTAGTTCATGACACTGGTGATGAATGGATGATTATGTTCTTTTTCTAGGAGATGCATGTTGAGGTTTTATAGGACCACGGTTAGACTATTCAATCATCCTTATCAATTACACTTACTCATTTAGAATAAGTATGGTAGAGATAGATATATGATTCTAAGGCCTTGTATAATAGAAAATTGTTTTATATTATGATAATATTTTTGGTAGGATGGTCAATGGGGATAGTACTGAATTTTTCTGTGGCATTGTATGGGTCCCAGACAATATTAGATAGGAGTTTATGATATAATTCCACACCTCATATTGGGATGTTCCCCTCAGTGACACCAATATTTTTTTTGGCTTGTAATGAAAATATTGGTGGCCTAACATAAAACATGGGATATCATGTTTCATCACTCGATGTTCCACATGTCAGTAGTTGAAGGCGGAATATTAGTGTTCATAGAGGATTCTTTATGCATCTCCCATTCTAGAGTGGAAATGGTATGATGTTTAAATGGTCTTCATAACCTGTCTACCTAGATCACCTCATTGAAATGATGCAGTGTGGGTTATCATTGATGGTCTGATTATGGTCACACACATCTTACCTGTGTGAGAGTCCTTATCAGCAGATTATCTCAAAAGTTTGTACGTCAATGAGGTAGTAAGTCTTCATGTATCTCTCTATTCTATCTTTTTTAAATGATATGATTGGTTCACTTCATAGTTATAGAAATTGATAAGTAATTCCATGGGTATACATGTACTTTTGAGAATGTAAAATTACCCATATACTAAAGGACATATGGAGTGATAAATTCAAGTTCTTGAGGACATGATTTGTTCATATTTTCTTATTTTGGGTTTTCCTAGGTGAAACATATTCTTCTAGTGGAGTATTCTATGACAATTATTTCTATAAAACCATTGAGAGGATTCCCTATGATGACTTGTATTATAGGCCTTTTTTCTCACCTTTGTGTAGGCTAGATGTAGGGAAGGTAGCTCTTCATGGACCACATCTAATCCAAGAGAATATAGAAAAGATATAAATAATCATGAAGTGTATATTAATAGATCGGTCTTGGTAATAGTCTAGTGCCAACAGAAATCAACGTCCACATGATTTTGAGGTTGGAGACTGGGTTTTCTTGAATGTCTCACCTTGTTTGGGGAATAGATTTATTCAAAATTAGAGTAATATATCATCGATATTCATCATACCCTTTGATGTTTTTGATTAGATCAGACCATTTGATTACGAGTTGGAACTTCCTTACACATACCAATCCATGCATGATTTCTTTCAGGTATCATATCTATTTGGGTATTATCCTTACTTGTCACATGTTTTCCAGAATAATTTGGTTGAGTTGGAAATAGATGCTTCCTTAAAGGAGTATCCAGTGCATATTGTTGATCAGAGAGTGAAGATTCACCAAGGAATTTCATTTCCTCTTATATGGGTTCTATGGAATCATAGATGAGTACATAAAGAGACATGGGAGCCAGAAGCTGATATAACATCTCAATGGCCTAAATTCTTTGTTTATATTACCTCTTTACACATAGAATGATGACTTCATGATGGGATTCTATAATAATGGGATTTTTAATGACCCAATTTTTGACCAAGGTACAGATTATTGGTTTTTGTTTCTAAATCATTCCATTAATCATGTCAACGGTATAGTACAGCCTAGGTAATTATTAATGAGCATACATGGATGGTTCAGAGCCTAGAGTTCTAGAAAAATTGGTTTCTTGCAAGGCCACATGATTACTAGAAATAGTGAGACTGAGGCCATACTATTTGTGTAAATTATGTTTCTAAAGATAGGGGTACCTACATGTCTGTAGTGTTTGTCTGCAATTTTGTGGACCCATGAGCATGACCGTGTAACCTACTACAATTTTGTACATAGAATATATACACTATTTGGCTTGTTTTGTAAGAAATGTGATCGCAATTTTTGGGGAAATTTTTTCATTTTTCCCTCTTCCAATTTAAAACAAATCTCTTTTACCCTACCTCTAGTAGATAGAACTTGTGTATTTCCTCCTTATTTTAGATCAAACCCTTCTGAAGCTTAAATCTATTTCTATTCATCCTTTAGGTGACTGATCATCAATGTGAAGAAATCATTGAATATGACAAGGTAAGGTTATCCTCACACATCCTATTTTCTTTGGAAAATATTGACAATTGTTGTGTTGTTTAAATGTAGTCACATTCACCCTATTTTCATGAATTAATATTAAAATTCCTATATCTTCTAACCAAGATTAAATCTATGTTTAATATTAATTAATGCTTCATTTAAATCTCTATTGTAGGTGGTCTCATATTTTTCTATTTGAGTTTTGGCCAATTCATATTTATTTTATTTTTTCATGAGGAATCCTTTGCTGAGATTATTTTTTGTGTGGATTAATTCATGTCTATGTGACCCTTGTGCCTTCATATTGGCGAATTATTTTTTTAGAGGTTTATACATCAAACATACTCTATATGGACACCCATGGATATGACACCTTGAAATTTGTCATTTTGGCCAAATGAAACAAAATGCATGGAACCCAATTTTGGTTCTAGTTTGAATTTTAATTAAAATAGACTATTTCCCATGTGTAATTGATGTATACCATGGTGCATCAAGGGTTTATAATTCTTTTTGAATTTTAATTTTCACAATGGGATTGTGAGTATTTTATATTGAGACATTGGCCTTAACACTATTTCATTGAAATTAATTTCCCATATTTGGAAAATTAGATAGTTTGGATTATTTAGGGGGGCTACGATGAGATTACTATGACACTAAAATTTAATGGTTTTAATTTAATGGTTTTAGGGGATGGAATTCCCTTTCAATAATTCATGTTTTATTAAAAAAATCATTATATGAATTGGGTTGTTATGTTAAATGAACTGGATATATGGATGGTGAATCAAAGCCTTTGTCTACTCCATATATAGATTGTTAAATACTAAATAAGATGCCTTGAATGGATTAAGCTTCCTCATATATTGTGAATGATATATATATATATATATATCTGTGTGTGTGTGTGGTTATGAGGTATTATAACCCTATTCCATGTATTTATAAATGTGTATTGGTTGGATGAATTCTTATACCATGCCAAATATATATATCATGTATGGGTGAGAGTCTCTCTTACCCCATTACAGTTATATATATATATATATATGAGTATGTGTGGGAGCCATTCTTACCCAATTCCAACAATATATGAACATGAATGTGTGAAAGGTATTCTTACCCCAAGCAATATATATATATATGAGTGTGTGTGGGAGGAATTCATACCCCATTCCTTCTATATATAAACATGATGGGCGGAAGCCATTCACAGCCCATTCCAGCTATATATATTTGATTATTGGTGGGAGGAATTCTTACCCCACGCAAGTTATGATGTATATATATATATAGTTATGTGATCATACACATGAGGATTTGACTGATGTATGTAGACCCATCAATAATCCTTTAGGAACCATAGAAAAAGGTTATTTATTTATTTTGTGTTGTTTTACTTACCTGTATATTATTTAATAATGTTTACTTATGAGAACCTACTTAGATTACATGTAGACACCATTCATCATGGCCTACTGAGATTCTATCTCACACCCTATTGGGATTTTCCATGGCACCAAAGAAGATTATGTTGGTGCATGTACATGAATCATTAAATTACCTTCTATATGTTGTTTCCTTGTACTTAATAGTATGATATTATGAGCAGAAGATTATTCATAGGCTCGAGATGCTCATGATGCTATTTATTTCCTTTTGTTTCCTTTTGGATGATTGTATAACATGATTGTATCATCATGTACCTTCCTATTATATCATCATTACATGTATTGATATATGTATCATACACTGGAATTTGAGTATTTTGATTACTATATCCAATTATCTTTTTATTCAATAGGTTCATTATTTAGTTTCTTGTTAGGCTTTGGTTGTTTACTATATCAGTCTATAGTATAAGCTTGTTCTACTATTTATACATTTTTGTATCTGATATGTTACTCTATCATGGGGGGTATAATCATTACACTATAATACATATACATCCCACAAGTCTAGTTAGTAGCCCATGGCTTATAGGGATACATGGCATGGATCATGTATCCATCCGAGCATGGGCATGGTGTGAGTGGAATCTAAGTCTAGGATGTCAGAAAGTGGTATCAGAGTATTTCCTTTCATTCATTACTGTTGTGATATAATATAATGGATACATTGAATTCTTAGGGATATAGTAATTAGCCAATTTTGGGCATCACAAACCTTGGTAGAGAGTAAAGTCCAAGTTTCCTTACTTATGATTGTTATTGATTCTACTATTTACTATTGATATGATTTCACCATTGGATGATACTCACGAGTTTTGATGTTATTGATATAAAATTTAATAGAATTATGATTTATTTACTATTTCCTATCGAGATGAGGTCTTTTCATTATATCATGCATCCTAAAATTCACAATGTGAATAGTTCATTCATCTCTTCCTTATCACATTTATATTTCAGTGATAATTTCATGTTTCATTGTCATTTTGCCTAATTATTTATACATATATACAGCAGTGTTCAAACATTTTTATGGATTTGGATCATATTGTAGTGTATGTTTAGTGGGTTCTACTCCTTTATTAATAGGTGTATTCTCCATTATAAGTCAGAAAATGGGATTCTAGCTATCTCAACCCTTTTGAAGTAGTATAATTTCATGAAAAATAATATTTTAAAAGAAAATGACATCTATGGGAATTCCATCTTTTGATTCCCAATGTGTATGATCCCTTATGGGTTAAAAAAAGTCATATCATTGGATTCAGCCTTTACAAACTCTTTAAATGTTTAAAAAAATAACACTATCAATTAGGAAATAATAATTGATCTAAGGACGACTATCTTTCTCATTCCTACCACTAAAACATGACCCAAACTCAGCCTAATTAGTGGTTAGTGTGTGTTTCTTCATTCTTATAGACCATTATGGTTTTTTCATACATTTATTCCTGGTGTTAGAAGTATACATAGAGGCGTGTCTATTTTTATAGGATGGAATTAGTACATATTCATGTTTCTTGAAATTTGTCTTCTAAATTGATTGATTATATTATGAGATGTTTTTTTTTCATTTTAGAGTCATTCATCCATGAGATCCTAACGTCATATTCCATGAAGATAGTGATGATCTTATTCCGGAGGTTGTGGGACTTGAGATGCCTATGAGGCCCCCATTTGATCCACCTATGCCTCCTCTTCCTATATTTGATATAAGAACTAACACTCAGTCTAAAAGGGTTTCATATTTATATTTCATAACATAAAAGTATAGATTGAACTAGCCCATTTTTGGAAGAGTTTACTTGTGAGTTTCAATAGAAATATCCTCCTAATTTCTTAGGGGATGGTAGACCACTATCTATAGAGTCATATCTTGAGGTGAAATAGTATATATTCTAGGTTCTGAAGATTCCTATAGAGTGGAGGGTCAGTCTAGCTTCTTGCATGCTTCAAGATTCATCCAATAGGTGGTTGGATGTCATCACCCAGGTAGACCACCATTGGGATATGGTCTATGATGACTTTAAGGCCATTTTCTATTACAATTTTATTCTCCATACTCTCAGGGATGACAGATCTATAGAGTTCATGAATATATAACAAGGTAATTTATTAGTAATGGAATAATCTTCCTATTTCACTAATCTGAAACATTTCATTCATTCTCTAACTATTGATGATCTGATGGTTGTTAGGTGATTCGAAGATGGGTAGGGTTACACCATTCGATAGCATGTCAACATTTTCAGGTTGGAAACCATTATAAAAATCCCTTACCAAGGCCTAATTATATAGAATAATTTCAAGGATGTTGATAGTCTAAGATAGTGTGGTTCGACACATAAGGATTCTAGTGTATATTCACATAGTCTATAGAGGAGAATTTTGATTAATAATAGAGGTAATAGTATCCAAGATTCTAATGTTTCTAGGTCTCTAATCTATCAACAGTGAGAGCACCATGGCACTTCAATTGGTAATGTCTGCAGAATCTAGATGAATGCATAAGATGTGGCAAGATGGGTTACCTCCAACATTTCTGTAGGATTTGTTTCTAGTTCATTCCGATTTGGGTTCTTCACCGACACCTTATGCAGTTGTGGGATCAATATGATCACAACAGTAAGGTAGATGGAATACCAGCATTTGTTTATGATAATGTGGTTGTCATGGAAGAGGTAACAAGATATATGATTGTTAGAACTAGTAGAGTTATCCTATTGGTGAGTAAAGAAGTGACTTAGGGCTATGGTACAGGCGAGTTACATTTAATATATCATACACCATATAAGTAGTTTGTTAGAACATATGTTATACAAGGTAATTTTTTAGTATCCTCTACTTTACTGTCTTCTTTGTTTGATATAGGTGCATCTCTCTATTTTATATCATAGATTTTTATTCATATTTTGGACCTTGGAATCAAATTTTAACATGTTTTCTTGATGCGAGATACAACCTTATGTATTTTGTTAGATGGTGTTCACCAATGCCATAGTGGCCCTCTTGAGGTTGGTGGTTACATATTCATATAGAACCTATTTCTTCTCAACATGAAAGGATTTTATGTGATCATTAGGATGGAATTTCTAGTTCCAAACAGAGCCTATATTTACATTTATTTTTATATGGTGGGTTTTACATCACAAGAGGAAATGACGCTTGTGCATAAGTGAGAATTAGATATATGAGAGAGACACGATCAGGGACCAAGATGAAAAGCATGGGTGGGGTTATAGAACATGTTTCCCACCATTCTCTTGATGATTAGGGGTTACAACCCAATGTATGTTCTTCTATAGTTTACTGATTTAGATATTTTTCCCTTATGCCTTATATTGTCTACCTCTAGTGGGATAGGTAGAGTTTCCTACTGAGATTATTCCTTGACTACCACCCATGACCATAAACCATTATAGTATGGCACCTAAAGAGAACCTAGATCTCATTAATCAGTTGTAGGATCTAGAGGTGAAAGGCATTATACACCCAAAACATCTCTTTTGGGTTCGTTGGTCCTATTTTCCACAAAAGGAAACAAAATACTTAGTCTTTATGGGGATTACTATCAATTGAATCATGTGACTATCAAGAACAATTATCCATTACTGAGAATATACCTTCACTCTAATTATATCCAACGATATAAGTTGTTCCTAATGATATATATGTGATCATGATACCATCTGTTGTGTGTTAGTACTTCATACATACCATAAAAAACTTTTAGGATCAGTTATAATAACTATGAGTACCTGATTATGCCGTTCGGAACCATGAATGCACCAACTGTCTTCATGGATCTTATAAATCAGGTATTCTACCCATTTCTAGATTCATTTTTGGTTGTATTTGTTGATGATATATTGGTGTATTTAAACTCTAGACATGACCATGGAAAAAATCATGAAATTATAATGAATACATTGAGAGAGCATCAATATTTTTCTGTGATCAGTAAATGCCACTAATGGATAGAAAAGTCCACTTCTTGGGTCATATAATCTCATCATCATGAGTTTCAATTGAATTATATAAAGGGAGATATATAGTTTCATGGGAGTATCCCATACTTTTTTTAAGATTAAGAGTTTATTGGGGATTTCTGAAAACTACATATGCCTCATTTACGATTTCTCATGCGTTGTCGTGCTATATACTATACTGACAAAGAAGGGTTTGGAATTACAATGGTATGAATATTGTCACATGTCATTTCAAGAGTTAATGGGGTGACCACCATCAGTGACGATGATAATTCATCTGGATTAGGGAAGGTCATATACAATCTATTGTGAAGCATCAAGTGTTGTGCTTGGAGTTTTTCTAATCCAAGACGAGAATGCCATTATGTGTGGGTCTCATCAGTTGAGGCATCATGAAAAAAATAACCCAACACATGACCTTTAGATTCCTGTTGTTGTTTAGGACTTATGTTATTATAAATACTATTTATTGGGATAGTATTTAGTGGTGTTGAAAGAAAAAAAATAATCAAATACATCTCCACTGAGTGGGATCTGAATTTCAAATAGTATAAATGTTCCAATTACATACAATTTTTTGATTATGTGCTTCTCTACACTCTGGGGAACGAGAATTCTATAAGCAATGCTCTGAGATAGAATACATAGAGATAGGCGGTCATGGAATCTAGTGGTGAATGGAATCTTATATCCTTTTTCACGAATATTCACATTTATGTAATAGAGGACCATGGTTATACACTTCTCTCATACAAAGAGGTTACGTATACTCTTTTGGAAAAAGTAAGATTGAGAAATCTATATAATCTTGAAGGACCTATCCTCTAGGAATGATTTTCAGATGATGATACTATTTTTTTAATAGTTGATGGGGTAGATACTCTATTGTTTATTTTAATTTATGTGTCTCATTTGACTTCCTATAAGAGGCGATGTGGGATTTTCATGCCTTGCCATGGGATATTCACCTTAGTGCCACCAAAATGAATCGATATTTACGATGTCCATATTGGTGTCCTAGCATGAAATGTGAGGTATCCAGTTTCATCACTCGATGTTCCTCATATCTGTAGGTGAAGGTTGAACTTCAGCATCCACTAGGGATTGTTTATCCATTATTCATTCATGAGATGAAATGGGATGATGTTTTGATGTAATTCATAACTTGTCTACCTCGATCATCTCATGGACACATCAATGTGTGATATACCATTGATCATCCAATTGTGGTTTCACTCTACTTACCAATGTGATAGACCCTCTCGGTAGATAAGATGAGAATTTTATATGTAAAATAGGTAGTAAGTCGTAATAGAGATCCTAACTATATTGTTTCGAAACGTGATTATCATTTCATGTAATGGTTCTTGTAAGGTTTACTGAATGACTTTGGTATGTAGTTACATTGCAGCCTGACCTTTCACCAATAAATCAATGGAAAATATGATTGAACTATTTAGGTTCATGAGGACATAAATCATTTATGTTTGCTTGATTTTGGGGGTTCATGGGAAAAAAATTTCATTTAGTTGTGTTTTATTATAACAATAGCTTCTAGAATTACATTGAGATGGCTCCCTCTAATTCCATGTATTGTCGGACTTCCGGCTCACCTCTCCAAATGGTATAGTTAGGGGATGCATCAGTTTTGGAACCATGAATCATCTAGGAGACACCTTAGTAGGTCCAACAAATCTTGAAGCATATGTTTATAGCTCAGACCAGAAAACAGTCCTATTTCGAACAACATCAGTGACCTCTTCAGTTAGTGGTTGGAGACTGGGATTTCATGAAAGTCCCACCCAGGTTTGGGCATAGACGTATTAGGAATTTGGGTAAGCTATCACATGGATTCATTGGACCCTTAAAGGATGTGAAGGGTATCAGATCACTATCTTACTAGCTGACACATGATCATAGATATTGGTCCATGCCTAATGTCTTTCATGTATATCAACTTTGCTGATACTATTCATAACCAACACATGTTATTTATCTTAATGAGGTTGAGATGTAAATATATTCTTCCTTTGATGAGAATATGGTGTGTATTGCTGATCCCACAGTGATGAAACTCTGAGGTGGGTTAATTCTTCTTCTATCAATGATATTTATGCACGACCAAGTACATGACAAGACCTACGAGCATGAAGCTAATATACTATCTCAATGTCCAAAACTATTTACTGATATTAGATCTGTTCCCTCATAATGAAATACTTGGGGATGAGTTTCTATATGGAGGGGAGCTTAAAATGACCCACATTATGAAAAAAGTAAAGATCATTGGATTTTTTAAATCATTACATTAATAATGGAAAAGGTATACTACGAACTATGGGAGGTTTGAGGAGTTTATGGGGCAAGATCTAATCCCAGAGGTCTGAAAAAATGTTTATGAGGTTGTGATTCATATTCAGTGGAAACCATGCGGCCTAGGTCGCTTGGTTTGTTCAAACCAGGTAGCTGTAAACAGGGAAACCTACATGTCAGAACTATTTTTCTATATCTATTTGGACCCTACCGCAATAATCGATAGCCTGATTCTATATCAAATTGAGTGGATCTTCATGGTTTGCACATGGTTTGTAATATTTGCGCAAAAACAATAAGAGCCTAGTTTTTTGGGAGGAAATTACTATTTTCCACTCTTAAAATTTAAAACCAAATTCTTCTTTTACCCTACCTCCAAAATATAGAACCTTGTGATTTCCACCATTTTCTCAAACACATCATAAGATTCGATCTACTGATACTCTTTTATATTGTAACTGATCATTAATCCAAATGAAGAATCATATATCACAAGGTATGGCTAACCTCACACATCCGCATTTCATTAGTAAATCTCTCCATTTGTTTCACTATAAAAATGCAAGATCATTCACCCTATTTTGAGGGTGTTGGAATAAAACATAGATATCTTCTATCCAACATTGAATCTAATGTCGATATTAAGATAGGCTTCTTCTATGGCCAATTGGAAAGTTGTTATGTAGTTTTTTATTTGTTTTTTGGTCATTTTGTCTTTATTCTGTCATTCCACGAGTCAGCCTTTTTCGAGCTTCTTTTTTGTGATGATTCTTTTATGTCTAGATGACCATGTAGCCTTGATATTGGTTAATTTGATCTTATTTAGGGGTATAAACATCACACATACTCTATATTGACATCCATTGGTGCGCGACCATGAAATTGGTCATTTGGACCGATGGAGAAAAATGCCTGGAACTTAATTTCCCTTCTAGAATGAATTTTAATATAAATAGCCTCAGTCCCATTTTTTATCAATGTATACTATAGTAGCTCAATGGTGATCAGTAATTTGGAATTGGAATTTTCCAAATTGGAAAGTGAGTATTTGAATTTATGACATTGGACATGATACCTTTTCCTTGAAATTAATTAACCATGTTAGGAAAATTCGATAGTTTTGATTGTATATGGTGGATAGGCTAAGATATATATGACTCTTAAAATTAATTTTATTAAATGAATGGTATCCTGGGATAGAATGTCCTATCCCCAGTTTATGTTTTATTTGTAGGGGAATTATATGAAATGGGTTGTTTTGTTAAATGAACTTGATATATGGATGGTGATACAAAGCCTTTTTTCCCTAATGTAAATTATTAAATTCTAAATGACATGCCTTGAATGGATTGAGCATGATGATATCATGTGAACGATATATATATATATGTATAGGTTCAAGAAATTCATAACCCATTCTAGCTATATATAAACCCCAATTGGTGGAAGGCATTCTATCCCCATTTGAGCTATATATAAGAATGATTGGGTGGGAGGAATTAATACCCTATACCAGCTATATATATATGAGTATAGGTGGGAGAAATTATTACCCCCTTCCATATATATTTATACTTGAATGAGTGGGAGGCATTCTTACCACAAACCATATATATATATGATTTTGGGTGGGAGGAATTATTACCACATGCAGGAAATATATAAACAAGAATGGTTGGGAAGAATTATTTTTCCATTCCTGCTATATATATATTAGTATGGGTGCAAGTAATTCCTACCCCATTATATTTATGATCTATTTATATACACAAACACACACACACACACACACACACCAACATATATATATATATATATTGTGGCTTAATCAGACATTCCAGGCTTGGGATGATCCAGGTAGACCCACGTGGTATCCTTTATGAACCTATTCATGAGGTTATTTATTTTTTCTCTACTATTTTATTGTCCTATTTATTACTTCACACCTTTTACTTATAAGTTCCTACTCAAATTACATGTTGAAACCATTGGTGGTGGCCTACTGAGATTTTATCTCACACCTTGGTCGGGCTCCCCATTGCTCCGAATAATCTTATGTTTATATAGGTACAAAAATTTTAATGTCCCTTCTAAATGTTGTTGACTTATACTTATTATTTGGTTCTTAGTATAACATAATCGGGCTGAGTCGTGAGATTCTCTTGGAGCTGATTTTTTTTCATTTCTTTTATTTTAGTTGATTGTATATAAGGCCAATACCTTCAAATTATATTTTTTATTATCATAATCACATTCTTTCATATATGTATTAGATGCTAGCCTTTGTAGAATTTGGTTTTCCTATTCAGTTATTTGTTTCTTCTATTTCTTGGTTGTTTTTTTATTTGTTATGCTTCCACTGTTTACTTTATCTATATATTGTATACACTTATGATACTATATAATATTTATTGTATCTTAAAAGGTAATCTAACATGTGGGTATAGTCTCTTTTCTATACTTCCTACACACCCACTCTACTAGTTTGAATCCCCAGGTATATGTGGAAACATGCTATGCATTATGAAGCTAATTGAGATTGAGGCATGGTTTTATTAGCATCCTATTCTAGGACATCACATAGTTTTTGGAAACTACCTTTACATAAAAAATATATGTATATTTTATATAATTATGTCATTACATAGTCATGTTTTTAAAATAATTTAAGTATTTTTATGATGAAATAATATAGAAACTCTTGTTGAATAATGTTACATATTCTTCTTGTAACCTCCTTAGGTTTCCACCAAAATCATTTATAGGATATATTTATACCAATAAAACTATTATAGAATTAGGGAGTGAATTTCAGAAGCCATTTTGGTAGTTTTTGGACAATACAAATTGATTTAGAGGTGTTAATATGTGAATGGAGTGAGTACACTTTTATAATTGAAGAGGAGTGGCATTTTTTTAAATACCCAAAAGTATTCAAAAATAGGAGGTTACTATCGCATCATGTGGCACCAAAATTGATAAACAATAGAGTTGTGGGATTATTTTTTCTATAAACACCTCCACCACCCAAATAACACATTTTTTAATCAAGTAATTCATTGGAATTTATTTTTACTCCCTTTTTACCGCCATAGTTTCCACCACGGTAATTAGTTATTTAACATTGGTAATTAAATATTTTACTTAAAAGAAAATGAGACATATTAGATAATTTAATCCTACTAATTGAAAATACTAAACACAATTTATCATATAAAATACTTATTCATGATGAATTTTCTTTTAACATAACAACATGTAATGTTAAAAAACATTTATTTAATCATAATCATGGTTACAACGTTTAGACTAATTATGGACAAAAAAGCCAATATAAATAAATAATTGGAACATAAATGTACTATATATAATATTATAAATTATTTAAAAATAACATGGAATATAAGTGTTTTATTATTCATTTTAAATCATTTCACAAAATACAATTTATTATAAAATATCATTAATGTAATTTTTGACATTATTTATTAAATTTGAACTTAAAAATATAAATAAAATAATATATGTCGAATATATTATGTAAAAACATATATTAAATGATATATTTTAATTAATAAAATAATGTAACATAATAATTCATTAAATTTATATTACTTTTAATATTTTTAGTATCATTTATTTCTTTATTCAGTTAATTATATAATTACCACATTAGTATATCTTATACATTTAATGTAAGTATATGGTCACTAAAAATAAAAAAATTACCTACATAAAATTAATTTCAATATAATAAAATTGAATAACCATATTCATTCACCCATTTCATTGGTACCTATATGAACACATAATTAAAATTATAAAGTAAGTGTGTGTCATTTTGTTATTTTCATTATATATTTTCTTATATTGGTCACGTTCATGGAAAGGTGTCCCAAAAATTCATAACATTATATCAAAAGGATATTAGGTTCTGAATATTTTGATAAAAATGAATTTCACAGGATTTTTATGTAATTGTAGCGCTTATCATTTTAGATTAACCATACAGTAATCCTATTTTTACCTTAACCACGGTAATTTATTTTTTACTTTTTCAATATTCATTATGGTCAAATTTTAATTTGACCATATTATTTAATATAATTGTAATGAATAATAATATTTAATATATTTTACCAAAATAAATTCATATAAGTCGAAAATATAAATTAAAAATTCAACCCAAAGATGAAACGAAAATGGGGGTTTTCAAGAAGTGTGTTTTTCAAGGAAAATATGATTTCATATTAAATCAATTACTATTTCTTAATTATTAACTAAATATAAATTATTAATTATTAATATATATTATATGAATTTAATTTAAATCATTCCTCATTAAGGATTACTTTAATTAATTAGTATTTATAAACATTTCTTACTTCAAAACAGTTCTCTAAAAAATCTCATTTTTAAAACAAAAAATAAACGTATTCTGAAATATAGTATAAATTAGATTAAAAAGAATTTACATTGGAGAAAAATAAATAATTTTTTTATCTTTCTTCAAACCATATTTAAAACATAATGTGACTTTAATATTTAATAATTTTTTAAAATAATTGATATTTTTTCATAAAATGTTACTTTTCACTATTCACTAAAAAGATAATAATTTTACACAAAATCTGTAAATTTCTCCCAAATATGATTATAATATTAAACATTACTACATGATGTTAATTTTATTAATGTGTTTTTCAAAAATTTCCAAATTTTATTAATAATATATTTTTCATCTAAAGTAATAAAAATAAATTTTGAAGAAAATATATTATGAAAAATAAAATTACATTACTAAATATTTATTAAATATTTACTAAAATTGTATTAGTGAATTTAATTAAGTACTAAATTTATATATATATATATATATCATATTTTTGTTATTTCTATTTATACCATCCAATTTAATAGCTTGGTTATAAGGGTTATATATATTTTGTGTTCTGTTTAAACTCAGTGTTGTAGGTCTTCCTTTATATCACGAATTAAAATATAGGGGTTGTGTGTAAAGTAATCCATTGAAGAGATTACATTTATTCAAAAACAAATATATGGTGATTCCATGGGATGTTACATTCTCTTTTATCCTTGTTTTCCCTTATCATATATGTTCTCAAACCTAAATATATTTTCAAAAATCTCAGGGTGTTACTATAAGGCCCATGTCTTAAACACTACATAATCTTGAGTTATGTCATGAATTAAAATTGGGGATATTTTTTTGTTTAGAGTTTTAGAGAATTAGTCCATAATAATTACATTTCATCTCAAAAATAACAATGTCGACAATTCATCTCTATCCAATACTTTCACAACAATATCCCTCATTAAATAAAACAAACAATTACATTCATGATAAAAAAATTATTTATTTATTAATTTCTCTAACCCTTTCATATACCATATGAAAATAAATTAAACGAAACCTGGGATGAGCATAGAAATCTTAGTAAGGGATATAAAATATGGAAAGAAAACATTATTACATGAATAAATGAAAATAAATGAAATAATATTTTTTCCTTATAAAACATAATCTCTTCAACATACCTCAAGAAATAAAAAGATTTATGAATAACTCATAGAAATAATAAATCATAAAGGTATCTTTTGGCATCCATAATGTAGTTACATTGTAGCTTTAACAGCTACATATGGAGTAACCTTCCTGGTTACATTTGGAATACCCACCATCATATATTAATTAAATATGTTTGGAGGAACCATAACGATTTATTCTATTACACTACATAGTGTATTAGAGATCTATCTCGGTGTTACTCTCCATATGTTTATCAAAGAACTATCTGTATACATAAAGAATTCCAAACAACCATAATATAATCATACCTTATAAAACAATCATAAAGGAAAGATTATATTTCCAAATTTCAATCACAATATACCATTTCATTATATAGACATAATACATGGTAAAAACATTTTCAATACCAAAATACATAAAAAAGGGTATTTGGTATTTAGTTTCCTTTTAAAAATATTACAACTAATTGAGGAATCCATATATCAAATAATTCTTGTGGCTGTAGAATGGTCATTGCTGCCACATACATTAAAAAGAAATATTACTTTTGTCATATATTAAAATGCTTCATAGAAGAAATATTCACTTTGAATGAAATTAAATTTCAAAGGGATTTATACACCATATAAATGAAATTTTTGTATAAATCAAAATATGTCTCAATGAAAGAAGATTAAAACGAAGACTTATACCTTGAGTCTGACTTGTCTCATTCGTTCTTTATATTCTTATGTAATAAAAATATGTTAATGTATACATTCTTCAGAAACATTTTGAAGTTTATTATTCATTTTATAGTACTTATCATCATGGAATAAAAATTAAGTAATTATTAAAGTTCATTTCGAACATTTTGTCGATAATTTTTACTTGAGATGAAAATGAACTTTCTATGATTTAAATTGTCCATGTCGTAAAAATTGCATAATATCTATAATGATATAAATGATTTAAATATCACATATATATTGTATATATTTATCTTATAGTACTCCAAACAATTTGGACATATGAAATTAAATGCCCCATTCAGGGAGATGGTAGGTCGTACGTACGAATGAACCCTACTTTGTTTTATTTTTCATATTAAATGGATGAAAATTAAATGATACATAAGTATTTTATAATAAAATTATAATATATATGGAATATATGTTACATACATTTGTTAATCCCAACCTTTAAACAGTCAATATTTGTCATGAGTGATTCATAACAGTTTGAGGGGCGGTAATCCGCACTTCCGATAATGAAATTAATGTATTTACACATTATGGAAATAATAAAGGTATGATGTAAATGAAAAAATAAATAATAATAGAGACAATATAAATATAATATATATCTTATATAAATATAGTGTCATCACAATGTCTATGATGAGAGATGGTAGAAGAAAATTGAAAAATCATCCTTTCGTGAGGCTGTAGTTTTTCGTACACAGAAACAATATGTTTGTATCCATTAGATTGAGTTTTGAATAAGTGTAGTTGGAATAATTATCCTAAATACATCCTAGTATATTGAGGATACTGTTTTTTTTTGCATAATCAAATAATATGAATATCGTAGGTAGTGAATAAGGAAAATAAAATAAATGAACTTGAGAGAATATGTTAACTCAAAATCAAGAAACGTTTTTTGATTTTAGCCAAAAGGCTCTCTTGAATTGACTTATGCACAAGATACAGATTCTAAGATAAAAGGGGGATGATGGGAGATTATATTAGCATAATTTGGATGATCCAAGGGTCTTGAGATGAGTGACTTATGTAGCTAGAGGTGGTGGTCTTTTATAAGAGGGAGGAGGGGCACATTAGGAAAGACTTATATATTAATTTATTAAAGAATGGTTTTAGAATTATAATAGATCCAAACAGATATATATAAAGTATATGATTATAATGGTTCAAAATAAAAAAATCCAATAGGTTTTAGATAATTTTAGATTGTAAAATTAACCTTATCTTATAGTTTTAACCCTTGGTTAAAGACATTAACTCTTACTACGCCTTCTTGTATTTTCAAAATATATGGTTACTATAGTTACTATAAAATGAAAAGAGACCCACATGGTGATAATTAATGTTATTTTTAATATAATAAAAGTCATTTGGATGAATCTTATATTTTTAGGACTATTATATCTTTTAATAAAATCGGATTTGTTTTAAAAACTCATTTATGTCAGTTTTCACACTATTTAGTAATTGATTTTTGTTAATGTCATAAAATCATTATTCATTCAAAAATAGGAATAAAATCAAAGCTAATATGTCAATATCATCCTGAAAATTCTTTTATGGAATCAAAACAATCAAATAACATTTATTTTATTGTTTATAAAATCATTTATTTGAATCCTTTATTAATGAAGCAATAAATTCAACTTTATTGTGTCATAATTAAATTTATTTATTTAATATCTAAAAATTTAAAATAAAATAGTGTGATATTTTAAATCTATTTAGATTTATAATGATTTTTTATAGTCTAATAGATAACTTAAATAACGGCACATAAAAATAGTTTTAGTAAGAATATATATGTTTATGTTATTTTTTTCTTTACATTAAATTAATTATTATAACATGATATTATCGCACCCAAGTGGATCCCTGGTGATCCCAAAATTGACCCAAGGATGGCCATGGTAAAAAAAGTCACATTCAATTTGATTTGGTTACGTGTTATGGGATTTTATTATTATTATAAAATTATTTTTTACCCTTATTTACCTGATTTACCCTTTAACCATGGTAAATAAAAACAATTACCGAAGTTACTATTAATAATGTCCAAAAATAAAAGTTACCTATTTAAAACATAATGACCTTCTGATAAAAAATACGGAATATAGTTTTCTAGATTCACAACACATATGTTGCAATAATTAATTTATAATTAATCCTGTTGTTAAAACAAGAAAGTGTATTTTTAAAAAGTAAAAAATTTAACAGAAGATTAACATGTATTTATCTAAATTTTAAATGTGAAATTTCTAAGAATGACCAATATTGGATTATAGGGTAAAAATAATCCAATAAACATTAAAACCAACTAAAAGTAGAATCTATCTATTTAGATAAATGAGATGAAAATGCAGTTTTGAATTAAAATGCTACATTTTTCACTATTCATTAAAATATGAATTTCATCAGAAACATACAAAAAATTTCATCCAAGGTAAATTTCGATTTTTTTTTCTATATAAAATGATTATTTTTCCAATTAAAACCTATAAAAGTGACAAAATCTGTATTTAAAAGGGTTATCCATTAAAAGGCAGTAAAATGACCTTTTAAAAATACTAGAGTGTTTTAAGGTTAATATTAGATTAATTCTCGTTTTAAGACTCTAATATTTATTGGATAAATGTAAAAACATTTAACTAATATGTAAAATTATAATTTAGGTAATTTTGTTCATTCCTACAAAAAACAATGGATATCCATTAACTACAATTTAAAATAATAAAATTCTATTATTATTTTTCGGTATAACTCAAAGTTGTGCGCGACGTAAAATTTCAATGAAAAATGTTGTTGCATGTTGAGTATGATATAAAAAAAATAATCCCTTGAAATGTAAAAATAATATCATATTCATAAATATTAATAGAAATTAAAAAGTATTATTCTATAAATACCTGGGTTGTTACATCATTCTCCCCTTTTGGGAATTTTGTCCTCGCAATTTTCTTCATTTATCAAATAAGTGAGGAATTTATCCCTCTTAGAATTTTCATATTCCCATGTTGCCTCTTCAACCATATAGTTTTTATAGAAATCCATTGTCTAATGAAATTCCATATTCCTCAACACGTGTTTGTTGTGGCCAAGAATCTAGACTGGTTATTCCACAAAAGAAATATTCTCTTCCGACTAAACTACCTCAGGACTCAAAACATGAGATAGATCCATCATAGACATTCAAAACATTGTAACATAAAAATAATCATATACCTTGGACAAAAATGGAGGTAAATACACTTTGTAGGTAACTGATCAAACTTTCTCCAAGATTTCATAGGGTTCAGTGAGCCTCAGACTCATCTTTCCCTTTTTAGCAATAACACATCACAATTTTCCATGGAGAAACATAGATAAAGACATTCTCAGATTATTTGAAATAATGATCCTTCCTCCAGTTATCCGAATAACAATTCCTCCTACTCTGATCTATTCTCAAGTGCTTCTGAATCAATGAATCTTTTTCTACCATCTCTTCTACCAATTTTGGTCCCAACAACTGAATTTCACCTACTTGATCGCATAATGATGTTGTTCAACCTATCTATCCATATAATTCTTCAAATGGTGCCATCTGTATAATAGAATAAAAATTTTCTTATAAGAACACTCAACAAAAGAAATATATCGGTCATAACTTCCCTGTTAATAAATTGAACAAGCACGTATTATATCTTCCAAAGAATGAATTTTTCAATCTAACATCCCATCTGATTGTAAATGAAAAGCTGTAATAATATATAATATAGTTCCCAAGGACTTCTAAAGTCCCCACCAAAAGAAATAAGTGAACATGGGATCATGAATAGATACAATGGAGAAGAGAACTTTGTGTCACTGGACTATATATTTCATATACAATCAAGAATGGTGATCCTGAGATAGAATATCCCAATAGAATAAAAATGAGCAGATATAGTAAATTGATATATCAATAACCCATATTACATTGCTACCTTGAGAAGTCTTTGGTAATCCCACTACAAAATGTGTGCACACATTTTTCAAATCCCACTCTAGCATTAGCAATGGATGAGGCATCCCTTCAGGTAACTATCACTCTACATTAACCTATTGACAAATCATACATCTCAGGATAAAGTCATTGATATCTCATTTCATTCCACCCCACCATTAATACTCTCAAAGATATATGTACACCTTAGTACTACCCGGATGAACTCAAAATATAAATCTTTGAGCTTCATATATTAACCCCTTCAACTATGAATCATATGGCACACATAATCTCTTTCCAAACCTCAAATCACAGTGATTATTATTATTAAATTAAGGAAACATAACCTTCTAAACCAATTCTAAAATTTCCCACAACTCACTATCTTTCATCTGTGCTTTCTTTATTCTATCATCTAGATATGATTTCACTGAAACATAAAAAAATAGAGAAATTTCATGCACCAACAACTTCCAATCCAAAATTCATCAAATTAGAAACCATGGGATCTCATTCCATCATATCTAGGTTAATGTACCATTACTCGTTAGACTAAAATAATTAGATACACTATTTTCCTTTCCAGGATGGTAATGAATCAAGAAATCATAATCCTTTATTAATTCCAGCCATCTCCAATGTCTATTTTTTAATTCGATTGGAGTGAATATATAATTAAAACATTTCTGATAAGTATATATTTTATACTTCACTTCATGAAGATTATTCCTCCAACAATTTAAAACAATAAAATAGTAGCTAATTCCAAATCACGTGTAAGGTAAATTAACTCCGAAGTATATAACTAACGTAAATCATAAGCAATTAACCAATCATTCTTCATTAGGAAACAACCATGTACTTTCAATGAAGCATCATTGTAGATAATAAATTCACCATTTTATGAAGGTTGTTCCAAAATTGAAGTATTCTCTAACCTTCTTCTCAATTCTTAAAAACAATCATCACATTATTCATTTTGGAGGATCTTAACTCATTTTCATGTTAACATAGTCTGTGGGAAAGATAAACATGAAAAAATTTCAACAATGATTTGGTAATAACCAGCTACACCAAGAAAACATTGAATCACTATGATGTTTGTGGGACATGGCCATTCTTCAAGTAATATTTTTTTAGCGGTATCAGTGGTCATTCCATATTTAGAAACAACGTGACCAAGGAATGAAATTTAATTTAACCGGAACTCACAATTTCTTAATTAACCATACAGTTTCTTCTCATTTATGGTCATCAATAAAACCCTTAATGGAAATTCAATCTTCACTATACTTTTATAATATACCAAAATATATTTATAAAAATATCCACAATCTTATCCAATAATTCACAAAAATTATATTCATAAGATCCATGAATACAACAGTTCCCTTGGATAACCCAAAGGGCATAAATACAAATTCATAATGGCCATATCTAGTTCTAAATGAGGTCTTTACAATGTCTACTTCTATTAATATTAACTTCTAGGACCCCAAAAAAAGTCAATATTCAAACAATATTGAGCTTCCTTGAGATGATACAACTTTATTTGATGGCCAAACATTTTCTAAATTATTTTCAAAAGATTTCACCACTCTTTCTGCTTATAGTCTGGCTGCTTTCCATCATTTGAGTTCTTTTCTAGACCCTCATTTTTATAATAAACCATTTTGTTGTACTTAATACATTGTACAGACTACAAATCAGATTTTAACATACAACTACCCAAAAAGTTTTCAGTTCAATTAAAATCCTTATGTCCCATTTTACAAAATCTGATGTACTTACCAGAATTAAAAAGGCATTCCTCAGTGTGATTTTCAGCACATTTTTTACAAACTGTAAAAATAAGTTTCTTACTATCATACATTATTTGAAGAGTAATTACCTATCATCTACCACATCTAAATCTTATTCTATTATTTTTCAAATAATGCATGATCATTGAAAAAGTCCATTTCCACCTTCTTTGCAAATAGATAATGTTTTCTGTAACATTAGAACTCACGAGAATCTAATGCACATCAATACTTAGTCATTAATCATATTTAAAAACGTATTGATTTGACTATTGAGATCCCATATGAAATTTATAGCATACCATTACAGTTTAGTGAATTTTATCATCATAAGTGGCCACTGAGTCATCCTTCAGCCTCAATTCAAAGAATTGTTTTTCCATCCTAGGTCGATCTACAATAGGAAAATATTTCTTATGGAACATACCTTTGAATGTATCCCAATCAAGAGAATAATTTTCCTTACCATCCTTGATATTTTTAATCATATTAACTCATTAATTGGCTTCACCATCAAAAAATTTAACTACAAGAAAAAACTTTTGATGTTTTATACACCCAATCACATCGAAAATATTTTACAATGATTTATTCCACCCTTTAGCTGGCACATGGTCAGATGATCCTTAGAAGGATAAGGGATTTTGCCTCATGAAGTACTCAAATACCGATTGGTTCCTTTGTGGTTGATCTCGATGATCTCATACATGGATTCCACCACAACTTATATCTCAAGTTAATTGTGTCATCACTTCAATAAATTGTTCAATTTTGATTATTACCATTTTTTGTTTCGGGTTTGGTAGGTTTTTTTCCTCTTGATGTCATCCCATCATAGTTTCCTAGTTTCCACTACAAAAAACCATTCTGAACATAGACATATCTTAGATTAAGCAACATGGATATTTTCAAATTCTATATCATTTCAATCATACTATAAATTATAAATAATTTATGGATATTCATTTAATAATATCATAACTCTTAATATTATCTAAACTGACCTCTAATACCAACTATAAGGCCTCATACTTAAACATTACATAATCATGAGATATTTCAAGAATTCACATTGAAGATTATTTCAGGTTTAGGGTTTTAGGGAATTAGGCCATATCTATTACATTACATATCAGAAATTACAAAGTATACACTTCAACTCTATCAATTTTTTTTACTATAATAAAACACCTTAAAATAAAACAAGAATTCATACCATGATAAAAAGTCTTCTTGAATTATTTATTTATCTTACCATTCCTTATACCCTATGAAAAAACATTTCAAAAAATACCTGGGATGATAAAAAAATCTCAGTAAGGCATAATAAATTAGGAAGGAAAATATTACTACATGAATAAATACAAATAAATGAAATCATAATTTTTACTCATAAAAAATATCATTATCATACCTCATGAAATAAAAATATTTATGAATAACATATATTAATAATAAATCATAAACAAATGTTTTGGAATCCATAACATACTTACTTTGTAGCTTTCACAGTTACATAGTCAGTAAGATTCATGGTTACGTTTGGAATAACCATTATATTATATTCCCAAAATCAATTTTGAGGACCCTTATAATTTACCTCTATCATGTTACCCAATTAATTTTGGAGCTATCTCGGGACCATCAACCCTTAGTTTAACACAAAACCACCAGTATACATAAATAATCCACATTACCCTTAAAATAAACATAACACAAAAAACAATCATAAAGGAAAGATAACATTTACGCATTTCAATAATAATATATCATTTTAATATATTGAAATAATTTGTGATAAAACCATTTTCAATACCAAAATACAAAAAATAGGTATACGGTATTTATTTTCCTTTTAGAAACATTTTGTCTTGTTAAGGAATCCGAATATCAAATAATGCTCACTGCGACAGAAAGGTCTTTGTCAACACTTACATTAAAAAGAAAAATTCATGTTTTATTAAGTAAAAGGAATCATAGAAAAAATATTATATATTAATGAAATTAATTAACAATGGTTTTTATACACCATATTAAATAATGTTATGTATAAATAAAAATATGCCTCAGTGAAATGATATTGAGAAGAAGTCCCTTACATTGAGTCCAACATATCTCGTTCATTCTTTATATTCCTTAATAATAAACATAGGTTAATTTAAACATGATTCATAACCACTTTCATTTATAATATTCATTTTATATTACCTATAATCAGCTTAAAAATCATATAATTACTTTAGTTCATATCGGTCGTTTTGTCGATATTCAGTACATCGGTCGAAAATGAACTTGTTTTGACATAAATTGTCCATATAGTCAAACATACATCATATATATAATGATATTAATGATTTAAATACATATATATCATGAATATGTTTATTTTATAATATTCCATATCATTGAGAGATATGAAATGAACTGCACCATTCATGGAGATGGTAGGCCGTATGTACGCATGAACGCTATATTCATTTCTTTGTCAAATTAAGTGAATTAAAATAAAATGATTCATAGTTATGTTATAATTCCAGTAAATATCTATTTAATATATGTTACATATGTTCAGTAATTCCATCCTTTATAAATTCCCTGTATGGAATGAACGATTCATATCACTTTGAGGGTGCGGTAGTTCGCACATACTCAAATGAAATTATCATATTTACACATTATGGAAAGCATAAAGGTATGCAACAAATAAAAAATAAAAAATCAGGGAGACAATATAAATACAATATATATCATATATAAATAATTTTTCATCATACTGGACACCATGAGATGTGGTAGGAGAAAATTGAACAATCATCGTTCTGCGAGGCAGTATTTTGCAGTACACAGAAAATGTATATCCATATCCCTTAGATGGAGGTGGGTGTAAGTGTAGTTTAAAACCATATCATAAAAAATAATATCATATTGATAATACCGGTGTGTTTATATAATCATGAATTATGATTATAAATGGTATTGATGATGGAAAATAAATTAAAGGAACTTGAGAGAAGATGTTACCTCTAAATCGTGTATCTTCTTATGATTTATGCCAAAAGGCAGTCTTAAATTTCCATCTACCCAAGGAAATGATTCTAGAAGGAAAATTTGGATATTGGGAGCTTCGTTTAGCATAATTTGGATGATAAAAGGTGTTTAAGGGTTTTCAATTATGTGGGTATAGGTGGTGGCCTTTTATAAGATGGTAGAGGGGCACTTTAGGAATGTCTTGAAATATTAATTTATTATAAATTTTTTCCTTATTATAATAGTTTTAAAGTGATATATATAATTGAAATGATTATAATGGGTCTAAATACTCTAAACCAATATGTCTTATTTATGTTTAGGTTATAAAATTAACCTTATCTATTAGCTTTAACCCTTAGTTAAAAACATTAACTCTTAACAATTATTCTTGTATTTTGACAATATATGGTTACTGTAGTTACTATAAAATGACATGCGACCCAAAAGTGGATAACTATTGATAATTTTAATATAAATTGTTCATTTTGCAGAATTATATAATTTGAGGACTATTATATCATTTAATAAAATAGTATTTGTTTGAAAAAACTCATTTATGTCTATTTAAACACTATTTATTAATTGATTTTTGTTAAAGTCATAAAAACATTATTCCTTCAAAAAAAAATGAATTAACTAAAATATAATATTCCAATACAATCTAAAAAATTCTTGGATGGAATAAATTTAATCAAATTACAATTATTTTAATATTTATAACATCATTAATTTTAATCCTTTATTATTAAAGCAAACACTACATCATCATTGTGTCATAATTAAATTTATTTATTTATTATCTCAAAATTATAAACAAAATATAAGGATATATAAAATATTTATAGATTTATAATGACTATTTGTAGTCTAAGAGATCACTTATATTACCACGTATAAAAATTGTCTTAGTAAGAAGAGACTTGTTTATGTTATTTTTCCCTTCACATTAAATTCATTATTATAACATGTCATTGTCACACCCAAGTGGCTCTATGGGACTCTAAAATCACCCATGGATTCCCATGGAAGGAAATATCTCATCCAATAGGATTATAAAATGGGTTATGGTAGTTTAATATTATTATAATACTATTTTCTTCCCCTTATTTAGCTGATTTACCTTTTAACCCTGGTAAATGAAAATAATTACAGAAGATAATATTCATAATTACCAAAAATAAAAGGTACCTATTTACCCAATTTGAAGCATATGATTCATGATATGGAATCCATTTTTCCTAATTCAAAACATATAATATTCAATAATTAATTTAAAATTAATCCCTATTTTAAGAACCAGAATGAGTGTTTTTACATAGTAAAAACTACCAAAATATTGACATGTGTTTATGTAAAATTTAATTTGAAATTACTCATAATGAACTATATTGGATGAAATTATAAAAATATAATCCAATTAAACTTTTAAACCTGTTAAAATAAAAATATATCTATATAAATATATTAGATGAAAAGGAAGTTTTGAGTTAAAATGCATTATTTTTCACTCTTCAATAAAATGTGAATTTCATTAAAAAATACAAAAAATACCAACCAAGTTAAATTTTTATGTCCCACTTCTATAAAATGATTTTATTTTTGTAAAATATAACATATAAAATTTTCAAAAGCTAGATTTAAAAATGATTCTCTTTCAAAATGTGGTAAAAAATTCTTTTAAACATTTTAGAGTATTTTATCAATAAAATTGGATTCTGTCTAATTTTAAGCCTATAATATTAGTTGGATAGATGTAAAAGCGTTTAAAAAATATTAAAATCATAATATAGTTAATTATGTTCTTTCCCAACAATAAAACAGTTAGGAATTAACTACCATTTAAAATAATATTATTATTATTTTATTTTTTGGTATAACTCAATGTTCTTTGTAACCTAATATTTCAAGGAAACTGGTTGTTTCATTTTGAGTAAGATATTGGACATAGCATCCAATTTAGTGTAAAAATAATATATTATTCATAAATATTAATAAAAAAGAAAAAAGGACAAAAAGATACCTTTCAAAACATTTTACAAAAATCAAAACATGGCTTAAAATTACTTCAAATTTTGCTAAAAATATTTTGATATACATTTTACGATACATGGACATGGATTATGAAGATTTCCTTGTAGATTTTTACCTATAAACAATATTATATAGTAAATAGATTGGTAAATTGACCCGTACATTGTACTTTCCTTTAGTCAAGTGTGCATTAACAACCTTTATAATGGATAAAACATGTTAATAAAGTATACTAGGACCATATCCATATTAATGATATCATATATGATACTATTATATAAATTTGTTAATAATATTTAACTATTACCATTGTTTTGGGTGTTAACTGCTTTGTTTTCCTATGCATGTTTTTTTTATAAAAGTCATGTTGGTTATGAGTATGATATTTTTTATTCATATACATAATGAAATTAAGATCATAATTAATTTTTTTACTCTTCCTATAAATTTTATAATCATTATTTAATTGTTAATGTTGAGAATTAATCTCATCACGTCATTGAGACAGTAGGTCGTATTTACACACGAGCGACAATATCGTTCTCTTAATGGATAATTGGTATAAAATTTGATGATATATTAATTATACATAATTATTATAATGTTATAATAATTAATTTAATCCATTATACTAATAATTATACTAATTCAAATGACGTGTTGTTGAATAAAAAATTACACCATAACGTGTAGACGGTAAGTCATACGTATGCACACATGGTGATGTTATTATTCATATGATGAATCAAATGGGGAATATAGATGTTCCATAATTAGAATAACTTATAATCATTTATATGGTATTGTATTTTTTCACTTAATTATGGAAACAATAGAGAAAGAATATGTATAAGAAGAAAATAACCTTGAAGGAGGTGATAAAACAATTACCTTGTTTTAGGGTGTATCCTTTTGATTTTCAAAAAAGAACTCCATAGGTTGGATTTATTCCCAAAGTGTGGACTCTAATAATGAGTCAATTAATTATGGAGGATAATATGGTAGGTTTTGTCTAATATAAAGGGATTTAGAGGATTGATTGAAAGATGAGGAGAATTTCCATTTTATAAGATAGGTGAAGGGCACTTTTGAATGTTCATAAATATTAATTTATTAAAAACAATTTCAGATTAAAATTGATCCAAATTGATTTATTTAGAGGATAAGATAAGGCTGGGTATCCCTCTCCAATAACCAATAAATTTTAGTAATGTTTTCTTCAAAAAATTAACCATATCTTTTGGGTTTAACCCTTCGATAAATAGTTTAACTCTTACCGTGTCTTTTGTATTTTATTATTATA
The DNA here is from genome assembly GCA_963277665.1 of Viscum album. Lineage (NCBI taxonomy): Eukaryota > Viridiplantae > Streptophyta > Magnoliopsida > Santalales > Viscaceae > Viscum > Viscum album. Next base: position 1,229,615,562 of record OY728145.1, on the reverse strand, counting down.
GATTAATATAGTTATTATAAAATAAAAAAATGAACACCAATTGGATAATTTATGAAATATTTATAACTGTAATAGTTATTTTTCAGAACATGAGGTATTTTTGAATTTTATGACATTTAATTAAATATTATTTATTATAATGTAACATTTATGTCAATTTTGATACTACTCAAAATTATCATTTTTAAAAATATCAAAACAACATGATAACAGTTAAAAAATATATATAAAATATGACAATAGAATGTCTATGTTTTCTATATAATTCTTTTATGTCATTAATTAAATAAAATTATATATATATATTAATATTTTATATATCATTTATTTGATTTTTCCTTTAACAATTCAATTAAAACATCATTACAGTGTAACCATTTAATTTAATTATTTATTTTCAAATATTATATATAAAATATCATGTTTTTTATAATCATTTTATATATATAGTGTCTATTTTTAGTAGAAAATATCAGTTATATATTCTCATATTAAAATTTATATATTTATTAAAATTTGAATATGACATTTTTAATTCTTCATTAAGTAAAATATAATAAATGTCTAAATCTAACAATATTGTCATAATAATGAAATTATTTTATACCTCAGGTATATTTTGGTTGAACAACAATAAAAGAAAGAAATTAGTACAAGTTTTAGGGAAATATTATTTTATTATAATACTAATTTTACCTTAAAATGCCCTATTTATCATTAAATGTGGAAAATAAAATTCCAAATTTACTATTTACCAAAAAATATTTTGATCTTCTTATACAAATTTTTTTCTATTTATTACAAACATTAATTTATATTTTTATAAATTTCAATCACAAAGGTGGTATAAATTATCTTTAATGAAAATCCTATATATGTGACAATAGGAAAGGTAAAAGAGACATTAAAAAGATTGAAACATTATATATATTTATATTATAGAAGGATTCCATGAACTATATTGGATTAATATAATTATTATTTATCTATTGGGATTTTAAAATAAATTTATAGTAAAATAACTATTTATATGAAAATGTCGGTCATTAACAAAAATGATGTATTTTCCACTATTCTTCAAAAAATAAAACAATTCAAAAAATTACCATAAATTTAACGTGACATAAATTTAATATTTCTTAATTTAGTAATAATGCCTATTTTTATAAACAATATATATAAATTTTATTATTTTGTTAATTATATTCATGACCACTTTTTAAGTGGCTAGTTTGAAAGGTAATGGTGCCCTCGAACTTGATGTTGCATGCAACACAATATACTGAATTATTTATAATAAATCATAATGTGGAAGCTTTAGTTGTTACATTATTCCCTTTATAAAATATTTTCATCCTAAAAACTTCTATAAAACACTCCATAAAAATATATGGTTGTTTCTTCATCATATGTTCTTCAGGTTCCCACGTGGACACTTCCATTTTATGGTTTTTTTAAAGAAACTTTACCAAATTATTAATACAATTTCTTAACACTTGTTCTCTGGTATCAAAAATCTTGATAGGATCGTTATAGTAAGATAGATCAGGTTCATGTTCTATTTCATTTTATGTGTGTACTTCTATTGGGTCTGGCTTGTATTTTCTCAATAATTTTACGTGGAACACATCATGAACTTTGGAGGGACATGGATGGATTGCCAAATGGTGAGCTACATCTCAAATTCATTCCATAATCTCAATTGGTATGATGTACCTGGGACATAATCTCCTTTTCATACTAAATCGTATAACACGCTACAAGGGAGATACCTTAAAGAAGTCATGGTCTCCAACATGGAATTCTAAATCCTTCATTCAGTTATCAACATGTCGTTTTTTTATAATTTGCACTAATTTGATATGATTTTTAATATTATTTACCTTTTTTCGATTTCCCCAATATATTCTTGGCCGATGAGTATTCTTTCACTAACATCATCCAAACATGTTTTTGTACAACATAACCTTCCCTACAAAGCTTCATATGGTGTCATCTAAATACATGAAGGTATCATATTATTATAGAATATTATACTAAAGGGTAAATACTGATCCAACATACCTTTAAAGTTAATTGAGAAATATCTCAACATTTCATTAATTTTTGAATTTTTTTTTCCAATTTTCCATTAGTTGGAGGGTGGCCGGAAGTGTCCAAATAAAGCTCAGTTTCTAGGGCCTTATGATGACTTTTCCAAAATTGCAATGTAAAATGTGGATCATGTTAAAAAAATTATAGGTGTAAATCACGGAGTCTTACAAGATTTTTAATATTCTATATTTCTAAAAATACAAGTTGTATATTTTTTCTTATTGAAAGAAAATGTGATGATTTTGTAAGACGATCAATAATGACCCATATCACATGATTTCTTCTAGTTTTCATTCATATCCCCCCTAGAAAAATTTAATCTTAATATTATATCATTTCTACATATGTATAGAAAGAGGATCCATAACTCCTCTAGGATTTTCTCTTCCATCCATTACTTGTTGAAAAACCAGCCAGTGGACACATAATTTGAAAATATCTCTCTTCATGTTCTCTATCCAAAAATATTCTATCAAATCACTATAATTGATTGTTCCACTAGGGTGTAGAGGGGAATTGGAGCTATTATAATCATACAATAACTTCTTTTTTTGGCTTATGTATAGAAGGAACACAAAGCCTCTTCCCAAAATTCAAAACACCATATTCAAAAAAAATATTAATCTATCTCTGATCATTCACATCATTTAGTTTCTTTTGAAACACTTCATCATAATACTGAGAACATTTTAATATTTTTAGTAAAGAAGGATTCAAAACCATTTGAATAGTGGTGATGTTTCACCTTCCATGATAATTCCCATATCCATCATTAATATATCTATTAATATAGGATCCTTTTCAACACTCATTTTTTATATAACTCTGTGGACTTTTCTACTCAATGCATATGAAAACTTATTTTCCTACCCAATGTGGTAGGTTATTGTGCAATCATAATCCTTGTGTACCTAAATCCATCTCCTTTGTCTCGTGTTTAGTTATTTCTATGAGAAAATATATTTCAAACTCATGTGATCAGTATATATCTCACATCATTCTCCATTGGGATAATGTCTCTATATCTTTTGGAAAGAGATTATTATAGACAAATAAAGATCATGAGTTGGGTAATTTTTTTCAGAAATTTTTAACTACCTTGATGCATAAGCAATAACCCTATAATTCTGTATAGGGACACAACCAAGTCCTTTCCTCGATGCATCACTATAAATAACAAACCCATTGTTCCCATACGGTAATGTAAATATAAGATAGTTGATTAATATTCTCTTCAATTACTCAAATAATTCATCATACTCATTTCTCCAAAAAAATTATCCCGTTTATGTGTGATCTTGGTTAACTGGTTTGGAAATCGGGAAAATTTTAGATGAAGAACTAATAGTGACCTTCTAATCTAATAAAACAACAAACCATGTTTATACTCATTGGTTCAAGTAATTCATGCATTTCTTTTATCTTTGAAGGATCGATAGAGTTTCCATCTATCGAGATAGTATGACCAAGATAATAAATTTCTTAAATCCAAAAATCACACTTTCTAAACATCCAATATAGTTAATTTATTCTAAGAAACATCAGAACAATCTATATGTTGTTCTCATGGTCTTCATAGATTTTGAAATATACAAAGACAACCTTAATAAATACTATGAAAAAAATTATCAAGATATTCGACAAACACTTTGTTCATTATATCCATTAAAATAGAGGGTGCATTAATCAATCCAAAGGGCATTACTAATAATTCATGATGAACACACCTCATTCAGAATTTTGACTTTGGAATATCATCCTTTCTTACAAATAATTGATGATATTGAGAGTGAGGGTCATTCTTTGAAAAATATCAACCTCTATGAATTTGATCAAATAAATAATCTATGTGTGGTAGATTATACCTATTCATTATTGTAATAGCATTTTTTTGTAGTTAATGCACAACCTCATTAATCCAGATTTTATTCTTAACAAAAATAATTAGGGCTCCTCATAAAGAAACACTAAAAAGAATAAATAGCTTATTACTCAACTCTTCTAGTTGTATCTTCAGCTCTACTGATTCCACTATATCCATTTTATAGGGATTTCTTTATTGAACTTGCATCATAGATTAAATCAATTGTAAACTCAAATTCCCTCTCTAAAGAATATGTTGGTAAATCCTCTAGAAATATATCAATATATTATTTTATAACTGGTCCATCATCAATTTGAATATTTTTTCTTCATCCCATGATTTTATTTCCTTGTCCTCCCCAAAAAATCAATTTGAATATGCTACTGGGTTGGATCTAGATAAGAATTAGATGATGATATTTCTACTCTAATGATAATGGATTCTACCTCATCCTCACAAATCATAACATAATTATTATTACAATATATTTTCACATTATATTTTGATAGCCAATCCAAAAAAAGGATTATATCAATTTTGAACATAGGTATAATGATAAAGTATATAGATAAAGTATTTGAATATTCCAAAATGGGAACTGAGAGACACTTCTTTGTTGCAAGGAGACATGCCTTAGATTTTTTGAATCAAAAATACCTTATCAATGTGATTTGGAAGTATATAATTTTTAAAGAAAACTATGAATATATAATCGAATGTGAGGATATTGTCACACCTAGACCACATACACCTATTATTTTATTCTTTTCTTGGACTTGCGCCTTTGGGAAGTGTTGGGTTTGGATCCAGGTTTGAGTTTTTTATGCGTTGATGTTTTCAATGGGTCTTGGCCAAGTGCACAATCACCGCATTGCTAGTGGTCACTGTCCATTCGGTCAGGGTGGGTGGGAAGTCACCACACTTCTAGTACTGATCGTCCGTTCGGACATGGTGAGTGTATGGTTTCCCAACCGTTTAGATAAATATTAAAATTGGAAGAATTAAATAAATTGGAAAAAGTAATAATAATAAATAAATGATGTAATGTATGTTAAATTAATATAAAAATAATTTTATAAAATTTTTAATAATAATAATATTTTATAATATTTTTATCATTATTATTATTATAGGTTCATAGAAAAATCGGGTAACCCTAAATCTACATGCAGCACCCCCCCCCCCTCATTTTCCTATCGTACCACCAAGGTTTTTCCTGGGTCTTCCATGTGCTCCCCTACGCCATCTCACCCATCCTATTCTCCCTCTGCATCCTTGTGACCCTGCGACCCTACTTCCCCATCGGCCTCGCCCTCCGATCGCCCTTTGTTCGACATGACTTCCTCTTTCCCGGTTCGGCGATGTCGCACCCTCCCCTTCCCCAGTCTGGTGAAGCTGCCCACTCCCAGTCCTGTGGCCCCATTCTCCTTACTGATAGTTCTAATCTGCTTCAGACCATTTTCCAGACACTACTCTTTTGCACTAGTGTCCTATCCGTCCACCTCTATGACTCCCTCTCCATGCGTTGGCTTCTCTTCGGACTTCTGAGGTTGTGAAAAGGGCCACTCAAGACCCGTTGTTGTGTGTTCCAGCAATCACCGACGAGGGCAATGCATTTTCACTGAATTTTCATCATCCAAGGGTGTGGCTATAGTTTCCAGTTGTACTCAGTGAGTGAGAATCTCTTCTTAGTTAGAAAGATTTGATGGTCGGAGCGGACGGTCTAGTTCCACTTGAGGTAGGATCCCTTTCCTTTTCCCCATTAATTTAATGAATACATTAATTTTTTTCTCACTACACTCTTATTATATTTTAATTAATCCAAATATGTCTCAAAATTATTTGTTATTTAAATTAATACAGTTCTGTCTTTAAATTAATCATAGATTAGAAGTGGAAAATGTATAAAATCTTTTCTCATAATAAAGGTCATGGTTTTATAATAAAACCCCATCTTCCAAGGTGAAATTCCTTCAATATAAATTTTTTTTGATAGTGTTCCGTGATTTTCTTCCTTATTCCTTAGCCTCTTGATTTTGTTAAGTGTGGAATGAGTGCTAAAAATGAATGCTGAATATCACTAAATGAATTGTTTGATAATGTAATGACATGTTTTCTAATAAAACTCCTCCAAGGGAGGTGATCATTCTTCAAGATAAAAATATAGTCAAATATTTTTATACTTGCCTTCAAAAATGACTTATGACTCTTTATGATTCACATTAGACTTGATAAATGACAAGCTAGTACATGTGCCTTACTAGTTACCTCAAAATGATGTTTATTCTTGAAAAATAATAAATGATCCAAGACACCTCTTAAGTTCATGGATTAGCATGTAATTTGAACTTTTAGTGTAGGGCGTCTACTCTCTTCCCATTACTTTAGCACTTATGTCATGCCATTTCTTATGCCACTTGTCTCAAACTTTCGAGGATGCCTTATTATCTCGTATTAAAATGATTGGGTGGTTCTCTCATGTCCATTGTGGACTTCATTTATGTTGAAGTCCATCCTAGGTGCTCTCCGTGCCTTTTTTCCACCCCTTGGGTGTGCCCGGCCAAAGTGTCCCTATTTCCTTGTCCTTCAAGTTATAAATTTAATGCGATATTTTTAATTTAATACCTTGATTAAACAAGTTGTTCACTTGTACCATTTAATGTCATTAGTAAGCTAACATTGAGGCATATTGATGTCATACGCATTTTTTTACCTTATATTTTTCATGAAAGTGCTAGAATTCTGATCAAAGATAATTAAATATGAGAATTAATTAGGAAAAAATAAGAAAGGATTTTGATGATTAAATGTGAAGAATTTATTATGAAATGAGAATTGTGTCGATTGATTAATTAGTTGATAAATGGTAATAAATGAATGAGATTGTAGGTCCTAGACATGGCTTTCAAGACTGATTTAGATGCTGGTTTTGGACATGGAGTTCCTCCCAAATGGTTATCCGAGCTAGTGATATAGTGTGTTATACATGGCGATCTACACTGAATAATTATCTGGGTGTTATACATGACAATCTACACCAAATGTGTTTCGGGGTGTTAGATATGGCGATCTACATTGAATAATTATCAAGTTGTTAGACATGGTGATCTTCACCAAATGTGATTCATGGTGTTAGACATGGTGATCTATACAAAATGATAATTGGGATGCTTGACATGGTGTTCAACACCAAAAAAATGATAACAGTGATTTATGAAAATAAAGAGCGATGTGATTAAAACCTAAGGGAAATGTTATCAAATTACGAAAGGTGAGAATGAATGGATTTCCTAACTGAGTTGAAATGATAAGTGAATAAATAGAGTAAGTGAGAAATATGATGAAAAGAAGTTTTATGCTTGAGCCAAATGTACTTATGTTGTTTTAAGAAGGTTCTTATTCCGGCTATGGGTCTGGGTAGGTATTGCCGCCAGCAGTCCTTTTGGGAACCTGGATGGGCGTTTATGATTTGTATCACATCATTATTGTTTTGAAATACCAGCACACTGTTCAATTATATTTCATTTCCTAGAGTGGGCTAGACCCTGTTTGTTCTAGCCTACTAAGATTTATATCTCACACCCTACTCGGGCCTCCATTGCACTGGGTACCCAAGTAGATTCTTTTTGGTTGTAGGTTATTGTATTTTTTGTTTCTTTTAATTGGAGTTAGGAGAAAATGACTGAGATAAGCCTCGAGATACTTATGGAGATCTTCCATGGGCATGTGTATTTTGTTTATTTACTTCGTGCATTGATTTGTAAGTATGTTCCATTGTTTACTACTTTCATTGTATCATTAGCATGTCATGCATGCATCTTCTATATAAACAGATGTTCGCCAATTTTGTTCAAACCTCATAAATGAAAACTTTTTTCTCTACTTTTTTATTATAAACAATGTTTCTATTGTTTCTGTATTTTGTCATTTTCCTTCACATTGATAATAGGGTATAGTCTCCCCCTGACTTACCTTACACCCTCGCCACTTTTAAGTAGCCTCCAGCGTAAATGGAGACGCACTTGAGGCAATGTCGCGGGTCAGCTCTGGTGACTGGTTTAGGGTCGACCTGAGTTGGTACATGACAAACTGGTATCAGAGGAGGCCTCTATTATTTGGGGTGCCCGATATAAGGAGATTAGGGCTGTCGGAGCTCAGGGGGGTAGATTTCGGGTTGGTCCATGGTCACCACCGCTCGTAACGAGACTTGAGTTACCAGGTGTATTTTGGGATTTAAGTGTTTTTTCATTGGATTTATTGTATTGAGGGATGACAATGGGGGCGAATCACTTCATGTTTGGCATCACGTGGGATGGTGACCCATGTGGAGTCCATGTTCGTGGTTTAAGGTCCTCTTAGTATTGTGCCTTACATGGGGCATGACTCAACACCATGTCACTAGGTTAGGAACAGACACTAGTCCCTCATTTCAATGGTGTATACTTGGTTGTGTTATGTTTTGAACTCAATAAATGTGAGTTTATGTTGGAGATGAAAGTGATTTCTAAGTGAAAAAAATGATGTTCCTTCCAAATTGTTTATGAAATTAGTAAAGTGGGTTTTTTATAGAGAATGTTAATCGGATTGGAAAAGCATGGAATGTGTTTGTATTTATTAAGGAAAAATATGTGTTTGAGCCTTGGAACTACTTATAGAGGGTCACACGTTTTTGGGTATGTTCAAAGAATGTGTAGAGGAACATGTTTCCAGATTATGAGAGTGAGATTTAATGAACGCACATATGGAGGTTCATATGGTTCCATAGGTGGGATTTAAATTTTTTTAAAGGAATAATGGTTTTTGAAAAGTGATTTATGCCTGTGGTTATATATGTTTGGATTATGGTCATGTTTTTCTTGTATTTTGTTGTTTCTTTGATTGAATTTTGGCTTGATGACTTGTTTTGATATTGTATTTCATGTTATTATGAGTATGCCACACAGAAATCCTCCAAAAGTTTTTAACGGGTTATGCCTAGTCTCCAATTATTTTTCTGTGTTTCCTGCTTATCAAGGTAATTGATGTCTGTTTGAGGTCGTTGTATAGATTGGAAAGGTAATGTGTCTTTGGGTTGTTGGGAACTCCCAGAGTATTTATGTTTCATACCATCTCAGATTTATTTGATAGTTTAGTTCTGGACTAGTAAATGTGGGATGTCTCGTCGTCTTTAGAGTCTCAGATGTAGTTGGTGGGGGTCGGCGCTCGTGAAAGTTCCTCATCTAGGAAGGAGTTAATGAGGGTGGAACATGTCTCCAAGAAGCTTTATTTTATTGTACTGATGCTCTGTTTGTTGGACCGTTCTCACGCATGCCACTAGCATGGACGGTTGAGGCATTATAATCCTCCTTGTTGCATCCCTATGAAGTCTAGCTACCGTGTGGCTATTCGGGCCACCAGTGAGAGTTCTGGAAGAGATTCATTCAGGGGGAAGGAGTTGTGGTCCAGAGGGTGAAAATACTTGATTGTGAGGAAGGATATTCTTTAACCATTAGGGTCCCAACCACAGGTCTCAGGGTGAAGCTCATGCACAGTCATGAGTTGTCGAGGGTGTGTGGAACATCAGCATAGATCCTATTTTCAACTTCAGATGAAAATGTCCAAGGTTTTCTTGTTCAATTCTTGTCACCTTCGTAAACTCATCTTCGTTGTTGTGGTGTGATGATCTCACTCTACAACAATCCAAGTGGCCTCATCCACTCTAAATGTGGAATTTAAATTATTTGTATTCCTTCAAGGTTGTTTGTCCCATGAATAGCGGGCCCATTCTGATTCTGATTTGGTCTCAATTGCATTCACAAGGGGAATGTTTGGTTTCAAGAACTAATGGGTGGGGTTTTTAGGCCCCTCCATAGTCCATGCACCTCTCTAATTGATTTCCTTTAGTGTGATTTAGTTTTGTAAGTGATTCCTCCGTCCTGGTGCCTCGGTGTGTTTGTTTTCCCCATAGTGGTTTTAAACTCTAGTGGTGGAGTTTTTTTGTTAGCATTGAGAAGGTGGGATGATTTTGGTTTGGGAGTTCCTATGTTGTCACTTGGGGTGGTTTGATCAGATTTCAAGGGTTTCTATATTAGTGAATTATTGTGGTGGGGAGAACCCTCACATGTTCTCCCCACAACCTTGGGTAGCAGACAACTTTTATTTGGCCAGGTGTGACATTTATGGGGAATGGCCACCCTGCGGTTCTTAGTTATACATGATTTTGTCTTTTCATGAACTCAACTTGTATCAACTGTTGGCTTGGTGACTTTCTAGGGTAAGAAAGTGCCTGTGGTGGGGATAATTTTCACACCTTGACCACCGACACCTATTGTTTTATTCTATTCACAATCCCACGCCTTTGGGTAAAGTTAGGTTTGGATCCGGGTTTGACTTTTTGAAGCATTGATGTTTTCAGTGGGTCTCGGGCAAGTGCGCAGTCACTGCATTGCTAGCGGTCACCGCCCATTCGGTCTGGGTGGGTGTGCCGTCACCGCACCACTAGTAGTGATCGTGCATTCTGACCTGGGGAGTGCGTGGTTTCCCAACCATTTAGATAAATAATAAAACTGGAATAATGAATTAAATTGGAATAATAATAATAATAAATAAATAAATGATGTAAAATAAGTTAAATTAAATTAAGTAGAATTTTATAAAATGTTTAATAATTACAATAACAATAATTTATAATATTATTATTATTATTATTATTAGTATTATTATTATTGTTGTTGTTGTTGTTGTTGTTATTATTATTATTATATGTTAATAGAAAAAAAAGGGAATCCCTAAATCTACCCACAGAACCGCCCCTGTTTTCCCGTCGCTCAGCCAGGGTTTTCCCCAGGTCTTACAAGGGCTCCCCTCTGCCGGCTGGCCCATCTTGGTTGCCCTCCACACCTCCATGACCTTGTGTCCCCATTCAGCTCACCCATCCCAGTCACCTTCTGCATCCCTGCAACCTCACGACCCCACATCCCCATCCGCCTCGACCTCCGGTCGCCCTCCGTTCGCCGCAACCTCCTCTTCCTTGGTCTGGTGAAGTTGCACCCTCCCCTTCCTCGGTCCTATGAAGCCACCCATTCCCACCCCGTGGCCCACTTCTCCTTGTCGATAGGTCCTGTTTGCTTCTGATTATTGTCCAGCCACTGCACTTTTTCACCAGTGCCCTGGCCAGCCCCCACTCCAAGTCCCTATCCGTGTGGCGATTTCTCATGAAACATCTGAGGTTGTGCAAAGGCCAACTCGTGACCCATTGGTGTGTGTTCCGGAAATTGATACTGAAGTCAAGGAGGTTTTGGTGCATTTTCATCATCCAAGGGTGTGGCGATTGTTACCAAGTGCGCATAGTGATCGAGCAACATCCCGTTGTTAGAAAGCATCGATGGTCGGAGCAGACGACCTAGTTCCACTTGAGGTAGGATCCCTTTCTTTTTCCCATCTAATTTAATGATGCATAAATTTATTTCTCACTATACTCTTATTAAATTTTAATTAATTCAACTAAGTATTTAATTTAATTTCTGTTTATATTAATGTAGAAAATTCCATAAATTAATCATAGATTAGAAGTGGTAAGTGTAATAAAATCTTGTCTCATAATAAAGGTCATTGTTTTATAATAAAACCCATCTTCCAAGGTGTGCTTCCTTCAATATAAATATGTTCTGATAGCATTTCAAGATTTCCTTCCTTATTGCTTGGCCTCTTGATTTTGTTAATTGTGGAACAAGTGGTAAAATGAATGTTAAATATCACTAAATCAATTGTTTGATAAAATAATGACATGTTTTCTTATAAAAATCCTCTAATATTGGTGAGTTTTCTTCATGATAAAAATATAGTAGTAGATTTTTATGCTTGACTTCTTAAATGCCTTATGACACTTTATGATTGAAATTAAACATGATAAATTACATTCATGTAGTTGAACCTTACTAGTTACATTAATATGACATTGCTTCTTGAAAAATAATAAATGAGCCAAGACACCTCTTATGTTCATGTATTAGCATGTAATTGAAACTTTTAGTGTAAGGAAACTACCCTCTTACCTTGTCTTAGGCTCTTATGTCATTCCACGTCTTCTTCCACTTGTCGCACCCTCTTGGTGTTGCCTCTTTATCTAGTATTAAAATGCTTGTGTGGTTCTCTCATGTCTATTGTGGCCTTCGTTTATGGTGAATCCCATCATGGGTGCTCACCGTGCCTTTTGGACACCCCTTGGGTGTGCCAATCCTAAATGACCCTTTTTCCTTGTTCTTTATGTTATAAATGTAACATGATATTTTGAATTGAATACCTTGCTTGAACAAGTAGTTCTCTTTTTCCATTTAATGTCATTAGTTCCATATCATTTGGGAATTTTTATGCCATACGCTACTGTTTACCTTCTATTTCTCATGAATGTTTGAGAATGCTGATTAAAGATAATTAATTATGATAATTAATTATGAAATGTTGAGAATGGATTTGGATTATTAAATGTAATGAATTAATTATGGAATAGGAACTGTATTGATTGGTTAATTAGTTGAAAAATTATAATAAATTAAAGAGATTGTGGGTCCTAGACATGGTATTCTAGACCAATTTAAAAGTTTGGTTTGGACATGGGGTTCCTCCCCAATGGATATCCATGATTGTGATATAGGGTGTTAGACATGGTGATCTACACCGAATAATTATCTAGGTGTTAGACATGATGATCTACACCATATGTGATTCGGGGTGTTAGACATAGTGATCTACACAGAATAATTATCTAGGTGTTAGACTTGGTGATCTACACCAAATGTGATTTGGGGTGTTAGACAAGGTGATCTACACCAAATGATAATTGGGATTCTAGACATAGCATTCAACACTATACAAATGACAAAAATTATTTATGAATATAATGAGAGATGTGATTAAAACTTGAGTGAAATGTGATCAAATAAAGGTCAGAATGAATGGATGAGTTGAAATGATAAGTGAATAAATAGAGTAAATGAGCAATATGATAAAAAGTACTTTTATTCTTGAACCAAATGTACTTGTGTTCTTTTAAGTAGGTTCTTATTCCAGCTATGGGCCGAGGCTAGTATTGCCGTCTGGCCTCCTTTTTGGAACCTTGACAGGAATTTATCATTTGTATCATATCGTTAATTTTTTGAAATACCAAAACACTATTCAATTATATTTCATTGAATAGATTGGGCTGGACCCTAATGGTTCCAGCCTACTGAGATTTATATCTCACACCCTACTCAAGCCGACATTGCACTAGGGTACCCGAGTAGATTCTTTTTGGTTGTAGGACCTTGTCATTGTTATTTCTTGCACTTGGAGTTAGAAGCAAAGGACCAAGCTAAGGCTCTATATACATATGGAGATCTTCCTCGGGCTTCAGTCTATTGTTTATTTACTTCTTACATTGCTGAGTAAGTATGTTGCATTGTCTACTGCTTCCTATGGGTCGTTAGCATGTTGTGCATGCGTCTTCTATAAAACCAGTCATTCACCAATTTTGTTCAAACCTTATAAATGAAAATTTTTTCTGCTACTTTCTTATTGTATACACTACTTTTGTTGTTTCTGTATTTTTTCGTTTCTCCTCACTTTGATTAGAGGGTATATTCTCCCCCAGACATACCGTACATGCTCGCCGTTAGTTGGCAGCCTCCAGCATAACGGGAGACGTGCTTGAGGCCATGTCACAGGCCGTCTTGGGTGACCAGTTCAGGGTTGACCCGGGATGGTTCATGACAGATCTATAATTAAATAATTCTATGGCTAAATCTGATAAGATGATTAAAATATGTTCCACCAAAATATTCATATCCTCAACCTCAACATTTGTGATTGTATATGCTTGGCCTTACTCCATTTTCCTTTTCAAGGAAAAATTTCAATGATCCATAGGAAAATAATTTTCATAATGTCACATATCGTTAAAATTATAGCATTGAACATTAGTAGAATAATTTTTCTCCTTACAATCATGATCTAGGTGGCCTTTTTCTTCACAATTGTAGAAAAGTCTCATTCCTTTTTGGAAATTACCAGGGTGTTTCTTTCTGCAATTACAATAGATTTAAATTTCTAATATTTCTTTCTTCCAAGTATTTTCTTTTTCATAGTGTCCATAATCCCTCTACATCTCTTTCATTACCTTAAAGACATAAGACTTTGAGAATTAGATTTCTATCTTGATAAAACATGTGGATGTATCATCATAGGATGAGAATGATTGTGGGATTATTTCCTATCAGAGGAATAATATTAACTCCTAAAATAATAAATCAATATTACTTATTGGTATATGTATGTATTCTACTGCATTTCGTTCTATCTTTGTGAATTTAGATAAAAATTTCAATAGTCTCATCCTCTTTTTCCTTAGACTGAGAAATTTCTTTTCCATGTCAGCTTGTTGTTCAAGAGGAAAATATTATTCTAATAAATGTTTTTTAAACTCCCTTCCTACCATATTTATTACTTCTTCATATTCATTAGTATTTATTATTAAATACCACCATTAATCCACATATCCTAAGATACAGTAAATTTCCATGGTAATCATTTTCCCTTTCATTACACCAGAGTGCAAGAAATAGTTTCCCTAATCAACATATCCATTTGTTAGCTACAAATGGATTTGTAGTCCCATTGAATATTGTTGGTTTTATCTCATGAAGAGTTCTAATGTTGATCCTATGCATTGTGGATCATGGTGCCCTATATGGGTATGGTAATTATTCATAACATAAGTCAGTTGACCTGGTATGGTTATATGTTATTCATCACCAGTTATTTCACCATCTCTCTTGTCATTATCTTTCGTTGTAGTGAAATACCTAAATAGATTACATGCATTGATATAATTTCCATTTCTTCCACTAGAAAACTTTTCGAAATAATGGAATACACTAGATTATGTTATAAATCATATTTTATAGTTCTAGGCTACTAAAATACTTAACATTATTTGAGAAAAAATTATATATCTAATTTATAATCATAAACATGGTTTCTTTGGGAGATTAGTGATTCTTAAATCCTTCATAATGGTTTTTAACGAAAATATAAATTATCCTAGGAATATCCCCCTGGAGATTCATTCTAGGTTTGTAGTAATGCCTGTTATCATGTACCAGTTTCCCCGAGTTAAGATTAGCACACCTTGTCATAGTATTCACCCCTATGAACATCTATTCCATAGCCACATCCACTTGTAGTATAATAATGGGATGTATTTCTTATAAATACCCATATAATCTCTACAGTATTAAAATTCTAGGATCTTCTTCAATTCTTATCCTTAAATTCTATCTTTGGGTATATTTCCCGAATCATGGTTTTTATAAATCTTATTTCCAAGGATAGTACTACACTTCCTCTGATACCAACTACAATGCCCCACCCTACTTTCCCAGTGTCTGTTCATTATTTTATTATAATGACATTATCACCAGGAAATCAAATATCAAGGGATCGATCAGTTTAGAAACATTGGAAAAACTATATATAAAAATAATTCTTAAATTACATCATGAAATGAAGAGAGTACATAGTGTCTTCATTGAACACACACATATCCTTTAGAAAATCCCTAGAGTTCAGTCATATTACAATTCTTCGCATCCTGAGGAGAAATGAAACATCATGAAGGGGTGAGATCAGTTTCTCAGTATGGACAATCATTATAGAAGTGGAAATCCTAAATAAGCATAATATTTTAATTAAAGGTATAAAAATAAAACACAAAACTTTAAAACATATTCTTTAGAATAATAAGGAAAGAATAAATCTAATAATTCCATTTAAATGTTTACATGGATATTTTACATGTTTATTAATCCCATGTAATATCACAAAATAATATCATAATGAATTAATGCAATATGTAGGACATCACTATCATATAGTCAATACCTTGTTCCAATACCACTACCATGCCATAAAGGACTTCTTCCAGGACACTAGATTATCTTCTGAGACATACCGATTAATCAAATAGCTATACCAGGCCCCTCCCATCTCTTACTAAGTCCAATCCATTCTTCAAATGGAAAGGATGAAACATATCATAAATATTCATATTAAAACTAGCATACTCAATGTTAATACTGTAACCATAAACAATGAATGTTAAAAAAATAGATCATCCATAGCCTAACATATCATAAAACCTAAAATAAAATATGGAATTTTATATCATAATATGTCAACCTAAATCGAGCATAATATCTAATAAAGAATGTTGACATAGATGAAGATACTCTAGTAAATTTATTAATACTCTTCAAGAGAAATATCTTCTTTTACATTGAAATAATTTAAAATACACACAATTAAAATAGAAAACATTTATTTTGAAAATAACCTCATCGTATAAGTTTAAAACATTCTTTACTTTATTTTCTGAAAATGTTATAAAGTACCTCGTTTGGAAAACGACAAAAAGATTTCCTTCAAAACATATTAAAATGTAAAACTTCTATAAATATGACTTTAAAAATGGTCCATAATATTTTGAAATACATTTTAAAAAAGTTGGACATGGATGAAAAATATCCAAGTAGATACTTACATACAAACAATCTTGGATAATAAAGTGATTGTAAAATTAACCCTTACCTTGCACTTTCCATTAGTAGAGGTTGTGTTATCAACATGTAGAATGGTTTGAAAATGTTGTTAAATTATACCAAGATTTTATAGATATTATTGATATCATATAAGATCCTCTAATATAATTTATTCAATAATATTTCAATGATACCATTGCTTGGGAGTTATCTACATTGTTTTGTTAGGCATGTTTTTTGTGTAAGACATGGATTTTAGGCATAGAAAGTATTTTTTTTAATATCCAAAATGTTATAAAGTTAATAATTATTATTTTGACTCATCATATTAATTTTATAATCATTCATGAATGGTTAATGTGTATAATGAATATCAGCACATCTTGGAGATGGTAGGTCGTGTGTACACAAAACTGACAATATAATTCTCTTAATGAAAAAATGATATATAATTGGATGGTATATTAATTATACAAAATAATTATCATGCTTTATTATTTACCTAATTCCATTATAATCATAATTATACCCATCCAAATAATGTTGTTTTGAATAACATATTACACCATTGTGTGGGGACGGTAAGTCGTTCTTATGCATTCATGATGATATTGCTATTAATATGATGGAAAAAATGCGGAATATGGTTGTCCCATTATTATATTAACATCTCATAATGTAAAAGTTGATGAATTTATTATTTTAGGATAGATACAATATATAAAGAGAAAGTATAAGAAGAAAAGAAAATAGAAATAGGTGATAAAACAATTACCTCTTTTTGGGATGTCTCCTTTTTTATGAAAGAACTATTTTGGTTGGATTAAATCAAAAATTGTGGAATCTAAGATTATATTAGTGATACTGGGAGGCGAATTGTGTAGGTTTTGGACAACAAAAAGGTATTCTTTGGTGTGAATTGATGATAAGGATATGTTCCCTTTTATAAGAGAGTCGAGGGTTACTTTTGGAAGATCTTAAAATATTATTTTATTACAAATTGTTTTTCAGTTTCAAATAGAAGAAAACTGATTTATTTATTGGATAAGATTATTATGTGTCCAAATAACAACAAAGAATTAATTTTAGACATTTTTATTAAATAAAATTAATCTTATTGTTTTGGTTTAACCCATAGAAAAATAGTATAACTCTTAACATGTCTTCTTTAATTTTCACATAATAGTGTTAATATAGTTACTATAAATTGACAAGTGAACCCCAATAAGATCATTAATAAAAAATTTAGAACTATCATAGTGATTTTGTATAACATGATATTTTTAGGAAATTTATATCATTTAATTAAATATTATTTATTTTCAAATATCATTTATGTCAATTTTTAAACTATTCAAAATTTTCATTTTTTAAACTATCAAACCAAGATGATAAATTAAAGACAGTACGTCAAATATGTCACTAACACGTATATGGTATCCATAAAATTCATGGATGTCATTAATTAAGTCAAATTATATTAATTTTAATATATTTAATGTCATTTAATTGATTCTTCCTTTAATAATTCAATTAATTTATCCTTATTGTGTTGCCATTTAATTTAAATATTTATTTCGAAAAATTATAAATAAATTACAATTATTTATATAATAATTTTATATTTCTATATGCGATTTATAGTTGACTATAAAACATATATATACTCACATTAAAAATAATATAGTTATTAAAATTTGAATATGACATGTTTAACTATTCTTTGAACAAAAAATATTACATGTCCTAATCTAACAAAAGTGGCTTACAAAGTATTGTATTTTCTACATAAGGTATATTTTTTGTAGAAAAAAATTATACAATGAAATTAGCACATGTGTTAGGGTAATATTATATAATTATAATATCAATTTTACCTTTAATTTCAACATTTAAAATGAACTATGGTAAATAAAATCAAAAAATTTTAATTCACCAATAATTATTTGGATCATACTAGACCACATCTTTCATGTTGATTACAAACATGTATGTCATTTTTTCAAAATTTAATTATCAAATGTGGTAAAATTATATTTAATAAAAATCCTCTAGATGAGGCTATATGTAGGGAAAAAGAGACTTTTCAAAGTTTAAAAACTTTTTATATCTAATTCGATTATAAAATTATTTCAATGAACTATATTGTATTATTATATGTATTATTTTTATATTTTAAATTTAAAATCAATTTACATTAAAATAATTTTTCAAATGAATGAGTTATTTTTAACAACAGTGCAGTATTTTTCACTATTCATGAAAAATAGAAACTTTTCAAAAAAATAACCAGAATTTCACCCTAAGATAATTTTGATATTCAAATTTCACAAATAAAATATATTTTGAAAAATAAAATTTATTTATTTCATAGATTTTTTAATACAATTCCTAACTTCTATTGAATCTGCTAGTTTGAATGGTCATGGTTTGCTCAATCTGGATGTTGCATGCATCGCAAGATATTGAAGCTTTTAGAAGGAAACATAACATAGAAGCATGGGGTTTTAAAAAAACAATTAAGATAACCTCAGATGAAAACATAATAATCCCCAATATTATTTAAACTAACCTTTGATACAAACTATAATAACCCAAGAACCCACAATCATGGATTCTATGTTGAAATCGTAAACATTACTTTTCCAAATTTAATATCAATATTAGTGGCATAGTTATAAAAAACAATTATGAATAAAATTCCTTTTCATTTTATGTATTATAGATATATAAAAAACCAACAATATTTTATTATTATTAATGGGTTTAATTTACCATTATGTATCATTACTATTTATGATATAGTTGTTGAATTGTGATCACACGACTGATATAAATATATAGTTTTAAAAAAAATATCATTTCAACATCGAGAATGGAGATAATGGCCATATCCAGTAGAATTGATCTGTCTAAAGCTCATTCTTTGGAGCATGTAAACAGGTGGTATCATTGAGCATTTCTCTAGACCAACGCAAGATGTGATTTAACATGTTAATCTTGAACAGAATTTCCTATGGACGAAATGCCATTTAATAGACATTACCACCAAGGTGATATTGTCTGAGCCGCCCCAAGAGTATGTCACCATCGCAAAATATACCCTTAAAACATAAGGGGTGTTATAAAGAGGTTATATTCCACGACATTAGTAACTTCTTTGTGTAATAACTTTTATAAATAAAAGCCTTATTCCATAAATTCTTGTATGTGAATAGTTTTTCATAGAAATATAATTATATAGAAAAATAGATTTTCAGGGAAAAATAATAATTTTTATGAATATATAAATAATTATATTAAATTATGGTTTTATTAATTTTTTTTATTATAATAGTGTCATTAGAACCACCCCTTTATTTATAAGTGGTGATTATATTCCCTATTATTTTTACTCAATAATTTAATAAGTATTTAGTTTGATAAGAATTAAAATTTAATATAATAAAAAAATTTAAATAAAATTTTTATTTTAATGAATGAATGAATTTCTTGAGTTAAAAATATTTTGTAAAAATATTATTATTATATAATTCTTATTAAATATCAATAACCATATAATTTTATGATGTCAAATATAATATTTATTATGGTTAAAATTTGTTTTTGTCAAAACCCATCAATTTTTTTTAAATAATGGGTTTTGTTATAAAATAAAATATTCAAATATTAATAAAATTATTTATATAATATGAATGTTTTTTTTTGGATTCAGAATGTCAAAATTATCTAATAGTGAATTTTTCATCATTTTCTAAGACAGTTGAATTTTTGAGTAAAAATTAAATACCGTTTAAATATATAATGTGTTTTATGACATCATAATGACCCAATAGTGATGTAATGAAATATTATAAAAGGGGAATAATTCTAATATATTTTTTATATTTAAAATAATGTTATTTTAGAATTTTTTTTATTAATTTTCTGATGCCTTAGTGGACCCTCTATGACCTATAAAATATTTTTAACATTTTAAAATGATTTTCCTAAGAGTGTGACTCACCTCCACATAAGAAAGACTATTGAATTAATATGATCACCCATTCTCCTAAGGAAATATTTTATACCACTCCCCTTGTCCAGAAACCATTTTCAAATAACATCAGCTGATTTTTGGTTTTACATATTTTAATGTGTAGAGTCTAAATCTTAAATAATAAAAAATTCCATGTCATTTCGTATATAAACCCACCCAAACTCCCAATTATCATCACTAAAACCAATTGGATATCAATCAAAATATTCCCTATACTCTATAAATACCTAAAAAGTAACCACAATCTCCAATGACACCACTCTCGAGCCTCTCCCAATCCTTTGGGATCACAATTCTAAGTAAGGGATTTTACTCTTCTCATTTCCATTCAAGATACTCTCTTACATTATGCTTCATAAGTTCCATATTTATATGTTGGGTTATGATGTTAAAAACCCACCATAATGTAAATTTTATTTATACATGTTCATAGATTCCTTTCACTCTCATCAATCCCCCTATGAACTTTTAATCACACCCATTACAATGCTGACGTTACATAAGGGATCTTCCACCCTCCTCTTTTATCAAGAATTATTTTCATTTTATGTATTTAAATTTATTATATTCCTATATTTTGATAATATATTAAATAAAATAATTACATCCCATTTAGTTTATAAATAATGATATCCCCTTTTACTCCCATTTATCCCTCTTATTAACCCTTATGTGCACATGTTACAATGCCGAATTTCCGTAATGGATTCTTTCAATTTCCATTTTTATCCATCTTTTTTATGCTGTAATAACTTTTTAAATTTAATTAAAAATAATTTGGTATGATTTTTAACCTCCCCCATACTTTCCTCATTATGTTTGAATGGCAATATATCACTTTCCCTCTGCTTATTTCCTTCCCTGTACACCTATTACCATACTGAAATTCCGTATGGGATTTCTCTCTTATTTTTTCCATTCAAGTATTTATCCCATATTATCCACATAAATTCCAATTCATATGTTGGTATATTATGTTCCATGATCCCCTTACTGTCTATTTCACATATAAATGATGATAGACCCCTTTCTATCTCATCAACTCAATATATTAATTTCCATATGATGATGTTATGCTACCGAAATTGAACTGTGATCTTCCAAGACAAAATCATCATGTAGTGAATACCATTACTATTTATCTATCAAGGGTATTTGACTTTATGAACAAATACATATTTAAGTGAACATAAATTTATATATTCGATATTCCTTAATCATGGAATAACTGATGATGTTGAATGTTTCCATGTTATATTATCCTTTTGACATGCTTATGCATGAAATGAAATGATTATAAATAGTGTGCCAAGATAGTTCTCTAATTCCTTGGGTAATGTTTAGTATCATGATATGCAATGTGAAATGAGGGTTTACTAATGATATTTTGAGTGCAATTAGGGTTTAATTGTGCAAATTCAATTGAAATGATGGTCTACTCAAGCTAATTCAAGTGCTACGAGGGTTTACTCATGATAATTCAAGTGAAATGAGAGTTTACAAATGATAATCCAAGTGAAATGATGGTTTACTCATGCTAATCCATGTTAAATGAGACTTGGATCATGCTAATTTCATGCTTTATGTTGTGTTCACATTTCCATGATATGATAACCATGCAATATCATTCTTTTATGTTCATGTTTCTTTTGTTATCCATAGATATGTTTGTTTCATAACATGTATTCTTCTTGTTATGCCTTTTTTACTCCCTTACTGGGCTTTATGGCTCACCATTTATTAAGTATGTTCATATTTTATCCAATAAAAATCTATCTATGATGGAATGTTTTGGTCATGTAAAAGATGTTTTCAATAAAGAAATGTTTATTAGGTTTTAAATTATTATGAAATGTTTCCTAATATCCTAAGACACAAGACCTCTCAATCCTTATTCCTGTATTACGTGAATTTTTAGGTAATAAATCATGTTTAAATCTTTAATAAAGTCAATGGTTGTTATAGTTTGTATGATAGGATAGGATTAATTATTAATTGGATTAGGATTAAAAAAAATTAGTGAAATAATTAAGGATAAGACTATGTATAAGAAAAAATACCTAAATTTTGGTGAGTATAGAGTTAGTTTTTTATCATGAAAATACAGCCATGTATGGAAACAATCAAGTAGAGGTGTGTCATGAAAATATGTATCTGGGTGTAAAACCCTGAAAACATCACTTTGAGCTAGACTCAAATAGAAATTGGGGAACAACAATGGGCCACACTGGACTCTTGGTTTGACACTTTGGGGGATATTCTTTGGTAAATTTATAATCTTAGTTTGAACCATTATTAAGGGAACAAAAAAATGACCTAATGAATATATGTTGGAATGTATATCATGGATAATATATATTTATGCCTATAAACTCATAAGTTATTGAAATAATTTTAATTTATAAGTTATCCATTTTTGTCATTTTATTCTCCTTTATGTGTTAAAATGTTTAAGATATTCATCCCTAATTTTCCATTTATTCTAGTTAATGGCCGGTAATATAAGGAATATGGTTAACAACTGAAGCGAAGGGAAACATGAAGGAAGTCCCAATGAGATTCCCAATCAAATGGGAGCTAATGTATAACATATCATGATTATGCCCAACCAGCTATAAAAAATCACAATTAACAATTGGAAATTTTTTTAATTAACAATTAAATAAAGGAAGATAAAGAAGAAATATCATGAAAGTCATCCTAATAATGTTGATATGGGGAAGAAGACCCAATTTATCTAGTGCAACAAGTGTGGAAAGAGGCACCAATGGAAATTTCACAAAGGGGTTTGGAGATGCTTTCTATGTGGAGAATAAGGGAACAACGTATCTAATTGCTATAAAAAATGGATAATGTGATGGATGGAAACAATTATCTATATAAGGAATCATAAATGGATCTATGTCATAAATGTGGAGAAGTCAGACATTATCTAAGACGATTATCTATTGTAAGTGATAACAAGCATTATGAGCATCATCAATCTTCATGATCAAGGGAGTGTGACAAGTCCTATATTGATATGGACAATCACGAACTAATTACATGTAACCACTACTAAATAGTAATGTATGTCATTATTTATTTCAATTCATTCCCTATTTTTATATAATTTTTGTTTTCTAAGAACAATGAGTCCCCATAAAAAATGATTTTAAATCATTAAAGAAATACTTCTACATGTGATGTGTCACTTGTTAATGTTTGAAGGAATGTTATTTTTGAAATGTTTTTAAGTATCCCATTAATGTAATTTCATGAAAAAATAATAATTCATTTCCTATGCCTTAAAGAAGTAGAAAATACATGATCCACAATATCCCTTGCAGGATCCGGAATTGGTGGGTGAGATATTTGAATTAAGAATCAGGTAGTATTCTCTTTGGAGAGATGTGTGAAATATATAAAAATCACAAGAGTTTCAGATATATATTAACATTGAAATAGTTGAATATGTGAAAATGAATGTGGTTGGATCAGATCAAAGACAATATGCTGGGAAATTGAACAAGGTTGTAGATGCTTTAAGTAGGAAAGACCCAGTCATTATATCATTGATTAGAATTTAAAAGGATCCAATCATCATATATTTGATAAATATGAACATGGGAATCCTAAAAAAGGGAACATCAATTCCTCTCACAAATGATTTATCAGCCATATCATTTGTAAAGGTTAAAGGATGATCAAAATGATGATGTGGGAATTCAAAAGAAAGTGGAAACATTTAGAAAAGGAAAATAATCATAGTTCAATGATATTGAAGAAGGAATTGTGAGATTTGGGTCAAGTCTATGTGCTCCATAAAATCTACAGTTAAATAAATAACATTTGGATAATGCACAAAGTTATAATTTCCTTATTCGCCCAAGAATCACAAATATGGATTAAGATCTTAGAGAAAATTATTGATGGGACAAATGAAGTAGGAGGTCACTAGGTAGAAATTAAAGTGCCTGGTGTGTCAGTTAGAGAAGGTTGGGAGGCAAAATTCTAAGGGGGTGATTCAACCATTACTCATACTAGTGTAAATATGGGAGAGCGTCACCATGGATATTTTTAATAGACTTTTTATGACATCAAATGTAAACAATTCTATCTAGTTTGTTGAGGATCACCTTACAAATATGTCACTCATCATTTTTATTCTAGAGAATTTCCCATTAGATCAACTAGCATGGATATACATCAGAGAAGAGGTAAGGATGCATGGAGTACCATTATTTATTTTATCCAATTAAAATCCAATACTCACCCCTATGTTATGGAAGACTCTCAAAAACGCTTTGAATACTAAGCTGAAAAATAGTAGGGCTTATACGTAATCTAATGGAAAATTTGAGCCGACCATCCAATCACTTGGGGACATATTGATGGCATGCTCAATAGACTTCAAAGGAGGATGGGATCAATATCTTCCTCTGGTTGAGTTCACTTACAATAATTGTTTCTACTCAGGAGTCCAAATGGATCATTATAAAGCCCTTTATGGGAAGAGGTACAGAACACCAACATGTTGGGATGATATTGGGGAGAAAAAAATTCTAGGTCCGGAAATGGTCAACGAAATGGTAAGACCATCCATCCAAAAATTATATTTTCTTATAGTTGGAAAAAGAGCTACACTGATAATCATCAATGAGGTTGAGAATGATGTTGTAGACATGGTATTCCAATGCCTATCTCTATAGAAGTGGGTGTTGATATTTGTGAAGAAGCTAAATCTTAGTCTAAGTTATATCAGCCCTTTGGAGATCCTTGATCATGTTGGAGTAGAGTCATATTGACGAGTACTCAAACCAAACCTCTCTCAAGTACATGATGTATTCTATGTTTCACTCTTAAATATGTACATACCTGACCCATCGCATATACTCAATCCATAGGTGGTACCATTGGATAATGACCTCTCCTATGCATTGAAGCTGGTGATGTCATAGAACTCAAAGAAAGAAGTTCTATGAAATAGGATGATTCCCCTCATCAAAGTATTGTGGATGAACCATAAGTTTGACAAAGAGATGTGGGAACTAGAGGATGTGAGGAGGAAAAAATAGCTTTATTTGTTTTATTACGTGAAAAGAATATTTTTAGGGAAAATTTTCTGAAGGGGTAATGTTGTAACGACCCAAAATATTATGAAAAAACATCACTTTCTTTTAATGTATGATGGATATATAAAACACATGAACTATTTGTATTTTTATAATTGTTTTTAAATGGCTATTAAATATCATTACCATGGATTATATAATGTTGAAAAGTGATCACATGACTAATATAAATATAGGGTTTTTAATAAAATTATACCTTCGACACAAACAAAAGAGGGGATGGCCTCATCCAGTAGACTCGAGTTGTATGAATGTCATTTTTCAGTTCTTGTATAGGAGGTGGAGTCATTGGGCATTGCTTTTAACCAATATCATGTTGAGCTTCATCATGTGGGACATAAAAAGAATCGACTACAAGAGAAGTACAAGTTAACAGAGATGACCACCCGGGAGATGTTATCTGAGTTATCCCTAAAGTATGCCACCATCACACACCTTACCCTTAGGTCTTATGTGGGTGTTATAAAGGGATATTTAACATGGAATTAATTACTTTTATGATTAATCCCTTTTACAAATAAATGTTTTATTCCATCAATTCTTGTATGATAATAGTTTTTCTTTAAAAAAAATGAATTGGATAAATTGATCTTTCTAGTAAAATTATAACTTTTAGTATTATATAAATTATTGTATTAAACAAATTTTTTATCATTTTTTTATAATATTTTTATAAAAAACTCCCTTTAATTATAAGTGGTGATTATATTCCTTATTGTTTTTAATCTATAAATTTTTATGAATTCTGTTTGATAAGAATTATATTTTCATATGATAAAATTGACATTGTATTTTTAATTAATGAATTTATTTTGATTAATTAATGAATTTTTCTAATTAATTATATTTTAATAAAATTATATTATTATATATTTCTTATAAAATATAAATGATCATATAATTTTATGAATCCAAATGTAATTTTTTTAAAGTTTAGAAATTGTTTTTGTCAACAACTCGACAATTTTATCTATATGATGGTTTTTATTTTAAAAGTGTACATTCAAATATATTGAAAATTATTTGGATAAAATGAATATTATTTTTCACTTCAGGATGTCAAAATAATCTAATGCTAAATTGTTCATAATTTTCTGAGACAGAAAAATGTTTTGTTTAAAAATGAAATACAATTTAAATATAAATTGTGTCTTAAAACATCATAATTACCCAATAGTGATGTAAAAACAATAAAAGGAATATTTTTTCAATATATGTTTTAACTTTACAATAATTTCATTTTAGATTATTTTTATTAATTTTAGGATGTTGTAGTGTACCCTCCAAGATGTATAAAATATTTTTAACATTTTAAAATGTTTTCATTGATAATGTGACTCAAATCCGTAGAAGAAAGCCTAATATTGAAATATATCAGTCCATTGGAGTTATAAAATATTTTATACTAGTACACTTGGGCAGAAACCATGGACAAATATAATTCATTGAATTGTGGTTTGAAATATTTTTATGTGTAGTGTTCAAAACAAAAATAATAAAGAACCCCCTCTCATTCCAATATAAACCCACCCATGATCTGACTTCTCTAAACTAAAAACATTTTTTTCTTTACCAACCTCTTCCCTATACTCTCTAGAGTCCTCCCCAAAAACCCCATGCTCCAAAGAAGCCTCTATCAAGATTCTCCCAAGCCATTGGTATCACACTTCCATGTATTGGATTTCACTCTTCTCATTTCCATTCATATAACTCTTTTAAATTAGTCTTCTTACGTTCTATACTTATATGGTGGTTTAAAATGTTCCAAGACCCCCATATAGTAAATTTTATTTATATATGATGACATATTTCTTTCAATCTCATCACACCCCACTATGATTCTTTATGCACACCTATTACAAAGCCTAAATTTCATACGTGATCTTCCACCCACCTCTTTTATCAAGCATTCTTTTCAAATTATGTATTTTAATTTAAAACATTCCTATGTTGGGATGTGCAATTAAATAACATTCTTACTTTACATTTGGTTTTTAAAAAATTATAGACCCTTTCACTCTCATTTATCCCTCTTATTAACCCTTATGTACACCTGTTACCATGCCAAAGGTTTTTAACAGATTCCTTTCTTTCTAATTTTTATCCAAGTTACATTATGTATTAATACCCTTTTACATTAAATTAAAAATGTTGGGGTATGATTTTTAACCTCCCCAATACATCCCATATTTTTTTTGAATGATTAGATACCACTTTGTCTCTCATTAATTACTTCTATGTACACCTATTGACATGCTGAAATTATTTATGGGATTTCTCTCTTCTAATTTCCATTCAAGTAATTATCCCATATTATTGATCTAAATTCCATTTAATATGTTGAGTTATTATGTCTCATGATCCATTTATTGTTTTATTAATTTTTAAATGATGGGATACCCCTTTATCTCTGATCAACCCAACGTTTGAATTTCAATATGATGATGTTATGCTGCTGAAAATGCATTGTGATCTTCCAAGACAAAATATTTATGTAGTTAATACCATACGTATTTCTATATCAAGGTCATTATCCTTTAATAACATATACATATTTTTGTGTAGTTAAATATATGTATTCAATATTCTGTAGTCTTGGAATAACTTACAATGTTGACTGATTCTGTGTTATTTGATCCTTGTGGCACACATATGCATGGAATGAAATATTTATAAATGGTATGACCTAATAATGCTCCAATTAATTGGTTATTGTTTAGTATCATCATACTTTAAGTAAAATGTTGGTTAAATCAGGCTAATTAAATTTAAATGAGGGTTTACTCATGTAAATCCAAGTGAAATGAGGGTTTACTCATGCTAATTCAAGTGGACTGTGGGTTTGCTCATGCTAATTAAAGAGTAATATGGGTTTATTAATTATAATTAAAGTGAAATAAGGGTTTACTCATGCTAATCCATATTCAATGAGCCTTGTCTCATGATAATTCCATGTTGTATGATGTTTCCACATTTCCATGGTATATTAATCATGCTATATCATTCCTTTTGGTTCGTGTTTCTTTTGTTCTCCATTGATATGAATATTGCCTAATGTGTATTCTTCATGTTATGAATTGTTTACTCCCTTATTAGGATTTATAGATCACCATTTTTTAATGTATGCCCTTAGTTTATCCCATGATGTTTTATGTATGATGTAATGTTGTGGTCATATAAAAGATGTTTTCAATAAAGACGTGTAATTTATGTTTTATGTTTTTATCTAATGGTTCCTAGTTTTCCGTGACACTACACCTATCCATCCTTGGAGTTTCCCAAATTGCATATTTATGTAATAAATCATGTTTAAATATGTAATAATGACCAGGGTTGTTATAATAAGTTTCTCCCTCTTAAAATATTCACTTTCAAAATGAAAAATTGGAACACATACATTATCATGGAACATTTAGTTTTAGAATTTTACAAAATTTGGATGTACTATTAAATTAAAAATACCTATGAATTCAAGATAGTATCCTTCCTCCTATTCCAAGTATATTTTTATTCAATATTATGTCAACAAAATAATTCATATTAAATTCCTAAGGAAATATTTCATTCAACATAATAATTGATAATGTTGGGAAAAGAAAACATATGATGGGTGATATAATATGCACAGTAATGGTAAAAATATGTATTAATAATTTAATATCATCAATGAGAATAATAAGTGCATAATCTTATGACAACATAATCAATTTCCATGAGTGAATCATAACAAAACACACACCCATCAATAACTAGATCATTAAATATGAAAATAGTGAATATGTATTAATAAATTAAATACTCATAAAAATAAATAATCATGATTCATTTGATATCATTATTAATCCTATGAAAAGTTATAACTGCATAGAGGGAAATTAAACCCCATTTTTTGTGACATTATAGAACCATATTTAGAAAAATTTATAAAATACCTATTTAACTAGAATAAAAAAATGTCTGAATTCAAATATAATTCTCTATTTAACATAATCATTTCCGAATTCACTGCAGATCTATAATGGGGCTCACTCATTGTATAAGATATATTTGTGTAACCTATTTTTCATGAGCTAAAATAGGGCTCAACCCTTTGTATAAGCTATATTATGCTCACCTGTGATATAAAATGTGGATGAACCATTCATATAATATATATCAATCACACCAATTTTTTAATATACTACAACATAAATTAACTTTAGCGGCAGTCTTTTAGTGGTGGTTTACAAAACTGCTGCTAAACATATTATTAAAAGGGTTTAGCGGTGTTATATTAAATCATGTTACTAATCCCTTTTTTAATAGTGGCAAAACTTCCCCAACCACCTAACCCTGACCCCCCCCCCCCTACATCTCCCCCTAACCCCAATGATGCCACCTTCTACCTCTGACCCCGGTGAGCCCTGAACCCTATATTGGCTCCCCACCAGTTCCATCGGTGACCTCACCGCCCAAAAGAGTGTCATGCCGCCCATCATCACGCCACACCTCCCATCAATGCCGACCCCTCAAAGACCTATCTCACCTCCCCGCTGTCGTTCCTGACCTGAGCCATCACTAGACACTTCTCACCGCCCCTCATCACACCTCTCCATCAATCACTACCATTGGCTACATTTTCATCCCCTCCATGCAGGTTTCTATACCATTATAGTGCGACTGTGGTTTGATTTTGGGTTGTTTTATTTAATTTTTTTGAAACATACTTCTTTATTTTCAATCTTGATTGTTTTGGTATGTTCTTCCTTTTACATTATCCCATTGTGGATTATATTCTTGTTGTTTCAATAATGTTCATCTATGATGAAAATATTAATTTACCTCCCATTTGTAAGAAGATTTCATATAATGCTTTATTCATTATTTTTTCTATGAATTACATTTCATCCTTGGATGGAAGGTCATATATAGGGAATGATTCAAATTCTAAAGTATGTATTTAACATGATTATTCTAAATTTTATAGGTTCCTGGGTGAATCATTTTACTTTGTCTGAGTTTTACTATTATAAAAACTATTGATTAACCATTGGTAAAACTCCATTTACAGAATCTTATGAGTGTTCTTACCTATATCAATTGTGTTGGAATGAGGATAGAGTGTTAATTAATCTTAGACCTAATTTGGTGAAGACAGTGATAAATAAGGTGTAGTTGTTCTATGAGTGAATAAAATTTTCTCAAAAACATCATGTGATGGACCCGAGTATTGATTTGTTTAAGTGAGATGGATTTGAACTATGTAACAACAATTCATTTATATTTTTATTATTTCTTGTAAAATATACCTAATTTACTTATTAGAGTGAGAAAATTCACTGCTTAACTCACACACTATAACGACCCAAACTTTCTTTAATGAAAATCCCTCTTGATCTAATTAAATGTATCTTTATTTAAAATGTTTATATAAAATTTAAACTTATTTGGTTTTATTTTTTTTCATTTTAAATCACTATTATGAATTTAAGCTTTTACAAATATAGTTGTTGAACAGTGATCACATGATTAGTATAAATATAGGGATTTAACAAATCAAATTTACTCAGAAAAAGGAAGCAATGGAACCATCCAGTAGACGTGCCCCATTCGAAGCCCATGTTTTGGAGCTCAGAAGGATGTGGAATCATTGGGCTTCACTCTTGACCAATCCCATTCCAATCTTGAATACGTTAAGCTCGAGCGGAACCACCTATGAGAGAAGTGGATGTCGATAGAGATTACCACCCGAGCAATGTTATCTGAGCCACTCAAAGCATCGGTTACCACGGCACACCATACCCTTCAGTCTTTTGTGGGTATTGTAATGGGTTATGTAACAAGATATTATCACTATTAATATGTTCATTTTTTTTATAATAATTAATATACATTCTTTTTTTTATTTTTACTTTGTAAATAGTTTTTAAAGCCTAGATAGTATTTTTAGTTTTTGTTCAACTAAGAAATCTATTTTGATGAATTAATGGATTTTTTAAATTAAAAAATATTTTAATAAAATATTATGATTTTTATTATTACATTATTTTTTATTAAATATAAATAATCGTATAAATTTATTAATTCCATTGTAATTTTTATTAAGGTTTGAAAGCCATTTATGTCAAAACCCATGAATTTTTGAAAAATATTGGTTTTTATTTTAAAAATGAAAATTAACATATATAGAATATACTTTAGATAAAACGAATATTATTTCTATAATCCATATGACAAAATTATCCAATGGTGAATTTTTCATAATTTTCTGAGAGTCAAAATTTTGGGTAAAAATTAAATACAGTTTAAATATATTATTTGATTTATGACATCATAATGAGCCAATAGTGATGTAATAAAATAATATAAACTTTATTTTCGGGCAATATATGTTTTACCATTAAATTAATGTGATTTTGGGTTTTTGTTATTTATTTAACAAAGAATTAGTGGACCTTCCAAGCGTTATTAAAAAGTTTGTATATTTAAATTGTTTTTCTTTGGATGGTGACTCACCTCCACTTAATAAACCACATTATTTTAAGAATTTAGTACATTGTACTTATAAAATATTCTTTCCACTTACCTTTTCCATAAACCATTGGAAAGGATCATGGGCTGGTTTGTGTTTTGGATTAGTTTAATGTGAGGTGTCCCAAACATAACTAATAATGAATTCCCTAAACTTTCATATATAATCCCAACCATTATCACACTTCATCCTCACTAAAAGCCTTTGGAGTTTGTCCAACCTCGGCAATCCTCTCTCTATAATCCTCCCATGGTTCCCCAAGCTCCCAAGAAACCTCTCTCAAGCCTCTCTCAAACCTTTTGATGCACACTCCCAAGTAAGGGTTTTTCCTTCCTTTCTCATTTTTGTCCAATATTCAATAAATTGTTATGCCCTTCTATTTTCAAATATAAATGTTGGGTATGGTTATGAACCTCTCCCACACTTCCCTCTGTATTTTTGGATTATGGGATACCCCTTTCTCTATCATTAAATCCATCCCATGTACACCTGTTACTATGCCGAAATTCTGAATGAAATTTCTCTCACCTCATTTACATTCAAGCAATTATTTTGTATCATGAATACAAATATCATTAAATTTTTTGGTACATGTATCTATATGAATCCCTTACATTCCATGACATGTAAATATTATGAGACACCACTTTCTCTCTCATAATCCATTTTTATGAGTTCTTATGTCACACCATTATACTTCCAAAATTGCATCGCACTTTTCCAAGCCAAAGTTATTGTGTAGTGAATACCATGCCCATTTATCTATCAAGGTAGTTCACTTTTATGGACATTTACTTATTGTTTAAAGAGTTTAATGTATTAATTCCACATTATTTTATCTTGGAATAAAATATTATGAAAAATGATTCAATGTTTTATGATCCATGTGGCACACTTATGCATGAACTGTAATGTTTAAGAAGGGTGTGCCCTGATAGCGCTCTGATGCATTGGATAAGTATAGTATCTTGATATGTCATGTGAAATGGGTGTTTACTCATGATAATTCTAGTGAAATGAGGTTTTACTCATGATTCACGTGCAATGAGGGTTTACTTATGCTCCATGTGCAATGAGCCGAGGCTCATGCGAATTCCATGTTAAGTGTTGTTTCCACATTTCCATATTATGATTATCATGATTTATCATGTCTTTATGTTTATATTTTTCATGTGAACTATTAATATCCTTATTTTTTAAAATTTATTCTATTCTTCGTGTTATTCCATTATTATTCCCTTACTGGTCTTTATAGCTCACCCTTTTATTATGCCTGCCCTCTCGATCTTCTTTGTTGAATCTAGTGAAGTTTATGTAATAAATTATGTTTAATTGTGTAATAAAAAGCAGGGTTTTCATAGATGGTATCAGAGGCTAGGTTTAGTTGTTTTTTTTGGATTATAATAGAATCCCATGTAAATCCTTAGAGATATGACTCAGTATAATAAAAACAACCTTCTGTTTTTGTGATTATTGAGTAAGTGGTTTATCTAGAAAATACATCTCTGTCTGGATATGAGCAGGTAGAGGTGGCACTAACACAGATGTTTCCTAGGGGTAAAACTCGAAAACACTACTTTGAGCTAAACTCGAATGGGAACTGGTGCATGAAAACAGGATTTCTGCACTCTTGTTTATGACACTCCCAGGGGATATGCTTTGTTTAATTCACAATCTTAGTATAAACCATTATTAAAGAAAAAAAATTCCCTAAGAATATATGTTCGAATGTAGATGAGGGATAACATACACTGAAGCCAACATATTCATATGTTTAAAAAATTAAAATTGTTTTATAAGTCATTAGTTTTGTCATTGTATTATCCTTCATGTGTTACCCCTAACATTCCTTTTATTCTATCCAATGGCAGGTAATATGAGGACTCGGGCTAACATCTAATATAAAGATCAATGTGATGATTGTACTAATGAGATTACCAAAGTAATGGGAGCAGGAATCACAAACATTGTCATGCTTCTCTCTCAGATAACTCATGTTTTGAATAGAAACATGGGTCAAGTGTAACGTTCACCCCCCCCCCCCCCAAGAAAGAACAAGTCATTATCGAGAGCTTCACGAGACAATGAAATTTTACTTTTAATGGATAATCTAATCCCTCAAACGTCGTACAATGAATCAACTCCATTGAAAAGATCTTCTTCATCCTTAAATGTTCTAAAAAAGAGAAGGTACTCCTGGATGATTATCCTATGGAGGGTGAAGATAATCAATGGTGAACGTTGATAAAAAATATGAAGCCTATGGAGGAGATCAAGGAATTGGAAAGGGAGGATTTCTGAAAGATGTTTTTTGATAAATATTTTCCACCCACCCCCCGACATAATATTGAAAGGTACTTCCTTGCCCTAAAGAAAAAAAGACAATGAATCTATTGAAGTTTATAAGGAAAATTTAACAAGGATTTCACGATACACCTTCGGATTTGTTGTTACCCCCTGAATGCAACGTTAACCACTTCTTTGGTGGGCTTTAACCTAGCCTATGGAAAGCGCTGGTGATCCATGACTTTGAAAACTATTAGAAAATTGTCAGATGTGACATCAAGGAAGAAATGGATATTAGAGAATCTTAGGGGTATCATGGGGATAATAAGTGTAAGATAGACTTTAGTGATGGCAATCCAATGGATAAATCAAACGGTTCTTAGAATATCCAGCACCACACATGCCAATGGTAAGGAATGAGTCACCCTTGAACTTTCCAGAATGGTACAAATGAAATTATTTAGTTATCGAATAGAAGGGAACCTAGCTGTTAACATCTAGTAAGAAAGACCAGCAGCTGCGACAGAGGAGAGGAACGCTCTGTTCAAACCTCAATGTGTGGTTCATTGTTACAACTGCAAACAACCAGGGCATCTTACAAATCAGTGACCTAAGATAATGGTTTTTGGAGGAAACAAACAACCTCCAATGTAGCAAGGGGGAGCTTTTCCATCACTAATACCATAGTGAATGCCGAAAATGAAGTGGTGACAGGTACGCTTGTTATTCATTCAGGAATAGTGAACATACTTTTTGATTTAGGTTCTATGAATTATTGTATATCTCGAAAGTTTAGAAGAAAAATCCAAGAACCACCATAAATCATGGGAGTGAAGATGTCGGTGAGTACGGAAAATGGGGAAATCATTTCATTCCAAGCATATAACTCCTCCCATTTCATAATACGTGGATTGAAATTTTTGGAGAACTTTATCATACCCCCTTTGATGTAATTTTATGTAATTCTTGGCATGGATTAGTTTTCCTTATATAGAGGCAACATAATTTTTTGTGAGAGAGAAATAACTCTCCATGTGGAGAATCAACCACTGATTCTTTACAAGTGAAAGGAGGAAGGTGAACCTTCTACAGGTCCATCATCTCAAGCATGGATATTACTACCTTATGAGCATGCGTATCTAGCTCAGATATTTGAGTCTAAGGAGGCAACCATCCTAGAAGTCATGACAATTGTGAGGGATTTCACTAAAGCGTTTCCTAAGGAATTGCATGGTCTTACTCCTAGAAGAGATTTTGAATTATCAATAGATATTATACATGGGGAGTTTCCAATATCAAAGACTCCATATATAATGGCTATTGTGGAGCTTGAGGAGATAAAGAAATAATTAGAGGAGAATCTGGAGAGAGGGCTTATACCCCCAAGTACTTCACCATTAGGTTCACCAGTCCTATTTGTCATGAAGATGGATGGGTCAATGCGCCTTTGCATCGATTATCTCAAGCTTAACAAAATCATGGTAAAGAACAAGTATCATCTCCCACGAATTGATCACATTTTTGATCTACTTTGAGTAGCACAATACTTCTCTAAGGTGGATTTGCTGTCTGGATTATTTCATGTAAGGTTGATGAAGGAAGATATCCCCAAGACTACTTTTTGTACAAGATATGGGCACTATGAATTCATAGTATTGCCTTTCGGGCTCACAAATGATCCATCAATCATCATGGACATGATGAATAGAGTCTTTAGAGATTACCTAGACAAATTTATTATAGTCATTATATATGATATTTGGATTTACTCCAAAACTAAAGAGGATCATGAGGAGAATATAAAGACTGTACTAAAGACCTTACGGAAGGAGAAGCTCTATGTAATGTATGGAAAGTGTGAGTTTTGGTTGAAGGAGGTCTCATTATTGGGCTATATCATCACAAGAAATGAGAATCTGTGGATTCCTCCAAAACATATGCAATTGAGGGATGGATGAGGCCAACATCGGTAATGGATATCTGTAGCTTCTTGGGTTTAGATGGATATTATTGACAATTTGTGGGAAATTTTCATGATTGTACAACCCTCCTACCAATCTAACTCAGAAGGGAGTAATGTTTTTTTGAAGTGATGAATGCAATGAAAGCTTCAAGGTTTTGAAAAAGAGCCTTATCACTGCACCCATGCTCACATTACCAACAAGTGGAGAACTTTTTGTGGTATTCAGTGATTCTTCAAAGAAGGGCATGTGATGCGTGTTGATGAAAAATGACAAAGTCATTGCCTATGCTCTAAGGAAATTGAAAGTTCAGAATAGAACTATCCAACACATGACCTCGAGTTGGCTACAGCGATCTTCTCTTTGAAAATTATGCAACATTTTTTTTGTGGAGAAGTGTGAAATATATATGGACCACAAAATCCTCATGTATATATTCACACTAAAAGAGTTGAACATGCGCCAAAAAAGATGGTAAGAGCTCATCGAAGACTATGACTACTCAATTCATTACCACCCTGGGAAAACGAACCAGGTGATGGATACCCTAAGTAGAAAGGGCCCAATGATTATATCATTGATGTGAATTGAAAAAGATCCAATCATCATAGATTTAATAAAGATGAACATGGGAATCATCATGAAATGAGCATCATCAATCCTTCCATAAATGATTTCTTAACCATCACTTTTGGAAATGTTAAAGGATGATCAAAATGATGATGTGGGAATTCAGAAAAAAGTTGAAGCTATTTTAAAAGGGAAATCATAGGAGTTTAATGTTAATGAAGAATGAATTGTGAGATTTTGAAAAATGATATGTGTTCCACAAAGTCCAAAGTTGAAGAAGGAACTTTCGGATGATGCACATAGTTTAAATTTATCTATTCACCCAAGAAACATAATTATGTATCTAGATCTATGAGAGCATTATTAGAGAGATAATATGAAGAAGGAGATCACTGAATATACATCAAAGTGCCTGGTGTGTCGGCAAGTGAAGGCGGAGAGGCCGAAGTCTAAGGG
Organism: Viscum album; assembly: GCA_963277665.1. Classification (NCBI taxonomy): domain Eukaryota; kingdom Viridiplantae; phylum Streptophyta; class Magnoliopsida; order Santalales; family Viscaceae; genus Viscum; species Viscum album. The sequence continues at coordinate 1,229,578,113 of OY728145.1, read as the reverse complement.
GATGATGCAACCATTTCCCATACCAGAATGGAAATAGGAGAACATCACCATGAACTTGGTCACTAGAATTTTGAAGACATCCAAAGGCGACAATGCATCCTGGGTTATTGTGGATTGTCTTATAAATGATGCACACTTCATTACTATTCAGGAGGATTTTTCATTGGATCAACTGGTACGTATATATATTAAGAAAGTGGTAAGTCTACGTGGATTACCACAATCTATTGTGTCTGATTGAGATCCAAGATTCACCTCTATGTTTTGGATGAGTCTTTAACATGCTCTGAAAATTGAACTAAACTTCAGTACGACCTATCATAGTCAAACTGATGGCCAATCCAAGAAGACAATCCACACGCTTGAGGACATGTTGAGATCATGCTCAATGGACTTTAAAGAAGGATGGGATCAACATCTTCCTCTGGTTGAGTTCTCTTATAATAACAGTTTCCACACGAGCATCCAAATTGCACCATATGAAGCCCTTTATGGGAAAAGGTGCATAACACCAGCGTGTTGGGATGAGGTTGGTGAGCATAAGTTGCTTGGACCAGAAATGGTTGAAGAAATGGTGGAGAAGGTGAAAACGATTCAGTAGCATATCAAGGCATCCCAGAGTCGATAGAAGAGTTATGAAGATAATTTTTGATGAGTCCTTGAGTTTAAAGTTGGATACATGGTATGTCTACACATATCCTTAGGGATGAAGGTCATGAGGTTTGGAAATAAGGGAAGTTATGTCCAAGGTACATGAGCCCCTTCAAGATTCTTGATCGTGTCAGGGGTTTGGCCAATCGACTAGAACGTCCCCTACTATGGAAAATGTATATGATGTCTTTCATTTATCCTTCTTAAGGAAGTACATACTGGACCCTTCACATGTACTCTCTTCAAAGGCAGTACATTTAGAGGATGAAATTTCTTAAGAGGAGCAACTAGTGAAGATCTTATATCATAGAGAAATGGTTCTACGAAATAATACAATTCCCCATGTCAAGGTGTTTTGGAGAAACCAAAAGTGAACAAGTGACCTGGGAGACATGGGAAAAGATTATTCAGTGTTACCCACATCTATTTTAGTGTGGGAAAAGGAAATTTTGAGGGAGAAAGTTCTTAAGGGGGGACAATTGTAACGACCCAAACTTTCATTAACGGAAATCCCTCCTGCTCTAATTAAATGTATATTTATGTAAAATGTTTATATAAAATGTCAAATTATTTTGTTTTATGTTTTGGGATTTTAAAATATTGTTATGAATTGTGACCATTGCTAATATATTACTTGAATAGTGATCACTGTATTATTATAAATATAGGGCTTTAACAAGCCCAATTTACTCAGACAAAGGAACCGATTGCCTCATCCAGTAGACATGCCCAATATGAAGCACATTTGTTAGAGCTCTGATAGGAGGTGGCATCATTGGGATTCACACTTGACCAAGCCCAATCTATGGTTGAATACATTATACTCAAGTGGGATAGCCTATGAGAGAAGTGGAAGTTGATAGAGATTACCACACGAGTAATGTTATCCAAGCAACCTCATGAGTTGGTCACCATCAAACACCATACCCTTGTTCTTATGAGGGGGTTATAAGGGTTTGTGTAACAATACATTAGCCCTATTAATATCTGTGTTTTTTGTATATAGTAATGAATATACATTAATTTTATTAATGTTTCTTTATAAATAGTTTTAAAAGAACATATAGTATTTTGAGTTAATGTTCTAAAAATAAATATATATTGAGGAATTAATGGAATTATTCAATTAAATATTAATTTAATAAAATATTATTTTTATTAAATATAAATGAGCATATAATTTTATAATTACAATATTAATTTTCATTCAGGTTTGAAAGCAATTATTGTCAAAACCCATGAATTTTCGATAGATTTCGGTATTCATTTTAAATGTGAACATTAAAATTTCTATAAAATTATTTAAATAAAATGAATATTATTTCTGGAATCCTGACATTGAGATTATCCAATGGTGAGTTTTTCATAATTTTCTGAGACGGTAAAATGTTTTGGTGAAAATTAAATACTGTTTAAATATAAAATATATTTTTTGACACCATATTGACCCAATTGAGAAGTAATAAAATACTATAAACATTATGTTCGGAAAATTTATGTTTTACCATTAAAATAATGAGATTTTTGGTTTTTTTGATTTATTTTACAATGATTTTGTGGACCCTCCAAGAGTTATTAAACATTTTGTCTTTAGAAATTGTTTTCCATGGGAGGGTGACTCCCCAACACATAAGCAACCCCATTACATTGAGAATATTGGACTTTGTCCACATAAAATATTATTTTCCTCTTCCCTTTTCCAAAAACCATGGTCATAAACCATGAACTGGTTTGTGGTTTGGATTAGTTTAAAATGAGATGTCTCAAACCTAAATAATAAATAATTCCCTCACCTTTCCTATATACACCCTCCCAAGATCCCCCTTGCTCCTCACTCAGAGAATTTGGAGTTCGTCCAAACTATGCCCTCAACTCCTTATAATCCTCCCAAGGTTTCCAAAGCTGCCAATAAGCCTCTCTCAAGCCTTCTGAAGCACACTTCCATGTAAGGATTTTTTTTCCTTTCTCATTTTATCAAATTTTCATTAAATTGTTATACCATTTTAATTTCAATTAAAAATGTTGGGGTATAGTTTCTCACCTCCCCCATACTTCCCTATTTAAGTTTGGATGATGGGAGACCCCATTCTCTCTCATTAAATTCCTCCCATGTACACTTGTTACTATGCCGATATTCTGAATGGAATTTCCCTCTCCTCATTTACATTCAAGAAATTATTTTGTATCATGAATCTCAATTCAAACACATCTGCTGGGACTTGTATCTATATGAACCCCTTACTTTTCACATCATGTATATATGATGATACACCCCTTTCTCTATTATCAACCATTTTTATGAGTTCTTATGTCACATCGTTATGCTGCCAAAATTACACCGTTTTTTTCCATGCCAAAGTCATCATGTAGTAAATAACATGCCCATTTCTCTATCAAGGGTATTCACCTTTATATAGATTAACTTATTGTTTAAAGCGTTTCATGTATGTATTCCACATTAATTTATCATGGAATAAAATATTATGTTTAATGATTCAATGTTTTATGATCCATGTGGTACACTTATGCATGAAATGAAATTTTTAAGAAGGGTGTGCCCTAATAGCACTCTAATGCATTGGGTAAAGTATAGTATCATGATACGTCATGTGAAGTTGGGGTTGACTCATGATAAATCAATTGTAATGAGGTCTTACTCATGCATCATGTGAAATGAGGGTTTACTCTTAATTCATGTGCAATGAGCCTTGGCTCATGCTAATTCCATGTTAATTGTTGTTGCCACATTTCCATGTTATGATTATCATGCATTATCATTCCTTTAGGTTTATGCTTCTCATTTTCTCTATTTATATGCCTATTTTATAACATGTGTTGTATTATTCATGTTATTCCATGATTATTTCCTTATTGGGATTTATAGCTCACCCTTTTCTTATGCATGTCCTCAGGTTATTCAATGCAATGCTAAGTATGAGGTAATGTAGTGGTCATGTAAAGGAAGTTTTCAATAATGATGTTTTACTTCAAGTTTTAAGATTTTGTTTAATGGTCATATTCCCCAAAGACACTAGACCTCTTTATATTCTATATTATATCAAGTAATTGTTATGTAATAAATTATGATTATTTGTTTAATAAAAATTAGGGTTTTCATACACACACTATGGAAACAAACTAGAAAAAGTCACATGATATACATGTTTCACCACCCAAAATGACAATTTAACCCGTGGAATGATCTAGAATCCCATAAACTTATATGATTCAATAAAATCACTCTGATGGATACAACGATAAGGGTATATCATTAACTTGAATTATAACATTAACAAAAATTTCTTCACCCAAAATATCTCATTATTATCTTTTGATATTTAATAATATATGAATTATCCTTTTCATCTAATTAGATAATCTCCTGATAATTATATAGTACTCTCACTCTTAAATGTTAATGCACACTCCATACTCTTAATTGTATTCTTTATGATCAATGGATAATATTTATTATATTATGTTTCTGTAGTTTTACACAATCATAAATGTTTAGTCATTTTAGATTGCATGTACTTCTATCATGACATGTGATCAACTCTCATGAATCCATCAAGGTAAATTTCTATTTCACATGGGCCACATGCTCTCTTACTAGTAACACCGTGAAAATATATTTCAAATGGATGCTTCAACATTCCCTTTATATATTCCACAATAACATCCAATTCAAACCATGTATTCTAAACAATTTCAATTTCCATATTATGACTTCACTACAATTCCAAGACAATCCACACTAGGACCAAGAGAAACATTGAAGACAACCAAACCTTTATATTTCAAAGAAGACATGGATTTTTCATATACATGTTATTCCACTTATAGCTACCCACCAATGGGTCAAATAATACATTGTATAGTTAGCAATATACTTAGATACTAAAAGGAAAATATCACAGGGCCAACTATAATTTCTTTCTTGATTGAGGTCCACATTGTGTTTCAGCCCCCAATGATATTCCATGATCCACACCAGATCTGAAATTTTTAATCACATGTATGGTCACAACATGTTGTTTCCCATAACAATTCACCATGATACCCCACATGTTCTAAAATTCACCACCCCATACCATACCCAAATCTTTGAATCTTAATTCGAGTCCACCAATAACATACAATGTAGGAAAAAATTATTAATATACATAATATTTAATAATAAAACTATTATATAATTTTTTGAGGTTGAATATATTATATGAATTCCACAAGATTATGGATTTAATATGTTTTCACACTTTCAATAATTGAATCAAAATTAAATAGAAATTGAAAAATTAAATTGACATCAATATTTTTGTGTTATTTTTGGATATATTTTAGGAGATTTATTATACATGATTTCATTTATCATCAGAATTTCATGTTTCCCTTGAGCTTGAAAAAACAAATACCTTGCTTATAAGCCTTGGATTCATCTACCCGATCCATGAATCCATTAACCTGATGACTCCAAGCTTGTTCTACATCATGGTTCCCCGTGTATTTTCTAAAGTGGTGATTCATGATTAAGGTAAGATTTTTCTTCCATTTCATATCACTAACTTCTATTCAAATAATATATGATTTATCAAGACCTTACCATAGTGATATGAATGTTATGAATTCTTTTTTTGGCCAGCTATTTTGGTGTAGCATGACATGCAAAAAACTATAGGGATAAGATCCATGTTCTTTTCTTCTTGTATGAATCTTTTTAATTTGCATGATTTTTCTTTCTACTGGATGGGATTATTATGTACCATATGTATTTATATAGGAAAACCTTATTTAACCTAATTATATATTTTTTCAACTACTATATATGAATCTCCTTCCCTATTTAGTAATAGTTATGTGTTTTAATTTTTTTTAATATTGTGTAGGCACATTGTGATATTCATGGGTAAAAGTTGGATCACATTAATGAGGAACACACCTCAGTATGTTAAGGGTTTGAATGAGTTTTTAGATATTTCAATTTCCAATCATTCTCTTGAATGGAGAATAAGATGTCCATCTCCAAAAGGTAAATTTAGAATATGGTTAAAGAAAGAGTAGATTTATGAACATTTAATATTGAATCAATTCCATGGTCAATATTTGTATTGGATTGGGCATGGAGAATAAAACATTACAGAAAGGTTGATCACTAATTTCAAACCATAGAATGACATCCCAACTTCATAAACAATAGAAAATGAAATGTAAAACCTTATAAATGATGCAATTGGAACAGAAAGAGACCACCATCAACATCAAAACATATCAGAACAACAGGATGAGGGTGCTATAAATAGTAACGTAGAAAGTGATGTTTTTTAGACTGTAGGACAACCATATCAAGATTGTAACTTATCAGTGGATCATCCTCATGATTTTGTGGGGACTAATATAAGATAAAACATCGCTGAGGAAAACACATTTCATGATTTAGTTGATGATAGAAATCAAGAGTTGTATAGTGACTATTTGAAATATTAAAAACATTCATTTATGTTGTAGTTGTACCATATCAAACGTCAATGTGGAATCAAACATAATGCAATATCCATGATATTGGAATTTTTGCGTGATTCATTTTTAGAAGAAAAGAACCCCGAGTCCTTTTATGATATGAAAAAAGTTGTTAATTGGATTGGTCTAAATTATAAAAATATACATGTGTGTCCCATTGATTGTTTGCTTTATTGGAGATCGGATTCAAGTATACTGGATTGTAAAAATATTTCTACTTCATTATGGTAGTAAATGGGTGACGTTGGAATTTTGGTTCAATATAAATTCATGAAGTTGAATAAAAGAAACACAACTATATTGGTTTTGCGATAATTTCTTTTATAGCCTCGATTGCAAAGATTATTCAAGTCATCGAAAACCTCTGAACACATGATGTGGTATTCTGTAAATAACAGTGGTGGTTTAATGAGCCATCCACAATATTCACAATCATGGATGAAATTTTATTCATTACATCTGTATTTCTCAGTTGATACTAGGAATGTTCGATTAGGATATGCTACAGATTTATTCAACCCATTTGGGACTTTAAGTAATAGTTATAGCATTTGGCCAGTTGTTTTGATCCCTTACAATCTGCCTCCATGGATGTGTATGAAAAAAATCCCTTTTATCATTTTGATGGTAATTCCTAGAAAAAAATGCCTGAAAATTATATCGATTTATACTTGAATCTGTTTATTGAAAATTTACAGGATTTTTGGAGCAACTGTGTTGAGACATTTGATGCCTCTTCTTAAAAAATATTCAAAATTCATGTTGCATTATTGTAGACCATTAGTGAATTCCTTATTCTTGGGAATTTATCTGGTTATAAAAATTGAATAGTTTTGTATTGTCCTATTTAAAACATGTATTTTGAGCACAAACAGTTACCTCATAGTAGAAAATTGTTCTTATTCTTCAATTGAAGATTTTTCGTTGCATCTCATAGATTTTAGCTGAATAGGTCAAAATTTAACGGTTTCATTTATCATAGACCACCTCGAAATTTTTTATTTGGTTCTAAAATATTGAAACAATGTGGAAATATTGAAACATAATTTGGGAAGGTTTGTCATTTGAATGATAGTAGTAAACGGGTTCGAAGTGCTTCATCAAGTGAAATTGGAACGCAACAATGGAAGAAAAAAAGTATATTCTTCAAACTTATGTATTGGTAATTTAATTTATTGCAACATAGTATTAATGTGAATGCATATTAAGAAGAATGTATGAGACAATTTGATTTTCACATTTATTAATGAGCATGGAAATTCTAAGGATCATCTCAATGCATGCAAAGAATTACATGTAATGACCATAAAACGTGATCTCTGGCTACATGAAAATGAAAAGTATGCAACAACAATTTTTTCAATGAAAAATAGGGATAATGATATATTCCTTTGAATTTTAATGAATGTGAAGGTATCTGATGGGTATTCATGTAACAACTCGGGGTGTTTTGACATAAATGATTATATGTTACATTGATTGATGAGTCATGATTCACATATTCTATTACAACAGTTACTAACATTGTCATTGCATATATTATTACCTAAAGAAATAACTATTTTTGTACTCCAGTTATACACATTTTTCAGAAAACAATCTGAGAAATATCTACATCCATTCCTCTGGTCCACATGGATTAGATTAGGACATTTATTATTATTTTATTAAAAGAAAGGTTAAATGAGTTAAATTCAATGTTTAATAACTAAACAATTTTTAATATAAGGTTACACATAATATATATTCGACTATAAATATTAATTTGAAATCTAAAAATTATTCCTATATAATGGTATTTTATTTATAATTTTTATACATTAAATAAGTTAATTTATTTATGACACAATGATGGTGCAATAATTAACTTACTAAAGAATGATTAAAATAATTTATATTATAAATATCCAATTAAATGAAATTTGTTACTTTTGATGAATTCCACAAATATTATAGGTTAATATGATATTTTAGGTTTTATTAAATAATTTTATTTAATAGTAATCATGTTTTTATGATTTTCACAAAAATAAAATATTAAATAGTGTCAAAATTGACATTATTGATTTTTTAAAAAATTACTATATTATTAATGGATATAATATTCAAAAATATCTAAGTATCATCAAAAGAACATATATAAGGTTATATATATTAATAATTAACCACTTGGGGTTCTCTTGGATGTTTATTGTTAGTTTATTAACTCTGTAATATAAAAATACAATGAGACATGGTAAATGACAAACTATTTAACGAAGAGTTAAATCTAAAATATAAGGTTAATATGGGGACATAAAAATCTCTAAAGCCTATATGTTGAGAGTTTTTCAACCCATACCTTCCTTATCCTCTAAATGAATCATTTTTGAGCGATTATAAACCGAAAATTATTTTATTAAAAAATAATATTTCAAGCTTTTCCAAAAGTGACCCTAACCTCTCTTATAAAAAGGAACATCCCATTCACTTAATTTCACACCTCCAGAGCATTTAGGCTTGGAAAACAACTTCCCACATATCCTCCCAACTTTCCTCTGTTCATCCTAGAGGCTTCATTTGGTCAGAAAGCCAACCTAATTATCTCTTTTGATCAAATCAAAAGAGAGAACCTGTAGAAGAGGTAAATATTTCATCACCTCTTTCAAGTTCTTTCCTTCATCCACATTCTCTTTATTTTTTGTATCCATTTTAAAATAATAAGTTTAGTATATTAAATATATTTGGATGTTATTATAAAAATTTTACAACCATATTCATTATTCAATCCATCATATGAATGAAAAAGTCTCCATACATGTGTACATATGACTTTCCATCTCCACATCGTGGTGTAGTTTGTTATTCAAAAACATCATTATTTGGATTGGTATAGTAATGAATATAACTAATTTTTATAATACATATAACATTTTAATGATTCATTATATATGATATACCATCCAATTACATACAATTTCAACATCAAAATAATGAAATTGTCACTTGTGCGTAGGTACGGATTACCGTCTCCACGAACGCGATGAGATTCATTCCCCATCATAATCATTAAAGAATAATTTTCATTTTATGATTGAATGTAATTTTTAAGAACATAATATCATTCAGTATATGAATCAAATACATCTTCTTCATAAAAAAATTTCTTACATAAACAATCATATAAAGCAAATGAATCACTTAAACACCTAAAACGATGATACTACTGAAATATTATTAATAAAGCAAAACTAAAGGGTCATATATGATATGATATTTATATATATAGTTCTTTTAAAATTTAATAACAATTTAATAACTATTATACAGGATTTTAACATACCACAACCAATGAAAATTACAATATAATGGTTAATTTAACAATATCTTTATTATCTGAGGTTGTTTTTACTTAAGTATCTACTGGGACCTGATTATCATCCACATCCGTGTGTTTATTAAAAATGTAATTCAAAACATTTTTAATATTTTCTATATTATGTGTTAAATTTATTTATAACCTTATTTGACCATATATTTTTTGAAAGGAATCTTTTTATAAATTTCCAAACTAGGTACTTTATGACCTTTTTGACAAAAATAAGGTAAAAATGTATTTTTTACCTTATACGGTGGGTGTGGCTGTTTTCTGTAATTATATCATATTCTAAGCATCGCATAAAAGCTTATAATAATATTTTCAAAATAAATTTTTTCTTTTATAATTATTTTACTATTAAATTATTTCAAAATTGAAAGAGATATTTCTCTTAAAAAATTCGGATTTCATCTATGTCAACATCCTTTGATGGATTTTAAGCGTGTTTGTGGTTGATATTTTATGATAAAAAAATACGTATTTTATTGAAGTTTATGTGATATTTTTGACTATGGATGTGTTATTTTTACACAATTCAGGGTTTAGAGATAATGTATTGACATTTAGTATGCTAGATTTAATACGAATGTTTCTCTTATAGTTAAACCTTTTCAAATGAGAAATGCAATGGACATAGTATGTGATGGGTGGAGTCCAATATATCTCCTCGAAGAATTGGTAGGTATCATGAGACAAACTGGTGTCTTGGAACAAGGCCATGAAAAATACTTATTTCTAGTCTCAGAACATGGCCTTGACTATGTGGTTAGGAAGATAGGCATTATGTATTCCATCATTTTGAAAGATGCTATTGATATTGCATGTGATTATTTGACTAGTAGAATACCCATGTGAATAGGTAAATGGAATTATTTGATTTTAACTTTTCCATATAATGCTAATGTTTATGTTTAAAAGGATTTTGTTTTAGTCTTATAAATTGCCTTAAATTTTCATGCATATTTTTGAAAGTATTCACTATATTGTTACCCTTACTGAGCATCTGAGCTAACCCATTTCTATGGTTCATATTCCCAAGATGTGAAAACAAATTATATAGTTGACATATAGAGATAGGATACAAATTTATGTGTATTAAAAAGGGGACAAAATGTTGTTCATTTTTTCATGATGTAATGTAAAACTTATAAATGTATCTAGTACTTACAAGGCTACTAAACAAATCTGTATTTTGGGACATGATTCTTTGTATCATTCCAATATTTTGTAATAATGCACCAAATCTAGGTAATATGGGTTGATGTTACATTTGGTATCATAGGAAGTTTAATACAAAACATGGATGCTATATTTAGAAAAACTCTGATTAGAGCACAATACCCTAAGATAAACTCTGAGGATTAGTATAGAAGGACTTCATAAAATTTTGGTAATATAGAAATTTTGTGCTTTTTACAAGAAATACATCCCTATCTGGATACAAGCAGGTATAGGAAGATCTATCACAGATGTACATAGGGTTAAAACCTAAAAACACCACTTTGAGCAAGACTTGAATGGGAACTGGTGCATGAAAATGGGCCTTATGCACTCTTGGATATGAAACTCTCGAATAAATATGTTTAGTATAATTCTTGTTTTATATACAAATATTTATGAAGGGTTTGTGACTATATACATCCTCATAGAAAACTTTTTCATGATTTTGGATTATATCCCTAAACTATTAAATTTATGTTAAGTGTTTTAAAAGTATGGAATTATTTGTTTCAATTCATAAAATAATCTAGTGTCTGTCATTATTTAGAAATGGAGCCAAGTTGATGGAATGGCAAATATATTCATACACGTAATAAATTTAGGGATTTCCCACTGACTCAAGATATTTATTGTGGATCTATTGATGTAACTGGTGCTAATTAGCTTTTCACTATACTGGGACAACTAACTCAGGTTATGAATAATAACTTTACATCTATAGAGCGCTATGATCCAAAACATGGAAGGTCAATTTTAGACCTATTCATGAGTAAAAGTACACCAACATTCAATGGGAGTACAAATACATGATAATCTGAGAAATGGATAAATTCCTAAGGGAAAATATTCCATGCTTTAGGGAGTAAAAAAAGTGAAAAAGTTGTCATGGCATTTTATCACCTCACGACAGATGCATATCAATGGTGGTCATTAATCTAAAACACAAAGGAAGATGAATATGTATCAAACATGTAATGGAGGGATTTTAAATATATTTTCATAGAAAAATACATTCCTCATGACCATCAAGAGGATATAGAAGGAAAATTTATGATTCTGAGGAAATAAGAGGATGAGAATGTCTCAAAGTATGAGGCTAACTTTACATGGTTACCAAGGCATGCATAAGATTATATATGCAACCCATGGAGTAAGATTGATTGATTATTTGATGGGTTAAAACATTTTCTCCATCGAGAATTGGTCTAACAATCCTTCTCATCATACGAAGATATTGTCTCATGCGCTATCAATACAGAAAAGGAATTCTCTAAGTCATATGACTTTAAAGCAAAGCAAGAAAAAAAGAGATCTGTTGAACATTCTATAGATGGAAATAAGGGGAATATGGGAAAAGTTTAATATCCATCATATATTTAATGTGGGAAGAAACAGACCGGTACTTTCCTGAAGGGAATAGGAATCTGTTACAAGTGTGGTGAAAAAGGCCACCATGCTCGTGATTACAAGGGGAAGAAAGAGGTTGTCAATGTTGAATGCTACAATTATAGGGAAAAGGGGAATTATGAAAATAAATATCCAAAGGTCCAAGGGAAGTTACCTAAGAAAATTACAATGGAGCAAGGATAGGCTTATATAATCACTACTGCTGAGGTTGAAGCTCTAGAAGACGTGGTGGCCTGTAATTTAATTGTTTTCTCAAATTTATCCTATGCTTTATTAGATTCTGGATCATCTCATTGTTTTATATCTTCTAGGTTTTCTAAGAAAATTAGATATTTACAATTTGATTTCACAATGCAGTTGTCAGTAAAAACTCCTAGGGAAGTATCATTACAATAATGTTTAGTGAATTAGTTCTTATTAGGGCATATAAATGTTCTTTATCTGCTAATATCATCATCAAACCCCTGATTAAATTTGATATAATCCTTGGTTTGGATTGTATTTCGGACCATGATGCGAAAAGTTATTATAAAATGAAGGAGGTTACAATTCTCAAGGATGATAATGAGTACCTTATCTTTAGAGTAGAAACGTCACCGCCAAAGACTTATCTAGATCCACCGCCAATAGCTCAAATAAATTCAATTATTGGAGAGGAAGAGAATGAAATAACTATGGGTTGGGAAAGGAATGTTCAAATAGGGGATGTACCTATTGTTTAAGAATTTGTTTATGTGTTTCCTGAAGTTTTACCTGGACATTATCCATAATGGGAAATTGATTTCTCTATTGATTTAATTCCTAGTTCAATCCCACATAGAATACCCCTTATAGAATGATCACTGTGAAATTAGTGGAACTAAAGAAACAACTAGAGGAATTGAGTAATAAGGTATTTATTCCCCCTAGTGTGTCCCCATGGGGAGCCTATTTTTTTTGTTAAGAAAAATGATGGATATATGAGTTTGTGCATTGACTACATGGAGATCAATGCCATTACAATAACGAACAAGTATCACATACCTCACATTGATGATTTATTGGACCAAATTGAAAGAGCTAAATATTTTTCAAATATTTTCCTTCGATCTAGATATTATCAGCTGTGTGTGTAGAATGAAGGTATTCTAAAAACTACATTTCGAACTAGGTACGGGCATTATGAGTTTACAGTAATGCCTTTTGGATTGACTAATGCACCATCTATCTTTATGAATCTATTGAATAGAGTTTTCAAGTAATATATAGATGACTTAGTGGTGGTATTCATTGATGATATTATAGAATACTCAAAAAGCTATGAATATCATGAAAATCGCTTGCACATTATCCTAAGGACTCTTAGAAGAAATGTATTTTATGGGAAATTTAGCAGGTGTTAATTTTAGATTTTGGAGATTTCCTTTCTTGTCCATATTTTCTCTAAGGACGGAATATCTTTTGATCCTTCAATTTCCAAGGCCATCAAAGAATGGCCAGCACTGACAAGTATAACTGAGGTACATAGTTTTATTGGTTTATCCTGTCATTATCAATGATTTGTCCAAAATTCTGTCTAGTTGAATAACCCATTAACCAAGATCACACGTAATGGGATTAAATTTGTCTGAAAAAAAGAGGGTGAATAATATTTTGAAGAACTAAAGAGATTATTAGTCAATGCTCTTATCTTGACTCTACCATTAAGGAATAATGGGTTTTTTATTTATAGTGATGCTTCAAAGAAAGTACATGGTTGTGTCCTTATGTAGAATGATAGAGTTGTTGAATATGCATCACTACAGCTAAAAATTCCTGAACAGAACAATCCCACTCATGATCTTGAGTTAGAAGTTGTAATATTTTCTCTGAAAATATGGAGACACTATCTCTATGGTGAAAAAAGTTTAGATATATACAGATCACAAAAGTTGGAAGTATATTTTCTCACAAAAAAAGACTCAACATGAGGCAATGGAGATGGATTAAACTACTCAAGGATTATGATTGCACAATACACTACAACATGTGAAAGGAAAATAAGGTGGTAGATGCTTTGAGTAGAAAGGACCATGGTGTTTTGAACATAATGATAATTGAATGGGATCTTATTTTAATGGATCTAGTAAAGATAGATATAGGAATAACCATGGAAGGTGAAACATAAATTCTTTTTCAAATCATTTCAAACCCATATTTACTAGAAAGGAGAAAGAGATCTCAGAATGGTGATGAAGAGTTTCAAAAGAATGTTAATGTGGTGAATGATCGGAGATTGAGTGACTTTATATATTAAAATGGGATTTTAAAATTTTGGAAGAGAATTTTTGTTCCAAATTTACCAGATCTAAAAAAGTAATCGGTGGATGGTGCTCATAGCTCTAATATATCTATACACCATGGTAGCACTAATATGTATATATTTTTGAAGAAACATTTTTGGTGGGACAACATGAAGAGGGAGATTTAAGATTTTGTGTCAAGATGTTTGGTTTTTCAACAAGTGAAATCTAGATAGAAACAACTTGGATGAGTCATGAAAACTCTTCCCATACCTAAGTAATAATTGGATAATATTATGATGGACATTTTCATGGGGTACCGAAGACTCCTAGAAGTAATGATGCAATATGGGTCATTGTTGATTGTCTTACCAATTGAACACATTTTCATACTATAAGAAATGATTTACCACTTGAACGTATGACAAGACTATATATTAATGATGTTTTAAGACTTCATGGAGTACCCCTATTGATTTTCATTGATCGTGATCCCCATTTTACATTAATATTATGGAAAAGTATTCAGATATAACTATTTATTGGACTTCATTTGAGCACTGCCAACCACCCTATAACTTATGGACAATCAGAACTGACTATTAAAACCTTAGAATACATGTTGACATCATGACCACTTGACTTTCAATGTATGTGGGATCAATATTAAACCCTGGTATAATTATCCTATAACAATATATTTCATTCAAGTATTTATATGGCATCATTCGAATCATTATATGGAAAGAGATGTCGCACACCACCTTTTTGGGATGATGTTGGTGATAGAAAACTTGTTGTCCCAGAACATGTTGAGGAAACAATGGAAAAGGTGAAGGTTATCCAAACCCACATCAAAGCATCCGAAAGTTGGCAAAAGATATATGAGGAATACCAATGGAAGGATATGGAATTTTATGTAGGAAACCATGTTTTCTTCATGGTATCTCCACAGAAGAGTGTTATACATTTTAGCAAGAAGGTTAAATTGAGTCCTAGGTACATTGAACCATTTTAAATTCTAGAATTAATTGAAGTTGTAGCTTACCATTTAGAAATGATGCCATGTCTCTCTAAAGTTCACAATGTATTCCACATATCACTGTTGAGAAAATACATCCCTGACCCAACACATATACTCACCTATGGAGAAGTTGAACTGGAACCTGATATGTATTATTTTGAAGAACCTGTTAGAATTCTTGATAGAAGGGAATAAGTGATGAGAAACTGGATGACTCATCTGGTAAAAGTTCTACGAAAAAACCATAAGATGGGAGATACAGCGTGGGAATAGAGGGAACTTATTATGAAGAACGACCCGAATCTTTTTATGTATTAATATTCTAAATTATTGATCATGAAATGATATTAAAGAAGGGAGAATGTAACACCACAAGCTTCCACAATACGTTTCCCTTCGAATAATTCAATAGCTTGCATTGTTCGATATTTCTAGATTCTAACACACCGCAACCAATCAATCCAGCCCTTATAAATACTAATACCCACTTTTTTGAAATTTTATAAATTTTTTCATTCAAAATAGCCATCATATTTTGGTTCTAAATATTGAAATTAGTTAAGGGTAAATATTTGGTATTTTTATAAAAACATTCAATTTTTTATGAATAATGAAAAAAACTATGTTATTAGTTAAAACCAACATTTTATTTAAATTATTTTTAATTTATTTTTAATTTGTTTCAGTTCAAAATAAATAAATAATACCTAAATATTTTCAATTTAATTCACTGGATTCATTTTATAATAAGCTTAGATATGTGAAAATTTTATTGAACATTTTACCATCTTTTAGCCACCTCCGAGGAGCATTTTCAAACTTGCATAAAACATAATTGTACAACATTTATGAGTTGAATTTCAAAACTCTGAGAGACAAGGTTGATATCTGTATGTAAAATGTTGTTCAATAAGATGAAAATATTTTTTTTGGTGAATGGTAACTTTGACATTTATTGACCATTGTTAAAAGTAAATAGGGTAATAAACGGTAAAAATGATATCATAATTACCCAAACACATTTCCTAATTTTTTGGATAAGTGTTACTCAACCAGAAACAAGATTAAAACTAAAATATGATCCCCTTTGGTCAACATGGATTTGATTAGGACATTTATTATTATTTTATTTAAAGAAGAGTTAAAAGAGTTAAATTAAAAGTTTAATAAATAAACCATTTTTTATATAGGGTTACACACAATATAAACTCTACTATAAATATTATTTAGAAAGATAAATAGATTTCATAGATAATTGTATTTTATTTATAATTTTTATAACTTAAGTAATTTAATTTTTTTATGACATAATGATGATATAGTAATTACCTAATTAAAAACATTAAGATAATTGATATTATAAATATCCAAGTAAATGTAATTTGAAACTTTTGATGAATTAAACTAATTATCCATTTTTATATGACATTTTAGGGTTGATTAAATAATTTTTTTCTATGTAATCATTATTTTATGATTTTTACAGAAATCAAATACAAAAATTATGTCAAAATTGACATAATTGAGTTTTTAAAACAAATACTATATTATTAATGGATATAATAATAATAAAAATATAGGGGTATTCTAAAGGAAAAAGATAAGGTTATATATATTAATAATGAACCAATTTCTGTTCTATTGTATGTTTATAGTAATTTTATTAACCATATAATATATAAATACAAAGTGACATGGTAAATGAAATTTTTTTTAACAAAGTGTTAAATCTAAAAGATAAGGTTAATATGGTGACATAAACCTCTATAAAACCTATTGGTTGGTAGGTTTTAGACCAATCCACACCATAGACTCTATATAAATCATATTCGAGCCATCAAAAACCAAAAATGTCTATATTATAAAATAATATTTGAAGCTTTTCCTAAAGTGACCCTCACCTCTCTTATAAAAGGGAACATTCTCTTATCTAAATTTCACACCTCAAAAGCCTTTTGGCTCAGCCATAACCTTCCCAAATATCCTTACAAACTTCCTATATTCATTCTAGAGGCCTTCCTTTTTTTCATATAGCCATACTAAGGAGCCATATTGATCAAATCAAAAGGAATAACCCGAAGAAGAGGTAAATATTTCATCACCTCTTTCAAGTTATTTTCTTCTTCTACATCCTTTTTCATTGTGTTTTCCATTCTAAAATAATAACTACAGCATATTCAATATTCTGTTATGATATTATAAAAATTTTAAAACCGTATTTCATATCATAACAATCATATTAATGAAAAATTCACCATACTTGCGTACGTACGGCTTACCGTCTTCACGTCCTGGTGTAGTTCGTTATTCAAACACTTCATTATTTCAATAGGTATAATAATGAACATAACTAATTTAAATAATAAATATAAAATTTTAATGATTCTGTATATATGATATACAATCCAATTACATATGACTTAACCATCAATATAATGATATTGTCACTTGTGCATACGTATGGATTACCCTCTCCACAAACGTGATGAGATTTTGTCCCCATCGTAATAATTCAAGAATAATTTTTATTTTATGATGGAAAATAATGTTTATGAACATAATATCATTCTATATATGAATCAAATATATACTGTCTATAACAGACATGGCCTTCATAACCAATTATATAAAGGAAAACTAATCAGTTAAACACCCGAAACTATGATACTATAGAAATATTTTTAACAAAGAAATATTATAGGGTCATATATGATGTCATATTTATATATATATAGTTTTTTTTATTAAATAACAATGATTAACTATTATAAAGGATTTTAATTTACCCACAAAGGTAAGGGTTAATTTCACAATCTCATCATTATCTGAGGATTTTTTACGTAAGTATCTATTGGGACCTCTTTATCAACCACATCGGTGTTTTCTTAAAAATATGATTCAAAACATTTTTACTATTTACTATAATATGGGTTAAATTCATTTATACTGTTATTTTACTGAATATGTATTGAAATTAATCTTTCCATCATTTTCCATAGAATGTACTCTATGACCTTTTCCACAAAATTAAGGTAAGAATGCCTTTTTTTAAGTTATACTACTAGTGTGGCTATTTTCCACCATTATATCATCATCGAAGCTTACCATAAAAGATTATAATAATATTTTCAAAATTAATGTTTTCTTTTATAATTACATGAATGTTAAATTATTTCAAAATAGAAATATATATTTGTCAAAAAAAGTTTTGATTTCATCTATGTCAACATCCATTGATGTATTTTAGGCTTGTTTAAAGTTGATTTATTATGATACAAAACTTCCTTATTGTATTGAAGGTTATATGATATATTTGACTATGGATGTGTCATTTTAAAACCATTCATGTTTTATTGATAATATATTGACATTTCATATGCTATTTTTAATATGAATGTTTATGTTATGTTTAAACCATTTCATATTAGGAATAAATTAGACTTAGTAACTGATGGGTGGAGCCCGCTATAGATCCTCAATGCATTGGTAGGTCACATGAGACAAACCAGTGTCTTGGAATAATGCCTTGACAAAGTCTTATTTTTTAGTCTTTCCACAAGTCCTTGACTATTTGGTTATGAAGTATGACATTATGTATTCCATCATTATGAATGTGGATATTGATATTTCATGTGATTATTCTACTAATAAAATATATTTATGTTAATAAGTAAATGAAATTATTTGATTTTATCTTTGCCATATTATAATGTATTTTATGTCTAATAGTATTTTTTTTATTCATATACATTGCCTTAATTTTTCATGCTTATTTATGAATGTTTTCGCTATATTATAATCCATACTGAACATCTAATCTCACCCTTTTCTATGCTTTATTTTCCCAGGATGTGAAGAAGTATTTTATAGTTGACCTGCAGGGATAGGGTAATGATTTATGTTTGTTTAAAATGTGAAAATTGTTGTTGATGATTTTATTTCATGATGTAATATAAAACTTATGAATGTATCTAGTACCTCCATAGCTTCTAAACTGATCTGTCTTTCAGGATATGATTCTTTGTATCGTGCCAATCTTATGTAATAATGCACCGACTCTTGGTAACTGAGGTCAAGGAATTACAATTAACTTTTTTCTATATACTTGGATGATATTGAGACAAGATTTAATCGATTTTGACTTATTGATGACACATCACCCCAATCTCAAATAAATCTGAAATCAAAAATATTTTCTAGTATTGTTCGATCTGTTGGAAGGACCTCAAATCTGACACTGAGAGAATTGGAATTTTTACAAGAACATAGATATGTGCTTCTAAATAGTGAAATTGAAGATTCATTTATTTAGGTGTAGAGGGTAAAAATAAAGAAATTAATGAGAGTCTAAACATGAATTGAGACAGATATAACGAAATCAGTTAATATAGATCTTGTATAATGTTTCGCATGATGTTTATGTTCATAAATATTGCAATAAATAAGAATAAAAGTTTGACACATATATTTTGTAAATCTAATAAAGTATATATTTTTTAGATCACGAATACTGATACTCGAGCATATTTTTTAAGATATTTTTTGTTTCTAGCTCTAGGAAAATATGTTAGAATGTTTGACGCATACAACTTGAATGGATTTAGATTTAATTCTGTCAATCGAGAAGAGTGTTTGAAAACAAAGAATAGTGGTATGTTTAAATTTACTAAAGTGTTATATTATGGAAAGATGGAATATATTATTGAAATAAACTACCAGGGTCATTTTTCAGTTATTTTATTCAAATGGAATTGGGTTGATATTATCAGAGGTGTTAAAAGAGATTCGTTGAAATATACTTATGTAAACTTCTCTCACTTGATGGAAGTTTGTAATCAAGAACTGCATGATGTATATATCTTATCATCACAAGAAAAAAATGATATACCATGTTAATGATGTTGTGGATTTAGGGTGAAGTGTAGTTTCTCACGTTATACAAAGATATTTGTATGATATGGGTGATGAAGTACATGATTTAACCTCTATACATGAATTTCATCAACAACAAGAAGAAGAATTATTTGTCCATAATGATATTGAAAATATTAGTCTTGCATGGATGAATGATGTGGATGAAGTAATGGAGTAGGAAACCAACATGATTGAAGGGTAAAATGATTTAATTTTCAATTATTTATTCATTCAACAACTGCATATTTCATTTTTGTAGTCATCCATTATCATTATTATGTATATTTTCTTTGTTAGTACTGGGTATCTATTATCATTTTTTAATTTTCATTTTCTATATAATTTTTTTGAAATATATATTCTGAACTAAATTTTATTTGACTAAATAACAGGAATTCCAAGAAGGATGTGATACACTTTTTTATCCACTTCTGTGATAGATGATGATCCATATGTCTCCCTCCCTATGACATTCTATCCACCAACGGTTGAGTTAATACGATTTCCTTATGACTTTTCCATTTCATCATGTTTGGGGGAGATTTTTGAGTCGTTATGTCCTCCTTATGAATTTTCCATTAATTCCTATTTTGAAAATCACAAACACATTATCTTAAGTCAAATTCCATTTTCCCTATGATTTTCCTTAATATGGAAAATTTTCCTTCACCAAGAAATTTTTTTCCTTACCATGTTTTCATTGTCCACATTTTAGTTTCTCTAAAATATAACTATTTTTATTCCAATGTATAATATTTGGTTTCACATCAGAATCCTAATAATTCTATAAATACTTAGATATATTGTATTTTTTTTTTCAGAATTCAAAATCAGGATCTGAATTCTCTAAATTTCAGACTCTGAATTCTCTAAAATTTAGACTCTTGAATTCTCTGAAATTCAGACTCCAAATTCTCTAATATTCCAACTCTGAATTATCTAAAATTCAGACCCCAAATTCCAAATAATTTAGACTCCAAATTACTTATAATTCAGGTTTCGAATTACTTAGAATTCAGGTTCTAAATTCCTCATAATTCAGGTTCCAAATTCCGTAGAATTTAGACTCTGATTTCTATAGAATTTTGACTTTGATTTCCTTCATAAAAAATCCAAATATTCATGCAATATAGAATCCGAATGTTTTGAGACTCTAAACCATAGAATCTAGAAATTTAGATTTTATTAAGAAACCTTATATTTCATACCTTTGTTATTGGTATAAGACGATGTCGTGCGTTTTTTTTATTTAGTAACCATTTTTTGAGTGATATGTGTATAAGTCCCTCTGAAATTCAAGGTAGATATTACTGTTGTAGGAGGGAGCTGACCGTTGAAGATGTTCTTATAAATAAGCGCTTATTTGAAAGAGTCCACACTATTATATGACTCTAGAGATTACATGCTAATGAAGTGATTTTTAGAGAGAGAATATCATTCTTAGTGCATACTGAACATCTTATCCAGGATTTCTTCATGCGACATTGATTGTTTCTATGTAAAATCATGGGATTCCTGGGAAAGGAAGACAGAGGTGACAACAACCATGAATTTTGAGGGATTGTAGAAATAGAAATAGAGACTCCGATATTCATATCTAGGGCTTACCCTTGTATGGGTAAGACAGACATTCTAAAAAGTATAAATCAAGGGACCTTTATCCAAGGCTGTCGAATACCCTACATATTGGGTTAAAAGATTTAATACTTATTACATGTAGTGTTTCAAGTTTTGTTTCTGGTGCATTTTGATTCTAAAGGAATGTATAACTATCATATACTTTCGTATACTTGTATAATCTGATTTGTATGACTTTATAAACTTTAAGGTAGAATCGTTGTCCTTGTAAACTTTTCTCAACTTTCATTTTAGGAACTATATTTTCAGAATCATACAACCCTGTAAAATAAATATGCCTTGTGAATTTACCGTGTTTAACCTTGTTAAACAATAGAATGTTTTATCCAACTTTAAAGGTTATTAAGGATTTTTTAATGTATACAATTCACCCCCCCTCTTGTATTTTTGATCATCTACATCATCATTTTGACCCTATAATTTGTATCAAAGGGCCAGTATCTGAAATAGTTATATTCACATATATGTTTTCTTGCACATGTTTTTCATTGTTCTATTTTTTCCATTTTTTAGATAGTTTTATTCTTGTTTACAAACTTTTACTACTAACAATTTTGTTTGGAAAGATATTTTTTCTTTGAGATGACAGGAATGTATGTTGGTTCAATTGATAATCGTAATCCTACAAGACAACTTATTTTTGATGGGAATGATTATGAATATTGGAGAGATCGTAGCTAGACATTTTTCATTAACACAGGAGTTGACGACCTTGTTTTGCTTACTGAAGATTACATGATTACTGATAAGGAAGTCAAAACATTTACTAATCAAGAAAAGTCAAAATATCAACTAAACTATAAGGTATGCAATACTTTCCTCTATTCCATGACCAGAAATATATATAGCCAGATTACTTCTTGTGAAGTTTCAAATTTTATTTGGAAAGAGCTTGAAGTAACTCATTTTGGTACTTCAAATGTTATTGAAACTAGAATAGTTATGCCCAGGGTAGAGTATCATGGTTATTTATTTCATTATGGAGAACCTATATGTACGGTACAACAGAGATTTATGATTATTGTTAACTGTTTACAATCTAAAGGTGAAAACGTCTTTAGATGACGAGGAACCTCTGAAATAGATTATAAACGTCACTCCTTATGAGTGGGAATCAAAGAGAACAACTATTTATGAGAATAGAAAAGTCTCACAGATTACTCTTGATGTGATTTTTAGAACTCTTCTTCAATATGATACCAGAATGAAAAGAGATGTTGATCTAAATAAGAAGAAGAATGGAAATGGAACTTTTTCTTTTACAACCACTTTTAATCATATGAAAGCCAAGACTCCTAAAAGAGTTACTAGATGGAAGTCTAAGAATGTTTCTTTTTTATCAGAATCAAGTGAAAGTGAACATTCTGATAATGAACTAGCTAGTATTTTTGAAGGATGAACAAGACAGTTGGAAAGAAAAACTGTTAGTATAGATAAAAGTAAAAAAGAATGAATGGATAAGAATGACTCTAAATTCACTTGTTATGAATGTAAAATAGTAGGGAATAAAAGGCCAGATTATCATATGCTTAAGAGAAAATATAGAAAGTAAAATATTTCTAAGAGGATTATAACGAAATACTACAAGGCTAAGACTACGAAATGTTTGAAAGATAATGACACATGGAGTGCCAGTGGTGGAGACTCTTTTAATTATTCCTCAGAGTATTAATCTTTTTGACAGAATAATCATGGTCTATATGCCAAGTTACTTATTAAATATCATTATTTAATGGAAAAGGTACACAATGTTGAATCTGTGACCAATGAATCCTTGAAATATAATTATAGTGATAGTAAATATTATGAATCATCAAATAAAGAATCTTTTTCTGATGAAAATAATAATTTACCTACTTATGAAGAAGTTTATAGGTTTTCTATGCTCCTTGAGGATGAAAATTAAAACATCCAAAAAAGTCTGATAACGAAAATTATATGATTTCTATTCTTTATATAAAAATATCAGATCTTTCTAAATATCTTGATAAGAAAATTTTTGATTTTGAAAATATTTCAAAAAACCTTGAGAAAGTTAATTCTGAGAAGGATAAACATCTTAAGGATCAAGAAAAAGTAATTTCTAAGAAAAATGTTTTTGAGATAAACTCTAGTGCTAAAACTAATGTTTTTGAAGATAATAATTTGGTTATAAGACTTAATTAAGAAATATTTTCTTTTAGGATGTGTTTTTCAAATTATGCCTTAGGAAAGGCAAATTTTGATAAATGTTATTCCAAATTAGACTTCAGAAAATTAATTCTGGTTTTGGTTATAATAGTTAAAAACCAATTCTTAGTAACATTAATATATATTTTTTTAAAATTGGGTGCGTTGGTTAAAGACCAAGACACAGATTATTATTAAAAAATGGTAAACTACAAAAGTCTGATATATGGAATTTTGTTACAATCTCTTTCATACAGAGGTAGGATGAAAACTGGAAAATTATCAAACCATGTAACGTCCTGGTTGATACCTTTATTAGCAAGATCATCCCCCACCATATTAGCTTCATGGTATGCCTGAGTTTCAATATATCTAATATGCTGAAGGGAGTCCATGAAGCTCATCCAACAAGAGGTGAGTGCCCAGGAGAGATGGAGCACACTATTCCAAATAGCTTGGACAATGGTGGTGGAGTCACTCTCAATCCAGATGTAGCCCCAGCCCTTACTTTGAACAAAATAAATATCCTTAATCACTACCATCATCTTAGCTTCTAAGGGAGTGGTGCTAGCATAGCCTCTATAGAAGCACCCATGGTAGTGGCCTAGATAATCCCTACAGATAGCTCCAAAATCAGCTAGACCCGGGTTCCCCTTCGAGGATCCATCAACATTAATTTTTATCCAACCCGGAATAGTAATTTTCTTGAAGTCTTCAATAAATTGATGAGGTTTTTTGTTGATCCCTGCAACTCTGAGATGTCTAATGATCACAAAGTCCTCAATAGAATTGTTGAAATTGGCATTATGAATCGATGTAGCATATCTGATAGCATGGAGAATTCTCGAACGACCTGTAACAAAATTTGATGAGTGCCCATTATGAATAATATCATACGATCATACCAGATATTGTGGAGGAGCTCAGCAACTGCCACTAGAAAAATCTTCTTTATTTTCTTCTAGGTGTTGAGCTCCATACAACATTTAAAATAAGAAATAATCGAGTTAGAATGAATCCTTATGCAATCAAACAAGTCAGTAATAATTTTCTAGAGAGCTGTAGAAGTAGCACAAGATAGGAACAAGTGATTGATATCCTCCCTATGTTGATGACACATTTGAAATTTGGATCAAAGTTGGATACCAAAGGTTTGGAGGCAGACCTCAGTAGGAATCCAATTATGAGAAAACCGCCAGATGAAATTAAGCCTAGAGGGTTTGATCCAATGATTGTCAAAATGTTTGAGCCACCCAAAAGTATTTTTGGAAGAAGAAAAATTGTGCTTATAAAAGGCTTTATAATCCAAGATACCATTATGTGAAGGTTCCAAAACTAGGAAATCATCTATATTAATGAAAGAATGACTATCAACCACATGCCTAATGGAATCTGGGAGAATGGGTAGGTGCCCATTAATCATATCATGAATGCAGAGATTTATGGTATCTAGAGGAGAGTGCGGAGGCAGCATAGAGATCAGGGCAGATCCATTCTAATTGTCAAGCCAGAAGTTCAACGAGGAATTTTTACTGACCATCCATTTAGAGATAAGAAAAATTTTCTTGATAGGATTCCCTGATTGAAGGCCAAATAGAAGTGCTTAAGTAACTCAAGTTGACTTTTTAAGATTATCTAAGAACCAATTTATGAGGAACTCAGTGGCCTTGCTGTTATTATTGATCAAATTCCAAGTGATCTTGGCTTGAAGAGCATCATTGAAAAATTTAATGTTCTTAATTCCAAGGCCACCCTTTACCAACGGCTTGCAGCATGTAGACCAAGGGATAGTGACCAGTTTACATTCAATATTACTTCCAGTACAATAAATTTTTTTCATATAACCATTAATTCTTTTGAGAAGAGAGGCAGGCCATTTATAAATCATAAGCGAGTACACCATCTTAGAGATAATGGTAGCTTTAACAAGGCAAATCCTACCAGCCATGGAGAGAGATTTCCCCTTCCAGGATGAGAGTTGAAAAAGGATCTGATCCACCACAGAGGAAAAATAGACTGCTTTAGGCCTTCCCCAAAAAAGGGGGACACCTATGTAAGTAAAGGGAAAGACACCCTCTTTAATTCCAAGGCTTTCAATAATGTTAGTTTTGCAATTTTGATGGAAGCCTTTACCAAAGATGATGAAGGATTTTCTCTAGCTGGCGACTTGACCTGAAACATCCTCATAATGGGCTAAAGCATTCTTATGATTCAAGATATTTCTTTCCTACCATTAATAAAAAGGATGATATCATCAGCATAAAGAAGATGGGTTGGGGTATTAACACCCCAGCCAGCTTGGATCAGAAATAGCTTGTCCCGAGAGACCAAGTTATCCAAAAGCCTACTGAGATAATCTTCCGCAATGGCGAAAAGGATAGTGGATAAAGCATCTCCTTGTCGGATTACATTGGAACATATAAAATATCCTTTCAGTGATCCATTGACAAGAATAGAGATGGAAGAAGAAGTGAATAGAACTCGAATCCTATTAATAAAGTCCTCATTAAAGCCAAAATGATGAAGAACCTTGAAAATGAAATTCTAGTCAATGGTATCAAAGGCGTTCCTGATATCAAGATTAATGGCCACATTCCCCCCTCTAGAAACTTTATTGAGCATGTTGGTACCTTCCGAGGAAAGGAAAATACAATCCTAGATGGATCTTCCTTTAATGAAACCAAATTGATTCCAAGAGATGATTTTGTTACAGAGAAAAGAGAGAGGATTATCCAGGATCTTAGTAATAATTTTGTAAACAGAGTTTAATAGAGCAATAGGCCGAAATAAATGAATCTCATAATCATTATCCACTTTAGGAATCCAGGTAAGGAATTGAGCATTGAGACCATGAGGGTGGTAACCATGAGTAAAGAAGATTTAGGCAGCCTAAAGACATCATCATGGATGACATCCCAATGTTGCTGATAAAAACAAATATTAAAACCATCAGGACCAGGGGCACTGTCATAATTTAGAGCAAGGACAATGTCTATAATTTCAAGATCAAAAGGAATTAGCAGGATCAAATGATTATCCTCATCATCAACATGAGAAGGGATAATATCAGGGATGAGGTCATTGTTAATGGGCGGGCCATTAAAAAAATCAATGTATGAAACAACATGTATAGTAATGGCCTCCTCAGAATATGACAGAATATCATTCTCCTTGAGTAATGAAAGAGGTCTAGGGACTTTCCTAATACATTGCAAGGAATTATAAAATTTGGAATCTCTGTCCCCATTAGTTCGCCAATTCTCTTTGAAAACCTACTTACAAATATTTTCCTTTATGACCAGCAGAGAGTTGAGTTTCAAAGCAATGTTTATTTCAATCTGGGGGTCATTAGAAAAATCCACATTAGTGGTAGTATTTTGAATAAAATTGAGGTTAGCTTCCAGAGAGAGGATGTCTTTATCAATTTTTTTAGATTTGGACGCACACCAAAACTTTAGATTTTGTTTTATATTCCAAGGTTTGGTGATACAGTGAAAGGCATCAGTGTTGTGGCTCATCGAATCCCAGCATTTTTTTATGAGCATGGAACATTCGAAATCTGTGGACCAAGAATTATTGTATTTAAAAGGAATTTTGAGTTTGGGTCACTTAAGAGGAAGACTCAAGAGAATAGGATGATGGTCCGAATTTATTCTAGGTAATGTAACACGGGAAATGGATTCCCAGGCATCCAAAGCCGAGATGTTTACAAAAGCTCTATCAAGTTTGCTAGCTACAATCCTATTGTAATGACAGTGATACCAAGTAAACTAGGCACCCGTCAGGTTAACCTCAATAAGATTACAGCCTTCAAGAGCATCCCTAAAATCACTAGAGGTAGTGTGTGAGTGCATTGGGCCAATCTTTTCACTAGGAGAGAGAATAACATTGAATTCACCTATAATAAACTAGGGATCATTGATGGCGGGAGCCATCACCAAGAGGTCGTTCCATAGAGAACGACAGTCCTCGTATCTATTTTTAGCATAAATAAAAGAAAAAAAAGATATATAGACCATCCATATTGAAATAAAAAGTAAACAGTTGATCAGAGAAATTAATGATTTTAATATTCTGCAGTGAACTATTGTAAAAAATCCAAAGAGAATCCATAGAAGAGTAATTCTTGCAAGCACCTAGAAACGAGTAACCAAAACAGACAAAGTGCATATATTTTTTAGAAAAGAAACTTTTGGGCTCAGCAATAGAAAAAAGTTTGGGTTTATAAGTTGTAACAAGTCTTTTAATAACCGCAATTGTTCCATGGTTTACAAACCCTTGACAGTTCCAAAAACGATATCCATTTATAACCTGGTTTTGGAGCCCGGGCTCCGCTTCTTTTTAGAGCCTCCCGAATTTTCTTCCTCTTGGAACTCCTTAGAAAAGAGGGTGAAGCTGTGGAGGAATTCAATTCCTGTTTACTCAACAAATCAGAATTTTGTTTTGTTTGTAGTAATGGTTTTAATAGGATGAGAAACCTATTTATCAGAATTTTCAATAACCAGGTTCTTGGCCGGGACAATATCAATTGCACCTAAGGTTTTTGGGTCAGAATGGGCTGAGACAACTACCCCGAAAGTCTAACTCTCTTATTTTCAGAAAAATAAAGATATAATCAACAGAAACACATGGTACATGGATAGTGGATGTTCCCCGTATTTGACTAGAAACAACAATATCTTTGAAAATATTATCAAGACAACGGGAGGAAATGTAACTTTAAGAGATAATGCTCAGGAAGAAATTATTTATATAGGTAATATTTTTCTTTTTGGAAAAACATATTTTTGAAATGTTTAATTTGTTATGGGTCATAAGAACAACCTCATTATCATATTTCAATTATTTGATGAAGGTTACCTTTTGAATTTTATGAATGACAACTGTTTTGTACAGAATTCCCTAGAAGAATTAATTATTTCTTCCTATAGGAAAGGGAATGTTTACACACTAATCATAGAAGACCTTAGGAACCAAGATCTACCTTTTCTTAGTGTAATGGAAGATCATTCTTGATTATGGAATAGAAGGTTATGAGAATATAACCATAGGAAACTCTGAAAACTCTCTAAGAACAGATTAGTTAAGGATCTACCAGAGCATAGATTTGATTCTTCGAAAGTCTATGATCCTTGTCAATATTGAAATAAATATAAATAACGTTTTAAATCAGTCAGTGAAGTCTCAACTACTGATGCATTATAGTTATTTCACATGGATTTTTTGGCCCAACACAATCTAGAAGCATCAGAGGAAAATATTATGTATTTTTTTTATGATTACAATTGATTTACATGGGTCTACATTCTAGAAAAGAAATATGAAGAATTTTCATATTTCAAAAGTATTAGAGACCAAGTTAAAAATGTGAAAAACCTTCCTTTGAAAACTATTCCAAGTGATCATGGAGGAGAAATTCAAAATTCTGATTTTGAAACTTTTTGTAGTAGAAAATGTATTACTCATAACTTCTTAGCACCAAAAACTCCATAAAAATGGTGTTGTTAAAAGAAGAAATAGAATTCTTCAAGAGATAACAAGAACCATGTTGAGTGAATATTCTATAGAAAAAAACTTTTGGGCTGAAGCTGTAAGTACTACTTGTTATACTATAAATTGAATTTTGATTACACCTTTTCTTAATAAAAATCCTTATGAATTATGGAATGGTAAAAAACCTAGACTTTCCTACTTCATGCTTTTTTGGTTGAAGAGTATTTATTCTAAACACTAAGGATAATGTACACAAATTTGCACAAATATCTGATGAAGGAATTTTCATAGGCTACTCCAAAACCTCTAAGTCTTATAGATTTTTCAATAAAACATAATTGTACTATTGAAGACACATTACATCTAAAATTTGATGAAACTGATCCTTTTACTTTTAATCAACCTCAACCTACATCTTTGGATGTGTTTTCAAAAACTGATTATCAACCCTTCATATGAGATCTTTCTAATAAGGAAAATCTTCAAGAAAATGTTTTGGAAGCATTTAACACAGAATATTTCCTACCCTATGTTGATGAATATGGTTTAAAACCCCAAATCAGGTGTTTCTTAATAATCATCTGAGTGATATTATCATTGGTGATGTAAATCAACCTATAAGGACTAGATGATCCATAAAAATAAAGTATAACATCTAGAATTATTTTTCTAAATTATAACCAAAAATCACTGATGAAGCTTTAGGCGATGATGATTGGATAAACGCTATACAAGATGAGCTAAATGATTTTGAAAGGAATGATGTCAAGATCTTGTTTGAAATACCTATGGAAACATCTATTATTGGAGTAAAATGGATCTTTAAAAATAAATGTGATGAAAATGGATTCATAGTAAGAAACAAATCTAGATTAGTTTCTAAATGTTATAATCTATAAGAAGAAATAAAAAATGTATAAACCTGTGCTCCAGTAGCTATACTTGATTCTATTCATATCATACATGCCTTTAAAGCATTATTCAATTTCAAACTATTTCAAACAACTATTGAATGTTCTTTCCTTAATGGTTTGGTTCAAGAGGAATGTTTTGTTAAAGAACCTCTTGGTTTTGAAGATTCAATATATCCTGAACATGTTTAAAAACATACCAAAGCATTGTATGGACATAAAACCCCCCGTGCTTGGTATGATAGACTTACAGGGTTTTTGATTCAAAATAATTTGTTAAGGGAAATGATGATACAACCATTTTTATGGATAAAGACAAGAAATTTTTTTTATAGTTTAAATTAATGTTGATGAGATTATATTTGGTTTATCTCCACAATCATTAACTGATTCCTATGCAGATGTAATAAAATATGAGTTTCAAATGAGTATGATGGGTGAGTTTACATTTTTCCTTAGTTTTAAAATTTCGCATAAACTAGAAGGAATATACATATCTCAACATAAGTATATTAATGACATTCATAAAAATTATGGATTTGAAAAAACTGAGAGTATTATTACTCCCATTGGAACCTCAAATTCACTATATATTAATGAAGCTGGGAAACAAGTAGATCAAACATACCTTAGAGGTATGATGAGAAGTCTACTTTACTTAATAGATAGTCAACTAGACTTAATGTTTTTAGTATGATTATGTGAAAGATATCAATACAATCCTAAGGAATATCATTTAAAGGCAGTGAAAAAGGATTCTCTGCTACTTAAATGGAACCATGGATTTAGGTCTCTTTTAAACATTTGAAAATTATTTATTACAAAACGTTTTTCATATGTTGTCTTTTGTGGATGTATAATGGATAAGAAAAGTACATCTAGAACTTGTAATTTCATAGGAGATCCATTAGTTTCTTGGTCATACAAAAAGAAACACTCAGTAGCACTTTCTACTACTAAAGTTGAATATGTAGCAGCTAGATGTTGTTGTGCTCTTGTTTTGTGGATGAAACACACTCACAGACTATGGTATGAGTTTTACCAAAACACAAATATTGTGTGATAATACTAGTGTCATTGCCTTAATTAAAAACCCTACACATCACTCCTATAAAAAACACATTGATATTTGGTATCATTTTCTTAGGGATCACACAAAAAAAGGAGATATCATTCTTCTATTTATCCGAACACAAGATCAGCTTGATTATATTTTGTCAAAATCAATACTATCTAATAGATTTGAAGACATTAAATAGATGTTTGGAATGATAGCCGTAAGGAAATATTCCATATTAATTTCTTGTTGTGACCTATCTTCTTACAGTAATAAACTCGTTTTCATTAGGGGTACATCTTCTTGTTAGTTAGAATGAAATTTTTTCTTAATAAATGTTTTTCGTAATGTTAATTTTTCCTCACATAGGTCCTACATAGTAGTAAATTTTCATAGTTAAATTTTTCATTGTAAATTATTTGCAGTTAATATTTTTCATAGTCAAATTTTTTAATTAAAATTTTCATATCTAAATATTCTTCATAAAGAATTTTTCTTATCAAGAATAATTTCCCTATGAAATCCTAAAGTTATGATTACTTTCTTTATGTTTTTGTAATCATCCTTTTTAACATGTTGGTATTTTATTCTATTTCTATCAAATTTTCCATAATCATTTTAGTTTTTCTCAAATTCTATTTTTTTAAAACCTCAAAAGATCAGATTGGATCAAATTTCCTTCTACAACTATCTTTTCAACCATTAGATCTTCTTGAAAAGTTTTCAACCGTTGGATTAATCGAGGAAGCTGAAACATCTTTTCAGTTGCCTATATAAAGGAAACCGAATGATTTTCCCATACTGAAACTCAATCCTTTATGTGCTGAAGCTCTGCCCTTCCTTCTTAATCTTATTATGTATCTTTAAGGTGTCATTAGTTTCAAATGTCTGTTGAATCTTCTTCTAAAAAATATATGTCGTCTGAAAAGGGAATATCTGGATGGAAGATTTACAAAGAAAGTTTGGTTCATCTGAATTTATTTGATATGAATGATTCCATTATCTCTAATAATATAAAGCAGAATGGGTGGGAGAGTGTTTTCATATCAAAATCAAAATCATAGGATCCAGTGTATCCAGATTTGCTGGTTTATTTCTACGAGTTAGTAAGCTTATTCAATGAAGGATGAAGAGATAAGTTTTCATTCAAAAGCTATAGAAAAACATAATCCCTTTTTATAACACAACAAAAATTTTGATAGGAATTCCTTATGAGGGTGAAGTTGAGTTTTTCTCTCACAAGCTACCAGATGGAATAGGATCCTTTGATAAGAAAAAGGCTTTATCTTGTCTTGGTCTTGAGGAAGTGAAGACTACAAAAATTATTCATCTCTCTAGAAATCTTCGGATTCGTCAACTATGGGTTCAAGGTTTTATAATTCTGGGAAAAGGGGACATGGATAATCTAAAGAAAAGTGATTTGTATTTTATTTATTTCCGGTGAATCTATGAAAGATAAACCTTGTTAAGTATATCATTGTTACTGTTGAAAATATAATTAATGGGAATCTGAAGGCTCAGATTATTATATATCCAGCAATTAATTCAAAGATCGTTGTTCTCTGTCTTTATACTTTCATGATCCATTGTAATTCTCAGATGAATAATAATAAGGTGATGATTTTCAGTGATGATACTCTGAGGAGGATGAATATTGGATTTAATAGTCAACTTTAAGAATTTCATGATTTTTCAGAAGAACAAATTGATGCTTTTTCTAAGAAGTCGGAAGACACTGATACTTCTATGAGGGTTGGAAGGAAGAGGAAAGCCATGGATCATGAAAAGAAATCAAAAACCCCTGGTGGATAAGGAATTTTAGTCAGAATCACTAAATCCTAAGAAGAAAAAGTCATGTACTGATGAAGTGGATGCAAAGTGGAGAGAAGATAAGAAGAACCACAAAGAAGGGGACCCTTAGTTTGGTTTGGACCCTACTAAAGCAGAAGCATTGAAAGGAATGGTTGTTAAAGATCTCAATAATAAATACAATGAAAATAAGAATAAGTAGAAGATGTCAGATGTGGAAATAGTACAATCCCTTCTCAAGACAACCGAGAATGCTTCTGAACAAGTTTAGGTACCAGAGTCATTTCTTCAAGAATCACTGCCTGAGACTCTGGGAAAGAAGTTTGTAATTCCAAAAAAACGTCAAGAATAAGTAGTTGAAGAAGAAGAAGTTGAAGAAGAAGATGAAGAAGAATGCAGTCGTGACATTGAAGATGTGTTAATGTAGGTAGAGGAATATCTTGAGAAGGGATTCCCTTCTAAGAGATTATTATTCTAAACCTCTCAAGATGAATCACCAAAGCATGATTCTACTGGGAAAGAAGAACTTTAGGGTGAAAATAATTTAAATAGACTATATGTGGATGAAATCATCAATAAATATTTCATTCACCCAGAGGATGTTGATGTAGGAGCTGAAAAGGAAGATGTTGTTGAAGAAAAAACTGTTCGTCTATCAGATAGTGAACATGAATCTCCTAATAGTGAAGAATTCAAACCAAAGGATGTTTAGGGAAAACAGGGGGTTGTGAATACACCTAGAAAAGCTATTGTAATGAAAAAAAGTTGGTTGTTATCAAAGAAGAAGGCAGTTCAATTAGAAAAGGAATCCTCACCGACCAAAGTCTCGGAATCAAAATTGTCCTCTCTTGAACATGACATTGTAGTTCAGTCTTTGAAGAAGATGTTTAGGAATATCCCAATTTTTCCCATTATATACTCGAGATTCAACATTCTTCAGCATTCATTAAATCAAAAATCAGATTCCATATCCATTGTTATGGATAAATGTGTCAAACTTGAGGAGGACTTAAAGAATTTTCTTATTGGATACGAAGCTCATAAAAGATATTGTACGAAGATGGAAAGTTGGTCGGGAAAACAACAGAATAGATGAGAATCCTTGATTAATTTCATGATAGTGTCGAGGATTCTTTTGACACTGTAGATGTGAAGATCGAGGATGTCACTAATTATTTTTAAAAAAGATTACTCTTTAATAGACTTCTTGAAAGTAAGATGTTAAGGATCTGAATAAGAATCTAAATTTAGTTCTATAGAGTTTGAAGAGGTAAATGGATCTCAGAATTAAGATTGAAGTGAAACATTCTAAGAAAGAAGATGTTTTGAAGGCTCAGATGGAATCTCTTAAGGATCTGGAAGAGAAAATCAAATCCTTAGAGAAGAAAACTAAAGATTGGGATCAGTTTCTCTGGTGTGTAGAGGAGGATCACAAGGAGCTTAATAAGTTGAAAAACATTGTGAAGAAGCTGATTCCAAAGTAAAATGATCTATACTCATTTTCATTTATAATTTTTTGTTGTATATTTTTTTGTACAATATCATCCAATCTTACATAAATTATTTTTTCTTTTTATGTCGGTTTTCTAGTACTAATATTTCATATACCAAATTTCTTTTCCATTCCCTATATTTATTTTTGAAAATCACAAAGGGGCAGAAAGGAATGACTACAAAGAATACAATGTAAAGATAAAATTTCTTTATGTAAGGGGGAGTTTTCATCATGAAGATTTTCATATGCAAGAAAATGAAAAATCACATTCGGGGAACTCAGAATATGATCCATAGAGATTTCAAATCTTAAGGGGGATTTAGTCATATTAAAATTGATCCATAACTAAAGGGATATACGTTTTTCTAAGAATATAATAAAATTTATAATGTCTGTGTATTCTTTTTTGTAAGGATGTTTGTCCTTTCTAGAAAGGGGGAGATTATTGAGTAATTAAGGTTTCCTTATGACTATTCCATTCCTTCTTGTTAAGTAGATATTGTTGAGTCATTAAGGTCTCCTTATGAATTTTCAATTCCTTCATGTTTTGAAAATCACAAACACCCTATCAATGAAAATTTAATTTTCCCTAAGATTTTCTTTTATAAAGAAAATTTTCCTTCCCCACGGAATATTTATCCTTACCATGTATTCATTGTTTATATTAAATATGCTCTAAAAACTAAATCATTTTATTCATATGTCTAAAATTTGGTTTCACATCTGAAACCTCATAATTCCATAAATACATAGATATAGAGTATTTTATTTTTAAGACCTGAATTCAGGTTCGGAATTCTCTGAAATTCAGACTCTAAATTATCTAAAATTTAGACTCCGAATTTTCTAATATTAAGACTCCGAATTATCTAAAATTTAGAATCTAAATTCCTTAGAATCCAGGTTCCAAATTTCTGAGAATTCAGATTGCTAATTCCTTAAAATTCAGATTCCCAATTCCTCAGAATTCAGACTCCGAAGTCTATAGAATTCTGACTCCAAATTCCTTGAAAATATAATTTTAATAATCATTCAATATAAAAACCAAATGTTTTTAGACTCCGAACATTGGACTATGGAAATTTATATTTGATTAAGAAACCTTATTTTTCATACCATTGTTATAGGTATAAACTGATGTCTAGCATTCTATTATTTACTAACCTTTGTTTGAGTGACATTTGTATAGGTCCCTCTGAAATTCAAGGAAAATATAATCATTGGGGGAGGAACCAACCATTGAAGATGTGCCTATAAATAGGAGATCATTTGAACGATCTCAACACTATTATACGACTCTAGAGATTACATGATACTTAAGTAATTTGTAGAGAGGGACTCTAATGCTTTGTGTATATGGAACATCTTGTTTTGTATTTCTTCGTGTGACTCCGACTGTTTTTGTGTACAATCGAGCGCTTCCGGGTATAGAAAGACAGAGGTATCAACTAACTTGAAGTTCGAGGTCATACACGAATAGAAATATAGACTCCAATATTCATATCGAGGGCTTACCCTAGTGTGGGTAAGTCAGATGTTTTTATAGTATAAAATAATGGATCGTTATCCATGCTTCTTGTATACCCTACTCTTTGGGTCAAACGATTCACTAAATTTTTCTTATAGTGTTTCAAGTTTATTTTCAAATGAATTTTGATTTTAAATAAATGTATATCTATATTATACTTTTATATACTTGTATACATTTATTTGTATGATTCTATAATCTTTATGGCAGAATGTTTTCCCTTGTAAACTTTTCATAAGTGTCATTTCTGGAAAAATATTTTTGGAATCAAGAAAGCTTGTAGAACTAATAGGTCTTGTTAATTTTTCTTTTTAAACCTTTTTCAACTATATATAGTTTTAACCAACATTATAGGTTCTAAAAATTATAAATTATACCATTCACCCCCCCCCCCCCTCTTGTATTTTTGATCATCTATACAGTCATTTTGATCCTACACCAGCTTCCAGTCCCCTTACACCATCTCCAAATTCACCATCTATCACACCCTCTATGAGTGTCCCTGAAAGAGTTTAGTCGTCTACTCCCCCTTTAGCAGCCCTAGTAGTGGGGTGGCAGTGTGCCACTTCTAGTTCATCATGGTCATACTGAAGGGTCACTGTTATTGGTAGAAATTTTAATATAAATATATTTATTTAACTCTTGTATACTAATTGTTTGTTCATTAATGATGAATAAATACAACTGTGGAGAAAAATATTAAATTTTTATATGTATGTAATATAAATGGAGATATGATAGTTCCTCTATTTGATTCATATGAGTTCCCTACAGATGATATTGTAGGATTATATGGCCAAATTCTAGGACAACTTACAATGGCTCCCATTTCCCTTCCTATTTCATATGATGATTTGTGAAATATGCCTAAAAGTTGTAAAAATAATGTTTTTTATTCTCAAATAAAGGTAATTTTAATACATTATGGTATAATTTAATGTCATGTTATTTATTTTTTGAAAATGAATTTCTATATACAGATGTTTTTTCACTTAACAATTTCTGAAGTGATAGCACAAAAGTAGACATTGAAAAACATGGAAAATAAATAGAATGACTTCAAATGGACATTGTGGAGCGATGTCAATGATACATCGTTGACCATCCAACAAATATATGTGAAGCTACCCAATGGGGTGCCCAATGAACAGTGAGAATGTATTTGTTGACAGACATCCTGATGAGAAGCTAATTGTATTTAAAATTATATTATTATATTAACCTCATTTTATATTTGTAAATTTATATGAAGAGGAGATAACATTGAATACATTACTATTAAATTAAGTTTTATTTATTTTAGTATCTCTAAAGAAATAATGCATCAACACAGGCTTAGCAAGTCATCCCTCATACTGCGGGGTCAGAATGCTTTTCTAGAAGCCGATCAAATGTGTTAATATTTTCATTTGTTTAAATATTTATAAGAAAATATTATATATTTAATATATTAAAATCTTGAATTATCATTATTTAATGCAGTCACCAATGTTAGGGCACAAAACATCTTGAACTGAAGTGTGGTTGGATGTTCACAAAAAATCTGATGGAATATTTGTTAATGCGCCTGCCAAAGAAGTTGGGGTATGAACTCATTTTTTTCATTATAATAACTTATTATTAGTTTTTACTGTGTTAATATATATTGATATTTGATATATAGGTAAAAATTAAATAACTATAGGATGCCAATCCTGG
This sequence comes from Viscum album, assembly GCA_963277665.1. NCBI lineage: Eukaryota > Viridiplantae > Streptophyta > Magnoliopsida > Santalales > Viscaceae > Viscum > Viscum album. Next base: position 1,229,539,962 of record OY728145.1, on the reverse strand, counting down.
GCAGTTCTACTCAGTCTCCTAGGATGACCTGGTTACTAACATCCTTGGGAAGGAGCATCCTGGTAGAGTGTGCAGGATGGTTTTGGGACATGTACCATCATCGGTATTTGGTAGGCCACCGGGGATTGTAGCTACATCTACTCCTAGTTGTAGTTAGTCCATACCCATAGATGCTCAGAGAGATATTGCTTCTCTAAGAATCACAGTTCATGGATAGGGGCATCAGATATCCTCTATGAAAAAATCATTGACTGATATAAATCAATAGATGAATAGATATTCCCCTAGTGGTATTGTACCAACTGGTGGTGGGCAAGTAAATTAAAAAAATTCAAAATCATTTAGTTTGAAAATTTATATTGATTTTAACATTAAATATAAATATGAAACACTAATTAATTTTCAATATAATGATCTTAGAGGTTGTAGAAATAAGTAGAGATGGACATGGAGAGGGTAATGATATGTCACCATCATCGAAATAGTGATTAGTTGTATTGTTGATATGTTGGAAAAATATGGTAACAGTCGGTTTGTATATATATCATGTGTGGAACATAGTTTCAACCAAAAATTTTCATGACCTAACATTTTATTGATTTCTCGTGTTTCCTTTTACTTATGTTTTTGATTTATGGTGTTCCCTTTTATGTCTTGATTTCTCGAGTGTGGTATGAACAATATAGAGTATGTGACCTGGTAATGGAATTAGATTTTGATTTAGAAAAATGAATTCGATGTAAGATCCATGGTGAGATTATTTTGTTGGGATTTTGGGTACAGATTAATGATAAACATTAAGGAAATCATTACTGGTCATGATAGATTATTCACTCTTAAGTATATAGCCCAACACTGAGTGAGAGGGTACTAATGATGGTTTATTATAATACGTTAAAACAATGAGAGAGTGGTGACTATGATGTAGTGTGATCTCTCACCATGAGTGAGTGGTTTTTATAATGGACCACCACGAGTGAGAGGGTAATGGTATTGAACACCCTCAATGAGAGTGTATTAGTGTTATAAGGGATTATGGAAATTAACAAGAATAATTGATGAGAAATCAATGTCGGTTGGAACCAAGATAGAATCTAGGAATTTCACTATCTGATGGGTAGCTGTAACAGGATTCTATAAGTTAGTGCATACTAGTCTTGGTTATTGATTTTGAACCGCATCCCAAGTTATAATATAAGGGAATTCCATTATTTGAGGTTTATGAGGATTATTATGGACCCTACCATGAGTAAGATGGTATTATATGATAACTCAATTTCGTGCATTAATTTTTAAATAATATATGAATTGATATGAATAATTAATTAATGATTTATCTAAAAATTTTACTAGGTTTGTTTTTTTATGTCAATGATTAAATTTTATTATTGGAAAAATAATCAATAATGGAAGAAAATATTATGGGATGAGTATTTGTATTTAAGTATAATTTTTGACAAGAGGAAAAAATAAAAAGATATAAAACAAAATACATTGAAATTGCAACTAGCTATACAGGAACCTAGATCGATGTCGTGAGGAAACTAGTCAGGCTTGATAGTGATACATTATTGGGAGGTATTGGTAATCATGGATTCAGACAATGTTATAATATCAAGCTATTAGATAGTGTAAGATGTAACCAATTGGGGGGTCCTAGGTTTGGGATTCTACCAAAATGTGAAGGCGAGAAGATTCTTTGAAATCTTTTTAATACATAAGTCCCCTCAAAATTGAAATTCCAATGTGGAATGTGTTCAAGTGTGGTGATTTAAATATAAACAGAGCCATATTATTAATTTTATTAGGATGAAATTGTTCATTTTCATCTAATTTGGGGATACAAGGGGTAAACCTATAAGATCTCATTATACACCAATTATCTCCTTGAAATTCCTCTAATGATGTAATTATAAAGAGATCTTAGTGAATGCTCAAGAATGAAAACTATCATCACTCCTTGAATGAAAAATGAAAATAAATTTTGGCAAAAAACGCATAGAATAATAGGAGATCCTATATATTTTATCTAAGATAGATAACTCCTATAACATTTACTGAGAAAATCCAAGTGATATAGGGTGAACCGCATTCCACTGCCTTTATGATGAAGTTGGTTAGCGTTTGATCATCCACAAATGTTGGTAAAGGATCCAACTAAAATTCTTCATATTTGATCACATAATTTTGATCGAGAATGTACAATTGAATATAACATACATGTAAAAAATCACGCATTCCTTGATATTGTGGAAGAAATTCCAAATATAATTCCACTATGATGTTAATTAAAAATCCCACACATTCCCATAAACATCTGTGCCGGTATCTTTTTCTTCTACAATCATTGATTCCCTAATTTAAGAGTCTCAAAAAATAAAACTCAGACATCCACAATGAATTCCATGTGTTTCCTCCTACCATTGTCATATGATCTCTATTTTAAATGAGATGTGATTAAATGCTTCATAAACTAGTACAATCTAAAAAATGGATCTAAAATCACGAATTAACAATAATTACTACCTAACATCTTAATTATAACATATTATTGAGTGAAACATCCATCCATAAAGAGTATAAAAATGTTTCATTTGAATAGAATTTTGGTTTTATTTGTATGTGAACTCAACCAAGGATTGGATATCAAAACTAGTTCCCCAAAAGTATAATATGATGAACATCATTGTGGAGTGTAATTTTAGTTATAATTTGTTTCCAAAATAATAAAATCTAGTTTTTTTACTATGATATTCTTAATTATAATTTTATGGAAATAAATTTGTGCATAATTCAAGTTAATATAAATTGTTCATCAATATGTAAATGGAATTGGATAAAGAGAATAAAGCGTAAAATTCTTTTTGTATTAAATATTAGAGGCATATTATTGTGAAATTATTCATTAATTATTATTTAACCAAGAATATTTAGTGTTGGACATTATAGTTAATTTATATTTTCAATATTAGTAACACATCATAAATAAATAAATTAATCCAAGACTTCAATTGAACAATTAGTTCGATAAAGAAAATTTTATGGTGTCGATTAAGCTAGTTTTCTTATGATGGATAGATTGTTATTTTAGGGACTATATTCCATATCATCTCTATTTGATTTATTTGTCTTTTTATTTATCTAGATGTAGTCTTTTATATATGATTTTATAAGATCTTGGTATAAAAATTGGTTGATCAGGTATGCATATGGAGGCTTGAGTTTTGGGTGTAGATAGAACCAATGATAATGGGGTGTATGTTGATATAAAGGGTGATGTCATCATTAGAACCAGAATTGATGAAATAGGTTGATCCTAGGCTTGGTATTGTTTCCATGAAATTTAAAATACATTCTGGTTTATAATTTTTTTAAAACTATAATGTCCATGTGATATGTTTATCATCATTTCATTACCCACTTAATGATGCATTTTGTTGTGCTTAGTTAAACATATCTTTTAATATTGGAAGTAGTATGTATTCTATTTGTTTTTGGATATTCTTGGAATGGTTTTCTATTCCAAGGCAACAGTACAGGGGCTGTAGAAACTGCTTATTTTTTTTAAATTGGTAATTTATAGGTGGTTTTAACCACCACTAACTGTAACAAGTATATTTAGAGGTAGTTTGAACCCCCTCTAATTGTAGGTATTTTTCTATTAGTTTCGGTTCAAACTGATAATATGGTTAGAAATTTCAATGTCGTTAAAACCACCACTACATTGTCCCATCTTCCGTAGGCACTTCGTCGTAGTAATAATTTTTTTAGCGGTGGTTTTTACAAGAAGGTGCTTATTATTTTTAGTGGCATTTTTAACCACCGCATAAAACATTATAACTCCCGCAAACTTCCCCAATTATGATGGTTCCCATAAACTACTTATAAATTGGTTTAATCACTGCCAATAGTTTCTTGACATGCAATTTAGTGGCGGTTTTCTAAAACCAATATGAAAATTTTATTTTCTTGTAGTGATATTCTAGTGTATAGAATAAGGTTTAGATTATTTTCTGATTTCACATATTCAATATAGACCCTTTAATAAAATCTTATAAACTAAAATGGAATATATTATCTGATAATAAAGTACCCTATTATTTTAAAAATCCATTTTCAATAAAAAAATAAATATAAATATAGAGGTAGAGTTTTTATTTGAGGAAAACATGATTTCATATAAAAAAATCCAACTATAAACTAATGTAAACATGGACAGTAAAGGTCCTTATTATTGTATACGATAAAATTGAACATACCTTTTGTAGTTGGTAAAAAAACTAAAAAATCATATAAAAAAGTTATTTTTATTTCTAATAAACATTGAAAAATAAAAACATTTCATTTTAAAACTTTTATGTCCATAATAAAATCATCATTGAAACATGTATATGGTAAGAAAAGTGAGTTAAAAAGAATAAAATAAGATATATTTTCTTTAGGAAATGACCCATATAACTTTATAAACATTTTAATCATAAGACAAATGAAATAATAACATAAAAACATTAAATCCCATGATAATATATAATTTCATGTTATTACTTGTAATTGTTGTTGTATATACACCTAATAAATTAATTAATATAAATAAATTCTAAATATGTATCAATGAAAGGGGATTGTTATGAAGTCCCTTAACATGAGTCTGAATTCTCATGTGTGTAATCTTATTCCTTAATTATAAACATGTGATACTTATTTAATTTATTGAGAATATTATCCAGGTCTATTATTACCATTATATTACTTATTCACATTATATATATAAATATATAATCAAGTATGTGTTCATTATGTGATTTGAATATATTCGGCTTATGTGTCTGAAATAACGTTAGTAGGTTGACAATGGTCAAAGAGTTCATTATTTACAAATATCCAGAATAATAATCATGAAATATTTATCATATTTATACATCAATTATAATTTTATTACCATTTATGAAATAATTTTTGAAAAATAATGAATCTTACAATCATGGAGACGGTAGGTTGTACGTACGCATAATTAACATTTCCATTTTAAATGATAATTATAGAATGATACGTGTATTGTTATAAATTCAAAGAATGATAATAGTTTCAAAAAAATCATATCCTGGCTTTAAATATACTTATATATGTCGTCCATGTTGTGTGGTGATAAAAAGAGATCCACATCACTTTTTAATGGTTGATGTCCACATGTTCATAAACAACGTTATCATTTCTCCATTTGTAAAAACATATGAAATTAAAAGATTTATTATATTTAATAAAATATAACAGTATCATTTAAATAATAATTATTTCATTTTTATCACATATATAATATGTTTCCCATATTACCTTCCATGTATAGAGTTAGTGAAAACAAATCTCAATGCTTTGTGAGGTGGTAGATTGTTGAACACCTAAACAACGTTATCATATCCCCTATGAAATGGATTGTTCGTATTTATACATGAAATAATGACACAAGAGGTATAATTAAGTTATAAATATTATATATATATATATACTTTATATCCATCATCATTCCCAACTATGATAGTTGGTAATGGAAAAATGATTTACATCGGTTTGTGAGGCCTTAGTCCATCTTACACAGAAATTCTGATTTTTTAACCAATTTTATGTATGTTTAGATGTTTATAGGTTATTAACTATAAATAAAAACATCTAATTATATGTAATATACTTATTTAATTATATCATCTAAGTTTAATAATAATTTATCTAGGTAGAGCAAGGAATAATATAAAAATGCTCGTTAAATATATTTAACTCTTATTTGGGTAACCTCGTTAGGTTTTACACAAAAATAAATCCAATTTTGTATGATTTCTAAAATAAGTCTTATATGACAAGGGGAGGGATGTTGGTATGTGATTTATCTTTGTTTTTTTCATGATTAATATCTTGAGTGATGTGAAAAAGTTAGTAGAGTTATTTTCTTATATAATTGAGGAGGATTGGAATTTTGGTAAATGCCCTAAATTGTTCAATAATGGGCGATCACTCTCACCTCATGTGGCTCAAAAATTTATAAATAACATATTTTATGGATTATATTATTGATAAAGAAATCCACCTCAAAAAATTTAGTTTTTTAAACATGTTATCCGTTAGCATTTAAGTCTACTTCCTTTTCTCGACTTTAGTTTCCTCCATGGTAATTCATTTTTTCAACAAGAAAATTAAATTATTATGCAGTAAATAAAAATTTTAAATTTTAAAAAAATTTCCTATGGATTATAAATATAAAATATTATTTATAAAATAAAAAAAATATGTGTGTTTAATATATATTTTAACATAACCGCATGAAACTGGTAAAAATACTACTTTAACCGTAAATGTGGTGAGAAATATTTTTCTATTTGGGGGTGAAAATAGTTATCAGAAAATAAAAATTGGTCCACAAATTGTCCATATATGATATTTATAAAAACATTAAATTCACATGGTGGAATATATGATTTTTAATAATTTTAAATCATTTGATAAAATATCATTTATTATAAAAAACATTAATATCAATTTTATAAGATTAATTTAATTCGAATATAAAATTATCAAGAAAATTATTTAGAATATATTATATAAAAACCATTATTACATGATATATTTATCTAAAAAAATTAACCCAAAAATTTATTCAATTTATATTTTTTTAATATTTGTAGTATTATTTATTTTATTTTCCTATTAATTAAATAATTAATTCATTGGTCTTTATTATCAATTTAATTTAATTATATTAAAAATAAAAATTACAAGTAAATTACACTAACAAAAATATTTTTTATATAATCAAAATTATCATCTATATCTGTTCACCTCTTTATTTTTCTCTATTTTAACACATAATAGAAATATAAAAGCGGGAGGGTTATATTTTGTCTTTTTCTTTATAGAAATTATTATATTGGCCACATTCATGGAGACGTGTCCACATAAATCATAAAAATTGATCAAAAAGATATTAGGTTCGTAATATATCATTCCAATTGGAATTATATATGTTTTTTGGTCATTTTAAGCCTTATATTTTTTGTGTAACCCAATAGTAAACTCATTTTAACCTTAACTGCGGAAATTTATTTCTATTGCTTTGACAACTCATTACGTACCAAAATTAAGATGACCTAATTAGATAATATAAATAATCCTAATGGAAAATATGGAATCCATTTTCAAAATATCAATTCATTTTTGTGGAAAATTTTATTATAAATTAAACCCATATATGCGATGAAAAGCTGGGATTTCAAGATGTGCATTTTCAAGGAAATGATGATCTAATATTAAATCTATGAATAATAATAATTATTAAATGAAAATAAATTAATATTTATTGAAATTTAATTTCATAATTTAAATTAAATAATTTCTCAATATGGATAATGTGAATTAACTAAAATGAAAAAACATTATGCACTTTAAAAGAGTTTTCAAACAAATATTGTATTTAAACCCAAAAAAATTATTATAAAATACAATAAAAAGTAGACTAAACAATATTATGTTGAATAAATATAACTAAATAATATTTTTGTTACATGAAACATAATTTAAAATATAATAGAACATTCAAATTTATTAATTTATTTAAAAGAAATGTCATTTTTATGAAAAAAAAATATTTTCCACTCTTTAATAAATAACAATACTTTATAAAAAAACCAAAATTTGAGAAAATTTTATTTTTTTAGTGATATTTAAAAAATGATTTAATTTTAATGAAATTATTTTAATAAAATTTTAAAAAAAATATATAAATTGTTTTCATGCAAATCATTAAAAGTCAATTCTGTAGAAAACGTATTTTGAAGAATAAAATTAACATGGAAAAAATTGATTGGTTATTTTAAAATTATTAATAATTAATTTATCTTGAGAATAAAATTTATATATATTTATTTATATATCGAAAATTAATTAAACTTATTTATAACAACCAATTCAGTGTCAATGTAATAACAGTTATATATATTTTCTATGTCATTTAAGCTCGGTGTTCCATGTCTTCATGCTAACTAAAATAAGAATCTTAGTGTTTCATGTGATGCATGATAATAAAGACATCAAATTTATTAAAAAAATATAGCTTAATGTGTTGGGGTGTTACATTATTTTATATTCTTGGAGTTCAGTTTCATATAAACTATAGAACATAATATTCATTGTTAAAATCATGGGGTATTACACTGGTTGATTTTTTAGTTATTTTCATTGTTTCATGTACTCAAAATTTTTTGGCCATATCTAAGATACCATACTAGATATGTTTTATATTAATATATGATCTTTTTTAGAATGATCAAAACCGTAGTCTATAAGGTTTATACACTTCACAAATGGAGTATTTTATCCTTTTATTCGCTACTCTATTGTGTTTTATCTTTATCACTCTCTCACTATCTCTTCGTCATATAAATACCATGATATTTATAAAATAATTAGTGTATGAAAAATCATTTTTAGGTTATTTATATTTTTCCAGTCATTGATTCACCTTATCATGTTCCAACACTGTTATATTTTTATTATCAATAGTTTTTCCATTTCTATTGTTACAATATTGATATCTACTTTAACTAGATTGATATCCAATAGAAACTCCACAATCATATCATTTCTGGTGTATACCATAGATTCTTTCACTCGCCTTGAAAACACATGGGACACTGATGTAACACCCCAAGTTTCCACGACAAGCTTCCCTTTGAAAAATACAATAGTGTGTGTTGTACGCAACATCGAGTTATAACACAGACCACAACCAATCGAACTAGCTATAATGAATAGTAATACCCACATTTTGAAATTATATAAATTTTATCTTTCAAATTGGACTTCATTTTTGGATTCAGAATATTGAAAATATATTAGGGTGAATTTTTTGTATTTTTCTGAAAACTTTCAATTTTTTATGAATAGTGAAAAAAACAGTGTTATAGTTTAAAACCTAATTTACAATTAAATAATTATTTATTTTATTTATATTTATTTTAGGAAAAATTAGATGCATAATACCTATATAAGTTCAGTGTTATTCATTGGAGTAAGTTTATAATAATTTTTTATATATAAAAAATTATTGAACTTTTCACCGTCTTTTACCCAGCTCCTAGGAGAATTTTGAAATTCACATAAAAAATTATTTTACCACTTATATGTATGGAATTTAAAAAATCCGAGAGACACAGTTAATAGCAATGAGTAAAATGTTGTTCAATAATATAAAAATAATTTTTGGTGAATAGTAACATTTTACTTTTATTTACCATGGTCAAAAGTAACAAGGGTAATTAAGGGTAAAACTGATATTATTATTAACCTAAAAAATCTCCTAATTCTATTGGATAAGTATAATTCGACAAAAAAAACCTTAGGAATAAAATATGAACCTCTTTGGTCCACTTGGATTAGATTAGGACATTTATTATTATTTAATTCAAAGAAAAGTTAAAAGAGTTAAAGTCGATGTTTAATAACTAAAACATTTTTAATATAGGGTTATACATAAGATAAATTTGATTATAAATATACATACAAATATAAAAATAATTTCTACATAATGGTATTTTATTTATAATTTTTAGACATTTATTTATTTAATTAATTTATGACACAATGATGATGCAGTAATTACCTAATTACTGAAATATTAAAATAATTGATATTATAAATACTCAAATAAATGTGATTTGAGACTTTTTATAAATTCCAATAATTTTCTAGGATAATATGAAATATTATGGTTGGTTAGATGAATTGTTTTCTAAGTAATAAGGCTATTCCGAATTTAGAAAAAACAAAATAACAAATAGTGTCAAAATTGTCATAGAAGAGTTTTTAAAACCAATATTATATTATTAATTGATATTATATTCCAAAATATCTAAGCTTTAGACTAAGGACTTATATAATGATAGTTCTATCATTAATGGATCACTTTGGGGTCGCTTGGAAGTATATAGTACGTTTATTAACTATATAATATAAAAATCTAAAGAGACATGGTAAATCTAAAACTAATTAACTAAGAGTTAAAACTAAATGATAAGGTTAATATAGTGACGAAAACCTATCTAAAACCTATGGGATTCATGGATTTTTACCTATACCCACCTTAACCATTAAATAATATACTTTGGAGCCATTTGAAACTGAATATGAATTTATTATAAAATAATATTTCCTGATTTTCCAAAGGTGCCCCTTACCCCTCTTATAAAAGGGCACTCCACCTTCTCTCAATTTCATACCTTCAAAGACTTTTGGTACCTCTACCCAAATAATTTCTAAACAGTCTTACCTTTATCCTAGAGGCATTTCATTAGTCAGAAAGCCAACTTAAGGAGCCCTTTTGATCAAATCAATAGGAAGAACCCGAAGAAGAGGTAACGTTTTCACCACCCTCTTTCAAGTTCCTTCCTTCTTCCACTTCTTCATTATTTATTATTTCCATTCTAAAATAATAACTCTAGAATCTCAAATATACTGTGATATCATTTTAAATATGGTACAACCATATTCAGTAATCTATCTATCCTTTGAATGACATGTCACCACACATGTGTACGTACGGATTACCGTCTCGACGTTGTGGTGTAATTGTTATTCAAAACATTATTATTTGGATGGGTATGATAATGATGTGTAATTGAAGTAAATAATAAATATAACCTTATAATGTTTCTGTATAAATGATATACCATCCAATTATAAATTATTTTATTACCAAAACAATGATATTGTCGCTCGTGCGTACGTATGGACTACCGTCTCCTTGAATGTGATGAGATTCATTCCCCATGATATCCATTCAAGTATAATTCTCATTTGATGATAAAAAATAATGTTTATTTAGTTGATATAAATATATATATGAAGAAGATACAACCTATCCATAACAAACATGACTTATGTAACAAAATATATAAAATAAAATGTGTAAGTTTACACCAGAAAAGACAATAATACTAAGATATTATTAACAAAGCAATGTTAAAAGATCATATATGATATCATATTAATTTATATGATTCTTTTATAATTTAATAACAATTATTTCTCCATTATATAGGAGGTTAACCTACCCTCGACCATGAAAAAGCACAAGGTAAGGGTTCATTTCACAATCTCTTCATTATCTAAGGTTGTTTATATGTAATTATCTACTGAGACTTCTTTATCATCCATATCCATGTTTCTTAAAAACGTATTTCAAACCATTAATAATATTTTATAGACTATTGGTTAAAATCATTTATACCCTTGTTTGAATTTTTATAAGAATTTTTTAAAGGAATCTTTCGGTTGTTTTCCAAATAAGGTTCTTCTTAACCTTTTTGATAGAATTATGGTAAGAATGTCTTTTTAACTAATATGGAATGTGCAGCTATTTTCTGCCATTATAAAATTGATGAAGCTTCCCTTACAATCTTATAGGAATATTTTCAAAGTAAATGTTTTATTTTATAATTATGTGACTTTTAAATGTTTTCAAAAAAAGAGGGATTTATCTCAAATAGTTTTGATTTTATCTATGTGAACATCCTTAAATGAATTTTAAGTATATATGAAGTTGATTTATTAATGAAAAAAACATCCACATAGTATTGAATGTTTTGTGAAATGTTTGACTGTGGATGTGTTATTTTTAAACCATTCATGGTTTATGGATAAAGTATTGACATTTCGTATTATATTTTTAATATGAATGTTATGTTATGTTTAAACATGTTCATAGGAGGAATGCATTGGACTTAATAACTGACAGGTGGAGCCCTCTATAGCTCCTCGATGATTCGGTAGGTCTCATAAAACAAACTAGTGTCTTTGCACAGGGCCTTGAAAAAATCTTATTTGCAGTCTTGGCACAAGGCCTTGATTATGTGGTTATGATAGTCTGGCATTATGCATTCCATCATTATGAAATTGGTTATTTATATTGCATGTGATTATTCGACTAGTAGAATATCTATGTGAATAAGTAAATGGAATTATTTCATTTTATTTCTTCCATATTATGTGGAAGTTCATGTTTAAAAGGCATTTGTTTTAGTTATTCATTTTCTTAAATGTTTATACTTATTTATGAATGTTTCCTCTATATTGTTATAATTTCTAGGAATCTAAACTCACCCCATTCTATGTTTTATTTTTCCCAATATGTGAAGAAGTAATTTATGTATGACCTACAAGAATAGTATGAGGGGGTATTAGTGTGGACCATGGAGACTATTTTGTTGTAGTTTTAATTATATGATGTAGTGCAAGACTGGTGAATTTATCTACTGATTCCAAGGGAACTAAACCAATCGGTCATTCTATAATTGATCTTTTGTGATCATGAAAATGTTGTAAAATAATGCACCAACTCTGGGTAACTGGGGTCGTGGTGTTATAGTTGGTATCAAAGGAAGTTTTGTAAAAACCTTGGAAGTTAGATTTAGATAAACTCTGATTAGAGCACATAGACCTAAGATGGACTTTGAGGATTAGTATAGAAGAACTTCCTAAAATTTTGGTATTCTAGAGATTTTGTGAGTTTTCCGAGCAATACATCTCTGTTTGGATATGAGCGGGTAGAGGCAGCTCTGACATAGATGTACATAGAGGAAAAACACGAAAACACTGCATTGAGCTACACTCTAACTGGTACTGGTGTACGACAACGGGCCTTGCTACACTTTTTGTTACAACACTCCTGGGGGATATTCATTGGATAATTATCATTTTATTTACAAACTATAATGAAGGGTTTATGAGTATATACTTCCTCAATGAATTTTTTTTATGATTATGGATTATATCCATAAACTGTTCAATTTATGTAAATTGTTTCAGACGTTTGGAATTATTTATTTAGATTCATAAACTGATCTAGTTTATGCCATTGTTTAGAAATGGTGCATAGTGGAAGAAATGGAAACTGTATCAATACACAAACACCATGTAGTTTTTTCCCTACTATTCAAGCTAATTATAGTGGAGCTGGTGAAACAACTTGTGCTGATTTGCTTATCACCATACTGAGATAACTCAGTCCGGTTATGAATAATAACCTTACCCATATGGAGCACCCTGATCCGCAGCGTGGAGGATCAATGTTATATTTTTTCATGAGGAAACAACCACAAACATTAAATGGGAGTACAAATCCATTAGTTTCTAAGCAATGGATAAATTCCATAGAGAAAATATTTCATTCTGTGGGGACTAGTGAAATGGAAAAAGTTGTCATTGCAGTTTACCGCCTCACTAGAGATGTTGATCAATGGTGGTCATTGATTCAAAACACCAAGGAAGATTATAAAGTATCAAATATGGAATGGAGGGATTATAAAGATATTTTCTTAGAAAAATACTTTCCTTGTGACCATCGAGCAGAAATGGAAAGGCAATTTCTGAGTCTGAGATAAAAGGAGGATGAGAACGTAGCAAAGTATGATGCTAACTTTACAAGGATAGTGAGGCATGCTGTAGATTATATACATAACCCAAGAAGTAAGATTGATAGTTTCTAAAAATGGGTTAAAACGATTTCTTCGTTGAGCATTAGTCTCACAATCCTTCTTGTCATATGAAGATATTGTCTCATGTGCTATCATGACAGAAAATGAATTCTCTAAGTCTTATGACTTTAAAGAAAAGCAAGAGAAGAAGAGATCTTTTGATCACTCTGGGAATGAAAATAAGGGGGAAAAGAGAAATTTTGAATATCTATCCTGCAGTAAATATGGGATGAAACACCCAGGTACTTGCTTAAAGGGAATAGGAGTCTATTATAAGTGTTGTGAAAAAGGACACAAAGCTCGTGATTTCAAGGGGAATAAGGAAGCTAACAATGTTCAATGCTACAATTACTGGGAGATGGGACATTATGAAAATGAATTTCCTATGCATCAGGGGAAATTACCTCAAAAAAAGCCAAGGGATGAAGGCCATGCTTATGCTATCACTACTACTGGGGTAGAAGCTCCGAACGACATGGTGGGAGGTAATTTAATGGTTTCCTCATGTTTAAAAACTACTTTATTTGATTCCGGATCATCACATTATTTCATATCTTCCAAGTTTGGTAATAAAATTAGATATTTCCAATTGGATTTAACAAGGTATTTTTTAGTAAAAACTCCTAAGGGAAGTATCATTGAAAAAATGTTTTGTGAATCAGTCCCCATTAGAGCACATAAATGTTATTTATCTACCAATCTCATTGTCATACCCATGATTGAATTTGATATAATCCTAAATGTGGATTGGCATTTAGAGCATGATGCAATGATTTGTTGTAAGAAGAAGGAGGCTAATATTTTTGATGATGATGGTAAAGAGCACCTTATCTTTAGATCAGAATCGTCACCACTTAATTCTTATCTAGATCCACCCCCAGTAGCTCAACTAAATTACATTATGGGGGAGGAAGAGAATGATATAATTGCGGGTGAGGAAAGAAATGATTAAATAGATGATGTACCTATTTTGAATGAATATCTAGATGTTTTTCGGAAGATTTACCTGGACATCCTCCAGAATGAGAAATTGAGTTTTCCATTGATTTAATTCCTATTTCAAAGCCTATATTGAAGACCCCTTATAGAATGGCCACTATGGAATTAGTTGAACTAAAGAAACAACTAGAGGAATTGAGTAATAAGATATTTATTCACCCTAGTGTTTCTCCATGGGGATCTCCTATCCTTTTTGTTAATAAGAAAGATGGATCTATGATGTTATGTATCGACTATGGGGAAATCAACGCTATAACATTAAATAAAAAGTATCCCCTACCTCGTATTGATGATTTATTTCACCAACTACATGGATCTCAGTACTTTTCAAATATTGACCTTTGATCTGGATACCATCAGTTGTGTGTGAAGAAGGAATATATTCTGAAGAAATCATTTCGAACCAGGTATGGGCATTGCGAGTTTACAATAATGCCTTTTGGGATGACTAATGCTCCCACTATTTTCATGGATCTAATGAATAGGGTTTTCAAAGAATACTTCTATGATTTTGTGGTGGTATTTATTGATGATATCTTGGTATATTCCAAAATCTATGAAGATCATGAAAATCACTTGCGCATTATTCCAAAGGCTTATAAAATACATGAATTATATGGGATGTTCAGCCAGTGTGAATTCATGATTCATGAGATTTATTTTCTTGGCCATATTGTCTCTAAGGATAGAATTTCCCTTGATCCTTCTAAGACCAAGGCAATCCCAGAATGGCCAGCACTGACGAGTATAACTGAGGTATGCAGTTTTATTGGTTTAGTAGGATATTATCAGCGTTTCGTCCAGAATTTTGCCCGATTGGCTAACCCATTAACGAAGGTCACACGAAAAGGGGTTAATTTTTTTTGCACAAAAGAGTGTAAAGAATGTTTTGAATAACTGAATAAAATATTAGTCAATGCTCCTATATTTACTCTACCTTCGGGGAATGATGGGTTTATTATTTATAGTAATGCATCAAAAAATGAATTGGTTGTGTCATTTTGTAGAATGATTGGGTTATTACATATGCATCACAACAACTGAAAATTCATGAGAAAAACTATCCTACTCATGATCTTGAGTTATCAGATTTAATCGTTTCTTTGATGATTTGGAGACACTATCTATATGGTAAAAAATGTGAGATTTGTACTGATCCCAAGAGTTTGAAGTATATTTTCTCACAGAAAGAACTCAACATAAGGCAAATGCGATTTCATGAACTACTCAAGGATTATGATTGCACAATACACTACCACCTGAGGAAGGAAAGTGAGGTGGTAGATTATTCTAGTAGAACAGATCATGGAGTCTTGAAAAAAATGAGAGTTGAAATAGATCCTCTATAAATGGATCTAGTAAAGATGGATATGCGAATCACCATGGAAGGTGAGACATCAATACTTATTCAAATGGTTTCCAAACCATCTTTACTAGAAAGGATAAAGAGTTCTCAGACCAATGATGAAGAGTTAAAAAAGAAGATTAAAGCTGTGAATGATGGGATATTGAGTGACTTTTTGTATGAAGATGGAATTTTGAAATTTGGGAAGAGACTTTGTGTTCTCGATATACCTGATATAAAAAGGGAATTATTGGATGATGCTCGTAGTTCCAATTTCTCTATACACCTTGGGATCACCGAAATGTATATAGATTTGAAGGAACATTTTTTGTTGGATAACATGAAGAGGTAGATTGCTGATTTTGTGTCACGATGTATGGTTTGTCAACAATTGAAAGTTGGAAGGTAATAGCCTGGATGAGTCATTTAACCTCTTCCCATACCGGAGTTGAAATCGGATAATTTTATGATGGACTTTGTCATGGGACTACCATAGAATCCTAGAAGGAACAATGCAATATGGGTCATTGTTGATCGTCTTACCAAGTCATCACATTTTCTTACTATATGGAATGATCTACCACTTGAACGTATAGCAAGACTATATATTAATGATGTTGTGAGACTTCAGGGAGTACCACTATCAATTGTTTTGGATCATGATCCCCATTTTACTTCAAGATTCTAGAAAAGTCTTCAGAAAGCCCTGGATACTGAACTTCATTTGAGCACTACCAACCACCCCCAAACTGATGGACAATCAGAACGGACTATTCAAACCATAGAAGACATGTTGATTTCTTTATGACTCGACATTCAGGGTATGTGTGATCAATATTTACCTTTGGTGGAATATTCCCATAACAATATCTCTCATTAAAGTATTCAGAAGGAACCATATGAAGCATTATACAGAAATAGATGTCGCACACCAACCTGTTGGGATGATGTTGGTGAAAGGAAACTTGTAGTCCCAAAACTTGTTGAAGAAAGGTTGGAAAAGGTGAAGGTAATCCATACCTGCATCAAAGCATCTCAAAGTAGGCAGATAGCTATGCTGACAACCAAAAGAAGGATTTGGAATTTCAGGTATGAGATCATGTTTTCTTAAAGGTATCTCCATGGAAGGGAGTAATACATTTCGGTAAGAAAGGTAAATTGAGTCCCAGGTACATCAGACCTTTGGAAATTCTAGAACGAATTGGGGTTGTAGCTTACCGTTTGGCAATGCCGCCATGTCTCTCCAAAGTTGAAGATGTGTTCCATATATCACTGTGGAGAAAAGACATGCCTAACCCAATGCATGTAATCACTTTTGAAGAAGTAGAACTGGAACCCGATCTATCTTATTGCGAAGAGCCCGTCAGGATTCTTGATACCAGAGAACAAGTGTTGAGAAACCGGATGACTCGTCAGGTAAATGTTCTATGGAGAAACCATAAGATGGAAGAGGGAACGTGGGAACCTGAGGAACTTATGATGAAGAACAACTCGAGAATTTTCATGCGGTAGTATTCTTGAAATTTCGAGGATGAAATTATTTGAAGTATGGGAGAATCGAACACCCCAAGCTTCCACGGTACGCTTCCCTTTAAATAATACAGTAGTGTGTGTTGTACGCATCTTCGAGTTATAACACACACCAAAACCAATCGAACTAGCTGTTATGAATAGTAATACCCACATTTTGAAATATTATTAATTTTATCTTTCAAATTGGACTTCATTTTTGGATTCAGAGTATCAAAATTATCTTAGGGTACATTTTTGGAATTTTTCTAAAAACTTTCAATTTTTGATGAATAGTGAAAAACACTGAGTTCTAGTTTAAAACCAAATTTTCATTTAAATAATTATTTATTTTATTTAAATTTATATTAGGTCAAAATAGATACATAATACCTATATAATTTCAATGATATTCATTGGTGTAAGTTTTTAATAATTTTTTATATATAAAAATTTTATTCAACTTTTCACCATCTTTTACCCAGCTCCTAGGAGAATTTGAAAACTCACATAATACATAATTTTACCACTTCTATGAATGGAATTTTGAAAATAAAAGAGACACGGTTAATATCAAGGAGTAAAATATTTTTCAATAAGATAAAAATAGTTTTTGGTGAATAGTAATATTTTACTTTTATTTACCACGGTTAAAAGAAAATAGGGTAATTAAGGGTAAAAATGATATTATTATTACCCTAAAACATGCCATAATTCTATTTGATAAGCACAATTCGACCAAAAACAACCATATGAATAAAATATGAACCTCTTTGGTCCACATGGATTAGATTTGGACATTTATTATTATTTAATTCAAAGAAAAGTTAAAAGAGTTAAAATCAAAGTTTAATAAATATAACATTTTTAATATAGGGTTATACAAAAGTTAAATTCGATTATAAATATAACTAGAAATCTAAAACAATTTCATACATAATTCTATTTTATTTATAATTTTTAGAAATTTAATAATTTAATTAATTTATGACACAATGATGATGTAGTAATTACCTAATTAATGAAATATTAAAATAATTGATATTTTAAATACAAATATAAATGTGATTTAAGACTTTTTAAAAATTCCACTATTTTTCTAGGTTAATATGACATATTTTTGTTGGTTAGATGAATTGTTTTCAATGTAATAATGTTGTTATGAATTTTTAAAAAACAAAATATCAAATAGTGTCAAAATTGTCATAGAAGAGTTTTTAAAACAAATATTATATTATTAATTGATATTCTATTCCTAAAAATTTAAGGTTTGGAAAAAGGACATATATAATGATAGGTGTATCATTAATGGTCCACTTGGGGGTCACTTGGAAGAATATAGTAATTTTATTAACTATATAATATAAAAATATAAAGAGACATGGTAAATGTCAAACTAATTAACTAAGAGTTAAAACTATAAGATAAGGTTAATATAGTGACCCTAACATGTCATAAACCTATTTTTTGAGAGTTTTTCGACCTATACCCACCATAACCTTTAAATAATATACTTTTTACCAATTAGAAACCGAAAATGAATTTATTATAAAATAATATTTCTAGCTTTTCCAAAGGTACCCCTCACCCCTCTTACAAAAGGGAACACCCCCTTCTCTCCAATTCATACCCTCAAAGCCTTTTTTCTCAGCCAAACTCTGCCCAAATACCCTCTCAACAATCCTCCCATCATCCTAGAGGAATTAATTTAGTCATAAAGCCATCTTACGGAGCACTTTTGATCAAATCAAAAGGAAGACCCTGAAGAAGAGGTAATGTTTTCACCACCCTCTTTCAAGCTCCAGTCTTCTTCCACTTATTCTTTCTTTGTTATTTTCATTATAAAATAAAAAATCCAGTATATTCTATATAGTTTTATGTTATTATAAATATGGTACAACCATATTCAGTATTCTATCCATCCTTTGAATGACATGTCACCATACATGTGTACGTACAGCTTACCGTCTCCACGTCTTGGTGTAATTGTTATTCAAAATATTATTATTTGGATGGGTATGTTAATGATGTGTAATTGAGTTAAAAATTATATATAAAATTATAATGATTATTTATATATGATATACCATCAAATTATATATTATTTTATTATCAAAACAATGATATTGTCGCCCGTGCGTACATACGGACTACCATCTCCACGAACGCGATGAGATTCATTCCCCATAGTATCCATTCAAGTCTAATTATCATTTTATGATTAAAAATAATGTTTAAGGAGTTGATATAATTTTTTATATTAATAAGATACAACTTATCCATAAAAAACATGACTTCTGTAACAAAACATATAAATAAAAATGAGTAATTTAACACCCAAAACGACGATAATAATAAGATATTATTAACAAAGCAATGTCAAAATATCATATATGGTATCATATTAATGTATATGATTATTGTATACTTTAATAAAAATAATTTCACCATTATACAGGAGGTTAACCTACCCACGACCATGGAAAAGTACAAGGTAAGGGCTAATTTTACAATCTCTTCATTATCTGAGGTTGTTTATACGTAATTATCTACGGGAACCTCTTTATCATCCACATCCATGTTTCTTAAAAATTTATTTCAAACCATTCTTACTATTTTATAGACTATGGGGTAAATTCATTTATACCCTTGTTTGAATTTTTATAATAAGTTTATAAAGGAATCATTCAATCGTTTTCCAAACCAGGTTTTTTTAAACTTTTTGATAGAATTATGGAAAGAATGTCATTTAAACTTATACGGCGTTTATGGGTATTTTCTGCCGCTATAAAATCATCAAATCTTCCCTTACAATATTATAAGAATATTTTCAATGTAGGTGTTTTATTTTTTAATTATGTGACTTTTAAATGATTTTAAAAATAGAGATATTTCTCTCAAATAGTATTGATTTCATCAATTTCAACATCCTTAGATGAATTTTACACTTATTGGAAGTTGATTTATTATGATACAAAACTTTCACATAGTATTGAAGGTTTTTGTGAAATGTTGGACTATGGATGTGTTATTTTTATACCATTCATGGTTTATGGATAAAGTATTGACATTTCGTATGATATTTTTAATACAAATGTTTATGTTGTGTTTAAACATGTTCATATGAGGAATGTTTTGGACTTAATAAGTGACGGGTAGAGCCCATTATAGCTCCTTGATTCATTGGTAGGTCTCATGAGACAAAATATTTTCATGGAACAAGGCCATGACAAAATATTATTTGTAGTCTTGGCACATGGCCTTGACTATGTGGTTATGATAGTCTGGCATTATGCATTCCATCATTATAAAAGTGGTTATTGATATTGCATGTGATTATTCGACTAGTAGAATATCCCTGTGAATAAGTAAATGGAATTATATCATTTTATTTATTTCATATTATGATGATGTTTAATTTTAAAAGAATATTGTTTTAGTTATACATTGCCTTAAATTTTTATGCTTCTTTATGAATGTTTCCGCTATATTGTTATCCTTACTGGGAATCTGAGCTCACCCCTTTATATGTTTTATTGTTCCCTGGATGTGAAAAATTAATTTATGAATGACCTATAGGGATAGTATAAAGGGATATGATTGTGGAATATGGAGTCTATGTTGTTTTAGTTTTCATATTATGATGTAATGTAATACAGATCAATGTTTCTAGTGATTCCAAGGCTACTAAACTAATCGGTCATTCGAGACTTTATCTTTTGTTATCATGCCAATTTTTTGTAATAATACACTGACTCTGGGTAACTGGGGTTGGGGCGTTACAAATGATCCCCCAAATATGCTGAAAATTTTGATTCTATTAAAAAAATCTCTTATTGACAAATATCAACATTTAGTCGATATAGCCCTTAGTCATAAATATTTATTGTTAGGCTAATTTCTTATCTCCAGAATAATGACAATGTTTTATACACTACAATGATTATTCAATCCATGTAAATTAAACTTATATTAATTTATTCAGTAAAACCATTTTATGGGGTTTATAGACCATAAAAATTAGGTTGAAACAAATGATTTTAAAAATAATATGAAAATTTTATAATGCTTCACTCAACTCAATTATCTATTAGAATTATTTGAATCTAAATACACCGTATATTCTACCCATATCATGAAAATGGAAATACTATTCATGTAATATGATTTATTCAACATTATAATTTTTATATAATATGATTAAATTAATAAATAAAATATGTAATTTAAAAAAAATATTTATTTATTTTTTTGGTTTAAAATCCAATAAAAATATGTGGTAATATGTCCTTATGAGTGTGATTTTTGAATCCACACATTCTAATTTGTTGAATTGATAGTCATTCCATCTTATCATATAGACCAAATCCTATTTATTTCCCTGTAAAATATAAAAACACCATGAACAGTTTCACCATGAGTAATATTTTTCTTTTATTTTGGATGTGATTGGAAAGTATTCAATTAAAAAACTTATTATACAATTTAAAAGTTTAGAATCTTGGATCTTAAGCAGTGAAAAATTAAAAAATGATACCTCTTATTTGTTATCTTCTAGTAAAAACAGCATCATGTTTTAAAATATTCGGGATAAATCCATTCAATTAAAAAATAAATTTATAAAAATCATCATAGTGTAAAAAACTGAAAGATTAATGTGCATTATCCCCTTAAAATAATTTTTATTCTCCCATATTATATTTTTGTCTCTGATCTCCATTAAAGAAAATTCCATTAATTATGAGATAACCATTATAATCAAATGACACTATACCTTCTTTGTGTCCTTCAAAATATATTATAACATTATTATCACTAAACCAATTTGACCAAATAAAAAACCCATGATCTATATAATCCCATGTAATAATCTTTCAACGTATATTTTTTAATAATGTATTTTTTAATCTATTAATGATATTCAATTGAACCAATTGATCATTACATTCGATAAAAAATATAATAAAGAATTTAATAAAATATTCATTTTCATGTTCCTCTTTCACTCACCATTTATATTTTTCATTCAAAATGTTATATTGTTTCACTGTGTTATGTTTAAAAAATCACTTTTCTAAAATTTTAATAATTGACTAATTTATTTTCCTGATAAATTCTAATTGTTGATATCATCTCTATTTATTCATGTATCCTTAATTGTATAGGAATATTATATCTAAATTTCAAATGTCACCATAGTACAAAAAATATGTATAGAATGTAGATTTTCATAATTAACATGCCTATTATCTTGAATGAGTCTCATTCTATTCATCAATTTTTTGACCCCCACATTGTTCCTCTATATTTTCAAGCAAAAATAAATTCATAATTAGAAAAAATTATATTCTCATTGTACAATGTATATAAATTATTTATTATATACGTGTTAACATTATAATTATTATGATAAATAATAAAATAGTAATATATTTGATAATCAAAATGTTCAATGTATTCAGAAAATTTATTGAGGAAACATCACTACATATAAAATTTTATAAAGTATTTAAATCATTTCATATAGTAATTATAAATACATATATATTCCTATTAATAAATCTCATTAAATGATGACATATATTTGATAATGGGTTTCCTTAAATCCCAACAATAAAATGTTTAATAGGAGATAGCATTATACCTGAATAAATAATAGAACATGCGTGATTATAATCATCATCGTCATCATATTATTGTCATAATATCATCTTCATTACATTATAGAAAAAACATGAGACATGGAATTTCATAAATTCATAATAATGAAGTGTAATTACATTTTAGATGTCATGAACCAACCCGGGTCGACCCTGAACCGATCACCCGAGCCGGTCCGCAACATGACCCGAGAGGCGTTCCCGATCCTCCCGAGCTGGCGACAAGCACCAGGGCATCAACAGAGGCGGTGGGAACGATTTTTCCCAATAAATAAATAAATCAGCATAAATAAAACAGATCAGCGCATAAACAAATAGAAAAATTAAATCAAATAAACAAGAACAAAAAAATAAAACTAACCGAAAGAGATAAGTATTATCTCTGTGTGACCTCGCAGGTCACTCTCCAACTCACGACCAAATGTCACCCAAGGAGAACGCACCCAAGATATAGCCTGTACAAACACTAAAAATAGAAAAAAGAACTATCGGCATGAGTATTAAAACTCAGTAGGTGTGCCCAACAAACTATTCCCAATGCACTACCTTTAAATAAAGAAATTTATTAATTCCAGGTTTGAATTAGGTATACAAAATATTGGTTTTCACACACACACACACTTTCATTTGTAAAACAAGTATCAATCCATTTCCCTTTTTAATTTGAAAACAACTTTTAATGATTGAAAGGAACAGGCGAATTTCATTTTAAAACATTTATTAGAACAATTAGAAAACCAAACTTCAGTTATTAGCTAAAAAGGAAAACTACACATAACACACAACACACACAAAGGGCAATGGAAAAAAATGGAACACACGAGCCAGCAATCGAATTAGACTTCTCAATCATGTTCCACACACAAATAAACACTAAATGAAACATCGGTCGAACCTAGCAGATCGTGAACAATCCAGAACGTACTATACATGTGACTCATCCTGAAGGCATGCCCTAACTCGATAACGTCATAACGCCCATACTACTACCCGGCATAGCCCTGCATGGCCTAACCAAGGGGCCCAATCCCCATAGAAGCAATAACTCAGTATTCCTATGCTATGGGGCCACTAGACAGTGCGTGGTCTAAACTAGTGCAACAATCATTCTCAGAAGATTCACTCACTATGTCAGGTTCCCATGTCAACACATATAATATAAAGGGGTGCATCCACAATGTAAATTAATCAGTCACGATGCACGAACATCACATACAACTCACGCAATCAACGCACACAAAAGATCACCCCTGAACGGGTTTTTCGAAATAATTTATTCTATTAAAGTGTCAAATGGGCCTTCACAAATTTTAAAACAAAACCTCATTTCTCGAGAAAACCTAAAACACTTGTTCAGAAGAAATTACATATCTTTAAAACTAGAAGTACATTTTAAATTCCCTAAATTATGTTTAAAGGCCAAACGAGCATTTTTTCAATAATGGGTGTCCACTCGTCAAGAAAATGTTTCAAGTGTTCAGTACAAAATAAACAGCTCTTTTCACACCAAATAATCATTTAAAATTTTATTATCTTATATTATTTCTAATTAATTAAAAATTAATAAAACAACAAGTAATTAATAAATTCTAAATCTAAAGGTAAGTGCAGTGAGGAGCCTACCTCGACTAACAACTCTGTAATGACGAAGATGCAGTATGTGACAACTTGCACACAAGCACGCGCCACTTGCCAACGACCATAAAAATGCAGAAAACCTTGTCAAAGCACTAGAACAATGAAAAGTATCTAAAAACACATAAAAATTGCCTTAAAATAATCCAAATGAATAAATAGAGTAAAACTCACCTTGAAACCAGTGTGGAAGAAATGCAGCGAACCCAAAACATGATGTAAAACAATGTGTGCCCCGCAAATAAAGGCGAACAATCCAAAGTAATCTAAATTGCTTCACCTTCAACGGCGGCGGACACAGCGCGGTCCAACGTGACCCAAGACACCCTTTGCGAACCCAACGAGAGGATTCACGGCCACATCGGAGCAACACCCTACAACAACCACAAAAAATTAATGCGAAAAGACCAAAGCACAACCTAATGGTATCTGTGACTCACATAAACCAAATTCACACGTCATAACACACAATGAAATGATACCAAAAAAATTTATATTCAAAACACACCCTGATCCATTTTAGAAACCAATAAATCTTTCTCAAGAAACATAAAAATTACACCAAAGACCATTTTTTAACCAACTAAATCAATGTAAAACATCCTAAAACGACAGACGAGAAAATAATTGGGGTGTGATTTACATTTAAAAAAAATATCAAATTAAGATTTGGATCCTAAACAGACAAATCATCGCAGACACAAGCCGACGCGAACCAGGAACTCACTCCCAACAAATTTTTAAGAACATCAAAAATATTCAAGAACACTATAGCAGGCTAATTAAAGGAATAATAACGCTTCAAAATCAGTTTTAAAACTAAATTATAGAGTCCGAGCATTAGCGGAGTGGTCCGGAATGAAATACGCAAATTTTCCTAACTCGGTGGGGCGTGAATAAAACAACACTTCAACGGAAGAGGGAAAAGGACTTTGTAGACCAAACACATCCCCTATCCACCAAGAAAAACATGTGAATAACAAATCATGAAAAAAAATACAAATTAGATGAAATCAAATATACCCAAATTAAAGAAGAGAATCTCACCTTCACATTGTTGAGCATGAACAACCTAAACATTTCTATTTCAAATCAGAAATCAAAACCCCAAATTAAGAGAGGGTTGTTGGTGCAAGTCATCGAGGAAGAGGCAATGGAGTTCTGTTGGACGGAAGAAGGGGTCGTCATGTGAGGGTTGTTGCCGAAGGGAGAGGGTGCGCCAAATGAGGTCATGCGAGAAAGGAGGGGGTATTGTTGGATGGGGTCACACAAAAGAGGTGAAGGCCACCAGACCGGAGGGAAGGGAAAGGATGATGGCACCTTGCACCGATTGATGTCGGATAGGGGAGGGGCGCCGCGCACTGTGTGGGAGAAGAGGCCGCCTACAACTCGGCTGCCGGAGAGGGTCGTGTAGGCAGCGTGGGGGGGTGAGGCTGGGAGATGGGAAGAGTGCCGGAGGTGGCTTGGCCCGAGCGGCCTGGTGTGCGAGAGCTGGCGCGTGCCGCAGCACAGGGGAGAAGGGAGGAAAAACTGGGGTCATGACACCTTCCCCCTAGGGTTTCAAAACCCTTTAGTTTTTTTACTAATGTTATACTAATAATAATAAAAATAAAACCAAATAAAAATCATAATATTAATAATAGTAGTAATTATCATAATAATAATAATAATAATCTTAATAATAATAATCTTAACAACAATAATAATAATAAAAAAAAACAACAAAAACAATGGTATTATTATTATTAAAACTATAATATTATTATTATTTTATGCTTAAGAATTCTTTTATCAAAAACTATTCTATTAAAAAAATTATTTACTTAATTTCATTTCACTTGACCTTTAAATAATTTATTTACTTATTTCGAATGTTGGGCAACCACATAGCTCGTGTGACGTCAAGTGCGCAATTGAGCGAGCTGCGCTCTAACGGTGCCACCCGGCACTAACCACATACAAAGTCATTTGTGCGTGTTGACGCACAAATTTATAAGTTGTGCGTAAGTCGCGCATCAAACCTGGTCAGGGTGTGACAATTCTCCCCACCACAGACACTTTCTTCCCCCAGAAAGTCACCAAGCCAAAAGATATCCAAAGCATGAGTCTATTCCCGAATAGGGCCAAAAAGGAATGTCAAGAACCTTGTGTTGATGATTCACACCACATGTCACACCCAACTGGTCATGAAGAAACCATGACATAAAACGAGGGGAGAACACGAGAGGGTTCTCCCCACCACAAGAACTCAACTAACATAGAAAATTTAAAACCGAAATAAATCCACCAAGACTTAAACGAGAAACCTAATACAGTGCAACCCGGCATACCCAGGTCCCCAAAACCATCTTAACATCTATACATTATCCAAACAACACCCTCTCCATAACCAGGGACCAGGGAACCCCCACCATGAACCTAACGACTTCTCCACCTAAGTTGAGCGGGACCACTGAGAGTTAAACGGAACACCACTACAAGGTCGTCTGTCATATCGGGGCACCAAAACAATGAACTCCCTATAACAACACTGCTGGAACTAAGAATTCCCTAGAGCGATTTAAAACTCCCAACACATCCAACTCCCTTAGTACGAGCAAGAATGCTTCCACTAAAACCCAGAACTCTCGGGATGAGACAAAACCCCCAACACTCACATCTCCAAATGATAACTTAATAAAATTAGGACCAAACCACACAAGGCTAAATAACCTTTTGGGAAAAACAAACAATTCTAGAGTCCTTATTCAGAAGAACGCGACTACTATGATCACAAAAGAATATGTTCATCGTACTATTACGAA
The DNA here is from genome assembly GCA_963277665.1 of Viscum album. Lineage (NCBI taxonomy): Eukaryota > Viridiplantae > Streptophyta > Magnoliopsida > Santalales > Viscaceae > Viscum > Viscum album. The sequence continues at coordinate 1,229,512,496 of OY728145.1, read as the reverse complement.
AAATATGAACTTACAACACCGAGAAAACAAGGACAAGGAATCCATGAATGTCTCTATTTCGAGACGAAAGATAAAGAATCAAGTGAAGGTCTCACATGCCTCTAACACCCTGACTGTGCGCGAGTTTCACCCTGAGACCTGAGGATGGGGCTCTGATGGTTGAATCATCTTATGCCTCACAGTCATACATGAGCATCCCCCGATCAGGACTCTGTCGAATGAAACCTCTTTTGAAACCTTTCCCAGTGACCCGAACAGTCACGCTATAGCATGACTTCAGAGGGATGAGACAAGATGGCTTTGGATGTTCGAACCAGCAACACCGATGGCACATTAGAAAGTAGTCTGACAAACCAAAAGTTGACACTGACAAAAGGGATTTCTTTAGAGGCAGGTTCCTCTCGTACGCCCTGATCGCAAAATGGGGAAACCATACGAATGACGACAGGTGCTGGGTTGGACAAGCACTTGCGCTCCAGATGTCAACTCCTTAAAGTTTCCAACACAGGCCTTCACCAACCATTGGCCTTTCCAACTACGGACGAGCTCTCGCCTCTTTTTGCCTTCAACTCCTCAGGTATGATCCATTGGATAGAGGCGAACTTTAACACCTCCCACATCATCCCAACTCCAACTATGATGTAAAGTCCCCCCTCCATTGGTCCAAGGACGGACCCTCCATTAAACCCAAGATAAGATGAAATCTAACAAACTAGAGAGTCCCCAACCACCCGAAGATATGTTCTACTCCCCTAAAACTGCTTCACTGCCCCTAACGAACCATGAATGCCATGAAAGACAAGCAACACTCGATAGAAACTAGAATTGGGCATGAATCATTAACAACTTTTGAGGACATTTCTGGGTGGCCTATTTGGAAAAACATGCAAAACAAAATCGCAACTAGCATCAAGCCAAAAATCAATCAAAAGAAACACCCCGAGCCAAGACAACCGGCCTGGAATCCCGAACAAGCTTAAATGCAACCAAAGAAACACCACAAGCCAAGGGTAACAGACTCATAAATCAAAAATATATAAACACAGGCAAAAACCACTTTTCAAAATACCAAAACACACATTTCATGAAAAACAAAGTCCTAAAATCATTTTTTTTCATTCAAGTCTACTTTAGAAAAAAATCAAGCCAAGCCTTAAATTCCAAAACCCCTCCCATGGCATCCTATGAACTGCCGCATAATCCTTCATCCCTTTTTACTCAAATCACCTATAAATATGTGTCAATGTTCACTTCACGTGTCTACCCACTCATATGTGGATGATCCTAAGGAATACCAAGGGCCGCACTTTCTATTCTATTACCAAATCCAAACATAAGCCAAATTTTTCTAAATTAAAACACTTACTCTTTAAATACCCACATCACCAATTTTAAAACAACATGAAAGAAAACCCTTTTTTCTAGTTTTAAAAACCATTAGAGAAATAACCCTTTCAATTAAAAACCAAATTCATCTCCAAAAACACTCTAAAACCAACCAAAATCAAGACAAAGCACAACTAACAATGGACAACTGAAATGAGAAACTAGTGCCTATTCCTAATCTGGCGAAATGGTAGTGAGCCACGCCCCAAGTAAGACATAACACCAGAGGACCTTGAATCGGGCACTTGGGCTCCACATGGGTCACTACTTCACGTGGGGTCACAATGTCACACCGAGTCCCCTCTATTGTAATCCCTCCACTCAAAATAGAGACAAATGACTCAAAACCCAGACTACCCCTAGTAACTCAGGTCTCGTCACGAGCGGTGGTGATCAGGCATCAAACCACAACCTACCTCTTGAGCCACGACAGTCCTAATCTCCATATACTGGACATCCAAAATAACAAGGGCGCTCTGAAAAGTGGGGTCCTCTAAGAGTCTACCTCCTCTGATACCATTTTTCCATGAACCAACCTAGGTCGACCCTGAACCGATCACCCGAGCCGGACCGCAACATGACCCGAGAGGCATTCCTGATCCTCTTGGGCTGGCGACAAGCACCAGGGTATCAACACAGGTAGTGGGAACGATTTCTCACAATAAATAAAAAAATCAGCATAAATAAAACAGAGCAGTGTAGAAAAAATAGACAATGTAAAGAAAATAAACAAGAACAAAAGAAAAATAAATCTAACCGAAAGAGATAATTACTATCTCTGTGTGACCTCACAGGTCACTCTCCAACTCATGACCAAACATCACCCAAGGCGAACGCACCCAAGCTGTAGCCTGCACAAACACTAAAAATAGAAAAAAGAACTATAGGCGTGAGTATTAAAACTCAGTAGGTGTGCCCAAAAAACAATTCCCAATTCACTACCTTTAAATAAAGTAATTTATTAATTCCAGGATTGAGCTAAGTATACAAAATATTGGTTTTCACACACACACACATTCATTTCTAAAACAAGTATCAGTCCATTGCCCTTTCTAATTTGAAAACAACTATTAATGTTTGAATGGAAGAGGTGAATTTCATTTTAAAACATTTATGCGAAAAATTAGAAAACCAAACATCAGTTATTAGCTAAAAAGGGAAACTACACATAACAAACAACACACGCCAAGGGTAATGGAAAAAAATGGCACACACGAGCCAGCAATCGAATTAGACTTCTCAATCATGCGCCACACAAAAATAAACACTAAATGAAACATGGGTCGAACCTAGGAGATCATGAACAATCTAGAACGTACTATACATGTGACTCATCTTGAAGGCATGCCCTAACTCGATGACGTCATAACACCCATACTACTACCCGGCATAGCCCTGCATGGCCTAACCAAGGGGCCCAATCCCCATAGCAGCAATAACTCAGTATTCCGCTGCTATGGGGCCACTAGCCAGTGTGTGGTCTAAACTAGTGCAGAAATCGTTCGCAGAAGATTCACTCACTATGTCAGGTTCCCATGTCAACACATATAATAAAAAGGGGTGCGTCCACAATGTAAATCAATCTGTCACGATGCATGAATATCACTTACAACTCATGCAATCAATGCCCACAATAGATCACCCCTGAACGGGTTTTCAGAAATAATTTATTCTAATAAAGTTCCAAACGGGCCTTCACAAATTTTAAAACAAAACATCATTTCTCGAGAAAGCCAAAAACACTGGTTCAGAAGAAATCACTTATCTTTAAAACTAGAAGTACATTTGAAATTCCATGAATTATGTTTAAAGTCCAAACGGGCATTTTTTCAATACTAGTTGTCCGCTCGTCAAGAAAATGTTTCAAGTGTTCGGTATAAAATAAACGGCTCTTTTCACACCAAATAATCATTTAAAAATTTATTATCTTATATTATTTCTAATTCATTAAAAATTAATAAAACAACAAGTAATTAATAAATTCTAAATCTAAAGGTAAGTGAAGTGAGGGGCCTACCTCGACTCGCAACTTGGTAACAATGAAGATGTAGTATGTCACAACTTGCACACAAGCACGTGCCCCTTGTCGATGACCATAATAATGCAGAAAAACCTTGTCAAAGCACTAAAAAAATCCAAAGTATCTAAAAACACATAAAAACTGTCTTTAAATAATCCAAATGAATAAATAGAGTAAAACTCACCTTAAAAACAGTTCAGACAAAATGTAACGAACCCAAAACATGCGGTAAAACAAGGTGTGCCCCGCAAATAAAGGAGAACAATACAAAGCAATCTAAATTGTTTCACCTTCAGCGGCGGCGGACACAAAGCGGTCCGACGTGACCCAAGACACCCTTTGCGAACCCAGTAAGGGGATTCGCGGCCACATCGGAGAAATACCCTACAACAACCAAACACAATTAATGCTAAAGGACCAAAGCATGACCTAAAGGTGTCTCAGACTCACATAAACCAAATTCACACATCATAACACACAATGAAATGATACCAAAAATATTTATATTCAAAACACGCCCTGGTCCATTTTAGAAACAAATATATATTTCTCAAGCAACATACAAATTACACCAAAAACCAATTTTTAACCAAGTACATCAATGCTAAAACATCATAAAACGAGAGACGAGAAAATCATAGGGGTGCTATTAACATTTTAAAAAATATATCAAAACAAGATTTGGAACCTAAACAGTCAAATCATCACAGACACAAGCTGACACGAACCAGGAACTCACTCCAAACATATTTTTAACAACATCAAAAATATTCAATAACACTATATCAGGCAAATTAAAGTCATAATAACGCTGCAAAATAAGTTTTAAAACTAAATTATAGAGTGAGAGCATTAGCGGAGTGCTCTGGAATGAAATACGCAGATTTTCCTAACTCGGTGGGGTGCGAATACAACAACACTTCAACGGACGAGGGAAAAAGGACTTTGCAGACCAAACACATCCCCTAGCCACCAAGAAAAACATGCGAATAACAAACCATGAAAAAAAATCCAAATTAGATGAAACCAAATATACCCAAATTAAAGAGGAAAAGCTCACCTTCACTTTGTTGAGCATGAACAACTTAAACATTTCTATTTCATATCAGAAATCAAAACCCCAAATTAAGAGAGGGTTGCTGGTGTAAGCTATCGAGGAAGAGGCAATGGAGTTCTGCTGGACGGAATAAGGGGTCGTCGCATGAGGGTGGTTGCCGAAGGGAGAGGGTGCGCCAAAGGAGGTCGTGCAACCAAGGAGGGTCTTTTGTCGTATGGGGTCACACCGAAGAGGCGGAGGCTTCCAGACCAGAGGGGAGGGAAAGGCGGATGGCACCTTGGGCCGCTGGATGGCAGATAGGGGAGGGGCATCGCGCCCCGTGTGGGAGAAGAGGCCGCCTGCAACTCGGCCACCGGAGAGGGTCATGCAAGAAGCATGGGGGATGAGGCTGGGAGCTGGGAAGAGTGCCGGAGGTGGCTTGGCCCGAGCGGCCTGTTGTGCGGGTGCTGGCGCGTGCCGCAGCGCAGGGTAGAAGCGAGAAAAAACAGGGGTCACGACCCCTTCCCCCTAGGGTTTCAAAACCCTTTTGTTTTTTTACTAATGTTATACTAATAATAATAAAAAGAAAACCAAATAAAAATCGTAATAGTAATAATAGTAGTAATTATAATAATAATAATAATAATAATAATAATAATCTTAATAATAATAATAACAATAAAATAACCAAAACAATGGTATTATTATTATTAAAACTATATTATATTATTATTTTATTCTTAATAATTATTTTATCAAAAAATATTCTATTAAAAAAATATTTACTTCATTTCATTTCACTTGACCTTTGAATAATTTATTTACTTATTTTGAACTTCAGGCAACCACACAGCTCGTGTGACGTCAAGTGCGCAGTTGAGCGAGCTGTGCTCTAACCGTGCCACCCAGCACTAACTACCTTCAAAGTCAAACTGCGTGTTGACACACAAATTTATAAGTTGTGTGCCATTCACACATCAAACCTGGTCGGGGTGTGACATTAGACAGCACATATGAATAAAATCTGAATGAAATTTTCCCCAAGGTCACAAAAAACTTATGCACTGAAGAGAATAGAACATGACCAATAATCGAATCATGTTCATCCATAAAACACAAAATCATAGTAATAATATCTTTTAATACCACAAATTAGAGTGATATATATTTCTAGACAACCTTTCAAGTTATAATATTACCTTAATCATTCATTCCAAATATAATGTTAAATTATTCAATCGTTAAAAAATAAAATTTACCCATGATAAATAAATAATATCATAATGGTCTCCAAATTCACATATCAATGTATAAAACAATGATGTTCCATGAATGAATAAGGTAATAAATAATATTTCTTGTTAAAGGGCTCAATTATCAAATAAAATATCATATTTCATAGAGGGGATGAAAATAAACATAGAAATAATTGAATATAGTGTTTTTTAAAGAGTGTTGGGTAAATAATCATTATGGTTTATGTCACACCCAATCTTTTAAAATTATTTTATTTCATCAATTATCCCGGCATCAAGTGTCTTTGATGATGTTTGGTTTGATTCCATGTTGTATGTTTTGAGTTCTTATTTAAAAATGCTCATTTGTACATGGTAGTATCAGGTGCTTGGGCGAAGCATGGTTTTGAAACTACACATCTTTACCCGTGTCACCGTGCAGCCGACCTGTAGTTCAAAATAAACAAATAAAATCAAATTTATAAAAAAATTAGAACACAATAAAATAAAAAGTAAATTATATTAAAAAATAATAATGATAATATTATTTTTTTAATCATTATTATTATTAAAATTTTTATTATTATAAAGTTTATTATTATTATTGCAATTGTTATTATTATTACTATTTTTCATATTAATTATTATATTTGGGTTTAGAACCTCCCCCCCTATTCTCCCTTTACCATGCACATAGGGCGGAGAACCCCACCTTTCCCTATCCTACTCATGCAACACCCCCTTATCCAACTCCCCTCCAGCGAGGTTCTCCATTAAAACATCCCCCCCAGCCAGCCTCCCTCCTTCCTCTTTGGCATGCATGAACTGGCCATGGATCTTCTTCGGCACACACCTCCCACCATGGCCTTTTAATCAGGAAAAATCCCCATCTCTAGTGTTTTCTATCTCCTGCATGACACTCCATATGCGGTGCACCCACCCTAGATATCTCCCTTCTGGTGAACCACCACTGGAAACCTCCACTCACATGCCCCCCCCACTGGCTGATCCCTCTTCTAGAAACTGTTATCCCACTGGCCCCTCCTCCGGTGACTGTGACCTTGGTCGGTGCCCCGCTCTCCTTCATATAACTCCCATGCGCATGCCTCCTACCTTCGACCCTCTTATAGGGAATCACCTCTATCCAGTGGATGATAACCCCCTTCTCCCCATGGTAAGTATCCCTATTTATTTTAGGGTTTTATCCTCATTTTTATGTATTTTTTTGATGTTTTATGACTAATTTTACCTTCATAGGGTTTTCTCGAGGTGCAGTAGTGATTTCACACAATTATCTATATGCTTCTTCATTCGAGGTCGGTGGTTTTATGCCCTAATATTTTAAATGATTTAATTTTTTTATTTTATTTTTTTACATGTTCTATAGTTAAATTGTGTGACGTGAAATGTGTTTCGAAAATGTTTTAAAATGCGTGTTTTGTTAATTCATTAACATGTAAGTTGGTTAGAAATTAATTTTTCTTCAAAATAAATGTTTGTGTATTGTGTTTATTATATTGTAATGTTTCCTGAAAAAGAGTTTTATACCTTGTTTAGAATATTTTAAATGTCTATTCCATGGAACATGCGGTTCATATATGTTGTTAATGATTTTTTTTGAAAACATTTCAGTGTTAGAATATAAGACTTGTTTTTTAATATGTGTTTTAGATTGTGTAAATAATGAATGGTTTGTTTTTCGAAATGATATTGGTTTATGTTTGATTTTTCAATTGGGGCTTGGTGCATGGAATTGGTTGATCAATGGTGTGTTTTTTTTTGTTTTGTAAAAAAAAGAATATTTGAATTATGAAAGTGATAATAAATTCATTAAGAATGGATTTTTTTGAGTAAAAGTTGAAATGGTTTACGTTATGAAAAATGATGATTTTCAGAAGTGTTTAATAAATTAAGAAACGTGTTTACTAAATTGTACATATGGTTCAGATCATGTTTTGAAGTAATTATGGTGTGTGTTTGGTATCAAAAAAAGGTTTTGGATTAGAAACATGTTTTTATATGTTTTGTGTTACATTTGTTGGTTTGGGTTGTTTGATGGTGATGATTTCTGTGATATGGGGAACATAATTGAGAAAAAGGGTTTCTCAAGTATCTAGGTGGACAGACTAGGACTAGCATGCTAGTGATTCAGAAGTGGATAAGGCTTGGTTTAACTTAAGAGGATTGATGAGACAACTATAACTAAAAATTGATGCTAATTGGAGACCACTAGGTTATGGGGTTGTCCTCTACTAGTGGCTTGTGAATGACAATGATGTTGTTCGGGGTTTTTATACTATATTTTCACTACGATGCAAGGTTCCTAGAATCCCACAAGAGATTTTTTGACTCGAGGTATATACCCATGGTGTTATACCTATCATGATGGTTTTTTATAATGGTGCCTTCCATCTATATATGGAGGACCTCTTGTATGTGGGTGTGTTTTTTACAAATTCCATTTCTATTTTACGCAAGATATTTTTGAAATTTTTTTCCAATGAAATGTTACTTTTTATAGTGTTTACTCGTTAAATTATTTTCCTAAAAATGTTTTAAAATATTTTACATAAATGATAAATTTATATTGTGTTTATAATGTTTTTTCAAGGAATATTTTTATCCATGTGGTATCGTACTGGGCTTTGGATCACACCTTTAATATACCCTTGAGTGTATGCAGCTATTATTATTTGTCCGTTTCGGGTTATAGAATGGAATTTAGTGTTGGAAAATTGGGTTTTTAGTGGCATTGGTTATGGATCTTAGTGGGGATGGATTCATGATATATTCTCCCTTTGTTGAATGGAGTTTCGGGTGATGTTCTGGTTTTTCCTTTTTTATAGTCATTTTTTATTTTTTGTCTTAGTTTGTAAGCATAAAATATGGAAATAGTAAACGAAATGTTTGGTTTAAAAAATCAGATATGGTTTATTGGTTCTTATAGATTATTATAATATATAATATTTTGGTAAATCATTCCCAAATGATTTATTTGACACCCAGACACTTGTTCTAGACTATGGGGATCAAGAATGCCCTTCGAAACGTACTGGGGACTGAGTCAGGCATTGGGTCAGATGGTAACCTGACTGGGTTTGTGATAGATTAATAAAATTCACTATGATGAAGTAAGAATAAATATATACCATATATAATTTGGGGAATGAAAATTTATATAATAATAATTTGTTTTGTTTTATCATGTCTAAAACAGTTGTCTAAAAAACATTTATTTGTTGAAAAATAAATCTAAATATATGTTATGTAGTTTTTTAAATATTTTATACCTTATAATCATTAGAATTAAGTATTTCAATTTTCATGAAAGAATTATCTCTCGATGACATGTTTATTGAGATTTTACCATTTCTATTTTGTGTATTGTTTATCTATTGTTTTGTAAAATTGAATCTGGAAAAGCATTAAATAAATGACTGTTATCTTTTATATATTATATACACCAACTATCCATGAATATAAATATACGTAATGAACTGTTAATATCCTCATAGGTTTTCAAAATTCACCATTAACAAGGAATGTCTAAATGAGATACATGAGAGTATATATATCATGAATTATATAAAATAGTTACATAATATCATAAGAAAATAAATATATTATTTACATGTGAGATAGATTGTTTAGAATGATATAAAATGAGAAGATACTAGGGTAGTAGAAAAAAATGAATATAATAGGATTGTGAGGATGCGTCTCCATTGTAATTTCTCCCATTATACATAAATATAGATTTTAGGGCATGGGTTTGGTGGACTCTAGAACATTCTAAATGATAATATAAGGATTATGATAGGATTATTGGGAATATATTGGACTCTAAAAGTGATTTTCCAGGGGAGGGATGACATGTATATATAAATCATCAGACAAAACCTTTGACTTTATAATATGTATTTCATATAAAATACTTGTATTTATGAGTTCTAATTCACATTATAATCATATATAAATTGTTATAAAACTGAGATAAAGAGAAATGGATATTTATTTTGTAATTTTAAACATTATACATTTATATTTTTGAAATTAAATTTTATTTTTTGGAAAATATTATTATAATTTTTTATGAGTAATATATTTATTTATATTTTTGTTGTTTTTATATAGTTATTTTATGATTTTTTATTTTATTATTATATGATTTTAATATTTCCAGACAAGTAATTTATCAAAATTAATATTTTTACTATTCCCATAAAAATTCATACTTCTTAGAAAATTTTCAAAAACACACATAAAGAAGAATTTTTCTATTCATTTCAAAATAGGATAAATATGTTTTCATAGTAATTTAATAATATAGATATATTGAATATTGTATATTTTACTAAATGTTTTGGAAAATAGATTAAAATTAACTTATACACTTATATGTGTATCCTAATTTGAATAATTGTTTTTAGCAATTTATCATATATTTTTAATAATTTCATTTATATTAAATATATATTAAATTTAATATTACAATTTAAATTTTTATATGGATATTTTAAATGGCCAATTTATGATTCATAATTGATAGCTTTTTATTTTTAATGATCGGGTTACTATTCCAAAAATATTAACAATTTTATATTTCTTATAAATACCTCATATTTCATTCATGATTTAGTAAATTCAATTACTCTCATTGTAATATATTCACTATTTTCACTCTACTGATTATATTAATATATTTTTATAGTTTTTATTCATTGTGATAATTATAGAGGGCATACACGGTCCAGAATATAATATTCCATATTTTTTATTTTTTATAATGCCTATGTCCTAAATTTAATTTTACAAGAATGGTTTTTCCATAACCTAAAGATAATTACCATTTATTATGGGTGACACAAAAAATATAACATGAAAACTAGAAAGAAAATGATTTCATATAATGATCCATGCCCATAACCAAAAATGAAAACTATGAATGATGATAGAATGATAAGGTCCATTATCATAATAAAAATCATCATCATCAGTTTCCCACTCCAACTGTGAATATACATCATTTAGGATCCCAATTATCCTCTCCTTTGGCCTTTCCTTCTCTAGAATGAGCTTGATCTTTGATGCCTTGATTGATGACCTTGTACATGCATTCCTAAGAAGACTGAAATAATCCTTTTGCGACATTCTTTTTTAGGGAACTAGATATTAAGTTCACTACTAACAATCTAGTCATTTCCATTTAAGACATCATACAATAAAAGAAACTGGGCCCCTGTTTCCTTTAGATTTGCGATATGTGGTGTTTAAAGGAACCATATGATTTTCATGTCACATCAATCATCTAAAACATTACCCCATTTACCATACATTCCTAAATATATAAACACATATTGAATATTTTGAAGTCAATTAACACTCTGTTGAACAATATATTTTTCATACCCATATACTTCATGAACAAGCCTTGAATAGTCTACATCTAGAAGAAGCACAATATAACTATGCTAATAAATTTATGAAGGATAGCACCTATACACAACACAAAATACCTCATTTTTAGACTCTCCACAAACCTATAGAACATGTAAATATTTATCATCATGCTAAATCAACTTAAAACTCATGGAAACAACATCAATTATTCTGAAATCTGGTTCATCATTTCTAGTTATAGGCTCACTAATAACATTGTCATCCTAAAAAATTTCATCCTCGGTCCCCCATAATATCTCTTTCAAGGATTGATGCCATAGTAGTGACATTCATGAGCATGAAATAATATTAGATATCACCCTTACTACCAATAACCTCCATTTGATACCCATTCAAATTACAATCCATATTCTCCAGAAAGGATAGTGAACAACCAGCTAACAATGAAGTCCTATCCTAATTTCAAATCACCAGTAGATAATTATTCATAAACACTCCATCCCCTTTATTTTGAGGTACCTTATCCAGATGGAACACTAATTAATTCCTTTTTTTCTTGGGTATAGACATCCCATGCATCCTAGATGAATTTATTTTACCATTACCGTCATATCCCTTTAATGAAATCCCTTAAAAAAATATCACAAACAATACTCCTCCATTTGTAGCCCAAATGAACAATATATATTTAATTTTAATAGAAATAAAATCAATTATCGTACTTAATTCTGAAATTTATATCATCAATGGTAGTATTAAGAGTGTAATTATAGATAATAATAGAACTCAAATCTACTTTCACCAGAATTCTCACAGAGTGTAAATACCTTAACTCTGTATTCTCCTTATCCAGCATAATTGAAATGCCAATAGTAAAAGATATATCATGAAATATTTTAAGATTCCAAAAAATCTAATTGATGTCAGACAACCAAATCCAAACCTATGAAAATGAATTCTTTTCCCTATAAACATTAACATCTATCATCCAATAATTGAGATGAATCATTCTCAGCATTAAATTCAACATACTAGGAGACCAAAAATAAATTTTTCCGTGATCTGATTAAGATATTCCATGAATGAAACCTGAGCCTAATGAAATGAATCTCAAATCTAAAAATCCCCACATAAAGGAGATGTTATGAAGAAGATCTTAATGTCACAATGACTTATGAATTTTCGGATAAACAAACTATCAGTTTTTTGAATTATTTCACAAAGACAGGAGTTCTGATAAGGCTTCACAATTAGCCTCAACATAGGCCTAAGATCCTTTAATGAAAATCCTACTAGTGGATGAATCCTTAAACACTGCTAGTGAATGATGATCAGAAAAAATCATTTCATCCATGTATTTCGTCTTATTTCTCACCTACGATTGGGATCACTTTAGACCTTCATTCAGAGACAACATGATTCAAAGGACATTCCTAGACTGCTATAGATATACATGAAACATCAAATCTGATAAAACATTCTTCACCTCCAATGAACGTCATGTGCATCCAACTAAAACATCCCTCTAAGAGGATCCAACCACGAACTGAGTATATCTGATCCCTACGAAGCCAATCGATCAAAAATGAGCTCTGAAATTATTTGACCAGAACCAAGATCTGAACAGATCATCATGAGTTCATACCATAGATTATTCTCTTTACCGCGATAAATAAGTAGCTCTAGTATCTTGATATATCTAATGGGAAGATACAGCATCACATATTAATTTAAATTTACAAAACGTAGAGCATCAAAAATATCATGATCAACTGAGATATGGGTTCTATCAAGCCCTGACAAAGCCCAATAGACATCATGAGGTATTCTTCTGGACAACATAATGGATCTCCAAAAATGAGGAATTGGCATGGTTATCAGAAACCCTATTGATCCACATCATTGCTGAGGAGAAGCCCCCAAACTCTAGATCTTGCTATATATATATCTAAAAAACATTTAATATTATATATTATATTCATTATTCCTATATATTAATATGATATAAAATCACATTTTATGTGTATTTATTATGTGGTTCATGTCTTTTATAACACAATAGTTACTTATTATAGAATCCATAATCTGATTCACCATTATTGTACCCAAACTAGGTGCTACATACCTCAATAATGCCTCATTTTATGCCAAAATATACAGATCAATAGTGAGGTTATATATATAAGAAATAGAGATTACAACTCTTCCTCATATATTTCAATGAATAGTAGTATAATAATGACAATGACCATTATTAGAAAATTAAACCAAACAATATATGGAATCGCATCTATATCAATAAATATAATAATAATATCTTTCATGTCATTATAGAAATAGTAACAGTAATGAAATATTGTTATATATGTCAAAGGTCCACCCATTTTTTGATTATGGATAGTCTAACAAAATAACAAAATAAAGCAGAGTCTATATAAAAACATCGTCTAATATAACTATTCAATACAAAATATTTCATCTAGTAAATATCAAGATCCCAACAATCTTAAAATGGGGCCATACATACCTAATAATGATACCATGTTAACTATATGGGTATATGGATGACTTAGTAGAGTTTGAGTGTTATGATAACATTGGAAATTACTACACAGATAGGGGGATGAATTAGTGTGCAATTAATTTTATTTCAATGTCACATTCATCACTTTATAACATCTTCACTTATTAAATAAGTGGATATATCTCCCTTTATTCTTATTTATCTCTCCATTGTTCTGTATATTGTTATAGAATATGAATTAAATATAAACTAACACAATGGTTTATAAACATGGTTTACATTTTTAAGGATTACTATGTCTCTAGTGTATCATAGTTATTATATAACATAAAAAGAAAAATTCATATAATCAAATGATACTCAAAAATGGTATGACAATTGAAAAATTATCCTTACGAACCATGTAAAAATAATCCACTACCATGCTGTTAGATCTCTAGAAAAAATAATCAAACCCTATAATTAATAATAAAATGTCATCTTATTAATTGTGAAGTTGATCAATAAAGTAACTTCATGTCCTTATTTGATAATTTAATTGATATAATTCTTAAATTGTGTCAATTAGAGGGCTGATAAAATGATATTTAGACTTATACATATGAATTTAGTAATATAGTTATCTCAAAACATTGTCTTCTATCAAATTAATAGATTTATACAACTAAAAATATCTTTTTCTCTCATCTTTTTTTCATTATATAAGAATGGAATGATAATAAATTCTTATTCACATATTTAGTGTGTGAGATAAATAATTTAGATGAAACATTTCATTATGCATTTTTTTCCATTGATACATCAGGTTCTATATAAAATCATGTATTGGGTATCTCACTTCATTCTCTTTCAACTTAAATAATTTTATGTTGGTATTTTCGAGCAATCCCACTCGCTCACTCATTTTTTCTTTAATCTTCATAATATATAAATATATTTGAATAATATTTTCTGTAGAATAATTTCTTCCCCACCATAAATATTCCCTAAAATAATGAATCAATTTAATCTTTTCATTATTGAAAACTTAGTACTCAGTTTCCATAAATCTTAGCATTCAAACCTCATAAAATTTCAGCCTTTAAAATCATGAATATCTATTTTAAATTTATACTTGGACATTCTTTATTGATCATGTTTTCATCCACATGTTATACATTTTTATTATCTATTGTATTCATCAATGTATGAATTAATTATCATGAATATATTAATGTAATGTTTGTTCCTTCATCTAAAAACTCCCCAAAATAAATTTCTGGGAAAATCAAAGTATTCTTGAGAAATATATGCCTTTCATTTTCAGTCAAGCTGCTAATCGTCTCAGATCATAAAACAATTATAGTAGCTAGTATCATAAAGAAATATGGAATTTTGATACTTCTATTTAAATACATGGATCAACTTAATAAAATTTTGATATAAATTTTATTTTAAAGGTTCATATAAACTGAAGGAACATACTAAGAGGAAAATAATTAAAAATCCAAATACATATGATTAAAAAAATGTAGTTATGATAAAGTCTTATTCTCATGTGTGAAATCTTCAAACCCATCCATTATTTCTCTTCATGTTCATTATATTCTTCACTATCAAACTCATTCCAATACCCTAAAACATTCCCACATATATTTCTCTATACACATGATAGAATGTTACCTTTAATAACTTCGGCGTGAAGTGTGCAGTCAGTTAATCGACTGTGAGGACCAACCACCTCTCTTGATGTATTGATTAAATTTACAAATGTATTTTTGGATTTGATCGACCATTAATGTATTGAATACATGTATATATCTAAATTGATCTTATAAACATGTCAACTAACCATAATGGACAAGACTTATGATGTTAAGGATGGGGTTAGTGGATTGAATTTGAGAAGTATGAAGTCCTTAGATCGACCATGTTACTGAAATTCAACCCATTATAAGAGGTGTTATTCCAAATTAATTATTTTTATGTAGGTTATGATTTAACCATGTATATGTATTTTAATTTATTAAATACCATTAAACATCACATGTAACATAGAGTTATCTTTCTATAGATAGTATGATCCACTTTTGACACTATAATTTGTTTTAGATAGCGGGAATTAAACTTATATCTCTCTCCTAGATTCCTCATCAACATTACCCTGTTAATTTCATTTTAATACATTTACCTAGGTATCAAGAAGTCAATATAATAATTATATAGTGATTATATATATATATATATTATGTTTGTGGTGTTACAAATATATTTAATCACACACACACACCTCAAAAACAGGCCATAAAAGGACATATCCCCCCAAGGTATAACCCACACAATAATCTTTAATTATTCAATACATGGCTCATAGGCCTTGTGGAAATGAATTCCATTACATGGTATATAGGTTTAGTCAGCGTGAAACTAATTTCATTACATGAAAAGGGCCAAATTTTTACCCAAATGCCCACTAGTGATTAGTGCTTCTACAGTACTTTGGATGCTACTATACATCTTATAGAGATAAAATAACTTTTACATATAATTAATAAATTATATGATATCATTATCCAAGCTAGTGTTTACCTTTACATGACTCTAGTATTTTTAATGGACCTTCACATAGTGCATGGTATATCCTTACATAGGTAACACATTACACTTACATTGTGAAACATATTTCAAGATTATCATAATCCATAAGAAAAAATCATTGAATTTACCTTGACCATCTCAGGGTTACCATTAAACATGTAATAGAACTTATAACTACACTTTAAGAAAGAAATAAAATGACTAAAAACAATATCCAATAGATGTGGATGGATCTTACAAAGATTATATACAATGATTACTCATCCATGATTTGTCTAAATAATATGACACACTTAATATTATAGATCATTATTCATGGTAACATCTCCTTTCATCAAGCATGTGTTCAAAAAATAATTTGGTTTCCCAATTTTCTTCTTTTATCCCCATGAAATATGGGTAGCAATCACATAGTTAATTTGTCAGATACTAACATCATCACCCATCACTTCATCCATGTGTCTAGATAAATAATCAAGGAACGGACTATAAAACCTTCCATGAAACTGTAATAAACTCACTATTACATTTTTTATTCAGCTTCAATAAAACCTCATTTTACCTTTACATATTCTCAGACATTGGCACAATTTACTACCTAATGAAATTGGGCTCAGCAAACTCCCCTTTATATTTATTTTCAATAAAATCTAGAAAATTCTACATCAATGTCTTCATATCTCTTCCACGTATGATTTTTGTTGTCTCCCCCATGCACCTTATTGTTTTAATTTTAATCACTCCCCCATATTGATAAAAACCAAATGAATTCTAGTCAGGCTATTATTTCAGTTTATTCTTATGTGTTCTATAAACCCATTCACTATATTTCTACATGATGGATGCTCAATGTCTAAAGTCAAGAGGGTTTGATTTAGAAAAAGTCTATTGATAATCAATAGAATATGATACAAATTTTTATGATTTTCAATTATGTTCCTTATGAATAAATCATATGTGTATAAGATGATGCAACAGACTAATATCAGTTTTTTCAAATATTCTAAATCATTTTTAAATTGATTTAGTAGTATTAACACTACACATAAATTAAATAAAATAAATTATAACTATATGGATTTATTTTCAAATAGAACTTGAAAAATTAATGATTCATAATATTCTTATCATTTATAAAAAACCCTTAGTATTTGAACAAACGTATTGATAATAATTGAATATATAATATAAATTCATTCCTTTTTCAATGATTTTTTTTCTATTTACAATCTTGAAATTTCATATTATTATAAATTGAATATTTATATCATCTTCTCAACCCACTCTTCCATTATTATTTCTTAAGTTCTTAAAGAGAAATGTGTTCAAAATACGATCTATATGATTTTATATGATGAGATAACAGCATGGTTAATGAATTATTATTTTCTCATGAAGGTATATTCCATTCTTCAAAAAAATTCTGTATATCATGTATTTCATTCATTTATAAATGTGTACATTAATTAATTTTCTGACTAGTTTTTAATAGTTTTTAAATCATTGCATTGGTTTTTATCTCCCAAATCTCTTTAGGATACCATTTAAAAAATCATACCAAGGCGGTGTCCTTTTCAGATCAAAAATATTTATTCCATCTTAATAATATACTTTAGTATATACATCACATTCAATTCCTTCTATGACTAGAATAGAAATGAAACTAAATTCAATATAGTGGCACATTAATTCCAAATAATGTTATCATATAGGTTGATAATTTCTAGTCAAATATTATTCCATATTTAATATAGTTCTCTTTAGATATGGGAACGCTATTCTTTCACCATTTTTCTTTATATCATAGTCTATTTTGAGCATCATTAATTTTTTCCCTCCTATATAGGATCTTCTTTTAATATGATTCATAAGGTTAAATTAATAACATTGTATAATACTCATGTTGTTTAAAATTCCATCATGATATAGTTTCATTGTTATATAATCATCTAATTTATTTACAACATTATTTTATCTCCCACATAGCTCCTCTAAAATAAGTAGGCTAACCCATTCTAAAAATGTGTAATTAAATGTTATATCTTTTTTATATGGAATATTCTCTTTCTTTGTATATCTTAACAATCCTCAATTTTATAATTCTCCTGATCTATTCAAATCAGCTATAATAATATCTTCTCATACATTAGATATATACTCATAGAGTATTAGTTTTTACAAATTGATTACCTTATATTATCTTTAACAACATATTACATCCATTTATTCTTTAGACTACACAATAATTTTGTTCTGGCTTCATCTTTTCCACTCTCACAATAACGACATCATTATTGGTGTCCATGACTTTTCCTCTTTTTCCGAAAATGAAAAAACATACATATTTTAGTGTCTCTTCCATCATTAACCTCATAGGATCGTTGTGATGTTCATTATTTTTTAATTCTAAATACTAAATGTTAAATGATTATCATTATTTTGAAACATCATTTGTTTTTTCTTATTAACATCTTTTTCATGATTATTCAAATGGCTAGCTTATCTCTTTTCTTTTGATTAAATGAACCTCTCTTTTGGTATTTATTATTTAATGCTTGAATAATTTATAAATAATTTCTTTATCACAATTTCCCCTTCTATTATAAATACAATATATGTTACTAAGAATTTCCATTCTATATTATTTTTACAAATATGTATTCGTAATAAATATAAATTTCTTCTTTTTAGATATGATCCTTGTTGATATTAACATCCATTACACTTCTATAAATAGTTGATTATACCAACACTCTAATGTTTTGTAACAAAATATATTATATAGAAAACAAAAAAAATTATTTATTTATTTCTTTTAACCATATGCTATCCAAATATTTTGAAATTGGAACATTACAATTTTCTAGTGTTTTTATCAACATATTGGGATTCATTTTGGGAACTAATCCATATATACATTATTCATACCCAAATGGACATACTTATAGGTTATAAAACATTTGTATTCTTTCAGTTTTTATTGATTTCTGTTCTAAACATACACCACACCTGAAGACTAATTTATAACATATAATATTTTCATATGTCGGTTATACAATTATTTGGTCTCAATATTAGACTGGTAATAAGAGGGTCTCAAAATATTCTTTCCACCTTAAATAGGAAATTTTGAAAATGATTCTTCTTTTATAGACTGTATAGAAATAGCCTTATTTTTAATATTTGGGGAAGAAATTTAATTTATTCATTATTTATTCATCAATATTTTACAAAACTCCATGAATATCATATTTATAACGTGTTTATCATCCTATACTATTACAATTTTATCATCATAATCCTTTATTATGTGTTGGGATAGATATGCATGCATTTTTCTATTCCCTTTATGTCGATGGTAACTCTATTTAATCTGTTTTTCTTTAACAATTAATTGGTCATCATTTTAATCAGTTATTTATTTTATTAAATGGGTCATCACCTCATTCACTTTATTAGAATCTTTTCATTTTTAATTTATATTAATAATATCATTTCAAAAAAATTATCACCATTATTTTAGATCTTCGTTAATGATTTTTAAGGGACCTGCCAATTAAGGAAACATTATATATGTCAAAACCATTTTTTTAATGGTTTTACATTACATCTATGATAATTTCATTAAATTATCTTTAAAAATATCATGGTTCCTTATATAAAATCACTGGAAAATCAATGTGAAGTTTCCTCAACATATCAAATGACTCAACTCTTCATCCAACACATGTGGACAAATTTTCTCAATTCTTTAAGAACCTTATCCTTCAATATTAAATATTTCGTCAAAAAATAACTCAAATATCATCATCCTTTTTTATATACTTCATAATAATTATCATCAAACCACAATAATCATTAATGATACATGAAGTTCCATTTAAATGTGAAGAAATCATTTTTATATATCAAAATGACTCAGACATTCTTATTTCATCATGATTGAGTTCTAAAACATCTAATATACAAAACATAAAATCTTATTTACCCATGATACATGGTTACCAATCACATAATAAATTTAATTGACACAAGATTTATCACATGAAATATCTTCCATGTCACAAGATAAATAATATTGTAACACCCTATAATACAATTTTGGAATTTCCAATCATCTCACTATTAATTTTTGGATCCTCAACATGATTACAAGGTCTTTTCCATTTTATAGATTTAATAAAATATATAATAAATACAAAACTAAAATAAACCATGCTAAATACTGATTAAAACTTACTATGAACTGCCGATGGTGTCCCTACACACATCCAAAATAAAAATGTGTATTTATAGTGAGATATTCTTTAATTTAAGGATAAATTGGAAATTAACAATTTTCCCTAATGTCACCAACATTGATGAATATAATTATTGGATATTGCATGTATATACCTAAACATATCAAAAAACAATAAATATTAAGTCACATCCCATGCCATAAAAAATGTTAATATTAGCAATCAATAGTAAAATAACAGATATATTTGAAATATTTTATGGAATCATAGCATGAAAAAACAACAAAATGATTCTAAGTCATCATAATCATTAAATCATAAGTTTTATATCTCAAATTAAATGTCTGAACAGTGTTCATAGTTTCCAGAGAAATCATATACGGGACGGTATCACATTCTAATTACATTATCATGATACAGAATAATATCCCTAACTATAAGTGTGAACATAAAAAGATAGATATTCCCTTGTCCCAAATAGCATCGTCTGAGAGGGTATCATATCCCACAATAACAAATATTTCTTATGAATATGATTACATCACTTAAATGTTTAATATCATTGATAATCAATCCAATTTAAATGATAAATAAAAATTAATGGGGAATTTCAATGTGGGAATCTGCACACATTCATTGGATGTATCACATATTGTGTAGTATATCACGATCTGTTGTGTATTAATAAAAACTAGATATTTTATCTTATAAAACGTGTCCCCTTACATTTATGTATAATTTCATGGGTTTTTATCTATATCCCTTATTTTTTCACATGGAACATGGAATTTCATCCTAGAAATATTGTCTCGACACATTGACATAGTTTCGTTAATCATTATTGTATCACTTAATGTGAATGGTTTCTCGCATATGTATTACTTAATGATATAGAGGTATTTTTTTATAATATCCCCAATCATGGGAATATCTTATAATGATAATAAAAATCATAATAAAATTATCATATGTTATATGGGATGTGCATAACTTACCGAACAACACAAATTCAAAGTCGGTAGGTGCTCCCACAACTTGATCATTATTAACACAAGTGGGCATGTCTTCCTAGGAAATAGGCATATCATACTGAATGGGAATGTTTTCTCATAAACAAATATAAAATGAATCAGGGTAAAATATTTGTTCCAAATTAATTATTAATTTCACTAGGTATGGAACCTAATAATAAAACCACAATCATATAGTGAAATACACCTACAAATTAATAAGTTCTTCATAAGAAATGCACAAATTAGTTTGAATAATTAAATATAAATATAAATATGTATCATAGATAAATCCTCACAAACAAAAACTATATCCATTTACATGTCTAGTAATATCAAAATCCATAATATCATGATATAAGAAGAATGAACTCTCACCCCATATATCCCTATTTGAATCTGACATGATAAAATAGCATTAACAATGATCATCTCATGTTAAACCTCAAACTAACCTCACATATTTTTCATGTATCATAATCAGGGGAGTTTAAGGGATCATGTTAAATTACATATATATTACAATTTTTCAAAGAGGAATATTTTTTTATTTATCAAGTAAAATTTGAAATAATATTGTTTTTCTAGCATTGCCCTTGATGTATAAGATGTCATTGTACATCATATTGTAGGCCAAGAAAGATCCAAATTTCTATATAATCACCCATAATCATGAAATACATTATCCCATTCAATGGATCATCCTATCCCCATTAATTTAACAACTCTCCCATGTCCAATGTTAAAATATTGATATGTTTATGGTCCAACTAATCATCACATAAATTAATTAAATCCTTAATCGTTTCATAGTATAATATCTAATAAATTTTATTTTATAATCAAATATATCTACCCCCATAGTTAAATTTCATTGAATTCATAGGGTAGCTCAAAGAACTAGAGTCACTAACCCAACTCAAACACATCAATTGAAATTACTTTGATATATTTGGAGGATAATCACACTAATATAGTGAGACAATATATCAAATTTCTCGTAAAACATTGAAAAACATTTAGGACTACCAAAGGACCAAAAAAATTCATTCATTGGATTATCAGTCATCATAACACCTTGGATTAATACACTCCAATTAGTTGTAGTTATAAAAATTGGAAAAACCCCATTATTATAATGTTTTATAATATATACAATAAAAAGGATATAAAAGAGACTGATATATAGAAGTACTTCCATAACAGTATCTATGGAAACATTCTGTGATATATAACACTCTAATATAATCTGGAATGGGGATGATCCAAACATAAAAGTGGATATATAGTGGGTGAATGTGCTACATTCATGGATACTATAAAAAAAGGTTGAAATCCCATTTAATATTATTTTAATATTAATAACCATTTTCATATATTAATACTAATATTAATAGGACATGTATTGTTGGGTGACCCAAATTATATGGCCTTAATTCCCCTTTTTATTTTCCATAGAAGCATACACACAATTACCATGATGTGACTCCATGTTTAATGGATAGTGCCTCCTTGAGCAGTGACATTGCTATGTATGAATTTGGACATGTTTGGAAGAGGATCAATGGAAATTCAGTAGAGTATAGAGATGAAATTATATTGATGTATGTGGTTATGTATATGAACATGCTATCAAAATTTTAGAGGTTTTTTATATCTATGTGGAAATAATTCCATTTCATGATGATATAAATGAACCATATGTTATTAAATAAATAATGTAATTATGTAATTTTACATGAAACTGAAAGACGTTATTAAACTCGAATTATGTTCACCATGACTGGAGATTTAGAATTTAATGGCCTAATTTTATTCCGCAACCTTAATTAGAGTACTTCGGGAAGATTCACATTGGGAATATGTGTTCATGTCATGAAAATATTGGGGTCCATATAGTCTATAAATTTCATGTCTTACACAAATTCTTTTGTTCCAATATTATTTCTCTCAAGCCATGGAAAATACCTTGGGTATTTTTAGAGTCTTTTAAAACCATCATTTTGATATGATCACTGGGTGATAAAGGCTTGACCTTGGAAATACTTAGAGAGATTCCACTTTTATCCCTTGTTTCTTTGTTTTTCATATTTCATAATATCTCTATAGTGACATTAATTCGGTTCTAGTTTTTTTGGAATATGTTTTGGTATCTCCTTGGTGTGGTTCTGGTTGATCAAGGGTTTCCTTGTGCAGTTATGGTCATCCAATTTTTCCTCCTTACCAACATTACACATGGTGTTTCATATGATTTCAATAAGTTAGGTAATCCATTATTGTTACTTTATTACATGTTCATGTTGTTGGATAATGTTTTTAGCTCAATTGGGGAGATGGTATTCACTGATGTAATTAAATTAACAAAAAAAGTTTATATTGTAATTTAAGGTTGAAATAAGAAATCTCATATTTTATAATAATTTTATATTATTATCAAGGATTATATGCATTGTTTGTTCACTATCTAAAAGTCATTTAAATTGGGATCATTTTTTTTATATGATATGATTTTTGATCATTATGTTGTGATTAGTCTATATCACCATCAATATAATTATTAACCAATATCATATCTCTGAAGAAATGGTTACCATTAAAAACATGATATTTTTTAGGATACCCACGAATAAAAATTAATTAAATCACATGAACCTAAATTGGGAAATATGTGGAATCCAGAGGGGTATTTCATTTTCCCAATGTGGTGTGGCCAATTATATAGTGATAATGGTGACTTCATGTCATGAAGTAGGTGTTGAGATGTTATGAGATGATATGTTGGCATTGGATGAGATGTGGTTATGGTGTGAGGAATTTGGGAATAGATTTGGTAGTTTTGATTGATGTGGTTGTAGAGAACGACCTTGTTGATCTGAGTTGGATGGTTGGGTTTTGTGTGATGTTGAGTTAGTTTCAAAATAGTTATGGAATAAATAATAACATTGAAACTAAATGGGAAGTGTTTTGAAAGGAAAATAATGTATTGAAATTAAATGGAATGTGTGGTCATATGGGTTTGTTATATGTGAAAATGATTGTGGTTAATAATTATTCTTGTTTATATTTTTCAAATTTTGGTAATTAATTAACTTGAGAAGAATATATGGAATATGTCTTGTGATTTATTTATTGGGCATTTCCCATATATTGTTATGCAATAGTGGTGGTACATAATATAGGGGAGGTTGTGAGGATTTTTAGTGGTGTGGTGAGTTGGGATGGTACTATTATTATCATCCAATATCATAAGCTTGTGTGTGTGTGATTATTATATATATTTTATTTTCTTTATTATTTCTATACACACAACACCCATGTTTACCACCATGATCCAACACACAAATGTAGGGTGGTTGTTTCTATATACTTATATAGTGAGGATGGATTGTTGCAAACCACATATTCCCCACACAGTCTTTTACAGTTGATTCATATATGTATCAGTTGTGATAGAAAATAGTTAAAAGTATCAAGTGTTATTGTTTTTTGAGATGGTGAGGGTGTTTAAGATAATATTTGTTTTTCAAAAAATGGGGAGTGAGTATGATCAACATCATTTTCATGATACCCAGTGATTCTATATATTATAAAGTGGTTGAGATGATATGTGATCAAACATGTGTCTTCGAGTGAGATGTGATGTGACATGCTAATTATTTTTGAGAAACATGTGATTTGTTATCCAAGGATTCTTCATGTGTGATGTGATTTCAATTTTCAAATTAAGTTGTAGGAATGATATGTTTTCCCAGGTGTCTTTGGGAAGGACTTTATAGAATATATGGGATCAATATGTTCTTTGAAGATGGGGTGTAAGAGGGGAAAATCAGGGAGAAAGAGGTGTAGGGTACCCACATTATTGATATGATAAATATTAGGTTACTACACATGGATTTAATATTTGATGTCTATTATTTAATAACATAGGATTGGTTAATGGACCATGTTAGGTTCTATTTCTTCGACTATTTCACATGGTCTAATTTTTGAGTTCATTTCACATGTTCAAGAGGAGCATTAGGTTTGATCCAACAATGTATATATGTTTTTATAACCCTGATTACACATAATATATTTTTTACTTTACTAATATTAATTTGGGTCAATGATATATACTTTTAACTTGGATTTCGTAGCTGCTATTATTTCACAAATATATGACAATTTCTATTATTATATATTGGTAGAATAATTGTATTTTTATAATATTCTTTACTTTTGGAATATTTTTTGTTCTATTCTATTATATTATATCATGGTATTTATTTTGTGATAACTTATCCTATCTCCCAATCATATAATATACTCAAGGTAATTCCTTCCATATGTGATATTTTATTCCTTGTTTTTAAGTATATAACTATTAGACTATTAGAGGTTCGAATAAAAGGTCATTATCCCTATTAAATCATAACATACAAAAGACTCATACCATTTGAGGGTGGGGTCATGATATATTAGTATCACTGGTTTTTTTAAATGAGATATGGTGGATTCTAGTATTAGGAATATTGTTTATTTCTAGGGATGGAATGTAAATGGTTCCGATTTGTCATGGTGTATGAAGGCTAGAAAATACTTACTATGACGTATGATTTAGGGGACCATGTTATCTGATTCCAGGATTCTATGTCAATAAAACTACATAGTAAGGTGATTCCACTGGTATGGTAGATACTGAGGAGGGGAATATTAGCATGTTTATTTATGTTATTTTAATAATTGGGTGGCTTTTGGAAGTTAAAATGTGTTAATTTGAATCACTATTGAATTATTTCTACAATATCAGGATTAGAGAAATCTATGTATTCTTATTTAACTATTGATCCTGGGAATCATCCATGTGAGGTACTAGTTGTAGATGTTTAGAAGGACAATGTGGTTAACTATTAGAGAATTGGTCAGGTCAGGGAGAATGATCATTGGTAGAGGATGTTGTTTTATTTTCAGTAGTAGGCATTTGAATGGTGACATAGAGTCATATCTAATCTTTATATAGATAATTCTTTGGACGGGATTTATATTTCATTCACATTGATTCAGTTCTACGTAAAGTACTGTTTCCCACTAAAAGTCTTTCAGATGAGTGGTTTAGCTAATTTGTGGTGGATTTTTTGACTTTGTGATTGTATAGAGGTTGGAATTTCATATAAATACTTCTTAAATTATTTTTAAGCTGAGTCCCTATAGTTGACCATGATGGTAATGAAGAGGTAGATAATAGTGTCTTTTAATTATTGGATTATGTTTAAGGACCTCTTTCATTACTCCCCCAATATTTTCCATGATGAGGACTCATGTGTACAACATCATGAGGATGAACTCAACCATTTTATCCCATATGCAGTTACACCATTTATATTTCCATTATACTAGAGGGTTTAGAAAAAGTCATATTTGATCAAGTGTGCGTAATCATGAGGATGTTTTCCATCAGTGGGTACCTAGAAGGTTTCATTGAGGAATAGATTTTTAAGCTATAAGTATCATGCATTATGAACTTATAGGTTTCAAATGATGTAATTCAACCAATATAGCGTCTTTTTCAGGAATCTAGAGATAATTGATTTCATGATTTACTAAGGTAATTTGATCCTATGTGTTTTTTAGGTGATGTATTCATCATAGGAATCAGTGTATAGTGTTTCTTGGATCATAGTGTTATTGAGGTGGCCATGTTTAGTATATGCCTTAGAAAAAAAGATTCCTAGACCCATTTAGTCTCACTAGAAGTTGGCTTATATTCCATTGAGATAAGATTGTGAAGGAAGAGGGAGACCATCAGATGTCCCTCATATTCATAGATTGTGACCTTTTCATTGACTTTTAGTTGAGAAACAATATAAAGATACAATATCTAGGTACGGAGAGTTTTATTTTATGAATATTGCATCACCAGATGGTCCAAATATCATTAGAGTTAATGTCAACTTTTCATATACCCTTACTTGAGTCATTATTTATTATAGAGCCTCACCCATCGTTGTTTCACCCATAATAGTTTTTATTTTGTGACTATACATAGTGAGAGTTCTTCTGAACATGGTGTTGGCTAATCTATTCAATCTCCAAACCAACATGAATGGTTTTATCCTGATGATAGAGAAACATCAGTAATGTGGGTATTTTTTTATTATTGATATAAAGATATGATATAATCCTCATCATAAATGGTTTTTATTCCTTCCATTTAGTTATCAAATGATTCTAGATGAAGATATAGTATTTTTATGTGGATAGTCAGTGTGAAGTTATTTTTTGGAAATGTGGTTATCAGATGTGAATTTTTTAATAGATCTTTTTCTTGACATTATGGTATATTTTATTATGGAATTAGTATACATTGTGGAGATTATGGCTCCTAGAATGTTGTGTGAGTTTCTGGATTATTTTTCATATGAGTTTCTGACATTACCTCCTCAACATGATTCTAAGCTCAATATTGACCTATAGAAATGTGATTCTCAATATTGATGTTCTTTATTGTATAAAAACCCTTGAGATACAAGATTTCAGTATTCAGATAGATGATCTAATGTTGATGGTTTCCATATATCCCATTAATCTATTATAGTTTTCTCTTATGTAATTATCTAACATTTTAGATAATATTATGATATTTTTTATACACTACTGAGCAATTATATTGGTGAAGATCGTGATTTTTCACCCTATTTGGAGGATCAATGATTTTTATGATGAACTGGGAGGATTTAGTTTGTTCAATAAGATCAATATACAATCTAAAGGTGCTATGATTTCTTCCCAAGTCACCTCAACCCTTTTTTGACATCTAGTTCCACCACTCCTATCTAGGTTGGATATGAAGAGATGGATAAATTGAGGTTTTGTGCAATATGGTTCGACAGTCATGGGTCATGGTGTCTCCTTTACTTTTCTTTTAGGCTTTCATCTCACTATTTACCTTTCTTTTAATTTTAGGGTTTCAACCCTAGTTCATTGTTTTTTGTTCATATTTGGAGGTCAAATTTTTTTCCCATCAATATTATGGAATATATTTGGATCTGGTTTGGTTTTTCATATCTCAGACATCAGTGAAAGGTTTTGGTGCTTGTTCAAAGATGGTACCATTTATGGGTTAGTTACATTTGTGTTAATGAATTTTATATGATATGATAGCCTCAATTGATCTCTAGCATGTGGTATTTTGATATAGAGGATGAAGGTTCTAATAAGATGATGTTGATGAAAGTGGGGATTTTCAATGGATTTCAATTTTTTGGAAATGGTGATGATGCTTTACGATGGTCTAGTTCTATGGTGTTTAAGGCAATTATTCTACTCCTATTGTGGGTGTGGCTGTTTGTGGCGGCTAGCATGATAAGGTCGAGGATGTGATGATGATTTAAGAGGACCTATTACTGGATATGATGGTGTTATTGTCGAAGGTCTGGACATTTCTGATGGTGGTGGCTCATGACATTGAACTCACGGTCTGAGGATCATCTCATTTTTTAATTTTATTTTAGTGAATTTTGGTTTCATTTTTAATTTGTTTTGGCATTGGGTGTTTGGAATTTTCGAGTTTGGGGTGCTCTTTCGAATATATGGAACGTGTGGTTCCATAATACCTCAAAGTAGATTTTTATAAAATTCAAAAAATGGATCACAGGAGGGTGAATAAGGATGATATCCTAAAGTCTACCACTATATATATGTATAGTCACACTAAGTTCTTGTTCAGGTTTTTTGTTTTTAGTAAAACACCAAATGGGTTCATGGGGATTAAGAACCCCATATTTCATGTGATATGAGACTAGTTCATCATTGTGTGTATCAAAGATATCTTAATATAATGAAGTAAAAGGAGAAACATACTGATCATGTTAAAAATATCTTTTAGCTCCTTCAGCACTGCCTCCTCTGTGATATGTTGCGAAAGTTCATGTTGTATACATGTTAGGTACTTTTAAATAAGCATGTTTTTTCTCAACAGGGTTTGGTGGTAGACCCATCGATGGTTTATGAATTTTTCTATTGGGAAGAACCTGATAATGTGGATGATTTTTGAAGTTTCCTTAGACTTATAGGTAATTAACAATGGTACATCTCTTATTTATAATGAATTTTTGAACTAGTGAAATATCTTACCAAGATATATTAGGCTATTATCTTGACTTATCGGTGTTAGGCAATGTTCTACTATCAGAAGGGGAAATTGATCTGGTCTCTCGTACTTCAATTCTTAGAAGAAATTATGATGTTCAAGGTGTTATGTGATACTTTCAATATTTGGTTGTAATACATATTAATAAACTAGAAGGTAGTTATATCCTATAGTTCTAGGAACTTACATCCCCATAATCATAAACACAGAACTCATGATAGAGAATAAGAAGGAATTGAATTCACACTGATATTGTAGCAGTATTACAACATTTGAAAATGGTTTTTTGTCCTCAAGAATCAGAAGGGTTTGTGTTATATCTTTTTATAACATGATCTAAATATACTATAGTGGATTTTAATGTAGTTTCTATAGGACTATGAATTCAATATATACTACACATTGGGAAATGGGATTTTTTTCTAATGTGCTATGTAATATCTCTTGAGAATATGTGTTCTAGGAAACTAAAAATGCTTGGAAAGTGATGGAGGAGATTATAGTGACTCGTCTCTATTAATATGAATGAAAATTTATTGGATGTATTAATCAAATGATTCTGAATGTTGTGACCAAGATGATAATCATTGTTGGATAATGGAAACAACATGGTATGAATGAAATTTCATTAATTATGATAATGGGTTTTTTCAGCACATGTCACATGATAGGAGGTTCCACCACTAGAGTGTAATGGTAGGATAATACTCTGAAAAATTTAATTGGTATCGCAAGGTAATTACCATAAATTATAATTTCTACCACTCTGTTGTTTCCACCACTTAAAATTTCTACCTCTATATTTCACATCCAATTCTTGTTTTTACAACAATTTTTATACATCTAGTTATGTATTCTTACACTAGATAAGATTGTTACAATGGTTGGGTATGGTACAATTATCTAGGTATGAAATTATTTTGGGTATTCTACCACATTTTTTTACCTCCATAATCTATCATAATTGTTGGGATTATACTATCTGTGATGGGGTACTACCATCTATTTTAGTTTTCTACCATTGAGGTGATATAATTGAGGTGGTCCCATTGGTATGTAATGCCATTATAGTGAACATAGAATCTTTGAGATTCAATGTATTGAATCTAGCATGAATCAATTAAACTGATGAAAAGTGAAGTGATATTCTATTTTTTAAATATATATATAATTTTTCATGATTTTTAAATTGTGTTCTAGAGTAATGTGTGAAATAATGATGATGGATTATATTGGTGGAAGAGGATGTGAAGAAAGTCTATAGAATTCATGGGGTTAAATGGTCAAATTGATGATTCACATTTCGGATTCATCAACATGACATAATGTCATAGCCAATTGATCCACATGGAAAAATTCATTATATGGGGGATTTATTCAACATGGGTAATGTGGTGTAGTTAAGATTAAATGTGTTTCAACATCAAAAGTATGAATACCACGATTGAAGTCAGAATGGTCATGAATCTATATAATGCATGAATCGATACAAACATGTGTTTTTTAATGTTATAGAAATACATAATAAATACATAAAGTGGAGGCTATTATTACATGAGTATATGTAGTTACGAATAGTTATGGAAGCTATTTCTTAGGTTTGTTATTTCTATAATGATATACAATCATTCCAAGAGTTTGAATTCAAATACATATATATATATGTGTGTCATAGCATAAATATTCTAATAATGAAAAAATTAAATTATTAACTATCATAGGTCTACCAATAGATGTATTTTTTATATTATCATCTTAAAGCTGGAATGCGTTAATTTGATCAGAGGGGATGCCCTTGGTTTGTATTACTATAGAACCCCTAGTTTGTCTTGTTGTATTGTTTCACTCATTAATAAAAATTTTATTTGGATGGATGTGTTTATATGTCCTATGGTTTATGTAATTTTTTTTAAATTCATACCATTGAATAAAGATAAGATGAAGAATATGACAACACACTAAACAATTATATTATTATTTATAGGAGGAAGAGGTATCTATTGACTCTTATCATATTAATTTTGTATTATTATGGGATCCACATGATGATCGGGATGACAGAAATTTTGGAGACATAATTTGGAGTTCTAGGGATTTTCCCTACTGATTCCACTTCATAATGTTATAGTAGATCATATAGTCATAGGTTTTATCAAATCATTCCAATGACTATATAATCTCTTAAGTATTAATCCTTCTAAAAGACATGTTTTATCTATGTGATTGTGCTTTTCATTAGATTTTCAAAAAAAATTAATCTAATTAGTTACATATTTTTTTTAAATCAAAAATAATAAAATTTATGAATCAATAATTAACCCCTAATAATTTGGTTCCATGATCCTTTATTCCAACTTGTGGTATCAGAGCAAGAATACCATCATTTATGCCTTTGTGATGAATCTCTTGTTTTTGGAGTTGTAACAATTTTTTAATACTCTTAATATATTATTTAAATATAGTGAATAAAATTAGGATACCCATGTTTTGTTAGAATGGATTTCAAATATAGTTGGAAAATATGCTACCTTATATCATGTTTATTAGTTATGATCTTCTAGAAGTAACAATTGAAATATTTTCAACCTATGGTGATGGTGATTCAATTGTCATAACAAATGAGAAAATGTTTTGAAATGATGGTTATGTTAAGAATTCAATTTTTTCTTCTATTTAAAAGGGTAACTTTCTATATGTTGATGGTCACATAACAAAGAATGATATATGGGATATTCCCCAAAATATCTATGATGAAAATAATAAGATAAAGTGGGTTATATTTAATTTTTAGAGACTCAAATATTAATATATTTCATGGAATTATTTTTAAAATATTGATTGTTTCTACACTAGATGACCGGAAATTTTGAGTTCTATCAGAGGCCATGGTGAGAAGTTGGAATGTTTTTTGATATTGAATTGATTTTACACAACATAACAAATAAATTTGATTTAATTTTTTGATCTTTAAATGAAAAATAAGCAGATCAAGTTCCCCTTAATGACATACATATTATTCTAATTTCATATTTAATTTGTAATTATAAATATATTTTTAATTAGGATATGGTTAAAAAATAAATTTCTTTTAAATTATCCAAATTAGATAGATGAATGATGATTTTTTATGAATATGATGAAGATGGATCTTTTAAATAAGACTCTATTATCGATTTCAAATTATTTAAAATATTTTTTCTCATCATTTGGACTGATAAAAGTGCAAAAATAATGTGTAAAACAAATCTATAATGTTAATTCATTAATCGGGTTTATGTGGTAATTTTTTCATAAAATTATCCTAAATATAATATATATGAAATCAGTGAAGAAGAAGAAGATATGTTCAAAATAACTATAAATAAATTTTCATATGGACTAAAATTATTTTATAAATTAAAGGATATTAATTTATAGATTAATTAAAGGAGAAATTATTATTATATATATGGGAATGTAATGGAAGTAATGAAGATGAAAAGTTTCATATGTAAATTGAAATTTGTGATAATCATTGTATTTATATATCTAATGATAAAGCCTTCACTAGTGATGAGGATTCTAGTTCAAGTACTGTAGATGAGGAAAGCCAAATGGGGATTATTCTTATGAAATAATTGATAAACTTCATTCAAAAAATTCAATACATAAAAATGAAAAATAAATGTTGGGGAAATATACCCATCCAAAGAACATAATTGGAAAAACCCATGAAGAATAAAAATATAATTTACTGAAGGAAATTAATAATTTGGAATGAATTATTAGTATTGAGAAGAACTTGGGTATAAAAAGGAAACTCGATATTAAATAAATTGAAATTTTTTATGATCTTATTAATGTTAAAATTTTAAACATATAAGAGAGACATTACATTTAGTGAATTATATTTAAAAATTCTTTCAAAGATGTTGTAGAATTTTCAATTAATATATTCATGTAAAGGGCGAAAAAAATTAAATTCGAATGATTATATTTTTATAAAAAAGGTTTATAAGAGGTATTAAAAGAAACAAAAGGTCAAAGGAACCATTTTTCTGGACATTGAATCCTTAGTTCAAAAACAAGTATCCATGTTTTTTATCTATAGAACATAGATATTCAGAAAATGTATTTTGGATAGTATGATGTATTCAATGGTTCGAATTCATTTCATGGATATTATATGTACTTTGGAGGATATAGTAATACATCATAGATGTGATGGTTTAAATACCATCATCATTATGATTCTTGGAGATATGTGAGACAAAATTTGAGGGAAATTCATCTATCTAAATGAAGAAACAAAGATAAATAACCCAAAAAATATGTTCTGAAGAATAAAAATTCATTTCACTTTTTAGAAGAAATGGATAAAAAATGTGATAATTAATGTCATATTTTAAAATTATTTCTCACAATTTATCAAGACCAACAGGAAAATAATCTGTATGAATAAATTAATAAAAAAAATTCAGTAAATATTCATCTTAAAGGATGAAAGGAAGAATATAAATGGATGAATGGATCATGGTTTCTATTCAAATAGTATTTGGAACATGAAATTATTGAATAATTTTTGAAATTAAAATATGATTTAGGGACCTTTTTAAATGATTAATTCCTCAAAATTGTAAGGGGTTGGTCTATAATTTTTTGAAAAAAAAAATTCAAATCCAAGAAGACACATTAGGTTATTATGCTGAAACATATCTTATTATGTGTTGAACAAATTTTTTTTAAAATGATTTAATTAATATTGAATAAATATAATTTTTATATTATAATTATTGAATATGGAAATGTTTTTACAAAATTGATGTGAAAAAATTGATATTTATTTTAAATTGTTGATGGTCATAATTAGGGTTTATGATGCACTAATGGTGAAAATGAACTCTAGAAAATATTGGTCAGTCATTTTATCCAATCTAATATGAAAAAGCTCTTTCAATGAGAAAGTGTTAGTGACCTATGTAAGATAAAGGGGGATACTGAGGGGATGTTCCCTAATTAAGATCTATAAAATATTTAAGGTATATTCTTATTTAAAATATTGGTTTCAATGCCACTAAGATAGTTAATGAAATGTATCTTGAGTCTTTGCAGAGGATCAGGGGGTCCTGGGGGATCGAGACATGAAAGAGGGCAAAACTTGCCATCCATATCATGTTCCATGATTGGTAAATGGTTAGTAGTAACCATGAGACTCACACATTCTTTCTCAGAGGATTGGTGCATAGTTTAAGGACCCATGCGAGGGGGGATGTCAAACCATATGTGTTTGGACATAGCCATATCACACATATACCGCATGGGTTTCCAAACTATGTGATCTCTATAGGAAACTATGAGGCTTATCCTCCCTTTTGGATAGTGGGTGGAACATAGTTTGGAAATTGTTTTGAAAACCATGGGGCCAAACCTTCCATACCTTTAAAACTAGGATTTTCAATTTTTCCTTTTAGGCCCTTAAATGTTTTAACTCAGTATTTTCCACCACTCTTCCTCCAATAGCTCTAGAAACAAACCAAATCATCATATGATTCCCAAGGTTTAGAAACCTTTATTTATAGGGTATTTGGGGTGTCATTGTATACATATCAAAGGACTGGTTGTGTCTAATACTACTATTCCATTAATTTTTTGGATTACGGTTTGTGTAGTTTTTCTTTTTATTCTGAAGACCTAAAACCCTCTTTTTCTATGGGATCTCTGGATGGTGATTTGGTGGGTTCTCAAATAAAAATAAAAGGATAGTTTTGATTATGTGGTTGTATTCAAAAGAGATGTAGGTGGTATACCTGTTATATTCTTTAGTCTTGATGTTGTTTTATGTGTATGTGGGTGTGCTTGAGTGTCGGTGTGTTGTCTGTTTGGATTTCCATGTAAGAAATGAAAAAAAAATTAATCTGGTTTTTAATTGAACCCCCACAATCCTCAGGGGATGAATTTATGTTGATTTGGATTTGTTCAATGGGAATCCATGTGGTGTTCTATTCATTGAACATGTAAATTGTACCGATCAGTGTAGAATTTAATTTTTATGACATAGAGTCATGCTAAATTTGATACATGTATATTGGTTTACAAAATGAATCTCATAGTAATTGTTTCCATTTTTAACATTGGATAATGGGGAATTTGGTATAATGTGATAGGGTAAAATGAATTGGTGTAAATTCTTTTATAACTTATGGGTTGTCATGGAATTATGTCAAAGAATTAATGAATGTGATTGAGGAATGTGTTGATGGGTTACGATTTGAATAGGAAAATGGCATAATGGGTTAAGGCATGAAAATAATTTATGTTATTAATGAACTATAAATTGTAAATGGGTTGTGCCTTCAATGATATTTATTTTTAATGAGTAAATGTGGTTAATGGTTAGACAAGCATGTGCAAATTAATTTTTGGAATTTGGGGTATCAGATGTGAGGATCAACTCCAACATGCTATGTAGGATCAAGGTTCTAATCCCCACCCCTAGGATGCATGTGATAGGGAGTTGAACTCAGTCTCTATGACCCTACTAATTTTATTTGATGAGAAAACATGGACTCAGGATCCAATGTAATTTTCATGTAATTTTATATGAAATTTTGTCTTTTGTGTGATAGGGAACTCTTCTTATCACCTTATAAAAAGTATTTAATCGAAATTGGCCACAATGAAATTGAATAAAATCACAACCGATGGGATAAATGATGAATATCATTTAAGATAATATTTTAAACTAACTAAACCTAGTATATAATATTTTTATCACTTTATTCATCTTGTGAATGAATACACAATCTGTTTGGACTAGTTTTTTTGTAGAAATAGGTGTGGTGGCTTATTGAGCGATACTCACACCCTACTCATGCCGCCATTGGGTATGCAAGTAGATTTCGCAGTTGTATATCAGGATAAGTGAGAATGACCTATGCTAGATGGTTGATTTGGGCATAGGATATGCATGAATAAAGGATCTAAACATGGATTTAGGACCTATTTTGTGGATTCTTTTATTTTTATTTATATTGGGTTTTCCTTACATGGAGTTACATGCATGATATAATATTAACTCTTTGGTTGAGGTCTTGTACCAGTTTTTATGAAATAGTTTCTAATAAATTTTATTTTTTATTGTTTCATTTATTTGGTATTTCATCTATTTTGGATTTCAATGATAAAGAAGTTATAGTCACCCCATGTGATCTAATCTACCCTCATATCTAGTCATAACCCTCTGGAATATGGGGAACCGTGTCTGAGGTCATGTGGAGACCTAGATCAGGGAATAGTTTAGCGGCTCCCAGGGAAGGGACATTAAAATGTTGTATCAGAGAGATTTTCATTACATTTGAATTACTATTTATGGATGTTATATTAGATATTAAGAGGTTTTGGGCCTTGGTAATGTTCTTGTGAATGTGATTAGCTAACCAATGTATGCGAGGAAACTCAAGTACCCCATGGTGTGATTTATGTTCATGATGTGAGTTTCTATGTTTGAACCGTAGTTCACCATTTGGGGATTCACATGTTGTCTTATATGAATATTTTATAATTTTTGGATTGTCAACGAAATGGAATATGGTTGTGCATACATTCATCATTTTTTATCATACTGATATATATTACATGCGTCGTGATAGTGGCACACAAAATGAAATGCGGGTTATATGGGGTAGAATGCATTATTATTTCTTTTTTACCTTGAAATTTGATAGAAATGTTGTCTAATAAAAATTTTGAAAATGTATTAATAGGGAAACTATAAGAAAATGTTTATATAATAGTTCCAAATGAAAAATCATGAATGGGTTGAAAACTTTCTTTATAAAAAGTCATAAAAAACTAAATGTTTCCTAAACAAGAATGATTTGTGTAGTGAAAGATGAATTGGTTAAAATGGTGTATATTGAATGGTTAGAATGGTGTGAGTTGGTTTTCAAATATTGCGGTGAATCGTGGTATGGAAGGATGAGGGTAGTGATTGAGAAGTTTGTAAATATGAACATATAGTGTATGTGAAATGATTTGTTCATGGATTGTAGATAGATCTTTTGTAAAAACTATAAATTTTTAAATTATGTGTTCTCATATGTGTGCCTTCTCTAGAAGAGATATGCCACCACTATGAAATGTACTTGTTCAGCATCATGACAATATCGACAAAAACAGTCCACCAATTAAATATTAAAGAATACCTAATGGCCCATTTTAGTGTAAGAGAGAAGAAGTTCTATAAGAAATTTGTTTGATTTATGAAAATTATGTATTGGTTCATGGGGAGGATTATGCCCATAATGTTTTAACTAACTAGAGAGTTTCTTCTAGAGCAGCCTCCAAATTTTTCTAGAGAGGGTGGACCTTAGGTAGACTTATTATTGATGTATTCCATCAAAAAAATACTTGATCACAGTGAGACTCATCCTATGAAGACAATAAAGTTGTTGGCTTACATATCGTGAGGACAGTGAAAGCATTGTTGGGATATCTTTGTTTAGACTGAGCAGGAAGATGATATTTTGTGGAAGTGTTTCCAATAAATTTTTCTAAAAAAATTTATCGATAGAACATTTGGATGTAGAAAAATACCATGTTTACAAGATTGAACTAGGGTTATATAACATTTATTGATTAATCTTGTTGCTTCACCAACTTTCAACACATGGTTTCAACATTGGTGTGGGATGTGGTGGATTCAATGAGACATTTCCAGGTTGTATTTTGACATGAGATCAGGTCCCAATTGAATATATTCGATATAAATATGTTTGTTGAGGTGGGTGATCATGATCACATTTTAGAAGAGAACATAATAGAGGATTCTTGTGGTGGCCTTTTTGGTTTTGTTGGATGATCTATTGGTGTGACTTCCAATGGTCTGTAGCGTTTTTTGAGAATATTCACTTGGGATGAAGTGTATATTGTAGTGTATAATATTAAACCCAGATCAAGGTGGTGACTAGTTGTTTTTATATTAGTGTGGTAGGTTGGGACATGTTTTTGGTCAGTTCCACTTACCACCAGTTGAGTGTCGAGCGTGCAGTAGTATAGTTCATGTGCATAGGTTATGTAAGAACTCTCAATAACTGGGAACTAATATAGGATCAATCCTAATAAAATTTCTAGGTATTAGTTTAGTGGCCCCTTACTATGTGGGAAGTTTTCATTATACTAGTCATACGGGTCGAGATGTTGTAAATAGTATGTTTGGATGTGAAAATCCTCATCAGAATGGTAGTATAGTTCCAGGGTCTCAAACATAGGCCCATGGTAGAGGATAATGACATACCCATGCAGTTCATTCTATACCTGGAGTTGGTGAAGCTATACCATTGATTTTTCAGGTACTATTCTTGTAGCTTCGATGCTATTTATTGATTTGTTTGATACTGTTGCCTCACATTACTTCATATCTTCTTAGTTTGTGAGAATGAAGGGCCTATCAGTAGAGCAGATGTGGTGGGTTATGTCGATTGATATACTATTAGTGTTGTCAGTTGAAGATATATTCCAATGTAAGGAGTGTTACAATGAGGTTGGTGGGTATCATTTACTTTGGCGTTTTTTGTGCTTGAAATGTTGGGTTTTGATCACATAATGTGGATAGATTGGATACTATTTTACTAGGCCCATATTTACTATTATTGTCATTGGGAATTGTTCACATCCCTAGAGGGGAATAATTTTTTACCTGTGGGTAATGGTTTATCTAATAAGCTCAGGTTAAGATAGTCTATCAGTAGTTGGGTGACCTCGCAACCCATGTGGATTATATTATACATGATGGTCGGAGAGTTGATCATATTGTATTTCATCCTGTGGTATATTAGTTTAAAGTTGTGTTTCCTAAGGACTTATCAACGCTTACACCAAAAATAGATGCTGAGTTCCTGATTGAGTTACATCCTGGGGATGAACTAGGCTCTATTCCAAAATATAGAATGGAACTGAAAGAACTCCAAGAACATAAAACTCAGATGGAAAAATTAGAGGATAAAGGGATTATTCATCCAACTATGTCCCATTGGGGATTTCCTTTTTTGTTTCCCATGATTTATGATGGATCCTTGTGGACATGTTTTGATTAATAGATGTTCAATTGTAACATAATTTAGAACAGATATCCTCTTCATTGAATTAATGGTCTTTTATACCAGTACAGAGGTTCTAATGTTTTATCCATGATTGACTTGAGATTGGGGTATCATAATCTAAGGGTTAAAACTTCTAATATAACATTGACTATATTCATAAGTATGTATGGTCTATATGAGTTTGTTGTAATTCCATTCATGTTGAACTATGTGCCATCAGTGTTGATGGCCATGGAGAACCGAATCTTTCATCTATTCCTTGACCAGTTTGTTGTTTTCTTTGAGGATGGAATCTTAGTGTACTCTAAGACTCATTATGATCATTCCAAACATCTCAAAATCTCAGTGAGTACAATTATAGAGAATAATCTATCCAAAAATATATTTTGATGTCATTTATAAATTAATAGTGTTCATTTCTTAGGACGCATCATCTCTAAGGAAAGTGTTTTTGTTAACCAAATAGATTGATTATTATTGTATCATGGGAGTATCCCAAGAATGTTTCTATTGATCAATGTTCCTTTGGGTTAACCATGATATTATCAATGTCTCATCAAGGAATTGTCTTATTTGGTATCACCAATTTTGGGAGGTACCAATAATGGAATCATGTTTGAATGATTTGGTCCATGTGTGAATGCTTTCTAGAAGTTTATGAAGTAGTTAACTATAACATCTATTATGATCCTACTCTATCCGAGTAAGGATTATTCCACATTCACTGATGCATAAAATGTTGGGATTGGGGTAGTGTTAATGCAAAATGATTGGTTTGTGGTGTATGGTTTATCACAGTTGAGACCACAAAAAGAAAATTATCTTATTCATGATCTTTAATTGGACACTTTGGTATATGTCTTAAAATAAATTTGCAGAATTACAAGTAAAGAGAGTGTTTTTTGTGTATTCTGATCTTTAAAAAATTATGTACATATTTTTATACTATGATTTGAATCTTTTGTTGTGAAGAAGGGTTGAGTATAATCAACCCTTTGATTCTGAGATTGTATACCCATCATGAATGGGGAATATTTTTTAGATGCTTTTAGTCGAAAGACATAGAATTAGGCAGTTCAGGATTCCAGTTCCATGTAGAAAATGATTGAATTGTTTATATGTATGCATTTGGAGGTTCAAGATTGTAATGTATATGTAAACCATGTGTACAAAAAAGTTGATTCCATTATTTTGATCTTGATCAAGATGTGGTAGTATGAGGATCTATAATTTTTGGCCTTGATGGAATGTCTCAAAGGTGGGGAGACACCTTCCTGTGGGACTGGTGTTGATAATGAGATTACTTTTTTGTGGTCGTGTTGTGGTGCCTGCTTTTAAGTAGAAAAAATTGAAGCATGACGTCGATGATTCATAGTGGGTAGTAAATCTGGGATTAACAGAAATGTATCATGATCTTCATTGACAGTATCAGTGGAAAACAATAAAAAAATGTGATTTTAGGTTTTGTGACACGATGTTATACCTTTCAACAAATGAGGTTCGGTGATCAGAAAATATGTGGTTTTTTATTGTATATACCCATTCTGAAATGGAAACGTCATGATGTGAGGATAGATTATTTATTAGGATTCTGAGGATGCCACAGAATAATGATGTGATCTGGACAGTTTATATCGGTTGGATAAGGTGGAAAATTTCCTACCAATATGAGAGACCTTCACTATTGACTAATTGAGTGAGTTGTATGTTTGGGAGATAGTATGGTTTCTTGGGGTTCAATGAACTACAGTTTTGGATCATGATCTGAATTTTACATCATGCTTCTAGTAGACTTTATATAATTTTATTGGTACCTCAGTTCTTTTGAGTATGGATTTCCACCCGTAGAAAAATGAAAAGTAAAAGATTATTATTCATGTACTAGATGATATTTTTAGGGAATGTGTCCTAAATTTTGGGGGATATTGTGGGAATCACTTGTCACTTATTGAGTTCAAATAGAAAAATAGTTACCAAGAACCAATTTAGATGGAATTATATGTGGAACTATATGGTATTCTATGTAAATATCTATTATGTTGGATGGATTCTAGTAAATCATAGTTGTTGTGGAGGAGTCTTGTGTAGGAGACTTCGGAGTAGGGTTTGTTGATTCGAAAATGCATGGTTACCACTCAGATTAATGAGAATTTGATTACTAATTGGAATCATCATCCTCTTGAGTTTATGGTGGGTGATATTGTGTCTCTTCATGTCTCTCCATGGTTGGGTCACTATCAAATATTGAAACAGGGAATGTTGGCACATAGGTATGTGGGGTAATTTGAGACTGTGGATAGGATCAGACTGATGTTTCATCGATTGTCTCTCCCACACTAGTATTTTAGTATTCATGATGTTTTCATTGTTTTGTAGCTTCTATAAGATCACCCTGACCAATATCATGTGATTGATGTTAATAGTGTTGAGCTTGGGCCTGATGCATCCTTTGAGGAGCATCCAGTTCATATTTGAGGATCAAACTAAGAAAGCCTTATGAGGTGAATTGTTCCTTTGGTTATAATATAGTAGAATTATGTTAATTTTTAGGAAGAGACATTTGAGTGGGATATGGATATGTGGGACCAGTGACTCAGACTCCTTACATTAGAAGCTTATTTGTGCATTGGAAAAGTGGCTTAATGATGATATGTTATAAGTTGTTGAGGTTGCAATATCTCATAGATCTCTAGGAAAAAATATTTTTTGAAATATAGGTTTAAATACCTTTAATATGGTCAATTAAATGACTTCCAAGTCTATGTGGAGACTCATGGGGTTTCTTAGGGGTTTGAAACATGAAAAATGGAAAAAGTGGCCATTAAGTGCATGTATTAGGGATGGTGATCATTTAGTAAAAATAGTGTGCACCAAATATGAATTTCTGGAGGACAGGTGATCATTTTAAGAACCCATGAAAGGTGGGAGGCCAAACCATGCAATTCTGGATAGATCATTATCATATGGTCACCTCATTTGGGTCCAAACTGTGCTAGCTCCCCTGGAAACCATGTGACATGGGCCACCTTTTGGGTAGAGGGTGGCACATGGTTACCATACAGTTTCAACATATGTTCCAAGAAACTGTGAACCCCTTTAAAATTGGGATTTGAGCATTTTTTTCACTCAGAACATAAGTTTTATAACTCTTTATTTTCTTTAATTCTTCCTCCAGAATCTCGTGTGATGATCCAACCCTCCCATACATCCTCAGGTTTTATCTCCTTCATTTATAAGATGTTTGGAGAATCATTGGGTGTCTATCAAAGTTTTGAGTGATTGTAACACTCCTATTACTAATATTTTTCAGATTATGGGTTTTGTGTCTATTTGTGTTCTTATATATCCCAACAACCCTCTTTTTCTATTTGATCATAGGTTGGCGCATTGAAGGGTGATAAAATTGAAATCAAATGCTATAGTTGAGAGTGGGGTTGCCTTCAGAATTGAGGTAGGTGGCATACAATTTATATCACATAGTATTTATTTTAATTTTTGAGTATTTGGATTTCTATGAGTGTATTTGTGTTGTCAGTATGATTTTCCTTGGTAAAAATGATCAAATTTTCGGTATATTGTTAA
This sequence comes from Viscum album, assembly GCA_963277665.1. Lineage (NCBI taxonomy): Eukaryota > Viridiplantae > Streptophyta > Magnoliopsida > Santalales > Viscaceae > Viscum > Viscum album. The sequence continues at coordinate 1,229,469,278 of OY728145.1, read as the reverse complement.
TTGGACCCCTCATGATTTCCATAAGATGAGATGAGGATGATTTGGACTGGGTCCAGGGCCACCCATGGGGTGTTCTACACTATGAACATGTAAATTGAAATGATTAATGAAAAATTGAGTTGTTATGACATATATCCATGATAAGTGTGTGTCATGTATCTAGGGTTATGAAATGAAACCAATGATAATTTTTTTCATATGTTTACATGGAAAAGTGTGGTGCTTGATATAATGTGAGAGGGTTAAATGAATTAGAAAAAAAATATTATATGAAATGTTGTTTTTTATTAAACTTTTTAAATGAATTAACGCATGTGAATGATGAATGGGTTAATGGGAGAGGATATGGAATGAAAAATTGGCTAATGGGTTAAGGCATGAAGATGATTTATGTTTTGAATGAGCTAAAAATTGTAAATAGTTTCTATGCATAATGATCATGTTTTTTGAATGGGTATATGTGGTAAATTCTTAAAGAATCATGTGAAAATGGATTTGTGGTTAGTGGTTTAAAATACATGGTGATCTACTCTCATAGGTCAGGTTGGACAAATGATATAAACCCCACCACTATAATGCCTAGTTTAGAGAGTCTGACTGGGGCTATATTCCCCTAATAGTTTCATTGGATGAGAATACCTTGACTGAGGCTCCATGGTATGTTTGATGTAATTATATATGAAAAGTTTTCCTTAGTGAGATAAATAACTTGACTTATCCCCTTATGAATATTAGTTGACAAGCATGGGTCATAGTGTAATTGATTAAGATTCATAACCCATGGGACAATTGATGAAAATAGTTCAAGTGATTATTGTTAACCAATAGCCCCTAATTTTTCCTTTTTAATCTTATTATTATTTTAGTGCAAGCATACACTATTAGTTTAGACGAGATATTTTATTGACACAATTGGTGGTGGCCTACTATGTTATACTCAATCCCTTTTTAGTCCACAATTGGGTATTTGGGAAGATTTAATGGTTGTATGTCAGGATAAAAGAAATGGACCTATGCTAGATGATTGATTTGGGAATGGTATTTGCATGGATGTATGATCCATTCATGGACTCCGAACATGTTTTGGGGATTATTATATTTATCTTTATTTTGGTTTTTCCTTACACTTGGTGTCATATGGAATGACATAGAAAATTTACTCTTTATTTATGGACTTGAACCTAGTTTTTGGAAATGTTTTTTTTATTTCCCTACGGGAATCATTAATTCTCACCTAATTATCAAATTTACATATATATATATATAACATGAAAAAGATGACCACTAAACTATAGGTTAGTATAGGCTATGAAATCTCAGGTCAAACCCACAATAATAGGGTTGGAGAAAATATTCATTAAATAAGAAAGTCCTAAACGACATTCAAAAAATCTATACTATTGAGCTTGGAATTTGTTTCAAAATAATGGAGAGTCCAATATGAAAAAGGTGATGGGTAATAATGATTATAGGATCATGAATAGAAAGGTATAAGTTAATTAAAAAACAATAATGTAATCATCAGAATTGGGTTTTAGATAGTTCAATGGCCATTATAAACACACTCCATCCCAAAAATACCTTTTCCCATGGTCATGTACTTCATATTGTAAAAGATGGGTAAACCAAAACATTATTAAAACATCATGGCAAGACAAACCCAGAGGTGATGGTGGAAGTATAGTCCCTAGATAACAAATTAAACAGGTGTATTAAATCTAGGAAAAAGTCACATGCAAAAAAAGAAAATACACCCAATCTCAAACCACACTCAAAATATAAATACAAGATGAATTTGGAAAGTGGATAGAATATAAGTGAAAATATGAAAACTCAACATGAATTTCATTAATTATAAAATACCTTACAATCAATTTCCCTTCATCACACATGCACTGGAAAAAATAAATCACCCACTCATTATAACCATGAGCGGGTGAATAAAAATAAATAAATAAAAAACCTACACAAGTAGTGAAGAAGGTTGTGTGCCTTCTCCACAAGTGTTATGTGGTGGTGCCCAATCACCAAGATACACAAAGTAGTGTGCTAGGGGGCTCTATTTATATGAACTAGAGTAAGTCTTCCAGACATCTATCACGATTTGTACTAAGGGTACAGGTCGTGTACACATGGTCTATGTGTCCTCTATGTCCACATGGATCTTGAACATATCATGTGATTTAAATTGAATTTTGATTTCCATCATGACATGTAACTGGGGTAAATGACATGTGTTGTCTTGGTCTTCAGTCATCATAGATCTATCTAGAATCTTCTCTAAAATTTTAGCTGAAATACAACACATTATGTACTAAATGCACATAATGTGTACTTTTGGTTCATAGAATATTTACAAGTCATTACATACCATGTTAGGAGTGGCCTCTGTTGATGTAATCATGACATTTACTAAAAGTACATGATGTGTTACAATGTTTTTACAACTTTCTTCTCAAACATATTTTGTCGCACCGCGAGCTCTGTCTACGACGTGAACTGAATTCTTTTCTCCATTTTCCATCTCTTTTTATTCATTTTTCAAATATTCATCCTATCCAAACATCAAACAAAAAATAACTCAATTCATTACTAACTTATAAATATTATTCAATTAAATAAAAAAATTCAATTATTAAAAAATCATAAAATATATGCATTGAAATTAATTATCATTGGTAATTCATGTTCATAGAAAATTGTTTCCATTCATTTGTATTTCATCTATTGGGGATTATTCAAATAAAGAGGGTATAGTCTCCCCTTCTGATCTAACAGTCCCATTCTGTAAGTCAGAATCCTCTGGTGTATAGGTAGGCATTCAAGAATTCATGTAGTGACCTATCTCGTGGAATCGGTTTAGTGGAACCTAGGTTGGGGATGTTACACTATATATATATATATATGATATGGGAAATATAATTCGTCACATAAAAGGGCTGTGAATTGGTCCTCACATTGTTCAGATCTAATAATATATGTTATTTTTGGGCCCATGGGATATGTGTCAACACAAATAGATAATTATTCTTTATATTGTATTGATTAATTCACTCACAATGCTTGTAATATGTTTCTAAAATATAAATAACTATCTCTATAGATGTTTAAGAGTTTCAATAAATGTGATGAAGGAGAGTGTGCTTACTCTATGAAAATGTGAAGATATTTTTGACAAACATTGTTTCCAATTAAACTTATAATATGATAAAATATTATAATGAAAAACATTTCATTTGGAATGAATAATGTTCACCATAAATACTGCAACAAAATTGTTTCTCTGGATGAAAGAATCAAATATTATATGAAATTATTAGAACATTGTTATTACAAAATGATACTTTTTTCTCTTATTAGAAGAATAATTTTTCAAGAGAGGTATATAATCAATATTTATACTATAATATAAAAACATCATATATTATTTCTTATGAGATGTACTATATGAACACTTCATGCTTAAAGGATCTCCATTTATTTGGATTCCCCTGAATAATTATGATTAAAAAAATAAAATAATGGTAAATTAATGAAATAAGTGATGATGGAATATTTATTAGGGACCCTAAAAGTAGAAACTTTTATCACTCCTATAATAAAAAAGAAAAATATACATTTTCATACATATGATGTGAAGATCCATGAATATTAAATGATGGAAATTTTTTATGATAATCTTAGTCATGAAAGTGATGTTGCTACTTATTATTTACAATGGATAATATAAATTTCGTACAATGATGTAAATTTAAAAAAAACCTTTATACTGAAAGAGATGATTCATGCCTTTCAAATGATGTGGAAAAATAAAAATTTACTTTTCCTTGGCTAAGAAGACAATTTAAAGATTAGAAATTATGTGTAAATCAAGAATATAGTTCAAAACTAGAATAACTCATTATGGTTCATCTCATACTTAATTATTTTCTAATGTTTATCTTCAATATGTTGATGATTATTTGGATAATCAAGAATGGTTTATTGTTATGAATGTAGATCTGGATCAAATTGAGAAGAATGAGACCTCCACTTTTATTTATATCCCTAAATATAATAATATCTTTGGGTAAATGTGGGAATTCCAAACCAAAATTAATTAAAAATATAAATTGTTTATTAATAGAAAAGGATTTGTCAGTAAATTATATTCAATAATTAATGGAGTTGAATTTTATGATTCCTTTCACTAGTTACATGTCATGAAACTATTTGAATGTTTTTGAGTGATAAAAAAAGTCATTATCTGATAAAAAATATAGACATTAACTCTGAATTTCTAAATTGGTAATTAGAATAAGAGTTTTAAACTTATAACCCACATGGGTTTCTATTTGGAGAAGATGAAAATTATATTTTGAGGATAATGAAGGATTTATATGGGATGAAACAATCCTTGAGAGAACAGAATTATGAGTATAGAAGATTCATAAAGATGATTAATTACAGATTAGGAAATGTTGAAATAAATATATACTTCAAATATGTTAACGAGGTTTGTTTACTCGTTGTTTTTTATTTTGATAACATCATATTTTCTAGAATTTATATATTAGCATTTGATAATTTTTTAGTGAAATAAATTATTTATTTATAATTCATATTCATAAAGAGATGTGTTGCATTCTATGTATGAAAAAATAAAAATTTAATGATATTATGTTTCATTCTCATGATATGTTTGCAAAGGTTCTCTTGAAACAATTCAATATGGAGCATTCATAATCCATTTCCCCACAAATTTCCAACGAAAAAATATTTCCAATAATAAATAAAGAAAATAAGTTAATTAAAAGTGGTTTTGAAAGATGAATAGAATTTTGTTATACATTACATATTAAAGACTAGATTTTCTATATGCTTTAACTCTTTAATCGGAATATTAATTTGATTTAAAATAATACCATTTTATTGTTGGAATAATGATTCTATAGTATTTTGCGGGTGAAATAGAAAACATTGTATCAAATAGCCATTTCAATATTCTTGTATCTATCACATTAATATTAAGTATCACATCATCAAGGAGGTTATAGGGTGAAATTAATTGAAGTTGGTGTTTATTCCCAAAAAAGAAAACACTGATGATATATTCACTGAGCCATTGTTAAATGATGCATTCAAAACTTTGAGGATAAAGTTGGGTGTTCATTCTCACTATATACAAGTCTATGGTATGGATATGTTGTCCCTGCTCTCTTCTTTTCATTATATGTTGTTTTTTCAGAGGGATAAAAATGAAAACATAATCTATTCATTATTATGTATTTTAACTCTTTTGGGAAAGTATACATTTTCTATTGTGTTTTTTAAAGAGGTTCACTACGGTTTTATCATGTATAATACAGTGACCCAAGATTAACATAAAAGGATATTAAATCATTTAAGATTAAAATATAGATCATTAGAAAATTACATCCTTGAGGACTATAATAGTTTTGTGTCATTGAAAACATTATAAAAAAATAATCTATCTTGGTTAAAGAATATCAACATCTCCCTTAAAGATCTTCCCCTTAGTACTCCAACTCAAAAACATTCTTCATATCCTAGGAAGAGTAAATATAAAAATTGGTGATCATATATTCTCAGTAAGGTTATTCAAGGGTGATATATAAGTATAAAATTATCATAAGGGTATGAAAAAATGGGAGCATCATTATAATATCATACCCTACATGTAAAAGATAGAAAACATGAATCAAGGAATGAAAATTGGGTGTTCATAAGACATGAATCTTAAAAAAAACGTGTCATGAGATCATAATATGAGCATAAGATATAGACTTTTACAAATCATGATGGATTATATAATTTTGAACATGTGAAAATAGAAACATGTTCACTCATTGGGTTTTGGAAGAGAAATTAGGCCCTCAAACAAACATATTAACCTAAAAAAAGGTCAATGCATAACATTGTGGATGTGTGATAAGGTTCTAAAATAATATTGTCCACATGTAACCAGGTTTACGTATAACATTATGAATATGTAATTAGGGTCACACATAAACATATAGATAAGAAACAAGGTCCAATTATAACATTTTGGAAATGTTATTTGGTCCACACATAACATTTTGAACATGTAATCAACTTTATATATAAGCTTATGGAAATTCAACTACGTTCATTCATAACATTATGATCATGTGATTAGTTTCATGCATAACATTGTGAACATGTAATATGGTACACACATAATCATTTGTAAATTCAACTACCTTCATTTTTAACATTGTGAACTAGTGATCGTGTCTACACATGACATTCAGAACATGTAATATAGTTCACAAATAAACTAATGCACAAGAAACCTAGTCCATGAAAAACATTGTGAACTTGTAATCTGGTTCATGCATAAAATATATACATATGTTTCATCCATCGTGACCCAATTCATTGGAAGGAGATAGAGGTCCCAACCATCTCATAATGAAATCATACATGAATGTTCCACAAGATAACAAGTCATTCATCATATCATGACCCATTAAAAGAGATGGATTTCATAAACATTATATCATAACCTATGAAATGAAAGGGGTGTAACGAATATTTCTACATATTCAAACTTTTGAAAAGGTGATAGGTTTCATAATCATTTCATCATTGAATAACTCGTGAAAAGAAACATGATTCATAATTTTTTTATCACGGTATAACTCTTGAAAGAGAAATTATATTCAATAACAACATGTTAAATTTAACATAAACCATTAAAATAAAGAATAATAATGGTTTCCTCAGATCATATTCCCATTAATGAATAAACTATATCAACAGATTTCATCATATGTTGGGAGGTATATTCAAAAATCCATTGAATAATTTCCTTATTAAAATAACTTTTCTTGGAAAATCACATTTAAAAACCTAAGAAAAATAAAAATCTATTTCATTATAAACAAAATTTAAAAATGTATAAAAAACTATTTTAAAACTATTTTAAAACCTTTCATGAGAAAATACCCTTTCAACATTGAAAAATATATTTAAAATCGTAAAAAATTATAGAAAACATATTCTTTGAGAAGAAAATTTATAAAATTAATTTCATGAATATTATGAAAACAATTCTTTAAGAATAACATTTTATACATCCAATGTAATCTCCACAGAAATTACAATCACATCCGCTAGTAAGTCATTACATGCCTAATATTCTTTTTTCACTGTAAAATGTTTAGGATGTTTCCTTGATTTTAAAATGATAAATTTTTCATTTTAAACAAAATTTTAAAAAGTTAAAACATGGTTAAAAATTTATTTCACACGTCAAAGAAAAAAATTAAATGAAATTTTAGAAAACATGGATTAATGAATAAATGAAGTTTTTGACAAAAGAGAGGAATAGGGTCAAATTTTATTAATAAAACTTTCTTAATTATCTTAATTACAAAATAGTAGAAATGGTGCTATTACTTGAGGATATCATGAATAACTAGTGGGTAAAAAATTCCTGAGATTTCTTGATATATGTATCTTAATATTTTATCAATGAATGAATAATCATAAATTATTTTGATATATAATGAGATTGTAGTAATAAACTGTTGCCACCTTTGTAAAATTGTATCATAATCCAAATGAATAAGTAAAATTACATGAAGCCTAAAATATCATGAAAAATATTAGATTCATGATTTAACATTTTGATAGAAACTATATAAACCTCATAGAGAAATATAGGCGCATAACATGGCATGTATCTCAAAGAAGAATAATTGAGACAAAATACATTACAGATTTGTTTACTATTGAACCATAAAGCCCATCAAAGATAGATCATAAAGTGGATATGTAAATAAAAATATATAGAAGTATAATAATCATTGAATAAATTAATGTTTATTATTAACACCACACAAAACAAATGACTGGTGAATAAGGCAAAAGTCTAACTGAAATAAAAGTGAGATGAGAAAACCCAAACTGTTAGTCTTGAAATTCATTTTACATGTTCAAAATTCATGTATAATAAGTATATTTATATTGAAGATATACCAAATAAATTTATTCTAATATATCATACCATATGTAATTTGACTATGAATTTATATTACATTTTCTATTAGCAATGTCCGCTTAATTTTATGTTTTGAGTAATATTAGCTTTATTTTTCATTTATTTTTTGACTTATAATTATTGATCTTATCATGTCAATATATACATATCTAAAAAATTTAAAACATTATTTAAATATAATATATATATTTTATTTATATTAATTTTTATAAATATCTATAAAATATTTTAATACTAAATGAAATTCATCCTTAATGGATACAGTAGGTTGTACGTACACTTGAACGCTTTTAATATTTTATAATCATAATGAATGAAATAATATAAATTAAATACACATATTTATAATCATTATAGTATAATAATTATTTAATATATATAGTATAATTTTACTAAACGCATACTTAATTCATTCCATTTAATGTGCAAATGATTTACATTGCCTTTAGGAGGAGGTAATCAACACTTCCACAATAAAAGTTATCATATTTACACAAAATGGAAGGAATAAAGATATATATTTTTTTAATAATTAAATAAGCATAAAAAATCATTAATATAAAATTTATCATATAAAAATATTATTTCTATCATAATTTCCAACATGAGAGGTGGTTGTGGAAAAATGAATAATATCATTTTAGGACGCAGTAGTCTATCGTACCCACAAACGTTAAGTTTGTTACCCATATGTTGGAAGTGTGTGTAGGTGTAGTTTGAACCATTATAATAAAAATTTCTCATTAAATGTATTATAATTAATTTATTATGTAAGATATTAATAAGAATATTTTAAAGGGTGAATAATTAATATAATACAAATGAGCTTGTTGAAGGATGTTACCCCTTCTTTGGATAATTCCTTTTAGTTTGAACCAAATGACTAACTTTATTTGATTTATGCCAAAATTGTGGCATCTAGGTTGGAAAGAAATAAATTTAGATCTTTTTATGTTTGGGTATATATGATCCAATGTGTCTTTATACATGTGGAAAAGTGAGAGGGGGTGAATGTCATTTTATAGTGGAGGAGAAGTGGCATTCAAGTAAATAAAAAAGGAAATCACCATTGAGAGAATCCATTACATCATGTGCCTATAGTAATTTTAAATTTTATATAAATGGGAAAATTTGGAAAAACAATTTCCAAATAATGAATTTTAGGCATTTTTATATGGTAATTTACTTCTTAAGATGATGTTTAACCACTATGTAAACTCATTTTTACCTTAATCCGTGTAATTAATTTTAATTACATTCAAAAATACTATTTGTAAAAAAATATGTTCACCAAAATAGGTATTAATAATAATTTTGATTCAAAATATGGAATCCATTTGTACAAATTTGAAACACATAAGTAAGGAAATTAATTTTACGTTAATCTCATAGAGGTGTCTCAGAAGAGTGTTTTTAGAGTGAAAAAAATCCAAAAGAATGAATTGTTTTTATATCTAATTTCAATGTGAATTTGGATAAATTAACTAAATTGAATTAATTTGTTTACAATTGATATAATTACACTTTAAAACAAAATTATTATCGATTTTTACTATATAAATAAATTCTATAGAAAAGTAGTTTTCAATTTAAATTTAGTATTTTTCATTATTAATCAAAAATGGAACTTCATAGAAAAATACCAAAAATTATAAAACGTTAAATTATAATATCCCAAAATCACATGTGATGATTATTTAAAAAAATATATTAGAGTTAAAATTTAAAATTAAAATGGATTCTCTATTAAAATATAATAAAATTACCATTTAGAAAAAAAACGTCTTTTTATTGTTAAAATTGGATTTTTTGTTATCTTATACCCATCAAATCTATAATATAAGTATCAAATATATTTATTTTATATGTAATATATAAATTTAATTTAAAAAATAATCATATGTGGTCTTTTTAATTTATTGACATGAAATTGTGTTTGTACATAGAAAAATAGTTCTCTTAGAAAATTCATTTATTTATTTTAAAATAGTTCACAAAATAATTTATAATTAATTGATCACCAAAAGTTTCATTTTATATACATTTTTAAATAATATATTAACAACTTTTAGATTATTATTCATAAACTCCATTCCAATTAATTAGTGGTAACAACAATAATATTTTATTAACAATAAAAATCCTTTATTATAGTTAGGAAAAACATAGCCTTGTGTATAATAACAGAAATTGAAATAACTTAGTATTTCGAATAACAGAATCAAAATACATTTTTTCTGTAATGAACGTTAGTCTATGTGTTTCATGTATCACGTTATTGACAAGGTGTTTTGTAGAATTCAAGCCAAACAAAGTGCATTTTTTTAACAAAATCTGTATTTAATATTGTTTTAAATAAAAGATATCAAAATGATTAAACTGATTACGAAAAAATATTTCACAATATCTCAAAGAGTTACATTATATCATAATTAAAATAAATTTATCCCTTGAAATTCATCTGGGTTATCAATGTTTTAATACTTGAAATCTTCTTTCATAGAAACCCACATTGAAAAAGTGAATACTAAAATAGCCTTTAATAAGAATAGTTAGTAACACAACATTTTCCCAAAGTAACACATAACTAAGATTCCACATTTAAGAACATTTGTGATATTTGAAAACACAGACATGAATGAAAGGTATAAATAATAATATTGATATATAGTGATCACTAATCGCAGGAAACATGGTTATCCATAAAATGTTAACTGTCACAAGAATATAAACAAATACATGTATGAAGGTGGTCATTAAGATCATAAAAAGTAATAATAGTGGGGAAATATTTCATTTTAAAATCCTTTTCCTAATGTTGAATTATTTCCATATAAATATATATATATATATATATATATATATTATTTGATTCCATTTTATATACAAAATCTCACCCTCTAATTGTACCTTTAACAATTATCATTTTATCTTGTACTCCAAAAAATGGAGGTGAATTTTTCATTCTGAACACTCTAACAGATCATACCATACATATATAAAATGATTTGTAATCCCTTCTATCATTCATTATCATCAAAGAAATTTGTTTAGCACAGGTGATCCTATATGCACCAATCCATTTACGTTGAGATAATACTTTTTCAATATACCCCTTCCCAAGTTTAACATAAACCATTCCATAAATGGTTGACTTATAACCCTTCAAAACATTATAAATAAAATATCTAAAAGGGATTAACCTTCATCCCCCATATTTCATAAATTAACTCTTGGTTGAGGCATTCTAAATTGATGAATTCCTACATAGTATATTCTCTTCACACATGTTAAAAACCATAATTATCCTAAATTATTTTGGAAAACATTCATTCATCCTTATTCTAAGGATTGATAGATTCATTCCAGAAATATAAAAAGCTCTAAACATCAACCATGATAGAAACAAATAATTTTTCCACAAATAATTTATCGGTTTTGAGGTTATAAATACTATCAAATTTATTATATCCATATCATAATCTCTTTATCTATATAAAATATCATTTTCTCATCCTCAAAAAACATGTTAAGGGTTACCTTTCCTAAATGTAACCTTTCCATAAAATATATTTTTTGGGCCATCAATATCATTTAAAGCATTCTTGAAAAACTATAAAAAACTTCTAAAAAATACTTATATAACTCATGATTTATATAACATAATCATTGAATTCCAAATCAAACACACATCAATCATCCATCTTTATTACTAACCCATTACTCAAGATTTAGTATATTATTCTCTAATAACCCTTTCCTAGAATATTATATATAAATCATACCATAAGTTTCCGCATCCTAAATATAATAATGTGTCTTATATTTGAAGTAACGAATACAACTATAACATCTCATAACATTCACATTTCATTTGTAATCTCTTTATCTTCAGTAATATATCCAAAAATCATACCACCTTCTTGATTCTATTCATGGGATTTCTAAAAAGGACATTGATTTTTATAATTTCAATGCTTTCCATATCTAAAACATTCAATGTTAACCAGGTTCCCTCTATTTCCCTCTTTTATCTAAGAACAAAAAACATATTGTGAAAAACACCTATCATAAAAGAAAACCACATTATCATGAAAAATAACTTATAGGATACCTAAATCATGAATCCTAATTTTCCATATATAATACGATTGGCATACCATCAGATACATCCCTAGAAATATCCCAGGAAATACCACTAGAGATCTCAATATTATTTTCACATCCTAGTTTCAAAAGGTTAATTAAACCTTTCCTTTGATACTAACTATATTGAACCCGGATTAAAATACATTGTTATTACAAAATTTTAGATGAATATAAATATGATTAGAAAGATACATGCCCATGTATAATATTATATTAATTTTATAAGAAACATGGAAACACAGTCATCTATCATGTTGAACGATCTTCAACATATCCCTGAAACATCTTCCCCCTTAGTACTCCTACTTTAAACCTTTCTTCATAACCTAGGGAAAGGAAACAGAAGAGAGTTGTGACCAAATATTCTCAATAAGGATAAACAATTGAGATATGTATGTATAACATGATCATATTGGTATGAGACCATTATATTGTCATTACAATATCATACCCAACATATCAAAGATCATAAACATGAATCCTAGAATAAATATTGGAAGGCCATAATATATGAATCAAAATGAAATCAATGGAAATGATTCATGGGAGAATAATATTGGAAAATATATATACATATAGCATACACATACACTTGTAAACTTTTTAACATGTGTAAATAGAAATAGGTTCATTTATCAGGTGTTGTACTTGAAATCAGTTACTCAGTTAAACGTGTGGATGAGAAACAATGTCCATGAATAACATTGTGAGCATGTAATCAGGTTCATCCATAACATTTTAAACATGTAATCGGGTTCACATTTAACATTATGAGCATGAAATTAGGTTCACACATAACATTTTGAAAATGTAATCAGGTTCACACATAAACATATGGACATAAAATGATGTCCATGGATTACATTTTGAACATGTAATTGGGTTTTTTCATAACATTGGGAACATGTAATCTGGTCCATGCATAAACATATAGATATTTGACCATCTCTAGACATAACATTTTAAACATGTAATCAGGTTCACATATAACATATTGATCATTCAATTAGTTTCACTCATAAACTAATTTTCATTCAACTAGGTTCATCTATAACATTGTGATCATGTAATAAGGTTCATAGATAACTTTGTGAACACGTAAAAATGTTCACATATAAACTAATGGGCTTTCACCCATGTCCATGCATAAAATTTTGAACATTTAATAAATTTCATGGATAACATAAATACTAGTGATTCATCCATCATTACCTGATTCATTGGAATGAGATATAGGTCCCACCCATTATATAATGAGATCATACATGCATGCGTTATAAGATAAAAAATCATTCAACATATCATGATCTATAAAAAGTATCTGGTTTCAAAAACACCATTTCAAAATCTATGAAATCTTATAGGTATTATAAAAATTTCATTATATCATATCTTTTGAAAAGGATACATGTTTGATCGTCATTTTATCATAGAATAATACAAGAAAGTAAATGGGGATTATAATTGTATTATCGTGGTATAAACTATGAAAGAGAAATGAGATTCATAAAACAATTCTTCTTAAACATAAACCTTTTAAATAAATAATATGATTGGAATCCTCAGATCATATCACTAGTAACAAAAAAACTATATCAAATATTTAAACTTATATTGGGAAGGATTTTGGAAGATCGCCTGAATCATTTCATAAGTAAAGTAATCATTATTTGAAAATAAATTTTTGAAACATAATTAATATTCAAAAACATTTGGTTAAAAACATATTTTAAAAAAATATAATGGAATCTTTTAAAAATCAATAAAAACATTTTCAAAGAAAATATAACTTCCATTTGAAAATTTCTTTTTAAATCATAAAACATTGTGAAAATTTCTTTCATAGAAAACCACATTAAAAAAATTAATTTTAAAAATTTATAATTGAATTTTCATTAAAAATAACTTTATGAACATTCATATGAAGATTCTAGGAAATAATAATTAGGATGTACAAAAAATCTTTTCATAGTGAATATCCATTTTCCACCATCAAAATATCATAAAAGTTACATTGTCAAAATATGACATGGATATTCATTTTACTTTTTTTATTAAAATGGTAAAACATGTGAAACTATATATTTTACAAAGCATAGTAAAACATTTTTGATTTTTTTTTATAGAAAATGGTTTTGTGAATTAATGTTTTCTAACCAAAGAGGGAAGTAAACTCATATTTTTATAACAACACATTTTTAATTATACTATGTTACAAAGTGTGGAAAATGGTACATTTAGTTTAATATATCATTAACATCAAAAGGAAAACAAAATTCTTGTGATTTCTTGAGATATGTACCATAATATTTAATTAATGGTTTTATATTCATAAATAGACTCAATAAATGATTATATTTCAGCAATAAAAAGTTACCACTTTAGTAACACCAAATCATAAATCGCATAAAATAATAACATTAGATGGAGATTAAAATAGCATTTATCTCAAAGAAGGAGAATTGAAAAAAAAATCTCCAATTTTGTAACTTTTGAACAATAAACCCCATGAAAGTAAGATCATAAAATATATATTTAAGTACATAGATCATTATTTATGTAATATAAAACATGAATTAAATATAATATATATTCATCATAAAAATATTTATAATAATTCATAAAATATATAAATATCAAATTCAATACACTGTTCATATAGATGGTAGGTCGTACGTATTTTTGAATGTTGTTTCTGTTTTATTGTCATATTAAATGAAAGAATGTAAATGACATATATGAATGTATGTATGTATGTTTGTATTTCATCATTACTATAGAATTATAATTTCATATATATCATATAAATTTCCTGAACCCATCCTCAACACATTCCATGAATGGTGTTAATGAATCACATTACTTTGGAGATGTGGTAGTCTACACCTATATAAATGAAGTTGACGTATTTATAAGAAATGAAAATCATGAAGGTATTCTTAATTTAATAATACCATAATAATAAAAAACAACAAAAATATCATATATAGTATATAAAAATAGTTTTTCAATCATATTTCCCAACCACAATACGATGTAAGGGGAGAAACGAATGACATCATTTTGCGAGGTAAAGTATCCCATACACATGATTTGTAAGTTTGTTACATATATAATAAAAGTTTGAGTTTTTGTAGCTATAAATATTATATTCCTAACATCCCAATATATGTATAATAATAATATTAAATAATCATGGAATAAAAATAATTTTGTGGGTGGAAATGAAAGTAAAACATAAGAGCTTATGGAAGGATGTTACCCCTTTTTGGGTAATTTCTTTTGGGTTTGTAGCAAAGGACCAAATTGGTTTTCATTATTCCAAAATTGATTATTATAGGATTATAATAGGTGTATATTGAGATTATTTTTAATGGGTTTTTATGATCAAAATTTTCTGGATTTTCGTGAGGAATTGAGAGGTGTGACTTCTATTTTATAGTGGAGAAGGAGTGGAATTCTTTTAAATATAAAAAGGTAGGCATGATAGAGAGGTATTCCTTACATCATGCGCCTAAATAAATTTTTCACATTTGATAAAAGGTATGATAGGGTTGATATATGTTTATACAATGTCTTTGGGATGTGTTTCTTGGGTATTTCTCCCCTTATTTTATTGTTTCCCCACTAGGTAAACTCATTTTACCTTAATCACTATAATTATTTTTAATTGTGTTCAAAAATATTTTTGGTCAAAAAATATATTAAACTATATAGATATTATAAATTATGATGATCAAAAATATGAATTCTATTATTAAAAATTATAATCACATATTATGAAGAAATTCATTTAAAATTAATCCTGCAAACCCCGTTTGAAGGCAGGATTGTAAAGCAAGAAAGTCCAAAAATTTGAAATACTTTTATATCCAATTTTATTGTGAAATTTGATCTAATGACCTAAACTAGATTAATTTATTTTTAATTGATCCAATTATTCTATAAAATTTATTTTTTAACTATATAAATAATTTTAATGAAAAAGTAGTTTTGAATTAAAATTCTTTATTTTTCACTATTCATAAAAAATGAAATTTCTAAGAAACCTAAAAAGAATTATCCAAAAATAAATTTTGATATTCTATTTTGAAAACATTTTTTAATTCTTCAAATTCAAATTATAAAAATTATAATTTTTATATTTATAATTTGTTCTATGTTAATAGGTGCTAAAATTTCCCTTGTGAAAAAATAAATATTTTTATACATAAAATTTGATTTATTCTTATCTTATACCTATCAAATATATTACAGCAGTGTCAAGAATATTGATTAAATATATAACACATAAATTTTTTTGAAAAGCATTCTTTTAATGTGGTTTGACTAATATATTGAGTTTAATTTTTTTTTTACTTTGAAAAAAATTCTTCTAAAAGTATTTTATTTATTTTAAAATAGTTGTTACATTAATTTTTAACTAATTAATAACCAAAGGATTCAATTTATATACATGTTTAAATAATATATGAAAAATTTATTTAATATTATTTTTAGCTTTCAATCCAATGGCTATGTGGTAACTATAATAATATTTCAATAACAATATTAATAGTATATTGTAGATTTCAATCCAATGGCTCTAGAGAAAATGTGAGTAGAGGTTAAACCTGAAAAAACTAAATTTATATTGAATCAACTGAGAATGGGTTCATGGTAATAGGACTTTCTATACACCAGATTTGATGCTTATAGGGGACATTATTTGGTAAAATCAAATCTCTTTATATATCATTATTAATGGAACAAAAATTCCCATAATAGTATATGATAGGAAATAATCCATGGATCATAAAGATTGAATCCTAGAAATTCATAAGTTATGATATTAATGTTATTTATAAGTTATCACTTTATTGTCATTAGATTCTGGTTTATGTGTTTAATAGTTTAAAAATAATAGTCCCTAATTTATAATTTATTCAATCATATGGGTTTAAATATAAGGATCTATGTAAGAAATCAAGGTGAATGGAAATGTGATGAATTCCCAAATGAGATGCCCAACCTGATTGGATAAGTAACATTGATCCATCTTGAAAAACTCTCTATGATTAATTAGGTCATAAATAAAAACTATGGTCATAAGGAGGTCCAATACCCCTAACAATGAATAAGATACAATTGATACATTTCTATAATAAAAGAATCTGACATTTAATGGATCATCTGATCCATTAATCACTAGACAAAGGATAAAATGTATTGAGAATATCATAGAAAAACATCATTGTTTCAGGAAAGGGAAGGTTATAATTGTTATTTATAATATTGGGAAATAATATAATTAACGGTGGTCATTGATAAATAATAAGTAGCCTAAGGAATACATGGATGTGATGCAGTGGAAGGAATTCAAGAAAAGAAATCAATTAATATTTTTCATGCACTCTCCATATTAAAATTGAAAGGGATAACCATTCCCCCAATAAAAAAATAATTAATCTATCATGGAGTATGAGTATAACATCAAAATACTTGAATGATACACCTGTATCTTTTTCATTACCCTCGATGCAAAGGTTCTCCACTTCATTGGTGGGATAAAACCTTGTCAATGAAATGGCTTGGCGATCTCAGACATTGATAGCTATGAGTAAATTTTATTATGTTCCCTCAAAGTCAAAATATAGATCGGCTAATATCATAGGTATCATGAGGAAACAAAGTGGAAAGAGGAATTAAATTCTAGAATTTTGAGTGTGAAATCTAGAGGTTCTATGAAATTTCAACATCCCACTTATCAAAAGTGCATAAAGAAACACCCCAAAAATAGAATAATGGTGAGAGATAATGTTTTATTTGTGGTAATGGGGGACACATTGATAGTGATTGCCAATGTGAGAATCCAACTAACATGATGGAGGAATGTAATTCACAAGTAAACAATCTAAAAATTGTTAATTTTTTCAACTACAAGGAATAAAAACACATGGAAATTGAATTCACTAAGACAATTGTTTTTAGTGTCCTCCAATAACCTCTAAGGCATCAATGATGAGATTTTTCGATCACAACACTGAGGTGGATATCGATAAAAAATGGTTATAGGTATGTAATTTTTTTATTCAGGAATAGTGATTGTCCTTTTTTATGGTACTACACATTCCTTCGTATCACTAAACATTAAACAAACTATTCAAACAATGCCACAATGCATGGAAGTAGAGTTGTGAGGGAAAAGGAAAATGGGGAAATTATTTTGTCCCAAGTATATAAATCCTCCCCAGTCAATTTTTTTCTAAACATCCCATAAAAGATTGTGACACACCCTTAAGTTTAATTTGATAAATTTAAGTTATAGATTGGTTTTCCATATATAGATACAAAATAAATTTTCACAATAAGTAAATATTAATCTGTGTTGTCTATCCTCCCTCGATTTAGTACAATTGTGAGGGGAATGAATCTTATTTAGCACCAACGTCTCAATAATGAATATTATTTCCCAATGAGAAATTTTATCTATCTCAAATGACTAAGTTTAAGGAAAAGATCATCCATAAATACATGCCCATTATGATGGAATATGTTAATGTGTTTCCCAATGAATTTTTTTATCTACCTCATATCTGATAGGTTGAATTTTCTCAATCAAGAAAATATGTGGGGTGTTAACATTGTAGAATACTCTGTATAGAATGATTTTTGTAGAACATGAGGTGCTAGTGAAATAACTACATATAATGTAGGATAAAGGGTTTTCATTCCCAAGTACTTCACCAGGGGGTGCACCAGTCCTCTTAATTAATAAGAATTTTGGGCCAGTGCATATTTTAATTTATTATCATGAGATCCAGAAGATCATGATAACAAAAAATTAATATCTACCAAAAATTGATTACATGTTCAATCAGTTACATTGAACACAATACTTCTCTATGGTGGATCTTTGGTTGAGATATTATCATGTAATAGTGAAGAAGGAGGATTTCTATTAGACCACTTTTCAAACAAGGTGCATGCATGATGGGTTCATAGTAATTCCATTAGGACCAAAAAATTCTCTAGTTACCTTTATGGACATAATGAATAGAGTCTTTATAGATTACCATGAAATTTTATTTTTACTCTTTATATATGATATTCTAATATACTCTAAAATAAAAGAGGAGCATGAGGATAATCTTAGTACTTTGCTAAAGATCAAATGAAATTATAGGCTTTATGAAAAGTATAACAAATGTGTATTTTGGATGAGTTAATTCCCATTATTCATTAATATCATCATGTATAATCAGATATCATTAGACCATTAGAATAGATGCATTTGAATAATAGTTGAGGTAAAAATCTGTTATAAAAATATATAGTTTTCTTGGAATTTTTAGGTACTATCTTTGACTGGTGATAAATTTATTGTGATTTTAAAACACTATAACAAATATAACTCTTAAGGAGTCAAGTTTTATTTTGGAATGATGAATTTGAAGAGATACTAAAAAATATGAAAAGGGGGATTATCAGTGCAACAGTACTCACACTACCTAAAAATGGAGAAATTTTCTTGATATCCAGCGATGAATTGATCAAGGGTTTGGGATGTGTGTTAATAAATAAGGAAAAATTGATCAAATATTCTTTTAGATAATTTAATGTCAATAAAAAAACTACCTAATATATTGTATAGAGTTTCATATATTGATCTTCATGTTAAAAATAAATAAGCATTGTCTATTTTGGATAAGTGTGAAATATATATGGATCAAAAGAATCTCTAGTATATATTCATATAAAAAGAGATGAATAAGTGCCAATTAAGTTGGTTTGAGATGATCAAGGACTATGATCGGTCATTTCACTACAATACTAGGAATTAAAATAAAGTTGTAGTGGATCTATGTTGAATGGATCTAGAAATATTGTAATTCAAGATAATTGAGAAGGATGTGATTTTTGTATAATTTATGACGATGGACATGGAAAGAATAAATGAAGGAACATCATTAATACCTTCAAAATTTATTGATCAAACATCCATTATGGAGATGGAAATGAATTATTAAAGAGATGATGTAGGACTTTAGAAGAATGTAGATTCTATACCAAATAGAAATTCCACATAGTTTAATATGAATGAAAACAAATTTGTAATATTTGAGTCACGACTATGTGTACCATGAAATCATAAATTCAAGAAGGATCTATTGGATTATTCACATTACTCAACCTTCCAAATCAATCATGGAATCAAAAAGATGTATTTTGATCTTGGAGAGAACTATTTGTGAGATAATATAAAGAAGTATATCACTTAATATACCTCAATATGTATTGTATGTAAACAAGTGAAGTCTCCAAGGAAAACAACCAAGGGGGAGATTACAGCCATTACCCAAACCTACACGGAAATGGTAAAAATCACAATTCAATTTGACACCGGTATTCCAAATACATCAAGATGACATAAATCTATATGGGTTTTGGTGGATATTCATACAAAGATAGCTCACTTAATTTCAATTCAAGAGGGCTTCAAACTCGACCAACTTTCAAGGACATACAATAGAGAAGTAGTGAGGTTGAATGGAACGCCGCTATCAATTGTGTCAAATTGAGATCCACAAATTACCTCTACGTTCTAGAAGAGTCTCAAAATAATCAAAATACAATGTTTAACATTATCATAGCCTACCACCCAGAAAAGGATGGAAAATTTGAGCAGACTATGTAGACACTCAGAGAAATGTTTAGACCATACTCAATTGTCTTCAAAGGAGGATGGGATCCCCGTTTCTCTTTGGTTGAGTCCACATAAAATAATTGTTTCCTATCTCGAATCCAAATGTTCTCTTATAAATACTTGTATGAGAAAAGGTATAGAACACCATCATACTGGAATAATGCAGGGTAACGCAAATTTCTTGGTCTTGAAATGGTCATGGAAATGGAGTAAATGTTTATGTCCATTTCGTATCACATCAAGCCTACTCAATGTAATCAAAAGAGCTATACTGATAGTAATTGAACCAACCTAGAGTATGATGTTGGAAAAAAATTAGTCCTCCATTTATCTCCATGGAATAATTTCATGATATTTGGGTAGAGGGAAAATTTTTGTCTAAGATACATCATTCCCTTTGATTTCCTTGATAACATCGGAATGGTGGCTTACTGACTATCACTCGAAACTAACCAATCCAAAGTACATGACATATTCCATGTATTCTTCATGAGGAAGTAAAAAATTTACCCCAAACATGAACTCAATTTAGATCATTTATTCTTATAAATGATCTTTCCTATAAAGAGAATATGGTGAAGATCATAGATCATAGGGATGAAGTAATATGGAATAAGAAAATCCACCTAGTCAAAATATTGTAGAGGGACCACAATATTTAAGTAGCGATGTAAGAACTGAAGGATATGATGAAATAAATTTACCCCAATCAATTTTAATATGTGAAATGAAAATATTAAGGTTGAAATTTCTAAAAGGGAGAAGATTATAGTGACCTTAACTATTATACAAAAAACTCCATTTGTTGTTGAAATAAATTTATTATTATGTGTTATGGAAATAGAAATCAAATACAATTTTATGGTTTTATTATATCCTATAATATTTAAATTACCAATATGAAACAATACAACAGATAATATTTCCATTTATTAATGAACATATTATTAGTATAAGTATATGGTTTTGGAAAAACCAATTGAAAGAAATAAATGAACTGTTGGAGAAAATTGTTGCATAGTACCCTCTAAATCCATTTATCAAAGCTTATAAGGGAGATAGAATCACAAGGCTTTACCCTTGACCAAACCCAAGCCGAGATCTAACAACTTAAGCATGAGTGAACCCTCTTATGGGAGAATTTCAAGATCATCAAGATCATAACCCAAACCATGTATGCCAAACCACCTCATGAATGTACCACCATCATAAACCATACCCTAAAGGTGTTTTATGGTGTATTAATGTGATATGTATCAGAAAATTAATAAAATATATATCTATATATTTATATACATATATATATATATAATAATAATCATAATATTTTCATCTTATTTTTTTAATTTATAAATTAATTTGATCTTTAAACAATAAAACATAAGTTATATTTTCTCGAAATATTGAAATTCAATTAATAAACTTACATTAAAGAATTATTGGATTATTTAAATAAATTATATTATAATAATATATTATTATTAAATAATCATTATTAAATATAATTGATAATATAATTTTTATAAGAATGAATGTAATTTTAATAGGGGCTTGAAAATTGTTATTGTCAAAAAATCCTTACATTACTCAATAAATGTGAATTATTATTTAAAAATTGAAAATTCATATATTTAGAAAAAGAATTTGATAAAATAAATACTAATTTTTTGGTAACAATTTAAAAATAATCCTATGGTTAATGTTTCATAATTTATTGTTATAATCAAATTTTTGAGTAAAACATTAATATATTATAAATAAAATATGTGTATTATGATATCATAATGACCCAAGAATGATGTAGTAATTGATATAAAGTGTTTCCATGAAAACAATATATGATTAATCTTTACAATTATTTTATTTTATGTTTTTTTGATTAATTTTAAAAATCAATTATGAATCTTTCAAAACATATAATATATTTTATGATTTTAAAAACATTACATTATGAATGTGACTCACTTACACATCACCAAAGTTAATATTTTAGTACATTCATCCATTATAGACATAAAATATTTAAAAACACCACTATTTTGACTAAACCATTGGAAAAAACCTGGTTATGGTTTTTTTGGTTGTTTTATTATATAGATTCTAAAACCAATGTTTCAGAAATAATAATGAAATACCCTATATTTTCTAATATAAATTGATCCAAACCCCCATTTATCTTCACTAAAACCCCGTTGAGGACAACATTAATCATACCTCACTAGTATACTATCCTCCCATGGTGCCCCAATATCTCAATATTCTCATCATAAGCATTTGGAATCGCACTCCTAACGTAAGGAATTTTTTATTCTCATCATTATTCATGTATCTTCTTCATAATATGTATTTTATCTTCATTTAAATTTTTTTAATAATGATGTTTATATCCATATTAATGAAATTTTTATGTAAAAATTATTATATACCCATTTAACACTAATAAATCCATCCCATGAACATTCATATGCCCTTGTTAAGATTCTAAAATTTGAAGAATAATTTTCATGATAAAACATTTAGTAGTGAATACCCATATCCATTTCCTATCACGGGTGCTCAACTTTATGTATATATAATTATTTTTGGTGGAATTAAATATATTTATTCCACACTCTATAATCTTAAAATGACATCTGATGATAAATTATTCAATTATTTAAGATAATGTAGCACAGTTCTGAATGAGAATGAAATCAAAGTGATGGGTGCACCTAGAGTTATATAGCACTCCATAGAATTACGTAATGTTTTAGTCTCATTATAATTCATGAAACATATTAGGGAGAGAACATAATACATCATGAGACATTTTATAACATTATATTTTTTTAGTTATTCTTGGCCTATGTTTATGATGAAGTGCCTTTTGTTGTTTCCATATTTCACATGTTGACTTTATGTTATCATTCTATATCATTCCTCACTGTTCATGTTTATGATTCTCACACCTTTTATTTATCATTGATATTCCAATTTTCTAAAATTTATTACATTATTCATGTTATTCTATGTTTATTCCCATACTAGGATTTATATCTCACCCCATTCATATGTTTGTCTTGATGTTATCCCATGTAGTTTTATGTACGATTGATGAAGATAAGAAAGTTAAAGATGTTTTTAATAAAGATGATATATTTATTATTCTATGTTGTTATATAATTTAACAAATTAAAAATGAAACAATAATTTTTTATCTTATAGTTTCTATGATGTTTACTCTTATGTATTAAATCGTGAATTATGTGTAATAAAGAGCATGGATGTAATAGGAGACATTGAAATTGTTGAAAATAAAATGTGATGCCCTCATTTTCCTCATGCCAAAGCCTCTAAAATGGATCATTATACAACCACAGAAGATATAATGTTGATATATTGACATATTTTAGTCTAAAAAGATGTTTTCGGCCATTTTAACAATAATCATTTGGTTTAACCCTGAGTAAAAATATTTTCACCAAAATCATGATAAATAATTTTTACTATTTTCTATTCATTATAAAATAATATTATATTCATAATATCACATTATATAAATTATGATGATTATAAATATTGAATCAATTTTATTTCAAATTCAATTTATATATTTTTCATAAATCAATTTGATATTAATCCCACAAACACGTCAAAAAATAGTGTTCCCAAATAAAATAATTCAAAATATTAAAAAAAATTTATATAAAAATTCAATATGAAATTGATTAAAATTACATATATTAGATAAATTTTAATATAATTTAGTGTATTGTACTTTTAACCAAATTTAAAAAAATAATTAAATTTCATATATAATTTTAATGAAAAAACCATTTATTTGAAACGAATGGTATTTTTTACTATTCATAAAAATATTCTTTTTAGAAAAAACTAAAAAATTATCCAAAAGATAATATTGACATGTATAATTTAGAGAAAAATTTTAATTTTCAAAATAAATTTTCTTCAATAGGTAATATGTTTTACATAATGTGTGTAAAAAGCGCTACTAAACCACATTTTAGAAAAATATAATTTTTCAGAAATCATTTCATTTTCGTTCAAAAGTTTCTTGTTTTATTTCTAGTAAATTTATAACATTTAATTTATTTAATAAATTTATAATCCATATAATTTTCCAAATTCATTTAGTCATATTCACTCATGCCAACATAAATGGTTAGGTTATAAAGTCCATCTGCATATAATAATTTTTTAACAGTTTCATGTATCATTTAAACCTAGTGTTTCAAGCATTGAAAACTACTATCGAGATTTAATTTACTTAACAAGAAGTATATCATAATGTTTCATGTTGTTACATTTTATTCTATTGTTGGTTTCTCATTTCATATATTCTATCAAACAAGTTGTTCTTCTTTAAAAATATTGGTGTGATACATTCTAATTTCATTCTTGCAATTTCATCTTGATCATGGTAATCAATATTTTAAAATTTGAAAATAACTTAGTTGGAAACCCACATCATTAAAAGGGTTAATAATTTTTCTTCTTGATAACAATTAAGTGAATGTATGATGTTCATCCATGGTAAAACATTACTGGGTTTCCAATTTAGAAAACATCAGTGGAAATTGATGATATGGATATGGATTAAAAGAGTAAGTAATTATTGGGAGTGATAGATATAATTTGTAAAAAATTAAATGATATAGAAAATTTAATGACAAAAAATACATAAATTTGTGATTATTTGAAGGATTTTTTGACATATCATAAATGAATGTACTTGGATAACATTTATGTTTCATGATACTTTTCCTAATGTTGTGGAATTACATTAACAGCTAGACTTAGAATATAAGAAAATATACTTAGCTGATATCATTCTATTTATATTAAATAATTTTATTCTTTGGTTTTGATCTAATTAATTCCCAAATCATTCATTTATCTATGAAATCAATATCCAAAATGAATTTATATGCTCGAAGCACTAAAATTAACTCTTAATAAGTCAAAAAAGAATAAAAATCATTTGATCCTATCTCTTGATTTATTCAAAGATAGAAATGGTTATCATGAGTTATCTAATAAATAAATAAATAAATTATAAAACCTAAAAAATAAACCCATTGTAAAACAGAATCCATTTCATAAATACATAACCTTAATACCCTTCCAAAATTTAACCTTCCAAATTCAATGTCTTAATATTCTGAAGGAAGGTAAATAATTTTCCAAAATCTATATAATTTTATATTTCAAAAATAATAAAAAATGTATATCTTAATTCCATATGAAAAAATTTTATTCCTTGTTCATCATAAAAAATTAATGATAAAGTACATGGATTTTAAAATTATCTTCCTTTTTATTTAATAATAATACCACAAATTATCAATGTTATTTCATAATTCCAAAAATATAGAAATCACCAGTAAAGATAACATAAACCATCAAATCACTCTATAATTTGAAGGACACCAATACTCTCCCATTAAAATATATTTACCATAACTTTCTCAACATCAGGAATATATTGATGTTATATTCCCTCAATCATCTATTTTCAGAAACAGATCAGTATTCCATTGTATCACATTTATTGTTCATTGGAACCATTAAGCATATGACTTAAAATACTTATAGAAAAACAATTTTTGTACAATCCTTATACATTTTATGATTATTATAAAAATAATACCAATAATAAAATTATTCTATAATATAATTATTGAATCCAAATACACAAGCAGCTCAATCATTCCACTTTATCCAGAGTAATATCCTTACCATGAATTTGATCCCATGTCTAATTCTTGAGTATATTTCCATGATGCTTGGGAAATTCATTTTTATATTTCCAAATATAATAAAAGTTAAATAATTGAAAATTTTATACTTTTTTATTTCCCATTAAATCATGATCATGGTGTCCTTTATCTCCACACTTATATTAAAATAACAATTACATTAAAAAATTACTAGGTTGTTTCATTCCATAATTATCACATGGGGAAATTTCCACATTTCCTTCTTCCATGTATCCATCTATTTTAATAGAATTTTCATCTTATATTTCTTCCATTTGAATATATAATACTTGTATAATTATATATCAATATTTGTACAACATGATATTGTGTCCTCAAATGATGAGAAAGTTATAGATATAAGTTGACTTCGAAGAATTTCCCTCATCCCGTCAAAGAGATTATAGATTACATACCTAGACCATAACATGCCTTAATAACCTTTTGATGTAGAATTTTTATATTGAAACATTTTTTATTTATTTTTTTCTACACTCAATAATGGTTTCTCAATATATACTCAGTTTACATGATGAAAATATATTTTCAAGAAGCATAACTAAAATCCCTCATTCCTTAGTTTTTTTCTTATTCAATCTTTGTGTTCTGAATCAATAACCTCTATATATTATAATTTGTTAATAGGTGATAAAAATCTATGAAAACATTATTCCATTCATTGATCCCTAAAAACAAGAATATCTTCTCAAATATATGTATCCATTACATAGATTCAAATGTATGTGTAGTACTATTAAATGATGGAGGTTGTTGACTGATAAAGAATAAAAACATTGCTACACCACATAGTTGATCGATATGATCCTCCATAGTGGAGAGATTATTTCTTAGAACTTCTGTTTTCTTCCACAATATAGTTATAATTTTATAGTTCCATATATATCTCTGGTACTTCTTCCTTGTCATGCCCTGAAGGGAAATCCCTACATTTTGTATATGAATTGATATGCTTTACATTATTACTATGGGATCCATTTCTAAAAAATATCATACACTATATTAGATAAATAAATTTTGAAACATAATGTATAATCCCAAAACAAGTGAAACATTGAATATAAATTTAAATGTTTATGTATAGTTAATTTCTAATCATAAAGCAGGTTTCCTTGGGAAACATTTCAAATCACAATTTCTTTTTTCTAATCCTTCATAATGGTATGTTATGAATATGTAAATTAGTCAAAGAAATCACCTATAAGTTTCAAACCATGTTCAAATTAAACCCACTATCATGTACCAGGTAACTCTCATGTCACAGCCTACATGCCTTTATCAGAGTTATTACCACTAAGTACATCTATGTTAGAACCAAAATCACTTATAGTATCCAGAAAGTGATGTATTTCTAGTAAAACCACATAATATCTACCTTTCCAATACTCTAGGATTCATTCCTATCCTTATATTTATCCTTAAATAAGTCATTGCATTATATTACATATTTTATGTTTTCCTAAATCTAATTCTTATTGTTTCTATTAAATAGTCTCTAATGCCAACTATAAATTAGTTATCCAGAGTAACCCATAGATGGTGGTTACATTACTACATTGTTACTAGAAAAAATAAATTGCATAAAAATGAAAAAAATACTTTTTTCGCCTTCTCAATCTAGATACCTACATGAAATTAACATAAAATTTTAAAAACATAAAGTAAACATTATATTTTTATTAGAGGATGCCATTGTTAACCTTATCATAACCCATCATATTAATCAAAAAACTCATCATGATATCCTGGATAAATTAAAAAATATTTAAAGTTTGATATTAGGAATTTAGTAATGGTATTCATACAACAAAAGATATCATGAATTAATACGATTAATCAATATGAAAATATAAGCAACTGAACTAATTTACATTTAAAAAATAACTTATGAATAATATGGTGGGAATAAAAGATAATAAATTAAATTCCTATACATAAAAACATGTTCTTAAAACACATCCAAGGATATTATGACTAATCAAATAATCACATGAAACACAATAACTGATCTTATAATGAGGGGATGCATAATTCTGAACATTGTAAATATACTATCAAGACAATTCGTGTGATATTTTAAAAATATGGGTAAAACCCAATATAATTTCTCTAAATGATATATCTCATGAGTCCTACAAATTAATAAAGGGGATTTATAATTATTATAACCACCCATCACATAATAATTACAATTAATTCCTCAAAGGAAAGGGGTGTTTAATAATCAGCATAAACATTAGTAATGAAAATAAATATATGAACTCTTAGTATAACAACTAATCTTTTTTATTTCACATTAATTCGTGATTTATTACATAAGTTTACACACGATACAACCCAAATTATTGATATGTATTGTGTCTTTTATAATTAGGTATATTTCCTAAAAACCTAAAATAACAAAAAATATGATCTTTATAGAAATCCAATTTAACATGCTCATCCATAAAACTGCATGGGATGACCTGCGGAAATACATAAGAATGGGGTGTGCTATAAAGCCCAGTGAGGGAAAAGCATGGAATAACCGGAAGAAGAAAGTATATGTTATACAATATTCATATAAATGGAGAAAAAAATAGTTTAATTCATGACCATGAACAATGAGAGATGATATATCATGATAAATATAAAATGAAACATGGAAATATGGCTATAAATTAATACCTTGAATCATAAAAACATGACAAGGATCAAATCTCAAAGACACAATGTTGGAAAAAGTCACATAAATGAATCAGGTTCACTCTATGTCCAAGTGTGAAGTATCATTATAATAAACATTACCCAATGATTTGGTGTTCTATCTCAGCACACCCATCATATTAATTTTATTCTGATGATTAATTGTGTCACCTGGATCATACAACATGGATTAATTGATTAACATGATTTATTACAAGATCAATAAGATTACAATACATACATTGAATTCCTAAATAAATTAATTATATGTGTATAAATGTGAATACCCTTTATATAAAATCGATATGGTGTTCACTATATAATTAATTTGTCATGGAAAATCATGGTGAAATTTCAGAAAAAGTAAAACAACACCATAAATTCATAAAATGGGTTGATGAGAGAGAAATTGGTTCCCAAAAATTTTCATTTGAAATTTGATATATTAGAAACATGTACTTGATTTTAGAAACATAATAAATTTGAAATATAATGCATTTAATTTTGAAGAAACATTAATAAAGAGTATAATGGAAAGCACCCTCACAAAATTTTGCCATGGTAAGAGGTGTGCATAAAGGATAATAGGAGGGATAAATAAGATTGAAAGTGGCTATCATCATTTACACATAAAATATAATGTAATGTGGATATGGATTAATATATCCTAACATATTTAAATTTAAATTAAAAGACATGTCATAAAAGGAGTGCTTAATAAGAGAGGAGAGGGGAGGATCCCTTACTTTAGTGTGTGGCTCCAAATGCTTGGGAGGGGATTCTTGGAAGATTAAATGAATCTTGGGTGTAATATAGATAGTGTCGGTTAGATTAGTGATGTTCTCAACAGAATTTGAGTAATGTGAAATGGGATCTTGCATGGGATTATATCAAAAAGAGGTGGATTTCTATTATTTTGGTTTTGGACTCTAAATAAAAAAATATACAAAACAAATAACTATCCCATGGTTTTTGGCCATGATTTCTGAAAAAATGGTGTTGTATAAATTATTTTACAAGTTAAATTGTGGGAAATAATAAAATAATTACATTTCTTATTGGGAGTTGAGTTATACTCATAGTGAAATTATTTTATATTCATAATATATATTATTTGTTTAGGAATTTTCACAATGGAATTATAAAGTAAATAATATTCACATAAAATAACTTTATTTTAACATTTAAACATTTATATGGTAGTGGATTCCATTTATAGTATATATTACCACACCTATGGGTCATTAGGATGTCTTAATACACAAAGTATATTGGTATGGTATTTATTTTAACCTGAAAATTTAATCATCTCATACAATTTAGAAAATTTTAGTGTTTAATAATTTAAACCTTATGATTCCAAAAATAATATTCATTTTACATAAATAATTATCTAAATATGGGAATTTACTCTTTTAAAATAAAAACACGCATTTATTAATAATGATTGATATTTGACAATAACTCTTTTTGAACCCCTATAAAAATTACATTTTAATTGATAAAAATTAAATGATCATTTATATTTAAAAAAAATATTTATAAAATTAAAATATTAATAATTTTAAAAATTAAAAAATTCATAAATTCATTAATTAAATTTGAATATTAACCAAAAATACAATTTATAATTTATTGTATCAAAATAAATATCATTCAAAATGTATAAATAATGTGATGAAAATATAACCATTACTATATAAAAATTGTGCACATTAATATTTATAGGGTATTTATTAATATCCCATTAATACACCATAAAACACTATATGGGTATGGTGTGTGATTGTAGAACTTTAACGGGGTAGTTCAGCAAACATGGTTTGGGTCATGATCTTGATGAGCTTGAACTTCTCCCATAAATATATTCCCTTATGATTAATTTTTTAGATCTCAACTTTGTCATGTTCAATGCAAAATTCTAGAATTAAAATCTTCCTTTGAAGCTTTGATTAATGGGATTCATAGAGTACTATCCTACCAGTTGTGGTCACCATTTGATTTTCCTGTGATAATTGGAATTGTTAAAACCCTTATATTTACACTAATCATGTGATCACTATTCAACAATACTGTTATCAATATTAATGATTCATAACGGTCAATTAAATATGATAGGATATAATTATCCCAAATAAGTTTAAGTTTTTTTGTAATCATATTACATGTTGATAAATTTTAGTGAATTTCAAGTTGAATTTTTTTATAATAGTATAGATCATTATTATCTTCCCCATTAAGAAATCTCACCCTCAAAATAATCTTTTCCCAAACTAAATGAGTTGATGGTATCACTATTTCATCACCCATCGGGTTGCCATATTTCTTCTTCAAACATGTGATTTCTCCACAACACTTTAACAAGGTACATTTTCTTATTTGTTATAAATTTTTCCCTATGATCTAAGATTTTCACCGGCTCCAAAACATTGTAATGGTCATTATACAATGGTAGTACCTCTAGATGGAGTACATGTGAGGTTTATGGTATTTACTTCATCATTAAAGATACATGAAACAGACCATGTACTTGATATAGGTTCTGTTAGATTTCTAGTCGATTGGACACCTCTCTGATGTGAACGAAAGTCTCAAAATGGCCGATGTACCTTAAACTTATCTTTCCTTTTTTTAAAAATATCATCACCTTCTTATATGGAGATATAAGAGTATTACCATGTCTCCAATATAAAACTCTATCTCTCATTGATGATTGTCATTATCAATATTTTGTCGACTCTGGGAAGCTTTGATGTTCTACTTAATTTTCATAACCATTTCAACCAATTCCACAACCATTTTAGGAAATATAAGTTTTTATTCTCCACATGAATCCCAGCATAGAGGTGTTCTGCACCTCTTCCCATAAAGGGCTTTATATGGATCCATTTGGATCCTTGAGTGGAAACTATTTTTGTATGATAACTTTACCAGAGAAATATTTTGATCCCATAATCCATTTAAGTCAATTAAGAATGATCTCTACATGTCCTAAATTATATGCATATTTCTCTCATATTGACCTTCAGTTTGATGATGATAGGGTATACTGATGTTCAGTTTAATATTTTGAGTATGTTAGAGTCTTTAGTAGAACATAGTGGAGAATCTCATATCTCAATTAGATACAATCAATTTTGGTACCCCATCTATCCTCACCACGTGTCTAATTTATAATTGTGTACATGTATCCAGTGATATATCCTCTTCAATTACAATAAAGAGTGGATTATTTCTATTATGATATACAACAACCCAAATAGAATTGTCTCTTTTTAATGTCTTCAAAATTTAGGTGAAAAATTCCATGGTGATGTTTTCCCATTTCCCTGAAGGTATTGATAATGGTTTCATCATCCCCTTGGATTTTTTCCCTTTATTATTTCACTTTATAACATACAAGGTATCTTGATGTATACTCCATGATCTACTTATTTATATTTTCCCACCAATAATTCTCATAGATATCTTGATACATCTTTGTTCTTTTTGGGTGGATAGAGATAGTTGAACTATGTGCATCATCAAATAATTCTTTCTCTAACATAGGATTTGATGAAACACATAGTATTGACCCAAATCTTACAATTCATTCTTCATAAATTGTAAACTCTGTTTATTTCCCCTTTCTCATTTCTTTCACCTACATCTAAATGTCCAAATCATTTCTTTTATCACACGTTATATTTTCTATGAGGGGTAGTTGTGGAATTAACTGAAAAAGGATTGGGGATTTTCCTTCCATAATGATTCCAATGTCAATCCATTGTATGTTTAAGATGATTGAATCATTTTAAATTTTAGTCATTTATAAATATGCATGATCTTTTCTACAAAGAGCATATGTCACCATATTTTCAGTACCATAATGGTAGTGGATTGAGTATTAATTATCCTTGATGTTCTATAACCATATTTTCCAGTGCATATTAAGGTATTTTGGTTTGAATATATTTATTTGACTCTCTTGTGAATATTATATATCTCCAATATCTCCACATGGAGATAATTCCTCCATATTTTCTATGAAAATATCACAAATATTAACAATAGATCATATATTGGATATTTTTTCTCATGAATTATCAACTTTCTTGAGGTGTATGCTATCACTTTAATATTTTTCATAATTACATATCCTAACCATTATATGATGCATCCATATATTCCACAAAGAGTTGCCCACTTTTTTAGAGTGTTTAAACCAGTATAGTGATACACCACTTTTTGAGTTCCTTAAATCTTTCCTCACATTCTTGCATCTAGAAGAACTTTACATCCCATTGAGTTATCTTGGTAAGAGGGTTTTATAATCAGATGAAATTTTTCATAGATAGGGAATAATAGCCTTCATACCCAAGGAAAATACAGATATGTGTCATAGATTTTTTCTTTGACCATCATTCAATTGCATCCATTTTGAAGGGTCCAAAAATATCTCATTGCATGTAATGATATATTCCATGAATGAGACTTCCTTCAACCAGAACTCACTTTTATGTACATGGATTAGAGAATATCCATTCATAGGGTCCTTAGAAGAGTGATCATATGCTCTTGAAGATTCTTTTTTGTTTTAGAATATATTAGAATATCATCAAAATAGGATTCAACAGATATGATGAGGTAATATCTGAAGACACTATTTATCAAGTCTATAAATATTTTTGGATCTCTAGTAATCCAAACAAAAATCACTATGAGGACATATTACTCATACCATGATCAAAAATATGTGTTGCAAAAATCCCCCTTCTTCACCGGAACATGTTAATATACTGACCAAAGACCCACCATTTAGAAATATTTATATCCATATAGCTTATCAAACAAGTCATAAATCTGGGGAAAAGGATACAAGTTCTTTTTCATGATCATGTTTAGCTCATGATAATCAATGCAAAGGCACGTTGATACATCCTTCTTCATGATAAAGAGGACTAGTTCACCGTAAGGTGAAACCGTTGGGTGTTTGAACCCTTTATCCAGATTCTCCTATAGTAGTTTCTTTAGATCCTTATGATCTAAAATGGCCAACCTATATAGATTCTTGGATATTATAAATTCCCTATGTATAATTTCATTTAAAAATTGAACACCCAATCTAAGGGCAAGTCTAGGAATTCCCTAGGAAATACATTAGCATATTCCATCATAAAATGAATGTATTCTAATATGATCCTTTCCTTATAATAAATCATTTGATATAGATACACTTTCTTATAGGTAAATCATATCCATGATTGATATGATGGTTCTATATAATATTTTTCCTCCTCCTTTCACATGTATAGAATTGGGTGTCAATTCTCAATACGAAGAGTGATTTCCCTCTTACAGAAATTTAAATTAGCAGTACATTGGGAAAGCCAATCAATGCCCATAAATGCATAAAATTTCACCACATAGAGTATTAAATGTTTTTTTGTGAATTTCATACCACAAATTTTGATAGGGGGAGTCATGTAATTGGGTGAAATAATTGCCTCAATTTCCATTTTCAGCAACATCTCTGCTTCCATGCATTGTGGTGGAGTTTGAATACTTCTACTAAACAGTTTTTTATTTGAAAAAAAGGAGTAGAACTATGGACAAAAACATTACTAATTACTTTTTTATTCTAGTTATACATTATCCAATATAGAGTGAGGGATTCATAATAATAAAATATTAAACACATAAATGAGAATACATTTACATTAATGGGATAACATAAAATTTACATTTATTTACTTAACAATGGAATTTCTATACATAAATCTATAGAATCTATAATATATTTCCTAACATATACTCTTATGGGTATTATTTATTCTATAAATAATGGTTCATAATGAAATGTAAATTTTCAAAATAATATCCTCCTGGAGTGTCAAACTATGTTTGTAGTAATGTCCATGTTCATGTACCAGGTTACCCTCACTCAGGCTCGGAACACATTGCCAGATTTGTTACTCCAAGGTACATTTTTCATAGAACAAAATCCACTTTTAGTATCAAGAAATAGATTTATTTTCATAATAAACAACTTTCTCTATACCTAACAATATTTAGGGGTGGTTTCTTATAATTATTCTTATCTCATATGGATTTCTCTAGAGTTATCTAATCCAAATCCTAAAAATAAATTAACATTTCAATTATACTAACTATAACAAGATATCAAATTATTTTACATTAATTAATGCCATATAACATAAGATTACACATGATTCAACCCAATATATCAATAATTATAGTGTATTTTGAAATAAGATACATTACATAACAATGTAAAACAAACATCTTCTTTATTGAAAACTTATTTAGTATGATCGTACATAAAACATCATGGGTTAACCATCAGAAATACATAATAAATGGGTGAGATATAAATCCTAGTAAGGGAATAGATAAGAAATAACGTGGATAATATAATACATGTTAGAAAATAGGCAAATCACTGTGGCATAAAAATATTAGGATTCATGAACATGATTAATGAGACATTATATAGCATGATAATAATAAAAGAAACGTGTAAAATGTAGAAACAACTTAAAACACTAAATCAGAATTATTTTTCATGGTTATACCCACCATGAAATAATGGAGGAAAAATTACCCTAAAAGAATTAGGTCTGCACCATATCCTAATGTTATGTTTCATTATACTAAACATTAGACAATGCATTGGAGCACTATCTGATTGCACCCATCACATTCATTTCATTCTCATTCATTAGTGTGATACATGGATCATACAACATGGATTAATTCATCATTCGGATTTACTGTATGACCAAGGATTGTATAATTCATACTTGTAATTACCCAAAAATATAATTATACATTTATAAATGTCAATACCATTTATATAAATTTTTTTGGTATTCACTACATAATTATTTTGTCATGGAAAATCATGGTAAACTTTCTGACGAATTACAACATCACATAAAATTCATAAAATGGTTTGATGAGAGAGAAAGGGGTCTCTCATAATTTATAAATGAAAATGAATATAATAGGGGCATGTAAATTTATTTCTCGATATAAGGAATTGCAAACAGAAATCATATGATATTGAAGAGACAATAATAAAGAAGAGAAAGAACAGAACCCTTACAAAATTTAGTCATGGTAATGGATGTACATTGAAGCTCGTAGGAGACATAAATAAGAGTTAAAGGGGATCTCAAAATTTATAAATCAAGGGGACAAAAAGTAGGATATGGATGAAAATATCAAAACATATGAAAATTAAAATTAAACACATGTCATAAAAGGAGTGTTTGATAATAGAGGTGAGGGAAGGATCCCATACAATACTGTGCAAATCTGAAATCATTGGATCAGATTATTAATAGATTGGGGTGCCATATAAGGACTCTAGAGAGTGTAAAATGTGTATGGATGTGCACCAATTAATTTTAGTAATGCTAAATAATATCTTTGGTGGTTTTATAGTGATAGAATGGATTTCATTATTAGTTTGGTTTTGGACTCTACATAATTAAATATCCAAAACCAAAAACCATATCATGGGTATTTCCAAGGTTTATAAAAAATGGTTGTGGTTTACATTTTATAATAATTAAATCAACTGATCATAATAAAATAATTCCCTTTTATATATGGAGGTGATTTATACACCCAAAAAATGATTTTAAATTTTTGAAACATAGTACATGTATTGGAGTATTAAAAATGGAATAATAAAATAAATACAATAATTATAAAATTGCATTATTGTAAAGTAAAAACATATTATTGGTCAGGTATGCCCTTTATAGTATTTATTACAACACTTTTGGGTCATTATGGTGTCATATTACACAATGTATAGTTATATGGTATTTAATTTTTTTCCTAATAAAATCAACTATCATAGAAAATTAAGAAACAATCACTAGTGGATAATTTGGTCATTTTGATTCCAAAAATAATATTTATTTTATCTAAATATTTCCTAAATATTTTAAATTTAACTTTTAAAATAATAGCTGATAGTTATTGAAGATGAAGGGTTTTTGGACATATTATTTTTCGAACACTTATAAAAATAATAATTGACATCATAAAAATTATGTCATTATTTATTTTTGAAAAAAAATATTTAATAATATTGTTAAAACAATATTTATTTCAAACATCCACTAATTCATAAATTCATTAGTTGAATTTTAATATTAACTAAAAATACAATTTGTGCTTTATTATATCAAAAAAAATTCATTTAAAATGTACTATTAATAGAATGAAAATTAATTAATTATTCAATAAAAATGATGTACATATTCATATTTCTTGGGTCCTCATAAATATGACTTTTATACAATAGAAAACTCTATAAGGGTAAGGTTCATGGTGGTGGGACCTTTATGGTGTTTTTCAGTAAACATGGTTTGGTCTGTGATATCGACGAGCTTAAATTTATCCCATAAATGGCTTTGATCATGTTTAAGTAATTTTATATAAGTATGGTGTTGGTAAATGAAAAATCCTAGAAATTCGATCACACTTAGAAGCTCTAATAAATTGGCTTCATAGGGTATGATCCTAGTGGTTGAGGCCATGAATTCCTTTGTCTGTGTCAGTTGCATTTGATAAAACCATATATTTATATTAATCATATCATTAATTTTTAACAACTATATTATAAATCATACTGATTTATAATGTTAAATTAAATATAATAGGGTATAATAAATTCAAATAACCTCATGGGTTTTCAATAACCATATTTCGTAATGTGAAAATTGAATGAATTAAAAGGGGAATTTTATTTCTATATGTATGGGTCATTAAATTTTATACATACCCTAATCAACAAACCTAAACCTTCCTGAGTAATATATTCAATGGTAATAAAATTGTACAGCCCTAGTAAAAATAATAAAAAAACAACTGAATAAAAAATCTTGAGGATTTATTAGAATATATCCCTAAAGGAACATAAGTAGAATAAGGGTAAATGTATTTTATGAATTGAAATTCCATTAAAATATCCTTAGAAAATCCTATAGAAGATAACCTTTACACTTCATAAAAAAACCTTTTATAAATAATTGTCCACAAAAATATTGAGAATATTTTTATTTGAAAATAACAATTTATATTTTTAAAATAATATTTAAATCAATTTGTGGACAAAAAAGAAGTAAGTTCCATACATAACAAATATAT
Organism: Viscum album; assembly: GCA_963277665.1. NCBI lineage: Eukaryota > Viridiplantae > Streptophyta > Magnoliopsida > Santalales > Viscaceae > Viscum > Viscum album. The sequence continues at coordinate 1,229,430,784 of OY728145.1, read as the reverse complement.
TTAAAAAATATTCATTTTACAGTATTGTAAAATGGATAAAAAGTACCCCATTTATAAAATGACCAGAATATTCCATTCAAATCATTTTGTATAATTCAATTATGTGTAAAAATTCTATTAATAAATAATTTAGGGAATGTTAAAAGAATTGGAAAAATATTATAAGATAATGGATTTTTTACCAAAGTGGGAAATGTAGTCATATTTTCAAAAAAACATTTCTTCAATAATTTAATGTTCCAATGAGAGGAAAAATGTGAATATTACTTGAAAAGATAATAAATAATAATAGGATATTTAAATATATTGGTTTTAATATTTAAATACATAATAATTCACACAAGTAATATGTAAACATTAAAAATCCAGAATTATATTGAATCACAAGCCCCATGAACTAAATAGAATCTATTTAAACATTCAATACCATTAATAGAAATATTATAATTATATAACATATCAAAATAGTAATCATATACACTACACAAAGGAATAATTATTAATACGGTATATGCCTCAATAAAGTAAATGTCAGATAAGAAACCCCTACATCATGTATTAAATCCATCGTATGTGTCTGAACCCCATGTATAATAAATGTGGACTTATTTAAAATCTATTATAGAAACCTAATTATATTTATCTTCAAATATATGATTTACATATAGTATTTTGTCACCTATTTATTAACTATTCATTTCTAAATTCACTGTTTTAGGTGAAAATGGCTTCTTTCTTCTTGTATTATTTATATCAATAATATCAATCCTTCAACAATAATTTGGGTTAAAACATCTCCATAATTTAATCCATGGTATAAATATATTATTTATTAATATTAAATTTTTTACATAAATCTATAAATGTTTCAGATAGAAAATGGATTACATCATTCATTGATACTATAGGATATACATTAGGATTTACACAGTTTCAATTTTCTCACTGAATGGAAGGAAAGAAAGGTAAATTACACATCATCTTTTCCAAATTAATATAAATGTATTATGTATTACATATATTAATTAAATTTATCCTTATTAACTCTAATATAATGAGTTAGTAAAAAATAATTTGCATCACTCTGTAAGGAGGTAGTACACCATGAACACAAGAGACATTATCAAAACCCACATAGAATGGAATTTAAGATTTTATATGAGATATCATAATTATTATTTTATAATAATTTCATAAATATAATATATATTTTTTTTATTTTTTGTTATTACATTGAAATTAAAATGTAAATGCGGAAAACTCATCACATTAGTTGGTGAGTTTGTAGCTCGTCGTACACTCAAGTAATATTATTATTTCCAAACAGGTTGGAAGGGAAGAATTTAGATGTGATATCATAAGTATAAAATTATGATAATATCATAAATATAATATATTCATATTAAAAATATCATTTATCCAACTGTGGGAGGTGGTGATGGAAACTAAATTACATTAGTTCGCAATGAGGTAGTCTGTCCCACACATGATCGACACTATTTTTTATAATTTTAATGTGGAGTTAATGTATCTTGGTTTCTCAAATAATTGAATAAAATATCGGTATAATTAAAATACTAAGGTTATTATATAATAATGATTTAATATTAGGTTATGGAGGTGGAATAATAAAAAATATAAATTCTTGTTTAAGAACATTACCACTTCTTTAGTCAATTACTTTATGGTTGCACGAAAAGACTACCTAGGTGGGCATTATAACCATAACAAATATAATATGATTTTGGTAGGTATGTATGGAAGGGATTTGGGAATGTAGATACTTAACCAAATTTCAATGGGGGTGTTAATAGAAGACGATAAGGGGTATCCATTTACAAGTTCTAGAGGGGACAACCATGGGATTTTGGAAAAAAAATATCATACCAGCATTTTTATCAATAAAAAATAATCTAAAATGATTCATTCTCAAACCACACGATATATAAGGTATATATATGCTTTTCCAATATGATTTTGAAAATTTATAGTTCATTAATAACCCTTTTATATAAGTTTACGCCTCGGTAACCCCATTTTAACCTAAACCACAAAAAATAATTTTTTCTTATTTTTTAATGCATTATGTCCAAAAATTTATTTGAGATTGATATATAATCTAATTTATTCTGATTTTAAATATGGATTGTATTTTTCCAAATTCAATTAATATATGTATAATAATCCAATTTAAAATTGGACTCTTAAAAGTGTCAAAAAATGGGTCTTTCAATGAAAAACATTATAATGTTTTAGAAGTTTGTATATAATAATTCAATATATAAATTATTCCAATGTACTAAATTAGTTAAATTTTCATAGAATTTAAATAATATTTCTATAAAACTAACTTAAAATATAATTTCACTTTGTACATATTTTAATCTAAACAGCTATTTTTAGTACAAATCAATTGTTCTCACAATTCCTTAAAAAATTAATCTTTCCCAAAAAATTAAAAAATTCACCCAAAGATAAATCTGAAATTTATATATAAGAATAATAATTTTTTTCAAATAATTTTTCTAAAATTTTTTAAAATAAATTTTAAATTATGTGCACAACTCAGGACTAAATCCTCTTCAAAAAAATTAACGTTTTAAATAAAAAAAATCTTTTTCTTTCAAATGGTTTCCATTTTATTTCTGATCAAATTATTACCACTGAATTTATTTCAAAAATATGTAATACATAGAATTTTAATAATTTATATAGGCCTATTTAAAACCTCAATCTTCATTACTATGATATAATGGTCGTGTTTGTAAAAGAATATTTTAATAGAGTGTCCTGTTTCGTTTAAACCAGACATTGCAAGCATTGCTAGTTATCAAAGAGATTAAATATATTTAAAAAGAAATATATTTCTTGGTTTTGAGGTTGTACGTTATCTTCTAATATTTTTTTTAAGGTCATATACACTATCAAAAATGAATTTCCACTTTAAAAATCATAGGTCATCACATTCCATATAGGAATAGTGAAAAGATGTTGTCAGAATGTGACTAGACAACAGAATTTAGACATGCTTTTGGTATAATTATTTGGATTATACATGTTATGCTCACCATATATATATATATATATATATTTTAATTCCTTAGGGTCACTGAAGGCCTTCGGGCCAATGGTTTGGACCTCGGGTCCATTAAGGCCTTCCGGACACCCAAGGCGATCAGGTCAGTAAAACTTTCAGGCCACCTCAAGGCCTTTAGGCCATATGCTATTGTGCTTAAATGATCAGATAGACTCCACAAGGGGAAGAATATAGATGGGGATTCAAAGAAAGTGCATTCACTATATCATAAGCTAAGAGGATTTTCATAAAGAGAGGGTATGGCATTACCATCGAGACAAGCCTGTGCTTGCATGGGAAACCAATCCGAACAAGTCATGTGAAAGGGGAGATATTATATCATGATGGATAAGGTGAAGAGGAATAGTTCCAATTATAGTCTATATATTTTCTAAGACCTATGGTTTATGTAATCTCTAATCCTAAGGGCCTTGTAAGGTTTCCCATTATCCCTTGAAAGGGGGGTTATCAAAATTCAATAAAAAAGAAGTCTTTTTGGATATACCGATTGTAAATTAAATTGTGGATTATAAAATTTCAGACCCAGTTTACTCATAAGTAATCAAACCTAGTTGACCAATTTCCTTGAAGCATGCCTCATGATATTCTAGAGGATCCTGACTAGCAGTGAAGGTCTATAATGATATGTTTGGGAGACTATACCCTCATGATAAATGTGAGACACATTAGTAATTTAATATAAATTAATGGAATAAAAATATAGATGCATAAAAAGATTATATCCTCAAGATGTAATGATCATATAGGAATAAAAATAATTATAACAAAATCCTATATCATATAAAAATGATTTCATATTAATATTATATATAAAAATAGGAATATAGATATCAGCACAAAGAGCATATAAGACATATGGTAAAATGATAAAAAAAATTTTTTCTCCCCTTGAATTATGAACTCAATATTTTCCCTCTAATCCCATACTCCATCCTAGCACAAAAAATCTGGTGTCCCTCATTGGAATGTATCACTTGTCCCATCCTACAACCATGATACAAGTACAGATACAAATCGGAATCCTAAACAAGGATTGAGATAAACTCATTAGTCCACAAAAAACATTTTCTACATGAGATAATATCTTTGTATATAAGTTTTATTATAATTCATGTATAATAATAAAATGTTCTAAGTTTCAATGAAAAATAATCCAGTCCAACCTACACAAGCTATGTCAATTTTTGTATATGAATATAAATTTGTAGTATACCAAACAAAAGAATTATTTATGGAATATGTTAGATGTGTCAAGTATCAAACTTATGATGGAAAAGACCAAATGACTTTTACTAAGGATTCCTCTTCAGGTCTATAGTTATCATCCATAGAAAAATAAATATATTGTAGACAAACCTTGTCCAAAAACCTAAGGCCCACAAATGTTGTATCATCTATGAGTATGAGGAGTATATCCAATGTTACTCAATAAAGTCATAGGTGGAGTCTAATTAAAATATTCATGTTAGTCCATGAAATATAGATCTGAGGTAATAATTCTAGGAATCCAATGTAAATTTATCATTAGTTCTATTTGTGATTTTGATTTTATCCCATGTAAGTGCCCCATGCTGGAGTGACTACTAAGAGGGGAGGGGTGAATCAATGGTTTCTTTTTAAAGACTCATTTCATTTTGAATTCAACCTATTAAATATGTTACGTTTCTCGATACACTCAATAATATCTCCCAATTTCACTTCTTGTGGAGTAGTCATAATAGAAAGAGAATCAAATAGTATTTACAATGCTCATATTGATGACCAAATCCTTGTCATGTTGGTTATACACACCAACATGTATTATAGTCTTCTTTAAATTATTACAATAGTCCATAAAGAAGAACAATGTATCTCTCCTTAATCTTCATTAGTGGTACTTTATAATTCATCCTATACTGTTACCAGAATCCACATCATCCATCTATAGAATCTAAACTAGGGACCTCTACTGTATAATCACACAAGATCCATCAACTCTAGCTACAAATAATGAATTCCACCATTATTCAAGGTTTAACCACTTGTGTATGATCATTTCATCTTCCTCAATATTATCATTGAATCATATTAGCTTGTAAAACTACTCAGGTTCTATTTCAACTCTATTGGTCTTGATCAAAATCGTAGATCATCTATTATTGATCATTTTTTTAGGAAATTAATGCTCTGGCTATAATTAATTCTTCAAATGATGAATACCCAACCTCACATAGAAGTTCTCATCGGTTCAAAGAAATCAATTTGAATATTTTATACTAGAATATCTCTTACACAATCTCAAATCAATTACATTTCATGTATGATTTTAATTTTATCCTATAGGGACTTATTTCGGGTAACTCATGAGTTCTTCAGGTGTGCATGATAATTCATGAAAGCATGAATGTTATTCCCACAACCTTATTTATTTTTAATCTCACACACACAATTGTAACACGTTTATTATTCAATTAGTTTTGGTTAAATGCATGTGTACATTCAAATCCTTCTCACAATGTTTTGAGGGAATGCACACTTCATTATTGGTTCTCAATTATTGCACTTCCTATATCGTGCAATAAAAACACCAAGGGAGTTGGGAGAAATCCAAATTTTTCTTCTTCTTATGCACATACCCGAATGGGTGTTAACTACTTATACCAATAAGAACATTATCATAAAACGAATTATAAGTTTATATTGTTTCATGGTTTTATTATTCCCTTTCAAATAAAAATAAATACAAACATTTTCTTTGTGATTCATGAAAATTTAGAGATCTATTCTTAGAGTGTAACACCCCAAGCTTCCGCAGTACATTTCCCTTTGTATAATGCAATAGCCTGCGTTGTACGCAACTTCAAGATTCAATCACATTGCGGCCAATCAAAATAGCCGTTATGAATAGTAATACCCACTTTTTAAAATATTATCAATTTTATCTTTAAAAATGGAATTAATTTTTGGTTTTGGAATATTGAAATTATCTTATGGTGAATTTTTGGTATTTTTCTGAAAACAATCCATTTTTGATGAATAATAAAAAATACTAAATTTTAATTAAAAGAAACTTTTTTTAATAAAAATAATTTATAGTGATAAATTATAACATTGAGTGGGTTTAAAGTATAATTAAATTATATTTTTATCATTTAATTCATTATTGGTCATTTGACTTAATTTCACATTTAAACTTGACATAAGCAAGTGTCAATCTTTTGATAGTTATTATTTCTTAAAAACATGCTTTTTGTTTTGAAAACGGGAATTAATTTTAAATTAATTTCTTCCACTTCTAGGTTTTGAATTTAGAAAACTGGATTCTATATTGAGAATCATAATGTCCAAATTGTGTAAATAGGTATATTTTATTTTTAGATATTTTGAATAATTACTTTGGAAAATATTTTATTTACCATGGTTAAAGGGTAAATCCGATAAATAAGGGTAGAAAAATAATATTATAATAATATTAAATTATCATAACACATGTCATAACCATATTTTCTGATACTTTTCTGATCATGGGCATCCTTTTTTCTATTATGGTTCCCCATGGATCCAATTTTAAGTGATAATGACACTTTATATTAATTAAGTTAAGGTAAATAAAAATGACATGAGCATATATCTTTTACTAAAATAATTTATACATAGGGTAATATATATTATTTAATAGAATATATATATTCATTATAAAGCTAAAAATATTTACTATATAATGGTATTGTATTTATAGTTTTTATATATTTTATAATTTAATTTATTTTTTACGCAATGATGATGCATTATTTTCTTTATTAATGAAAGAATCAAATAAATGGTATTATAGATGTTATAATAAATATAATTTGAAAGTTTAGATGCCATCCACAAATTTTATTGGTTTATTTGACATGTTAAGAGTGATTAAATGAGTTATTTTTTTAATTAATAATTCATTTAGGAATCTAACAAAAACAAAATAGAAAATAGTGTCAAAATTGACATAAAATAGTTTTTAAAACAAATATTATATTAGTAATTGATATTCTATTACTAAAAATATAAGGATTGGACAAATGTCTTTGATAATATAATATATGTCATTAATTAACCACTTTAGGTTCTCTTGGATGTTTATAGTTTGTTTATTAACCATATAATATAAAAATACAAAGAGACATGGTAAATGTCCAACTAATAAACTAAGAGTTAAAACTAAAAGATAATGTTAATATAGTGACCCAAACCTATCTAAAACATATTGGTTGAATGTTTTTATACCCATATCCACCTTATCCTTTAAATAATCCATTTTTATACATTAGAATCCGAAAATTATTTTATTATAAAATAATATTTCATTCTTTTCCTAAGGTGCCCCTCACCCTCTTATAAAAGGGCACTTCCCCTTCTCTCAAATTCACACCTTTAAAGCCATTTTGTTTGGCCAAAACCTACCCAAATATCCTCCCAACTCTCCACAATTTATTCTATAGGCATTCCATTAGTCATAAATCTAACCTTAAGAGCCCTTCTAACCAAGTCAAAAAGAAGAACCCGAAGAAGCGGTAAATATTTCATCACCTCTATCAAGTTCCTTTATTCTTCCACTTCCTCTTTCATTATTGTTTCCATTATAAAATAATAACTCTAGTATATTATATATACATTGAATTTTTTATAAATATGGTATAACCATATTCATTATTTTATCCATCCTTTGAATGACATATCACCATAGATGTGTACGTACGGCTTACCGTCTCCACGTCATGGTATAGTTGTTATTCAATACATTACTTTTTGGATGGTTATAATAATGATGTATAATTGACATCAATAATAAATATAGAATGATATTGATTCTTTAACTATGATATACCATACATTTATATATTATTTTTTATATCAAATTTATGAAATTGTCGCTCTTGCGTATGTACAGATTACCTTCTCCATGAACACAATGAGATAAATTCCCCACTGTATCCATTCAATAATAATTTTAATTTGATGATTAAAAATAATTTTTAAAGACTTAAAAATATTATGAATATTAATATGATACACCCTATCCATAACTAACATTAATTACGTAACAAACCATATAAAGGAAAATGAATCAGTTAACACCCGAAACGACGATAATACTAAAATACTATTAACAAAGCAATATTAGAAGATCATATATGATATCATATTAATGTATATAGTTCATGAATAATTTACTAAAAATTATTTCACCATTATACAGGAGGTTAACCTAACCTCGACTAAGGAAAAGTACAAGGTAAGGGTTTATTCTACAATCACTTTATTATCAGAGGTTGTTTTTACATAAGTATCTATTGGGACCTCTTTATCATCGAAACCCATGTTTCTTAAAAATGTACTTCGAAAATATTTTACTATCTACTAGAATATGATTTAATTTCATTTATACCCTCATTATAACTTATATTGTTTTAAAGGAATCTTTCAGTCGTTTTCCAAACAAGGTAGTTTATGACCTTTTCAGTAAAATTAAGGTGAGAAAGTATTTTTTATCTTTTACGGAAAGTGTGGATATTTTATGCTGTTATAACATCGTCAAAGTTTTCCTAACATTATTATAATAAAATTTTCAAAATAAATTTTTTCTTTTATAATTATGTAACTTGAAATGATTTCCAAAAAAAATTAAGACATATGTCGCTCAAATAGTTTAGATTTTGTCTATGTCAACATCCTTTGGTGGATTTTATACTTGTATGAAGTCGATTTGTTATGATAAAAATCTTCCATATTGTATTGAATGATTTTCAATATGTTTGACTATGTATGTGTTATTTTTATACCATTCATGGTTTGTGGTTAATGTATTGACATTTCGTATGCTAGTTTTAATATGAATCTTTATGTCATATTTCAACCTTCTCATATGAGGAATGTATTCGACTTAGTAACGGGTGGAGCCTGCTATAGCTCCTCAATGCATCGGTATGTCTTATGAGACCACTAGACATGGAATTGGATGAGGCATTTCCCAATTTGATATATAGTATGGGCTGAATCCTTAAACATTTTTAGACGTCTTGGATGAGGCCTTAACAAAATGTTTGAGAATGTCTGACATTATACATTCCTTCATTATGAAAATAATATTGATTGTTCATTAGGTCATTTGACTTGTATAATACCCATGATTATGTTTTATTATGAAATTATTTACTCAGCTCATTTGCCTACCATAAAAGTATTCATGTTTATTATTGGTAAAGGAATGTGGTTTCAGTTATTCACAATGCTTAATATTTGTGTTATCTTCCACTGTATTGCATACCCTTACTAATAATTTATGCTCACCCCTTTCTTATGTTTCATTTTCCGAGGATATGAAGAATTTAGTTATGAGTTAATTGAAGGCATAATCTAGGAGTCTTCGATGTTCTTAAATGAATAAATTTGTTTTGTATTTATTTTCAAGTTTTAAAGTTGAACATATGTTAAATCTTGTTTCTAATAATACTAAACTGATCGGTCTTTCAAGACATGATTTCCTTTTGATCATGCTAATGTTATTTAATAATGCACCAACTCTAGGTAACTAGGTTCAGGGTGTTACAGTTGGTATGAGAGGAATTTTATTATATTCCTAGGAATCTAGATTTAGATAAACACTGATTAGAACACATATCCATAAGATAGACTTTGTGGATTAGTATAAAAGAACTTCCTAGCATTTTGGTACTATAGAGATTTTGTGAGTTTTCCATGTTGTACATCCCTGTCCAGATACGAGCAGGTAGAGGCATCTCTGGCACAAATGTACCTAGGGGTAAAACATGAAAATTCCGCATTGTGCTAGACTCGAATGGGAACTGGTGCACGACAACGGGCCTTGTTGCACTCTTGGTTACAAAACTCCTGGGGGATATGCTTTGGATAATTCTAATTTTCTTTACAAACCGTTATGAAGGGTATATAAGTATATACTTCCTCAAAGAAAACATTTTTATGATTATGGATTATATCCATAAACTGTTCAATTTATGTTAAGTGTTTTACATGTTTGGATTTATGTATTGAGATTCATAAACTAATCTAGTGCATGCCATTGTTTAGAAATGGCACCTAGTCGAAGTAATGGAAACTATATCAATGCACTCACACCATGTAGGGATTGCCCTCCTGCTCAAAATAATTATAGTTGAGCTGGGGATACAACTGGTGCTGATCAACTTATCACCGTAATGGGATAACTCAAATAGTTTATGAATAAAACCCTTACCCGTATGGAGCACCCTGATCCACAATGTGGAGGGTCAATGATAAACCACTTCATGAGGCAAAAACCACCACTATTAAATGGGGGTAAAAATCCATTAGTATATGAGCAATGGATACATTCCTTAGAGAAAATATTCCACCCCTTGGGGAGTAGAAAAAGGTAAAAAGATGTCATGGCAGTTTACCGCCTCACTGGAGATGTTGATCAATGGTGGTCATTGATTTAAAACACAAAGAAAGGTGATGAAGTATCAAATATGGAATGGATGGTGTTTAAAGAAATTTTTTTATAAAAATACTTTCCACATGACCATCAAGAGGATATGGAATGATAATTTCTGAGTCTGACTCAAAAGTAGGATGAGGATGTCGCAATGTATTAAGCTAACATTACAAGATAGTGAGGCATGCTGCAGATTATATACGTGACAAAAGAAGTAATATTGGCCATTTCTTTGATGGGTTAAAACCATATCTTTTTCATGAATTAGTATCACAATTCTTATCATCATACGAAGATATTGTCTCATGTGCTATCAACATAGAAGAGGAATTCTCTACGTCTTATGACTTTAAAGCAAAGCAAGAGAAGGAGAGATCTGATGAACACTCAAGGAAAGGAAATAAGGAAATAGGGAAGAAGGGAAGAATTAAATTTCCACCATGTGAGAACTGTGGAAGGAATCACCCTGGTGCCTATCTAAAAGGAAAAGGAGTATTCTATAATTTTGGATAGAAACGACATCTTGCTAGTGATTTTAAGGTAAAGAAAGATGCTACCAATGTTCAATGCTAAAATTATAGGGAGATGGGATTTTGAAATTTTGGAAGAGACATTGTGATCCCAATATACTTGATCTAAAAAGGTAACTGTTAGATGATGCTCATAGCTCCAATTTCTCTATACACCCTAGGAGCACAAAGATGTATAGTGATTTGAAGGAACATTTTTTTGTAGGACAACATGAAGAAAGTGATTGATAATCTTGTGTCAAGATGTATGGTTTTTCAACAAGTGAAAGCTGGAAGGAAACAACCTGGAGGAGTCATGAAACCTCTTCCCATACCTGAGTGTAAATTGGATAATACTACGATGGTCTTTGTCATGGGACTACCAAGGACTCCTATAAGGTATGATGCAATATGGGTAATTGTTGATCGTCTTACCAATAAACACATTTTCTTTCTATAAGAGAAGATTTACCACTTAAACGTTTAGCAAGACTGTATATTAACGATGTTGTAAGACTTTATGGAGTACCCCTATTGATTTTTTCAGATCAAGATCCTCGTTTTACATCAAGATTCTGGAAAAGTCTTTAGAAAGGCCTAGATTCTAAACATCATGTATGCACTACCTGCCACCCTCAAACTGATTGACAATCAGAACATACTATTAAAACCTTAGAAGACATGTTGAGATCTTTCTCACCTGACATTCAAGGTATGTGGGATCAATATTTAACTATAGTACAATTTTCCTATAATAATAGCTTCCATTCAAGTATTCAGATGGCACCATATGAAGCGTTATATGGAAAGAGATGTCGTACACCAACTTGTTGGGATGATGTTGGTGAAAGAAAACTCATAGGACCAGAACTTGTTAAGTAAATGACAGAAATGGTGAAGGTAATCAAAAACCACATTAAAGTAGCTAAAAGTAAGTAAAAGAGCTATGCTGATAATTTAAGGAAGGATTTGGAATTTCAGGTAGGAGATCATGTTTTCTTGAGGGTATCGCCATGGAAGGGAATTATACATTTAGGTGAAAGGGTAAACTGTGTCTTAGGTACATTGGAACTTTCAAAATTCTAGAACAAATTGGGGCTGTAGCTTACCATTTGCCAATGCTGCCAAGTCTCTCCAAAGTTCCTGATGTGTTCCACGTATCACTGTGGAGAAAATACATGCCTGACCCAATGCATGTACTCACCAATGAGGAATTAGAACTTGAACATGATCTTTCTTATTGTAAAGAGTATTTCAAGATTCTTGATACAAGAGAACAAGTGTTGAGAAACCAGATGACTCGTCTAGTAAAATTTCTATGGAGAAACCATAAAATGGAAAAGGCAACGTGGGAACCTGGGGAACTTATGATGAAAAATATCCTGAATCTTTTTATGTAGAAATAGTTTAACAATTTATAGGAAAAAATTATTTGATGTAGGGGAGAATGTTACACCCCAAGCTTCCATGGTATGTTTCCCTTTGAATAATGCAATTACATGTGTTGTACGCAACTTCGAGATTCTAACACATCGTGACCAATCAAACTAGCCATTATGAATAGTAATATCCACATTTTGAAATTTTATCAATAGTATCATTAAAAATGGACTTCATTTTTGGGTTCTGAATATCGAAATTAGCATAGGGTAAATTTTTGGTATTTTTTTGAAAACAGAGTTTTTCATGAATAGTGAAAAATATAAAATTTTTATTAAAAAAAAATTAATCAAAATAATTTATAGTGCTAAATTATACTATTCATTGGGTTCTAAGTATAATTAAATTATATTTTTACCATTTAATTCAATTTTGGTCATTTGACGTAATTTCACATCTAAACTGGACATAGGCAAGTGTTAATATTTTGATAGTTATTATTTCTTAAAAACGCTTTTTGTTTTGACAACGTGAAAAATATTAAATTAATTTTTCAAACCTATGTGTTTTGAATTTAGAAAAATGGATTCCATATTTAGAATCAGGAGGTGCAAATTTTTTAAATAGGTAACTTTTATTTTTACACTTTTTAAATAATTACTTCGGTGTATATTTTATTTACCATAGTCAAAGGGTAAATCAAGTAAATATGGGTAAAAAATAATATTACAATAATATTTAATTACCCTATCACATATCCCAACCCAATTTTCTAATACATGTCAGATCATGGGAATCTTTTTGACAATTTTGGGACCCCATGGAGCCACTTGTAAGTGATAATGACACTTTAGATTAATTAAGTTAAATTAAATACATAATTGACATAACCATATATCTTTTAGTAAAACAATTTTTACATATGGTTATATATCTTATATCTTCGACTATAAATATTCACTAGAAAGCTAAAATAATTTCATACATAATGTTTTTTTATTTATAATTTTTAGACATTCAATAATATAATTTATTTATAACATAATAATGATGCAGTATTTGCCTTATTAATTAAAGAATTAAATAAATGGTATTATAGAAGTTAAAAAAATATAATTTGATAGTTTTGAATCCATACACGAATTTTCTAGGTTAATGTGACTTTTTAGGATTTATTAAATGATTTTTTTTATGAAATAATTCTTTTTGGAATTTAAGAAAAAACAAAAGAGCAAATATTGTCAAAATTGACATAAAAGAGTTTTTAAAACAAATATTATATTATTATTGATATTCTATTCCTAGAAATCTAAGTTTTATCCGAAGGTCTTAAATAATATTATATATTTAATTAATTAACCAATTTAGGTTCGCTTGGTAGTTTATTGTATGTTTATTAACCATATAATATAAAAATTCAAATAGACATGTGAAATGTAAAACTAATTAACTATGAGATAAAACTAAAAGATAAAGATAATATAGTGACCCAAACCTATCTAAAACATATTGGTTGAGTGTTTTTCAACTCAAAACACCTTATCATTTAGAAAATTAATTTTTGGATCCATTAAAAAACTAAATTATTATATAATAAAATAATATTTCAATTTTTCCTAAGGTACCCCTCACCCCTCTTATAAAAGGGAACTTCCCCTTATCTCAAATTCACAACATAAAAACCATTTGGATCGGCCATCACCTGCCCAAATATCCTCCAAAATTTCTTCCCTTCATCCTAGAGTCCATATTTTAGTCATAAATCCAACCTAAGAAGCCCTTTTGATCAAATCAAACGGAAGAACCTGAAGAAGAGGTAAATATTTCATCACCTCTTTCAAGTTCCTTTCTTCTTCCACTTCCTCTTTATTTGTTGTTTCCATTCTAAAATAATAACTCCAGTATCTTCTATATACTTTTATATTATTATAAATATTGTACAACAATATTCATTATTCTATCCATCTTATGAATGACATGTCACCATATGTGTGTACGTACTGCTTAACGTCTCCAAGTCATGGTGTAGTTGTTATTCAATACATTATTTTTTGGATGTGTAGAATAATCATGTATAATTGATGTAAATAATAAATATAACATGATAATTATTCTTTATATGTGATATAACAAACAATTATATATTATTTTAAAATCAAAAGAATGAAATTGTCTCTCGTGCGTACGTACAGATTACCGTCTCCACGAACACGATGAGATTCATCCCCCATTGTATCCATTCAAGAATAATTTTAATTTGATGATTAAAAATAATATTTAAAGACATTATATCATTCTGAATATGAATAAGATACACCCAATCCATAACAAATATTCCTTAAGTGACAAATAACATAATGGAAAATGAAACAGTTACCACCCAAAACGACGATAATACAAAAATATTATAAACAAAGTAATATTACAAGATCATATATGATATCATAATAATGTATATACTTATTGAATAATTTAATAAAAATTATTTCACCATTATATAGGTGGTTAATCTACCCTTGACCAAGCAAAAGTAAAAGGTAAGGGTTAATTATACAATTTCATTATTATCCGAGGTTGTTTTTATGTAAGTATCTACCGGGAACTGCTTATCATAAACATCCATGTTTCTTGAAAATGTATTTCAAAACATTTTTACTATTTACTAGACAATTATTTAATGACATTTATACCCTTATATAAACTTATATGTTTTCAAAGGAATCATTCATTCATTTTCCAAACATGGTACATTACGACCTTTTTGGAAAAATAGAGGTAAGAATGTGTTTTTAACCTATACGGCAAGTGCAGCTATTTTACATTGTTATAACATCGTCAAATCTTCCATTACATGATTATAAAAATATTTTCAAAATAAATGTTTTCTTTTATAATTATGTAACTTTAAATGATTTCAAAAAAATAAATAGATGTTTCTCTCAAATAGTTTTGATTTCATCTATATCATCATCCTTTGATGGATTTTAAACTTTTTTGAAGTCAATTCATTATAATACAAATAATCCATATTGTATTTAATGTTTTGTGATATGTATGACTGTGGATGTGTTATTTTTATACCATTCATGGTTTATGGTTTAAGTATTGAAATTTCGTATGCTAGTTTTAATATTAATTTTTATGTTATATTTCAACCTTTTCATATGAGCAATGTATTGGACTTAGTATGTGAGAGGTGGAGCCCACTATAGCTCCTCGATGAATTGGTTGGTCTCATGAAATAAATAGACATTGAATTGGTAGAGGATTTTTCCAATTTGATAAATTCTTTTGGCCGAGGCCTTAAACATTTTTAGACATTTTGGCTGAGGCCTTGAAAAAATGTTTTAGAATGTCAGGCATTATACATTCCCTCATTATGAAAATAATATTGATGGTTCATGTTGTCATTCTACTTGTAGAATACCCATGATTATGTTTTATTATGGAATTACTTACTCATCTCATATTACTGCCATAAAATTATTCATGTTTATTATTGGTAATGTCATGTGGTGTCAATTATTCACCATGCTTAATATTTATGTTATCTTCCACTATATTGCTTACCCTTACTGAGCGTTTGAGCTCACCCCTTTCTTATGTTTAATTTTCCCAGGATATGAATAAGTTAGTTATGAGTGACTTGAAAGAATAATCTACGATTCTTGGCTATTTCAAATGGAATAAATTCGTGTTGTATTTCTTTTCAAGCTAAATAGTTGAACTTATGTATGAATCTGCTTTCCAATAATACTAAATTGATATGTCTTTCGAGACATGATTTCCTTGTGATCATGGAAATTTTAACTGCCTCATATTTTATGAAAATTATTCTTTTTAATTTATTTGATTTCATGTGTTTTATGCTACAACATGATTATCTTGTGCTATACACAACAACATATTAGCTTGCAGTATACGCAACACTATTCTTAGATTGTGTTACACACAATTTCAAGTTCGTTTGATAATAGCCATTCTACACAAAATTGAGTATATATATATATATATTCAATATATAAATGAAAAATGGTTGGATTCTTTTATAAGAAAACAACAAAGGAGTCTTTCACAACACACAACCCTGACTTGGCTTGCATTACACGCAATCGTGACCTTCCTCGATAGCGTGTGATTTACGCAATACCAGGTTTCACTAAACGACAATATATTGTTATAATATTATTAATGACTAGCCGTTAAGAATATTATTACCTAAATTTTGAATTTTATAACTTTATTATTCATCTTATAAATTTTCTAAAACATTTTATGTGAACAAAATAAATTTTTCGGGTAAGAAAAGTATTTTTCAAAAAATACAGTTTTCCCACCTTTTGATGGCGCAACCACATTAAATCTAGTTTTTGACATGTTAATAAGTTCAATTTTACAAAATAAAGTTCTTCTTTTTAATCAGGATATAAAAATTTACATTGGGTAAGGTTTTGATATTTTTCTGATAAATTTCATATTTTAATGAATAGTAAAAACTGGCAATATTGTAATTAAAAACAACTTTTTTCATCGTAATAATTTATATGGTTAAATTATAATATTGAATGGTTTTAAATTATAAATAGAATATATTTTTACCATTTAATATAATATATGTAATTAGCATTGATTTTACTTTGTATTCGTAGGTTAAACCAATTCAATCTTTTGCAATGTTTTAAACAAAAACTCGTTTTCTTTCGACAACGGGATTAATTTTAATTTAATTTCTGAAAATTTTGTGTATTTAATTTGGAAAAATGGATTCCATAGCTGTAATAAGTGGGTGCAAATTATGTTAATAGTCTACTTTTTTTGGCATTATGAATAGTAACTATGGTAAATTTTATTTAGCATAGTTAAAGGTAAATCTGGTAATTAAGGGTAAATATACGGTTATAAAATTACCGTAACACCTTTAAAAATCCAATTGGATGACTAAAAGTCGACCTATATCACCTTAGGTTTGGATTAGATTCATTTAATGGACTTTAATCCATGAAAATAATATAATTATTATTAAAACCAAAGAATGAGACAACATGTCACTTTCTTAAATCTTATAGGTATAATAATTTTAATTTAGTGATTAACTTAATGAAACTTATAACATGAATAGTCTCTAGAAATATAATATAATTATATACATTATATGAATTTACTTATAATTATTGAAGATTAAATAATTATCATTAAAGGTGACATAATAGTGATGTTGAAATTATTTTACTAAGAGAAATATAAAATAAATAGTTTTAAAAATATAAAAATAAATATTATATGAACTATTTAATGTGATACACTATTTTTCATGATAAATATGACATGTTATAAATCTATTAAATCTTTTATTTCGAACATTTATTCTGTATATTGTTTATTTAAATTCAAATAAATGAATAATGTAAAGATTGACACTATTGTTATTTTATAAAAATAACATATTATAAAATTGTTTAAAAATCACAAAAATATTTAAAAATTATAAATTAAAATTTATATGGTCGAAAATGTCATAAAGTGTCAAATTATGGAAAATTCACAACACATATGTAATTATTTATAATAATTTAAAACATAGAATATTATTACCACAAATAAAATTAAATTGATAAATAAGGATAAATCAAGTTGATAATGTTTAAAATAAATTCCTAACAAGTCTAAATTTTATTTTTTGATGAGATTACAACCCTATATCATCTAATATTTGGATATGAGTCATTTTGGATGTTTTTATGTGGGGTTTGGATTTAATATAAACTAATATGTTTTATATTTCTAAAGGTTCCCCTCTCCTCCCTTATAAAAGGGCACCTCCTCCCTCTCATCCTCACACCACTTTGAGCCTTCATGCTCAGCCAAACCCTGACAAATTCTCTTATCCACTTCCCTAGAAACATCCTAGAGGTGCTGGTCTTCTTCAAAGACCATGTTTAGCACCATAAGAGAAAGTTTAATGGAGGCACTTCGAGAAAGAGGTAATACATTCTACCGTTTTCTTCAAGTTCCATTCTTCATCTACTCCCTCTTCTTTATTTGTTTCATTATGAATTAATAACATAAGTATCCCTCATATAATGATATGTTATTATAAATATGAAACAACCTTATTTCACCTTTTATCCATCCTAAGGAAAATGAAATCACCGCGTGAGCGTACGTACGGAATACCGTCTCCACGTCGTGGTGTAGTCTGTTTTTCCAACACCACCTTAATTGGATGGGTATAATGGTCTAATTAATAACTATACATAGTTATTATAACATCATACTGATTCTGATATATTTTATCATCCACTATAATTAAATTCAATAATTATAGTAATGATATCATCGCTCGTGCGTATGTACAGACTACTGTCTCCACGACGCGACGGGATTCATTCTCAATGATTAAACATTCATGAATGATTATAAAGTATATATAATAAGTAATCAAGAAATATATGACATAATAATGATACTGGATTTATTTATATATATATGTATTTATTTCATCAAATTAATTCCATTCGATTCAATGAGAAATGAAAACAACGTTCATGCGTACGTACGACCTACCGTCTCCATGAATGGTGTATTTCATTCCATTTATCGATCTATTATATATATGTATATTCTGAATATATATTATATATAAATCATGTTTTATATTTTGGAATTAAGTAATCATGATCTAAGTAATCATATGAATAATTACAAGTCAAAACACGGATGACAAATGAAACAATTTTACCCAAAACGCTCTTTTACATGGAATTTACTAAAGAACAGGTAATATAAAGTCATAAGTGAACCATATATGATATATTAACTTTGAATATGACTCTGTAATAAGTCAATGAAATTATTTAAATCATTATAAAGGAGGTTAGGATTCTTACGAAGCATATTGGACCTAAGGTAAGGGATAACTATTACAATCTCGTTCTTATCCGATATTGTTATTCGTATGTATTTACTGGGGTTATTGTTTTCAGCCATGCCCATGTTTTCTAAAAATGTTTTCATGTATTTTTTAAGTCCTTTTTACCCATTTTTGGAATTTACCACATGTTATGAATGGAATCTCACTTTTTTTACCACACGGGGAACTTTTTTACTTTTCCGACAAAAGTACGAGAAGAATGTTATTTTTAACTTATACGGCATGAATGGATTTTTACGGTTTCATAACGCCTCATTTTCATGAAGCTTAATCTACACTATTTTATGACTATTTTCAACAAAATACTTTTCTTTTAAAAATTCATGGAATTTTGTAAAAATAATATGATTTTGAAGAAGAAAGGATATTTTCCTCAAGAATTCATTTCAAGTGTTTTATAAAAATCATTTTCCATCTAAGATGACATTTTTTCATATGTGTATGTTTCAAGTATAATGTCTCTATTATTTACATGGTTTCACTTTTCTTATGATGAAATATTCATTTGTTTTATATGGATTATGTGATGATTGGATGATGTTTATGAAACCCATTTTATTCTTTGGGTTATGATGAATGATTTATGTTTATTTTGTGGCACAAGTAAGAATGATTTCAATATGAGATGGGTGGGACCTATATCTCCTTCAAATGCATTGGGTAATGATTTATATCTCATGATATTGACATGGCTGGAACAGCAAGTTAAACCGGTTCAGTAATATAGGACTGTAACAAGGAGTGAACTCGATTCAGAAAGGGTATCTGTCCACTAAGATGGTCTTGGAAGTAATTCCTTGGCTACTATGGAAATCATATCATGTGATTAATGGTTTTCCACAATTACATGTTTTATTCCCATGATAATTTTTCATGATTAATGTTTCTAAATGATTTATGCCTTACGTACTTCCATGTTTTATGTCATTGCTCAAGATTTTGGTGTTTAGATTTTATGCTCATGTTTTTTTTACATTCAAATTTCTATGGATTGTTTTATGTTCTCTATGATTACCCTTACTGAGCATTTGAGCTCACCATTTATATGTTTTCTCTTACCCAGGAATTAATGAAAGGTATTAGGTAAGAAAACAAAGGGGAAGATCATTAATAGAGATGTTGAAGATCTTTCACCACGATTAGAAGATAATATTCCGAGTTTCCAAAGACACAAAACTATTACGATCCTTGTGTGTCTGTTTTTTGTTTTATATTAAGTATTCTACAAATCTAGTGTAATGTCCTTGTACATCGGGCTTCGGGTCTCTAAAGTTGGTATCAGAAGAATGGTTTAGTCAACCTTTGGAAACTAGTATGCGAAAACGTTAGTGAGATCCCTGGAGATATTTCTAAGGTATGTCTAGGGATGTCCCTAAGGATAAGTATAATTATAGGTTATAGTCCTATAACTATGGTAACAATCTTAGAATTTAACCTAAGTTGTTAGATATTGAGGGTACTCCCCCATTAATATGTTGTTTTTCCTGGCATGATTTTTTCCTCTCACGCTATTCTTTTTGGGTTTTAGAAAATGGATGGAAACAGGAAGATTCACAATAATGGAGGATATGATGGACAATAGAATGATATTCTTCATCAGCAACCAAATGAAATGGGATTTGGAAGTCCAAACATCGTTATTATTCCTAATCAGCAATCTCATAATATGATCAATAATCTCAACTTTGGGAAGTTTCCCGACTCAGATAATAAGATAATGATGGAGTTTTATGATGATCATAGAGGAAATAAAGTTCAATTTCCCTCATGTAAATCATGTGGGAAGAGGCATCAGGGAGAATGTTTCAAAGGAACTGGAATATTCTTTGGGTGTGGAAAAGAAGGACACAAAGCTAGTAAGTGCAAAGGAAAAGGTTCGGTTAGCAACATAGACAAGGATAATAGTATTGCTACGACATCAACAATGATTAGATGTTTTAAATGTGGAATGTATGGGCATTATGGAAACCAATGACCTAAAGGAAAATCTCATGAAGAGAATTAGCATGGTCATATGATTAGTATTTATGTGGATGACGATGAAGAGACCACAAATGAAATATGAGATGAAAGAAATGATGAATCTCAGTCAGTGGTTTAATAAGTTAGTGGAATAATTGTATGTTTATAAGGAAAATGAATGGTACTATGGAATAAATAATCATCTAAGTATTGTTACCCTATTTTTTTCCTAAAATATTTGAAAGTATATGTTGAATGGTACTGGTAACCATGGAAGGTTATTTAGATATTTTTAGAAAGTAGATGATATGCGCATAATGAAGGGATAAGAAGATAATGAGATGTTTGATTGTATTCATGATCTCATGATTGACATAAGGACTAAGTGATATCATGGATTGAGTATATAGAATTTTTTGGGATTTTGGTATGTGGAAAGAGCTAACTTTTGACATCATTTATATTTTCACTAAGGTTAAATGGGTTTTTATTTTTTTCAAGAGAATACATGATTAAGGTATTCACATGTTTGTCATTTGACCAACAAGATATATCTTATGATATATGGGATATAAATTATGGAATTCACATGATTGTTATGTGACATTTCAAGTAATAATTTTCTTTATACTATGAGCTTGGACTGAAATATTTTAGCTAAGCCTAAAGATTGGAATGGATTATGTTGGACATAAGTTAGTATTGTTTAAGGATAGAACTTTTTTTCAATATTATTGATGGGATGTTATAGTAATGTAGTTTTAGAAGAAGGAAAACCTGCAGGATAGGCGATAGCCATCGCGTCGGACAAGGTTGTAGGAATCGAACCCACAACCGAAGTGTGACAGGCCTTTATCGCCTACCACTGGCCTACAGGAAGTCCTTGTTTAGTAGAAACCAGTTTTATTATATTAAGCAGTATGATATATGAAATATAAGTCCATTTTAGGAACCATATATGATTAATCTCACTATAGATGGACTTCTGTATTTTTGATAACTTTTTCTAACCTTTTTTTGAGATAGATGGAATGACCCTTCATTCTATCCCATGATATGCTAACACTTCACGAATGAAAAATTCAACTTCATTTCTTTAAGAGATGAAGTGGAAATTGTTTAAGTAATGACCCACAATGAGAATATACCAAAATCAAGAAAGTATTTCTTCTAATTCCAATTTCATCAAATTTAGGGAAATCATCTTGAAAACCAAAGATTTTGTCCTAGTTCCGTTATATCCGATGAATCAGATGGCACCTTAAATCATCACAAATTTATGGCTTTGTGATTAATGGCTTTTTCATAGCCATGTTCTCTAACAGTCTCCATCAGAACATGATGGTTAGATTTCTCTTCCATTTCCATATTTTCACCTATGTTCTCCTATGAGGAAACCCAGTGATTAGTTAATTTGTGTAACCGTTATGTTTCATACTTTAGTTTTCAAATTTATGTTTTGGTATTTCATTTTATGATGTGAGTTTCAATTAAAGAAACTTTCAAGTAGAAAACCATGTATAACCCCGATGAATTTTGAGGGAAAAATTCATTTTAAAGGGGGTAGAATGTAACAACCCAATATTTTATGATAAGTATTATTTTTAATTTATTTGATGTCATGTGTTTTATGCTACAACATGATTATCTTGTGTTATAGGCAACAATGTATTAGCTTGCAGTATACACAAAACTATTCATAGATTGTGTTACACACAATTTTGCGTTTGTTTGATAATAGTCATTCTACATAGCATTGAGTATATATATATATATATATTCAATGTATAAATGAAAAATGGTTGGATTATATTATAACAAAACAAAAAAGGAGTCGTGCACAGCACGCAACCCTGACAAGGCTTGCATTACACGCAATCGCTACCTTCCTCAATAGCGTGTGTTGTACACAATACCAGGTTTCACTAAACGACAATATATTGTTATAATATTATTATGGACTAGCCATTATGAATAGTATTAACTACATTTTGAATTTTATGACTTTATCATTCATCTTATAAATTTTATAAAACATTTTATGTCATATACATAGCTTATTTTAAATTTAAATTTATTTTAATTTCCATTAATGCTTTGTTTTTGGGGGTTTCCGATGGTTTTATGGAGAATAGGTGAGTTTTCGTGAATTGGGCCAAACCATGAGCCAAATTCCAGATTTAAAAATAAACTTTTTTCCTTTTATAACTTATTCATTTTTTAATATTTTCACTCATTCCAACTCCTAAATGTCCTACCCTAATATATTAACACTAAAATTAAAATTTGGAGCCATTGGAAATCCCTAACAAAGGTTTAGTTAGGTTTTTATTTAAGGGATTGGGCCTTCCTGGAAGCCCATATCCAGTTTTAAAAATTAATTTTAGTTATTTAATAACATATAAAATTTTAAGTATTTTCAGTGATTCCAAGCCTCATATCCTCCCCTTACACCTAGACTCTCCCCCAGACTCTTTACCCCCTATTTGGTACTCTTAGGAATCTCGATTTAGGGACGAACATCTTAGGGTTTCTAAAATCGGCCATATTTTATGAGTTATGTTCATTAAATCATAACTCTATCAATTCATATTCTTTTACCACCATTCCAATTCCTAAATGACCTAATAATTCTTGTGCGAACATCCCCTGAGTTTTGGACGTTTTAAGCTTCAGATACTGGTGTTTTGGGGAGATTCATTCTAGATTTCTCAAGTAAGTTTGCCCATTTCATTTCCCCCTTCAAATTTATTAGGGTTTCATTCTATTTTTTTAGGGGTTTCTCCCTTATTATTTAATTAAAAATGACCAGTGGGTATAAGTTAGAACCTATGGTTTAATCTTGGGTTTTCTTGGTCCAATTTCTATTTTTAGGTTTGATGTACCCTTCTTGAGGTGCGGCGGTGGTGCGTTTGTGTTTTCGCACAAAGGATTCAATGGTTTCATTTGATTTGGTAGGTGATTCCAATGTTGATGCAATCTTTGTGTATTAGAATTCTGTATTTATCATATTTTCAGATTTATATAATTTTATTATTGCTGCAAAAATTGGTTCTAATGATGTTTCTATTGCAATTGAATTTAAAATGCCAATTTGGTGTGAAATTGGGGGTTTTCCAAAGAAGTGTTTTGTTTGTTTATTTGGGGATGCCCTATAAATACTTAGTTGTTTTTATTGATCTGTAATAAGGAATAAAATACTGTTTATAATTTTTATCTGCTTTTGTTATTGCTGCAAAAATGGGTTTTAATTGTGTTTGTAAACAAAGTGAAGTTTTGGTTCCACTTTTGTGTGAAAATGAAGGTTTTACAAAGTTAACACTTCTTGTTTAACATGGGGATGCCCAAAAATTGATTTTTTGTTTTAATTGATATTTATTGGGTTGCCTTTACTATTTTGGTAACTTACAGGTGTGAACATAGTGTACAAGTGCGTTTTTAAGGGGTTTTGTGTGCAAAATAACACAGGATTTTGAGAAATTGATTTATTCAAATTCAAAGTGTTTGTTGTGTGTTTTAAGTGGTATAAAATGTGATAGCTACTGTATTTGTTATATGTGACCAGTAGTTGTGTTTTAGATTACAATGGATATGTGTTAAATCATGAAATTGTTTGAGCACAAAGGGGGAAGCCAGGGTACATAGGTGGGCGGATTTGTACTTGTACGGCTAGTGGACCGGATGAGTTTTGTCCTTGTTTCACTTAGCATTTGGATAAAGACAACTCTAACTAAACTATTTGAATGATGATTGGGGACCACTAGGTTATGGGTATGTTCCCTACTAGTTGCTCGTGAACGAGAATGGATTTTACTATGGTTAGATTACACCGAGGTACGAGGTACATGGGGCCCAAGACTATCTAGTGCCTAGGGGTATTCCTGGTTTTGTTGCTCATTGGTTTTGTGGTATTTTCCCTTGTATTTGGGTGTCTATGGAATTATATTTAATTAGATAACATTCCTATTTAAATTTATTAACATTATTAATGTTTTATCTTGAAAAATGTTTTCAATTTAAAGTAGCCTTTCTTGGAATTTGTCGCTGCTTTTCATTGCATATTAAAACTGCTTGCTTTTTCACCTTGTATTGCATGCACCTTGGAATCATTGGGTGGTATCCTATTGGGCTTAGGATCAAACCATACTTACACCCCTTTGGTTTATGTAGACATTATTATTTTTTGACTCATGTAAAGGAAAGGCCAAGGGTGATGGTGGTTTTGGGTGTTAGTCCCCATCGTTGGGGTAGAGTTGTGGAGACGACTTGCGGGTGATGACCCCCTTGTCGTGTGGAGTCATTGGGGATGTCTTTCTATTTTTATTTTTTGTATTTGAGCCTATTTTAGTGTATTTAATCCAATGAATTCAGTTCTGGTTTTTTTATTACGACTTGTTTGGCTATAAATTTCAGAATTTATATTATGGATTAATTTTAAGGTTTTATGCTTTCATATTCGGGTAAACCGTTCCCAAACCAAGATAAATGATACCCAGGAACTTGTGCCATCCCATGGGGATAGGGAACGCCCTTTGAGCCTTGTCACGGGCTGGGATTGGTGCCAGTTTTGGCCACGACCAGATTCGGTTCGTGACATTTTATGTGAACAAAATAAATTATTCGGGTAACAAAAGTATTTTTAAAAAAATGCAGTTTTTCCGCCTTTTGATGGCGCACCCACATTAAATCTAGTTTTTGACATGTTTATAAGTTATATTTTCCAAAATAAACTTCTTCTTTTGAATCAGGATATAAAACTTCTTCTTTTGAATCAGGATATAAAAATTTACAATGGATAACGTTTTGATATTTTTCTGATAACTTTCATATTTTAATGAATTGTAAAAACACGCTATATTTTAATTAAAAACAAATTTTTCCATCATAATATTTTATATGGTTAAATTATAATATTGAATGGTTTTAAAGTATAAATAGAATATATTTTTACCATTTAATAAAATTTATGTCATTAGTATTGATTTTACCTTGAATTCGTAGGTTAAACCAATTCAATCTTTTGCAATGTTTTAAACAAAAACCCGTTTTCTTTTGACAACAGGATTAATTTTAATTAAATTTCCTCAACTTTTGTGTATTGAATTTGGAAAAATGGATTCGATATTTGGAATCAGTGGGTGCAAATTATGTTAATAATCTACTTTTTATTTTTGGGGATTATGAATAGTAACTATGGTACATTTTATTTACCATAGTTAATGGTAAATCGGGTAATTAAGGGTAAATATAAGGTTATAAAATTACCCTAACACCTGTCAAAATCCTATTGGATGACTAAAGGTCAACCCATATCACCTAAGGGTCATATTAGATTCATTTAATGGACTTTTTTCCATGAAAGTAATTTAATTATTATTAAAACCAAAGAAAGTGACAACATGCCACTTTCGTAAATCTTATATGCATAATAATTTTAATTTATTGATAAACTTAATGAAACTTCAAACATAAATAGTCTCCAGAAAGATAATAGAATTATCTACATTATATGAATTTATATGTAATTTTTCGGGATTAAATAATTATCATTAATGGTGACATAATTGTGATGTTGAAATTATTTTATTAAGAGAAATATCAAATAAATGGTTTTAAAAATATTAAAATAAATATTATATGAACTATTTAATGTGATACACTAATTTTCTAGATACATATGACATTTTATGAATCTATTAAATCTTTTATTTCAAACATATCTTCTGTATATTGTTTATTTAAATTCAAATAAATGAATAATGTCAAAATTGATACTATTGTTATTTTATAAGAATAACATATTTAAAAATTTATTAAAAATAACAAATATATTTAAAAATTATAAATTAAAATTTATATGGTCTAAAATTTCATAAAGTGTCAAATTATGGAAAATTCACAACACATATGTAATTATTTATAATAATTTAATATTTATAATATTATTACCAAAAATAAAATTAAATTGATTAATAAGGATAAATCGAGTTGATAATGTTTGAAATAAATTCATAACATGTATAAATTTTATTTATTGATGAGATTACAACCCTATCTCATCTAATCTTTAGATATGTTTCATTTTGGAAGTTTTTATGTGGGGTTGGGATTTAATATAAACTAATATTGTTTATATTTCCAAAGGTCCCCTCTCCTCCCTTATAAAAGGGCACCTCCTCCCACTCTTCCTCACACCACTTTGAGCCTTCATGCTTGGCCAAACCCTGCCAAATTTTCTTCTAAACTTCTCTAGAAACATCCTATAGGTCTTGGTCCTCTTCAAATACGAATGTTAGGGCCCTAAGATAATGTTTAAAGGAGGCACTTCGAGAAAGAGGTAATACCTTCTACCGTTTTCTTCAAGTTTCATTCTTCTTCTACTCCCTCTTCATTAGTTGTTTCATTATGAAGTAATAAAATCAGAATCCCTCATATACTGATATGTTATTATAAATATTAAACAACCCTATTTCACCTTCTATCCATCCTAATGAAAATGAAATCATCGCGCGTGCGTACGTACGGAATACCGTCTCCACGCCGTGGTGTGGTCTATTTTTCCAACACCACCTTACTTGGATAGGTATAATGGTGTAAATAATAACTATACATAGTTATTATAACATAATACTTATTATGATATATTGTATCATCCACTCCAATTCAATTCAATAACTATAGGAACGGTATCATCGCTCGTGCGTACGTACGGACTACCATCTCCACGACGCGATGCGATTCATTCTCAATGATTAACCATTCATGAATGATTA
Source organism: Viscum album (assembly GCA_963277665.1). Lineage (NCBI taxonomy): Eukaryota > Viridiplantae > Streptophyta > Magnoliopsida > Santalales > Viscaceae > Viscum > Viscum album. Next base: position 1,229,402,676 of record OY728145.1, on the reverse strand, counting down.
TAAAGTATATTAAATAAGTAATCATGAAATATATGAAATAATATTGATACTGGATTTATGTATATATATATATATATGTATGTCATCAAATTAATTCCATTCAATTAAATGAGGAAACGAAAACAACGTTCATGTGTACGTAAGGCCCACCGTCTCCATGAACGGTGTATTCCGTTCCATTTATCAATCTATTATATATATGTTTATTCTGAATATATATTATATATAATTCATGTTTTATATTCTGGAATTCATTAATCATGAGCTAAGTAATCATATGAATAATTACAAGTCAAAACACGGATGACAAATGAAACGATTTTACCCAAAACGCTCTTTAACATGGAATTTACAAAAGAACGGGTAATATAAAATTATAAGTGAACCATATATGATATCATAACAATGAATATTATTTTTTTACTAAGTCAATGACATTATTTAAATCATTATACAGGATGTTCGGATACGTACGAATCATATTGGACCTAAGGTAAGGGATAACTATTCCAATCTCGTTCTTATTCGAGATTGTTATTTGTAAGTATTAACTGGGGTTATTGTTTTCATCTATGCCCATGTTTTCTAAAAAAATTCATGTATTTTTAAAGTCCTTTTTACCCATTTTTTGAATTTACCACATGTTATGAATGGAATCTCACTTTTAATATATCACAAAAACTTCAATAAAATATGGAAGTTTTGTATCATAATAAATGAACTTTAAATAAACTTAAAATCCATCAAAGCTTATTGACATAGAAGAAATCAAAAACTTTTTTAGAGAAATATGTCATTCTATGTTGAATTCATTAAAGAGTAACATAATTATAATTATTTTTTTTAAATATATTCTTATATGATTTTAATGGAATCTTCAACGATGTTATAATGGAAGAAAATAGTTGCACCTTCCGTATAAGTTAAAAAAACATTCTTACATTAATATTTTTGAAAATTTCATAAAGTACCTTGATTGGAAAAAGACTGAAATATTACTTTATAAACATCATATAAAATTCAATAAATAGTATAAATGACTTTTACCCATAATCTATAAAATAGTAAGAATGTTTTGAAATACATTTTTAAGAAACATGGATGTCGATGATAAAGAGGTCCCAGTTGATACTTACGTAAAAAAAACCTCAGATAATAAAGAGATTGTGAAATTAACCCTTACCTTGAACTTTTCCTTGGTAGTGGGTATGGTACCTTCTGTATAATTGTTATTAAATTATACAAGAATTATATACATTAATATGATATCATATATGATTTTTTAACATTGCTTTGTTAATAATATCTTTGTATTTCCGTCGTTTCGGGTGTTAACTGATTCGATTTCCTTTATATCCATTTATACGCAATTAATGATTAAGGCCTCGACCAAAACCATATATCTATTTTAACCTAATATAAATTTAAATAAAATAAATAATTATTTAAATAAAAATTCATTTTTATACTATAATTCTGTGTTTTCACTATTCATAAAAAATTGAATGTTTTCAAAAAAATACCAATAATTCACCATAAGCTAATTTTGATATTATGAATCCGAAAATGAAGTTCATTATGAAAGATAAAATTTATAAAATATCAAAAATTAGTTATTACTATTCATAATGATTAGTCTGATTGGTTGTGGTGTGTAAGAACTCGAAGTTACATACAAAACACGATATTGTATTATTCAAAGAGAAGCATATCGTGGAATATTGGGGTGTTACAATTAAATTAAATTATCCTTATTCCTTTTATGGTTGGTTTATGTTTATGATGGATTGATATTTTTGAAACCTATTTCTTTTCTTGGGTTCTGTTATGATGAAAGATTTGTGTTCTTGTGGCACAAGTATGTATGGTTTTCAATATGTGACATGTGGAACGAATATCTACCTCTAATGAATTAGTTAATGATAGTATATCAAGTGGGATTGATAGGATTGTAATGAGGATTGGACACAGTTCAGACTGGACTATAATATGGATTGATGTCGGTTCACACTAGACTGGAAAGAGAAGTTAAACTGGTTTATTATAGGACTTTATCCACAATGATAGTCTTGGGAGTGAACCTAGACTACTATGATGGGTTTAGGTGTGAAACTATTCCACTACTATAGTCTTGAAAAAGAGCCTTGTCTACTGATAGAATGATTTTCTATGCCATTCTGTTACTAGTAATTCCATGTTTTTGCCAAAATTATTTATATATGATTCATGTATTATGATTTTTTATTATTTATTCTATGACTCAAAATTACGATATTATATATGAATGGTATTATTTTCAAATTATTTTTTTATATTTTAATACCCTTGTGTTTATTTTATGAAACAAATTACCTTTATTTTACCTTACTGAGCATCTAATCTCACCCTTTACTTTTGGTTCATTTCCCTACGATATAAAGAAATGTATTAGGGTTAATATGTCAAAATGGTTCTAATAATGAAGTAATAATAGGGATAAAACATTGGAATTTTTTACATTAGATGATTCTTCTTCCATGTTTCTAAATGCTCCAAACCCATAAAATGTTTGCATGATTTTTTGTAATATAAATTTTCATGATTTAGTTGTAATATATATATAGGAATAGTGCATGTTTTTATAAATTATCATGTAAGAGGTAACCAATATTGTGAGATATGTGGCTATAGTTGAAAGAAAATTAAATTAGTGAAATTAAACCTAAAACCTAAATTCCTTGCACAATAAACTATGTGAATACTAGGATCACAATGTCATATCCACAAATGGGATATATGATAGAGAACGTGAAACCTAAGATTAAAAATAAATCTGATTGATCGTTTCATGGTATGAAGTTGTTTCATCCCTTGATAAATTTTACACTCTAAACTAGATCACAAAATCATCAAAAAAACATATTTGGGTCATGTAACTCTTTCACATTGTAAAACAATTTTAGTAGGAATATTTATCAGAAACAATTAGAAAAATCCCCAAGTAACCCCTGACCCAAATGACATCCTCTTAATAATTTTTCACAATTATACATGGACTCAATTTATTCAATCAATGATACATCCCAAAACATTTGGACCATTCTCCCCAAAAAAATATATCCATCCTTGGGAGTCCCAAAATTCCCCCTAATAATAAGGGAAACAAAAATAGAGATGACAAATACCTAAAAGAAGGTAACGGGATGTTACAGAAATTATTTTTTTCATTACTTACAATTATTTATAACTCACCAATTTTTTATGTATGTCCCTTGATTATCATGTAGAGTTTTTGAAGAATAATGTAATTTAAGATCATGGTAACCAACTTTTCAATAATTTCATTTTACTTTTGTTTCATGATGTTATGATATTTACATAATTTCCCAAAGTGACTAGGTCTCATGATATTTTATGTTGTACTTTGTGTTCTTTAATGGAATAAATTATGAGATAAGGATAATAAAAGATATGTGTTGTCATATTTAGTGAGATATGAATGTCAAGTTATTTATGGGGTTAGAATTAGATAAATCTAATGAATGAATTATGGATTAAACTAAACATATGAAAACAAATATAAATTTTGAAAAATTAAATAGTTAGTGGTTTCCAAGAAAATACATCATTTTTTGGATACTATAATTGTATGTTTATTTGTAACAACTATATCTAGTGGTATTAACCCTCAAAAGATCACATTGAGATAGATTCATTCATCACATGATACAAAAAAATGATCTTTTCTAGAAACCTATATTGACACTCCAAGGGGATATGCTTGGTTAAATTCACATTCTCTTTATAAATGATTATTATGAGAAACAATATTCCCAAAAGATTTTATTTTTGGAAATATATCATAGATAAATAATATTGGAACTGATAAATTCATAGGATAAATATTAAATATCCATTACGATGTATCCCTTCTATGTTCATAATTTAATTTTTATTTTTTTAACTATTTAAAAATACACATCCTTAATTTTGCATCATTTCTATTCATTTGGATGGAAATGTGTGGAATGAAGACAACAACCAATGTTAGGGGTAATGTGTCAACTTTCCAAATAAGATTACCAACCCAATTGGGGAAGGAACCATAAACATCATTAAAATACATTCTCAACTAAATTAGGTTTTTAACAGAATCAAGAGTTTCAAGAAATTCCCAAATCCCCCCAATGAAAGTGAAATATTCAATTGAGTCAGTTATGTGATAACGGGCTTTGAATTTTTGTGAATATTATGATCGATTAATCATGTATAAATTGATCATCTCCATTGAAATGACCTTCCCCATTCTTTAATGATTTCATAAAAATAATTTCATAATTTCTTGGTTTCATATAGAGGGAGAAGTAGATCAAGGGTGGGAGTTGGTCAAAAATCAGTACCCTGTGGAGGATATAGACGAAATGGTGTTTGATGAATTTTGGATTATTTTTTTTCAAAAAATATTTTTCTCACACTCTATTACATGAAATGGAGATGTATTTCCTTAGCATTAATCAAAAAGATGATGAATCCATTACTGTGTATGAGGAAAACATCGAAAGACTTGAATAATACACATCCACCTTTATCATTACCCCCAAAATGTATGACCAATAATTTCTATGTAATTTTTTTCATTAAATGGGAATTTTACGAGTCCGTGAAAATTGAAGGTGCCTGATTTCGAGGCCCAGAGTGCCTATAAAGAATTTCTGAACTTATTTTCTTGTAGATTCAGTAAACGTGCAAGTGGGTTTTTCTAACTTTTGAACTGGTGTATGGAATTGAAATCTGAGGGCACTATTGAACTCGCAACACCGATATTCACTTAAGGAGACCATCACCCCGACCATAGAAAGTTAAGGGTGAAAGATAGTTTTTGTGTTTTCATGAAAGAATAAAATAAAAATAAAATTGTGTAACATTTTTATTTTTATTTTTATTTTGAAACTTCTAGGTGGATGTTTTATAGGTGGGGATCACCTGAATAAAACCTCCCATGAGAGCTTATTGTGGTGGGGACAACCTGAGGCTTAAAACCCCTCTAAACCTCCCACTCAAATGTGGGGAAGTCTCTTGAACTTCCCCTTATTTAATTATGCTACGCCGCTTAATTAATTATCCCAAAGAGAAGTTAATTAATTAATTCAATTTGAAATTGTGCCAAAATTTAAAATTTTGGAAACATATAATAAGTTGTCTACTTTGTATTTGGGGGAATTGGGAGCAGAGAAATATTAGGAGGATTACACTTCTCCAATGAAAAATGTTCCTCGAACGAAGAACTCTGAATTCGACTCTGTCTTCTTCCACGGTACATTCGTTGAAGAGGAATGTCTTCAACCACAATGAACATACGATTGAGGAAACACTAACATCGCCAACGTTTGTCAATTCCCAACGACATTGTCTCCTTCCCCGTGGACAATCTTCAATGAATAAAATGAACAGTCCAAGGTAGGGTTTTGTTTGTGTATGATTTTTTTTGCAGGATGATGTAGGGTGGTTGTTTGAAATTATTCTCTCATTCCATTCTTGATAATTATTTGTAATTCAAGAAGGAATTATATCCTCTTTCTATAGCTCTAATGTAGAGACTACGGGCCAAATAAACATGGCACATCCTATCCACAAACCTTGTGGTCGATTTTTGATCGCGATAGATGAACAACTACGCACCATGGTGGGGTACGAGCTATTGTCTGTGGCCGAACCCTGCTTCTGAGCTGCAACCCCATATCCAATCCACCAACCTCTGTAGTCAGGCCACTGCCCGTGGTTGGGCCACCGCCCCACAGCCAAGTCGTCGCTACCCCGTGACTCTGTCGCGACCCTCCGTTGTCGAGCTGCCACACATGCCTCGGTCACCGCTCACGACCTATACCCTCTAGGTCGAGCTGCCCCGGGCCGGGTTATGCTACCCCATTCCCTTGAGACACCCACCGTTTGGGCTGCCATGCAGCCTCAACCCTCTCGGACCAGCTACCCCGGGCAGGGCCAAGACGCCTCGCGTCATCGCGACGCCCCCACGACCGAGCTGCCATCTGCGGCCGAGCTGACCCACGACCTCTGCCGCCCCGCGGCACAAGCAGCCTCTATGGCCCCCCATGCTCCTCATGTCCTTCCGGACTACCCAGTGGGCTAGGACACCCAATGTCCTTGGTCAACCCAAACCGGGTCGGCCCGACCGGGTCGGACCTGACCCAGACCTGATACGAACCTATACTTTACTTGGGCCCTAACTTTGGCATCAGACGTCCGTTTGAAGAACCGTCAGCAGTGCTGGAAATAACTGAGTGAGATGGTCACTTTCAGTATACCCCACTAGAGTTTTGGGTAATGTTGAGGTATTTTCAGGTTTGATTGGGAACGAATCCAACCGGGCCCCCAAGACTAAAAGGTTAATAACTCCCAGACCGGGTGTCTGGTTGACATACCATCTATTTCATTGAGACCCATATGACATGGTAGAACATTGATATAATTCTTAGTGGTACATCCTAGTTGTTAGAGTATCAAAAATTGACTTCTGGAGCGGATCCTCCCAAAGACAAGCAGGCTTCGTGTGGGAACACAGTAGCTGGATGTTATGAGAAGAATGAATAGAGATCCTATGTGGGTGAGCTCCTAGAAATCCTGTGTGGGTCAGATCCTAGAGATCTTATATTCTTTAGCTCCTAGAGATCATGTGTGGTTCAGCTCCTAGCGATATTGTGTTTGTCCACTCCTAGGGATACTGTGTGGATTAGATCCCAGCTATCTTGTGTGGGTTAGCTCCTAGAAATACTTTGTGGGTCAGCTCCTCATGATCATGTGTGGTTCAGCTCCAAGAAACCCTATGTGGTTCATCTCTGAGAGATCTTATGTGGGTCATCTTCTAGCGATCCTGTGTGGGTCAGCTCCTAGAGATCGTGTGTCAGTCAGCTCCTAGCGATCTTGTGTGGGTCAGCACCTAGAGATCATGTGTGGTTCAGCTCCATGTGATCCTGTGCGGGTCAGCTTCGTTACAAATTAATATGATTCAGTAGTTACATATAATCATCTCTATTACTGTACTTATGTTATACCTGGAGTGAGTTGAGTTCGTAAATGTGTGGTACTTTCCTTGTGGTAATACCTTTGTGGTATTTCTTCTTTTGTGTAATAGTTGAGCTTTGGCTTTTGGGTTGGACCCAGATTTTTTCCTCATGTTTGAGACAGTTATACTTGATAACATAGGTATATGTATGGGCATATACCTAAGTAGGGTTTTCAGTTGATTTCATACTTTAAGGGTTATACTTTGTGGGTTCTGTGAGACCTTGAGGGTCTCGAGGTCCCTACTGAGTATCGTTATACTCACCCTTACATGCGTTATGCCTGCACCTTGTTGTGTTTGGTGCAGACGACCAAAAATGCTGATAGAGGAAGAGGGTACCAGGACTGGACGGTGCTCGTAGGAGGACTATACGACATCTCAGTACGCAGAGGAGATGGGTGGACGTGGAGTGCTGAGGATGTGATCTATTCCAACCCTTATGGTAGGAACCTTGGAGGATGACCCAGTAGCTGCTTCCCTTTTTCTTAAGTTGTATTATTATTCAGTTTGAATTGTACCTTTACAGATGGGCTTGTATTCTGGCCCCTTGACTTACTATACTCACTCTATTTATTATTCAGTTTACTTCTGTTCATATCTTTTTGGGTTCTTAGTTACGTGTGATTTCATGTTATGAAGGAAATGCATTCCCAGTTTTAGGTATTACGCCTTTCGGTGCTAGTCACCAGCCCTTGGCCTGTGGAAGGTGGGCTTCTGGTAGTCATCGCATGGGCCACGGGGGACGGGTTGTGACAAATTGGTATTAGAGTAGTTGGTTCTACCATAGAACATAGGACTCTGATCTTTTTTAAATGGAAATAGTGTTAAGTGTAGTGAGAGTGGTTATTAGTTTAGGGAATCATGTGTCTGTGCGACGACCGATGTATCCATACAGCAAGACCCTGACATTTGATTTCTGACTTAGTGCATAGAAACACTGATTGCATGTATGTTTTCAAGATGTTTTCATTGTGATCTCTTTGAGTCAACTCACTAGGTATAACCTATTGACCATGGAACACCAGTTTCTTTTTTGTATGCCTCCACATAGACATTCGTTTTGGGTTCCGAGAGTAGCACGCACTGATAGCCCACCGAGTGACGAGGCCTCGGTGCAGGGCCCTCTTCCAATTGAGGCACCAGCAGAGGCACCAGTGGTACCATTACCCATTAGTCCACCGATTCCACCAGCACCAATAGCAGAGGGTGCACACCGCTTGAGCACTTTTCATGAGTTCCAGCACCAGAGGCCACCCAAGATCAGGAGAGAGACAGACCCACATGCAACTAAAGATTGGTTGGAGGCAGTAGTGAGAGTATTCCGACTGGTAGGTACACCAGCCGATCTCATGGTGATCCTTTCTGCCAGCATTCTATGGGTTGTTGCAGGAAAATGGTGGATCTTGTTGCTTCAAGTTCAAGACGAGGTGATGCTTCTTTAGGTAGACTTCAAGATCTTGTTCCGGGAAGAGTTTGTTCCAGCGAATCTTCAAGTAGTGCGCATACAGGAGATTATTCATCTGCATTAGGGTAGCATGGTTGTAGCTCAGTACTCATGGAGGTTCACTAACCTCTCACGCTACTCCACAGATATGGTGTAGGACCCATTCTTCAGGGCCTAGACCTTCATGCAGGGACTCTAGCGGGAGATCAGGGCTTTGATGATATCACTTAGCATCCTGACGAAGGCGAGGGTGTTAGAGTGATCCCTCTTAGTAGAGATTTTTCTTACTGAGTAGTCACAAGTAGTGAGACCCACCACTAGTTGTCACGTAGTGGAGTCTTATGCAGCTGGCAGTAGACAGATGTCACAGAGGTCCAAGAGGACCAGATCTACTGGTGTATGACCGCATGACTCAGGATCGGTTGTGTGGGGCACCCCAGGTGGAGCCCATCATGATATGAGTGGGAAGTGTTACACATACAGCAGTAGGGTCACATGGATCTTGCCTATTTGACCCATCATACCGATGATTAGCAGATGGTCAAAGGATCGTCTAGATAGAGACAAAGATTCGACATAGGAGGTCCAAAGGGAGAAAGCAGACATGGAAGAGGAGCATTCCTTGTAGTTGGCAGTGGGCGACAATTCGAGATGTTACCGCCACCACCAGGAGGTCCACCCCGACCCGAGGGAGCAGGTGGACAGGGGCGATATCATCTCCAAAAAGCTATGTCCTATGATCACAGTGCTCCATAGATGATACGAGGTACGATCTGTGTCTATTCTACATTATCTACAGCAATTATAGAAATAGGTACCAGTCATTATTTTATTTCCACTACCCTCAATCAGAGCTCGGAGATTCCATCACAGATGTTGGCTAAATCCTTATGGAAAGATATTCCTATGGGAGCAGATTCGACGATTACGCACCGATTCTGGTAGTGTGATCATACTCTAGGAGGCGAGAGCTTTGGCTGGGATCTCTTAGTACAACATCGAGGCCTTACGATGTCATCTTGGTTATGAATTAGTTTATATGAAATCAATTCATAGATTGACTGTATTAGGTTCAAAGTGCGGTGTGTCCGCACAGATGGGACCAGGTTTACCATCACTAATGAGTTGGGTGCCTTTTCATCACTGTATATACTTACCCAAAGTAGAGAGAAGCTAATCACTCATTAGTTGGAAATCCATACCCTCTGCGAAGTGGTTGTGCAGAGTCTGATCTATCCTGTAGTGGTGGAACAGTACACTGATGTCTTCCCTGATAATGTTTCGGGTCAACTTCTTCATAGAGAGGTGGTCTTTTACATTGACTTGTACCTTGGAATGACACTAATATCTACACGAGCATATCATATGGATCCCACAGTGCTTCATGAACTACGGGTACAGCTAGAGGACTTGCATGGGAATGGATTCATTCAACTCAATGTTTTACCTTGGCTAGCCCAAATTTTGTTCTCCATGAAGGCGGATGGGAGCTTGAGGATTTGTGTTGACTATCAAAGCCTAAATCAAGTGGCCATGAAGAACATGTACCCACTTCTGAGTATAGATGATCTCTTTGATTATTTCAAAGGAGCATGTTGGTTCTCAAAGATAGACCTCAGATCAGGCTATCACCAGCTTAGATTGTGAGATGAGGATGTGAATAAGATGGGTTTTAGATGTAGTTATGTTAATTATGAGGTCTTGGTTATGCCATTTGGTGTAATGAATGCTCCATCAGTGTTCATGGGACTCATGAACATGATATTTCAGCCATACCTAGATCGCTTTGTAGTAATCTTCATCGACCACATTCTGATCTACTCGAATACTGAGGAGGAGCATGCCTATCATTTGCAGGTAGTTCTGGACACACTCTGAGAGCACCGGCTTTATGGGAAGCTCTCGAAGTTCTAGTTATGGATCTGAGTGGTTCACTTTCTAGGACATGTCATATCAGAGGCTGGATTTTCAGTGGATCTATTGAGGATTGAGGTGGTACTTTCTTGGGATCCAGTCAGGAGTGTGACGGAGGTATGAAGTTTCATGGGTTTTGCTAGATACTATCAAAGATTTGTACCAGATTTCTCCAGATTTGCAACACCACTATCATACTTGATTAAAAAGGTTCAACCCTTCATTTGGATGGAGAGATTCCAGTAGAGTTTTCAAGAGCTGAGGTAGAGGCTGACTAGTAACCCCCATCTTCAGGATTCCAGAGGAGGGCGTAGGGTATGTAGTCTACTGTGATGCATCAGGGACTTTGCTCAAATGTGTCCTATTGCCGGAGTGAATATTTATAGCATATGGTTTGCGAAAACTGAGACAAAATGAGCAGAACTACACTAACATGACCGGGATTTTTTATCAGTGGTCTTCTCCTTGAAGTCGTGGTAACACTACTTGATGGATGAGAACTTTGCAGTGTACTCTAATCACAGGATTCTCACGTATATCTTCTCTCACAATTTCCTAAACATGAGACAACGACATTGTCTTGAGTTCCTCTAGGATTATGACTTCATGATAGTCTATACTCCTGGGAAGGGGAACATTGTAGCAGATACAATAATCAAGAGGTCTGTTATACAGCTAATAGGCGAGGCGATGGAGCAGCTGGCCTCTTTTCATATATCCTTTATAGATATAGATGGAGTAGCTTTTATTTAGTTTCTTACAGTCATTCCCCTCTTCTTCAGTGAGTCAGGGATTCACAGCATGGGGACACTGACTACGAGGCTCGACGTTCTCATATATCCACCATAAATGCACCTAATGGATTTTTTGATGGTGGGGAGCGCGTCATCTTCATCAGATCGTGTACCCTAGTACCAGTGTCACTTCAAGAGGATGTTTTGAGTGAGTTCCACACATCCCCTCTAGAGTTACATCCATGAGTGGATAAGATGTACTAAGAACTCTAACAAAAGAACCGGTGCATGGGAATAAAGAAAGTAGTTATAGAGTTTGTCTCTCAATGGCTCACTTTTTAGCAAATGAGGGTGGAGCATCAGGTACCAGCAGGCTTGGTTCAGTATTTGAAGGTACCAGAGTGGAAGTGGGATGGGATATCTATGGACTTCATGACAGGACTTCCATGTACATCTAGGATACATGACTTGATTTGTATGACCATCGTCCGACTCACCACAACGGCCAACTTCCTACCGATCAGAGAGAAGGGTTGATTACAGAGTTTGGGACACCTCTATGTGGAAGAGATTTTGTGGGTACATGGTGTAACCTTATCGATTGTCTCAGATTGTGTTGCATGTTTCACTTCACGGCTATGGAAGGGGTTGTTGGAGGCTTTCAGGAAACATCTTCGTTTGAGCACTGCCTTCCATCCTCAGACGGATGGCCAGATAGAGCAGATCATTCAGAACCTCGAGGACATGTTGTGTGCTTGTGTCCTCAACTTCAGTCATAGCTGGGAGGATCACTTTCCATTAGTTTAGTTCACATAAAACAACAGCTATCACTCCACCATTAGGATGGAACCTTTTAAGGCATTTTACAAGAAACCTTGTAGTTCACCTTTATGATTGAATAACATATGTGAGTCAGTACTCGTGGGACCAGAGATGGTATAAGTTACGATAGATAAGGTGAAGATCATCTAGGAGCAGTTGAAGACTGCATAGAGCAGGTAGATGTCTTATGCCGATAGGAGACGAAGACCTCTGGAGTTCGAGGTGGCATACCGATTAGCCCTTACACCTCAGTTGCACCAGGTGCATGACTTCTTCCACATATACCATATTTGGAGATACGTGCATGACCATTCCCACATCATCATCCATAGAGAGTTGGACATCGATGATGGGGCGACTTTTATGAAGGTTCAAGTAGATTTTGAGGATTGACAAGAGTAGGTCCTTCATGGATGGTTGTTACCTCATGTGTGTGTTAACTAGAAACATGGGAACCTCCAATTGAGCACATGGGAGTGGGATTCTCAAATGTGTGCTCAGTACCCCCCCCCCCCACCTTGTTCCCTTAGTATGAGTTGTGTCTTACGAGGACATGAAGCCCTGGGGTTGGGGGAATGTAATGACCCAGAATTTCTATGTGATTTTTTTTAATTAAATGGGAATTCTATGAGTCTGTGAAAATTTATCGGGTGCGATTCTAAGGCATGGAGTTCCCGAAATGAATTCCTGAACTTCTTTTTGGGTATGTTCAGTAAATTTTCGAGTGTGTTTTTCTAACATTTGAATCGTTGCTCAGAATTGAAAACTGAGGGCACTGTTGAACTCGCAGCATCGGTATTCGCTTAAGAAGACCTTCAACTCAACCACAGTAAGTCAAGAGTGAATGATAGTTTTTGGGTTTTCATGAAAGAATAAAATAAAAATAAAATTGTTTAATATGTTTAATTTTATTTTTATTTTGAAACATCTAGGTGGATGTTTCATAGGTGGGGACCACCAGAACTAAACCTCCCATGAAGGTTATGGTTGTGGGGACCACCTGAACTAACCTCCCATAAGAGGTTATGGTGGTGGGGACCACCCGAGGCATAAGACCCCTTTAAACTTCCCACTTAAATTTTGGGAAGTCTCTTTAACTTACCCTTGTTTAATTATTCCACCCCCTTAATTAATTATTCCAACCACTATGTAATTAATTACTTCAAATTGAAATTGTGCCAACAATTAAAATTTGGGAAATATATCATAAGTTGGGTTCTTTTCATTTGGTGGAATTGGGATAGGAGAAATATTTGGAGGATTAGAGTTCTCCAACAAAAAACGTTCCTCCAAAGAACAACACTAACTTAGATTCTGACTTCTTCCACGGGACATTTGTTGATGAGGAACATCTTCAACCTTAACGAACTGACGATTGAGGAAACGTCAACATCACCAACATCTGTCTTTTCCCAATGACATCATCTCCTTCCCCACAGAAAATCGTCAATGAATTAAATGAACAATCCAATGTAGGGGTTTGTTTTTGTATGATTTTTTTCCATGAAGTTTTAGGGTGGTTGCTTGAAATTTTTCTCTCTTTATGTTCATTGTAATTCTTCGTAAATAAAGATGGAAATATAGCTGCTTGTTACTGCTCTAATGTAGAGAGTAGAGGCCAAAAAAGAAGGCACATCCTCTCCGCAAGCCTTATGGTAAATTTTTGATCACAATGGAGGAACGTCTATAAACAATGGTGGGGTAAGGGAACGGCGGCTGACACCACCAGCGGCCACGATGAAGGCGCTGGTGCAACAGCGCCAGCACACCACCACCACCGTCCTGCGGCCTCCGCAACCCATGGCACCGCCGTCTGCGGCCAAACCCCGCAGTCATGCCACCACCGCCCCATGGGAGGTCCGCCGCCCCATGGCTGAGCCGCTACCTCACATCCATACTCATATTTCCCTACAGTCGGGCCGCCGCCACATGGCCGAGCCAACACCCTCCGCGGCCGAGTAGCCACCCTCGGCCTCTGCCCCTCCCATCTGAGCCGCCTCGGACATGGCTGAGAGGCCCTGCAACCTTGTGAAACCCCCTGGCCGAGCTTCCCCGTGGCCTTCACCCTCCCGATCGATCCACCCTGCACCCTTGCGGAACCCCCACGGCGGAGCTGCCGTTTGCGGCCGAGCCGACCCGCGACCTCTGATGCCCCACGGCACCCGTGGCCTCTGTGACCCCTCCTGGCCCTCGCAGCCTGCCGGACCACCCAGCTGGCTGAGCCACACCACACCCTGGGTCAAGCTGAACTTGGTTGACCCAGGCCAGGTCGGGTTGGGTCAGTCTGAACCGGTTGGACCGGACCCTGACCTGATACGATCATATACTTTACATGGGCCAGAACATTGGCACCAGAGGTCCATTTGACAAACCGTCAGTGGTTCTGGAAATCTCATAGAGAGAAGGTCCCTTTGAGGATACCCCACTATAGTTTTGGGTAATTTTGATCCACTCTAGGTTGTATCGAGCATGAATCCAATCGGGCCCCCATTACTAAAAGGCCAATAACTCACAGACTGGGTGTCCGATTGACGCACCGTCTATTGCGTTGAGACCCCTATGACATGGTGGAACATTGACATACTTCTTCGTGGGACTTTTTAGTAGTTTGAGTATCAACCAGTGACATGTGGAGCAGATTCTCTCGGAGACGATCAGGCTTAAATCAGAAACCTTTTAGCTGGCTGTGACGAGAAAATTGAATAGCGATCTTCTGTGGGATAGCTCTAAGAGATCATATATGGGTCATATCTTAGAGATCATGTGTGGGTCAGATTCTAGAGATCCTATGTGGGTCATCTCCTAGAAATATTGTGTGGGACAGCTCCTAGAGATCTTCTGCGGGTCAGCTCCTAGTGATCATGTGGGGGTCATCTCCTTACAATTCTTTGTGGGTTAGCTCCTAGCGATCCTTTGTGGGTCAGCTCCTAATGGCCCTATGTGGGTCAGCTCCTAGAAATCCTGCATCGGTCAACTCCTAGCAATTCTGTGTGGGTCAGATCCTAGCGAACCTATGTGGGTCAGCACCTTGCAATTATGTGTTGGTCAGATCCTAGTGACCCTTTGTGGGTAATCTTCATTACAGAGTAAGATGATTCATTAGTTACATCTAATCATCTATACTACTGTACTTAAGTTATACATAGTGTGATCTGAGTTCATACATGTGTAGTACATTCTTTTTGGTAATACCTTTGTGGTATTCCTTATTTTGTGGAATTGTTTAGCTTTGGCTTCTAGGTTGGACCTAGTGTTTTTCGTCATGTTTGAGAAGGGAATAATTGATAACTTTGGTATATTCATAGGAATATACCAAATTAGGGTTTATAATTGATTTCAGGCTTTGAGGATTATCCTTTTTGGATTTTGTGAGACCTTGAGGGTCTCAGGGAACCTATTGAGTATCATTATACTCACCCCTGCACGGGTTATGCTGGCACATTGTTGTGTTTGGTGCAGACGACTGAAAATGCTGATCGAGGAAGAGGGTACCAGAACTAGACAGTGCTCAGAGGTGGACCATATGTGTGTCTAAATGCAGAGGAGACATGTGGACATGGAGTGTTGAGGAGGCGATCTGTACCTACCATTCAGGTAGGAACCTCAAAAGACAACATAATAGCTACTTCCCTTTTTCTTCAGTTGTATTGCTCTTCAGTTTTACTTGTACCTTTACTGCTGGGTTTGTATCTGGCCCCTTTACTTACTATACTCACTCGATCTATTATTCAGTTTAATTATGTTCATATCTTGTTGTGTTCTTGGTTGTGTGTGATTACAGGTAATAATGGTAATGCCTTACCTGTTTTAGGGACTATGCATTTTGGTGATAGTCGCCAGCCCCTGTCCTATGGATGGCGAGCTTAGGGTAGTCACGGCATGGGCCCCAGGGGACAGTTTGTGACACAAAATTAATGTTGACCTCTTTATGGTGTGCTATAGCTGAGTCTATGAAAATATTTTTCCATTTGGGACACTGATTTTGAGGAGGAAATATTCTTATGTTCCCTCAATGACCAAATTTAGTTCTTAAAATCTCATGGTTCTCATAAATATAAGAAGTGTAAAATGGATTTTAATTCTAGATGTTCAATGGAAAAATATCATAGGGGTAAAAAACTCTGTCGTCCCACTTTTCAAAAGCATGGGAAGGAGCATACTGAAAAAACCCAAATGGGGACTGAGAATTTATTTATGTGTGGGAAGAAAGAGAACCTAGCTATAAATTGGTAATGGGATAATCCCACCATTATTTTAGAAGAAAGAAATATCTTAATCCATCATCATCCATTTCTCCAATGACTTAATAACAAGGAAAGGGATACTATGTGTATCCATTCCCTAATCAAAGGGTTGTTGATGACAATCGATGAAAACAACGTCAAAGGCTTAGAGAAAAATGTAAAGGTGTATTCCATCACAACATCCAAGGAGGATCTAGAATAATAATTCTTCATATGTATGCTAGTTATTAATTCAAGGATTGAGAATATACTATATTATTTTGGTTCTATGAATTTGTTCCTATAATGCATGTTTACTAGAAAAACTAAAACAAAAACGTAAAACATGGAACTTGAGTTATCAGTGAAGATGTAAAATGGATTAACTGTTGCATGCAAATCATATAACTCATCCACAATCATAATTTATTGGATGAATATTCCTGAAAAACTTTTGATATGCCACATAATGTAATTTAATTCTATTCTGGTTATGAGTTGGATTTACCTATGTATATTCAAAATAAAATTTTGATAGAATTAAATCACCCTATGTATAATGAATTCCCATATTATTCTATACATGTTTAATGAGGAGGATATATCTTCCTTTGATCCAACATCTCATTCATTGAAATTATTTCCTTGCGATAATTCATTCCTATCAAAAATTATTCATACAAAAGGAAATGTCATCCTTTATTACATTCCCATTATGAGGGAATGGGATTATGTGTTTCCTGAAGAAATTCCTAGTATACCTATTATCCCTGAGGTTTATGTTATCGACTGATCTCTTACACAGAGGTTTATAATAACCAAGACTCTATTTAGAATGTATTTTACTAAACATGGGGAGATTAAGAAACAATTACATGAGAATATGAATAATGGGTCTTTACACTCAAGTGCATCATTGTGTAGTGTAACTATCCATTTTTTCAGGAATAAGGGTAATTCAATTCTCCCATAAATTGATTATCAGAATCTTAATAAGATCATGATAAATAAAAATTATCCCTTAGAATTTATTTATTACTTATTTGATTAGATATGTGGAATGTACTACATCTATAATGCAGATCTTCAATCAGGATATTATCACGTAATGGTGAGGAAAGTGGATATCCCCAATATGGAATTTCATATAAGGTACAGGAACTAAGATTTCACAGTGATTCTATTTTAAATACTAATTACCTTGAAATAATCATTGGAATGATGGATAGATTATTAGGGATTACCTTGAATAATTTTCTGTATTCTTTATATATTATATTCTTATATATTCCATAATAATGGAGAGATATTTAGAGAATTTAAATATTTTACTAAGGACATTAAAGAGTTAAATTTTATATGCAATGTATAGAAAAAATTACATTTTCAATGATAATGTAAATTTTTTGGGGTATTTTATCACTAATATGGGGATATATATGGACCCTAAAAAAAGAGGTAGTCAAAGGATGGTTAAGACCAACAACTATGATAGAAATTTATTTTTCATTTATTATCAAGGTACTAACATCGATTTGTGATAAAAATCTCATTATTTTCAACCCCACTAACAAAGCTTACTTGTAAGGGAGCCATTTTTTATAGACTAATAAATGTAAAGAAATGTTTAATTATTAAGAGGATAGTAACTACACCAGTGCTAAGATTACTAAATCGTGATGAAGTATTTGTGATATACATTGATTCATACAAGAATATCTTCAGTTGTGTATTCATGTAATGACCCCAAAGGTTTTAAAATAAATTTAATTTTTTAATTAAAATATTATTTATTATTGAATCAAGTTATAGAAAAAACAAGAACTAATGTTTTTATTTTGGAACATTATATGGTTTTTAAAATATAAATGATCATTAATGATCATAACCACAAATAATATACTAATTTTATAATGTCAATTAATATTATTATATTAATTGATATGATAAAATCCATTTGACACTAACACTGCAAGTGATGGTATCTATTGGCAGGATTATACCCAATGAATCTCATTTATTAGAGCCTCTAAGGGAGATAGTATCACTATGAATCTCCCATAAATAATAAATAAGACATTAAAAAAATTAAATAATGAGATAAATTATTTAGTGGAGAGTTTAAAGCACATGAAGATCATGACAAAAAACCTGATTATCGAACCACCCTAAGAAAAACGATCTATCACACACCTTATACATACGGAATCCATAGCTGAAATAAAGGGCTTTGTATTTGCACCCAAACAGTTTGATTCTATATTTTACTAATAAAATTATTATTATATTTATAACTTTTGCTTTTACTTTATATATTTCTAAATAATGAATGTGAAAAAAAATATTTAATTTATTTGATGACAGAGGAATCAAATTTTTTGGAAAATATATAGATTCAGTCAAGGTATACTTTTGATGAATTTTGGAATTTTTTATGTATATTATATTTTAATAAAATAATTTTATGATAAAATATTTATTAATTATATATGATAATATAAATTTATGAAGTAAAATATAATTTATAAAATAGTATCAAATCTCCTATTTTAAAAAACAGGTAAATTTCAATAAAAATTTATTTTATGATTTAAAGTAGTATATTCACTTATTTAGAGAATTATTTTGATAAAATAAATACTATTTTTGAAAACCAAATGTTTAAATTATCAAACAGTGAGTTTTTATTAATTTTTTACGACTATGGAATTTTTGGGGAAAATTAAATATGGTATAAACATATTTTTTGTAATATAACATCATAAAATCGAAAATTTGATGTAATAAATATTATATATAGTATCCTCAACAAAAATTATGTGTCCCCTTTAAAATAATTTTTTTTTATGTTATTTGATTAATTTTTAAAATTCATAATTAATCCTCTAATACCAATATTATATTTTATAGATATTAAAATTAATTCGTCATAAACATGACTCACTTCGACATCACTAAGAGGGTTATATTAATAAGTTATTTTCCTATAATTATAAAATAAATAATACAACTCCACTTCAGTAGAAGACACCTAAAAAATATTGTAGTGTTTGTTGTTTTGATTAAATTATCTAATAGATTCTAGAAAATATGTTTGGGAATTAATAAATAAATATTCTCTCTTTCTCTATATAAACCCACCCAACCTCCGAATAATATTCGCTAAAAGCCCATATATCATAATTTTACTCTTCCTTTACATCTCTATATCCCCCCTTTGTTCCCCCAATCACTTATTAAGATCATAAAATTATTTTATAAGTTCCCTCTCAAGGTAAGGGATCCTCTTGATCTCTTTTATATTCAAAACCATTTTAAAATTTCTCCTATTGATTTCCAATTTTTTATAATGGGCTATTTTTTAACATACCTAATACATAAATTTTGACTTTAAAATGACTATACACCCCTGTTACTCTAATTAACTCCTCCCATGAATTATTAGGTACCCCCATTATACTACTCAAATTATCCTATGATTTACCATCCCAAACATTGGTATTATAAATACCTATCCCCATTTCCACTAAAGGTTGTTCATAGATATATACATAAATATAATTGATCATGGAATTCCTTGTATGTATCCCATACACCTTAATCTGGGTAATTAATTTAATTAAATACGTCATTATTTTTTGTTATCAATGACGCACATTTACGTGTGTACATTATCTGAATGTAATAGGTGGGCCGGATATTATATATCCAACCAATGCATTAGGTAATATATTTATCTAATGATATTACATGTGTGGTGTAAGTGTTTTTATACTAAGAAAAATGTTTTATGTTTTCTTTTTTTATCCTTTAAATATATTTAATATCTCATGTTTTATCTTTTCACAAATTTTTTATGTTTTTGTTTTTTTATAATGTAATATCCAGCCTAATTATTCAAGATTGTGATTTGAACCCTCTTAGGCCACATTGATATCACTCTTAGATCATATTTATTTATTTAAAAATTCATATAATTTTTTTATTACCTTAATGTGAATTATATCTCAACCTTTTATTTTGTGCATCCCCAAGTTAACCTATAGAGGTTTAGAAGAATGGATTAATTTTAAGAGTATGTTATAGAAGTATTAAATAATGTACTAATTCTTATGTTTCATTTTTTTATGATATTATTACTAATTTTCAAATGAAACTCAACCTCACAATCTTCTATGTTGTTGTAATTTTTTGTTTATGAAATAATTTATGAGATTAGGTGTGTAAAAGTTATGGGTTCTCATACTAATACCCATGGTATGAAAAACATTTTTATTAATTTGAAAATATAGTTTCTTAATGTAATAGGCTAATTATAATGAGTATTCTCTCATGAAATATTTTCAAGTTCATTATAAAAAAATATAACTAATGTGACAACATCCATAATTATATGTTTCAGTCATTGTTGATAGTATGTTTTCTTTTCATAAGAGATATATTATTTATTTTCATCATAAAAAATTATATAGTTCATTATTCTATGATTTAACCAATATTTAGAATTGAAATTATTTATTTAAAAAATTTCCAATAGAACATATAATGCTTCAATTAATTCGTAATTTATAGTAAAATAATTCATATTTTAATTCATAAATATTTCCAACTCCATCATCCACAACCAAAAATCAAATGACACATTTTGAGGATTTGTAAACATGATTTCTAACATGGAATATATTATAACTATATATAATTTCAATTTTTACATCAATAATTCTAAATATGGAGAATGAATAATTTATCATTCTCATGTACTATAGTAAAATCTTACAACATACATAATGAACACCACAATAGTATTAATTAAAAAAATCAATTTTTAAATAACAAGTTATGCAACTTGTTGAGTAAATGAAATTATTTAAATCATATATATATTTTTCAATACATTAATAGTATCACTCTTGTGATTTTTTTTATACCTTCAAATATGGTATGTAATTCATTGTGATCCCATTACTAAAAAAATTAAAAAAATACCTCTTTGAATTCATTTTTCTCTAAATATTTATCACATCTCAAATATACATGTTTTGATTGCAATCAAACATTTACATTTATCAATCATTAATTTATATTTAATAAATATGGATTTCATCATTTCACCTATATATTTTCTTGAAAGTATTTTACAACTGATGAATTAATGAGTACAATGATTCCATAATATCCACTTAAAAATATAATCCACACACTTTTCTATGGAAACCATGATGTCATACTCACACAAATAACTGAAATCAATTTTGAGTAGAAATGTATCTATATGAATGAAGAAAACATAAACATAATTTCAATAATCTATATGATTTATCACTCACTAAGGGTCTGTGAATCCTCAATATTTTTGTATAGTTGTATGATTTTGTGGTGAGAACCTCCCACTAGGAATAGCCCATGTATTTTATCCATTACTAATGACAATATCAGTCAAATCGTAACCCCTTTTTAAGAGGTTGTTAATCAATTTTATCCGAATAAAAACATTATATAGGTAAACCCAAAAGATAAGGGTGTAGTATTTTTAGACATCAATTTGATAGATTTTGGATCCAAAAAGGACACCTTGTTCAAAATATTTCTTGATTTTTTGTCAGGATTATTTCAATAATTAATGAACATTATCTACTACATGGAAATTATTAAGAATATGAAAAAGACTACATGGTGTTTCATTATTATACCAAAAACCAAAATCTTAAGTTATTATAAGAACTTTATGTGGCTTTCTAGTTTTTTAGGGAACAGAGGAAGAGATCTTTCATAGTTTCAAGTCTTTTATTATGAATAATCCATCATTTTTTGTACTATAAGTAGTAATATATCATCGCTAGGAGTGGTAATTCATAAAGCTTCCATTTTTAAAATATTTGGATCCACCCTCACATTTTACAGTTTATTTACATAATGAATTCATCAATTATATAATAACTATATATATTTATTATATCCATTATAAACATGTCTTGCAATGATATCTTTTGAAATGTGGAGGTGCAATTATATTTTTATCAGGGAAAATTCAGGTGATGGCATTCCATATATCTTAGAATGGGAGGTTTAATGATGTAACGTATAAATATGATAACTAACATACCTTTCTATTCAATTTTAAATTTTTATCAGCTCATACTCTGATAAATAACATCATTTAAGGCCCAATAATTCAATAAATAGCATTTTAAGTGAAATTAACTCAATAAGACTTTAATGGTAACTCAATATGGTGTGGTTCACTTACACGTATGTTATTTATGACCATGTACACCTGACATAAAATATTTGTGTGCTAGTGTGCATCAACACATCATAGATTCCCCTTTTTCCCATATGAATCATTCATGAATTGTTTTCCACCACATAAATCTTATGTTTTGTATAGAATTAAACCTACACATCATTATGAGGCCCAAACATTCACATAAATAAAAAAATTATATATAATCAGCTCTTAATAAATAACCATTTATCAAATTTCATTTGTTTACCTTCATATAATATTTTTCTTAAGGAAACCTTTTTGTGAATATGTTTTCTAAATGTGTTTAAAAAATATTCTATGTAAATACCTAATTTTTTATAGTACCAATATTTTGAAAGATCTATCATCATGAAGAAAATTCTCCTCATTTATAAAGGTACACCACAATATATGGTTTCTTGTTGGGTATCCCCTTATATAAATGATTTCATATATGGGAAAAACAAGAAGAATATTTACAAAAAAAAACATTGAGTCTATATCCTCCTATTGGTTACTGAAAAACCATAATTATATATCCTCGTCATGTAATGAAACAAACATTACATAAAATTATATCCATTTCCTCAACACACAAGATTTTCATTGATTTGAGTTCTTACACTTTTTTCAGATAAAATTACCTTAATTAAATATCCATCACATTATCTTTAGACTCCATGAGTTGAGATACACCTCATGATTTCTCAGATAGAAATGATTTTAGGTACAACTCTTATTTTATAAAAATTAATTAAATAGGGATTATCATTTTGGATCGAAAAAATGACATCACTGAATTTATATGTCCCAATAACCCATAATGGGATAAATTTTTATAAGCCCCAAAATAAACCATTACAAGGCCCCCATCAACTAATAGTCATCTTCATATGACTTTAGAAATCTTGAATGCAGTAATGGATAAATATCCTTAAAAGAAACCATAATGGTCATTACTGCATTTGAATAAAATATTTGGTCTTCTATGTTAAATTTCAATGAACTTCATGGATTATGATTACCTTTATAGGGACACATTTGAATCCCAAAAAATGGTCCCAATTTCTTGATAGCAACACATTTATCTCCTTTCATTTCATCTCAATGCATCCCTTGATGGAAGACATTTCTATCATGCATTTATATCTTGATATAAACAATATAGTACCTAAATTCATTGACTGAAAGTGGTATAGTAAAATCTCCTTTTGTAGTTTCCTCTTATATTCATGTTATTTGTTAATCATTTTCTCCAAAAGGGAAACCGGTACTGTTATAAGAAGGATTTTATAAAATTTTGATAAATATATTAGAGTCTTATATTAGACAACATAACCCAATTTTGGATGACCTGAACTATAATTCCCTCATTTTATTCCATCATCACTAAACAAGGAGATATAGTGGTTTCCCACTTTTTGAATAAAGGAGAACAACATGATACCAAAATACCTAAAACATGTCCATAAAAAACATCCAAAATATTCATTTATCACCAAAAATACTATGTTCATATATAATACTCAAGAATAAATTTCTCTCGAAATAACTATCATTCTAACATAATATTCACCAACTTTCATGATAAAACAAAATAGTTTAATATCATCAATGATATAAATTTTCTAACCCCTTAGGATTTGTTTTATATATATATTGAAAAAACATAAATTTTTATAATAAAATTTTAAATCTTTCAAACTCATATTTTCTTTCATATAAATATCATTAAAATTTTAAATAAGGAATATTGATTTGTAATAAATATGGTAAATCAAAAATTATAAATATTATATTATAGATAGTTGAATTTAATTATATTTTGTCATAGATTCTCAAAAAAATATTTATGTATACTATATACCATGAATTTATTTGTATTATACTTTTATTAATTGATATTAATGGGTAGATAAAATACCATTAATTAAGGTATTCTATCAAAAGAAATCATTTTATCCTATATGGGATAGAGCATTTATGAAGACAAAACATGTTACAAAAAATTATTAGTGTGCTTATAATCTATCTGATTATCCATAGCTTCTATTCATATATAACTTTTATATATCTATATTCATTAATGGAAGAAAATTCTAATATTTTATAAAAAACATAATTCATCACCGTTTTATTAAAAAATCCTTTATCTCTCTAAATCCTAACAAACCCTATGGGAAGATTGAAGTTATTTTGTATTATAATAAAGTACAATTTCTATAAAATCTTACCGAATCAATACATTGATTATTTTATAAAACCATATTTTTTCATTAATTTATCTAATTATTTGTTTTCTCTATGTAATTCATATACATTTTGATGATATTTTTTAAAAATAAAAAATTCAAACATAATACATAAATTCCGTACTACTAAATTAACTCATCTCAAATAAGATATATTTATGATGGAATAAATTTTAATATTTATAATAAAATTTTCTTGTGCCTTAAAATTTCAACTATGTTTATCAAGCCCTAATCATCGTAATAATTAAATATCTATAACACCCAACCCACATCTCATGTGTTTTATTTTCTATTTTATTAATTGATTATGATTATATAAAAAGATTTATTTTTCAGAGAATAACCCCATAATGATATTAAAAGATAAATTTAACTCTATATAGATAAAACTATAACAATAAAATGAATTTTTATTATATTATTAAATAATAAGATATTATTAAAATTTATATATCGGTGAATCCTGAAATTTTCAATACATAAAAACACAAAGTTAATATTACATAATAATAATATTATGGATTGAATAATATATTTATTATCAGAATAAAAAAATACTATAAATTATATTAAATAAACACATAAAATATGAGTTGGAAAGTACATGGATCAAATTATCCAATATAAATAAAACATTTAAGGATAGTTTATTAGAATGAAAAAATAATAGAATTATTTTTCCAATTGTTTATAAAAAAATATGGAACAGAAAAGTAAAAATAACTCAAATAGGCTTGTTACAATAATAATATGTCTACAGTGGTGCAAGAGGAATGATTACCATTGTATAATCATTTAAACTGGGAAAGGTATTTGTTTTCATAGTTCCATCATTTTATGTATTGTGATAATTAGGGGTTTCTTTTGGATTAGATGTATAATAGAAAAATTATATCATTTATATAGTAGGAAAATCATAGTAAATATTTCAAAAAACTAAAAACCAAAAAAAATAAAAAAAATACTTAATTATTATAACATGTTGAAAGTATAATAACATTAATTTTATTGTATATTATTTAAATAGTATTAATAAATAAAATAATTTACCATAATAATATTTTTATTTTGAGATAAAAAATTGGTTTAGATATTATAATAAATAAATAAGATGATTTTTGATGTATGGAATTTCTATTCAATACTAAAATATATTTCCTATTATTAAAATTTTTTTATGAATATTTTATTTAATTATTGTTATGAATGAAAATATTTTTACTATTTATATATGTTATAAGAATTAATAACAATTATAGTACTTTTAATAGTACTCAATAACAAACACATTACTTTTTAATAACAAAATTCATTGTTATATATTGTATTGAGCTAAGAAAAATGGTTTATTAAATTTCATATTTAAAAATAACCCAAACCATCACATGATACAAGTTATTATCCCAAATATTGAAATTAAATTAATTTTCTTAAAACATAAAAAATTAAATTTAAATACATGTTGGGGATTTTTTATCTAAAATAACAAAACTATTTTATGATCCCATATTTTTTCCGTGTGTATCTCTCTCTATGTTTTTTGTTAAAATTATTTTGGATTATTATTTCCTTTCATCTTAACCTTGATGGTTGTGTTTTAATTTTTATTTAATATTTTTTTAAATAAACATAGACTTGGTTTGTGAGGAAACTCGATAAAACTAGAGAGTATCCACATAGAGAGCCTTTGTTGGGATAATAAATTAAATTCCACAGATGTATGATTGTCTGAATTAATAGAGTCTATAAATAAATGGGTTATGTATTACCATATGTTCTTGTTATGTTGAGATGTCTTAAAATGGTTTCATGTTTTTCTAGGGTAATGGGATGAAAACCCATCTCCAGAACATTTACACTACATGTAAATAAATTACACATCAGGTAATGTTCAGTCAATATTAATATTCAAACAAGATGATGAGTTTCTCAGAATATCCCACTAAAAGGAATTACATACCGTGTAACTATAGTACATGTCATATAATTTCCCAACCTATAGTAGTAATTTATTTCATGCGTTGGAATTTTTTTCCAAATCACTTGCATATTTATCCTCTTGACCATAGGGCACCTTCTATGTGATTTTTGGGAACCACCCTTGATTCCAGATGTTATGAAAACACATCTAAACCCTAGTAAGTAGTTTTGGTTCATTTTACCACATACCTCCCTAGGTTATCAAGACATTGTTGTGTAATCTCTTGACAGTGTGGTACTCTTTTTATCGTGATCAAATTTGATCTAGGATCCTTCTTGTGATTGTCTTCACATTCTTACTTTTGGGTGTTTTCCATTGGAATCGATGTTTGATAAACTGTTAAATGTAGGGCGTATAAACCTTAAACCTATGGATTAATCATCACCAAGTATATGTACTATTTAAATTTCTCCAACATATTTTATGTAAAATAATTTAAATGAATAATTGGATTATTCCATGGAGTCCCTTTGTATAAAATTGGTTGTTAACTTTGCTTTTGGCTACCTTTCTAGTGAGGGAACTTGTGATTATAAATTAATTATTTCTTGTAATAATTTTTTTTATCCTGACATAGAATTTGGGTGTTTTATTGACAGGTAATGACCTTGGAAAGGCTAGATTATTGAAATGTTTGGCATGTTATTGGTTTAGAAACAAATGAAAATTTCTATATATAATTGAAAGATAAAATGTAATTTTCATAATGAACCCTTGATGATGTGATATTTTTATACCCTTATTGTGATGAAATATGTTGTGATTTCTATATTGAAATTCATATATAGGGCATTAGTCATGTTGAAATCCTGAAATACTTATATATAGCACTTGGCCCGGATTAAAAGTTGAAATAGTAATATACCGAGATTGACCCTGATTAAATGATAAAATTATTTTATACTAGTCTTGGCCCCGATTGAATCCAAAAATTACTATATACTAGGCATGGCCTAGAAAAATTATAAAATGCTTATATACAAAGGAAAACCTTAACAAAATGTTGAAATGATTTTATAGTAGATTTTTTTCCCAATACTTTTTTATTTATACCTTCATTATGAGGTTTGGTTTTACCATGGATATATGGTTATGGATGGAATGGATGTGAGATATTCGCAAAGAAATTCCATCATGAAATCTAGGTAGGTTCTATTTACCATGGATATATGGTTATTTTTGGCGTTGTTGTGAGGCATTCTCAGTGATATTATGGCATTGTGTCAAAAAAATTTATGTGGTATTAATTAAATCACATAATAATTAATACATTTGTTTATTGTATAATTTCTTAAACATATTATTATACAGGTTATATTTATACATGGTGGTGTCAACCTACTTAGTTATACTTACACCCTATTCACTCCATTATTGGGTACCCAACCAAATTGCATAGATGAATCATTGGACTAGGGAACAGGACCTTATTGTTGATTGTTGCTTGCTGGACAGGCTGAAGATTATAAAGAAGACTGACATGGGATTTGATAAAGGGGTATTTTGAGTCTATATATTAGTCTTCTAGTATTTTATATTGTATTATTTCTATCATGGCATTTAGTTATATTAAAACACATAATTAAATTATTCATTTACTGTCTATTGGATATTTTTGTTGTCTTTGTTGTCTGTATTACGTTTTATTATATAGTTTCCATTATTTATAAACACTGATATTCATTATGATATTAGATATTACATTATTCTTGACTCTATATACAGGGGTACAGTCTTTATACTATAAATATCAAACCCCTGATGCTAGTTAACAGCCTCTGGCATAAGTGGAGGAAAACATACGGCCTCGTAAGCAACCCTTTCTAGCCAACTGAGAGGGTTCTAGATTGGGGGTTGTTACAAAGTTGTATTATAGGACCATTTATGGTTTTTTTCTATACTATTTTGCAAATCTACAAAGGATTATTGGTTGTGTGAGGACTTTTTAATGAGATTCTAAATGGGAGTAGCTAACCCATGTATGGGGAAAAATCTACGTTCCCGTCGGTGGATTTTTGTTTATACTATTTTCTTGACAAAATTTTATTTATTTCACACTGAGTAATTCACATGTTATGTTAGGTTATTATTTATGATGTTATTGGGTCTTGAGATTTATACTCACTAATTATTATGGTGAGATATGTGTATACATGTATCATTATAAGAATATTGGGATATATTTCCATGCACTGTTCAAGATTGAGACATATTTATTTTCATGTGACTTATACTTTTATATTGAACTGTGATATGATATATTTGTTATATTTGAAAAATGAAGTAAATGAATTGTTAAGACATGCTAAAACACTTGTAACCCATGTATAGAGAAACTATTATTTAGTGGTGCTATATTGTATTCACTTGTTAAGGTTCACCATATTATTATATCTTGTGATCTAAGGACTGTGTATTTATTGAAGTGAAAATGCATCCTCATCATATTTGAGTTGAGAATCATGAGAGTGGAAATCAGCATTCTCATAATGTAGTTGAACCGAATCATCATGTAGTTATTGATGATCAGATAGATATTAAGCTTCATGGTTGCTTCCTAAGGTTCATGAGATTCATGGAAATATATATTGTTCACATAGTTCCATCAATTTCTAGGCTAATGATAGAGTTACAGCTACTTTATCTGGCTACATTTCCCAGGGAGGGAGGATCCTAGGTAGCAATGTTCTAGATCGATTCAATCTAGAAAATTATAAATCATCTTGAGACAATCAAAAATTAGAGTGTAGGTATAATAGTAAAAAGGAATAAAATGATAATGTAAAATAATACAGACCAACCTACATAATCTATGTCAATTTTTGTACATGAATTTAAATTAATTTTATACCAAATTAAATCATTATTTGTGGAATATTTCAGATGTATCAAGTATCAATCTTAAGTGGGACAAGACCCACTAACATTTACCATGGCGTCTTGTTCAGTTCCATATATCTCATCCATAGAAAAATAAATATAATATTGACCAACATGGTCCAAAAAACCAAGGCCAAGAAATGTTGTATCCTCTTCATGTTTGATGAGCCTCTCTAATGTTACTCAGTAATAGCATTGGGGGAGTCCAATTAAAAAATTAATGGTTTTCCAAGAAATATGGATCCAATGTATTAATTCAAGGAATCCAATGTAAATGTATCATTTGTTTTATACGGTGATGTCAATGTTATTCAACATGAAGTTCCCCATGTCGGATTGACAACTAAGAGGGTAGAGGTGAATCAGTTTTTTCTCTTTATAAATTCCCTTCATTTTGAATTCATCCCCTAAAAGATGTTATGTTTTTCAATACACTCAATAATATCTATGAGTTTGGGTTCTTTTGGAGTAGTAAAAATAGTAAGTGAATCAAATAGTATTTACAAGACTCGTCTTAAATATCTACTCCTTGCCATGTTGGTTATACACTCCAACTAGGATTATATTCTTATTTCAATTATAATAACAGTCCACACAAAATCACTATGTATATCTACTAAATTTTCAAAGGTGGTTATTTATACTTCTTCCCATAGTGTTACCATAATCCACATTAACCTACTCTAGAAACCATATAAGTGACTACTACTGCTGAATCACACAAGAGACATCTACTCTAGCTCCAATCGAAGAATTCCACCTTTATTCAAGGTTGAACCACGTCTGGATGATTAATAGATCTTCCTCCATAAGCTCTTTGAATCACACAATCTTGTAAACCTTCTCATGTACCTTTTAAACTCTATAGGTCTTGATAACAAAGCTTATATTAGCTATTCCAAATCAGTTTCTTTAGAGAAACTATTATATTACTGTAATTAATTCTTCAACTAATGAAGAAACTCCCCAACATAGATGTGTTTATGGGTCCACACAAATATTTTTCAATATTTTATGTAATAATAACTCTTACACAATCTCAAATCAATTCCACATCATATATGTGCTTAATTTCATCCTAAAGAGAATTATTTTGGGAAACTCTAGAGTTCTTCTCAGGTGCATGATCATGCATGAATGCATAAATGTTGTTTCCACTACCTTATTTTTTTCTTTTAATACACACAAAATTCACACATATTTTTTATTCCATTAGTTTTGGTTCAACACATATGTGTCATACATGTGTACATTAAAATCCTTCGCACAATGTTCTATGTGAATTCACACTTCCTTCTTGGTTCTCAATGCATGCATTGCCTATATCGTGAAATAATCACACCAAGGGAATTGGTATAAAACCCTATTTATCTTCTTCTTAGACACATAACTAAATGGGTTTTAGCATCTTATACACATAAGACCACTGTCATGGTACTAATTATATATGTATATTGTTTCATGGTTATCTCATTCCCTTCAAATAAGAATAAATACATACATGTTCTTAGTGATACATGAAAACCAGGATATATACACTAAGGGTATCATACTACCTCATGTGGATTCACAGAACAATTTCTCCATGAAGCTCTTTCAGGATTGAACATCACTTATCAAAGAAACCTTGGATTTATCATCTCTTTCATGTAAGAATATCATGAGGAGGCATTCTTCTTTGTTGAATGGAAGCTATTCGCAGTGCTATATTTTTCTTGCAAGAAATTTGAGCATTCTAAAGGTATCTGAAGGCTCAAAAAGTCTTTATCCTTTACTTTTTATAGATTATGAAGACTACCTCATCACATAGCCTCATAATATCTATTTAATCTATAATGAAATTCTATTAAATATTTCATGTAATAACTTCCTCAAGGCTCTTGATTCAATTAGGATATCTCAAGTTGGCACTAAATTTCATGGTTTATCAGATTCAAAAACATCCTCTATAGTGAAAAATATTGTTTCATGCAATGGAAATTTCATGCTCCACATTAATCCAAGATTAAACTCTTTATGATTTATTGACCTCCTACAACTAAAATATTTAGTTTATTCATATCCCATTCATCGAGTTCTATCACAGGAATTCATAGTTAGCATGAATGCATGATGATTTGAATACTAATTTACTCTTCAACATG
The DNA here is from genome assembly GCA_963277665.1 of Viscum album. Taxonomy (NCBI): domain Eukaryota; kingdom Viridiplantae; phylum Streptophyta; class Magnoliopsida; order Santalales; family Viscaceae; genus Viscum; species Viscum album. The sequence goes on along the minus strand of OY728145.1, from coordinate 1,229,370,975 downwards.
ATAATAGAGTAACAATTCAGATTTTAGGCTTGATAAAAGTTGATTTTTCATTTTTTGAAGCACTCTACAAATTCTTGAAAATATGATGGAAGGTGATGATCAATGGCTTGATCAGATGGCCCATGTTTTTTATGGATTTTTAAAGCATGGAAACAGTACCATAGAATTATTAGTACCATATCAAGAATTTCCATTAGTCAAGGTCATGGTATATTACTCAATTCATGAGGCTAACTACATAAAATTAATGACCACCTCTAGTACCACCTCATATTGGCTCTCTTTACTTCCATGCCACCCTAAATGGTTTCCCCTATGAACCATTTTGTCTCTCTGTGGCATGCTCTCTATATCCACTCTGTTGCTAGAATGAGGTTGTTTCCTCTGGTCATGGCCAACTTTCAGATCCATCATGTGGTTGGGGTCAAGCTGGCCTTCAGTTTCTTATTGGAGGGAAATATTTTTTATACAAGTCTGCATTGCATATACTTAGAAATAATCTATTTATTCTAAATGAAATTAAATCTTTCTCAACAATAATTCAAAGGAAAAACTCATCATCCTTTTTTCTTCCTCATGTAATAATAATTTTTTTTCATGGTAACATCAAATAAAAATCATCTTCATAAAGATAATATATTATTTTCAAAATATTATTTCACGTAATTTATCATTTTTAATGGAATAATCTTCTCATATCCTCATGTTTTATTTATGCAATTACTTTTTTCATGTACTTCAATTTCGGTAAACAATGTGATAAAATTTCATAAAAGATGTTTTATTCACTTTTAATATCACTTCAATAGACATAAAACTTATCAAAATGGATAATTTATCATGTGTAAAGTTAAATGCTATGAATCCCTAACAATTCAATATGAAAACCCACTTATCATCATCATCTTACCAAGCACATATTGACATGTTATTAACAAAAAATGAAACACTCGGACAAAAAATCTCACCCTTAGTATTTTATTTTCAATACCTTTTTTGAACACATTGTAGGAATCAATATGTGTCATCAAAATTTCTCCTCCTAATTGGAAATCAAATTCAAAGTAAAAGTTGGTATTTTCTATAAAACATTTTCTTCTCAATTTTATGGTTATTTCATTACTACCTCTAATAGATAAAAGATATAACATTGTTTTCTTAGCAACAATCCTTTATTTAATTGAATCTATGTCTACTTGAGTAAACCTGATATAGGAAACATGGTAGGTAAAACCAAGGTTTTCAATAATTTCCAAAAAAAACCATGCATGTGAAATCGTGCTCTGAATTTCTTAATTCTTATCCAATGGCTTATAAATAATTATATTTACCAATGATATGATAACTCTTGCACATTATTCAACAAAGAAATCAAAAAGTTCAAGTGAAAATATAACTCAACCCCATTATCTCATTTTTCATCAACCAATATCTCCCCCTTAATTGATATATATTTTAAAAATAATAAATATTAATGAAATTATATGTAGCGACTCTAGTTTATTACACTATTAAAAATTTTAAAAATTACTACAAATATTTCAAGATGTAGTCTTGAAAATTGCATGTGATTATGAGGTTCAGTGTGCCCGGAATTAATTTTTATAAAAATATTTATTTTTATACTATGCTCATGGAGAGGATGCATTTTCTCCTAAATGGTAGATTGGGTCAGAACTATAAGTGAACAGTTGCGTTCAGAGCATCTCATTTACCCTAGGTGTGGTATAAACATTGTTGGCGTGGGTTTGCAATGTAAAAAGCTACCAGAGGCAGTTTTGTAAATAAATCAGAAACATTATTTATGGATGTCACCTTGAATAACTCTTGAAAAGAGTCTTAGATTGCAATTTTGATCATTTTTTGAGTTTAGAATGATGTGTTTACCCTATGGGTGACCTAAAACTCTCTGCACTTGGAGGTTTAGTCTGGGGTGTGGATGGTGGTTGCATTAATTTATTATTTAATAAAAAAGAAATCTTTCATCTACCCCACCCCTTTCTTCTCCCTCGGTGCGCAATGGTGAGCAGTCCTCCCCCTGCTCCTTCTTCAAAAGATCAAAGCACCACGAACATCCATTTTTTGCATCGATCATCAGTGGATTCGGATTTATAGCATTGTTGGTGTCATTATACAACCAAAGATTTTATATTTCTCCCGCGAGGCAGGCAATTTGAGTTTTAAATCCCCAATCCAATTTATGATTATTTTTTCTTCAATTTGAAATCGTAACTGTATAGGTTGGTTCCTGAGGGTCATGTAAGAGGTTTCATATTTAATTTTGGAGCACCGAGGTGACCCCGGCGGGACGTGGAAGGTCCGCTGGCGGTGGTGGGATGCGGCGTTGTGGCGCTGTGGGGGGGGGGGGGAATAGGACCACCGAATATAGCAGCGTTCTGATGTCAATTAGCTGTACCGGCTAATCTGGCATGGTATCATACATATGGGGAACCTCATGGCTAGAGAACCACGAGTCGGAGCGGCCAAGGATGGAAGCGGCCGAGTCGGCTGGTACGGGCCAGCCTAGGTGAGGCGGACCGGGTGGTTTGGGCCGGTCCGGCTCTTCATTAAGTCCAGGTGTTCATAAAACCCATGTTCCTTGCAATCTAGGGGTCAATAATTGTGATCTATCTATGGTGATGTGACCATAGATACAATAAGTGCTGTTTGAGGTGGGTTCAAGAGTTTTAATGTTCGGGATCATGGCCCGAGAGCTTAAAACATTTAATATAATAATAATATTTTATTTTTATTCGACTTTGGGTCAACGTAACTTCTACTCGAGGTGTATGATTGACGTGTCATCTGTGGTGTTGAGACCCTAAGGGTATGGTGTACTTTTCAAGATTTTTTTTTGTGTTGGGACTGAGAATAGGGTATAGGCCCTATGGTACTTAGTTTCGTCATTTACATAGAAAAGGGATTTTTCCGTCAGGTGTCTATTATGGATGAATAGGTAGTCAATATTGTGTGTTTTTATGAGGGAATCGCAATGGTGAAATCCACTCGATGTGTTTTTTAGATTTATGTTTGGGCCCCACATATGTTTGTTATGGGTAATTGTACCTTCTTCATCGTTTGTTCATTTCAGGCAAGTAAGTAGCCTATCATGCAGGTTTTTCCACATATATCGCAGTAGTGGCCTAAGTATAGGCCTAGTAGGTGCACAGTGTTGCTATGTTGCGGGTTATTTGGGTTAGAAACATTTGGACTAGTAGTGGTTGATTTTACCCCTTTGGTTCATTCTTATGAGGGTTTGTGTGGAATTACAACATTAGTATAGGTTTTTGATCCCCTTGATAAGATTTATTTTCTGATAGAGTTGTGGAATCCCTCTAGTGAGTTTAGAGCAGGATCCTCTAGCTTTGCTCCCCTAGATTGGGTTCTTGGTATCATTTTGACTACTTATCCCCAGGCGGCAATCCCCTATCTAGTAGGTTAACCACCATAGGGTTTGAGGCGTCATCAGGAATATGATCCCCTGCGTAGTAGGTCGTGCATAGTAGGGTGGTGACATTAGGGGTTCTACGATCCCCTGCTCATCAAAAATATTTGGTAGGGTTGATGCATCATGGGTTCGAGCCCCTACATTGCGAGTTATACCAGATAGGGTTTTGGTATTGTCGCGACCACTTTTACATGGGCAACGATCCTCTATCTGTGTGATGTGATCTATGGAGCACCATATCAGGTTGTAGTATCCCCTAGTGGCTCCTGTGAGTGATCCCCTATCTGTGAGATTTATGAGTTAACGAAGTGGGTTCTTGTATCCCTAGAGGACCCTAGGAGTAATCCCCTATCCAAGGAGTTTGGTAATTACGATGTTTCAACATGGTGGTCTCAGTGACAGTAATCGGTGAGCATGTATCTCTTAGAAAAGTGTCATCTGGGATAACAGAGCTCATGGAGTGTGTTCTCCTAGTTATGTACTAGTTGGAGGTGATGAGGTCGGAACCTCATGAGGCTTGGTGCATGAAATGTGTATATCTGTTTGTTCGTGTATATGGCTAGGCATATACCTGAGCAGATGTTCACAGCGTACATATGGGCATACACATGAGCTGAGCAACCAAGTCATGTTTAGCTGAGGATGGTCACGAGATGGGGTTCCTCTCTCATTTTGTTTCCTCTGGGTGGGATGAGATGACTGTTTTTTTTTTCAGCTACTCCCTTTTATTTTGGGTGTTTTGGGGTTCCAACTAATTATTTCTATACTCACCCCTATACGGGCTTTGCCCGCACATGTTTTTGTCTTGTGTAGACCATAGGACTTTCGACGGAGTCCTAGGAGGACCTGGAAAAGGAAGATCTTTGTGAGAAATATTGACTAGGGTTTTTATCAGGGCTGTGTCGAGGAGCTTATCGATAGGTGCATTTGACAGTGATCCCCTCTTTCTGGGTAGGTTTGATTCTTTTTTATTTTTCTTTTGGTGACACAGGTTTGTTCCCTTTTGTACTTTTGTTGCATTTTGTATTGGGATAGATGTAAGCATTTATTTTCATATTAGTTTTATATATCTTTGTATTGTTACATGGATGTGTACTTTAGTGTGTGTGTACAGGTACCTTAGCCTAATGCCTCCCAATCTTGTGATAGCCTACTCGGCACTGGTTTCCAGCCCTTAGCCTATTGGAGGTGGGTTTGGGGAGTTGTAGGTTGAGCCCCATTAGGTCGGGTCGTGACATAGTTTTATCAGATGAGGACCCACCTTTGAGATCTCAAAGCATAGATGGTCTAGGTAGGATTTTTGTTTGGGATACATAGTGATAGTGTTAGGATTTTTCGAGTTCGGATTTCAGGCCATGGACTCCAATATTGGTGTGTTGGCCAATGTATCCATTCACTATGACTCTAATAACCTACCATTAAACTAAATACATGGGTACAATGGTCACATGGGAATAATGTTACATGCATCATATAGGACTGGGTTTGGGGTTTTTCATATCCTTCTTGAGTCGCCTCCCCAAATATACTCTTTGACTGTGGTGAGTCTTGATTTTATTTCATGATGCCTCCATGAAGATGGCCAGTGAGGGTTCCAAAGTTGGATTGTGGTTATGAAACGCTCCAAGTAGATGCTTTGGAGAAGGGTATAGGTTATGAGGATGGACCTCCATGTGGTCTTCCAATTTAGCCACCACCTATCGAGTAGCTGGTTGTGACGGCTATGCAGGATTAGGATTTATGTAGGCTGAGTGTGCTTCCTGAGTTCTAGAGGCAGCAACCTCTAAGGTACCAGGGTGATTCATACCCTCAGGCATCTGACGACTAGCTCAAAGTAGTGACCTGAGTTTTCAGCCTTGTGAGGACACCTCCAGATCATATGGTGGTCTTCGTATCGAGCCTTCTACATGGTTTGGTTGGGTGATGGTGGATTTTGGTGATGAAATCCCACTATAAATAGACACTCACATGGGTAAAGTTTGAGTAACTCTTTAGGGAAGAGTTTTACCCAGGGACACTGAGGTCAGTGTTGATCCAGGAGTTTCTGCAGCATCGGTAGGAGGGAATGACTATGTCGGAGTCCATACCGAGGCTTACATATCAATCACACTACTCACGAGATATGGTTTGAGACACGTTCTTTAGGGCTTAGACATTCAAGTTGGGCCTACACCGATACATCAGGGCAGGTGTGTATTCCTTGTTCCTACCCACCTATGTTAGAGTACTGGAGTTGGCCTTGGTGGTGGAGTGTTTTCTGGATGAGCAGATTCTACTCGTTAGTGTTGGGAACATGGTGGGTGTGATATCATCAACCGTTTCTCTATCTGGTAGTCAACACCATGCTCAGGGTTCTGAACGTATATTATGTTTCAGGAGGCAACCTAATGATGGAGGATCTGAGGCTCATGGATCTCAGGGCTCTCATGCCAGTTTTGGCCAGCCACAGGAGAGGCCGTGTTACACTTGCGACGGCCAGGGACATATTTCTAGGGAGTGTGTGACATACCATGTAGCTAAGATTGATTTGGTTGAAAAGCCTCCTTGGAAGCAGTAACATATTTATTATTGATGTCCGTAGGGTGGTGGACATGGTAATAGAGCCGGTGCAGCAGCAGGAGCTGGTAGGCGATATCATATTCCACCACCACCACCCCTAGGTGGTCCACGCCGAGCTCAGGGAGCTTGAGGGAGATGGTGGGGATAGCTATAGGCCTTTGAGGTTGTCGAACCAGAGGCTCCATGTATGGATTGAAGTATGATCTATGTCCTTTCTACTTTTTTCAGTAGTTTTGATATACTTTCTTCGGCGGTACTTTTTCCTTTTCAATGTTTGCTTGTGTTTTGTTCAGGGCATTGGTAAGACCCTGTGTGGGAGTTGTTCAAAATTATTCTAATGCATGAAGAATCAGGGTCTTTCCCCCACTGCGACATGATTAAAACCTTGCATGCAAGTCAGTTATGCCCAATGAGAATAGTGTTGAGGGGTGGTGGAGGGTTTCCAATGAATTATGTGTTTCGGTAGAGTTGTGTGTCAGCCAACTCACTGGATTGGGAGACCTAGTTCATAGTTACGTTTCTTTCCCTTGTTCTTATGGATATTCGGGAAAGAAAACTCCCAATTTGTTGAGGATGTAGAGACTTGGGTTTTGGCCCTGTCAGACTTTTGAATATTCCTACGAATAATTCCAGAGCTGGGTGCGAAGATAGCATGTGATTCTGAGGCCCAGTGTGCCCGGAATTAATTTTTATAAATATATTTATTTTTATACTATGAACATGGAGGGGATGCGTTTTCACATAAATGGTATCTTTGGTTATAACTCCAAGGGAATGGTTGCATCTAAAGCGTGTCATTTACCGTACGTAGGCTGTAAACATTGTGGGCACGGGCCTGCTGTGGAAAAATCTCGAAGGGGAATTTTTGTTAAAAAATGGAAATATTTATTTTTGGATGTTTCCTTGAATAACTCATGAATAGAGTCTCAGATCACAATTCTGACCATGTGGTTGAGTTCAGAAAGCAGCGTTTACCCTAGGGGTGACCTATACTACTCTGTATGGGAGGTTTGGTCGGGTTTGTGGATGGTGGTTGCATTAATTAATTATGTAATTAAAAAATAAATCAATCATCTCCCCACCCTCTTCTTCCTCAGTGCGCAGTGGAAATAATCCCTCCCCCTCCTCATTCTTTGATGGATAAAGGCACTACAGACATCTGTTTTTGGCATTAATCCTCAACGGATCGAGCTTCAGAGCATTGTGAGTGTTGTTCTGCACCAGAAGCTTCAGTATTTCCCATTTGAGGTAGGAATTTTGAGTTTTAGTTCCTTTATCTTGTTTATTCCATTTATTTTTTCACTTTGAATCTGTAGTTGCGTAGATCGGGTCCCGAGGATCAAGCAGAAGGTATGGATTTTATTTTCTGACCACCGTGGTACCCCCAGCGGTCCGACGCCAATTAGCGGTACTGACTAAGACAATGTGGCTGCACGCATGTGTGGGGCACAGTATGGATATAGAACCACTGGCTTGAGCAGTCGGCGTGGGGAGGCCCAGGCTGGGCAGACCAGCTGGTTCAGGCCGGTCCAAATCTACATTAAGTCTTGGGGTTCTTAAAACCCTTGTTTCTTGCAATCCAAGGGTTGGAATCATGATACATCTACAACGACATGACCCTGGTGACAAGATTAACCCTTTGAGGTGGGTTTGGAAGTTTTAATGTTCAGGATCGTGGCCTGGGAGCTTAAAAAGTTGAACATAATAATATTATTTTATTTCTATTTGACTCGGATCGTCATAACTTCTGCTCAGTGTGTTTAATTGATATACAATCAGTGGCGTTGAGACCCTGATAGTACGACAGACTATTCATGATAATTATAAGGTGTTGGGATCGAGAATAGGGTGTGGGCCCCTTGGGACTGGGTTTCAGCATTTGCGGAGAAACCTGACTTTTTCATCAGGTGTCCATTATGGATGAATGAGTAGTCGATCTCGCGTGTTTTTTCAAGGGGTTCGCAATGGTTTGATCTATTCGATGAGTTTTCAGATTGAGGTGTGGGCCCCACATGTTCTTACTTTGATGAATAGTATATTTTTAATCGGTTGTCTATTTTAGGTGAGTAAGTAGCCTATCCTACATGTTTTTCCGCATAGATCGAGGTGGTGGCCTCAGTATAGGCCTAGAAGGTGTTCATTATATTGATGTTGTTGGTTGTTCAGTTTAGCAACATTTGGACCAGCAGTGTTTGAGTGTACTCTTTTGGTTCATCCCTACGAGGGTTTATGTGGCATTACAACCATAGTATAGGTTTGTTATCCCCTTGATAGAATGTATTTTTTGATAGATTTGTTTCATACCTCTAGTGGTTTATGAGTGGAAACATCTATCTTTGCTCCCCTATATCATGTTCTTCGTATCGATGTGACCACTTATCCACAGGTAGTGATCCCCTTTCTATCGATTATCCCCTATAGGGTTTGAGGAATCATCATGAATATGATCCCCTAAATAGTGGTCCATGTGTAGTAGGGTTTTGGCATCGTGGGTTATACGATCCCCTACTCAGCACGATGGTTCGATAGGGTTGGTGCATCATCAGTTTGAGCCCCGACATCGCTTGTTATACTATATAGGGTTCCTGTATCATCATGACCACCTTTACCCAAGTGACAATCCTCTATCAGAGTGATGAGATCTATGGAGCACCAGATCAGGTTGTGGTAACCCCTAATAGTTCCTTGGAGTGATCCCCTATATGTGAGATCTATGGGTTACAGGAGTGGGTTCTTGTATCCCCTACCTGAACCTAGGATTGATCCCATATCTATGGAGTTTGGGAATTCTGTTGCTTTTATGTGGTGCTCTCCGTGATGATAACTGACTAGCAGGTGTCTCTCAGATGATTGTCATATGGGATAACAAAGTTCATGGAGTGTTTTCTCCAAGGTATGCACATGTCACGTGTCATGAGGTCAGAACCTCATGAGGCTTGGTGCATGATATGTGTATATCAGGTTGATCATGGTATATGTATGGGCATATACCTGAGTAGATGATCATAGTGTGCATATGGAAATACACCTGAGCTAAGCTTCCATGTCGTGTTTAGTCAAGGATGGTCTCGAGATGGTGTTTCTCTCTCATTTTGGTTCTCTCTGGCTGGGATGAGCTGACTATTTCCTTTCAATTACCCCCTTTTATTTTTGGTTTTTTCGGGTTCCTACTTAGAAATTTTATACTCACCCCAGCATGGGCTTTTCATTCACATGTTTGCGTCTTTTGCAGACCATAGGCCTTTCGACGAAGTCCCAGGGGGTCCCAGAGCAGGCTGAGCTTTGTGAGTGAGGCTGACTGGGGTGTTTCCTAGAGCTGTGTTGAGGATTTTATCAGTAGGTTCTTTTGATAGTGATTCCCTCTTTCTGCGATGGATGGACTCTTTTTCAGTTTTATTTTGGTGGGCCCTATTTTTTCCCTTCTGTAATTTTGTTACACTGTAGTTTGGAGTAGATGTAAGAATGAATTTTCCTTTTAGTTTTATATATCTTTGTATTGTTTCATAGAGGTGCATGTTAGTGTGTTTGTATAGATGCCTTAGGATAATGCCTCCCATCAGTGTGATTGCATACTCAGTGTTGGTTTCCACCCCCTGGACTGCTGTATTTGTGCTTAGGGAGTTGCAGCTCGATCCTCGTTAGGTTGGGTCATGACATTATGACTAGAAGACCTCATTTTCAAATTTTATAAAGTAGTTTTGACGTGTTACATTCACTATGTAGTGAATATTGTCACCTTTATCAAACTAATTCCCCCTAAAGGTATAAAACAATATCCTTCAATTCATTTAATGTTAGTAGACAAGAATACATATATATTCTAATAAGTAGCAACCTTACTTGTTTCTTAATGTGAATAGAAAGGATGAGATGTTTTTCTCAACAATGCTTCACCAGTATCTCCAATCTTCATTCTTCCACATTTGATATTCAAATCTGAGTTATCCTTTGTTATAATGGATATAATAACTCTTACCACACCATTGTGTGAAATATTTCTTCTTTATTTATCCATAAAATCATATTCACATCATGATGTAGTATTCATTATCTTCAAGGATTTTTATTTTTATTGGAAGTTGAGTTAAAAATCTTCTAGCACTATTTGTATTTGTATTTCAGCTCTCACATAGAACATCATTAATACTTGAGTTCTCATTTTTTTTAAAAATATAATAAAATTATACAACATCATGTGGATTAATAATTTTTCTTTTCTCACTATATTTTTCTTCGGCTTCATAAAACATTATGGAAATATCTAAATCATAATGAAAAATCATAAGAATTTATTTGTAAATCTTAATCGCTTATTTGCAGTTTCCACATGGTTTTGCATTTATTTATTCCACATATATATGCAAGGATATCTCATTGTTCTTCTTAATTATATTTTATTTAACAGTATTCTTATTTCTTTAACATCCCAAAGCTAACTTGTAACCATTCATTTTCTATTAATTCTTCTTATTTGGTGCATGTCTTCTCATTTTTTCTTCCTATATCCCCCAAAAAATTGGCCTTCTATTATCCTCATGAATTGAAATATATTTCCAAAATTAAAAATCCTTTTGTGAAAACTTCTAGAAGAACTAAAAATATCCTGATATCATTCTAATGTTATTTTTAGTCTTACAATGTTTGGGTTTCTTAGGTTCTAAACATCTCATCTTTTTAGTGGTATTTCCACTCTTTATGACACTTTTTGGGAAACAGTTCCTAATGATGATTTTAAATTATCTCTCTATGTGTTGTATTTTATTTTATTTTTTCCCATCCATACTTTTTTTTAGTTTAGTTATTACTTTTATCAGTACTAGAAACATCGTTACTAAATACAGCAGTTTCTCGGTTATGGGATACATTCTTCTTCATGGATGATTTCTTTTTATTACATAATTATACCATGTTGTTCTTGGGGTCATGATCCTGAGATCAAAAATGTATAAAACCATATATTTTAACAAAAATATGGTAATTTCTAGCTTATGGTGATTCCAAAATATTTAATCGCACCTCTACTTCTAAGAACATCTTGATGAGAGAATCCTTATAATCCTGAACTCATCTAATATTTTCTTCCTAGTACTCCTTCAATTTCATATTTTTCTATTCATGCATTTTTCATTAATTATCAATGTAATTATTAGTGTAACGCCCCGACCCCAGCTACCGAGAGTCGGTGCATTACTTCGTAACATTGGCATGATCACAAGAAAGATCAAATCTCGAAAGACCGATTAGTTTAGTAGCCTTGGAAACACTAGATATAAACATAAAGTTTTACATTACATTTCAAAGTGAAAAACTACTACAACAACAAAGTCTTCATATCCACACTATTAACCCCTCATAATATCCCTGCAAGTCAATCATAATTTACTTCTTCACTACCTGGGAAAAATAAAACATAGAAAAGGGGTGAGCTCAAATGCCCAGTAAGGATAACAATATAGCGGAACATTCAAAATAAGCGTAAACATTTAAGGCAATGAATTACTAAAACAAAAGCCTTTTAAATATGAACTTTCAACATGGTATGGCATAAATGAAATAATGCCATTTACTTACTCACATGGATATTCTACTAATCGAATAATCACATTCAAAAATCAATAACCACATTCATAATGTTGGAATGCATAATGCTAAACGTTAATTTCTTTGTCTAGGCCTCATCCCAAGACCTAGGGGTTACTTCTAACCGGAACCCAACCCGGAGTGCCTCTAATAACCGGACACCAACCCGGAGTGCCTCTAATAACTGGACACCAACCCGGAGTGCCTCTAATAACCGGACACCAACCCGGAGTGCCTCTAATAACCGGACACCAACCCGGAGGGCATACTTTTACCAGTCCCTAACCTGGAGGGCTTACTTTAACCAGTCCCCAACCTGGAGGGCTTACTTTTACCGGTCCCCAACCCGGAACATACTTGTTTAGCACATTCATCTGAAGAAAAGTTTGAAATATAACATAAACATTCGGATTAAAAATAGCATACGAAATGTCAATAGTTTCACCATAAACTATGAATGGTATAAAATAGCACATCCACAGTCAAACATATCACCAAAACCTTCAATACAATATATAAGTTTTGTATTATAATAAATCAACTTCAAATAAGCGTAAAATCCATTAAAGGATGTTGACATAGATGAAATCAAAACACTTTTTAGAGAAATATCTCTTTCTATTTTTGAAATCATTTAAGAGCCATATAAAATAAAACATTTTCTTGAAAATATTCTTGTAAGCTTGTAAGGAAAGATTTGACGATTTTATAACGGCGGAAAATAACCGCACCCTCCGTATAAGTAAAAAAAACATTCTTATCTTAATTCTGTCGAAAAGGTTAAAAAGGACCTTGTTTTGAAAACGACGGAAAGATTCCTTTATAAACCTCTTACAAAAAGTCAAACAAGGGTATAAATGAATTTAACCCATATTCTTGTAAATAATAAATATGTTTTGAAATACATTTCGAAGAAACATGGATGTAGATGATAAAGAAATCCCAGTAGATTATTACGTATAAACAACCTCGGATAATGAAGAGATTGTGAAATAACCCTTACCTTGTACTTTTCCTTTGTTGGGGTAGGTTAACCTCCTTTAATCTAGGTAACTCACTTTGGTTGGAACCAAAGGACTTCTTGAAATGCTTTCTGCCTAAGGGGAAGCTTCAAGGAGGAGGAGAGGGATTTGGGGAGGTTAGTTGGGCAGAGTTTGGACGAGCCAAGTGGCTTGAGAGGTGTGAGGAAATGAGAAGGAGGAGTGCCCTTTTATAAGAGGGGTGAGGGGCACTTTTGAAAAAGCTAGAAATATTAATTTATAATAAATTCATATTCGGTTTCCAAAGGCTCCAAAGTTGACTATTCAAAGGATGAGGTGGGGATAGGTCGAAAACAACTCATCCAATATAATTTAGACAGGTTTGGGTACTTATATTAACCTTATCTTTAAGTATTAACTCTAAGTTAATTAGTTTCACTTTTACAATGTCTCTTTGTATTTTTATATAATATGGTTAATAAACTTACTATATACATCCAAGCGACCCCCAAGTAGTTCATTAATGATTAACCTATCATAATATAAGTCTCTTGGCCGAACCATAGATTTTTAGGAATTTAATATCAATTAATAATATAATATTTGTTTTAAGAACTCTTTTATGTCAATTTTGACACTATTCAATAGTTGATTTTTGTGAAACTCATAACAGATTGATTACTTCGAAAAAAGTCAATTAAATCAATCCTAATATATCATATTAGCCTAGAAAATTAGTGTAATTCATTAAAAGTTTCATATTATATTTATTTGGGTATTTATAATATCAATTATGTTAATTTTTTACTATTTTAGTAATTACTGCATCATCATTGTGTCATAGATAAAATAAATTATTTAATGTCTAAAAATTATAAATAAAACATAATTATGTAGGAAATCTTTTTAGCTTTCTAATGAATATTTATAATCGAAAATCCAACATGTATAACCCTATGTAAAAATTGTTCTTCTAAAAGATGTAAGCTTATGCCATTTTTATTTTTATTTTAACTTTATTAATGTAAAGTGTCCCTACCACATACAAGTGGCTCCAAGGGGTCCCCAAATTGACCCAAGGATGCTCATGGTCGGGTATGTGTCCACCAATAAGGTTAGAACACGTTTTAGGGTAATTTTGTATTATTATAATATTATTTTTTAACCCTTATTTACCGGATTTACCCTTTAACCATGGTAAATTAAATATTTACCACAGTAACTATTCAAAATTTCTAAAAATAAAAGTTACCTATTTACACAATTTTAACATCCTGATTCCAAATATGGAATCCATTTTCCTAAATTCAAAACACAGAAGTGGCAGAAATTAATTTAAAATTAATTCCCGCTGTCAAAACAAAAAGCGTGTTTTTAAGAGATAATAACTATCAAAAGATTGACACTCGTTTATGTTCGGTTTAATTGTAAAATTATGTCCAATGACCTACATTATATTAAATGGTAAAAATATATTCTAAATATACTTTAAAACCACTCAAATTCATAATTTATCACTATTAATTATTTTGATTAAAAAATTTGTTTTTAATAAAAATTTAGTAATTTTCACTATTCATCAAAATATGAAAGTTATCCGAAATGTACCAAAATTTCACCTTAGGCTAAATTCGATATTCCGAATCCAAAAATGAAGTCCATTTTCAAATATAAAATATATATAATTTCAAAAATTAGGTATTACTATTCATAGCGGCAAGTTTGATTGGTTACGGTGTGTTAGAACTCGGTGTTGCGTACAACACACGCTAGCGTACCGTGGAAGCTTGGGATGTTTCATTTTAAATTTTTGATGTCCCCATTTAGTCAAAAAGTTTAAAATATATTATCTAAAAAGGGTTCACTATTAAAATTTGGTAAAAGTGAAATACTGAAAATGAATTTGTTCCTACATTATGTCTAAGAAACTCATAATATGGATTCTAAAATTATAAGGATTATATAAACATTAAAATTTATCTAATACTATTCATAACCTCTTTTGAACAGCTTGTTTGGTAAGTCATGGTGCGATTGAACTTGGCGTTGCGTGTAGTGAAAGTTATTGAATTGTTTTGAAGAAATAACACAGTATAAAATCTTGGGGTGTTACATTCTCCCCTCCTTCAATAAATTGCGTCCTCGCAATTTGAAATTGTTTTTCGAAAATAAAAGGTTTAAAGTAGAAAATATATTTGTGGGAAAACCCACATTGGAAATTGGGTTACTAAAATTTAGTCTTAATATGAGGAAAAGAGAAATTAAAGGGTCACCACCAAATTATGATCTCGATTAGGAGAACATTGGTGGAAATTAGAGACATATAATCGGAGGAAAAACGTAAATATTAATAGGTAGTGATTGAGGTCATCAATCACAAACAAGTATATAATTGAGGTCCTTAAATTCATCAATCTATGATGATTTGAAATATCATCGGTTCAACAAAACATAGGGTATTAGGATAACACATTTTTGACGTTTCAAAATATCTTAGTTGAAATCCCACATCGAAAAATGAATTAACGAGGCCTCTATTTAAAATAAAGAGTGGAAAGTATGAAGATTACCGAAAATAACACATACTAGGGTTCCACATAGGAAAATATGGATATGGAAGAAAAATCTAACCATCAATTACCTGATGGAGGGTGGTAGAGAACATGGCTATGAAAAGGCCAACAATCCCAAAGCCATAAATTAGTGATGATTTAAGGTACCATCTAGGAAAACATTTTTGTTCTAATTTGCTTTTCATAATATTGAGGAATTTTTTATGAGATTGGCTAAGATCATATGGAGATATACTAACTTTATAATTATAGTTTTATCCATTAATAAATATCTACCACATACTCATCTTTCACTCTAAAAGATAATATAATGTAAAAAAATTCTATTTACACTATTCGTATAGGGTTCCAAAATAAACGAATTTATAATTCATCTAAAAGATCTTTTAATAAAAACTACATTATTTAATCCAGGACATCTCGTGGGCCAGTGGTAGGTGATACACCCTTGTCGCCCTTCGGTTGCGGGTTCAAGTCTCGCAGCCTTGCCGGACGCGACGGGTTGCCGCCCGACCTCCGGGTTGTCCTTTTATGGAAATCCAAAATAATCCAAACTAGAACTATCCAAAATACTTCTGTCCAAACTCACAGTCCAACATTCATAAGGAAGGTAAACATAATATAGATCCTTTTTACCCCGTAATAGCATATGAATACCTTCATCATGTATTACCATATTCCTTATTGATTACATTCATGCTCCCTTATTCCATATAGAATGCTGGATATACTTCATTAATCCAAAAATGTTTTAAACCCCAACAATGATGGAATATACAAATCATTAATCAGCTTCAAGGTAGTCAATAATATCCAATATAATTTATCCAAAACAATCACATATTATTCCAAAATCACTACCTCAGTATCAGAACTATTTTATGATTTATCATTCTCTCAACCATATATTTTCCAAAAATTTATCCTGCTATTGAGTCACTTTTCTTTGTTCCACACAATCTCAAGTCCTTAATGAAATAGTACTGAAGTACAATCCTTATATACTCCATAATTATTATAACAAGTACATTGTTGATACAACACTCAATTGACATAATCAACATAAGAACTCTAATCATTCCTCTTCATCTGTGGTAGTATCATAACTTGATTATTATCCAATAGCATCATTTGCGGCATAGTCTGATGACTGGGGCATAGGTTCGCGTAGTGTCCAAACTCCTTGAAAATGAAGCATTGTACATTTAAAACCATTTTCTTACCCTTACAGTCACGTACTTTGTGCCCTTTTCCTCCACACTTATAACAAACTCCCATTCCTTTCAGGCAAGTTCCAGGGTGTTTCTTTCCACAGTTACCACATATGGGAAAATTCTTCTTTTCCCTCTTCCCTTTATCCATCTTTCTCTCTTCCATCCTTTTCTTCTCTTGATTCCCTTCAAATCCATAGGACTCAGTAAACACTTTACTTATCTTATCAACACATGATATTATTTCTTCACATGATGTTAATACATGGGAGACTATTCCTCTTATAAATTCTAGCTTCAGACCATGAAAGATATGATCCTTCCTTCTCTTTGGATCACGTGCATTTCTAGAGTTCTCATTTCTTCTACTGGATGCCATTTCTAAACAATGGCATACACTAGATCAGTTTATGAATCAAAATACATAATCCCATACTTATAAAACTCTTAACATAAATTGAACTATTTATGGATATAATCCATAATAAAAATGTTTTCTTTGAGGAAGTATATATTCATAAACCCTTCATAATGATTTGTAAAGAAAATGAGAGTTATCCTTAGCATATCCCCCGGGAGTGTCGTAACCAAGAGTGCAGCAAGGCCCGTTGTCGTGCACCAGTTCCCGTTCGAGTCTAGCTCAAAGCGGTGTTTTCGGGTTTTACCCCTAGGTACATCTGTGCCAGAGCCGCCTCTGCCTGCTCGTATCCAGACAGGGATGTATTGCTCGGAAAACTCACAAAATCTCTACAATACCAAAATTCTAGGAAGTTCTTCTATACTAATCCTCAAAGTTCATCTTAGGTCTACGTGCTCTAATCAGAGTTTATCTAAATCTAGTTTCCAAGGTTTGTACTAAACTTCCTCTGATACCAACTGTAACGCCCCGACCCCAGCTACCCAGAGTCGGTGCATTACTTCGTAACATTGGCATGATCACAAGAAAGATCAAATCTCGAAAGACCGATTAGTTTAGTAGCCTTGGAAACACTAGATATAAACATAAAGTTTTACATTACATTTCAAAGTGAAAAACTACTACAACAACAAAGTCTTCATATCCACACTATTAACCCCTCATAATATCCCTGCAAGTCAATCATAATTTACTTCTTCACTACCTGGGAAAAATAAAACATAGAAAAGGGGTGAGCTCAAATGCCCAGTAAGGATAACAATATAGCGGAACATTCAAAATAAGCGTAAACATTTAAGGCAATGAATTACTAAAACAAAAGCCTTTTAAATATGAACTTTCAACATGGTATGGCATAAATGAAATAATGCCATTTACTTACTCACATGGATATTCTACTAATCGAATAATCACATGCAAAAATCAATAACCACTTTCATAATGTTGGAATGCATAATGCTAAACGTTAATTTCTTTGTCTAGGCCTCATCCCAAGACCTAGGGGTTACTTCTAACCGGAACCCAACCCGGAGTGCCTCTAATAACCGGACACCAACCCGGAGTGCCTCTAATAACCGGACACCAACCCGGAGTGCCTCTAATAACCGGACACCAACCCGGAGTGCCTCTAATAACCGGACACCAACCCGGAGGGTATACTTTTACCAGTCCCCAACCTGGAGGGCTTACTTTTACTGGTCCCCAACCCGGAACATACTTGTTTA
Organism: Viscum album; assembly: GCA_963277665.1. NCBI lineage: Eukaryota > Viridiplantae > Streptophyta > Magnoliopsida > Santalales > Viscaceae > Viscum > Viscum album. The sequence continues at coordinate 1,229,352,983 of OY728145.1, read as the reverse complement.
GCACATTCATCTGAAGAAAAGTTTGAAATATAACATAATCATTCGGATTAAAAATAGCATACGAAATGTCAATAGTTTCACCATAAACTATGAATGGTATAAAATAGCACATCCACAGTCAAACATATCACCAAAACCTTCAATACAATATATAAGTTTTGTATTATAATAAATCAACTTCAAATAAGCGTAAAATCCATTAAAGGATGTTGACATAGATGAAATCAAAACACTTTTTAGAGAAATATCTCTTTCTATTTTTGAAATCATTTAAGAGCCATATAAAATAAAACATTTTCTTGAAAATATTCTTGTAAGCTTGTAAGGAAAGCTTTGACGATTTTATAACGGCGGAAAATAACCGCACCCTCCGTATAAGTAAAAAAAACATTCTTATCTTAATTCTGTCGAAAAGGTTAAAAAGGACCTTGTTTTGAAAACGACGGAAAGATTCCTTTATAAACCTCTTACAAAAAGTCAAACAAGGGTATAAATGAATTTAACCCATATTCTTGTAAATAATAAATATGTTTTGAAATACATTTCGAAGAAACATGGATGTGGATGATAAAGAAATCCCAGTAGATTATTACGTATAAACAACCTCGGATAATGAAGAGATTGTGAAATAACCCTTACCTTGTACTTTTCCTTTGTTGGGGTAGGTTAACCTCCTTTAATCTAGGTAACTCACTTTGGTTGGAACCAAAGGACTTCTTGAAATGCTTTCTGCCTAAGGGGAAGCTTCAAGGAGGAGGAGAGGGATTTGGGGAGGTTAGTTGGGCAGAGTTTGGACGAGCCAAGTGGCTTGAGAGGTGTGAGGAAATGAGAAGGAGGAGTGCCCTTTTATAAGAGGGGTGAGGGGCACTTTTGGAAAAGCTAGAAATATTAATTTATAATAAATTCATATTCGGTTTCCAAAGGCTCCAAAGTTGACTATTCAAAGGATGAGGTGGGGATAGGTCGAAAACAACTCATCCAATATAATTTAGACAGGTTTGGGTACTTATATTAACCTTATCCTTAAGTATTAACTCTAAGTTAATTAGTTTCACTTTTACAATGTCTCTTTGTATTTTTATATAATATGGTTAATAAACTTACTATATACATCCAAGCGACCCCCCAGTGGTTCATTAATGATTAACCTATCATAATATAAGTCTCTTGGCCGAACCATAGATTTTTAGGAATTTAATATCAATTAATAATATAATATTTGTTTTAAGAACTCTTTTATGTCAATTTTGACACTATTCAATAGTTGATTTTTGTGAAACTCATAACAGATTGATTACTTCGAACAAAGTCAATTAAATCAATCCTAATATATCATATTAGCCTAGAAAATTAGTTTAATTCATTAAAAGTTTCATATTATATTGATTTGGGTATTTATAATATCAATTATGTTAATTTTTTACTATTTTAGTAATTACTGCATCATCATTGTGTCATAGATAAAATAAATTAATTAATGTCTAAAAATTATAAATAAAATATAATTATGTAGGAAATCTTTTTAGCTTTCTAATGAATATTTATAATCGAAAATCCAACATGTATAACCCTATGTAAAAATTGTTCTTCTAAAAGATGTAAGCTTATGCCATTTTTATTTTTATTTTAACTTTATTAATGTAAAGTGTCCCTACCACATACAAGTGGCTCCACGGGGTCCCCAAATTGACCCAAGGATGCTCATGGTCGGGTATGTGTCCACCAATAAGGTTAGGACACGTTTTAGGGTAATTTTGTATTATTATAATATTATTTTTTAACCCTTATTTACCGGATTTACCCTTTAACCATGGTAAATAAAATATTTACCACAGTAACTATTCAAAATGTCTAAAAATAAAAGTTACCTATTTACACAATTTTAACATCCTGATTCCAAATATGGAATCCATTTTCCTAAATTCAAAACACAGAAGTGGCAGAAATTAATTTAAAATTAATTCCCGCTGTCAAAACAAAAAGCGTGTTTTTAAGAGATAATAACTATCAAAAGATTGACACTCGTTTATGTTCGGTTTAATTGTAAAATTATGTCCAATGACCTACATTATATTAAATGGTAAAAATATATTCTAAATATACTTTAAAACCACTCAAATTCATAATTTATCACTATTAATTATTTTGATTAAAAAAGTTGTTTTTAATAAAAATTTAGTAATTTTCACTATTCATCAAAATATGAAAGTTATCCGAAATGTACCAAAATTTCACCTTAGGCTAAATTCGATATTCCGAATCCAAAAATGAAGTCCATTTTCAAATATAAAATATATATAATTTCAAAAGTTAGGTATTACTATTCATAGCGGCTAGTTTGATTGGTTACGGTGTGTTAGAACTCGGTGTTGCGTACAACACACGCTAGCGTACCGTGGAAGCTTGGGATGTTTCATTTTAAATTTTTGATGTCCCCATTTAGTCAAAAAGTTTAAAATATATTATCTAAAAAGGGTTCACTATTAAAATTTGGTAAAAGTGAAATACTGAAAATGAATTTGTTCCTACATTATGTCTAAGAAACTCATAATATGGATTCTAAAATTATAAGGATTATATAAACATTAAAATTTATCTAATACTATTCATAACCTCTTTTGAACAGCTTGTTTGGTAAGTCATGGTGCGATTGAACTTGGCGTTGCGTGTAGTGAAAGTTATTGAATTGTTTTGAGGAAATAACACAGTATAAAATCTTGGGGTGTTACAATTAGGATCATTTAATTGTGTATTATTTTTATCCATGGATACATTGTGGAATCTTTTAAGTGAATGTAAAACTTATTCAACAAAATTTTCCTAAACAACATTCTCAGAGTCATATATTTCTTATTTTTCATTAGTACACATAATGGTTTTCTCCCGTTATTATACTAGTTCTATGAGAGTGACATAATTTCAATTCATCTTACCCTATGAATATTACAGTTCTTTTAATTATTCTTCAATCTTTTTTTGTCGTAATGAATTCCCTTGATGCCTCTCACAATACATATTACCATTTGTTTGGGAACATTCATGACATTTTCTTTCATACAGAATGTATATCACTATGTGAGGAATCATCATCACAAATTGAATAGTATTCATCAGAAGAATAATATTGTAAGGAAATATTGCAGGTTGTATATTTCATTTTACCTCCAATTTGAGGCCTCTCAACACTTGTAATGAGATTCTTCTTTAGCTTCATTGATTGATTCTTCTTCATTCTATTCTGAGTCATGATAGAGATCTCTGTCTAAGGTTGATAACTAATTTCATAAAATATGAATTCATAGAGACTCGCATGGATATTTAAAGGTGAACTACACTATGATACACCTTGAAGTATCTTAGGATAGATTGTCCATTATGAGGGAAGGGTAAATCTATTATTTCTTTTTACACATTCTTTTAATAAGAATATAACTTCTTTAACTTGTTTTGTTTCATGATATATTAAATAATAACTCTAAATATCACATTTTGTGTAGTGATAATAATAGAATGAGAATCATGTGTATTTATAGGGTTTGTTTGAAAGTCCTACTCGAATCCTTGTTGGTTATACACACCCACATTGATTATCCAATAATATCTTATTTCAATTATTACAATGGTTGATAAATAAACACATTGTATCTCTTCTCAATCCCCATGGGAGTTTTTTTATATTACATCCCATATTGTTACTAGAATCCACACTAGAATTATCCTAAATCAAAATTAAATACATATACATCTGAATCACATAAATGACTTATGGTCTGGCAAAAAATTAAAGACAATAACCTTTAGTCAATGTTGATCCACATTCAGCTGATCTTCCTAGAAAATCTCACTGAATAACACTTTCTTGTATATCTATTCAAGTACCATTGCATCTATGATATTCTTTTTCACAAATATTTGATCATGTACTTCTGATTAGTTTCTTTAATGAAATAATGCTGGAGATGTAATTCATTCTTGAACTTATGAAGACCAAGAATCAATTATATTTGTTCATGGGTATACACAAATATACTTCAATTTTTATACATTAATTACTCCTAAAAATATCAAATAAATTTCATTTCATGCTTATGCTTCATGGAATATGAAATGGACTTATTTTAGGTAACTTCATTGTTCTTTATGTGTTCATTATCATGCATTAATTCATGCATGTTTTTTCCACTACCTAAATTCTTTATTTTCTCACACACAATTTACACACACTGTTTATTCTTTTATTTTCGTTTCAATTCATTTGTGGGAGGAAAGTGTACTTTCACAACCTTCAAACAAGGTTTTATATGAATACACACAACCTTATTGATTTTCAATTCATGCACTACCTATATCACACAAGAACATGTTTAATCACACCATCTTTGTGTTCAAAAATCATTGTTTCTCTTCTTCTTGTCTGCAAACCAGAATGTGTGTTATTGGTTTCTGTATAAATGAACAATTTTTTAAACATGGTATAGGTGTGTAAAATTTTGTGATTGTCTCATACCCCTCACATAAGAACAAACAATGATGGTCTTTAGTGCTTCACAAAAACATGGAGAAATACATATAGTGTATCATGCTACCTCATGTGGCATCATGTAACAAGTTTTTCAGAAATCTCCTTCAAGAGTGATTAAAAATCATCGAATGCACTTGGATCACTCTTATTAATTATATAATAATATCAAAAGGATCCCTTCTTCTTCATAAAATAGGAGTTGTTCACAATTCTCTATTTTCTCTAAAAAATTCAATATTTCTCAGTATATCAGTAAGCTCTCTTGGGATTTATCGTTCTCCGTTTATTGATGATGAGGAGTACCTTGTTATAATTCTTCAAATCCATATTTCAAGACATAATGAATCTTCAAAAAATATGTTCTTTCATAACTCCTTCAAAGATCATGATTTATTTGAGATATATTAAGTGTACACTTAATTTCAAGGCATCTCTTCTTCACAAACCTCCTTTGTAGTGAAAAACTCATGTTCGTGCACTAAGGATCAAATGATTCTCATTTATCTACGTTTGTACACCTTATTGTTAAATGTCCTCCCATAACTAAAATTGTCATTTCAACTATATCTTATTCATTGAGTTATATCACATGCATGAAAAGTATATAATTCACGTGTGATGATTCATAAACTCATCCACTAATCATCTCAATCATAGAGTAACCATAGTGAGCTTTAGATCAATCGAAAGTTATTTGTCTTTTGTTCTAAAATTCTAGAGATCCGTGAAAATGAAAAGGTAGAAGATGATTACAGGCTCAATCTAAGTTTCTAGATCTAAAAATCATGCAACTCATATTTGGTACAACTTTATAAAGTGTAAGAATAGTACCCAACATGTCTGAGTTACACACCGAACATTACATCGGCTAGGACTGCATTATATTATTTAATGAATGTGTCATTTAGCTCTGAATTCCCTACCACCTCCCATACTGCCTCATACTGGTTGTCCCTACCATCGTGTTCCCCCATACTATGGTGCTTATTCCATATTGCATCTCTTTGTGGGCATGCTCTCTATTGCCACCCCTATGCTGGCAGAGGGATGGTTACCCCAGTCGTGGTCAACCAGTGGGTCCCATATGTGGATGGGGTTGTTCTAGCTTTGTATTTCATGTGGGGTGGACATATTCTTTATATAATTACACCTTTAATATAATTAGAAATAATATATGTATTATAAAATAAATTGAAGCCTTCTCAATAATAATTCCGTGATAAAACTCATCATCCCCTTTTCTTCCCCATGAAATAATAATTCATTTTTTCATGGAAACATAAAAAAAAGTACACTTTATGAAAATAATGTATTCTTTTCAAAATAAAAGTATATAGCCTTCATCATTTTTTCATAGTTGCAACTTAGTGACTCCCAAATTCTTCTTCATAAAATTTCATTTTTCATAGACATTACTTTTGGTAAAAAATGTATAAGAACTTATTAGCACATGTTGTCTTTAATGTTAAGATCACATAGAAAATCATCAGAATTCTCAACATGGATAATTACTCAATACTGAAAACAAATGCTATAAATCTATAAATATTATCCATGAACCTCCATTTGTCATTATCATCCTTCCAAACACAAATTGGCATGTTATTTACAATAAATTAAACACTATTTGCAACACCACGATGCGAGTTCAATACTAAATTTTACATTAATGAACATTTTATATAAGATAAAAAGGGGTCTTGTTTGATTCTAATAAAATTTTATTAATCAATAAATCACATTCATACAATAAATTAACTCAATCATAACTGGTTTAATTGTTTTCGACGTTATTATCAACGCTACATTCACAACCATTTTCATTAATATTAATCAACCATGCGATTATTCATCTCATTTAAAATGTAAAATTACTCTATTTCACTTATAAATCTGAATGATCAAATTCTTATTCCTCATTTTACATCTCAATTAAATTTTTATACAAATTCCACTCATGTGTGGAAAGCTCAACACACCCAAAGTGGTGGCATTGTCATAGGCAGCCAAACAAACCCACCTCAATGAGTTATCTGGGTCGAGCTCGGTGATCTAAAACCATGTCAATGGGAAAATAAAATTTCAGAACATGTCTTAAAAATTAGAATTTAAGGTATTACCAATTTTGAGGATAACGAAATGGAGGGTACATCATGTTTCATGACATTATAAGTTATAAACACAAACATTTTTAGGAAAATCTTAACATCCCCCACCATAGATGGGTAGTTAATTATTAATTCATTTTAATACATTAACACAGTCTAGCATGGAAGAGACTAGAGGAAATAAAAAATACCTTGTTAATAGGACATATTATCTCAAATTAATTTAGCATTCCATAATATGAGATAAAAAATAAATAATTCAATTATATTTAAGATCATATAAATAATATTCCAATGTGATAGATGACACTTCAATTAGAGTCTAATCAGATGAAATATCTCGAAGATCAAGAGGATAGATGAAATATATGATGGAATGGAGAGGGATACAGTGTGGGTCAAAAATAAGGGAAGAAATAAACAAATAATTTATATTAAAGGGAAGGAAAATTGGGAATTCCTAATATTTTTAATGGGTTCATGGTTTGTCCATAGGGTTAGTGAAACCATGTTTTAATTGTTCCTTTACACAGTCCCATAGTGTTACCCATTTACATGATTAGGAACATAGGTTATCAATCCATCTGATGCTCATGTGTTCTCAATGTCCATGATCCTTCTCTGTTTCAACATTTGGAGCTTGTTTTGGAAAACCATGTGTTAACCAAGTTTTTTAGATTTTCAACCCACTTACACCAAATATTTTGTCCATCCATCCCACCTAACATATTTTTATAAATTTTTATCCTTAACTACAATTCCATATTATATATAGGTATTGTTACTTATATTCATGATACAACTTCATTCCTCTTCGTTCTTCTCTAAAAACTAGTGTGACATGCTATGAATAGCCCCAAACACTCATGATCCCTTCCATAACTCTTAGAATATTATAATAGAGTAACAAAAATAGGTTTAAATAGTAATTTAATGAATCAGTACCTCTTTTAATAAACTGGAGTATAAAACCTCTCATTCATAAATCTATCCATCCATATGCTTTAATGGTGGTAAATAATCATTTGAGAGATGTTCTGACAATTAAACCCATGTGTTTTCCTATTCCACACTTGCCTCTCTTTTACATGGTTGTACTATTATATAACTCATAAAATAGTAAATGACTTCCCTTAGAGGGCATTCATCCTATTATTAACAATACCTATAGGATTCTCTATAAAATCAGCATCAATTTGCAGTTCAATTTAATCATGATCAAGAGCATTATTTGGGTTAGAATGATAATGGTTAATCATAAATTCAGGGAAGACATCATCCATGGATTTGTACCTTTGAGGATAATCTATATTATAGTATATCGGCCAAACTCTACCTAATATCTCAACAGAACCCACAAATCTAGGCTCCATATTCACTTGTCTTTAAATCTACCAATGGCCCAATTTCAGCGAAACATGGAAGAGAACTAAATCTCCCACCTAAAATTCAAGATTATGGGGTCAATGATAGGTAGAATACATCTTCCATGATTTATCTACATCCATATGGTTCTTGATTATCATCCCCTATAACAATGTCTCCCAATTGAGACGAGGTCCCATTAGAGCTAAATCTCCTTCCTCTATCAAGTATAGGGTTATAAGAAACAATTTTTTATATATTTCTTGATAGGGAGACATGTATTATTTTTTAGGATATGTTATTATTAGAAAATTTGGATATATATTTATGTTTTTCTATAAATAATCACCATGAAGAAAAGAATATCCTCAAATCATTTCCTATAACACCAGTATCACATTCTTAGACTACCCATCATTGAGATGTGAGAGGCTCTACTTAGAAGAAATAATGATCCCAGAGCCCTCAATCACCCCTGCAAGACCTACGATGTAAAAAAAATTACCCATCTAAGATGATGGTATGTGGTACACCATGAAACTGTATGACCTCTCTAATATATACCCTCCCAACTTATCCCCAAAAAATGTCTCCTAGATGGGATGGAAGGGGAAACCATTTTCATTCTATCAAGGATCTCCCATACGGTGTCACTTCCATTAGATTACATATGTAAACCCATCTTAAAATCTATAGTGACATTGTCCCATTTCCCATTAGTTATGGGTAATAGCTATAAAATTACCTCTATTCACTAGTGTTCCACCTAAAACTTTTGATAGGTGAAACACCGAGTAACAAATCACGTCATTTCCTTATTCATCCCCAATAACTAGTATTAGTGGCTTGAATTATGATACATATTGGTTTAATAGTTTTATACTTCCCTAATAGAGGAATGTGACTCCCACATCAATTACACTCATTATTATTTAGTCACATAGACACATCCATAAATATTAAAGGCCTCCTCCCCATAAAAACATATCAAGGAGGTAGAACCTCACCTGAAGAACTCTCACATAGAACCAAGACATTAGGATCCAATAAATATATCATCATAAATATAACCATATGAGAATTTGTAACTACTAAGAATTCAAGTAAGGGATTTCCATGACACACTGAAACCTCTAAATTCATCTCAAAAAATGTGTACATAAACAACCATTGGCTTCTATCCTCTTGGAAGGACTGTGTCTGAGTCTCCCTACTCAACTAATCTGCTACCATGGTTCCCATTCTAGGAGTATATGCATTCTAAGAGTAAAACTACTAGATTTATTCAACCCAAATCCACATTAGATGAATCCAATCATACATGGTAAATAATTATTTGGGGATGTTTTGGTCCATGTATAATAAATTTTTTTCCAATTACTAGTTCCTCCTATAATTCAAGGCATGAATAACAGTATCTAACTCGAGGTTGTGTGTCAATAAATTACACTCATGAGGTCTCAAATATGGAGACTAGTATGTCATGACTCTATATCCTTATACCATAACAAATCCAAATAAAATTCCTAATGCAACATTATAAACCATATATCCTTTCCCCTTTTTGTAAGAATCAAGATTATTAATAATGTTGGCTTCTCTTTCAACTATATAATTGATTTCTCATATTCCTCAGACAATGTAAAAATGACACCATTCTTGGTCAAGCATGTGATTTGTTCTTCAATACATGAGAATTTTTTTATAAATTGCTTATAATATTTATCCATATGCCTGAAACTCTCCCTGAAAATAGTTTTGTTTGATTATCCAAAGAATATATGACTCTCCATATTTGGGTCCTCAGATGCTCCATTATTCAATATGATCTGACATAGGAAGTGAAATTTATCAATCCAAAAATGAAATTTAAAATATTATATTATATTTTGTGCTCTCTTGGGGTAATAAATATTATCTAATTGTATTTTTCATGTTTTCTCAAGTATGTGAGTTCACCAATATATCATTCACAAAGGATACCAAAAATGAATAAAAGTATGGATGGAAATCCAAAATCATTAGAGAGATTAAAACGGTTGCTTCATTTGTGAGATTGAACTATATAAACAGGTTCACATAAAAGACTTCCCAACTACGAATTGTATTACGTGGTATGTATAATGATGTAACATGAACCATGTGATATCCTAACCACAAATGAATTTTATAGAAATTCCTTTCTTCTCAAATCTTGTTAATGTGTTTTTCTATATGAGGTATCAGATACCAATTCGTAATTTATAACTGGGTTAACTAAAGTTAATCCATGAAAACCTCAAGGTTCTTAGCCATGTAGATAGAGAAAAACATGTCTGAACCCCATGATGAAGTAATGCTTCATATAAAACCCTTAGCAACTAATTCCACTAAATCTATATTGATGTATTTCAACACAGCTGTATCAATGTTCTATGAAGGAATAGATAATGGTCTATTCCTATTACTAGATCAATGGTAAACTCAACCTCTCTCCCAGAAGGGATCCCATAAATGTTATTTGAAAATGGTTCATGAGTAGATCCACTACTGAAGGAAAATATGTACATCTTGTTCCCTAATCTACAAGAATGTGACTAGAAATATAGTTTTTCACTCTACCCATCCCATGATTCTCTCGTGTATATCGACTTGTGTGGACAACTCATTCTCCATTGTGAATATAGTTACCACACTCAGGTAAAATAAAGGACACATGTCTATCAAAACATTCAATATTGGCATGATAGGGTAATTTCCAACCCATCCAAAAATTTGTTCAAGTACCATCATATCAAGAACAAAAATTATCTATACCAAATGATTGTTGTTATATTAAGGGTGGATTTCTTGAATTGGTGTACACTCTCTGATCGAATTCTTAATAGAGTATCAAGTGTCATAACCCCACAAAATTACTCTATCACATGTTCGAAACACTCTATAGTCATCATATATATGATGGAGTGGGAAGTGACTCTGTCAAATGAAGTAGATAACATAGTAAAGGATATTAGAATTGTACCACGCGTAGTTGAAGGACCACAGATCTTCTCATCAATTATCAGTTTCACTGCATAAATCTGGTCGTATCCACATCCATGTGATATCACATGGCTACCTTGGTTAGCACCCACATCTAGTACTATAACTCATATTTATGGATCCCCCAACCACATCCACATTATTAGCCTATATGGATAATAGTGCACCAAATCCATGATTGATGAGGAACAACTAATAATACTCCTAAATTCAATGCTAGTGTGGATCTTATTATACTATATAAAAGATAAAATTTCAAAATAAAACCTTGAATGATTCCCCATTTTACCATAGACTCTGCACTCAATAGTGGCTTTATTTCAATGGGGGTATCATAAGAACATTCTTACACACTGATGATAGATTTCATGGACTCCCATGTGAAAACTATAACTACTTATACCTTCTAAAGAAGGATCAAAATGATCCTACCTACCATTAGGGGAATTGATGCTTTTTTGGTGTACTAAACATCAATGTCCCAGACATTCAACTTCTCTGTGGTTATGGACAATGATGAATGTTTGATTCAGTATATCAGTGATGATAGTTAAAAAACACATGACCAACTATGATTGGATTTTTTTACTAATATCCTTAAAACTTATTCCTCTATACCACTCATCTCAAAAGAGAGACAGAGAGAATGAAATGCTGAATATCAATAAAATGATCAGAGTATTCCATAACTATCGGAGTTTCCTACTCTAGTCGAATAAACCCTCTAAATTTGACAACCATCTATGCATTGAAAATGAAATAGTCATACAAGGATATTTGTATATCCATCTATTCCATAAAATGATGCTTATCTACTTAGGTCACAATTTACTGTCATCACATTCCTGAAAATCCAAGAATTATGTTGCAAGCATGGAACTCATATCATGACGCATCACGAGAAGTTCAATGATTGAAAACAAGACATTCATTTATTAATAAGCTTCTAAAAAATACCACCATACCATGAAAATATAGGTGGATACTATGAATGAAATTTTGTCTTCAACTCAACCAAAGTAGGATCCGACCTCATGGATCCCTTCAATGTTTATAAGACTCTTAGGAAATCCTCTTTGAATAGAACATTAGTACCTAAATCAAGATTCATTAGAGGTTTCACTATTGTCTCTACATGATGTTATACTACTAACTTAGGGACCACCACCTCAAATTCATGGTCATTACTACCCTCCTATCTTAGGACTCAAGGCCTTCATATAAACATATATCTACAATACCGAGCACAAGCCTCAGAAAAGGATTTGAAATAAAATATATCTGGGGTAAAGGAATAGAACTTATGCATGCCTTCCTATAAGGGATTCAACCCCTCTATTCATTCTCCGCATGTTAGGTCAATGTGATATAATAAAACATAAATAAACACATGAAATACATAAAAATTCCCACAAGTAATATCGGGTGACATGACAATTTTAAGTTAACATCATGGGTTTCGGTATATGGAGTTTTATTTTCCTGTTATGCAGTAAAACGCCCTTTTAGTTTAAATTTTCATTCCCATATAACCAAAACTATACCATTTATTTTTTAGGAGTTATCACATTAATACATAGCTTAATATAAGGGTCTAGTTAGATGACATATAAATCCCATGTTATAAACACCTGGGCACTAAAAGATTCGATTGGAACATCATTTAACTGAAACTAAAATTTTATATTTGGTATGAGAATGTAGCAAAACCATTTATAGAAGATTTATTTGATGGATCAACATTAATAATTAATATAAGTACTATATTTTTTATTTATAATTGTAAAACATTTAATAATAGCTAACTAACATCTCAGATTGTGTAACCATGTCTAAATTACTGAAATATTCTATAATTGGATAATTAAGATGAAATCATAATTATATAAGGGAATATTTTTAGGTTGATGTAGACACCTTAATTAACCCAATTATTTTATCCATAAATGAAACATTATCAAAATTCATAATATAACATTCAAGGAACCAAAAATATTTGTCATGAAATGTGCATAGTAATATAATGGTGGCATGGTACATGAATGGATTGTGAATCCTATGGTGCTTATAATAATGTACGAGATGATATCACCTTTAAATATTGGGATAAGGGTTAAAAGATAATACACAATAATGATAAATGACACAGATCATTTGCATCTCTCAATAGTGAAATCATTAAAACTTAATGAGGAATAATCTGAAATAATAATCCCATCTTTGGTAATTTAGATTTTTCCTTATACAAGGGTTAACTAATCCTAATCATAGGATCATCATAAAATTATGACACATTTCTAGTTTCATGTATACCTACCCAAAAAATATGTAAATAGGAACAAAGAACTATCAGAAAAATCTTTTAATTTCCAGGAATCAGTTAACTCATAAGTAACTAATGCTTATATTTCATTTCATATCATATCAAATCCAAATTAGTACAAACCAAAGCACAGGTAACATAAATTCATTGATCATAAATAGTTAGGTTCACTATAACACTCATAAAATATCAAATAAATTCCTCCACGTAAAGTATTTAGATATATTCATCGAATCTATAGAGAATTGGACACCCCAAGAAGATAGCCTCACAACAGATCTAACAATTCCCAATAACAGTAGGATTTAAAATCATAACAATACCCCCTGAGTGCACTCCCCCCCCCCAATTATTAATGGATGAGGCCTATTTCTACACTATCCACCTTAGTACCCAAAGAATCCCATGTGAAATAAAATTCAAACCATTTCAACATACCCACTCATTGAAAAATATTTCTTAAATCCATTTTAAAATGCTTTGAAAATACCTTTTCTTTTACCAAAATAATGAGGAAAACACATTTTCTCAAAAAAGGATTTCCACCCCCACAATTCAATCATTTTAATATATTTATAAAACACTTTAATAAAACCATTGAAGTAAAGACAAACAAACATAGGCTAGTGACAGAACTACTTACGTCAAACTAAGGATTCACATTCCCGTAATGAGATCCACCCTCATAAAAGAATGAAAAGACAAGGAACAGATACCCTAGAATTGATTCTTACATCTCATAATCAATTAAACAATATAATTGTTGGTGTTGAATAAAAAATAACATTTACCTCATGAAACATGCATGAATCAGCATAATCAACATAAATTTTAACGGCAATAGAGTAATCCCACAATACATTTTGAAGGTACCAAGTTATTTAACACCATAATACCAACATATCTGAAAGCATTGCACAAATATGTCACTACGACCAATGAAAATGAAGAAGTAAAAAATCACTTACATGAAGAGATTAAGCATGACCACAACATGGATTAATCGATGAATGGAATAATCCGTAAGGAGAGGAGATCCCCAAAATTTAACACCCAAATATTTTATTCTATGTATTTTTTTAATTAAAATTAATATATTTGATATTATACATTTCACAAAACATCGAGATTAAACAAACTCCAAAATTTTATTAATTAATTTTGATTGTATCCACTTATCCATTAGAATAGATTGTATAAATGAGATTAACTAAATTTTGAAAACATAGTTTAAACATCTCTATAAAATGAATTTAATTGTTAACAATAAGATATAAATAAAAATAAAAAACAAATTGAACATAAAATATGTGTTTTTTATGAAAAACTATTTGTTTGCACAAAATGAAATTGTATCATAATAAATAAAACTATTCAATATTTTTGAAAGATATTAATGTTATTAATATCTTATTTATTCAGTCAAAATATTTTGAACTCATCCAATACGTTTTATAGTCATAATTATAACAACGAATAAAATTTTAAGCATAAAAGATATATTTTATAAAAATGCATGTTTTCGTCTTTTGATGGAACACCTATTTTAAAACTCTATTTTACACTTTTATAACATTTATTTGAAAAAAACATGATTTTTAATAGTGGGATATCTGACTTCAATTAGGGTTAATATTTTTATTTTTCTAATCAGATTCATTTTTTGATGAAAATTGAAAAATACTTCATTTTAATTGAAAATGACATTTTCAAAAAAACTTATATTGGAATATTATATTATAAATTGTTTTTAATGTATAATTAGTTAAATGATACATAATCCAATCTGATTTAGGTTATTTGAATCAATTGCAGATTGAAATTTTTTATAAAAACATTTCAATCTTTTAAAAAAATTCGAATTAAACCAATGTTTTCTCGTTGTGTCTTAGAGATTAATTTTAAATATAACTTTTCTAATTAAGTGTACAGAATTTGGTTAAATGGATTCCATATTTGGTATAATATGGTGAAAATTAGGTTATAAGTCCATTTTAATTTTTATACATGAAAAAATTGCCATGGTAAAATAATTATTTACCACAGTATAGTAAAATAATAAAAAGGGTTAAAGATAAAAGTTAAAAGATTAAAACACCTAAAAACTATAATATTTAGAATGTTTTTGAGGTATTTATCGACTATAACCATGATTAAAACATTAATTATCAATTAAATTCATGGTATTAATTTCATCTCAATGTGTTTGGCTTTAAATATAAAATTATCATTACTGAATCCCTTGAACCTACTACTCCTCAAGTATAAATACCAACCCTCTCCCCCTATTTAGAATCACAGGCCAAAAAACACCCAAATATCTAAAAAATGTCTCCTCATAATAATACCCATGTCTAAGTTCTATTTTAATCACTAGATACCAATCCTATATCCCTTAAGAATAGATCTAAAGTAAGTCTGATAAAGAAGAGGTAATGTTCTTCAATGATAACTTTTGTTCTATTTTTTTCTCCACCACATCAATTATTTTTATATAATTATTATATAATATTTTAAATATATTAAATATACTAAGATGTTTTTATGTCAAAGGTTCGACCTACAACATTTTATACTTCCACCAAATGGGATTCACAATACACATTTGTCTGTATGGTGGACTACTGCATCAGGAACAGATGGCATTCATTATTCCATTACCACCATTCAAGGATAGGAATAGTTATGGATTTATATTTTATAAAAGATATATATTTTAATTTTAATTTCAATATGATTCTCAAATTTTTATATATAACATAATTTCAGTCTTTTTATTTTTTGGGTAATATGATAACATAGTTTGTGGATGGCTGCATGACCGCCTCCTCAAAGAGATGTGATTTGTTCACATTATACATGGAATTTATTAAGGATTGGTTTAATAAAAATATTTTTCATATATTAAAATAAGATGATTATTAAATTATAATAAAAATTTATATCATTTATTTTCCTTTCTTTTAATATGATATGAAATTGGAAAAAACATCCATGCATATATACGGCCTACCGTCTCCATAAACAGTGTATTCAATTTCATGACACTAAATATTATTTTTTATTATAAATACATATATTTGGGAGAAATAAAATAATTATATCATGGTATATATTCTATATATTACTAAATCATGATGTAATTATGAGATAAAACAAATAACAAGTGAAAACATACATGACAAAACAGAGTAGTTTTTACCCAAAACTATACAAGTATTGGGAGATTATTAATGAACGGTTAATAATATGTCATAAAAGGATAATATATGATATTATAAATTTTAATACAGTTATAGAATAACTTAATATTATGATTAAAACAATTTTAAATTATTTTAATGAATGTTCAACCAAAAGGAAGTGTATGCAAATGGTTTTTAATCTCAATTTTTCTTCTCTGATATATATGTCTTATTCCCCCCTTATTTCTTACGTATAGTGTATATACTTCCCTTTGATATTTAATATCATGAATATCATTATATTAGTTTTATTCAATGTTTTATTCAATAGTTATTACTTTTATGGGACATAAGATTCAACTTATTACAAAGTCATATGGGAATTCTTAACCCGATTACCCTTCATTGGGTTATCCTTCTACGTCATCAATTATGTCATGTTATTTCCATATGTGGGATGAATTATTATTCTATTATGTTTTATTTCCATATTTTTATGATTTTTTAAATAAAATTAAAACAATTTATTTATTATATTAAATCTCCCTTCAATGATATTATATTTATTAGGGATTTTCTTTTTAAAACTTATCTTTTCACGCTTCCCTTCAAACACACTTTTAATTCCTAGAATATATATATCAAAAACTGCTTCCAATTTTTTTTACTATTCTATTATTATTTTATAAAGTCATTTTAACACATTTTTTACTTTTTATAGAACAAATTTTAATTTATTATTTTTTTCATTTATAAGTGAGGTTCTTGATAACATTTTCAACAAAAATATGGATGGAATGTTTTTTACATATATAGAAGACCATCCATTCCGACCATCATGGTGTCATAATTCCTTGAATCTTAATTGAAAATCTTATGAGGTTATTTTATAATACAAATATATATTAAATAATTTCAATTCTTTTTAAAAAAAAATGTTTTCAAAAGAAAAATTATATTTTCTGAAAAAAATATTTGTAGTGATCTCTCAAACTAATATTCCATATAAGATAAAATTATTTGATGTTACCTATGGATTACTGGGGATATAATTCAACATACCAATCCTTATTCCTTTTATGGTTGGTTTATGTTTATTATGGATTGATATTTGTGAAACCTATTTCTTTTCATGGGTTTTGGTATGCTGAAAGAAATACGTTATTATAGAACAAGTACATATGGTTTTCATTACGTGACATGTGAAACCTATATTTCCCTCAAAAGAGTTAGGTAATGATAGTATATGTTGTGGGATAGAGAGGACTAGAATGGGTATTGAACTTTGTTCATATTGGACTAGAACGAGGATAGAAGTTGGTTCAGGCAGGACTACAAGAGGAAGTGAAATCGGTTTATTATAGTAATTTATCTCCACAAATAGTCTTAAGAGTTAACCAAGAATGCAATCATTATTTATGAAGTGAAAACATTCCACATTTATAGTTTTAAAAAGATCTTTTACTACAAATAAAATGATTTTTATGACTTGATGCTTACCATAACTCCATGTTTCTTCCAAATTTATTCGCATATGATTCGAGTCTTATGAATTTTTATTATTTATTCTATGATTCAAAATTATGATTTTTTATATGAAGGGTATGATTTTCAAATGATATTTTATGATTCTTATACACTCATGTTTATTTTATTATTCATATTTACCTTATTTGACCTTATTGGTAATCTAAGCTCACCCTTTTCTTATGTTTCATTTCCTTATGATATAATGATATATATTAGGTTCAATATTTTAAAAAGGGTTCTATTTATAATGGAATAAAAGGGATAAAATGTTGAAATTTTATAAACTAGTTGTTTTTGTTTTCAATTTTCCCAAGTCTCTAAAATGATAATATTTTTTTCATAGTTTGTTATAATATGAATATTCATCTATTTAGTTATAATATATATGTATGAAAAGATTAGTCCATTATAAAAATTAATATAGGAGAGGATATATTTTGGGAGAGATGTGTCTACAGTCGAATGAAATTATAATAATTGATGCTGAACCTAAAACCTACAAGCCTTGAACCACACACTTTGTGAGTCCCGGTTTCACGACGTGATATCACCAAAAGGCATATATATTGAAAAACATGAAACCTCTAATTAAAAAATTCTGATTGATTATTTCATGGTATGAAATAGTTTCTTGGATTATTTAAATTTTACCCTCTAAATTAGTTCCAAAAATCATCAAAAAAACATATTCATGTCATGTAACCCTTTCACATTGTCAAACAGTTTAGCAAGAATATTCAGTCGAAACACTTCGAAAAATCACAGAGTCATCACCGAACCCAAATGACATAATCTTAAAAAAAATTCACATTTATAATGAGACTCTGTTAATTCAATCAAAGATACATACTTAAACATTAGTACATTTCTCCCAAAAAAATTCTCTTCATCCTTAGGAGTCCCAACAAGAACCAAAATAATGAGGGAAACAAAAAGTGAGATAATAAATACCTGAAAGAAGGTAATGGGATGTAACATAAATTATTTTTTTATTACTTACATGTATTTATAACTAACCACTTTCTAATGTATGTCCCTAGGTTATCCTATATAGTTTTAGAAGAATGGTGTAATTTTAGGAGCATGGTAACTAATTTTTCAATAATGTCTTTTTACATTTCATTCAATTTGTTATGATGTTTACATAATTTCCGAATGACACTGGGTCTCATTGTAAAGACCCGGAAATTTGAAGAATTTTTTTTCTTAATTTCTTTGGAATTTATTGAGTGTGCGGTTTCAGACGGCACCTGATTCTGAGGCCAGGTGTGCCCGGAATAATTTTCCGAAGATTTGTTAAGAATAAATTAACGGGCGTAAGCAGTTTTACTGAAAAAGTGGATTAAATAATAAACGGTTACTCGGATCATAAATCTGAGGGCACCATTGCACTCAGGATGGCGGTTTTACCCTAGTAACGACTTAAGATTAGTCGGCGCGGGCCTCCTGTAAGAAATTCCAAAAAATGGCATAACCGTAAATAAAATAAATAAATAAATTATTATATTTTTCGAATGCTGATAACCCACAAATGGTAGCTCGGATTAAAAATCTGAGACCACCACTGGACTCGTGAGGTTATGTATTATTTAAGAAAATACTAACTTTGGCTGACGCAGGCCACCAGAAAAAGTTAGTTTTTAGCCTCAAATAAAAAAATTATGTGACAATTATTTTATAGTAAAATTCATAACTTCTAAACTGTAACTCAGATTGAAAATCCTAGAGTACCGTTGGGTTTTTTGGGGCGTGTTTCATCTAGGAAGAGCCTAACATTGACCGCAGTGGGTCAAGGGTGGCTGATATTGTTTTTTCTGAACTTTTTTTCATGTACGTTCAATAAACGTACGTGCGGGTTTTTCTATCTTTTGAACCGGTGCATATAATTGAAATCTGAGGGCACCGATGAACTCGCAGCGTCGGTAATTGCTTAAGGGAACCTTTAACGTAGTTTTTTTTGAGCGGGTTAAGGTTAAATATTTGGGAATGAGATTAAATCAAATAAAATTTGATGTGTACAAATTTTATTCAAGGTAGGTGATTATTTTCAACAATGGGGAAGTTAGAGGTGGGGCCCACACCCACCTAGCCTTTCATGGGAGAGTTTAGTGTGGAGGGGACCACACGAGACCCTAACTCCTCACCTCCCCATAACTCACACCTTGTAAAATGATCGGCAACTCCAATTTATCTTTTATTGAAGTGGAGCCTCTCCACCTCCCAACATAAGCCAACTAAGATAATTAATAACCTGATTAATTATATTTGTCACACATCTTTGACTTTTTTTGAAATACATGGAATATTTTAAAAGAAGGGAACTTAATGAAATATGGGGTTGGCAATTGTTGTGTGTAGGATTGGAAGGCTCTTGAGTTTTTTTTGAAGAGTACCAACTCACCGATGAAGAACGATCATTCCCTCACGACGAAGAATGCTTCCCGGTTCTCCATCAAAGGAGGAGACATCGCTGCGAGGAATCCGCAATAACGACGACACTTCTTCCAACGTCAACAGAATCGGCACCGATCTTCGACGACGTCCGATCATGGCAACACTTGCCTCTTTCCGCAGCTTGATGACGTGCGACATCTTTGCGAGGTAGGGGGTTTTTGTATAAAGTGTATATGTGAATTATACCCTTGTGCATGCGTATTTTAATTTCAGGGTGTTTGTATAATTTATCTTTAATAAATTATACCCTTTTCGTTGATGAGTTATGGATTGAGCTTCTAATGCGGACGACATGGGCTTACGAACAATCCCGGACCCTCCGTTGGTTGTTCTTTTGTGTACGGGATGAAGGGTGACAAAGAAAAGGGTCGCAACCGCAATTTGAAGCTGTCGCAGTAAAGAGCAGGTCCCAGGAGAGACACGGGCGCAGACGGTAGGTGAATCGGACCATCGAAGCGCGTCATGTGGTCCGCGGAAAGTGCGGTCGGCATGCCACGCCGGGACGACGGAAGTCCAAATGCGACATATTTCTAGTGGAGGAAGCAGCCTGTGGGTTTGGAGGAGAAGAAAGCGTGAGAGTTTGGGAAAGGAGAAGATTGGAGAGAGAAGGAGATTTGAGAAATAAAAATTAAAAGAAATAAATAAACATCAAAGGAGGAGTGAGATGTGGGTTGCGCATCAATGTTCATGTGTGGAATGAGATGGGAGTTATTAAACATTTAAATTAAATACACAATTAATAGTAATAATAAAATATTGTTATTATTAATTTTGTTGATAAAACTCTTTTTCGACCGTAACTTATTCATGCGACCTTGGTTTCATGAACCATCTCCGGCAGTGCAACCCAGATTCCAAGATAGGAATTCTGAGTCCAATATTGGATATCTTTTTTGGGTTTTTGGATCGGGTACCCCAAGCGGTCAGAAAATAATAGATTTAATATTATTATTAAATCTTCGACCAGCTATAACTCCTACATGCGACGTCCTATTAACTGGCCGTCAGCGGCGACACGACCCTGTCATTAAGACGGTCGATTCAAGTCTAATTTACGATACTAAATTCTGGTTTGTGGCTCGGGTCCATGAAACACCCAATGATAATAATAGTATTATTATTACGGAATCTTGTATTTGACATATCTCTCACATATGGTGTCGGAATGATGAATCGTCTATGACGTTGCGACCCTAGAATTAAGACGGATGTTTCAAAACGAATTCTGGATATTTAAGTTACGGTTGAGGCACGGGCCCCACGAGGCCCGGTTCTCACGTGTTGCGGTGAAATGCAACTTTTTCACCGGCTATCCGTTTTGGACCAATGGGTAGTCCATCTCATCTTTTTTTCCGTATGGATCGCAATGGTGTGACCAGTTTGGTTAACCGGTGTCATTTGAAGTACGGCCGGGTTGGTTCGAACCCGAAACCAACCGAGCCCTCGGAGCGGAATCACTTATAACTTGAGATCCGGACGTCCGATTGACGTGTCGTCGACTTTGTTGGATTCCTCATGATGAGACGGAACATTCGGCAAACTTCTCCTGAGTTTTGGACGCAGTTGGAGTATGGCTGGGTTGGATTGTACTCGAAATCCAATCGGGCCCCTAGAATGGAAAAGCTGATAACATTCAGACCGGACGTCCGTTTGACGAACCGTCAACAGCGTTGGTGATCACGTTGAGAAACGGTCCCTATGAGTATACCCTATAAGTGTTCGGGGTACAGTTGAGATACGGCTGGGTTGGTTCGCACACGAAACCAACTGGCCCCTAGGACCAAAAGGCTAATAACTCACAGACCGGGCGTCCGATTGACGTGCCGTCTTTTGCATTGAGACCCCTATGATGAGGTGGTCCTTTGAGATACTTCTTCATGATACTTTGTGATACATGGATTATCGACTAATAGGTCATGGAGCGGACCCTCCCGGAGACGAGCATGCGGAGTATGGAGACCGTGTAGCCGGATGAGACCTGATGACTACTTGACCGATCGACTCATTGTGTTTCGGATAGCCCAGTGGGGAGCGCTTGGTTGTAGAGGCAGACCCACGGGGGAGGAGCTCTTGGTTGTAGCGGTAGACCCGTGGTACTCCATAGAATGAGTACCTTTGGAGGCTATGAGGGGGAGCACTTGGTTGTATTGGCAGACCCATGGTGGGAAGCACTTGGTTGTAGCAGCAGGCCCACAGTACTCGACAGAAGTAGTACCTCTGGAGGCTATGAGGGGGAACACTTGGTTGTAGTGGCAGACCCATGGTGGGAAGCGCTTGGTTGTAGCAGCAGGCCCACAGTACTCGACAGGAGGAGTACCTCAGCACTCTTAGATTAGTGAGCAGTACCTCAGAGTTGTGACAGGACCACTGTACACTCTAGAGACGGGGCTCTTCAGCAGTTACGGTTTAGATAATAAAATCCTGGTCTGAGATGAGTCTATGACCTTTGTGTATACCTCATTATTGAGATGGGTCACTTGATAACATAGGTGTATGTATAGACATATACCTGGGTAGTGGTTATCCGTTCATTTCATAATCTTTGTGTTTCCTCATGATTGAGATGGGTTACTTGATAACTTAGGTATATGTATGGGAATATACCTAAGTAGAAGTTATCTGTTGAGATCTTCTTTGTGGTTATTCTTGTTGGATTTACTGAGACCTTGAGGGTCTCGGGGTCCCTAATAAGTATCATTATACTCAACCCAGCACAGGCTATGCCCACACCTCGTTGTGTTGGTTGCAGATGACAGACAACGCTGACAGAGGCCGAGTGTTCGAGGACTGGACGGTACCCGGAGGTAGATATCACGACGAGTCAGTATCCGGAGGTGGACTTCATGACGTGACGATACTCAGAGGAGGTTGATGGATGAGAGCATTGTAGAGGCTATATGTGCCTACCCTTCAGGTAGGACCCGTGGTGGACGATCTAGGAGCTGCGCTATCTGTACCTACCCTTCAGGTAGGATCCGTGCTGGACGATCCAGGAGCTGCGCTATCTGTACCTACTCTTCCGGTAGGATCCGTAGTGGACGACCCAGGAGCTGATTTTATCCTTCCAGCTGTTTTTCTTTTCTGTTGTACTTTTGTTCAGTTGTATTTGTACTTTTCATTTGGGTTTGTATTCTGGCCCTTTTAATTTTCATCACTTTCTTTTATACTTAGTGATCTAATTCCGCTTGTACTCTATAGTGATTTGTTTACTTTTATAATGGAAATTCTTTCCCAGTTATCAGGATTTACGCCTTTGGTGCTAGTCGCTAGCCCCTATCCTATGGAAGGCGGGCTTGGGGTAGTCACGGCATGGGCCCCGAGGACGGGTCATGACAATTGGTATCAGAGGAGTCAGTTCTACCGCAGAACTTATAACTCTGATATTTTCTATCTGTGAAGCAATGGGTTTAAGGGTACCTAGTGTGGTCTTCAGTTCAGGGAGTCCAGTGTTGGTGCGGCGGCCGACGTATCCATACACCAGGACCCTGACTTCTGATTTCTGTCTTTGTGCATGAAAACACTGATTGCGTGTGAGTTTCCAAAAGTTTTAAAGTCAGCTCAAACCAGGTCATCTCATGAGGTATAAAACGTTGGCCATGTCGCATCTGTTTAGGATGTCTCCACATAGACAGTTAGTTTGAGTTCTGAGATTGTACTCGATAGAGGTCCACCGAGCAACGAGGCTCCGGTGCAGGGCCCTCTTTCTATGTTGGCACCCTCGGGTGGAGTACCGGAAGCACCACCACCTTTTGGCCAGCATATTCCACCAGCTAAACTAGCGAACTGTGCATGTTGGAAGAGTGTGTTGCACGAGTTCCAGCAGCAGTGGCCTCCGAGGATATGAGGCGAGGCAGATTCCCTGATAGCAGAGCCCTGGCTGGAGGCAATTGATAGTGTTTTCCGCCTAGCTGAGACATCAGTAGAGTGGATGGTTGACTTGGCCACTAGTGTTTTCCAGTAAATGACCATGAGGATGGTCCGCATAGTGATGAGTCTTCGGTACGTGGACTGATGCCTGAGATAGTGCCTTCGGGTAGTGTGTCAGTTATACATCACTACCTGTTGGTCAGCAGTTACAACCGGCGGTACCGGTAGGTGACACATGTAGGCTTACTGCCTTACACGTGTTCTAAAATTAGATACCCTCAAGTTCCAAGGCGAACCTGACTCATAGGATGTTGAGGACTGGCTTGAGGAGGTGGCTGAGAGTTTTCTAGAGCTTATACAGCTTCAGCAGGACAACGTGTCGGTAGCTGAGAATTCATCGAGTCGTACCGAACACTCTGGGTACTCGATGAATACGATTTGAGCCATCACTTTTTTCTCTATGCATTCATAATCACGTTAGGGTTCTAGAGAAAACCTTGAGGTTGAATGTTCTTTGGATGAATGAATACAACTAGAGAATGTTAGAAGATGGAACGCAGTGAGCTTGTGCCAGTCTCAGAGACTTGGGCGTGTGAATGTTTCAAGAAGAGGAAATGTTAAGGACAGATAAATCTACAGAGCAGCAAACGTGGAGGTAGGTCTAGGAGAGAAGCATGAGGTGGTGTACATTTCAACATGTTATAACCACCCACCTTTTTTGTCCCCTCCAGGCTCAGGGAGATGGAGGGCAGGGGAAAAGAGTAGCTGCGTGCGGTCATGTAATGCGACCGAAAGGGCTCTAAGGATGATTCGAAGTGCGGACTTTGTCTTCTACGAGCTTCCATATCAATAGACATAGGTACCAATCATTCCTTCCTTCCACAAATTTTTTCCCAGACCTAGAGTTTCCAGTTAAAACTGTTGACTTAACCCTCACGTCTGGAGATACCATTGAGAGGAGACTCGATAAGCACACTTACGCCGACAGGTGTGATCTGACCCATGAGGCGAGAGTTTCGGTTGGAACCTCTTGGTGGCAGCGTCGAGGCCTTACGACGTTAGTTTGGGTATGGACTGGGCAAGCATAGTTCATACACGGATTGACAGTATTAGGAAAAAAGGTTGTGGTTTACTTACAACAATGGGATGAGTTTTCCTTTGTCAACGAAAAGGAAACCCCAGGCAGCACAGGAACCTCCACGAGACCACGTGGGAGCGAAAGGCTCAGATGTGTGCTCAGTACCACTTCTGTTTCCCCTAGTGTGTGTTGATGCTTTACGGGGACGTAAAGCCCTGAGGTGGGAGTAATGTAAAGACCCGAAAATTTCAAGAATTTTTTTTCTTAATTTCTTTGGAATTTTTTGAGTGCGCGGTTTTAGACGACACCTGATTCTGAGGCCCGGTGTGCCCGGAATAATTTTCCGAAGTTTTGTTAAGCTTAAATTAACGGGCTTAAGAAGTTTTACTAAAAAAGTTGAATAACTCTTAAACAGTTACTTGGATCATAAATCTGAGGGCATTGTTGCACTCAGGATGGCGGGTTTACCCTAGGAATGACTTAAGTTTAGTCGGTGCGGGCCTCCTGTGAGAAATTCCAAAAATGGCATAACCGTAAAAAAAATAATTAAATAAATTATTTTATTTTTAGAATGCTTATAACTCACAAACGGTAGCTCGGATTAAAAATCTGAGACCACCATTGGACTTGTGAGGTTATGCATTATTTAAGTAGATACTAACTTTTACCGGCGCGGGCCACCAGAAAAAGATAGTTTTTAGCCTCAAATAAAATAATTGTGTGACAATTGTTTTATTTTAAAATTCATAACTCTTAAACGGTAACTCGGATTGATAATCTGAGAGTACTGTTGGGTTTGTTTGGTCGTGTTTCATCTAAGCAGAGCCTAACCTTGACAGTAGTGGGTCAATGGTGACTAATATTATTTTTCGGAACTTTTTTTCGTGTATGTTCAATAAACGAACGTGCGGGTTTTTCAATCTTTTGAACCGATGCTCGGAATTGAAATCTGAGGGCACCGATGAACTCGAAGCGTCAGTAATTTCTTAAGGGAACTTTTACCGTAGTTGCATTTTGAGAGGGTTGAGGTTAAATATTTGGGAATGAGATTAAATCATATAAAATTTGATGTGTACAAATTTTATTCAAGGTAGGTGGTTATTTTCAACAAAGGGGAAGTTAGAGGTGGGGCCCACACCCACCTAACCTCTCATGGGAGAGTTTAGTGTGGAGGGGCCCACACGAGACACTAACTCCTCACCTCCCAATAACTCACCCCTTGTTAAATGCTCGGCAACTCCACTTTATCTTTTATTAAAGTGGAGCCTCTCCACCTCCCAAGATTAAGCCAACTAAGATAATTAATAACCTTATTAATTATATTTGTCACACATCTTTGACTTCTTTAGAAAATCTTGGAATCTTTTAAAAGAAGGTAACTTAATGAAATATGGGGTTGGCAATTGTTTTGTGGAGGATTGGAGAGCTCCTGAGTTTTTTTTTTTGAAGAGTGCCAACTCACCGACGAAGAATGATCATTCCCTCACGACGAAGAACGCTTCCCGGTTCTCCATCAAAGGAGGAGACACCGCTGCGGGGAATCCGCAATGACGATGAAACTTCCTCCAACGTCAATGGAATCGGCACCGATCTTCGACGACGTCCAATCATCGCAACACTTGCCTCTTTCCACAGCTCGACAATCTGTGACGTCTTTGCAAGGTAGGGGTTTTTTGAATAAAGTGTATATGTGAATAATACCCTCATGCATGCGTATTTTAATTGCAGGGTGTTTGTATAATTTATCTTGAATAAATTATACCCTTGTCACTGATGAGTTATTGATTGTGCTTCTAATGCGGAGGGCACGGGCTTACGAACAAGCCTGGACCCTCCGCTGGTTGTTCTTTTGTGAGCGGGATGATGGGCGATGAAGAAACGGGCTGCAATTTGAAGCTGTCGCATTAAAGAGCAGGTCCCGGGAGAGACGCGGGTGCAGACGGTAGGCGAATCGGACCACCGAAACGCGTCTGGTGGTCCGCGGAAAGTGCGGCCGGCGTGCCACGCCGGGACGACGGAAGTCCGAAGGTGACATATTTCTAGCGGAGGAAGCAACCCGTGGGTTTGGAGGAGAAGAAAGCGTGAGAGTTTGGGAAAGGAGAAGATTGGAGAGAGAAGGAGATTTGAGAAATGAAAATTAAAAGAAATAAATAAATATCAAAGGAGGAGTGAGATGTGGGTTGCGCATCAATGTTCATGTGTGGAATGAGAAGGGAGTTATGAAACATTTAAATTAAATAAACAATTAATAATAATAATAAAATATTGTTATTATTAATTTTGTTGATAAAACACGTTTTCGACCATAACTTATTCATGCGACCTCGGTTTCATGAACCATATGCGGCAGTGCGACCCAGATTCCAAGATGGACATTCTGAGTCCAATATTGGATATCTTTTTCGGGGTTTGGATTGGGTACCCGAAGCGGTCAGAAAATAATAGATATAATATTTTTATTAAATCTTTGACCTGCTATAACTCCTACATGCGACGTCTGATTAACTGGTCTTCAGTGGTGACGTGACCCTGTCATTAAGATGGTCGATTCAAGTCTAATTTATGATACTAAATTCTGGTTCGTGGCTCGGGTCCACGAAACACCCAATGATAATAATAATATTATTATTACGGAATCTTGTATTTGACATATCTCTCACATACGGTGTCGGAATGACGAACCGTCTATGACGTTGCGACCCTAGAATTAAGAAGGATGTTTCAAAACCAATTCTGGATATTTAAGTAAAGGTTGAGGTGCGGGCCCCACGAGGCCCGGTTCGCGCGTGTTGCGGTGAAATGCAACTTTTTCACCGGCTATCCGTTTTGGATTAATGGGTAGACCATCTCGTGTGTTTTTTCGTATGGATCACAATGGTGTGACCGGTTTGGTTAACCAGTGTCATTTGAAGTACGACTGGGTTGGTTTGAACCCGAAACCAACCGGGCCCTCGGAGCGGAAATGCTTATAACTTGAGCTCTGGTCGTCTGATTGACATGCCGTCAACTTTGCTGGATTCCTCTTGATGAGACGGAACTTTCGGCATACTCCACCTGAGTTTTGGACGCAGTTGGAATATGGCCGGGTTGGATTGTACCCAAAATCCAATTGGGCCCCTGGAACGGAAAAGCTGATAACTTTCAGAACAGACGTCCGTTTAACGAACCGTCAGTGGCGTTGGTGATCACGTTGAGAAACGGTCCCTATGAGTATACCCTATGAGATTTCGGGGTACAGTTGAGATATGTCTGGGTTGGATTGCACACGAAACCAACCGGGCCCCTGGGATGAAAAGGCTTATAACTCACAGACCGAGCATCCGATTGACGCGCCGTCTATTGCGTTGAGACCCCTAAGACGAGGTGGTCCTCTGAGATACTTCTTCACGAGAATTTGTGATAATTGGAGTATCGACCATTAGCTCATGGAGCGGACCCTCCCGGAGACGAGTGTGCGGGAGTACGGAGACCGTGTAGCCGGCTGAGACCTGACGACTGCTTGACCGATCGACTCAGTGTGTTTCGGATAGCCCAGTGGGGAGCGCTTGGTTGTAGTGGCCGACCAACGGCGGAGGAGTGCTTGGTTGTAGCGACAGACCCACGATACTCAACAGAAGGAGTACCTCTAGAGGCTATGAGGGGGAGCTCTTGGTTGTAGCGGCAGACCCATGGTGGGAAGCGCTTGGTTGTAGCAGCTGGCCCACAGTACTCGATAGAAGGAGTACCTACCGAGGCTATGAGGGGGAGCGCTTGGTTGTAGAGGCAGACCGATGGTGGGAAGCGCTTGGTTGTTGCAGCAGGCCCACAGTACTCGACAGTAGGAGTACCTCAGCAGTCTTAGGTTAGTGAGCAGTACCTCAGAGTCGTGACAGAACCACTGCACACTCCAGAGATGAGGCTCTTCAGCAATTACGGTTTAGATAATGAAAATCCTGGTTTGAGCTGATTCTATGTCCTTGGTGTTTACCTCAAGATTGATATGGGTCACTTGATAACTTAGGTATATGTATGGGCATGTACCTAGGTAGTGGTTATCCATTTATTCCATAATCTTTGTGTTTCCTCATGATTGATATGGGTTACTTGATAACTTTGGTATATGTATGGGCATATACCTAAGTAGAATTTATCTGTTGAGATCTTCTTTATGGTTATCCTTGTTGGATTTACTGAGACCTTGAGGGTCTCGGGGTCCCTACTGAGTATATTTATACTCAACCCTGCATGGTCTATGCCTGCACCTCGTTGTGTTGGTTGCAGACGATGGGCAGAACTGACAGAGTCCAAGTTTTCGAGGACTGGACCGTACCCGGAGGTGGATCTCACGACGAGTCAGTATCCGGAGGTGGACTTGATGACTTGATGATACTCAAAGGATGTTGACGTGCGAGAGCATTGTAGATGCTATCTATACCTACCCTTCAGGTAGGATCTGTGGTGGACGATCCAAGAGCTGCGCTATCTATACCTACTCTTCAGGTAGGATCTGTGCTGGACGATCCAGGAGTTGCGCTATCTGTACCTAATTTTTAGGTAGGATCCGTTGTGGACGACCCAGGAGCTGCTTCTATCCTTCCAGCAATTTGTCTTTTCTGTTGTACTTTCGTTCAGTTGTAGCTATACTTTTCAGTTGGGTTTGTATTCTGGCCCTTTTACTTTTCAGCACATTCTTTTGTACTTATTGATCTACTTCCGCTTGTACTCTATGATGATTTTTTTACTTTTATAAAGGCAATGCCTTCCCAGTAATCGTGATTTACGCCTTTGGTGCTAGTCGCCAGCCCCTGGCCTATGGAAGGCGGGCTTGGGGTAGTCACGGCACGGGCCCCGAGGATGGGACGTGACACTCATGATCTTTTATGTTGTACTATGTGTGATTTAATGAAATAAATTATGAGATAAAGATTATAAATAATATGGGTTGTCATAATTGGGTTCATATAAATGCCTAGTTATTTTCTAGGTTAGTATTAGATAACACTAATGAAAGATTTATCGGTGAAACTAAACATATGAGAACAAACTTAAATTTTGACAAATTATATTGTTAGTGGTTCCCAAAAAAATACATCATTTTTGTATACTATAAGTGTATGTATCTTTGTAACAATTTTATCTAATGGTATTGACCCTGAAAAGAGTTCTTTGAGATGGATTTTAACATCACTCCATAGAAGACAATGATCTTTTTTTCAAACCTATATTGACACTCCCAGGGAATATTATTTAGTAAATTCACAAGAACATTATATGTGATTATTATTGGAATAAAAATTACCAAAATATTTTATTTTAGGAAATAGATCATGGATAAATTATATTGCAAACTATAAATTCATAATTTAAAGAATATGTGTCCATTATGATGTATCCCTTCAAAGTTTATTGGTACATTTTTATTTGTTTAACTATTTAAAAATACACATCTGTAATTTTTTCTTTATTTATATTCAGTTGGATGGAAATGGGTGGAATTTAGACAATAACCAATGTGAGGGGTAATGTGATGACTTCCTAAATAAGATGACCAACCCAATGAGAGAATAAATCAAAAACATGATGAAAATAAATTCTCAATTTAGTTAGGATTTTAATTGAATCATGAGTTATAAGGAATAACCAAATCCCCCCAGGAAAGTGAATGTTGCAATCGAGTCCATTATGCGACAAAGGGATTCGACTATCAGTGAATATTATGATCGATTAATCATGTAGAAATGCATCAAATCAATCAAAATGAAATTTTTCACCCTTCAATGATTTGAGAAATAGAAGTTCATAATTATTATTATTTATATGGCGGTTGACATAGATCATGGGAGGATGTTGGTCAAAAATAAGTACCAGGAGGAGGAGATATAAGAAATGGAGTTTGAGGAATTCTAGATTAATTTTTGAAAAAAATATTTTTCCCACACTCTATTACATGAAATGGAGATGTATTTCCTTAGCATAAATCAAGATGATGATGAATCCATTGGTTTGAATACAGAAAACATCAAAATACATGAATGATAAACATCCATCATTGTAATTACCCCCAAAAGTAAAGTTGACAACTTCTTTGGTAGGATATAGGTGTGTCTATGAATATACATATCCATTCAGGACTTCGATTTCTAGTGTAAATTTTATAATGTTCCCTCAAAAATGAATTTGAGTTCTTTAAATCTCATGGTTCTCATGAATATAAGAAGTATAAAATGGATTTTAATTCTGGATGTTAAATGGAAAAATATCCTAGGGGTAATAATTCCATCATCATACTTGTCAAAAGTGTGGAAGAAGAATCTTGAAAAATTACTAAGGTGTATTAGAAACTTCATTATGTGTGGGAAGAAAGGGAACCTATATATAATTATTAATTGTACAAACCCACCAATATGTTAGAAGAAAAGAATATATTAGTCAACCATTAGCCATTTCCCTAGTGTCTCACTAACAAGTAAAGGGAAGTTATGTGTATCAAATCCTTAATCAAAGGGTTGTTGAAGATAACTGATGAAAACAAAATCCAAGTCTTAGAGAGAATAGGTGACCATATTCCATCACAACTACCAAGGTGGATCCTGACAATTAAGTCATGATTTGCATTCTTGTTTTTAATTCAAGGATAGAGAAAGCACTATTTGATTTGGGTTCTATAAATTCATTCATATAATGCTAGTTTAGTAGATAAATTGAAACACAAACTCAAAAAATGGAACTGATGTTATCAGAGAAGATGGAAAATGTTTCAATTGTTGAATCCCAAGATTATAACACATTCATAATCAAAATTTATGGGATGAATTTCCCAAAAACCTTTTGATAAGACCCATAATGTAATCAATTGTCATTCTAGTTATGGATTGTATTTACCTATATATATCCAATATAAATTTTTGATAGAATGAAATCACCCTATGTATCTTGAATTCCCCTCTAATTCTATACAAGTGTAATGAGGAGGATCGATCTTCTTTGGATCCAGCCTCTCCTAAATTAATATCATTTCCTTTAGATAAGTAATTTATAGCTAATATTATTGATGAAAAAGGAAATATCATCTTTTGTTACATTATCATTTTAAGGGAATTGTCCTATGTGTTTCCTAAATAAATTCCTAGTATACCTACTAGCCTTGAGGTTGAAGTTATTAATTGATCTCTTAAATGGATCTCTTACCATATCCAATGATCTATATTGAATGGATGTTATTGAACATGGAGATATTAAGAAACAATTACATGAGAATATGAATAATGGGTCTATACACTCAAATACATCACTATGTAGTGTATCTGTCCATTTTTTTTTCAAGAAAAAGGATAGTCCAATGCTCCCCTACATTGATTATCATGAGCTCAAAAAGATCATGATAAAGAAAAATTATCCTCTATCATGGATTTATTATATATTTGATCAGAAATGTGGAATTACATAATTCTATAATGTGGATCTTCAGTCAAGATATTATCAAGAAATGGTGAGTAAAGTGGATAACCACAAGATGGATTTTGATATAAAGTATAGGAACTACAATTTCACATTGATTCCATTTTAAACAACTAATTACTTATAAATAATCATGGGAATGGTGAATTGATTATTTAGAGATAT
Source organism: Viscum album (assembly GCA_963277665.1). Lineage (NCBI taxonomy): Eukaryota > Viridiplantae > Streptophyta > Magnoliopsida > Santalales > Viscaceae > Viscum > Viscum album. Next base: position 1,229,319,925 of record OY728145.1, on the reverse strand, counting down.
CATAAAATAATTTTTGGAATTATTTATAGATTATATTCTTATCTATTCCAAAATAATGGAAGAATATGAAAATAATTTGAATATTTTACTGAATACTTTAAAGAGTTAAATTTTATATTCAAATTATAGAAAATTTTACATTTTCATAGATAAAGCAAATTTTTTGGGGTATTTTATCTTCAATATGGTGATATATATGGATCCTAAAAAAGTGGTAGTTAAAGGATGGTCAAGACCAATAGCTATGATAGAAATTTTTATTTCTCACAGATTAGTAGGGTACTATAATCAATTTGTGATAAATATATCATGATTTTCAACCCCACTAACTGAACATACTTGTAAGGGATTCATTTTTTCTAGACTACTAAATGTAAAGAAATATTTACTAATTAAGAGGCTAGTCACTACACTAGTACTGAAATTACCCAATAGTGAGGAAGGATGTGTGATATACATTGATTCATCCAAAAACAATTTCAGTTGTGTACTCATGTAAAAACCCATAAATGATAAAATAAATTCAATTTTTTAATGAATAAATACTTTATTATTGAATAAAGTTATAGAAAAACCACACACTAATTTTTTTATTTTGGAACATTATATGATTTTTTATATTTAAATGACCATTAATGATCAAAACCATTAAGTCATTTTATAGTGGCTATTTAGATTATTATATTAAAGGATATGATAAAATCCATTTTCCACAGACACTCAACTGATGGTCTCGACCGGTAGGATAATACCCTATGAATCCCATTTATCAGGGCCTCTAAGGGATACAATATCACTATATTTTCCCTTCAAATAATACATAACTGACATTCAGAAATTAAATAATGAGATAAACTATTTATGGGAGAGGTTAAAAGTCATTATGATCATGAACCAAACCATGTTTGTCAAACCACCCCAATAAAGACTCAACATCACATGCCATATACATAGGGAATCCATAAGTGTAATAGAGGGATCTGTATTTGTACCCTAACAGTATAAATCTATATTTTATTAATAAAATTATTATTATATTTTTCCTTTTTATTTTTCTTTATATATTACTAAATAATTAGTCTGATAAAAATAATATTTTGATATGATGACATATAAATCATATTTTTTTGGAAAATATATAGTTTTAGTCAAGGAATAATTTTTGACGAATTTAGGAATTATATATATATATTATTTTAATTAAATAATTTTATGAAATAATATTTATTGAAAATAAATGATAATATAAATTTATGAGGTCATATATAATTTTTCAAATAGTTTCAAATTGCATATTCTAAAAAATAAGTAATTTTTAATAAATATATATATTATGATTTAAAGGATTATATTCACATATATAGGGAATTATTTTGAAAAAATAAATATTAATTTTGAAAATCATATGATAAAATTATCAAATAGTGAGTTTTTTATAGTTTTGTATGACTTTCCAATTTTTGGGAAAAAATTAAATATGGTATAAATATATGGTATGTATTATAACATAATAAAACCCCAAAAGTGATGTAATAAATACTATATATAGTATCCTCAACCAAAATAATTTTACCTCTTTGAAATAATTTATTTATGATGTTATTTGATTAATTTCATAAGTGAATAATAAATCCCCCAATATCAATATAATATTTTATATAGTTCCAATTAATTCGTAATAAACATTACTCACTTCAACATCCCTAAGTGGATTATATTGATTAGTTTATTTAATATAATTATAGAAAAAATAAAACCACTCCACATCGGTAGAAAACATATAAAAAATATGGTATATTTTTTTGATTTGATTAAATTATCTAAAAGAGTCCAAAAACTATGTTTGGGAATTCATAAAGAATTATTCTCTCTAATTCTATATAATCCCACCCAGCCTCCCAATCAAATTCACTAAAAACCCATGTATCTTGATTTTACTCATCCCTTACATCTCTCTATCCCCCCCCCCTTGGTTCCCTGAAACACTTATCAAGATCATCCCAATCTTTTATAAGTTCCCTCCCAAGGTAAGGGACCCTCTCAATCTCCCATATATTCAAAACCAGTTTTAAATTATGCCTTTTCATTTCCAATTTTTCATAATGGTATATTTTTTCACATACCTATTACATTAATTTTGATTTTAAAATGATTATATACACCTATCACTCCCATTAACTCCTCCCATGAATCCTTATATACTCCCATTATACTGCTTAAATTATCCGATGTTTTTCCCTCCCAAACATTGGTATTATGAATACCTATCCCCATTTCAACTAATGGTAATTCAAAAAAAATAAACCTAAACATAATTGATCAGGGAATTACATGTATTTATCTCATATTCTTTAATCATGGAATTAAATTTTATTAAATACATCATTATTTTTATTTATCTGTGTGGCACACTTGTGCGTGTACGTGACATTAATGTAATAGGTGGGCGTGAAATTATATAACCAACCATTGCATTAGCTAGTGTCTCTTTCTGATGAGATTACATGTGTGGTGTTAGTGAGGTTATACTAAGGACAATATTTTATGTTTTATTTTGTTATCCTTGATATATATTTAATATTTCAATTTTTATGTTTTCACCACATTTCTATGTTTTTGTTATGTTATAATGTAACATCATGCCTCATTATTCAATATTGTGATTTTGAACTCTCTTTTTATACCTTGATATGAAACAAGGGTCCTATTTATTTATTTAAAATTTAATATATTTTTATTATTACCTTAATGGGAATTATATCTCATCCTTTTATTTTGTACATCCCCATGTTATCTTATAGATTTTGAGGAGAATGAAGTACTTTTAAGAGTGTGTTAAGGAAGTATTCAACAATGTCATTATTCATATGTTTCATATTGTTATGCTATTTACCTATTTTCCTGAAGACACGCAACCTCAAAATCTTCTGGGTTGTTCTATATATTATTTTATGAAATAATTTAAGAGATTAGGTGTGTAAATTATGTGGGTTGTTATACTAATACCCATGGTATGAACAATATTATTTTTATTTTAAATTTATTGTTTTTTAATGTAATATGTATATTATTATATGTATTCTCTCAAAATATATTTACAAGTACATTATAAAAAATATTATTAATGTGACAATATGCATAAGAAATATGTTTTTTTCACTGGTGATAATATGGTTTCTTATCATAAGAGATATCTTCCTTCTTTTCTTAATAAAGAATTATATAGTTAATTATTCTATGATTTACCCCATGTTATTAATTGAAATTATTTATATATGAAATTTCCAACATTACATATGATGTTTCCAATTATTCATCACTTATAGTAAAATCATTCTTATTTTAATACATTAATTTTTTCCAACTCCATTATCCAAAATAGAAAATCAAAAAGAAAATTTCTGGGATCTGGAAATATCATTATAAATTTGGAATATAAAATAACAGTATGTTATTTAACTTTTTACATCCATAATTCTAAACATTAAGAATTAATAATTTATTATTCTCAAGTATGGGAGGAAAATTTCTTATAATACATAATTAAAATCATAATATTATTAATTAAACAAACTCAATTTTTAAAAATCATTTGATTCTACATATTGAGTAAAGAAAATTTTTTAAATCACATATATATTTTTCTAGACAATAATAGTATCACTCATGACATTCGTATATACCATTAAATACAGTATGTATTTCACTATAATCCCATTTACTAAAAATTAAAAAAAATACCTCTTTGAATTCCTTATACTCAATATATTTATCCCTTCTCCAATATACATGTTTTGAATCCAATCAAACATTTAAATTTATCAATTAATATTTATATTTTATAAACTTTGATTCTATTATTTCACCTATATGTTTCTTTGAAAATATTTTACAACTGCTGAATTATAGATTTCAATGATTTTGTCATATCTATTAAAAATTATGATCCAGACACTTTAATAGGGGAACCTGGATGTAATCCTCACTCAAATAGCAGAAATAAATTTTGAGTATAAAATTTTATCTATAAATTAATATATCATAAACATAATTTCAATAGTCTATATGATTTCTCAACAACCAAGGGTTGGCCATTCCTCAGTATTGTTTTAGTCATATAATGTTGTGTTGAGAAACTCCAACTAGGAATAGGCCCTGTATTTTATCCATTACTAGTGAAAAATATCAATCAAACCAAAAACCCTTTTAAAAGGGTGTTAAATAATTTTTATCCTTATAAAATCATTATATAATTAAACCTACTGGATAAGGGTGTAGTTTATTTTTTAGACTTCAATTTTATAGCTTTAGGATCCATAAAGTCCACCTAGATAAAACAATTTATCGATTTTATGTCTGGATTCCTTCAATCCTTAATGAACATTATCTATTAATTAGAAATTATTTAGATTATGAAAAAAATGGTGTTTCATTTTTCTACCAAATATCAGAAATATTTTAATATTATAGGAATTTTATGTGGCTTTTTAGTCTTATAGGGAATGGTGGAAGAGATCGGTCATGCTAGCAAGACTTTTATTGTGAAGAATCCATAATATTTGTACTATAAGTAGTAATATATCATAGACAAGAGTAGTTATTCATAATGCATTAGTTTTTTAATAGTTAGATCTACCCTCTTAGTTTTATTTCTATTTACATAATGTATTAATTAATTTTATAATGGAGATATAAATCTGTTATATCCATTTGAAATTTATCTTACAATGAAAACATTTGAATTGTGGAGGTAAAATTATTTTGTTCTCTTGGAATATTTATGTTATTGTACTACACATATCCTTGAATGGTAGTTCAAATGAATTTAAATATAAATAGGACAACTAACACACCTTTTTATACACTTCGAAATTTTTAGCTACTCAGACTATGATAACTCACATCATTTGACGCCTATTCCTTCATTAAATAGTATTTTAAGAGACATTTCCTCAATAAGACATAATTTTTAACTCTAAATGGGAAGGCTCACTTACTTGTATGTTAATCATGACCATGTACTCAACACATAAATCATTTTTGTACTATTCCACATTAATACGTCATGGACTTCCCTTTTTCCCATATATATCCTTCATGAATTTTTTTCTACCATGTTAATCTTATGTTGTGTCTAGAATTAAACCTACATATACCCTTGAGGCCCACACATTCTCTTAAATCATAAATCTTTTACATAATCAAGTATTCATAAATAACCATTTATCAAATTCCATTTGTTTAACTTAAAATAATATTTCTCCTAAGGAAACCATTTTGGGAGTTTTTCCTTCTACAATTGTTTAAAACATATTCATTGTAAATCCATACTTTTTTATAATAAAAATATTTTGAAAGGCACTAGAATAATAAAAAAATATTTCCCCAATTATAAAGGGTCACCACAATATCGGAATTTTTTTTTCCATCCCCTTATATAAATTATTTCATATATGGGAATAACATGCATAATATTTACAAAAAACATACATTTTGTCAAGATCCTCTTCTAGGTTACCAAAAAAACTATAATTATATATCCCCATCTTGTAATGAAACAATAATTTTATAAAATTATATCCATTTCATGGTCAGACAAACCTACCATAATTTTTTACCTTACTCTTAGTTTCACACAAAGTTTCCTTAATTAAAAAATCCTCCACTCTTTCTCTAGACCCCATGAGTATAGATACACCTTGTGATTTATTACATGGACATTAGTTGAGGTACAACTCTTTTTTAACAAAATCTATTGAATTGATATTCTCATTTTGGATAAAAAAATACCATCACCAAATTTATATGTCCTACTAACCGAGAATGGGATAAATTTCCATAAACCCAAAATAGACCTCTACAGGGCCCCCATTAACTAATAGTCATCTTATATTGACTTTATAGAACATGAATGCGGTAAGGGATGAATAGTCTTAAAAGAACCCATTATGGTCATTGTCACGTTAGAATAAAATATATGATTTTTCTAGTTAAATTTTAATGAAATACTTGGATTGTGATCTCTTTAATAGGGACAGATAGGAAGCCCCCAAAATGGTCCCAATTTCTCCATCATAACACCTTAACATCCTTTCATTGGTCCTAAATTCCTCCCTTGATGGGAAATATTTCTATCAAGAATTTATATATTGATTTATATAGTATTGTACCTAAATAAATTGACTAAAATAGACATAGTAAAATCCCATTTTTTAGTTTCCACTTAGATTTTTGTTAATAGTTAATCACTTTATCCGAAATTGTAAATGGTATTGTTAATGGGAAGGATTTTCTACAATCATCATAAATATATTGGAGTGTTATATTAGACAACATAACCCATTTTATTTTTTACTCTAACTAACATCCACTCATTTCATAAAAGCTTCCATCATCACCAACCCAAGATATAGAGAGGCCGCCCACTTTTAGAATAATGGAGAACCACATTATACCAAAATACCTAAAACTGGTCCATAAAAAATCATAAACAATCATTTAGAACCATAAATACTATGTTATATGTAATACCTAAAAGTAAATATCTCTCAACATAACTATCATTCTAACATAACATTCACCAATATTTTGGATAAAACCAAACTGTTTAATTTCATCAATGTCATAAATTTTCTTACCCCTTAGGATTTATTCTATATATATATTGAAAAAAATAAACAAATACAATAACAGGTTGGATTTTTCAAACCCATATTTTCTATCATATAAATATCCTTAAAATTTCCAAATAAATAATATTTATTTGAAATAAATATAGTAAATCATATAATCAAAATATTATATTATGAAAAGTTGAATCTAAATATATTTTTTCATAGATTCTCAATAAAACATTATTCTACAATCTATACCATGAATTTATTTATAATATACATTTATCATGTGACATTAATGGGTAGATAAAAAACCATTAATGATTGTATTCTTTCAAAAAATCATCTTACCCTATGTGGGATAAACCTGTTATAAAGTTCATTCATGTTACAAACAATTATTAGTGTGTATCTAATCTATCTGATATTCCATTGCATCTAGTCATATTGAACCATTATGCGTCTATATTAATTATCGGAAACATATTTTTTGTTATTATCTAAATTAGAATTCATTATCATTTTATTAAAAAAATAATTTTTTCTCTGTATCCTAATAAATCCTATGAGACCACTGAAGTGTTTTTGTAATATAATAAATGAAACTTTCTATAAAATATACTCAAGTCAACACATTGAGTATTTTATAAAACCATATTTTCCCCTTAATTTAGCTAATTTTTTATTTTCTCAATCCAATTCATAGTGATTTTGAAGATATTTTATGAAGATAAAAAAAATTAAATTTTTAAAAACATTATAATTAACCTCAATATTACTAAATTAACAAATCTATAATATGGTATAATTATGATTGAATAAATTTTATTATTAATGATAAATTTTTATAGAGGGTTAATATTTCAAATTTGATTCTCAACCCCCGATCCTGGTAATAGTGAAATATATATACATCCTACCCACATGTCATGTGTTTTATTTTATATATCATAAATTGATAATGATTATATATAAAATTATTATTTTTATAGAGAATGACCCTATAACTGTATTAAAAAATAAATTTAACTCTATATAGATTAAACGTAACATCAAAATGTCTTTTATTATATTATTAAATAAAGAATATGATTAAAAATAATATAGTGGTGAAACCCCACAATTTTAATACATAAAAACACAAAGTCAATATTTCACATTAAGAATATAATTAATTGAATAACATATATCTTATTTGAATCAAAAAATATATTATAGATTAAATTAAATAAACCCTTGGACTATGAGTCAGAATGTATGTGGATCAAATTAACCTACAATAATAAATCATTTCATGATCATTTATTTAACACAAAAAATATAATAAATATGATTCAGATTGTTATTAAAAAATATGGACCACTGAAATAAAAAATTACTCAAATAGGGATGTTACAATTAGTAGATGACTATATTGGCGCAAGAGAAACAATGACCATTGTATAACCATTTAAAAGGGGAAAGGTATTTATTTTTATTGTTCCATAATTCTATGTAATTTGTAAATTAATGGTATCATTTTGAGTTTATTTATACTAAAAAAATTATATCATTTATATAGTAAGAAAATCGTAGTAATATATTCAAAATACTAAAAACCAAAAAATATATATAATTTATTAATTATTATAACATGGTGAATTTAACATCCCAATTATGTAAAGAATAATATATTTTCATATCTATGTCTATTTATGAATTATATAGTGTTTTAGAGGCTTAAAATGAGAATAAATCCAATCTTAGGCATAGAATAATCTAATATTTTTAAAAGATTGTTTTACCACCTTTTGATGGAAAACCATTTTTAAATATAAATTATGAAAATTTTATAATATCTATTTTTCAAAATACACATATTATTTATAATTAGGACTTCTAAATTTACCTTGGATAAATTTTTGGTATTCTTCTGACAATGTTCATTTTTAATGAATAGTGACAAATATTGCATTTTACTTCAAAACCAATTTTTTATCTAACTTAATTATATGGTTAAATTATTTTTTTAAATTCTTTATAAAGTATAATTAGAATAAATTTTTACCATTTAATCCAATGGTGGTCATTATAATAAATTTCACTTTGAAATTGGACATAAACAATTGTCAATCTTTTGTTAGATATTGTTTCTTAAAAACACACTATTTGTTTTGACAACAGGAATTATTTTTAAATTAATTAAATAAATTTATGTGTTTTAAATTTGGTAAAATGGATTCCATATTTGGAATTCAAAGTTCCAAATTATGTAATTTAGACTCTTTTGTTTTAGAACATTGTGAATTGTAACGACGGTAATTATCTTTAATTATCATGTTTATTTAGTAATCGGGTAGTTAAGGTTAATAAAATAATATCGTAATAATATAAAATGACCCCAAAATGTGTCCTAATGCTATTTTTGGTGTCATGGCTGACCATGGGATTCCTTTTTCCATCTTAGGGACCCCATGTAATCACATTTGTGTGATAGTGACCTTTATCATATTATTTTTAAAGAATGGGAAATATAATAAAAGTTTGTAATACCTAAGTAAAAAAAAATTGTTTTGTTTATATAAGTGATATCTATTAATGTAAATAGTACTTTGAAATCTAAAACTATTTCCTACATCATGGTATATTATTCATAATTTTTAGACCTTAAATAAATAAATTTATTTATGACACAACGATGATGCAGTTATTACCTCATTAATGAAAGATTTAAATATATGATATTATAAGTGTAAAAATAATTTATTTTTGAAACTTTGGATGCTATCCACGAATTTTATAGAAGAGTATGACATGTAAAATATATTTTAATGCTTTTATTTATAAGTAATAAAGATTTTATGCCCTTATCAAAAGTCAACTACCAAATTGTGCCGAAATTGGCATAAATGAGTTTTTAAAAACAAATTTATTTTATTAGATGGTATAATAGTCTAGAAAATATAATATTCTTAGAAATTAAATATAATATATTACTAAATTAATTATTTATACAATTATGTGACTATTTCCATTTTATATAGATTATTATGACCTTATAGTTTGAAAATAAAAAAAGACATCGTAAGAATTATTAATTTTAACTAAGGGTAAAAATGAATAGATAAGGTGGATTATATGACCTCCATTTGTCTAAATACTATTAGTATAGTGTATTTATACCCCTTATCCTATTATAATCTAAATATATCATTTTCAACCATTATTATTTGAAAAACATTTTATAATAAATCAATATTTCATGACTTTCCAAAAGTGCCCATCCTCCCTCTTATAAAAAGACATCACCTATACCCCCTTAGTAACACCAATCAAGCCCATTGGATCATCCAAAATCAGCTCAAATAAGCTCTCCACATCCCTCTCATCCTCCCAGAAGCCTCACTTGGGGAAAAATTCTTTTCAAGAGAACCTTTACCTCAAATCAAAAGAAGTTACCCGATTTAGAGGTAATGCCTTCTTTCAAAATACTTGGTTGTATTTTCCTTCTTTACTCCCCCTAACAATATTATTATTTGATTCCATAACAACACTACTATCCTCAGCATACTAGGATATTTTATGAGAAGGATTGTATTTACACTTACACACACCTCTCAATCCCCTTGGCTCCTCCAAACTCTGCTAAAATAAGCTCTCCACATCCCTCTCTTCCTCCTAGAAGCCTCGCATTGGGAAGAATTCATTTCAAGGAAGTCTTTGCCTCAAATAAAAAGAATTTACCTGATTTAGAGGAGATTAAAGAACGATCAAGTCAAGTTGGACATGATGTAAGGTACTTTATCTCAATCTCCTTTCATTGAGGCATATTTTGTTTTAATACAAGAATTTATTTTATACGCTGTATAAACACCTTTGACTTTTTATTTCATTCAAAGGGAATATTTTTCTACGAAGCATTTTACTAAACAAAAAAATGAATATTTCTTTTAATGTACATGGTGACAACGACCTTTCTGCTGCCAAGAGTATTATTTTATCTTTGGCTTCCTCAAAAAGTCGTAATGTTTTTCAATGAAAATAAATACCATATACTCTATTATGTATTTTGGTATTGAAAATGGTTCTGATAATGGATTTTTTATAGGAATATATTTATGTGATATATTGTGATTGAAATGTGTAAATTTTTTCATTCCTTTAGATTTGTTTTATGTATTATGATTTTATAATGGTACTTGGACATTTGACGGGTGGTTATGTGATAAAACAAATGACGAGTGGTGTCGTGAATACTAGGACTGGTGGTTACGTTATAACCTCCAATTCATTGGGTATGGAAGTCGACTGTATGGTTATTCCATCTAAGTATATTTATGTTCCAAGTTACCATTATATGATATGTGTTCTTTATATTGGTGATCTTCTGGTTACAAAAGGGTATGTTGTGATCTTTTATTCAGTGAATAATATTTACTACTTCATAAAGGTTAAAATTATTAATTATGTGAAATTATTAATGGATTACTTGTTGTATTGAAAAACTAATAGTTTCATTCTATGTGTATTCATTACATAGATTTTTATGCTCATCCAAAGTTTTTGAAATGTTTTTTCCATGACATAAAGTGGAATAGGTTCAAGGATGGGGTCAAGGAAAGTCATGCTGTCTAAAACATGGTACTGGACATGAACCTTTTTTTCAAGAGTTTTTATTTTATGATAAAAATGGAAACTTAGTAGAAGTGTTTACTATGTAACTTATGAGATTTAATATTTATGTCTTAATTATCTAAAACTCTAAACCTCAAAATATCCTTAATGTGAATAATTAATTTAATTCAAGATTAAGTAATTTTTTAAGGATGGGGCCTTATAGTTGGTATCAAAGGTCGGTTTAGATAACATTAGGAGTTATAATTATATTAAATGATAATCCAAAATTATTATTTTTACACATTATGGTCAAATTGAAATGATATAGAATTTAGATATTACCAGGTTGCTTCACCTAAGATATTTCTGTATTCAGAATGGTTTTCCACAGAGGAAACAGGGAAGTAGTACTAGGAAGGAATACAGAAGGAAATGACCTTCCAAATCAGCATCCTAAGATGGTTGGAATTGGAACTGAATAGTTTGTTGAAGTAATGGTGAAGTTGACTCAAGTGGTAAATGGTGGTGGTATCCACGCATGAGATTAACCAAATCAACCGCAGAGGAACATGTCAGTGGTGGAACATTTCATGAGGCAACATCTCCCATCATTAAGAGGATCATGTGACCCTATTGAAGCTGAAGGGTGTATTAAAGAACTAGATAAGATTTTCAATGTCATAGGGTGTTTATAAAATCAAAAGGTTAGTCTTTATATTTACCATTTAGAGGGTGAAGAAGATTTGTTGTGGTCGATGGTTAAAAATATCAGGGACTCTAATGAGATTGATGCTTTTGACTGGGATGAATTAAAAGGTATGTTTCTTGAGAAATATTTTCCTAAGGCTGTTCAACTTACGATGGTAAAACAATTATTGTAATTGAGTAAAGAGGACGACTCAGTGGCTCCTTATGATGAAAAGTTCACTCAATTGGCAAGGTATGCTCCATATTTTCTCTGAGACCTTGATAGTAAAATCATTCATTTTTAATCAGGATTAAAGCCAAAATATTGAAGGGAATTAGCTTATTGTGTGTTCAAATGTTTTGAAAAACATGTTCGATGTGCGGAGAAGGTGAATATGGAGTTTGCTGAAGATCAGGTGTTCTTTGACAAACAACAGAATAAGAGGTCCAGTTGGCATGCAAAGGGAAAGAATTCATCAAGGAAGCCTGGAGGTAAGAAAACCAAATATCAACCCTGTGAGAAGTGTGGTAAAATACATCCTGGAGAATGTTTATCCAAGTCAGGAAAGTGCTTTCGGTGTGGTAAGTCTTGTCATACTGCTCGTAACTGTAAGGAAGATGGTCAAGCAGACAATGAAAATCTAGAGGTAAGATGTTTTAAGTGTAATGAAATGGGTCATTATGAAAATGAGGGTCTAACTAAGAACTAAACTAAGGGAAATCATCCAGAATACAAGCATAAAGTGGTGGTGAAATCCTTTGAAACTAATTCAGTAGATGTTGGGCCATCGAATGAAGTAGTATTTGGTACACTGTTTGTTTTTTCAGATTATGCCAATGTGTTGTTTGATTCAGGGTCTAAATATTCTTTCATCATTGAAATATTTTATAGTATATTTGGAATTCCATATCAAGAAATTACTCTTGAAAATGTGGTATAAACACCTAGGGGAAATTTTGAGGCAAAAAGAACTTATAAGAATCTTCCTATACATATCCGTGGACAGAATCTACTTACAAACCTTATTTTTTTACCTCTAGTAGATTTTAATGTTATCCTGGGTATGGATGGGATCTCTGCTTACCATGCTAAGATTAACTATAGAGATAAAGATTTTTTTCAGAAAGACTTTCTGTTTGTGTACAAGAATGAAACCTTATTATTGATAACATATCAAGAGGCTGAGAAACTTGTAAATGATGGAAATGAATGTCACCTTGCACATATTGTTGAAAACAAAGGAATCGTTCAGATTAATTATGTTCTAATGGTATATGAGTATCCTAATGTTTTTTCTGGTGAGTTTCCTGGCATAATAATATATCAGGAAGTTGAATTTACTACTGACTTAGTTCCTAATTCCAAGCCAATTTCAAAACCCCCTTATCGAATCGCTCAAATTTAACTTTTAGATTTGAAGGAGAAATTTCAAGATTTATTATAGAAATGTTTCATTCGACCTAGAACATCACCATGGGGTTCTCTTGTCTTATTTGTTAAAAAGAAAGATAGTCCAATAGGACTTTGCATTGATTATGGAGCCTTGAATAACATCACTATTAAGAACAAATATCATTTGCCTCATATCAATGATTTGTTTGATCAGCTCTAGGGAGCTCAGTATTTTTTAAAGATTGACTTGAGATCGGGTACAATAAGTTGAAGCTAAAGGATGCAGATATTCTGAAGACCGTGTTTCATACAAGATATGGCCATTATGAATTTGTATTTATGCCTTTTGGGTTAACCAATGCACCTGTTGTATTCATGGACCATATGAATAGAATATTCCATGAGTTCTTGGATAAGTTTGTGGTTGTTTTCATTGATGACATTTTGTTGTTTTCTAAAAGTAAAGAGGAGCATGAAAGTCATTTAAGGGTTATTTTTCAAACCATAAAAGAAATGAAATTGTATGGTAAATTCAGAAATTGTGAATTTTGGTTGCAAAAAATTTCTTTCCTTGGTCACATTGTTTCTAAAGAGGGAATAAATGTAGATCCTTCAAAAACAAAGTTTTTTGAAGAATGGCCAAGACCCACAAATATAACCGATATTCGTAGTTTTATTGGTTTGTAAGGCTATTACTGAAGGTTTGTTAAAAAAATTTGCATGGTTGTCCAGCCCATTGACTAAGCTAACTTGGAAGGGTGTTTAGTTTATCTGGACAAAAGAATGTGATGATTGTTTTTAGGAATTGAAAACAAGATTAGTGAATGCTCCATTATTGGCACTACCTTCCATGATTGGTGATTTTGTTGTCTACAATGATTCTTCATTGAAATGACTTGGTTGTGTCCTAATGCAGAATGATTAGGTAATTGATTATGCTTCACATTAGTTGAAAACTCATTAGATAAATTACCCTACATATGATTTGGAATTAGATGCTATTGTTTTTACTTTAAAATTTTGGATGCATCATTTGTATGGTGTAATGTGTGAAATATATACTGATCACAAAAGTTTAATGTATATATTCACTCAGAAATAATTGAACATGAGACAGAGGAGATGGCTAGAATTAATCAAGGATTATGATTGCACGATTCACTACCACCCAAGAAAATAAAATAAAGTGGAAGATTATTTGAGTCGAAAAAGTAATGTTTCATTAACCATGTTACATTTGGAACGTGATGCTTTGGATAAGTATTTGATGAATTTTGTCTTGGAAGTTGTTGGTGCAGGAAATTCTTCTATTTTGTTTTAGGTATCAGTGAAATCTTCTCTATCACAAAGAATTAAGCAAGCACATAATCAAGATTGTGAGTTGTGGAAAAAGGTAGAGCTGGTTCAGAAGGGTATTTTACCCGAATTCAACATTGATAATGATTGTGTTTTGAGATTTGGGAAGAGATTGTGTGTGCCTTGTGATTCACAGTTGAAGAGAGAGTTGTTATGTGAAGCTCATAGTTCTCCATTTTCATTTCATCCAGGAAGTATTAAGATGTATAGAGATCTTTGAAAGTATTACTGATGGGATGGAATGAAAATATATATTTATGATTTTACTGTGAAGTGATTGACTTGTCAATAGGTTAAAGTAGGGAGGTAGTTACCGAAAGGGATTCTTCAGCCTTTACCAGTGTCAAAGTGGAAATGGAAGAATATATCCATGGACTTTGTTGTGGGATTACCGAAGACACCTCGAGGTAATAATGCAATCTGGGTTATTGTTGATCACTTGACTAAATCTACTCATTTCCTTGCTATACGAGATAATTTATCTCTAGATCACCTTTCTTGATTATATCTTAAAGAGATAGTTATGCTACATGGAGATCCCATCTCCATTTTATCTGATCATGATCCAAGGTTCACTTATAAATTTTTTAAAGACCTTCAGAAGTCGTTGGGTATTGAATTAAATTTTACTACAGATTTTCATCCTCAATCAGAAGGGCAGTCAGAATGAACAATTCAGACATTGGAGGATATGCTACGTTCTTGTTTGATGGATTATCAGGGAATTTGGGACCAACATCTTTCATTGGTTGAATTTTCTTACAATAACAGTTTTCATTTCAGAATAAAGATGGCACCATTTGAGGCATTATATTGGAAGCAGTTGTCAAACTCTAGCTTTTTGGGATGAAGTGGGTGAAAGGAAGTTTATGGGACCATAATTTGAAAAAGAGATGGCAGAAAAAGTTCAGATGATACAAAAACACGTGATAACAGCTCAGAGTAGGTAGAAAAGTTGTGCAGATAATAGGACGAAGGATCTCTCTTTTGAGGTAGGAGATCATAACTTCCTCAAAGTTTCACCATGGAAAAGTGTGATGGAATTTGGTAAGAAATGAAAGCTGAGTCCAAGGTTCATTAGAACATATGATATTCTAGAGAGATTTGGATCAGTTTCATATTGAGTGTCTTTAACTCTGAGTTTATCTCAGGTATATAATTTTTTTCATGTTTTAATGTTAAGGAAGTACACACCAGATCCATCTCATGTTTTGAGTCTAGAAGTAGTTCAGCTGGAAGATAATCTATCATATGAGGAACAACCCATCCAAATTCTTTAAAACAAGGAGCAAGTGTTGTGTAATATGGTTATTCATCATGTAAACATTCTATGGAAAACCATAAAGTTAAATAGGCAACATGGGATTCTGAAAATGCAATAACCAATAAATACCCCCACTTATTCGATAAGTAAATAAATTATGGGGACGCAATTTACTAAAAGGGGGAGGATGTAACATCCCAACTAAGTAAAGAATAATATAGTTTCATATCTATGTCTATTTATGAATTATATAGTGTTTTAGAGTCTTAAAAAGAGAATAACTACAATCTTAGTCATAGAATACTCTAATATTTTTATAAGATTGTTTTACCGCTTTTTGATGGAAAAACATATCTAAATCTAACTTTTAAAAATTTTATATGATCTATTTGTCAAAATAAACTTATTCTTTAGAATTGTGACATTTATATTTAATTTGGAAATATTTTTTTGTATTCTTCTAAAAATGTTCATTTTTTAATGAATAATGAAAAGTACTGCATTTTACTTCAAAACTGCTTTTTCATATAACATAATTATATGGTAAAATTATATTTTTAGTTGTTTTTAAAGTTTAATCAGAATATATTTTTACCATATAATCCAATGTTTGTAATTATAATTAATTTCATATTTAAATTCGATATAAACAATTGTCAATCTTCTGATAGAATTTGTTTCCTAAAAACACGCTATTTTTTTTGACAACGAGAATTATTTTTAAATTAATTACTGAAATTTATGTTTTTAGAATTTTGTAAAATGGATTCCATATTTGGAATCAGATGATCAAAATTATTTAATTAAGACTCTTTTGTTTGTGGACATCGTGAATAGTAACGACGGTAATTATCTTTAATTATCGTGTTTAATTAGTAATCGAGTAGTTACTGGTAATACAATAATATCATAATAATATAAAATGACCTAAAAATGTGTCTTAATTATATTTTTTGTGTCATGGCTAACCATGTTATGCCTTGTGCCAACTTAAGGACCCCATGGAATCACTTTTTTGTGATAGTGACATTTTATCATATTATATTTAAAGAAAGTGATATATAATAAAAGTATGTAATACCTAAGTAAAACAATTTTCATTTTGTTTATTTAAATTTTCTCTTTGACTATAAAAATTAATTTGAAAGATAAATAGATTTCCTACATCATGGTATTTTATTTAGAATTTTTAGACCTTAAATAAAAAAAATTATTTAAGACACAATGATGAAGAAGTTTTTACCTCATTAATGAAAGATTTAAATATATGATATTATAAGTGTAAAAATAGTTTTTATGAAACATTGGATGCTATCCACGAATTTTATAGATTATTATGACTTTTAAAATATATGTTTATGCTTTTATATCGATGTAATAAAGCTTTTATGCCATTATCAAAAGTCAACTACCAAATAGTGTCGAAATTGGCATAAATGAGTTTTGAAAACAAATTTTATTTTATTAAATGGTATAATAGTCTAGAAAATATAATATTATTCGAAATGAAATATAATAAATTAATAATATAATTATTCATACAATTATGGGACTATTGTCATTTTAAAGTAATTTTTATGACCTTATAGATTGTAAATAAAAAAGACGTGGTAAGAATTATTAATTTTAACTAAGGGTTAAAATGAAACAATAAGGTTAATTATATAACCTCCACATGTTTAAATAATATTGTATGAGTGTATTTCCACACCTTATCCTCTTTTCCTAGATATATATCACTTTTTAACCATTCTAATTTGAAAAACATTTTATAATAAATTAATATTTAATGAATTTCCAAGAGTGCCCCTCCTCCCTCTTATAAAAAGCCCTCACCTCTACCCTCTTACTCACACCTGTAAATCCCCTTTGATCGTCCAACCACTGCTCAAATAATATCTCCACATCCCTCTCTTCCTCTTAGAATCTACACTTTGGGAAGAATTATTTTCAAGATAGCCTTTTCCTCAAATCAAATGAAGTAACCCTATTTAGAGGTAATGCCTTCTCTCAAAATCATTTGTTTTATTTTACTTATTCAATCCCCCTAACATTCTTATTATATGATTCCATAACAACACTAGTATCCTCAATATTCTATGATATTGTTATGAGAAGGATTTTATTTACACTTTCACACACCATTCAATCCCCTTGGCTTATCCAAACTATGCTCAAATAAGCTCTCCACATCCCTCTCTTCATCCTAGAAGCCTCACGTTGGGAAGAATTTTTATCAAGAGAGAATTTGTCTCAAATAAAAAGAAGTTACCCAATTTATAGGAGATTAAAGAATGATCAAGTCAAGTCAGACATGAGGTAAGGGAATTCATCTCAATATTCTTTCATTGAGGCATATTTTGTTTTAATACAAGACATTCTTGTATACGCTGTATAAACACCTTTGACTTTTCATTTCATTCAATGGGGATATTTTTCTATGAAGTGTTTTACTAAATGTCAAAATGAAATATTTCTTTTAACGTACGTGGTGACAAATACCTTTTTGCAGCCGTAAGTTTTATTTGATCTTTGGCTTCCTCAACAAGCCGTAATGTTTTTAGAAGAAAATAAATACCATATACTCTATTATATATTTTGGTATTGAAAATTTTTTTGATAAAGGATTTGTTATAGCAATATATTTAAGTGATTTATTGTGATTGAAATGTGGAAATGTTTTCATTCCTTTATATTTTTTTTATGTCTTATGATTTTATAATGGTATTTGGACATTTGACAGGTGGTTATGTGATAAACCAAATGACGGTAGGTTCCATGAATACCAAGATGGGTGGTTACGTTATAACCTCAAATGGATTGGGTATGGAAGTCGACCGTATGGTTATTCCATTTAAGTATGTTTATGTTCCAAGTAACCTTTATATGATATTTGTTCTTTATATGGGTAATCTTTTGGTTACAAACGGGTAAGTAGTGAACTTTTATTTAGTGAAGAATATTTACTACTTCGTAAATGTGAAAATTATTACATATGTTAAATTATTGATGGTTTACTTGTTGTTTTGAAAAACTAATAGTTTCTTTCATTGTGTATTCCTTACTGAGATTTTTATGCTCATCCCAAGTTTCTGAAATTTTTTCCATTGCACATAAAGTGGAATAGGGTCAAGGATGGTATCAAGGAAATTCATTCTATCTAAAACATAGAACTGTACATGAATCTTTTTTTCAAGAGTTTTTATTTTATGAAAAAATGGAAACTGAATAGAAGTTTCTACTTTGTAACTTTTTAGATGTAATAGTTATGGCCTAATTATCTAAAACAATAAACCTGAAAAGGTCATCAATGTGAATTATTTATTTAATTCAAGATTAAGTAATGTTTTAAGGCCGGGGCCTTATAGTGAAAGTACCATAATATTTATGTAATGTATTTTATAGAAATAATATTAATAAGTAATATAATTTAACATGGTAATGTTTTTATTTAGAGGGAAATAAATAGTTTCAAAACTGTAATACATAAATAAGTTGATTTATGATGAATCTAACTTCTATTAAATAGTAAAATATATTGCCTAATATTTAATTTTTTTATGAATATTTTTTTAATTATTATTATGGATTATTTTTTTCTATTTATAGATGTTATATGAATTACATAGTCCAAATTATAGTGATTAATGACAAACTCCTTCATATTTAATAAAAAATTGACTATTATATATTGTCTCGAGCTAAGAAAAATGATTTATTCATTTTCAGATTTAGAAATAACCAAATCCATCACATGTTATGAGTTATTCTCTTAAACATATAAAATAAATTAATTTTTTTAAACATAAAAAATTCCATTTAAATACATGTTGGGGATTTTTTATCTAAAATAACACAACTCTTGTATGATCCCATCTTTTTCCATGTATTTCTCTCACTAAGTTTTTTTGTTAAGCTTCTTTTTGTTTATTTTTTTCTTTTTCTATTAACCTTGATGGTTTTTTTTACATTTTTATTGAATTTTTTTTAAATAAACATAGACTTTGTTTGTGAGGAAACCTAATAAAATGGTAGATTTTCTATATGGAGATATTTTATTGGGAGAATGAGTTAAATTCTATAGATGTATGCTTGTTTGAATTAATGGAGTCTAAAAATAATTGGGTCATGTGTTACCAAAGATTCTTGGTATCTTGATAATCCTTAAAATGGGTTAAGGTTTTTATAAGGTAAATTGGATGAAAACCCATTTTTAGAAAATTTACACTAAATGTAAATGAATTAAACATCATTTAATGGTCATTAGATTTTAATATTAAACTGAGATGATGAGTTTCTCAGCATATCCCTCTAAATATAATTAAATTTTGTGTAACTTTTCTACATTTCATGTAATTCCCCAACCTATGGTTTTAATGTATCTCAATGGGTTGAATTTTTTTAACTCACATGCATCTTCCTCCTCTCAATCATAGGGAACTTTATAGGTGATTTTGGAGCACCACTCTTGATTCTAAATGTCTAAAAAATGAATCAAATCTCAATTAAATGATTTTGGATCAATTTTTCCCTTATCTTCCTTGGTTATCCTAAAATTGTGGTGTAATATTTTGAATATGTGTTACTGTTTTGTATATAGATCAAATTTGATCTAGGATCTTTATTTTGATCATCTTCACCTTCTTTCTTCTGGGTGTTGCACATTGGAATCGATGTTTGATAAACTGTTAAAGGTATGGGGTCTTAAAATTAAACCTATAATTTGATAATCACAAAGTATGTGTAATATTGAAATCCATCCAACATATTGTGACTAAGGAGGGTGCAATACTTTAATTTTCATAACAACTACACCCTGAAAGGAAGAATAGAGGTACACATAGTTCTTTTAATGATAAAATGCATGGTGAAAAAGGTAACTACTCTCTTGATTTTAATGCTTTACCTCTAAACTCTATTAACATTCACCCCCACATAGATACTAGTGATAGATTTTTTAGCAATATTGTATCAATTCTTGACAAGAATGATACCAAAGATTCTTGGATCCCTTCACCCTCCCCTAAAAGAAAGAAAAAAAATTCAACCCCAATCATGTCTATGAATCCCCAAAGATCATCTAGACATAAGGGTTCGGATGGGAAAAAGGGTGTGCGAACTCCAAATGCCATTTTAAATGAATATATTATTCTGGAATTGTCTTGGTATTGCTAACCTGGACACCTTTACTATTTTGAAAATAATGCTTAATACACAACGTCCCCTTATTTTTTCTATTGTTGAACCTAAGATCAACTTCTCAACAAAGTTACTACTGTTTCATCTTGTTGGTTACTCCTTCATTGGTGCAAACCATAAAAATTCCACCACTAAAACTCTCTGTATTTTTTATCCCTCTTCTACAAACAACATGAATGACTTCCTCATCTCTAATCAAATTTCCCCCTGTGATTTTTTTATAGATAATTCAAATCTCTTCTGTTCATTTGTTTATGAAAAGATCATATATCATGATAGGAGTCCTCTAGTGGATGATGTATCCAATATGTTTTCTAACATACATCATCCATGGTTCATCATTGTATATTTCAATTATATCATGGATACTTATGAAAAATTGGGTCCATCACACTAAAATATATCTATAAGAGAATTTAAGGCTACTAAATAATAACCTTATTGAAATCAATCTCACTGGTTTCAAAGATACATGGTATAAAAGGCACTATTATAGATTAGTCACTAGTAAATTGGATATATCTATTGTAAATAATAAGTATTTGGACAAATAGGACACCATTTTCAACACTACTCGACCCAAAATACATTCTGACCATCATCCTATTATTGTCAATATCTCTTAAAAAACATTGAAACTCCCCCTCTTATTCAGATTCAACAAATTTTGGTCATTGGAAATGGAATCTTTCAATCTAATCAAAGGATTTGGGTCCTCCATATCTCACTCCAATGATGATTTTTCTTGTATTCTTAAACATAATCTCCTCAAACAAAATCTTAAAAGTTAGTGTGGTGTAAAATGTAAACAAATTGACAACAAAATGCCAATTATTGAGAATGACCTTCACCAACTTCAAAATCACAATACTATATATGACATTTCTTCTGATCAAATCCATGAGATTAATTTCTTGATGAAACCTAACTATCACCTTAAATTTAAATATAACAATTATAAACACGCCATTAAAATCAAATGGATAACTGATGGTGAAATAATTACTAAATTTTATATCTCTCTCCAAATAGTTATAAAGGCATGCATACCTTTAACCTATCATAAGGATGGATAAAACCTCTTGGGTAAGGATAATGGAATTACAAATCATGTTTTTTACTATTTTGAATTTGTATTTAATAGACCAAGCATCAACAAAGATCCTCTTCATGACATTATTCCTAAAGTTATTACTGAGGAATACAACACTTTCATCCTAGCCACTTCTCTTGTTTAATAAATTAAAGACACTTTCGTCTCCTTGAATCTTGATAGTGCTTTGGGAAACTATGGTTTTAACAATGGTTTCTTCAAAAAATACTGGGATATCATTCAACCTGATGTTTTCAAACAAGTGAGATTTTTTTCTGGTGGTTTTCTTCCACATGGGTTTAATGCACATTTCCTCGTATTGATTCCAAAAGTTGAAAATGCCTATAAGATTCATCTTTATCAGCTTATATCCTTTATCAACACTATTTATAAAATCATTACCAAATTTCTAGCCCATATAATTTCCAATTTTACTACAAAAATCGTTTCTTAGAACCAATTTGGTTTCGTCAATGGCGAATCTATCTAGGATTTCATTTTTCTTGCCTTAACTTGAAAAACAAGAATAGGTGTGGTAATATAGCCATTAAACGTGACCTTAGGAATGATTTTGATACTATGGTTTGGAATTTTATCTTTAAAGTGATTAATGTTTTTGGATTCAATAACACCTTCATAACTAAAATTAATATTTTATTTCACTTAGCATCCATTTCTATCGTAATAAATCGCTCTCCCATAGGCTATTTCAAATGTAATAAATGTGTCATATTGGGTGATCCACTCTATTCCATTCTTTTTTCTATTATGGGGGATTATTTATGTCTCATTCTCACTCAACTAGTGGAGCCAAATAAACTTACTTCAATACATTCTTTGAGAACTTTCAATTCCCCCACACATCTTTTATATGAAGATGACATCGTTATTTTATTACAAGGAGACAAAATAAATATAAAAACTCACAAAATTTCACTCTCTAACTATGAGGAGGTCTCGGGCTGGTCATCAGTGGGAATAATTCCTATGACTTGTTCGGAAGAAACATTCCAACTAATAAGAAAAAATAATATTATTAATGATTCAGGTATTAAAGAAGGAGAAGTTCCTTTCACTTATCTTGGTGCTCCCATATTTTGGGGTAGGTCCAAATCATGCTATTTTACTTGAACTTTAGACCAAATAACAAATCAACATTCCTCTTATAAGGGGAAAATTATCTCTATTTTGGGGAAAATCTGCATTGTAAAGTCAGTCATTGTTTCCCAAATGGTATATTCCATTATGGATTATAAATGGAATTTCAGGATTCTTATAAAAATAAACATTTACATTTAAAACTTCATCTTGTTTGGTAGTACATTGAAAAGGAAGATAGTGAATATTCCTTGGTCTACCTATTGCAACCCTCTTGTCAAGGGGGGGGGGGTCTTGGGATCAAGAATTTGACCCTTTTTAATGAGGCACATCAAGAAAATCATACTTGGAACCGGATCCATAATGAATCTCCTATTTTTTCTTTCCTCAAAAACAGGTCCCTCGATAAACTGAAAAAAAGAAACATGTGTTTCTTTAACTCCTCTATCTGGCCTTCCATAAAGAAACTTATACCAAAATTATGATCAATTCTAGATAGATGGCCTCTAGGGACTCCTCCATGGGATTCTGGTTATGAAATTGGACTAGTGCCCACTTTATGAATTTTACCTCATCAAACACCTAAAAATATCAATATGCCCATATGTGATTTCATGAACTCACAAATTGATAGTCTCCCCTCAAATTTCACTCAAGTGATTGACAATTATAATTTATCAAACATGAATGATTTCGTAATATGGGAAACTATTCATAATGGCATGCTAGAATCAAAGAATTTTTTCAAACATTTCTTCCATATTGATGACAATGACCTTAGTTGGATCAATAATTTTGATAATCCATTGGTAAAACCCTCACGTTTTACACTTATTTTGTATATTTCATATAATTGGATCCCAAGTGATGCTTGTTTAAAATCTTATGGGATTCACATTTTTCTAAATTTCATCATTGTAATCTGTATAGAGAGAATAAAAATAAACTTTTACTTTCATGTTCCACTTCCACTACTCTTTAGAATTATATTTTTGATATCATTGATTGCATATGGATAATTATGGAATCTGTCGAAGCTCAGGTAAAGTTTTGTGTTGATATGGATAGCTCTCACCAAATCGAAAATAATTTCTATACCACCAACACTGATCGTTTACATATACTCTAGTATGATAAAAATTTGATCATTTGCAATAATTACTCACTCAACATCAATGCAAGATAGATTCAAATTCTCATTGTAATTCGTGAAGCTTCCTTGATTCAGAAAGGGAATTGCTACAACACAGTCAGGGATTTCATGAATATAAGAAAGCATCAGGTTGATAGAATTTTTCATCAATAATGATTCACTTTTGATGTTTTTTGGAAACACCCACCTCCTGGTTGGATCAATGTTAATGTTGATGGTGCTTCTAGAAGAGATCTAGGACCTACAGGTTATGGGGCCATCTTCAGAAATCATCTTGATCATATCCTCAAGTGTATTTTTGGAGGATGAGAAATCGCCTCCTCTCTAGAAGCTGAAATGATGAGTGTCATACATTATATCTCCCATGACAAACAAAAAAGTTGGAACTACATATCGATTGAGAGTGACTTGACTACACCTATCCAGGAAATTTAGAATGGGGTGGTTCAACTGGCCCGGTCGATCACTATGAGTGTCTTCATCCACTCCATGATATCAATCATATTACCACTCATACCTACCATGAAGTGAAGAAAATATTGCAAACAAGGGAGTAAGTCAGAAAATCCCATGGTTGGAGGATCTTTTCAATGACTTACTTCCCATGTATGTTAAAGATTTTTTTCTAATCCCATCTTTTCAACTCAAGTCATCTTGACTTTTATTTTCAATAATTCTTTGGTTATTTATCCAAAGAAACACCTTCTTAATAAGATCTCATTGGCTATTGATATAGCTTGTGGATACTTTTCGGGTGAGTGAACCTGTGATTATAAATGAATTATTTAATTTATTAATATTTTTTCCATGACAAGGAATTTGGATGTTTGATTGATAGGTAATCACCTTGGATTGGACTAATTATTGAAATGTTTGTAATGTTATTGGTTTTGAACCAAATGATAAATGGTATGTATAATTAAAAGAGAAATGTTAATTCTCATAATTATCCATTGAAGATGTAATATTTTTATATACTTATTGTGATGAAATATGTTGTGATATCTATGTTGAAATTATTATATAAGGAATTAGAACTGTGAAATATTGAAATTCATATAAATAAGGCTTAGCCCGAATTAAATGTTGAAATGTTTATATAATAGGATATGTTCTGATTAATTGATAAAATGATTTTATACTAGTCATAGACCTAATTGAATCCTAAAATTATTATATACTAGGCATGGCCTTGATAAATTCTGAAATTCTTATATACTGAGCACTACCACAATTAAATTCTGAAATTCTTTTATAGCAGGTTTTTTCCGAAAACATTATGATTTATACCTTCATTATATGGTTTTTATTTAACTTGGATATATGGTTGCATATGGCATGGTTGTGAGACATTCCATCATGGAATCTAGGTGGGTTCTATTTACCATGGATATATGGTTTTGGTTGGTGTTATTATGAGGCATTATCAGAGATATTCTGCCATTATGATGAAGTAGATTGATGTGGTATTAATTAAATCACATAATAATTAATACACATGAAAATCATAAGATTTCATATACATAGTATTAGACCGGTCATATTTTTATGTGGTGGTTTTGACCTACTATGTTATAATCACACCCTATTCTCTCCATTATTTGGTACACAATAAGATTGCATAGATACAGGATTGGACAATGGGAAAGGACCTTGATTTTGATTGTTGGTTGCTGGATAGGCTATAGATTATAGGCGACATCGACATGGGATTTGAGAATGAGTTATTTTTTAGACTATATATGAGTCTTCTATTATTTAATGTTGTATAATATTTAGAATGACATTTAGTCACATTTCAACATATAATTACATTATTCTTTTATTTTTTATTGAATTATTATTTTATCTTTATTGTTGGTATTCTGATGTATTATATAGTTTCTATTATTTATGAACTATGCTATTAGATATTCCATTGTTTCTAACTTTGTATATAGAGGTATAGTCTTCCTAATATACATATCATACCCCTGATGCTTGTTAATAGCCTCTATTGTAAGGGGAGGAAAATGTACAGTCTCGTAACCAACCCTTTCACGGAAACTAAGTGAGTGCCAAATTGGGGGATGTTACGAAGTGGTATTATTGGAAATATTCTTGTTTTTTGTGTCTTTACTATTTTGGATGGATACAAAGGATAATAGGATGTTTTTTTACATCATAATGAGCTTCTATATGAATGTAGCTATCCCATGTATGGTGGAAAATCTATGTTTCCAGGGGTGTATTGTTGTTTCTACTATTTTCTTATCAAAATTGTTTTAATTTCACCTTGAGTGATTCAAATGTTGACTGGGGTTATTATTTATGAAGTTATTGGTTCTTGAGATTTATATTGTTTCCTCAGTATGGTGTGACATGTGTATTCATGTATCATAACAGGAATATAGGGATATATTGAAATACATTGTCCATGATAAGGACATATTTATTTTCATGTGACATATACTTTTATATTAATCATTGATGTGATATATTTTTTATATCTGAGAAATGAAATAAATTAATTGTTATGTAATGCTAAAACACTTGTAACCCATGTCTAGAGAATCTAGGATTTAGTGGTACTATGTTGTATTCACATGTTTTGGTTGACCCTATTATTATATCTAGTGTTCTGTGGAGTTTGTATTTATTGTAGAGAAAATTCTTCCTCATTATATTTGAGTGCAACATCATGAGAGTGGAAATCACCATTCTTATAATGCATCTAAATTGAATCTTCATGTAGTTATTGAATTTTATATGGATGTTTAGCTTCATGGTAGCTTCCTAAGGGTCATGAGATCCATGGATGTATATATTGTTCACATTGTGCCTTCAATGTCTATGCCAATGATATATTTACAACAACATTATCTGCCTACATTTCTTAGGGAGAGAGGATCCCAGATAGCCACGTACTAGATCGATTCAATATAGAAAATTATAAAGCATCTTGAGACACTCAAAAATAACTGTGGGAATCTTGTTGCATATATACTTCAGGAACCATCCATGTGTTTGTGAGACATTCTAGAGTAATCAAAGTAGGAGTATGAGTTATCTTGTAAGCAAGTTGAGTTGAAGTTCAACATCCACTTATATTCATAGTTACTGAGGAATGACACATCTTGTGAGTAGATGTACCTAACACATGAGTTTATGTTAGTTCTAGACTATGGTGAATGTTTCAACGACCTTTAGCATTGTTGCTGATGAGATCTCTAGTGCAAGACGTTTAAAGTATTATTTTGGCTATGAGATTATCTTGCAGATAAATGTGTTAAATATAAGTATTTTTTTAGATGTGATAAATTAGTAACTAATCATCTAAGAGAATATGAGAGAGGCCCTAATAATTTTCCAAGAAATTTCAGCAAGGAAAATTGTGAACTCCTCTTCTAGTAGAAAGAAGCATCAATTTGACAGTTTTCTCCAAGGAAACATTAGTAAGAGAATCCATGGATGTGGGAATATATCTCTGGATCATGTTCAGATACAATTCTATCAAGGTGGAATGATTGTCCGCAAATGGACATAGTGTCCATTCCCCACTTTTGAATTTCATTATTGAAGAATTATATGCCACTTGCATATGTTTTGTAGGGGAATACAGTAGAAGAGAAAAGGAAGAGGAATAGGGTCGCTACCAGACTCTAGGAAGGACACTATTACTCCATAGTAGATAGGGATTTATTGTTCTAAGGGATGTTCTAGTTGTGTTAAGTGATGTGGTACCCTAGTGCAGGAACTACAATACCAGGAATTGGGTATATCTCAGTGAAGTATGACAGGAGCCCAATGTAGAGGGTCTTGTAATATGTATGTCATGATAATTACTCCAACTTTAGTGGATTAAGGACTATCATTGTCAGGGTTACGATTCATATATAATCTACCCTTAATTGTGTTTTTTTGACATAGAAACATTTCAATCCATTCTATTTTCCATTTTTTAAAATATTTTGGGCTCGGTTTTGCAAATCATGGATGGTTATTTGACCATCGACATACAATTGGGGGTGCATTCAATGAATATGAAATTATTCAAGGTGTGATCACTAGATATTGGTGCCAACGAGCCTGTACCCTAGTGGTTCAGGCTCCTGCGTGGCATCCAAAAGACCCAGGATTAAATCCGGGTAGGGGAGAATTCCGGAGTACTGTAGCAGGGTATTGTAGCAGCACTATGGCAGGCACTGTAGCTGTACTATAGTAGCTACAGACTGTAGCAGTGGTAGGACTGTAGCGGTGGAGGGACTGTAGCAGCGTACTGTAGCGGTGGCGGTAATGTAGCTGTGCGGGTACTGTAGCAGTACTGTTCACTGAGGGGTCCTTTGGGCCAAAAAATGGGATTTCTAGCCCTGTATGTAGGCCACTTGTCCTTAGGCCTTCGGGCTACATAATGGGTCACCCTCTACCTAGTCTAAAGAGGTATTTGCTTTAATAATAAATTGAGGCTTCTGCCCCAACCTTTAAAAAAATCTCTAGAGATTGGTGGTTACCATTTCCATTGGGAATATTTTACTCTTAATATAAAAAGTATGATTATATTCTCGGTATGGGTTGGATAGTTCTATACCAGGATCATATTAACTATTATAGGATGAGGGTTATCATTCATTCTACATATGGTCGAAGCTTTTCTCACTATGGTGAGTGGGATCTTTAGGTTGGTCATACATGACCAATTCATGAAGATTGAATTCTATTACATCTCAAAATCCTTAATTTCTCTTGATGATGGTTGAATTTAGTAGGATTATTTTACTATTGTGGTAGATCATTTTCAAGATGTATTCCCTAATGATTTCTTTGGCTTGCCAGTAGTTTGAGGTTGATTTCACAGTCTAGTTAGTATATAGAAGAGATTTAGTTTCTATCCCACCTTGTATAATGAAATCAAAAGAGATTTGGTTGTGGAATGTTCATATGAAAGATCTAGAATCTAAATTTTTCATCTGACCTAGTACGTCTCCTTGGGGTTCTCTAGTTCTCTTTTCCAAGAAGGATAATGGGTCATTATTCATATGTGTGGATTATTGTATATTGAACCAGATGATGATAAAGAATTGGAATCCCTATTTGCACATTGATGATATTTTTTATTAGTTTAGAAGTGTTAAGATTTTGTACAATATTTATTTTATATTAGGTTACAATTATATTAGGGTGAGACCATCTGATAGAACGTTGACTAATTTTAAGGGTAGTTATAGATTGTATGATATCTTAGTGATATCATTCGGTCTAACTAATGCACCGAAAGTATTCATGGCCTAGATTGATAGAATCTTAATTACTTTTTGTATCTGTTTTCCATGGTTTTCATCGATGAAATATTAGTTTACTCCATGTTATCATATTTTCATGCCCAAAAACATGAAATCATCCTGAGTATGTTGAGAGATCAATGGTTTTATTTCATAATAAACAAATTTAGTATTTTTATTGAAAAGGAACAGTCTTTGTGCCTTGTCATCTCAGAGGTAGGGTGTTAGTGAAACTTGAGAATGTTAAATCCATGGTATTGTTTGAGTATCCCAAGAATGTAATTGGTATTTAGAAATTTCTATGTTTACCATATTATTATCATTTCTTTGTTCAAGAATTTTTCAGTATGGAAACACTGATGTCAGGGATTACCAAAAATTGAGTGAACTTTGTTTAGATAGATGCATAGGAGAAATATTTTCATGAGAAGAAAGGGAGTATGGACACAAAAAATATCCTCCTTTTACATATTCCAGTTAAATGATATACTATATACTATGATGCATCCAATGTTATACTCGGAGAAGTTATGATGCAGGAGGATCGAGTTGTATATTATGGCTCTAGATAGCTGATATCACTGATGAGAAATTATCCCACTCATGACCTACAGTTAGAAGATATGGTACATTCCCTAAGATTCTACAGTCATTTTCTCATGGGTGAGAGGTTAGTGCTATATGGAGACCATAATATCCTCACGTACATGTTTTCACAGAAATTTGTAATCATTCAGTAGAGGATATAGGTTGAGTATCTATAGTCTTTTGACTTCATGTTGTCTTATGCAGAAAAAAATTTCAATTTAATTTTTGATGAATTGACCTGAAAGACACATAAAGAGGTAGTGGAGGAGTAATGATATTAGTGGTGGATAATGTCCCTCTTTACAGAAAAGTATCTAGATATCCAGAAGCCTCCAGGTTGAGTATCTCTAGATTTTACATATGTTATACCCATTATTTTGGACCTAATCAAGATCGATAAGTAATATTATTAAGAAGTGTTATTTTATAGGGACATTATATGGTGGGGTGACACCATCCCGAAAAAACTCTTAATAGATGAAATTTTTTTCCATGGCAGGTTATGGTTTCCTACAAGCTTACACGAGGAGTTGATGAGAGAGTTTCATGCTTCTAAACGGTCATTACATCCTTGTTTGAAAAACATGTATCATGATCTCTAAATAAATTAATGGTTTATAAAAAAAAAGATATATTTAGTGTTATTTTGGGTGATATGATTCTCTCATCACCAGTTGAAAACTACATATCAGAGGATATTAGTAATTTTTATACTTTTCCCATTACTAAGTGTAAATGGGATGATGTCACGTTGAGTTTTCTGATAGGATGACCAAGGAAAACACTTATGAATGATCTTGTATGGGTTCTTATGGATTTAATGACAAAAGTATACCACTTTTTACCTATAAATAAGACCTTTGAAGTTGATGATCTAGGAATTCCATTCATGTGAGAGGTATTTTAGTTTCTTGGTGCTCTGAGGAGTATCATTTTAGAAAGAGATCCTCACATCACATCTCATTTCTGGTAGGGTATTAATAAGGACATTGGATAATAAGTTGTTTTGAGTACATTCTATCATCCTCATACTTCATGTCAATATGAGAGGTCTATTTTTGGAGAATATTTTTCGGGGCTTTTAGATTTTTTTGGTTTATGGGAGAAACATATAGAAGACATGGATTTTTCATATAAAAATATCTTTTATTCATCTATCCCGATGGAAATATTTTATGAGTTTTATTGATGGATTTTTTCACCTCATTGTGGATGGAGGTAGGTGAGTCAGTGCTTTTTAGGCCTAGTCTCATATATAAGAGGTCTAATCATGTTTAGTTACTCAGAAAGTGGCTTGTTACTACGCAAATAATGCATAAATCCTATGGTTACCATCAGAGATAATATTTGTAGTTAGAGGTTGGTTTTCATGTTATCCTTTAGGTGTAACCATGATAATGGAATTGTTGTATTAGGAAATAGGGAAACCTAGTGCCTAGGTTTGTCATTCCGTTTGAGATATTAGATAAGATTGGTCCATTTTTGTACCATTTAACCCTTACACAATGCTATTGTTTCATTCTTGATGTGTTTCAGGTGTTAAAGATTTATATATACTATCCAAAAATTTCACATCTGATAGACATAGTAGAAGTTGAGCTTAGTGATGATTCACCCTTTTAAGAGTATCTGC
The DNA here is from genome assembly GCA_963277665.1 of Viscum album. NCBI lineage: Eukaryota > Viridiplantae > Streptophyta > Magnoliopsida > Santalales > Viscaceae > Viscum > Viscum album. The sequence continues at coordinate 1,229,287,993 of OY728145.1, read as the reverse complement.
TATAGATTTTTTACCATACTGAGATGTTTTTATAGCTTTGGGAGATTCATTTAGTTTGAGTGCAGTGTAATCATGGAAAATTATAGGATGATACTTGGGAGAGGGGTCCAATGTGTGAGCATAGTTTCCCAAATTTTTCTCTAGGACCATACAGTTATGCTTGGAATAGCTCAGGGATGAGATGTTATTTGGTGGGGAGGTTGTAAGATTCTATCTTTTTTCTAGTATTTCTCTCTCTGAAACTTTTTTTAATCTTCTTTGGGTTGATTTTTTCTTCATCTCTAAACCATGGTTGATTTCTTTCCTGAATGAATATTTGTTTAAAGAATCAAAGACATCATTTGTGAGGAAACCATAGTAAACTAGAGAAACTCCACGTAGATATCGACTTTTGGAAAATGAATTGAATTAAAAAGTTATAATTTTATATTAATTAATGGATTTTGTACATAAATAGGACATGTTTACCATGAATTCATGGTATGTTGGGAATCCATACAATTTCTTCAGGTTTTAATAAGGAAACTGGGATTAAAATCCATTTAAAGAACATTTATATTTCATGTAAATGGATTACATGTCATGTAATGTATGAGTGATTTTAAAATTTAGTCAAGGTGATGGGGTTTTTTTGCATATCCAACTAGAAATAAGTACAGACTATGTAACTATATTAAAGGTTTGTAATTCTCTAACCTATAGTTTTAACATATTCCATGTGGTTGAATTTTATTTCCAACTTTCCTGCAACTTCCATCTCTCAACCATATGGAAACATCAAGAAAATTTTGTACCACCCCACCAAATTCATGAAATCCAAATAATGTATATAATCCTATGAAATTGGTTTTTTCATATTTTACATTATCTCTCTTGGTTATCCAGATGTTATGTACTAATATCCTTATTGTGTGCATTGTTTCTTTGGATCTTCATCAGTTTGGATCTAGGTTCCTTCTTACAATCATCCAAACCTTCTTCCTTGTCGGAATCTTCCATTTGAGGTATTTTCTGATTTATAATTAAAGGTAGGGGGTCTAAAACTTAACCCTATTTTTTTATAATCATCAATTTGTTTAATATTACAATTGTGTCATCATATTATGCTCCAAATATATTAAATGGTGAATTGGAGTTCTCTTGGGAGTCCCTTTGTATCCAGTTTTCTATTGACCAAGAATGTGTCTACCATTCAGGTTATAAACCCCTTGAATATAAGTGAATTGTTTAATGGTTTAAATTTTTATCATGACATTGAATTTCGGTGTTATCTTTATGGATAATTAACTTGGATTGGTCTGATTATTGAAATTATTCCCATAATATTGGTTTAGGACCAAATGATAAATTGTATGTATAATTGAAAGGGAAATGGTAATTTGAATAATTAACCATTAATGATGCGATATTTTCATATCTTTTTTGTTGAGGCATATATTGTGATTTCGATGCTTAAATATTAATGTGGGGATTGGCCCAATTGAAATATTGAAATACTTATATATCAGTCTTAGCCTGGATTAAATAATGAAATTCTTATATACCATGCATGGCCCAAATTAAATGCTAAACTGCTTATATACCGAGCTTGACCTTGATTTAATGTTGAAATGATTATATATCGAGCATGGACCTGGTAAGTGATGAAATTATTATATATCAGGGATGGACTTGATTAAATTATAAGATGATTATATTGTAGTTTCTGACTCAAACTAGTGTCATTTATACAATGGTTGAATGGTTATGTTTTACCTTGGATAAATGGTTATAGTTAGCATGGTTTTGAGACATGATCATAGGCATTCCTGTATGGCGGTGAGGGAGTTTATGTTTACCAGTGATATATGGTTATGGTTAGAAGGGCTGTGAGACATGCTTAGATATATTCTAGTATGGTGTTGAAGAAGGTTGATGAGATATTAATTTAATTTATAAATTAATATATACACTTGTGTATTACATGATTTCATATACTTTTTATTAGAATGGTTACATTTAGACATAGTGGTTTCAACCTAAGGATTTATACTACACTTCCTATTAGGTGCATCACTGGTTAACCGAGTAGATTAATTTTAAGCAGTATTGGAAAGGGTAAAAGGACCTTACTACTGATTTATGGTTACTAGATGGGGTAGGGTTTGGTTGTGGGGATAATATTTGATTCAAGATTACTTGGATGTATTATTGGACAAGAAATATGTTATGCATTTTCATCATAATGAACTTACTTCCTTGAAACAACATTGGTTTTTGACAACCCTCTGAACAATCCACTAGAGCATCATGATAGCCAACACAATCACACATCACCTATCCCTCTAAGTCCCCCCTCTGGTACTCCAACACCTACTGAATTAGAGAAAATTCTACTGTCATATGAAACAAACATATCTTACCACCATCCACCCTTGCATCTATATGCATGCATTCAAACTCATCCACAACTCTCCAAGAATATACAGGCTTCCAAACAACCTCCTTCCATGAATTTCTTCACAAAGCATCAGCCACATCATTACCCTTTTTTGAGGTGTAAGAGATATCAAAATCATTATTCTAAAGGAACTCCATTCACCTCCACTATCATAGATTCAGATCTCACTGGGAAAAGATTATCCTCATGCTCTTATGATCTGTGAAGACTATAAAGTTATCAATAATGAGGTAATGCTACCCAAACATTAGTACAAACGTGGTTGCTGATAACTCCATATCTTGGGTGGAATAGTTACGCTCTTGGAGACATAACTACCAAGAGCCAAAATAGATCACCACTCCTTGTTACATCAACACACATCCCAAACCCAAATGGAAAATTTCACAAAAAAACTCAAACATTGCCCCTTCCATAGGAAACTGAATTACTGGAGCTTTAACCAACTTCCCCTTAAGGTAATTGAATGTTTTCTACCACCAATAACTCCACAAAAAAATCTTCTTATTTAATATTCAAAGCATTAAAAAGGGCTACATCTCTATAGATATTTAGTACAGAACTCTAATAATATCCTACAAGACAAAGGACACTATGAGCCTCTGCCTCATTCTTGGGTGCTCCCATGAAACAAAAGCCTAGATCTTCAAAATGATTACTACCATACCCTACTGAGACACCACATTATTTGTTAAATGAAAATCCTATGTCCAAAACATAAACTTGGACAACATCCATTGAGTAGGTTTCATTGAAGAACTTATAATACAGTTTTTAGATGTTTGGTATGCTCCTCCTCTGAATTTGAGTAGATTAATATATCATTGATGAATACAATGATGAACCAATCCAAAAACTCATAGAACACCAAGTTCATAATCCCCATGAACACAGATGGTGAATTTGTAACACCAAATGGGATGACTACAAACTGAAAGTTCCCATAACTACAAATTAAATCAGTCTTTGATATATCTCCCTCCTTCACCCTAAACTGGTGATATCCAGGACGCATATCAATCATGGAAAACCAACCCCCCCAACCCCCACTCTTAGCAGGTTAAAAATATTTTCTATCCATGTTATGGGGTAAAAGTTCATGTTCGTCACCCAATTCAACCTTTATTATTCTATACAAAACCCCATACCACCATCTACATTCTTTGAGAACGACATTGTACCGCCCACATCAACACCCTACTCCAGATAAAACCTTTATCCGCTAGATCATCGATCTTAATCCTCAACTTATGCAACTCATAAGGTTCTATCTGATAAGAATCCATCAAAATAGAATAATCACTATACTGTAATTCTATCTTAAACTCAACATTAGGTTGTGGGGATAGTGTCACAACTTACTTAGGAAAAATTCTAGAAATTATCAAACAATCATGGGAACCTCAACCATTTTTGCTTCCACTAATTCCACCAAAAAATCAACTAACAATGAATGAAAGGGATCCACCTACCCACTTCCCACCTAATAACCCCATTCACCAACAAAAACCACATGATGGTCATCCACATCTGAAAAAATGACTATATTTTGTAATAATTAGATAATAGCACAAATAAAATAAAACCCATTGATGCTGAGGATGACACCGGATGGATTCATATATTCTAAGAATAGATCCCAATTGGACTGATGTGGTCATATCATTTGTCTACACCCCCAACACACATCAAACAATCTATTCTAGCTTCTGACAGGCGTACTCAAAACCAAGTGCACGATAAGCCACTCTATGTCTAGTCTCAAAACATGGTCTAGAGTGGGTGTCACAATAGAGTGTAAATCAATGGAGTAAATCAAGGCACAAAAAAGGGTACTAAACAAACTAATCATACCTATTATGATCTTTTCCCCTCTTAGAAATGTTTCCTTTATTACATGAGAATGACCAAACTGATCTCATATGCCTATCTGATGATGACCACCTCCAAGACCTCACATAGGTCGCAGTCCCTGAACATGAGGAAAATCCTAAATTCGGCCTCTACCTACCCCATTACCCCTCGATGTAGATAAATCCTGATGCCCCTAGTGCTTAAATAGCCTCACCAGAAACTGCTATTGAGGTTGGCACTAAGCATTCCTGCCTCCACTAAACTAACCTCAAGAATCCACTGAGAACGAGTTGCGAATATGATCACAAACCCCACAAAAGACACACATTGGTCCCAAATTCATAATAAATTCATAGGGAAAACATGGTAGAAAGGGAATCTATAGAGTTTTACTTCCTTCTAGTCAAAACCTTGAAGGTCCTACTTCCTAAGACCTGCCACTAACAACTCTTCCTCTCAATGAACTCGGGTGACTCCCCTGTCAGGGTAAACCTCCTCACAAGTGCATCTACTTGATCACCTCCACCTTCTTCTGAACATCCAAATATATTGCCAAAATAAAATGAGTAACAATATACTAGATACAAAGATATATCTCCTCCATAAGATGTCTTTCACAAGACTCCTTATCTAGAAAAAGATCTGGTGGAAACATAGTAGGTCCATAAACTTGATTCCCAGCTCCCACACTAACACACTCCCCTACTGATGGGAGAGTAGTTCATGACTCTTCTCAGCCTTCATGATTGATGAAATTAACACTTCCTAGGACTCCATATGGAAGTAAACCCAAATAAAATTTCCCTCATTTCATACCCCTAGATATAGTATCCACCACTAACATGCAGATCCCCGCATCTGACTAACCGCAAAAGGGACCTTGTACCCTGTCGGGGCTTGGAACAATCTTAAGGTGATCTCCATAACCTCTATATATCTCTCAATCTTCATTTCTATAACATTTTACATGTAATTTCTCAAATAATACCTCGATAAAGAATTCAACATCATCTTCCACTAATCCTCCTCCTTGGCAAGATCATCCCTACCAGATCATCCAGTTGAACTACAATTTCCTGAGCCACATGAAGACGATAATGAGGCATAGGTGAAACATAAAAAAAGATATTATAAGCCTTAGTAGATGGAAATTTTATTAAGATTTAGTTTAATTCATTTAATTCATTTAATCCAATTTATCAATCGAAAAGAAACCCAATTCAAGTAAGAACACATGTCATTATGATGCATGTACCTTTCCTTGGTCTCAATCATATAAGCAGGTCCATATGATTTGGTAATTCAACTAGCTCATAGTCCATGCACTAGATCATGAGGGTGCCTAAAATCCCATTTACTAGTTAGTATACATTTCCTATCTTGTCCCATGGTCAAATAAAACTATTTCCATATCATCTTGCGTTATCCTAACTATTACTAACTCGAAATTGCATCATATATCTCAACCACAGTGTCCTTTGATACCACTATTTCATGATCCCATCCCTCTAAAGATACCCATATGGTAAGGTGATGTAGAAAGGTAGATAATGACCCTTTATTCATGCCTCCAGTAGGCCCTAGTTTGGTGGCTAGCACCAAGGGTGTTTAAATCTCACAATATGGGAGGCATTACCGTTTTTAAGAAATAATATCGGGTGATATGATGGATCTCCCAAAATGAAAATCCAAGGAATTATGTAAATAAATCCAAAACCATCCAACTTGCATGTGTGAAATAGAACTGGTACAAATAAAAATTTTCTCTAAAGTAAATACCAAAATGTTTGGCATAGCAATGACATAGTAACTGTTAAGATATAAGCTAGAAAGGTCTGGAATGGTCCATGAAAGCCTCCTGGAAACCTGATAGTTGTTTATATATGCAGGGTGAGAATACAAGTATACTTATTTTGAAAACAATGGTCTCCCATAAACTTGTTAAGGTGGAATACCAATTCACCTGTGAGAAAAAAAACAAAACCAAACATATCCTAACAAGGTATACTATCTTAACCCAACCTCATTAGGGGAGACTAACCATGTAATGCATGTTGAGTAATATAAAATAAATCACATTGATGATAGGGTACTCGACACCAATTTTCAACTGATTAGCTGCTCTCACACCCCATCATTTAATGTCTTGGGGATCCCTTATCTTCTGAATATATCACATCACATCATACCCACACACACTGGGTCATCACAACACATCCCACCCACAGAAACATGGGACATACAACACATCTCTCCCACACACACCTGGGCATCACAACAGATACCTTCTCATCCTGAAGACGCCTAGGAAAGTATATCACAATGCATCCTAAAGACACCAGGTAAACAAACCACCTCACCTACAGACACCTGGTTTTCCACATCTCACCACATCATGCATGAAGAAACCTGGTCCATCACCACCTGGATGATGGAGTAGGGAAGATAGGGTGTCCATCCATCCATCCTCTCCTTGGAATTCAAGGAAAAACACCCTTCATGGGACTATGAATGTGTTTGACACATAGTCCTCAACATGGGTGGGTTGTGAATAAAAATCACAAGGAAATACAAGGATATACATATTTGATATCAGACAGTCAATCCCATCCTATGGGTTCTCAAACAAAAAACTGGCCCACAAAATTCTCACCATTGCTTCTATATCTAAATGCATAACACCACACATCAAGCTATAGAACCCATTTCACATTCTCAACCAATTAATTTCAAAATTTCTATTTCATCAGCCAAACCATCCCAATCCATTCCAAACATTATTAGATTAATATTTTTTCATGCCATCACATCCCTAACTACTATGAAATAGATAAACAACCATGTAATATTAAAACACTCCACCTTATATAAAATTCACCACGACCTCTAGGTTTTGGGTGAAGATTTTTGCATCATATCATTTGAGAACAAACCATAACAACCACTATTATCCTTCTTCAAGTCCATCCTGCAAAAAAAACCATGTCAACCAAAATAAACCCAAACACACAACCCCCCCCCCCATCACATTATCACAACACAACCAGTTTCACAGCCTTTCTACAAATGTATACCATACCCAGACTACCATATCCATAGAACCAACCCCATGTGCACAACCGTACCCACAACTATATTGCCACATTATCCAATGAAAAACATATTCATATTTAACAAAGAATACCTCCTATAATTTTCCACTTATTAATTCAATGGTTATAAAGGAATAGTGTGATCATAGGGCATCCATTTATTATGTGAATATCTGTGATTCATAATTTTCACATATAATCAGATAGAATGGAAACTTTTTTACACCCACCCCCCATGATACATAGTAAGGAAAGATGATGGAAAACCTACATCGAATAATGGGTGATTGACATTTCCTGGTTTCACAAAAGTAGGGGTCCACATACAGTAGGAAGAACTCCTAGAAAGAAAATAACCAAATGCTACAACATTTTACTTGATTCATATGAGAAGAAGGTTTTTGGGAATTCGGAAATAATAGAAATCAATAAGGAGTAACAAATGGGATAATTGTATCTCGGCCTTCAGAATTTCTAAACTAATTCGTGGTTTTAATATTTTTTGGCGTGCTATTAATGGTGAATATAGTCAATATAGTGTGGTTAAACCATCCAAAATCCCCTAGACCCTTATAAATTTAATGATAGGATTTATAGGATCTGAATTAGTCTCAAATCCCTTTAAATATGGCTTGAAAATTATTTTATGTCAAAGAAGATGGAAAAAAAGAAAATCTAAGAGAAGAAGGAAACACTTATCATGAGGAACCATTCGTTGTAGCACCACATTAAGAGTCACTTCTCTATGAAGAACCACCAGTGAGGCACCATAAGATGAAATATCATCAGATGAGGAACCTATGGATGAGGAACTATCAGGTGAAACACTTTCCACCATTAGTGAGACATTATTGGGCAAGACACTACCAGCCAACCTACCACTAGGCATGAGGCACCGCTGGTCGAGGCACTAATGGGCAACAAACTGCCATTGATCCATCACTAGTAGGTGGCCACCATGGTGAGACACCACCAGGGTTAGCTACTGCAAGGGTCTGACACTGCGAGGGTGACACCTCCAGGGTGAACTCCTACTAGGGTTTGGGTGACACTACTTGGGTGATCTACCTTTAGGTTGAGCTCGTTGGGGCAAAAAATATTTGGTACAAGGAATTGTTAGCATGATACACTGTTGGGATGAGATGCTATTGTAAAACATGAAAAAGCAGAAATTTTTTAATGGTGATGACGTTAGTCACCTTGACCGTTCAGAATACCTCATACACCATATTCCCAGAAATTAATGGACCAGAGAGGTTCGTGCCACTACAATATGATATGTATATACTGGGATGTACATCCCACTGACCCTTATGTTGATAACTTCACCCTTCTGGTGATGTAAAAGATACCCTGCAGTGATAACATTCCACAATGATGATACAAAACCAATCAATCTCTCCCAAGAATGACATTGAAGCCCATCATCTTGAGAAAAAAGATGTTTCATTTGAATGGCTAACTACCCACCTCAAGGGGGAGGTCCTTACACTTTTGTATTCCCTCTGAATGCACTTCCAATGGTGTATCCAAGGTCATTATATCATAGTAATAATTTATTTCCTCATTAAGAAAATCCAAAATAGGTAAATATATGAAAGATTCTAATCCAAATATATCAAATAAAGTAGATACTATATTTGAGGAAACTATAACAGTACATCATACTATATAGGATCCTACAACCTGGTCCTCGGGTATTGGTTGTAATGCATGAAACTCTCTTGATCCATGACCATGTGCAACAACAGAACTACCATGATAGAAAATTCTCAGTTATAACTTCTGGTGATTAGTATTCTATCTACCATGGCCAGAACCTCCTCATCAGCCGGTAATATGGGTGATATAGAAAATCCACCCCTACGGTAATGTGAAATAACATTCCTGTAAAGGTGGAGCTGGTGCAGAACCTATATCACTAGAATTTGATAGAAAGGTCTGACCAAAATTCTAAAGATGACCCATATGGATACAATAAGACGCTCCATAGGGTCTCTATAATGCTAAAGATTTAGATTCCCTTATCTATCACACTGGTGACACTCCATTGATCTACTAGTATGAATTCTCTAACTGCCATTTCCCTGACGATGATCCTTGAGGGAACATTTCTTGATACTTGAATAAATTCATGCCTACCTCAATAATAATTTTATATGCCTGGTACTATATTCTCCCCCCCCAAGTTGTGCTCATTGATAAGATCCTAGTTGACTATGCCCGAAAATGTAGGTAGGAAAAATACATTCACCTTAGAATGGATGGCATACACGAGTCCATCCTCGAATCATCTTGCATGAGAAAGCTCATCACCGACTATAAGAGTTGATAAATATTGTAACATAGTGAAACATTCTAAATAATCAGTAATTTATATAAAACCATAATTGAGATACATGATATCTCTTTCATTGTTATCTCTTATAATTGGAGGAAAGAACTTTTCATAGAAAGTAGTCTAAATATCATCCCATACCATTCTCTACTGGCAACCAGCCTTGGTAACTACATTTCACCAGCACTTGGCTGAATCACACAGCATGTAAGAAGAAATCATGAGCCTCTAATCTAGAGTTGTCTCCAAATAACTAAAATATAGTCAAGGTGGACTCTATCAAAGACTCAACAACCTATGAATCACCATCCCTCGAGAAATTGGAAGGTTGGTGTAGCTAGATCTTAGAGGTCAGATTGGGATTCCACGGTCCAGGTCGTGGAGCACCACACATGGAGTGCATTAGATATAGGGAACTATCATATATTAGAGCATCAATTCTCCATTAGGTATAGTAATTGTTCCCTCATGTTGCACTCATGATGGTAATACAAGTGGCTCAGGGTCCACCACATCTAGAGCATGGTCGTCTCCACCTTCCAGGTGCATGACATGAGGACTTCATGGAGGAATCGATCTAAAACATCCAAGAACATGATTTATAACTTGATTTATGTACATATATAAGAACACTAATAGAAGAGAAAAAGAATATAAATGGATCACTACCCAGGGTATACTACCCCAACTACCTGCATATAAGGCTAGGTATTGTTAAGTGCACAGGTATATGTTACAGGGGTTCTAATAGAAGATGGGTCAATTATTCCTTGCCTCATCATTTACTAGATATCATTTGATTTAATTAATGAATTTTAAATTTTAAATTTTAAATTTCTTATGTCAATATATAGAGATCTCTTAAAATGGTTCATTTTCCCAAATGAATCAGGGTTTGTACTCATTATTACTGATATTTTCAAACATTTAAAATCTAATTAATGGATCAATTTGGTAAATAACTAATTTCAACCCACAAGATCCCATAACACCTCATTAATTGAAATAGAAAATCACTTAATCATAATCTAATGTTTCACAATCACACATATAAGGAAATCATCACTCAATAATCATAGGCATTTGAATCAATGAATATGGTCGAATACACCTATATGGAATTGCGATATGCATGACATGAAATTTCTTGGTGTATGTGATAATGCATGTAACAATTCTCCTTTCACTCTTATCATCAGTTAAAGGATGAAATTGGATTCTCAATTAGAGTAATAATAATAATCATAACATGGTATCTGTGTCACCCAATGGATAAATAATATCCTTTATAATGAACAAAAATAAAACAGTAGTTACAATTTAGGAAACTCATCTTTTACCCCAAACATGGGTCTAAGATGCCCAATAATGGTTAATAACCAATTTCCGAGAAATCCCAATCTAATATATATTGTCTCCAAATTTAAAATAATGAAAGGAAGCACACTGATATGACTTTGTGACTTCCCAAACTCAGATTCCACAAAACCCATGCCCCGAGACTGGTAGGTCACTAGGAGTCAGGCACATCCCTTTGAACTTCAAAGGATATCGACTAGAAGATCGGGCCTAAGGTGTGTTTTTCGGGAGACTATGACCTCGTTACCAGAGAGTTGCATAGTGTATCATTGTAATATAATAATAGATACATACAAGAAGCATTATAAGTAAACAAAAGCTACAACAGATGCATACTAATATAATAAACAACTGAAAAACTAATATAAATATAAAAAAGCTGATAATGGTATTCAATGTCACTATAAATTTGGAAGACATGGATACAAGAAGTATGTACAAAATTCTATACAACATTTGCAAAGAGGAATGTAAAAATTATACCAAGCATCCTGAGCTTGGGCTTGATCATCTACTACCAGCTCCATCATAAGAAATCAATCAATCATGTGTCTGATGTTACTTTCTTCCCTTTTTCATCACTTTGATGCATGTAGTCTGCCTGGGTACCAATGGCATCCCAATAGGTTTTGAGGTAAATATAAGTATTCCACCATGGATGATGTCTAAAACATTCATTATATGTAATATAACATGAAACAGTGTGTAAGCATCCATATATAAAACAAAAGTAGTACATTAACGTAAATATTGATGTACATGTGTGACACCACAAGATATCATAGTATGTAATCTATTCAAAGTATTTCAATTACTTGGGCTACACGCAACACCGCAATCGAGCGCACCACGACTTACCAGACTAGCCGTCAAAAAATAGTTATGAATAGTATTAACTTAATTTTGAATCTTATATACTCTATATAATTTCAACATCCATAATATATGTTTCTAATACATAATATAAGAACAAATTCATATTTTTAAATACAATAAGTATTTTTTCATGAAATGAAATTTTACCACCTTTTAATGGAAAACCCTTTTTATAACCAGTATTTGAAACTTTAATGTTGTCAATTTAAGGAAATTACATTCTTCTTTAGAAGTGGGACATAAAAATTAGTTTTGATAAATTTTTGGAATTTTTCTAATAACTTTCATATTTCGGTCAACAGTGAAAAATACTACCTTTTAATTAAACACAACTTTTTTAATCAAAATGATTTATAGTGTTAAATTATGAATTGGAATGGTTTTTAAGTAAAATTAGATTATATATTTATCATTTAATACAATTTAGGACATTATAATTAATTTCTCTGTTAAATTGGACATTAACAAGTGTCAATCTTTTGATATATATTGTTTCATAAAAACACGCTATTCGTTTTGACAATGGGAAATGATTTTAAATTAATTAATGCAACATCTATGTTTTGAATTCGATAAAATAGTAATCATTTTTGAATTCGGAATATCGAATATAGCTTCGTCTGAATTTTTTTTATTTTTCTGAGAAACATCAATTTTTGATCAATAGTGAAACCACTTAGTTGTAGTTCAAAAAATCAAATTTTTCATTTAAATAAAATTTTACCTCCTTTTGGAATTTAATTTATAAAATCTTACATACATGGTTATTATTAGTGTGTAAAATTTGGTCTAACAAGATAAAAAAGTTATTTGGGGAATTGTAACTTTTGACTTTTATTTGCCATGGTTAAAGGTAAATAGGGTAATTCAAGGTAGAAAGGATATCTTAATAATACAAAATTACCTTAACACTTATCCAAACCTTATTATATGAGTCATGTACGACCATGGAAATCATTGGGTAAATTTTGGGACCTCATGGATCCACTTAAGAGTGATAATGACACATTATTTTAATTAAGATAAAGTAAAGACAAAAATTACATAAACAAATATCTTTATATAAATTAATTTTTAAATGGGGTTATATATGTTATATTTTGGACTATAAATATTATTTAGAAATCTAAGAATTTTTCATACATCATTTTATTTTTTTATAATTTTTAGACATAAAATAAATTAAATTATTTGTGACATAAAAATGATGCAATATTTAACTCATTAACAAATGAATTAAATAAATAAGATTATAAATATTAAAATAACATCCAAAACCTGTTCAATTATTATTGGATGAATTTATTTCTACCATGATTCATCTTATATTAGACATTAACGAGGTTGGGACTTTTAGAAAATGAAAATCATTATATTATAATATAATATTTTTCCACTTTCCTAAAAAACCCCTCCTCCCCCTTATAAAAAGCCCTCACATCTAACCCATTCCTCACACATATAAAGTATTTTGGCTAGTCCAAATCGTCCCAAACTAAGCTCTCAATATATGTATCTTAATCATAGAAGACTCACCTTAGGAAGAAGACACTTTAAAAAGTATTTTTGGTTCAAACCAAAGGGAGTTACCTGGATTAAAGGTAACGGTTTCTCTTAAATTCTTTTTTTTATTTTAATTCCCCAACCCCTAAAATATATTAATTCATTTATTTTATAACAACATAAGTATCCTCAATATACTATGATGTTTTTATGAGAATTATTCGAACTACACTTACATACACCTCTATCTAATGGGTAGAAAACATACTGTTTCTGTGTGTGGAAAACTAACGCCACACAAAACGATGATTGTTCAATTATCTCCTACAACCACTTATGGTGGCACTTATGATGAAATTATGTATATATATATGATATATATTATTTTTATGTTTTTTATGATTATGTATTTTTAATTTATATAATACCTTTATGATTTCTATTATGAGTAAACGCGATAATTTCATTTGAGGAAGTGCGGAATACCGCCCCCTCAAAGTGATATGACTCGTTCTTACCATACATGGGACATATAAAGGATGAAGTTATTGAAATTATATATTATATTATGCTTTAAATATAATATAACTATGTATCATTACGTTTACATTCAATTAAAATATGAAATAGAAATGAAATTAGCGTTCATGCATACGTATGGCTTACCGTCTCCATGAACGGCGCATTTCGTTTCTTATCTCCAAAGGTTATGTTCTCATATAAATACATGTATATAATTGATATATATGATATATATGATATCTAAATCATGAATATAATTCTATTAAAAATTTACTCTTAACTACATGGACAACTTGTAATTATATAGTGTTGATGTTTTACTCAAGTACCCAATATCGACCAAACGACCATTATTAACTTAAATAATTACATATTGTTTATAACATGGTAATACGTGATATAAAAGTAATAATAATCTTGATAAAGGGTTATTAATGAATTATCAATTAACATAAGTTTATTATTCAGGAATAACAAGGAACAAACAAGTTAATTCTGACACGAGGTAAGGGGTTTCTTATCTCACTTTTAATTCTATGAGATTTCCATTGTTCGCCACTTATTGCTTGTGGTGTATTGTGTAATTCCATTTGATATATATTATCATGATTCTATTTATATTCATGGTATTATCTGAATGATTTGGTGGTTATTCACTTTTTTTCATATGACTTGATTGATTACAATGTGGTAAGGGTTAATTCTACAAACACTTCATTATCTGAGGTTGTTTGTACGTAATTATCTACTAGGACCTCTTTATCATCCACATATGTGTTCTCATAAAAATGTATTTCAAAACATTTTCACTATTCAACAAACAATGTGTAAAAGTCATTTATACCCTTATTTGACCTTATATGTTTTTGAAAGGAATCTTTCTGTCATTTTCCAAATGAGGTAATTTATGAATTTTTCAACTAAATTAAGGTAAGGATGTTTTTTTAACTTATACTATGGGTGCAGCTATTTTCAACCATTATGACATCATCGAAGCATCCATAAAAATATTATAAAAATATTTTCAAAATAAATTTATTATTTATAATTATGTGACTCTTAAAATATTTCAAAATAGAAAGAGATGTTTCCCTCAAATAGTTTTGATTTAATATATGTCAACATCCATGGATAAATTTTACACCTATTTGAAGTTGATTTATTATGATAAAAATATTCCATATATTATTTAAGGTTTTGTGATATGTTTGACTGTGTGTGAGTTATTTTTATGTCATTCATGGTTTATGGAAAAATTATTGAAATTTCGTATACTCGTTTTAATACCAATGTTTAAGTTATATCTCAACCCCTTCTTAAGATAAAAGTGTTGGACTAGAATGTTTTGGGTTGGGGACTAGTAAAAGTAATCCCTCCAGGGTGGGGTCCAGTCACAACAGACCATCTAGGTTGGAGTATGGTTATAGAGGCTCTTTGGGTTGGAGTCCGGTTACAGAGGGTCTCTGGGTTGGAGTCTGTTTACAGAGGCTCTTCAGGTTGGGGGTCTAGTTACAGTTATCCCCTAGGTCTTGGCACGAGGCCTTGACAGAAAAATTAAAGTCCAGAATTATGAATTCCATCAATATGAAAGTGGCTATTGATGTTGCATGTGATTGTTCAACAAGTATAATATCCATGTGAGTAAGTTAATAGAATTATTTGATTTTATCTTTTCCATATTATGGTGTAGTTTAAGTTTAAAATGATTCTGTTTTATTCTAATACATTGCCTTAAATGTTTATTCTTATTTATGAAAGTTTCTACTATTTTTTTATCCTTACTGAGCATCTGACCTCACCCCTTTCTATGTTTTATTTTTCCCAAGATTGAAGAAGAATTTTTTGGTTGACCTATAGGGATAGGCTAAGGGATATGAATGTGTTCAAAAAGGGGATAATGTTTTTTGTTATTGTTAGTCATTTTATAATGTAATGTAATGTTCATGTATGTAATCTATTTTTCAAGTCTACTAAACGGATCGGTTCTTCAGGACTTGATTCCTTGTAATCATGCCAATGTTATATAATATTGCACCGACTCTAGGTAACTGGGGTTGGGGAATTATAGTTGGTATCATAGGTTTAGTAATAACCGTGGAATATAGATTTAGAAAAACTCTGATTAGAAAACACTACCCTAAGATAGACTTTGAGGATTAGTATAAAAGAACATCCTAGAATTTAATTACTGTAGAGATTTTGTGAGTTTTTTGAAAAATGTGTCCTTGTCTGGATATGAGTGGGTAGAGGTAGATCTGGAACACAGATGTACCTAGGGGTAAAATAGGAAAACACCACTTAGAGCTGGACTTGAATGGGAACTGGTGCATGACAATGGGCCTTGCTACACTCTTGGTTATGACAATCCTGTGGGATATGATTAGGATAATTCACATTTTCATTAAAATCCATTATGAATGATTTTGGAGTAAAAACATCCTCAATGAAAACATTTTATGATTATTGATTATCTGTATAAGATTTTTAATTTGCATTAGGAATTTTACAAGTTTGTAATTATGCATTGTGATTCATAAATTAATCTAGTATATGCCATTGTTTAGAAATAGAACCTAGTAGAAGGAATGGAAACTATAATAATGCATGTAATCTATGTAAGGATTTTCCTCCTACACAAGATAATTATAGTGGAGTAGGTAAAGAAACTGGTGCTGATCAGCTTATCACCATACAGGGACAACTCACTCAGGTTATGAATAATAACCTTACCCGTATGGAGCACCCTGATCAATAACATAGATAATCATTGTTAGACATTTTAATTAGGAAAAAACCACCAATATTCAATGGGAGTAAAAATCCATTAGTTGTTCAATAATGTATAAATTCCTTAGAGAAAATATTGCATGTTTTTGAGAGTAGTGAAAGGGAAAAAGTAGTCATGGAAATTTATTGACTCACGGGAGATGCAGTTCAATTGTGGTCATTGATTCAAAACAAAAAGGAAGATGATGAAGTATAAAATATTAAATAGAGGAAGATTAAGTATATTTTATTTGAAAAATACTTTACTCATGACAATTGAATGGATATGGAAGAGAAATTTCTAAGTCTGAGGAAAAAGGAGGATGATAATGTCGTAAAGTATGAGGCTAACATGACATGGTTAACAAGGCTTGAATCAGAATATATGTAACCCAAGTAGTAATATTGATCGATTCATTGATCGGCTAAAACCATTTCTTTGGCGAGCGTTAATCTCAAAAACCTTCTTATCATATGAAGATAATATCTCATTCCATATGAAGATTAAAAAGGAATTCTCTAAATCTTATGACAATAAAGTAAAGAAAGAGAAGTAAATAACGTTGGATCAAGAGATAGATAAAGGGGGAAAGGGAAAAAAGGATTTTCCAATATGTGATAATTGTGGGAAGAAACACCCTGGTACTTTCCAAAAATGAATGGGAGTCTATTACAAGTGTGGTAAATAAGGTCATCAAGCTCGTAATTACATGGGAAAGAAATTTGTTGTCAATATTTAATGCTACAATTATAGGGAATTGAGGAATTATGAAAATGAATGTCCTAAGTTCCAAGTAAACTTACCTCAGAAAAGGCCAAGAGATCAAGTCCAAGCTTATGTTGTAACTATAGTTCAATTGGAATAATTAATGTATTTGTGTTTTTATACTCAAGAATTATATTATAGTTATAAGAATAATGTGATATATATATGGATTTTACTACAGTACTAGTTGATTTCATTAAGGTTTTAATATTTTGAAGGTAATCATATTTCCAGCATGTGACAATAAGATAAACATTACTTTGTTTGGGGAATGTGATGTTACAATTGATTTTAAAATTTAGAGACCTTTTAGAGAGAGTCTGGATAGAGGTATTTTGCATAACTATAAAGGGTGAAATAGATTAATTTTAACATTGGATAGTATTGTTTATGCTTAAAACATTTCTTAAGATTATTTTTGAAATATTATAATACTATAGTTTTAGTAAATGGACAACCATCAGGTCGGGTGGTAACCCATCGCGTCAGACAAAGCTGTAGGAATCAAACCCACAACCAAAGGGAAACAAAACTTTATTACCTGCCACTATCCTACAGGAAGTCCCCATTTTTTAAAAAATATTTTTATTCATTTAAATGGTATATTTTAATATTTGAAACCTTATAGGATTAGGACAAATATAATATTTTTTAATTCTATTATCTTTTGGAGTGAAAGGTGAGTTTGTGGTAGGAATTAGTTAAAGGATGGATCTCTACTTGTCAAGTATATATATATATATATATATATATATATATATATTATTACTCTATGAGGAAATTAATTCTTAAGTTTTAGGTAAGGGATATTGAAAACAAAAAATAGTTATCCTAATACCTTAGGTTTTGTTGAACCGATAATATTCTAAATCATCTTAGATTAATGTCTTTGATGCCCTTAATTTTACACTTGTTTGCAATTAATGACCTCAATCACTCTCTATAAATATTTATATTTTTTCTCTAATTATGTGTCTGTAATTTCCACCAATGTTCTCCCATTCAAAACCCTATGTTGGTGGTGACTTTTTCATTTCTCCTTTCCCTCTTATTAAGAGTAAATTTTATTTACCCTATTTTCGATGTGGGTTTTCCACAAAGGTATTTTCTATTTTAAACCTCTTATTTTAGAAGAATAATTTCAAATTTCAAGGATGAAATTTATTAATGTATGGGATAATATAACACCCCATGATTTTATAGTATGTTATCTCTTCAAAGTAATTCAATAACTTGTGATACACGCAATACTGAGTTCGAGCGCACCACGACTTACCAAAATAGATGTTCAAAAAATGGTTATGAATATTATTAACTATATTTTGAATCTTATATACTCTATATAATTCTAACATCAATATAATATGTTTCTTAGACATAATATAAGAACAAATTCATTTTTTCAGATAAAATAAGTATTTTTTAAATATAACAATTTTACCGTCTTTTAATAGAAAACCGTTTTTAAAACTAATATTTGACAATTTTATATAGTAAATTTAATGAAATTAAATTATTCTTTATAATGGGGACATAATAATTTAGTTTTGATAAATTTCTGGTATTTTTCTGATGACTTTTATATTTTCGTGAACAGTGAAAATACTAAATTTTAATTAAAAACAACTATTTAAATTAAAATAATTTATAGTGTTAAATTATGAATTTGAATGGTTTTGAAGTATAATTAGATTATATTTTTATCATTTAATACAATTTAGGTCATTATAATTAATTTCACTTTGAAATTGGACAAAAACAAGTGTAAATATTTTGTTATATATTATTTCTTAAAACAACACTATTTGTTTTGACAACGGGAATTAATTTTAATTTTATTTTATGAAACTACTATGTTTTGAATTTTGTAAAAATAAATATAAATATTGATTTAATAATATCAAATATATCTTAGGCTAAATGTTTTCTATTTTTCTGAGAAACAACAATTTTTGATCAATAGTGAAACCACATAGTTGTAGTTAAAAAAATCACTTTTTCATTTAAATGAAATTTTACCACTTCTGTGAATTGAATTTCAAAAATACAACATATATGTTTGTTATTATTAAGTAAAATGTGGTTTGATATGATAAAAATATTTTCTGGTGTATAGTAACTTTTGACTTTTATTTACCGCGGTAAAAGGAAAATAGGGTAATTCAAAGAAAAAGGAATATCATAATAATACATAATTACCTTAACACGTGTCCTAACATTTTTGGATGAGTCATGGATGAACATGGGAATATTTTGTTCGATTTTGTGACCTCATTGAGCCACTTAATAGTTATAATGAAACATTATTTTAATTAACATAAAGTAAAGAAAAAAATGACATAAACAAATATCCTTTTGTAAATTAATTTTTACATGGGGTTATATAAGTTATCATTTCTACTATAAATTTTATTTGGAAATATAAAAATTTTTCCTATATCATGGTATTTTTTTTATAATGTTTAGACATAAAATAAATTAATTTATTTATGACACAAAAATTATGTAGTATTTACCTCAATAATAAATGATTTAATTGAATATGATTATAAATATTAAAATAAAATTCAAAACCTATTCAATTCTTATTAGATGAATTTATTTCGATCAAGAGTCATCTTATCTTCGACCATAATGAGTTTTTGACCTTTAGAAAATGAAAATCATTATATAATAAAATAATATTTTCACACTTTCCTAATAAACCCCTCCTCGCCCATATAAAAGGACCTCACTTCTAACCCATTCCTCACACCTATCAAGCCACTTGGGTCATCTAAACCCTGCCAAAATAATCTCCCAATATCCCTCTCTTACTCCTAGAAGCCTTACCTTAGGCAGAAGGCACTTCAAGAAGTCCTTTCGTTACAAAAAAAAGGGAGTTACCTGAATCAAAGGTAACAGTTTCTCTTAAATTATTTATTTTATTTTACTTCTACAACACCTAAAATATTTTCATTCCTTTATTTTATAACAACACTGGTATCCTCAATCTAATGGGTAAAGAACATATTGTTTCTGTGGATGGAAAACTAACACCTCACGAAACGATGATTGTTCAATTATCTCTAACCACCTCTTATGGTGGCCATTATGAAGAAATTGTATTTATATATGATATATATTATGTTTATGTTTTCTTTATGCTTATATATTTTTAATTTATACCATACCATTATGATTTCCATTATGATTAAACACAATAATTTTATTTGAGGAAGTACGGACTATCGCCCCTTAAAAAGTGATATGACTCTTTCATACCATATGTGGGACATATAAAGGATGATGTTATTGAAATTATATATGATATTATACTGGAATTATAATATAACTATTTATCATTATGTTTCCATTCAATTGAAATACGAAATAGAAATGAAAGTAGCATTCATGCATACGTACGGCTTACCATCCCAATGAATGGTGCATTTCATTTATTATCTCCCGATGTTTTATACTATTATAAATATATATATAATGTATAGATATGATATATATGATATATAAATAATGAATATAATTCTAGAGATAATAGAATCTTGACCACATGGAAAACTATTAATTATAAGGTGTTACTTTTTCTCTTAAGTACCAAATACCATCAAAATTACCATTATTAACGTAAATGATTAAATATTGTTTATAACATT
Source organism: Viscum album (assembly GCA_963277665.1). Lineage (NCBI taxonomy): Eukaryota > Viridiplantae > Streptophyta > Magnoliopsida > Santalales > Viscaceae > Viscum > Viscum album. Next base: position 1,229,266,824 of record OY728145.1, on the reverse strand, counting down.
TTAATAAGTGATATAAAAGAATAATAAACATTAAAAGGTTTCTAAATCAATTATAAATTAACGTATGTATATTATTCTTGAAGAACAAGGAACAAACAAGTCAAGTTCGAACGAGGTAAGGGGTTTCTTATCTCACTTTTATTTCTGTGATATTTCCATTGTTTGCCACTTATTGCATGTGGTGTATTGTGTACTTCCATTTGATATATATTATCATGGTTATTTTTATATTCATGGTATTATATGAATTATTTGGTGTTTATTAACTTTTTTTTTCATATGTCTCGATTGATTACAATGTGGTAATGGTTAATTCTAAAATCTCTGCATTATCCGAGGTTGTTTATACATAATTATCTACTTGAACCTCTTTATCATCCACATCCGTGTTTTCTTAAATATTTGTTTCCAAACACTTTCACAATTTAACAGATGATGGGTTAATGTAATTTATATCCTTATTTGACCTTATATGTTTTTGAAATGTATCTTTGTATCATTTTCTAAATAAGGTACTTTATGACATTTTTGACAAAACTATGGTAAGAATGTTTTTTTAACTTATATGGCAGGTGTGGCTATTTTATGCCATTATAACATTGTCTAAGCTTCCCTTACAAGCTTATAATAATATTTTCAAAATAAATGTTTTCTTTACAATTACGTGACTCTTAAATGATTTCAAAATAGAAAGAGATATTTCTATCTAATAGTTTTGATTTCATCTATGTCAACATACTTTGATAAATTTTTCACTTTTTTGAAGTTTATTTATTATGAAAAAAAATATTCCGTATTGTATTTTAGGTTTCGTGATATGTTTGACTATGGATGAGTTATTTTTATTCCATTCATGGTTTATGGTTAAAGTATTGACATTTTGTATGCTGGTTTTAATACAAATGATTTAGTTATATTTCAACTTCTTCTTATGAATAATGTGTTAGACTAGTATATTCCAGGTTGGGGACCGGTAAAATTAAGCCCCCTGGGTTGGGGTCCTGTTATAACAGACCCTCCAGGTTGGAGTCCGGTTACAGAGGCTCTCCCGGTTGGAGTCTGGTTACAGAGCCTCTCCAGGTTGGACTCTGGTTACAGAGGATCTTTGGGTTGGGGTCCGATTACAGTTAGCCCCTAGGTCCTGACATGAGGCCTTGATATAGAAATTAAAGTCTGGCATTATGAATTCCATTATTATGAAAGTTTCAATTTATATTTTATGTGATTATTCAACTAGTAGAATGTCGATGAAAGTACATAAATGGAATTATTTTATTTTATATTTTCTATATTATGTTTTATTTTATGTTTAAAAGGTATTTGTTTTATTCTAATACATTGGATTAAATGTTTATGCTTCTTTATGAATGTTTCCTCTATGTTGGTATACTTACTGAGTGTCTATGCTCACGCCTTTCTATGTTTCATTTTTACTATGATTGAAGAAGTATTCTATGGTTGACCTGTAGGGATAGGCTAAGGGATATGAATGTGTTCAAAAAGGGGAAATTATTGTTGTTGTTGTTAGTCATTTTTTATGTAATTTACCTTTCTTGTATGTAATCTATTTTCCATGACTTCTAAACTTATCGGTTATTTGGTATGTGATTCCTTGTAATCATGCCAATGTTATGTAATAATTCACCAACTCTAGTTAACTCAGGTTGGGGCATTACAACATGCTTCATCCCATAGATTGTGTTAGAACATTAAACCAGTTTATTAAATAATTATGTCATATTTTATATATTTATGTCATGTGAGGCATGGACAACACTAACATAACATTCTGATAGTAATGGTGAAGTTTCCATGATGTAATAAGGAAACATCGATTTATATTAATAAAGGAGATTTTCGAAGATAATGACCAATTTATCCTAGACCACAACGGTCACCAACTCAGTATTAATTGAATCCTTCATAAATGGTAATGGTGTAATCCAAGGAGAATTTTTTTGGTTTATTCGAAAATAGTTTGATCTAACAAAATCTATGAAAAACATCCGTAGTAAAATGGGATAAGATGTGGCTAGGTACAAGTATATAACCAAGGAAACTCATGTCCATTGAATCCATACTTTATCCAAGGAGTGTATCCAAGGAATCCTATAATTGTAAAATAGTGATCCTATGGTGTCATAATAGGCTTCCACTGATAGATATGGATCGGTTTCCAAGATGGTTCTCAACTAAAGCAACTGAAATCCTTAAACAAGAATGTCTTCCAAGAGCACTCATGGAATTACCTTGATAATCCAGAACCCAAATCCATTATGACCACTCTTATAATAATTTAAAGTTCTATTATATATAATTATTCACCTAACATTTAATTCATTTATTAAGTTAATTCATATAATTGGCATACAATTAAAATGTGTTAATGATCAATCCATTGTCGTTTATTAGCTTTACAAGGCCAAATAGGCATCAAACCATTTCATTCATTTCACATCTAATTATAGGGTTATCTCCTTTACCTTTTATAGAATGAAAATTTTCTTCAAAGGGTGAGAAACCACTATAAATTCATTAAATATAAACTATGATAAGTTATACACATAACATATACTTTCAACATTCCATTTATAATTTATTATTCATGTGAAGCATTTACCTTATGTGGGCCAAGTGGAAAGAGACCGTGGTACTATCCATTAATCAATTCAATAGTCATCTAATATAGGATGTATTACAATTAGCATGATCAAGATCAAGCACACCTGAACAGTGGTGAAAACCACCATCAATCCACAAAAATATCATAAAGGCTAATTATGGACCATACCCTTATATGGGGTGGTCAATTTTGTGGGTGGAACCAAAAAAAATGAAATATATAAACAACTTGGGTCTTAAAACATGGTTGTATCAATTACAATAACTGGATATAAATTAATCATATATTTTTTGATGAAATAAATACCCCAACATAGAAATTTATAAAACAAAAAAAACACGAGGGTTAAATTATAGACCACCTACCATGTAATTTTAAAAATATCCTCATCTAGTATTATCTATTGCTTTGTTTTGGATTAGAGTAGATCTGAAGAATAGTCATATTCCCTAAAAATAGGGCATATGAGTCATCATATAAATAGCATCATTGGTAGGTTAAAGAAAGACAAAATATTAATAATTAATCAAGAATTTATTGGTGTTGATCTAATGAAATGGTTGGCGATTGAATCAGATGCCATATCGATACTTCATCTGAAAATATATAATAGTATTAATTAGGATTCAAAGGGGGGGAGAGGCAACTATTTTCTAGAAAACCAAAAGAGAGGATAGGGTGCTAAAACATTTCATTTATAGAAGATCTTAATTTTTCAAAAAAAACTATTTTGAATGGTTTTCCCACACTGTTAGACTAACCCATACATGGGAAGCTATAGGAAGGGGAATACTACATGGTTAGGCTACATAGTATGGGAAACCATGGGCCAACATGCAAGATGCCTCTATAATTTTTCTGAAACATTTAACATGGTTTTGTGTCCCAACTCATAGGGTTAGATCAAACAGTTATCACTCTATTGTACATCCTCTCATAGTTTCTACTAAATGTGTGATAGGCCAAAAATCTCTACCATCAGGTGTTCTAAGCTCCAAACAAGCTTTGGAAACCCATGAAACACTCACTAACTCATAAAGATCCCATATTAGGTTCGTAGAATATAATTAGACTAAAATATATAGTATACATATGTATGTAAAAACCTAGGTTCTTACAACTATTCTTGAGGTAATTATTATCTATGGGTAGTGAGGTACGCTTCCACCCATTAAGGCATGAGGAGACACACTTTTCATGGGTTAGATAGATCATCCATGCTATATGTAGTAGTTGTACATCCTATCTAGTATGGATAAAAATTCATATAGACTGATCTTGCTTCTAGAGTTTGAGGATTAGTGGCCACCCATATTTTGCGGTGAGACAGACCCTAAAGCGTCAATGACATGGATGAAGTCTATAGTTTTATTTTTCCATTTTATGCTGACACCACTAGTCCTGATTTTCACTTTTGTGGTTGGTATTTTTGTCAAGTAGTGGGGAGTTTTTTGGGTTTAGTGTCTCATGTGTAAGATGAGGAGACACTCTCTTGGGAAGCGATTGAGTGCTTATTTCATAACAATTCTTATGATTTTACCAGATCTCCCATTCATGCACATGAGCTTCTTGGTTAGGCTCAAGATATATAAAGCTACCCATTAAATTAGAATTGGATTTTTTGGTAGTGGTCATTGTGGAGATAATATGTCAGTATAATCCAGTTGGCGACAATCGGTGGGGACTAGGAAAGGGTGACCACCTTATGTCCAAGCTAAAAAATGAAAATCAATAGTGTAGTGAGAGTGTAGTGTACATGATCTTCATGAATGTTCATCAACAAGGAAGCCCTATAAAATATTTGGATTATGAAATATTGGACCATAATTTATATGTTTTAGGAATGGTCAACATATGGGGGATTACCTGAAATATCATACTAGGGTTATAGGGAATATGGTGGAGAATTATAATCTATAGACTTCAGAAATAGTAAATGGAATTATCATTTATCATTTTTTAATTGTCCTCTACATTACTATTTCCTTCTTCACTACTTCCCAATGATTTGTGTTGTCCCTAATTATTTTTTGTGATGTGGATTTTATCATTCAAGGTAGAGGGATTCTTCCCCCATTAAGAAGCATCCTAGTGATGTGATCCAAAAATATGTGGGTGAGACAGTGTCAGCTAAAGTATATAGTGTTGAGGTTTGAAGGATAAGTTTCCTAGACTTCTGTGTTCTGAGGAAATTTAGAAATGTTTCATTTCAGATTGGTCCCTAGTAAATGAGTAATGGAGAGAAAGAGGAAAGATGGATTAAGTAGTCAGGGAATGTAACCTCGATACGTATGATGTGATCGAGGTGTGATCATTGCCTTATCTACTCTATGTGTATTTTTTGTGACATGGTTGCAAGAAACATTTCAATGAATGTGTCCTCTATTCAAGGCCAAGAGATTCTAGTGGATATTTTTTTCTCTACTCTTCCATTTGGAGTATCATATAGAAAGGATCAGTGAGAACACACATCTACATTGTGATCAAGCTCTGAGAGGGTATAGATCCTCGCATAAAATCTTCTATCGTGGTAGAGAGACCTTACGATGTGTTCCTTCATATGTAGTAGTTTCCTACTATTCTTGACCAATTGACTGTCTCCATTAAAGGTTGCATTTTACTAATGGTGGAGGTAAATAGACTTTCTTATTTGGGATGATGGAATTATAGGAAGTAAAATACGGGATCATGTGTAGCATAATACATCCTTTATTTATTTTTTTAGTATGACCTTGGAGTATTGTATTACATGAGCTTTCATATCCTATGTTATCGGAAGAGTGTGAGTACATCCTTCCTACGGATATAACAGGTTTACCTCTCCCTCAATAATTTATTTCCTATATTGAATTTCACTAGGGAAGATATGATATCTGTGTTAGTATATCAAATGACCTTGGGTAACTATGGGAGCTACCAGTACGGTTGGAGGAGCTTATAGAGTATAGACTTGTAATATCATGTCCCTACCAAAAAATGTAAATTAGTGATGTTTTTTCATTATATGTGATTAAAAAACACTAATTCATTTACCAGTGTTTATAAAATATTTCTATAAATGATGTGTTAGTAATAAATTGTAATTGATGTTTTTAAAAATTGTTGTTAAATGTAGTGTGATTTAAAGATATTTCTAAAAACATATCAATAAATGAGGTGATTCTAATTGGTGACATATATTACCATATCTAATTGGTAATATTTAGATACATCACTAATTATAGATAACTATTTTACTAATATTTTTGAGAAATATTGGTAAATCACACTATATTTACAGATGTTTTTCAAAAAACATCAGTGATTTTTTTAGAAATTAATATTTTTCACACCTAGTTCTTCTTTATAAAAAAATATATTTTTATCTCTTTTAATATTTCCACCCCCCCCCCACCCACACCCTATATCTAGTACAAACCCCACACATACTTACTTGGCATCCCGCCCTCCCAACAATGTGATCTCCACTCACACCCAAGAGATATAGTGACCCCACACAGCCCACATGACTAGAAGAAAAACCGAACACCCATGAGAAAGGAACCATCTTCCCTTGGGGATCAAACATAGAAGCTCCCGAGCTTGTATATACATCCCACTCAAACTCACATAATAATTTTTTTATAATTTTATTGTATTATTTTATATTTATATAAATAAATAAATATTTTTTTAAGTTCCAGACTTGAATCTCCAAGTTTGATACAGAATGCATCATAACCTCATGTTCATCTTCCCATACGTAAGAGGTTGTTGATGAGTAGCAAGGGTTAGATTCAATCAGTGGGGAGACTATTCCCTCAATATCAGGTCAATGGATTAATAGTCAATCATAAAAAAATATAATAAATAATCATTGTAAACATGTCGAAAAGTTAAGATGGTATACATGTAATACAAATAAATCATTTCCTATAAGTGGAATTCATGTCCATTGGAAATAAAAAATATAAATTAAATAAATAAACAATGGATCCTCTAGAGTCCATTATGGCCTAGTACTATCTCCACGCTCCACTGCTCAACTATTCACCATAGGGCTCAATACCTTCACTAGATCTCTCAAGCAATATACAAGCGCATCAAAATTACCAATTATGGTGTGAGTAAAAGACATAGTAGGACACCAGCAATGCATCCTTAACCTGATTTTCTCTAGAATAATGGTGTGAAATAATAATAATAAATTCATAATAAGCATATAGATACAATCCAAAACCAAGAGGAAGTGTGTTAAAAAATTTCCACAAACCACTGGTCGTACGTGCTTTGGCTCAATATGAGAATTCATTGGAACAATCATAGAAACATATCAACATTATATCTAGCCTCATGATTCTGAGTAGTTTTATAGGCCCTAGGTCACTCTGTCAAGCCACAAAACTCCATCATGTCCCAGCGCTATCCTCATGTCAAATAAAATAGACCATCATGAGAAATTGTTGCCACACAGGTCAGATCACTCCTGGTCATCATTCCCCATGATCATCACATACAAGTCTAATCACTCTAGATTGGTGGGCCCTTAGGTTAGGTCACACTAGTCCATCATTCCCCAACATCTATCTCAGTCTCCTCATAATGTCTCATGCATTGTCTAAACAAGATCCCCCTCTTGAGCTATCGATCCCTAGCCATTTATATTATCTCAAAGGTAACATGCATAAGAAACAATAGCACAACATATACTGAACATATCTCAAGGCATCAATGGAATTATATCCGTGAAAAAATCATTAGAAAATATATCATCATCAATAATAATACATGGGAGTCAAATACCAACAAGGAATCAATCTATCCCAACAATTCTCATTGAGTTAGGTTATATGGTATCAGGGGATACACACACCCAAAAGAAATCAAAATCCAATCATGGATATGAAATTTTCTAATATGATAACCATGCCTTATAATCATGTATAATGAGATCCAAAGAAGGTTTGGAACTTCTTACCTTAAAAGTCATCGATTTAAAAAAATCAAGGATATTCCAGTCAAGAACACCTCTTTAAAACCCTATTACAGGAACATCTACATTCAAGGTTTGTCATGTATTCCTAGATTCAAAACCAATAATTTTATTTAAAAAATAATAAAATATCTCATTTGATTATACATTCTTGCTCCAAGATAATTTCTATATTTTGCTTTTATAATTATTTTTTTTATAATTTTTTAGATATTATCCTTTTATTATTATATTTTGAATTTTTTTCATAACTTATCCATTCATAATTATATTTTGAAAATTTTTCTTAAATTATATTTTGGTAATTTCTTAGAAATTATCTTTTAATAATTATATTTTGATAAATTCACTTAAATTATCCTTTATAATTATATTTAGATGACTTTAATAACTCCTCATTTGATAATTTTATATTAAATGATAATTTGATAATATGGTTTGATTATCCATGATATTTGAATAAAATTATAATTTGATAATTGTAATAGTTATCCTTTGATAAAAAATTCATGTTAATTTCATTAATTTATCATTTGATATTTTTAGAAGATCATTGTTTTATAATTATTCCCTCATAATTTTCATAATCATATTTTGATGATTTGTTCTAATTATAATTTTAAACAGATTTATAATTATATTATTTATAATAAAAATTTTATAAAACAATACATGATACTTTCATAGAATTATCGTAGGATAGTTATTTTCATTATTATATTTTGGTAATTGGTGTAATTACCTTATTGTAATTTTACAAACCATCCTATATAAATTAGGTTATATCAATTTATTTATAATTCAAACATTATTCTTTTTTTTTTACAATTGATAAAAGTAAATTATAATAAAAATGATGAAAATTAATTTTAAAATTGAAGAAAATAAAAAAGAATGAATCTCGGCATGGGGAACCACACCCAAGAGTACGGAGTGTCGCACCCAAAGTGGAAAACTAGCATCGATCAAATAGAGGATCTACCGACCACGTGACAAGGAGTTTGGGGATCACCGATACTCAAAAAAATCATCCAATGATCAGAACTGAACTATTCAGCTTATTTCAAAAATGAAGTGGGGTATGTTTGGGTTGAAACCAATCACCCATTTTTAAAAATGTTTCAACCAGTTATTGATGGATAAGTGATTTAGTTTACCCATTAATGACATTTCTATTTTTTAATTGGTCAAAATGGTGTAAATTGAAGGTTTGAAAAACCTTCATTGGGTAATAATGGAGTTTGTAGTGTGAGGTTTGGGATGAGGAAAATATATTTTAAATAAGTATGTCACATTAATTATTTAACTCAAAAATTAAATATCATCAAATGCATGTTCCTTATAAAATTTATGTCCAATCTAGGTTAAACCCCCATATTCTGGACCTAATGGTTCTCTCATATTTATCACATGACATATTATTTATATTATATTCATTATTTATTATTTAAAAAATTTATTAAATAAATAATTAAATATAAAAAGGTTTTTATTGAAAATGATAATGTCAGGTACCCGAAGTGCATAGAAGTTACCCCCCCCCACTTCTAAGGTAAACCCCTCATCCCGAACATTAAATTTGTCTCAGATTCTTCATACGATGCACATTTTGGGAGATATTTCATTATTTTCAAAAATATTATAATAATAAAAAATATTAAATAATTTATTCTCACAAGCGATTCGTCCAAAGGTCTGACACCTATAAAATTAATACACTGCCTAGTGTAAACACTACATCCCAAACCTAACGGTGGTATTATATTTCCTATAAAAATATAGATTTTGGAGTTATTCATTTATTTTGAATAAATTGTGCACACTTCGTATAATATATTTAATTTTTTTATTTCTTCTTCGTTGAGGCTTTACGGTTCTCACAATCTCGCACCAAATTAGCTTCTGACTCCAAAAATATTCAATTAAATATTCAAAGGTGTTAATTGGGATTTTACCCTTACTCGAAGACAATACCAAATTTATTATGTTAAATTCATTGATAAAATTATTTTTTAACATAAGACAGTTACAATTTATCAAAAAGATGATTTGATTGTATTTTTAAAATTCGGGATATTATAATTATCCCCCACTATAGAATTCTTATCCTCAAAATATATCTCTACCGATCATTCTCGTACAACTCAGATCACTGAGCATGAATATCAGACTCACATTCCCAAATCTCTTCCTAGATCCATCCATGTTTTCATCAAATCTAGACTAGTGGTATTGATTGACCTATAAACGCCTTCTCGGTTTGATCTATGATCCACACTGAATGCTCCTCATAAGTTGTCTCAGTCTCCAGCTCAATGTAATCATTGTACAAACCCCTATAATATTAACTGATTTATGCAGCAGGACCCTTTAAATTCACTAAAAAAGCGCGGATAAAGGGGGTACCTTTTTTCCACTAAAACAAATCGATGATAAAAAGGTGTTCCTAACCATGCTAAAAATGAACTATTAAAAGTACCCCTTTTAGTGTTATTTTTAGTGCTAATAAAGATACCCCTTTATCATTTCTTTTTTGTAGAATTGTTAAAGGTACCTCCTTTATTAGTTCCACTTTAGTAGCACTAAAAAATTGGTCTTTATCAGAACTTTTTTACTAGCTTTGATAATGGGTAAATTTTATAAAAAAAATTAAATCATTAAAAAAACACATTGACATGTGAATTTTTTTATATTGATATATATATATATATATATATTAATAAATATTATTTAGATAAGGATAACTATACAATTTCACATAACATATAAAATATTTATTTAAATATTGGTTATAATATATTTAATAAATTAATTAATAATTTGAGAATTTTTATCAAGTAATAGTAATTTAAAAATAATTTTCTTATAGAAAAATTTAAAAAAAATTTAATGATCGAAAATAAGTTGAAAAGTTGACATGAACTTTAAACAGTCATATTTTTTATCAGGGTGTTTGTTTCATCTGTACCACATATTAAATTGAATCACGTGATGAGCTATACACACTAGTGACATGGGGGAACCTTATGGTGGTCTTATTATCTTTTTTAGTAGAAAGTCAATTTATTTTCAATTCCTACACTCATAAAGATATTATGACATTCAATTTTTTCATTTATCATATTGTACTGTAATTTATAATTATATATATATATATACATATATACATATTTTTAAATACTTACACATAATAATTTAAATCTATAAATATATATATGTAAACATATTTACATATAAAATTTCTTTGTAAATATTTAAACCATATCTAAATATGAAATAATATCCTTTCTATTTAAACTAAAAATATATGAATATTCATATACCTATATAGTGTGTGTGTGTGTGTGTGTGTCTATGTGTATGTGTATTAACAAACTGTTATATGTAATCTATATATATTCTTATTTATGTATATAAATATTAATATATAATATATGTAAATAAATAAAAATATGTATAATTATATTTATAGATACACATATAATATTTTTATATATATGTGTATATATGTATATATGTTGTATATATATAAGTTTTTATTTATTTATTTATAAACACAGGCACACAAATAACATATTTCATAAATGTATTTAAAAATAATCATATAAATATATATTAATATATGAATAAATATATGTATAAAAAATATAACTATATATATAAATAGATATATCCTAAAATTGATAACAAATCAAGATGGATGAGTTGTAAGGGTCCATGTATGCAGGGGAGAGGTCTTGAGTTTGAATCCAAGGGGAGGTAGGCGCACACAGGTGGGTGAAAGGGGCTACCTAGTGTAGTTAAAGGGGGAATGAAAACCTAGCATTGTTAAATGGGGTGGGGTTGTGAGTAGTTCTATGAAATGGGGATTTGAGTTCTGATAAAAGGGGTCTCTACCTCCACTTTTTTTATTTAAAGATTTGTTTTTTAAAAAATTATTTTGACTTTTAGTAGCAATTTTTAGCACTGGTAAAAGGGTCTTTAGCAGCTTTTTTTAGTGCTGATAATAGTGACCCCCTTTTAATAGTTCTTATGATAATAGAACATTTTTAGCGCAGTAAATTTCTATTTTGTGCACTGTTAGAGGGTAAATAGGTAGTAATTTAACATGTACAGGGTCAGGTGTGTGCTTCCAAAGCTATGAAACATGGAACACAACTTACATACCATGATAGTGAGAAGGACGGTCTAGATGAAATGCCACTACCCATATCCACTCAGTGATCTCAAATGGTCCAATGAAACATGGTTCTATTTTTCCTTGCATCCCTTGATTTATGTGCCCGAACCGAGGAGTCGCTCTCATTAAAACCTAATATCCCACATTAGACTACATTGGTCTCCTCTTATACTATGCATAAGATTTCATTCTATTCTGATTGGTGATCAATCTCTTCTGTATTAGTGGTACTCTCCCAAATGAATTCCTAAAATATTTGTATAGTCCACTCAATCGATCTTTTGGTCTAAGGATGGAACACCATGCTCAATGTCAGCTGAGTCCCTAGGGATTGTTTCATGCCCTTCCAAAAGCATGATGTAAAATGTTTATCACTATCAAAAAACATTCTCAATGACACTTCATGTTGTCGTATGATCTCTCATACATAGAGATCCCCTATATACACCACATATTGAGTCTCTCTTACCAATAAAAAGTGAGAAAACATCATTAACTGATTGACAATCACCCAGACTACATCTTGAATCCTTCTGGTCTTAGATAAACCAATTATAAAAATCAATATGACATCATTCCACCTAGTAATACGGAATTCACTAATCAGTCACTCACTGATGGAATAACTAACTACCACTCTCTTATACACTATGGTTTTCACATTGTCACTCAATGATGTATTCAATGAAATGTATGTTAGGGTAACAATATGCTACTAGTAAGTGACGTCTAGACATTGGTCAATGATTAAAATAATTAAACAACACAAAACCTGGAAGAAGTTCAGATATAAACATTCACGACCATAGCTTCTTCAGTAAGAAGATACTAATCACCATTTATAGGGGTTTTATCTAATGTATAGACTCAAGTTTGCTCATCTTCATAACCCTCTCCAGGACTCTCCGGAGTCCCTATTGTTTGGTCCAAATACTGAGGGACGCATCGTATCTTATGGTATGGTTCCTGAGTCTATATCGACCTTTTATGAGACCTTGATTGTTTTACCTTCGAGAAAAAGTGATGTAGATGCCATGTATTTCCACATCAGTGGATCCATATATCTATATTTTGGAATGAAGTGTGATAATACCCCAAAGACCCACAGTTGTACCACTGGGGACCTCTATCCACCACTAGAGGTGTTGGAAATCCTTTTCTCAACTTTGATATTCTACTATTATACTGATGTGATTCATCTGCCTTCCCCCTACATCTATCCAGATTAAATCCTATAGTAAGATAAATATCATACAATGAGCCATCGTGGGATTAAAGTATGCCTGATGAACTATCCTAATTTAGTCCATACACAAAGTTTAGAATTTTACGAAGAACATGAGGGAATTTCATCATTTCAAATCCCATTACCCGATGTCTAATCTATAGTCTCAATTCTATCTCAAACTTCTTATCTTTATATGCCTCATTCCAAACTAATAATGGTGAAAATATAAGTAATTCTATAAACTAGTAAGAGTATATAGAGATAGTAATAGAATCCTGTCAAAACTCAATGAACTCTTCGACACTATCCCACTTTATCTTTTAATATAAGTATTATTTGAGGAGAAACTCCTTAGTGGCCATCCTTGTAAGACCTTCTCATTTACCATCTTGATTCATGGTATTCCCCCATCTCTTGATGGGTCTAATGCACATAATGTTTTCCATTATAACACTCCATTCCACATAGGTCAAGAACAGCTAAAAAATGCTCTTTATATAGTCCATCTAATCCTCTACATCTTATTGGCCACCAGTGCCCAGGAATGCAGGATAGTGTTGGAGCTGGAAATCCCTAGCATGATCAGTCATGTCCCTTTGTGTGGATCCTCCGTAGACAAGAATTATCTGAAGGATCCCCAGTTGAATAACCTTTTTTGCTCTATGATCATGCTGGTATATATCTTCATGTACCATTGGTGGTGGAATCGAAGAATCCTAGGCTACAACAGTTGTCGGTCCCATCAGACATCTCTGAGATAGAATCTTCTGCAATAGGAGAATCATTAGTAACTTAAGTAGATCCTCACCAATCTATGGGATCAGATAGTGTTTTCCTATGATTTTACCATCTACCCAAGGTATTACCCTCCATGTACTAACCCCATTCTCAATTTAGACACATTAGTAACAGTTATTGTGTATATATAAAAACTAACAAAACAACATGCTTAGTTCAACTAATTATTCCCAATAAAGATATATCACACATTGTGGAAACACAAATATATCACACAGATCATACTATCATGAATATATACAAAAAATAAATTCATTTAATTAATGAACTAATATGTTTCACAATAATAGGTATACATATAGCATGTGATCCAGCATGCCTAGTCAAGATGCATGTACAAACTAGAAGTCACGTAAATCACATATAACATCATGTGTTTCACCCATGGTGGATTTTTTCGATAGTAACAACAGAACATAAATTCCACCATATGGAAACATATAGTTTCACTACATAGTACCAGACAAGAACTCATATAGTTCTCCTACCCAAGTACCATTTTCTTATTTCATATCTAACATGTCCAAACCCATGAGAAAGAAAAGAAATGTTTTAGTAAAACCTAATGCTATGATACAATTTTGTGACTTCCCAAATTGAATCATTGGGTCTGAGCTAGAATTACACAAAGCCTTATGCATGACACCCTATATACAAGAGGTTTAGGACTAGCAGTGAGGGTCTGAGTCCTTCATTGGGGAAACTATACCCTGAATATCATTTCATAGGATCAATAATCAAAAATACACAATATAATAAATTATTATAGTAAACGTATGGAAAATTAATGAGGTAATACATGTAATACAAATAATGCAGCTCCTATAAGTGCAAAGCATGTTCAAAGGAAATAATAATGGTAATGTAAATTAATAAACTAATGATCCTCTAGATTCCATTCCAGTATACAACTAGCTCTATTCTACTCTTATCATATATTCACCACATGGACCTTTCCCTTCACCAGACACCTCATGAAATCTACAGGCGCCTAAAATTTTTTGAGTAGGGTGTGAGTACAATACTTAGTAGGACACCACTAGTGTGTCTGTATCATGATGTGCTCATGTATAACAACGTATTCTATAATAATGATCAATGCATAATGAGAATAACCATACGATCCAAAATTGAGCAGTTGTGCACTAGAAAACTTTAACAAAGCCCTAGTCGTACCTCCTTCGGCTCCATGGATGAAAACATTAGAATATTATTTGAAACATCTCGACGTCATAGGCAGGCTCAAGTTTCTCGATAGTCATATAGGTCCTAGATCTCTAGTTCATGCCACACTATTCCATTATTCCACAACACTATCTTCAGTTCAAACCACATAGACTATCATGCCCCACTATTGTCACGTAGGTATGATCACTACTCACTAAAAAATAATTTTCTTTTCCCAACAGGTAAATATCTGTTGGTAAAGGTATATTTATTATTGGTAAAATGTTTTACGAAAAAATATGTCCATGTAACTAAACTATCGTTAGAAACTATGTCACTAAATGTTAATGTGAAAGATAAAATAGTTTTGTTACAATTATAATAATACCAACAAATAATATATGTTTTGGTCAAAATGTTCACCAAAATATATATCCATTTATAATAGTATTAATAACACATTGTTTTTATTAGTAACATTATTAAACATATTAATTTATCTATCATTTTAAGAAATACCAACAATTTTATCCATTTGTAATTTAGTTATATATGAATAAATTTTTTTTGTATTATAATATCAATAAGTGAATTATTATATTATATCAATTAATATATTCATATTAATATATAAAATATAATTATTAAATATTAAATATAATTTTAATTTGAATGATCCAAAGTAAACATGAGTGTCTTATTTAGTCATTATATCCACTAACTTTTCATTAATTGATAGGGGAAAACCAATAAAAATGGAACCATAGTCTCACATACCACACACCAAAACAAGTCCATGTTGAAAAAGAATAATGAGAATCAAAAAAACTTAAAATGAAGAATTTAGAAAAAAAACAACCAGTATGAGTATGGTGTTCATCATTGACACTTAGTTGATGGAATTCACAATGAGGCAAATGCTAAGATCTCTTAACACAACATGTGGATGCGACTCCAGTATCTAGTAGAACTTCCCAAACAATGGCCTGATATTGAGGTTATCAATTCCCTTAGATTTATCTTCATTACCACATCACTTGTCTAAGACAACTAATATGAGTTTGTTTCCAAATTTCATAGTTTGGATGGTGAGGAAATGAAATTCCGTTAAAAAAAATGATTTCCAATGGATTTATAAAAAAATGTTTTCTTTAAAAAACCAATATTTAAAAATATATAAAAAATTTCATATACATTACAATTATCAACTATTATTCTTATATAGTGATATTTTATACAGGAAAAGAATTAGGATCTATTATATATCAAAGTGAACTAAAACTAAAAAAATTAAAAGATCTTCTCAGTTTTAATTATAATTTTTCTTAAATGCAATAAAAATTACTCATCTAATGTTCTTATTAATTTTTTACTCACCTGAAAATGGAATAATTGAAATAAATGATGTGAAAAAATAAATTCTTGATGAGTTGATTTTGATTTGTACAAGAAACAAGATGACAGAATTTAGAAGAGCCTACCTACTCACTTGATCCAAGATTCTCTATAGAAGAAATAATACAGCACTCATAAAATGCACAAAACTCATACATACCTTCAAAAATAAAAGAAATGAATAAGTAGAATAAGAAATATTTGTTCACAAAAAAAAATCATTTTCTATTGAGATCCTTCAAATCAAGGAACCAGTGTTTAGTGGGAATATTTGGAATCCACCCATCCAAAACCATAATGGCGTGAAAAATGGATAGTAAGATAAGTTATAATGCATATATACAAGAACCTCAGAGCTTGGGAAAAATGGATTTAACAGGAAAAATTGAATGGTTTACCTATAAAAATGTAATTTCTTTCAATTAATGTATATCTATAATTCTTCAATTTAAAATCAAATCACACGCTAATACCAGATTTACCACGAAATTTATACTTTCCAAATAACTGGAAAGTTCTATAATCAGTTTTTAGAAAGTGTTGTAAAAAACTATTCTTCTTGAAAAATTATGAAATAGAAGATAAATTTTCAATAAATAAAAATTGAGGGAATTCAACACTATTTTACCATTTATAAAATCCCCAACTTTACCCAAAATGAAATAGGTTCTAATATTTCAAATACTGACACAAAATTTTTGGATTATAAAGGTAATTCATTTCATTATAGAAATGAAATGCCCAAAATATATGAACTAAAGTTAAGTACATATTACAATAACCATATTCATCCACACATTATTCAAAAAAGGCATAAATAGGTTTCATAAAATTATTCCACATGTACTAT
Organism: Viscum album; assembly: GCA_963277665.1. Taxonomy (NCBI): domain Eukaryota; kingdom Viridiplantae; phylum Streptophyta; class Magnoliopsida; order Santalales; family Viscaceae; genus Viscum; species Viscum album. The sequence goes on along the minus strand of OY728145.1, from coordinate 1,229,249,611 downwards.
CATTTGAAAATATTGGAGGTTATTGATTAAAAATGATGAAGTCATCGCATTTTTCCCCACCATGTACTGTTAGTGTGATATATTTAATTTCGGAGGTTCCATGACATTGATGTAAGCTTAATCATATGGATTGAAGTGCTCTGTATCCAAATAGTTTTACCTTAATAGATGATATGAGCGATGGTAAAAAAACTCACATAGAATTCACACATATTCTACAATTTGAATGTGTTGTTTTCTTCTTGATCCATGATACCAAGATAAAAGGGACAAGATTAGATCACACAGAAGATATGAGAGGGTTGAATCCCCAAATCACATTTAGTATAACATGACTTGAATATTTAATTACACAACATTATAAAAAAAAACTTTTTCTCTCAAATAATTTCTAGAATTAAACAAGAATATAATACTAGAATTTTTAAAAATCTCTAATAATAATCAATTAAAAAAATAATCAATATTTTGAAGCTTATGATGATAAAAAAAATAAAAAATAAGATGAAAACAATAAATAATCATAAGTATTTTACATGGTTTTTTGAAAAAGTTAAAAGAAATAAGAATAAAATGCAATGGGTGGAAAAGTTGTTGGAATACATGAAAAAATAATTGATCCATTGACTTCACACATGTGAGTGGTAAAATTTATGTGTTGTTTTCATCCTGAGAATTGATACCCAAATAAACAGTAAGGGGTGAAATTAGATCATAGGGTTTGTATGAGGGGTGAAACCCTAATAGTGGGACTTGCAAAATTTCTCCTTGTTTGGTAGTAAAAAAATTATTTATTAGATAAAATATTGATTATATTAAATAATATTCTATCGATAGAATGGAAGGTAGCGAAAAAAACCATGATTAGTTGAAATTGATAATGAAAATTGATCTAAACTACTTAAACATGTATCTTTGTTTAATGATGTATCTAGTTGTACAACATTAATTATTTTATTTATTATAGTTATTGAATTCATAGATTTAATTTAAATGATATAAATAAACTAAAATATGTCAACATAATATAACTAAATACTTATAAACACATACATGTGGCAGGTATGTTTTGAACCATTGGAACACTTGTATGTGATGGTGTTTTTTACAACTATCACTATAATTGAATGATTTTCATGAAATATTTTCCATTATATGTTTGGAGTATAATGTTAATATATGGTATATATAATAAAAATTTTAAATAATAAATTAATATAAGAGTTGAAATTAATTGGTTAAGAAAATAGCTGTAGTAAATAATGAATAGGGGACAGAGATTGGAGAAAATGAGAAATACAACTCTACTTGAAAAATGAACTATTAATGGAAAGTATTATTATAGAATTAAAATTATTACTGGTGGTCATATTGTTTAAATTTATAGAAATTAATGCAACATCAATTAGTGTGGAAAAATTTAAATAAAATCATATCAAAGGGAAATCTTTAAAAATAGTTAAAGATAATAAGCAATTATTTTAGAATCATAAAACCATGCACATGAAATAAAATATAATGAGAAATGGTTTACTCCTTATTAAAAATAAAATAAAAATAAAATAATATTGGTAGTGAAAATACATCCATAAATTTCTAACCTAGATATGAAAAACATAGTTATAGGTTAAAGAATACATTAAAATAAAATGATACCATTAAGAGGAAGACATATATAATATGTGTGAAATTACCTATCAAGAACTATTTTAAAAAATTTAGAGAGTCAATATTATAATTACATATAATAAACCTTTCAAATGGATATATCTCATATATTTAACTTTTAGAGAGATGATAAAAAAAATTTAACAATTTTTGAAAAAGTTCATTATTAGTATATAAGTAAAAAAAGATATAAAAAACATGGTGATAAAAAAATCAGATGAAATTGAGGGATTTGGGGAAGGTTGTGGGTTAAATTTATGACATGAAATTTAGACAATAAAAGTACCTATTGTTAGCGGATGTGGGTTTAGGTGATGCTGCACTGAAAAACATGAAGCCTTTAACAGACAATTCTAGCATGTAAAACATTAATGTGTTTGTAATCCTTGAAACAAAAAATAGTGATAATGAACTTTCCAAGAATTAAATGACTGTAAATGGAAATAGCGGGTACCTATAAAAAAGATTTGGGTTGCTTATTTTACTAGTAATAAAACCATGACCTTATGAACAACACTTCCAGTCCCTAGTTGGTTGTGGATCAATGAGACAGACATTTTGAATTATACAAAAACACAGAAACAAACTTATTTAGAGCCCCATCGGCATACAATGAACCATAATTTAAGAATGTGTGAAAGGGAAATATTTTCAATGTAAAGGGATGTATTTTAAATCAGCCTTACCAGATGATAATTAGGGGATGCCATTTGATTAGGGTATCAAGCCATTCGATTAGGTGGGTTGGGTACACAGGGAGAAGGTCATGTAGAAGATTGGTAATGGAAGAGGTGAGGAGATGATGGAATATTGGGGTTCCATATATCTAACGGAAGAGGGGATATTGAGATCATGTGAATCAGAAGAAGATTTTGGTGCTTCTCACAAGCATAAAAAGGGAATCGATAGGGTTTCAGCTGAATCTATTGGAGGAGAATAAAGGGAGTCAATTTCACTCGCATAGGTATGGGAGGGGACTAGAAGAAGAATATTTTGTTGTCACTAGTGGGTGGATTAAAGTGTGCCTATTAATATTTTATGGAAACTCCCATGGTGAATATTTAGGATTATTAGAGAACTAGCATGGGCATGGGTTAATTTAAGGAGATGAGGAAGCATGTCGATAGAATCTAATTGGGAAATCTAAAAACCTTAAACCAATCATGTGTGTGAGTTATTTAAAAAAATAAATTACATAAATTAAATATCATATTACATTTTTTATTATAAATTTAAAATATAATAAATATATATATGCAAATATAAAATATATTAATTTTGAAAAATTAAATAATTATAATATACTAAAAAATTAAGTATTAAAATATAAATAATAAATAATATCTCATTTTTTAATTAACCAATAGTAATTACATTATTTTTTAATATATAATAAACAAAATAAATGTCAAATTTTATAAAAATGAATATATATTTTTGATTATATAAAATAGAATTTCAATATCTTAATATAAATTATTAATTACTTATATTTGAATTGTGTTTTTTAATATTTTTGATTATCATGTATTTATTTTGTATGTTTATTATATCCAAATATCATAATGATTTAAATTTTTTATAAAGGGTATTTAAATGATTTTTAAATAAAAATAATTAAAATATATAATCATTGTTGATACATAAAGAAAGTTATAAATTAAAATAAATTGATGATATATTTTTAATAAAACCTATAAAATTAAATGTTAAATTTGGTCGTTAAAATAATAATCTATATAAAAAGTATTATTTATTTTAAATTTATATTATCATTGAATGGTTTATTGTGACAAATTTTATTGATGCAAAAATATTTTTTCATAATAATTATTATAAATAACAAAATTAATTGATAGTAAAAAATTGTTGGAATTGGAATAGAAAAGAAATCAATTTAACAATTTGTGAAAGTTTTTTTGGTATTAAATGATCAATAACAGTAGATATATCCATTGGTAAAAATAAGTTTTGGTACAATCCTGCAATACCAATAAAATGTAGTATCTATTGGACTTGCCTGTTTTACCAAAAGATATATTATATGTCAATAAATTTCTGTTGGTATAAGTCTTTTTTTTGTACATGACCCTCATGTCCCATGATCATCACAAACGGGTCGGATCTCGTCATTCCCCCAAGTCAAGCCACACTAGGCCATCATGCCCCCGTCATCCTTCTCGGTCTCATCATCAAGTCATGTGCAACATTTGAAGATGCTTCCCCTATAGGGATACCATTCCATGATGAGGCAAACTTTCTCATAAGTACCATGCACACGAAACTGAAGAACAACATATACTAGAAATAAATCAACGAAACAATGGAATCATATCAAGGCATAAATCATGATAAAATATATCGTTATCACTAAAATATCATGTGAAGCAAACATCGACATGGAATTCTAGATATCTCAACAATTCTCAGGGAGAAAGGCCTTATGTTGTCACTGGCTACACACACCCAAGAAATCATAATTCAATCATGGGTATAAAATATTCTAATATGATAACAATTCCATGGAAACATGTATAACTAGATCCCCAGAATGTAAGAACTTCCTACCTTAGAAGTCATTGATGTAAAAAGACAAGGATAAAATATCCAAGAACACCACATTGTAGACTTATTATAGAAACGTCTACACTCATGGTTTGTATGGTTCCCTAGAATCAAAACCACATGTCTAATTTCCAAAATAAATAAAATAACACATGTGATTATACATTCTCTCTCCTAGATAATTTCCAAATTATCATTTTATAATTATCTTTGGATAATTTCTCCTAAATTCTGCTTTTATAATTATATTTTTTTTAATTTCTATTATGTTATCATTTTATAATTGTATTTCTATAGTTTTTCATAAAATTTATTTACAAAATTAATTTTTGATAATATCTCATAAATATCTGTTTATAATTATATTTTGATAATTTCTCTGTAATTATCCTTTTATAAATATATTTTCATAATTTTTGTTAAATTATCTTTTTATAATTATATTATGATAATTTCTCATAAATTATCCTTTTATAATTATATTTTGGTAGTTTTTCTTAAATTATCACACTATAATTATCTATTTATAAATTCTTAAAAATTGTCCTTTTATAGTTATATTTTGATAATTTTGAATAAATTATCCTTTTATAATTATCTTTTTATAATTTATTATAAATATCCATCTTAATTGTATTTTCATCATTTTTTGCAAATTATTATTTCATAATTTTTTTTGTCTATTTTTCTTTAAATTTCCCTTTATAAATATCTTTTGATAATTTGATAACTCATCTTCTAATAATTTGACAATAAATTATAATTTGGTAATATGGTGGGGTAAAAATTCAAAATTCGCTAAAATTATCAATTTATAATTGCAATAATTATCCTTTGATATAGTTTTCAATATAATTATCATAAATTAACCTTTTGATAATTTTTTATACAACATCATTTAATAATTATTCACTAATAAAATTTCATAATTATCATTTAATGATTTTTTTTAATTATCAGTTGATAATTTTTTATAATTATATTTTTATAATAACCTTTTATAAAAAAACCATTATAATTTGATAGAATTATCATTGGTTAGTTATTCGTATTATTATCTTCTCATAATTAGTGTAATTACCCCCATTGTAATATTATAAATTTTACTAAATAAATTATTTGTTAATTTTTATTCAAATATAAATTTTGTTTTAATTTTCATTTAAAATTATACTTTTATTGTTATTATTATTTTGGCATTTCAGGCTTCTTTCCAATTGTGGCGTTATTTAGTCCTTCGGTGATGCTTCGATCCTTAATGTGTGTTAGACCTGTTTTGTTGGGATTCTCACTCAATATGCTTATCTGTTGGCCTGACATTTCCCTGTATGCCCCCTTAGCAATATGGGTGTGATGTGTTCATTTGGTCATTGATATAACTCCCTTCTATGGATTTCAATCAATTTGTTTGTGTTTTCATCAATCTCGGTAATCCATATCCATTGCTACCTACCCACTTCCCTACTATTGCGTGTCCTATGATTTTCATTATTTTTTTGCATTGGTCTGACTTCGAGATCCTTCAAATCTCCCTCCACCATACATGTGTCTTCCATGACTTCCGAACCTGATATCATCCCATCACCTTAACCTTCTACCTCTCTTATAATGTATCTAATCACTTAAATTTCAAGATTGCTGAGATCTAGTGCTCCTTTGATCTTTCACACCCATGTTCTAGCAATCCCATTCATTGGAGAGCTCGCCTCTTGAGATCAATGTTCAACCTATACACCTTCAAGAAGTAACAGCCACAACAACTCAGTTCTCCAACTACCTCTTTTTAGGGTCTTTGTGTATGTTTGAGTTTAAAAACATTTATTTTTTTGTTGTTTAATATTATATCTTCTTTATTATTGTAGGGTAGTGTTGGGGTTGTGTGTTTGATTCCCTCTATATCAAGGGTGTACATTACCATCTTGAAGATGGGGTTCATTGTTTGATCCTTAAGTGATGATGTCTGTATGCTCAAATTGTTTTTGTGCTCTACATGTGTTTCTGTCTATGTTACTTTCTCTTCTTGTGTGATTTTTATTTTTTTCTTAATAATAATATTTTTGTCTGTGCTCTTTTTAATGAGTAGGACCAAACTAGTCTGAACCATGTGAATACCTAGTTTAATCTTTTCATTCCTATCATTTAAATTCTCTTTCACTCGTTCTTGCTTTCGGCTTAAATAGTTCTTCATTTTTATTTTTGTATTTCCTTTGGCATCATCAAACCAATAAATCATTTCTCAACTATTTTTGTCAAACAACTGGCACTAGATCTATTGTGAAATTCACAATTGGTATCTGATAATTTAATTAGTTTTACATGTTTTCAATTAAATTTTACATCAAAAAATTTGACAGAGAAAATTAGTTCAATATGTAGAGATTTAATATGCATGTTTTTTTAGTCAACAGTGGGCCAACAAACAATTTTCATGGCTCCAAGAAACCCATAGTAATTGTTTTTGTCGATGGCTAGTCTAAAACAACTTTCATTAATATTGATCCTAGTATTTTGGAAAAGGCTCATTGTACCATTCTTTTAACCATAGGTGAAAAGTTATTATGTGAAGTCTCCCAATAAACTACTATTAAATCCATTTGGCTTAAATATGAACATTTATATACAGTAAAAAAAATTTCTGGGATTTTTAATAAAAAATGTGTCTGCATAATTTCAAAATGACTCATGGAACATATGTGCATATTAATATTTATATATTTAATAATGTCCATGTAGATTTAGCTAATATAGATATTGAAGTTAAGGATGATGATTGGGATTTAATTCCTTTATCCTTTCTTGAAGATTCTTTTAATTCATTAAAGGATTCGGTGATGTATCATATATATTCAATTACTTTGGAAGAGATAAAGTCTATTGTGTTGTCTCACAATGTTTAGAGAAATGGTTTAAAGTAAGAACTTAATGGTGCTAATAGTGTACCTAAGTTGGTGTATATTAAGGGTTAAATGCAAAAAAAATAAAGGAAATACAATTACTAGTTTAATAACATATAGGCCTTCAAATGTGGAAATACTATCCATATAAAAAGATATCATACAAGCTTTTAAAATAATGATAGTATGGCCTTGTCCCATCTGGCATGCCCCAGGTTCACCACTGTGGATGTTCGGTAATTCTTATTGAGCAGTCATTTCTTTAGAATTATTTATATATTCTTTGAAGTATGTCTTATGCAAACTTTGGACTTTACCTACTTATGGGGGCCATATTTAAAGATAGCAAGATTATTTATAGTCTAAGCCATTCGGTCTTAGGTGGATATATTTATACTAACGGATTCCTATTTTCTGGTTACTTTTGGTTTCTACTAGTTTAACTATTACATTATTTTGAGATTTTTTTTATGTTACCTATATTTTACCTTCTAAAAATGTTGTGAACTTATAGGACATAGAATTCCCTTGAGGACCTGAAGGTATGGTGGAAACCTTAATATGGGTGGTATGTTGTTATTTTAATGTTTTTATTTAGTCTTATGACTACTGAGCATGTAATAATTTGATAGAATTACATTGTATTATGGGTAGAACATGTGCCCCATCCAACACATTATAATTGGTATTCATACATTGTGAGTAATTTCTAGACATAGGTTCTTAGGATATTGAAAAGATACATGCACTAATGATAGGTTAGCGGTAGATAGGATGCAAAAACACCTTCAATAATTTGTTTCAATTTCATTTTATTTTTAAAAGGTGGATATTTTTTTGATTTTGGGTTTCAAATTTAAAATGTGTTTTAATGTACATTAAATAATATGCTTTTATTTTCATGATTTATTGGTCCTTTCAGTCTTCTTTCCAGTTGGGGATCCAATTGGTACTGTTGTGTTGTTGGGATCATTTATGTGTGTTGGACATTTTATGCTATAATTCTCACCTTGCCAGCTTATTTGTTGGACCACTTTGTCATTGTATGCAACCTTGGAGATCCTCACAGGATGTGTTCATCTGGATATTGATAAAACTTTATTTTATGGATCTATATTTATGTGTTTTTGTTTTTACTAATATCATAAATCTACTTCCTTTTCCACATACCCACTTCATTGTTTCCACATGTCTTTTGATTTTCAATTTTCATTTCATAGGACTTTCTATATGATCCTTTTTTTCACCATCCACCAAACATGTGTCTTCCTCGATTACCACACCAAAAATCATCACATCACCACATCCACCTACCTCACCTCTGATTCACCTTCTTGCTTCATTTTTGAGTGAGTTGTTCTTTGTCATCCTTTGGAGTTCATCATTCAAAGGGATTTCCTAAGTCAAAGGATCTATGATGCTCTGGTGAACCTCTATGCCCGTGTTTTGGTTCACGTCTCCAGTGTAGACCTTCCCACTTGCGAGTATTGTCTGACGGCTATGCTATAAATATTTACCAGCCACAATAGCTCAGTTATCCTGCTACCTCTTCTCGAGTTTATAGAGTATGCTTGAGTTTGTGTGGCTATATTTTTTGTGAGGTTTTTTACAGTATCTTTTTTTGTCTTCTTAGTCAGGGTGGGGGTTTCATGCATGATTCCATCCAAATCGAGGGCATAAAATAACATCTTAGGTCTATGAATCATTATTGGCTCCTAGAGTGACAATGTCCCATTACTCTAAATGTTTTTTTGTCGGCATGTGTCTTTATCTACTTTACATCCTCTTTATGTATGTTATTTTTTTGTTTTCTATAATAATCATCATCATGGAGATTTTCATTCCATGGAGTGGGACCAAAGTAGTCCAAAACATGTAAATACCTGTGTGAATCTTCACTTTCTTTCAATTTCATACTTCTTGTTTTTTGTATTTCCTTTGGCATCATCAAATTGACTCTTCATTTATCTTCTATTTTCTTTGCAAAACCCTCACTAGATCTATTATAAACTTCACATTTTGCTTTATACAAAATATTATAACTCTAAATTTATTTTTAAACTAATTATAAGAGTAAATGATAACAAAAAGGGTGGAAATTTAATAAAAACATAGAAGAAATAACAAATACATGGAAGGAACCACACACAAGATTATGGATGCTCACAGCCCGCATGAGAAACAGACATAGATCAAACAAAGGATCTAATTACAACATGCCAATGCATTTTTGGATTACTGTAACTCATCAAAATCGGTAGACAATCAAAATTGAATCATTAAGCATATTCAAAACTCAAGTGGCATAGGTTTGGGGTCGAAACCAAATCATCTATTTTAAAACATGTTTGAAAACATTTTTGATCGAGGAGTGATTTAATTCACCTTTTAATGATGTTTAAAATTTTTAATTTGCCAAAATTGTGTAAATTGAAGGTATGAAAATCCTTCAATGGGAAATAATTCCATTTATAACCTGAGGTTAGGGATTACACAAATTAATTTTAAATAATTAAATAAAATTAATTATTTAACTCAAAAATTAAATAACACTAAACACATGTTTCACAATGAATTTATGCCCCACCTAGGTTGAAACCCTCGTTCTGGATCAAACAGTGGTATCAGATTTTTTATACGACACATCGTTTGAAATATATTAATTATTTATTATTTAAAAAAATGTGTTAAATAATTGATTAAATATAAATAGGGTTTTATCACATGTGATGTTTCTAAACTCCCAACATGTATAAAAGATGCACCTATTCTTGGTTAAACATATCATTTAGAACATTATGATAGTCTCATGGTTTTCATATGATGCATCATTTGAGAGATATTAAATTATTTTAAAAAATAATATAATCAAAAATAATAATAATTTATTTTCCGGAGTGATCCATCCAAATGCCTGATGCATATAAATGTTTTCCCATGCCTAGGGTAAATACCAAATATCGAACCTAACGGTGGTCTCATGATTCTCATATGATACACCATTTGGGAGTTATTTAATTATTTTAAATAAATTCTAACTGTGAAATATAGTATATTAAATATTTTCATTTCTTCTTCGCTGAGGCTTTATGGGCCTCACAATCTCACGCCAACATAGCATTTGACTTGAAAAATATTTGACTTAATATTCTCATGTTTTAACTGGGATTTTACCCTTATAAAAATCCTTTAACACATTTATTATATTACTTTTATTGATAAATCATTTTTTTCTTACAAAGAACTTATAAATAATCAATAAGAGGATTTTTATTATCTTTTTAAAAATCAGGATAATATAATTTCAATATATAAAATTTTAATATTATATATATATATATATATTCATAAATTTATATTTTTATATTTTTATATTATCTATATATATGTCTGTGTGTTTATATTTTATATTTTATTTTTATATTCTATATATTTTTATAATTTATATTTTATGTTTTCCTATATTATATATATATATATGTTTATATATATATCTATGTTTATATATATATATATTGGTTTATATATATATATATATGATTATATATATGTGTGTCTGTCTGAATATATATTTGTATGTATACATATATATAATTATGACTGGTACCCAACCGGTGCGTTTACATAACATAATCATTTAATTACAATTTTTCATACACACACTCATTATTTGGGTTTAACCATTTATAAGATACAATATTATAAGGGAGAGAAATTTAAGAGATAATAATTGAAAATAAATATATCAAAATTGAATCTTGCGTGTGGTGTGATAATATTTTTTAACAATCATTTTATCATTGAAAGACAAACAAATATATAATGATATTGATATGGTTCAAATTTTACAATATAATAAAGGTTAAATAATTTTAAAATTGAATAACATGCTTTATGATTCCCAAAAAGAGTTTCAAGGAAATCCTAAAACAAAAAACTAATAAATTTTCCATAACAAAATTTAGTTTTGGTGCAATTGGGGAAGAGGTCCTAAAACAATGCATGTTATGAAATCATGAATGATCCAACTGGATTTAATAGAACAAAAAATTAGATAGAATACGAGATGACTCATAGAAGATTATCTAATGTCCCATATTATGTAATAAATTATAAAATCTAATAGAACATATGGGTCGATAGAATGCTTATATAGGAGTTGAAATTGAAAAAACAATATTGTGCCTAGCATATTTTAAACATGATTCAAATTAAAACTTCATCATAGGATACATAAAAAATAAACATTTTCATATTAGATATAAAAATTTAGAAGCTGACTTTTGATAGTTTGAATTAAAATAAATATCAAGGCTTGAGATAATGAAAGTAGATCCTTTGATTATGACATTTGGATATCGCATATTTAGTGAAACAAATCATTATATAAAAAAATGATAGAATAGAAATTAAATAAATACAAATATAGACACTTCTACCATTATATGTGAATAAGAACATATTTTTTGAAAACATATATGTGAAAATTATTTATCTAATAAAGTTCTTCTAAAATTTAAATTTTTATAAAATAATATATATTGTATAATAAACATTAAATAAGTTATAAGAATGTAAATACCAATAATTGGTTTTGTAACAGAGGTTTTCTTCCTATTTTATATAAAAATATCCCCCTCCCCTAAAAAATCAAATTGAATCCCAAATGACTATACTTCCAACCTAAATAGTCATAGATCCAATTATCATTGACAAATATAACACAACTATAGATATACGACATAAACAATAAAAACACCAAATAGGTCATCCCATTAAAAATATTTATTTCCCATTAGATAATAAAGTATATGAGACTAAAACCCCAAAAATAGATTATATTAAATGGTTAAAAAACTATGAATTTCCAATAACTTTAGTAAAGATTCTCTTTAATACAACTTATTTAAACCCATGCTTCTGCATTGTTATTTCTTGATTTATTATTGAATAACTATTTTTCAGAAATATGACATATTCAAATAGATCATCATTTGAAAAAGCTCTATAAAATGTTTCTAATAAATGATGTCAAATAAACACTAAGAAACAATGATGCGCTCTTAAACTCCATACTAGATACAATGGAATCAATTTTAATGGAGATGTAAAGTGAAATAGAATATGTAATGAATGTAAATTGAAACAAAAAATATTTGTTTGGCTTAAATATAAACAGAACTAGAAATTGTTTTATAATAATAATAATAATATCTAAAATAAAATATGAGATGAAAAAACAAACCTATGATGGAAGTAGTGCTGGATCCAACTTCAGAGTACCATCATCTATTAAGTATATGCATAGATTTGGCTATTCTGGACAGTTGGAGTGGGTTTCATTCTTCACAAGGGATAGTGGGTGTGGTCTGTTTGGGGACAATGTGGGTGGAACTATGGGAGTGGTGACAGAGGTTTTCAACATCTATGCCCCTTTCACCATTACAACTCACATGGAATAGTAGTATGAGTGGTCACCACTGCAACTCAGATACACAATAAATTCATTGGTTCATGAATACAAAGAATATAATACAAGATACAAGCGTAAGGGTTCATGAAAGAAACCTCTTTCTTTTAAAATTATGAATTCGTTAACAAATATATTGAAATTCATCAATCATTTGAAGAGATATTATGTGAATTGAATATATCTTTAATGTCAAACATTCTAGATAATGATTATAAAAAATCAAACATAGATGAAAAAAATATAATAATAGAACAAATTAAAAGATAATCTATAGAAAAATGTTGGTGGACCATAAAAGACATATCTTTATTTATAATAATAAATGTGGGGAAATATTGATAGGATACTCATGGGTTCGTTATCAAATATATTTTTTTAAACAATATATATATAATTCAATGGATGTAAAATCATAATATGAACATCAATGATTGTTTACATTCCTAAAGATCATGTTGTAGAATTTTTACATAATGTTTCAATAATAAGTTAAATAACATGAAGAAACATAGTTTTGTCAACATCAAAAAGTAATTTTATTTCCTAACGTGATTCATAAGAATTTTTACTGAAAAACACCAATTAATTCATCTTATTTCACTAAAAACCAGTCATAAGTACTGGGAAAAAGTTTACTTAATAATTTTAAAAAACCATTCATTTAGTTAATAGAGATGCATTTTTTTAGAATACAGACCAGTCAGATGATGTTGCATTTACATTCATGAAAATATAACAATAAACAAAATAAATAGAAAATTCAAAAACTTATCAACTGCTTATAGAGTAATCAGTTTGTTGATCAAAGCTAATAATCTTGTTTAATTTATTATTAGAATAGATTCCATGGAAAAATAGGGAAAGAAAAATCAATAAATCATCTAAATTAATAGTGGGTAAAAAGGAAACTGTATTAATATAAATAATTGTAAAATATTAAATCGTTTTCATTAGGAATGAATTTGTGTAGGATTTAGGGGAAATCATTAAATTAGAATATTTCTAGTCCCTCTAATTCTAATATATGAAAGCACAAAGGTAATTGTTGTCAAAATTATAAGCCACATGTGAATATTTATCATGAATTTTCCAAATTATTTCATTCATAATGATGAAAACCTAATTCATCATAGTTTTCCATTCATTACAATAAATTAAAAAATGACATAAACACTCATCTTTCATGAAAACATACACAGATCCTTTAAATCAGCTCACATAAAGTGAATCCTTACATTGACATTGGTGATAAAATAACTGTGAGTAAAAGGAAGTGGATGCTCGAGGTGTCAATTGACGCAATATTTTAGGGTTTATATATTATTATTTCATAGATGGAAGATCATAATGGTACTTTAATTTTTAGTGGGGGAGACGATAGTAGATGGAAGTGGAGGTGGAGGAAGAGGCAGTGGTATAGGTGAGAGACGGTATACCGAAAAAACCTTGAGTGATTTGTAGGTTTCTATATTCTTATTGGAGCCAATATTTTTTAGATGTTAGTCTTTCAATAATATAGGTGTGGTAATTTATAAGAAAAAGTAATGTTCATTGAAATCGTGATATTGAAGGAGAACTAGAATAAATGGAGGAAAATAGAACAGAGGAGATATTATTTACAAAGTTTAGAATAAAATGGATTGGAGAGATTAATGAGTGGGTTTGCATGTTATAAAGAAAAATTCATCCGCACTTGGTGTGAATATTCCATCATGCTTCTTTATGTAATGAATAATTGAGATCACATCACACAACATGAAACATAAATATGTGGTATAGTTTTGGTGCCCAAAAAATAACAATGTTAGTGCATCAAACTCAATTTATAGGAAACAGACAATCATGAGGATAAGGAATACAAAATTTTTTAATAGAAAATTTCAGTGGAACATAATTTTAGTGTTAAAATTCTATGAAAAGGAATAATTATCATAATTAATTGACATAAAAAAATATTTGATAATAAAATTTTAAGTGAAACAAATGGAACATGAATGATATCAGGCATTGATTTGATTCATAATTTTGTATCATTCTTTTCCAATATAAAATTTTTCTTCCATTTTTTTGAAATTTATTTTCACTATATTGTAGAGATCTTCTTCAAAACATCTATGAAAATAAAATATATATATATTTACCAAAATGGAACATTAATGACCATTATTTCTATAAATTGTTATATGGAAAACATAGAGACCAAAATTCTCATCCAAATTTCAACTAACCCTACTTTTTTGGAATTGAATAGGCTTTAGCATGAACATCCCAAGGTAAAAATAAAACTAAAATGGAGGCTTTCAGATCACCTCTAATTCACATGTTGATTTACAGAAATATATTCATTGTTTTCATATGATTGAAGGAAGTTGTTGAACCTTAAACAAATTCAATTATAGAAAAGGCGATAAGAAATATATTCTACAGCTTTCATGATAGTAAATAAATCTTATGATGAAATCAACATGAAAGTGATGCAAATATTTTTATGTATTAATATTTTGTTGTAGTTTTGAGATAGAAAATCGATGAAATATATTGTGAGATAGTGTATCAAAAACCAAATTATATTCCTTTGACACTTGAAACCATTTTATGAGTAACAATTAAATATTTACTAAAGAATAATGTATCAGGTATTTTTTTATCAGGAAGACATGTTAATTTTTTTAAAATATCTAATTAAACCAATATCAAGGATAATTACTCAAATCAACTTTCACAAACCTATCAACCTAAATATCTCATATCACATCAGCAACATAACTTTTTATTGCTTCAATAAACATGGGTAATGGCCTTTAAATGAGATGAAAAATAGATTTTTCATGGGAAAACTCTTGAATATATTTTTTATTATATTTCTAATGGATGCAGGAAGAATAAATATTTCAGTTTAAATAATAGACCCTGAAGAAATACAATCCATAAGAATTACCAAAAAAGTTTCATAACATACCTAATAAAAATCTATACACCATAAATATTAGGATTCATTTGGTTTCATTTTCCATATAGTAAATATCCATTTCATCAAATCCATGAAAATAATCACTTTTTATTTACCAAAAAAGAACATTAATAACTATTATTTCTTTACAATTTTCTATAGACAACATAAAGACTATAGATCTAATCTTCATTTCAACTTCACCTACTATTTTTGGAATTGAATAAGATCAAACTTGAATATCCCAATCTAAAAATACAACTATATTGGACTCCTACAAATTGCCACATATACACATGTTGATTTCTAAAAATATAGTCATTGCTTTTGTATTATTGATGGTTGTTTCAAAAACATAAAATATCAGTTTTTGAAAAGTTGATAGGAAAAAAAATCAATAGTTTTAATGATAGGAATCAAATATTACATTGAAATAAACATTAAAAATATTCCAATAAGTTTAATTCATTTTCCATCAAGGTATTTTTGAGAGAGTGAAATTAATGAAATAATCTTTTAGATATTGTATCAAGAACTATGCTATATTCCTCTAACACCTGAAACCATGATTAGAGTAATAATTAAATTATAACTAAATAATCATGAATCAGACTTTTTTTAATTATGAAGAAATTTTAAATTTATTTTAAACATTAAATTACACCAACTTCAAGGAATGTGAAAAAAACTAACATCTATAGGCAAATCAATGAGAATATCAGGCATCCCATCAACAAAATCACTCTATATTGTTTCTATAATCTTGTCTAATTACCTTTAAATGATCTAAAAAAGACTTATCATGAGAAATCCCTTATTGTTCTCCATTCTTATATGTCTAATGGATATAGTAACAATAAATTTTGATGTTGAAATAATTGACCCTGGAGAAATGAAATCTATAAGCAGTACCATACAAGGTTCCAAACATCCCAACTCTAAATCTATACACTATGAATCATATGTTACATTTGGTTTCATTTTATAAAACAAATTAAATAATGTGTTAGAAAATATTTTGGAAAAAGGAGAAAATAAAAATGTACATGATTTACATCATCTTACAATTTCATTATCGAGTAAAAGATAAAAGTATTTTTATTTTCAAAAGAATTCTCAATTCTATTTTAATAATGAAAAAAATTAATTTAATTTACATAATTAGACATATTTTTTAATAAAATTTTAAAAAATAAAAACAAAAACAATTTTCTGAAACTAAACACACTTATAATTTCTTTTGTATCACACAACCTATTGGGATTTTAACTGGGGATCAATAGATCCATACTCTCCCCCTCCCTCCCTCCCTCCCACTATCAATACTCATCTCCCTCCCTCCCTCCCACACACTATGCATATATCTCTATCTATAAAAATATGAAAATATAAAAAATTAAAAATAATGGGGTTGAAACCTACCGTCGAAAATTAGAGACACTAATTGGATAATTAGAGATCATATCCCTAGGTATTTCCTTATCAGAATAGCATCCATGGAAAATAGATAGAGAATAATCATGCATTTTATCCATGAAAATGGAAGGGGAAATCATATATTAAGTAATATACATAATAGGAAGATATAAAATAGTTTCCTTTTAGAATGATATAGTATGTCATAGAAGTAGCCCTGACATTTGAATCGGGTCAGTCCTTAATGTTTTGATCTATGAAAGAATAAAAATAAAGTTTACATAAAATTTAAATTAAAATATGAAATAAAATTCAAGGAAGATGAATTAAAATATAGAAACATCTATAATACCTTGAGAGATGGAAATTTAATAGGATTTGAAGGCGGAAGGTGGGGTCAGAGATGGAATGGGAGAGGAGGATATGGGAGTTGATTTACATTAAACCACTTTTATATAACATGACAACAATATATATATTTGAATACAACTTATTAAGATAAATAAATATATTATAGTTTCTATATGATTGTTAAAGTAGATAAGAACTTATAATTTGTGAGATGTAATTTCTGGAAGGAAAAAAACTCACTTCAATTTTTAGCTATTATTGTGGTATAAATAATTATAAAATCTGAAAATATATACTCATCGTAATACATCATATATAAAATAATAAATTTATACTAAATTGAATAATAAATAAGTATTAATCATTTATTTTAATAGTGATAAACACATGGTATATTATCTAAATGTTTCTAGACATTTCTGATAACATCTATCAAAAATATGTATCCTATGATAGATAGATTAAAAAATTTAACTATAAATTACAAAATGCATGTTTTAATGAATAAAATACCCCAAGTAAAGGCCCTATTAAATTACTAAAAATATGAAATGATAAATTAATTAATAAATATAATATATTAAATCCAACAATGTTTTAGAATAACAGATTTTATAATTGTTATTTTATAGTATTCATATAGACATTAATTGGAAGAAAACCTACCTCTGTGTGCATGTCAAGCGATAGATATTCTATTATTAAATGGAATCACATAACATAGAATCTATATAAGTACCGGTTGAGAATACAATGGGATATATAATATATACATAATACTGAGAATAAGGGGGCATGGATAGGTAAAGGAATGTAATGTAGTGATATTACCAGGAGAGAGTAGTATTTATTGATTGTGAAGTAAAAAATATAAGGAGATAAATCAAAATAGTGATGTTAAATAAGAGTCGATATTCTAAGGAAAAGATAAATAATTTAAAAGAATTATGAACATTATAGATAATTGTGTCAATCTATTTTATATGATTTTTTAAAATTAGAAATTGGAATTTAATATTTATTAAATTTTTTTCCAAAAAGGAGATAATTATATTTATATTACATAGTGTGGTATATTTGATTCTATAACTTGAAACAATAAACTAATTGGATAACATAGTACAATAAATATAAAATATTCATTAAATTGATAAAAATTAATAATTTATCATTTCTTTGAATTATGATAAACACATTGAAAATTAAATTTGTGTTCATAAAAAATTCTCAAATATCTACACAATTGTGTATCACATTAAAAGAAAATTATAATTTTTAATTTAAAAGTAGAAAATTTTATAATGTATTGAAAACAACACCCCAGATATAGGTCTTGTAGGAGAACTGAATATATGAAATGAAAAATAAAACCACCAATATAATATATGAAATCAAACAATGTAGTGAAGGTATAAATTTCTTATTTTCTATGTTATAGATTTCAAAATAAAATTGATTAGAAAAAAACATACCTTAGAAATCATACCCTGATTTATAGATTCTATAATGAAATGGTGTCACTAAATATGGAATCTATAGAAGGTCTAGTAGAAAATAGTATGGGATGTAAAATGTATATAGAAGGAATATAATCAAGGGATTCATGTATATGGAATGGAATATAATTTAGAGAGATGTCCCACAATTATTAGTATTTCACGATTGC
This sequence comes from Viscum album, assembly GCA_963277665.1. NCBI lineage: Eukaryota > Viridiplantae > Streptophyta > Magnoliopsida > Santalales > Viscaceae > Viscum > Viscum album. The sequence continues at coordinate 1,229,230,628 of OY728145.1, read as the reverse complement.
TATGTAAAATATAGAGGTAGAGAAATCATTCATTTTAGATTAAGGAAGACTCAGTGTTGTATGGAAAAGATGAAACATTTTAAGGAATTATTAAAATTATAATAATTTCAGTGAATAAATATTATAATAATTTTTAACATTTTCACCACTTTAAAAATATATATCAATGTTGATATTTTTTAACCGTGATGTATAATATGAATGTTATGATACAAAAAAATTAAAAAACAAATTTTTGTAAAATCTATGATAAAAAATAATGTCACATATCATATAAAATAATCAAATGTATACAAACTAATATACAATAATAAAACCTTTCCAATATCCACATTGCACCTTTCAGTATTGATATAACCAATAGCAATCACCTAATTATGTATGAAAATTCTTTCAAATAATGCATATATAATGTACTAAAATTCTTCTAAGTGTCATTAATTTTCAACAAAAAAAATTAAACTAAAGTAACTTTTATGTTCCCAAAATGACACTCAAAATACATGTAAATTTAGAAACATAAAACCTTCTATTTGTAAAATAATTCCAATGTTGAAGAGTTTGAAAAATGGGAAAAGCAGATAAAAAAGAAAAATAAGTTATTATTTTTTTTTTCAAGTAATATTATTGAAATTAAGATAAACTCTAGATAATATAGAAGTCCCAAAAATTTCCTTTTGTTGAAATCTCATGGACAAGAAATAGAAAACCCATATAAATATGTTTATTCAAAGGGATGAATGTCCAAATCTATTATAAAAAACATATAAATGATCAAAATATTGAAAGAACATATAAAATAAATAAATAAACAGGTTTCATGCAAAAAGGATTAAATTTTGAAACACCAAACATGAAATTGAAACCATTAAAAATAGAGACAATGCATTAAAAATAAAATAATATTTAATAAAAAAATAAAATCCATGTATGAAGTAAGATATCTAGTGTTCAATGAAATTAAGGCCTAACCTCTCACATGAAAATTTAAAAAATTGTAATTATTTAATTGATATAAAATATGTTGAAAAAAATAGAAAAATAATGGAATATTAATCATGGATCTCATAAATATAATCTACCAATCAGATTCACCTCACAGTATAAGATCACTTGGGTTGCATTCAAAATTTCAGTACCGATATCTGCATTGGAATTCATATACAAACATAATTAGAATAAAAAAATTAGGATAATGTTCATTATACCCAAAATTTAAATGTATCTGGGCTAAATATATAGGTAGTTTTGAATATTTTTGACATATATCATGAAACCATAATCACTGTAAGAAACATCAACACATATGGTTGCTGAAATATGATAATCGAATAAGTGAGCCTAGTAAATTTCATGAGAATAAAGAATAATATAACAATAAAACAATTATGATTATATTTAGTTTATAAAAAAACTGATAGCACAGTATAGAGGAATTGGGTTATAAAAAATATAAATTCAGAATCGATTGAAATTAAAAATGAATAGGGAAAACATTGAGAGGAGGGGTGGGGAATCATCATCAAAAATGAAATTAGAGGAAATGGGGATGAGGAAATGAAGATGAAGTAGAGGGTGGAGGGGATGAGGAAGAGGTGAGGAGGCAAGGATGGGAGATGGATATTAGTGATATTGAGGGGAAGAGTCGGAGATGGAGGTGGAGTCTGAGGTGGGAGCCAGAATGTGATAAATAGGTATCCCATGATAAAGGTAGATCGCAAAATTAGATTAATGGAAATCATGGTCACTGCCAAAATTGGTATGTTGATAGTGACCTAATTTTTCAATGAACCAAAATTAATGGATCTAGGGGGAAAATGAATAAATGATATGATATTAAAACCCAAATGAAATGAAATTGGGAACCTATGATGTTGTGTTTTTTAGGATGAAGTGATATAAATAGAGAGAAACTAATCTGGAATAGGGTGCAATGGGTAGGTGTAGATATGGGGGTAGGCGTAGTTGGAGTAGGAGGCCAAGGTGGAAGCGTAGGTCTTGAAGGTGGAATAGGTGTAGGCAAACATCAAGGTGGAGGTGTATTCACAGGTGGAGAATCCAAACACAGAGGATATGGAGGCATAGTTAGAGGGGTAGGCATCGTTGGCGATGAAGACCTAGGTGGAGGTACAGGGTTTTGAGGAGGTGCATATGGTAGATATATTTTAGTTATCATGGAGGTAATTTGGAATAGAAATTTTTAGGAATGTGGGATGCATCGATAGGCTTCCATTTAAGGAGGAGGGACAAGGAGCTCGCAAGTGGAAGGAATTTGCATGCTATATAGTATATATAATAGATTATATATATATATATAGATGCACACACACAATTAGAAGCATTTTAAAATACTTGTAAAAATTCCTAGATAATAGACATATTTTTTTAAAAAACATGACTACATTTTAAATATGTGTGTGTTTGTGTGTGTGTGTGTGTATATATATATACATATTTATAAATATGTATCTTTGTGTGTGTGTGCCTAGATATATATTTATATATATATATATATATATATATATTTATGTTTGTGTTTATATTTATTTATATATATATCTCTCTAAATATATATTTACATCGATGCAGGGAAATCGGCCATATATATTTATTTAGCGACATTTTCTGAAAAACATTGCTAAATTAATTTTTTTTAGTGTAATCACTTGGGCAGGCCAGTGATGCTCACCTAAGAGTTGGAGGATATCTTGAGGTAAAGTGTGGACTGCCATTATGTGATCCAGGTGAATGTTGGGGAGTAGTATCTAACCCCAAGAATTGATGAATTCTTTGAAAAATGGTTAGGGGTGAAGTGGATCCCAGAGCATGACCTGAGGATGGGTTATCGCTAGATCTATGTTCAAGAGGTGGATGTACTGAGTGTGGATTCCTAGAGTTGTTGTGGTTTCTTTTAGTTCCTTGGGATACCCTTTAGCAGTACTATGAAAAAAACATGCCATTAACAACACATACCTTTATTAGTGCTAGGAAAAAACCCTGTTAAAGGTGCATTTTATCAACGATTTTCTGTGTCACTAATAAATGTTACCTTTTATTAGTGCTTTTCAGCGCCATTGAAGGGTACCCCTTATGAGTGATATATTTTTTGTGCTGATAAAGGTCACAAATAAAATTAAAAAATAAATATAATAAAAATTATGAATGAATTAACAAACAAATTAATATTTTATAAATTTTATATTTATTGATAATAACGAATAAATTTAATATACATATATATGTATATTAAATACAAATAAATTAAATATACTAAATATAAAGATTCGTAAAAAGAATAAAATGAAATAATGAAACATATTGAAATTAAAATTAAGTAAATTGTGAAAAATATTAATCATATTATTAATTAAATAAATATTGATAAAAGTGACTAAATTTAATATACACATGTATAGATTATATATATACATAAATTGTTTTTGATATATATATATAAAGAAATAGAATAAATTGTAAAAATTAAAATATTTTAAAAATGAATATATTTTAATAAATAAACCAAAAAATGATTAAATTTTAATATTTTAACAAAAAATAATAAAAAATGAATACATTAAAAAAATTGTTAAAAAATTATTAATGAAACAGTTATTAATAAAAAAACTAAGTTTAATATATATTTATATATAGTTATTATATATAGAAATAACAAATATATATTAAATATAAATATATAAAATGAATAAAATGTAATAATTAAGGAAGTATTATTATCAAATTCATTTTTAATGGTTTTTATACATTCTTATTCATTAATACTTTTACTATAGAAATATATTCATATATATTTCTATATATATATATGTATATAATATTTCCTAAAATAATATTTACATAATAAAAAATATTTATGTATTAGATTAAATATGTAATATATTTAGTGATGAATTGGTTATAATTATAAATAAAGATTAATTAAAAATGATAACTCATTGCATCGTATAATGGAAATAATTGAATGTCATTTTATTTCCAAGTTTAACATCTATCAAATGTTTGTTACATAGATTTCACATATACATATATGTAATTTATTTATTTTTATATACATTGTACACACATAAATATTTATGTGATTAATGAAATCTTATATAGAAGAAACTACACATAATATTTATGTTATTTATTCAATTTTTAGTATTCAATTTATAATTTCATTATAACATATGATAAATTTAATATATTATGTCTTTAATTGGTATTTGTTTACTTTTTATTTTTTTTATTTCTTTTTTTTTATTTTTATTTTTTGTAATTTAATCATTTCCTATTATATATATATAAATATATTTTTACTATGTTTTAATATTTTCAATATGAATTCATATTTATTTCAATATATATCCAAAAATATATAATTTATATATAATTAGTCAAATATGCCAATTTTTTCGTATTTTTAAAGTATATTCATTTTTAATTATTCAATTCACTGATTTTTATCATACAAGAATTTAAGATTAAATATTCATTAATAATAGAAAAAATATATTTTTAATTATTTATAAATAAATATATTTATACATATATATTTACTATATTTATAAATTTATATATTCATAATTGTAAATTAATAAATATTATTATCTAAAAAATAAATATATAATTATATATAAATAATTTTATATATTAAATTAGTGATAATTTACAATAAATTTATATAAATAATGAATATATTTACTATAATTTTATTTTTGTTTTTATTTTTATTTACATTTATATTTATATTTATATTTATATTTATATTTATATTATATATATATAATTATATAGATATATATAATTTTATAGATATATATAATGATATAAATATATATATATATATATCAGTATATTTTTTGAGGGTTTTATATTGAAATAAATATATATATATCAAAATAATTATACAATTATAATAAATATAACTAAAAAATGAATATATTTAATATATATATATATATAAGGATATAAATATATTTATAATTACAAAATTATAATAAATATATTTAATTCATGAATATATTTACTGTATTTATAAATATATATATTAATTGAATATATATATATAATTATATAAATGAATATATTGATATAAATATATTTATATTCATAAATAATTATAATTTTTTAAAAAATATTTATATAATTATAAATAAAAAATTTTATATTTATATGATTATAAAATTATAATTATATAAATATATTTAAAAAAATATTTATAATTATTATTATAAATCATTCCATAGTGCTTATGTTTTAGCATTGATAATTATGCAATTTATCATCACTTATTAATTTTGGGATAATAATATGTAACTTTTTCAATGCTTTTTTTTTGAAGCACTAAAAGAAGTGTCCCTAATCTATTTAAAGAACCATAACCAGTCTAGATATCTAAAGGCATCATGAAGCCTTCTGTTAAACCCACCAAATTTCGGCATTCCTCCTTATTGAATCAATGATTAAATTAAGGTTTGAACAAATCAAAGGCTCAAATCCAAGCCTACTATGGTTCATGGCTCAAATGAATCAGTGGCTTGAAAAAATCCAATATTTGTAGATATCTTAACTTTATCTCAAATGAATCAAAACTTCTATCAAAGGTATGTCATTTTCTCCTCCTCCTCAATCATTGATTGCTTTTTTGATGATATTTTTTTCATTTTTTTCATTATCTCTTATTATTCATTATTCATCACATATTTCCCTTCTAGAATAAATTTCTAATTGTGGGTTCCTTTGATTTTGGGTGTGTATTAACCCTTTAAGGGATTTTCATTATTCCTTGTAGCATATTAAGACTTCCACACACCAATTTCATCCATTCTGGTAGTTGGATCCATTTACATTCCCTTAAATGTGAAATATTTAATGCTTTAATCATTTAAATCCATGATTTTTATCTAATGTAAATTCTATGGCAATTATCTATGATTGGGTTATGTATTTATAAGTCTTTTTCTTATGTTTTAATTAACGACAATAGAGTTTTCTAATATTTAAATGATCTAAACATTCTTTCTAGGAAATAATGCACATGAAGTGTATAAAAAGATTCCACCAATGGTTTCTATTGAATAAATTGAAATGGATATCATGTAATAATTTAGTTGGCATTATAATGAGTTTTCATTATGTTTTTATCAATGATTTATATTAATTAGGCTATGTTTTCTATTTTTCAATGTACTTTTTACCATAGGAAAGAACATTGAATTTTTAGTTCCTTTCATTATTTAAAAAGTTTTGGATGGGTTTTAAATGGAATATTTGATATCATTTATCATATTTTCAAAGGTAGTATTCAATTTTTGATATTTCTTCCCATTTTGATTAATATTTTACATTATATACACCATTGAAGTTAATCCACTTATTGATTAATAAGTTAAAAGTTGTTTTTTATTGTAACATAGATTGATCATGGGTCATTGATATCATTATATTGTCTATGTTATCATTTGTGGGGTTTTCATTAAAGGTATTTTGAAGGTGTGAGAGAGTTTAGGTTTGTTGAACTATTTTAATAAATATTTTTATTGTATTGATATTTTTTTGTTTTACTGTTCACCTACAAATACATGTCATGAAGAACCTTAGGTAGCATAGAGAAAGATCTAGGGATGAGTATTACACTAGTGTATGATCATATTATGGATAGAACCATTGACCATTGTTCCATGCAGGGCTTGCGCAATAACCAAATTGGGATGTCATGTCGTGGGGTGATCGATATTGATCCATGGTGCAAAGTGGCAATGTACACGCCATTACACGATCTTTAAAAAATTATGTTTTTTGTTTACATGTTTTAACCAAAAATCCAAACCTTATTAAATTAATTTATTAATACACATTTTTTCATGGAAATCGACATACCTCCTCCCCATATTTCAAGTGACATGTCGATTCAGTTCCACAACCAAGAATAACTTGGAAGCCTCCCACCTTCACAACACCCCTCTTGGGACCGATTTATAATGATTTGTTTGAATGAATTAAGCTTATTTATTTAATTAATTTTAGTTGAATTTCATTGTACTGGGTTTTCCTTCTTTGGTGTATTTCTTTAAAAAAACCAAAAGGAATTTTCAAATGTGTTCATTTAATAAATAAGAACATGGTCAAGGAAAATTATTTCTCAAGTGATTCTCTTTATTTATAAGGAAAAAAATTAATTTAATAAATGTTTCAAAATGATTGTTTAAAATATTATTCATTTTTTAATATTAATTTTAGGAAGATCTCATGGTTGTATTTTCTTAATATAAAAAAAATATATTCAACATATGTATTTCAAATAAGATTTCTTGGCAATTTATTATATGGTAACCTCAGCATATAATAAGGACGGGTTTTAACAAGATTTTCACAAATCTGAGTTTATGATATCATGTCATAAAATGGAATATAGAAATAAGTACATTCATACCATTTAAACTGAAGATTAAAATTGAAATTATAGTTTACTAAAAGTACTCAAGATATTAGAACATAAATATATACCAAATAGGTATTTCCTTTCTTGAAGAAATGTCTAAGACATGTGGATATTCATGTTAATCTTTCAAAATAATGTGAGGTAACAAAACCCAAACATAGGATAAATACATTCTATTAGGAATATTAAAACAAAGTGATTCTTATAGAATTTCTAAACATGAACATATATAGATGAAAGAAAGTAAATAATTAATGAACACAAGTCCAAACCATAATTTCAAAGAATAAATAATATTAAAACAGAGGAACATGATTAATAAAATTTAAACAATAATACAAGCTCAAATATATAATTTTAACAAAAATCATGATATGGTATCCATCTCACCACCCCCAATCTCAGTAAAAAACATTATTTAGCCCTCCTTTTGGTAAGTTTTCATTAAAAATGATCATTTTCACCCATTGACACATTATCGCATCACTCATTCAGGATTCCTAAACAACTGAAATCATCCAATGATTTTCTAAACACCCATAATAATGTATAAACATGAAACGTAGTGAAAAATAATGGTTGGTTACTTAAAAACAAAAACATAATATGATATCATTATCCCACCCAAGTTAATAGATATCCTCTAATTCGACTCGCACATAGATAAATTCAAATCAAACATAAGCCTGATACCACATGTGTACTCCATCTAACACCTCTTTATTTGTTGGGAAAATAGTTTTCAGTGTCATGAATTTTTGAAAATACAACTTTATGTTTATTCATGAAAAATTTCATGGCACGTGAAAGCTTGAATTTCAGGATTCTTGTGTGATATTTGATGAAAATGGTTTTTGATAAATGAATAGTCCCTTTATTGAATTCTGAAATAAGCCCAAGGGAACCTCAACATTTAGGTAGGTTTTCCAAGATAATAATTGTTGAATTATAATTATTAATTTAATAATTTGTTCTGAATGTAACTTTTGGAGATATTATAAGAGGTTGGGATTGATGCATTTTATTGTGAGGTGATAATGAAAAAAACATTTTTATAAACTATTCCCCATTTGATTTTAAGATTTTTTCACATCAATATATAATGATCTTATGCCATATACCAATTTGAGGAACTAAAGCAATTTTCCTCGTTATAGTGTGTCACACTAATTATTTGATTTCTATAATTTGATTGAATTATATAATAGATTTATAGTTACACATAAAATTATTATAATAAATATATAGATAGAATATCTCACCCAAATTCACTAGGGATATTGGTTAATGAGATATTGAAAAATGTGGTATCGAAGTTGATAGGTTCCATAAGGAAAATTTTCTTCAATGTTTTTATTTACATTTAGACTATTTTTAAAATGATCAGACGTTAAATATTTGAAAAGAAAAACTATCAAATATGTATGAGGAAAATAGTATATCCTCTATGATTTCTAATATTAGATTGTTTTCTAACTTTATATTGTGAAATTCATATAAGTTTCCCATGGAATTTCAATTCAAATATTTAACAAATATAGAGAATGTAGATCAAGATAACTAAAATATTTATCTATAGAATAGAAATCATGCAAACACACAAAAATTTATATATATATTAATATGGAGGTGAGGATTTTCACTTCCTTTAATTCTTTATGGGAATAATATACAATATCTAGAAACAATAAAAAAAGGTAATGGGGGAATCATAATGTTCTATACAATATTTTTTTATTTTTTATTGAATGTCGATGAATGAATCAATGGTTTCTTATAATGAATAATTGATGTATTCGAAACCATAAGGAGAAATAATATAGAGATTAATGGTTAGTCCATTGAATAATGATCATGATGTGGATCTAATATTTTTTAGAATTCATTGGTCTAAATTAATAAATTAAAAAATCACCCTCAAATATAAATTAATGGATTTAAATGAAGCAGGTTTGATAAAATATATAGAAAAACTATTGGGTATGAATATTCACTAAACAAAAATGATGTATTTTATGAAAATGAATAATATAATATTTAAAAATGGTGATGTTGATGAGAATATGAAGATATGATTGAGAAATTTAAATTTTATATTTAATGTAAATTCAAATAGTTGAATAGTATATTTGAAGGTAGCCAACCATAGTATTACCTTAGGTGTAGAATACTTTACCACATTTAAATTAGATACCCTTGAAAGAAAATATACTGATGATGATGAGATTTATTTTTGGTAAAATAAATATAGGTATTTTCTACCAAAAATTAATTTTAAATTTTTTTTAAAATTATTCTATTAAAAGTATTTAAAGGATGATTTATTTGAGAAATGAGTATATATTTATACTAATTTTCATGAATATGTGTAAAACAAATTAAAATTTCATTCAATAGATGCAATGATATAAATTAATTAATAGTTAAATCTATAACAATTATAACAAAAAATATGGATTATTTGGTGTAAAAGTCTAACATGGTGGTTCACTTATAGGGATTAGTATTCAATGTAATTTTAATAAGAAGATTTAATTTTTTATAAAGGAATACATTAAAAATATTTGTCATACTAAAGATGAAATAAATTGACTAGAGCGTTTTATAACTATATAAAATTATATTTCATTGAAATCCATATGATGTTACATGTTTTTTGACATAAGAAATGAACAATGAAATGTAATTGATGTACATAAATCATTTTTTAATGAACTAGTAAAAGGATTGAATAATTTTAAAAAAATAAAAATTTTAAATTTAAATTCTAAAATTCCATGATGACACAAAACATTGTATGAGTAGTTGATATGTTATAATCCCTCGTTATATGAATTAAAAATTGAGAGCATATAAGGTATTAATAGATCTTCATTTAGAAACGTCCAATATGATATCTTTATTTACATCAAGAAGTTGTAAAACCCACATAACCAATATTATATTCTATGGTGTGGTGTTTATATAACCCTCACATTGGATCCAATCTATGGATCTATTATTTAGGAAATTCATTCAGGAGTATTTAAGGTGTTGTCATGATTATTTATTGATGACATTTTTATGTTTATGTAATAGAATAAATTTATTTGGGTTAATATTAAATGGGAAAAAGGATTAATGTTAATTATTAAATAGTGGAGCGAATGGGGTTGATAATTTTGTGACTAGTTGGCATTGAGACCATTTTTTATAATGTAAGTGTGTAAAACTATAGTGGAATGCGGTATTTTCATGACTAATATTCTATAGCGATGTATGATATATGTTTTTTAGTTATGGTAATCCAAATAACTATTACACAACGGTTTTTAGATCAATAATTACCTCACACCATAACCAAATATAAAAATGATGATTATATTATAATTTTTGTGCTTCACTACTTAAGGAGGTGAACAGAAACCATTCCACATTATTGATGACCACACTATAATTGGTTTTTGTATTTTATAGATATAACTAGATATTTAAAAAGGGATATTTTTTATATCAATAATGCCATCATGTCATGAAACCAAATCTTTCAGAACATGGTGGAGGTTGAATTATTTAAAAATATAAAGAGACTCCCCCATGAAAATTCTGATGAAAATAGATTCAAAACTATCACCATATATTCTAGGGAGCATTCTAGGGATATTTTTACATAAACTTCGATTATTAATATTGTTGCACGTATGAACTCAATTCCAGAGACACTTAATTCTAGGAAGTGAAGACTGATTGAATTTTTAAATATTTTCTTTATTTATTATACTTATATTTCATCTCTATAATTTTTCTTTGACCCTAGTACATATTGATAATATGATAAAAATATAAATTTTCCAATCTTATTCATTGTTCACAATGTATTGACCCCTTCTAAAATATAGTGAGTAAACATTTTAAAAGGCCTACTCTAATATGGGTACTCTATTGATCTATATTTCAACATAAAATAATTTTTTTTGAAATCCAATCATATAAACAAGTGATTGGAAAACATCTTTATGTTTTTTGTTTTTTTTCACTTATTCACTACCCCACCCCAGTCCCACCTCTCTATGGTGATATCCTATAACCTGGGCCTTACACTTGGTATCAAAAAATTATTGACCAAGTTCTATGTATTTTATAAATGATATATTATTTCATCTTATTTGAAATGTCACTCGATAGAAGTGGTCAATGAAGGTTATGGTTACCAATTACAATAATGGGGTTCCAATTTTCTATGTAAAGGGATTCAATCTATGGATGGAGTGGATTATTCTACTAAACCATTCTCTTACCATAGACATTTGTTACACAACCAAGATTGGTTTCTTTATTATAAATGATAAGATAACCAATAAGTTTCATTATAAGAATAATAATGAAGCTGATGGGAGATAGAAAAAACCATTAATCTTATCTATCTGAAAAATGGATTTGACAAGGTTTATAGTCTAGAAGAAATCAAATGAAATTTATTGTAAAAATCATCATATCAATGGGTGGAAAAAATTCATAGTGCATCATAGTAATAAACATATTGATCTTAATTTTGGGATATCATATTTAAATAAGATGAATGAGTGGATGAGTTCTTTATTCAGATAAAAAAAATGTAATATTGACTCAAATATTTAGGTATATTTTTTAGGATTATTCTATGCTAATTAATTTAATTATAATTCATCTTGTTAAAATTAATTTCAAGATTTTTAACTCTATAGAAAAATACATGATCAAGTGTACAATTTAAAAACTCATCAATGTCTTTATTGACTATGTGATGAGGAGAGGTGTGTATATAAAGATAAAAGGTTAATATGAGAAGTATAACACTTCCAATAATTCAAAATTATAACAACATGTTGAATAAAAGAAAAAAATAACCATAAAACAAATATCAAGGATAAATATATAGGCTTTAGTGAATTTATTTCATTATTTTTAAAACACTTGGAATATGAAAATATTAACTACAATGGTAAAATATTTTATTGAGAGTTTGAATTTGATAAATATTATTCAATTTTAAAATTACCTTTATGAAAGTATCATATATGACGAGGAGGGTCATTAATATTAAATTTCATCAAGAAGAAAAATGTTTCAACTAGCCATAATGGAGGAAAGACCGTTTAGGATTATGGAAAATGACACCACATCATGAAAAAAGAACATTCTATGAAAACATTATTCCATATATTTTTATGAGGAAAATTAAATAGAGAATGAGTATATAATAGGAAACATCAAAATTACATCATAGAAAAATAAATTCTACTAAATGATGATTTATGAAAAAAAATTACAATTGTTGAATATGGAAGTAGTGATGATGATACAAAATATATATTTCTAACAAAATATTTATTTTTAAAAATTAATTAAGGAAATAAAAAACTGATGATATATAAATATGGAATTTGAAGCATGAGAATGAATAATTAAAAACATTTCTTAATTAATCAACATACATGGACATTTCTAAAATGGAAATAATTTTTAAGTGAATGATGGTTGATTAAAATTAAATTATAAAATTTATGGATAGTAATATTTATATTTACATATCAAATATATTTACTAAAAATGAGTAGTTGAATATTATTTTGGGAAGAAATGGTTGAATTTAAAAATTCCTTTTGAAAAATCCTTGTTATGCAGTCTAAATATTCTGCAACATATGTTGTTTAATTTCAATTGAATATATATTAAATTAATTATTTTGTAATGAAATTTATATATTATCTAATAGTACTCTAAAACATTATTTTTTACACCAAGGACTATAATTTATACAGTGTTAGTGGTGAAATATAGAATATTTTGATGACTATACTGAAGAAGTTAAACACACCAATTACTATATCGTATGATAGTGTTGAAGCATTCATGTGAAGTGAGTTGTATGACAATAATATCATTCAGTATAAACCCAAATGAAATTATAAGGACAAGGATTGATATTCTATATATGATACTAGTGTGAAAAAATTAGTGTATTTTTAATTAGATGTAAAAACATTGGAAAGATTTTCAAAATCAATTTACAACCCCATGAGATATCACACAGATAGATGGTTTTGTATCTATAGAATGTAAATGAAAAAAATCAAATGTATATTGTTATAATTTACCACTCCATTAATAAAATATATGACAATAATTGGGGGGGTACATGTTGATGTTTTTATTTCCAATTTAAGACTACGTGTACATGTGATGTTTCAACCGTATTCAAACTGTGACTCACTTGAGGGAACATGTTGGAAATGTTATAAACCAATAAACACCACAAAAAATATTTCATTATAAAAAAATGTTTCTAAATAAAATTGATAAATCTAAATCTATAAATATAATGAGTAATCTACACCAAACAATTTTATTTCAATATTCTTATAATGATAGAAAAGTATATAAGCCTTTAATATATGATAGTTGTTACCATCACACAAATTTCAAAGCAATACTATTATTAGAAAAATCCAATAGAATAATTGAAGTGTTATTACATTCTCTAATGTTGGATCATTAAATATGAAATTTGGTTGACTAACCAATATTAGTAATAATAAATCTATTAATATAATCTTGGTTGATCGGTCAAGAAACAATATCTTATGTGTATCTTATATTTTAAAAAATTTGAATAAGGTCATATTTTAAAATAATTTTTAATTCATTATTATAGTTTTTGAAGGAAAAAATATCATGAAAGGATAGTTAATAATCAACAATTAGTATCATATTTCTAATGATTAATAGTTGTGTCGAATAAATATAATGGGGGAAAACCATATTTGGCTTAAGAGACATTTCCCATTTGGAAAAGAAATATAGAAAATATTTTAACCATGAAGCTATTATAAATTTTCAAAATTTAAATTTTGAATAACTCTATTTATGTGACATATGTCCCATAGTTCGAATAGTCAATAAGAGTTTGAAGGTAGCAGAAATCAAAACATTGTGTAGTCCAATGTATTTGAATTTAACTAATGGATATATGTAATTCCTAACCTTCTTTAATTATTTCACTGATATGATGTAACTATATTTTATGTTGAGTAAATAAAATGTTCTTATGGTTATTATGTACATTCATAGGTGTACTAAAAAATAAAATAGGATGTGCTATTGTGAAATCTCAGTTTGGTAAGGATCCATAAATTGGAATTGAGGATTTTAGGCATATCTTGTGACATTTAGTTAAATTATGAAATATATTCCCCTACCATTTCCATATGATAATATATATTTTTTATTGAAATAAGTTTTTTTTTGAAAGGTGGATAATAATTTTATCATATCATGGTAAGTAAAGAATATTTTTATGGAAATACATGACAATGTTGTCTATATTTTAAATTATTTTTCAATCTTAAAATATTTTTCAATAGGTTTTATGATATTTGGTTTATAATAAATTTAGACATTGAGAGACAATAGGAAATCGTTAGTGCATATTAAATCAATCTTAAAGGTAAAAATGAGTGTCAGTTGAGTGAGAGATAAAATGAATGTATAGTTCCTTCATACAAACTAATAAAAATATGTTTCTATCATTATAATAAAAATCTACGAAGTGTTATAGATAAAATTTATATTATTTTCATATAAATTTTTCCAAACACTAATTTATTTTAATGATGATATTAAATATTCTCTTGGAGAAGACATAGAATACCATGAGAGTGGTTTGGTTACACAATAATATTTTCTATACTCTCTCTATGGTTCTTAAAAATTAAATAATGAGTAAATATTTATAAATAGTGTAACTAAGTCAAAAAAACATCTGTATCATGAATAAAATGAAAACATTCTTCTTGATTGAAAAAATTATATTAAAACCTAGAGGAGTTTTAGGAATTCCAATGATTCCATTTTCTTTGAAAAATTAAAGAAATGGGCATTGAAGAAGTGTTAAAATATAATAATTGTATTTCAAAAATGGTTAGACCCCTAATTCAAATTTAAAATAATGTATCTTCTTTATTTTTTTTATACCCTAAATATAAGACTATGACTGGAAAATGGGAATTTTCTAGAATAAGGACAATAATAAATGAGTAATTTTAATAAAAAAATTTCATCATTTTTGAATGAGAAAAATTCAAAGTGAGGGAATTTATTTTGATAAAAAAATTATCTTCTGAGAGAAATTATAATATCATAATGAATTACCCAAATATATAGTTTAAATTCAAAATATGATGACATGGGGGTGGATATTTCATACCTAATAGTTATTGGTTATGATAATTAATGTTTTGTAAATAAGTAATAAATTTTCTACAAAATTCAAATTCAATAATTACTAAAAAAATATAATTATTCAAAAAAATTGTAGGACACCATGATATTTTATTATAATATATTTTTACCATGGTTCATGTAATAGATATTTGTATAAATCCAATACAATTAATAATTTATAGTACTTGAGAATATTGTTCAGAGTCCATTATCTCCTATAATCTCTAACTACTTTTTAATCCATTTTTCCTTGTTTATTCAATTTTATTTGATAAAAATGGGAATAATATACATATGAGATGTTATTTAAATAGAGGGAGATGATTTATTTCATTTTAAAGGTTTAGATTAATGAAGAAAATAGAATAGATGTTTTCCTTTTATGGGGAGACATGAGGAGTCAATAATTTTTTTTAGATATTATATTGTGTGTTAATTTTCATATAGAAAAGTATAATATATTGGGTTTTTAATAAGTTATTTTTATGAAAATTAACAAATTCTATATGGTATTTTTAATATCAATTAATAAATAGACAATATTTTATTAGTATTTACACTAAGAGTTTGGTGAACTCTCAGAACAAAATTATATCCTATGGTTTTAAGATGACCCAAACATAATATAGAAACAAAATAAATCATTTTACATTAATATACTACATATATCATTATGAATCATTCCATGAAATCTATAATTTAGCAGTATTTTTATATTAATTACATAAATATATTATTTTGTTACATTTCAAACATTTCTCAATGATTATTTTACACATGATCCACTTTTGGGTATATCTTATGTTATAACCATATTCATAACATGGGATACACAAATATACGAAAGGTATATCTCATGTACCCAATAAGGGGAAACAATGTGAGATATTAATGGATGATTATATGTGATAATAAAACAAATATATGAGTGTGATATCATAATTGAGATATATGAAAAAAATAAGGAAATCATACTTAGGAAATAGGAATAGTAAACCTAAATACATTATATTTGTTGGGAAAAACATGTAATTATAGCATAAGAATATGGAAATACGAGACAATAATCAAAATCCTTGAAACATAACATACAAATGGTGAATGAACATAAGAAAATAAAATCATTTATTATTTCAAGTCTCACTTCCTATACCATTATCATATAGTGGATGGGTTTCACTCACCATATCATAGGTCAAGTCTCTCAATAAATCAGTGGATCAGGATTTTAGGGATATATTTACCTATTCACATCCCAACTATCCCCAATAGAATATAATATTCCATAATTCATTTCTTGTTTCTGGATTCCATCATGGTGAAGATGCTTCATATTGCAATCCTAAAAAAATGATATGGTTTGCTCGTGTCCTTTCCATTAATGCATTCTCCTTCAAGTAGTATCTTTAATATATTTATGGAAAAATATGTTATATTCCACTATGGTGGGATTATATTAGGCTTTCCGATTTCAAGGAATTTATATGCCTATTTCTAGAGGAATGTTTTTGGAATGTCTGTGGTAAGACCCTTTGGGTGTCTAGATGAATAATGGTATCCTTCTCTATGATCTTACCTTATCATACCCCATTAATAATTAGTTCAAACTATCTCTCAGTTGGCTAAAAATTCATATGGGGCTACTCTAATCCTATATAAATTGATCAATATAATGTTTAGGTTCTCCCGAGGCCTCCCTCCCAAGAATAGTTTTTAATTCCTACATGTATTTCTCCCCATAATCAAACTTTTTTAAAAAACATATCTCTCATGTTCATTTGAATATGATTTTGGGTGTTGTTTACCATAATTATGCTCTTTTAATTAGCCCCCCCCCCCCAGTATTCTTGAAGGATAGATATTCCCCTCTTATGTCATTGGATCCTTATGGATATTATCAACATTTTCTATTCATTGAGTGTCTTTCCTCATTATGGTTTGAGTCCAATTAGACCCTTGCCTCCCTACCTTGTAGGCAGATCCTTCTTCAGGTGTAGATATAACCTCTCTCCCCCCGCCAAAGAATCATGTTTTTATTGAGTATTCTCATTCTGTATAAGGAAAATATATGCAATTCATATTCCATTTTATCACCTTGGAAGACCCCCTTCTATGTATTTAGGAATAACTACTCCCTGGCCTTCTTGACCTAGCATATTTTCATTCTCTAAATTAGTATAAAGTGCTGGTGTTGGATATCATAGTTCACATGGATCCCTCACCCCTACTAATTCATGATGAGTATGTTATTAGATATCATTTGTACCATTATGTATGACCTCGATGTCCTTTTTTAGATCTTGAGTGATCTCTCAGTTGTCTCATTAAATAGACTGATCTGATTCAGTATGAAAGGCCCCAATCACCTACTCCTAATAACCTTCTAATGACATTCCTTACAATCTGTATTTCCAAAAAAATTGTATGGCTACTCATCTAATTACAATGATTGTATTTTTTGGAATATTATTCTATAGGTGTACGATATTACATCATCTCCCCAACATATAAATGTGTATGTTGGTCTCTTATCGAGCTCATTTTGTATCCCCATCATCTATGCATATTATGGATTCCAGGAAAGGGAGATTTTATGGAGTGATCAGTGAATACATCATCCGTGCACTCAAAGTTATTTACATTATAGGTATTCCAACTAAATTAAATATCAGTCTAAGAAAAATGGTGGAAAAAAATACCCATGGATGGAAATGAAAGATTTAAAATCCTTTATACCAATGAATAACCCCCACAACCTGAGTTTCTTGGGTGACCAGTTTACCTCTAATAAAAATAAACATAATATGAGGATGATATAGTGTTTTTTTATAATTGATTTGAAAACGTACAAGGGATATCATAATTCCCATAATCTTTAATTACTTTACATTATCGACCATTGTATGATAACTCTCTTTTATTGACTATGTTGGATAATTATCTGGTTAAATCATGCAATATCATCTTTTCAAATCACTTCTTCTTGGAAATATCAACCAAAAACCGTGTGTGAATGTTGTTTGAAAGGAATGTTAATGGGATTTCATGGGTGGATCTCCAAAATAAGGTAATGAATTTATGAATATATATTATGTAATGGATTGGGATACAAAAAACTATTGACAACCTAGATGATCTAAATGCATTGATCAGCCTTTTTGATACAGGACTTCATGTGTAATGGAATGATGATCTATATTTGTCTCATGTTTACAAAAAAAATGATACTTGAAGACGGGTTGAAGGAGGAGGAATGGAAGGTATTATAATAATATTGATCCCTTTATTTGAGAGTAGGAAATATGAATAATTCATATTTTCATTTTAATATCAATGAGTATAAATACATGGTGAATCATAATCTATATATGGATGATGGATCTATGATTAGTGATATTAAGAATGTTGTACCACTTTGTGCTTCTTTTTTTCCCTTTTTCACTATCACTCACATGGACTCTGGAACTATTTCACATGAGAGAACATGGACACCTCCTTCTATAACAGCATTATGAGCTCTATTAATGCTTTTCATAACAACATCATCTAATCCATTCCATTATAGGAGTAGATTAAGGGAGTAGTTCTATAATATAATCCTAAAAGTTATTATGTGGACTATAGTTTCCCTAGAGAATTATATGTCACTATATGGGGTGGTGTGCAAGTCATGAGATTATTTTAAAGGATGATACCTTTTTAGGGTAACCTATTCAACCTGATTTGTTATCTTTATGATGGTATGCTATCCTTGCAGTAAAAACTTCCATTGGGGTTTTATTATGTGTTTAAATTAAATGGGGTTAGGTTTTGTTAAATTGAGAAATCGGTGTATAAAGCACTAGATGAAATGGTGCTTTTAGGAAAAACCCAAAAGTTCCAGATCAAATGGCATTTTGGTGGGATGAACCCCCAAAAGCACCTAATCAAATGCACTTTGGGGTTTTTTATTTCCCCCATTTCCATACCCCCACCATTTCCATGCCCCTATCACTTCCAATTATATAAATATTTATATTTATATTTATATATATAAGATTGTAAATAAATATAATAAATATATATATTCAACATAAAAAATACTTTAAATGTATATATAAATATATTTCAATAATTTTATAGTTATAAATATATTTATAATTATATAATTATATATATTTTTTAAAGGGATATATTTATAATATATTTATTATACACATATATATAAATCAATCAATATTTACAAATATATATTTATAATTATATATATTTAATTATTTATATATTTTCAATTATGTTTAATTATATTTATAAATATATATTTATACTATATTAAATGTTTAAATATATTTTAATTTTATTTATACATAATTATATATATAACTATATAAATATGGATATTAAAATATATATTAATAATTATGTAATTATAAAAATATTTATAAATAATACCATATTTTTTAATATATATTTTTATATATTTATAAAAAATATTTATATATAATAGAATTAAATTAAAAATTATTTGGTGTTTAAATTTATATTAAATTATATAGTTATAAATATATTTAAAATGTACATATAAATAAATTTTAAACGTATATAAAAAAATATTTTAGTAATTATATAATTATAAATATATTTATATTTAAACAATTATAAATATTTTTTTTACTGTTATATTTATAATTATGATTTTGGGCCACACTAACTTTGTGGGGTCATTGATATTAGTATATGAGACGATTGTTGGTTTCAACGAAAGGAAGGGTGGCACTGGTCTTAGTGGGGAATCCCACCTCAAAGACATTGGAGGGAGGGTAGACCTACATTTGTCGACAATATGAGAAACTCTTATAATCATTGGTGTTGGTGGATTCTGATAGTATCGGGCGACCAAGTGAAAGTGGTTTGTTGAATGTGGGCGTCAACGAAGAGTTGATGGTGTGGGATGATGGAAGTCTGGGGAGCATATATTGCAGTGAAGCAAGCCAGTGGCATCGAGCCACAGAGGTCGAAGCGGTGGCTAGTGTTGCGGGATGGTTGTCTAGGGAGGCAATAATACTCTACTAAAGTTGTGTGTGAAGATGCATCTAAAAATAAAGGATATCCTACAAGTTACCTTATTTATATATATTACGTCATGAGTGTAATATGGACTACCCCTATTGGGGGGTGACAAACTAGGTCTACTGATGAAGAGGAGGAGCATTCTAAGGGTGAGGCTGTTGTCCAATGGGATGTTGACCAAGAGATGCATCTTGAATTGCTCATTTCTACTAAAAGGAACAAAAAATAAAAATAGAGGATGGTGATGGTTTCCATTTGGTGATCCATGAAAAGTGAAATTCCTCTTCAATTGTATTCAGATAGGATTCATCTTCTCAGATTGAATTGTCTAAATAGGATCATGGGAATCCCAATAATGTGCAGTTGGCACCCTAAAAAAATCAATATAGGATCCCCCTTTTGTGGGAACCCAATTAATGTGTCATCCTTTATTGAAGCTGATGTTTTTACCTTGTAGGATTCACATTTGAGTACTGGTGTGAATATGTATTGGTCCTTCCAACCCCATTTCAATGATTTAATGAAATATGGGTATGTATCTTTTAGTAAGGTAGCAGACCATGATTATGATATTTCACGGGAGAAGAATTCTAGTATTATACCTCCTGGGGATTTGGAATTTGAAATATGGGGTTTTTTAGGGGTTTTAAATTTTTTAAAGGGATAGTGTGCCTGGTGTTTTTTAAAAAGGGAATCAAATATTTTCGAACCCCATTCCCACTATTCTGATTTGTGGAAGATGTGTGAACTATGTTCACGCATCTCCCTATGCCACTAGAAAAACATGAACACCATTCATTAATCCTTTTCAAACTACATGAATGGTACATGAATGGGATTCATATATTCCCTACTGATTTCTATAAAAGAAGACCCCCCCCCCCCCCAATCTCATTTCACTCCTCTGAATTCTGTTGCGAAGCCCTGCATGATTTATTCCTCAACATATATTTTCTACTTTTAAGATTGTAAGATTTCTATTTAATTATTTTATATGGTTTATTTATTTAATAAGTGATGGTTAGAAATTAGTGGTTGTGTGTATGGTTTATTTATTTAATATGTATTGATGCATGTATGAATGTATAAATTTTTTTTATTTTGTATTATTTATTTTTTTAATGACTTATTATTTGTTGTATGATATAATTCATATTTAATGTTCAGTATATTTAAATTATTTGTGTCCAAAATATAATTTAAATTTAAGGATATGTAATTGTTTTTAACAATATATTTATTTTTTCTTTAAATTGTGGGATGAATATATTTATATGTATATAAAATATGTTATCTATAGAGTAATATTAATTTAAATTATAATCATATAGACATTTAGAAAATAAATTTGTTTTTAGAAATTTATATATTTTTAATTTAAATTCCTTGTTAAATATATTTATATGTATATAAAATATATTATATTTAATGTAATATAAATTTAAATTATAATATTCTATACAGTAGCTATATAATTTATTAAAAAGGTATTAGGTATATTAAGTATCTTATTTAAATTTATTAAAAATATATATAGAAAATAGTTTTTGTTAATGGTATAAAAAAGTTTTATATAAATAATTAATTTAAATTATATTAAATGTAAATAATTATTATTTGAAACAATAATGTATGAAATGAAATTAATTAATTAATTATTGGAATTAATTAAAATGATAAAAAATTATATGTGTGTGTGTGTGTAATTTTGTTAAATTGAAAATAAAATAATTATGTATTATTTTAATGGTTTTCATGAGAGAGTAAATTATATTAATTTTATTTAGTACTAATAAAAACATTAACTATTAAATTTACATTATATTAACAATAAATAATCATTCTCTCAAGTAATAATGTATAAAATATATTTACTTATATTTTGGAAAGTATTAGAATGCCAAAAAAATTAATATATATATATATATATATATATATATGTCATTTTATGAAATTGAAAATAACATAAGTGTTCAGTATTGTAGGTTTTAAATAAATTTATTAAATGTTATTACTATATATATATATACATAGAAATTGAAAAGATAAATTTTTTTAAAATAAGTGTTTTTATTTAACATATATTTCATCTAGTAATAGTTAATGTTATATAATATATAGAACAAAATAAGTATACCAAAAATCATGTTGAGAGTATTGTGTGATGACTGATCTTGAGATGACAGACCAATGCATAATTGAAATTTCATGCCTTTTTTGTATGTGGTTATATAATTTGTAATAATTAAATTTTCTTTTTCAAATTGATGACTTGTGCGTCATCTCTCACAAATTATGTAAGGACCAGTTTGTCTACTTAAAAAAGTTATGTATTTCATACACCTAGACCCCCTCACATGCATTTAAGAAAATTTTTAATTAAAAGGTGATCGACAAGTGGTGTCCCTGAAGAAGTTCCCTCAAATAGGCATCTGAGGATAGGTGTTCCACAAGAGGTTTTCGACAAATGGAATTGATTTTTGAAAGGAGATTGGTGTTTTCTGAAATATTTGATAATAGAGACTCTAGGAGCCCATCCTTATGTTTTGGTTAGTTTATCAAATATTGATAAATTAATCTATAGTATGTCTCAAGATCAAGTCATGGTAATTTATTCATAATTATATAAAATTTATGAAAAAATTGATAAGTTGGATAAAAATATATATTTCAATGCCCTGACCCTAGTTACCCAGAGTCGATGCATTATTGTGTAACATTGGCATGATCACAAAATATCTAGTCTCGAAAGACCAATTAGTTTAGTAGCCTTGGAAACACTAGATACATTCATAAATGTTACATTACATCATAAAGTGAAAATCTAAAATAACAAAGTCTCCATAGTCCACACTCATATCCTCTTCTGACTATCCCTGCAGGTCAATCATAAAACACTTCTTCACATCCTGGAAAATATTAAAACATTGAAAGGGGTGAGCTCAGATGCTCAGTAAGGATAACAATATTGTGGAAGCTTTCATAAATAAACATTAACATTTAAGGCAATGTATAACTAAAACAAAAGCCTTTTTAAACTTGAACTTCAGCATAATATGGAAAAAATAAAATTAAATAATTCCATTTACTTACTCACATGGATATTCTACTTGTCGAATAATCACATGCAATATCAATAACCATTTTCATAATGATGGAATGCATAATGCCAGACTATCATAACCACGTAGCCAAGGCCTCGTGCCAAGACCACAAATAAGATTTTGTCAAGGCCTCGTGCCAAGACACTAGTTTGTCTCATGAGACCTACCAATGCATCGAGGTGCTATAGCGGGCTCCACCCATCACTTATTAAGTCCAATGCATTCCTCATATGAACAGGTTTAAACATATCATAAACCATAACATAATTGAATCACATAAAACGTGCATAAAGAAAACATAATATTTCCTCACTTCAATCACAAGATTTTAATACAACACATTGATATAATAAAAACATCATCAAAACCATTTTCAATACCAAAATAAAAGAAAAGTAGAACATGGTATTTATTTTTCTTTTTTAAAAAAAGTTATGGATTATAGAGGAAGCTAAAACTCAAATAATAGTCACGGCGGCGGAGAAGTCATTGTCGCTGCATACGTAAGAAAAAACATTCCTTTTTTCATTTATTAAAAACGCTTCATATAAAAAGATTGCTTTTGAATAAAAGTAAAAGTTAAAGGGGTTTATACCCCATAAAAATGAAAGTTGTGTATAAAACCAAATATGCCTCAATGAAAGGAGATTGAGATGAAGTCCTTACAAAGATCATTTTTAAAATAAAATAGATCTATAATGTGTATTTACTATAAGTACACATAACGAAAGTACAAATACAAGATATGACATAATAATATCATGACATAATTTGAAAGTAGGAGATTAACCCAAAGAATTGAGATTGGGTTAAAAAGTTCCCTTACCTCATGTCCGACTTGACTTGACCGTTCTTTAACCTCCTAAATAATAAACTAGAGTTAATATCTACTTTATTAAGAACCTTTTTCAAGTTCATTATCCCTTTTATATCACTTAATACAATGTTACGAAAATTATGTAGTCATTTAAGTTAATAACGATCGTTTTGTCGATCTTTGGTACTTGGGTCAACAATAAACTTCTCATAATTACAAGTTGATTATGTGGTAGAATATACATTATATCCAAAATTATATTCGTGATTTAGATATCATATATATCATATATATCCAGTATATACATTCATTTATAATATTACATAACATTTAGAGCTAAGAAATGAAATGCACCGTTCATGGAGACGGTAAGCCATACATACGCATGAACGCTACATTCATTTCTATTTCGTTTTTAATTGAATGAAATCACAATCATATAAAGTTATAATATAATTCCAGTATAATATACTGTATAATACCAGTTACTCCATCCTTTATACAACCCACATATGGAATTAACGATTCAAATCACTTTGAGGGGGCGGTAGTCCGCACTTCCAAAAATGAAATTATCGCGTTTACCCATAATGGAAATCATAAAGTATGCCATAAATGAGAAATACAGAAGAATAAGGAAAACATAAACATAATATATATATATATCATATATGATAATAGTGTCATCAAAATGGCCACCATTAGAGGTGTTAAAATAATATTGAACAATCATCATTTCGTGAGGCAGTATTTTGCCACCCACAGAAACAGTATGTTATTTAACCATTAGATGAAGGTGTGTGTAAGTTTAGATCTAATCCTTCTTATAAAAACATCATATTATATTGAAGATACAGGTTTTTTAGAAATGAAAGGAATAAAAAGAGTTTAAGTGGTTGGAGAAGCAAAATAAAACAAAATAACATAAGAGAAGACATTACCTTAAAATCGGGTAACTCTTTGTTGATTTGAGACAATGGCTTCCTTGGGAAGAATTCTTCCCAAAGTGAGGCTTTTAGGAGTAATAGAGGGAAGTTTAGAGAGTATTTGGGCAGAGTTTGGCCGAGCCAAAAGGCTTTTAAGGTGTAAGTAAGGTGGTAGTGGTGGGGGGCTTTTATAAGAGGAGAGGAGGGGCACTCTTGGAAAGTCATGAAATGTTACTTTATTATATAATGAGTTTCGGATTTTAAAGGTCCCACACTTATATATTTCAAGGATAAGGTGATAAGGGTTCAAAATATACTCATCCAATAGGTTTTTGACATGTTTAGGGCTTATATTTTACATTATCTTTTCATTTTACTTAAATCGTTAATTAAAGAGGTAATTGATGCATCATCATTGTGTCATTAATAATTTAATTTATATAATGTCGAAAAATTATTAAAAAACTATCATGATGTAGGAAATATTTTTATCTTTCTAATTAATTTTTATAGTCAAATATATTACTTGTATTACCCCATTTTAAAATGGTTTTAGTAAAACAACTCATGTTTGTGACATTTTTATTTTAACATTAAATAAAAGGTTTTTAATGTCATTTTCCTACCAAAGTGGCTCCATGGGGTCTCCAAGTTGACCCATGGATTTTCTTGGTCGGTCATGACTCATCCAATAGAGTTAGGACAAGTCTAAATGTATTTTCATATTTTTATAATATCATTTTTACCTTAAATTTCACTAATTACCTTTAATCGCGATTAATTAAACTTAAAAGTTACTATTCACCAAAAAATTGTTTTAATCCCATTGAACCACATTGTACTTCCCAATGAAAACCATGTATGTCGGATTTTTGAAAATAAAATCACAGAAGTGGTAATGTTTCATTTAAACGAAAAATCAGTTTTTTAACTACCACTTTGTGGTTTCACTATTCATCAAAAATTGAAGTTTTTCAGAACAATGCCAAAATTTCACCCTAAGCTATAATTGATATTCCAAATTAAAAAATGGTGTCTATTTTACAAAATTCCAAACATATAAGTTGCATTAATTAATTTTATAATTAATTCTCGTTGTCACAACAAATAGCGTGTTTTTAAGAAACAATATATATCAAAAGATTGACAATTGTTTATGTCCAATTTCAAAGTGAAATTATTTATAATGACCACCATTGGATAAAATGGTAAAAATATATTATAATTATACTTTAAAACCACTCAATATTATAATTTATCACTATAAATTATTTTGATTAAAAAAGTTGTTTTTAAGTATTTTCACTATTCATAAAAAAATTGGAAGTTCTCAAAAAAATACCCAAAATTCAACATAGGCTAATTTCGATATTCTGAATCCAGAAACGAAGTCCATTTGGTGAGATAAAATTAATAAAACTTCAAAAATTAGGTATTACTATTCATAACGGCTACTTTCATTGGTTGTGGTGTGTGTTAGAACTTGAAGTTGCGTACAACACATGCTACTGTAGTATTCAAGGAGAAGTGTACCGTGGAAGCTTGGGGTGTTAAATTATCCCATCCTTCAAATAATTTCATCCTCAAAATTTCATATAATATCACTGTATGAAAAGACTCGGTTGATTCTTCATCATATGTTCCTCAGGTTCCCACGTTGCCTCCTCCATCTTATGGTTTCTCCATAGAACTTTTACCAGATGAGTCGCCCGGTTTCTCAGCACTTGTTCTCTTGTATCAAGAATCCTGACAGGCTCTTCGTAATAGGACAGATCGGGTTCCAGTTCTAATTCCTCATAGGTGAGTACATGTGTCGGGTCAGGCATTTATTTTCTCAACAATGATACGTGGAATAAATCATGAACATTGGAGGGAATTGGCGGCATTGTCAAACGGTAAGCTACAGCCCCAATTCGTTATAGAATTTCGAAGGGTCTGATGTACCTGGGACTTTATTTACCCTTCTTACCAAAATGTATAACTCCCTTCCATGGAGACACCTTCAAGAAAACATGATCTCCTACCTGAAATTCCAAATCCTTCCTTCAATTGTTGTCATAGCTCTTTTTCCTACTTTGAGCTGCTTTGATGTGGTTTTGGATTACTTTCACCTTTTCCATCATTTCCTCCACCAGTTCTGGGCCTACAAGTTTTCTTTCACCAACTTCATCCCAACAGGTTAGTGTGAGACATCTCTTTACGTATAACGCTTCATATGGTGCCACCTGAATACTTGAATGGAAGCTATTGTTATAGGAAAATTCTACCAGAGGTAAATATTGATCCCACATTCCTTGAAAGTCAAGTGAGAATGATCTCAACATGTCTTCTAAGGTTTGAATAGTTCTTTCTGATTGTCTATCTGTTTGAGGGTGGTAAGAAGTTCTCAAACGAAGTTCAGTATCCAAGGCCTTCTGAAGACTTTTCTAGAATCTTGATGTGAAATGAGGATCACGATTCGAGACAATCGATAGGCGTACTCCATGAAGTCTCACAACTTTATTAATATACAGTCTTTCTAGACGTTCAAGTGCTAGATCATCCATTATAGCAAGAAAATGTGCTGACTTCATGAGATGATCAACAATGACCCATATTGCGTCATTTCTTCTAGGAGTCTTTGGTAGTCCCATGACAAAATCCATATAAATATTAACCTATTTCCACTTAGGTATGGGAAGAGGTGGCAATACTCCACCAGGCAGTTTCCTTCCAGCTTTCACTTGTTGAAAAACCATACATCATGACACAAAATCAGCAATCTCCCTCTTCATGTTGTCCCACCAAAAATGACCCTTTAAATCTCTATACATTTTGGTGCTCCTAGGGTGTATAGAGAAATTGGAACTTTGAGAATCATCCAACAATTACCTCTTTAAATCAGGTATATCGAGAACACAAAGTCTCCTCCCAAATTTCAAAATTCCATCTTCACACACAAAGTCACTCAATCGCACATCATTCAAAGATTTAATCTTCTTTTTCAACTCTTCATCATTGGCCTGAGAACACTTTATCCTTTCTAGTAAAGATGGTTTGGAAACCATTTGAAATTTTTTTTATGTTTCACCCTCCATGGTGATTCCCATATCCATCTTTACTAGATCCATGAAAATTGGATCCCTTTACACTCTCATAATGTTCAAAACTCCATGATCTTTTCTACTCAAAGCATCTAAAACCCTGTTTTCCTTCCCTGGGTGGTAGTGTATCGTGAAATCATAATCCTTGAGTAGTTAAAGACATCTCCTTTGCCTCATGTTGAGTTCTTTTTGTGAGAAAATATATTTCAAACTCTTGTGATCGGTATATATCTCACATTTTTCACCATAGAGATAATGTCTCCATATCTTCAAGGAAAATATTACATCAGCTAACTCGAGATCATGAGTAGGATAGTTCTGCTCATGAATTTTCAGCAGTCATGATGCATAGGCAATAACCCTATCATTCTACATAAAGACAAAACCAAGTCCTTTCATTGATGCATCACTATAAATAACGAACCCATCATTCCCTGATGGTAGAGTCAATACAGGAGCATTGAATAATATTCTCTTTAGTTCTTCAAAACATTCCTGACACTCTTTTGTCTATACAAATTTAACCTCTTTACGTGTGAGCTTCGTTAATGGGTTAGCCAATTGGGAAAAATTATGTACAAAACGTTGATAATAACCTGCCAAACCAATAAAGCTACGTACCTCAGTTATACTCGTTGGTGCTGGCCATTCTTGGATTGCCTTGGTCATAGAAGGATCAATGGAAATTCCATCCTTAGAGTCAATATGGGCAAGAAAGGAAATCTCCTGAAGCCAGAATTCACATTTGCTAAACTTACCATATAATTCATGCCTTCTAAGAGTCTTCAAGAAAATGCGCAAGTGATTTTCCTGATCTTCATAGCTTTTGTAGTATACCAAGATATCATCAATAAATACCACCACAAAATCATCAAGATATTCCTTGAAAACTCTATTCATTATATCCATGAATACATAGGGTTCATTAGTCAATCTGAAAGGCATTACTGTAAACTCATAATTCCCGTATCTTGTTCGAAATGTTGTCTTCAGAATGTCATCCTTCTTCACACACAACTGTTGGTGTCCAGATCCAAGGTCAATCTTTGAAAAGTATTGAGCTCCGTGCAATTGGTCAAATAAATCATCAATGCGAGGTAGGGGATACTTGTTCGTTATTGTTATAGCATTGATCTCCCTGTAGTCAATGCACAACCTCATAGATCCATCTTTCTTCTTAACAAAAAGGACAGGGGATCCCCATAGAGAAACACTAGGGTGAATAAATCCCTTATTACTCAATTCCTCTAGTTTTTTCTTTAGTTCAACTATTACCACGGTGGCCATTCTATAAGGGGTCTTCGATATTGGCCTTTATCCGGGAATTAAATCAATGGAAAACTCAACTTCTCGTTCTAGAGGATATCCATGTAAATCTTCTGGAAACACATCTACATATTCTTTCACAATAGGTACATCCTCTAATTGAACATTTCTTTCCTCTCCATTAGTCATTTCATTCTCTTCCTCCCTAATAATTGAATTTAGTTGAGCTACTGGGGGTGGATCTAAATAAGAATTAGGTGGTGACGATTCTGCTCTAAAAATAAGGTGTTCCTTATCATCGTCATCAAAAATCGTAACCTCCTTCTTCTTACAATAAATCATTGCATCATAGCCCGAAATCCAATCCATACTGAGGATTATATCAAACTCAATCATAGGTATGACAATGAGATCAGCCGATAAAGAACAGTTATGTGCTCTAATGGGGACTGATTCACAAAACTTTGTTGCAATAATACTTCCCTTAGGAGTTTTGACTGACAATTATCTTGTTAAATCAAATTGGAAATATCTAATTTTCTTATAAAACTAGGAAGATATGAAATAATGAGATGATCCAGAATCAAATAATGCATTTTCTAAACTTGAGGGAACCATTAAATTACATGCCACCACGTCTTTCGGAGCTTCAACCTCAGCAGTAGTGATAGCATAAGCTTGGCCTTGATCCCTTGGCCTCTTCTGAGGTAAGTTCCCCTGACGCTTAGGACATTCATTTGCATAATGTCCCATCTCTCTACAATTATAGAATTCCACATTGACAGAAAATTTCTTTCCCTTACAATCATGAGCTTGGTGGCCTTTTTCACCACACTTGTAATAGACTCCCATTCCCTTCAAGCAAGTACCGGGGTGTTTCTTTCCACATTTACTGGAGGACTGATATTCAACTCTTCCCTTCTTCCCATTATTTCCATTTCCATATTGATCAGAAGATCTCTTCTTTTCTTTATTTGCTTTAATATCATGAGACTTAGATAATTCATTTTCCGTCTTGATAGCACACGAGACAAAATCTTCGTATGACGAGAAGGTTTGTGAGACTAATGCTCGATGGAGAAATTGTTTTATCCCATCAAAGAAACGACCAATATTACTTCTTGGGTTACGTATATAATCTGCAGCATGCCTCGCTAACCTTGTAAAGTTAGCCTCATACATTGCAACATTCTCATCCTCCTTCTGCCTCAGACTCAGAAATTGAATTTCCATATCTACTCGATGGTCATGTGGAAATTATTTTTCTAAGAAAATTTCCTTAAACTCCCTCCATTCCATACTTGATACTTTTTCATCTTCCTTTGTGTTTTGAATCAGTGACCACCATTGATCGGCATCTCCAGTGAGGCGGTAGACTGCCATGACAACCTTCTCCCTTTCGCTACTCCCCAAGGTGTGGAATATTTTCTCTACAGAGTTTATCCATTTCTCAGCTACTAATGGATTTGTACCCCCATTAAATGATGGTGGTTGTTTCCTCATGAAGCAGTCTAACATTGATCCTCCACGTTGCGGATCAGGGTTCTCCATATGAGTAAGGTTATTATTCATAACCTGAGTGAGTTGTCCTAGTATGGTAATAAGTTGATCAACACCAGTTGTATCTCCAGATCCACAATAATTATCTTGAGCAGGAGGGAAATCCCTACACGAAGTGCGAGCATTGATACAGTTTCCATTCCTTCCATTAGGTACCATTTCTAAACAATAGCATAAACTATATTAGTTTATGAATCAAAATACATAATTCCATACTTGTAAAATACTTAACATAAATTGAACTATTTATCGATATAATCCATAATCATAAAAAAAATTCTTTGAGGAAGTATATACTCATAACCCTTCATAGTGGTTTGTAAAGAAAATGAGAATTATCCTAAGCATATCCCCCGGGAGTGTCGTAACCAAGAGTGCAGCAAGGCCCATTGTCATGCACCAATTCTCGTTCGAGTCTAGCTCAAAGTGGGGTTTTCGAGTTTTACCCCTAGGTACATCTGTGCCAGAGCCACCTCTACCTGCTCGTATCCAAATAGGGATGTATTGCTCGTAAAACTCACAAAATCACTATAATACCAAAATTCTAGGAAGTTCTTCTATACTAATCCTCAAAGTCTATCTTCAGGCTACGTGCTCTAATCAGAGTTTATCTAAATTTAGCTTCCACGGTTAGTACTAAACTGCCTCTGATACCAACTGTAACGCCCCGACCGTAGTTACCCAGAGTCGGTGCGTTATTACGTAACATTGGCATGATCACAAAAGATCAAGTCTCGAAAGACCGATTAGTTTAGTAGCCTTGGAAACACTAGATACATTCATAAATGTTACATTACATCATAAAGTGAAAAAACTACAATAAAAAAGTCTCCATAGTCCACACTCATATCCCCTTCTGACTATCCCTACAGGTCATTCATAAAATAGTTCTTCACATCCTGGAAAATATTAAAACATTGAAAGGGGTGAGCTCAGATGATCAGTAAGGATAACAATATTACGGAAGCTTTCATAAATAAACATGAACATTTAAGGCAATGTATAACTAAAACAAAAGACTTTTTAAACTTGAACTTCAGCATACTATGGAAAAAATAAAATTAAATAATGTCATTTACTTACTCACATGGATATTCTACTAGTCGAATAATCACATGCAATATCAATAACCATTTTCATAATGATGGAATGCATAATGCCAGACTATCATAACCACGTATCCAAGGCCTTGTGCCAAGACCACAAATAAGATTTTGTCAAGGCCTCGTGCCAAGACACTATTTCGTCTCATGAGACCTACTGATGCATCGAGGAGCTATAGCAGACTCCACCCGTCACTTATTAAGTCCAATACATTCTTCATATGAACAGGTTTAAACATATCATAAACCATAACATAATTGTATCACATAAAACGTGCATAAAGGAAACATAATATTTCCTTACATCAATCACAAGATATCAATACAACACATTGATATAATAAAAAATTGATCAAAACCATTTTTAAAACCAAAATACAAGAAAAGTAAAACATGGTATTTATTTTTATTTTAAAAAAAGTTATGGCTTGTAGAGGAAGCCGAAACTCAAATAATAGTCACGGCGGCGGAGAAGTCGTTGTCACCGCATACGTAAGAAAAAACATTTCTTTTGTCTTTTAGTAAAAACGCTTCGTATAAAAAGATTCCTTTTGAATAAAATTCAAAGTCAAAGGGGTTTATACACCGTATAAACGAAAGTTGTGTATAAAACCAAATATGCCTCAATGAAAGGATATTGAGATGAAGTCCTTAAAAATATCATTTTTAAAATAAAATAGATATATTATGTGTATTTACTATATGTACACATAAATAAAGTACAAATACAAGATAGGAAAAAATAATATCATGACATAATTTGAATGTAGGAGATTAACCCAAAGAATTGAGATTGGGTTAAGAAGTTCCCTTACCTCGTGTCCGACTTGACTCGACCATTCTTTAACCTCGTGAATAATAAACTAGAGTTAATATCTACTTAATTAAGAACCTTTTTCAAGTTCATTATCCCTTTTATATCACGTATTACAATGTTACGAAAATTATGTAGTCATTTATGTTAATAACGTTCGTTTTGTCGATCTTTGGTACTTGAGTCAACAATAAACTTCTCATAATTAAAAGTTGTTTATGTGGTAGAATATCCATTATATCCATAATTATATTCATTATTTAGATATCATATATATCACATATTTCCAGTATATACATTCATTTATAATATTACATAACATTTAGAGCTTAGAAATGAAATGCACCGTTCATGGAGACGATAAGCCGTATGTACGCATGAACGCTACTTTCATTTCTATTTAGTATTTAATGGAATGAAATCACAATGATATAAAGGTATAATATAATTCCAGTATAATATAATGTATAATACCATTTACTTCATCCTTTATACATCCCACATATGGCATTAACGATTCAAATCAATTTGAGGGGGCGGTAGTCCGCACTTCCTAAAATGAAATTATCATGTTTACCCATAATGGAAATCATAAAGTATGACATAAATGAGAAATACAGAAGAATAATAAAAACATAAACATAATATATATATCATATATGAAAATAGTGTTATAAAAATGGCCACCATTAGAGGTGTTAAAAGAATATTGAACAATCATCGTTTCGTGAGGCAGTATTTCGCCACCCACAGAAACAGTATGTTCTTTAACCATTAGACGAAGGTGTGTGTAAGTGTAGCTAGAATAAATATTATAAAAACATCCTAGTATATTTGAGATACTGGTTTTGTTACAAAATAAATGAATAAAAAGAGTTTAAGTGGTTGTAGAATCCAAATAAAACAAAATAACATAAGAGAAGACATTACCTTAAAATCAGGTAACTCTTTTTTGATTTGAGCCAGAGGCTTACTTGGGAAGAATTATGCCCAAAGTGATGCTTATAGGAGTAATATAGGGAAGTTTAGAGAGTATTTGGGAAGAGTTTGGCCGAGCCAAGAGGTTTTATGGTGTGAGTAAGGTGGTAGTGGTGGGGGGCTTTTATAAGAGAAGAGGAGGGGCACTCTTGGAAAGTCATGAAATGTTACTTTATTATATAATGAGTTTCGGATTTTAAAGGTCACACACTTATATATTTCTAGTATAAGGTGATAAGGGTTCTAAATCTACTCATCAAATAGGTTTTTGACATGTGTATGGCTTAGATTTTACATTATCTTTTCATTTTATTTAAATCGTTAATTAATGAGGTAATTGCTGCATCATCATTGTGTCATTAATAATTTAACTTATATAATGTCTAAAAATTAGGGGAAAAATATAAATATGTAGGAATTATTTTTATCTTTCTAATTAATATTTATAGTCAAAAATATGACTTGTATAACCCCATTTAAAAATGGTTTTTGTAAAACAACTCATGTTTGTGACACTTTTATTTTAACATTAAATAAAAGGTTTTTTATGTCATTTTCCTACCAAAGTGGCTCCATGGGGTCCCCAAGTTGACCCATGGATTTTCTTGGTCGTCCATGACTCATCCAATAGAGGTAGGAAAAGTTTAAAGGTATTTTCAAGTTTTTATAATATCATTTTTACCTTAAATTTCACTAATTACCTTTAATCGCGATTAATTAAACTTAAAAGTTACTATTCACCAAAATATTATTTTAACCCCATTGAACCACATTTTACTTCCTAATGACAACCATGTATGTTGGATTTTTGAAAATCAAATCACAGAAGTGGTAATGTTTCATTTAAATGAAAAATTAGTTTTTTTAACTACCACTTAGTGGTTTCACTATTCATCAAAAATTGATGATTTTCAGAACAATGCCAAAATTTCACCCTAAGATATAATTGATATTCTGAATTCAAAAATGATGTCTATTTTATGAAATTCCAAACATATAAGTTGCATTAATTAATTTTATAATTAATTCCCGGTGTCACAACAAATAGCATGTTTTTAAGAAACAATATATATGAAAAGATTGACAATTGTTTATGTCCAATTTCAAAGTGAAATTAATTCAAATGAACAACATTGGATAAAATGGTAAAAATATATTATAATTATACTTTAAAACCACTCAATATTATAATTTATCACTATAAATTATTTTTATTAAAAATGTTGTTTTTAAGTATTTTTCACTATTCATAAAAAATTGGATGTTCTCAAAAAAATACCAATAATTCAACATAGGCTAATTTCAATATTCCGAATCCAAAAAAGAAGTCCATTTGGAAAGATAAAATTTATAAAATTTCAAAAATTAGGTATTACTTTTCATAACGGCTACTTTGATTGGTTGTGGTGTGTGTTAGAACTCGAAGTTGCGTACAACACACGCTACTATAGTATGCAAAGAGAAGTGTACCGTGGAAGCTTAGGGTGTTACATATAATGATATTTTAAATTTTATTTGGTAATAATATCATCATCATTATACCTCAATAGTGAAACACCAATCCATTGTAAAAGTCTCAAGGGAAAATCAATTATTCAATCATAAACAATTTAAATAATTTAAATTTTTCATTTAGTATATAATATTTTACAAATTATTTTTTTCTAGGTAATCATGTATTCACAAATATATATCCATGGTGAGGTAATTTATACCGAGCAAGGTTTTAGCTATAGTTTTCCACCTGTAAGGGTGAAAAATCTTCATGGTTGTTTCAGATTAGATGAAGTTCGCAATAATATTAATATTCTATTAAAACCAAGGGTTCATAAATTAATTACTTCAATAACCTATTTAAATCTTCAATATATTAAACATTTATGGAACAGCAAGTACCCTCTGGTCGATAATGAGGATTGGATGGAAGTATCTTGATTATTTAGTCAATAGTGTAGTAATGGTCTGATGGAATTGTTTGTGGTCATTTTTGATATTAATGTGGTGCAAACGATTACTACATAACCATGTTTTGTGAGTTCTATAGAATTCAGTCCTTCACAACAGTCTTATTCATTGACTACACCGAATATGACTCAAGTGATAGAACCAAATTATGAAGATGTTGATCAGAATTTGGAATGAAACACAAATGACAACCCTTTTTGTACTACTGATATATAGAATGAATATTTATCTAAGGAAGAAGTATATATTGAGGCATTAAGAGATGATGTGGGTGAGGGTGATGTGTAGAATGAACCTTCTAAGGTTCTTATGAGTGAAAGGAATCCATGATAGAGTAATGTGGGGAGTTAACCTTATGATGTTCCTGTGGGAGGCAAACATCCATGTCATCTACCAGTTATTGGTAATCATACTTCATTACGGAGTTCCTTAGTATAAAGAATTTCACGTGAACAATATATTGATTGGGATTTCATTAAATTGGCTTCTGAATTTTTTGGCATTATAGGGAATAGAGCTCCATCAAATGATAATGCCATCTATGTTAGATAGGATTTTGAAAGTAAAATTTCCATGAAAAATGTGACAAAACAATACCACATTGAGTGGCATTTCAATTTTTTTTTTGAATAGTCGAAGAAGAAAAAATATCTCATTCAATTTGAAAAATATGGGTTGGAATGTAAATTCTGATTAAGGCTAATTTATGTTAAAAAATCAGGTTGGAAGATAACGAAATTAGAAGTCCCATAAACCTATTTTCATCAATGATTTTCACAGGATCATGGTTTACTGGATACAGACTTTATATCAACATTTATTATTGAGATGATAAAAACATATCAGGATGTTCATGTTTCCCTTATTTAAGATAGACATCAAGAGTTGTTTAATTAATAGATATCCTACAACATTTCTTGAAATGAAAAACATAAGCGAATTATAAATGTATATGGTGATCATGATGAATATTTTGTAATGTTTCCACAAATTATGGAATTGTTGTCTCACAAAAATAAGATCTTTTATCATTTGGACACTATTGAGTATTTTTCTCCCAATAATCGAGTTGATCGATCAAAGGTGAAGTTCAATAGGATTTTCTATTCATCTATTCCATGCATCACTACTTTTTCCTATTTTAAATAAATTCATTCAGGTCGATGGAATATTAATTTATGGAAAATATACAGGTGTTCTACTCATTACTACCACTTAGTATAGTAATCAAGTGCATCAACCACATGAATTTTCTATTATTGAAAAGGATAATTTCGAGTCATGTTGGTGGTTTTCATCTTGTGTATGAATTCATGTGACACAAAACAAAGGAGTGTTTCTGATATCTAATCATCGTCAATCGATTATAGAGGTTTTAAATAGTGATGGGATTTCATGGACTGAGCTGAATTATTATCATAAATATTATCTTAGACATATTTTAAGTAATGTGCATAACATTTTCAGAGATGAGTCAATAAAGAAGAAGATCCTCAAGTTGGGTTTGTCTTTCTTAACATACATTTTTTAAAATAAAATTTAATATCCTTTTTATACATTATTATCTTATGGTTTCATCTTATGATCCCCAACAAGAAAGGTTTGATCAATGCCTTGAAGTAATTTGAAGGGATAATGAAGAAGTTTATGAATATAGGTTGAAGATTCAAAGGAAAATGGTCATTATCATATGATGGTGGCAGGATATATGTCCATATGACCACAAATATCGTGGAGTGCATAAATGGGGTCCTCAAATGTGTGTAAAAACTCTTGATCATAGGGTTATTACAAGATACATTTTATATATGCATGCACTACTTTGTTGACCATTCCCAAATGGACTATTAGATGATGGAAAACGAATTTTGTTTTACTCATCATTTCCAAAGGGACATTGCTTATATACTTAATGAGGCTTCAATAAGGAGTTTTCTAACATTTGATTGGGAAAAGAGGAGCATTCAGGTAAGACATCTCTATGAATCGACAACATGTCCTAGTGGTTGAGTGCATGTGGTCAGGTTGAATAATATGTATTGTGAGTGCAGCTTCTTTTTTGCAATTAGATATCCATGTGTATATGTTATTATAACTTATAGTTTGGTAAATATATCATGGGAGCCATATGTTGACCTGGTGTATGACATGATCACTTTTGTTAACTGTTATAGTGCATCTTGGATGCATGTTGGTGAATTTCATTATATCCCATTGCATAATGATCAGTCGACTATCGTCTCTTGTATTTAAAATATTCGTAACATGATTTCATTTTCATTTATGTTATTTTCAATTTCTATCATTTTTGTATTATTCTATTTATACTAGAAGGTTACTCCTATGAGGAAGACCAAAGTCTAATTGAATCTGAAATATGATTTATAGGCCATGGCGATATGAAGGGGGGCTACGATGCATTATATTTCACGCAGAAGGACATACTCATACGAGATGTTACCAAGTGGTAGGACAGATCTCCACATATTGTCTACCATGATCGAGCATATTTATTTTATCAGGAATGTTTATATTTTTTTTCATATATGGACATTTCAGTAACAAATCCTTTTATATATGACTTTATCCATTTCTGACATGTTTCAATTTTAGTTTTTTTTAATTTCTAGATTTTATCAAAATTAATTTTGTGGTACTACAACTATTAAAAAAACAAACATACAACAAAAATGAATGTATCCTTTATCAACATGTTCGATGTTGGATTCTCATCACAATTGGTTTATCTAAAAAAATTAATAAATTAAACCTCATCAGATATCAATAAAATAAGAAATTTATAAAATGAACCAACAACACCGCCCACCTATATTTTTCTACCTTATTTTTCATGTAGATGTTTTTTAAAACCCATGTTTACACTTTTCATTAAATTATCTATAAAAAATTATGATATCATTTTTTCATATTGAATTTCCTCTATTTCTCACATCCTAAGATACTCGTGTTTCATGGCTAGTTTTAGAGGGACTTCGGGTGCCTCCTTTGAGTGTATGGCTATCTCATCATCTCCATCATGTCGCACCCCCTCCCATTATCATCCCACATATTCATCGTGCTGGGTTCATTGGTGTAGTGATGTGCAACTTCACCTTTGTTGACCATCATCTCATTACTGCGCTAATAGATAGATGGAGGCCAGAGTCACATGTGTTCCATTTTACAGTGGGGGGAATGACTATTACACTACAGGATGTGTCCATTTTATTGGGCCTCCCCATCAACAATACAGCTATGATAGGTTGAGTTCGAGCAGATTAGTTCAAATTTCTTCATAGATTACTAGGCATAGAGGTCCATGATAAAGGTATGTCCGTCATTAGTTTTAGATTAGACATTCCCTAGTTAGACCATCACTTAGCACATATATTAGAGGATGTTGACAGGATCACCGTTCTACGCTTTTCAGGTTCTTATATTTTGAGGCTGATCGGTGGAATGATTTTCATAGATTACTTGACTACATTTGTACATCGAATGTATTTACCTTTTCTGGAGGATTTCGACTCGGTAGGCCGATATAGCTGGGGGTATTCTAATCATTCATATAGATATATTGAGTTATGCAGTGAATTTATCATTGATAAGATTTAGATCAAAAAATGCATAGTTTTTCTACATATGTGTGTATGGGAGCACATATCTTGCTTAGACCTAAATTCTCATGCGCCATTGCCTACAGATATTGTATAAGAGGATTTGTGTGGATGATGGTATGTTATTCCTTATTTATAATGTTTAACTTAATTATATAACATTCTATTATTAAATGTATCCATAAACATGTTATCTATAGGTGGATTCAGGCACATCGGCATTCAAATACTGCCAGACATGATTTCTATGCCTATAGACATATGCTAGACAGCCTCTGACCAGACAATAGAAGTGATTATTATTTATATTGTTAAGTCTTTATTCTTTAATGTACATCTATTCTTTTATTTATTGAGTATTATTTTTTCATTCAGATTATATGGATGCCAAAAACTGATGATATAATCTAGAGTCTTCTAGAGTACTCTATAGTGATGCTTGCTACAAACTTTTTCATGGTTCAATTGCTTCATTTTCATATTTTCAAGATAAATCAGACTGATAGAGTTATGAGGCAGTTCAAATTCCTTCATCCTGTTCCTAACCTACCCAATCAGTTGAAGGTTTAGGGTGTAGCGGAAGCGTGGTTGGGACAGTACCTAACATTAATTTTTTACCATGATCGATGATTGTTCTAGGATCAATACAATGATGAATGCCAGACTCCATGGAATATAGACAAAGATTTAGATAAATAAATAAGAGGCCTGAAACCATTAGAGAGTATCTTGCACTTCATGTTTTTAATTAATTTAATTAATTTCATAAAGAAAATAATACCTAGATCTTTATTATTTTATTCATTTATTATGTTTCTCATCTGGAATTACCCTTCTAGATTATCTTGCTGTGCTTGTAAGGATCCAGGCAAGAATCCCTATAGCGGTGATCCACACGTGCTCTAATAGCCTCTGATCGACATGGCTCATTCCCTGGGTGCTAGCATGGAGATGCAATTGTCTTGTGTTATTCTTTATTGATCTCTTGTTCTTCAGTATTTAAGAACATATCTCATTCTTGAGAGGGGAGAGAAGAGGATATGGGAGATAAATTATTTGCCTCAATAATTCTCCATTCACAAGGCTTGTGGTGTGGTCTATGGTACAATAGGAATACATGCCTATTTATATACATGGAATATAAGTAACAATATTTAGAAGAATAGAAATAATTAAATACATTCATGAACTTAGATAAAACCCATGCATTCAATAATAATACCGCGTAAGTATTTATGGTGCGCTAACTTGCGTAAAATATAGTTATAAATGAAATTCCACATCACAAAATAGAAGTATTATTTTAATCTGTGCCAACTAGTTAAATAATTATTTACCATCTTACAAATAATTATTTTACTACCATACCAACTATAGTCTTCTCAAACTCCACTTCCATTTATTGAACAACTAAATAAATAAATAAATTATTTATTCTATAAAAAAATATTTTATTTAAAAACTAGTAAATAAATATTTATGAAATGTTAAATAAAATACATAAATATATTTAATTTAATTTATGTGATCATTTTAACTTAAATAAAAATAATTCCATGGTTTTGAGAATAATATTTATTACATTATTTAAATTAATATATAATTTAACCTAAACCACCAAAAACACATAGTGTGTGACCCTCTAGGATTCTTTTTCGTTGGCTTTAGGCTGACTTGCCTAAAGTCCAAGAGTAATATCTTGCAATAGGTCAAGGCACCCAAGAGAAAGAATGTAAAGTCACAACAATGACATACACATCAAAACTCCAACTATTTAATATAATCCCTTTGTTGCAATATCTCTTCAAGCTAGATTCAAGATTGTGTCATCAACTTTTATGATTAATGTGTTGTTCTTTGACTACATGAAATAAACTAGTCATTACACCATGGCAATATAATTGCGCGTGATGATTCTATTTTTATCAAAGGGAGATATATCAACTTCTATAAATGGATGGGACAAATCCTTCCTCAACTTATCCATTAATAACATGCCACTTGTGATGCATCCAACATACCCTACTTCCCGCCAACTGTCTGTGTGACGGTTTTGTCAGTAAATCAATGTGTGTAAGACGTGACACTTATTAATGATAATTTTGAAGTCTAAGGATTATTACACACACTCACAGATAGAAATTTCTAATGACACCAAAACTTGTGGAATTCTTACTAACGGGTATGTTCTCATAATCTCCCACCTTGTAAATTACCAAGTGTGTACTTGATGAGAGGAATTCTTATCTGCTTATGAGTACTAACACCTGATGGTATGCATGCTATGTGTCCCATCATATCATGTCATCCAACAGAAGAAATATATTTAAGAATATTTTTATAGCATTTCAAGGTTATCATCATATCGGGGAACAACCATGACCTTATCAATGCAACAAATAATCTAGGACATTATTATGTCATATTCATGCACAACAATGAACAATATGTAATAATACATTAAATATCCATGTAATCAATTTAATACCAGTTGGTTCTGGGACACCAACTAATATAAACTCCCACTCAGACTAGATCCAACTGCCTATGACTTTTAGTCCTCTAGATCTCACATGATTATCATGTTTCTGATGAGTCAAGGCTTTAGTCAAAGGGCCAGCCATGTTTTATTCCATGGAAATACTACTCACTTCAACATCACCTCTCTGAGAAAAATCCATCAAGAGATGATACTTCCAAAGTATGTGCTTCATTCACTATTGTAACCATGTCTCTTTTGCGAGAGCCGCCGCTGTAGTATTATCCTAGTACAGTGTGATGGGATCTTTACTGTTATGTGTCACATCTAGATCCTAGATGAATATTCACATCCAAAGTACTTCTATAGCTGCCTCAGAATCGGTGATATACTCAGACTCTACTATATAATCTCTGACCACACTCTAATTTTATCTCTTCTAACTCACTGCACCTCCATTCAAAGTAAATATGTATCCTATTTTCTACTTTATGTCATCTTTATCAGACTGGAAACTATCATCTACATATCCTCTGATGACTAGTTCCTCATCTCCTCCATAAACTAGGAACATATCCTTATCACACCTAAGATACTTTAGGATAGTTTTGACTGTCATCCAATGGTGTTCACCTGGGTTAGCTTGATATATTCCTACTGCACTCAATGTGTATGCATCATCCAACCTAGTACATAGCATGACATACATTACTGGCCCAATTATTGATGCATATAGAGTCCTTGACATTATCATTATTTCCTTATGTGTCTAAGGAAACATATTCTTAGAAAGATGAATGCCATGTGATGCTAACAACAATACTCTCTTTGATTGTTCCATACTAAATCTTGTCAATATCTTATTAAGGTATGTACTTTGATGTAGGCCTAGCAATCTCTTGGATCTATCAAGATTTATCTTGATCCCAATAATATACGCTGCCTTTCCCAAGTCTTTCATGGAGAATCATTGATTCAACCATGCCTTAACAGACTATAAGACTGGAATCTCATTTCCAATGAGTAACATGTCATCAATATATACTATTAGGAAAATGACTACCCTCCCACTAAACCATTTGTAGACACAAGGATCACATTCATTTTTTGATAAAACAAAATTTCATTATGGATTCATCAAAACGAATGTTCCAAGACCTGGACACATTCTGTAATCCATAAATAGATTTTTGCAACTTGCATACCTTATTGGAATCATTTGGAGTCACAAATCCTTTTGTTTGTGTCATGCAGACATCTTCCTGAAGTTTCCCATTAAAGAATGTTATTTTGACATCTATTTTCCAAATCTCATATTCATGGTTAGTCATGATAGCAAGTAGAATTCTGATGTATTTTAGCATTGTAACTGGTGATATGGATTCATTGTTTTCAATTCATTGAGAAGAAGCACATCTCCAAAAGAGATAGTGGGATCAAGATAGACTTCAATGAAGTCGAGGCTGAAGGTACAGAAGAGTTTGTATAGGAACATATTCCAGAAATCCCCGTGGAAGAAGAATATATTCTAGAGACACAAATAATACGTAGGAGTACAAGAGAGGTTAGAGAACCATAATGGTATAGTTTTCTAGTTACCGAGGATTGTGACTTGTTATTAGTTGATAATATTGATCCTCTAACATACAAGGAAGTATTAAGTGGCTCAAATGGTTCCAAGTGGAAAGAAACAATAAATTATAAAATGGAAACCATGTATCAAAACCAAGTCTATATTTTGGTAGATCCTCCCATTGATGTAAATCATGTTGGTTGCAAATGGGTATTCAAGAAGAAACTGGACATGGAAGGACAAGGCAGTACCTATAAGGCATGATTGGATGAATTTCTTTTAAGAAAACGTCATGGAATTGGCAACAATGACTAGTATATAATCAATGAAGTTGGTACATGTCTTATTATGTGTGCCACAATTTTTAACACATAACCCCAAAAGGATAATGGAAGACTTTCATTACTCATTATTGATCTCACAATGTCTAACAAGGTGTGGTTCCTCCTTTCACTTACACCAT
Organism: Viscum album; assembly: GCA_963277665.1. Classification (NCBI taxonomy): domain Eukaryota; kingdom Viridiplantae; phylum Streptophyta; class Magnoliopsida; order Santalales; family Viscaceae; genus Viscum; species Viscum album. Next base: position 1,229,186,149 of record OY728145.1, on the reverse strand, counting down.
TACATTGAGGTGTGTATGAAGGAGTGATTTGGGATAGGGTCCTAAACTCTTGTATATAATCAATGAAGTCCTGATTTAGATATTCCCTACCTCAGTCCGAGAAAAGTTTCTTAGTCATCATTCCAAGATGGTTCTCAAATTCATTCTTGTATTCCTTGAACTTATCAAAGGAATCTGACTTATACCTCATTAATTAGATATCTCCATATCTTCTTAAATCATTAGTAAAAGTTATGAAGTATGATTACCCACCCCTTGCTTCAACTGTAAATGGTCCACACACATCGGTATGAACCAATTCAAGAAGTTCATTAGCCCTCCCCACTTTCCAACTAAATGGGGATTTGGTTGTTTTTCCTTGTAAACATGCATGACATACACCAAGTGGTTTTAGTTAAAAAGAATCTAAATATCCATCTTGATGTAACATTGTCAAGCATTTCTCATTTACATGACCTAGCCAGTGATGCCAAATCTGGGTGTGGAGTGATTCATGTGATGTATCTTTTTCATTTAATTCCAGTACCTGGTTTGTGTAATCCAACACATAAAACCATTGTATAAATGAGCCTTATTGAAACAATTTATATCTTTATAAAAGAAGCAACATTAATTTCCAAATTTAAAAAATAATCCATCTATATCTAGTCTGGATACATTTATTATGATTTTGGTTCTATAAGGTACATAAAAAACCCTTAAACGCCAAGATTAGCCTAGTTGGAATCATGATTTGGTAGTCCCCGATCGCTACAACAGAAAGTCTAGCTCCATTAGATGCTCGTATATCTACCTCTCCTCGATCAGTCATCCTGAATCTACATAGTTCCTATATTTGGAAACATATGTGGGCACCACAAGCTATATTTAATACCCAATTTGTATAAAAAGATAGATTGCATTTTATAACAAACGCACTTAAAGATTCCCCTTTCTTCTTAGGCTGTGTGTAGTTCTTCTTCCAGTGGCCCTTCTTGCCACATGCGAAACAAACAACCTCATGTTCCCTTGCCTCCCCTTTGATCTTCATATTCATTGAAGGTCATGAAGAATATTTGGGATTAAATATTTTTCCTTCCCTTTCCTCGAAATTCACTATAAGGACAGAAGGATTTTTGTGCTTCATATCTTTGTCCTCTTGGTGAATGAGGATAAGAAGATCTAATAGAGACTTCTCAATATTGTTCATATTGAAATTTACAATAATGTTAGAGAAGATCTGGGAGAGTGATTCGAGAATGTGATCAATGCCCAGTTCTTTGGGGAGTTTAAACCCTAGAACCTCTAGGCGCTCAATATAGCCAATGTGCTTGACTGCATGAGGCCCAGCTGGGGAACCTTCTCTAAGTGTACTCTAAAAGAATGCCTTAGTGATATTAAACCTTTCTTTTCTTCCTCTCTCCTATTAAAGACCACGGAGGTGATCAAGCATGCTATAAGTATCCATGTTTTCATGAGACATCATGAGATCACTAGACCTTGATGATAACATCAAATATTTAATATTGACTGCATCGTTCATATATTTTTCATAGACCAGGAAATCTTCAACACTCACCTCCTTGGTATGCAGATCAGGTAATTCTGACTCCAGCACATAAGACTTCCATTAATGGCGTAGGATAACCCAAAGGTGTCTAAACCATTCTTGGATGTTACTACCAGTGATGATGTTTTCTTTATCCAAAATTTATCACAGGGATAGTGTTGTTGATGAGATTTTCATTTTTATTCTACAAATAAAACAGCAGATCATTAGTACTTTTTTTATTACATTTTATGACATATAATAAATTTTATTATGTCTCCCACAATTTTATCAAGTCCCAATGGCCCTCACCATTGAACAACGAATGTCCAGTTTCCATGACATTCTAGTGTAAAGGATCTATATTCCCCTTCGGATAACCCCAACAAGGGTTGGTCAAACTATTAGAAAGTATTTAGGTAGGCATGTCTTTTCCAACTATGGGCTTGAAACTCCTTGATATATTGAGTGGTCTCCCCAATCCTAAAATCATGAATTTGGATTTCCCCAACTCTTGCCTCTAATATTACACCATGTCTAGCAAGGGATACTCCTCTTGATGTTATATGGTTAAGTCAACCTGAAATCTTTCATAAGGTCTTCTTGTATAAAAGTATGTATCCCAACAAGGGTTGGTCAAACACATAGTTTTATTGAGTTTTTCCTTGATCAAGTAAGGTAAGGATAAATATGACTTAATATTTTATTTGATGGATTTTTATCTCTTATACGTGAATTTATTATTATAATTATCACACGATTTTTAATATTAATTGGAACATACTTAAGTGATTAACCATGTCTTCATAATATTTACACATAAGTCTGGTTTATTTTAGTTCCATCTTTCATGCTTTTTTAATTCGTTAATTATGTGATCATGAAAACATGTCCAAAATGATAAACCATGCAACTGACAGAAATGGCATGATCATGAGCTTTTCCAATTGTTAGTTTATCTAACATTTGATAAAATAACCCTAACCTAGGGATGAAACACCTTGATCCCTTTGCGTTCATGTTTACAGCTTCCACCTTTCCACCTCTGTATCTCCTGGGATTGGTTTCATCTTGGCTCTATCTTGAACCGCCTCCACTAGCATGGGAGTTCCATCCATTACATATGATCTTTTCAACTCACATGTAGGTGTGGGGTAAAAAGGGGTTTTACATAAAAGAAACGTAGGGCACGTAGGCCCTACATATTTATGAGGTGAAGGCTCACAATCCAACAAATTTAATTAAAATAAGTAAATTTATAAAAACCATCCATATACAAAGGTCTTGGTCTAACTCATGACCATCCATACATGTAATGATATTTACACATAAATAAAACTAGCAATCAATTATTTAATCATTCTTGTTTAAGATAAATCATGCTCGAATCAATTAATTATCATCTTTAATTAATAAATCCTTTAATCATAAACCCTTTTTTGAATTTCCTTGAGAATAGCATCCATAATAATTTTAAACAAATAAATTAATTTAAAATTATCTTTTTACGTATCTTATACCTTGGAGGAAACCTGGTAAATTTCTATTCATAACTTCCAAATGAGTAGAAATGAATATTACGCATATATTAAATTAAACTCATATATATAAAACACATATCACATGTTTTGCCTCATATTTATGCCCACACGATGGTATATGTCTCAAGGTTTTGTATAATATAATAATAAATTTTAATAAATATATATAATTTGGATGAGTACATGAGGTGTAGTTCCAACAACATGGAGTGTACTATTTTCCACCATCTATTAGAAGTACACACCTGGGGAAATAGTGTGTGAGTAAAAATTGAAAATCATCAGAGTACAAAACGTGTCTAGTGGGCCACACGCTGTGTAGTTCCTCGTTACACATTCTCTGACAGTCAAGCCATTTACAGGGTACATGGTCCAGCCCTATCCTGAAGGGACTACACACCATGTCCATTGGGCAATACAGTGTGTAATCCAGAAACCACGTGCCACCTATTCCTGGTGAACACACATAATCATTTAAGACTTAGAAAGACTCCAACAGATAGAATTGTTTTGTGTACCGGTCTGATGCATTGAATCTTGACTACACAGTGTGTACTACCTAATACACACTGTGTGTTCTGGTGTTGTATGACCAAGAATCATCCGCACCTCCGGATGAGATCCGCTATTTTATTTTAATCAAAATTAAAATAAAATTTCATTTTTATTAGGTGACGAGAAACATAAGAGGAGGAACAGGTCTCGAGATACATATTTTCAGAATGATTAAATTGAATTGAAACAACTAAATTATTAAATGTGTAATTCATCAACAAAATATTTAAATAATTATAAACTATGTTGTAACCCCTATGATACCACGTGATGGTTCTGGGCGTAGTGGAAGCATGGTTGGGATAGTACCCAACTTTGATTTTTACCATGATCAATGATTATTTCATGATCAACACGACGATAAACTCCTGTCTCTATAGAATAAAAACAAAGATTTAGATAAATAAAGAAGAGGCCTGAAACCTTTAGAGAGGATCTTTCACATCATGTTTATAATTAATTTAATTAATTTCATAAGGAAAATAATACCTGGATCTTTAGTATTGTATTCGTTACTAATGTTGATCATCTAGAATGACCTTTCCAAATTATCTAATTGTGCTCATAAGGATCCAAAATATAATTCCTCTAGCGGTGATCCCCATGTGCTCTGATGGCCTTCGATCAAAACCGCTTGTTCTCTAGGTGCTAGCACAGCGAAGAAAGTGTCTTGTGTCGGTCATTCTTGATCGCTTGTTCTTCAGTCTTAAAGAATGTCTCTCATTCTTGAGAGGGGAGAGAAGAGAATTCAAGAGATATATTTTTTGGCTCAACAATTCCCAATTCACCAAGCATGTGGTGTGGTCTATGTCACAATTGGTGTACTTTTCTATTTATATATACATATTGAATTTTAGTTACAATATTTAATTGTATAGAAAGAATTAAATACATTCATGAACATAGAGAAAACCCATGCCATTAATAATAATACCTCATCATTATTTATGTTATGCCAACTTGCGCAAAAATGGTATTATAAATGAAATTCCACATCACAAAAAAAAATTAGTTGCGTTATTTTAATTTGTGACAACTAATTAAATAATTATTTACCATATTTCAAATAATTATTTTACTACTAGACTAACCTTGGGCCAATCGAACTCCACTTCCATTTATTGAACACCTGAATAAATAAATAAATAATTTATTCTCTTAAATAAATATTTTATTTACAAACAAGTAAATAAATATTTATTAAATGTTCAATAAAATAAATAAATATATTTTATTTACGTTATGTGTTAATTTTAACTTGAATAAAATTATTCCATGGTATTGAGAATAATATATATTTCATTAATTAAATTCAAATATAATTTAACTAAGACCACCAAAAAACATAGTGTGTGCACATGAGCCTCAACTCTGTTGGTGAGGACTCTTAAGTGCATCTAGGTGACCCAGGATCAAATCTAGGTGGAGGAATAATTTCTGGGTTGTTGTAGCAATACTGTAGTAGAACTATAGCAGGTAGTGTTTGGCACTGTAGCAATTGTGAATTTTCCCCTGTTTGGGCCTTCGGGCCACCGATTTGGTCCCTGGGTCCTTTAAGGCCTTTGGGCCACCCAAGACTTTGGGCCAGTAAGGCCTTAAGGCCACCTTAAGGCCTTAAGGATACCTTAAGTGTAGATGCAAACCAGAAAACCTATAAGGAATTAGCTCTATAGGAGGATGATCATGGAGCTTTCACCATAGTAGAAGCTACATTGATTTCAAGAATGAGAGGGTATGGCATCGGCCATTGGGACAAGCCTGTGCATGCACATGATAGACTAATCGAATAGCCATGCGAAGGTGGAGAGCTGATTTCATGATGAAGATGCTGGGGAGGAGTAGTTCCAAGTATTTAGTCTTGGATTTATGAAATGTTTGAAGCCTATGGGCAATGAATTCTTCTAAGGCCTACGGATCATGTAATACTTACACATACAGGTCTTTTAATGGTTTCACATAACCCCTTGAAAGGAGGATTATCAAAAATCATTAATAAATGAAGGCCTTCAGGCCATTGGATGGACATAGTGTGTGGCCCTCTAAGATTCATTTTCGTTGGCATTAGGCGGACTTGCCTAAATTCCAAGAGTACTATCTCACAATGGGTCAAGCACCCAAGAGAAATAATGTAAGGTAACTACAATGAAATCCACATAAGAACGCTCATTGTGTAATATAATACAACTGTCCCAATATCTCATCAAGCAGGTTTCATGATTGTGTCATCAACTTTTATGCTTGATGCATTGTTCTTTGACTACCTAAAATAAACTCTTCGTTAAACCATGGCCATGGAATTTCGTGCGACGGTTCTATTTCAATCAAAGGTCCAAGATATCAACTTCCATAAATGGAATGGAAAAATACTTCCTTGACTTATCCATTAATAATATGCCTCTTGTGACACACCCAACGTACCCTACTTCCCGCCAACAGTTTGCATGACAGTTTTCATCAGTAAATCGAAGTGCATAAGTCATGATAGGTGTATACCCTGGAAAATACGTTCCCAAAATTTTCCAAATGCTTCCATACACAATCCAAGATCGTAGCCCATTTTTCAAGCTTTGATTTGGTAGTTCATAGGGAATGAATGGAGTTACGGATTAGGAGTTATGGACATTTGAGGTTGGGATGGAAAACTGGTTTGTGAAGCCCATTCATGAAGCCCCTCCATGACCTCGGAGCGTCGCCGTGAAGCAATGAGGAGGGAATCTCCGTGAACCTGGTTGACGTTCGTGATACACCGTGAAGACCCGATGCGAAGTACAATAGGCTAGATGCTCTGCGAACGAATTTTACGTTCGCGAACCCTCCATAAAGCGAAGGAGGTGGGACGCTCCGTGACCGCCTTTGATGTTCATGATTCACCACAGATCAAGCTCTGCCTTCACGTCGAGCGAGATTTTCTTCGTGGTGCCCCTTTTCTATAAATACCCAGATCACCCCCCCCCCCTTTCTACGAATGGCCACTCCGCACCTCGGACGGCCACTTCGCCCCTTGGGTGGCCGATCTCTCGGTCCGTGGAGCTTCGCTTTGCGGCTCCACGAGGCCATGCTCTGCGAGCAGCTTCCTTCGCATTGCTGCTCTCTAAGCCGATGCTCTGCGAGTCGATGTTCCGTGAGCCAATGCTCTGTGATGCTTCTCTGCAAGTACTCTGCAAGTTGTCGTTGCTCCGCAAGATCCCCATGCTCGGTGAGTCCATGCTATGCGAGCCAATTCTCTATGAGACCCCTTTGCTTTGTGATACCCCTTTGCTCTGAGATACCCCTTTTCTCAACGTGATACCATTGCTCTGCAAGGCCATGCTCTGTGAAGCTACTTCATGAAGACCTATCCTTTTCGAGGATTCTACCATCGCACCCACCGGTCCATACCGCGGGGACTGCGCCCCTGCTCGGGGTCAGTGTTGGGCTGGTCCCTTCGCTACCGTCACAAACCCCCATGAAAATTAGAGAGTCGCACTGTGAACTTTTATGGCCGGGATGTCAGGATTTTCCATTGCGCTCCCACCATCCACCTATAGAATACCATATTTTGAGATACTCCTCCACACACCTTGAGTCGACATATTCCTCTTGGTTTCATTCCCGTGTTGTGAGTTGAGATTCTCATCATCAATTCCCTGAGTACCTTGAGTCGAACCATTCCTCAGGAAACTCCTCCAGACCCAATCACATGGTTCCTATGCCAGGTCGAACCAGAAAGGTCCACCCATGCATAAGACCCAACACCAAAAATTTCTAGGCACCTTATGCCACCAGTCCTCTATAAAGGACTATAAACTGTAGTGATCCCAGTATAACAAATATAGGATGCCTCTTTCCCCAAATAAGAGATACCTCATGTTCCTAAAATGAGATGCCAACAGTCCTATCTACATGACTATAAATTGTAGTGATCTCCCTATGTTCCAAACATAGGATGCCTCTTACTCCAAAAAAGATATGCCTTATGCTCCAATCATAAGATGCCAACAGTCCTATCTATATGACTATAAACTGTAGTGATCTCCCTATGTTCCAAACATAGGTTGCCTCTTGTTCCAAACAAGAGATGCCTTATGCACCAAGCATGAGATGCCTAATACCATGATTACAGTGGCATAATTCCAATTCCCCTTGGCATTATCCCTATTGTGCACTAGTGCACAGGTGAGGGCCTCAATTCACCAGTGGGTTGGGATGCCCTCGTGGCCAGACACGAGGGAGACATCATGGGAAGCTTCCTTGCGTAAGCCCCATTCACCAGTGCCGCTCCATAGCAGCACCCGGACAGCTTCCTAGCATAAGCCCCATTTAACAGTGTCGCTCCATAACATCACTCGGGAAGCATCCAAGAGTAAGCCCCATTCACCAGTGCTGCTCCATAGAGCCACCCGGATAGCATCCTTGCATAAGCCCCTTTCACCATTGCCACCCCATAGTGGTAGCCATGCAATATCCTTGCGGAAGCCCCATCCACTGTTGTTATCTCATCCAGCGGTAAGACATTGTGATCCTATTCAGTGGTAATCCGTTGACGTACTTATCTAGCGGTAATCCATTGTTACCCAATACAGTGGTAAGCTATTGTTACCCAATCTAGTGGTAAGCCTTTGTGACCCAGTCCAGCGGTAATACGTTGTGACTGAATCTAGCGGTATGCCGTTGTGACCCAATCCAGTGGTAAGTCATTGTGACCCAATCTAGGGGTAAGCTATTGAAACCCCCAATCGGTGGTAAGCCATCATCTGAAGAACTACATAGACTTTGATACCATGCCATGGGGATACGTAGGAGGAGTCTTCAAGTATCAATCCCGAAACTATCATCATCCTTCACCCGTTGTGCTTTGCCGCACTTTGGGCCTCCATCCTGGAGTAAGTCCCAGCACCATGGGCTGCCTAACTGGTAAGCCCCTCTTCACTTCTCATGAACGCACCCTTCACGACGTGATTTTCAGGTCTCTTCTTTCTCTTGTTTCTCACACCGATAATGACTCATGTGGGCTTAGAGTAAGCATCGACCATGGAAATTCCCTCGTCCAGCATGACATTAAACTGTATGCCCGCATCCAACATGACGTTAAACTGTATACCCATGTCCTTCATGACATTAAACTATACATCCATTTTGAACAACGTGGTCCTTGATCCATGTCAAGTCATGGTACGTAGGAAGCCTCTATGAGGTTCAACCCCTCCCCCCATCGTTTCTTCACGTCAGGTTCCACCCTCATCCTGCATGACGTTAAACTGAATTCTAGTCTGACGGTAAGCCGTTATGACTATCCGAACTATGAGGACTATGATCCATGTCAAGGCATGGTATGTAGCAAACCTCACGAAGTTCAAGCCCATAACCCATCAAACCAAGGTCCATATTCACGTCGGTTCGACAACGCCCCATATTGAACTACGTGGAATTTGATCCATGTCAAGGCATGGTATGTAGGAAGCCTTCCTGAGGTTCAAGCCCACCACCTGTTGGTCACTCTGACCCCTTTCACGTCAGTTCACCAACACCTGGACAGCCTAGAGTGTAATCCCCACACCATCAGGGCCAAGTTCCTCATTCTCATCAGTTCGCCAACACACCATTTTGAACTACGTCGTCTTTGATCCATGTCAAGGCATGGTATGTAGGAAGCCTTCTTGAGGTTCAAGCACACCATCCCATCAGACCAAGGTCCACCATCACATCGGTTCTCTAACGATGCCCATCGGACCAAGGTCAACCTTCAAGTCGGATCACTGACGATACTCATCGGGCCAAGGTCCACCTACACGTCGGTTCGTTGACGATACCCATCCGAGAAAGGTCCACCTTCACGTCGGTTCACTAAGGATACCCATCGGACCGAGGTCCATCTTCATGTCGGTTCACTGATGATACCCATCAGATCAAGGTACACATTCACGTCAGTTCACTGACGATACCCAACGGGCCAAGGTCCAACTTCACGTCAGTTCACTAACGATACCCATCGGACCAAGGTCCACCTTCATGTCGGTTCACCGGCACCATCCCAAACTATGCAGACTCTGATTCCCTGCCACAGGGATACGTAGGAGGTCTCTTCGAGGCTCAAGCCCAAATTCACTGTCTCCATTATGATGGTCCCATTTCATTCCCTCACCACTTCATTCATCCATCCTGATTATTACCTAGGCCGCCACATCCTGGTGGGATCATGCCATCCACCATCCTCACTGCTCCTAGCAGTACCTGGGCCGCTCTCCACGCGTATGCCCCAACATGTCTCCGGGTCGTTGTCCTCTGTGTACACCCCGATTCATCAACCATTTGAACTATGTGGGTTTTGATCCTTATTGTCTACTCAAGGTACGTAGGAAACCTCCTTGAGGATCAATCACAGCATATGGTAAACCTTGGTGTCCCCCATCTTGGGGTGAACTCTCCCTGATCCACCCTTAGTGGTGTTTAGATCAACCATTATGGTGTGACATCTCCCCTTCATAGGGCGCACCACCTCAGATCCGTCCTCATTAGGCGTTCTGATCCATCCATATTCTAGGTGTTCCCTCCTTGAGATGCACCAATCTGATCCGTCTATATGGGACGTTTTGGTCACCCTCAAATCATCCCCATAAGATGTTAAACGCATGGCCTACCTCATGATAATCATGAGATGCCTGAGGAAAACCTTGGATGTCATGCCTTTGGAATAACCGTCATCGCAAGACGTTAAACATGTTGCATACCCTGTGTTAAACATTGGAAGCTAATGAAAACCTCAGATGCATGCCTATGGCATATGATTCCCCGCATTCGACATGGGATGCCTTGGATTATGCACCCTTGAGATGCCCTCTTATGAGGAAGAATACAGGTTCCCCAATTTCTATGTACCCAGAGATGCCCCGACATGCCTGCTTTTGTCATCTACTCCGACCGAAGGTTGCTACCATGTCAGGACCCTTTGGAATGTCCTGACAGAAGCAGTGTAATTAACCGGCATCCACGAAAACATGGCACTAGGAATAGATTCACGAACAATGTATTAAATCTATGAGGGAGACCCGGATTAGGTGATGAGTTCTGAGGAGGAATCCACAAAAGGAAGAACCGACATCCCATCATCCCGGTTTCGATCAAGGAGCAGACGTCCATGAATAGGGAGTAGATGCCGCCCGCCTTTGGAAATAGGGAATGCCAGGAAATAGTGGCACTTACTCCATAGACGGATATGCACGCCCTGGAGAAAGCATCAGAAACAGAAATGGTAAACCCGACGTGAATCTCTTCTCCTTCAATAGTGAGTAGACCAAATGTGTCAGGAAAATTGAAGAATCACCCATGTGAATCCCCTCTCCTTTATATTTGATAGGATGAGTAACATCCAGTGTTTGAAGACCATGGTCCATCAGCTCCTCTCCAACTCTACCGCCTCAAGAGGCCGTGCAGGTGGCATCGCCACCCGACTTCATCAGCTCATCGCTGACTCCGCTGCCTCAAGAGGCTGCGCAGGAGGCATCACCACCCAACTTCATCAGATCATCGCCGACTCTGCCGCCTCAAGAGGCTTCCCAGGGGGCATCTGCCACCTGACTTCTTTGACTCATCGTCGACTCCACCACCTCAAGAGGTCGTGCAGGTGGCATCGCCACCCGACTTCATCGGTTCATCACCGACTCTGCCGCCTCAAGAGGTCGCACAGGTGGCATTTGCCACCCAACATCATCGGCTCCTCGCCAACTATTCCGCCTCAAGAGGCCCCGTAGGTGGCATCTGCCACCCGACTCCATTGGCTCATCGCCGACTTCGCCGCATCAAGAGGCCACACAGGTGGCATCGCCACCCGACTTCATCAGCTCATCGTCGACTCTACCGCCTCAAGAGGTCACACAGGTGGCAGCTGCCACCCGACTTCATCGGCTCCTCGCCGACTCCGCCGCCTCAAGAGGCCGTACAGGTGGTATCGCCACCTGACTTCATCGGCTCCCCCTGACTCTGCCACCTCAAGATCGCGCATGTGGCATCGCCACCCAACTTCATCGTCTCATCACAGACTCCACTGCCTCAAGAGGCCGCGTAGGTGGAATCTGCCACCCGACTTCATTGGATCCTCGCCGACTCCGCTGCCTCAAGAGGCCGCACAGGTGGCATCCGCCACCCCACTTCATCGGCTCCTTGCCGACTCTGCCACCTCAAGAGGCCCCGCAGGTGGCATCGCCACCCGACTTCATCAGCTCATCGCCGACTTCGCCACCTCAAGAGGCCGCGTAGGTGGCATCACCACCTGACTTCATCAGCTCATCGTCGACTCTGCCACCTCCAGAGGCTGCACAGGTAGCATCTGCCACCCGACTTCATCGGCTCATCACCGAATATGCCACCTCAAGAGGCCGCGGAGGTGGCATCGCCACCCGACTTCATCGGATCATCGTCGACTCCTCCACCTCAAGAGGTCGCACAGGTGGAATCTGCCACCCGACTTCATCGGCTCCTCGCCGACTCTGCTGCCTCAAGTGGCCGCGCAGGTGGCATCGCCACCTGACTGCATCGGCTCCTCGCCGACTCTTCCCCTTCAAGAGGCCGCACAGGTGGCATCGCCACCAGACTTCATCGGATCATTGCCGACTCCGCCGCCTCAAGAGCCCGCACAGGTGGCATCTGCCACCCATCCTCATTGGCTCCTCACCAACTCTGCCACCTCAAGAGGCCGCGCAGGTGGCATCTTCCACTCGACTTCATCGGCTCCTCGCCAACTCTGCCGCCTCAAGAGGCCTCGCAGGTGGCATCACCACTGGACTTCATCGGCTCCTCGCTGATTCTTCCACCTCAAGAGGCCGCGCAGGTGGCATCGTCACCTGACTGCATCGGCTCCTCGCTGACTCAGCTGCCTCAAGAGGCCGCACAGGTGGCATCACCACCCTACTACATCAGCTCCTCGCCGACTCCGCCACCTCAAGAGGTCGCGCAGGTGGCATCGCCACCCGACTTCATCGGCTCATCGCCGACTCGGCCGCCTCAAGAGGCCATGCAGGTGGCATCTACCACCTGACTTCATCGGCTCATCGCTGACTCCTCCGCCTCAAGAGGCCGCGCAGGTGGCATCGCCACCCGACTCTATTGGCTCATCGGCGACTCTGCCGCCTCAAGAGGTTGTGCTGGTGGAATCGACACCTGACTTCATCGGCTCATCCCCGACTCCGCCGCCTCAAGAGGTCGTGCAGGTGGCATCTGCCACCCGACTTCATCGGCTCCTCACCGACTCCGACGCCTCAAGAGTCCGCGCATGTGGCATCTGCCACCACACTTCATCGGCTCCTCACGGACTCCGCCGCATCAAGAGGCCGCACAGGTGGCAGTGCCACCTGTCTCCATCAGCTCCTCGCCGACTCCGCCACCTCAAGAGGCCTCGCAAGGGACATCCTTCCCCAACTCTATCAGCACATTGTCAACCCTGCACCATTTTCATCGGCAACTATGGAGGTGCTCCTCATACTGCCACTGTTCGGAAAGAAGGCTTCCATGCCTTCTGGGCTCCATCGCCCCGTCGTACCGACGTCTAGTCTTCCACGACTTCCGGGCTCCATCGCCCCGTCATACTGACGTCAAGGCTTCCACGCCTTCTGGGCTCGTTCGCCCCGTCGTACTGACATCCAGGCTTCAATGCCTGTCAGGATCCATCGCCCCGTCGTACTGACGTCCAGACTTCCATGCCTTTCGTGCTTCATTTCCCCATTGTACTGACATTCAGGCTTCCTCACCTGCCGGGCACCATCGCCCCGTCGTACCGACGTCCAGGTTTCCACGCCTTCTGGGCTCCATCAGCCCGTCATACTGACATCCAGGCTTCCACGCCTTCCGGGCTCCATCGCCCCATCACACCGACATCGAGGCTTTCTACACCTTCTGGGCTCATTCGCCCCGTCGTACCGACGTCCAAGACTCCACGCCTGCCAGGAACCATCACCTCATTGTATAGACATCCAATCTTCCATGCCTTCCAGGCTCCATCACCCCATCATACCGACGTCGAGGCTTTCACGCCTTTCGGGCTCATTCGCCCCATCGTACCGACGTTCCTGGCTTCTTTGACCCTCCGGACTATGGGAATGTTGTCATCCCTACTACCCTTTCGACACTATGTGTCATCTCAACTACCACGCTGCATCAACCACCGAGATGTTCTCCTTGTGGCCTTGAAACCAGCTCGTGGAAGGATCATCATGATCAGGGGATTTTAGGGAATTCCTATAATATAGATTCCCCATCATCCCAAACCACCAGAATGGGGTAGAGATGACCATCCCTCTACTGACACAATCCTTGTGGTTTCACCTCCCAGTTTCATGATGTTAAACTGCCTGAAAACCATGTCCTAGTTGCACAACATTAAACTGCACATTATCATCCTGCATGACGTTAAACTCTTCATCTTCATCCTGCATGACGTTAAACTATTCATCTTCATCGGTCATGACGTTAAACTGCACATTATCATCTAATAGGACATTAAACTGCACAATCGTCCTGCATGATGTTAAAATGTTCATCTTCGTTTGTCATGACATAAAACTGATCATTATCGTCCTACATGAAATTAAACTGCACAACCATCCTGCATGACGGTAAACTGTTCATCTTCATCTTGCATGATGTTAAACTATTCATTATCAGCCAGCAAGACATTAAACTGCACATTATCGTCCTGCAGGATGTTAAACTATTCATCTTCATCCTGCATGATGTTAAACTGTTCATATTCATCTGTCATGATGTTAAACTGATCATTATCGTCCTCCATGACATTAAACTGCACAACAGTCCTACATGATGTTAAAATTTTCATCTTCATCTGTCATGACGTTAAACTGGTCGTTATCATCCTGCATGACATTAAACTGCACAACTGTCCTGCATGACGTTAAACTGTTTATCTTCATCCTGCATGATGTTAAACTGTTCATCTTTTTCCTACATGGCGTTAAACTGTTCATTATCATCTAGAAAGACATTAAACTACACAATCGTCCTGCATGATGTTAAATTGTTCATCTTTGTCCGTCATGACGTTAAACTACACATTATCATCCAACAAGACATTAAACTGGACAATCGTCCTGCATGACGATAAACAGTTCATCTTCGTCTGTCATGACATTAAACTGCACATTATCATCCAGCAAAACATTAAACTGCACAATCGTCTTGCATGACGTTAAACTTTTCATCTTCGTCTTTCATGACGTAAAACTGATCATTACCGTCCTATATGACATTAAACTACACAATCGTCATGCATGACGTTAAACTGTTCATCCTTGTTTGTCATGACGTAAAACCGTTCATCATCGTCCATCATGATGTTAAACTGCTCACTATCGTCCCGCATGACAATAAACTGCAAAATGGTCCAAGCTCTATGACCTTAAACTATGATCACAACCGTCCATATCACACAACGTTAAACTGCATGATCCATCCCAATTGAAGTATGTAAAACCACTCCTCATGAGTCCAACATTACCCTAAACTACACCCTGGTCCCGCACGACCTTAAACCATATTGTCCTGCATAACCTTAAACTGTACGCTCCCGCATGACCCTAAACTGTGCATTACAGTCCCGCGTGACTTTAAACTGCACCACTATCCTGCATGACAATAAACTTCAAAATGGTCCGAGATCTATGACCTTAAACTAAGATCTCTTCATCCTTACTGTAAGATGTTAAACTGCAAGCTAGTCAGGCCTTCCTGACCGAGTCCTAGCCTCAAGTCCTTTGGCCTCCTCGGGCCCCCGGCCCCTGTCCTTACTGCAAGACGTTAAAATGAAAGCCAGTCAGGCCTTCCTGACTAAGGCCCAGCCTCAGGCCCCTTGGCCTTCCCTGAATCAGACTCTCTTGTGGGATTGTGCGGTGAGGTGTGGGATTATGTCCTCATTCACGTCAGGTTACTCATTGTACCGTACATATCCCCAGATGAGATGTGCCCCTCATCCCGCATGACGTTAAATTGAATCTCATCCCGCATGATGTTAAAATGTGCTTCAAGAACTACGGATGGATTGATTCCCATCCTAATGGGATACGTAGGAATACTCATATGTCTCGTCTTGAGCCCAGCCCCGAGCTCTTCTCTTTGACTACCCCCTGGGTATAGTTTCCTCGAAGAATCCTTGTATGATGAGGATTAGGCATCCTTATCCCCACTCATACGAGGATTATAAGGTTTGCACAATGTGCCCACTCCCGTTCTTCTACCCTCCCACATCTTTACAATACGATGTTAAACTGCATGGCCTTCAAGAACTATGTATGGCTTGATTCCCATCCTCATGGGATATGTAGGAAAGCCTGCACATTTCATCTGTTGGCCCACCCCAAAATCCAAAATCTTCCCTTTGGGTCAAGACATATTGTAGGATTCACACATTTTCCCCAATTTACGTCGAGCGAGCCTTGACCCAGCTATGCATCCCCCATGGAGATGTTTTCCTCTTTTGTAGATGGGTACAGCTATGCTTCAACCACTCCTTGACTGGGATTCCATCACTTTACTCATTCGGAAGGGCCCCTGAATGGTATGGATTCTCGGCCTAAGGTCCCTTTTTACCACTTCGGGCCAACACCCTAGAGGATGTCGAGAAACAAGCCGATAAAGTCCCACGTTTTGAATGTGGTCAGCAGTCGATGTTCATTTGTTGCTCCCATCTCAGGTCACCATAGGGAAGCTATTTTTCAAACATGGTCAGCTGCCACCCTGGATCATCAGGTCCACCCCATGATGTCCCAAACATCGAGTGTAGTGATTCGTTCCGCCTCGTCCCAAAGTGTCAAACTCTTTCTGGGTAGGGCCAATCGTCAGGCCCCTGGCCCAGGTTCTCTATGATGGGATTGTGTGATGTGATGTGGGGTTATGTCCTCATTCACATCGAGTTACTTTCCATGCCTCACACATCCCCGGATGATAAACCTTATCCTCCCACCATCCTTGATGCAAGACGTTAAACTGAAAGTCAGTTAGGCCGTCCTGACCGAGGCCCAACCTCAGGCCCCTTGTCCTTTTCGGGCCCACGACCCCCGTCCTTGCTGCAAGACGTTAAACTGAAAGTTAGTCAAGCCGTCCTAACCGAGGCCCAGCCTCAGGCCCCTTGGCCTTTCCAGGCCCACGGCCCTCATCCATGCTGCAAGAAATTAAACTGTAATTTAGTGAGGCCGTCCTGACTGAGGCCCAGCCTCAGGCCCCTTGGCCTTTCTGGGCCCACAGCCCCCATCCTTGGTGCAAGACATTAAACTAAAAGTTAGTTAGGTCTTCTTGACTGAGGCCCAGACTCAGGCCCCTTGGCCTTTTCGGGCCCACGGCCCCCATCCTTACTGCAAGACATTAAACTGCACATTAGTCAGGTCGTTCTAACCGAGGCCTAGCCTCATGCCTCCCTCACCGAGGCATAGCCTCAGGACCCTTGGCCTTCTCAGGACCTAGACCAAGTTCTTACCCAGAGTGTATGGTATAATGTGGGATTATGTCCACATTCACGTCAGTTTGTTCGTCGTACCATACACCTCCTCCATCCAAGGACTCTTATTCCCCAAACATCATCCTCACTGCAAGACGTTAAACTACGATTAGGCCAGGCCTTCTTGACCAATACCCAACTATTAGGCCACTTATCCTTTTTGGGCCCCTTTTCCCAGGTTCTTTCCTAGGGGACTGCGCGGTGTGGTGCGGTATTATGTCCCCATTCACATCGTGTTACTCACCACGCCGTACACATCATTGTTAGGGTATTCTGCCCCCTGGGTATCTTCTAGAACTACGTGTGTCTTGATTCTCATCCTTGCGGGATACGTAGGACCACCCGAATGTCTAAGATTCGGGTCCAGCCCCATCTTCCAAAAATCTCTATCCCTCATTGGCCCCTTGGCCTAACTCTCATGAGCCACTTTACCGACCCTTTTCGGCGGTTCACTGATATGCCTAAGGGTACTCTAGTTTATGTTACCTGGAATGTCGGATTCTACTCGGACACATCCACACCCGCTTTTCAGGCTTCGTGTTTCCCTTCATTCGGGCTTTCATCATCTTTTACGCCCAGAGGGACCCCCAAGAACGTCCTGGATACAACACCCCAAGGATCTCCTATAGTTATGGGCCAACACCCCGCGGGTTTCAGACAACAAATCGATAAAAATCCTGCGTTGCGAATAAGGTCAGCGGCCAATGCTCGTTTGTTGTTCCAACCTCAGGCTAATGCGATATGGAGACTATTTTTCCGCCATGGTTAACAGTTATCCTTCATTGCCACGCCAACCCCATTAAGCCCAAAATTTCGGTTACACGATTCACATCTTTCTCCATCCTCATCATGTCCAAGAAGAGTTTCGAAACTCTTGATACTATTCACCAGCACACATCTGTGCATTAGGGGAACAAAGTCGTGTCAGAGGCGTCTTTCAAGGCTCTTCAATGACATTCCCTTGATGGATGTTTTGGTTATTGCGATAAGGATCTTCCCCCCTTGTTTCCCACACCGAGTTTAACTCACGTGGGCTTAGGGATCGGGTCGAGGTCTTCGCTTACCTGGAAAGTTGTCAACCACCCCTGGTCCGAGCTCTAAGACCATAAACTAAGATCCCCTAAGAACTATGTCTAGCTTGATTCTCATCCTCATGGGATATGTAGGAATTCCCATACCTCATGTATTTGGGTCCAGCTTAAGTTCAGCATCCTACCTTCTTGACCCTGACTATGGGACTGCATGGTGTGATGTGGGATCAGGTCCTCATTCACGTTGGGTTTGCAATAACCACACCACACGCACCCAGTTCTCAGAATTAGCCCTCCTATTTCATGTCCTTTATGACATTAAAAGGCACATTCAAGAACTACATATGGCTTTATTCCCATCCTTATGGGATACATAGGACCACCCGAATGTCTAGAATTCGGGTCCAGCCCCACTTATTAGAGATCTCCCGATCTCCCGATCACCTAGGCCCCTTGGCATGTCCCTCTCTAAGGGGGGATATATAGGAATGATATAGGGTTTTTGGCACTATGCCCCCTTTCCCGTGAATCCAATATCTCTCGATCACCCTCAAGTTGAGTCCCTTGACCCCTTTAAGTGGTTCGCCCATGTTCTAAGAGTACTCTGGTCCAGGACCAAGAGTGTCAAATTCAACTTGATCAAGTTCCATCCACGTGTCAAGCTTCGTGTTCCCCTCCATTCGGGCTGCCATCATCTTTCACACCCGGAGGGACCCCCAAGAACGGTCTGGATACTGCACCTAAGGGCTCTCCTACCCTTACGGGCCAATGCCCCCAAGGGTTTTGGACAACAAATTGATACAAATACCACGTTGTGAACATGGTCAGCGATCGATGCTCATTTGTTTGTCCCCATTTCAGGCTAATGCGACAGGATTCTGTGTTGCGAACATGGTCATCAGTAATCCTATGTCATCACGCTAGCCCTTCCTGGCCTTGAATGTTGGTTACATGATTCACATTATGTTCCACCCCATCATGTCCAGGTGGAATCTCGATGCTCTTGGCACTACCCCTCAGTGAACCTTTGCATATCAGGGGACAAAGCTGCAATACGGTGTCCTTCGGGGATCCCACGGTCCGAGATCTAAAACCATAAACTAAGATCTCTCCAGAACTACGTTTATCTTGATTCCCATTCTCATGGGATATGTAGGACCGCCCGAACGTCTCATTTTCGGGTCCAGCTCATTTGGGATCTAATCTCTCCCCCTTCACCTTTCACCTCTTTGTGGGCCCCTCGGCCCGAGGTTCCTCTCTCGGGATTTCGTATGGTATAATGTGGGATTATGTCCCCATTCATGTCGGTTATGTCACACGACACCGTACACGTCCCCCGCCTAGAATCGTCTTTGCTACGTCTGCACTGCATGACCTTAAAATGCATGCTTGGTCCTATCATAAGACACTAAACTGTGACATTATCGTCCTAGACACACGAAGAAAAACGGAATTGCATTTTGATGACCTCGTTGTAGAGGACATCACATTGGGTATTGGTCACATGCCATGCCATTTTTCAACGCCTATCACGGCTTGATTTTTGTGGAGACACTAGGTCTTGCTACCCTAGACCTGTTGCTTCACAAAAAACCACCCACCTTAAAGGACAAACAAGATTTATCAAATTCTTCTTCTTTTGGTGCAGGTTCCATGCCTGCACTCCCTTTCTTCTCTGGAACTAGTACCTTACTGTGCCACCCTTCCGAACTACGTGTAGCTTGATCCCCATCCCCATGGGGTACATAGGAATGCCTTTTCACTTTTCTTCAGGCCCATATCAACTTTCATTTTCAGTACCTTGACCTTTAACCTCTGTCAGTGGGGGTTCTGCGGTGTGGTATGGGATTATGTCCTCACACACCCCCGATTCCCATCCATGTCAAGTTTTTTTAAATACCCGTCACATGCCTCCTGTGCTTCCTCCCACCCATGTTCTGAATTCTAAGACCCTAAACTAAGATCTCTCTATGGGAAAGGACTCTTCTCCCCCTACCTAATACGTCTCGTTGTTGTATTCAGATGTGTTTTGACAAATATCTCGAAGTGTGGGATTTTCTTGGGGACCTTCCCCTCATCCCATGACCAAGCTTCGTGAGCTCGCTATTTGGATCCCCATCCTCTTCCACATCCAAAAAGACCCTCAAATGACATGGTTTCTAGGATTAAGAGCTCTCTATAGATGTTGGACCTAAGGGACCTCCAATCATTTCAGGCCAACATCCCTAAGGATTTCGGACGACATTTTCAACATGGTCCCATGTTTCGAACACGGTCAACGGTCGACCCTCATTTGTCTTTCCCCATTCATGGATAACGCGATATGGATGATGTATTTCCACCAAGGTTAATGGATATTCTATATCGTCACACCTCCATAATTGTGATCCAAAACTCGAGCGTCTTGATTCACACACTTCCACTCCCTCATGTTCAAGAAGAATTCTGACATACTCGGCTCTATCTCTTCGTGCATCTAGGTGCGCCACACAGTCATGTTAGTATCATGGGGCCGGTATTCACTGAGCGTCCCATTGCCCTAACCTTCCCCTTTCTGTATCGGTAATGTCCCACCACTACTTCTCGTTTCCCACACTGAGCACGACTCACGTGGGCTTAGTAGGTTTGGTGGAATATGTACCAGCACAACCAGGATTATCTTCATACTACATGACGTTAAACTGTGCCTATAGAACTACGTGTGGCTTGATTCCCATCCACATGGGATACGTAGGGACACCCCGGTATTTTACGTAGGGTCCAGCCCCCAGGAGTTATAAAACCTGCTCTTCCCCTTTCCGGCCCCCTGGCTGGACCCCTTGTAGGGAAACGTACAACTATAACTCTGCCCTGAACAAGTTCATCATGCCCCAAGATGACATTGGGAAGTGATATACCCCCTCGCCAGAGAGGCCCTGTTTAAAATAAGGAATCATCCATGATCAAACTGATGCACCCATATAGCATACTCCCACCACGGTGGTGTAATTTCATAAGTGTTGGATTCTGTTTGAACAAACCATCACTCCATATCCCACACTTCACATGCCCCTTATTCAGACTCTTGTCCTCTTTCATGTCTGGACGAACCCCCTAATAGTATGGATGCTCGACCTATGGTCCGCCTGCTTTCCTGGGCCAACGTTTTGATGCCACAAGTTTTATGAACTGGTCCAAGTGAACAATATTGTGCTTTATAATGATGTCTCTTGTTTTTTATGATGATTTTTGTGTGCTGATAAAGAATTTGAAATGAAATAGATGAAAAACATGGAGAATAAGGTAAACTGGTATATATTAAAATAATACATTGTAACAAAGACCCAACTAATTGAAAATACCATGCACAAGAACTAACATGGCCACAACGAGACTACTAAGAATCACAACTTGAGTAATCAGATAGTTGTCGTCTTCTAGGTCTATTAGTGTGAAAAATATAGTAGCCAGAGACACGACACACATACTCAACACCAAAGGTATGAGGAGAGCCATCCTTCCTGGTTCAAGTGTTTTGATTTTGAGAAACACCCTACACCCCCTGTTTTTATATTGGTCCCTTAAGTTATGACCGTTAGATATATATAGCCGTTGGGATTTCAAAACAACCTTTGGGTTTCTATTGATAAAGTTCATTTTTAAATGAAAACTTTATTTTTATGCTCTTATAATTTTATGATATTTCAAATATTATAATATGTCTAAAATATTTTTTCTCAAAAGAATCATAGTTTTAAAATAAAAAGAGTATTCTTGGAAATAAATCTTTTTGTTTTTAAAAAATCCCGATAGATACCTATATTGTTGAAAACATAGTATTCTTTTTATAAAGGATATGTTTAAAGGGTATCTATAATAAGTATATCTTTTGATCTCTAAAATTATGTATTTTTTAATTGGGGAAGCTATTGGCCTTTTAAAAAGGAATTTTATGAAATAGATGGTGGTGTATTTTAAAGATCCTTATATTTATAATGGTTCTGTATGTAAAATATGAAAGGTATATATTTTAAAAGATTATATCAAGACATAAATTGTTCTATATAATCTTGAAAAGGGTTTTATATTTTAAGTTAAAACTATTTTTTATTGTATATTAACTCAATTTTTACAAATATTTATATTACACACTATTTTGAACTAAGTATACTTATAAAAGTTATTTTGGAAATCTAAATATTTTCTTTAATAAAATATTATGTTGGGACCCGACCAAGCTGAGGGAATACCTTAGGGACAAGCCCTCAAGGCCAAGACTGAGTACCTAGGGACCCGAGGTACCGACCATCGTGGTCCCATGTGTGTATAGAGAGTTTCAACCAGGCCTGAGGCCCGAGCCGAGCATAGGTTCATCCGGTCGCACGCGGGCCCGTGTGTAAGGCCTGAAGCGCGTACTGCATAGGGTTGGGCCAAGGCCCACATGGGCCCGTGTATAAGGCCCTTGTGTGTGTGTTTGTGTTATTTCTTCATTTCCAGCGCGCTTTGGGTAATAAAACTTGCCTCAACCGCATTTCCTTTCGATGTGGGATGTGTTCCGCACGATCAAGAACCGTCCGATCGACTTCCACGTCAATCTCATCCGTCCAACCCTTTTTACCATACGATCTCCCCCACATTTCTCCGTAACTGTCCGATCTCTTCCAAGATCTAATCTCAGTCCTTGATCTCTTTAAATCGATCAACCCAATTCTTGCGCCTCCTCCAACCGTACGATCTCTCCATTTTTGATCTAGGTCATCTGTTCCTTTCCACGTCGACCTCTTCAGTGTCTTCTTCCTTCTGTCGGGGTCCCGAACCAGTAGGCTTGAACCCAAGGATTCCTTGACTTCTCAATTTTCACTACTCCTCTTGACCCCCAAACCCCCCTCCTAGGTCACTGTTATCCCATCTTCCCCACGCCGACCTACTCTTGGGTCGAGTCACCCTTTTTTCACCGAAGCTCTATGTAAACGCCTCCTGTCTCATGAAACCGGGGGCGGTTCCTCCTTCTCCTTCTCTCCCTCAAACTCCCATCAACCCAGCGACGTACCTCCAGTCTGAACCTCCTCCTCAAGAAAGGTATGGGTGATTACATACCTGTCTTAGTTTGGTGAAAACCTACTTCTTATACCCCCAGTTTATATATAATTTATGTATGCAATGTTATACTATACAGCCCCCTTGGTCTGTAACGCATTATAGGGGTTTTCTATATTATTAACAAAAGGGATACATTTGTATTCACCCTTTTTATGTTTTTAACGATTCAGTTTTACGAAGAACCCAAAACTTATATTTATATTGTCTATACAGTTTTGTATATACATATATACATATTCATAACTCAATCCCAATCGTTTTAGGGTATCCAAGATTAATTCGGTAGGTTATACTAGCTATTATGTGTTTATAGAGGTTATATTTATAACGGAATATTAACATATATTAATTATGTAAACCTTATATATATGTAAATAACTATGTTTGTATACATGTACATGCTTTTCAAAACAAGACCGTTATGTTTTTGGAAAATAAATACCTATCCTTAAATGGTATTGTGGATGCAAACTAGGCCATTGGCTTAGGTGCAATTGTGTTGTTGTTTAAAACCAAAGTTACTGCATATTTATGTATTTATAGTTTCACGGGGATTAAAACATCATAAATATTTACTTTTTGACTAAATAAAACTTAAATAATTTGAGTTTTTTAGAACTCAAGAAATTTTAATGGTCTTGTGGATTTAGTGTAAAAACCCATATATACATTCTTGGTGTATATATGGTGATGTGTAAACTTATTTATATTCCAAAACACCACATGTGTGATTTTTAATAATTTTGTTTGTTTACTAAACCAACATGTATCTTGTATTTATGTACGCACAAATGAGCGTGTGTTATTAAAGGAGTTTGTTTGACATTCCCCACGACGTATTTTTATGATAAAGTGTCTATTTTGGCTTGTTTGAAATGTATTAAAGGATTTAGGATTTATGGGATTAGGTTGTCATAATGTGTTCATTTATTAAATTATTACACCATGATCCTACTTTGGTGAATGTTACTAATTAATCAAGTTATGGGTAAATTCATTTTCAAGGGCCTGCTTATCACCTTAACAGGTGGAAACTGTTTTCTCTAAACATTCCATTTCCAAGGAATAATAATTTTAAAGATTCATCATTTATTATATCATCTCTTTTTTTATTGCATTAGTAATTAGCTTATGTGAAAAGAATGTTTTACTAAAATATGTGTGCCTTTGATTAGTTATTAACATATTTTTCCATATTAACAATCATATCATGTATTATCAAGATTTTTGGTGGCTCATTAATTATTTTTTTGTATATAATGCATATGGAAGACATATCACTAAATGAACTAAGAAATTAGATTACCCAAAGTGGTATGGGACAACTTGGGTAATATAAAAATGAATGAGTTATTCAAGGAGGTATGAGACATCTTGAATATACAAACTATTTATGAAAAGTATGAATGATGTGGCTCACATGATAATAAACACAAATTTAAGGGTACTCCCTAATAGCGCCCCATTGCATTGGGTAATGATGTAGCCACTAGAGATTACAATATTTAAGGGTGACCCTGATAGCACCCCATTACCTTGGGTAATGATGTAACCAATAAAGATTACAATTTTTAACGATACCTTGGGGTTTACCTTGGTAATGATTTTAATAACACCTTGGGGATGGACCTTGGTGAAATGGAAATGATTGTCTAAGTTAAATGGTGTAGCCACATGTTCAAGTATTGTAACAAGTTATTCTCAAGATAATATACCTATTCTTTCACAACCATTGCCCTTATTCCCTCATAAAGTTCATATTTCACTAGTATAAGTTGGAGCATGATCTGGGTTTATCACTTAGTAAAATAGTAAACAGTATATGAAAATTTATGTTGTTTCCTCTATGTGCAACTCTAATTATGCATAACTAATTAAATTTAATGCTTAAGGAAATTACAGGTCATACTTTTTTATGATAACCATTATCACTCCTTTGAGAAATGACATAATTCTTTCATGTTTTTATTGAAAACATGGATTGAGTATTTTTATGTTATGTGTTACAATATTTCCTTTAGAGAATATTCTATGGATATTTTTTAAGAATTTTTTCAAAAGAAACACTCTTTTTATTTTTAAAATCCCTTTCTGAGTATTTTAAATTCTCATCCTACATTTTGATTTAAAATTTTCAGGTATCAGCTCTTAAAAGATGGATCATTTCAGAAGTTTCCAGTTTCCCAGAACCCGAACCGCTCATGATCCTCTGTATAGGGACATGATGTGTAGTTTATCAATGAATTTATTATTTATAAACAACACATCATGTTCTGAAGGCACCGGCTCCTGGGTTTCGGGGGTTGGGGTCTCCACAAACATCCCGGAAGACTGATCGAAGATATTTGAGTTAGGCCCCGTGTTGCGAATGTAGTCAACGGTCAGCCCTCATTTTTTGTCTCCATTTCAGGAGAATGAAATATGGATGCTTCATTTCCACCACGGTCAACATCTATCTTCCAATATCACTCCACCCCCACAATGTTCCGGATTTTGGGTATCACGATTCACACCTTCCACTTCCCTATATTCAGATTGATTCTAACGCCCCTGGTGTTACCCCACTCATGCACCAGAGCTCAGTGGGAGAAGTAGGTCGGCTTTCCAGAGAGTCGTGTTATCCAGCCGTGACCCCTATCTCATTTAGGATTCTCCCATATGGTGATCGATGTCCCATGCACACCTTTCGTAGTTTAACACTCTCGTACAGGAGCTCCTATTATCTCTTGTTTCTTGTACCGAGCATGGCTCACGTGGTCATAAAGATTTAGTCGACTGTCTCCTCAATACGATCGAGATACAATGGACCCCAATGCACAAATTTTCATCAGTCATTTCCTCATAACGCGGTCTGCCTCACCCTCCTCATCCTCGTTGGACCCCATTCATAGGGGTGGCATATGTAGACCCCGGAAAAGGAATTCCAAAAATTTCCAAATGCTTCCATACAGGATCCAAGATCATATCCCATTTCGCAGGCTTTGATTTGGTAGGTCATAGGGCCTAATTGGAGTTATGGATTAGGAGTTATGGACATTTGAGGTTGGGCTGGAAAACTAGTTTGCGAAGCCCATTCGAGAGGCCCCTCCACGACCTCGGAGCGCCGCCACGAAGCAATGATGTGGGAATCTCTGTGAACCTGGCTAATGTCCGCGATGCGCTGCGGAGACCCACTATGAAGAACAGGAGGCATGATGCTCCATGAACGAATTTGATGTTCGTGAACCAACCGTGAAGCGAAGGACGGCCACTCTTCTCCTCGGACGGCCACTTCACCCCTTGGGCGGCTGATCTCACGGTCCGCAGAGCTCCCCTTTGAGGCTCCGCGAGGCCATGCTCCACGAGCAGCTTCCTTCGCGTTGCTGGTCCATGAGTCGATGCTCTACGAGTCAATGCTCCACGATCCAATGCTCTGCGATGCTGCTCTGCGAGTACTCCACAAGCCGCCCTTGCTCCGAAAGAGGCCCATGCTCCGCGAGTCCATGCTCCGTGAGTCAATGTTCCGCGATGCTTCTCTGCAAGATCCCTTTGCTCCGCAAGACCCCTTTTCTCCACGAGACCCCTTTGCTCTGCGAGAGACCATTTCTCCATGAGGACATGATCCAAGAAGCTACTTCACGAAGACCTATCCTTTGTGAGGATCCTACCTTCACACCCACCGGTCCATACCGTGACGGCTGTGCCCCTGCACCCCCACTCGGGGTCAGTGCCTGGCTGCGGTTTTGGCCCTTCGGGCCGGTCCCTTCACTACCGGCATAGACCCCCATGAAAAATGGAGAGTCGCACCGCGAACTTTTCGGGCCAGGATGTTGGGATTTTCCATTGCACTCCCACCATCCTCCTATGGAATACCATGATTTGAGATACTCCTCCACACACCATGAAACACCTTGAGTCAACATATTCATCTTGGTTTCATTCCTGTGTCATGAGTTGAGATTCTCAACATCAATTCCCTGAGTACCTTGAGTCGAACCATTCCACAGGCAACTCCTCCAAACCCAATCACTTGGCTCCTATGCCAGGTCGAACCAGAATGGGACTCCCTTGCGTAAGATCCAACACCAACCATTTCTAGGCACATTATGCCACCATTCCTCTCTACATGACTATAAATTGTAGTGATCCCTATATAAAAAATATAGGATTCCTCTTGCCCCATATAATAGATGCTTCATGTTCCTAGCATGAGATGCCAACAGTCCTATCTACATGACTATAAACTGTAGTGATCTCCCTATGTTAGAAACATAGGATGCCTCTTACTCCAAACAAGAGATGCCTAATGCTCCAAACATGAGATGCCAATAGTCCTATCTACATGACTATAAACTATAGTGATCTCCCTATGTTCCAAACATAGGTTGCCTTATGTTCCAAACCAGATATGCCTTATGCACCAAGCATGAGACGCCTAATGCCATGATTACAGTGGCATAATTCCAACGCCCCTTGGCATTATTTGTCTTGTGCACCAGTGCACAGGTGAGGGCCTCAATTCACCAGTGGGTTGGGATGCCCTCATGGCCAGACACAAGGAAGACATCATGGGCAGCTTCCTTTCGTAATCCCCATTCACCAGTGACGCTCCATAGCGGCACTCGGGAATCTTCCTTTCGTAATCCCCATTCACCAGTGCCGCTCCATAGAGGCACCAGGGAAGCTTCCTAGGGTAATCCCCATTCCCCAGTGTCGCTCCATAGCGGCACCTGGGAAGATTCCTAGCGTAAGCCCCATTCACCAGTGTCGCTCCATAGCGGCACCCGGACCACATCCTTGCATAAGCCCCATTCACCATTGCCGCCCCATAGCGGCACCCAGGTAGAATCCTTGTATAAGCCCCATCCACTGTTGTGATCTCATCCAGAGGTAAGCCGTTGTGATCCTATTCAGCGGTAATCCATTGACGTCCTTATCCAGCGGTAAGCCATTGTTACCCAATCCAGCGGTAAGCCGTTGTTACCCAATCCAACAGTAATCCATTGTGACCCAATCCAGCGGTAAGCCATTGTGACCTAATCCAGTGGTAATTCGTTGTGACCCAATCCAGCGGTAAGCCATTGTGACCCAATATAGTGGTAAGATGTTGAAACCCCCAATCGGTGGAAGCCATCATAAGAAGAACTATATAGACTTTGATTCCCTGCCACAGGGTTACGTAGGAAGCCTCTTCAAGGCTGAATCCCGAAACTACAATCATCCATCAACAACTATGTTTTGCCGCAATTTGGGCCTCCATCTTGGAGTAAGTCCCAGCACCATGGGTCACCTAACGCGTAAGCCCCTCTTCGCTTCTCACAGATGCACCCTTCACGACGTGGTCGTCAAGTCTCTGCTGCCTCTTGTTTCTCACACCGAGCATGACTCACGTGGGCTTAGAGTAAGCATCGACCATGGCAATGCCCTCGTCCAGCATGATGTTAAACTGTATTCCCTCATCCAGTATGATGTTAAATTGCATACCCCTATCCCTCATGACATTAAACTGTACATCCATTTTAAACTACGAGGTCTTTGATCCATGTCAAGGCATGGTAAGTAGGAAGCCTCTACGAGGTTCAAGCCCACCGCTCGTCGTTTCTTCAAGTCAGGTTCCACCCTCGTCCCGCATGATGTTAAACTGCATTCTAGTCTAATGGTAAGCCATTGTGACTATCCGAACTATGAGGTCATTGATCCATGTTAAGGCATGGTATGTAGGAAACCTCACGAGGTTCAAGCCCATCACCCATCGGACCAAGGTCCATCTTCACGTCGGTTTGAAGATGCCCCATCTTGAACTACATGGACTTTAATCCATGTGAATACATGGTACGTAGGAAGCCTTATTGAGGTTCAAGAACACCAATCGTTGGTCACTCTGACCCCTTTCATGTCAGTTCACCAACACCTCGGTAGCCTAGAGTGTAAGCCCAACACCATCTGGGACAGGGTCATCATTCTCGTTGGTTCACCGACACACCATTTTGAACTACGTCATCTTTGATCTGTGTCAAGGAATGGTACGTAGGAAGCTTTCCTAAGGTTCAATCTCACCATCCCATTGGACCAAGGTCCACCTTCACGCTGGTTCACTGACGATACCCATCAGACCAAGGTCCACCTTCAGGTCAGTTCGCTGATGAGACCCATCGGACCAAGGTCCACCTTCACGTCGGTTCGCTGATGACACCCATCAGACCAAGGTCCACCTTCACATCGGTTCACTGATGACACCCATCGGGCCAAGGTCCACCTTCACATCGGTTCAATGAAGATACCCATCAGACCAAGGTCCACCTTCACGTCAGTTCGCTTATGATACCCATTGGACCAAGGTCCACCTTCACATCGGTTCGCTGATGATACCCATCAGACCAAGGTCCACCTTCACGTCGGACTGCTGACGATACCCATCGGACCAAGGTCCACCTTCATGTCGGTTCGCTGACGATACCTATCAGACCAAGGTCCACCTTCACGTCAGTTCACCGACACCATCCCGAACTATGCGGAATTTGATTCCCTGCCACGGGGATACGTAGGAGGTCTCTTTGAGGATCAAGCCCAACTTCATTGTCGCCCTTGTGAGGGTCCCATTTCATTCCCCCACCACTTCATTCATCCATCCTGATTCTTACCCAGGCCGCCACATCCCGATGGGATCATGCCATCCACCGTCCTCACTGCTCCTAGCAGTACCTGGGCCACTATCCATGCATAAGCCCCAACATGTCTCTGGGTCGTTGTCCTCTGTGTACACCCTGATTTATCAACCCTTTGAACTACGTGGGTTTTGATCCCTATTGTATACATGGGGTATATAGGAAACCTCCATGAGGTTCAATCCCAACAAATGGTAAACCTTGGTGTCCCCCATCATGGGGCACACTCTCCATGATCCGCCCTTTGTGGTGTTTAGATCAACCATTATGGTGTGACATCTCCCCTTCACATTGCACACCGCCTCGAATCCATCTTCATTAGGCATTCTAATCCATCCATCTTCTAGGTGTTCCCTCTTGAGATGCACCAATCTGATCCATCTCTATGGGACATTTTGATCACCCTC
Source organism: Viscum album (assembly GCA_963277665.1). Classification (NCBI taxonomy): domain Eukaryota; kingdom Viridiplantae; phylum Streptophyta; class Magnoliopsida; order Santalales; family Viscaceae; genus Viscum; species Viscum album. The sequence goes on along the minus strand of OY728145.1, from coordinate 1,229,155,890 downwards.
AAATCGTCTCCATAAGACGTTAAACTCGTGGCCTACCTCATGATAATCAGGAGATGCCTGAGGAAAACCTATGATGCCACGCCTTTGGCATTACTGTCTTCGCAAGACATTAAACATGCTGCATACCCTGTGTTAAACATGGGAAGTTGAGGAAAACCTCAGATGCATGCCTATGGAATATGATTCCCCACATTCGACGTGGGATGCCTCAGGTTCTACACCCTTGAGATGCCCTCTTATGAGGAAGAATACAGGTTCCCCAATGTCCACGCACCCAGAGATGCCCTGACATGCTTGATGTTTTCATCTACTCTGACTGAAGGTTGCTACCATGTTAGGACCCTTTGGAATGTCCTGACAGAAGTAGTGTAATTATCCAGTGTCCACGAAAACATGGCACTGAGAAGAGTTTCACGAACAATGTATTAAATCTATGAGGGAGGCCTAGATTAGGTGACGAGTTCCAAGGAGGAATCCACAGAAGGAAGAATCGATATCCCATCATCCTGGTTTCGATCAAGGAGCATACGTCGCTAAATAGGGAGTGGATACCACCTACCTTTGGAAAGTGGGAATGTGGTGCAACAGTAGCATGTCCTCCATAGACGGATGTGCGTGCCCCGGTGAAAGCATAAAAAACAATAGGTATTGTTGATAATATTAATGTATAAGGATCATTACACATGCTTGGAGATAGAAATATCTTATGACACCAAAACATGTGGAATTCCTACTTGCAGGTCTGTTCTCATAGCCTCTTATCTTTGAGATTACCAAGTGAGAACTTCAATAGAGGAAGTCTCATATGCTTACGAGTACTCACACCTGACGGTCTGTATGATATGTGTCCCATCATAGCATGTCATCTAACTAAAGAACTATATTTAAGAATATTGTTATATCACTTCAAGTTTCTCATCATAGCTGGAACTTCAGTGACCCTATCAATGAAAATAATACTCCAGGAAATTATTACATCATAGTAATGAAGAACAATGAATGATATGTAATAATACATTAAATATCAATGTAATCAAAGTAAAACAAGTTGGTTCTAGGACACCAATTCTTACATCAGTTACCTTCATTTAATTCTCTAATGATGTCAGGGAAGAGAGTCTTTGATTGGAGTATATATCATGCCACATATATTGACATATAAGAGAAATGATAGGAGTCCCGATTATGAGGGGTGTGGATAGTACGTTTTCATTTATTGGATCAGCTAGATTATGTGTCTTGGTACATCATTTCCCTAGTCAAATTTTGAACATGATTGAAATGGGGTGTTCAATATTGGGTATTCATTCTTCCATCCATTTTTGAACATATTTTTTGTTGACATTACATAATTGCTGGTTTTGTTTTCACATGACGCATGCATTACTTCTCTACTTCACATGTCTGATTCAGTAGAGGGAGGTGTATTTGACCAAACATAATTTCATGTCATTGTGGTAGAGATGCTTCCTTCGAGGCATGATATTTATCATGACATTTTCTTTGATCCACCACATGATGCTAAGTATGATGATCCTACTAGGATTGATATAGATTTTGTAGGGGTGACATGCCAATTATGGATGTTGATGTTCCACATGAGGAGGGTGTGCATCATGATTAGTCAGATTCTCCTCTAGGTTTTCAATCATAGCCAAGTGTAGATATAGATTCTGACTAGACGAAGCTGGATGCTTTATTACTCCCTACTATACACAAATATGCAACATAACAGCCATATTCTTTACATGTTGGTGAGAGTTCTAGAAAGCATCCATTATTCTTAGATGTAGTACATGGTATAGGTGGTAGCATGTACCTCCATCACCCACCACATAAGAGGTTGTGGAGGTGGATAATGCTAATGATATACAAAAGAAGAATACACCAGAGTGGACACATAGATAAAAATGGCATAGACACATCTAGTATACACCTGATTGTGGGATAGAGAATCATCCTTGCTAGAGGTTTAGATTAGGCTGATATTAGATTTATGGTACATTCTGTATGTTCCTTATTGTTATCATTTATAGAGTTCTATTCTTTTTTTAATAATTCAATTATAGTTATCGAATTATCTACCTTAATCAGTAATTACTATTTGATATATATATACAGGTAAATGGTATTATTATCTATATATGTACAATATATAATATTCATAAATTCAATAATAAATATTAGTAATATTCATTATTTTTAATTCAAAAAGAATATAGATAAAGAGATCCATAATCATGAAGAAATATTGAAAAATATTATTAATGTCAATGATTTTAAATAGTATATAAACTCCTAAAAGTTATCATCATTGAATGATCCCTGAAATTATTTTCAAATACCGATAAAAAAGAGGGTCATCATTGATAAAATTTATGATGTGTTAGCATATCCAAGATAATAATTATAAAGAATATTTCATCAATTTTTATCATATTTATGATTTCTTGAAGAATAAGTATTGAATAAGATCATCCTTGGTGAAGTTATATGTACTTTCAAATCTGGAAAATCATAAGTTGAACAAGAATTATTGTGCATTACCAATAATAGAATATCCTGAAAACCATTATTAAAGATATCTGGCATTATAAATATTTTTATGAGTGTATCCATTGAGGAGGAGTTAAATGGAGAAATATTAAATTACTCCCAGAATTAGTATATCAATTAGAATCAAATATAATTGTTGTAGAATGTTTAAGAAGATCATGTTATTTAAATAGGTATATTTTTCTAAATATTTATTTCTTGGTTAAAAAAAACTCAATAGAAATGGGTTGTAATATAATTAATAAATGGAATAACAAACAATGAAGTATGGATACACTCAAAGGCCACTTATCCTTCTTATTGTAGTAGAATGTTTTTGATCTATTTTTTAAACTGAGTGCATGAATTTTAGGTTGACTATTCTAATAAAAGCTTCATATATCATTTAATATCTTCTTCATGAAATAACATTGGATTACCCATGATGATAACTACATGATTTCTAATTTTATGTGGTATCATGATCAGATAGTATAGGATAACATTTATCCCAAATCAAATCCTATTTTTTGTAGATGGAGTATGGCTGACGTATACTCTGAGTGAAATAATGGATGAAACATTTCCTAAGTTTGAAATGAATCCCTTTTACCTTGAAATTTTTTCTTCACATTAACATATGGGAGAAGATGGGGAATGAATGTTTAGTAAATTAAGGTGGATATATTTAAATATTGACATATTTAGTTGGAAGGAAATTTGGATGTATGGCTATACTGCAGAAATTGATGAACGAACACTATTGGAAATCAAATAGTCCACCAGGAATCAAACCTGTTGATCAAAATGGCCAAGAACACTATTATTAAAATTTTAGATTATTTAATTAATATGTTTTATTTTTTATTTATATTTATTTATATCTTATACATATTTATTATTTTTTAATTAATATGTATTTATATTTAATTAGTATTTATAACTATTAATGATATTTTTAATTCAATTATTTGAGGGAAGCGGGAACCCCATTCATGATTCCTTCATAAAACATACACAGGAAGTGTGAACAAGGTTCATGCATCTCAATAGCCTTTTTTTAAAATAAATGGAACCCTATCTCATTTAAAAAAAACAAAAATCCAATAAAAACCCCCTAAAATACCCAAAACGGTCTTAGAAAGGATGTAGCTGATTGGTATTTTTCACAACATGAATTTATTTACTCCCTAATGGAGCCTAATGTATTCAGTTTCAATGATAATGGTTTAGTCCAGTGGTTGTTATCAATAAATATTTATGATCGTATCAGATCGGATACAAAAATGAACATTAGGGATTTATTTTGAAAATTCAAGATTTGTTCCAACACGAGGGGAACCTCTACATCATCCTTAAAAGAGGATGAGGTCTCTCAAAATAAAACATGGTGGTGAGGAAGGAACCCAAAGGGAAGATGGAAATACCCACAAAATTTTGAAACATGAGGGACTTGCATGAGTTGAATTTTACATTTGTTTCATTTTTTCTCTTGCGGGCTCTTTATTCATTATTTGACCCACCTCCCATCATGTACTCTTATCTTACATTAATAATTTGGAGTCATGGATTTGATATTGAAATCCCTGATTTCACCTCTTTTGAGTATATATTTATAAGTATATTTATTTATAATTGTAAATGTATATTTATATAAATAATTTTATATATAATTATAAATAATTTTTAAATGTATATAAAAATAGAATAAAATTATAATTATATATATCATTAATATATTTAATTTTAAATATATGCAGAATTATAAATTATTATAAATAATCATAAATATATATTAAAATATAATTATAAATATATACATATAAATATCATATGATTAAAATTATTTTAAATATATTTATAAATATATATATATATATAACCATATAAATATAGATTTCAAAATATTAATGTATTTCTATATAAATATATATTTATAAATACATACCTATATATATATATAATTATATATATTTATAATGTTAAATATGTATCTGTTTAAAAAAATTATATATAATCATATATATATTTTAAACGTATAATGGAATATAGATTTATACATATTTATTTAAAATTATGTATGTATTTATAATTTTATTTTTTATAATTACAAATATATATTATAAATATATTTATAAATATATTTTAAATATATTTTAACTGTATATATAAATATAAATTTCTAAATAGAGATTTATAATTATTTATATATTTATAATTATATTTATGTATATTTTTAAATGTATATTTATATAAATAAATGCATACGTAATTATAAATATATTTTAAATGTATATATATCTATAGACTTATAAATATAGATTTTTTTAATGAGTAGTCTCGAAGTCCCCCCTCCCCCATTTATTATTGAAACTAAGGCATCCTCTTATTATTCTAGACTAAGGAAACTCAATACATTGCCTTTGAAGGCCTAATAGAGTATTAAACCCTGGCATAAGTGGACTGTAGTCCCAAAATTCATTTTTTTGCATAGAATTTTTGTTCTGCCAATGTTGCCACTATTAGCCATCATCTGCTAGGATTGAATCCCTTAACCATGTTGTCGTCGTCTGCACCCCTACTAGTAGTGTCACTATTGTGACCCACCATAGGGTGCATTATCCATAGGTTCCCAACTGTCGCCTCACCACACTGTTAAATCCCACCATTAGGCTCGCCTAACTAAGCCAAGAACCATTCACGCTATATTCCCCTAAGGACATGCCACCCCCATATTTACGCAATTCCCCGAAAACACATCGCCCAAATTATGTTTCCCATTAATAGAGACCAGCAGGGTTTCAAAAATTGCTTTAATACGGTATTTTAAATTTATTAATATATATATATATCTATATAAATATAGATTTATTAATATAAATTTATAATTATATAATTATAGATGTAATTAGAAATATTATTATAAAAAATTTCATATTTTTAAATATATATATATATATATAATGAGATTAAATTTAAAATTATAAGGTTTTAAAATGTATATTAAATTTTATAATTATAATAATATTGTAAATTTCTATATAAATATATTTTATTTCTAATTATATACACTATAATCATTATTATAAGTAGAGACATAATTACGTGTTATGAGAAGGATATTTCCCATTTCTTATATCCATTGGATTGAGAATCTATTCAAATGAATGGTTCCTTTGTATTTACCTTTGTGGGGTTTTATTTATACATAATGTCACATGCATGAGTTGTAAACAATTCAGTTGATTATATGTAGTTTCTACTGATGTTTCTATTTATTTTTTATAAAATTATTATATGTAACTATCATAGGTTAATATAGGCTAAGACCTCCCTTATTGTGAGATATATCTACTTGATATTATTCACCAACCACAAGTTTATTGTTGGTGTGCTTAGGGTTCTCCTCACAACATAGAACTAGCCCAAGTGGGGCCCAGGTGATTTGAATCATGTTAGGATATTACTATCAGCAAAATTGTTTGTTGTTTATTACACTTGATATTATTTTTATTTTATATCATGAATCGTGACCTCAATGTATTGAAAATAAAAATGATGATATATGCTCATGGGGTGGTAGCATACATTGTGTGTTTCATAAGTGTTACGATATTCATTCCATAATTGAAGAAGGATTTATTCCTTATATGTTAATTTTGATTATATATTTGTTTTGTTTATTGACATGGAATTGTATGATTAAATCACTGGAAATGATAGATCATCTAAAAGTACATTTTAGGGAGTTAAAGAAAGATAAATCAAGCATATAGGTCAATGGCACAAAGTATGCATCCTTCTCAATGATATATCTAGATTAAGCATTTATATTATACAGTAAGCATTTGTATGTTGTTATTGTCAATAGGATATCACCTTTTTCTTCCATGGGTTCCATGACAGATTTCTAGATGTCAATCTAGGTTTTAGTCAAGATTTCATAGTTCCATTGTGATAAAGACCTAGAGGATCACCCACTCTGTGTATCCAAAATCTCAGATAAATTCTTTTTAAATTTAAAAATATGATTAAATGTTATTCTCTGCATGTAGAATAATAATTATTCAGGATATTTTGATCACATAAATTCGATCGAAAGCTATTTGAGATTATAATATATGTGGGTTGAATATTAAGTATATAATATTTAAAAACTAAAAATTAAATATTTTTCTTTTATCTCTTCATTATTATTTGAAAGGTAATAAATAATTACTTGTTTATTAAATAAGAATTTATATAGTCACGTGAATTTTAAAATAAAAATTTATTTATAAGATTGCTGAATATAATATTTATTTATTTACTTAATGAATAATATAAATATATTTGCCTAATTTTACAAATGATTGCTATTCAAGGATTAATAAATGTCAGTGAGTATTGAAAAGTTGAGTTAAGTGTTGGATGAAAATTAATTATTTTATTTAAGGTCATTTAAAAAATAATAATTTTTTCTTTAAGAAATGATATTTAAATGTTCGTGAGTTAGTGTTTGGAGTGTGAATTCTGTTTAAGAGCCATGTAAACTATAAATTAAAGTAATAATTAAATTGAATAAATATACAAATTATTTTATTAAAAAGTAGAATGTTCAACTTCAAACTACTAGGGTCTTGATACATCACACCTTATAACACCTGTGTACACCATATGGGTAAGGTGTGTTGTAGGGACCCTTTTTGGGGATGGATTTATGAACATGTTTTTGTCCTTAATCTCAATAAGATTCAATGTATCCTAAAAACAATTTGGGTGATGTTTTAGTTATTAGATATCAGCTTGGTCATGGTAAAGGGAAAAGCTCGGGGATACTATGACCCTCAAAATATCAAATAAATGGGCTTTATAGGATACGACCCAACTGGCTTTGGCCATCATTTGATCTTTATGTGTCAAATGGATTTTATCATAACCCTTGACATTTAATAATCTTAATGGTAATTGAACAGTGACAATATTATCAACTTTTAAGAAATATAATAGTCTTTTAAATATCGTTGGATGTATTTTTAACAGAAAAAAATAACTGAAGTAGTTCATGTGTTTTCTATAACTACATTACATAACAAACCATCTATTCATTAAAAAAAAGAATTTTAGTTGTAAATATTTAGTTCATTACATTCTCAGCCCCTTCATAAATTTCACCTTCTATGTGTAATTTTATACACTAAAGAAGATGATGGTACTTTTGTTTCAAAGCCTCTTCTGGTTCCCATGTTACTTCCTAAAACATTGGGTTTTATAAAAAAATGTTTACCAGTTGAGTAGTCATGCTTCAGGGAACTTTTTCTTCATAATCTATGATCTTCACTGAATGATCCTCATCTAAATGATTCTTCTCAAAGGTTACCACATATAGATTCAGTACAAGTGAGGGTTATGGTGTGTACTTCTTCAAGAGGGATACATGAAACACATCTTGTACATAGGATATCATAGGTGTTATTGATAATAGATAGAACAAAGATCCTATGTGATCAATAATTTAAAACAAGTTGATGTATCTATAAAAAAGATTTACCCTCCCCAAAAACTTTTGACTTTCTTCTATAGTGATATTTTATGGAAAACTTTATTCTTAAACCTCAAACTCTAGGTCACATCAATTATTGTATTCATAGATTTTCTATTGAATTCATCCATATTTCTTATAGCATCGAATTTTTGAACCTTCTCTATCATATCTAGGATAATATCTAGTCTCATCATCTTCATCTCTTTAAAAACATCCCATCATGTTGGATTTTGACACAACATCCCATATAGAACCTCATAAGGGACCATTTGAATGAAAGAATAGAATGTTTTCTATATAATAACTCCACTATGGTAAGTTAATGATACTAGTATCCATGTAAATCCATTAAACATTGTCTTATAATACAATATATATTTTATTGGTTCTCTTAAACTGACCTGCCATATAAGAGTGATAATAAGTATGGAAACAGAAGTCTATATCCAATGACTATTGAAGGTTTCCCCCTAACAATGAGGTAAACCTCATATATCTATGAGATATAATGGAGATTGTTACTCCATGCATTCTTACCACTTCTATTAAGAATATCATAGTTAGCTTCTTAGGATATAAATCTTCCTTGGAAGAAATTAAATTCACGTAATTTTTAAAGAGATTGACTTCCACCCAAAAGGTGTTATTGCCTTTAGATGTCTTGGAGATTTCCATAATAAAACCCATTGTTATATTTTCACATTTACGTACTATAATGATAAATTGTTGTATCATACCATTAGAATATTATTTTTAAAACATTACTATTTCTTTTACAAAGAATCAATATAAAAATTATGTAATCTCCTTATCCATGTTATCCCACAAAAAAAATTTCTTCAAATATTTATACTTAATAGTGCACCCTAGATGAATAGATAACGATAGGTTATAAGCCTCATCCAGAAGTTACCTATTTAGCTCTATCCGTGATGGGACACATATCCTAGTTCTAATCCTTATAAATGCATCTTTAACAAAATTGATCTTTGAAATATTTGCTACAGTTTTTGTAGCACCTCGTCATCTTTTTGGGCCTCCTTTATCTTCTAAAGAATAGATGGTTGAGTAGTTATTTGACAAATCTATGATGAATATTATTTTATTATTCAAATTTCCATCCTTTATTCTAACAAGAATTTTGGTTCCCATTCAATCCCCATCATGGATAGGGTTTCAGGAACATTTATACTTAGAACATCTTCAAAATTATTCCCTTTCCTATGTCAGTAATGGATTGAACCATAGTAACCCTTGATCAGCTCTAACCACCTTCATTTAAGCATATGGATTTCATTTTATAGGGATATATACATGAGGATTTTATGATTCATATATATTTTACACTTCTCCCCATAGATATAAAATCATCAATTAATTAATGTGACGATCAATGAATCTAATTCCACGTCTTGGGTTGCTTATTTCTACCCATGAATATTTATTTAGTGGGTTAAATTGCCTATGACTTTTCATCTAACATTTTTTTAAAGTTAATGATTTGTTCAAAGACCAAATCACAATTTATTGATAATCAAGAAAGATAAAAGAGTATGAAATATGGGATTTTTTTACAATCTCTATCAAAAAGCTCAAATAAATCAGCAGGCATGGATTTCATCCAAGTCATGTGCTGGTGAACTCCTTTGTTGGCAAGAGCATCAGCAACAGAATTCACTTCATGGTAAGTATGGGTAGCTATAAAATCAATCCCATGAAGTGAGTTAAGGCAGTTCATCTAACGAGTAGTATGCTTCCAGGCCAGATGAATGCTGCCATTCCAGATGGCATGAAAGATAGTGGTTGAATCACTCTCAATCCATAAATTCCTCCAACCTCTTTGAAGAGAAAAGTCAACAGCATGGATGACACCCAACAATTTTTCCTCTAGCAATGATGAGTGACCACATCCAATGTAGAAACAGTCCTGACACTGGCCAGCAGAATCTCTGAAAATAGCTCTGCAACTGGCAGGGCCTGGGTTTCCTTTGGAAGCACCATCAACATTGACTTTGATCTATCCTGGCATTGGTGCCTACCAGAAAACCTTGATGGTGTGTTTGGGCTTTGGGTAAATACCAGGAACTCAAAGGCGGTGAAGGATCTCAAAGTCCCCAACTGAGTTGTTGCAGCAGTCTTTTTTGATGAAAGCCACTTCCTGGATCATGACAAGAATCCGAGATTTTCCTGCATTGAGACTAAAAGTGTGATTATTATGAATAAGGTCATTTCTAACATAGATCTCAAATTTGGATCTCAAATCCTTACACATTGTGGGAGACATGAGCACAAGTGAAATTATTGGACACCTCTTTAACTCTTAAAAGAATTCCTATCATTCATTAGTCCAGAAAAATTTCACTCACTTATGGGTGATCTTTGTTAGTCATCTTTACAATAATGATATGTTTCTCACAAATTAATAATAGTGCCCTACTAATATAAAGAAAATATGGTTCACATTCATATATTTTGTTCTAGGTCATCCTTTAATTTCCTCTATTTTTTAAGGATCCACAAACATCCCTTTACTTGTGATAACAAGACCCATGATTGTGTCTTTATCTATAATAAACTTTCATATTCTATACTTTCTGTATAATGATTCATTTTTTATGTTTTTATATATAATATCCCAATGATACTCATGTTCCAATTTTCTTTTGGAGTATATATGGATATCATCTATAAGGACTACCAAATATTTTTTGAGGTCATACCTAAATACTCTATCCATTATGTCCATGAAGATAGATGGAGAATTAGTGAGTCCAAATGGAATTATTATGATCTTGTAGTGTGTGCACCTTATATAGAATATAGTGTTGGGGATATCCTACTTCTACAGCTTTACCATATAATATCCCCATAGAAGATTCACTATGGAGAAGTACTGAGATTTATATAGCTTGTCAAACATGTCAACAATCCATAGTAGTGGATACTTCTTCTTCATCATGATCTTTTTAGGCTTGTGATAATCAATTTCAATGCACATTGACGCATCCTATTTATTGATCAAAAGGTTTGATTCTCCCCACGGTGAAGCACTTGGGTGTATAAACCCTTTATTTGGATTTGACTATAGTTTTTTTCATTAATTCTTTATGTTAAATAGTGTCTATTTAAAATATATTCTTGTATATTTAAAATGAACCTAGAATAATTTCAATCAAGATATCAACCTCTCAGTAAAGAGGAAGATGAGAAAATTTATCAAAAAACACATCTGTGTATTCCCCCGTAATGGGAATGTCATCAAGGACAATCATTTCCTCAGATTTAATCATTTTGGCCACATAATATTTCTCATAACACAATAATTTCCATGTTTGCGTTGTTGGTTGCAAAGGAGATTCATCATCCTCCTTGAACTTGTATAAATTCAGAATAAGATTTAATTATCTTAGAAATATATATTATTTCTATATATAGAAATCCAATCCATACATTGAATTACATAGAAATATCCTAAAGGAGATATCAACAGGTTCAATTGGAATTTAATCTCACAAACATCGACATGGGAGAATTTATATACTTGCAATGCAATAATTACCTCATTTTACATTTTCATAGACAAATATACTACCATTTTTTAGATGGATTTTGTATATTTCTATTAAACATGTGTGACAGTATGATTATAACAATAGTCACATAGAACCTTTGATTTTCATGAATGGATGATAAGCCCACCTTTCACTATTTGATTCTGGTTCTAATCATTTACCTCATTTAAGATAGACTTACGGGTGAGAATTTTTAAACTATTAAAATTATAAATGGGAAACTATAAGAATTTAAGGGATAACTCATAAATAACATAAATTCAATAGCCTTTTACTTTCTGAGTTTCAATCTAATTTATCCACAGTCTATTTCCTAATATAAATGCAGAACCCCTAGTTTCAAGTTAGTATCCCTTTATTGATGATTTTAAAGAATTTAATGTTTTTTGGAGATGTTTAGGAGGTTTCTAAAGACTTTGGGAATTTTTTGGGAATTTTTAAAGGTGAATTGTAAGTGAAAACCATGAAAATTCTACTGGAAATCATGCAAGGTGAAACAAGGGAGTTCTTAGTAGGTTTGATGTTAAGCGCAAAGTATGTCCAAACTGTGTGGTCACCCAGAAGAAGCCGTTCAAAGTGGGATAATGGTATTTTTCATAGTTGTATCATGGTGTGTCTAACATGTGGGAAAAAAATTTTCGATTCCCCCTGAGGCAGAGGCTATCACATGGTTTTTTAATGATTTGAAAAACCGTGTGACTAGTCATGCATAATTTCAAAATTAGATCCTTAAAATTTTTATCTAACATTTTTTCACCTCTTATATTCTTTTTCTTTCTCAAAATCGACCTTAAATTGAAATTTCTCCCTCAAAAGGCTATGGATCCCTTCCCCCATTGAATTGTACATGATCTGAAGTCATTTCATTGTGTTTTGAAGCCTGATTCCCTAGGCATTTCATCATTTTTTGTAGTTTTTCTTGGGTTTTCTTAGATCTACTTCCCTCTCTCTCTTGGTTTCTTAGATCAAGATTTATCTAGATAGATATAATGTTTTATATGAAATTCATGGTATTTTTTGTATTTTTTTGTTAGGGGAGGAGATATGTGGTGAGTTTTTGGAGATTCAACCCTTTTTTTGTGGGTGTTTTCATTTTATTTATTGTTTTCATCATAATTTCTAAGGTAGGTGGAATAACTCTCAACTCCAATTATTACAACTTGATGGATTAGTTTAAAATTGTTGAAATGGATTGAAATTAATTTTGAACATGACGTGAAAATCATTTCAGAAACCTTCGTTAGTTATGGTGTTTTGATTGGTTGAAATTGGTTGTGCAAAGTGATTTTTTCTTGATTTTCAAACATTGATTTTATAATATGACTTTTGATGGATTTACCAAAATTAATTGTTAAAATGGTTTTCAAAAAAAAGAATTGTTTTATTGAAATGGTGGAAATGGTTGTTCTAGAATTTGGAGTTTGGCATAATGGGTTGGTGTGTGTTAATGTGCATTCATCACAGACAAGGGTATGAAATTTCCCCCCTCATTTGTGGGAAAGATAAGCATAAGAACTTTACCACACAAAAATGGTGCATTAAGTGATGGCTTAGTGAATGGATGACTCACCAGCCACAAGTATAGGGAGTTCAATTTTTTATTCAAGTTTGGATGTGTGGATATGTGGAATAGAATTTGGTTATATGAAAATGGAACATTATGATATGGTTTTAAAGCATGGTTTGGTTACTTTCCTTGAAAATGAAATTTTTTTATGGAAACTTTTTTTGAAATGGAAATTCCATTATATTATGATATAATCTTTTTTAAAGTGTTTTATATAATATTTTTTATGAAAATGTGTGAACATGTTTTATCTTAGTGGTGTAATAAGGGAAGTAATTTGGGGAAAACCTATTGAATTTCATTACTCACCACCTCTTTGGCACATTGCTTCTTTTCCATATATTATTCATTAGGGAATAGAAGAAGGAAATGTATCACACTTCTTTAGTGGCGAATCATGATAATTGGGATGTAATTTTGAGTTGGAACATCATTCATGATGGGAGGTGTGTATTTTTTATTTGGAGTGTTCGGGTTTTGATGGTTTTGTATCCCACTATGTACATTGATATCAGTAGTATTCCTATATGGTACTCTATTTTAGTTTATTTTGATATCAATTTATTTACTTGGAGTTGTTACACATTTTTATCATGCATCATGCAGTGTTCTTTTGTTATGGCATGTTTGGTTGGGTGGTTTATTTCTAAAAGTGAAAATCATCCCCCAGTTTTATTGAAGCTCTCATTTTTTTCTAGATGTTATCACCTTGGGGATGTTCCTTTAGGACAAGTATAAATTCTACCTCAAATCAAGCCAATGATAATTGGTAAGATGTTATAAGTGGTATCATCTTGTTCACTTCTTGACTTGCAAGTGTTATTAGACTTGGTTGTTATTTGACTTCGTATTTTTTTCAGTCTAGGAGTTGACATTTAGTTTTGGTTATTTCATGAGTTGGGATGGTAGAAAGGTGTAGGATTGTCAAGACTTGAAATTGAGAGCATAAAAAGTTGTAGTTAACCTTTTTTATGATGAACATAAAGTAACCAAGTAGTATTTTACATATGTGTTTTGGAGACACTTATAGGATTTGGAATCTCTTTTTCGATGGTTTATCTAATGAGATGATCATGACATGCATTTTAGAAATGAATTCCCTCAAACACTGCATACATCATTTTAAGTAATGATTTATGATTTGCTGAAAATGTGTCGATTTTTTAAAAATGTAAGACTTATTTTTAAATTTTATATTTTAAATAGATCATGATTATGGTATTTGGAAAATAGTTTGATATTCAAAATCATGGTCAAATTTTCAAAAAAAATTAATGAGAAAAATTTTGAATTTTGGGAAAGCCTTATTGTAATAGATATGATGTGGTAGAATTTGAAATTGTTAAGACTTCGGTTGCTAGATTGTTAGACCCATGAAGTTTTTTACCTTTCTAGAAATGTAACCTAATAATAATCATAGAAACTAACTAGAAGAAACTATTTAGAATGTGGTTTCACCTAAGACACTTGTGAACCAACAGTTGGTTCAGTGGATCATAAAATCCTTCTAGTCTATGGATAGAGGGAGCTGACAGGACAAACCAAATCAAATGGATCACTTCGTCCAATACTATAAAAAGAATCTTACTATATTTCGAGGTGATTTAGAACTAGATATGGAAGAGGTGTGGATGAATAGGATGGATCAAATAATCTTTTTTCTTTGGCACACTAGAAGAGATAAAAGTTAAGCTAGCGACATATATACTGGAAGATAAAGCACACCAATGTTGGGATTTAGCTTTTCAGCTAAATTAGACCAAGGAATTGGTTGGGAGGATTAATAATAATTGTTTAACAAAAAATTATATCTTTATAAATTCCGAATTTCAAGAACAAAGAACTTATTCATATTAAAATACGATAGCCTTATAGTGACAAATTATGCTACTATATTTCTAAATTTAGTTCATTTACACCAAATGTTTATACAAGTGATACCTTAAAGGAACACATCTTATAAATGATTATGATGTAAGAGATTAACTGTAAGATATCTATGCTTTGTAACAAATTATATAGAGTTTTTAATAGAGAGATGGTGGTATAAAGTGAAATCACTAGTGTTATAGCTGGAGGAAGCATGTTGATAACAATGAGAAATGGTGGGAACTCTAATGATGGGAGAAAGCGGACAATAGACACTTATTTTTTTGGTATGAGAATAGATCAAAATCAGTTGGTTGGATCAGAAAATCTTCACCCAAAACCAAAGTTACATCCTAGATTATTTCAATATGGTTCATTCGACAAAATGAAGTGATAGTATATGATAAAACCTACAACATTCCACAAATGAAATTAGATGGGAAATATTTTGTGATAATGTCATTGTTCTCCATGTTCAGGTGTTGGTGACAATTATCATGTGTCAAAGACATCATATGATTCGACATGATGACAGTAGCATTAAAAATCTCATCAGAAGAACATATCTATCCATGATGATTCTAGGAATACCATGAATCTTCATCATGGGAAATCTAAATAGTGCAACAAGGAACATAGTTCTGTGAGCATGCAATTATATGGATATAAGAAGGTTATTGTGGATGATCAGTCTACTCCAAAGATGGTTATAGGTTTGATTCTTTTGATTTCTATCCTTATACATGATTTGTTTGATATGGCTTCATTTCATTTGTGTATTGCTTCTAATTCTCTTGATTTTCTTATTTTAAATGTTTAGATGATTCCTTCTATGCATAAAATTATAACGTTTCTTGGTCAAATAGAATTTTAATCCTTTTTGTGTATATCATGTTATATAATTGTGGATGTAATTGAGTTGATATGGGATTTATCTATTCTTGAGAAGGATGTCAATGAAATAATTCAGGTATGGATTGATTGCATGTATTAAAGGCTCGCATCAACTATTATACCTGAAGTGTCGGTTTTATGACTAAGGATGGTGTTGAGCACCATTTTAGGGGAGAATGGACTATAAAGGTTGGTGAAATGGGCTTGTTGGAACAATTAGTTTGAATTATCTTGTACCAATTTTCTACATTAACTTTGGCATCAATGTAAGAGATTGAGAATGTCAATTTTTTAGGAATATTTTATCAGTTTCTTGATTTTTTTCCTAATAATTTCTCTAGATTTCCACCCATAATATAATTGAAACTTATGATTGATATAATTCTAGGGAATATCCCTATTTATCATTAATATTATTGTATGAAACCAATATAATTTAGGGAATTTAAATTTTAGTTGGAATATTTTGAATGAAAAGGGTTCAGTCGGTCTTGTATGTGTCTGTGGGCAGTATCTGACTTGTTTGTGAAAAATATGGATAGAACTCTAATGATGTTTGTTGATTATGGTAATCATAAAAAAGTTATCATAAAGAATCGGTATACAATTATATATATTGATGACTTGTTCGATCAATTGAGGTGATCTTAATTGTTCTCTAAGATTGACATGTTCTCTCGATATCACCAATTACGAGTTCTGAAGGAGGACGTTTTGAAGATAGATTTAAGAAGTAGATGTGGCCATTATGAATATGTGGTGATACATTTAGTTATTAAAAATGCACCATAACTCTTTAAATAATTGATTAATTAGATATTTAAAAGATATCTAGATTCCTTTGTGGTGGTGTTTGTGGATAACATATGGGTGAATTCAAGGAAAAGGGTAGAGCTTGAGAAACACTTAACAATAGTGTTGGGAATTTTTAAATATCATCATCTATTTTTTAAATTATCAAAGTGTGATTTTTTTTATAGAAGAATTATGTTTCCATGGCCATGTAATTTTTGAAATAGGTGTTTCTGTAGATCCAGAAAAGATAAGGTTGTTATCTCTTGGAGACCACCAAAAAATGCCTTCATGATACATAGTTTCTTTATTCTAGTTAGTTATTATTGATTCTTTGTTCTTGATTTTTCAAAACTAGATTCACCTATGATAGTCGTTACAAGTAATAATTTTCTTTTCAATGTAATGATGATTGTCATAAGTCATTTAAAGAGCCTAAAGTTCTCCTTACATAATCACTTATCATGATTTTTTCAAAATAAGGATAGGGGTACATGGTGTGTTGTGATGATTCTGGATTACATTTGAGATGTCTTCTCATTCATAGAGACCATGTTGTTTCTTATGGATCAAGGAAATTATGTTTTCATAACAAGAACATCCCAACACATGATTTGGAGTTAGCTATTGTTGTCCATGCTTTAAGGACTAAGCATCATTATGTGATTGGTGAGAAATTTACTATGTTTACATACATAAGATATCGAAATGTATTTTCTAAAAATATTATTTGAACCTAAGACAAAGAATATGGAGGAATTATCTCCATTTGTGTGACTTTGATGTGATGTATACAATGGGTACAGGAAATACGGTGGAAGATGCATTAAGTAGAAAGTTATATGCTTAGTTGGGAAAAGAGGCCTCAGATCAATGTCATTTGATGTCAGTGATAGCATATATGAACATGGAATGGGAAGACTACGGTAATTTTGTGGTTTTGTTTCTTTTCTTTATAATATAGTGAATATGGAAAATGAAGCATAGATGACCAATTCAAAACATGTGGTGATGAGGTCAAATAAGAATAGTGGGGAACTCATTTAGGGATAGATGCTAGATCAAAGCTCGGTGTTGTGGTTTAGAAATTAGATGGTTGTACCAATGGACAGTCATGAACAAATTCTTCATACATACAACTATTCGAGATGGTTTGTTCATCCTAATATATAGAATATTTATAAGGAATTGAAAACATGATTTTTGAGGTTAGGTGTGAAAAGGAGAGTGGATGAGTTTTTTTAGATGTTTAACTTGTCAATAGTTTAAGGTAGGGAATTGTCAACCATTAGGTATATTGAAGTATCTACCTATTCCTTTTTGTAAATGGTAATATCTTTCTTGGTATTTTGTAGTAGTTCTCCCAGTAATGGTTTGAAAAAATGATTGCATATGGGTGATAGTGTATCATCTCACAAAGTCTATCCATTTCATCCCCATTCATGAATCTCATACGGTGGAGGACTTGTCAAAAAGCTAAATATGTGAAAAGGTAAAGAGTCTTGGTGTAATCGTATCAATTTTGGAAGATAGTAATTTGAGTTTTATTTCTTGTTTCTATATATCCATACAGAAATTCCTTGGAAAACTATTAACCATGTGTATGGTGTATAACCCTCAAATATATGGACAATCCAAACAAATGATAAAAACTATAGAAGACATGGTGTGGGCTTGGGTAATGGATTTTGGTGGATCATGGGGAGATCATGTACCCATGGTTGAGTTCTCATATAACAATAATTATTATGCCTCGATACATATGTATTCTTTTGAATCATTTTATGGACATCCTTGTTGTTATCCACTTCATTGGGGGGATCTAGGAGAAACTTCACTCGTTGGGTCAATCATTATCCAAGAGACAATGTAGAAGATTCAATGTTGGGGGGATCATTGTCAAGCATTGATACAAGGACATGGCTCAGAATCATCAAAAATCATATGTGAATCATCATCAATGGATGTTGTCATATGAGGTTAATGATCATATATTCTTTATAATATCTACATCTCTCTAGGTATCATTGTTTTGGGAATAAGGTGAAGATATCATCTCGATACAAAGACCATTTTGAGATACTTGAATAGGTTGGAGAGGTGGAATATCAATTGGAATTACCACCACAGATCCATGCGGATCATAATGTGCTTCATGTATCTCAGTAGAAAAAGTATCATCCTGATCCTGACCAGGTTATTTGATGGGATCATGTTGAATTATAGCCTCATGATTCATTTGTGAACATGCCGATTTAGGTTTTTGTTAGGAAAGGGAATTTCATGCATGGAAAAAGCACTGGTTTAGTCCATCATTTGAGGAAACATGATCAGATTCAAGAAGAGACATGGGAATTTGAGAAAGAAATAGTACGGTAATGTCCCAAACTCTTTTGGGACAATAGTGGTTTTCTACTTTCTATGGATGAAAATAATAATGGTGGGGAGAATGTATCACACTCAATTTACATTAAGTAACCTTTTATTTATGATTTTGAATTATGTAAAAAAAATTATGATGTTTGGTAGTTCTTAGAATACTCTTGGAATCTATTGAGGCATTTCTAATGGTGCGTAGTTTGTGGAATCCGTGAAAATTCTATAGGGAACTATTCTTGGTGAAACATGGGCGTCTAGGTAGTTTGACGGTTATAAGCATGGTTTTTCCAAACCACGTGGCCACCCAAGAGAAACTATGAAAGGAGGGACAATGTAATTTTTCATGTTTGCTGCATGTTTTTTCTAACAATGTGGGCCAACCAT
The DNA here is from genome assembly GCA_963277665.1 of Viscum album. Taxonomy (NCBI): domain Eukaryota; kingdom Viridiplantae; phylum Streptophyta; class Magnoliopsida; order Santalales; family Viscaceae; genus Viscum; species Viscum album. The sequence goes on along the minus strand of OY728145.1, from coordinate 1,229,136,374 downwards.
GTGACGTGCCCCTTGAGTTAGAGGCTGACACATGTTTAGCGCATATGTTTCCTAACTATGTGATCAACCATGCATGATTTAAAAAATAGATCCTTAAAAATTAGATCTAAAACTTGTTCAACTCCAACACATTTATTTTTCCTCAAATATAAACCTAACTCAATATCTCTCCCTCCCAGAGGTCATGGATCCCTTCCCCATAAAATTGGAAACAAGTTAGAGGAATTTCATGGTCAATTGAATCCTAATTCCTTTGTTAAGTCATCATTTATGGTAGTTTTCTTGTGTTTTCTTAGATATACATCCTCCTCTATTGATTTCTTAGATATACTTATTTTTAGATATATTTAAGGTTTTTAATTCAAATAATGATTAGTTTTTTCTTGGTTGATGTTAGGGGAGGAGGTCCAAGGTGGGTTTTTTGATATTCCACCCATTTTTGTGGATGTTTTCATGTCATTCTTCATTTCCATCATAATTTCTATGGTAAGTGCCTTCACTCTAAACTTTTATTATTATATTTTGAAGTATTAGATTCAAATTGTTCAAATTGATTTAAATTTATTATGAAGTTGATGTGAAAATCATGGTAGAATCCTTATTGAGTAATGGTTTGTGGATTTTTGGATATTTGTTGTGAAAAATGCTTTGTTTTCTCGATTATAAAATGTTGATTTTAAAATATGAATTTTTGGATTTATGAAAATATTTTTTTGAATATTTTTCATTAAAATAATAGTTTTATTGAAATGATTTAAATTGATGTTTTGATATTTTTATTTCACATAAAGGGTGGGTGTGTGTTCATGGCCATTCGATGTGGACAAGGGTTTGATGTTTATCTCATCATTTGTGGGATAGATAAGGGTAAAAAATTACCCCCATCAAAATGGTTCACTAAGTGAAAGATTGGTGAAAGGATGGCTCACCATTCATGATTATAGTGAGGTCCATGTTTCATGCATGGTTGGATATGTGGATATCTGGAATAGAAATTGGTTTTTTCCAAAATCAATCCTTAATATACATTATTAAATCTTGGTTTGGTTGCTTTATTTGAAAAATAGATTCTTTTGGAAAACCATTTTGATATATAAATTCTTGTATATTTTGATAAAAACTATTTTAAATTGTTTTATATAAATGTGCTAAAATGTTTTATCCTAGTGGAATAATTAGGTAAGTTATTTCGGGAAAACCTATTGAGTTTCTTTACTGACCTCTACATTTCGACATTGGTTCATTTTCATATATTATTCATCAGAATACATGAAAAGGTATAGAAGCAAACTACTTTAGTGGTGAATCATGATACTTGGGATGTATTTTGGAGTTAGATAATGCAGCATGTTGGGATCCTTGGAGTTTTTCACGAACCAAGCCTAGTTTCAATCTAGAACAACACCCGACCTGAATCATGGCATGACCAAAACGACATTCCCAATCACCACAGGCTTCAGACTAGTGCTTGGGTGTTAGAAATATTCTTTTCAAATTTTTTTCCCATTTTAATATGCATAAAAAACTTATATGAATAAACATCACAACATATAATAAGCATAAACAAATAGGGTACAACAATTTTCATATTTAGTGATTACAAATTTAACCAAACACAAAAGTAAAACAACAGAAAGGAAACAACAAGAAACACCAAAAACCTTCATGCAACATGATGTACATCACCCTAATGTGACCATATTCAACACCTGCATGTAGTGGAACTCTAGCACTGATATCAACCATCACCATGATACATCTTTCTTTTACTTAGGTCATACATAACAAATTATTAATACACCCAAAGGTGTATATAGGCTGTGATCTAAATCCCAGTAAGACTCCACCCAAACGAAAATATTACATGCTATAACATTATAGGTAAAATTAACATGCACATTCTTTTAAGAACATTTAAAACATTTAGGAAAAAAATTTAAAGGATACTTTCCCAAAAACACATTTAAAAAGGAAAACCATATTTCATAAATAATATTTCTTGAAATAAAATATTCACAATGTCTACCATGTGATTAGGGTTAGAACCAAATAACATAGGAGTTTTATCACAAGAAAACACCATGGGTAAATCCTTATAAGTAACTAGCACTTTATGGACCCTAGAAATATCATACATTGGTGATCAAAATCCATAACCTCAACTGGCAACAATCTTCTCATCCATGATCCACTAGATAGGATATCATCCAATGTTCTGGTGGCCTAACAATATTATCATGCATGACCCACTAAAAAGGATATCACCCAATGTTATAGTAGTCTACCACCATATCACATGTTTAGTTAGTGTTTTATTCATCAATCCTGTTAGACCAACCTAGGACTTATCCACCTCTGAATCAACTATCATACTATTTCATTCTTTAACTCCTAGGTACTAAGGATTTCCTCTTTGTGCTAATGTTAATTTTTACATATCACAAAAAATTTCACTTCCACAAATACATGCCAAGAATTATAATCACAAAACGAAATCTCAACTTTCACATTTCACATATTCCAAAACTATTTGAAAATATATTTATCTATATTTAAAAAAAATTTAAAATCCCTATGGTAATAGAAAACACAGTACCCATGTGTAATTCAATCATTTCTATGGGAAAAAATTCAAAATTCTCATTCATATAAAAAACATTCCTATTGCATGCTTCACAATTTTAAGATACATTAATGGTGAATAATAAGAAAACTAGCATGCATCAAAACCCATTTCTCATATAATGTTAACATCCAATACATTTTCACCTTAAATATATTTTAAAACACATTTCACACCATCCACACATGGATCTAAATATTTTCAAGAAACACCACAATAAAGAACACAATGAATAAATCCAAATTTCGTTAGAAAACCAATTTTTATCACATGGGAATCTCAAAACATTTCAAAAACATGTTTCTCACCATGAAAAAAATTCATAGAACAGATTCTAAATTTTTTGAGAGATATCTAAACTCATCAAAGAATGTAAAATCATGGAACCACCTACCTCTATATTTGAATCTTCTATAAATTAGTGTGAAATCGCAACCTCACCACCACAAGACCCTAGAAAGGAATGCTTTAACAAAAAATAAATATCTCACTCAACAAAACAAGATCTGACCCTCATTAGGTCAAATATACTACTGAAAAATAGAAACTCAAAGTGGGAGGAAGAGAAATCCTAAAAGAAGGAATAAACCACTTATGTGATGAATCTTTGAAGTTCCCACACTAAAACCACCAAAATAAAGGATTACAAGGGATACAAGAGACATAGAGTGAGGTTTCTAGGGATGGAGATATTTAATTGGGTGATAAAGGGAAGATTTTGGGTCAAATCCCAAGAGGAAACAACGGTAATTTTAATATTTTTAATGACCTAGGCATGATGCATGATTTTCCCACATGATTTTTTGGTTTTCCAAACCATGAAGAAACTGTGTGACCCTCACTATCCAAGAGGGATATGTCACATGATTATCATACATGGTTTTTCAATCTATGCTATAACTATGTGATAACCACTATCTAAAAACAAAATTTTTTGCACTTTGTCCTAGGAATGGGCACACGATTACCCTAACCATGCGTAAACTATGTGCCACCTATGGTCAAGACCAAATTCATCATTTTCACAAACATTTCATGGGTAACTAAATGGAAATTATAATTATATAAATTAACATAAGAAATACCTAATAAATAATAATACTAATGTGACAATTCTCCCAACCATGAAAACCTTTCATCCCTGGAATGTCAATTCGATGCTTGATCAGAGAACAAAAACAGATACTCATTCTCAATCTAAGACCTCATCTCCTAGGTTTAATGAACATCATTTCCATTCTTCAAATAATATTTGACCAATATAGTAGTATTCTCACAAAGCACTTTTTATGTAGAATCCACAACCCACACTGTATACTTAGACAGAGAAATCATGTTGCAATTCTAACTCACTCCAATTCAACACATGAGACGGATCTAGGTTATAATTTTTTAATTGGAAAACACAGTTGATGTCATGTATTGATTACAACTAATATGGATAGGTTAACATATATTCCATATTACTTATCCACTTAGTAATCACAAATGGTTTGATTACCCTTGTTTTAGCTTCAGATACTTACCCAAACAACGATAAACTAAGAGAGGTTCTCCATTAAAGAACACCTAGTCACCCACTAAAAACTTCTAATCTTGATTAATTTGAGGGTATAAGACTTATGATGACTCTGAGAAATCAATAAATACTTCTTAATAAACATTACTTTATCATAAGTCTCTTACAAAAGGTTCGGTCCCAATAATTAGGTCTCACCAACGTCATCCCAACACAAGGTGTACCGACACAGCCGACCATAGAGTGATTCAAAAGGAACAATTAAAATCGAAGAACATTATTTTTTATTATAGGATAACTCAACCAATACCAAATGGACATGCCACGAACAAACAAAATCGGACACACATGTCAGGAGCATGTCTTCCAAAATCTAAATCACCATCTCTGTCTAACCATCTGTTTGAGGATGGTATTCCATGCTCAACATGAACTATTATCTCATTGCCTTTAAAAGTTATTTACAAAACCAAGAGGTAAAATGGGGTTCTATATCCAAAACAATATCTACTGGAAGACCATAAAGCCTCACACCCTCCTAAACATATAATTGGCCCAAATCATCCACATTGGTTGAATCTCTAATCAGAATGAAATGGGATGACTTAGTCCAACAATCAATCACTACACAAATGGAATTCCATCCTCTAGGTGTACAAGGATAGATGAAAATAGTTTCCCTAATATCGTTCCACACTTCCAAGTAGGAATGGACAATGGCTTAATCAAATCATAGTGCCTTCACCATTTTTCTTTAACCTACTAAAATTTATAACACTCCAATACAAAATCATGAATATCCCACCTCACTATTGGCTACCAGAACAACCAATGAAAAACATAATACATCATGGTAATACCAAGATGAATGACTCACTAGGACCAGTGGCTATCCAACAAAACCACCTTCCTCAACAACTACAAAAACACCAAGTGACCCTTGAAGCAGAAGAATATCCTGGGAGACAGTGACCAATCACATAGTGTATCCTTTCCCTGAAGAAGTTTTATCGAACACTAGCCCAAACCATCACTCAGATGCTATTGAAAATTCAATTATTAAAGAGAATGCATCATATGAACAGTATCCACAAATTCATCTACACTATAATCCTTTGTTGTCTTTTCAATGTGAGAAAAGAGACCCATCAAGTCCCACTCATCATTATAATTCTTTAATGCATGTATTGTGACTTTTCGGCTCAAATCATCTGCCACTACATTTTTTATTACCTAGGGTATAGACGATATCAAAATTGAACCCCTAAAGATACTCAACCCAATGATGTTTCCTTTAATTCATATCATTTTTTGGTCATAATGTATTCTAAACTTTTATGACCTGATTAATCCAAAAACTGTCCCCGAGAAGATAATTATTCCATGTCTTCAAGGAATGGATCACTGCCATTAACTCTAGGTTATGGGTTGGGTAATTCCTTTCATGTGGTTGGAGTTTTCATGAACCATAAGCCACCACATGATCATCCTGCATTATTAAACACCCAAGACCCACACCAAAGATTTCAAAATAGAACAAATAATCTTTTCTAGATTCTAGAAAAATCAAAATAGGTGTTGTGGTCATCCACTGCTTAAGATTATTAAAGTAGTCCTGACAATATGGAATCCTTTTGAACTTTTCCCCTTTTGGGGTATTCACTATCATGGATGAAGAAAGATCGTAGAAATCCTAAATGAACCGCCAGTAGTACACTACAATGCCCAAAATGATCTTGATATTGAAGATATTATTCAGCTGCTCCCATGACATAACTTCACTAATCATATTTGAGTCCACCAAAACCCCTCATTATGATATCACATTACTCAAACACTATGCCTAAATGATCCAGAAGTTGAACATAGAAAACATGACATGGAGAAGATGATTCCTAAGAGTTCTAATCATGATCCACAAATGATGCTCATTCTCTTCTCTAGATTAAGAATAGAGCAGGATGTCGTCAACAGATTCAATGAAAATGGAATTGAGATACTGATGGAACACACTATTCATGATATCCATAAAGAATATTGGGTAATTTTTCAAAACTAAAGGCTTCAGAAAATACTCAAAATGGATTCACCTTCTTTGGAATGTTATTTTTGGAACATCCACCTCTCGGACTCTAACTTGATAATACCTGAAATGCATATTAATCTTATAGAACCACCTTTCCCCATTATGTTTATTGAAAAAGTAATCATACAAGGCATGGGGTACTTATTCTTGACTGTAACATTATTATTATTTTGGTAATCGATTCCCAACCAAATAGATCCATCGTCCTTTTTAGAAAAAATCCATGTGGTGGCCCATGTTGAGACGCTCGGGTTAATGAATCATTTGGGTTAAAAATATTCTATATGTACCATTAATATACTCCACTAGGTGGGGTCCATATGGCATGAGGGAAGATATATCGTCTATGTTCTTGGAACTAGATCAATATATAGCCTCGCAACCCACTCCAAAAGAAATCCAAAAAATACTCTAAAAACCCACTTGGGAACTCTTCCACCACATAAGGTAATACAACTTCAGAAAAATTATCACCATATTCCATCATGAGTGATGAGATATGATAATCAAGGTTTCCCATATTTGAAATCATATTTCCATCACAACCTGAATGAGGATACCATTCTCCTCAAAAAAAACTAAGGTGCTACAATCAAGTTCCAAAAAACTCACTTGTCGCCTGTAAAAATTGATTTTTACCAAGAAATGCACCATCCAATTGATACCAAGGATATCACCAAACAGGTCCATCTCTAAAACCATAAATTCCAATTATAACATGACCCCTAACATGGTGATTGCACAATATAGACACCTAAAACCCTTCTCTCACTTCTTTCCACGTGGTGTTACCAACTCCATCGCATATGACATAAGCTTAGTTGTAAACATTAACACATCAATAATGAAAGAATAAATTAAAGAAACTGAAGTACCAATATCGAATAGAATGATAGCTCATGATGATGTAATAATAATGGTACCATGAACTATTACAGGCCTTGTGTCTGATTCCACTGGTGCTTGATCCACCTCATCAAGTTTCCCCATATCAGACTGATCTTGAGAGAGACCACTAGCTTGCAGCTCTTCCCTAAACTGACTCTAACCAGATAATGAACCAAACCTACATCCATTATATTTGAACTAAGAACCCATTGTCCTAGATGATTCTAACTGAGTGGACATGCCTTTAGCATCCACATATCCTAAACCACTCTAGTATCGTCTGACCATTCTACAAAAATATTACAAGTGCCCCATGATACCACATTCCTTAAAATTTATGGGTTGAAATGAACATGCAAGATGTGTGTTCCTTGGATTCCCACACGGTTGGCATACAACCATACCAACATTGGATGCCATAGAAGAATATATTCTAGAAGGATGACCTGATCTACTACCTCATTTCTTTCCTCACTCACATTGCTTACTCTTCTTATCTAACAAACTACCACTACCCATAATATACACAGCCCTAAAAACCCATACTTGCTTCCATGGTCAATTTCTAAAATCATGGCATGATCAACCACCTCATCATATGTCTTTATCTTGAAAAATAAAACTTGAGATTAGAATTATGGGAACTACCCCCTCTTGAAATTATGAGCTTTTATATATTCATTGGAAATTATCTCAGGTGTGTACTAGAATAACTCTATAAAGTGATTAGCATACACCATCATAGACCATTCTCACTGGGTGTGCTCTATAAACTCATAGGATATAGTGAAGGTGAAAAATTCAGGACTATAGTGGTCATTGAAGACTACCTTGAAATATTTCTAAATATTCTTTTCATGGTATCCATCATTCACAACTAAGTCCCACCACTTATGATAGGGACTTTCAAACATAAATGTGGAACATTTCACCTTGACTTCTTCATGAGTACCCAAAAAAATCAAACATCCTTTCTCTCTTATCAAGAAAATCTTCTTCCTCCTAAGGTTCCTCAATACCCCGGAGAGTATGAGGATTTTTCTTGAGGATATCATGAGATTTTACTTTATCTGAACCTGATTCGACTTCTGTTACCTGACCAGGATCATAGCAAGATCCTTGACCCAAATCATGGAAAACCTAAATCATGGATTCCACTAAACTCTTGTCAACTGGTGTGGGATAACTCTCTCCAACCTCTTCCCATGGCTACGTAGGATATTTTCAAGGAGGACTATTACTACAATAAGCAACTAAAGGAAAACTATCAATACAACCATTCTGAAAATTTTAAACAATAACAATGTATCTCAAACACTTCTATAAATAATAAAAAACCAAATCCAACATCTTAAAAATAATGACCAGCTACTCCACCTCTACATAGTGTCCATATATTGTCTATAGCATGTGTGTCTCACCCGGAGGAGAAGTAAACTCAAATCCAAACACCCCGTTGTGACTTGAGTCCTATGAGGAGGTGTGTTGGGAAGGCTCCTTACTCAGAACAAGAACACCATGAATCAAAAATTTATAGCTCTAGTCTATCCAGAATCATCCCAAATAACTAGACCCAAAAATAAAAAAACATGGATCTAATACCATTTTGTGAAAAACCAATCTGGTATTCCATCTAACGCGACACCTGGACCGATTCATGGAATGGCCCAAAAGTCATTCGTGATCCTCACTAGGTGGAAACTAGTGTTGGGGTATCAGTAATATTCTTTGGCAATGATTTCTCACATTTGAATAAGATTAAACAACTGAAAGAAATAAACATCACAATATATAATAACAGTACTACAAAACATGCATTTAATAGTGCTGATAATTATCAGTAGTAGTAAAAAATGCTGATAAATGACATCTTTATCAGTGCTAAAGATAGCAATAATAAATTTAACACTTTGTCAAAGCATTTTTTAGCTTTAATAAAGGGTCACTTTATCATCACATTATTTTTAGTATTGATAAAGGGTACCCTTTATCAGTGCTTTATTTTTAGAAATCATAATGGAATCTCTTATCAGGGATTTTTAGCGCTGATTCATGTCTGAATAAATAAAAATAATAAATAAAAAAACTTATTTTATTAAAAATAATATTACAAATTTTTAAAATTAAATAATTTTTAATAAAAATAAATAGATTGATTATACTATATATAAATTTTATATACTAATAAATAGAATTCCTTAAATATATAGATATATGAAAAATTAAAATTAAACGATTTTAAATTAAAAATCAATAAGTTGATAAAAATATTAAACATTTTATTAATTGAATTGTTATTGACAATGTTAGTAAATAACATATATTAAATATATAGACATATATTAATGTATATATATATATATGATTTATAGAAATATAAAATTTTATTTTTGCTTTACCTTAAATAGTAATATATTTAGTGAAGAATGGTTTATAATTAAAAATTATTATGAGAAAAATACTAACTAATTGCGTCCAGTAATGGATATAATTGAATGTCATTCAATTTTTAGATTAATAACTGATAGAGAAAACATATTATATTGATTTATTATATATGTAATTAATGCGTATTTATATACATACAAACACACACAAATATATTTTTTAAATTTAATCAAATTATATGATTATATATATACTATGTTTTAATATTTTCAATATGTATTGATTATTATTTCAATATATATCTATTTTTGAATGATTTATATAATCAAACATATCCATGTTTTTAATATATTATACTCATTTTTAAGTAATCAATTTCACTCATTTTTAATATGCATGACGTTAAGATTAAATATTCATTAATAATGTTGAAAATCCATTTGTAAAAAATATTTATAAATAATTATATTTATTAATGTATATTTAAAATTTTTATATATTTTATAATTATAAAAGAAATATTATTTTTTAAAAAATTATTTATATAATTATTAATAAATAATTATAAAATTATAATAAATTTATTTACATAATGATTATATTTACAAAGTATATATATATATATCAATATATAAATATATATAAGGATATAAATAATGTTTTTTTAAATATATATATAATTATAAATAAATATTTATTTATTCAAAAACTTATAAAATTATTATTTAATAAAAAGTATTATTATAAGTATTATAAATATATATTAATTAAACTTTTATATATAATTATTATTATTTTGAAAGTATTATAAGTATTTATTAGCACTATTTTAGCACTGATAAATCTTTATATTCAATAGCGCTAAAAACCACTGATAAAGATTCATTTTATCATCACTTATTAACTTAGAATTGATGAAAGGTATCTTTATCTGTCCTTTTTTTGAAGTGCTAATAAAGTTTTTATGGTCTATTTTATGGACACTAATTATCATGAACATGTCCTTGTTATTCCAAACTTCCTATAGAAGTGACCAGCTACCATCACTACTTGCTATCCAATCCAAGATCAATTCAAGGCCAGATTCAAAGTTCCAACTATTCCAAGGCTCAAATTCATGTCTCAAGCGATTCAAGGGTTTAAAGAAACCACAAATCTAAAGAAATCCTAGTTTATTTATATATCTAATTTCCCTTGGTTATCCACTGAACCTTCTCATCCTACATCTGTGAATTCCAAAAAGTCTAGTTGCATTATCCAATAATGAAACAACCCAATGTTCATTATATTTTAGATATATTGAAGTACCTTCTTTCTTAATATCATGTGGGTCTTTTAGGATAACATAGGTTTTGTGTGGCTTGAAATATGTCAAACCCAAAGTTGGTTCATTTTGTTGTGAGGTATAATAGGCTACCAATACCTATATAATAGGTCATATACCACTTAAATCATAAAATTATTAGAAATTCATTCATATAGCAGTTTTTGTTGTCATTGGAAGGGACTATTACATTACAAATAATTTGGAAGTTGAAATATCTGACATCATTTGGTTTTTATATTTTTTTATGCAACAATTATTATTGATAGGGTTAAGTGAGGAAAAATATAAATATAGGTTTATCCTCTTCTATTTCAAATGTAATTCAAGAATTTGCTTCCAAAAAATTTTTAATGAAATATATGAAACATAGGAAAAAATATATAGTGTTTTTTCATGAATTGTTTTCCCAGGATAATGGGTATTGAAATATGGTGTAAAATTAACAGATTTTTTTAGGATGTAGGTGAAATATTTCGTGAGGCTTGAGATCGATTTAGGGGTCACATATGAAATGTAATAATCAAATGATTATAATGAATCTATAAAATTGGATGAGAAAAATATTTATATATGTTTTATTTTTTGCCTTATTTATTTAACTACTTCTTAAAAATACTATGTTTTTAGTCTTTATTTTTGAAATATTTCAATTTGAATTTAAATAACATGAATTAAATGAAATAAAAATAAAAATCAAAGAGGTTTAAGGTTCTATAATCCTTGGACTATAATATATAGGGAAAACTGATTTTGAGATAAAATTTGATTGATATTTTGAGTTTGGTTGCTAAAATATAGTCAAAAAATAAACCATTGGACCAAGTAATTTCCTAGGAAAAACATCAGAATCATGATGTTTTAAGAAACAAAATACTGATTCATTACATGGTGCAGAAGAAGATTACATTGTTGATATAATTTATTTTTCTCAATTGTTCAGGATTGATCAAAAAATTCCTAAATTTGATATTTTCATTGAAAAGTAACGTAAGTTATGAGAAAAGTTTTTTATTATTTAAAATTTAAAGAATATTTTAAATCACTTAAGAATAAATATTATACCACTAGATTTAAATAATTTTTTTAAAATAATATAATAAAACTTGTTTATGTAAAATTAATAAATATTTTTTAATTGAATATATTTTTTTAAAATAAATAATATTTTTATTGGATAAAATAATTACACCCTTAGAATCCCACATCAAGTCAACTTTATTAGTTTGTATTTAATAATTTAGTAAAATTCTATGTTCACTGTGGATTCTTAATTCTATTGAATATTATGGTTTACTAACATAAAGTTAAATCCATTATTTTTACTTCTAGTGGTAATATGATTCCACACAGATTTGGCCATCTCAATAACATGACATAGAAAATGTTTCATTACAGTACATTACCATGACTTTTTATGTTAAGGGTTTTATAGAATTAGGAAAAACAATTAACTAAATAACTCATGTATTTTGAAACTAATGGACATTTTTTGAAACAATATATGAAACAACATGATCCATTGTAAGCCTTCATTATTCTTATTCATATAAACCTCATGAAGTCACATTGTTCTTATTAATATCAAGCTTCTCATGCATAAATTTGATCCAACAGTCATCCTTGTTATCCTCTACGAATGATTTAGTCTCTACTTTGAAAAAAGAGGTCTTTTGTATAGTCTTACTCCTTGAAGTTTTCATTAAATCATTCAGATCACCAGTGACATTTTATTCATTGATTTCGTCCTAACATGTATTTCTTATAGATGATAAATATATATCCATCTTTGAAATGATAACCCAGTCATTAATAATTCTTATAAATCACTTCATTTCATTCATATCACATCTAATAAATACTACATATGTTTTACTTTAGTACTTCTAAAAAAATCGTTCTTTAAGATTTCCTATTAGTTCCACCCTTGTGAATATCTGATTACCATCCATGTAATTCTCACAAATGGGAGACATTCATATTTGAAATTGAATATCTTAAGGGTATTTAATTATTTATTATAAAAAAATAATATTTTATAAACATAATAGTATATCTTTACTTTATCTCAGACGATTCAATGATTCAATCCAATGTATCTTATTTTCTCATCATCCTCCTCACTCATTGATTTATTGTTTGGCAAGCTCAATTTGTGTTTTTATCATCATTATTAAATTAAGGTCGGTATATCCCTGTGATCAATAATTTTTTCACAGAAAAATCATTATCCATATAGTTAATTTCATGTTTCATATTTCTGTTTAATTAATTTATTTTTAGAGTTACTCAAATTATAATTGTTTTCTTATATAATACCATTATTTTGTTCACGTTAGAGTGGTTTTTTCAAATCCTCACATGATCATGAAGAATTAGACTTAGATCCAAAAACTAAAATAATGAAAAAAAATAAATGTTTAAAGAATGCATATAACCATAATGAAAATGTGAATTACTACTTCTTACTTATTTAATTCTTTAATCATTTTATCTGTTATTCTTAAGTTAATTTCCTTATAATTTTTATCTAATTATTATTATTATTTTATAAATATTTTTAGAAGTCATATTTTGCATTAAAATATCTAAAAAAATCCATAAAATAGATAAAATGAATATTTATGCCAATGTTACCACATTTTCTATTTTCATATCCTTTCTTTGTCAAATTTCCAGCACTGTATATTGATTCGATGTTATTAACAGAAAAAACCATTCTCATTATTGGAAGCCTTTTCTCTTCTGATTCTCAATAATGAGAATGGTTTTTTTGGATAAAAACATATATTCAATGTGCATTGTTAGAAGTTTTATATATAAATACAATGGAGATTCATTAACATTATCATTTAGGATTGTTTTGAGAATTTGGAATATGTAGGAATCACCCACACCTCAATCTGACACATGGTGTAACTAGTATTATTCAATGTGTGTATTTATAATTAAAATTGAAATTAATTTTAGTAAAAAAGATAAATGACATACCCAAACACAAAAAAAACATATTTTGATTATTTTTATACCTTAGGTAAATTATCCATACATCATTTGAGATGTGTATAAATCATCCACGCCTCAATTTGATGCATTGTGTGACTGTTATGACTCAATGTGTCTATTATCAGATTAAATTCATTAGATTAGTTTGAAAAATGTAACTCACCGAAAAAAATAAAACACAATAAAATTTTATTTTTAATTTAGGAAATTTATTCAAAAGTCGTTTTTTACATGTAGGAATCAGTCTCATTTCAAACTGATACAATATGTGATCTGTATAGTTCAAAGTTCTTGTTTCTAGTTTAAAATTACATTTTAGTAAAAAAAACTAGTGATATACTCAAAACAAATAAAATTCATTCATGTTGTTTTGATACATTAGGAGAATGATCCATACATAATTTCAGATGTGTAAGAATCATTTTTATCTTAATCTAATGCACATTGTGACCGGTATGACTCCAAGTTCATCTTTTAATTTAAAAATGAAATAAATTTTAATAAAAAAAGGGCAACTGACCTACTCAAAACTGACCAAACGTATTCATATTGTTTTGATTATTTAAGAACACTATTCATAAGTCATTTGAGACATGTAGGAATCAATTGAACCTCAATCTGATGCATTTTGTTGCTAGGTTGACTCAAAGTGTGTCTTTTTATTTAAAAATGTTATCAATTTTAATAAAAAGAACAATTGAACTTATAAAAATCAAGACTATACATTTATAATATTTTGATACTTTTATAAAAATTTTATAAGTCATTTGTGACTTTTAGGAATCAGCCTCACCTTAATCAGATACACGATGTGTTTGATATGACTCAATGCGCCCGTTATTAGTTCAATATTGGGTGTTTAATTCTAAAATTGTCACCCATTTAAAACTGAGCAAACACACTACAATTTTAATTATAATTTAGGAAATTGACACATAAGTCATTTGTGAGGGGTATTAATTGGTCTCAGATCAAATCGGTACATGATGTGGTCAATATGAGGCAACATATGGGTTTCTAGTTTAAAAGGACATTTTAGTAATAGAGATATGTGACCTAAACAAAACCAAGTAAACACATTAATATTTCTTTGATACATCATAAAACTGATCCATAAGCCATTTGGGACATCTAATAATCATCCACACATCTATATGATGCATGGTGTGACCGATATAGCTCAAATTATGTCTTTTCATTTAAAATTGAAATCAATTTTTATAAAAAGAACAACTCAACTACTCAAAATCAAAAAAACTCATTCTAATTGAATTGATAAATTAATAAAAAGATCCTTAATTAATTTTTTATGTGTAGGAATTAGACACAACTCAATTTAATACATGATATGTCTGATATGACTCAATGTGTCCTTTATGAGTTTAAAATTAACATTTTATTTCAAAAAAAAATCACCCACTGAAAAACATGAAATCATTCTTGTATTATCTTTATAATTTAAGAAAGTGATTCATAAGTTATTATTAGGTATAGAAATTGGTATCACATAAAACCAAAACATGTTGTGATAGGTATGATCCAATGTATATGTTTCCACTTTAAAATTCCATTTTAGTGGAAAAAAACAAGTGACATACACAAAACTAAGAAAAAACATTCTGATTATTATGGTACTTTAGTAAAATGATATATAAGTCATTTGAGACGTGTATAAATCAACTACACCTCAATCTAATGCATGGTGTGACCGTAATGACTCCAAGTTCATTACTTCAATATATAAGTGTCATTTTAGTGTAACACACACATCACATCGGAAAAACAGAGAAAAAGATCCTAGATTGTTTTCTATTCATTTAAATTATATATTTGTAATTGGTTTCTCTTATTTTATGGTTTATTTGGTGTTCCTGTGTGATGTAACAACACTTTGTAGTGGTGCTTTAGTTTGGGGTAACAACACACTATAATATTCCCCTTTATCATTTCTTTTGTATTGATGGTAAACACTCAATCTTTTAATATTTCTTCAGTAATTAGTTATTAAATAGATCTGATGAAGTCCATTTTTAGCACTATTAAATGGCTATTTTTTTAATACATATGCATTTTTAAAAATTTTACAATAATTTTTCTATTTAAATTTTACAATATTTAAAAAACCCAAAAGTACAATAAAGGAAGGTGAACAAAAAACTATCCCAAAAATCTCCATGAAACATGACATACATCAACCTCATGTAATGACACTTATTTTCCCAGTTGTTTTTAAATTACTGGGAAAATTCTGAGACAAGTCACTAAGACGACATGTGATTCTGTGGCCCAGTGTGACCGAAATTGTTTTTCAATAGATGTTATGTTTTTATATAGTGTGTGTGAGTTGTTTTATTGAATAAGTGGAATAACTATTAAATGGATGCCCATATCACAAATCTGAGGGAAACAATGTATTCAGGATGGTGGGTTTACCTGAGGAGCGAATTAACTTCAGTCGGTGTGGGCCCCAAGTGAGAAAACCAAAAAATGGCATAACCAAAAATAAAATTATTAAATAAAATTAATTTATTTTTCAAATCCTTACTGAAAATGAATAGTGACTCAAATAGAAAATCCATGACCACCTTTGAGATCATGAGGGGATTCTTTCCTTAGGTGTAGCCTAACATTTGCTGGCACGGGCCAACAATTGAATGTAGTTTTTGGGACGTGATCATAAATATAATAATTACATTAATATTATTATGTTTTCCAATCCTATAACTCATAAACAGTACATCGAATTAGAAATCTGAGAGTACTGTTGAGATTCTGAGGGTGTTCTTTCCTTAGGGGGCATAATTTCCATCAGTGTGGGTCAAGGTAAAATTTAATTTTTAGGAATTTAAAAGAAAAATAAAATTGACATAATAAAGTTTATTTTATTCAAAAATACTTCATTGAGATGCCACGACAAGGAAAATGATTCATTTTTTAAATGAAATAGTATAATGATGAGGTGACTCACCATAAAAAAATGTTGAAATGTGTTTCATAAATTAATATCATAACATGGATGCGGGATCATTTCAACGACCTTGGAGTTTTTCTTAGATACATGGGATGATTTTCACCAACAAATGATGATCGATGATGAACAATATTCTTCCCTTCCTCCTCCTTCAAAAGATCAGCAATGATGATGACGGATCAAATGATCACCAGAAATAAGAGTGTACTATAGATCAAGGATCGATGAATGATGAAGGATCAATGGACAGATTCGGATCAGATATCAGTGGATTTATGAATGATAAAAATAGGTTTCACCCTATGTTAGTGATTGATCCAAACCCAGGTAGGTATTTTTTACTATGTGATTCGATTTCCCCTTTCTCTCTTTTTAAATGATGAACATTGATCAACCCAAAAACATGTTGATTTGTGGTTCTTTCGTTCATGTGGGGTGGATTGTTTATTGAGGGGCATTAAAGGTTATAAACATGGTTTTTATTATTTTCCCATTAATTCTAACAAAGATAATGAAATCCAAACAAACAAGGCCAATGTCTATCCCTTGATTGATCTTGGTGTTTTTCTTATCCTCGTTCTTACATTCATCACTGACGGACCCACATGGTCACGTCGGACTTTACTGGGTAAGACTTGAGCATGACCAGACCCCTAGATCAATAGAGGGATGATTTGGAGCCTAGGTAGGGAGAGATAATGACACGAGGACTCCAGAACACCTTCCATATTGAAGAACGAACCCCTAATATCTGGTGGCCCACATATGAAACTGTCGGTGGCAGTACGTGACGGTGGCCACATATGGGGGACAACATGCACCAGCTACACACTGCAGTGGAATAGGAGGAAAATGACTATGCCATGGGTGGATGCATATGGATGTCATAGTCTAGCTGGACTGTGATGGCGACCTGTGGCAACAACCACAGGTAGGACGCGCTGCCCGCCATGTCCCTAGTGGATCAGACTAGCCCACTCAAGTAGGCTAAGATGTTCATCCAAGCCAATTCAGACCCAGCTAGTCCAGGCTAGGCCTAATGATCCAGGTTTCCCCTCTGGGTTGGGTTGGGTTGAGTTAGTCTAAGAGGGTAAGACTGGAGCCAGACCCAACCGACCTCTATTCAGTAAAATGGGCATAACTTTTATACTGAACATCCAATTTATGAGACATTTTTGGAATTGAAACCCTCATGATGAGGCGGTCCTTTTGGTAAACAATAAATAGAAATTTTTGGAAGTTAAAATATTACTTATGGATTGAGGAGTAGATTTTACTGTAATCATGTGCACTATGAGCGGGAATCCTAAAACTGGTTATGATGAGAAGGATGTGATGTGCGGACCTCAATGGCTTAGCAGACCTCAGTGACATGCAGACTTCATTGTCTTAGAATACCTCACTAACATGTAGTCCTCAATAGCCTAGCAGACCTTAGTGAGGAGCAGACCTATGTGTACAAGCAGACATCAGTGACGTGTAGACCTCAACAGGCCATCAGACTTTAGTAACAAGGGGGCCTTAGTGGCCTAGGAGACCACAATGATGTGTATACCTTAGTGGCCCAGTAGACCACAGTGATATTCAAACCTCAGTGGCCCAACAAACCTCAGCGATGTTTGGACCTCAGGGGCTTAGCAGACCTCAGTGAAGAGCACACCTCGGTGACCCAGCAGACCTCAGGGACATGCAGACCTCAGTGGCCCAACAGACCTCAGTGACGAGCAGACCTCTATGTCACAAAAATATATAGTAACTCATCATGTATGAGTCCCTAAATAGTACAAGTTTTTCACCATTACAAATTATAGTCCTTCTTTCTATACTTTAGTTCAAACTTATGTGACCTGACTCTAGTGACTCTATTGACTATCTTTATTAGAGGATACGCTTCGTGTACATCCTTGGTAGTGTGATTTGTATATTGCTTTGTGGTAGACCTTTTTGGTCTTGTGTCCCTAGTGAGTATTTTTTTACTCACCCCTGCATGTACTTTTCCCACACATGGCATGTCTTGTGAATAATATAGACTTTTTAATGGTTTCCATGGTGTATCGGTGCTTGGCGGTGCATAGAGTGACCCAAAAGATAAGAATTTCTTCTGCATTTTCAGAGAGATGTTTATGTACCTACCCTTTGGTAGGGTTTTCTATAGATGAGTTCTAGAGACTTGTACTTTTACTTTTATTATTCATTTGGTCCTGTATTCTAGCCTCATTTACCTTATTTTTTCTACTATCATACCTTGTGTTTTTTTTCTTACATTTTTCACCATCCAACATTTATGGCTTGGAGTTTTGTGTGTGTGTATAGGCACATAGGAAAATGCCTCCCATTTATTTGTGATATTCATACTCGGTGCTAGTCGTTATCCCCTGGCCTATGGGAGGCCGGATTAGGGTTGTCATGGAATGGGCCCTGGGGGATGGGTCATGAATGAGTAGTATCAGAGGAGTTCATTTCTATGTTAAGAACCCAGAGTATATGAGTTTGTTTTGGGGTAATAATGTTTTGTGTTTTGATTTTGGATTTCATGCCAGTGAATCCAGTGTTGGTACGGCGACTGATGTATCCATACACCAAGACCCTGGATTCTTCTTTTCCACTCAGTACATGAAAACACTATTTTTATGGAGAAAAACTATAGTACTTTTATCATATAGGTATGGGTTGAGTTTTCCATGCACTCTTTGAGTCAACTCACTAGGTATACTCTATTGATCATGGTACATCTTGTTTTGTATCAAGATTCTCCAATGTAGACATCCAACCAGGATTCCACTTCATGATCATGGGGATAGTCATTGGAGTGATGTGATTGGAACATGGGTTCATACCAAATACATCACCACCGTGTGGTATACCATCTATACCACCACCTGTGGAGTAGCACATGGTACTTGTAGTACCAGCGGATGAGATTCTTAGGCTGATCACACTTCATGAGTTTCAGTGATAGAGACCCCTTAGTTCCTAAGGATAGCTCGACTCACAAGTAGATCAGGACTGTCTTGAGGTGGTGACCAATTTTTCCATCTAGTTAGAACACCATTAGATTAGATGTTGGTCATGGTAGTGAGCCTTCAACTAGATTTAGTAGGGCAATGGCGGAGTTTAGATTACCCATCCTTATGATGAGTTGAATCATTCATTAATAGGTCTTGGGAATAATTCTCAGAGAAGGGTCTATCACCATGAAAACTAAATACTATGTGTGCGTAAGAGTTTCTACAGCTTCGGTAGGATGACATGTCCATAGCTGATTATTCATAGAGGCATACCGACATTTCTAGGAACTCGACTAATATGATATGACTAGTGGTTCAGGGATCGGACCTCCATGTAATGTTTGTTTAGGCACATGTGATCCAAGACTTTTTTCTATGCATCCCTACTTCTTCTAGGATTCTAGAGAGAACCTTTGTGGTTGAAAGTCTTTTGGCTGAGAAAATACAGCTAGTGGATGTTAGATCTGGGCAATCAGGAAGCTGAAATCAGTATCATCGATTTGGACATGTGAGATGTTCCAAGAAGAGGTCCTATGATAGGTGATCTACAGCACATGGATCATTTGGTGAGTCCATCCAGTATAAGAAGAGGTAATTATTTTCAAAGGATGGCATGGGACATCTCGCTAGAGGTTGTCCAGCCCGTTGTGCTGATAGTGAAATGGTGGATGGGCCACTGGGGAAGAGACATTGATAGGAAAAGATAAATTTTTAGGATGAATGATGTGGAAGAGGATATAGGAGAGTAGTAGGAGGTGGTATACATTTCGAGATATTACATCCACCTCCCCCAATGTGGTCCACACCCGGCTCAGGTAGCTAGAGGACAAGAGAAGGGAGTAGCTACTTGTGGTCAGGGAATATGATCCAAGGGCTCCATGAATGATTTGAGGTGTGGTCTGTGTCTAATGTTATCTACCATATTAATAGACATAGGTGCTAATCATTCCTTCTTATCATGAATCATGTTCAAGACCTATATTTTCTGGTTAAACTGTTGACTTGAACCTTATCCATTGAGATACCTATGGGATGAGACTCAATAATCATACTTATTTTGATTGTGTGATCTTACCCTTGAGGTGATATTTTTAGTTGGAACCTCTTGGTGGCAGCGTTAAGGCCTTACAATGTTAGTTTGTGTATGGACTGGTCCTCCACAGTTCATGCTCAAATTGACTAGTTTAGGTAAAATGATGTGGTATGCCTGCTGTATTGGAATGGGGTTTTCCTTGGTTGGTAAAAACGGAAACCCAAGAATCATGGTATAAACTCATGTATGTATGTGTTAAGTGGATCTCTCTTGAGTTAGCTAGCCTTATCCTTGTGGAACTGGATGTTTTTTATTTTTCACTTCATAGCAGTAGTGGCAGAGTATTGGAACATCTTTCCAATAAAATATTTCCAGGTTTACCTTCCCACAGGGGGATGGACTTATACATCATTATACACCCCGATATGGAACTGATATCATCACAAGAATATCAGTGTGTTCCATAGAGCATCATGAATTAAGGGTATAGTTTTATGACTTACAGAGGAAGGGATTCATGAAACCTAGTGTTTCACCATGTGAAGCTCTGAAAATTTTTTGTCAAAAAGGAAGATGGGATCCTGAGGTTGTGTGTGTAATTTCCGTGCCTGAATAAGGTGACCCTAAAGAAGAAGTATCCACTGCCGAGGATTTATGATCTCTTCAATAAACTGAAGGGGGTGAGATGGTTCTTCGAATTTGAGACCACATGTGCAGAACTATGTGACCCACAACCTTGAGTTAGCAGTAGTAGTATTCACATTGAAAATGTAGTGATACTACCTTATGGGAAAATAGTTTACCATCTTCTATAACCATAATATTCCCCATGTAGATATTCTCTAAAATGTATTTGAACTTGAGATAGTGATGATGGATGGTGTTCCTCCATGAATATAAATTTACAGTAGTCTATACTCTTGGTAAGGGAAATGTGGTTGCAGATTCTCTTGGTAAGAGATCCAGTTCATAGTTACTGAATGAGGAAATATAGGAGTTGGCCTCATTACAGTTATCCTTCATGGATAGTGATGGTGTAGCCTACCTCCAATTTTTTGTTGTTTCCCCTACACTATTAAAGTTAGTCAGGAGGCATAGCTTGATGATACCAACTGTGAGTCCTTAAGTGCTCAGTTGTCCACCGGTAATACCCATGATTGATACTTGAAAGGTGGAGAGAAAGCCATTAATTTCCAAGGATGCACAATAGTAGCAGTGGATGCCGAAAGTGATGATATGCATCGTGATATGCATGTGGGTTCCAAGGTGTACATTACAGATGAAAGAATAGGTTGAATCTAGGCTTACCTATTCATATAAAAGTTGCGCGATTGTTTAATCAGTTTCATAGTTTTTCAACACACCGTGTCAAGTCCCTATGCTTGGAAGCGATTTCTCTTTTCTTCCTTTGGGTTCCAAAAAGGGATTGATAAAAGATATTGAGGTATTTTGTGATGGTTTTATCATGTACGTCCATGGGACATGGTACCAACTAGGTGATCTTCTAGGCGACAGTTCGACTCCATAGAGTCCCATAAATGATTGACTTGGATCAAGGTGCACACTTTTGATCCTGATTGTGGAAGGTATTGCAAGAGTCATTTGGGAATCAACTACACTTGAGCATAGCTTTCCACCCACAGATAGATGGCCAAACAGAGTGGGAAATTCATGTCTAAGAAGACACGATACGTGCTTATATCCTAGATTTTGGCAGTAGTTGAGAGGATACTCATCCTTTGGTGGAGTTTGTGTACAACAAAAGATACAACTCCACCATCGGTATGACACTTTTTGAGGCCTTTTATGGGAAACCCTATCGGTTCCCACTTAGCTAGACTATCCCCAGAGGGTTCATGCTCATGGTCCCGATGTTGGTGCGGGCAAATATAGAGAAGGTGTAGGTAATCTAGGAGTGGATGAAGACTGCACAAAGCCGTCATAAGTCTTTTTCAGGTAGGAAATGGGGGCCCATGGAGTTTGATGAGGGAGACCATGTGTTTATATGGTCTCTCGTTAACATGGGATAGAGAGATTAGGCTATGGTGGAAAGTTTTCTCTGAGGTTCATCAGACTTTTTATGATACTATGTAGAGTGTGCATGTTTTTTTACCTCTTGGATCTTACTCTATAGTTAGTGCAGGTGCATGACCCCTTCCACATATCCCAGTTGTGGAGATATGTACATGACCTATCATGCGTCATTGACGGTGGCAAGGTAGATGTTAACGATAGGGTAACTTTTCTAGAGTTTCTAATAGAGATCAAGGATCGACCGAAGAGGAACCTCCATAGAAAATTGATTCCTCTAGTGCACGTTAGGTAGTAGAACATGAATCTCTAGGAGAGAATGTGTGAGTGGGAGTCCTAGGTTTGTGCTCGTGCCATTATCTCTTTGGTAATCCCCCGATTTGGCTTTCAAGGATTTAAATCCTTAAGGAATGAGAGAATGTAATGAATCATATTTTCCTGGTTTTATTCCTAGAATATTACTGGGGAAACTCCAAGACCATCCACTAAGATGGTGTGCAATAATGTGGCTTGGTGTGCACATAATGGTCCATCAAAAAATGTTACGTTTTAAAATAGAGTGCATGAGGATATTTCCTGAAGAAGTTGAATAACTATTAAACGGGTGCCCGGAACTGAAATCATAGAGAACCATCACATTCAAGATGGTGGGTTTACCTTAGGCGCAACTTAACTTTAGTCGGCTTGAGCCTCCAATGAGAACACCTGAAAATGGAATAACAACAAATAAAATTATTAAATACAATTATTTTATTTTTCAAATCCTTATAACTCATGAACAGTGACTCAGAGTAAAAATCAAAAACTACTGTTGAACTCATGAGGTCTCGCTTTCCTTAGGCAAAGCCTAACATTGGATGATATATGCCAATTGTGGAAAGTAGTTTTTTGGATGTGACACAAAATAATTAAATAAATATTGTTTTAATTTCAAATCCTATAACTCGTAAAAAGTTACTCAGATTGAAAATTTGAGAGTAGCATTGATCTCGTGAGGGTGTTCTTTCCTTAAGAGGGAACTACCCTCAACTGATGCAGGATGAGCGAAAATGTTAATTTTTAGGCGTTTTAACAAAAAATAAAATAAACTGAAGAAAGTTTATTTTAATCAACAAAAATTAGTTTTGACACAGTGACCTGGAAACTGATTCATTTCATTAATGAAACGGTGTAACAACGTGACGACTCAGCATAAATAAAATAATGAAACTCATTTCATCAATTAATATCAAAATATGGATGTGAGATTGTTATGATGATCATGGTTTTTTTCTTGGAGGTTTTAGAGTATTTTCACCTGGGAAGGATGAAGAATGATGAACAATCATCTTCTCTTCCTCATCCTTTAATGGATCGCCAACAATGATGGTGGATCAAAGGATTGCCAATAATAACGATGGAATGTGGATCAAGGATTGATAAACGATAACATATCAACAAACATATTCTTATTAAACATTGGAAAATTGTTGTACGATGAACGTAGTATTCATCATTCATCTGTGATTGATCCACACCTAGGTATGGGTTTTATTCGATGTGATTTTGTTTCCCCGTTATCTCTTTCTAAATGATGAATGCAGATAAACCCACTAATTGTTTGATCTGTGGGTCATTCGTTCATGCGGTATGGATTGTTTATTTTGGGGATTGAAGGGATAGAAAATTAGTGTTTATTCTTTTCCCATTCATTCTAAAAACACAAACAAAACCTGAAAAAACAATTCCAATGTATGTCCCTTGGGTGTTCTTGGTACTTTTCTATCATTGTTCTTATCTTCTTCATCGACAGACCCACATGGTTGTGTTGGACTTTCTAGGGATTCCGAGTGTGACTAGACTCTCAGATTGACAGAAACACGAGTTGCATCCAGTGGAAGGCTAGATGATGATTCGAGGACTCTAGAACAACTTTAGGATCGAATAATGGACCATCATAGTAATTCCAACATCCCGTAGAAAAAATTGTCACAACATGCACTGCTAGCATGATGCAGCAGTAGATGAGGCCTACGACTAAGCCATGGGTGGCGTATAGTAGCCACCAGCAATATTCGGTGGCTATGCGGGTGGATTCTGCAGCCAAGCCACATCACATGACCGGTGAGCCACATCAATTTGATATCAATCCATGTCATATAGATAGAGGATTCAGTCCAACTAGACCAAGGGTCATATGCGATGCCTGCCACGTCCTAGGTGAATTGGATCGGGCCCCTCCAGTGGTCCGGGATAGTCACGCGAGATGGCTCGGCTTAGGCTAAGTGCCTTGGACCAGGCCAGTGTAATGGGTTGGGTCGGACCATGTTCGACTGGAGTGAGCCTGGCAAATCAGGTCAACCAGCCAGGTCAGTTCAGCCCCAGCAGGCTGAGTTAGACCTGGGTTGGGTTGAACCCGAGTCAGGTCAGGTTGGTCCGACCAGGTTGGTGGGACCCAAACCCAACTGACTTCTTTTTGTTAAAAACGGACATAAATTTCAGAACATACGTCTAATTAACAAGAAGGTTGTGACATTGAGACCCTCACAATGAGGCAGTCCTTTTTGTATACATTAAGGGGACATTCATAAAAGGTAAAATATGACTGATGGATTGAGGAGTAGATTCTCTCTGAATCAAGCATGCTACGATCAGGAATCATGTAGCTTGTTGTGATGAGAATGAAGTGCCTTATGGACCTCAGTTGCCTAGAAGACTTCAGTGATGTGCGGGCCTCAGTGACCCAACAGACCTCAATGACATGAAAACCTTAGTATCCCAACATGACACAGTGACATGCAGACCTCAGTGTCCCAGAAGACCACTTTGATGTGTGGACCTCAGTGGCAGAACGAACCTCTTTGATGAGCAGAGCTCAGTGAACCTGCAAACTGTAGTGACATAGAGAACTCAGGGTCCTTGTAGACCTTAGTGAAGTGTGGACCATAGTTTCCCAACAGGCATTAGTGACATGCAGACCTTAGTGCGCTAGTAGACCTCAGTGATGAGTATACCTTAGTGGCCCAGCAGACCTTAGTTATGAGTGGAACTTAGTGGCCCCATAGACCTTAGTGACTCATCGGGGATGAGTTCCTCAGTAGTACAAGTTGTTCATCATTATGACTAATAGTCTTGCTTTCTATACATTAGGTTATACCTATGTGAGCTGACTGTAGTGACTCTCTTGACAATCCTTCATAGATTCTAAACTTTATATACCTCTTTGTTAGTATGCTTTGTGTATTGCTTTGTGGTATACATTTGTGGTTTGTGGTCCCTACTGACTATTGTTTTACTCGCTATTGTTGGGGCTTTACCTGCACATGTTATGTCTTGTGCAGATGATCGACACTTTGATGGAGTCCTTGGTGGATCAGGGCCAGGTGGTGTTTAGAGTTACCCGACACACAAGATGTACATTTTCAACTTTATAAAGCTATTTTTTTACCAACCGTTGAGGTAGGTGTTACTACAGAGGAGTTCTAGAGACTTTTATATTTACATTTTTGCTTCAGTTGGGCTTCTATTCTATCCCCATTTACCTTCAGTTTTCTACTATCATACCAAGTGTTTCTTTACATAGTGTTTTCACCTTCCAACATTTTTGGCTTGGAGTTCTGTGCGTGTATATAGGAACTTAGGAAAATTCCTCCCATTTGTTTATGAAATTCCTACTCGGCACTAGACTCCAATCCCTAGCCTATAGGTGGCGGGCTTGGGGTAGTCATGGAATAAGACCTAGGGGAATGTTTGTGATACCTCAAGCCCCCATAATCAACACACATGATAAGTGTAACACTAGAAACTAGATCCACCATCACCATGATATATCTTTTTTTACTTGGTTCATACATAACAATTCTTACATACACCAGAATGGGTATGTAGTGTTTGATGTGAATCCCAGTAGGATTCCACCCAAAAGAAAAGATTTCATGTTATAACATTATAGGAAAAAATAACATGTACATTCCTATAAGAACAGCTGAAACATTTTGAGGAAAACATTTTGAAGGATACATTAAAAAATAAACAACATTAAAAGGGAAAACCATTTTTCACAATTAATATTTATTGAAGTAAAATATACACAAGGTCAACTGTGTCCTGATGGCCATAACCATATCACAGAAGCACCATATCATAAGTGATCTCCCTGGATAAATCCTTATAAGTAACTATATCTAGAAAGACCCTATAAACATCATACCTTGTTAATAAAAATCTACAAACTCAATTACCAACAACATTCTCATGAACGATCCACTTGAGATGATACCATACAATGTTTTAGTAGGCCAACCACATTATTATGCATGATCCACTAGATAGGATCTCATCTAATGATATATTTTTCAGCCATCATATCACATTTTTTATTTAGTGATCTAGTCATAAATCCTCCTAAATGAAATTAAGACTCATCCAATTTTGAGTTAACTAGAGTACTAGTTCTATTTCAATGACCTAAGTACCCAAGATTCCCTCTTTATTCTCTAGTTTGTTTTCACATATCACATAAATCCATACTTCTACATATACATTCCTAGAATCATATACACACATAGAAATCAACACTTTTTCATTTCACATATACCAAAACCATTTTGAATTATATACCTCACCTCTTTTACAATTTTTAAAATTCATTTGGAAACACAATAAGTAGTACCCATATGTGAATCAATCATTTCCATTGGAAAATTCCCCTTTAAAAATTCACAATCACATTAAAACCATTCTTATAGAATTATTCACAATTTTAAGATACATTAATGGTGAATGAAAAGAAAACTAACATGAAAAAAAACTCATTTCACTTAGAAAGTCCACATCCAACACTTTTTCACCTTTAAATGTCTTTAAAAACACATTTCTCACCTTCCACACAAGGCATTAAATATTTTCATGAAACACCACAATAAAAAACACAATGAATAAATCCTCTATCCATTAGAAAACCCAATTTCATCTAAAAACATTTAAAAAACATAGTGCACACCTCACAAACAATTCTTAGAGAACTTTTAAAAATTTATGCAAATAAATATTATCTCATCCAATAATGTAGAAGCATGAAACCACCTACAACTCAATTGGAAACATCAATAAATTAGTGTGAAACTGCAACCAAACAACAACAAGACCCAAAAATTGAAATATTTAACAACAAACATCGATATCTCAGTCAAAAACATGATATATAAAAATATTTCAGTGCAACATACTAGGGAAAAATTGGAACTCATAGAGGGAGGAAGAGAGACCCTAATAGAAGGAAGAAACCAAGAGATAAACCACTTACTTGGTGAGTCTTTGAAGTTACCACACCAAATCCACTAAACTAATGTACTATAAGGGAGCCAAGAGGGTGATAGGGAGGCACATAGGTATGTCGAACTCGAATGGGGAGAGAAAGGAAGGATTTGGGGTTAAATCTTGAGAGGAAAAAAGGTATTTTTCAAATTCTTAATGACCTCGACATGACACATGGCTTTCCCACACGGTTTTCCAAACTATGAGGGAGTTGTGCACCACTCACTATCTAGGGGGCCTTGCCATTTGATTATCCGACTTGTTTTTCCAAATAGTGTTCTTATCCTTTAATAGCCACTATCCAAAAAACCAAATTTTTCATACAGTTTCTAGGGCATGGGCGCATGGTTCCCTAATCGTTCACTAACCCTGAACTAACTGATGTGAAGTCAAAAATCTTTATTTTCACAAAAAAAAACTAATGGAAACCCAAATGAAAAATTTGAAATATACAGATAATATAATAAAAACATGAAAATAAGAACATATATGTGATAATGTTTTTCATTCGAGTCTTTGGGTTTTTATGGATTTCACTTATATTGTGCACTTAGATATTAATAGTCTTCCACTATGGTACTCTTTTGTAGTTGATTTTTATATCAATGTATTTATATTGAATAGTTATACATTTTTATCATGCATCATGTAGTAGTATTTTTTTATTATATGTTTGTTTGGTGGTTTGTTTCTGTAATGGAAAATCATCCCCCACTTATTTTGAACACCTCGTCATTTATTTCATACCTTTGGATCCTTAGGGATGTCACTTATGGATATGTAGAAATTCTAACTCAAATCAATCTAATGATAATGGGAAGTATGTTACATAAAATTGTGAGTGAATTTTTATTCCATTCATGATTTTTCTTAAAAAACATGTGATTTTACCAAATCATATCCCCCAGGAGGGTGAAACCAGGGGTGAGCAGGGTCTCTATTTTATGTGCTAGGTGACAATAGTTTTAATACAAAATGCACCCTTTTCTAGTTATTACCCCTATGTAAAACTACATCAGAGCTGCATCAACATATTGAATCCAGACAAGGATTTTGTTTCTTGGAAACCACTTACTATATAATTTAACAAACATTTAGGATGTTTTCCTATGTATATTTTTATCCATGAGTCAGTCTATGGCATTCTACATTGGTAACCAAAGTGTTTATTATGGAATAATAATAATCCACATATCAAGTGAGCCTATCCCATACATTATATATAGGAATACAAGTATCACCCATGATGTGATATAAATTCATTTAAGAATACAATTAAATTCAATAAGACCAAATAGTCCATCTATGAAATTTTGAGTCGAATTACATATATTTCCCTTGACATGGTATACTAAATGGTCATGGATCATAGTATTCCCATTCCATTTAATGAGGTTTTTAGGCTTCTGAATAATAAATAACAAAAAAAAGAACACACAAATTCATCATGTTTCACATGGAACCAATGATGGAACACCCCATCATAGATGGGTAGGTAGTGTAGTTCACCTATATACTAAAAATAATATGAACATAGGAATCCATTTTGTTTCATATATAATTTTATATGAAAATTAATAATTAAAATCGATAAATATAATCATTATTGTTTTCCTATGTTAGTTCTACCTAGGTTTGTATCATTCATGGGCAAAAACAAAAGATATATGGTTCATTATCAGATCCAACATTACTCATATTTTTTTCAAACGAAATTAGTGACTCATTGAGGATATATGAGATTTCCCCCCTTGATGATGGGTAAAAATTAATTTATCAAAATAATTTTCAAAATTTGATAATTCGCTCCTTTAAATAAAAATCATCATCTATTGAAAAATATCAGTTTTTATGATAATAAAAATTTTATGACCCTTATATAGATTACATTAAAATTTATTAAATTATATTATTATTTATCATTAAATAAATATTATTTAATATGATTATGTCTTGAAAGATAATTTTCTCTAAAAATCATGAATTTAGAAAATAGTTTGTTTTAATTAATGATATATATTTTACAAAAATACAATTTTGATTTCTTAATATCACAATATAATTTTCATAAACTCATATATAATAGTATATGTAATTTAATAATGACAAGGTATAAATATAATCATTATTTTAATAAAAAATAGAATAGAAAATTAATAGTACTAGGGTCTCGATGCATAACCTCTTATTATACCAACATATGCCCAAAAGGTAAGGTTTGTGATGGTGACACTTTCTTGGGGTGATTCACTGAACATGGTTTGGTTCATAATCTCGATATGCTTGAACGTATCCTACAAATGGTTTCTCTTGTGTTTCAATTGTTGAATCCCAGCTTGAGATTATTCAATAGCAAATCCCAGAAATGACATCTCCCTTAAAGGTTCTAGTAAATACCATCCATAAGGTATGATCCATTTGGAAGACATGTCATTTAATTTATTGGAATCATGAGACCTTCTATGGAATTACACATAAGAAACCCAAGTATTTCTTCAACTGTACTATGAACCCATCACCCTAGCAGTCAATACTTCTCATTCCTCTTAGGAACCCAGGTATCCCTCTAGTAATGGTATAAATTAATTTACCTCTAATTTGGTCTAGGGTATTTCACATTTGTAACCAATGTGTTTCTTGTAGAATAATAATAATCCACATGTTAGGTGATCCCATCAATGGTATTCTGCATATAAATCCAATTATCTCCCATGACGTGATATAAATCCCAGTAATAATTCATTTAAATTCAATAACCCCAATGAGTCCACCCATTGAATTCTATATCGAATTCCATGTATATCCCTTGACATGGTATATTGAATGGTCATAGATCATAGTCTAGTCATAGAATTTAATAATACATTTAATTAATTTTTTTGGTTTTTTATCTTGTAGGGATTAATGCAACCTAAAGTAAATAAAAACAAGGTTATTTCATTTATAAGGGTTAACTCATGCATAACTAAGAAGAAACAAGGACTAAGGGACATGGAATTTCCATTCACTCTATGATTTAATTAATGATTGATATCTTATAATTAATTTTAGAATCACAATCAGCTGGGAAAAAGAATGCACCTAATAAGGTGAATTAATTTCAAAAGCAACAAA
This sequence comes from Viscum album, assembly GCA_963277665.1. Lineage (NCBI taxonomy): Eukaryota > Viridiplantae > Streptophyta > Magnoliopsida > Santalales > Viscaceae > Viscum > Viscum album. The sequence goes on along the minus strand of OY728145.1, from coordinate 1,229,105,088 downwards.
TGTTTATATTATCTAGTTTTGCAACACACCAAAGGTTATATGATGATAGTGTGATATTTGTTTCTCAAAACAGATCCAACAATGACACCAACTAATAAAACACTTTAGATGTGTTACTTTCCTATATGGATACCCAGAGAAATACCCAATATATTGTTGTTTCACTAAAGTTGTCCATGAAGTCCAACATGAGTGTTCATAGTGAGATTGATTTTCTGGTTATTAAACCCAAATCTAATTTCATGGAATTCCTAGGTAGGTCGAGCTCTAGTTTACAGATTAAGTTTTTCTAAAAAATCATGAACCAAGATTGATCTATGAATTATTTTTAATGGTGTAGTGAAACTAAACCTATAATGAAGGATTTTGTGGAAGATTTCATTATAGGGAAGTAAACTAGATACATGGATCCAAATCAAAAACGATAATAATAATTGAAGGTTATTAAAGTGGAGTCCATTTGGGTGTAATAAAATTATTCTCTCTCGTATTCTGTGAAAACTAGATGATTTTTATGGAAGAAAAAATTGTATCTTGAAATGGAAATAATGATTGTATGGTTTTAATTTTGGTTTCAAAATTAAAATCATGTTTTATTTTTTCCTAAAATATTATTCAATTATTATAATAAAAAAACTACTTGTTCAGGATTCTTTCTAGCTTGGCCTCTTTGTGGGCCTTCTATGTTGTTAGGATCTACATTGGGTTGTGCAGCACATGCTATTTGTCGGGATGCTTACTCGACCCGTAGATCTGTTTCTCAATCTAATTCTGACATGCCTCTTTAGTGATCAACATCTATTGGTTGTTAAAAACTCTTCATCTGAAGGCTCTTCCTCCCATAATTTTTTATTCCGAAAAAAAATTATCTTCTATCTCCCTTTTAGACATTACCTGCTATGTTTCCAGCTTTTCTCATGATCTGTTGCACCATCCTAGGTTTGTGATTCTTCTAACCACGTTCAAATGTTTACACGTCCACCTAAACCATCATGTCAGTCAGAATTTATCCTTGCCTTTGATGTTCTATTATTACATTCTCCCATGACTCTTCTATTTTGTGGAGTGGTTCTTCAGATTCATCAGTTATCCATAGAGATCCTTTGAGAGAGATAGAGGAGCTCTGATGCTCATGTGAACCTACACACCCAAAATTCTGGTGATACCTTCTGGTGGAGGCCTATCCTCTCACAAGTCATATCCGACCGACACACCTTAAAGAATATATGGTTAAAAAAGTATATTTTTTCAACTACCACTTCTCCGGTTCTTGGTACAGGCCAGAGTTTGTAAGGCTATATTTATTTTTTTGGATTATGTACATTATATTCTTCCTTATTCTAGTTCATTGTTGGGTTGGTGTGTATGATTTTGTCCATCTTGAGGGATGATGTTACCATCTTCAAGTCAGTATTCATCGATGGCTCCTGGAGTGATGAGGTCCCAATTCTCAGATAGCTTCTGTGGTCTGTGTGTGTTCCCCTCTACATTACTCTCTTTTTTTTCATTATAATAAAGAATTATGGATGTGTTATGTTCCTGGAATAGGATATAACTATCCCAAACCATGTACATACTTATGTTATTTATCATTCCAGCATTATTATCACTGTATGTTTGTCTCTTCATCTTGTTTCTCATTATTTTTTACCTCTTTTTTCTAACTATTTTGATTCTTGAATCTTATTCAATACCTACCTATTTGGTATTGTTTGTTTTTTTATTCAAACATCATCAACCTTATTCACAATTGTTATTAGGGACGCCATGTTTCGACATAATCATGAAATATATTAATATATATGTTGAGAAGTTTGATGTAGAAAACAATTTTAACTAGTGGAGAGTAAAAATAAGGGTGTCTCTCATCCACAATGGATTCATAGACACTATTTTTGGACATAAGAATTCTGCAGTAACTATATCTATTGAAGGAATGTCGTCCACCACATAGGTTTATATTTTCCCTAGTATAAATGATAAATACATTAGTTTTGTATTGAAAACATTTGGGGATGAAGTCCTATAATAAGTCATTGATGAAACTACTTTTATGGGAATATTCCTTAAACATGAACATTTTTATATGTCCATATCACTTAGTTTTCATTTATAAAATAAAATTTCACTTCATACCTCTAAAATGAACCCTATTTCTTCCATTTGTGTTCAACATGATTACTTTAATAATGTTTATCTAGAAATAGAAAAAATAGATTTCAAAATTAATGATGACGATCATGCCATAATCTTGTTGACTTCCTTGGATGATTCATTTAACTTATTAAATGACTAAATGATCTATGGTTGGAAATCAATCACTTTATAAGAGGTTAAATCAGTTGTGTTATATTGGGAAATTAAATCACATGGTTTGAAGGATGAAATTAATGTTATGTTTGAGCCTCATCTAATGTATATTAAGGGTTAACATAAAAATAAAGATAGGAAAGAAAAGAACTAGTTTATGAATTTTTTATGTTTTCATTGTGGCAAGACCGACCATATAAAAAAATATTGTCCGAACATTAAAAATAAAGAGAGTATCACCCAATATCATGTGGTATGCCATGGGTTTTCCACTAAGTATGATTTTTTGTTTAGAAATACCTTTGATAAAATTAGGCATAAATTCTTTATAGTTTCTCTTTGGTGATCTTAGGACAAGCCCCACTTTTATTTTTAGGGGAAACCTATTAGAATAGAGGGGTTGTAAGGTCTTGAATAATCTATTCAGGTTTAGGTGGAGAGTCCCATGTCATATTCCAGTTTTATTTTTTATGTGCTTCTACTTCTTTATCACTATTTCATTATTTATTGAGTTTTTCTATGTTTTCTTGATCACTGAATTTTACCTCTAGTATGGTTCTGTTTTTAGGTATCTGCATACTTAGGTGTTGCTATTTTTGGTGGACCATGGTAATAATGGTGATTTTTTCAATGTGGATGCTTCTATAGTTCTATTTATAAGAATGATTTGGTAATTTTGATAATGGTATATGTGTAGTGTGGATAGAAAATGTGCCACTACCATAACATGATAAGTAGTATTCAAAACATGGTGATTACATTATACACTTAGGGTTATTTTCTATTTATAAGAATCTACCCACACTACTGATAGGTTAAGGTAGATATACTGTAGGAATTATATCTATTTTAATGTTATAATTTTATTTTTAAAAGGTGTAAATTTTTCAATTTGGGTTTTCAAAATTAAAATCTTATTTTTTCCCATGAAAAATTATGCTATTATTATTATTATCAAAAATATGTTTATTCGGGCTTCATTCTAGTTGGGTCTCTATGTGAGATTTCTATACTTTTGGGCTCTATGTTGGCCCATGGGGTATAACCTATTTGTTAGGCTACTTTCTTTTCCCATTGATCATGTGGTCTTCCTTGTTCATCCTTAACACCCTAGTGATCTGCATATGTTGGGTGTTGATAAATCTTCATATGATGGATCTTCATACCACCATTTTTTATTCTAGACTATCATATCTGTTGCTACCCAATCACTAATTGCCTATCACATGTCCCACATTTTCCATGATTTGTCACCCCCATTTGGTTTATCGAACCTTCCTCTCATTCATAGCCATCCACATGTCCACCTAGACTATCATGCCTGCCAGTTCATTTACTTACCTCTGTTGTGCTATTATTATATCCTACCACAACTCTTTTTTTGAGTGGTTCTTCATATTTATCATTTTTCTAGAGAGATCCTTTTAGATATAGAGAGGATCTCTAATGATCTAGTGAACCAGTGCACCCCTCACTTTGATGATCCCTTACAGTGGAGACCTCTCCTCTCAAGAGTCTTTTCTAACCAATGGGCCTTCAAGAAGCTTCGGCTATAGTAGTCCAGTTCTTCACCTACACATTATTAGGTACTTGGAGTATGCTAGAGTATGTAAGGCACTATTTGTTTTTTGTTTGGATTTTTTTCTATATCTTCATCCATATTATCAGTCGGTTTTGGGGTTGGTGTGTGTGATTTCATCCAATTTGAGAGAGTATTTTACCATATTCAAGTGAGGATTCATCATTGGCTCCTAGAGTGATGAGGTCCCTATTCTTATATACCTTTTATCATTTGTGTGTTTTTTCCTCTATATCACACTATTTTCTTGTATTTTTTTGTTTTCCATAATAATAAATAATTTTGGATGCGTTCTTATCATAGAGTGGGATTAAACTGGTCTGAACCATGTAAATACTTGTTTTCTTTATCTTTCTATAATCATTCTAATTGTACGTTTGTCTCTTTATCTTGTTTCTCATTTTTTAACTATTTAAAAAAAAATTCTTGAATCTTATTCACTACTTTTGTAATTTTTATTATTTTTTTATGTTGAAATAAAGTCACCCTTCATAACATATGGTTAATTTTTCATTTCATAGAGATCTAAACTTAAGTCATTTGTGGTTGATGTTGATTGAAACTGACCCCTATTATGTGGTGACTGAAGAGAAAAGATTGAAGATGTGGGATATGGGTCAAGAATTATGAGACTAGGTGGTGAATATTATAATTTAATTTAATAAATATTTAATAAAATGAGTAGAATTGTTTTATTGGTTAAAAATGTCATTTTCTACAATTGATGAGATGGTCTAAAAAATTGGAATCACACATTAGAAATATGTGCATAATTCTCATAGCACATCCCTTATAAAAGGATCCTTGATAATTGGTATTTTCAATAAAATATATATTTTTCTAAATTATATTAAAGTGTTTTAAAAAATAAATATTTAGTAAAATTTATATAATATATATATAACAAAAAATCAATAATAAAATAAAATAAAATCTTTTAAAAATGGATAAAAACATGATTAATAATAATAATTGGATTTAAATTTTTTGAAGTACAAATAAGTGCCCCTTATACAATATTTTTCTTATTTTAGTGAAACCATGGTGTTCTATGACAAAGACAGTTAGATAAAACTAGTGTGATTCATACTTATTCCAATTTAAAAATAAGCATTGATGAGATCACTTATGAATTAATTATCTCTCATTCTAAATAAATTCTCAAGATATTTTCCAACATCATTGTAGTAGGATAGATAGAAATTTGTGTTAGAATTTACCCAAATCTAGTTGAAATCCTCAAGGAAAATATCCAATGACAACCATGCACCATTGTAGTGGGGACAGATCAAACCCTTTTGTATAGTGAATTTAATTAATGCATCAAGAATCAATATTTCTTCTCTTTCTTCCATCTTTTTTATAACAAAAAAATGGATACACAAGGAATAACCAATAAGATGGATTTTAAATACCTCAAAGTGGTGAACCAAAACATGGTAAAACTTGACCATTTAATGGAAAAATCTTCTCTCAATATAAATACAGGAGGAAGTTTCTTCTTACAGTGTTGAATATTTTTTTGATTATGGAATTGAATATTCCACCCTTTCCTGATGAGCCTAATTAAAATCTGGATGGCACACCCATTGACATGAATCATGTCTGTCACATTCGAGTAATGAGTAAGGAACATAAATAAGATCATTTTTTTGTAGAGGATATATACTCAACACGTTATCAAATCATATTTATGACAATTTCTGCCAAATGAAGACAAACTCAGAAATATGGGATGTAGTCGAGTTCATATACAAAGATAAGGAAAAAGGTATCAAAAAATTTCTTATTAAAAAGGATTTATAATATAATATGTTTGATAATAATATTGTGTTGGAGAATGTTCATGATATACAAGTTATAGTAAATATGATTAATATTCTAGAATCTATTCAAATTGGTGATATTAGTGATAAACTTCCACCTATGTGGAACGATTTTGGTAAATCACTACCTTAAAAGAGTGATGATATTTCCTTGGAAAATTTTCAAAAGATTCTTCATATTGAAGAAGATTCCATTCTGTGAAACATAGGAATGGATTTGTAATTTGATACCAAGATTAATATCATTGAGGGAAAGCCACATCAAAATTGGTCCTTACTTTTCAAAAAGAAAATTAAATAATTCAAGAAGAAATAAATCCTTCCTGGAAGAAAGGATAATGGTTTGCCTATATAAAACCAGGTTATTTTTCAAGGGAATATCAATATTGAAAGAATTTTGATAAACCTATTACAATTATGCTGATTGAAGAGAATATAGTCTTAATAATATCTGAATTCAATTTGTCTTTGATGAATATGGTATGGTGTCTTTATTTGAGAGAAATGGTGCATTTTTTAGGGATCTATTTATGTTTGGAACATTTTAAAGTTGTACTATATTGAAGGAAATACACCTTGTAAATAATGAATGCTTTAATGTCAATGGACAAGGAATCATAGGGATAGAATTTACTTCTAGGAATAATTTGAAGATTCTTAATGTATTGTACGTACCCAAAATTTCAATTAATTTGGTTTTTGTTGATATTCTATGTAAAAATGTCTTTGGGTTTCATTCGAATCTGAAAAGGTTATCTTTTATAAGGAAATAATGTTTGTGGGGAAAGGTTATTCAAATTATGGAATGTATCAACTATACATTAATAACATGACTGAATCTTCTACTTACTTGATTTAGTCCTCTAATGTTTGGCATGATCGTTTAGTACATGTTAATTATAATTCATTAAAACTAATTAAGATGTTAAATTTAACTTACTTCGGAAATTAATTTACTAAATGTGAAACATGTGTAAAATCTAAAATACTTGAGAAACCTTTTTATAGTGTTGAATGAAATTCTGATATATTAGAATTAGTACAATTTGATTTTTGTGAATTAAATGTCTCATTAAATTATTGTGTAAAAAGATATTTTTTTACTTTTGTTGATTACTTCAATAGGTAATTACATATATATCTTTGTAGAACAAAGGATGAATCCTAGAATATGTTTAAGAAGTATAAAGAAGTTGAAATCCAAGTAAACAAAAATATTAATGTATCACACTCAGATAGAAGTGGTGAATAATTTATGAACTATTTTTAGTTGTTTTGTGAAGAAAACGGTATAATTTATTAAATTATGTCATATTACACACCCAAAAAAATGGGTTATCTAAAGGAAAAAAATTTAAATTAGTATAATTAATGATTTAAAAGATTAATAACTATATGTTTCTATTAAATATATGGGGTGAATATTTATTGGGTGCATTTCATATTCATAATAGTATTACCTCTATGAAAAATTTGTTTTCCCTTAAGAAATTTAGAGCGGTAAAAGACCTAATCATTCTTATTTTAATGTGTGGTAGTGTTTAAAAGAGTTTTTTTTTGGTATGTAAAAAATAGAAAATCATATAGAATTAGGGATTTGGGATCTAATATAATTATTTAATCAAGGAATGTAGATATTTTTTTGAAAATAAGTTTTATAAAGGTAATGTGGAGGAATTTATTCAACATGCCTATATTTCATGTACTCTATCTAGTTCAAATACAATAATGGAGAATAGAGATGATTGTTGAGTTGAAACCAAATAGAGTACAAGAATTAGGAAGGAGAAAAATATACATCTAGATTCAATTTCTTTTTATTCTATTGTTTTTCATATTGAGGTTGATCAAAATAATAATATTTATAATAAGTAACATGTAGTATTGACTATATAAGATAACCCAAAGGCGTATACATAAGTTAGGACTTCTAGAGATGTTTCTTTTTGGAAAAATAAATTAATGATGAAACAGATTCCATTATGGGGAATAATACTTGGGTCATTATGAACTTATAAATATGGTCAAAAAAAATTTTTTGTAATGGGATTTTAGAAATCAGTATGATTATATTGGGAAAATTCAAGCTTTTAAAGCTAGATTGGTTGCCAAAGGTTTCTAAAAAATTGAAGGGACTTATTTTTTATTATACTTATCCTCTTGTATAATGGATTACATCAATAAGGACATTATTTTATTTAGCTTAAATTAATCATTTGTATGTCCATCAAATGTATTTCAAATTTTATGTTTTAAATAGAAACATAAATTATGATATGTACAAGGAACAACTAGAAGGATTTTTTATAGGGTAAAGAAAATAAATTATGTAAACTAGTAAAATATATGTATGTCCTTAAACAAGATCTGAAGTAATGGCCTAAGAAATTTTACTCTATTATTTTACCTAATAGATATTCTCATTATAATAGGGATAAATGTGTTTATTCAATGTTTATAAAAGAATATGGAGATATTATGTGTCTATCTGTGGAAGATATGTTAATTTTTCCGACCCATATGATTGGTGTAAGTGAGACAAAGAATTAATTATCTTCTATCTTTAAAATGAAGAATCATGGAATAGTTAGTACTATTCTATGTATTAATGTTAGAAAACATAGTGGGATTTATTCTTTAAATCATTCTCATTACATATAAAAATTGTTAAATAAACTTTATCATCTTGGTTTCAAGGATTATATTACTCTATTTAATTCTAGTTTGAAACTAAATATATGTATAGGTATATTTTTAGCACAACTTGAATATGCTAGTGAAATTGGTTCTTTAATTTATGCAATGCATTTCACTAGACCTGATATTAGTTTTCCTATATATAAAATGAGTATATATACAAGTAATCCAGGTTAAATCATTGGACATGTATAATGACTATCTTTTGATACCTACAAAATTCTAAATATTTATGTTTATACTATAATGATTATCCAGATGATTTAGAGGGATACACTGATGAAATTAGAATTACCAATAATTGTGATAGCCAATCCACATTTGGATGGATATTTTGTCTAGGAGGTTGTGATGTTTGTTGTGTGAGGAAGAAAAAAACATGTATTTCACATTCGACCATAGATTCGGAGTTTATCACCTCAGCGGTATGTATATGGGAAGCAGAATAGATTTGGAATCTGTTATTGGATATTAGATTGTGGCTGAGTCTGATGCCTCGTATCTCTATCAATTGTGATAATGGTGAAACATTATCCATGTAATATAGTTTCATATACAATGGAATTTCTAGACATATAAGTTTGAGACATGATTATGTGAGAAAATGGTTAAAAGATAGTACCATAACAATTGTCAATGTGAGATTGTGTAATAAACATGCACACCCATTTACAAAATCTTTGTTGAGAATATCATTCTTGTATCTAATAAAGAGATAGTGTTAAACCTCATAAAATAAATCATTTCTATAATGGAAACCCAAAATTTTCTTTAGGTAGATCCTAATCAATGTGTTTAATGGGTAAAAACAAGTTATGAGGTTGATTGTCGATGTTGACACTTATAACCCAAACTATTTAGTGTCAATATAATTTTTGATGACTAGAGTTTGAGTTATAAAATCCCAACAAAATATTCTCACTCAATGCGGTGGGTTCCCTAAAAATGGAATCATATTGTAATATTTTTCCATTATGAACTTTTAATTGGATCATCTTCTTAAAGGAGTTAATGGTTTTACTCCTTAGAGAGTTCATCAAAAGGATATAAGCATATGGAAGGAAAAGTGCTACAAAATGAGATGTTGGATGAATGCTCATTGTATATTTGATATCACCGGCTTATCATAAATATTAACAACTTTTGTGTTTCGACAACATTTAAATCTAATAAAGCTTTGAGATATTGATACTAAGTAAATTCTTAGGTTGAAAGATACCATTTTTATGTATAATTACTCACTTATAATCTTGAGAATTAATATTTATTTATAAATATGAGTTATTGTTGTAATTCTATTCAATAAATATTTAATATAATTAATATAATTTTTTTATTCAAAAAATAATCTTCTAGGACTGATGTGGTTGACTAAAAATATGGGAATACAACATTGGAAATGTTATTAGAATTTCTATATCTCATCCCTTATAAAATTATCCATGGGAATTAGTATTTTAAATAAAATATAAATTTGAAAAAATGATATCAATTTTTAAAAAAATATATATATTCATAATTTTTATGTTATATATATATTTATATAAACAAAACAATAAAATTTAAATAAAATAAAATAAATTATTTTAAAAAACAGGTAATATTGTGATTAGAGGTAATCAATGGATTTTGAATTTTTGTTATCTAAACGGGTGCTCCCCATCAAAAGTTATCTCATTTCAATTGAACCATGGTGTAATTTAACCAAAATGGTGTGATCAAACTAGCATGATTCATATAGATTTTTGTTTTATAAATAATTGATTATGATATCGCTTATGAATTTATTCTTCTGTATTACTAAAAAAATTATACAGATATTTTCCACCATCAGTGTGGTGAGACAGTCATGAATTAGTGTTCAATTTTCCCCAAATATTGTGGAAATTCTCAGGGAAAACATCCACATAGAACCTTAATGTCACGAACCAACCCGGGTCAACCCTGAACCGGTCACCCGAGCCGGTCCGCGACATGGCCCGAGAGGCGTTCCCGATCCTCCCGGGCTGGTGACAAGCGCCAGGGCATCAATAGAGGCTATGGGAACGATTTCGCCCATTATAAATAAATAAGACAGCGAAAATAAAACAGAGCAGCGCAGAAAAGATAAACCAAATAATGTGACTAAACGGGAACAAACAGGAAACAAACTAACCAAACACGACGTCCGAACAACTCCGTGTGACCTCGCAGGTCGCTCTCCGACTCAACGATCAAGCGTCGCCCTAGGCGAGCGCATTTAAGCTATAGCCTGCACAAACACTAAAAACAGAAAACAACTATAGGCGTGAGTATTAAAACTCAGTAGGGTAGCCCGATATCTATTCCCAATGCACTACCTTTAAAATAAAAGAAACATCATTTCAAGTTTGAACTACAATTTATAAAAGTATGTTTTTTTAAGTGTTTTACTTAAAAACAAAGTACGAACCATTGCCCTTTACCATTTCCAAATTCGGGGTTTATTTCATTAGTGTCAATGACATTTCAGGAAAAGGGAAAGTGATGTTTACATTTTTCAAATTTGTACAAAGGGGATTAAACACTTTCATTTGAAAACAATTTTTTTGAAACTTAATCAAAAACGATTTATCACTTTCCATGGAAAACAATACACCAGAATGCACAAAGTAAAACACAAAGCAAGGGCAATGTAGGTATACATGTGAGCATCATAATCAGTACCGCAAGCAACAAAAGTTTAATAGACATGGGCGAACCTAGGAGATCGAGAATAAACCAGAAGACACCAATACATGAGAAATCATCCTTATCGACATGTCACGATGAAATCAAAACGCACAATACGCTCGACCATCCACTCACAGGCAGGTCAAGGGCAAATCCCATAGCAATAAACCCAATATATCCACCTACTATGGGCCACTGGTCAGTACCATAACCTACCAGTGCAGCAATCATTCTTAGAATATCCTCTCAATATGCCAGATTCCCATGTCTCAAGTGTTTAAAAAAAAGGGGTGAGCCAACCGATGCCAACCGAGCATCCAATCAGATATATCTATATATAAAGAACAACAGGCATTCCCCGAGCCACTCCATGGGACAACCTCTTGCCTTTAACTACTCAAGTACCCGGGAGCCTCTAAGCGCGGCCTCCCAAACAATCAATTGCAACCAAGGCATGAGAGTCGCCCTAAGAGGGTTTTTATCAAAACATTTGTATTGCTTTCCATATGGTGCCAAACGGGCATTTAATACATTTCACAAACACTAATCAAAGGCAGGTACAACTTCTTTATGAGACAAAACCCAGTTTAAAACCGTTTAAAGAACCCCAAAACACTACGTCACAGGCTAACAATATTTTTATAAACCAAACCAAACCATTTTCTTTTTCCAAATAATCTTTAAGAGCCAACCGGGAAATTTCTCAAACGAACCAAAGTATTTGTTCATGCTTCAAAAGAAATCATTTCTCATTAAACCAGAACTCTATTTTACATTCCGTGAATTATGTTTAAAATCCAAACGGGCATTCTTTCATTATTGGGTGTCCGCTCGTCAAAAGGATGTTTCATGTGTCGTGTATAAAATAAACGGCTCCTTTGGACATTAAATAACCATTTAAAAATTAACCATCTTATATTAAAAATTAATTATCGTATATTATCTCATATTTATTACAATTAATAAAATGTTGATTTTGAACAATTAGGGTGTGAAAACAGCATGAAATAATATAACTTAAATTTTAAAAGCAGTGCAAAGGGGACCTACCTCAAAATCAAAGCGCGACGACAAAACAACTTTGGAACCAAGGCGCGATGACACAACGCGTGTCCGAAGCCACGTGATAAAGTCCGACACTCTGCATAATCAAAACCAAGGATTCAGACACATCCAAAACTCACCAGAGCATTCGAAACCAAGCGGCGGGAAGAAACACTCACCTCGGAACTGAAGCGCAACAACAACGGAACCTCAGAAACAAGGCGCGGCGATGGCGCTCACTCGGAAACGCCTTGCGCGGTTTCTAAGAATCCTAAAACAATAAATAAAAACCCACCATCAATTAAAACTCATGATCCAACAAAAGTACAGTGATGAAGATAATAATAATAATGATAATAATAATAATAATAATAATAACAACAATGATAATAATCAATAGTGATAAAAATAATCATAATAATAATAGTAATAATAATAATAATAATAATAACAAAAATAATACAAATAATATTAATAATAGTAACAACAACAACAATAATAATAATAATAATAAAATTAATAATAATAATAATAATAATAATAATAAAATTAATAATAATAATAATAATGAAAATAATAATGATAATAATAATAATAGTAATAAAATTAATAATAATAATAATAATAATAATAAAATTAATAATAATAATAATAATAAAAATAATAATGATAATAATAATAATAATAATAATTTAATAATAATAATAATAATAATAATAATAAAATTAATAATAATAATAATAATAATAATAATATTAGTAATACTAACATTAATAATAATAATGATCACATAAATCATAATTTTATAATAAAAAAGTTATTAACATATTAAATAAAATGTGATAGCAGAAAAAATAAAAAAAAATGGACCTGCGCGGTGGAGCAGAGGAAGGAGAAAGAAAAGGAAGAAGAAGAAGAGAAGAAGAAGAGGAAGAAGGAGAGAAGAAGAAGAAGGGAAGAAGAAGAAGAGAAGAAGAAGAGGAAGCCGGAGAGGAAGAGAAGAAGGGAAGAAGAAGAAGAGAAGAAGAAGGGGGGGTGCGGGTCTGGAGGCAGAGGATGGGGTGGTGCGGCTGCTGCTGCGGAAGGAGGCAGGGGCGTGGGAGTCGGTGCGTAGGGGGAGAGGGGAGCCGAGGCAGCGGACAGGGGGGGGGGGGGTCGGTTGGTGCTGCAGGAGTGCCGGAAGGCCGCTGGAGGACGAGGTGGGCAGCGGCGAGGTGGCCGGGGCCGGAACGCATAGGAGAAAACAAGGAGGCACTTGGGCAAGAGGCGGTTCGCACTACCTGAGGAACTGGGCAGGAGCGTCGCGCGGAGGCTTCATCCGGAGGCTGGTCACGCTGCAGGATGTCAGGGTGTAGCGGAGTGGTTCGTGGTGGCTGGAAACGGCCTACTGGGCGCTGCAACAGAGGGAGGGGCGCCAGACAAGGAGTGCAGTGTTAGGAGCCAGCTGATCCGGCAAAACGTGCAGGCGAGGCACCGTTTCTAGAGCACAAGAGGGGGGGGCTTTGTCGGCTGATGGAGGCGGAGGGCAGGCCGAGGCGGCACTGCGAGTCGAGCGAAGAGCGGAGGAGGCGGCTCCCGCGGGGAGAAAGAAAAAAAGAAAAGTATATATATAAAGTGGGCTAGGGTTAGAAGAATAAGAAAATAAAATAAGAAAAGATAAATAAAATAAAACAAATCAAAATCATGATAATAAGAAATTACAATAATAATAATTACAATATTAAAGATTAATAACAAATCATATTTAATAACTATTATACTATTATCCACAACATTAACAATTTCATTAAGTATTTATTTATAACATAATGATAAAAATAATAATAATGATAATATTAAACATAGCGATAAAAATAAAAATGATAAAAATATTCATTTCATCTTAATTAATAAAAATAATTATTAATAGCCATAAAAATATTAAGACAATCTAAATTGACATTTTCTAATTTATTTTTAAATTACTCTAAGCCGAAGAGGCCACGCAGTTGCATGGGCGAAGCCGCGCGGTGTCGCGCTCCACCCGCGCTTCCGACGACGTCAAACCCAAGATGCGTACTTTTTATCAAAACTCAAAACTTTCATCCGAGACTGAACGTGAACCACATAAAAATAATTTAAAGCCAAAGAAATCATAAAACAAAATAAACATGCGTGTCGGGGTGTGACAATTCTCCCCACCATAACGCTTTCCGCCCCCGGAAAGCCACAACACCAACCAGTCGATCGATCAACACCTAAGGATTTCACAGAACACGATCCGACCTCTTAACCAGGGATGTCACAACGACTACCAGCAGGACTGAACCTCATTGCCCAAAGTAAATCACCAACAAAGAGAGGCCCGAATGGACTCCCCACCATAATAACTCCACTAGAATTCAATAATTATTTAAGAGAAAACCCAACGAGACTCATGGTGTGTCTCCCCACCATAAAAGGACTGACCTCCTAGCGACCAACCAGAATTCCAACTTAGGCCTGAACCGGGCCTTACCCAAGCTATAAAAGCACAGCAAAAACATTTAAACCACTCACTCCCGTCCGAAAGGGATAGAAGCTTAAATGGATACTTTGCGCAACTAAAACCCTAACCCCAAGGGCGGGGAGGGTGGGCCCAAGGATCATATCACTGAAACTACGACGTACGACTACTCACGACCCATCACTTCGGGATGGACCCAAACCAGGGCCGCAGCTGATTTACATCAGTGGCCCATGAAAAGTCACTGGTCAGCAACTTATATCCAAGAGGCACGATTCCCGACACTACGTGAGGGATAAGTCCATCACGCGCTTTGTGACAAGAGGAAAACTATAACGACAGAGAAACCAGAGCAACAACACCAAAACTATCTCACCACGACGATAGAGGTGCGACTTTGACCGGACTCTTTAAAATTTTCCTCCCGGGGTTCCTGACTACGCGTCGGCTTCACTCCGAGACCTTCTGGCTGGAGCTCTGATGGATGAAGCATCTTCTGCCTCGTAGTCAGGTTCTGATAATCCCAATGGGATACATACATATTTTGATTTAACAAAAGGAAAGGACAAGATTTTAAAATTTGAAAACATACCAGCATTGAAAGTCGAGGTTCGTCAAAAGACCCATAAAGTTCCCATACATTTCAAACCCAAAACAACACCCATACAAAGGCCACGATAATAGATTACTTATACTGAAAGGAAACTAACACAAGGAACTTTGAACAAAGACCCTAAAACACATTACTTCTGAGAACTTCCTCTGCGATGCTTCCTTGCAACGCCCCGGCAAAATCGTCGCAAGTGACCCAGGCGTCCACATGCCTGGCAGGGCTTCGGAGTGCTTGGGCATGATGACTTCTTGTGACCCCGCTTCCCACACTGATAACACACCATAACCTCTCGCTCTGAAGAGGTTGATGAAAGATCCCGAGGCCTCTTGATTGCACGACCTAATCCATCCACTTCCATTTGCTTACTCATTTCCTTTCCAGAATCTTCACCAGTGCTCATAGGGATCGAAGGAGGGAGAACTACTTCGAGCACTCCTGCCATCACGGCTTCGACATGAATAGCTTGTCTCGCCACATCGACAAAAGAAGTTAGGTTGGACTCTGACACCTTCGACTGTAGATCAGGGCGGAGACCCGCCTCGAAGCGTTGAGCCTTCACGAGGTCATTTGTGGCATACTCTGAATCATAAGGTACTAGATCTTCAAAGCGCAGGAAATATTCCAACACTGATCTGTCGCCCTGCTGCAGACAACACATCTCCATCCCCTTTCTCACCCTTTCTTCCTCAGAGAAAAACTGACGAATGAACAAAGACTTGAAGAACTCCCAAGTAATCTCTTGACGGGGCTTGTTCCGAGACACTGACTTCCACCACATCCACGGTGAACCATCAAGCATGAAGGTCGCAAACTTGACCTTCAATGACTCAGGCAACTCAATGAGGCTAAAGTCCCTTTCAATCTTCCGCATCCACTCCTCTACCAAAGAAGTTTCTTATTGACCATAAAAGAGAGGTGGATCGAGCTTCCGAAACTCAAGCATAAAATCCTTAGGTTGATCAACTGCACTACGATCGCCCATCGAAGCTTCAAAGGGATAACCGCTGGACAAGGAAAGGTCAAAAACCCAATCAAGGCCAACTCAACGAATGGATAACAACCTCAAAATCAAACACTGCATAGGTGACAAGCTCGAAATCCGAGAAAACAAGTTATCATAACATCAAAACTTTTCTCTTCGAAAACATCTTTAATTTAAAACAATCTTGGTAAGTTAAACCCTCGCCATTGGTATCCCTTAGAGTCTCACTCACATGCATGTATCTGTGCCACCCAGGGCATCCATCCACCATACCAGACATCCATCCACATTTCCAACACACCAAAATGCATGTGAGTACTCATCGGAACACCAAGGCCAAAACAAAGCAACTTCATTTTCCACAAACAATTTATTCATACCACTTCTTTTAAAACAATCCACAAATTAAACATGTCATTTCAAACAACACTTTTTTTTTCAAAACCAATTTTTCTGATTCAAACCACTTTCAGAAATCAACGGAAACCCAAAACAAATCAAACAGGGGACTAGTGTCAGTGGGTGACTTGACCATATGGTTGGCGGCCATATGCCAAACACACCACTGACACAGAGAGCCTTCTGGGACCATGCCCCTAGATCCACATGGCTTTCCAGGCCGCGCGGGTTAGGAGGACTAATGGCCCAACTCCCTTTGTCGTACCCCAATTGCAAAACATTTCCATAAAAACCCAAACAAACCAATTAAACCGGACTTCCCATGGAAACCCGAGGATCGGTACATGAAAGAGTTCGCGACGCTCTTCTCGCACCTACCCATCAAGTCCCGACAATCCTACTCCATCTACCTTGACATCCCAAATAACAAAGGGCGCTCTGAATAGTGAGGTCTGCTAAAAGAGCAAACCTCCTCTGATACAATTTTGTCACGAACAAACCTGGGTCAACCCTGAACCGGTCACCCGAGCCGGTCCGCGACATGGCCCGAGAGGCGTTCCCGATCCTCCCGGGCTGGCGACAAGCGCCAGGGCATCAACAGAGGCTATGGGAACGATTTCGCCCATTATAAATAAATAAGACAGCGAAAATAAAACAGAGCAGCGCAGAAAAGATAAACCAGATAAAGTGACTAAACAGGAACAAACAGGAAACAAACTAACCAAACACGACGTCCGAACAACTCCGTGCAACCTCGCGGGTCGCTCTCCGACTCAACGATCAAGCGTCGCCCTAGGCGAGCGCATTTAAGCTATAGCCTGCACAAACACTAAAAACAGAAAACAACTATAGGCGTGAGTATTAAAACTCAGTAGGGTAGCCCGATATCTATTCCCAATGCACTACCTTTAAAATAAAAGAAACATCATTTCAAGTTTGAACTACAATTTATAAAAGTATGTTTTTCTAAGTGTTTTACTTAAAAACAAAGTACGAACCATTGCCCTTTACCATTTCCAAATTCGGGGTTTATTTCATTAGTGTCAATGACATTTCAGGAAAAGGGAAAGTGATGTTTACATTTTTCAAATTTGTACAAAGGGGATTAAACACTTTCATTTGAAAACAATTTTTTTGAAACTTAATCAAAAACGATTTATCACTTTCCATGGAAAACAATACAACAAAATGCTCAAAGTAAAACACACAACAAGGGCAATATAGGTATACATGTGAGCATCATAATCAGTACCGCAAGCAACAAAAGTTTAATAGACATGGGCGAACCTAGGAGATCGAGAATAAACCAGAAGACACCAATACATGAGAAATCATCCTTATCGACATGTCACGATGAAATCAAAACACACAATACGCTCGACCATCCACTCACAGGCAGGTCAAGGGCAAATCCCATAGCAATAAACCCAATATATCCACCTACTATGGGCCACTGATCAGTACCATAACCTACCAGTGCAGCAATCATTCTTAGAATATCCTCTCAATATGCCATATTCCCATGTCTCAAGTGTTTAAAAAAAAGGGTGAGCCAACCGATGCCAACCGAGCATCCAATCAGATATATCTATATATATAAAGAACAATAGGCATTCCCCGAGCCACTCCATGGGACAACCTCTTGCCTTTAACTACTCAAGTACCCGGGAGCCTCTAAGCGCGGCCTCCCAAACAATCAATTGCAACCAAGGCATGAGAGTCGCCCTAAGAGGGTTTTTATCAAAACATTTTTATCGCTTTCCATAAGGTGCCAAACGGGCATTTAATACATTTCACAAACACTAATCAAAGACAGGTACAACTTATTTATGAGACAAAACCCAGTTTAAAACCGTTTAAAGAACCCCAAAACACTACGTCACAGGCTAACAATATTTTTATAAACCAAACCAAACCATTTTCTTTTTCCAAATAATCTTTAAGAGCCAACCGGGCAATTTCTCAAACGAACCAAAGTATTTGTTCATGCTTCAAAAGAAATCATTTCTCATTAAACCATAACTCTATTTTACATTCCGTGAATTATGTTTAAAAGCCAAACGGGCATTCTTTCATTATTGGGTGTCCGCTCGTCAAAAGGATGTTTCATGTGTCATGTATAAAATAAACGGCTCCTTTTGACATTAAATAACCATTTAAAAATTAACCATCTTATATTAAAAATTAATTATCGTATATTATCTCATATTTATTACAATTAATAAAATGTTGATTTTGAAAAATTAGGGTGTGCAAACAGCATGAAATAATATAACTTAAATTTTAAAAGCAGTGCAAAGGGGACCTACCTCAAAATCAAAGCGCGACGACAAAACAACTTTGGAACCAAGGCGCGATGACACAACGCATGTCCGAAGCCATGTGATAAAGTCCGACACTCTGCATAATCAAAACCAAGGATTCAGACACATCCAAAACTCACCAGAGCATTCGAAACCAAGCGGCGGGAAGAAACACTCACCTCGGAACTGAAGCGCGACAACAACGGAACCTCGGAAACAAGGCGCGGCGATGGCGCTCACTCGGAAACGCCTTGCGCGGTTTCTAAGAATCCTAAAACAATAAATAAAAACCCACCATCAATTAAAACTCATGATCCAAAAAAAGTACAGTGATGAAGATAATAATAATAATGATAATAATAATAATAATAATAATAACAACAATGATAATAATCAATAGTGATAAAAATAATCATAATAATAATAGTAATAATAATAATAATAATAATAATAATAACAAAAATAATACAAATAATATTAATAATAGTAACAACAACAATAATAATAATAATAATAATAAAATTAATAATAATAATAATAATAATAATAATAATAATAAAATTAATAATAATAATAATAATGAAAATAATAATGATAATAATAATAATAGTAATAAAATTAATAATAATAATAATAATAATAAAATTAATAATAATAATAATAATAAAAATAATAATGATAATAATAATAATAGTAATAAAATTAATAATAATAATAATAATAATAATAATAATAATAAAATTAATAATAATAATAATATTATTATTATTATTAGTAATACAAACATTAATAATAATAATGATCACATAAATCATAATTATATAATAAAAAAGTTATTAACATATTAAATAAAATGTGATAGTAGAAAAAATAAAAAAAAAATGGACCTGCGCGGCGGAGCAGAGGAAGGAGAAAGAAAATGAAGAAGAAGAAGAGAAGAAGAAGAGGAAGAAGGAGAGAAGAAGAAGAAGGGAAGAAGAAGAAGAGAAGAAGAAGAGGAAGAAGGAGAGGAAGATAAGAAGGGAAGAAGAAGAAGAGAAGAAGAAGGGGGGGCGCGGGTCTGGAGGCAGGGGACGGGGTGGTGCGGCTGCTGCTGCGGAAGGAGGCAGGGGCGTGAGAGTTGGTGCGTAGGGGGAGAGGGGAGCCGAGGCAGCGGACAGGGGGGGGGGGGGGGTCGGTTGGTGCTGCAGGAGTGCCGGAAGGCCGCTGGAGGGCGAGGTGGGTAGCGGCGAGGTGGCCGGGGCCGGAACGCATAGGAGAAAATGAGGAGGCACTTGGGCAAGAGGCGGTTCGCACTACCTGAGGAACTGGGCAGGAGCGTCACGCGGAGGCTTCATCCGGAGGCTGGTCACGCTGCAGGATGTCAGGGTGTAGCGGAGCGGTTCGTGGTGGCTAGAAACGGCCTACTGGGCGCTGCAACAGAGGGAGGGGCGCCAAACAAGGAGTGCAGTGTAGGGAGCCAGCTGATCCGGCAAAACGTGCAGGCGAGGCACCGTTTCCAGAGCACAAGAGGGGGGGGGCTTCGTCGGCTGATGGAGGCGGAGGGCAGGCCGAGGCGGCACTGCGGGTCGAGCGAAGAGCGGAGGAGGCGGCTCCCGCGGGGAGAAAGAAAAAAGAAAAGTATATATATAAAGGGGGCTAGGGTTAGAAGAATAAGAAAATAAAATAAGAAAAGATAAATAAAATAAAACAAATCAAAATCATGATAATAAGAAATTACAATAATAATAATTACAATAATAAAGATTAATAACAAATCATATTTAATAACTATTATACTATTATCCGCAACATTAACAATTTCATTAAGTATTTATTTATTACATAATGATAAAAATAATAATAATGATAATATTAAACATAGCGATAAAAATAAAAATGATAAAAATATTCATTTCATCTTAATTAATAAAAATAATTATTAATATCCATAAAAATATTAAGACAATCTAAATTGACATTTTCAAATTTATTTTTAAATTCCTCTAAGCCGAAGAGGCCACACAGTTGCATGGGCGAAGCCGCGCGGTGTCGCGCTCCACCCGCGCTTCCGACGACGTCAAACCCAAGATGCGTACTTTTTATCAAAACTCAAAACTTTCATCCGAGACTGAACGTGAACCACAACAAAATAATTTAAAGCCAAAGAAATCATAAAACAAAATAAACGTGCATGTCGGGGTGTGACACTTAAACCATAAAAGTGGTGGTGGATCAAACCCTTTTGGATAGTGGATTTAATTCACACAATGATATTTAATCTATCTTCTCTGTATTCATACTTATTTTCTAACAATGCATAGTTTTATGTTGATAGAAAATTATTTTAGGAAATTTACTACCATTTTTTGATATGAGTTCATGTTTGCATTGATGACTGGTACACATTACTTGAAGAGAGGGTGAATCTGGACTGGTGCATGGATCACAAACTATGGTGGGGATCATTTCAATAAGACAATTTTGGAAGACTAATCAATAGAGAGGCATCATATTTCTTCTCAGTGTTATTTTTATGAATTTGTTATATTTTTTTATTCAAATAATACTGTTAGCTAAAAAATCCTTGGGGGATTAATATTTCTTAATCAACATTTTAACATAGTTCTCATATATTCATATTATGCTAAACTTCCTCAATTTCATAGCATCAATAAATTTCATTATCATTGAAAGACCAAACAAATAATTACCTTGATTAAAATATTTAAATTTCAAAAATAATTTTTTTAACTATTAGACACATGAGGTTCCAATTTTTTGTGAGTAGTAAACTAGAATCAAATGATAGTTTGATTTCAGTGAGGCCAAATTCATGAGTGTTAATAAATTCCATTTCAAGGCCATGAAATAAAATTTCTTCTTGTTCAAAAAATCGCTATCATCTCTATGTCTTATAATGGTTTATTCGTTTGTTTATAGTTTCACACTTATTTCAACACATTATTCATACTTCTCATATACACATCACACCACCAACATTCAATTTATAATGTCTTTATTTCTATTATTATTTTATTATTATTATTTTTGAGAAATTTCACTACCATTCCTTATAGGATTGATTTTATTTCATGTTTTCTTGTATTATTTAATAACAAAATAAATAAAATTAAATTTCTTTGATGATATTATATTTTAAATTTTGATACTATTTCTGGGAAGATACATGTAAATAAGAAAATATTAAAACTAAATAAATTGTTTGTTTATTTATATTAAATTTAAATAATAAAAATCTATGAAATTTTTCTTGTACAGTTATAATATAAAAATTTTAATATTCAAACAGGTTTATGTTCTATGAACATGGATACATTAAAATTTGAAATTGAAAAACACATAATATCACATTATGAAGTGTAGTTTTTAATGGAGAACCTAATAGATAGGGAACCAATTGAAGATTAATAAAATCATCCACATAATATAATTTAACCCAAAAATGAAAGGCCAATGATGATAGGGATTCAACTCTATCATATTTCATGAAACCCACCCTCCATTAGAATTACCTCTAGAGCACAAAACATTAATCTGGAGCAGTCAAACATCTCATGGGAATGAATATTTAATTTTTTTTCCAATAAATACTCTTTATCCTTCACTAGAAACATTTATAATAATTTTCAACAATTACCACTATAGGGGGTATGCAAATATGATCTTAGAATGAGATTTTTTCTCTTCTATATTAAGGGGAACAAAAAGATCAGGTTTTTGGTTCTAGATGAAAACATGAGTGAATATTGGGAACATGCCAATAATTATTTTTTAACAATTACTTAATCATGTAGATAAAAAAGGGACATTAGAAATCAGATCACAAGATTTTCTCAAGAGGATAAATATGTCTTTCATGAATCCATAGAAAAATATAGAGACATTCTTATACAGTTCCCTCAATATCATCACACTTCCCATGTACCCCTAGATATCATCTATGAAGTATTTTCTCCTTAAGGATAGAAAACAGTTTACCATTCTTCTAGTGGAAACCATAATAGAAAAACTAATAAGGAGTTGAGATGGATTATCAATAACCATTCCTTGAACACTCAATATAATAATTTCAAGAAAATAGCAGTTTAGATGGGAAAAAATAATATTAGTTTAGGGTTGTAAATAATCTGCCAACAAGTTCATATTAATGGGGAACTTCAATCCCTTATGGACCAAAACATCATATAATGTATTAAACAAGTGGGAAATAAAACTAATACTCCAACTCAGGGAGAATAATTTATCATGTGTGTTGGGATTAGAAACCAATGATAATTATTGCCAAAAAATTGAAATGACAACCCAACCAATTGAAAATTTAAAAGGATATGATCATAGAATACATGAAAATAATGATCACCTTTCCAATAAATATAACTCATTAAATATGATCAATCTTAATCTATTATATGAATATCATTAAATGCAATAGATACCTACTATAAGTTTTCAGAAATAGGCCAAACCAAAAAACATTAAATCCATGATTATAATGATACCCCTTATTCCCTCAATGGTGTAAAGGGTGTGTTTTAGTAGTTTATTGGAATATTTGATTCATAAAAAGGGTAAAGTGATTAAAAAACAATTCAACAAAAATCTGACTAAAATCAATTAGATGCAACAATGTAAAATCTACAGATTCATATAGGGTAGTTATTTTGGGATATGAACACAAAAGATCATTGAAAAAATCCTAAAACAATTAAATTGGATCTTAGAAATAATTCCATGGTTTTGGTCACTAGGATTTGTAATGCCTAGAAAATTCTTCTATATTGTTAATAAAACTCTTGTTTTATAATGAATGTTTTATTATGAGAGCCTTGAAATATATTTACATTTCATAAGAAAATTAAAAATCATGTGTTTATATGGAATAATACAACGAAGAATAGTAATGTTATATACACATGGAAGAATAATTTATTCATTAAAAAAACTCAATAGGCATGAAATATCTAAAGAAGATCTCCCCAGCCATAATGATTGTAAAAATTAATGACAAGCAATATGAAAATAATTGACATTATCAAAGTATTTTTATGAACCATCGTAAGTAATGAAGTGTGTGATAAAGAACAAATTATGGGGTATTAATAGGTAAATATGACCATTATGCATGAGGAATGTTGCCTAAAATCACCGATGGACATTATGACCATTATTCAAAAAGGAAGTTGGTCATTATTATTATTCCTAGTGTAATAAAGTCATTATTGGGATTATTTTATAAATGTTTTTTGGAAGATATATAAATATCATAAATTTTATTTCAAATAATTTTTATAATAAATTTATATGTTTGAAATAAAAATTACTTTCATTATATTATCTTATAATATTCTTTTTAAATGATAATAAAAATTAATGATATCTAATGAAACTTTTATAATGATCTAATAGTTTACAATAACATAAACGATGTTAATATTCATTAAAAATGTTTTTATTTAAAATCTAAAATTATCATATTTATAGTATTATGTGGATAAAAAAAATTCATTTTTTGGATTTAGTACATGGAAATTAGCTTAGGGTGAAATTGTGGTAATTTTTTAAGAATGTTGATTGTTGGGCTAAAAAGTGAAAATATTTTTAAAAAAATATATTATAACTCTTATGAAATAGTAATTATATGATCGTTATTTTAAATTTTTTTACCCCAATTCTTGATCAAAATGTTTTTATGGAATGAAATAATAAATAATGTGTTACACTTAGTAACCCATGCCTATCGTTTTGAAAACCATGATTTTACCTTTTCTGAAAAAAAAAATATTTTTATGAATTATACACATAACATATATAGAAATGATTTTTTATCACATAAAAAAAAGAATCAAATAAAATATATTGAAAATACATTTAAATTAGGTAATAAGGTTAATTTCATTTTTTAGATATAAAAAAGTTTGCATTGCTTAAAAATAGTTCAATAATATAAGTAAAATAATGTAACAGGTTACAATTAAAAGGTAAAATCATAAAATAACTAAAAAACAAAATTAAATGGTTGGTTCAAGTATTTCACAACCTTAACCATCCTATAAAACAATAAATTTAAATCAAAAAAATTTGTAATTAACTCTACCCAAAATTGGTTAACTTTAAATACAAAATAATCAATATTAAATAAATTAAAACCACTAGTCATCAAGAATAAATACCTTAAATTCCCTCCTAAATTTTCAATAAAAATACATTAATCACTTATCCTCTATAAATTCTTCTCTCAAGAGCATCTCAATGGTGGATCCAAGGTTCTAAGAAGTCCATATCTAGTATTAAGAACCATCATCCCATGGTAAGGGATATTTTCCTCCACTTCATTAAATTCAAGGTCTTATTTTGTATAATAATTTGATTCTAATTTTATTATGTTTTCTACTGATTTA
Source organism: Viscum album (assembly GCA_963277665.1). NCBI lineage: Eukaryota > Viridiplantae > Streptophyta > Magnoliopsida > Santalales > Viscaceae > Viscum > Viscum album. Next base: position 1,229,079,758 of record OY728145.1, on the reverse strand, counting down.
AATACCCATTTTAGTAGGAAACTTATTCCTTGTTAATTAGTCACTTCATTTCTTTATCATTATAGATTTGTTATAAGTTATCAATCTACTAAAATAAGGTTTTTTCACCCATCTTTTTCAACTACCTTTCAAGGAAATTTTAAATTCCTTATTATTTCAATGTGAAATATTATTATGTTTTATTTTAATAATTTTTTTATTACTTTATAGATCATAGATCACCATTACCTCTTAATATAATACCTTCATAAGTTGTTATAATGCTCATGGTTTTCCATTGCTAGAAGACTATCCAAAATTTGTTAAAAAATGTGTGTGGTTATCCTAATATATTGCACCCATCTCTAGATACTTGAAATGTCCCGGACCTCTCCTTTCCATTACTTTGTGAAATGTGGTGTTGGAGGTGTTCCGGGAGGTCAAGTTGACTTATCCCCAACACTTTTCCAAATTTCCAGTTCTATGAACAGTGTTTCCAGTTTTATGAACAGTAAAAGATCTGTTTCACTGATCAGTTTCATAGATTGGTCATAGATATTGGATTCACAGTTCGGTCTCACATGTAACACCTCAAGCTTCCATGGTATAATTCTCTTTCAATAATGCAATAGATTGCATTGTACGCAAGTTTGAGATTCTAACACACTACAACCAGTCAAAGTAGCTGTTATGAATAGTAATACCCACTTTTTGAAATTTTATAAATTTTATTATTCAAATTGGACTTCATTTTGGTATTTGGAATATCTAAATTATCCTATGTTGAAATTTTCGTTTTTTTTATGAGAAATTCCAATTTTTTATGAAGTGTAAAATACTAAACATTAATTAAAAACAACATTTTTAATCAAAATAATTTATAGTGATAAATTATAATATTGAGTGGTTTTAAATTATAATTGGAATATATTTGTACCATTTTATCCAATGGTTTTCATTAGAATTAATTTCACTTTGAAATTGGACATAAACAATTGTCAATCTTTTGATATATATTATTTCTTAAAAACACGCCATTTGTTGTGACAGTGGGAATTAATTATCAAATTAATTAATTCAACTTATATGTTTTGAATTTTGTAAAATAGACATCATTTTTGAATTAGGAATAACAAATATATCTTAGGGTGAATTTTTGGTATTTTTCTGAAAAACTTCAATTTTTGATGAATAGTGAAACCACTAAGTGGTAGTTAAAAAACTAATTCTTCATTTAAATGAAACTTCACCACTTATGTGAATTGGATTTCAAAAATCTGACAGACATGGTTGTCATTATTAAGTAAAATGTGGTTCAATGGGATTAAAATACTTGTTGGTGAATAGTAACTTTTATGTTTTATTAATCGCGATTAAAGGTAATTAGTGTAATTTAAGGTAAATATAATGATATAATAATATTAAATCACCTTTAAACTTGTCCTACCCTTATTGGGAAAGTTTTGGCCGACCAATAAAATCCATGGGTCATCTTGGGGACTCCATTGAGCCACTTGGGTAAGAAAATGACATTAATTACTTTTTATTTAAAGTAAAAATAAAATTGTCACAAACATGTGTTGGTTTACTAAATAATTTATTACATGGGGTTATATAAGATAAATTTTTATCTATAAATATTCATTGGAAAGATAAAAATATTTCCTACATCCTGGTAATTTTTTTATAATTTTTAGACATTAAATAAATTAAATTTTGTATGACACCATGATGATGTAGTGATTACCTCATTAATTAACGATTTAAATAAAATGAAAAGATAATGTAAAATATAAGACTTACACATGTCAAAAACATATTGGATGAGTATATTTAGATCTCTTATCACCTTATCCTTGAAATATATAATTTTGGGACCTTTAAAATCCGAAACTCATTATATAATAAAGTAACATTTCTTAACTTTCCAAGAGTGTCCCTCCACTCCTCTTATAAAAGGCTCCAATCTCTACCACCTTATTCAAACCTTAAACCATTTGGCTCAGAAAAACTTTACCCAAATACTCTTTCAACTTCCCTATCTTCATCCCAGAAGCCTTAACTTAGGCGGAAATCTCTTCAAGAAACCATCTTGGTTCAAACCGAGGGGAGTTACCCGATTTTAAGGTAATGTCTTCTCTTATGTTATTTTCTTTTATTTTGCTTATAAAACCCTTTAAAACCTTTTTATTCCATTATTTTGTAACAAAAACAGTATATTCAATAAACTATTATGTTTTTATGAGAAGTATTTTATTTACACTTACACACACCTTCGTCGAATGGTTAAAGAACATACTGTTTCCGTGGGTGGCGAATTACTGCCTCACGAAACGATGATTGTTCAATCTTCTTTTAACACATTTAATGGTGGCCATTAAGATGTCATTATATTTATTTATGATATATATTATTTTTATTTTTTCCTTATGATTCTTTATTTTTCATTTATGGCATACCTTTATGATTTCCATTATCGGTAAACGCGATAATTTCATTTTAGGAAGTTTGGACTACCGCCCTCTTAAAGTGATTTGAATCATTAATGCCATATGTGGGACGTGTAAAGGATGGATTGAACAATATTATATATGATATTATACGGAAATTATAATATAACCTTATATCATTATGTTTTCATTCCATTAAATATGAAATTGAAATGAAAGTAGCGTTCTTGCGTACATACGGTTTACCATCTCCATGAGCGGTGCATTTCATTTTTACCTCTAAATGTTATGTAATATTATAAAGGAAAGTATATACTGGATATATATTATATATATGATATCTACATCATGAATATAATTCTGGATAGAATGGATATTTTACCACATGAACAACTTGTAATTATAAGAAGTTTATTTTTGACTCAAGTACCAAAGATTGACAAAACGACCGTTATTAACTTAAATAATTACATAAAGTTCATAACATGGTAATAAGTGATATAAAAGGAATAATGAACTTGAAAAAGGTTCTTAAGAAAGTAGAAATTAACTCTAGTTTATTATTCAGGAGGTTAAATAATGATCGAGTCAAGTCAGACATGAGGTAAGGGACTTCGTCTCAATCTCTTTTCATTGTGGAATATTTTGTTTTATACACAACATTCTTTTATATGGTGTATAAACCCCTTTGACTTTTATGTTAATTCAAAATGAATCTTTTTTTATACAAATCATTTTAATAAATGACAAAAGGTACTGTTTTTTTGTCGTACGTATGCGGTGACAACAACTTCTCTACCGCCGTGACCATTATTTGTGTTTGGGCTTCCTCTATAAGCCATAACTTTTTTAAAATGAAAAATAAATACCAAGCTTTAATTTTATTTTATTTTGGTATTGAAAATGGTTTTGATAATGATTTTGTTATATCAATGTGTGGTATTTATATCTTGTAATTGAAATGTGGAAATTTTATGTTCCCTTTATACATTTTTTATGTGATACGATTATGTTATGATTTATGATATGTTTAAACCTGTTCATATGAGAAATTAATTTGACTTAATAAGTGATGGGTGGGGCCTGCTATAGCTCCTCAATGCATCGGTAGGTCTCATGGGACAAACTAGTGTCTTGGCATGAGGCCTTGAGAAAATCTTATTTGTAGTCTTGGCATGAGGCCTTGGCTATGTGGTTATGATAGTTTGGAATTATGCATTCCATCATTATGAAAGTGGTTATTGATATTTCATGTGATTATTCTACTAGTAGAATATCCATGTGAATAAGTAAATGGAATTATTTCATTTTATTTTTTCCATATTATGATGAAGTTCAAGTTTAAAAGGCTTTTGTTCTAGTTATACATTGCCTTAAATGTTTATGTTTATTTATGAAAGTTTCTGCTATATTGTTATCCTTACTAAGCATCTGAGATCACCCCTTTCTATGTTTTATTTTTTCCAGGATGTGAAGAAATATCTTATGACTGACGTACAGGGATATTCTGAAGCAGATATGAATGTGGACTATGGAGTCTATGTTATTTTAGTTTTTCACTTTATGATGTAATGTAACATTTATGAATGTATCTAGTGTTTCCCAGGCTACTAAACTAATCGGTCGTTTGAGACTTCATCTTTTTTGATCATGACAATGTTACGTAATAATAAACCGGCTCTGGGTAACTGGGGTTGGGGAATTATAGTTGGTATCAGAGTCAGTTTAGTACTAACCTTGGAAGCTAGATTTAGATAAACTTTGATTAGAGCACATATCCTTAAGATAGACTTTGAGGATTAGTATAGAAGGACTTCCTAGAATTTTGGTATTATATAGATATTTTGAGTTTCTTGAGCAATACATCCCTATCTGGATATGAGAAGGTAGAGACGGCTCTGACATAGATGTACATAGGGGTAAAACCCGAAAACATCGCTTTGAGCTAGACTCGAATGGAAATTGGTACACGACAACGGGCCTTGCTGCACTCTTGGTTACGACACTCCCAGGGTATATGCTTAGGATAATTCTCATTTTATTTATAATACATTATGAAAGGTTTATGAGTATATACTTCCTCAAATAAATCAATTTTATGATTATGTATTATATCCATAAATAGTTTAATTTATGTTAAGTGTTTTACAAATATGGAATTATGTATTTTGATTCATAAACTGATCTAGTTTATGCCATTGTTTAGAAATGGCACCTAGTGGAAGGAATGGAAACCATATCAATGCATGCACTCCATGTAGGGATTTCCCTCCTGCTTAAGATAATTATAGTGGAGCTGGTGATAAAACCGGTGCGGATCAACATATTACCATACTGGGACAACTCACTCAGGTTATGAATAATAACCTTACTCTTATGGAGCACCCTAATCCGCAACGTGGAGGATCAATGTTAGATCTCTTCATGAGGCAACAACCACCAACATTCAATGGGAGTACAAATACCTTAGTAGCCGAGCAATGGATAAATTCTTTAGAGAAAATATTTCATGCCATGGGGGTAGTGAAAGGGAAAAGGTTATCATGGCAGTTTACCGCCTCACTAGAGATGCTGATCAATGGTGGTCATTGATTCAAAACACAAAGGAAGATTATGATGTATCAAATATGGAATGGATGGAGTTCAAAGATATTTTCTTAGAAAAATACTTTCCTTCTGATCATTGAGCAGATATGGAAAGACAATTTATAAGATTGAGATAAAATAAGGATGAGGATGTCGCAAAGTATGAGGCTAAATTTACAAGGTTAGGAAGGTATGTTGTAGATTATATACGTAACCCAAGAAGTAAGATTGATCGTTTCTTTTATGGTTTAAAACCATTTCTCCTTTGATCTTTAGTATCACAATCTTTCTCAATGTACGAAGATATAGTTTCATGTTTTATCAAGATAGAAAAGGAATTCTCAACATCATATGACAATAAAGTAAAGAAATATAAGAAGAGAGTGGTGGAATAAGAGATAAATAAAGGGAAAAAGGGAAAGAAGGATTTTCCGTTATGTAATAATTTTGGGAAGATTCATCCTGGTACTTGCCGAAAAGGAATGGGAGTTTGTTATAAATGTGGAGAAAAGGTCACCAAGCTCGTGATTTCAAGGGAAAGAAAGAGGCTATCAATGTTGAATGATACAATTATAGGGAAATGGGGCATTATGAAAATTAATGTACTAATCATCACGGAAACTTACCTCAGAAAATCCCAAGGGATCAAGGCCAATCTTATATTGTTACTACAGTTGAGGTGGAACAATTAATGCATTGGTGCTTTTGGACTCAAGGATTTTATTCTGGTTATAAGAATAATGTGATATATATAAGGATTGTACCGTATTACTTGTCATTTTCATTAAGTTTTTAATATGATGAAGGTAATCGTATTTTTAGTATGTGACAATAAGATAAACATTACTTTGTTGGGGGAATCTGATGTTACAATTGATTTTGGAATTTAGAGACCTTTTAGAGAACGTCTGGACAGAGGTATTTTGGATAACTATAAAGGTTGGAATGGATTAAGTTTAACTTTGTATAGTATTGTTTAAGGATAAAACATTTCTAAAGATTATTTTTGGAATATTATAATACAATAGTTTTAGGAAAAAGGACAACCTACAGGTTGGGGGATAACCTATCACGTCGGACAAAGCTGTAGGAATTGAACCCACAACCATAGTGTGACAGGTCTTTATTACCTACCACTAGCCTATAGGAATTCCCTGGTTATTACAAAATAGTTTTCCTAATCTAAATGGTATGTGTTAATATTTGGAACCATGTACGATTAGGATAAATATAATATTTTTGAGTTCTATTACCTTTTGGATTGAATGATGGGTTTGTGGTAAAAATTTATGAAAGAATGAAAGTGTACATGACAAGTAAGTATATTTCCTTATGTTCTTAGTAAATATCCTAAATAAATTCCTCAACTTTATGAAAGGTAACTTAAAAAAACGTTGTCGCTTAAATTTTCCTACTGGGGATTCAATGACCGTTTAACCAATCACAAGTTTGTGATTTTCTTGTAGTTAACTTTCTCCTAATCCTGTTTTCTACAACTCTCCATCAGACATGGAAGGTTTTTTTCTCCTCCATATCCATATTTTCATATAATCCTACTATGAGCTATCTCGGGTGACCTTTGTACTTCTCTTACTTTCTTTTAAAGTTGTATTTTAATTAACCTTATTTCTGATGTGGGATTTCCACAAAGGTATTTTCTATTTTAAACATTTTATTTTCGAAGAACATTTTCAAATTGCGAGGACGCAATTTAATGAAGGAGGGGAGAATGTAACACCCCAAGCTTCCATGATATGATTCTCTTTCAATAATGCAATAGCTTGCATTGTACTCAAGTTCGAGATTCTAACACACCGCGACTAATCAAAGTAGTCGTTATGAATAGTAATACCCACTTTTTGAAATTTTATAGATTTTATTATTCAAATTGGACTTCATTTTTGGATTCATAATATCTAAATTATCCTAAGTTGAATTTTTCGTTTTTTCTAAGAACTTCCAATTTTTTATGAAGTGTAAAATACTAAACTTTAATTAAAAACAATTTTTTTAATCAAAATAATTTATAGTGATAAATTATACTATTTAGTGGTTTTAAATTATAATTAGAATATATTTTTACCATTTTATCCATTGGTTGTCATTATAATTAATTTCACTTTGAAATTGGATATAAACAATTGTCAATATTTTGATATATATTGTTTCTTAAAAACACGCTATTTGTTGTGACAGTGGGAATTAATTATTAAATAAATTAATTCAACTTATATGTATTGAATTTATTAAAATAGACATCATTTTTGAATTAGGAATATCAAATATATCTTAGGGTGAATTTTTGTTATTTTTCTGAAAAACTTCAATTCTTGATGTATAGTGAAACCACTAAGTGGTAGTTAAAAAGCTAATTCTTTGTTTAAACAAAACTTTACCACTTCTGTAAATTTAATTTCACAAATATGACATACATGGTTGTCATTATTAAGTAAAATGTGGTTCAATGGAATGAAAATAATTTTTGGTGAATAGTAACTTAAAAGTTTTATTAATCATGATTAAAGGTAATTAGTGTAATTTAAGGTAAATATAATGATATAATAATATGAAATTACCTTTAAACTTGTCCTACCCTTATTGGGTAAGTCATTTCCTACCAATAAAATCCATTGGTTAACTTGGGGACCCCATGGAGCCACTTGGGTAAGAAAATGACATTAATAACTTTTTATTTAAAGTAAAAAATAAAATTGTCGCAAACATGTGTTGTTTTACTAAAACAATTATTACATGGGGTTATATAAGTTAAATGTTTGACTATAAATATAAATTGGAAAGATAAAAATATTTCCTACATCATGGTAATTATTTTATAATTTTTAGACATTAAATAAATTAAATTTTGTATGACACCATGATGATGCAGTGATTACCTCATTAATTAACGATTTAAATAAAATGAAAATATAATGTAAAATATAAGACTTACACATGTCAAAAACCTATTTTATGGGTATATTTATATCCCTTATCACCTTATCCTAGAAATATATAATTTTGGGATCTTTAAAATCCAAAACTCATTATATAATAAAGTAACATTTCTTGACTTTCCGAGACTGCCCCTCCTCACCTCTTATAAAAGTCCCCCACCTCTACCACCTTATTCACACCTTCAAGCAATTTGGATCTGCCAACCTCTACCCAAATACTCTCTAAACTTCCCTTTCTTCATCCTAGAAGCCTTACCTTAGGTGGAAAGCTCTTCAAGAAACCATCTTGGTTCAAACCGATGAGAGTTACCCGATTTAAAGATAATGTCTTCTCTTATGTTATTTTGTTTTATTTTGATTATCCAACCCTTTAAACTCTTTTTATTTCATTCTATTGTAAAAAACCAGTATCTTAAATATAATAGGATGTTTTTATGTGAAGTATTTGATTTACACTTACACACACCTTTATCTAATGGTTAAAGAACATACTGTTTCCCTGGGTGGCGAATTACTGCCTCACGAAATGATGATTGTTCAATATTCTTTTAACACCATTCATGGTGGCCATTAAGATGTCACTATATTTCTTTATGATATATATTATTTTTATGTATTCCTTATGATTTTGTATTTTTCATTTATGGCATACCTTTATGATTTCCATTATGGGTAAACGCGAAAATTTTATTTTAGGAAGTGCGGACTACCGCCCCCTCAAAGTGATTTGAATCGTTAATTCCATATGTGGGACATGTAAAGGATGGAGTAAATGATATTATATATGATATTATACTAGAATTATAATATACCTTTATATTATTGTGTTTTCATTCCATTAAATATGAAATAGAAATGAAAGTAGCGTTCATGCGTACGTACGGCTTACCGTCTCCATGAACGGTACATTTCATTTCTTACCTCTAAATGTTATGTAATATTATAAAGGTAAGTATATGCTGGATATATATGATATATATGATATCTACATCATGAATATAATTCTGTATATAGTGGAAATTTTACCACCGGAAAAACTTGTAATTATAAGATGTTTATTTTTTACTCAAGTACCAAAGATCGACAAAATGACCGTTATTAACTTAAATAATTACATAAAGTTCATAACATTGTAATAAGTGATATAAAAGGAATAATGAACATGAAAAATGTTCTTAAGAAAGTATAAATTAACTCTAGTTTATTATTTAGGAGGTTAAAGAACGATTGAGTCAAGTCGGACACGAGGTAAGGGACTTCGTCTCAATCTCCTTTCATTGAGGAATATTTTTTTTATACACAACTTTCTTTTATACGGTGTATAAACCCCTTTGACTTTTTCGTTTATTCAAAAGGAATATTTTTTTATACGAAGAGTTTTACTAAATGACAAAAGGGAATGTTTTTTAGTCGTATGTATGCGGCGACAACGACTTCTCCACCGTCGTGACCATTATTTGAGTTTCGTCTTCCTCTATAAACCATAACTTTTTTAAATGAAAATTAAATAACAAGTTTTAATTTTATTTTATTTTGGTATTGAAAATGGTTTTGATAATAATTTTATTATATCAATGTGTTGTATTGATATCTTGTGATTGAAATGTGGAAATTTTATGTTTTATTTATTCATGTTTTATGTGATACGATTATGTTATACTTTATGATATCTTTAAACCTGTTCATATGAGGAATTCATTGGACTTAATAAGTCAAGGGTGGAGCTCACTATAGATCCTCGATGCATCAGTAGGTCTCATGAGACAAATTAGTGTCTTGGAAAGAGGCCCTGACAAAATCTTATTTTTAGTCTTGGAAAGAGGCCTTGGCTATGTGGTTATGATAGTATGGCATTATTCATTCCATCATTATGAAAGTGGTTATTGATATTTCTTGTAATTATTTGACTAGTAGAATATCCATGTGAATAAGTAATTGGCATTATTTCCTTTTATTTTTGCCTTATTATGATAAAGTTCAAGTTTAAAAGGTTTTTGTTATAGTTATACATTGCCTTAAATGTTTATGTTTATTTATGAAAGTTTCCGCTATATTGTTATCCTTAATGTGCATCTGAGATCACCCCTTTCTATGTTTTATTTTTCCCAGGATGTGAAGAAATATTTTATGACTGACCTGTAGGGATAGTCTGAAGGGGATATGAGTGTGGACTATGGAGTCTATGTCATTGTAGTTTTTCACTTTATGATGTATTGTAACATTTATGAATTTATCTATTGTTTCCAACACTACTAAACTAATCGGTTTTTCGAGACTTGATATTTTGTGATCATTCCAATGTTACGTAATAATGCACAAGTTCTGGGTAACTGGGGTCGGGGCATTACACACAGATCAGTTTCACAGATCGGTTTCACAGATCGGTGTCACAGATTGGTTTCATAGATCGGTCTCATAGATAAGTTCCACAGATCTATCTCACAGATTAGTTTCACAGATCGGTTTCACATATTAGTTTCACAGATCGGTGTCACAGATCGGTCTCACAGATCAGTCTCACAGATTGGTCTCACTGAGCGGTCTCACAGATCGGTCTCACAGATCGGTCTCACAGATCGGTGTCATAGATCGGTTTCACAGATCAGTTTCATAGATCAGTTTCACATATCAGTTTTACAAATCAGTTTTATAGATCAGTTTCGTAGATCAGTAGGTGTACAGTAACAGTAAGTAAACAGTGTTTCCAGATTCCTTCAGTTTTTCCCCTTTTGACGTTTCCTTTGACGTAAAATAAATTTATATCCTTATTTTAAGGACTCTTAAGGGTGATTAAAAGGCCATAAATCCTATATTAATTATTTCTAAGGCTTTGAGTGTTTTACTTGGTCAAACTGCATGGGTTAATGCGATCTGCTTTTAATAGAGAATTAACTAGATGTTAAACCGTCACCCCATTAAAACTTCAAAAAGGAACAAGATTCACCCTCCCTTGTTCTTCCTCTCTGTTATCAGCTATGAGATGCTAGAACCTTTCAATCCTTCCAGTAGGAGTTGAAAAATCAAACTTTACTCCTAGTATTGGTTCTGCTCTGTTTTGATGCAACCAAGCTGTGTCGGTCATTCTTCAATATAAGTTATGTTTTATCATCGTTCCTTCGAGGATCATCTTCTCTTGTTCTCCTTTCCATATTTGCATGTAATCTCCATGCTTCTAATGGGTTTTTCTTGGGGTTTGGTTGGTTCTTCCGTACCGAGACATCCTTGGGTGGATGCAGTTGTCGTAAGGGGAGGATCGTGACCCGTTGTGTCAATAAAGAGAATCAAGAACTCTTCAAGGTAGGGGATTTGTGCTTCTCTCCCTTTTATGTGAAATTGTATTGTAAGAATGTATAATTCCACTAGATTAATTTGAAATTGACTTAATAAATATATTTGAACCGGATTAATAAATTGTTATCACTCGTATGTTATTGCCTCATGTTTTCCTAGATAGTGTGATATTTATGCTTGCTTTGATTTGCTTTTTGTTCTTGATGGAAATTGATAAAGAACTTAAATCTTGAATTAATTGATAATTAATTGGCTAAAGATAAAGAGGTGTGTAAATAAATCTGGTTGTTTTTGTTGTTTTAGTTGTTCTAATTTTATGTTAATCAAATTGGCATAGTAATCATGTTAAATCTTTTGTGATAGCTTACTGAATAGGTTTCCTAGAATTGGAACCTAAAAATTGAATCTATTAATTCAAGAGGGATTAAAGAATTGGTTGGTTGATAAAAGTTAATGACTGGTAGGGTTCTTAGTTACCCTCTTGTTCGAAGGGCCGAGTGCCTTGTGCTTTGGAGCCATGAGTGCTCATTTTTTATGAAGGCTAGATGCCTTGTTAAAGGGAAAGAGCCCATTTGATGTGATGTTTGTTTTCCTGGTGCTTGTGCAATGATGTGACCCTGGAGGGGTGTTGTGATATGTGGAGGTTGGGAGGCCTTGTGGTTGTGGTACCGGATGGCGCCTAGAGTGGCGAGATGCATCGTTTTATGCATGTGGGTGTCGGGGAGGACACAAGTGATGATGGAATGGGATGGATGTGTTTGTTGGATGCTTTGTGACTTTGATTGAATGTTTATCTACTTTAATTTTACCCAATACTCAAGGCAGCTGGTCTTGATTACCCTTCTTTTGAAGGAGGCGAAGATGCACTGGGTATGCCACGTGCTTTCTGTGTCTAGCTTCTCAAAGTAGAAAGGGTCTACGCTCTTGATATAGGCAGCAAAGACTCGACGGGTATTACATCTACTCACCGTGTTGAGCCACCTTGTGTTTAGTAGCATAGAATGATTTTCTAGAATGCCTGGGAATATGGGAAATTAATTCTGTAATGAATATTTGAATAAATAATGTTAACCCATGGGGTTGGAGTTTTCTATAATATAATGATGAGGTATTAATTTTTGAAGGGACAGTGGACTTTGGGTGTGATGCTAATGAAATGTAATGTGGAATTGTTCATGGTTAATTAATGTTTAAAGAATTAATTAACGTATAGTGGAACTGATAAAAATGGAATGGAGTAATCTAATAAAGCTCTTTAAAATGGTTTTGTGCTTATAGGATACCTAGTATTAGAAGTATCAGCCCAGAGTCTGAGAGACGTTAGCTGCAGATGTGTCTAAGACAAGGTAATGATCATAGTGTGGTTGTTAGATATAATATATTCTGTACTTTTATGTTACTATATGCTACTCCACCAAGTCAGTAAGGGCAACTGACAACCCAGGGATTCTTAGCCCTGGGTGGTGTTTTCCCCAACATTCTGATGGGAGGTTGAATGGACGACTACCCCCCTTAGCCCCACTCTCTTCACTTGGTAGATACAAGTGCCTTTAGCACCGTGGTTAGTTTTCCCCATATATGTGTTTAGAGGGCTGTAATGGCTTGTGGTTATTTCACACACATATATTTTGGATATAGTATCCTATAAACTACTATATGTGTAATGTGTATAGGTTGTGATGACTTGAGGATACTTACTTGGCGTATGGGCTGTGATGGCTTGAGGTATAATACCCGACGTACAATACATGTTATGCAAGCTGTGGTGGCTCCCGGAAACTACCTGGTTACTTTTGGTTGTGAGGATGGTGCGGTGCATATCCCAGGTGTCTATGGGAAATCCTTTATGGTGTATATGGTTCAGATTGTGGAGTTTAGCCCAGGTGTATACGGGCAAGCCTATGGAGAGAGATGCACAAGACGTATGTTGTTTGGGAAAAGCGACAAACCAGTGGGGAAGTAGTAGCGGGGTACCCTTGATATTCTTTACTATATGTTATATTCTTGTATGTGTTACTTGGTGAGAGTAACCACGGTGAGTTTTGGAACTTAGTATACCTGTTTAGGTGATGTGTTGGTTTCACTTGTTGTTCATTAGGCTTTAGCGTGCATTCTTTACTTTTTGATGAGAGGCTTCGGGGAGGATCCTACTGAGTATACTGTTATACTCACCCTACATATATATATACTATTTCTCAGGTCACTTGGGGTAGGTTCGAGACCAGGCTAGTTACTACTAGCTTGTGGTTTCAGGAGCTGTTCGGGCTTGTGGTCGCTGTTGTTTTTCCTTTCTTTTGGGTACTTGTAGTTTTCCCATTTCAGTGGTAGTAATTTTTCATGGCATTTCATATGTGTACTTGGGTTTTTGTTATATTGACGTCTAAGTTGGATTTGATTGGCATCTATCTTATCTCTCTCTTTCGCATATGGTCTCATCGAGGGTAACGCCTCCCATTTGTGTGTTTATTATACCCTCGGTGCTAGTCTCCAACACGGGGCCTACTGGAGGTGGGAATCAGGGTTCATTATCTCGCTTCTCACATTGTCAGCCCAGGAGTGGTACACTTTGTGGGGAGGGGGTCGTGACATAGTGGTATCCGAGGTCCGGTTGAGGGATAGGATGGAGTTTGGAGTTAGGCACAGGTGAAGTTGCATGGGTTGGTAGGGAAACGGTGTCATTCATGTTTAGAAAGTGAGGGAAACACTAGAGACCGGCTGAGACATAGGCGTTTAGGGCCCCTTATGATCTGATGTACGGACCATTATTTTTACAATGGCTACTAAACAAAGTCATACTAGTTGCAAGGTAGAGACCTAGGAAAGGATCATGCATCATTCTTCTTGTGCCTGTGTTTGAATGGGAATACCTTGGGATAGGTTAACCTAAAATGAATGAAAGAAACCAATAAATTAAATAATCTTAAGTCTTCCATATTCCAGGATTAGGAGCTCTAACAGTTTGTTATTTTATAGGTATGGATCCAGTCCAACGTCCTCATTAGGTTTGCGTAGAAAATGACTAGCAGGCTATTCCAGCAGAATGCCGCAGGGTAGAGGTTGACGATGAAGACACTTGGAGGAAGACACTTCGAGAGTTTCAGCACCAGAGTCTGCAGAAGTATGAGGGATCTGTTTCAAATGCAGTCATGGATGACTGGTTAGAGGAGGTCGAGATCGGCTTCAGTTAGATTCGTGCTCGGAAGGAATATTGGGTGTCCTTGGTTGCGATGATGCTGTGTGGAGCAGCAAGGTAGTGGTGGCTCTTATTCCTCGGGGATCGTGAGGAGTCATCGATATCATCGAGGTGCTTGAAGACAAGTTTAGAGTTGAGTTCCTTTCCTCGACCGCGAAGGCGTCTAGTCATCAGGAGCATCTTACCCTTTGATAGGGGAGATCCAGTGTTCGAGGGTTTGGAATCCGTTTCAGGAACCTACTATGATATGATTTAGACCCGTTACGAGATGGGGAGGCCAGGGCAAGGCATTTCGAGGAGGCTTTGCGTCCAAAGATCCAACGCTAGGTCACCCCATTTACTCTAACGACATATCTTGAGGTGCTGGTGAGGGCAGATGTTGTTGAGAGGACTTTGTCCAAGATCGGATCATGACGAGAGGGAAATCATCACGATTCCTCACAAAGTAGAGCTGTGGTCCTGGGTTCCCAGTTTTCAGGGAGGAAGAGTTTCCATTCACCTGGGGGTAATTTCCAGCCCTCCCCATCTCGTTTCTTCGAAGGCATCAACTCTTAGGCCTATTCCAAGGGATCAGATTCTTGTTTTTCTTGTGGTGGTCATGGTCATCCGCAGCGGGAGTGCCCAACTTTTCAGAGTAGTCATCATGCACCGGGCGCTCTGCTCCAGGTTCCTCTATTGAGGTAGTTCCAGCCAAGGCAACAGAAGTAGGTTGCACTAGCTTTAGATCAGCAGAGGGTAGATGGGGCAGGTAGAGGACAGACCCATGATGCTCCTTGTCCTCAGAGAGCAGAGCGTGGTCGTGGTGGTGGTCATCATCAGGTTCAGAGAGGTTGTGGAGGAGGCCCTGGTCAGCTTCATGCTCTAGCGTTGGCAGCCCTAGGTGATCCAGATGTCATTCGAGGTACCCTTTTCTTGTTTTCTACCTTGGTCTATGCCTTGTTTTATTTAGGAGTGACACACTCCTTTATATCACCTAACCTTCTCCATGCTTTGGGACTTGATTCAGAGAGGCTTCTAGTGACCTTGGCGTTGACTACTCCAGTTGGAGGTTGAGCTAACTTTTTTGAAGTTTTTAGATATTGTGAGCTAGTGTGGGGGCAGCCCCACTCTGGGGGAGCATTCCTATGTTTACGAATACAATCATATGATTTCACCCTTGGCATGGATTGGTTGTATTCGGTGTAGGCTATCATGGATTGATTTAGGAAATAGGTCATCTTCTTCAGGGTGGATGGAGAGTAGGTGGTGTTTGTTAGTGAGTGAGATCCTCAGATGGGTCATGGGCATGTTCCATCCTTATCATCCTTGATGGCTGAGTTGATGATGAGTTCTTCAAAGGTTCAGAAGTTGGCATTTCCTAGGGTCATGGAGGAGTACCCTGATGTCTTCCCAGAAGAGGTCATAGCATTACCCCCTCGATGAGAGATCAATTTTGGGATTGAGCTACAGCCAGGTGCATCTCTTATCTCTATGTATCCGTATAGGATGGCCCCTTCTAAGTTATGAGATCTACATATACATCTTGATTGTCTGTTTTAATGCTGTTTTGTTCAGCCAAGTGTGTCACCATGGGGTGCACCGGTCTTGTTCGTGAACAAGGTCGACGACAGTTTGCGGTTGTGTGTCGATTATCGTCGCTTAAACAAAGTGACAATAAAGAACTGCTATCATCTTCCATGGATTAATTACTTATTCAATCAACTAAAGAGTGCAAGTTGGTTCTCAAAGATCGACTTGTATTCAGAATATCATCAGAAGCGGGTGAAGGATGAGGATATTCTGAAGACTTCTTTTCGTTTTCATCATGGGAATTATGAGTATGTTGTAATGCCGTTTGGTGTGATGAATGCTCCTGCTATTTTCATGGGTTTGATGAACGCTGTGTTTCATGAGTTCTTGGACAAGTTTGTGGTGGCTTTCATCGATGAAATCCTTTTGTACTCCACATCTGAAGAGGATCATGCAGAGCATCTCTGATCCATTTTGGGAGTTCTTCGCCAATATCAGTTGTTTGGGACATTGTCTAAGTGTGATTGTTGGGCTCGAGAAGTCCATTTATTGGGGCATGTTGTGTCCCAACAAGGAGTAGATGTAGATCCATCAAAGATAGAAGTAGTGGTGTCTTGGGCAGCCCCCAAGACAGTGTCAAAGGTACGAAGTTTCCTTGGTCTCACAGGCTATTACAAGAGGCTTGTAGCCAGTTTCTCATGGGTTGCGACTCCTCTAACAGATCTGACCAGGAAGGATCAGGCCTTCGAATGGATTGATCAGTTCTAGGCATCCTTCAAGTATCTAAAGGAGAAGTTAGTAAGTGATCCCATTCATTGTCTTCCAACTATGGGAGTCCAGTTTGATGTTTTCTGCGATGCTTCACATCTAGGGCTAGGCTGTGTTCTCTTGTAGTAGAGATAAGTTGTTTCTTATGGGTCTCGGCAGTTGCGACCCCATGAATGAAACTATGCCACCCATGATATTGAGTTGGCAGTCGTGGTGTTTTCTCTAACGTTATAGAAACATTACCTCATTGGTGAGCACTTTGTGGTTTTCACTGATCATAAGAGTTTGAGGTAGGTTTTCTCCCAACGTGACTTAAACTTGTGACAACGTCGGTGGATGGAGTTCTTGCAGGAATAAAACTTCGAAATATCATATACACATGGAAAAGGGAATGTTGTAGCTGATGAGTTGAGCCGAAAGACACGTTGTGATGCTGTGCGTGAATCCGGTGATTCATGGAGAGTAATGGAGGAACTGTCAGCTTTGCATCTTAATATGGAAGAGGTTGGAGGTAGAGGTTGTCTTTTCCAGATGATGGTGAAGTCATACCTATTGTAGAAGGTGGAAGCGTCCTAGTTGGGTGATCCAGAGGTGGAAGTTTGGAGAGACAAAGTTGTTTGTGGTGAGGCCCCTGATGGTTGGTCGGAGGATGAACAACACTGAGTGTTGTATCATGGAAGGCTTTTTGTTCCCTTCATAATGTGCGAGACGGTTATCCGAGAGTTCCATAGTTCACCCTTAGTAGTACATCCTAGTGTGACAAAGATTTACCGATCCTCGAGGTGTCAATTTTGGTGGCCTGGGCTGAAGTGTGCGGTTGCAGAGTTCGTGTCATGATGCTTAGTCTTCCAAAAGGTGAAGGCCGAACACCGTGTTCCTGGTGGTATTCTCCATCCATTAGAGATTCCTCAGTGGAAGTGGGAGGATATCTCAATGGACTTTGTTACAGGTTTACCTCGAGCTTCGGGAGGACATGATGTTATATGGGTGGTAGTGGATCGTTTAACAAAATTCACCCACTTCATAGTGATCAAAGAGTCGAGCTCAGTGGATTTTTTGTCAAGGAAGTATCTAGAGGAGGTGGTGAGTCTTCATAGAGTACCTAGGACGACCATTTCCGATAGAGATCCTCATTTTACCTCCAGGGTGTGGAGAGGTCTCCAGCATGATTTTGGTTCTCAACAATGTCTTAGCACTACTTTTCTTCCTCAAACGGATGGTCAAACTGAGCGACCCAACCAAACTCTCAAAGAAATGTTACAATCTTGTGTTCTTGATTTTGGAGGTTCATGGATGAGGCACTTTCCCTTGGTGGAATTCACTTACAATAATAGTTTTCACTCCACCCTCAGTATGGCGCCGTTGGAAGCCTTGTATGGCTGGCCTTTCCGTTCTCCATTGTTCTGGACTGGGGTCAGAGAGTCAGCAATTCTCGGACCGAAACTAGTGAAGAATACAACAGATATGGTTCAGATGATTCGTGAGAGGTTGAAGACAGTGAGATATCATCATAAATCATATGCTGATCAATGGAGGAGACCCTTGGAGTTTAATGTTGGGAATCATGTGTTTCTGAAGGTGACTCCCCGTCGTGGGCAGCGAAGGTTTGGTCATGTAACTAAGCTTTCTCCCCGGTTTGTTGGGCATTTAAAGGTGTTAGCTCATGTTGGAGCTATGGCGTATCAAGTATCACTTCCCCCATATATGATTTGGCTACATGATGTTTTCCATGTATCACAGCTCTGTCATTATCTTTATGATGACTCTCACATCATCAATTGGGGAGAGATCGATGTTGATGATGATGAAACCTTAGAGGAGCGACCTGTGGAGATCTAAGACCGAAAAGAAAATGTGTTGCATGGGCATTCTATTCCCTTGGTTTGTGTATTGTGGTGACCCGGTGGCATGGAGGAGAGTACCTAGGAGCGTGAGTCGCAGATGCATGTCCAGTACCCAAAGCTATTTTAAGATGTTGTGTTGTGTTTTCTTTGATCCTTTCTTTTATGTACCATTAATGTTATATTATTCTTGAATTGTTTGGATATGGATTGTTTGTTCCCTTGATCTCGGATGTCATGGTTTTTTCCAGGCTTTAGAACAACTCAGGGTGGTTTTCCCCTGAGAGATATCTTATAGGGTGGTTGTTCAGACCCCTCTTTTCCTTAGGTTGGTTTTAAATTCTCAAGGATGAGAATGTTTTGAGAGGTATCTAATGTAACCACCCGAACCTCTCCAATCCATTACTTTGTGAAAATGTGGTGTTGGAGGTGTTCCGAGAGGTCAAGGTGACTTATCCCCAACACCTTTCCAAATTTCAAGTTCTGTGAACAGTGTTTCCAGTTTTATGAACAGTAACAGATCGGTTTCACAGATCGGTTTCACATATTGGTTTCAAAGATTGGTTTCATAGATCAGTTTCACAGATCAGTCACACAGATCGGTTTCACATATCGGTGTCACAGATCGGTGTCAAAGATCGGTTTCACAGATCGGTCTCACAGATCGGTTCCACAGATCAGTCTCACAGATCGGTTTCACAGATCGGTGTCACAGATCGGTCTCACAGATCGGTCTCACAGATCGGTCTCATAGATCGGTCTCACAGATCAGTCTCATAGATTGGTATCATAGATCGGACTCACAGATCGGTCTCACAGATCAGTTTCACAGATCGGTTTCACAGATCGGTTTCACAGATCGGTAGGTGTACAGTAATGGTAGGTGAATAGTGTTTCCAAATTCCTTCAGTTTTGTCCCTTTTGACGTTTCCTTTGACGTAAAAAACATTTAAAGCCTTATTTTAAGAACTCTTAAAGGATATAAAAAGGCCATAAATCCTATATTAATTATTCCTAAGGCTTGGAATGTTTTACTTGGTCCAACCGCATGGATTAATGCGATTCTCTTTTAATGGACAATTAACTGAATCTTAAACTGTCACCCCATTAAATATTCAAAAAGGAAAAAAGATTAATCCTCCCTTGTTCTTCCTCTTTGTTATCGGCTATGAGATTCTAGAACCTTTCAATCCTTCCCATAGGAGTTGCACAATCAAAACTTACTCCTAGGATTGGTTTTGCTCTGTTTTGATGTAACCAAGTTATGCCAATCATTCTTCGATATAAGGTGTTTTTTATCATCGTTCCTTTGGGGATCATCTTCTCTTGTTCTCCTTTCCATATTAGCATGTAATCTCCATGCTTCTAATGGGGTTTTCTTGGGGTTTGGATGGTTCTACCATACTATGGCATCCTTGGGTGGATGTAGTTGTCACGAGGGGAGGATCGTGACCCGTTGTGTGGATAAAGAGCATCAAGAACTCTTCGAGGTAGGGGATTCATGCTTCTCTATCTTTTACGTGAAATTTTAATGTTAGCATGTATACTTCCACTAGATAACTTTGGAATTGACTTAATAAATATATTTGAACTGGATTAATAAATTTTTATCGCTCGTATGTTATTGCCTCATGTTTTTCTAGATAGTGTGATATCTATGCTATCTTTACTTAGCTGTTTTTCTTAATGGAAATTGATAAAGAACATAAAGATGGAATTAATTGATAATTAATTGGTTAAAGATAAAGAGGCATGTAAATGAATCTAGTTGTTTCCATTGTTGTAGTTGTTCTAATTTTATGTTAATCAAATTGGAATAGTAAGCATGTTAAATCTTTTGTGATAGCTTAATGAATAGGTTTACTGGAATTGGAACCTATGAATTGAATATGTTAATTCAAGAGGGATTATAAGAACTATTTTATTGATAAAAGGTAATTCCTGGTAGCTTTTTTTGTTACCCTTTTGTTCAAAAGGCTGGGTTCCTTGTGCTTTGGAGCCAGGAGTGCTCATTTTGTATGAAGGTTGGATGCCTTGTTAAAGGGCCAATAGCCCATTTGATGTGATGTTCGTTTTCCTGCTGTTTCTGTTGTGATGTGACCCTGGAGGGGTGTTGTGAAATGTGGAGGCAGCGAGGCCTTCTGTTTGTGGAAGCGGATGACGCCTAGAGTGGCGAGATGCATTTTTTTATGCATGTGGGTGTTGGGGAGGACACAAGTGATGATGGAATGGGATGGATGTGTTTGTTGGATGCTTGGTGACTTTGATTGAATGTTTATCTGCTTTAAATTTCCCCACTGATCAAGGTATCTAGTCTTGCTTACCCTTCTTCCGAAGGAGGCGAAGATGTGTGTGGTAGGCCACATGCTTTCCGTGTCTAGCTTCTCAAAGGAGAATGGGTCTACGCTCTTGCTATAGGCAAAAAAGACTTGACGGGTAGTACATCTACTCACTGTGTTGAGCCCCCTTGTGTTTAGTAGCATAGAATGCTTTTCTTGAATGCCTGGGAATATGGGAAAGTAATTCTGTAATGAATATTTGAATAAATGATGTTAACCCATGGGGTTGGAGTTTTCTTGAATATAATGATGAGGTAGTAATTTTTGAAGGGACAGTGGACTTTGGGTGTGATGCTAATGAAATTTAATGTGGAATTGTTCGTGGTTAATTAATGGTTAATGAATTAATTAATGTATAGTGGAACTGATAAAAATGGAATGAAGTAATCTAATAAATCTCTTCAAAATGGTTTTGTGCTTATAGGATACCTAGTCTTAGAAGTAGCAGACCGGAGTCTAAGAGGCGTTAGCTGCAGATGTGTCTAAGACTAGGTAACGCCCAAAGTGTGGTTGTGAGATATAATATATTCTGTACTTTTATGTTTATATATGCTACTCCACCCAGTTAGTAAGGGCAACTTACACCCTGGGGATTCTGAGCCCTGGGGGTGTTTTCCCAAACATTCCGATGGGAGGTTGAATGGATGACTACCCCCTTTAGCCCCGCTCTCTTCTCTTGGTAGATACGAGTGCCTTTGGAATAGTGGTTAGTTTTTATCATATATGTGTGTAGATGGATTTAATGGATTGTGGTTATTTCACACACATATATTCCAGATATAGTATCCTATGGACTACTATAGGTGTAATGTGTATAGGTTGTGATGGCTTGAGGATCCTTACTCAGTGTATGGGCTGTGATGGCTTGAGGTATAATAACCGACGTATGATACACGTTATGAGAGCTATGGTGGCTCCTAAAAACTACCTGGTTACTATTGGTTGTAAGGATGGTGTGGTGCTTAGCCCAGGTTTCTGTGGGAAATAATTTGTGGTGTACGTGGTGCAGATTGTGGAGCTTAGCCCACGTGTATACGAGCAAGCCTTTGCTGAGAGATGCACATGACGTATGTCATTGGGGAAAAGCGGAAAACCAGTGGGGAAGTAGTAGCGGGTTACCCTTGATATTATTTACTATATGATATATTCATGTATGCGTTACTTAGTTAGTGTAACCATGGTGAGGTTGGGAACTTAGTATACCTGTTTAGGTGATGTGTTGGTTTCACTTTTTGTTAAATGGGATTTAGCATGCTTTCTTTACATTTTCACGGGAGGCTTCAAGTAGGATCCTACTTAGTATACTGTTATACTCACCCTATGTATATATAAACTATTTTTCAGGTCACTTGGAGCATGTTGGAGACCAAGCTGGTTACTACTATCTTGTGGTTGCAGGAGCTGTTCGGGCTTGTGGTCACTGCTATTTTTCCTTTCTTTTAGGTACTTGTAGTTTTCCCCTTTCAGTTTTAGTACTTTTTCATGGCATTTAATATGTGCACTTGGGTTTTCGTTATATTGCTATCTGTGTTGAAGTTGGTTGGTGTCTATCTTATCTCTCTCTTTTTCATGTGTTCTCTTAGAGGGTAATGCCTCCCATTTGTGTGTTTATTATTCCCTCGGTGCTAGTCGCTAACTCGGGGCCTACAGGAGGCGGGACTCTGGGGGTTATTATCTCCCTTCTCACATTGCTGACCTAGGAGGGGTACACGTTGTAGGGAGGGGGTCGTGACAATACTACTAGTGAATGTGGGTCTGAAACGTATTTACCTAGGGTATCAACCCAAAAACAATATATATATATATATATATTTCTAGACTCTATCAGGATATGGGGCATGAAAATGGTCTTTTTTTACATGTGGTTTTAAAATCTTGGGGGATTGGCTTTGTAAAATTCAAAAGAAAATTATAAAACATAATAATGGATCATATTATATGGACTAGTATTTATATTCAATTAATATACCTATTCCATGAACGTAACCTTCAACACATCAAATTATCATTCCATCAGTTGGGTCACTACCCTTTTTTGTTATGAACGTGCTATAGTTTCCAAACCCGATTGTTGTATATTCACCATGATAGCCACATTAATCCATTAAAAGGGGTTAATTCCCACCCAATGTGTAACTGATAATCATGTTCTATTTTACTCTCCAAATTTATTATGGATTTTAACATTTTCTACATGTACATGTTTCTATGTACATGTGGTATTGTAGAAATATGATTTCCCTAGAGAATGATCAGCTACTACCTTTGTCTTACATAATCATCAACTATGTGTAATTATTCCTTTCAATGGGAATAACCTTGCATGTGTGTTATGAGAATTATCATTTGAATATGGATTCTAATTGAATGTTGTTCCCATATATTCTCACACATCTATTTTCTGGGAAAAATTATTCACTCAACCATATACGATTTATTCTATACAATTTAAATACCTTTTAATTAATTACCTTGATCAAATGGTGTTTAAAAATATTCTTAATTTCATTAGATACTTGCTTATTGTCCTTAGTAACATGATATTATTATTAAAGGATTTATGTCATTTTCCATTATGAGGCATCCATGAATGAATACATATGAAGGGTTCACCATGATTTCACTCCAATGTATTGATTCATGTGATATATTTGAATGATGGAAGTTCCTCCCAAGAGACTAATTAATTTTTTAAATAATTAATATTTGGAGATTAAATTTTTTTAATATCTTGGAATCATGTATTGGTAATGTTTTATGATACATTGGTTAAGAATTGTGATGATATTAATGGTATACCCGGATAGTGCTCCAATGAAATGGGTATCATTAAAGAGTTTACATGGGTATGATACACTTATGAGACCAATGCATTGGGTAAATATAGCTTGTCCAAAATCATTGGTAAAATGTTTTATGACACCATAGTGATGAGGACTAAACATTCTTTATAGCGAGGGAGATGTTAGACTAGTGTACGGATCACAAACTAAGGTGGATATTATTTAAACAATATAATGTTTGAATACTATATAACATCTATAGAGAGGAATACTTTTCCCTCTCGCTTGTTTACTACTATTTTAAATGATTTTTTTTATTTTATTTATTAAAATTATACTGTTATCTAAACATTCATTGGAGGTAATAAAAATTTCTTGATCAAATTATTTACATTGTTCTAATTCATTATTCTTAGGAAAGACTCTTGTAATTTCAGAGCATCAATGGATTTCATTATCATTGAATACCAAATAACTCTTCTTCTTGATTGAAATTATTCAATTTCAAGCACCCTTAACTTTAAAAATTATGACATGGGGTACCCATTTTTTTGAGAGTGGTGAACAAGAATCAAATGACAGTTTGATTTTGGTGTGACCAACTTCATGAGTATTAAGAATGACCATTTCAATATCAATAAATATAAAATCCTATTTTTCATCAAATCACTATCATACCTATGAATTTGAATGGTTTGATCATTTTTTATAGTTTCACACTTATTTCAACACACTAATTATACAATTTTTTTTCACATCACACCACAAACATTCACTTTATATTGTTTGTATTTCTCTTCTTGTTTTAATTTTTATTTGTCTTTGTGAAATTTTATTTCCCTTCCATGTGGGATCAATGTTTTTTCCTATTTTCTCATTTTATTTAAGAAATAAATAAAAATAATTGACTTTTCTATGATGAGATCCCTGTAAATTTTGGACATTGTTTCTAGGGATGTCACAAGTGAATAAGAAAATATGATAAATCAAAAAAAAACTTTATTTTTTCCATTTTTTAGTTAATACTAATAATCTCTGTGTTTTGTGTTCATCACTAATGAGAAAAAAGTTTTAATATTCACAATGGTTATTTTTCTATGAAATTATTTTCATTAGAAAAATTAAATTTAAAAACACAATGGAGAACTTATTAATGAATACTTTGAAATAGAGAACCTAAGACACAGAGAATTGATTGATGATTAATTAAATAATCCACCTATCACCATCCAACCAAATATTTAAAAGCCTGTTATTTTAGGGATTCAACTCCACAAAAATTCAAGAAACCCATATTTCATGAGGATTTACTCTAGTGCATGAAACTTTGATCTGATGTGGTGAAGCATCTCACTGGTATAAACATTTAGTTTTTTTTCCAATAAAGTCTTTTAATATTTCATTATAGACTTCTACAACAATGTTCAAAAACAACCACTATATGGATCACTGTATATTATCATAGGATTAGATTATTCCTCTTTAATATTATGGTGAACAAAAAGATCTTTTATTTTGGTCTAGATTAAAACATGTTGGAATCAAGGTAAAAGGTATATAATTCATTTTTTTAGAATGCCCTGCCCAAAAAGCTAAAAAAAGGAACATTATAAATCAGATCACTTGATATTTTCTAGATGATGGTGAATACATTCATTAGTCCTTAGAAATATATAATGACCTTATTAATATGTTCCCTCACCTTTATCAATATTTCAATGCACCTATGGATATTTTTATGAATGTTTTTATTCTTCGGGATAAGAAATAGTTTACCTTAAAACTAGAAAAACAAATACTAGAAAAAATTATAATGATTTAAGATATATTATCAATATTTATTCCTTTAACCATAAACATACCAATTAAAGTAAAATAACAGTAAATATAGAAGAAAAAAACACAAGTTCATGGGTAGAAATAAACTCCCCAATTTTTTAGATTAAGGACCAACTTCAATCCCATAAGAACCAAAATATTATGCAATGTGTTGAACAAGTGGGGTATACATATAATAATCATACTCTTATAGAAAAATTTATCTAATGTGGTATGATTGGGAACTTGGATAAATTATAGTCCTAACATTGACATGATAGTCAACCCACTAGAAAATTCTAATTTAAATGTATATGGTCAGAGAGTTCCAGAAATTAAGGATAATTTTCCTTAAACATATAACTCAAAGAATATGATCTATATTAATATATTATGTAAATATTATGAAATTATAAGAAATCCAACCATTGGTTTTCAGTAACAGCCCAAAAATAAGATTTAAAACCATTATTAGAATGATAAAAATTATTCTAAAGGGGATTTAAAGGTGAGGTTTCAGTAGTAGATTGGAAAATTTGATTAAAAACTCAAATTGATTCAAAATATATATTCATCAATATAACTAATATCGATCAAATGCTATAGTGAAAAATCAATAGATAAAATTAGGGTAGTTAGTTTGGTATATAAACAAAATGGATATAGGAAAAAAATACTAAAACATATGAATTGAATCCTAGTATGAATTCTATGGTTGTGAACACTTGGTGTTGTTTGAAAACTCATGGAAAAATAGAAATAAAAATAAGGTTGTGGAAACTAAAACTTTGGATGGATTGTGAAGATAATTTCTAGAACCCAATTTAAAAATCATGTTTCGAATACTAGAAATGAAACTAAATATTATATTCTTTATAAAAAATGTTAAAAAATGTTTAAATTTAATTGAAATAAAGAGAATCAATGTATTGACGGAAATCAAGACGGGTTCCCACTATTTTCAGTAATCTTATCCATTATATCCCCTCCCCTTAATGACTCATAAATAAAAATGTTGAATCTAATTATCATAAGTTTCTAGTGTTTTTAAGAACCATTATCATTAAAACACCTTTATTAGTTTCAATAAAAAATTACTTATTATATAAAAATACTCATGAGTGTTCTAGATAATAATAGGGACATAAAGGGAATTTTCATCATTGTTTTAACTGAGGCATGTATTGTTGTACATTAATAGAATTTTCCTACTAATAGGGAGAGTTTTTATCTCAAAAAATTCTAGGAATCCAAGGAGATTAATTGCATGTTTTTTTTGGAGTGAGTGTTAACCTGATTCCTTACTCCCTATTTTTTTATCTGGATCCTGGGAAATTCCAACCCACTTTAGTGTCTTTTTAGTTGGATGAATGGTCTACTTCCCAACCAATGAAAAGAGTGGACTACCAAAGTTTCAATATATATATGCTCACATTACACATTGATTTCCATGATCATGAAATGGAGTGTAACAATAAGGTCTATATCATTCAAGGAAGAACATTTTAAGAAATTAATGGTGTTGTAATTGATATTAGAAAATAAAAATATCCCTTTTATATGGAGATAATCAAGAATAATTTTTTGTGTTCATTAAATAATCCCATGAGGTGAGATAAAAGTTAATTTATGTGTCTGAATAAGTATTTATCGAAAAAATGGGTATGGATATGTATGACCACTTTATATAAATAATTCATGAATTAGTTTATAAATATCTTATGAAAAAAATTGTTAAATTAGAAAAAATCAATGGTCTAAAAATATCATGAAGACATGAGACTAGTATTAGGGAGCATACTATTATGGATTATAAAATGGTACATGTTATATAATGATTTTATATTTGTAGTTATTCACTGTTGGATGTTTCATCCTTAATGAAATCTTATTATATGAAAATCATTTCATTATAATCCTCTGATCTTTTAAGCCTTCATACTAAAATTTATAAATCTATTAAATTATAATTTCTAGTAAGTAATGATTATTTTATGGATGTTCAAAATGTTGATGTTAGATCTTCCCAAATAGAAGTGGAAGTAATGATTGATCAATATATTGAGAGTGAATAGAATTGAAATTTGAACAGTTTTAAAGATAAAGATTATTGATCTCTTGTGTTTAACAAGTGTAGTTTTGAGGATTGATTTTCAATCTTTGATATGAATTGATTTCTATGAGATAATGATGATTTATACTATTTCACAAAAAAATTTGTATATGTGAGTAATATTATTTATAAAACATTATATAGGATGTATCAAATGTAGAATTAATTTCCAAGCTATTTGATATCTCAATAGTGGGGGAAGACAACAGGTTTACTGCTAGACAACATGTTGATTTTTTTTGACTTACATTTTTCATTTTGATTTTGAGATACAAGGCATGAAACTCAATATGTGTACAACCTAATCCCTAATTTTTTAATGATTTTTTAAAAAATACAATTTATGTGTGTCCTTTTGAAATTTTGAAAAAACGTATTGAAGTTCCCTAAAGAAATTGCAGAGTTTTAGTCACTCAAAAACCACACCTCCAAAATGATCAGGGATAGAATTATAAGGGTATGTATGGATAGAGATTATAAATTAAATTCTTCATGTGTGCCTACCCTTGGGTTTCTTGGTTTTTGAACATGATTTTTATTTATTTTAAAATTTGTTTTCCTCCCTATGTATTGTGTGTTACCATCTATTTTACTTCAACTAACCATCATTGTCAACTGATTGCGTGAAGGGAGATAAGTGACTATTGAGTAATCTATCTAATGTGTCAGCATTAATGCGAATGTGTGGTGATTCATCCAACCACAAGGCTATAGTGAATCTTGTATTTCACTATAAGACAATATAATGTTCTTAGGAATATTTTTGGAGCTAGGTGCAATGATGGTGTGATATTTCAAGGCCCGGTGAGCCCCATATTGATATTATATTAATATTAAATATATTAATATCTAGAAAATGTATTTTTCTTGAAATAGTGTAATAATTCCCAAACAATATATTAGGTCGAAAATATGATACCACTGTTGAGTTCAGAATGTGAGGTTTACCTTATTAGAGACCTAAAGTCAGATGACATCAGATCTTTAGATGAGGTAGCTGTTGGAAGGAATGTTATGTAGATTAATTAATTAATCCATTTAATATATTTATCCTAATTATTTCATCAAATAGCCCCTTATGAAAATTTTTATGGGTATGTTGTATAACCCTGGGTGTTTTAGAGAGTAGGCTCTGACATTCTTCATTGGAGGATCAATAAAGGATGAAAAATGATGATCAGATCGATGTGGAATGAGTGATAGTGAACATTGTGGGACTCATCCTTCACGGGAGAACATGTTCTTCACCAACGATCAATCCCAATCGAGGTAGGGCATGTTAGTTTATGGATTTTCATCATTAATTAATTTATAAAAGAATGGGTTTTATCATCTTATTAATCGTAACAACCTTATTCATTGCACATCCCATTATATAAATTAAATTTATAAAATTTGTTTTTATTATGTTATTCAATTCTAATTGGTTTATCACACACTTTTTGAACATTAGATGAGATCACTTCGTCCAATGAAATACACATTCATTTATTATTCTCCCCCACCCCCACACAATTTCATTATGTTATTTTTTTCATCATTCATGTTTATGGTTTGACTTACCATGTTGGATTTGAGTGACATAAAACCCTCAGATATGTGGTGATAAAAAAAATTATGGATAGACTAACACCTGGGGGAGTAATCAAGGAAGGGTCATAGTTTTTGGGCAATGAACGTTTATTATGGAACCCAAAATCTTGATTTCTGGGGGTGGGTTAGACGAATCCTTCGTGTGGGAAATGGATTTGTGATTTATGTTAATATGAATATAGAGATTAAGGTTCTCCAATGACCCCCACCAATTTCATGTGGTTGAATGGACGGTTTTTCAGGTCTAAATGCATGTCTCCCTTATAAGTCCTTCAATTTTTATGAACATCTTAAATACACATCATGTATCTTGATATAACACATGGTGTGTATCCCCCTAGCAGTGATGCTAGGGTTTCAGATGAAGTTGAATATCAAACACCATTTATGTGAGCCTACACACTCTATGACCCTACTTAGGTAGCTTGGATATGATCTAATTGGCACATGCTTAGGGCCCCGTGTGGACAGACATGGAATATTCCAGAGTGCATAGGCACATGTTGAAATACACAATCATGTGTTTAGTCTCATAGTTGGGATGCCAGGTGGTCATACATGTCATGAATCCCAGAGGTCACACTATGTATAGAGACATGGCTTCTGAATCCTTTCCTTGGGAAAACATGGCCAGACAGTGAAGCGGGGTCACGTGTCATTTAGACGTTATGCATGTCTTATACTCCAATGTTATACTTATACCTCTCAAATATCCTCTATATAGACATGGATTTTATCCTGTGATAAGAATATCGTGAGTTTTTTTAAAGTAGAACATGATGATGCAATTCTTTGTGGAATTAGAGTTACGATGTGATGTGTTCTGAGTGTGATACTTCTTAGGTGATGTCTGATGATGATATGAACTAGTTCTAGTCATCAAATTTTTATCAGGGTTATTACTCCCCTATTACACCATGGTGTGGGTTTCCCATTCTATCTGAGATATATCGGGTTTAGTACTTCCATGTCACACCAGGGCATAGGTTCCCTATTTTATTAAAATATGAGATATTTGGTTTAGTACTCCCCTTTCACACTAGGGAATTATTTCCCCATATTCTTTATGAATCTTCTACTGGGTCCATTACTCCCCTAGAAGACAATGGCATAGGTTTATGATATTATTCACACATTTAGGGTCAATAATACCCTTACTGATATAGGGTGAAGGTTCTCTACCTTTTATGTGGTACTCCCCCATCTTCAATCTCTGAAGGCATGTTGGTTTTCCTCCAGAGTTGTGGATCCCTTGGATATGGAACACATTTGTACTGTGTGGGCACTTACACTCATATACTAGTGAGGTTACATGAGATACATTGATCATAGTTGTTTCTCTCTCAACTGTAATGCACAGAGGCCAAAATAGGGCCCCTCCAGACTATTTATTATGTGATTTTTCTTGATGCTAGGCATCATATATGGACCATGGAGCTCTAGGATGACAAATTATTCTGATATTGGATGTGAATATGGTGATCCCCATTATCTTTTAATTTGGGATTTCTGTTGATCATATCATGATGTTTATGGATGGTTTCCCAGTTACTAATTGGAATACATTCATTGGGTTTAGCTGACTACTTTTATTATACTATTTATATTTATCCCTTTAATTTTTTTGTGTCATATTGGGTATGTTTATAATTACACCTTTATCAGCTTATATTGAGCATGTTGTTTCTTTTTTAGATGATGGGCTGATTGTTGGTGACCATGGTGGGGATTAGGGATACTAGGGTAGATTAAACGCATTCAGTTATTATGACTATGATATCAGGAGTTAGACACTCTCTTAGTTGACCTTTATTACACTAATTATCAAGTCGGGCCACATTTCATTTTTTATATACTTTTCCACTTTTTATTCTTTGGTTTATAAATTGACATAGCCTGATGTTTTTCCATGATTTTATTACATGCATGGTTTATCTCTTAATGTCTTAGTATTTTTCTTTATATTACACAACATTGCTTCATGTAGATGGTTGGTTATGTGCATATATGTACATTAGGAAAAGGCCTCCATTTTTAGTTATTATTTTTTTGTCACTTGTCACTATCCCCTTGACTATTGTAGGTGTTATTAGGGTTGTGGAATCTTGGAATTCTACTCGTCGGGTGAGTCTTGCTGGGTCATATCATTACAGAGTGGTATCATAGCATGGTTTGTTCGCAATATAGTGTTTGAATTTATCCCCTTATGAGTATTGTTTGGGACCTAGGGAAGTGATTTCAGACTTTCTTGATTGCATCATTCAGGCTAACAAACTCATTTTTGGTTCCACGATCGATATATCCATACACATGAAATCAAACAACCTTCTTGTCAAATCAACATACTGAAACATCTGTTGTAGGGAACATGGTGCATTAATCATATAGGAGTGTGGTGTTTGACTATACTTAATGAAAAAACTCCTTAGATATGCGCATCTTATTGTGGTATTTCTTGTAAATTTCAAGATGTATCCATGAATGAAGCCAGTTGTAATACATATATTGGATCATGAAAATGGCCAGTTTAGTGAGTTCACCCTAGTTTATGGACATTATGATAGAGAGCATAGTATTGAGGCTATAGTTGGGGATCCTATTATCAATCTAGTTGTGATCGATGGGAATCGAGTAGTGTATCCTCCCATTGAGGCATGAGGGGACTCACTTTCTAAGTGATAGCTTGATCAGTCATGCCTGATGTAGTAGTCTTATATCCTAGCAGATCAGGGTGGCTATGCATCTAGACATATATTTCTTCTAGGGTTATATGATCTGGTTCCACCCATATTTTATGTGTAGATAGACCCTCAGGAAGTATATTCTTGGTTGGAGTATATAATTTTAGTTTTCCATTTCATGTGTTCACTACAATTGTTGATGGTTTCTTTTTTGACCATCCTTTTTCATGGTGTAGTGAGGAGTTGGTGGGTTTTGGCTACCCATATATAAGATAAGGAAACACTCTCCTGGGTTTTGTTGAGAGCCTTTTTTATGATGAGTTTTATCCTTCTACTAGACCTCTAGTTTAGGCACATGAGCTTCTTGGGCAGGCTCAAACTATAGAGAGCTGCCTAGGAAGAGAGAATTGGGATTCTACAGTAGGTAATGTTCATAGTAGAGTTGTGGAGTCTGTCGAAGAAAATATTTGATTGTAGATGAGTACATGATGTAGTATACCACCTCATGCACAAGCTCATAAATGTAGGTCTCTAGTGGAGCGATATCATAGTGGACATAGTCAATTTAAATTTTCCTCATCTAGGAATCCTCATCGAATATTCAGACAACAAAAACTTGGACCATGTTTTATATATTATAGGAAAGTTCATCATGTGTTGGATTTCACAACCCATCATTATATTGTTGGAGGTAAGAGTGAAATGGATTCTGATCAAGATATATCATACATAGTATGAGGTTCTATCTATGTTCCTTTTAAATTCTCTACATTAGGCCTTTTTTCTTCAGCACCACTTCACTTTGATTTGTGTTATCCCTACTTTGGTGTTTGTGATGCGGATTTGAAAATGAAAGGAAGAGGGATTCTTCCCCTATCATGATACATACTTTTGATCTGATCAAAAACCATTCTTGTAACACCCAAATATTTTGGTGAAATATTTCTCTTTAAATAGTTGTAAAATTTCAACATCTTGTGTTGCACGCAATAGTGAGTTTAAACGAACCATGCGACACTATTTGTATAGCCTAGCTATAAAAATGGTTGGAATAAAAATGATTAAATAAATTATGAAATAAATATAAATATCTAACTCAATATGAAGTTATTTCAATGTTCATATAAACTAATCACATAATTTTTTCAAAATCACTTTAATCTTAAAAATTACATTTTTGATAAAAATGTTTTTCCATTAAAATATAGTTTTTATTCATCTATATATGAATGAATATGAGTTTTTATAAGTTATAAGAAATTTACTTTAAAAAAGGAATTTAATTTTTGAATCCAGCATGCGAAAATTACCATTAAATTATTTTCTTTTCAAAAAAAAATTATTTTTATGGAATAGTGAAAAGTACTGATATATATTGAAAACAAAATTTTCATTTTAAATTCATTGAAAATTAAAATTATGTTTTGGATTAGTATTAAATTATAGTTATTTTATATTAATTTAAAATAATCCAATTATATGTTTTTACAAGAATTCCTTACAAAAATTTATTATATAAATATTTTATGATTAGAAGAGAATTGTTTTGAAAATTGTTTTTTATGGAGTTTTACTGGTATTATTTTAAATTGAGTTATGAAACATTTTTGTTTTAAATTTTAAAAAATTGATGAAAAATTTGGATGCATAAGTTTCAAATGTAGTGAATATTTTCAATTTTATTTTTGTTCAATATGAATTGCAAACTTGGTGAATTTTGTTTCCATGGAAAAGGGTAAATTGGGAAATTTAAGAACAAAATAATATAACAATGACTCTAAAATGACCATAAAACATGGAAAACATAATTGGATGACTATAATTAGACCCTAAAAACCTTTTTAACGAATTTAAATTTTTTAATTTAAAGTCTTCTCTAAAAATGACTTATATAATTTTTAAATCAATGAAAGTCACAGAATGTCGCTTTCTATGTCTTAAATATACCTTATGTGACCACATGGGGAAAAAGGTACATTATGGATGAATATAAATATAAATTTATAACTTAATAAACTTATTTTAATGATAATTTTTTGGATATTTTGTCCACTAAAAAGAGATTATGATATTTATGATAATTATGATATTTAATTTAATATAAATTTAAAGACGTAACATTCATGTTTTAAGTACTATATAATTTTTAATATAGTGTTACCAAAAATATATATTAGACTATAAATATAATTTTTAAATATATATGCTTTATATTAATTAAGGAATTTTATTTTTAATTGTTACTGAACAAACATAAATTAAAAACTTATAGAATAATGATGTAGTAATTAATTTATTAATGAAAATATCAATGAAATTTTACTAAAAATATTTTAAAAAATACAATTTGGGATAATTAATGTGGTCAAAAAAAATTTACATGACCGTGAACTATTATGGTGATAACAATTTTTTTTTTCAAATCTATATTTTCATCTTAATATTTTAAAAAGTATATGTAATGAATTGTGTCCAAATTGACACTAAGAATGTTTTATGAAAATAATATTTTATTAAATTATTTATAAATCATAAATAATAATTAAAAATAACAAAATATATATAATATGATATAAAAGTTTATAAATTATTCATTTATTATTTTATTTACATAACATAATTAAAAATTTAAACCTTTTAATATTGATAAATTCGTTACCTTAGTTGAAATTAAAATAGTTTGACTAAGGGATAACCAAAATGATATGGTTTAAAATAATACCCAAACATAGATAAAATAAATTTATGAGGATATTGAGACAATATACCATATTATCTTCAAATACATGGCTTTTTTGAATAATTTTTTTTGAAATTTAATTTATTATAAATTAATATTTGGAGAAAAATTCTGAAGTTCCCCTCACCTCAATTGTTAAAGGGAACCTCCTCCCTTACTTATTCACATCACATTAATCCTTCTAGCTCAACCATCACATAAAAATGTCTCTTATAATCATCTGTAGACACATTATAGTGGTTATGTACTTCTCAAAAAAGCATCCCTAGTGCCCCTAATAGGAGATCTAAATAAAGTTCTATTAAGAAGAGGTAATTGTCTTTACCGATGCTATCAAGATTATTTCTTCTTTTAATTAATATTTATTGTTTTCCTATAATAAATTATCTCCAATATTTTGGGATTCTATTATTATTATTATTATGTAACAATAATATTATACCTTTTATCCATCATGCAAAAAACAAAAGCACCACGTGTGCGTACATACAATATACTGTCTCCATATTGTGGTGTAATCTGTTTTTCATCACCACAATATTTGGATTGGTATAATGATGTAAATGATATATATATATACATATATACATATATGATAATTATAAAATTATATTTATTCTGGAAATGAAATTAATATACCATGATCTTCCCTCCCGTTTCACCATTAAGGGAATGACACAATAGCTTATGCATACGTACAACGTATTGTCTCTAAAACGGGATGTGATTCATTTTTCATGTTATCCATTCAATAATAGTTATATAAATGTATATAATGAATAAATATGATATATATTACCTTAATATCATTCTAGATATGATGGAACTATATTTTATGTATAGTAAATGAGACTTATATGATAAAACATGCATAGAAAAATGGAATATTTAACACCTAAGAAGAGAGTAATAATGAAAAATTATTAGCAAATGGGTGATAAGATGATATAAGAGGATCATAAATAATATCATAAAAATGAATATTTTTCTGTTATAAATTGAAAACATTCTTTAAATAATTATATAGTAGGTTTCGATATATATATAGTAACTCTTAACTAAGGAAATGGTTAATTTCCCAATATCAATATTATTAAGGATTGTTTATACATAAGTATCTACTATGAAATATTTATCCTCCATGTCCGTGTTTCTTAAAAATATTTTCAGAAATAATTTTAATATTCTTATATAATTGTTTAATGTATTTTTACCCATGTGTGATTTTTTATTAAATGGTTTTAATTAAATATTTTTACTATTTTCTAAACGATGAATTTGTGAGTTATCTAGAAAAAGTATGAAAGGAACATTTTTTCAACTTATAATAAAATAAAAAACTTTTGTACATTCTCCATGGAGTGGGATTATTTCATAAACTTATTTTTTAATAAGTACTTTCCTCTTATTATTCAAAAGAATATGGAGAAGTAATTTCATGAGCCTAAGGAAATGGTTAATGAATCTTTGGGTAACTATGAAGAAAATTTTACATGACATGGAAGGTGCACTTTAGAAATTATCATCTGACCTGAAAGTAAGGTTGATTGATTCTTTAGTGGATTAAAAGAACGTATCTAAAGGGAATTATTCATAAGGGACTACAATAACTATGATTAAATCATTTGATGTTATCTCAAGGTCTATTTGGATATTGGAGATACCAATAAATGTTATGGGTTTGATAAAAAGAGAACAATGGAATTCAAGAGAAAATATAAAAAACATAGTGAAAAGAAGATGAGATTTCCATTATGCAAAATGTGTGGAAAAAAAACTTTTTTGAAACTATATAAAGGGGAAAATTAAATGTTTTATGTGTGGTAAATATGGCCATCAGAAAAATGACTACTTGTGTAATGGGTAAAAGGTAACTAATGATGCGAATATAGAAAAGGCCACATAGAGGGAACCTCTCACACATCAATACATATAATTAAAGGAAAATTGAAATTATTATAACCAATTTCCAAATATAAGGGTTATCAATGATGATCGACATCAGTAACCTATTAAGTATAAATACAAACTCAAATCACATGCGATCACTATTGGGGATGTGGAGTACAACAATAAAATGGTGAAAGGTACACATATCATCCACTCTAAATAATATAATATCTCATTTTATTATGGATACCCCAACTCTTTTATTACTAAATAATTATATAAGGGTGTCTCCATATTGCCTCAAAAATTAGATGTTGAGTTATATATAAAAACACCTAATAAAATAAGGTTTCGTGACAAGTTAATAATTCTACTCCAATTGAAGTTTGTGGGAAAGTACTTCATGAAAATCTAATGATCCTTACTTTAGTTGAATTTTATGTGATTCTTAATTTGGATAGGCATTATCTATATAGATATTCTATCAATTACTGAGGATGGGAAGTCACATTTCATATTCTATAAGAATCCATGATCGTATATTAATTCAAGGATGAGTAGGAACTTCCAGTGAAAATTACTTCCATCTTGTGGGTCTTAATTATTTTAAAAAAAAGGTTATCTATATTTTATGGTTGGGGAGAAACACACCAATAAGAATTTATGTATTTTATTGGGGTTTGACCATGTCTTTCTAGAATAATTTCTAATTATTCCACCAAATTTAAATGCTAACTTTTCAATAGAACTCATACTAGTTGCTATACCTATTTTAATGACTCTTTATATATTAGCCCAAATTGAGTTGCAGTAATTTAAGAAGCAACTCTAGGAGAATCTTGACAAGAGATTCATATTCCCTAGTGCATCTCCTTGGAGTGCACCAATTCTATTTGTTATGAAGAATAATGTATCAATGAGACTATGTATTTACTATTGAGAACATAACAAGATCGCTATCAATTTGTAACATCATCTCCCTCATATCGATGACTTATTTGATCAACAACGTGGAGATTAATACTTTTATAAAATTAATCATTATTCTGGATATCATCAATTGAGGTTCAATAAAGATGATATGCCAAATAAAAAAATTTGTACAACGTATGGAAACTATGAATCTATGTGACGCCTTTTGGTATCACTAATTCCCCTAGTTTCTTCATGGATTTAATGAATAGAGTATTTAGAGACTATTATGATAAGTTTTTTATATTATTTTTTGAAAATATTAATTTTTATTCAAATAGAAATGAATAACATTAATATCACTTGAGTATTGTACAAAAGACCCTGAGAAATAATATAATTTTATAAAAAATTTACCATTTGTGAATTTTACATTCATAGAGATACATTTTTTGGTCGCATAATCACAAGAGATGGGATATCTGTGGATCCAGAAAAGATAGAAGTTTTTAAACATTATCCTAGACCCACAACTGTAACAAAGATCCACAATTTTCTTGGATTGGATAGATATGATATTTTTTTTTGTGAAATATTTCAGACAAATATCTACTCTACTCACCAAGTTGACTAAAAGGGGAGTTATGTTGATATAGAAGTAGGAATTTCAAGAGAAATTGAAGGATCTAAAAAAAGGTTAGTTAGTCCACCTATTCTCAAACTACCCTATAGTGGAAATAGATATGTGATATATAGTGATACATTAAATAAGAGTATGGGATTTGTTCACATAAAAAATGATATGGTGATTACTTATGCCTCGCGACAATTAAAACTCCATGAGAAAAATTAATCAACTCATTATTTGGAGTTAGCTGTTGTAATTTTTTATTAATGATATAGAGGAATTTTATTTATGGAGAAATTTGGGACATAAATACTGACCGTAAAAGTTTAATGTATATTTTCACACAAAATTAGCTGAATATAAACCAAATAAGATGGTTGTATTTCATTAATGATTACAACTACTCAATAAATTACCATCCTGGGAAAGAGAACAAGGTAGCAGATTATTTGAGTTAGAAGGACCATGATCTCCTATCTATGATGTGTATTACAAAAGATCTAATATTTATGGATTTTAAAATGTTGTATTCTGAAAATTTAATGTAATGGGAGAAATATTATCTTGCTCAAACGAATGTTCAAGCATCTGTACACGTGAATATTAAGGAGGCACAGAAGGAAAATATAGAGATAAAAAAATGTGATAAACATTCCTAATCTCAACATTGATTGATATAGAATAATAAGGTTCAAGAATCTTGTTTGTAGATCTCATATACTAGAATTTAAAAAGGTACTATTGGATGAGGCTCATAGTTCATCATTCTTTAGTCATCCTAGAAGAACAAAGATGTATAGGGACCTGAAATAGTATTTCTTGTGGGGTGGAATGAAGAAATATATTGCAGAGTACATTTATCGATGATTATATTTTCATCAGGTTAAGTATGATATACAAAAGGGACATTAAAAACATTTCCCATACTAGAATGAAAATGGAAAAACATCACCTGTGATTTTATCATCATAATTCCCAAAAAATCTAAAAAACAGAATGTTATATGGGTTATAGTTTATCACTTTACAAATTTAGAAGATGTTATTACTATCAAATAATATTCATCTCTTGATAAAATTTCCAAAATATAAATTATGGAAATGGTATGATTTCTTAGAGGGACACCTTCTATTATATCTGATCTGGATATGAGGATTACATCGAAGTTGTAGAGAAGACTTTAGAAGGATTTGGATATATATTTAAGATTCATCACATATTATCATCCTTAGATAGATGTTCATTCGAAAAGGAAAATTAAAACATTAGAAGGAATTTTTATATCTTTCTCTGTGGATTTCAATGGTGGTTTGGATCAACACCTACTGGTTGAAGAATTTTCAAACAACAAAATTTTCCACTCAAGTATTCAGATAGATCCTTGTGAATACCTTTATGGTAAGAATTTCATAACACAAACATGATGAAATGAAGTTATGGAATGAAAGATGTTGGGACCTAATATAGTATAGGAAATGTAAGTTAAGGTTATATCTATTTAAAAATACATTAGTGGAGCTCATAATCAACAAAAAAGTTATGTTGAAAATTGACGAAAATATATATGATTTGGAGTTGGTAAAAATGTACTTCTACGAATATGTATTTAGAAGAGATTGATGATATTTGGAAAGAATTGAAATCTAATTACTAGGTATATTAGTCCTTTTTAAATTTTTTATCATGTTTGGAAGGATTCTTATCGATTGAAACCTCCACTGACTGTCTCTCAAGTTCATGATGTGTTCCATGTATCTCTATTGAGAAAGTACATACATGATCCTTCACATGTACTAAACTCATAATTCATATCACTGGAGCTATAGATTTCTTATGTAGAACAACCAATATATATTTTGGATCATTGATAAAAATTTCTATGAAACAATACCACTCACTTCGTTAAATATTTATGGTGGAACCCCTAATTTGAGGAAGCGATGTGGGAACCTGAGGATGTGATGAGGTAGAGGTATCCTCATATGATTGTATCCAAGTAACTAATTTTTTTCCAACATTAATTTTAGTGGGATTATAATGTAACACATAGATATTATTATGAAATATTTATATTTAAAAAATATTAATTCTTCAATAGCTTGTGT
Organism: Viscum album; assembly: GCA_963277665.1. Classification (NCBI taxonomy): domain Eukaryota; kingdom Viridiplantae; phylum Streptophyta; class Magnoliopsida; order Santalales; family Viscaceae; genus Viscum; species Viscum album. The sequence continues at coordinate 1,229,039,585 of OY728145.1, read as the reverse complement.
TTCATGAAGCCATGTATTTAAATGAACTGCATGGCACTATTAGTATAAAATAACCATTAAATTGGTCGGAATAAATATGAATAACTTATTTATTAAATACATATAAATCCCTAAATCAATATGAATTTATTGGTATGTGCTTATAAAATAATCACACAATTTTAATAATAACATGTAATTCTTAAAAAAAACATTTTATTCAAAAATGAGTATTTATTCTTCTATTTATGAATGAATATTAATGTTTTGAAGGTGTTGAAAATAGATTTTAAAAAAAAATTAAATTTTTGAATTCAACATGTCATAATAAAATTAAAAATAATTTTTTCTAAAAACATTTAATTTTATGGAATAGTGATAATACTAATTTTTTGTTGAAAATAGTATTTTATTATAAAGTCATTATAATGTCAAATTATGTTTTGGATTAGTTTTAATTACAAATTATATCCTTTTACTTTAATATAAACCAATTATGTTTTTTAAAAATATTTTATTTGAAAAATTTATTTTATAAACATTTGATGTTTAAAGGGATTTTTTCCACAAAAAATGTTTTTCACGGCGTTTTATCGGTTTTATTTTAAATTAAATTATACAACTTTTTTATTTTGAATTTTGAAAAAATTATACCAAATAATGTTTTATAAGTTCAAAATTTATTTAATATTTTTATTTTTATTTTTGTCTAATATGAATAGTGACCTAGGTAAATTTTTTTACCATGGTAAATGGTAAATTATAAAATTTAGATTAAAATTAATAATAAGGACTATTAAATGAACCTAATATATTCCTAAATTGGTTTGTATGAATATTATTCAACCCTTATGATATAATAATCTAAATTAAACTATTTAATGTACATTTTTTCCTGAAAAAAGAATTTTATATTATTTAAATCAAAGAAAGTCCCAAAATATCACATTCTTTGTCTTAAATATCCCTTATGTTTCCACATGGGGAAAAAGTTATCTTATGAATTAATATAAATTTAAATTTTTTACTTAATAAAAATACTTTCATGATAAAAAATTTATTTTTGTTTTTTTGGGGACATAGATGAGATTATGATATTTATAATATTTTCTTTAATAAAAATTTAAAGACGTCGTATTCATGTATTAAAAATATATCATTTTTAATATTGGGATACCCAAAAGATATATTCAAGTGTAAATATTATTTTTAAATAAATAATTTTTATCTTCATCAAGGTATCTTATTTTTATTTTTTTGTGAACCTATAATTATATTGAATAATTACACAACACTAATGTAGTAATTATTTTATTCATGGAAATATCAATGAAATGTTACTAAAATTCAAAAATAAATATAATTTAAAAAATTTATATTATAATGAATTTTATATATGACCTTTAACTCGTAGTTATATAATGAAATATTTGGTTTGAAGTTAACTTGTTATCTTGATCATTAAAAAGTCTAAGTAATGAATAGCATCAAAATTTATAGTATTGAAATTTTATAAAAATAATTTTTATTATGATATTTAAAATAAATAAATAATCTTTAAAAATACGAAAATTTAAATATGGTAGAAATTGTTATAAATTTTTCATTTATGATTTAAATTACATCACATAAGAAAAAATTACAACCTTTTAATATTGAGAATTTGTTAACATAGTTAAGATTAAAATAGATTAACTAAGGGTTAACCAAAATAATAAGATTTAAAATAATACCAAAACGTGTATAAAATCTCATGGTAGATGCAATTACAACTTATCTCATCATAGCTTCAAATACATGGCCTTTATGTTTTATTTTTATTTGGATTTAATTTATTAATATTTAATATTTTTAGAAAATTCTAAAAGTGTCTCTCACCTCAATTATAAAAGGGAACCTCCACCATCACATAATCACATCAAATTGAGCCTTCAAGAATGACCATCCCATACCGATTTCTATTCTAAACTACCCTTTCTACATTCTAGAGGTTTTATTCTTCTCAAAATTCCAACCCTAGTGCCCTTAAGAGGAGATCTAAAGGATGTTCTCCAAAGAAGAGTTAATCGTCTTTACAACACTTTAATTATTATTTATTCTTCAACTTCCTATTCATGTGTAATTTGTATAATAAATTAATAAATACAGTATCTAATATATTATGATATTATATTAATATTATGGAATTATAATATTATACCTTTTATCCATTCTATGAAAAATAAAAGCACTGCGCATGTGTGTGTACGACTTAGTGTCTCCACGTCGTGGTGTAATATTCTTTTGACCACCAAATTAATTATATAGATATAATGATGGAAAATATATATATATATATATATATTATATAATTATTAAATTATATCTATTCTATAAATAAAAGTAATATTCCAACATTTTCCTTACCATTTAACCATTAAGGATATCATATTATCACTCGTGTGTATGTGTGGCCTACCATCTCAACAACACAATGTGATTCATTTCCCATGTTCACCATTCATGAATGATTATATAAATTTACATAATGAATAAATATGTTATATAATACCTTTTTATCATTTTGGATATGACAAAACAAAATCCTATGCAAATCAACTAAGATTTATATGACAAAATATATAAAGGAAAAAGAAGCAGTTGACACCCGGGGGAAGGGTAATAATGAATGATTATTAAAAATGGGGTGATAAGATGATATAAGAGGGTCAAATATAATATCATAAATATTAATATGGTTTTGGTATAAATTATTTACTTTATTTATACATTATATAGGAGTTTTAGATACGTACGAAGGAGATCCTACCTAAGGTGAGTGCTAATTTCACAATCTCATTATAATTTGGGATTGTTCTTATGTAAGTACCTTATGGAGAATATTTATCTTCCATGTCCATGTTTCATAAAAAAAATTTCCAAAATATTTTTACTATTCATATAAAATTGTTTAATTTTATTTTTACCCTTGTGAAAAGTTTTACCAAACTATTTGAAATGAATCATTTGGTGGTTTTCCAAATGAAGATCTTTTTGACCTATCTGAAAAAATTATGAAAGGAGATTTTTTTAACTTATACAGCAGGAATTTATTTTTCCTCTTTCATGATGCATTATTTCATTTAATATTCCCTTCAAATCATAAAATGTAATTTTTAAAGAAAATTTTTTCTTTTAAAACTATGAGGAATTTTATGAAAGGAAAATTTTTTCAAAGATAAAATGATATATTCCCTAAGAATTATTTTCAAATGATATCTTAAAAATTGTTTTCTTTTTATGATAACATTATTTGATGTTACTTATTCTTTTTGGGTGATATTTTTCATGGATACTATCCCAATTCTTTCTATCATTGGTTTATTTTTATGATGGAATAATATTTATAAAACCGATTTCTTTTACAGAGGTTAGGTTATGATGGAATGATGTTTATGAAACCCATTTATTGTTATGGGTTCTGATATGATGAATGAATTATGTTATTATGGAACACATATATATAGTTTTCATTATGTGATTCATGGGACTTATATATCCCACCATGGCATTGGGTAAGGATTTATATCTCATGAGATAGATAGGACTGGAATGAGGAATAAACTTAGTTCAGTAATATAAGTCTGGAATGGGGAGTGAACCTTGTTCAGTAAAATACTATGTCAACTATTATGATCATGGATATAACCCTTTACTAATATGGAAATGACTTATATGCTTATGTGTATGACACAATTTCATGACTTATGCTATTCTATCATGGAATACGGTATTTGATTCTTTATTAACTTCTTTGATTTATCACATAACATGATATCATGATCTTTGATATAGAAGATATAATTTTCAAATGATTTTTTTATTTATAATGTCTTATGATTATGACATGATTGATATCTCCATTGATTACCCTTGTTTAGAATATAATTCCACCATTTCTTAAGTTTCAATTCCGTAGGATATGAAGAAAGTTATTATGTAATATGAGTCAAAACATGTTCTAGTAATTAAGTAATAAGCATGAAATTATATAGCTATTTTATGAATTAGTTTCTTATGTTTCCCATTTTCTAAATAAAATAAACTAATATAGTTTTTTCATGGTTTTGTTTTTATATATAATTAATATTCTTGTATTTACATTTAATATCTATGTATGAAATGTATGAGATGTTATATTTCATGGGAAAAAATTTCAGCCAATGAGGATAGCATAGAGGTAATGGAGATGATTTTATTTAGCTTGTTTGTTTTGACATTATTTTGATTTTAATTGTGTTATAATGGACCATGGTTAAAAAGGGAAGGTGGGAATGGGGAAATATGGCATGAGCAGTGGGGGCATGTGACACTATTACACTAGGTGTGATTGAGGTGTGATTGTTGCCTTCTATAATCTAGTTCTAATTTTCATGAAATATTCGCAAGATATTTTCCATAGAAACATACCCTATTTGAGGCCTTGTGATTCCATTAGAGACTTTTTTATTAAATCTTTTATTTGGAGGATCTTTAAAAGTGGGTCAGTGATCAAACACTTCTGCTTTGTGACCAGGATGTAAGAGGAGATAGAGGATTTCATAGAAACTTATGTAGTGGTAGAGATACCCTAAGATGTATTCTTAACTATATAATGGTTTCCTACTATTTGTTCTATGTTGACTATAACTAGTAAAGGATACATTGTACCAAATGTGGTAGTACATAATCATTCTTCTTTAGTGAGATGGAATTTTAGGTTGGGTAGTATGACTAAATGTATAAGAGAATACATTCAATTATTCAAGTTGGATGTTATGACAATGGATAAGTGAATTCCATTAGATTTCAATTCTTATGATGTTGGTGGTGTATAAGTGTATCCTTTTTGAGGTTGTTCCATATTTACCTCCCCATTGAATGTTTATTTCTTCATGTACTTTCACAAAGGATAGAAAAATATCGTTACTAGAATATCAGATGACCCCAGGTAATTGTGGGAGCTACAGGTGTGGTTAGAGGAGTATATATATTATGGGCTTCTTAGAACTAGTGTACCCACATAAGAAGGCCAGTGTTGCTTGCCTAAGAGGATAAGATCCTATGGTCATGGGTGGACTAACATCACCTGGTCCAATCTACTATTTCATAGAAGTATCCAACCCCTAATAATTGATGAATTCTTAGAAAAATGGATAGGGTCAAATTAAATCTCAGAGTTTGACCTCAGGATGAGTAGTAACTATATCTAGGTTCCATAGATGGATGTACAAAGTGTGGATTTCAATATCTAATGTGGTTTCCTTGAGTTCTTGATAATACCCCTTAGATTATTTAATAGCCTAGAAGAGTTCTTGAAAGTTATTAAAATGATCATTAACCTCTCTTGGATGAGTTCATGGCAGTATTCTGTGATGGTACCCTTGTTTCCTCAGCATTAGAGTTGGAGCATGTGAGACACTAGTTGGTGGTGGTAGACATGAACCTGTAGTGCTAGTAGGATGAAAGATCTCATAGGTTCAGCTCTAGATTTGAAGGTTTACTTCTTCGGATATGTATTCTCAGACATGGAAGTGACAGTGGACCCTATAGAGGTTGAGGTGGTGTGATATTGAGGTACACCCAGAGCATGGTTGTGTCAAAATATGCTCACAATGATGGTTTCCATCTACTGTTGTCGAGTGAGGTGATAGATCAGTTGAAATATTTTCACTTATACCTTGTGGGTGAGGATGAGTAATTTAACTTCTATTCAATGGGTTATATCCTTACCCATTTTCAATGATTTAGGGAGTCAAAACATTGTATAATTATTGGCTGATCTTATGTGATTAGATATCCACTTGGTTGTTCCTCATGGATTTCATGAAGGTGGGGAGCATGAAATCCTTGATCGTGGATGTTTGGTGGCATTAGTCATTCTTGAATAAAAGGTGATGAGGAGTTTTTTTCCCTTATTATTAGACTAATGAGAAGGGTAGTTCTACTATGATCCTTAAACATTGGGTTCGGTGTCCATGGATATAGAGGATTGTTGCTAAGTTTAACTCTTGGAAACTCACCTTACTATAGGTCGTGACTAAGTTTCTCGGTGGAAGTAGAAATTGGATGGTATGTTTTTGGTTCTCATGATGTTGCTTTAATGATTAATTAGAATTCATAATGCTTCTTCGGTGATCATAGACTAACTCACTAGGTCGAACCACTTCTTACTCTTATAAAAGCATAGCAGATTTGATTTGTTTGGGATGCTTTTGCATGCGGGAGGGAGTCTATATTTGTGGAATACCCATGAATCTTGATTATAATGTGATATAAACATCACTTCATGATTTTATAGAGGATACAAGAGGCCTTTTAGACTCATCTGCACTTTAGCATAGTGTTTCTACCACAGACAGACGTCCTGAAAGAGTTGGTCATTCAAGATTTGGATTACATTCATCAAGATTTCATGTTATCTTTGGTCCATATCTAGAAGTATAACCTACCATCAGTGGGGTGTGTATCAAAAAAATTTCACTCCACCATTGGTGAAACACCATTTGAGGCCATGTATGGGGGGCGATAAGTCACCACTACACTGGTCGGAGTAAGTTGGAGTCAGCACTTATAGGCTTAAGGTTGGTGCTAGTGATGGTTGAGAAAGTTGTACAGTTCATCAAGGGGTAGATGAGGACTTTTGGAAAAATTTCAGGAGTAATTTTTTGAGTAATGATGCAGACTTATGCAGTTCAATGAGGAGATCATATGTTCTGAGATATCTCTCCATATCGGGGATAAAAGGGATTTGGTCAAGACATTATGATATATCTGAGGATAGTAGGCCCTTTTCTAGTTAATTATTTATCTTATTTAGGAGGTTAACCTCTTGACCCTATGATTAAAATTAGTTTGGGTTCTTGTTTTTTTCACCTATCACTTCTGGGGAGACGTGTGCATAACTCGTTGCATAATGTCAACTAGGATGATCTGAGTGTGGGTTGGGGAGCTACCATCCAATTTACTAGGTGGTGGATGCGAACTGGATTTGGATGACCCATAGATAGAATGTGGTTCCCCTAGGTGTGTGTTTTTAGACATCACAATATCATATTGGAGAGCTCATGGGATTAGGATAATGAGATGGGGGGCTCAGTATCCCCACCTTTTTGTTTTGATCGTGCTTTTCTAGAAGGTGGGTAATAATGTAGTGACTCATGTTTTCTATGTAATACATTGAAATATTCCTAAGAATATCTTTATATCTATGTGTATAGATGGAAAAATATTCCGAGCCTCAGTGAGTCCGGTTTTTATATTATAAAAATATTAAATAAATTATTGTCATCCATGTGTTATTTTACTCAAATTGTCTAATAAATCTCAAAAAAAGTCTCAAATCAAAAATATGAGACCACATTTGAGTCTGGAATGTGGGTTTTACCCTAGGCATGACCTAATGTTATTCGGCCCAAGACATTTAGATGAGGCAGTCGTTGGTGGGTACATTAAATGGATTGGTTAATTAATTTATTTAATTAAAACATTTAACACCATAAACCAAATTTTAACATCAAATATCCTACTATGGAAATAATCCAAGGATATACACATAAAGATATAAGAGTTGTAGAGGATCCAATGCCATTCTTTATTATATTATTAATATCTGATGATGAATGATGACTGGATTTTGGTGCAATGTGGGGTCAAATATGTAGAAGGACTCGTCCTTCATAATTGAACATGCACTTAAATAATGATCAATCCCACTCGATCTAGGTAATGTTATTTTATGGATTATCTTCCTATTTTATTTGACAAATTCTGGATTTAATGTCTTCTTCTTAATCGGTGCAATCTCATTCTTCTCACAAACCATTTTTACAAATTAAATTGATTAAATCTTCTTATATTATTTCATTACAAGATAATCACATGATCCCACATTATGTGATCCTTGGAGAGGATCACTTCTCTCAAAAATATACACCTTCATTTATTCCCCCACCCCTCATTTTTTCTTTGTGTTCTTCACCATTGGAATATATTGTCACGGTTAGAATTTTGGGATGGATTTAAGCAAGATTAAACCTCTAGATACGTGAAAGTGATGCAAACATTGAATAGTCTAGAAACTAGGGTACAGATCAAGGTGGGATCGTAGTTTTTGGGTGATGGTCATGGGTTTAAAACCCCCAAATAGATGAGGGGGTGTGATAGAAACTCTATATAGGCAGTGGATTTATAATTTCCAGCCATTAGAGGCCAGAGATCGATGTTCACCAAAGACCCTAACCCCCAATTATTTTGGGAGGTTAAATAGATAGTTTTGTGGATATTGAGATGTGGCCAAATCGTGGGAGGCCTTCTTCAATTTATTATAAAACTCTAACTAAATGGCATGTATCTCAGAATAACACATTGTGTGTAGCCCCTGGCTATGACACTAGGATTTTGGGTGACGTTAAATATCACATGGTGTGTAGGTAGGCCTAAATGCCATTTAGCCCTACCTGGGAAGCTAGACTATGTGATAGATAACACACACCTAGGTCTCAATTTATGGATGTGGCATGTACCAGAGTGAACATGAACTGGAAGGAATACACTGGAAAGATTTGAGATGCACAACTATGAACCTAGTTGGAACTACGAAAAAGTAAGCATTTAGTGGTGGTATAAACCTCTACTAAACCATTTTTTAATAGTTTTTTGAAAAAACCACTCAATCTTGTGTTGAAAATAATTTAGATATGGTTCTACAAAATTGATGCAGAATGATTTAATAGTGTTATTTTCAAAAAACTAAGAGAATCATTTAGTGGATATTTAAACTTCCACTAAATTGTTTCACAAAAGTTTATTATTTTATTTTTTGTTAACATTATTTATTTATTTATTTATTTATTTCATCACATATTTGTTGATTCACATAGTTGTTTATTTACATTCCTATGAAATTTATTAATTATTAATTACAATCTACTTTTTACTTTGACATATTACTCTATGAAATCATTTACACATGTCACGAATGTATGCATCTTCCATATAGAAATTCATCATATATATGTGTTTGGTAAGATTTGAACCACTTCCCTCTTTGTTATTCTCTAAAAACATTACCAATCCACCAAGATCTTCTTGTGGTAACTAAAAACAATTTATTAATAGTATACATATATAAATAAAAACATTAAATAATAATAATAAGTAATAATAAATAGAAAAAAATAATATTTAAGGCAATGGATGAGGCCATATTCAGACATTACACAAGGTTCCTTGTGGAAATTGATTTTTGAAAAACTTTGATTAAAAAAAATTCTTTCAACTGATGAAGATGATTTTAACATTCAAATTATCTATGAATTTCTACTTCATTTTTCTCTATATTTCTGTTCAAAGGGTATTCTATTGATAATTGTTGTTGAGAAATTGCCTTCTCTAAATGATCCATGAAGGGGGGTCTATTTTAGAAGTGGAGGTTGACGAAATCTAAACATGTGCCTGAAAATGATGGGATGGTCTCTTCATTCCATGCCCCACTTATGGTTCTGGGATCTGCATATCCTATGAAAAATCTCACCTCAAATGGGATACTCAGTCATGAAGTGTATTTCACCAAATATTTACATAATTTCTCTGAGGAGTTGGAAAAGGATAGTGAAATTGGTTCCATGGTACCTAGTAGTGGTGATGGGAGGTTTTCATTCAATGAAGTTTTTGTTGGCTCCTATAATACAAATTTTAATGATGATCATGATATTGATTTCGATTATGAGGCCAATTTACATGATAATATTGATGCTCAACTAGTAAAAGAAAGGAATTTTTATACTATAAGATGTAGAAAAAGAGAAATGTAATTGATGAGGATATCCCACTTCTATTATTGAAAATAACCACAATTGGAATTCTTCGTGTACAGGATTCAAGAAGGAAAATCCGGGGTGGGAATCCCCATATTTTATTGTTACTAATGCTTCTCCCACTAAGGTGTCTAAAACTTTATAGTCGGATGGTGATACAGTCTTTGCTCAATCACCGAAAGATCTGCGAAGGGATTCACAAGCTCGCTCAGATGGTGTTTCCTATGCCCAGATTTCTGATGTTGTGAATGGGAAATCAACAGATGTTTTCATTGCTCAAAAACCACAAGACTTTATAGATAATACCCAGGTGGATGTATAAAGGAAGTTTTCTAAATGTATGGAAATAGTGGTTGATGACATGGGTTTCCAAATGATTTTACCCCCAAATTCCAAAATACATATGTCTCAGTTGAAAACTACATAATTTTCAATCTATATTACTCAAATACAGGTTGAAAAATCAGAACTGATGAGGATAATGGGAGTTTATAGTGGTCTTATTCATCTCACATTGATGATGTTATGAAGAATTCATATATTTCTTTGTGAAAAACAACACATGGGGAATGTGTTGTTGCATGGGAAAATAATTCTGGTATCATAATTAAAGAGCATCAAGAGAGACCTATTGCAAGCCTCTCTGTGGAAGCAGTAGTACGATATTTCTTGAAACTTGAAGTTATTTTTCTATAATGGAGCTGAATGAATTTGGTTTCAATGAATATGAAGTAGAGCCAAAGTTATTATCTATAAACCTTGAATATGGATTCGAAGCCAATCAAGAATTGGAATTTCAGGATATTTTTTGGAAATTTAGTATCTACTCTAGTCCGAGAGGTTCATTTGAATCATCTTTAGATGAAGAATGTGAGCCTCCACAAAGTGTCAAGACTTGGTGAAGAGGGAAAAATCCAAAGGGCATATGAATATTTCCCCTGAATGTGTGATCTAGAAGGATGTGAATGATCATTCACAAGGCCTCCTTTTTTATGTGGGCTTTATGCCTTTTTTGAATAGCTCATTTATTCTTTTGGTTGTTTTTATTTTCATAATAATATTTGGAGTCATGGGTTTAGTTCCCAATCAATGACTGAGTCGTTTTGAGTAAAAATGAATATATAAACATTAAATTAATAATATATAAATAATAAATAAATTATAAATAAACAAACAATAGATAAATAATCAATTAATATTAAATTAATAATAAATTAATAAATACTAAATAATAAGTAAATAATATATAATATATAATATATAATATATAATACAACAATTATAATTTAATAATAACAAATAATAAATAAATTCTCAACTAAATAATAAATTATAAATATTATGCATTAATAAGTAATAATTATTTAAATAATATTAAATAATAATATAATATATAATAAATACATAAACCAAAAAATAAATAAAAAATAATAAGTAATAAATTAACAGATAATATTTAATATTTAATAAATTTAAAATAAATTAAGAGAAAATTAATAATATATTAGCAAATAATAAATAATAAATAATAAATATAAATGGATATAAATATCTATAAATTTTATATATATATATATATATTTAAACTTATATAAATATTTATAAACACACATTTATATTAAATAAATATATATAAACACAAACATGTATATAATTGTATATTAATATAAATATGTATAAATGCACAATTAAATGTATATATATATTCCCATAAAATATATAAAAATATGTAAGAAAAAATATGTATAAATATTTAAAAATGTATATAAATATAACCAAATATTTATAAAAACTAATAACACCCATGAATGGATACTATTATATATAATTTTAGATTGATATTGATAAATATATAAAAATTATTAATAAATATACATAAATATATATATATATATAATAGGTAATAAATCACCAAAAGAGTGTAAACCACAACAATTTAAACACCATCAAATGAATAGGAATGTAAATATGTGGAATAAAATCACTGATAAACAAACAAGTATATTAAGACACTCTTAAATGAAGCTAAAATATCCTCAAATGTTCAAAAATAATGTTATCTGAACCAAACACTTAGTTTTAGAGTCCCTCTAGACCTTTTGTGACCCAAAAATAGTGATTGGGGACCCCTTAGTGAACATGGTGTAGATATCATCGAAATATTCAGTTTGATATGTGGTAGATACCAGACAGACACTTGGATCAAGATTTATGGTTGTTTAAAGGTCAAGTTTGATTTTCAAGTTCACTTAAAACTAAAATATTTTTCATTCATGAAATTATTACAAACTTATTATCTAATACTATCATAGCTCACTTCTTGCGATTCAATATGACTATTTATGGGATTAAAATGGATAGTAGAACCAAAAGATAATTTTATTTTATGATGAAACCTGATTTTCAATATATCCATGAATTAATTAATATCTTAAATAATTACTAACTAGTAATTATCAATAGTTAATAAAAAATACATTAAAATTAGTAAAAAATTAAAAAAAATAAAATAAATTATTATAAATATTAAATGGAAATTATTAATTATAAATCATAATTAAATATGTATTGTTTAATATATTTTTTATTAATTTGTCGTCGATTTTTTAAAAATCGCTATTATTTTACTGTGGCTTTTCAAAACTACCTAGAAATATAAATTATTTTTTTATAAAAAAATGTATGATTTAGCGGTTGTTTTGAAAAATCACCATTAAAATTAAATAAAAAATTTAAAAAATTACAAAAAATTAACACGGGATTTTGAAATATTTGTTAAAAAAATGGTGCGAAATGATGTTTTTCCAATAGTGTGGTTATGCACACCATGTATCGTGGAGGGTGTGATATGTACAGATACATGGATTCCTGAGATATGTCTCAGTAGAACAAGACTAGGTAGTGGAGTAGGGCCATACACTATGTAGACCCCATACACGTTATGTACTCTTATGTGAATCTTCTCTATCTTGTATCTCTATCATTTGGACTCATATTTTTTCCCATAAGTAGCCTATCTTGAGTGTTTTTTCATGAAGAATGTGTTGGTGTCACGTATATTTGAATATGAGTTAGTATTTGTGGTGCTATAATAATAATAATAATAATTCTTCAGGTGATGTTTGATTATCGAAACTATTGGGTGTGTCCATCCGAGTGTTATTGGTGTAAGTACTCCCCTGTTACACTAGGGATAGGGTTCCCCAATCTTTCATAGAGATATCAGGATCATTACGTCCCTATTTCATTAGGGAATTGGTTCCCCATATTCTTTACATAGGAGATATCTGGGTCAGTACTCCCCTATCACACCAGGGTATGGGTTCCCCATACTCTTTAAGTATGAGTTGATAGGGTCTATAATCCGCAATCACACTAGGGTTTGGGATCCCTATACTCTTCACATAGGTTGGGTCAGCAACCCCTTACTGATAAAGAGTGTGGGTTCTCTACTGATGGAGTGTCACTCCCCCATCATCGAGATCTAGTGGCATACATGTCGATTCCTAGAGTTGTGGGTCCCTTCGATGTGGAGTGTAGTTGTGGGGTGTGGGTCCCTCCACTTATATTCCTGCAGGGTTATATAGGACAAATAGATTAGATTTTTGGCTCCCTCAGCTATAGTGTTTGGTGGAAGGGAGAAAACACCCCAACACAGTTTCTTATGCAGTTGTTCTTGATGATTGGCATTAGTGATGGACCTTAGAGTGTGAGAAAAATTATCATTTGTATCTAGGTTTTGGAGATGGTGATCTACTCTGTTTCTTCATTTGGGAAATTTTTTTAGTATATATGGATGTTTATGGATTTTTTATTAGTTATGGATTGAAATTCCTCCATTGGGTTGAGTTGAATACTTTTATTGTATTCTCCATATTTCTTCCTATGGTTTCCAGGCCATCCTACTGGATATGTATATACAAACCCCTTCATGGGATTTTCTCACATGTGTTGTGTCTTATTCAGATGATAGGTAAATCAGTGGTGACCATGGGGGAACTTAGTGATACATTGGTGAATTAACCATGTTCAGTGTTTGGGTCTAAGAGATCAGTAGATGGCCTCTCTCGTAGTTTAACATTATTATGTTTGTTTTCATGTTGGGACATATTTCCTGTTGGGAATGTATTTTTTCCCTCTTCTAGGATTTATTTTATATATTTTCAAACTATTAATTTTTCCCTATATTTTATTTCAAGCATGATTTATCCCTATATTTTATAGTCTATTACATTATATTCTAATGCACTACTGAATAGATATGGTTGGGTGAATGCATGTAGTTACATTAGGAAAGGGACTTCAATTTTATTTATGTCTTTCATTTCTTATCGCCAGCCCTACCCTATTTTAGGTTGGCTTACAGTTGTGGATGATCATCCTTTTTCTATCCATGTGGGCCTAGATGATTTGGGTTATTACCAAGGCACAGGGAGGATAAACCAGGCTAGTTTTAGAAAACACAATGCCAAGTGTCCAAACAATCGTAAGTGTAACGGTAGGACATACCATGAGTCTGACTGGATATATGAGTGAAGAGAAGAGTGACCATTATCTCAATCAACCACAATGATGGAGTTACATCCTTTAACTACCTAAATGATTTTCTCTTCAAATGAAACCATTGGTTTTCTCTCATTTATGATTTAACTATTACAATATAATGATTATCATTTTTCAATTTGTTGGTATGCTAGATGATCAACCAGGCAGGTTCATACATAATAAAAAAATTAAAGGTATCATTGATGGAACTTTTGGTCTAATTATTCTTCTAAATTAGGTAATTTTTTTCTTTCAAATAGAAATTTTTTTAATAATTTCAAAACTTTTTAAACTTTATACCCTATTTTTTTATTGATAGAAATTTTTTCAGAGTGAATAAAACATTTTATAGACTACCCATTTCTTTAAACCAGGTGTGATTAAATTTCAATATCCATTAGAAAATTATTGAAATTAGAATATATTTTAAAATGTGGTTGTTTATATTAGTCATTATTCAACATTCTAATTCTATAAACCTCACTGAAAATATTTTTATTAATTTTCAAATTGTTGGCATCTTTCAAAGCATTCAAATGAGAACAGGATTGAATAATGTATTGTTGAGAATTTTAAGAGTAAAAATAAAACATAATTTTTTGGTTCTTCTGATCCAATAGTGTCTAAATGATGGATCAATACCAAATCAAATCACATTTTAATTTTATTCAGAAACACTTTTGAAGAAAAATAGGGAAATTGGAAAATCCTAATGCCAAAGATCATTCCACACATAAGAAAATCACATAATCATTGAAAACAATATTGAGATTTTCAACATGACATACCAAGTATATCTCCCATTGAAGTAATTTAGTAATTTTAAATGGATCAAGCTGAATTAAGTCTTCAAAGTGAGTGGCTACCATTTCATAGGTCAGGATATACTCCTCCTCTTTTATATTCTTTACATGAAATCCCCATTACAAAATTAAATCTTGTTGATCGGTCCACTCACATTATTCCTTTACAATATCAATTCAAACCCTTTCTAATATTATTTCCACATACACTCCGTGGGAATTATGTTTGGTGGTCTCTTTATGCATTTCCTCCTTAGAATGAAGGATTAGATCCATGTAGTTCTATTTATCTCCATTTTTCTCTTCCAGCAAACCCTGGCCCTTGATTCTTATTGTATCCATACTTTTCTTTTAGATTTAAACTTCTTATATTAGGACCCAACTTTTATTACAAATATTTAGTCCATGGTTTACTTTACATTCTCTTTGAACTTGTAGTTGATCAAGTTTTCATTGTATTAGGTAGCTGACTGTATCCTTTTATCCCCTTAGATTTCATTCCTTTAACCATAATACAACCCACAGTATCTTTTTGTCCCTTCTGTCTCCTCTTCTTCCCTGAGTTATGATGTCCTCTATCTTTCATTCCATCCGCACTATGAATAGAGAATTTTCTAGAATTATCTTCTTCATGTTCATCCTTATAGAAAGTCTAGTGATCTAT
Source organism: Viscum album (assembly GCA_963277665.1). NCBI lineage: Eukaryota > Viridiplantae > Streptophyta > Magnoliopsida > Santalales > Viscaceae > Viscum > Viscum album. The sequence continues at coordinate 1,229,023,758 of OY728145.1, read as the reverse complement.
GGGATTCTCCTTTGTTAACAGATTATGCATGCCCACATCTATAGGATCCCCCAATTATTGATCTAGGATTACATCTCCCAAATCATTCTACTCCTGGGCCAACCCATCCTCCTTTAGACCATCAATGTAATTGGTATGTTTGATCATTGTTATATCACTTATTTAATTACACCTGATCAAAGAAACCATTCAACCCAATGTTACCAACATATTTTTTCTTTTTGTTGGACACCTCTCAATTTCCATAAGAGATGCATCTGCCTGGCCATAATTCTGACAATGATGCACTGGTTCTTCCTACTATAGGGATGATCCATGATCCCAACCCCTTATTGCATTCTATTCTGGCTCCACCTAAGCTATGTTACCATCCTCTGTGAAACTAGTCCCTGGATAAGCATTTCACCATTCCTACAAGTCACCAGTTCTCACGATCTCAATAGAGGAAAGAGAACCTAGAGTAGGTTGATTCTCTAGGGATTAAAACATGAAAATTACATCCTAGTATTTTATTATTTAGAAGTAAAAACATATTAATGGTGTAATATTATTAAGAATATGAGGAATTAGATGAAATTAAATCCATATAATAATATGATTTTATAAAAATATTTTTAGTTAGTAAATCCCTGATAATCCAATTTCAAAAATAGAGAATGATTTATTAGATGTTTAAGAGAATTTTTTCGAATTCATTTGTACTTATGAGGAATGTTTTGAAAGAATTTCATTTTATTATTCTAGATTAATCATTATCACTGAGAGGAAAATTTATTGGTTTATTGTAACTTAAAACAATGTCCCATAAAAGTTCTTTCCCATAAGAAACTATTGTAGCGATAGTGAAATCATTTGATTTGCACTCATGGTAAAAATTGAAATTATAGATTCCCATAATTATTATGGTTTGGATATTAAATGGAAGATGGGTCATCATGAAAACACTAATAAATCAAAAGGTGGGAAGAAATTATAGTCACTTGAATGCCGGAAATTTGGGAAGAGTTATCAAGGAGATAACATGAGTGGTACTAAGAGGATCAGAAAATGTGGAAATACTATTCTTAATCGAGTTAATATCAAAATTAAATGAATATGATTATTAATGAAATAAAGGAAAATAATATTCAAACTAATGCACCCCAACACTCCAAAGCTAAAAATTAAAGTTGTATGGTAATTATACCAACCAGTGCATGAATCTTAAGTTTTAAAATGATGATCAGTGCTAATAACCTATTTATCCAAAAAAAAATAGAATGTGATCATGACTATGAAAGTGGATTATGATAATGAAATTGTGAAAAGAAAAATTAGCATCCAATATATAATAGATAATTCCTTATTTTATTTTGTTCTATAAAATACTTTATTTTTATGTAATTTTATAAGGCCATCACATTACCACCTCAATGATTAGATGTTGAGTTATTTGTTAAAACTATTAATGGTATGATGATCAAATAAAATGTTTTTAGTTCCTATAATATTGATGGTTTGCATGACCTAATTCAAATAACTCATTTGACTTTTCCTCTAGTTTAATTTTTTTATCTTTTAGAAGGAATGTATTTATTTATGTTGATCCAATATAAATTATCATGGAATTTATGTCTCATGTCATATTCTGAATGAGCCTATGATAAGTAATCTTTTTGGGGATGAATACTAACATCCAATGGATATTATATCCATCATGGGGACTTAATTCCTATCCCTAAAGGGTATTTATGAAAGATGGTTTTGGATAAAGTGAAAAAAAGATTATATTCCTTTTGTACAAGATTTTTTTATTTCCTTCTATAATCACTTTCTATAATACCTCTTAATCATGAAGATGAGTTTTCAATAAAATTAAAATTTTTTGGAACATTAATTTCAAAGAGTCCAAATAGAATGACCCTAATTGAGTTATAACAATTAAAGAAGAAACTCTTGGAGAATATTGATAATGGATTCATAATCCCTAGTGCATCTCGATGGGGTGAAAAACTCATTTTCATAAAAAAAATAGTTCCATGGATCTATATATTGATTATTGAAAACGTTCCTAGATCATGATCAAGAAAGTGCATCCTCTTCCTCTAGTCAATGATTTCATTGATCAATAGCCATCCATTTGAGGTATGGTTATGATGAATTTATAATAAATACATTTTTACATACCAATGATTCTATTATCTTAAGGGATTTAATGAATAGAGTCTTTAGTGATTATCCTGATTAGTTTGTAGTTGTATTTATTAGTGATTTTATTTTATATTACATGAGTAAAGAATATCATGAAGATAAAATGAGAATACTAATGTAGACCCCAAGGACGGACATATTGTAGGGAATATTTAAAATGTGTGAATTTTATAATTATAAATTTTCATTCATGGTTCATATAATCTCATGTGAGTGTATTTAGGTGGATATATCAAAGGTAAGAAGTTATTGAGCAATGGCTCAAAATATACACAGTTTTTGAGATTTGTTGATTTCTTGGTTTGGTCAGATATTATTGAGAATTTATGAGATATTTCATTAAACAGTAAAAACTACCCACCATGTTTAATCAAAAGTGAGTTATACTGTTATGCACTTATGAATGTGAAGGGAATTTTAAAAGTTTTAAATTATGGTTGTTTACTATATATGTACTCGGATTTACCTGTCATAGATAAGATTTTATAATATACTTTTATTCATAATTAAAGGGAAATGAATGTGTCCTCATGAAGAATGGTATGGTGATTGAATATGCCTCAAACCTCTTGAAAATATATGATAAAATTACATGAGGATTTATTTAAAGATAGTGGTCATAATTTCTTATTGGAATATATTTATGGAATTATATTTTTGGTGAATAGTGTGTCATATATACAGATCATACAAGTTTCAAGTATATATTATCATAGAATTAGTTGAATATTAAAAAGAGATTATGGTTGGAATTACTAAAATATTATGATTTCCCAATATATTACCACTCTATGAATGTAAACAAGGTGGATAATGCTTACGGATGGAAGGAACATTCTTATATTTCATGATAAGAATTGAATGATATCCAAAAAGTAAGGAATTGTTAGAAAATGGATCTTAAAATCTTATGGAAACTGTAATAATCCTGTCTTTCTCATATTAATGTTCAACCATTTATCAATGTATGGTTTAAGAGTTGGAAAATTAGGATGTGGAGATAAAAGACACGGTGAGAAATGTTCTTAATTTGAACCATGATAATGATGGAATGATAATTTTCAGGAATGGAGTATGCATCCTATCAATTCTAGATTTGAAGAATGATTTGATGGATCACACTCTTGATTTCCAATATCTATTCATCATGGGTGAAAAATGATGAATAGTTAAATGAAATTTTATTTCAGGTGGGATAATAAGAAAGAGGGTATTGTAGAGTATATATCTTGATGCCTATTCTATCAGTATGTTATGTCTAAAAAGAAAATTCTAAGGGTTTATTACAAAAGTTACCCATACTAGAATAGAAATTGGAAATCACTACCATTGATTTTATAATTATAATCCCCAAAATATCGAAAGGGAACAATGAATTATTTATAGCTGATCACCTAATTAAAACAAAAAATTTCATTAACATTAGATTAGATTTCTTACAGAATCATATTTCTAGGTTATAAAATAAGGAAGTGTTAAATATCATGGATTAAAACAGTCTATTGAATGTAATTATTGTTCAAGGTTTACCTCATTGTTCTAGAGAAGTATATAGAATAATCTAGGAATAGAGTTGAGGTTTAATAATGCATATCATTCTTAGATAGATGGTATGTCTAAGAGGGAAATTCAAAACCTATTTATTATTTTTAGATCATTTTCTATTCATTTTAATAGTGTTTTCTAGGAACACCCTTTCATGATTGAATTTTCTTAAAAATTGCTTTCACTCAATAATTTAGATGGCGTATTATGAATTACTATATAGAAGGAAGTAAAGAACTTAAATATGTAGGGATAAAGTTGTAGAAAAAATATACTAGTAGCTAAGCTATCAAGGGATATGTTAGATAATTTTGGACCCAATAATGAGAACCTAATATAATCTCGGAGTCAATAGAAATGTTATATTGACAATCATCAGTAAGATCTAGAGTTCAAAGTTTGGGAGAAGGAATTCCTGTGGATATAGCCTGGAAAATGGTTATGAGATTTGGGGAGAATATAAATCAGATCACTAGATATATATATCAATCCATTTGATATTCTTGATTTCATTGGGATGGTACCTTATCATTTGAAACTTTAACAAAATCTATCTCAAGTTCACGGTGATTTCTATATATCTTTCTGGAAGAAGTACATAACAAATACATAACATTTACTAAAATTGGAGTACATAACACTAAAACAGGATATCTCTTATGAGTAACCAATTTTGGAGATTATATTTCATATATATAAAGTAAATTGAAATAATACCACTCATCTTTTCAATGTTTTGTGGTGAATACATAAATTAATGGAAGCTAAGTGGGAACCCAAGGATTTGTTAAGGAAGAAGTATCATCTATTTTTTTATACCTGAGTGGTATAATTTTAATGGGTAAATTCAAATTATGAGGTATATTTTAACTCCCAGATATTTTATGATATGGTGATCCATAAATAAATTTTATTTATTTGATAACTTCCTTTATGCAACACCATGTTTAAATGTATTATTTCATACTTTTGAGATATTATTATTTAATGTGATATTTATCGCATAGTAATTCGATTGGTGGTCATTAATAAGGATGGATATATTATAAAAATATTATATTTTTTTGAATATGTATTAAAAAATTCATTGGTTCTTATATGATTAGAAATAAAAATAGAAGTGTTTCAAGTTAAAATTAAATGATTTTTTCTTAAAAACTATTTTTTACGCACTAATTGTAAAATGTGTTTTTTATAAATTTTAAATTTATATATGAAGAAAATGATATAAATTTTAAAATCATCATATCAAAATTATTTTATAGTTAAATTTTGGTATTTTTATGAAAAGATTGATTTTATAGTGAATAGTGAAAATACTAATATTTCATTAAATATATATTTTCATTTCAAGACTTTACAAAGGTTAAATATGATTTAATATGGTTTAAAACTAAAATTAGTTCACTTTTATTATGAACAGTCCAATTATTTTCCTTTAAATCAATATTTTTCTTGAGTTTGGTATAAAAAATATTTATATTTGTGAAGACGGTTTTTCTAGAATAATTATTTCCATCTCGTTTTTGTGATCTAATTTTAAAATAAATTCTGAAAACTTATAAAAATTTAATTTTATACAAATAATTCCAAATATATAATCATAATAATTATTTTAATTTAATAATTTTAAATTATTCATTTTACATTATGAATAATGACCATAATAAATATTTTTCACCTCAGTAAGGGTAAAACTGGTAAAATGGAGTTATAACATTGGGAAAAGGATTTAAAATTACTCTAACACTTGAAATTATCTTATTGGTTGAGTGGATTTGGAATATTATCATCCATTTTTCAAAAATAAGAGAAATTTTTTCCATTTCTCTTTCATTATGAACAATATATTATTTTAAGAAAAATATTAAAACAATTTACACCCTCTGACATTAATATCTCAAATATTTTTCATAAAGATAAAATGTGTTTACATTTTATTATAAATTTATATTTTAATTATTAATTATTTTTTTTGCAAAAAAATTACTAATTAATTATTTTTAATACATGAAAAATTAAATTAAATTCTTACATAATGCCGACATAATATTTTATCAATTAATTAAAAATTAAAGTAAATGATTTTAAAAGAATTTAAAGTAATTTAATTTGGGTGAATTATTGTTTTATATGATTTTTTTGATAAATTTATCATTAGAGTGTTTTTTTAAGTTTAGATTCAAATTTATTTTTTATATTAATGACATTATTGTCAAATTAAATGAATAGATCCAAAAATGATAGTATATATATTTTATAATAAACAATATTTTATTTAATTAAATTAAAATTCATAGAAATTATATCAATGGCCAAATAAATTTTATATGGTTTAAAATATAAACCAAGGTCCATTTATGTTCCATATATATTTTTATGGTAACATTATTATCCCATAAGTAATAACAAAACATTGATTTTATGGTAATCATCTAAAGGGCTAATGTGCGTTTAGAAGAAAGAGATAATGGAGAAAACATCATTTATAAATGAAAAATATTGTTGGATGAGATAATTATGAATCATCCCCATCCTTATTTCTAAATATATCAATTTGGTTCCACTTTTCACTGAATACTTATATGTATATATATATTAATTTAAAACTTTTAATAACTCCAATAGTGCCTCTCCCCTCACTTATAAAAGGGCACCTTTTATCCACTCTTCATCATAACTTTTGAGTATTTTATCTCTTAATAGAATTAAAACAATACCTTTTATGATTCCTTAACATGTCTTAGATATTATTTAATTTACATAATACCATTCTTTCAAGGATTTATGGGTAAGTTAATGAATGTTTCACAATGAAATGGTATTACTCTTAACAAAGTACATTCAATTTTATATCTTTTTCTACATCTAATAAATCTATGGTATTAATTATAAAATAAAAAAATTCAGTATATTTAATATGATTAATTTTTATTAAGCTAATATAAAACCTATTATTCAACTCATTTCAATAATTTGGGAAAATAAAACATCACTATTGAGTAAAATTGAACTACCACAACCTTGAAGTGATGTGTTTCATTTTTATCACCACTTCACATTGATTTTTTCAATAATGTGAATAATGAATATATATTTTATTTAAGATATTATTATGGTTATATAAAATGGTATTATTATTTACATTTATTTTAAAGCATCAATTGAAAAATGGAAACATCACTCATGAGTAAGTAGAGAATCTCATCTCCACGATGTGATGTATTTCATTTTTTATTATCGATCGATAGGAATAGTTATAATTGTGAATATATTAATGAAATATCAAAATAAAGATGTTATAAAAATTATGGATATTATATAATCTTGAACAATGTAAAAGGACTGATTCTACCAAATCAAAACATGCATGTAATAAAAAGAAGTTATCACTTGAGACAATGATTTTAATAAATAATTGTTAATAAACAGGTGATAATATGTTACAAGTATTTAATAAATGTAATGATATATATGATTTTTATTCAATAAAAAATTTATTATAAACCTATATTTACTATATAGGAGGTTTGAATGAATATAAAGCAAGACAGGACTTGAGGTGAGGTATTTATATCTCGAATTAATTTGAAATGGGATTATTTATAATTGAATTTCCATTGAGGAAATTATATAATACATATAAGATAAATTCCTTTAATATTCCACTCCCTATTATTATTTATGTTATATTTTTTATTTACAACCATTTACATCCCTTTAGAATTAAAAATTCATCATAAAATATTTTTATGAAAAGCCATCATTTTTTCTCCTCTTTTGGTCATAATAGATTATTCTTCCATATCCAAGTTTTATAAAAAAATAATGTTTTTCAATATTATTAAATGATTATTTGATGAAATTTTTAATCATTTTTTAGTTTTTATATAAATGTTTAAAAATTATCATCCCATCATTTTATGAATGAAGTAATTTTGTCTTATTACTGATAAATTTAATGGAATTTTTTTTTTAACGTTCATGAAATGAATGAGATTTCCCACCATCAATATAGCTCAATATTTTATAGCTTCCAATTAAATGAACAATTGTTCTATTTATATAAAAAAATAACTAGTATTTCAAAAATATTGGGATATAAAATAATTTATTTCAAAATTAAAATGGTATTCTTCTTATATAATATTACCATGATCTTTGAAAATATTTTTCATATATAACGACATCCTTTAGGGTGAGTTATATGTTACTAGTGATGTGATACATTGATACTATCCTTATTCATTTTTTGGTTGGTTTATTATTTTAATTATAATATTTTTATGTATCTCGTTTATTTCAATGTGTTATGTTATTATGAAATGATGAAAATTTTATGAAACTAATTTCCTTTCCATGTGTTATGTTATGGTGATATGATTAACACCTGACAATCATATAGCTCACATATAGGTTGTTTTCATTTTGTGGTGGGAGGGCCTAGAATTATATATCCCTCCAATTCATTGGGTAAATATCTATATATCATTACATAATTATGGGAAACGAGTTTATGTGCTCGGTACACAATGGTAAACAAGCAGGGATTCGTAATCCACAATGGAAAAGTGGTTGTGATCACTGTTATGTAATAATAAGGGAAATAGGTTTTGATACCCTAACCACTATGAATTGTTTGTCTCGAGAGATAATCATGACATATAAAAAGATGTATAATCCTATGATAGTTCCGCGCATTTATGACATGTATTTTATAATGATTTGAGTTCATGGTTCATGACTGATTTGTGATAATATCACACTCTAATGATTCATTTGAATAAAATTTCCAAAGAACTATTCCATGATTCAATATTACGATGCATGATAATTTTTTTTTGAAAATTGTGTGTTATGTTTATAATCTCAAACCCATATTCTTATCTTATACATGCATATGATCATAGACTGATATCTACCTTATTTTACCCAAATGATTCATATAAGCTCACCAATTATTATGAATCATTTCATCACATTTTGAAGAAATGGATTAAGTGGGGTCTGTAATAAATTTTATAAAGAGTGAAGAAGATTTTGTAAGATTATAATAATTTACCTAAATAATATGATTATGTATATAGTATTCAATTATAATAAAATTTTACAGTTATTATATGGATCAAAATGTTATGTATTGAATATTGAACTAAAATTATGTAATATATATGTACAAAATGATTGGGTCTCCTCATCAATGAATTTAAAGGGGCATGTTTCAAAAAATATTCTGTATTCTAATGGATAAAGGACATAATCACATCATGGGGGTGGTTGTGGTTCTAATTTTTTTATAAGATCACTACATGAATCATGGTTTTAAGGGACTACATCCATGGTTTTTTAGGGCTATTATTTGAAGAATAAAATAGGTTTCTTAAATAAAAACCAAATCAATAATTATTGTTGTAGTTTTTTAATGATCTATAGATGATTCCTTATAGAATAAAAGACATTTCAAAAAACATTGAATAATTATGTAGTCAAGATGTTATTTGATATTTGATAATATTTAAATTGTAGAAATTCATGTTTTATTAATATTTCAAAAAATAATTTTCAATTTAAATACATTTTATACGAAACCACATAATATCTTTTTAATTAATGTAACAGATTTCAAAATATATTCAAAATTTAAATATTTTGATATCTGTTCAAATATTATAACACTTAATGATTTTATATGGGATTTTTCTCAACATATAATATTTTTTATGATTATTACTATGTGAAAATTTGAAATAATATTTTATAGGATATATACATGTTCTCTTGGGAATATTGTAATAGATAAAATAGAGAACATGGAATTTTGAACCTGGTATGAATCAAATTGAATATTTTGTGATTGGGATTAAGCTATAGGGATTGTGAATATGAAAAGATGTTAAACAGTAGATATGAAGAGACACAAAATGTTTTATTAGAAGAGATGCGTAATTTTTTACAATATATATTGTATCAAAATTGACTAATTAATTAATGTGTCATTTCTGTAAATTTCATCTTACCTTTCTTGATGTAACTTTTTGAGAGATTTAAAAAGTTGGGGTTCTATGTATTTCATTGTGAGGTTATTGTAAAAAAAATATTTTTCATATAAGTTTTCATTATTTGATTTTAATATGCATTCACATCACTATAAAATTATCTCATTTCTTGTAACAATTTGAAGAACTGAGTAAGTTTTCCATGTAATAATGTTTCACAATCATTATTCTATTGTTATAATTTGATTGAATTATATAATATATTTTTAGTTCCATATAATATTAGAACACAAAATATATAGACAGAATATCTTACCCAAATTCACAAGGTATATTGGGTAATTAGTTTTTCAAGAATGTGGTATTGAAGCTAATATGTTTCATTTTGAATTTTTTTCACAATGTTTTTTTTTAAATTTAGACTATTTTCAAATTGATACGACTTACGATATTTGATAAGAATAACTATAAAATATTTATGATCTATATATTATATCCTCTATGATCTATAATATTATATATTATTTCCAACATTAATTTATGGAAGACATATTAATATCCCATGGTATTATCTTTAAAAAAATTTAAAAAAAAGTATAGAATGAAGATATAAAGAACCAAAATCCTTGTATGGAGAATAGAAAAAATGCACATATATGTATATATATCAATATGGAGTTGATGAGTTTCACTTCCTTGAATTACATATTGGAAAAATATACAATATATCAAAATGATAAAAAATGTAATGGGTTAGTCCAAATGTTTTACATAATTTATATATTTATTTTATATTAAATACCAATGAACGAATCAATGGATTATTAAAATTAATAATCGATATAGTCAAAACCATGTGAAGAAATGATAAATATATTAATGATTTGTTCATTGAATAGGGGATAATGATATGACTCAAATATTTTTTTCATTTCATAACTTATAATTATTAAATAAAAAAATTAGTCTAAACTGTCAATTAATGATTTTAAATAAATTTGGTTTCAAAAAATATGTAGTGAAACTATTGGGTAAGAATAGTAACTAATCTAAAATGATGAATTTTTTGAAATGAAAATCATCATATTTAGTAATAAAGAGATTGATGAACATTTGAGTGATAAATTCATCTTTTATATTTAATGTTAATTAAAATGGGGGTATAGTCTATTTTAAGTAAATCTACCATTATATTACATTATGTGTGGAATATTTTATTATATAGAAATGGGATTTCCATGAAGTAAATATAGTGATGATGGTTAGAATGATTTTTGAGAAAATAAATATATAAATTTTATACCAAAAAATGTTTACAAAACTAATTTTGATATTATTCTATTAAAAGTATTTAGAGGGTTTTTTATTTAAGTAATCATGATAGAAACATACTAATTATCTTGAATATATTTAAACCTAATTCAAAATTGATTCCGTATATGAAATTAAAAAAATTAATTAAAATTTAAACTATAATCAATGTTAATGATAAATATGGAGTAGTTAATGTCAAATTCAAACTTTTAAGAGTAATTTAATAGATTAAAATTCAATGGAATTACACCAAGAATATTTATATTTTTATAAATAAATAATCTAAAAATATTTACCATGATAGTAAAGAAATAAATTGACTGGATCATTTTTGAGATATATGAAATTACTTTTAATTGAAACACAAATGAATTTATAGGTTTCTCGACATAATCAATGAACAATTAAATGAAATTTATGGTCATGAAACTTTTATTGATTGAATAGGTAAATGGTTTGCTGAATTTAAAAAAAATAAAAATAAAAATTTTAAATTTTGAAATTTCATGGTGACACTAAACATTCTATGAGTAATTGATAAGTGATAATTCCACATTATGTGAAATAAAAATTTGGAGAATATGAACAGTTAGTTGGTATTCATTGAGATAACTCCAATATGTCATTTTTCGTTACATAAATTGGTTGTGAAACCCTCATAAAAATATTATATTCTATGGTGTGGTGTTTAGATACTTCTCACATTAGATCCAATCTATGGCTTTATTCTTGAGGAAATTTATCCGTTTTTATTTAAGGAGTTCTCATGATTATTTATTGACAACATATTCATGGTTATGTAATAGAATAAATTGATTTTTGTGAGCATGAAATGGAAAAAATGATTAATATGAAAGATTAAACAATAGATTAAATGGTGTTGGTCATTTGGTAACTAGTTGACATTGGGAAAAAATTTATCATAATGTAAGTGAATCAAACTATAGTGGTATGAGGGGTTTTAATAATGAATATTCTATGGATATGAAAGATACATGTTTTTCAATTATTGTAATCCCAAAAAAATGGTTCACAACTTCTCATAAAGCTATAATTACCTCACACCATAACCAAATATACCATGTCATATAAGTATTATTCATTCCATAATGATGATTCTATTATAATTTTAGTCCTTTTCTAGTTTAGTAGGTAGAGGGAAACCCTTCCACATTATTGAGGGCCACATAATAATGGGTGTGTATATTTTAGGGATCTAATTAGATATTTAAAAGAGATATTTTCCATATGAACCATATCTACTCATCATGCCCCCAAATCCATCACAACATGGTGATGGTTGAATTGATTTAAAATTTAAATATTCTCTCTTAAGAAAATTATAGTGAAAATATATTCAAAACACTCACCATGTATCCTATGGAGGAGTCTAGAGATACTTTAATAGGAATTTGATTGAATAAAATAGTCACACACATGCACTAAGTTTTAGAGACACTTAAGGGTGGGAAGTGTAGATAGGATGACATATTTAAAATTTTATTTATATATTATACTAATATTTTATTTTCATCATTTTTCATCAACCCTTGTACATATTGATAATATTATAAAAATTTAAATTGTGGGATCATATTAATTTTTCACAAAGGATTTTCCCCTTCTAAAAAATATTGAGTGAACCTTTTAATAGTTGTAATGTCATCTCAGTTCTTTCTTGATCTATTTCTTAATATCAAATAATTTGTTTGGGATCCAATAATATAAACTAGTGAAGGGAAAAAATATTTATATGTTTGTGTTTTTGTGTCTACTAATTCCCCACCCCTCAATGGTGGTGTCCTCTAACCTAGGTATTACACTTGGTATAAAAGAATTATTAATCAAGTTATAAGTATTTTAAAATTGATCTAAGTTTTCAATTTATTGATAATATCATTTGAGGGATGTGATAAATGAATGCTATGTTTACTATAAAAAATAATGGAGTTCCTGTTTTCTATTTAAAGGTATCTCATATATGGACGGTGAGGATTTTTCTATTAATCCTTTCTCTTAGAATGGATATTTTTCACATAAACAAGAATTGTTTAATTCTTCTAAAAGATATGAAAACCAATAATTTTCATGATAAGAATAATAATTAAGTTTATGAGAGAGAGAGAAAATCATTTATCATATATATCTAAAAATGGAGTTAATGAGATTTATGCTCCAAAAGACATCAAATGAGGTTTATAGGAAACATCACGATATCCATGAGTGGGAAAAATAAAGAATTTTTCCCAGGAATAAACATATCAGGATCAATTTGGTGAAATTATATTTAAAGAAGAGGAACCAGTGAATTATTTATTAATTCAAATAAAAAATGTTAAGCTCGATTAAAATATATATATATATTCTTTGGGACTATACTATGATAATGAATATAATTATAATTTATCACGTTAAATTTATTTTTAAGAATTATAAACCTATAGATAAATACATGATTGAGCATAAAATTTAAAAACAATTCAATGTATTTATAAACTATGTGATGAGGAGATGTGAATGATTAAAGTGAAAAAGTAAATATGAGAAATAGAACACTTCCATTAATTCAAAGGAATCAAAACATGTTGAATAAAAGTAAACACATGAATATAAAACCAATTTCAAGGATGATTCTATGGAATTTATTGAATTTATTTAATTATTATTATAAGACATGGAATATGAAAATGTTAACTATAATGGTAAACTATATTATTAAATGTTATTATTAAGGTATGATTTTACACTTTTCAAATCAAATTTATGATAGAAACACATTTTATGAGGTGTGTTTTTAATATTAAGGGTCATCAATAATAAATAATGTATTAAGCATTCATAAAAGAGGAAAGACCATTTAGGATTATGGTAATGACACCATATCAAGAAAAAATAACTTTCTATGAAAATATGATGCCACGTATTTGCATAAGGAAAGTAACAAAGAAAATGAGTGCATAGAAGGTTGTTATAAAATGGCTTTAAAGAAAAATAAATTATACTAAATGATGATTTATGAATAAAAGAAGGAATTGTTGAAGAGGAATGTAGTGATGAGGAGACACCAAATAATGTTACGAAAATAACAAACTACCAAAAGATCTCAAACATGGACTTGAGTCCAACACAGCACTGACATCTAATGATCCAACTAAGTAAACCATGAATAAAACAAACACCAGGTCCCTATCCCAGACCTATAACAGAACCTAGTTGCATCTCCTTTGGCACCCAAGTTCCATGGTGGCCAAAGAAGGGTAGAAGTACCACTCAATAGGCTACCACCAATAGTGTATAAAGAAATAGTCATCTTGTACAACAATGAATGTAGATAAATAAACTACAAAAAATAAACAAGGAAACAAATATATATATATATCACATTTTAGCTATTATCAAAAAACCATTTTATCCATTACTTTCAATAGATTCAACCAATCAACTAAACTAGGTCAGGTCGCATAGGGATCCTAATCCATAGTATAAGGGGTTACACAACATTAATTCATAAGGGGAATTCACTAGTCATAATTTATCAACATCCCTAAAAACCTCTATCTATTAATCAAGTCATGTACACATGTTTGGGAAGTTTAGAGCCATAGTTCAAAATCCAATCCCATTCCATAACCATATGTTTGGAAGCATAGAGACTCGGTCTGACATCCCAACTCAATAATACATAACAGTTACCTTGGATCCTGGGTCCAAGTAGTCTCATTCTACGCTTCCATTAGGGTTATATAACCTCATCACAAATCCCTAACTTATGCATTATAGGGGTGGGGTTTAGTTCATCAGTCTAACCAGACATGTGGTTGTAGACCCTCATGTCTAATACCCCACAACTACCATCAATACAAGTGTACATTCTTCTTTAATCGTAACTCATTTACCAAACACAAACCATCACCATTAAACACATTTATCATGTAAAAAAATAACTCATTAGACATATCCCACTTACAAGGCATAACCCATTAAAAAATATACCATTATCCCCAACAACCCCTTAATCTATATCCTCAAAAAAGAACATTCATCATTTAGTTCATTTTATAACTAAGTTAACAATCCAACACAATAATCTTAGTTTCTATCTCACTAACCCATATATAATTTCAATTACCATGGTCCTAATAAACCCTTAAAACCAAATCATTCCATAAAACACACATCAAAATACTCATTTGAAAACATCTTGTATCCATCCTTTAGGACTGGTCTTTCACTTTGAAAACTCAAACATGACCTAAGACCTTCATTTCTATTGAAAACCACAAAAGTAAGCCTTTAAATAATTTTCACAAAGAGTATAAATTCCCTAATTTTAAATATTCATTGAAATATTTTACGAAACCCCATTTTCCAACACTCTTTGCGGTCAACACATACTTTTATAACATTTCCCACTTAGAAAACATCATTTTATTTCAATAGAAAATAATAATGAAATAAAAATCTAAAACACAACATTTAAATAATTTCAAAAATCCATCTATCCATTTCAAAAAGTCACCATTTTCACATTTAAATTATTTCATTAATCTTTTCCATATTCCCACTTAAAATTTCCCAACCCATTCAATTTAATACTAAGTTAATTTCAAAATTTACCAAATTATTTCACCATCTTTATGGGTTTTCATACACCATGGGTAGCCCTGGGTTTGATATCAAAAACCAACTAAATAAATGGGGTTTATAGGGAATTGTTTACGTCAATCTAAGTCCCAATCTCACTATTCTTACTCAAGAAAATCAAACATAGAAAAGAATTAAATTAGAACAACCAGATACAATTGTAAAATATTAAGACTATGGGGAAAATCCAGAAGACCGCCTACCTCGTCATTGTAGATAATTACTCTCCCAAATGCTTCCCTTGATCCAAATTCAACTTGAAAGTATCACAAAACAAATAAAATATTGGGGAAAGAAGGGTTTAGGGACTCATAAGGAGACAAACCCACACACCAAGCCTCTTCCATAAAATGGATGAAAACATAGTCAAATTCTTTTCCAAATAATATATTCACATTAAAAGGGACTCAAGATACCCAATATTCAAAGGGTAATCACCCAAAAAGGATTGAGGATCTTTTGGTTCTTCACCCATGTTATAAGGTGTTGAATGGGTGAAGAATTTTGGGGATAAAGAAACAAGATCCAGAGGGAAAATTGTAATTTCACACTTTTTATGGGCAGAATGGTTTGTCTATGCTATTGGAAAAAATGTGCACTAACCATTAATCTCCCTCTATCTAGGAGGGTCCAAGATGCACGGTCTCCTAGAAGAACCACACTGTTTGGAAAACAATATGGTGACTGTGTTCTAGCCTCTATCCGAGAGGAATTCTGGACGCACAGTTTCCCTATATAGGCTTACAATTAGTACTAACCGTGTTCCAACCATGAGTTGCACATTATTTGGACTCTTTTCCTTCTCCTTTCATGTTCAGAGCCCTCGATACACCCCTAAAACTCTTCATAAACTCAACAAATAGTTAATTAGTCAAAATAAATGAATTTTAACTAAAAAATTTAACAAAATTGTACCCCCATGAGATTTAAAAATCGTAAAAAAATTCCACCCTATAATAGCTCATCATCAAGATATACTTATAATCTTTACTAATACTTTAAGTATAATTGGTCGGTCACATGTTTCAACTATGAACCATCATTTCCCAAGATTCCCGCTTAAAAGATCAGAACTTCACAACACTTGGACCAAGGATATAGGCCAACCCAAAGAATTTTCTAATATTTTCCATAATCATGAACCTGATACTACTCAAGGGATACATCAATATCAACTGATTTTTACCAACATCAACCAAAATATTAAATTCAGTGTATCATCACTGAACCATCGTAAAAAATGATACTTCCAATGCATTACACTACCACAAAAGTTCCATTCGTAACACCTTTGGTCTGATCCTCTCCAAAAATCATGGGTAAAATCATTTGGTGTCATCTTTATGGCTTCATTATATGTATTAATTGTGACCCAATATCATCATAATCTAAATGAACATATGGTTTTATAGCCATAATCCCTTGACCCACATTGGTCCACAACACAAGTCCCATGGCCTCATTCTAAACCCAAACATTCAGAACATAAACCAAGAATAACCTTAAACTCAAGGTACTCAACTAGTTAAAACTCGAGCCAATTCTTGTCACCAACACTACTAACCAATGATGACTCCAACACATGTCCATCCAACAAAAAAACACCAGTCATGGCATCAACTACCTACTTTCCCACTATGGTGCTCGCCGCACTATGGCTTTGTTCACCACAACCATTTTCCAGTGTTAATAACATCCATAATTGAAAATGGTAATAATATAACCTCAAATAAACCATCACAAGTTACCCGATGTGTTTTCAAACTCATTGTTCCCAAACATCAACATGAACTTTACCCCACAAAATTTTCCAACCTTTCCATCGAAACCACCCAAAATAGGCATGCACACAACATACCTTTATTGACTAAGAAAATATTGAACATCTCAAGTTATACTTAATTTATGAGACACACTTTCTACTATAACATTAAATCAGAGATGTCCTATAAATACCAAAACTTTTCACATAGATATACCACCATCATCCAACGCACCTACTAGAGTTTTCCCCAACTTCCAGTGAAACTTTACCATCAGGGTATCCACTACTCTCAATGTCATCATCATGCTCCCTATTACCCATTAACATTCCAAAACCAAACACCACCACAATCAATACATCAACTAAAAACAACTTGGTCCCTCCTAAAATCCCATTTCCATTTTCAAAACACATTCAACTTCACTATTGGCATGCCACTACATTAGATGACTCAAAATGTATTCACACTTAAGGACTTTGTCAGGTCACCCAAACACACCAATATGAGTTCATATCTGACTTTAAATGAGGTTATAACATCCAACCTCTATTTCCATTATCCATTTTACTGGCTTACTTCACCCATCAATGACTCTAACACAAGCAACTCAGATTTCTCTCAAGACCAACTCAAGCCCAAAAACAATGTATGGATCAATCAACAACCACACCCAAGGCCTACTTGGCCCTCCCTAAGAAACCCAAACATATTCCTGGAATGCTTCTCTTTGAAACCATGATTCCACCACTTCCTCTCCAAATTTTTCTCAACACATCCATGACTAAAATAATGCTCCCTGCCTCAAGAGTGTCATTGTCACTTCATTCATCAAGAAATTTTGACCACCTGACATAATGATTTGATCAAAATCTAAACCTGAAAACATAGACATGACCATCAGCCTCCCCGATAATAACAAAAAAACATCACCCACTACTCATTCCCAACCTTTTAGAATGAAACTCATGGCATTCATGGATATCTATTCTATTCCAAGGATGTCTTCTGTAACTGATTGATGGTTTACTCCCTGACCATATGGCTCTCACAAACATACTTCTCCATGAGTGTATCCTCCAAGAGGCTCTATTCCATCCCAAACAAAATTATGTAGCTTGGTATAAATATTGACATCTCTCAATATACCAGAGATGATGTCATGATATTGGGAATGATCATTTATATCTAATATTGTGATAAGGATTCATCAAAAAATTCCACCACAAACTATCTCTCACCAACATCACCTCCCACCATGGGGACAACCAAACCTTCCGAAAGCATCGAGATTCCCTACCCACCAACTTCTCCTTAGCACTCAATCACCACAACTCCAATGGAATTCCCAAAAAACACAACACCACATCATGACCCTCATCTATGTGGTTGTGTCCCAATATTCCATACAATAACATTGTTATCACCCCACTCAAGTCCTTATAGCACAAAAATGGTGATTTAAATAGAAATATAATAACCACCACATCAAACCCGGTTGAAGATCACATGAGTCATACATCACCATAGCTAGGCCTAAATTTCAACTCATGAAAATGATTATGCCACCTGATCCATCAACCTCATCAGACTTAAGAATTTCAAAAATTCTCACCCAACAACAAAACCATTCGCACAACCATGCCCAATCACATAACCACCCTCACTCTGAGTTTCCTCCATAAGAAAATTTTACAACCACAATTTGGTCATCCTTTCCTTATACACACCAAACCCACATTGACTTCCTCATCAAAGACCATTAATACAACTTTATTAAGTATCCAAGGATCCTTCCCTTTAAAACCAACTATAAGAACTCAGTTGCCTCCCTAAAAAAGGAACTAAGGCATATCCATACACTTTTACCAAAAACATGATGGAACCAACCATGCATTGATGCAACTCAAGCTGCATATCTAAACCATTAACATTTCTCACCGATCTCCCTAGGCTAAACCCACACTAGGCCACACTCTCTATGTTCCACTATCAAATTCCAAAAAATCAACAAGCACTATACGCACCCAAGGCACTAGAAACTCTAGTTGACCTCTCTTATGGGTAACCTTTGAATCCAAATGATACTAACTCCCTAAGATGGAGTCACTTGAAAAAAATCCCACATAATATCTATCTAATCCATATAAATAAATCCTCAAACAAATCACTGCTCAAAGGTGGCACTCCATCCCCCATTCCAAAACACTATGCATATAACGCACCCAAGAAATCATTTTCTCTAAGTCCCACAACAAAGATACTTGCACACATTCATCAAAACAATGGGCCCAACACCAACTGTAAAGTCCATAACTCAACTCACAAGACCTCAACGCACAAGGAATTCTATATCCATATTAACAAATTCCCTTTATACAACCTCAAAGAAACAACCCATCTAAGTATAAAACAAGAAACAATCCTTGACCCACACATGAAAACCCAACAAAACCATGTGATCCAAAACCAAGGTCACCATTAGGGATCTTTCACTACCTAAACCACTCACACACAAGATCTGGTCACAACACAATGTATTCACACACCAATGTCCCTAAAGGTCCCATAATTTCAAATTCTTCTTTAATAAACATAAATATTTTAAAAACCTGATAATTTACATTCTAAAACATATCATTTTAAATTCAAAAAGATTTACACTTTCCAAAACCCTTTTTTATTAACTCAAAATTTCAAAAATAAAAGAATTATTCAAATTAATATTTCAAAACATTTAGATTATAGAAAATTTCAAGGAAATATGAATAAGATTCAACCACCGGTGGAAATTACACTACTAACATGTTAGTCCTAAGGAAATGTCAATCACATGAAACATATGGATGAAATACCAATCCTATGTGCCTAACATGATGCATGGATCCACAAACCCTCACTTTCCATATCATTAAAAGAGATAAAAGCTCAAAAATCAATAAAATAACATTCATGTTTAGCACTTGAGGTGGAAAAATTAACCAACCCTAAAAGAACAAAACAGAACTTGAATTCACACCCCTGGAAACATGGGTTTTCCCTCATTCATGGGGCTGTAGGAACCAAAGTACAAGCTCATTACCAAGCCCCAACAAGATCCTAGTCTCATATGTACCATGTCCAAATATTAAGATATAAGACACCATTTTTTATTCCACTTAATAACATCCCCATCCCGGTAGGCACTATAATCGGTTCCCCAAGCAAGGTCATCACATGACCTCAGGAACCCCTCCCCATACACTGGACGATGCCAACTAGAAACGAAAGTCTAAATATAATCATGTTGAGAATTTACCCATATATCAGAGAAAATCCACAATATAAGTATCATTAATAGATGATGTAACTAGTAGGAGAAATAAATGAAATCTTACAAAAAGTGCCAAAATTAATAAATTGTTTACGATGAGACAATATAATAAATACCCTACATGTTATAAAATCATAAAAATAATGTACCAAAACCAAAACTACCAAAATATCCTAAACACATATCTGAGTAACAAACGGTCTTGAAATCCCATGATCTAACCAAGTATCCCATACATAAACCAAACACTAATTCCCTATCCTAAACTTGTAACAGAAATAAGTATCTTCTTCTAAGGTACCCAAGTGTCATGAAGGCCTAAGTAGTTTGTGAGTAAAATATAGTAGGCCCCCAACAACTATGTCTAAAGAAATAGTCATTCAGTACAACAGTTTATGCAGATAAATCAAGTGAAATAAATTAACAAGGAAACAATGGAAATTATATATCTAACATTTAATAAATTATCAAAAATATATTTTATCCATTAAGTTCTCTAGATTCAACCAACTCACTAAACAATATTCAGTTGCACTTTGAGCCTAATCCATAGTATAAAGGGTTTCCCACTTTTATTTCACAATGGGGAATTCATTAATCACAATATATCAACATACCATGATCCTAGATCCAGTAATCATGGAATTATTGCATGTTTCAGAATTATAGAGCCTCAGTTTGACATACCTACTAATGCCATAACTATACATTGGGAAGCATAAAATCATCAATCTAATATCTCAAATCAACAATACATAACTCATACCTTGGATCCTCAGACAGGTAGTCTCATTCTATGCAATCGTTAGGGGAATAAAGCCTTAGTCTGATTCATAAACACATGCATTATAGGGGTGTGGATTAGAGCCTCATTCTAACCCGACCTGTGGGTGTAGACCTTTATGTCCAATACCCAAATCTACTATCACGAAATGTACAGATAGTTATTTAAACATTACACATTTATTAAACACAGTCCATAACCATTAAACACATTTACCATTTAAAAACATAACACATTAGACATATCCCACTTACATGGTACAATACATTAACACATATACCATTACACCCAACAACCCATTATTCAATATCATCTACTAATCACATTAATCTTTTAGTTCATTTCATGACTATGTTAAAATGCCAACATAATCATATTGTGTTCTATCTCACTAACCCATATATCATTTCAAGTACCATGGTTCCTATGGAACCTTAAAACCAAATCATGGTGTAAAAAAATTCAAAATACTCATTTGAAATCATCTTGGAGCCACACATTAAGACACGGGCTTCCACTCTAACAACGTAGACAAGATCCAAGACTTTAATACCATTTTCTACTGCAAAATTAGGCATTAAAATAATTTTCACAAAGGATAAATATACACTAATTTTAAATCATCATTTAAATATGTTAAGAAAACCCCTTTTCCAAAACCCTTTGTGGAAAACACCTCATTTTATAACATTATCCATTTATAGAACATCATTTTTTATTTATTCAAATCCATTTTTACTGGATTTTATAATATGAAAGGGATTCATTCCCAACGATTAGTAAAATTTTAGGGAGGTATAAAATATTGAAGCCTAGGATCATCCCTATAAATAATGTTCACACCATCTAGAAGAAAATATCCAATGTTGGAAAACTAAGTGATAGTACCATCCTAAGGGGTTTTGGAGGAATGTAAGTTAGATGCTTTGTTCCCCCTCATCGCTCATGTGCATAATTTCTATGTTTTTTCTAATGATATTTTTTCACTTTCTCTATTTATAGAAGATGGCCCAAGGAATTGTGCATATTCCATACAACAAGTAATACGTATTAAGAGAATCAATTTCCACTAAAGTTATCTTGATTTCCTTGGGTGAACACACCCTCAACTCCATGAGTAGAGTGTTATCTTCAGATGTAAGGGAGTCACTTCATCCAAAGGAGGTTTTGAATACAATAATGATAGAACATATCAAATCATGCACTAACCCACCACCCCACATAACTCACATGCATCACGAACCATCACTATTTAATTTGAAACAAATGATGTGAGGATGTCACCTAATCCATATGCCTAAGGAAGAGGAGTAATATGAGGTTAGATAATAATCAGTGTTGTGAACAAGTTGGTGGGATGGTTGATCAGTTCCACTCTTGAAAAGTAGAGTTATGTCAATCATCAAACTTCTAGTCTTCAACACCCCACCCATGTTCGAGATGATGATCCCCTCATTCTGAGCCACGTTCTAGCCTTCCATATGATCCATCATACTACAACAAGAATGTTGGTTATAAATTTATTTTATGTAGTGTTATTTCCCACTCCATGAAACTAGCGCTCTAGGAAATTATTTTCTGATGGGTCCTAATAGGACTACCCTAAGAAACCTCCAAACTCTAACCATATGATTCTAGACCATTGAATCTCAAATAATAAATGATTCTTCATTTGTGATTTATGATCACTATAGAACATGCATCTGGATTCCCCAGAAATGGATATTCATTTAATATTATCATATTTTAAAAAAAAACTTTATTCAGATTGTTCCAAAAAATTAAAATTGATATTTGTCGGAACAACATTCTACCAGACCATCTCGTCCCACCTATTGTGATTTCCTAGAACCTGAATCATTTTATGATAGTGATTTTTATTAAAGACACTTGATGAGGAACCTGTGAAGATGCATCTATCTAGATCACTATTCAAAACAATTATATAAAAAACATTTTTTTAGTCTCTATTTAAAACTGAAAAAATGAAAGTCGGATACATGTGGGCCTATGTGTATGTAATATCAAGTGTAGGATACCCTGAGAAACCCAAAAAATTCTCTAAACAGTTCTATTTTGAAAATATAATATCCCCCTACCTATAATCCAACACTCATGATTTCCAAGCAGTGGGAGATGATACTGGACCGAGCACCACAGGGTCATCGACTTCCCATTCCACAGACCCTACAAACCTCTATACTTGGTTTTGGGGAATCTTCCTGTCAATTATGGTTTTTTAATTCTTTATTCATATTAAATTTGTTTAATATGTTTCTTATATTCTTCCTTTTAGTTTTAAATTAATATCAATGTTTTATATGTGATTTATTTTACTGCCCAGATGTGTTTTCACCATTGAGGATATGTGTCACCCATCCTTTCCCGGTCATCCACCTATCCTCCTATTTGTTTGGACCACCATTCTATTTAGGTTTTTGTTTTCTTGGTGATTCGTTGGTATCCCTAGATAGGTTAGTTATTTATGGTGTTCGAAGGTTCATAGGGGGTCTTCAAAACCCATTTCTGACTCTTCCTTATACATCAGTTCATTTTCCTTCTCATTATCTCCTTCGAGGTGGTGTTTTAGTTACTCTTCATGAGCACTACTATATCTTCCATGTTCTTTGTGTAAGACTCCTTATCAGAGCACGATCAGGCCTATCAATGTCCCTCATCCTCATTTCTTGGCTGGACCCTAGTGGAGATCTACGTCCTTCCCTAATTGGAAGAAATGTGTCTTGCTGATCGATTAAACTAAGAAACCTATCAGAACTGGTGGGTGGATACTCCAAAAAATCATGGAGGATATGCTTTCAACATCCACATGAAGCGATCAGGGCCACTGAACCAATTATTTTCTGGTATTTCTAGTATTAGTTTCGAAGTCTTTCTAGGTTTGATCGTTGTAAATTTTTGGTCCTCATTTTCTATTCTTCCTATTGGTCAGATTATTGTAATGTTGTTGTTTTATTTTCTTTGAAAGAAATAAAATGTGTGTGTGGGTGCGGGTGGTGTTCCTACCATGTAGTAAGACCCCAAAAGAACCTAATAACATTAAATACCTTGACTCCTTTTACTATTATACAATTCATATTCTGTTTTTGGTTCATGCATTATCAACCCACAATGAAAGTTCGATTATTGTATATTTTAGTTGTGCATTTATCATTACACTACCCCCTTAGACAAAAAAAAGTGGTATCAAAGCCTCCCTCATTGATGTGTTATTGAATTTCGATATTTTCGTAATCTAACATCAGTTCTTTATTATTTCACACAATCTTCCTTGTAAGAATTTGGTTTACAAACCCATGTTATCCTATAAATTGAATTATACTTTTGGTTCTTTAATCTACATGTTTGATGCTACATTATTCTTGTTTGTTTCCACTATTTATAGCTTTATTAAAACTATTTCTTACTTTAACCTGACTTGGGTAATTTTTATAATTACATTTCTAGTTTTTACTTACAATTTTTTAATACAACTTGGCTACCACCACCATGTTAACAGCCCCTTTGTAACATTTTTATAGTTTTATTAAAACTGGTTTGTTGATTTATTCTTGTAGTTTATCAAAAATAGTTTATTACCTCATTGATGAAAAGTTTTTATAAATTTCCTAGTTTCCATTTCAAATATTTTGTCAGCTACCCTTGTTTATAGTTTATTAAAACTACTCTGTTGTATTCTGTTTATAGTTTCCTTAACTTGGGGTTTTCTACCTCTATTTTTTTTATTTCAATTCTTTGAACTCTACCCGCATAGTTTATTGTAGTTGTTTTTTCATTTGAAATCATTGTATTCGATGAATGTTTTTTTCATTATGTATCTTACGATACACATTTACCCAGTGAGATTGATCGGTTTTTGGGGTTGTACGCTTAATTTTTGTCCCTAATCACTCAACATCCACTCATATGAATAAACATTTCTATTATGCGATACGAAATAAAGATGTTCGAGAGAGACAAAAACTTCAATTTATGGAGAATTAAAATGAGGGAATTACTTTTTCAATGAGGACTTTTTGATGCCATTTGTGGGGCTACAAAACCCATTATTACTATTAATGAAACTGGTCAAAAAATTACAGAATACCAAATAGTTCCCTCTGACTTTCTTATTAAGGCCTATAGTTCCCTTATTATTTTCCTAGGTGATAAGGTTCCAAGGTTTGTAGCTTATGAGTCTACTGCTACATGAATATGTCTTAATCTTGAGAATTTTTACATGACTGCCTCCCTATTATGAATGATTTACAAGAACTACCATATGTTCAAATTTAGGTTGAATCCCGATAATTCTCTAAAAACCAATCTAGATGAATTTAATAAATTCATGTTATATTTAGCCAATATCATTGTTTCTATATATTATTCGGATCAGGTGATGATCCCCTTGATCTCTCTTGACCATAGTTATAGCTCTATTTCATAGAATATAATGTATTGTAGGGATTCATTAAGCCAAGAATAGGTTAAGTCGTCTCTTATTTCAAAAGAGTAATAGACTAAAAATGGGTTACGATTAGATGGAGAGGGGCTTATTATTTTGGGTGGAAAAATTACAAGGATCAATGGAAGAATAGATATAAGGGTAAAAATTAAGATGAGGTTCAGTTTAAAATTCTGGAGTGTTATTAGTGTGGAAGACCTAGTCATTTAAAGAGGGATTTTTTGGAATGAAACGATTCAAGTGGAAATGGGGCCCAATCCAATGTGGTTGAGCCTGGTCTCAATGATGTCATTATTCTGAAGTGGGTCTACTGTGATATTGGAGGAAAGAGTTGTGGGTTAAACTCTAGATTTTGTTTCCTTCTTCATGTCCTAGGAGGGTCGGTCTTCTTGTGGTTTACCAGGTATGAGGATAGTGAGGTCTTGGGAAGTGGCTAAGAAAATCGGGGACATGGGTAAATGTATGACTGATCACCAATCTTCAGGATGGTACTATTGGTATCTATTTTATAACATCGGATGAGGGTACCTGAAAATTAGGTTCTTGATGTTGTCGAGCTGGATTTAGGGGGGTTTCCTTAGGTTGGTAGTGGGGTGCCCTTTCTTGATGAATTTTTTTCTATTGGATTTGATTTTTCTCTAGGACCAAGGTTGTATGGGTTATACCGCGGTTGAATTTAGGAGGTGTCTTTCCCTATTTCATGGTTTTAGGATGTGTCTTCCCCTTAAGTGGATGGTCTCTTGGTTATTCCTTTAGCTATAAGAGAGCAAGTTGGAAATTAGCTCGGGATTGTTCATTAGGTTTGTGTCATGTTTATTTGGGATGGTGTCTCTTATTGTGACCCATTTTGAGTGGTGATTGGGCCTAGGTAGTGTTACGAGTGGTATTGTCATGTGAATTGGTTCGGTGATGATTGAACTTCATGGATATTCTATTGGGATCTCTTTAGCGATGTTAGATGGATTCTAGATATCATAAGGAAGCTATACTAGGATGGGTTTTCTTGGTTAGTAGTAGGTTTCTGTTGGATCACTAGTGTTCTCGTGGATCTAGATTTTCCCTTAGAACTTTGGGACTGCAAGATATTTGTAGTGGTACCCAGTTGTTGAGGAACTTCTCCTATTGCTGGGGTCTTAGGTAGTGTCTTCTCTTTAAGTGGAGATTTTTCTAGGTCCATCGTAGATTTAGGTGGAGTGAGTGTTTTTCATCTGAGTCTTTTTTTTATTGTTTGCTTTATTTTTCATGATATATTTTCTTTACTACAATTTTATACATGTGAAATGTTTCCCTTTGAATTTATGTTCATACCTTAAATTATTATTATGCTTTGAGGGTGGGTACTGCTCAGTTTTTTTGGGTTCTACAGGCACTAGAACTACCCCAGGAACCTCTGGTAGGCATGTGACGAGTAGGGTGTTAAGGTATGTTGAAGAGGAAACTCAGGTACGTGAAGGTAAGTTCAGTTCTATGTAGTTATGTTTGCATCATTTAATTCTAAACATGATTAATTAGTAGTATATATGGAATTGATGAGGGAAAATGTGTGTCATATTGATACACATGTTGGACATAAGCAATAAATAGTTTGACTAGACAATTTGTTGTCTTTTTTATTTTTCTTAGGTTGTTTCGCATGATTTCTCGAATAAATTGATAGGTTAGGTGCAAGAACATAAAAAATTTAATTAAAATGGTGGATATGTGTGATTTAAGATTTTTTAATTAATTTTTAATTTTAAATTTGTTTAATATGTTTCATATATTCTACCTTTTAGATTTAAATTGACACCCATTTTTTATATGGGTTTTATTTTTGTACCCAGATGTATTTGCAACGTTGATGATATGTGTCGCCCATCCTTTATTGGCCATCGACATGTATTTCTATTTGTTTGAAAAACCATTCTGTTTGGGTTTTTTTTTACAGGGATTTGTTGGCAGCCCTAGATAGGGTAGGTAGTTATGGGGTTCAAAGGCTCATAGGGGGTTTTCAATGCCCCTTTTTGGCTCTTCCTGGTAAATCTATTCATCTCCCTTAACAGTTTCCCCTTCGACATGGAGTTTTGGTTCCTCTCGAAAAGTGCTATTATAGCTCCCTAGATCTTGGTGTAAGACTCCTCATCAAAGCATGATTGGTCCGATCAACCTCCCTCGACCACATTGCAAGGTCGGACTATAGTGGAGATCAACGTCCTTCCATAATTGGAAGAAGTGTGGATTTGTTATCGACAAAACCAGCACTACTAGAATTTGAGGTATTTGGAATGGGCTATTTACTATAGGATCCCATCGTAAATAATCTTTTTCAAAGAGTCTCGTCGCAATTAGCCCATTGTAGAAAACGACATCACAAATAGTTATCTGATTATATAGATTATATATATAAACATGTTGTGACGGGCCTGTCGAAAATAGTTATTTGTGATGGTCCCCTTTCCCCGTCGCAAATACATATTTAAAAAATATATAAACTATTTGTGAAAGTGTCCCACCGTAAATACTTAATAAAATAAGGAAAAATGTATTCAATAAAATTATGAAAAAATAATATTAAAATATAATAATAGTATTAATAGTATTAATAGTATTAACATAAATAATATAATATTATAGAATAATAGTACTAATATTAATAATATAAAAAATTACATTATTATAATATTAATAATAATATAATACTAATAATATAATAATGTTATTATTATTATTATTTATGAAAAAAAATATTAATTTTATTAAAATAAAAAAATTATAAAACATCAAAATTCTAAATATTCAAAAAAAATTATAAAAAAATAATAAATGATTATTATTTTTATTAATTGTAAAATAAAATAATATTAAAAAATATAATAGTAATAATAAATATAAAAATATAAAAATATTAAAAATAATAATAAAATAAAAAACCTTAAATAATGTAATATTCGCAACAATATTCAAGATAGAAACTATAAATAATTAATATTAAAATAAAATTTGAATTCAAATGTTTTTATCATTAAAATAGTCACTAGGGGGGATATTCTTCTGTAGGAGGTAGAGGATATGGGGGAGATGGTGAAGTAAACTTCAACCCTAAACTATGAGTCAGACAGTTCATGTACTCCATCTGCTCATGATACTACTCTTGCCATTGACACGTCTCCTCCTCATACTTCTGCTGTTGTTGCTACTGATGCGTCTCTTCCTATTGCTTCTACAAACTCTCTATAATCTCACTATGAGCTTGCAACTACTCGTGATACTGTGAGCCAGAAGATGATGCCTCTCGACGAACTCCTCTCAATATGGGCATTGACATCGTAGAAGTACCATAATAAGTCCCAAGAGTCAAATGAGAGTTGATGCCAACTACTCATCCCTTCTAAAAGTCATACTGGGTCACCTGCATCCATGTCGCCTCATTGAATCTGTGGGCACTAGTCTGATCAGCCATCTCATCCAGACTCTCAGTCTGTGTTTGAGAGGTCGTGGCCCCATACGACTCCTTCAGTTTTAATTTGAAATTAAAATATTGAAAATATTATATGAAGTTAATTTTCAAATGAAAAAAGAAATGATATTGACCACAAGTTAACGCTGGCAATAACCTCTAATCTCTCTAGTGGATGGATCATTGTACATCCTCTGATAAACGTCCTACTCTATAATATCAGGCTTCTAAACTAACTATATAAATATAAAATAAACTATTTATATTTAAAGTTATATAAAAATTTTTAAAAAATTATATACCAGATTCTCTCATGCGTATGGAATGTACGGCTACCGGCTCAATGCGTCACCTCCTGTCTCCACCAGTTATGTCGGCCCAATGATGATCTCCTCTGAAATTCACCACCCAACCAATGTGAACATAATCCATCCCAAATATGAGATGAAATGTACTCTGGTCGGTGGGCTCTACACAACTCATCAAATACTATCAGTCTTTCTTTCTTCATGGCCATCCTTCTCAAATTGTGATAACACTGACAGAAATGGTCATGCATAGACACCTCCCATGCCGCGTGGATAGCTTCACACATGATATCATCGATGGGATACCATAAAACCTTCAAATAATTTATAATATCAAGTTATTAATGAAATAAATTTCAAACTAAATATTATTTATTTACATACCAGCCAATGATTGAACATATCGAGCTGCACATTAATGGAAATATGTTCCCATGTGATCCTTGGTGGAGAAAAATAATTGTGCAAAATATCACTCCCCTGTCCAACAACTATATGCACAAAATATTGAAGAAATAACAAATAATCAAACAATTAGTATATAAATAAATTAATGAAATCTAACAAAAGTAAACATGTTATCATACCTCTTCGTGATTGGATCAAAGCCAAGACGTGGACATCACTCAGGGATATGGTCAGGAATAATTAGTCATGCAAGACTGCACCCCCCCCCCCCCCGCAAACCCCTGAACTGCCAGTAGAAAAAGGGTTAGATGATCCCAAATCCTCCTCATCAAAATGTAGCTCAGCCTCCTTCAAGTAACAAAATAGATCATCATCCAGCTTAAACACAAAATTATTGTTTTTATCAAATATTTGAAAATAAATATTATATATATATATATATATATTAGTTATGATTATAAATAGAATATAACTATATCAATGCTCACCTTCATCATCATATTCATATCTAATGATGTCAATGTCTTCATATTCCTCCTCGACATCATCAATATCCATATGATTTTCAATTTCATCATCTCTTGTCATTTCAATTTCATTTATAACATAATTAAAATCATCATCCCCATCGAACCATAATTGTGGGGTTTCATCATCAATATTCATGTCTCTTTGTGAAAAAGATGGATTTGTGTAGTTTCTTGAAAATTTCTAATTCCTTGCACTTCAGCAGAACCACATTTAGTTTGAGTAAACTGATTTTCCCAAAATATCATTTTTATTATGCCCCACCAATCACTCAGGTCTCTTGAAGTAGCATAGTACTTTACTTAAAAAATATGATATTCCTGTTGAGCCTTAAAAATGGTGAATTTACTTCAAGAATACTTGTATATTTAATATCAACGATTCCTTGAGTCGAATGGACATGAAATCCTCTCTCATCATCCAACCAACGACATTTAAATATCATTATATAATTTTGTCCTAGATAATACAGTTCAGTAATTTCAACTAATATGCCATAAAAATCATCATCTCTTACTCTATGATAATATCCTCTCAATAAAAATCTATTTTTCATTGTTTTTTTATTCACCATATGAACTTGTATGAAATCAAAAACCATTCACCACATATGCATTATAAGATTTAACCATTTTGGATGGTGGGTTACTCAATATACACAGTCACTTTTTCAATTTTATCAGCATGTTGAGACACCTGAATATTTTTAAGACAATTATTAATATAATAAATAATAAACTAAATTGATATGTTAAAAGATCAATAATTTATGTTACTAGTATTTGAAACAAATGAAAAAAAAATTCGCCGGTGTTTTTCAAGAGTAGCATCAGTAATTTTTAGAAATTGTTTCTTGATTTGATTATAATATAACCTAAAAATAAAATAAGTTTACTTACTATAACATAAATTATAGAATAAGTGATAGAAGAACTCATAGTACAAATGATGTCATTTCTTTACTGTTGAGTAGAACATATGGCACAATTTCCAGTAGATTGGTGGTAGCTCCTTTTCCGGACGACTCATCTCCTGGCAAGGAGATAATTCGTTAGGAAAAAGAGCCTCTTTTTTCTGATGTCTCATCTCTTTGGAACATTCTCTTGATTGAAATAAGTATGAAAAAACTACCCCGACATACTTTAGAGCACATTTTTCGTACAGATTTTAGTGGGAGAAAGTTGCAAGGAGATGAGATATCGAGAAAAAGGAAGCTTCCAATCCATTGGAAATTGTTCCAATTTATAAAAATGTACTTGAATTTATTCAATTTTCTAAAATTATTCTTAATTCTTCTTAATTCTTCTTAATTATTCTTAATAATTCCTAATCATTTCTAATTATTCTCAATCATTCCTAATCATTACTAATCATTCCTAATCATTCATAATTCATCCTAATTATTTCTAATTATTGCTAATTATTGATAAATATTTCTAATTAATCATAATTATTTTAATTTTGTCTAATTATTTCAAATTAATCCTAATTATTACTAATTGATCCGAATTATTGCTAATTAAACTGAATTATTTCTAATTAATCTGAATTAATCCTAATTAATCTGAATTAATCATAATTAATCCAAATTAATCGTAATTAATCCAAATTAATCATAATTATTACAAATTATTTCTAATTATTACTAATTAATCCTAATTATTACAAATTAAAGCTAACTATTACTAATCAATCCTAACTATTACTAATTAATCCTAACTACTACAAAATAATATTAATTAATCCTAATTAAACCAAATTAATCCTAATTATTAATAATGAATCCTAATTATTACTAATGAATCCTAATTACTACTAATTAATCCTAATCACAACTAATTATTCCTAATCATTGCTAATTGTTCTTTATCATTCATAATCATTCTTAATCATTCTTTATTATTGCTAATCATTGCTAATTATGGCTAATTATTTCTAATTATTACTAATTATTACTAATTATTACTAATTATGACTAATTATTACTAATAAATCCTATTTATTACTAATCATTCCTAATCATTCATAATCATACGTAATCATTCCTAATCATTCCAAATCATTCCTTACCATTCCTAATTATTTCTAATCATTTATAATCATTGCTAATCATTGATAATTATTGCTAATTATTTCTAATTAATCCAAATTATTTCTAATTAATCTGAATTATTACTAGTTAAACTGAATTATTGCTAATTAATCCGAAATATTGAAAATTAATCCCAATTAGTCGTAATTATTTCTAATTAATCCTAATAATTACTAATTATTTCTAATTATTACTAATTATTTCTAATTATTATTAATTAATCCTAATTATTACTCATTATTACTAATTATTATCAATTAATCCTAATTATTACTAATTAATCCCAGTTATTACTAATTAATCCTAATTATTACTAATTAATCCTAATTATTACTAATTAATCTAAATTATTACCAATTAATCCTAATTATTACTAATTATTACTAATTATTACTAATTATTACTAATTATTACTAATTATTACTAATTATTAAAAATTATTACTAATTATGACTAATTATTACTAATTAATACTAATTAAACCTAATTATTACTAATTAATCATAATTATTACTAATTAATCCTAATTATTACTAATTAATCCAAATTATTACTAATTATTCCTAATTATTACTAACTAATCCAAATTATTATAAATTATTACTAATAATTACTAATTATTGCTAATTATTACTAATTATTACTAATTATTACTAATTAATCCTAATTCTTACTAATTAATCCAAATTCTTACTAATTAGTCCTAATTATTACTAATTAATCCAAATTATTACTAATTAGTCCTAATTATTACTAATTGGACCTAATTATTACTAATTAATCCTACTTAATAAAAATTAATCTTAATTAATCCAAATTAATCCAAATTAATCCTAATCAATCCAAATTATTATTAATTATTACTAATTAATCCTAATTAATCCAAATTATTACTAATTAATCCTAATTATTACAAATTAATAATTGTTAATACTAATAAATCCTTATTATTACTAATTAATCCTAATTATTACTATTTATTACTATTTATTACTATTTAGGACTACTTATTAATATTTATTACTATTTATTACTATTTATTACTATTTATTACTAATTTATTACTAATTAGTAGTATTTATTAATAGTTATTACTAATTATAACTAATTATTTCTAATTATTAGAACTTATTAATAATTATTTCTAATTATTAGTATTTATTAGTATTTACTAGTGTTTATTACTAATTATTCGTTTTTATTACTAATTATTAGTATTTATTACCAATTATAAATATTTATTACTAATTATTAGTATTTATTTTTAATTATTAGTATTTATTACTATTTATTACTAAATATTACTATTTTTCTTAATTATTACTATTTACTGCTAATTATTTCTAATTAACACTAATTATTACTAATTAGCATTAATTACAATTAATTACTATAAGTTACTGCTAATAATTAGTAATAAATACTAATAATAAATACTAATAATTAGTAATAAATACTATTAATTACTAATAATTAGTAATAAATACTAATTATTACTAATTAAAACTCTAATTATTTTTATTCATTACTAATTATCGTGAATAATTATTAATTACAAATAATTACTAAAAATTAGTACTAATAATTTCAATTTATTGTTACATATAAATATTGACGACAAAATAATCTAAATCTAATTTCATTACAACTAATTAACAATAATTAATGTTAATATAAAAAATGAAATAAATATTAAATTAAATAAAACATAAATACCTTTAAGCTTGATCACTTATAAATGTAGATTACTTCAAAAATTGTTCGCAAAAAAATTATCTCAGAGAAATTATAACTCTAAAATTAGAGTTTAGAGATAGAGAAAATAGAAATTGAGGGGGAGAATGAAAGAAACAGATGAGGGGTATATATAGGTTAGATTATTTGCAACGGGACTATTTGCGACAAGACCTGTCACAAATACCTTCGGCCGAATTAATTATTTTCAGCAGTTAAAAGGGTATTTGCGACGGGACCCATAGCAAACAATGTGTAACATCCCAGGTAAATAAAGACTATGACTTTTTCATATTTATTAATTTTTGAATTAAATATTAATTTTACTTTAAAAGGGTTGCTATGTTTGATAGCGTACCTGATACGCAACAATGGTTTTTTTTTGAAATCTTATGTTGCACACTGATAATATATTATTATTTTAAATGGTAGTTAACTCCTAGCCATTGTATTGGCAGGAATGAACAAAACTAACTAAAATATTATTATACACGATTGTTAAATGTATTTACATTATCCAATAAAAAGATAGAGGCTTAAAATATGAATGAATCTAATTTTAAGCATAATTTACATTTAAAGGCCGATTTACCGCCTTTTAATGGCGAACCCTTTTTAAATCTAGTTTTGGTCACTTTTATACATTCTATATGACCAAATAAAATCCTTCTTTAGAATAGGGACATCAAAGATTACTTTTGGTAAATTTTTGGAATTTTTCTGATAAAGTTCATTTTTTAATGAATATTGAAATATTGTATTTTAATTCAAAACTATGTTTTAATCTAATTTATTTATATGGTTATATTGTCTTTTTAATTGGTTTTAAAGTGTAATTAGAATATTTTTTTACCATTTAATCAAATTTTGGTCATTGGAATTAATTTCAATTTGAAATTGGACATAAAAATGTATCAATCTTTTGATAGTTATTGTTACTTAAAAAAATGCAATTTGTTTTGATAATAGGGAATAAATTTTTAAAATTAATTAATCCCACTTCTATGTTTTGAATTTGGAAAAATAGACATCATTTTTGAATTCGGAATATCAAATATAGCTTAGGCTGAATATTTGGTATTTTTCTGAAAAACTTCAATTTTTGATGAATAGTGAAACCACTTAGTGGTAGTTAAAAAAACTGACTTTTTCATCTAAATGAAATTTTACCACTTCTGTGAATTGAATTTCAAAAATCCGACATATATGGTTGTTATTAAGAAGTAAAATGTGGTTTAATAAGATGAAAATAAATTTTTGTGAATAGTAACTTTTGACTTATTTACCGCGATTAAAGGTAAATAAAGTAATTCAAGATAAAAAGAATATTATAATAATTCAAAATTACCTTAACACTTGTCCAAGCCTTCACTAGTACAAGAATTACCTTTAGCGGCCGCCAAAAGCTGTCGCTAAAGGTCTATAGCGTCCGCCAAATGGCGGCCGCTTTTGCCCCATCGATGTTGCTATCAGCGACCGCCATTTGGCGGACGTTGTAGGCAAGCCGAGGTAGGCTTTAGCGGCCGCCAATTGGCGGCTGCTATAAAATTTTAATTTTTTTTAAAAAAAATTCAATTATACATTAATATATACCCAAATAAATCTCGGCTGTCATCTTCCAAGCTCTGCATCCATCATCACATATAACTGCATAACAAAATTTAATAACAAAATTAGTACCGAATAATCTCTAGAAAACAAATTAACATATTTAACTTTGTTTCG
The DNA here is from genome assembly GCA_963277665.1 of Viscum album. Classification (NCBI taxonomy): domain Eukaryota; kingdom Viridiplantae; phylum Streptophyta; class Magnoliopsida; order Santalales; family Viscaceae; genus Viscum; species Viscum album. The sequence goes on along the minus strand of OY728145.1, from coordinate 1,228,987,516 downwards.
CATGGAACTCGGGGATGACCTCCTCGATGGGAGATTCAAACGTTCCGATCGGTTTCTAGCGGGTTTGTTCATAGAACCGGAAACATCCAATGATTCCACATACGTTTGGACCTACTTTCCAAAGGTAGGTGCTCATTAGCTTGTGGACTGATGAGGCTTGAGAATTTGCATTGGTCGAGAGGATGGGAGGTTGGACTCATCACACCTTTTTGAGGGGAATTATTGTCTACTCCGGAACTCTCTTTATAGATTTAAGTTATTTTCGTGAATCCTTATTACATTACCAAGTATAAAATGAGCTTTCCTTGAGTTTTAACAATCAATGATTAAATATGTAAGAAATTTAGAGAATCTTTTATATGTATTCAAGGTTCTTCATCAATAGAGAATCATCTGTATCTATTTAGAGATTCTTGGTCAATGGTATCCTTCAAAACATTTATATAAAAGTCTCTTGGTCATTATGATGACCAGGCTGGTTTTAAATCCACTCAGTGGGGCACTTGAAGTTTATTGTCATTCAGAAGGACATGGATTATTTCAAAGTTGGGATCGAACCCATAAATGGGGTACCTATGTATACTTTGTTTTGGAAAAGGAATCAGAACCCACGTAGTTCGAGTTGGGAGTATGACGTTTATGATTGATGGCTCAAAGAAGGATGTCATAATTACTTTTACACTCTAAGCTCACGTGAGTCATGCTCGGTGTGAGAAACAAGAGGTATTGGTAAAAATTAGACAATTGTTCCATAAAAGATGCAATCCTAAGAAATGGTTTGGGGCTTATGTATGTATAACTTCCCAGATAGATGAAGGATTAGGATTTATTTTTAGGGAGAAAATCCAAGAACAGGGTCCATAAAGGTATATGTGCTTCATGGAAATTTGAATACTCTAACTTGGGAATTATTCTTGAAAAGGAAACCCAAATTAGGAGAGGATTGATAACTGGGTTTTACTCCTGAGAAGGAATCCCAGATCAAACGAAAATTAGGACTGGTTAAAGAGAAATTAGGGGACTTGGGGCTTACTCCTAAAAAGGAAGCCCAAGATTATGAATGTGACTTATTCTTGAAAAGGAGACCCAGGTTATGAGATTAAGGTTTGGGGCTTACTCCTGAAAAGGATTCCCAGGTTAGAGGATATGGGGCTTACTCCTAAGAAGGATGCCCAAGATTATGAATGATGACTAGGGATTATTCCAGAAAAAGGAGACCCAGGTTAAGGATTATCTCATCTTAAAGGATGAGGTTGAATGAATGAACTCCCCATATTTAGTGATATAAGGATTTTTAAATCACTAGGTTTTGAGAGATATTCCACAAAATACCTTTCAGATAAGGAATTCCAATCAAGAAATCATGCCAGAAATGGCTTTGAAGAGTGTCTTGAAGACTGAATCTTGAAAAGGAAGTATAATGGCTTAAGAGGGGTGAAATGGGGAAGAAAGGCACCCAAAAAGGAAGGGGCGTGCAAGTGTTGGAAGGCACACAGGTACTGCGTCGGCGTGCAAGTAATGGTCACGCAGGTATACCTGCGCGATACATGGTGTACTTGCGCGATTTTCAACCAGCATTGAAATACTTGAGCGACTCTTTATTAAAGCCTTTAGAATCCTCTTGAGGTTCTTCCAGAAAAGGGACGTGCAAGTTCAATCGAAGGAATAAGGCAGCGCGCAAGTGTGACCACTTCCCTTAAGGGTTGACCACTCAGGCATGCAAGTGTTGATGAGTTTCAACACTTAGGCTTTTCTTCCTCTCTTTAGATCTTCCGTTATAGGTAAGAAATTACCTTAGAAGTGTTCCGGAAGCTTTGAGAAGAGACTTGGGCATCTGGAGCTTCAATCCGAGTTTCTGGAAAAAGATCCTCTCGAATGGGGGGCCCACAGGGTCTATTTATAGGCAGGAGAAGACCCCGGGCGGTTACCGGGCGGTTATCACTTAGGTCGTGCAAGTCACTTGCGCGACCATAAGGGCATCGCGCGAGTGGACTTGCGCGACAGTGATATAACTTGCGCGGTACAGTTGCTTTTGATCCTTTGTTCATGTCTTTGTCGATTTTTGATATTTTCTTCAAAGGTTGAATCACTTTGAGCTCAGATATTCCACTTTTCCGATCTTTAGATTCTGTGACGAAAGGAGCGTCAACAAATGTCCCCCCTCAGAGTTTGATCCAGAAAGAAATTAGGATTTGACTCTGAGGAAATTGAATACATTCAAAGGAAAAGGGGGCACGCAAGTCTTCAGGGCACAGAGGGCATCGCGCAAGTTCTCTCCGCGCAGGCCTTAAACACACTGGATACGGTGCGCAGATAGGCCTCATGGCCTATAAATACATGGCTTTTGGCCGTGTATAGCATCTGATCCCGAATTTATCGAGCTCTCTCCGCACAAGTCATCTTTGTCGCGCAAGTCTATTTTCCACTGTTTCCTCGCTGCCGCGCTACTCTCAAGGTAATAGGACTTGCGCGGTGACACATGCGCGACAACAACTTGCGCGGCACATGTAACACTTGCGCGACATCTCCATACTTGCGCGCCTTAATGCCTTTAACCATTTTTTTGATTTCTTTCACAAAGTTTGTGAAAAATTAATTCATTTATAAATTAATTTATTCAAATCTTTGTGCAGAATTAATGGCTCTTAGACCCAGATTAATTGATGAAATGGCTAGAAAGCGGATATATGATATGATGAACATCATTGGCCATGATTACTATAATATCTGCGACAACACTCTCCCAGATTTGGCTAAGTACTTGAAGAAATATCATCTTAATTTCCCACAGATCATCTACCTGTCTCTATGTGGTCATGGTCACCTGAAAGGAGTCAATGTTCCAGATGCAAAGAACTATACACCTGAAATGTAGCTGCGCTTCTACTCCTCTATTTCGGTTATGCTGTGCATTAAGAGCAACAACAATGGTGTGAACTTTAAATTTCTCCTTCCATGCCATTTCCTTGCAGATATGAAAATGGCAAACCCATGGGCTGAAATGTTTCCCACTGTCGGTTGGTGGAGAGAAGACAAACATGACATTAGAGAAATATCTGAAAAGAGTACTCTTTCCAAATGGATATTTACTTCCAATGCTCCATTATCAAATCCATGTATCCATCTTCCAAGTCTCTTGGACAAAAACAGAGTTACTGTTTGATCAGCAGAAAATTTTCTCAAACCGCACTCAAGAACATTCTTTTTCAATTGTTTCAAGAAGAGCTGGTATCACTGCATCTCTAATTGTATCCAGTTGAATAAATGAATTCTAGGTGGTTGCTGATGAAGCTCAGGATGTCATAAATCAAATGAAGATTTATGTTGAAAGCCTTTTGTAATTCCTGAAAAAGGAGAAGAGACTCTATTCTGTGGATGTCCTTCTATCTCTTGTGTATCAATGAAAAACACTTTCATCTTCAATCATTTGTACCTGCATTCTTTCACAACCTGCTTCAAATTTACTTAATCCAATGGGCCTAGTAAGCATAGTTTGATTTTTACTAGGATTATTACAAATAACCCTATAAACTTTGAACCTTTTAATTGCTCAATATTACCTAAATCATATAAAAAAATGTATATTTAGTGAGCTGGAACTTGACTTTTATTCAGAGTTCCTTTGTCTTCTGTGGGAAGTTTAAAGTCATGCATACCGGACATAAAAGGGATAATGTTTAAGGTCGAAATAGCTTTGACCAAAATGGATTAAGATTGATTCAATTCCTTGAAAATTTATCTGAAAACATATTACCATACTCAAGTATGAGAGAAAGAAGAAAAAAAATGTAAACTATGGCCTAAGAATATTTGAATCTGAGGAATGATATGAAAAAGAGCTAAAAGGAATTAGAAGAAGTAGTCTCCAAGAATGAAGTTACTATTATTTAACAAAACTCGTTAGGGGGTTGAAATATGCAGGGCCATCTAAGGGCATTGGCTGCATGGTCAAATAAATAGCATCTTTCGGCTGAAAAGTCTGTTATGTAGACTGTTTATGCAAGGCCACCTATGGGCACGTGTTGCATAGTCAGGCAAAAGAACTCCCAGAAATTTACTTTCCTAGTGCTAAAAGCCAGTGAAATTTTATGGAGATTCAAATTTTCTAAAGTATAGAGTTTGTTGTGTGGAAAGAGGTACTTGAATATAGAGAAGATATTTCCAGACAAGATTATCGAAGAACTGGATGAATATCACTCCTACGAAGGTCTGACCCAAACGTAGGGAGGAAGAATAAACCATAGACTTGAATACTTTCAGATCATGAAAAAAGATATGGGACAAATATGTTAAGGATGACTATTTTTTGTGGATCCCTACATACTGTAGTTTAAAACAAATAAGGACAAAAGAGGCATTCTTCCCAAGAATGAAGTTACCATTATTTAACAAAACCCGTTTGGGGGTTGAAATATGCAGGGCCACCTAAGGGCATTGGATTCATGGTCAAATAAATAGCATCTTTCGGCTGACAAGTCTGTTATGTGGACTATTTATGCAAGGCCACCTATGGGCACGTGTTGCATAGTCAAGCAAAAGAATTCTCTGAAGTTTGACATTTTTGTGACTAGAAGTCATGAAAAGGGTTATGAAGATCTGAAAATATTTAAGGTTACGATTATAACACAAAAATATGGGTATTGTCCAATGTATATTGAGATACATAGGTCAATGATAACCATAATCATGTTGTGGCTGGGTCCTCAATTGAAATTTTCGACTTCACTACGTATCTCATAAGAATGAGAATCAAGCCATACGTAGTTCTTAAAATCCAGTTTAATATCGTGCAGGACGATAATATGAGAGATCTTAGTTTAGGGTCATAGAGTTCGGACCATAATAATGAATACACAGTGTGTGTTTTCATGAGGACTTTTCAGCTAAGGGACTGAAAGTGAAATTTGGGGTTAGGCCCAAAAGACTTGGGGCTGGATTCGAGGGATACTCGAACGTTCCTACGTATCCCGTAAGAATGGGAATCAAGCCCACGTAGTTCTAGAAATTCCCTTTTTACAAATTTGGTTCGTACATGTGAAGGGTGAAAGGGGACTTTAGTACAATGATGGTTTAATCCCAAGATAAAAAGGTTTAGGCATTTCCATGTATGCACATAGTCTTTTGAAATAAAACATGATTGAAAAATCAATGTAAATAATGGTTCCCTCTCAAATGAGGAAATCAAAGAAAATTTTAGTTTATTGTCATACCGGACAAAAGTGTTGTATATTTTAACGTCGTATAACAAGGACGAGTGTGAACCAATGTAAAGATATTGATTCTAGGGGCGGTTTCACGACTCAACATCATATGAGATGGAGGTGAACCAATGTGAAGAGATTGGTTTTTTTTTGCTTGAACCCTGGGAGGGTGCCTACATACCCAGCCTGGAGGGAAAGGATCAATGTCCGTGTAGTTCAATTAAAGAATGAATTAACGATCATGTTGTTCTTGGGGACAGTGACCTAAAAAATTTTGTTGGGATTTACACATGGTTAGCGGCCCAAAGAGAATGTTATGGTTGAGGTTTGCTCTAAGCTCACGTGAGTCATACTCGGTGTGAGAAACAAGAGGTAACAACAACCTTAACAATGCATAGTTTAATGTCATGTAGGACATAAAAAAGGGGACTATGCAGTTTAAAGTCTTGCAGTTAGGACTATTGGTGCTGCACAGTTTAGTGTCATGTAGCAGGGACAAAATACAGTTTAATGTCATGTTGGACGGAAGTGCAAATAGTTTAAGGTCATATGCATGGACCGTGGATGGTGCAGTTTAATGTCATGCTGGACTGTGGTGTAATTTAATGTCATACAGGACCTTTGATGATTATATAGTTTAACATCTTTCTGGATGTAAGGGACTTTTTATACAGTTTAGCGTCATGTAGTTAGGACGTCACAGTTTAACGTCTTGCTGGACGTAAGGGACTTGCAAATAGTTTGGGGTCATATGCATGGACCGTTGATGATGCAGTTTAATGTCATACAGGACCATGGTATAGTTTAAAGTCATATAGGTCTTTTTAGGGAACTTTTTCACAGTTTAACGTCGTGTGGGACGAAGTTTCAGTTTAAGGTCATACTGGACCATTGCTGTATAGTTTAACGTCATGTAGCAAGGACGAACTAGTACTGCACAGTTTAGTGTCATGTTGCGGGGACATCTTCTTTTCTACAGTTTAATGTCATGTTGGACGAAAAAAATACTTTCCTACAGTTTAATGTCATGTTGGACAAAAAAAGGACTTTCCTACAGTTTAACGTCATGTTGGACGAAAAAAGGACTTTCCTACAGTTTAACGTCATGTTGGACGAGAAAAGGACTTCCCTACAGTTTAACGTCATGTTGGATGAAGTTATGAACCAATTGTAAGAATCTTGGTTCTAGGGACCATATTTTGTGTTTATACAAAATATTTCTTCAGGAATCTGGGATTGGTTGGAGTCGTGATGAGTTCTCCATCCATCGAGATTAATGAATAAGCTCCATTGGAGTAGACCCTATGTATTGAATAAGGTCCTTCCCATTTTGGTTCAAGCTTGGGAGGCTTCTTTTCGGGTATCATTGGTGTTCTGAGAACCAATACCAATTATCCCTGAATGAATGAACGAAGATGAACTTTTTTGTTAAAAGCTCGTGCTATTCGATTCTGATAGATTTCCATGTGGTGCAAAGTGCACAATATTTTCTCATCTAAATGTTCCAATTCATTCAATTGCTTTTGGGATTCCTCATCTGTAGATAACTGATCACAAATGGCTACTCTGAGTGAGGGCAATTGAACTTCAATTGGAAAGACTGCTTCTCTTCCATATACCAACGAATATGGAGTTGACCGCGTTGCATTGCGGGTAGTAGTCCGATAAGCCCATAAAGCATGAAAGAGTTTATCAGGCCATGACCTCTTATCTTTATCCACCATCTTTTGCAGTATATTTGAAAGAGTCTTGTTAAAGTCTTCTATTTGGCCATTGGCCACCGCATGATACCGAGATTAATGGTTGGATTTAATGTTGTATTCTTGATACAATTTCTTCACCTCAGAAGAACAGAAGTTGGTGCCGTTATCCGTCAATATGGTATGAGGGACACCAAATCTAGTAATGATGTTAGACTTGATGAAGCTAACAATGAATTTAGAACTGACTTCTTTGAGAGGTACTGCCTCTGCCCATTTGGAAAAGAAATCAGTAGCAGTAATAATGTACTAAAACTGCTTGGCCGTAGCTGAAGGGTAAGGTCCCACCACATCCATTCCCCATGTGGCAAATGGCCATGAGTATTTAGCTGTATGAAGCAACTCTGGAGGTTGATGAATGAAGTTGGCATGTACTTGACATGAATGACACTTCTTTGTGAAATCAACACAATATTTTATCATTGAAGGCCAAAAGTATCCAAGCCTTCGAATTTGATCAGACAGTCTATGTCCAGACTGGTGGGCACCACAGACTCCTGCATGCACTTCATTCATGACAGCCGTTGTCTCTTCACCATCAATGCATCTGAAGAGAACTCCATCAAAACCACGTTTGTAGAGAATTTTCTCCAGGTGGTTTGGGCCATCATAAAGAGTAAAATTGACCACATGTCGCCGGATTTGTTCTTTCTCGGCTCTATCAGGTGGAAGTGTTCCATTTTAAAGGTATTCCCTGATAGGTGACATCCATCCTATAGTATGACCATACGGTTCAGGAATGGGACTAATTTCATTAATTTCCTCTGTTCTGGCTTGAACATAAGGTGAAAGTGCACGATGGTGGGCAATACTGATGGTTGTCTCATCCCGATTTGGATCTGCTAAAGCTGTGGCTATATTAGCCAGTGCATCAGCTTGAGAATTTTGTGATCTTAGGACATATGAAAATGTCGGTTCTGAAGGAAATTCCGTCATTAACTCTCTGACGTAATCATACAAAGGTATTAATTCTTCTTTTCTAATGGCATAATCCCTATTGACTTGTTTGATTACCAGGCCTGAATCACCTTTCACCTTTAAGTGATTCACTTGTGCTTGGAGCGCTAACTCCAAGCCTGTAATGAGAGCTTGGTATTCGGCTTCATTATTGGTACCACCTTCCCACAATAAAAAGGAATAAGGTAACACTGCCTTATCTGGAGAAATGAGCACAATTCCTAAACCAACTTTGTTGAATTTAGGATTTTCCATTTTCTTCCCTGTTGTACTTCTGGAAGCACCATCAAAATACATTTCCCATGTTTGAGGATTCTCTTGAATAGAGAAAACTTCCTCATCAGGGAGTTCAATATCTGAAGACGTCTCTTCCACTGAAGGATGTTCATCCAGGAAATCAGCCAGAACATGGCCCTTTATCGCCTTTTGAGACACATATTGAATGTCGAACTGCTGCAAAATAACTGCCCACCTTGCTAGACGTCCTGTAAGCATTGGACGACTAAGGATGAATTTGAGCGTATTATTGCGAGATACCAATTGGACCTCGTGATGTTGCAGGTAGTGTCTCAGTTTCTAAACTGCGAAGATTAATGCCAGGCAGCACTTCTCAATACTTGAATATCGGGTTTCTGCTTCAAGCATAGTTCTACTGAGATAGTAGAGGCTATTTTCATTCCCAGCATCATTCTTTTGAGCGATAAAGGCACCCAATGATTTCTCTAGAGCTGTCACATAGAGGATAAGTGGTCTACCTTCAACAGGTGGCATGAGTACCGGTGGACTCAAGAGGTATTTCTTGAGAACATCAAATGCTTCTTGACATTCTTCAGGCCACTGGTAAGTGACTCCTTTTTTCAATAATTTGGTAAAGGGTAAATTTTTGCCTGCCAAATTGGAGATGAAACGCCGAATATAGGATAAGTTTCCTTGAAGTCCTCTTAATTCTTTCAAATTCTGAGGAGGTGACATACCAAGGATTGAATTGGTCTTCTCAGGATCGACTTCAATACCATGATGGCGTACAACAAAGCCGAGAAATTTTCCTGAGGTTACCCCAAAAGCACATTTTAAGGGGTTCATCTTCAAATTATGTTGTCGAAGCCTGTGGAATGTGACTTCTAAATCAGCCAAGTGATTAGAACGTTGTTTGTATTTAACCTCCAAATCATCCACATAGCACTCAACAAACTTCCCTAAGAAAGGTTTGAAGATACGATGCATGGCGTGTTGATATGTTGCACCTGCATTTTTTAATCCAAAGGGCATTACCCGGTAACAAAACACACCTTGAGGGGCTCTGAAGGCTGTATATTCCTCATCTTCTGGGGCCATTCAGATCTGATTATATCCGGAATATCCATCCATGAAAGAAAGTACTTCATAGCCAGCCGTCGCATCAATTAAGAGTTCTGTAATCGGAACTGGGAAATCATCTTTAGGACAATACCGATTAAGATCTCTGAAATCGATGAAAACCCTAATTTGTCCGTTCTTTTTCTTTACAGGGACAATATTGGCCAACCACTTGGGATACTGAACTTCTCTGATGAAGTTAGCTTTGATTAGTTTATCCACTTCAGCTTCAATTTTGGAAGCATAAGTTGGGTGTGTTCTTCTCGCGGCTTGTTTAAATCCTCGATGTTCTTTTGGTAAACCCAAATGATGAGTAGCAACATCAGGATCAAGACCAGGCATTTCTGTATAGTTCCAAGAAAAAATATCTTTATTTTTCTTTAGAAAAGAAATATACATCCCTTGTTCTTCAAGGGTCATGGCCGCACTAATTAATGTGGGGTGTGGATCTTTCTCTATACCCAGATTTACTTCTCTGAGTTCATCCACAGTGGTAGAGATACCTTCTTCAAATGCAGGAGGAGCATCTCTAAGATCTTCCTCTTCCTCTTCATCACGTGCTATTTCTTCCATTTATACTTGCAAAGTAGATGACCAAACAAAATTCTCATGATCATAAGAGATGTCAAAATTTTCACATTTTGAAGAAGAAGCTTCCATTTCCGACCCTATTGATAATAAAGTGTCTTCTTTGGGAAATAAAGAGGAGATGATGGATTGAGAATTGACATCATTATTCACCTCTGGTGTTGCTATAACTTATTCTAGCCTGATTGGAGAAGTATAGACTTGTTGGACTACAGCAGATGAAATGAAAACGTCACCACTTAGGCTTTCATCACTGTTTGGTAGGTTACCAATTTCTCCCACGTTGTCTGGCTCGATTGTCGTAATTGACATTATGGATCTTTCCATAAGAGTATTTTGATTTGGGCATATTTTTTCAATTTTACTGATAGGTAACACATAATCTGTACTCACATGTGTAAATGGATTTATTGGAATTTTTTCTCCAAACCATATGGAGCATTAACTTTGGTAATTTCCTTCATTGTAGATTTTTCTCTTCCCTTCATGTGATAAAATTATGCCTCAATGTATTGAGACTCACATGTCTTCAACGGGGTCTTATCACCATACAATGTTCCAACTTGACCATTGAAACAGTATTTGAGACATTGATGGTATGATGAAGGAATAGCTGCATGCTGATGTAGCCATGGTCTTCCAAGAAAGATGTTGAAAGCTGAGTATTGATCAACAATCATGAAATCCGAATTGGATACAAGATCTCCAAACTGAGTTCTGAGTGTAACTTCGCCCAGTGGTTCTTGTTCATTTTTATCATATCCTTGTAACATCATGGTAGAAGGAGATAAATCAGATTTTGTGAGGCCCAATTGACGAAGTGTACGAATGGGCATGAGGTTGACTCCTGAACCATTGTCAATGAAAGCTCTTCGGATATCTACACCATTGACTTTTCCAGATAAGTACAAAAGTTTTATGTGCCCATGCACAACATCATCTTCATCTTTATCAGTAAAAGATATCACTGCATGGCATTATGCAGGATTATTCTCTATGTGATAGACTTCAGCTGCAGCGATTTCAGCTTCAAACTCATGAGGACTTGACAAAGCTTCGATGAATGCTTCCCGGAGATCTTTTGACAGATTCAAAGCATCCAAAATTGATAACTTGGATGGTACTTGGGCCAAGTGTTTCAATTTATCATACTTTTGATCTAAAGGTCTGTGTTTCCCAACAGGAATATGCGGTTTAGCAGGTACCTTGGAAGCAGATGCTTTGGAAGCTGATGCATCTTGTATTGAAGTTGGCAACATCCTTGGTTTTGGAAGATTAGACTGATTAGATCCATTTACTTGCTGAGATAAAGAAGATGGAACCTTTAATCGGTCTTCCAAAATAATTGTTCAAAAACTGAGTTGACTACTGGAAGAAGAGCTTGCTTGTTCTTTTTGAGCTCGTTGAAGGGCTCTACCATGAGTTTCTGCTGCATACACAGTGCTAGAAGGGGTAGAATTGGAGTAGTGGCTTCGGAAAGATCCACATCTTCCCCTGTATCATGAACCTCTGGAACTTCCTCTGATTCCTCTGTTTGATACAGGGAATTTAGGCTCATCAAAATCGAAACTTCGACTGGCATATGGATCTTTTAATTGAATCATATTAACAGAACCAAAGATTAACTCTTCGTCTGATGAAGACTCTGCCTGATTAGACTATTTAGGCGGTGCCGTTTGGTGGGGCGGTGCCTGTGGCTTTGAAGTAGATGGCATATTGTCTGCCAGAGTCAAAGACAATTTAGGCTTTGAAACATACTCATCTTCTTCTGATTCGTTTTTCTTCTTTGAATCAAGCCGTTTCTTTGAAGATTTTCCCTCTGATGAAGAGGGTTTTACCACAATATTAATGGTAGAAGACACAATTGGTTTCTTTAATTGTGTTCGCAAAATGGCATGAGTCCGATTGATTGTCTTTCTGACCATCCAATCATCATACTTCTGTGCATTTCTGCTTTTGAATTCTTTCCATTCACCTTTCTCCTCTGGAATTGTAGCAGTAACACATGCTATCTGAGTCGAAGAACCTTTTAACTTGACTTGTCCCAAGTCGACCATCTTTTGCAAGAGGTATTTAAAGACAAAACACTCCTGGATGGGATGCCCCAACATTTGATGAAAGGGACAATAATTGGGACAGTCTTAATCTCCTTCCTTGTTTGGCCTCTTGGGCACTAGTGATTGAACCAAATTATTTTCCAGAGCTGAAATGAAGTAACCAGGAACTTTCTCACTTCGGAAAGAGTATGTTTTACTCTTCAAATCATCAAATTGTTTTCGTCGTTGATCTCTTTGATAATTTGGATGAAACGGCCATTGTTGTTGGCGTTCAGGAGGTGGAGCCCTTCGAGAAGATGAAGGATTTGAAGTAGAAATAGGTATAGGTGCTTGTTTAAGCATAACTATAGCAGTTTCTGCTTTACCCATTCTCCTTCCTGGAGCTAATGGAATTACACGAGATTTAGCCTTAGCCTATATAAGGGAATCTTCAATCTGCTGAGCGATTGAAGTAAGGTCTCGAAACCCTCCTGCATATTTCACAGGGATCAATGGCGTGCGTAATTCATCACACAAATTTTCCACACTGATTGGCAACAGCTACTCCTGAAGAAGTGCTAAACTCAGGGAATATGTTAATCCCTTCCAGCGAGCAACGAAATCAGAGACTCTCTCATTCTCCCTTTTCTTGCAGTTTGTAAGATCGAAAACTGTCATTTTTGGCAAAGTTGAGCTAAACTGAAGAAGGAATTTTTGGCGAAGATCCTCCCATCCAATGATGGACCAGGATTGCAAGCTTGTATACCAGACAAAAGCTGGTCCTTGCAAGGTTCGCACGAAGCATCTGAGTTTCACGGCTTCTTGCTGTTCTGGAGTTCCCATCATAGGATCACAACAAGACACGTAATGTGTCAAATGTTGTTCAGGGTCGCCAGATCCATTGAAAGTAGTGAAAATAGGGTTTCCAAAACTGGATGGAGGAGAAATTGAATCTACCCATTCAGGGTAAACTTTATTTTCAGGTTGAACTTGCGCCCGTTTCCCTTCCATAGTTCTTAACCGAGCTCTTAATGACTCAATAGTAGTTATCAAATTTTGAGAAATATCCGGTTGAACTTGGTTTTGGGTAGGTGCAATGAATGGAGCTTGGACAGATGTGGTGGTTGGTGCTGCAACTGATGCTAGTGCTGCCAACCGTTGTTGCGTTTGACCTGTAGGATTATACCTCTGAGGGTGTACTGATAAAGGAGGATATTCCTGATCCATCTCAGTAGTTACAACAAATTCCTTCGGCTGTCGGACTTCAGCATTCTTAAGAAGAAGACTACTCTGAAGTAGTTCTACATTCAACCTTCTTAATTCTTTCATTTCTTCCTCCTGTTGTGCAAACCTTTGCTCTAATGAGAGCGATTGAACTTCTCCAGAGGAAGGATATGTAACCTGATTCTTTACCTTCCCTTTTTTGGATACCTTTTGGAGGGAGGGAAGTGGATTACCCATGTTCTGAGTAATCCTTTGACTTCGTGTACGCACACCTTCTTCATTTGTATCGGCGCGTACATTTTCCTGAGAAGGAAGCTCTTCATCTGAGTCCCCTGAGTGAGTCTCCTCTAGTGTATTAGCAACAATGGCATTAATGACATTGATTGATGTATAATGCATCGCATCCCTTCTATCAAAATTTCTGTGATATTTTCTTCTTTCATGTCTTTGATGAGACATTTCCTTTTGTTGATTTAATCTTTTAGGAACTTCTTGACGAGCTATAACTTGGAGGGAATCTCCTGATAATTTGTCTCTTCGTTCCTCTTGGGGATTCTTCCCCAATCGAGAAAAGACCGATATTCTCTGAGAAGGGGATTGATGATTTGAAAGAGTCCCCAGTCTCAAGAATTGGGGATGTTCCTCCTGCTTCCGCTCAACTCCTCGAATCCCATTTGTTGAATCTGAGGGTTGGGTTAAAGAAGTCCCCAGTCTGATAAGCTGGGGTGTCTCTTGACATTCTATGTCTGAGATCTTCTTAAAATCTCTCTTGATCTTGCGAACCTTAGTTCAGAAATTAGCTGGATGCATTAGCCTGTATCCACTTTTATCACCTGGTTCAACAGACCGTTGGATGATTTCCGAAACTTCTGTCATTTGATGACGTGTTTTCTCCATACGAGAGGCTTGTGCAATATTCTCGCCTGCTTTATGTAGAATCAATTCAACAACTTGTTCTCTATATGCTTGATTTTGAGAGGAACTAGTTGAAGCCGGTTCTTGAGCAAGCTTTTGATTATGAACAAAGCCCATTGACTGTGGCCGGCCATTGGCAATAACATTGCATGAGACCATTTTCGGCGGGCTTTGCTGACTGGAAATCACTGTGAAATGTAGTGCTCCGTGAACACCCCATCCTCTGATATGAACACCAGATGGAGCATTGGCAATTAACTGACACAATTTTCTTAGTGCGTCAAGTCATGAACGTTGAAGGGTTCTCTGTTTCTTTTCAGCCTTCGGATACCGAGAGACTGATAGAGATGCCAAATCAATATGACGTTGTGGCCCTTCTATTATCTTAAGATGATTTTCATATTCATCATAAGATAATACCTTCTTCTTCAATTGACAAAGAGTTTTCCATATGTTGAGATGAATATCATGGACTCCATCTTCCGTCAACATCTTTGGAATGTCATACTGGGAGTCAGCCAAAGGCCAAAACATGACTGGTACCTCACCTTTTTCCATTTTTTTCCTCATGTTCATCATTTCCTCTTTATCATTAAATGAAGATTATTCTACCTGTTTTGACCAGAGTTGGTGTTTCCTTGTTACTTCATCGGATTAAACAAGATTGGTAGAGAGATCATTGATCAAACTAGAAGATGCATGACATAGGGGTGGTTCGGAGAATGACCTACACCCTGGGCTATTTTTGATTGAGAAAGTATTTCACTTGTTAGCGATAAAGCATCAGACATGACTGGTTTCACATTTGCAAGTGCCTCAAGATAAGAGGGCTTTCTCGGCACTACATTGTCCACTGGAGTATTTTCCCGGCAATGTGAATCACTACTGCGGAGAGGACTTTCGCAGCGAAGTTCATCATCATGGGGAGGACCACCATAATGGGTTACAGCAAAATATGAGATCTCTTGCTCCTTGGTCTTCTGACCACACAGAGGGTTCTTGTGGCTCTCATCTGAAGATGAAACTTCAAGATTGACCGAATTGTCACGAAGCAAGCCTTCATGAGAAATTGTATGTTGAAGACTTTTGAAATTAATGTTCCTGTTATTGGGAACTGAGGGAGTAGAATCTTGAGTTCCAACAGATAAATGTCTGAGGGCTTCAAGAACTCCAGCATCGAGCAAGTCCTTGTTGCAGATTGGGCTTTGATCTCCTGACTGTGTTGGGCGGATATTTTTCTTAGATGCCTTCTGACTCGCTTTGGAAACCACTTGTTGACGAAAGTGGTTACTCTGAGCAGGTGTATGTGCCTGGTCAGGAAAGATGGTCAGGTAAGGCTGACAATCTCCACTCAAATCAGGTGTGTGTTCCTGACTTGGTTGTCCGTATGATATGGGGGAGTATGCCCCATAACCCTCTTGGACTGGAACAGATGTGTGTGTCTGTTCTGGAGTGAATCGTTGACGTGTCACTCCACTGCTAGGGATAGATTTATGTGTCTGTACCTGAGATGATGCTGAAGCTGTTATGATATCCTGGCAAGCTCTAGAATATGAGTAGGAATTTGCTTCTGCTCTTTCACCATTGACAAAATATGTTTGGTGACTTCAGCCGTCGGAACGGGGATATACGTCCATTCCGGGCTTGGAGTAGGTGTATGTGCCTGCTCCTGTCCTCCTTTTCCTGTCAGTGAATCCTGACAGTACTCAAGTGTGGAGGCAGAGAGTTGAGTCTGCCTCCTGTTTGTCGTCGGGGCTTTCCGACTGACTTCTCCGTGCACTACCAAGCGAGACTTTTGGTAGGCTTGATTAGTATTAGCAGGTGTATATGCCTGCAGATTACACTTTGCCAAATGCGGTTGACGAGATCCATCATATGTAGTCAGACGAGCCTGCTGACTAACTGATGATGTATAAGCAGGTGTATGTTCCTGCCTATAGTACTCCGCCGGAATTGCCTGGCGGGATTGTCGTGATGCTGCCAGACGAGTCTGCTGGACAACGGAATTAAAACGGACAGGTGTGTGTTCCTGCTCGTTGTTCGCCACCAAGTTAGGTTAGTGGACTTCTCTGGAGATGTCAGGGATGATAACCTGCCCATTGTTAACCGGATTCCGCCTCTGGAAGTTCGTCTTCCCTGCTCGGGTTCGAAGAACCTGAGCCGAACGCCTGGATTCGGTACCCTCATCATGTTGAGGGCGCACTACTGCACGATTCTGGCGGCGATTGTTGATGGCAGCCCTCGGGAAGGACTCCTGTCTTTTTGGATTAAGGCCCTGAGGGACCTGATCATTCACTTCTTCATAGTAAGGGAGTGAATGGAAATTGCGTTCTGGGGATAACGACCCGAAACAGTTGGAGACGGTAGTCAGCACTGCCTGCCTCGTAATCACTGGTCGTCGTTGTCCGGATGACCCGTGTGAGTTGTTCACTTAGAGGGCCTGTCGGGCAGCCTCCAGAGTTGGAATGGTACCGTGTTGACGGTACTCCTTAACCAGCGCATTTGATACCCAGCGTTGAAGACACTGAGTAGGTGATGTCATCCTTAGAGCGGATGACGATCCAATAGGAATAGCAGCAGTGGTATTTGCAGCAGTAGTATTCACAGATGTGAATTTGAGATCAGCCATTATGGAAATATAGAAGATCTTGGAAAAGAGTGCCTGTTTGATATAACATATGTAATCAAGAAAATTCAAACACTTCATCCTTTGGATTAGCACATATGTCAATGATTGTTTTTGTTAGCCCTCTTACTGACTTTTAAATAGGGGTTTTAACAAATAGGTAAAACACCACTTTAACTTGGTTAAGGATTCACGTCGGGTTCACCATTTTTTGTTTCGCACGGAACTCGGGGATGACCTCCTCGATGGGAGATTCAAACGTTCCGATCGGTTTCTAGCAGGTTTGTTCGTAGAACTGGAAACATCCAATGATTCCACATCCGTTTGGACCTACTTTCCAAAGGTAGGGGCTCATTAGCTTGTGGATTGATGAGGCTTAGGAATTTGCATTGGTCGAGAGGATGGGAGGTCGGACTCATTACACCTTTTTGAGGGGAATTATTGTCTACTCCGGGACTCTCTTTATAGATTTAAGTTATGTTCTTGAATCCTTATTACATTACCAAGTATAAAACGAGCTTTCCTTGAGTTTTAACAATCAATGATTAAATATGTAAGAAATTTAGAGAATCTTTTATATGTATTCGAGGTTCTTCATCAATAGAGAATCATCTGTATCTATTTAGAGATTCTTGGTCAATGGTATCCTTCAAAACATTTATATAAAAGTCTCTTGGTCATTATGATGACCAGGCTGGTTTTAAAGCCACTCAGTGGGGCACTTGAAGTTTATTTTCATTCAAAAGGATATGGATTATTTCAGAGTTGGGATCAAACCCATAAATGGGCTACCTACGTATCCTTTGTTTTTGAAAAGGAATCAGAACCCACGTAGTTCGAGTTGGGAGTATGAAATTTATGATTGATGGCTCAAAGAACGATGTCATAATTACTTTTACACTCTAAGCTCATGTCAGTCATGCTCGGTGTGAGAAACAAGAGGTATTGGTAAAAATTAGACAATTGTGCCATAAAAGATGCAATCATAAGAAATGGTTTAGGGCTTATGTATGTATAACTGCCCAGATAGATGAAGGATTAGGATTTATTTTTAGGGAGAAAATCCAAGAATAGGGTCCATAAAGGTATATGTGCTTCATGGAGAATTGAATACTCTAACTTGGGAATTATTCCTGAAAAGGAAACCAAAATTAGGAGAGGATTGATAACTGGGTTTTACTCCTGAGAAGGAATCCCAGATCAAACGAAAATTTGGACTGGTTAAAGAGAAATTAAGGGACTTGGGGCTTACTTCTAAAGAGGATGCCCATAATTATGACTGGGACTTATTCCTGAAAAGGAGGCTCAGGTTATGAGATTAAGGTTTGGGGCTTACTCCTGAAAAGGATGCCCAGGTTAGAGGATATGGGGCTTACTCCTAATAAGGATGACCATATTATGACTTATGACTGGGGATTATTCCAGAAAAAGGAGACCTAGGTTAAGAATTCTCTCATCTTAAAGGATGAGGTTGAATGAAGGAACTCTCCATATTTAGTGATATAAGGATTTTTAAATCACTAGGTTTTGAGAGATATTCCACAAAATTCCTTTAAGATAAGGAAGTCCAATCAAGAAATCTTGCCAGAAATGGCTTTGAAGAGTGTCTTGAAGACTGAATCATGAAAAGGAAGTATAATGGCTTAAGAGGGGTGAAATGGGCAAGAAAGGCACCCAAAAATAAAGGGGCGTGCAAGTCTTGGACCTACTCTCCAAAGGTAGGCACTCATTAGCTTGTGGATTGATGAGGCTTAGGAATTTGCATTGGTCGAGATGATGGGAGGTCGGACTCATCACACCTTTTTTAGGGGAATTATTGTCTACTCTGGGACTCTCTTTATAGTTTTATGTTCTGTTCGTGAATCCTTATTACATTACCAAGTATAAAATGAGATGTCCTTCAGTTGTAACAATCAATGATTAAATATGTATGAAATTTAGAGAATCTTTTATATGTATTTGAGGTTATTCATCAATAGAGAATCATCTGTATCTATTTAGAGATTCTTGGTCAATGGTATCCTTCAAAACATTTATATAAAATTATCTTGGTCATTATGATGACCAGGATGGTTTTAAAGCCACTCATTGGGGCACTTGAAGTTTATTGTCATTTAGAAGGACATGGATTATTTCAGAGTTGGGATCTAACCCATAAATGGGCTACCTATGTATCCTTTGTTTTGGAAAAGGAATCAGAACCCACGTAGTTCGAGTTGGGAGTATGACGTTTATGATTGATGGCTCATAGAAGGATTTCATAATTACTTTTACACTCTAAGCTCACGTGAGTCATGCTCGGTGTGAGAAACAAGAGGTATTGGTAAAAATTAGACAATTGTTCCATAAAAGATGCAATCATAAGAAATGGTTTGGGGCTTATGTATGTATAACTTCCCAGATAGATGAAGGATTAGGATTTATTTTTAGGGAGAAAATCCAGGAATAGGGTCCATAAAGGTATATGTGCTTCATGGAGATTTGAATACTCTAACTTGGGAATTATTCCTGAAAAGGAAACCCAAATCAGGAGAGGATTGATAACTGGGTTTTACTCCTGAGAAGGAATCCCAGATCAAACGAAAATTAGGACTGGTTAAAGAGAAATTAGGGGACTTGGGGCTTACTCCTGAAAAGGAAGCCCAAGATTATGAATGGGACTTATTCCTGAAAAGGAGACCCAGGTTATGAGATTATGGTTTGGGGCTTACTTCTGAAAAGGATGCCCAGGTTAGAGGATATGGGGCTTACTCATAAAAATGATGCCCAAGATTATGACTTATGACTGGGGATTATTCCAGAAAAAGGAGACCCAGGTTAAGGATTATCTCATCTTAAAGGATGAGGTTGAATGAATGAACTCTCCATATTTAGTGATATAAAGATTTTTAAATCACTAGGTTTTGAGAGATATTCCACAAAATTCCTTTCAGATAAGGAAGTCCAATCAAGAAATCATTCCAGAAATGGCTTTGAAGAGTGTCTTGAAGACTGAATCTTGAAAAGGAAGTATAATGGCTTAAGATGGGTGAAATGGGCAATAAAGGCACCCAAAAAGGAAGGTGCGTGCAAGTCTTGGAAGGCGTGCAGGTACTGCGGCGGCGCGCAAGTAATGGTCGCGCAGGTATACCTGCGCGACACATGGTGTACTTGCGCGATTTTCAACCAGCATTGAAATTCTTGAGCGACTCTTTATTAAAGCCTTTAGAATCCTCTTGCGGTTCTTCCAGAAAAGGGATGTGCAAGTTCAATCGAAGAAATAAGGTAGTGCGCAAGTGTGACCACTTCCCTTAAGGGTTGACCACTCAGGCGCGCAAGTGTTGATGAGTTTCAACACTTAGTCTTTTCTTCCTCTCTTTAGATCTTCCGTTCTAGGTAAGAAATTAACTTAGAAGTGTTCTGAAAGCTTTGAGAAGAGACTTGGGCATCGAGAGCTTCAATTCGAGTTTCTGGAAAAAGATCCTCTCGAATGGGGGGCCCATAGGGTCTATTTATAGGCAGGAGAAGACCCCGGGCGGTTACCGGGCGGTTATCACTTAGGCCGCGCAAGTCACTTGCGCGACCATAAGGGTGTCGCGCAAGTGGAATTGTGTGACAGTGATATAACTTGCGCGATATAGTTGATTTTGATCCTTTGTTCATTCCTTTGTCGATTTTTGATATTTTCTTCAAAGGTTGAATCACTTTGAGCTCAGATATTCCCCTCTTCCGATCATTAGTTTCTGTGACGAAAGGAGTGTCAACAAACTTCACACTTACTGTAACAGATCTAAAGTATTTAATTTTCAAAATAATATTCATAATTTTGATTACCATTTTAAAATTCTAAAATCATTAATTCTATTGTTCTAATTAGATTGTTGTCCTGTGATTTCAGGTCAATCTGATGTCGTCCGCTCTGAGTTTGACCGTTAGACGCCCGTTTTGGCCGTTTATGACACCAGAATGGCGTTCCCAGTCACCGAGGGCACACGGCATGTCCGATTGACGTTTCTTCTGCTCGACCACATCACAATTCACTCACCCTTTGATGTTGTCTGATTTCAGGCCCTTCGGACATCGTTCGGCCCGTTTGGACCCCCCACGCGCGTTTATCAAGCGCACGCAACACTTAAAGAACGCATAATGAGCCCTACGGTGCAGACCGCACGTCTGATTGACGTTCTGTCTACGCGTGGACGTCGCGAATAATAATTTAATTGTTGTCCTATGATTTCAGGTCAATATGATGTCGTCCGCTATGAGTTTGACCGTTAGATGCTTGTTTTGACCGTTTATGACACCCGAACGGCGTTCTAGATCACCGCGGGCACACAGCACCTCCGATTGATGTGCCGTCTACTCGACCACATCAAAATTCACTCACCCTTTGATTTCGTCTGATTTAAGGCCATTCGGACTTCGTTCGGCCCATTTGGACCCCCCCATGCGCGTTTATCAAGCGCACGCAACACTTAATGAACGCATAATGAGCCCTACGGTGCAAACTGCACGTCCGATTGACATGACGTATGCACGTACACATCACGAATAATAATAGGATTGTTGTCCCATGATTTCAGGTCAATCTGATGTCGTCCTCTATGAGTTTGATCATTAGAATCCCGTTTTGGCCGTTGACACCAGAACGGCGTTCCCGGTCACCGCGGGTACACAGCACGTCCGATTGACGTGTCTTCTGCTCAACCACATCACAATTCACTCACCCCTTGATTTCGTCTGATTTCAGGCCATTCGGACTCTATTCGGCCCGTTTGGACCCCCCCCCCCCCACGCGCGTTTATCAAGCACGCGCAACACTTAAAGAACGCATAATGAGCCCTACGGCGCATACCGCATGTCTGATTGACGTGCCATCTATGCATACATGTCTCAAATAATAATTGGATTGATGACATATGATTTTAGGTCAATCCAATCTCGTCCGCTATGATTTTGACCGTTAGACGCCGGTTTTGGTCGTTTATGACACCAGAACGGCGTTCCTGGTCACCGCGGGCACACGGCATGTCCGATTGACGTGACGTCTACTCGACCACATCACAATTCACTCACCCTTTGATGTCGTCTTATTTCAGTCCATTCGGACTTCGTTCGGCCCATTTGGACCCCCCCCCCCCTCGCGCGAACGCGTTTATCAAGCGTGCGCAACATTTAAAGAACGCGTAATGAGCCCTACGGTGTAGACCGCACATCCGATTGATGTTTCGTCTGTGTGTACACATCGTGAATAAAAATTAGATTGTTTTCCTATGATTTCAGGTCAATCTGATGTCGTCTGCTATGATTTTGACCGTTAGAAGCCCGTTTTGGCCGTTTATGACACCAGAACGGCATTCCCGATCACCGCGGGCACACGGCACATCCTATTGATGTGACGTCTACTCGACCACATCACAATTCACTCACCCTCTGATATCGTCTAATTTCAGGCCATTTAGACATCGTTCGGCCCGTTTGGAGCCCCCCACACGCGTTTATCAAGCGCACGCAACACTTAAAGAACGCATAATGAACCCTATGGTGTAGACAGCACGTCTGATTGACATGTCGTCTACGCGTACACATCGCGAATAATAATTGTAATTTTTTCCTGTTATTTCTGGTCAATCTGATGTCGTCCGCTATGAGTTTGACCATTAGACGGCCGTTTTGGCCGTTTATGACACCAGAACGGCGTTCCCGGTCACCGCGGGCACACGTCACATCTGATTGATGTGTCGTCTACTCGACCACATCACAATTAAATCACCCTTTGATGTCGTCTGATTTCAGGCCATTTGGACTTTGTTCAGCCCATTTGGACCCCCCCCCCCCCCCCGCGCGTGTTTATCAAGTGCGCGCAACACTTAAAGAACGCATAATGAGCCCTACGGCACAGACCGCACGTCCGATTGACGTGGCGTCTGTGCGTACACATCACGAATAATAATTCTATTGTTGTCCTATGATTTCAGGTCAATCCGATGTTGTCTGCTATTAGTTTGACCGTTAGAATCCCGTTTTGGCCGTTTATGACACCAGAACAGCGTTCCCGGTCACCGCGGGCACACGGCACGTCCGATTGACGTATCGCCTACTCGAACACATCACAATTCACTCACACATTGATGTCGTCTGATTCCAGGCCTTTCGGACTTCGTTCGACCCGTTCCCCGCCCCCCCCCCCCCCACGCGTGTTTATCAAGCGCACGCAACACATAAAGAACGCATAATGAGCCCTACGGCGCAGACCGCATGTCCAATTGATGTGTCATATACGTGTACACGTCGCGAATAATAATTGGATTGTTGTCCTGTGATTTCAGGTCAATCCGATGTCGTCCTCTATGAGTTTGACCGTGAGACGCCCGTTTTGGCTGTTTATGACACCAAAACGGCGTTCCCGGTCACCACGGGCACACGGCACGTTTGATTGATGTGTCGTCTACTCGACCACATCAAAATTCACTCACCCTTTGATGTCCTATGATTTCAGGCCATTCAGACTTCGTTTGACCCATTTGAACCCCCCCACGCACGTTTATCAAGCGCGCACAAAACATAAAGAACGCATAATGAGCCCTACTGCACAGACCGCACGTTCTATTGACGTGTTGTATGCGTGTAAACATCACGAATAATAATTGGATTGTTTTCCTGTGATTTCAGGTCAATCCAATGTCGTCCGCTATGAGTTTGACCGTTAGACGCCTGTTTTGGCCGTTTATGACCCCAGAATGGCGTTCCCGGTCACCGCGGGCACACGGCACGTCCGATTGACATTCCGTATATGCGTACACATTAAAATTCACTCACCCTTTGATTTCTTATGATTTCAGGCCATTTGGACTTCATTCGGCCGGTTTGGACCCCCCCCCCCTCCCCCCCCCCTCCCCCCCCCCCCACGCGCGTTTATCAAGCGCGCGCAACACTTGAAGAACACATAATGAGCCCTACGGCACAGACCGCACGTCTGATTGACGAGCCGTCTGCGCATACACGTCACGAATAATAATTGAATTGTTGTCCTGTGATTTGAGGTCAATATGATGTCATTCGCTATGAGTTTGAGCATTAGAAGCCCGTTTTGGCCGTTGACACCAGAACGGAGTTCCCGGTCACAGCGGGCACACGGCACGTCCGATTGATGTGCCATCTACTTCACCACATAACAATTCACTGACCCTTTGATTTCGTCTGATTTCAGGCCATTCGGACTCCATTCAGCCCGTTTGGACCCCCCCACGCGCGTTTATCAAGTGCACACAACACTTAAAGAACGCATAATGAGACCTACGCCGCAGACCGCACATCCGATTGACATTACTTCTACACGTACACATCGCGAATAATAATTGTATTGTTGTCCTGTGATTTCAGGTCAATCTGATGTCGTCCGCTATGAGTTTGACCGTTAGATGCCCGTTTTGGCCGTTTATGACACCAGAACGGCGTTCCCGGTCACCGCAGGCACACGACATGTCCGATTGATGTGTCATCTACTCGACCACATCAAAGTTCACTCACCCTTTGATGTCGTCTTATTTCAGGCCATTCGGACTTCATTCGTCCCATTTGGACCCCCCCCCCCCCCCCCGCACGCGTTTATCAAGTGCGCGCAACACTTAAAGAACGCATAATGAGCCCTACGGTGCAGACCGCACGTCTGATTGATGTGCCGTCTGTGCGTATACGTCTCGAATTATAATTGGATTGTTGTCCTGTTATTTCAGGTCAATATGATGTTGTCCACTATGAGTTTGACTGTTAGAAGCCCATTTTGGCCGTTTATGACACCAGAACGGCATTTCCGGTCACCGCGGGCACACGGCACATCCGATTGACGTGTCGTCTGCTCGACCACATCAAAATTCACTCACCCTTTCATATATTCTGATTTCAGGACATTCAGACATCGTTCGGCCCATTTGGACCCCCCCCCCCCACGCGCGTTTATCAAGTGCGCGCAACACTTAAAGAACACATAATGAGCCCTACGGCGTAGACCGCATGTCCGATTGACGTGTTGTATGCATGTACACGTCGTGAATAATAATTGGGTTATTGTCATGTGATTTAAGGTCAATCTGATGTCGTCCTCTATGAGTTTGACCGTTATACGCCAGTTTTGGCCGTTTATGACACCAGAACAGCGTTCCCGGTCACCGCGGGCACACGGCACGTCCGATTGACGTGCCCGTCTGCTCGACCACATCACTATTAACTCACCATTTGATGTATCTGATTTCAGGCCATTCAGACTTCGTTCGGACCATTAGCCCCCCCCCCCCCCCCCCCGCATTTATCAAGCGCGCGCAACACTTAAAGAATGCATAATGAGCCCTACGTCGCAGACCGCACGTTCGATTGACGTACCTTCTGCGTGTACAAATCACAAATAATAATTGGATTTTTTTCATGTGATTTCAGGTCAATCCGATGTCATCCGCTATTAGTTTGACCGTTAGAAGCTCGTTTTGGCCATTTATGACACCAGAACAGTGTTCTCGGTCACCGCGGGAACACAGCATGTCCGATTGACGTGCCGTCTGCTCTAGCACATCAAAATTCACTCACCCTTTGATCTCTTCTGATTTCATGCCTTTCGGACTTCGTTCGGACCGTTTGGACCCCCCCCCCCCCCACGCCTGTTTATCAAGCGCGCGCAACACAAAAAGAACGCATAATGAGCCCTACGGCGTAGACCACACATCCTATTGAAATTCCGTGTATGCCTGCACGTCGCGAATAATAATTGGATTGTTGTCCTATTATTTCAGGTCAATCCGATGTCGTCTGCTATGAGTTTGACCGTTAGAAGTCCGTTTTGGCCGTTTATGACACCAGAACGGCGTTCCTGGTCACCGCGGGCACACGGCATGTCCGATTGACGTGATGTCTGAACTTACACGTCACAATTCACTCACCCTTTGATGTCGTCTGATTTCAGTCCATTCGGACTTCGTTCGGCCCATTTGGACCCCCCCCCCCCCCACGGGCGTTTATCAAGCGCGCGCAACACTTAAAGAACGCATAATGAGCCCTACGGCGTAGACCGCACGTCCGATGGATGAGCCGTCTGTGCGTGAACATCGAGAATAATAATTGGATTGTTTTCCTGTGATTTCAGGTCAATCTGATGTCTTCCACTATGAGTTTGACCGTTAGACGCTCGTTTTGGCCGTTTGTGACACCAGAACGGCGTACCCAGTCACTGCGGGCACACGACACGTCCGATTGATGTTCCGTCTACTCGACAACATCACAATTCACTCACCCTTTGATTTCGTCTGATTTCAGGCCGTTCAGACTTCGTTCGGCCCATTTGGACCCCCCTACGCGCGTTTATCAAGCGCGTGCAACACTTAAAGAACGCATAATGAGCCCTTCGGTGCAGACCACACGTCCGATTGACATTCCGTCTGCGCGTACTCGTCAATAATAATAATTGGATTGGTTTCCTGTGATTTCAGGTCAATCCGATGTCGTCCGCTATGAGTTTGACCGTTAGAAGCCCGTTTTGGCCGTTCGTGACACCAGAACGGCGTTCCCGGTCACCGCAGGCACACAACATGTCCGATTGATGTGCCATCTACTCGACCACATCAAAATTCACTCTCCCTTTGATGTCGTTTGATTTCATGCCATTTGGACTTTTTTCGGCCCATTTGGACCCCCCCCCCCCCCCACGCGCGTTTATCAAGCGCGCGCAACACTTAAAGAATGCATAATGAGCCCTACGGCGCAGAACGCACGTCCGATTGACGTGCCGTCTACGCGTACATGTCTCGAATAATAATTTTATTGCTTTTATATGATTTCAGGTCAATCTGATGTCGTCCGCTATGAGTTTGACCGTTAGACGCCTGTTTTGGCCGTTTTTGACACCAGAACGGCGTTCCCGATCACCGCAGGCACCCGGCACGTCCGATTGATGTGTCATCTGCTCGACCACATCACAATTCACTCACCCTTTTATGTCGTCTGATTTCAGGCCATTCGAACTTCGTTCGGCCTATTTGGACTCCCCCCCCCCACGCGCGTTTATCAAGCGCGTGCAACACTTAAAGAGCGCATAATGAGCCCTATGGCACAGACCGCACGTCCGATTGACGTGCCGTCTACGCGTACACATTGAAAATAATAATTGTATTGTTGTCCTGTGATTTCAGGTCAATCCAATGCCGTCCTCTATGAGTTTGACCGTTAGATGCCCGTTTTGGCCGTTTATGACCCCAGAACGGCGTTCCCGGTCACCGCGGGCACACGACACGTCCGATTGGCGTGCCGTCTGCGCGTACATCTCAAAATTCACTCAACCTAAAAAGATAAAAATATTGAAAGAGTTCTTGGGCTTATCCAAAGAAACAACTGTCTGGAGTTTCTCTCCATCCACTGACACACCTTCCTCTGAAATTATTTGACCCAATAACTATACCTATATAATCAATACAAAACTGACATATATATAGCTTGATGTATAGTCAATAAGTGTAATCTGTATGATTTCAAGATGTTGGGTATGATCATCATCAGTCTTGGAGTGCACGAAGATGTCATCCACAAATACTAAAACAAACTAATCTAGGTTAAAAAGGAAAATTATATTCATCAAGGATATAAAACATTCTAAAGAATTCATCAACACAAATGAAATTACCTCATGCATGGGGTTCATTCTCATCTGGATCACCAATATCATTGTGATGTCCACCAGATGTATTCGGAGCCTACAATATATATCAATATTATGTACCTTAAACATATCAATAAAATTCAATCTGAGTATGGTTTGTTTTATTGTTTACCTGTGGCGCCACTTGTTGCGCCATCATTTCATCGATACGTGATGAAATCTGTGACAACCTCTCCTCATACTCTGCACGTAACTACTGAAACTGTGAATCAAAATTGTGCTACATATCCTGCATGGAAGCATCTATCTCAGCCTGTGTGCGCATCCCTGACTCTCTGCATGCACCCATCATATCTGCTCTAACAACTGCATGTCGTGGGACACCACCGCCATAAGTCAAAGAATAACCATGACCGTCACACCCCACGACACGGTGAAATATTTCATCTCTATGCACAATACTACGACGTTGATCCTCTGGCAACTCTGCTAACTGAGCCTCAAACTGATCCTGTATCATATAATGAATCAATGAAAAAATATGAATAATTTATATACAATAAAAAATACATTTATTAGTAAATAATTTTCTTAATATAACACCAGCAACATCGGGATCACCCGCCCTACGAGTCCTCATCCATATGGACATCCGATCGATTGGCTCGCCGCATTGGAGTAACTATAATAAAGGGGTTCACCATGTTATACTAAAATATTTTTAAAATATGAATGAAATAGTGAATTCTGAACTTACATCGTGTCTGAGCTGTGACACATGTTGAGTGCCAAGTCTGGAAGGCGTGCCCTGCGTCGCCAGATTATGTGAATGACGAGCAGACTCGGTCTACATTCAACGTATTTACTTAATAGACATTTGAAAAATTAGTCATTTATAGATTAAAAGTAATAAATCTTACCATCGCTGCCTCACTCAACCAAAACGCAACCAAATCCTTCCACTGCGCTGGAAGAATGCCCAGAGGGACTCGCTGTAGAATGTCTGGCACACTCTCAAATGCTGTCTAGAGATCTCTCTTCACCCTTGACTTGTAATCCTTCCATAATTTTTGGCATTTGGACATACAAACCGCTCAAAAATCATCTGGACACGATGTCAAATTATCATGTTAAAAATATTGTCAGTAGATGGGACAATAATAATAACAATATCATGAAAAATTAAACATTGAATTTACCTGAACCTCCCTCCATAATCTGTCCATCGTATCCTGAGGGAAAGAACTCCAGTCATGAGTCATCAGAGGGAATTTGTGTGAGTCTCGTATCATATGCCCAAAATGACGACTCAATGCAGTAGCACCATCTCCAACTGGATGAAATGTGTCGTCAAATAACACATCCAATCGGGCTCCAGAGTTCCAGGATCGAACCCCTCTACCAGGACCACTACGTCTGCTGGAAGAACCAGCAGATCCTGATAAACATAAATTCATAATTCAATTACAATATAAATTAATGATTAGAAACAGTTAGGGAAATATAAACAGAAAATTACAATCAATTAATTTAGAAAAATGAAAACATACATACCAACAACATCAGGTGAGCCACTGTGAGCACCCTGTGACATACCTACATTAAAAGAAATTATAGTTAAATCAAGAGATTTTTATACATATATAACTCATAAATATTTTTACAAATAATAACTAGGTATATAATTACAATTTCCACTAATCATGCAAGTCTATCGTATCTCCTTCAACTGTCTCTCTGGTACATTGTATATCATCATCTCGTACAGCTACTGTTGTT
Source organism: Viscum album (assembly GCA_963277665.1). NCBI lineage: Eukaryota > Viridiplantae > Streptophyta > Magnoliopsida > Santalales > Viscaceae > Viscum > Viscum album. Next base: position 1,228,958,456 of record OY728145.1, on the reverse strand, counting down.
TGGTCAAGTGTTTGATCAGGAAATTTGACAACTTCAGGTTCCTCTTGGTCAATCAAAAAAACCCCTCTTCTAGACATTTTCACCACAACTTTCCAATCAGAATCAATGCCGACAAAGTAAACTTGTTCTGCCTACGATGTCAGTATGAAGGGCTCATTGCTAACCCGATCATCTTTTTATAGCATATTGTTAAAGTTTACTAATGTAAATTGGAAGTTATCAACTTTCGTTCCACGAACTGGATCGACCCAATCACACCTTAACAATATGTGTTTTAAGCCATGATCATAAATAACCTCAATAATATCTCTCAACAATCCATTATAATAACCCGCACCAACAAAAGAACAACCAACACCACTATTTTGTGTGGCTCGGTTCATGTCAACATCGCTAATACGAAATCGGAATTCGTTAGCATCTAAAGACTTGTAGCGACGAGATGTAATAAATGGACCATCAGCTAGTTGGTTGAGTTCTTCGCTCACATGCTGGGTTAAATCACGTAACTTTTGAATCTGCAAATTTCACATATATAGTTTAATGGATAAAGTATTGTGAAAATACAACTAAGTTTCACTATAAAAATATTAAATCAATTATACGTACATGAGTCTTGAACCACTCATGAAATGTGTTGAAATGATGTTTTTGGATTTGATACTCAGTTGCACAGGGCCTTTCATGTTTCAACTCAGTGATATGAATCCTGAATCACAACACAATATAAGGTAAGTAATAAAATAAATATAGAAACAAAATACACATCAACTATGAAACTTACTGTATTAATGGAATAACTAATGGAGTGTTGAACAACACATATCGATGAGCTTTAACCCAATCGTTGTTCCGCATATCAAATGTTATTCCTTCTCCAATTGGACCCTCGTCAGTCTGGGACAGTTTATCTATCTTTGTTTCAACCTCATATATAAGGCCTCATCCTTAAACATTACTTAATCTTGAGTTATTACAAGATTACGCATTGAGGATCTTTTCGGGTTTAGAGTTTTAGAGAATTAGATCATAAAACTTGCATTACATTCCACATATAAACAAAGTGGTTACATAAAGATAGTATTCTTCATTCCCATTAATGGAAACATATTTAAGATAAAACATGGATTCTTTCTTGACACTTCCTTGACACTATCATCACATCATGTACCTTTCCCTTGACCTGTGAAAATCATTTCAAAAAAACTTGGGATGAGCATAAAAAGTTCAGTATGGGTTATAAAAACATGGAAAGGAAACATGGGTACATATATACATAAGAATGAAATCATACTTTACCCATAAAACATAAGCACTTTAACATACCTCATCAAATCATGAGTAAAACATAGAAATCATAAGACAAAAAGGTAACTTCAGGCATTCATAACATTCTTACGTAGGGAGTAACCCTCTTGGTTACGTTTGGAATACCCATCACAATATATTCCCTAAATCTCTTCGGAGAAACCTTAACGTTTCACTCCTTCGCGTTACCCAATGCATTGGAGAGCTATATCGGGCTCACCCGCCCTTAGTTTATCACGGAACCACCCGTCTTCATAATAATTCCCAAGAACCTCAACATAATCATATCACATAAAACATGCATAAAGGAAACATAACATTTCCACCTTTCAATCACAAGATATCAATACCACACATTGATATAAAAACATTATGAAAACCATTTTCGATACCAAAATAAAAGAAAATTAAAACATGGTATTTATTTTTTTCTATGAAAAAGAAGGTATGGCTTGTAGAGGAAGCCGAAACTCAAATAACGGTCACGACGGCGGAGAATTCGTTGTCACCGCATACGTACGACAAAAACATTCCCTTTTGTCGTTTAGTAAACTCTTCGTATAAAAAAGATTCCTTTTGAATAAATGTTAAAGTCAAATGGTTTTATACACCGTATAAAAGAAGGTTGTGTATAAAACAAAATATGCCTCAATGAAAGGAGATTGAGATGAAGTCCCATACCTCGTATCCGACTTGACCCGACCGTTCTTTAATCTCCTGAATAATAAACTTGATTTAATCTCTACTTGCATAAGAACCTTTTTCATGTTCATTATTCCTTTTATACCATGTTATGAACATCATGTAATCATTTACGTTAATAATGTTCATCTTGTCGGTATTTGGTTCTTATGTCAAAAATAGACTTCTTACACTTACATGTTGTTAATTTGGTCAAAGGTTCATTATATCCAGAATGATATTAATGATTTGGATAAAATATATATCATATATATTCATCATTTACATGTATTTATAATATTACATCACATTCAGAGGTAAGAAATGAAATGCACCGTTCATGGAGACGGTAAGCCGTACGTACGCATAAACGCTACTTCCATTTCAATTTCATACTTTCTGGAATGGAATCATAATTATATAAGAGTATATTATAATTCCAGTATAATAACATATATAATATCATTGACTTTATCCTTTACACATCCCACATATGGTATTAATGAATCAAATCACTTTCAGGGGGTGGTAGTCCGCACTTCCTAAAATGAAGATATCGTGTTTACCCATAATGGAAACAATAATGGAATGCCATAAATGAAAAATACAGAAGCTTAAGGAAATAATAAACATATTATATATCATATATAAAAATATTTACATCATAATGGCCACCTTTGAAGGTGTTAAATGAGTATTGAACAATCATCGTTTCGGGAGGCAGAATTTCACCATCCACGGAAACCGTATGTTATTTAACCATTTGATGTAGTTGTGTGAGAGTGTAGCTCGAATAAATCTTATAACAAAATCCTAGTATATTTAAGATACTTGTGTTGTTACAAATGAAGTAAATAAAAAGAGTTTAGGGGGTTGGAGAAGCAAAATAAAACAAATGAACATGAGAGAATGAATTACCTTTAAAAGTGTAACTCCTTTTGATTTGAGCCTAAAGGCTTCCTTTGAAAGGATTCTGCCCAAATGGAATCCTCTAGGATGAGGATAGGGAGGTGGAGAGAGTAAATGGGCAGGGTTTGGCCGAGCCAAAGGCTTGAGGAGTGTGTGAAATGAGGTAGAGGTGGGGGCCTTTTATAAGAGGAGAGGAGGGGCACTTTTGGAAACCATGAAACTATTATTTTATTTGAAAATGTGTATCGGTTTTAAAAGTTCCCACATTGGCATAATTCGTGGATAAGGTGATAAGGGTTCTAAATCCACCCATCCAATAAGTTTTGGACATGTGTAGTTCATAGATTTTACATTATCTTTCTATTTTATTTAAATCGTCAAATAATGATGTCATTGCTGCATCATTATTATGTCATAAATAATTTAATTTATTTAATGTCTAAAAATTATAAAACAAATAATATGATGTAGGATATCTTTGTATCTTTCCAATTAATATTTATAGACAAAAATATGATTAGTTTAACCCCTTATAAAAATTGTTTTAGTAAAACAATTTATGTTAGTGTCATTTTCACCTTTATTTTAAAAAAAGGCCTTAAAATCTTTATCTCACCCAAGTGGCTCCATGGCGTCCCCTAAATCGACACATGGGTTTTTTTTGGTCGGCCATGACTCACCCAATAGGTGTAGGACAAGTGTCATGGTGTTTTCACATTTTTATAATATCATTTTTGCCTTAAATTACACTAATTACCTCTAATCGCGATTAATGAAAAAAAGTTACTATTCACCAAAAAAATTATTTCCATCCCATTGAACCACATTTTACATACTAATGACAACCATGTATGTCGTATTTTCAAAATTCAATACACATTAGTGGTAAACTTTCATTTAACTGAAAAATCAGTTTGCTTGATTACCACTTAGTGGTTTCACTATTCATTAAAAATTGGAGTTTTTCAGAAAATTACCAAAAATTCACTCTAATCTATATTCGATATTCCGAATTCAAAAATGATGTTTATATTACCTAATTCAAAGAATATAATTAGAATTAATTAATTTAATAATTAACTCCCGCTGTCAAAACAAATAGCATGTTTTTAAGAAACAATATATATCAAAAGATTGATATTTGTTTATGTCGAATTTCAAAGTGAAATTAATTCCAAAGTCCACCATTGAATCAAATGGTAAAAATAGTTTATGGTTTCACTTTAAAATAAATTCAAAAGATAATCTAATCATACAAATAAATTAGATTAAAAGAGGTTTAGAATTAAAATACAACATTTTTCACTTATTCATAAAAAAATGAACTTTATCGGAAAAATACCAAAAATTCACACAAAGTAAATTTTGATGTCCCAATCATAAATAATAATTTTATTTTGACAAACATAGCTTATAAAATTCTCAAAAGATAGATTTAAAAAGGTTTTTCCATCAAAAGGCAGTAAAACAATCTTTTAAGAATATTAGTGTATTCCATGCTTAAGATTGGATTTATTTTCATTTTAAGCCTCTAAAACACTATACAATTCATTAATAGACATAGATAAAAATATCTATTATTCATTAATTACTTGGGATGTTACATCCTTCCCCCCTTTAGAAAATTACGTCCCCGCAATTTATTTACTTATCAAAAAAAATGGGGGTATTTATCCCTCATAGCATTTTCGGATTCCCACGTTGCCTATTCAATCACATGGTTTTTCCACAAAACCTTTACCTGATGAATCACCTTATTCCGTAACACCTGCTCCCTGTGGTCAAGAATCTGGACCGGTTGTTCCTCATAAGATAGGTTCTCTTTCAGCTGAACTACCTCTGGACTCAAAACATGAGATGGATCTGGCATGTACTTTCTCAACATCGAAACGTGAAAAACATTGTGTACCTGAGATAAACTCGGAGTTAAAGCCACTCGGTAAGCAACTGATCCAACTCTCTCCAGAATTTCATATGGTCCAATAAACCTTGGACTCATCTTTCCATTCTTACCAAATCGCATCACACTTTTCCATGGTGATACTTTGAGAAAAACATGATCACCTACTTCGGAAGATAGATCCTTCCTCCGGTTATCTGCATAACTCTTCTGCCTGCTCTGAGCTGTTCACATGTGCTTCTGAATCAGCTGAACTTTTTCTGCCATCTCTTCTACCAATTCTGGTCCCATCAACTTCCTTTCACCCACTTCATCCCAGAAAGCTGGAGTTTGACACCTCTTCCCATATGATTCCTGAAATGGTGCCATCTGTATACTGGAATGAAAACTGTTATTATATGAAAATTCAACCAAATAAAGATGTTGGTCCTAACTTCCCTTATAATCCATCGAACAAGGTCGTAGCATATCCTCCAAGGTCTGAATTGTTCGTTCTGACTTCCCATCTGATTGAGGATGAAAAGCTGTACTAAAATTTAATTCAGTACCCAACGACTTCTGAAGGCCGTTCCAAAAGTTAGAAGTGAACCTGGGATCACGGTCAGATACAATGGAGAGAGGAACTCCATGTAACCTGACTATCTCTTTAAGATACAAACGGGAAAGTTAATCAAGAGAGAAAGTATCTCGTATAGCAAGGAAATGAGCAGACTTGGTCAAGCGATCAACAATAACCCAGATTGCATTATTACCTCAAGATGTCTTCGGTAATCCCACAACAAAGTCCATGGATATATTCTACCATTTCCACTCTGTCACTGGTAAAGGCTGAAGCATCCCTTTCGGTAACTGCCACTCTGCTTTAACCTGTTGACATGTCAAACACTTCACAGTAAAATCAGCAATATCTCTTTTCATTCCATTCCACTAGTAATACTCCCGCAGATCTCTGTACATCTTAGTACTGCCAGGATGAACTAAAAATGGAGAACTATGAGATTCACATAACAAATATCTCTTCAACTGTGAATCACAAGGCACACACAATCTCTTCCCAAATCTCAAAACACAATCATTATCAATGTTCAATTCAGGCAACTTACCTTTCTGAACCAGCTCTACCTTTTTCTGCAACTCACTGTCTTGCTTCTATGCTTGCTTGATTCTACCTGATAGAGAAGATCTCACTGATACCTGAAACAAAGTAGAAGGACTTCTTGCACCAACAACTTCTATTCCAAAGTTCATCAAATCCTTAACCAAAGGATCACGTTCCAAACACAACATTGCTAATGAAGCATTACTTTTTTGACTCAAAGCATCGGCCACTTTATTTGCTTTTCCCAGATGGTAATGAATTGTACAATCATAATCCTTGATTAATTATAGCCATCTCCTCTGTCTCATGTTTAACTCTTTCTGAGTGAATATATACTTTAAAATTTTGTGATCGGTATATATTTCACACATTACTCCATACAAATGATGCCTCCAAATTTTTAAAGAAAAAACAACAGCAGCTAATTCCAAATCATGTGTAGGGTAATTTACCTCATGAGTTTTCAACTGTCGTGAAGCATAAGCAATTACCTGATCATTCTGCATTAGGACGCAACCAAGTCCTTTCAATGAAGCATCACTGTATATAGCAAACACACCATTCCTGGAAGGTAGTGCCAAAACTAGAGCATTCGCCAATCTTCTTTTCAATTCCTGAAAACAATCATCACATTCTTTTGTCTAGATAAACTTAACACCCTTCCGAGTTAGCTTAGTCATTGGAGTAGATAACCGTGAAAAATTTCTAACAAACCTTCGGTAATAGCCTGCCAAACCAAGGAAGCTACGAATCTTAGTTACATTTGTGGGTCTTGGCCAGTCTTCAACAACTTTTGTTTTTGCAGGATCAACAGTTATCCCATCTTTAGAAACAATATGACCAAGGAAAGAAATTTGTTGCAACCAAAACTCACACTTTTTGAATTTCCCATACAATTTCCTTTCATTTAAGGTTTGCAATATAACCCTTAAATGTCTTTCATGCTCCTCTTTACTTTTAGAAAATACCAAAATATCATCAATGAAAACCACCACAAACTTATCCAATAACTCATGGAAAATTCTATTCATTAAGTCCATGAATACAGTAGGTGCATTGGTTAGCCTAAAAGGCATTACTACAAATTCATAATGGCCATATCTCGTACGGAACGCGGTCTTCGGAATATCTGCCTCTTTTACCTTCAGCTGATGGTACCCCGATCTGAAGTCAATCTTTGAAAAAAACTGTGCTCCCTGGAGCTGATCAAACAAATCATCGATATGAGGCAAAGGATATTTGTTCTTAACAGTGATATTATTCAAGGCTCTATAATCAATGCAAAGTCTCATAGAACCATCTTTCTTTTTAACAAATAAAACAGGAGCACCCCATAGTGATGTGCTAGGTTGAATGAAACATTTCTCCAATAAATCTTGCAATTGCTCCTTCAACTCTAAAATTTCAATTTGAGCCATTCGATAAGGAGGTTTTGAAATTGGCTTATCATCAGGAACTAAGTCAACAGTAAACTCAAATTCCTGATCTGGTATTATTACAGGAAACTCATCAGGAAAAACATCAGGATACTCATTTACCACTGGCACATCATTAATCTGAACAGTTCCTTTATTTTCAATGATGTGTGAAAGGTAACATTCATTTCCATATTTTACAAGTTTCTCGGCCTCTTGATAAGTTATCAACAGTAAGGGTTCATTCTTGTACACAAATTGAAAGTATTTCTGAAAAGAAACTTCTTTAGCTCTACAGTCAATCTTAGCATGGTAAATAGAGATCCAATCCATACCCAGGATAACATCAAACTCTACTAGAGTTAGAACAATAAGGTTTGCAAGTAGGTTCTTTCCACAGATAAGGATAGGAAGATTCTTATAAATTCTTTTTGCCTCAACATTTCCCCCAGGTGTTTTTACCTCAAGTTCAGGAGTCACTTCTTGAGATGGTATTCCCATTTTACTAGAAATGTTTTTAGAGATGAAAGAATGTGTAGACCCCGAATCAAACAACACACTGGCATAATCTGAAAAAACAAACAAAGTACCTGATACAACTTCATTTGATGGCCCAACGTCTGCCGAAGTAGTTACAAAGGATTTCACCACCCTTTTCTGCTTGTAGTCTAACTGCTTCCCATCACTCAAGCTCTTTTTCGGACACTCGTTTGCATAGTGACCCATCTTATTGCACTTATAACAATTCACTAACTGTAAATCAAATTTGGTCTTACCTTCACCTTGATCCTTTTCAGTGCAATCACGAGCCTTATGTCCCATCTTACCACATCGTTAGCACTTTCCAGAATTCAGAAGACATTCCCCAGTATGCCTTTTTCCACATTTATCACAAACTGGAAACTTAGTTTTCTTACCATCAGACTTTTTTGAAGAACAGTTACCTTTCTCCTGCCACCTCGGTCTCTTCTTCTGTTGGTTGTTATAGAACACTTGATCATCGGAAAACTCCATTTCCACCTTCTCAGCACATCGAGCAAGCTTTTCATAACTTTTAAACTCACAAGAAGCTAATGCCCTTCGATATTTTGGATTTAATCCTGAGTAAAAATGATTGATTTTACTATCAAGGTCTCAGATAAAATTTGGAGCATACCTTGCCAAACGAGTGAACCTTTCTTCATAGGTAGCCACTGAGTCTTCCTCTTGCCTCAATTCCAAGAATTTCTTTTCCATCCTAAGTTGAACAGACTTAGGAAAATACTTCTCAAGAAACATACCTTTGAATTCCTCCCAGTCGAGAGCATCAATCTCATCAGCGTCCCTGATATTTTTAACCATCGACCACCACTGATCTGCCTCACCCTCTAAACGGTAAATAGCAAGACTAACCTTTTGATTGTCTGAACACCCCATGACATCAAAAATCTTCTCCAGTGCTTTAATCCACCCTTCAGCTAACACAGGGTCAGATGATCCTCTGAATGATGGGGGATGTTGCCTCATGAAATGTTCCACCACTGACATATTCCTCTGCGGTTGATCTGGCTGATCTCATGCATGGATACCACCACCATTTATATCCTGAGTCAACTGTGTCATCACTGCAACAAACTATTCAGTTCCAATTCCGACCATCTCGGGATGCTGATTCGGAAATTTATTTCCTTCTGTATTCCTTCCTAACACTGCTTCCCTGTTTCCTCTATGGAAAACCATTCTGAACAAACATGTCTTAGATGAAGCAACATGGTAATCTTCAAATGCTATATCATTTCAATTTGACCATAAAAAAATATTTTTGGATAATCATTTAATAGAATTCTAACTCCTAAAGTTATCTAAACCGACCTTTGATACCAACTATAAGGCCCCAGCCTTAAACCTTACTTAATCTTGAGTTATTACAAGATTACGCATTGAGGATCTTTTCGGGTTTAGAGTTTTAGAGAATTAGATCATAAAACATTCATTACATTCCATATATAAACAAAGTGGTTACATAAAGATAGTATTCTTCATTCCCATTAATGGAAACATATTTAAGATAAAACATGGATTCTTTCTTGACACTTCCTTGAAACTATCATCACATCATGTACCTTTCCCTTGACCTATGAAAATCATTTCAAAAAAACTTTGGATGAGCATAAAAAGCTCAGTATGGGTTATAAAAACATGGAAAGGAAACATGGGTACATATATACATAAGAATGAAATCATACTTTACCAATAAAACATAAGAACTTTAACATACCTCATCAAATCATGAGAAAATCATAGAAATCATAAGACATAAAGGTAACTTGAGGCATTCATAACATTCTTACGTAGGGAGTAACCCTCTTGGTTACGTTTGGAATACCCATCACAGTATATTCCCTAAATCTCTTCGGAGAAACCTTAAAGTTTCACTCCTTCGCGTTACCCAATGCATTGGAGAGCTATATCGAGCTCACCCGCCCTTAGTTTATCACGGAACCACCCGTCTTCATAATAATGCCCAAGAACCTCAACATAATCATATCACATAAAACATGCATAAAGGAAACATAACATTTCCACCTTTCAATCACAAGATATCAATACAACACATTGATATAAAAACATTATGAAAACCATTTTCGATACCAAAATAAAAGAAAAGTAAAACATGGTATTTATTTTTTTCTTTGAAAAAGAAGGTATAGCTTGTAGAGGAAGCCGAAACTCAAATAACGGTCACGACGGCGGAGAAGTCGTTGTCACCGCATACGTACGACAAAAACATTCCCTTTTGTATTTTAGTAAACGCTTTGTATAAAAAATATTCCTTTTGAATAAACGTAAAAGTCAAAGGGGTTTATACATCGTATAAAAGAAGGTTGTGTATAAAACAAAATATGCCTCAATGAAAGGAGATTGAGACGAAGTCCCATACCTCGTATCCAACTTGACCCGACCGTTCTTTAATCTCCTGAATAATAAAATTGAGTTAATCTCTAATTTCTTAAGAACCTTTTTCAAGTTCATTATTACTTTTATACCATGTTATGAACATCATGTAATCATTTAAGTTAATAATGTTCATCTTGTCGGTATTTGGTTCTTAAGTCAAAAATAGACTTCTTACACTTACATGTTGTTAATTTGGTCAAATGTTCGTTATATCCAGACTGATATTAATGATTTGGATAACATATATATCATATATATTCATCATATACATGTATTTATAATATTAAATCACATTCAGAGGTAAGAAATGAAATGCACCGTTCATGGAGACGGTAAGCCGTACGTACGCATGAACGCTACTTCCATTTCTATTTCGTACTTTCTGGAATGGAATCATAATGATATAAGAGTATATTATAATTCCAGTATAATAAGATATATAATATCATTAAATTTATCCTTTACACATCCCACATATGGTATTAACTAATCAAATCACTTTCAGGGGGCGGTAGTCCGCACATCCTAAAATGAAGATATCGTGTTTACCCATAATGGAAAAAATAATGGTATGACATAAATGAAAAATAAATAAGCTTAAGTAAATAATAAACATATTATATATCATATATAAAAATAGTGACATCACAATGTCCACCTTTGAAGGTGTTAAATGAGTATTGAACAATCATTTTTTCGGGAGGCAGAATTTCACCATCCACGGAAACAGTAGGTTCTTTAACCATTTGATGTAGTTGTGTGAGATTGTAGCTCGAATAAATCTTATAAAAACATCCTAGTATATTTAAGATACTGTTGTTGTTACAAAAGAAGTAAATAAAAAGAGTTTAGGGGGTTGGAGAAGCAAAATATAACAAATGAACATGAGAGAATGAATTACCTTTAAAAGTGTAACTCCTTTTGATTTGAGCCTAAAGGCTTTCTTTGAAAGGATTCTGCCCAAAGGGAATCCTATAGGATGAGGATAGGGATGTGGAGAGAGTAAATCGTCAGGGTTTGGCCAAGCCAAAGGCTTGAGGAGTGTGTGAAATGAAATATAGGTGGGGCCTTTTATAAGAGGAGAGGAGGGGCACTTTTGGAAACCATGAAACTATTATTTTATTTGAAAATGTGTTTCGGTTTTAAAAGGTCCCACATTGATATAATTATTGGATAAGGTGATAAGGGTTTGAAATCCACCCATCCAATAAGTTTTTGAAATGTGTAGTTCATAGAATTTACATTATCTTTCTATTTTATTTAAATCGTCAAATAATGATGTCATCGCTGCATCATTATTATGTCATAAATAATTTAATTTATTTAATGTATAAAAATTATAAAAAAAATACTATGATGTAGGAAATCGTTTTAGCTTTCCAATGAATATTTATAGACAAAAATATGATTAGTATAACCCCTTCTAAAATTGTTTTAGTAAAACAATTTATGTTAGTGTCATTTTCACCTTTATTTTAAAAAACCCTTAAAATCATTATCTCACCCAAGTGGCTTCATGGGGTCCCCTAAATCAACCCATGGGTTGTCTGGGTCGGCCATGACTCACCCAATAGGTGTAGTACAAGTGTCATGGTGTTTTCACATTTTTATAATATCATTTTTACCTTAAATTACACTAATTACCTCTAATCGCGATTAATGAAAAAAAGTTACTATTCATCAAAAAAATTATTTTCATCCCATTGAACCACATTTTACATACTAATGACAACCATGTATGTCGGATTTTCAAGATTCAATACACATTAGTGGTAAACTTTCATTTAACTGAAAAATCAGTTTGCTTGATTACCACTTAGTGGTTTCACTATTCATCAAAAATTGGAGTTTTTCAGAAAATTACCAAAAATTCACTCTAATCTATATTCGATATTCCGAATTCAAAAATGATGTTTATATTACCTAATTCATAGAATATTAGTATAATTAATTAATTTAATAATTAACTCCCGCTGTCAAAACAAATAGCGTGTTTTTAAGAAACAATATATATCAAAAGATTGATATTTGTTTATGTCGAATTTCAAAGTGAAATTAATTCCAAAGTCCACCATTGAATCAAATGGTAAAAATATTTTATGGTTTCACTTTAAAACCAATTCAAAAGATAATCTAATCATACAAATAAATTATATTAAAAGAGTTTTAGAATTAAAATACAACATTTTTCACTTATTCATAAAAAAATGAACTTTATCCGAAAAATACCAAAAATTCACACAAAGTAAATTTTGATGTCCCAATCATAAATAATAATTTTATTTTGACAAACATAGCTTATAAAACTGTCAAAAGATAGATTTAAAAAGGGTTTTCCATCAAAAGGCAGTAAAACAATCTTTTAAGAATATTAGTGTATTCCATGCTTAAGATTGGATTTATTTTCATTTTAAGCCTCTAAAACACTATACAATTCATTAGTAGACATAGATAAAAATATCTATTATTCATTACTTACTTGGGATGTTACATCCTTCCCCCCTTTAGAAAATTACGTCCCCGCAATTTATTTACTTATCAAAATAAATGGGGGTATTTGTCCCTCATAGCATTTTCAGATTCCCACGTTGCCTATTCAATCACATGGTTTTTCCACAAAACCTTTACCTGATGAATCACCTTATTCCGTAACACCTGCTCCCTGTGGTCAAGAATCTGGACCGGTTGTTCCTCATAAGATAGGTTCTCTTTCAGCTGAACTACCTCTGGACTCAAAACATGAGATGGATCTGGCATGTACTTTCTCAACATCGAAACGTGAAAAACATTGTGTACCTGAGATAAACTCGGAGTTAAAGCCACTTGGTAAGCAACTGATCCAACTCTCTCCAGAATTTCATATGGTCCAATAAACCTTGGACTCATCTTTCCTTTCTTACCAAATCGCATCACACTTTTCCATGGTGATACTTTGAGAAAAACATGATCACCTACTTCGGAAGATAGATCCTTCCTCCGGTTATCTGCATAACTCTTCTGCCTGCTCTGAGCTGTTCTCATGTGCTTCTGAATCAGCTGAACTTTTTGTGCCATCTCTTCTACCAATTCTGGTTCCATCAACTTCCTTTCACCCACTTCATCCCAGAAAGCTGGAGTTCGACACCTCTTCCCATATGATGCCTGAAATGGTGCCATCTGTATACTGGAATGAAAACTGTTATTATATGAAAATTCAACCAAATAAATATGTTGGTCCTAACTTCACTTATAATCCATCGAACAAGCTCGTAGCATATCCTCCAAGGTCTGAATTGTTCGTTCTGACTTACCATCTGATTGAGGATGAAAATCTGTACTAAAATTTAATTCAGTACCCAACGACTTCTGAAGGCCGTTCCAAAAGTTAGAAGTGAACCAGGGATCACGGTCAGATACAATGGAGAGAGGAACTCCATGTAACCTGACTATCTCTTTAAGATACAAACGGGAAAGTTAATCAAGAGAGAAAGTTTCTCGTATAGCAAGGAAATGAGCAGACTTGGTCAAGCGATCAACAATAACCCAGATTGCATTATTACCTCAAGATGTCTTCGGTAATCCCACAACAAAGTCCATGGATATATTCTCCCATTTCCACTCTGGCACTGGTAAAGGCTGAAGCATCCCTTTCGGTAACTGCCACTCTGCTTTAACCTGTTGACATGTCAAATACTTCACAGTAAAATCAGCAATATCTCTTTTCATTCCATTCCACCAGTAATACTCCCGCAGATCTCTGTACATCTTAGTACTGCCAGGATGAACTAAAAATAGAGAACAATGAGATTCACATAACAAATATCTCTTCAACTGTGAATCACAAGGCACACACAATCTCTTCCCAAATCTCAAAACACAATCATTATCAATGTTGAATTCAGGCAACTTACCTTTCTGAACCGGCTCTACCTTTTTCTGCAACTCACTGTCTTGCTTCTATGCTTGCTTGATTCTGCCTGATAGAGAAGATCTCACTGATACCTGAAACAAAACAGAAGGACTTCTTGCACCAACAACTTCTATTCCAAAGTTCATAAAATCCTTAACCAAAGGATCACGTTCCAAACACAACATTTCTAATGAAGCATTACTTTTTCGACTCAAAGCATCAGCCACTTTATTTGCTTTTCCCAGATGGTAATGAATTGTACAATCATAATCCTTGATTAATTATAGCCATCTCCTCTGTCTCATGTTTAACTCTTTCTGAGTGAATATATACTTTAAACTTTTGTGATCAGTATATATTCCACACATTACTCCATACAAATGATGCCTCCAAATTTTTAAAGAAAAAACAACAGCAGCTAATTCCAAATCATGTGTAGGGTAATTTACCTCATGAGTTTTCAACTGTCGTGAAGCATAAGAAATTACCTGATCATTCTACATTAGGACGCAACCAAGTCCTTTCAATGAAGCATCACTGTATATAGCAAACACACCATTCCTGGAAGGTTTTGCCAAAACTAGAGCATTCGCCAATCTTCTTTTCAATTCCTGAAAACAATCATCACATTCTTTTGTCTAGATAAACTTAACACCCTTCCGAGTTAGCTTAGTCATTGGAGTAGATAACCGTGAAAATTTTCTAAAAAACCTTCGGTAATAGCCTGCCAAACCAAGGAAGCTACGAATCTTAGTTATATTTTTGGGTCTTGGCCAGTCTTCAACAACTTTTGTTTTTGTAGGATCAACAGTTATCCCATCTTTAGAAATAATATGACCAAGGAAATAAATTTGTTGAAACCAAAACTCACACTTTCTGAATTTCCCATACAATTTCTTTTCATTTAAGGTTTGCAAGATAACCCTTAAATGTCTTTCATGATCCTCTTTACTTTTATAAAATACCAAAATATCATCAATGAAAACCACCACAAACTTATCCAATAACTCATGGAAAATTCTATTCATTAAGTCCATGAATACAGTAGGTGCATTGGTTAGCCTAAATGGCATTACTACAAATTCATAATGGCCATATCTCGTATGGAACGCGGTCTTCGGAATATCTGCCTCTTTTACCTTCAGCTGATGGTACCCCGATCTGAAGTCAATCTTTGAAAAAAACTGTGCTCCCTGGAGCTGATCAAACAAATCATCGATATGAGGAAAAGGATATTTGTTCTTAATAGTGATATTATTCAAGGCTCTATAATCAATGCAAAGTCTCATAGAACCATCTTTCTTTTTAAAAAATAAAACAGGAGCACCCCATGGTGATGTGCTAGGTTGAATGAAACATTTCTCCAATAAATCTTGCAATTGATCCTTCAACTCTAAAATTTCAATTTGAGCCATTCGATAAGGAGGTTTTGAAATTGGCTTATCATCAGGAACTAAGTCAACAGTAAACTCAACTTCCTGATCTGGTATTATTACAGGAAACTCATCAGGAAAAACATCAGGATACTCATTTACCACTGGCACATCATTAATCTGAACAGTTCCTTTATTTTCAATGATGTGTGCAAGGTAACATTCATTTCCATCTTTTACAAGTTTCTCGGCCTCTTGATAAGTTATCAACAGTAAGGGTTCATTCTTGTACACAAATTGAAAGTATTTATGAAAAGAAACTTCTTTAGCTCTACAGTCAATCTTAGCATGGTAAATAGAGATCCAATCCATACCCAGGATAACATCAAACTCTACTAGAGTTAGAACAATAAGGTTTGCAAGTAGGTTCTTTCCACAGATAAGGATAGGAAGATTCTTATAAATTCTTTTTGCCTCAACATTTCCCCCAGGTGTTTTTACCACAAGTTCAGGAGTCACTTCTTGAGATGGTATTCCCATTTTACTAGAAAAGTTTTTAGAGATGAAAGAATGTGTAGACCCCGAATCAAACAACACACTGGCATAATCTGAAAAAACAAACAAAGTACCTGATACAACTTCATTTGATGGCCCGATGTCTACCGAAGTAGTTACAAAGGATTTCACCACCCTTTTCTGCTTGTAGTCTAACTGCTTCCCATCACTCAAGCTCTTTTTCGGACACTCGTTTGCATAGTGACCCATCTCGTTGCACTTATAAAAATTCACTAACTGTAAATCAAATTTGGTCTTACCTTCACCTTGATCCTTTTCAGTGCAATCACGAGCCTTATGTCCCATCTTACCACATCGGTAGCACTTTCTAGAATTCAGAAGACATTCCCCAGTATGCCTTTTTCCACATTTATCACAAACTGGAAACATAGTTTTCTTACCATCAGACTTTTTTGAAGAACAGTTACCTTTCTCCTGCCACCTCGGTCCCTTCTTCTGTTGGTTGTTATAGAAAACTTGATCATCGGAAAACTCCATTTCCACCTTCTCAGCACATCGAGCAAGCTTTTCATAACTTTTAAACTCACAAGAAGCTAATGCCCTTCTATATTTTGGCTTTAATCCTGAGTAAAAATGATTGATTTTACTATCAAGGTCTCGGATAAAATTTGGAGCATACCTTTCCAAACGAGTGAACCTTTATTCATAGGTAGCCACTGAGTCTTCCTCTTGCCTCAATTCCAAGAATTGATTTTCCATCCTAAGTTGAACAGACTTAGGAAAATACTTCTCAAGAAACATACCTTTGAATTCCTCCCAGTCGAGAGCATCAATCTCATCAGCGTCCCTGATATTTTTAACCATCGACCACCACTGATCTGCCTCACCCTCCAAACGGTAAATAGCAAGACTAACCTTTTGATTGTCTGAACACCCCATGACATCAAAAATCTTCTCCAGTGCTTTAATCCACCCTTCAGCTAACACAGGGTCAGATGATCCTCTGAATGATGGGGGATGTTGCCTCATGAAATGTTCCACCACTGACATATTCCTCTGCGGTTGATCTGGCTGATCTCGTGCATGGATACCACCACCATTTATATCCTGAGTCAACTGTGTCATCACTGCAACAAACTATTCAGTTCCAATTCCGACCATCTCGGGATGCTGATTCGGAAATTTATTTCCTTCTGGATGCCTTCCTAACACTGCTTCCCTGTTTCCTCTACCGAAAACCATTCTGAACAAACATGTCTTAGATGAAGCAACATGGTAATCTTCAAATGCTATATCATTTCAATTTGACCATAAAAAAAATATTTTTGGATAATCATTTAATATAATTCTAACTCCTAAAGTTATCTAAACCGACCTTTGATACCAACTATAAGGCCCCATCCTTAAACCTTACTTAATCTTGAGTTATTACAAGATTACGCATTGAGGATCTTTTCGGGATTAGAGTTTTAGAGAATTAGATCATTAAACTTTCATTACATTCCATATATAAACAAAGTGGTTACATAAAGATAGTATTATTCATTCCCATTAATGGAAACATATTTAAGATAAAACATGGATTCTTTCTTGACACTTCCTTGAAACTATCATCACATCATGTACCTTTCCCTTGACCTATGAAAATCATTTCAAAAAAACTTGGGATGAGCATAAAAAGCTCAGTATGGGTTATAAAAACATGGAAAGGAAACATGGGTACATATATACATAAGAATGAAATCATACTTTACCCATAAAACATAAGAACTTTAACATACCTCATCAAATCATGAGTAAATCATAGAAATCATAAGACATAAAGGTAACTTGAGGCATTCATAACATTCTTACGTAGGGAGTAACCCTCTTGGTTACGTTTGGAATACCCATCACAGTATATTCCCTAAATCTCTTCGGAGAAACCTTAACGTTTCACTCCTTCGCGTTACCCAATGCATTGGAGAGCTATATCGAGCTCACCCGCCCTTAGTTTATCACGGAACCACCCGTCTTCATAATAATTCCCAAGAACCTCAACATAATCATATCACATAAAACATGCATAAAGGAAACATAACATTTCCACCTTTCAATCACAAGATATCAATACAACACATTGATATAAAAACATTATGAAAACCATTTTCGATACCAAAATAAAAGAAAAGTAAAACATGGTATTTATTTTTTTCTTTGAAAAAGAAGGTATGGCTTGTAGAGGAAGCCGAAACTCAAATAACGGTCACGACGGCGGAGAAGTCGTTGTCACCGCATACATACGACAAAAACATTCCCTTTTGTCTTTTAGTAAACGCTTTGTATAAAAAATATTCCTTTTGAATAAACGTAAAAGTCAAAGGGGTTTATACATCGTATAAAATAAGGTTGTGTATAAAACAAAATATGCCTCAATGAAAGGATATTGAGACGAAGTCGCATACCTCGTATCCAACTTGACCCGACCGTTCTTTAATCTCCTGAATAATAAACTTGAGTTAATCTCTAATTGCTTAAGAACCTTTTTCAAGTTCATTATTACTTTTATACCATGTTATGAACATCATGTAATCATTTAAGTTAATAATGTTCATCTTGTCGGTATTTGGTTCTTAAGTCAAAAATAGACTTCTTACACTTACATGTTGTTAATTTGGTCAAATGTTCGTTATATCCAGACTGATATTAATGATTTGGATAACATATATATCATATATATTCATCATATACATGTATTTATAATATTACATCACATTCAGAGGTAATAAATGAAATGCACCGTTCATGGAGAGGGTAAGCCGTACGTACGCATGAACGCTACTTCCATTTCTATTTCGTACATTCTGGAATGGAATCATAATGATATAAGAGTATATTATAATTCCAGTATAATAACATATATAATATCATTAAATTTATCCTTTACACATCCCACATATGGTATTAACGAATCAAATCACTTTCAGGGGGCGGTAGTCCGCACTTCCTAAAATGAAGATATCGTGTTTACCCATAATGGAAACAATAATGGTATGCCATAAATGAAGAATACATAAGCTTAAGGAAATAATAAACATCTTATATATCATATATAAAAATAGTGACATCACAATGGCCACCTTTGAAGGTGTTAAATGAGTATTGAACAATCATCGTTTCGGGAGGGAGAATTTCACCATCCACGGAAACAGTAGGTTCTTTAACCATTTGATGTAGTTGTGTGAGAGTGTAGCTCGAATAAATCTTATAACAACATCCTAGTATATTTAAGATACTGTTGTTGTTACAAAAGAAGTAAATAAAAAGAGTTTAGGGGGTTGGAGAAGCAAAATATAACAAATGAACATAAGAGAATGAATTACCTTTAAAAGTGTAACTCCTTTTGATTTGAGCCTAAAGGCTTCCTTTGAAAGGATTCTGCCCAAAGGGAATCCTATAGGATGAGGATAGGGATGTGGAGAGAGTAAATGGGCAGGTTTTGGCCAAGCCAAAGGCTTGAGGAGTGTGTGAAATGAGGTATAGGTGGGGCCTTTTATAAGAGGAGAGGAGGGGCACTTTTGGAAACCATGAAACTATTATTTTATTTGAAAATGTGTTTCGGTTTTAAAAGGTCCCAAATTGATATAATTCTTGGATAAGGTGATAAGGGTTTGAAATCCACCCATCCAATAAGTTTTTGAAATGTGTAGTTCATAGAATTTACATTATCTTTCTATTTTATTTAAATCGTCAAATAATGATGTCATCGCTGCATCATTATTATGTCATAAATAATTTAATTTATTTAATGTATAAAAATTATAAAACAAATTCTATGATGTAGGAAATCGTTTTATCTTTCCAATTAATATTTATAGACAAAAATATGATTATTATAACCCCTTCTAAAATTGTTTTAGTAAAACAATTTATGTTAGTGTCATTTTCACCTTTATTTAAAAAAAGCCTTAAAATCATTATCTCACCCAAGTGGCTTCATGGGGTCCCCTAAATCGACCCATGGGTTGTCTGGGTCGGCCATGACTCACCCAATAGGTGTAGGACAAGTGTCATGGTGTTTTCACATTTTTATAATATCATTTTTACCTTAAATTACACTAATTACCTCTAATCGCGATTAATGAAAAAAAGTTACTATTCATCAAAAAAATTATTTTCATCCCATTGAACCACATTTTACATACTAATGACAACCATGTATGTCGGATTTTCAAAATTCAATACACATTAGTGGTAAACTTTCATTTAACTGAAAAATCAGTTTGCTTGATTACCACTTAGTGGTTTCACTATTCATCAAAAATTGGAGTTTTTCAGAAAATTACCAAAAATTCACTCTAAGCTATATTCGATATTCCAAATTCAAAAATGATGTTTATATTACCTAATTCATAGAATATTAGTATAATTAATTAATTTAATAATTAACTCCCGCTGTCAAAACAAATAGCGTGTTTTTAAGAAACAATATATATCAAAAGATTGATATTTGTTTATGTCGAATTTCAAAGTGAAATTAATTCCAAAGTCCACCATTGAATCAAATGGTAAAAATATTTTATGGTTTCACTTCAAAACCAATTCAAAAGATAATCTAATCATACAAATAAATTAGATTAAAAGAGTTTTAGAATTAAAATACAACATTTTTCACTTATTCATAAAAAAATGAACTTTATCCGAAAAATACCAAAAATTCACACAAAGTAAATTTTGATGTCCCAATCATAAATAATAATTTTATTTTGACAAACATAGCTTATAAAATTGTCAAAAGATAGATTTAAAAAGGGTTTTCCATCAAAAGGCAGTAAAACAATCTTTTAAGAATATTAGTTAATTCCATGCTTAAGATTGGATTTATTTTCATTTTAAGCCTCTAAAACACTATCCAATTCATTAATAGACATAGATAAAAATATCTATTATTCATTACTTACTTGGGATGTTACATCATCAATATATGAAGCACAGAAATTAGTACACTCATCTATTAAATATCCCTTGGAAATTGATGCTTCTGGACGAGCTTTGTTGTGCACATAGCGTTTCAATGTATTTAAGTATCGCTCTATTGGATACATCCACCTGAATTGCATGGGACCGCCAGCAATGACTTCACCAATTAAATGCACGGTCAAGTGAACCATCACATCAAAAAAAGATGGCGGAAAGTGTTTTTCTAGGTGACATAGTGCAAGTACAATCTTATCCTGTAGCTTTTTCAAATCACTCATGCAATGATTCCTAGAACAGAGCTGTCTGAAAAAATTAGAAACTCCAATCAACGGCTCAACAACCTGGGAAGGTAAAAAATCACAAATTGCTATAGGAATTAACTGTTGAAGCAGAATATGATTATCGTGACTTTTCAAACCATGTAATGTCATGCTCATCATATTCACGTGCTTCGAAATGTTAGAGCAATAACCAGATGGCACCTTAATAGTCTTCAAAATTGATAGAAATGTTTGTTTCTCTTTTTTACTCATTGTGTACTGTGCAGCAGACATGTATTCCTGATTACCTTCAACCAGCTATAAATGTAAAGGTTTTCTCAATCCCATTTCTTGCAAATCACTTCGAGAATTATCACTGTCCTTTGATTTCCCCTTGACGCCTAAAATAGTGCACAAAATATTATCACATACATTTTTTCAATGTGAATCACATCTAAATTATGCCTTAAAATAATATATTTCCAATAAGGCATTTCAAAAAAAATAATTCTGTTCTTCCAATTATGACATCGCTATCTATTTGTAGCAGGAATATAAGGCAATGCAGGAACCAATAAATCTTGAAAATCATACATTGTACGGATGTTTTCTTCATCAAGTTGTGCACAAATTTCAACCCCAGACAGTATTAGTGGTGATGGGTCAAACTCTCTATTCCCATCAGACGATACACAGTCTTTTCTGAACCTGTGAAATATAGGAACAAAGCGTATGTGACCAAGATATGCCCACTTTATACAGTGCATAAGCCATATAGATTTCTTACTCTTATTACGACAAGGGCAAGAAAATTCTCCTTTTGTACTCTAACCTGATAAGTTATGATATGCTGGGAAATCATTAATTGTCCATAACAAAGCGGCATGAAGTCTAAACATTTCATTTGATGCCGAGTCAAAATTCATTACACCATCGGCCCAAAATTCTTGCAGGTCATCAATCAAAGGTTGCATATAAACATCGATTTTATCACCAGGTCCTCTCGGTCCATCAATTATAATTGACAGTAACAAAAAAGGTTGCTTCATACATACCCATGGGGGAATGTTGTATGGAACCAACACCACTGGCCATGTACTATGTGTCGCACCAACCATGGACCTAAATGGGTTAAAACCATCTGTTGCCAAACCCAGTCAAATATTACGATCATCTCAGTAAAAGTCTGGGTGTCTTTGATCAAACTCATTCCATGCCAAAGAATCTTCCGGGTGAGTTAATTTATCAACCTCTTTCTTTCTCTCTGAATGTCAAGTCATCAATTTAGAAATTTTAGTGGACAAGAAGAATCTCTTCAGTCTCAGTTTCAATGGGAAATAACGCATCTGTTTAGCGGCAACTTGTTTCCCTTGATTCAAGACTCTCCCAGGAAGAATCTGACTACCTTGATTAATCTCATTGGTCTTCCACCTAGATGTATAGCAAAAAGTACATTTATTTAATTGTGCATTCTCTTTTCTGAACAACATACAATTATTACGACATGCATCAGTTGTATCATATGTAAAACCAAGATCATCTATTAACTTGCGAGCTTGATAGAATGACTCTGGAATCTTCGCTCCAGAAGGGAGTACCTTCTTCAATAATACCAATAACATGTCGAATGAGGTGTCTGACCACTGGTTCAAGGCCTTCAGGTGTAACAATTCAATGATGAACGACAGTTTACTAAATTTAGTGCATCTAGGATATAATTCAGTACGCGCATCGTCATGAATTTCAAAAAAAAAATCAATGCTTCTCCATCTGCAGAAGAACGAGGATTACTCAATCCAATGTCATCATTTACGACATTACTGTCTTCAGATTGAAACAGAAGAATCATATCATTTAGCATTATGTTCATCAGATCAAATTTTCTCTAATCAACATTCATATGAATATTTTCTAAGCGATGACATGAAACAGAATCTTCTCCATGACACGTCCATGTCTTATAGTTTTTCAAAAACCCATTCAAAAACAAATGTTCTCTAACACTATCTCATTTGAAGAGTTATCTATTTGCACATTTTCTGCATGGACAACTAATCATATCGCTTGGAAATTTGTTGGTGAAATCCATAAATCGCTTAATCCCCTCATAATATTCAGCTAAAAATCTATCTTGCATATCAATCCAACTCCTATCCATATCTGTATTTAATAGAAATCAAAAGTGAAATATCTTATTTAAATTCTAAAAAAACACATATCATTAAAATTTAAAAACAAAATTTGGATAAAAAACATTACCTGCGGAGGACTCAACCGCGGGTAACGGGGTCTGACTCGATTGCGGATCCATGACGGCGCAGTGACTTGACGACAGAGGTTCGACGACCGGACTCAAAAGGAGAGGAACCGTTGGACGAAGCGTGGAGGGTTCTATAGGCCGGGGCACAATGGACCAGAAGGGTCCAACGGGGGCAGGAGGACTTGCCGGAGGGATGCAATGGGGCCACGAGGGGACGGCGACGGCGGGGCTATCCAAAGGTGCATCGTAGGCATGGGTGGGGGTTGCCGGGTCGCGGGGGTGTCGGGGTCACAGGGGCGCAGCGCAGAGGCAAGGCGGTGGGGGTCGCCAGGGTGCAGCGCGGGCAGGGGGTGTCATGGTCACAGGGGCGCAGCGTGGAGGCAAGGTAGTGGGGGTTACCGGGGTTGCCGGTGGCGCAGCACGGAGGCAAGGTGGTGGGGATCGTCGGGGGTCGGGGTCTCCGGGGGTTGCTGAGGTCTCCGGGAGGTCGGGGGTCGGGGTCGACGGGGGTCGGGGTTGCCGACAGGGTCGGGGGTTGGGGAGGGGTCGTCGGGGTTGGGGAGGGTCACCAGGGGTCATGGAGGGGTCACCGGGGGTCGGCCTCGCCGGGGGTCGGGGTCGAGGGGTTGGGGTCGCGGGGGTCGGGGTTGTGGGGTCATGGAAGGGGGGTCACGGGGTCGGGGAGGGGAGGGAGGGGAAAATAGGGTATTTTTAGGAAGTAAAGTGCAGCGGCCTCCATTTGGCGGCCGCTGTTGATAGTATTAGCGGCCGCCAAATGGCGGCCGCTATAGGTGCCCCGCCTCGAAAACCAAAAATTATAGTAGTGCTTATTGGTTGAGTCATTAATGACCATGGGAATCTTTGGGTCAATTTTGGGACCCCATTGAGCCACTTGGGAGTGATAATGACAATTTAGATAAATTAATTTAATGCAAAGTCAAAATTGACATTAACAAAAATCTTTTAGTAATTAATAATTATATGGTGTTATATAAGTCATATTTTTAACTATAAATACTCATTGGAAAGATAAGAGGATTTCCTACATGATAGTATTTTTTATAATTTTTAAACATTAAATAATTTTAATTATTTATGACAGAATAATGATGTAGTATGTACCTCATTAATAAATGATTTAAATAAATAAGCTTATAATGATTAAAATATTATCCAAAACCTGTCCAATTCCTATTGTATGATTATATTTCTACTATGAGCCATCTTATCTTTGACTATAATGATTTTTGGACCATTAGAAACCGAATATCATTATATAATAAAATAATGTTTTCACACTTTCCTAAAGAGCCCCTCCTCCCCCTTATAAATGGAGACCACTTCTAACCAATTCCTCACCCCTCTCAAGCCATTTGGATTGTCCAAACTCTAACCAATTAAGCTCCCTACATACCTATCCTCCTCCTAAAATCCTTTCCTTAGGTATAAGGAACTTCAAGAAGTCCTTTGGTTCAAACCAAAGGGAGTTACCCAAATTAAAGGTAATGATTTCTCTTAATTTGTTTTCTTTTATTTTACTTCTCCAACCCCTAAACTCTTTTTTTTCCTTTATTTTGTAAAAACACCATTATCCTCAATATAATAGCATGTTATTATGGAAAATATTAGAACTACACTTACACACACCTCCATCTAATGGATGAAGAACATAATGTTTCTATGGATGGAAAATTGACGCCTCACGAAACGATGATTGTTCAAATATCTCCAACCACCTCTCATGGTGGCCATTATGATGGAACTGTATTTATATATGATATATATTATTTTCATGTTTTATTTATGATTCCGTATTTTCCATTTATAGAACGACTTTATGGTTTCCATAATGGGTAAATATGATAATCTCATTTGAGGACGTGCGGACTACCGCCTCGTCAAAGTGATGTGACTCGTTAATGCCTTATGTGGGATGTATAAAGGATAGAGTTAAGGATATTATATATGATATTATACTGGAATTATAATATACCTATGTATCATTATGTTTTAATTCCATTAAAATAATAAATAGAAATGAAAGTAGCATTCATGCGTACGTACGACTTACCGTCTCCATGAACGGTGCATTTCATTTCTTACCTCCAAATGTTATGTAATATTATAAATACATGTATATAATGAATTTATATGATATATATGATATCTAAATTATGAACACAATTCTGGATATAATGGACTATTGACCACCTGGACAACTTGTAAATATAAGGTGTTCATTTTTTTTACTCAAGTATTAACTTAAATGATTACATAATGTTTATAAAAAGGTAACAAGTAATATAAAAGGAATAATAAACTTTAAAAAAAGGTTCTTAAGCAAGTATAAATTAATATTAGTTTATTATTCAGGAGATTAAAGAACGAACGGGTCATGTCGGACAACGAGGTAAGGGATTTCTTATCTCACTTTTAATTCCGTGAGATTTCCATTGTTCACCACTTATTTATTGCATGTGGGGTATTATATACTGCCATTTGATATATATTATCATGATTATCTGTATATTCATGGTATTCTATGATTCATTTGGTGGTTATTAACTTTTTTTCTTACGACTTGATTGATTACAACGTGGTAAAGGGTTTCATCTCACTTTTTATTCCTATGAGATTCATGCTATATTTTCCACTATTTCCTTTTGTGTGGTGTATGTACTTCCCATGATTCTACTCTTTATGTAATATAATTTAATTTATAAGTATTTAAATCTTCATTGTATGATCCTTCTATCATGTGGCATATTTATTTTATGTTACCAAACCGGTAAGGGAACCTTTCACTCTCCTCTATTTAAAATACTTCTTTTTGTTATGTCTTTTAATTTACATCTTATTATGTTGGTATGTGTTCTTCTATATCCTTATTGATGTAAATTTTATGCTCAAGTGATGAGATACCATTTTATATCTCATCAACTCATTTTCTGAATTTTAAATTGATTCCATTAGGCTGTCGAAATTTTACAAGGGAGCTTCTTAACCCAATTTCAATTCTTTGTGTTAAACTTGTACTTCTTGAATATGTCATCTTATAAATATGTGTGAATGAACTTTGATTGTTTTAACCTTAATATCCTATTATATTGGGTGTATTATTATTTTTCCCACATAATTAAGTAATTGATTTATCCTTAATCAAAGGATACCATCTTTATAAGGGATTTCATCTCAATTTACTTTGCCATTGAGAATTCATTGTTGTTATGCACCAACTCACTCTTATATGGTGTATATAATGTCCTTTTTATTATTATATCATGAATACCTTTTTTCTCATAATATTATAAAGTTCTGATTAAATTTTATTCATCAATTATTTGTATTCAAGCGTTTCTCATTTTGTTAAAAAACGCTTTAACTAGAATATCATTTTAATTGTTTTAAACATTCATTCTTCTAAATATTTATCATTAATGTCCATGTTTTAAGAATAGTTTTAGGTATTTATTTATATGGACATTATTGTTTTAAAATGTTAATTCTTTTAAAATCTTCAAAGTGGTATGGGACACTTTGATTCAAAAAATTCTCTTTATTAGATGGTTTTGAAAATGGTTTGATAAAGCATTGATTTTATCAATATCTTGAAATGATATATTGTGATTGAAAATGAAATGTTAATAGTGAAATGTTTATATTTTCAATATTTTATGTGCTATGATTTTATAATGGTACTTGGACATTTGACCGGTGGTTATGTGATTAATCAAATGAAGGGTGGTGCCGTGAATACCAGGACGGGTCGTTACGTTATAACCTCCAATGCATTGGGTATTTAAGTCGGCCGTATGACTATTCCATTTAGTGATATGTGTGGAAGTAGACCGTATGGTTATTCCATTTAAGTATTTTTATTTCCCAAATTACCTTTATATGTTATGTGTTCTTTATTTTGGTTTTTTGGTAATCTTTTGGTTACAAAAATAGTAACTACTGATCTTTTATTCAGTGAATAGTATTTACTACTTCATAAAGGTGAAAAGTATTACTTATGTTAAAGTATTCATGGTTTACTTGTTTTTTTTTTGAAAAAACTAACAGTTTTACTTCTTTATATCCCTTACTAAGCTTTTTATGCTCATCCCATTTTTTTGAAATATTTTTCACAGGACATAATGTGGAATCGGGTCAAAGATGGGATTAAGGAAAAGTCATGCTGTCTAAAACCTAGAACTAGACATGACTCTTTTTTTCTAGAGTTTTTTTTATTTTTATAAAAAAACAGTGGAAATTTTGTAGAGGTGTCTACTTTGTAATCTTTTGAGATGTAATAGTTATGTCCTAATTCTCTAAAACTCTAAACCTGAAAAGATCCTCAATATGAATTATTAAATTAATTCTATATTATGTAGTGTTTAAGGATGAGTCCTTACAATTGGTATCAGAGGTCGGTTTAGATAACTTTAGAGGTTAGGGTATTCTTTAAGCATAAGTGACATTACCATAATGGTTAGGATTTCAGAAAGATTCATAGTTATTTTAGATAACGTGAATGAGTTTAAGATAACATGAATAAGTATATCTTAGTGTTTACCCTCCTCATAAAATATTATATGATGATTTTACTGATATACTCACACTGACATTTTTGGTTTTAGTAAATGGATGGATCTATCAGGCACTAAAGTAACAGCGGATGTGAAGAAAACTTTGATGGTTGTCTGAACGAGCAACTGAATGATATGGGTGCTACAATGAGAACACTTGTGGTTATTCTCAACCAACTATCTGGAGTCATGATTGACCACCTGAACCTTAGTGACCTTAATAAGGCATCATATATGAGATAAACAAATCCCTACTGAACATTGGGTAATAATCATAAAGGTATGTGTGTTCAAAAACCTATGTGTCAAAGATGTCGAAAGAAACACCTAGTTAAATGTTTCAAAGGGATAGAAAGATGCTATAGATATGGAAATGAAGGTCATAAAGAAAGAATATTCCATGGAAAAAAACCATCTAGTTGACTCTAAGATAGGGAAAGAAGTCCTTTCCGAGGGATCAATTGAATGTTTTAAATGTGGTGTTCATGGTCATTATGCAAACACATGTCCTATGAAGAAGTTTCTGGAATGGGATCACCAAGATCATACAAATATTGTTTTACCAATACCTAATTCCATTCTGATTGAGGATGAATAAACTGACAATGACCAATGAAAGGTATGGATTATTTCTTAACATATGTTTTCCTATTATTGAAATCTTAGGATATGATTCATGATTTTGTTTGTAGGAATGAATTATTTCAGAATAAGTTTGAAAGGAATGGTTAATGGATCAGGAAGAATTTTGAATGAGTAAGAAGTCAACATATAAGGGATTAAAGAGTATGGTAGAATTTAGGATGGTGAAATGCTTAAAAGTATTAAGGCTCTGCTGATTATGGGATTACATTAGAAGACTTTTTATAGTATTTGTAACCCTGATGTTTGATATATGAAAATTTTATTCAAGGAATAATTATCTTCTATTTTGTGGATATAGTTATAAAGAACAATTTGGGGTTATATGATCCTTGAATTTGAGGCAATTAAAGTTTAATACTTTTTGGGATGAAAAACGAAAGTTATTAGATAAAATTTGTGGTTAAAATATTTTATGGTTATTTTTTATGACTTTAACTTTTTTTGAAATGTTATAAAATTATATAGTTTTTGAAAAATTATAACATGCAGACCATGTGACAACCCGTCTCATCGGACAAAGCTGCGGGAATCGAACCCACAACCAAAGTGCGACTGGTATTTATTGAATACCACTGGACTACATGAATTCCCTGGTTAGTATGAGTTATTCTTTTTAGTTAGATGATCTTATGAATCAAGAATAAGTTGATTTTGGGTTATCTATGGAAATGATTAACCTATCATGGAGGATATGTGATTAGGTTAATTACTTTTCGATATAAGACTTTAAGGGTAACTGATTTTATTTGGAGATAAATGTTAAGATTTATCTTCGAAGACTATGTGATTAAATCCTTTGGAGATTTGGGTTTCAATCTTAGTTTGGATTACTTTGTAGAATTTTAAGGATAACTGTTTATTGAATGGTCATTAATGAACTTTTTATTTTTGTTGGACAAATTTTGGAGATTAAGAGTAGTATTTCTTTTCATAAAGGATTATCCTTTTGGTGATTATCTGATCTTGTACTAATAATTTTGGTTTTATTTGATGTCTAAATATAAGGGAAATAGATAGTTCTCCTTTTTTTTATTTGATTCTCTGGAAGATGATTCTTGTGCTTTTGATGTGACCAAGTCTTTTTGAATGCTCATCGTTTAGAGAAATGACTAGTTTTGGTAGAAACTTATTAAAAGATGAAACTCTACTTGAAGGTAAGTATATTTTATTATGTTTTTATTCTATGTAGAAGATTAATTCCTCAAAATTATTAAAAATAAAGTAAAACAAAAAAAAATTTGGTTTATGTTTCCTACTGGGTAATCAAAGACCATTTACACACATCATAAGTTTTTTATTTTCTTGTGGTTAACTTTCTCCTAATCATGTTTCCTATCACTCTCCATCAGAACTTGACCCTTTGTTTTCTCCTCCATATCCATGTTTTCATGGAATCTTAGTATGTGTTAACTCGGGTGACCATTGTACTTCTCTTTCTTTCTTTTAAAGTGATAGTTTTACTAACTCTTTTTTCGATATGGGACTTTCAATAAAGTTTCTGAGCCCAAATTTTAAAATTGCAAGGATGAAATTCCCAAAAGGGGGGAAGGATGTAATAACCCAGGTAAATGAAGACTATGAATTTTTCATATTTATTAATTTTTTAATTAAATATTAATTTTACTTTAAAAGGGTTACTATGTTTGACAGCGTACTCGATACGCCACAATGGGTTTCTTTGAAATCTTACGTTGCACACTAATAATATATTATTACTTTAAATGGTAGTTAACTCCAAGCCATTGTATTGGAAGAAATGAAAAAAACTAACTACAATATGATTATACATGATTGTTAAATGTATTTACAATATCCAATAAAAATTTAGAGGCTTAAAATATGAATGAATCTAATTTTAAGCATAATTTACATTTAAAGGCCGATTTACCGCCTTTTAATGGAGAACCCTTTTTAAATCTAGTTTTGGTCACTTTAATACATTCTATATGGCCAAATAAAATCATTCTTTAGAATGGGGACATCAAAATTTACTTTGGGTAAATTTTTGGAATTTTTCTGATAAAGTTCATTTTTTAATGAATGGTGAAAATATTGTATTTTAATTCAAAACTATGTTTTAATATAATTTATTTATATTATTATATTATCTTTTTAATTGGTTTTAAAGTGTAATTAGAATTTATTTTTACCATTTAATCTAATTTTGGTCATTGGAACTAATTTCACTTTGAAATTGGACATAAACAAGTATCAATCTTTTGATAGTTATTGTTTCTTAAAAACACGCTATTTGTTTTGATAACGGGAATAAATTTTTAAAATTAATTAATGCCACTTATATGTTTTGAATTTTTCAAAATAGACATCATTTTTTAATTTGGAATACCAAATATAGCTTAGGCGGAATTTTTGGTATTTTTCTGAAGAACTTCAATTTTTGATGAATAGTGAAACCACTTAATGATAGTTAAAAAATCTGAATTTTTCATCTAAAAGAAATGTTACCACTTCTGTGAATTGAATTTCAAAAATACGACATACACGGTTGTTATCAAGAAGTAAAATGTGGTTCAATAAGATGAAAATAATTTTTGGTGAATAGTAACTTTTGACTTTTATTTATTGCGGTTAAAGGTAAATAAGGTAATTCAAGGTAGAAAGAATATTACAATAATTCAAAATTACTTTAACACTTGTCCAAACCTTAGTGGTTGAGTCATTAACGACCATGGGCATATTTGGGTCGATTTTGGGACCCCATTGAGTCACTTAGGAGTGATAATGACAATTTAGATTAATTAATTTAATGTAAAGAAAAAATTGACATTAACAAAAATCTTTTAGTAATTAATTTTTATATGGTGTTATATAAGTCATATTTTCGACTATAAATACTAATTTTAAATATAAAAATATTTCCTACATGATGGTAGTTTTTTATAATTTTTAAACATCAAATAATTTAAATTATTTATGACACAATAATGATGTAGTATTTACCTTATTAATAAATGATTTAAATAAATAAGATTATGATGATTAAACTATTATCTAAAACCTGTCCAATTCCCATTTTATGATTATATTTAGACCATGAGTCATATAATCTTCTACTATAATTATTTTCGGACCATTAGAAACCGAATATCATTATATAATAAAATAATGTTTTCACACTTTCCTAAAGAGCCCCTCCTCACTCTTATAAAAGGAGACAACTTATAACCAATTCCTCACACCTCTCAATCCATTTGGCTTATCCAAAATCTACCAAATTAAGCTCCATACATCCCTATCCTCCTCCTAGAATCCTTTCCTTAGGCAGAAGGGACTTCAATAAGTCCTTTGGTTCAAACCAAAGGGAGTTACCCAAATTAAAGGTAACGGTTTCTCTTAATTTTTTTTCTTTTATTTTACTTCTCCAACCCCTGAACTCTTTTTATTAATTTATTTTGTAAAAACACCAGTATCCTCAATATACTAGGATGTTTTTATGAGAAAAATTATAACTACACATACACACACCACCATCTAATGGATGAAGAACATAATGTTTCTGTGGATGGAAAATTAACGCCTCATGAAACGATGATTGTTCAAATATCTCCAACCGCCTCTCATGGTGGCCATTATGATGGCACTGTATTTATATATGATATATATTATTTTTATGTTTTATTTATGCTTCTGTATTTTCCATTTATATCATGACTTTATGGTTTACATAGTGGGTAAATACGATAATCTCATTTGAGGAAGTGCGGACTACCGCCCCCTCAAAGTGATGTGACTCGTTAATTCCTTATGTGGGATATATAAAGGATAGAGTTAATGATATTATATATGATATTATACTGGAATTATAATATTCATATGTATCATTATGTTTTAATTCCATTAAAATAATAAATAGAAATGAAAGTCGCGTTCATGCGTACGTACGACTTACCGTCTCCATGAACGGTGCATTTCATTTCTTACCTCCAAATGTTATGTACTATTATAAATACATGTATATACTGGATTTATATGATATATATGATATCTAAATTATGAAAACAATTCTGGATATAATGGACTATTGACCACATGTACAACTTGTAAATATAAGGTGTTCATTTTTTTTACTCAAGTACCAAATATCAACAAAATGACCATTATTAACTTAAATGATTACATAATGTTTATAAAAAGGTAATAAGTAATATAAAAGGAATAATAAACTTTTAAAAAATGTTCTTAAGCAAGTATAAATTAACATTAGTTTATTATTCAGGAGATTAAAGAACGAATGGGTCAAGTCGGACAACGAGGTCAGGGATTTTTTATCTCACTTTTAATTCCGTGAGATTTCCATTGTTCGCCACTTATTTATTGCATGTGGTGTATTGTATACTTCCATTTGATATATATTATCATTATTATATATATATTCATGGTATTATGTGATTCATTTGGTGGTTATTAACTTTTGTTCTTATGACTTGATTGATAACAACGTGGTAAAGGGTTTCATCTCACTTTTTATTCCCGTGAGATTCATGTAATATTTTCTAATATTTACTTTTTTATGGTGTATGTACTGCCCATGATTATACTCTTTGTGTAATATACTTTCATTTATAAGTATTTACATCTTCATTGTATGATCCTTCTATCATGTGGCATATGTTTTGTAAGTTACCAAACTAATAAGGGAACCTTTCACTCTCCTCTTTTTAAAATACTTCTTTTTTTTATGTCTTTTAATTTATATCTTATTATCTTGGTATGTGATCTTCTATATCCTTATTGATGTAAATTTTATGCTCAAGTGATGAGATACCATTTTCTCTCTCATCAACTCATTTTCATAATTTTAAAGTGATGTTGTTAGGCTGTCGAATTTTTGCTAGGGAGCTTCTTAACCCAATTTCAATTCTTTGGGTTAAACTCGTACTTCTTGAATATGTCATCTTATAAATATGTGTGAATGAACTATGACTGTTTTAAACATAATATCCTCTTATATTGGGTGTATTATTATTTGTCACACATAATTATGTAATTGATTTATCCTTAATCAAATGATACCATCATTATAAGGGATTTCATCTCAATTTACTTTTCCATTGAGAATTCAATGTTGTTATGCACCAAATCACTCTTATATGGTGTATATAATGTCCTTTTTCATATTATATCATGAATCCCTTTGTTATCATGATATTATAAAGTTCTGATTAAATTTTATTCCTCAATTATTTGTATTCAAGTGTTTCTCATTTTGTTAAAAAAAACTCTTCAACTAAAATATCGTTTTAACTGTTTTAAAGATATATTCTTCTAAATATTTATCATTAATGTCCATGTTTTAAAAATGGTTTTAATGATTTATTTATATGTACATTATTGTTTTAAAATGTTAATTCCTTTAAAATCTTCAATGTGGTATGGGACACTTTGATTCAAAAAAATATCTTTATTAAATGGTTTTTAAAATGGTTTGATAAAGCATTGATTTTTTCAATATCTTGAAATGATATATTGTGATTTCAAATGAAATGTTAATAGTGAAATGTTTATATTTGAAATATTTTATGTGCTATGATTTTATAATGGTACTTGGTCATTTGACGAGTGTTTACGTCATTAACCAAATTACGGGTGGTGTCGCGAATACCTGGATGGGTGGTTATGTTATAACCTCCAATGCATTAGATATGGAAGTCGGCCATATGGCTATTCCATTTAGTGATATGTGTGGAAGTTGACTGTACGGTTATTCCATTTAAGTATGTTTATGTCCCAAGTTACCTTTATATGTAATGTGTTCTTTATATGGGTTTTATAGTAATCTTTTGGTTACAAAAATGGTAAGTAATGATCTTTTATTTAGTGAAGAGTATTTAATACTTCATAAAGGTG
Organism: Viscum album; assembly: GCA_963277665.1. Taxonomy (NCBI): domain Eukaryota; kingdom Viridiplantae; phylum Streptophyta; class Magnoliopsida; order Santalales; family Viscaceae; genus Viscum; species Viscum album. The sequence goes on along the minus strand of OY728145.1, from coordinate 1,228,923,866 downwards.
AAAATTATTACTTGTGTTAAAGTATTCATGGTTTTCTTGTTGTTTTGAAAAAACTAACAGTTTTTCTTCTTTGTATCCCTTATTGAGATTTTTATGCTCATCCCAAGTTTTTGAAATGTTTTTCACAGGACATAATGTGGAATGGGGTCAAGGATGGGATCGAGGAAAAGTCATGCTGTCTAAAACTTGGAACTACACATGACTCTTTTTTTCAAATTTTTTTTTATTTTTATAAAAAACCAATGGAAATAGTGTAGAGGTGTCTACTTTGTAATCTTTTGAGACGTAATAGTTATGTCCTAATTCTCTAAAACTCTAAACCTGAAAATATCCTCAAATGTGAATTATTCATTTAATTCAATATTATGTAATGTTTAAGGCCAGGTCCTTACACAATGACCTACTGACAAACTATTTATGATGGGGGAATATCTCATCCCAAATAGTATTTACCGCTATCGGGAATTTGTGATGGGGTGGGACCCCCCATCATAAATAACCTTTTCGGTGGCCCATTCGCGACAGGATCTATTCCCATCACAAATAACCCATCGCAAAAATGTGTTTCATATTTCAAGAACCCTGGAAGGAGTGGTGGGTGGTAGCGCCAATAGATCTGGGAGGACGTGCTTTCTACATCCATGTGAATTGATCATGACTGACAGACCAGTTGTGCTCTGGTATTGTGAGTATCAATTTTTAATTCTTTCTTGGTATGAGCTTTGTAAATTGTTGGTCCTCATTTTCCATTCTTCTTGTTGGTATGGTTATTGTACTGCTATTGTTTCATTTTATTTGAATGAAATAAAATTCATATGAGGGTGTGGGTGGTGTTCTTCCCATGCAGTAGGACCCCTAATGTTCTGAAGCATGTTAAATAACTTGTCTCTTTTTACTATTCTTCAATGTCTGTTCTGTTTTTTGTTCTTTCATTATTAACACACAACACCAATTCAATTCTTGTATATTGTAGTTGTGCATTTATCATTCTTCTACCCCTTTCAACCACCACACTTCCCCAGAAAAGAATATCCCTTGATAAATTCCCATACAGATTTCATGTGCAGGGCTCACATTGTATCTCTCATAATTCTTATAGCCGTGTACCTTCATTCTATGTGAAAAAACCACAAGCTTGGAAAAAGTATGCTTCGGCTCCATGATAACAACTATCACAAACTTTGTATTATGAATCTCATGAGATAAGTAGTATATTTTTCTGAAGCACCAAGACAAGGAACATTCCAAATGAGAAAGGGTGTCCTTAATGGAAAAGGAGTTTCTTCATGGAATCCTCCACTGAAAGATCACTGGTCTTTAGATCCTTTGTAGGAAAACATTTCTTTTGATATCTGGTTCTAACTCCGCTATTAAGAGAAGGGAGAGTGAATAAGAGAAACTATCAAGATATCGAGATTAAGAGGGTGTTATGATGTCTAACTTGAGGTGGATCACCGATAGAGAAGAATCTTATAGAGGGATTCAGGGACCCCTGGGAGAACATTGGATATGTGCACGGGCTAGAATAAAAAAAACACTACCTTACCTTTACTTGAGGAAGGAATGAAACTCAATGAATCATCCAATATTTCCTTCCAGGGAATGTAAACAACCAAAGCCTTGTATGTGTCTTCATTAAGAGTAGGTTGGAAAGAAGGGATAGCTAAATGAGGAAAAAACTCCTGGCCTATAATGCACCTGCAATAAACAAGGGCTCAGTATAGATGGGGAAGAAACAATAAAAGCAGAATGCAAGCACGGGGTTAGAGGGGGAGCTACTGCAACATACGGTTTTGGAGGTGCACCTTGCTTATGAAAAAGTGGCTAAGATCCCGAAGGGGTTTTCACTCACCAAGCTACATGTGAGCTATCCCATGAATTCCTTCTCACTAAGGTAGAGTGTCCATCAAACTTGTGAATTAAGAAAAACATCATTGTAGGGATCAGAAAAATCATATTCAACCATGAAAGGGAATCACATGCCCTAAGAAGCATGAAGTCCGAGATGGGAATAGAGAGGTTTATCTCAGCATATATACTAGAAACAAAGGCATCTAGCAACAATTGAGATCTTTAATCCACATATAATAAATACCCCATGGTATCTCCAATGGTCTTGAGGAAGAGGAGTTCTGAAAGGGAATACGATGCCCTGGTAAATAAATCCAAAAAGGACTCTTCATAGATTCTAGACCAAAATGAACCTTTGGAGACCATCTGAAGTGGTGAAAAGTCCAACTTCTATAGATCTAAGAGTGTTGAGATAGGCTTTCACAAAATCCTCCTTGGAGGAAAAAATGATGCAGAAAGATAAATGGTAAAGAGATGAGACCCAATCCCGAGATTCCAATCCCCATGATGCGATTATATTCTAAAAATATCACAATAGAGGATGGTCCTAACCAAAACAGGCCACCAGGGTCCACTGGTGAAGAAACAAGACCGCCTCAAAGGCTTCCAGTAGAAAAAAGATCGTTAGATTGTAGTAATGAACACTTATCCTATTACAATATTTACCAAATTATTTATCCATCCTTAAGGTTTTGGTGTAGCCCAATGGTATCCATATGTCTGATCTAAAATACCAATTGACTAAATGGGATCTATAGGGGATTTCACACCTCAATCTAAGACCAATCTCATTTTCCTTACTCTAGAACACGAATAGTAGCTAGTTAGTAAATTAGAACAACCCCATACACTTTTCAAACATCAAGACTATAGGAAAATCCTAAAGACCTCCTACCTCAAGCTTGAAGATGATAACTAGAATAAAAAAATGCCTTCATCTGAAATCAACCGCACACAATCACTAAAATGAAGAAAATCATATAAAAACATGGGTTTAGGGACTTTGAAGGAGATAAACCCACACACCAAGCCTCTTCCATAAAATAGATGGAAACTGATTTGAAGACTTACTGAGAGCTTCAATATTCACTAAACGACACTCTAAATCCCCATGAATCGAAGTAGAATCACACATGTAGGGGGAGAATCACTTAGTTCATCACCCTTTCTTTAGTGGGTTGAATGGGGGAGAGATTTAGGGGAGAAAGAAATAATATCAGTAGAGGAAAATGGTAATTTCATAATTTTTAAGGATTGCATAGTTTGGACGCATGGTTGGCCAAACAGTACGCTAAATATGTGGATCCCTCTATCCAAGAGGGGCCAAGATTCATAGTCTACTAGTATCACCCACATAGTTTGGAAAATTGTGTGGTGCTTGTGTACTATCCTCTATCCAAGAGGAAGCCTTGTTTTATGGTTTCCCCATCAAGGAGAATAGTTAGTACAAATTGTGAGCCAACCATGAATTGTACACTGTTTGGCCTATATTCCTCCTCCTTTCTTGTCTCAAACCCTTAATACAACCTAGAAACACCCCATAACCCAATGAAACAATTCATTATCCAATAAAAAGTAAGCTTAACCAAAAACATAACAAGGAAATTCCTCCAAAAGATGTCAAAATTTTATATTTTATTTAATAAATAAAAAATAAAATGAATTTTCAATGATGACATATTATGAAAAAACTTTACACCACATCCAGGGAAGTGACATGTGAATAATAAAATATTAAAACTCAAAAAAAGTGTCGATTTTTTAAATACTCAAAATCTATGCGATTTTTCTTGATCACTTCTAAATCATAAATTTTAATATGCACACTCAGTCATATTCTATGAATTTAGATCCATTAAAAACTCAAATTGAAAAAACACATTAGAGAACTTAATAAATAGTAGTTTGAAATGGAAAACCTATTGATGATTAAAAAATCATCTACCAATTTTCATTCAACCCAACATTGAAATCCCCATGATGAGAGGGATTCAAGTCCCTAAAATTTCATGAAACCCATAATGTATCCAGGTTACCTCTGGAGCATGTAACATTGATATGAAGTGGTCATGAATCACACTAGTAAAAAATTTAATATTATTTCCAATAAAGACACGTTATCCTTAATTAGATACTTTTATAACAATTTTTATAAACTACCACTACATGGGATCACTATAGACACTCTTAGGATGAGAGTGTGATTCTTCTATATTAAATAGAAGAAGAAGATTTAGTATTTTGGTGTAGGTGAAAATAGGTTTGAATCATGGTAAACAATCTATAATTAATTCTCCACAATGCTTTAACCATGAAGATATAATAGAATAATTAGAAATCAAATAAGTAGTTTTTTTGAATAGGATATATAATACATTAATAAGTCCTCAGAAAGATATATTTACCTTCTTAGGAAGTTATCTCACCATCATCACTCTTTCCATGTACCCATGGACAACCTCTATGAATTATTTTCTACTGCAGGATAAAAAATAGTTTACCATTTAGTTATTTAAAATTATAATAGAAAAAATGATCATGGGTTGAGATTTATTATCAATATCCATTCCATTACCTCGCAACATAATAATTATAGGAAAATAAGAGTTAATATGGGAGAAAAAAACACTAGTTCAGGGTTGGAAATAAAATCTCAAATTTTTGAGGTTGTGGGATAAGATCAATCCCATATGAACCAAAATATTATATAACTTTTTGAACAAGTTGGCTATGAAAATAATAATCAAACTCTTTGAGAACAATTTATTTAGTGTGGTATGATTGGAAAATCTAATAAATAATAGGTTTTTCAACGTAATCAAGGAAAATTTAAAGGTAATTATTGTCTATAAAACTTTTATGAAATAACTAGGTAAAGGGTTTGAAATAATTTTAAACAATAAATTTATAAAATTTAAAATTTAAAAATCCATGAAAACACTACACATTCACAGTGTAGTTGATGATTGATAATCCCTCATTATATAAATTAAAAATTGGGATCATATGATCTATTAATATATAATCATTAAGACATGTCCAATATGGTAATTTTCTTCATATCATGATGTTTTAAAGCCCTCATAAACTATCTTTATATCTTTGGTTTCGTGTTTAGATTACCCTCACGTTGGATCCAATCTATGGATTCATTATTCAGGAAATTCATTCATGGGTATTTAAGGTGTTTTTGTGATTATTTATTGACAAAATTTTCATGGTTATGTAATAAAATCAATGGACTTGGGTGAATATGAAATGGAAAATAGTTTAATGTGGGATATTATAAAATATAGTGAATAGTGTTGATCATTTGTTAACTAATTAACATTGAGAGATTTTTTTATAATTTAAGTGCAATAAATTGTAGTGGAATGAGGATTTTTCATTAGGAATCTTCTTGTGGAGGTGTATGATATAATTTTTTCAATTATGTTAATATAAGAAAAATTGGAGAACCAATGGTTATGAAGATATAATTACCCCACGCCATAACAAAATATACCATTTCAATGAATTCCTTTTATTTCCATAATAACAAATCTATTAAAATTTTAGTGCTTCACTAGTTAAAGATGTTAAGGGAAACCATTCCAAGTTATTGAGGGAAACACTAATATGTGTTTCTTTATTTTATGGATCTAATTAGATATATCAAAAGATATATTTTACATATCATTCATATATGTACGTTATGCCGCCAAATCCATCACAACTTGGTGAAGGTTGAATTGTTTTAAAATATAAAGAGTATCCCCCAAGAAAATTCTGATGAAAATTGAGTCAAACCACTCATCATATATTCTAGAGTGTTTTCTCGGTTGATTTTCAAAGGAACTTGTGTGAAGAAAATGGATGCACACATGAAATAAATTCCAAAGAGACTTATATCTGAGAAGTGGTGACTGATTGATTTACTAAATATTCCCATTATAAATTTTACTCAAATTTCATTTCAATTGTTTTTCATTAACCATTGTACATATTGATAATATGAAAAAAATTTAAATAATGGGATCATATTTATTATTCACCATGAATTAGGCCCTTCCCAAAAATTGAGTGTAAAACATTTAAAAGACCCTATGTTATCATGGTTATTTCTTGATCTATCTTTCAACATCAGATAACTTTTCTGAGATCTAGTTATAGAAAATATTAAATGTATAAAAATATTTTTTTTATGTCAACTGATTTACCACCCCACCCCCACCCCTCACTAGTGGTATCATCTAACCTGGGCCTTACTCTTGTTATTAAAGAATAATTGATCTAGTTCCAAGTATTTTAAAATGTATATTTGTTTTCTACATATTTCTAATATAATTTCATTTATTTTATCAATGAAGGCTATGGTTACCATAAATGATAATAGAGTTACTATTTTATATGTAAAGTGAATCAATCTATAGATGGAGAGAATTATTCTATTAATACTTTCTCTTAGCATAAATATTTTTTTACAAAATCAGGAATGGTATAATTCTTATCAACAATAATAAAACTAATATATTTCATGATAAGAGTAATAATGAATTTTACGGGAGAGAGAGAAAATCCTTAATATTATCTTTCGTAAAAATGGAGTTGAAATGAGTTATGGCCTTTAAGCCATCAAATAAAATTTATAGGAAACATATTGATATCAATGAGTGGGAAAAAATGTAGAATTTTTCTTTGTAATAAACATATTGGGAACAATTTAGTGAAATTTTATTTAAATAAGATGAATCGGTAGTTGATTTAATCATTCAGATAAAAAAATTAATCTCGAATAATATATATAGAGATTTTTAGGATTAAACTATGGTAATGAATATAATTATAATTCATCATATTAAATTTAATTTTAATATGTATTACCATATAGAAAAATACTTGAATTAGTGTATAATTTAAAAACACATCAATTTATCGATATCTTAGGTGATGAGGAGAGGTTCACCCTTAAATAGAAAATGTAAATCTGAGAAGGATAACAATTCTAATTATTCAAAAGGATAAAAACATGTTGAATAATGAAAAATACATGATTAGAAAACAAATTTCAAGGATGATTCTATGGGATTTAGTGAATTTATTTCATTATTATTAAAATACATGGTTAATGGAAATGTTAACTAAAATGGTTAACTATGTTATTAGGTGTTTAAATTGTAGAAATATCTTACACTTTTCAAATTAAATTTATGAATGAAACATATATGATGAGTAGGGTCATTAATATTATTGTTCATCAAGAAAAAAAAATGTTTCATGTGATCATAATGGTGGAATGGAAATTTAGGACTATGGAAATGAAACAATGTTAAGAAAAAAGAATATTCTATGAAAACATGATGCCAAAAAAATTTATGAGGAAAGTGAAATTGTTAATGATTACATAAAAGGATATTGTAAAATAGCTTTGTGAAAAAATCAATTATACTAAATGATTCTTTAAGAAGAAAATAAGGTATTGTTGGAGAGTGATATAGTGATTATGGGACAAAAAATGAATTCTTACAAAAGGATGGTATTTTAAAAAAATTTAAGGAACTAAAAATGACAATATATATTTACGACATAAAAATAATAACAATGACTCATTAAAATAATTTTCTATTTAATAAATAGATAAGGAAATTTATAAGGTAGAAATAATGTCTAAATGAATGATCTCAAGCATAATTAAATAATTAAATTTAGTTATAGTAATATTTATATTACCATATAAAATATATTTACTAATAATGAGGAGTTGAATATTCTTGTGGAAAAAATGGTTGAATTTAAAAAAAATTGAGAAAAGGAATTATTGTGTAGTATAAATATTTTTTGGAAGATTTTGCATAATTTTCAATGAATTCATATTAAATTTATGATTCCATAATGAAATTTATAGATTATCCAATAGTACTTTGAAACATTATTTTAGACATCAAGGACTATAAACTATATATTGTTAATTTTGAAAAAAATAATTTTTTGATGTCTACACTGAAGAAACTGAACATACCAATTACTACATCGAATGATACTATTGAAACATACATGTTAAGTGACACATGGAATAATAAGATCAGTGACTCTAAACCACAAAAAATTCAAGGTGAAGGATATATCTTCTAATTATGATATTGATGAGAAAAAATGAGTGGATATTAAATTAGAATGAAAATCATTGTGAAGACATTCAAAATCTATTTACTATCCCATGAAATATCACTTTAATATAAGGTTCATGATTTATAGAGTGTACATGAAAAAATCTTATTTATATTTTTATAATTTACCACACCCTAAATTAATAATATGTTATGACTTGGTGGATAAGATGATATTTTTACTGTCTATTTAAGATTACATCTAAATGTGAGGTTTCATTTTCATTCAATCTATGACTCACTTGAGGGAACATTTCAAACATGTGATAAAATAATACACACAAAGAAAAATTATTTCATTATAGAAATAAATCATCTAATGAAAATGAAAAAAATATAAATCTATCAGTTGGAGGAGTAATCAACACTAAATGATGTTGGTTAAATTTTCTTACAATGAGAGTAAAAGATAGAATCCTTGGAAATATTATAGTTGTATCCATAACACATGTTTCAAAAAAATATTTTAAAATAAATCCAATATTATGATGCGGCTGTTATTACATTCTATAATGATGGATCATTAAATATGAAATTTGTTCCACTAAGTAAGATTAGTAATAATAAATACAACAATACTCTCAAGTGATCAGTCAAGGAACAATCTATCATGTGTTTCTTAGCTTTTTGAAATTTCAAATGAAGTCACATTTTTAAATTAATGGTTTTTTAATTATGAGAATGATGTATGTAAAAATAACCATAAAGGGATAGTGAATAAGAAACAATCGATATCATATATATAATGATCAATAGTCGTGTGGAATAAGTATAATAGAGGAAAAATACATTTCTCTTAAGATACACAACCATTAGGGTTAAAATAATATAGATAATATTTTCAACCATGGATATATGATAAATTTTCAAAATATGATTTTGTAATGACTAAATATATGTGGAATATTTCCCATAGGTAAAATGTTAAATAATAGTAATAAGGTAGTAGAGATCAAAACATTGCAACTTCTTGAGTTGATTCAATTGGATGTGTGTAGTCCAATGTGTTTGAATTTAACCAATGGATACAGGTAATTCATAACCTTTTTGATTATTTCTTTGATATGAAATAATTAAATTTTATGTTGAGTAAATCATAGGTTCTTAATATGATTATGTACTTTCATAGGTGTGTTGAAAATCATATAGGATGAGCTATTAGGAAATCTTGAATTGATAAGGGGTCAATAAATAGGAATTGTTGATTTGAGACATATCATGAGATTTTATGATAAATTATTGAATATATTACCCTATATTATCCATATTATAATATACTTTATAATTGAAATAAATTATTTTTTGTTGATCGGTGAAGAATAATTTTATTCGATCATAGTTCTTAAAGAATATGTTTACAGACATCAAAGACAATGTATGTCTATATTTTTAATTATTGGTTACTCTAACTAGATTATTTTAATAGGGCTTATTATTTTTGGTTTAGAATAAATTTAAACATTGAGAGTCTATAGTAATTATTCAGTGAATATGAAATCATGATTAAAGGTAAACATGTGTGCCGGTTTGGTGAGAGAGAAGATAAATGTGCAGTACGTTGATACACAACAATCAAAATATATTAATATTATTATAATAAGAGTCTATGAAATATTATAGATATAATTGATGTAATTTTCCTATAAATAATTACAAACATAATTTTATACTAATGATGATACTAAATAATCTCTAGTATATGACATAGGATACCATGATACTGGTTTGGTTACACAAGAAGATTTTTAAAACTCTTCTGATGGTTCTTAAATATTAAATAATGTGGAGATATTAAGGAATGGTGTAACTAAGTAATAAAAACATAGGTAGCATGTGGAAAATGAAAATATTCTCTGATATTGAAAAAATTTATTAAAACCTAGATGAGTTTCAGTAATTCTAATGATTCCATCATTCGATAACAAATTAAACCAATTGGTTTTTAACATGCATTAAAATATAAAAATTGGATTATAGAAATGGATAGACAACTGAGTAAAATTGAAAATAATGTAACTTGTGAATTTTTTTTACACCCTAAATATAAGAATGTTATTGTAAAATATAATTTTATTGAATAAGGAAAATAATAAAGAGTAATAGTAAAGGATGCATCAGATTTTTTCTAAATTGTAATATTCAAATTCAGGGTATGGATTTTCATAAGAAAGTGTCTATAAATAGGTATATTACAATATATCAATCAATGAAAAAAAATATTTAGGTTGAATTAAAAATAAGCTTTCATGGGGGTGGATGTTTTATATCTAATATTTATTTGGTACGATCATTAATGTGCGTTAAAACTATAATAAATTTGGTAAAAAATTCAAATTAAATAAATACTAAAAAAAGTATAATTTTTCAAAAATATGTTTGGAAAAAATGATATTTAATTGTAATATATTTTAAACATTGAGTAAGTAATATATGTTTGGCTAAACCCAATACAATGAATATTTTCTAGTACTGGAGAATGTTGTTAGAGGTGAATTCTCTCTTGTATTCTACATATGTTTTCTAATATTTTTTTTCTTATTAATTCATATTTATTAGATAATAATGGGGAGAATATATATATATATATATATATATGACATTCTATTTCAATAGAGGTAGAAAATTTATTTCATTTTATAGGAGACGATTAAGGAGGATAATAGAAGATATGTTTTCTTGGTTGGGGAGACATGAGGAGTCAATAGATATTTTTTTGAGATGATATCATGTGTTAATGTTCATATAGAAAAGAATAATAAATTAAGTGATTGTTGAGTCCTTTTGATGAAAATTAATATAGGATGTATGATCTTTTCATTTATCTCAATTACGACATTGACAATATTTTATTATTATTTACACTGAGGTTTGGTGAACTCTCAGAAACACAATTCTATCCTATGGTTTTAATATGAACACACCTTAATATTGAAATAAATTATATCATTTTAGATTAATATTCATTATATATCATCTTGAATCACACCATGAATCCAATATTTCATTTCTATTGGGATATTAGTAAAATAAAGATATTATTTTATTATATTTTTAACCTTTCTCAATAATTATTCCACATGTGATCCCCTTTTAGACATATCATATATTATATTCATCTTCTTAACATGGGATATACAAACATAATAAAGTGAGATCTCACATACCCAATAAGATGTAAAAAAATTTAGATATCAATCTATGATTATAAGTGATAATAAAATAAATACATGAGTATGATATCATAATCAAGGTATGTGAATACATCAAAATGAAATCAAACTTAAGGAAGGATGAATCATAAACATGAATATATTATATTCATTGTGAAAAACATGTAACTATAGCATAAGAGTATAGAAACATGAGAAAATATTCTAGATCCATGAAACATAACCTAAAAACATTTCATGAACATAAGCATAGAAAATGATTTCTTATGTCAAGTCTCATTGACCAGACCATCATCATATAGTGGATGTGGTTGAAGCCTCATTTCATAGGTCATGTCTTTCAATATAGGTTTGGATTGGGATTCTATGGATTCCTTTACCTATTAAAATCCCAAATATCCCCATGATAATATAGGATTCCCTAATCCATTTCATGTATGTGGATTCTATCATGGTGATGTTGAATCATACTATAATCTAAACATTTGTGTTAAGATGTTTTATTCATGTGTGTTCAATAAATTCATTCCCTACCAAGGAGGATATTCAATATCTTTATGGAAAATTATGTTATATTCATCAAAGGTGGGATTATAAAGGGATTTTTAATTTCAAGGTATTGTAGATTCCTATTTCTAGAGGAATTTTATTGGGAATTCAGTGGTAGGTTTTGTTGTGTATCTATATGAATAATTATCTCAATCTATTCCCTCTTCTCAAATCATTCCCCATGAAGCATCATTTAAAATAGTATCTCTGTTGGATGAAAAACTCCAAGGGGGTACTATGATCCTCTATACATTGATCAATATAAATGTTAGATTCTCCCAAGGCTTCCCTCCCTAGATTATTGTTTAATTCCAATATGTTTTTCTCCCCCTACTCAAGCTTTTCTTACTCAAAATATCTATCAAGTTCATTTGGATGAGATATTGGATGTCATTTCCCCTAATTAGGCTTCTTTTATTGGCCCCTTGATCTTTTTGGGGATGGATCGTCCCCTATTTTGGCCTTGGATTCTTATGAATCTTATCAATATGTTCTAATTTATTAAGAGTCTTTCCAGATTATAGTTTCTTTTCTAGTAGTCCCTTCCCTCCCTACCTTGTAGGCAGATTTTTTATGAGGTCTGGATATAGCCTTTCTCCCCTCACAAATGGATCATGGTTCTATTGAGTATTATCATCTATATATGAATAAATCAAGAACTACCCAATCCTTTTTATTACCATGGAATACCTCCTTCTAGGTGATATGAAATTACTACTACCTATCTTTCTTGAGCAAGCATATTTTCATTCTCTAAGTTAGTATGAAGTTCCGAAGTAGGAAAATTTGGTTCACAGGGATCTATCACCCCTAGATATTATCAATGACCATGTTAGTAGCCCACTTTTTCATCATGATGTAGGACCTCCAAAACCTACTCAAGATCAGGAGTTATCTCCTGGTTGGATCATTCCCTAGACTGGCACGATTTAGCATGAAAGACTTCTATCACCTGCTCATAATGACCTCCTTTATAATCTATATTGGGAGAGGAATATTATTCTTTGGTATGAATGAATCTTTAGATAATGAAACAATATTTAATCATGTTTTTATCATTTTTAACATTGAACCCATGAAGATGGTAGACTATTAAATAGTTTGTGAATATAATATATTGGCCAACTATATACATGGCTACCCATCTAATGACAAATTTTTGTTTTTTGTAATAATTTTCTATAAGTGAACCATATTCATCATCCTCTTAACATATAAATTTGGAATTTAGTCTCTCTTCTAGTTCATTTTTTATCCCCATCATCAATGCAGAGTACAAATTATACAAAATAGATTTTTTATGGAGATATATGTGAATATTTCATCTATTTTATAAAATTTGGTTCTATTAAAGTTCTTTAAACTATTTTAATTTTCATTCTAAGACAAAGGAGGGAAAATATATTCTTGGAAGGCGGTGATATATTTTAAATACATCATATTGAGAAATAATCCCAACAACCTGAGTTTCTTGGGAGACCAATTTACCCATTACAAAAAAACACATAGTATGATGTAGATATAGTGTTGGTTGGATAATTTATTAGACAAATTAAAAAGGGATATAATATTTTACTCCATATTCAGTTACTTTATATTCTTGACCATTTTATTATAGATCTACCTTATTGATTATGTTAGTTATTTATATGGGTACCTCTTAGAATATCATCATTTCAAATCATTCGTTCAAGAAAAATTCCATCACTAACATTGTATATATGTCATTTGGAAGGAATTTCCATGGGTGTTCATGGTCGGATCTCCTGAACATTACTTGGAATTAATGACTAGATATTAAGGAATATAGAGGCATAAAAAAACCATTAACAACTAAGATGATAAAAAATAATTATCAACCTCCTAGATACTAGACATCAAGTGTAGTGGGAAGATAAACTGTATTTGTCTCCTATTTAAAAAAAATATATATTTGAATATTGTTTGGAGGAGGATGAATGGAAGGTAGTATAAAAATATTTATCCATCTAGTTTAGAGTGGGAGACATGAATAATGTATATTCTCATGTATATATCAGTCAACATATATACATAGTGATTCTTCATCTATATATGGATGATGGCTTAATCATTAGTGATATTAAGAATTTTTGACCGCTTTTTATTACTTATTTATTTAAATTTTTCACTAGAAATCAGCTGGACTATGGAACGGTTTCACACTCTATAGACAAAGACCCCTCCTTTCATAACTTCATTATGTGTCATATTAATGATTCTTATAACCTGGTCATCTAATCTATTCAATTAGAGGTAGAGATTAAGGGATTAATTTAGGAACATAATCCTGAAAGTGATTATGGGACCTATGTTTTCTCTAGAGCATTTTATGTCACTGCATGGCGAATAAATAGAAACTAGGTGGTGTGCACATCATAATATTGTATTAAAAGATGACAGTGTTCTAGGGTAATTTGTTCAACCTTATTGGTTCCCAAAATGAATGAATGTTATCATAGTAGACAATATTTCCATTGAGTATTTTTTTAATTTAATGGGGTTAATTTTTTTTAATTTGAGAAATTGGTGTATAAAGATCCGGATGAAATTGTGATTTTAAGTTAAACCCAGATGCGCTATATCAAATGGAACATTGGTGGGATAAACCCCAAAAACATCTAATCAAATTATGCTTCTTGGGTTTTCTATTTCCCCCATTTCCACACCCCCACCATTTCCAATTATATATATATATATATGTAATTATATATTAAAAATTATAAATCAATAAATATTTATATTTATATGATTATGATTATAATTATAAATAAATATTTATATATATATATTTAAATATAAATATTAAATATATTTATAAAAATATTTTAAAAGTATATATAAATAGATTTTAATAAAAATATTGTTATAAATATATTTATAATTATATAATTTATTAAATGTTTAAAAATATTTTACATTTATTTATATATAAATATAAATAATATATATAAATATACATTTAAACAAATATATATAATTATATAATTATAAATATATTTATACATTATTTCATATTTTTAATGTATATTTATATATTCAAATTTATTTATAAATATATATACCTAATTAAATTTAAAATTATCCAGTTTATAATTTTATATTAAATTATATAATTATAAATATATTATATATATTCAACTAAATATATTTTAAATTTATTTATAGATATATTATAACAATCATATAATTATAAATACATTTATATTTATATAATTAAAAAATTTCATTTATACAGCTAGATTTGAAATTTTATAATTATAAATATATTTATAAATATAATTATATATATTATATATATATATAAATTCAAATCTATAAATATATATTTATAATTATATATATATAGTTACGTATATATTTATAATTTGGTTTTTTAAAATGTAAATGTATATTTTGGGGGTGAGTTTTGGGTTACCAAATCAAATTTGAACCACTTTGGTATATATTTATAAATATATTTATGTATAATTGTAAATATATATGGATGGTGGTGTAAAGAGAGAATGGGGAAAAGCCAAAACCCAAGGATCATGGTGGATGTGAGAAAAAGAATGATATTTATAATCTAAGGTGTTCATCGTTGGCAGATTATTTTGGACACAAGTTATTATTTCATCTTGCATCAGGAAAGTTGAAAGTGGATGTCCCTTCCCTTGATAAAGTTTCATGTACAAAGACAAATTTTATGTATTTGGTTAAATCTACTTTCAACCCTTCATTTTTCAATATTGAGCTACCTCCTCGAGGATAGATTTTTAAAAAAGGTAGGATATCGCATCTTTTGACAAATCAGGAGGCTATGTGGAAAGGGTGAATCTTTCTAAGTACTCCATTATTGAGAGAATCTTAGTTCAGAAGGGTGAGAGGGTATGAAAATTCAATGGCTTCACAAACTAAATTTCTGAGATTTGGGGCTTCAGTGGTTGGAAGATAACGACATGGGCCATGGGTATTATAATGTTTCTTTTCCTTTAACGACTATAAGTGAAGGTCTTGGAAATTTGATTCGATGTCCTTGAGGCCTAGATTCCTTCTAATTTAAGAGTGGGATAGGAACATTGACCCGGATATGGCAAGGAACACTCATAAATAAGTTGGGATTCGAAAATGCAAATTGAACTTATTGTAATGGCATCCATCCATTCTTTGGGACATAGTATCTACTGTAGGGAATTCGATTAGGAAGGATAAGAAAACTGAAAATATGATACATTGTCATTATTCTCATATCCTACTAGATGTATATATGTCTAGAACCCTTGTAGAAGAAGTGGTTCAAACCATAATGGATGATATCATCAATTTACAAATCCTTTATAAAAGGAGGCCAATGTTTTGTATGAGTTTCATGTTCTTTGGAGATCTATTATCTGAATGAAATGTGGATTAGGTGTGTAAACTAGTCTACATAAAGGGTCTTGATTCCACTAATTATAAAAGGAAATTAATGGAAAAGATCTTGCCTCAGGATCCAAATTAAAACATCATCTTTGGCCCCTCCAATTTTGACAAGATTAGTAACAAAGCAATGATGATCAGCCTTATGAAAGGAAACTGTAATCACTCTCGTAAACTCCCTTTCTCCATTGATGATCCTTATATTGGGACCATTAATGATGTGCATTATGTGCAGTTTATAAAGCCTATGAAAAAGATGGGGGATTCTTTTATGGAGAACACCCATGGTCAATTTGGGACTCATCACCCCACCTCTAATGAAAGCACACTGGTACTAGTGTGGCTAGAGAGGCTGTGTCTGTTATAAATCATCCTGATAGGAAGATGGAGGGTAGGTCGAAGGATTAATTAATGAATAGAAAATATATCTTTCACTCCAAACTTGTTTAAGAAACCAATGTTGATAATGGTGGCAGTCCATAGTGGTGTTCTCAATCACATGAGAATACTACTGAGGGAATACCTATTGATCAAACCCTTGAGGCCATATCTAAAGAGGGAGATCAATAAAATAATAATATTCTTGTGTGAATACATGAGCACACACAAAATTCACAAGAACACTTCTTATCCACTAATGGGTAGGAGGAGCACACTTGTTGTGTGCATGTTGGATCAGAAGGAAGTATAGAGGTTAGACCTGAGGGAAATTTAGGTCAATCTCATGAGTAGACTATTGTGGGTATAAATAGTGATGTATCTCCAAGGTCTATATATGAAGATGGACCTCCATAGTAGAATGTGCTTAGTGCATGGACCTATGAGCACACATGAAATTTAGATGAATTATCATCACTCGCTTCTAGGAAGGAGAAGCACACATTCTATGTGAATGTAAGAATAGATGGAATTATAGAGGTTAGACTTAAGGATGGATGCATGAGCACACAAAACAATTCTAGTGACAAGTAGGTATGTTGAGTAGAGACCTCACCCATGACTGAACAGACTGGAAGTTAATCCCCTTATCATATTGAGATCAATAATATGGTGGATTCATTTTCACAAATTCATCCCTCTAAGGATTCCAAGTGTAAGGTATCCACAAACAATGAAATTGAGACTATTCACTCCAAAAACACATTCACTCCATTGAGTGGTAGTTTTTGGGCTAATGAGAATTAGGATCCACAAACCCCTATGCTAATTAATAGTGTTGAGGAAAAGAATAACCAGATAAAAATTTGGGAAATTGAAAATGTGGAGGGATTCAGTATAGAGGAAACCCAAAAGGATACAAAGAGGTAAGGTAAATATAAGTATGGGAAAGTCCATACTATGATGATGGAGGAACTGTGATAAGGGGAAAGGCCCTAAAGTAATGAATATCTTAAATTGGAGCTTCTATGGGATACAGAACACCCCAACGGCCAAAGACCTTAAGAATTTTATCAAATCCAAAAAACAAATTCATATTGGTATAGAAGAACCCAAAATGCTATTTGAAAATTGTAAAACCTTCAAATGGGATTGTATGGAAAAAAAATTTGCTGCTCATAACCATCACAATTACAACATGGATCTTCATTGAGTTATTTAATAAAAATTTATTCAAATTACCAAATGTACTCAAAAATATCATAGTATAAAGATCACTCTCAACATTTCATTAAAAGCTTTTATGATCTATTTTTTGTATAAATCGACATCATATATTATGAGAAGATCTCTCTAGAGGTATCTTAAAGAAATCTCTGGGAATATTCTTCACATGTGGGTGACTATGGGTGATTTTAATACTATCCAAACACATGATTAAAAACTATATATGACTTCAATAGGGAAACAACCATTGAATTTTCATCATGAATTGATCACTACAACTCTATGGATGTTCCAATTTCTAGAGCTAATCTTACATGGAGATGGTATACTTTGAGTGGGAAGTATGATGGAAAAAATGATAGATGATTTGTAAAAATGGATGAAAAAGTGTATAAAATGGGTTTACAAGTTATACCCCTTAAAAACATATTTCTAACCAAAATACTATAATTTAAGAGGTATATAACACGGAAAGTTTATCCCTTCTCCCTTTTCATTTTAATAGTGGATAAGTTGTCATTTCTGAAAGTAGGAAAACTATTTTTGAGGCTTGAAGTTTGTTCCAGTGGCGATTCCAATTAAAATTTTTACTAGGAAATTAAATAATCTTAATATAATCCTAAGGTAATAGAGAAACAATTCCTTCATAAAGATTAATCTTGAAATTAAGGAGGCTTAACAATATCTTGAATGTATAAATGATAGAAATTAGAGCCAGAATATCCCCTCTAGAGAGGAGTTTCAAGATCACTCATAGCTAAATGACCTTATAACCATCAAATAATGGTAGGAAAAGAATTTAATGATTGTAAAATGGTTGGAAGGTTAGTATAAACTAAATATTGTTCCACAGATTACACAGGGTGAAGATATCGAATGTAGGGAACAATGTCATAAACATTAATTAAAAACTGAACACCTATGAGAATGATGTTTAAAATAAATTGGTTGACTACTTTAATGGGATTTATGTATATAATGGGTTGGATAACACATCAATGTTGATTGACAATACCAATCTATGCATTGAATATAAACATAACCAAAACCTTTTCAAGGAACCATACAAATAACAAGTCCATAATTCTCTTTTCTTTACTAACATGGAGTGTGTTCCTGGACTAGATAGTTTCACAAATAATTTTTTCATGTTTTATTAGTATATTATTTAGGATAACTTGGTAGGTGTGTTAAATTAATTTTTGACTCATGCCACTTTTTCTTATGGAATCAACTCAAACTTTGTTTCCCTGATTCCTAGGAAAGTGAAAGTAGTCCCCATCAAGGAAATTAAGCTAGTTTCCATTGGGAATACAATCCAAAAAGTCATTCAAAAATAATTATGTCCTATATGGGGGAATACTTAAAGATAACATTGAATCTAATCAGTGTGTATTTTATTTGACTGATAAACTCAATTCACTCATCTATAAGGTTGTACATCTTAATCAATTACCCAAAGAGGTTTTTTAGTGTACCAAGGGTGCTAGGAAATAAGATTCACTATCAGGTTTTATCTTTTATCTTGCTAAATATTACTTATGAAGGTGTATAAATGACTTTTATCAAATTTTTCTGTACTAGAAAATCAAGGTTGGAAGAGGTGTTTCCATTCCTCCACGTCTATTATATGAATTTGACATCCTTTTATTTGGGAAGTCCTTAAAGAATACTTCATTTTATCCAAGCCCTATTCACCCTCTATGAAAATGTTTCTGGAAAATAAATCAATTGGGGTAAGTCTTCTATTGTATTTGGTGATGGGCTATCCGTGGGTCAACATAATAAGATAACTAGAAGATGCAAAGTGATAAGAGGATCCCTCCCATCCAACTATCTTGGTGTGACACTCTTTTGGGGAAAATTGAAGAGTCAATACATTAGATTAATAATATATGGTATCATCAACCAAATGGCTAAATGGTATGGGAAATACATGTCTCATGTTGAGAGGGTGTTCCTTGTAAATTCAGTTATCACTGCTAATTTTTTATTCTTTAACTATCTATATGTGACTAAGAAGTATAAGTAAGGAGTTGTAGGGTATGATCAAGAACATTATCAAGGCTACTTCCGTTAATGAAAAATTATTGATAAATTTCTATTGGAAGGATTAAATCTAGCCTATTGAAATGGGGGGGGGGGGGACTCTACATCAAGGATCTTAAAATTTTCAATGATGTTATAATAGGAAAACTAACATTAAACTTGTTATCTAATTATGATCCCTCCTTTAATTTCTAATCAAGAAGGTTCAAGGGAAGGATGTTGGATAGGTATTTTCACTATATTGGTTCATATTTTTATCCCTTACTAAAGCAATCAATTAATGATATTATGAGCATCACCAAATGGATGGATAATAAGAAATATGAACTCACCTTTTAGGAAATCTATTTTTTTTAAACCTCACAAAGATAGCTTGATCATACCTCCTGATAGAATTCAGATGACCATATCTGATTTATTATCACATTATAATATCCTTGACCTTTTCCCCTTGTTGGTTATGATGGATATTGAATCCATGTATTCATGGAAATTAACATGCTATATTGGATGCTGAATATTAATGGGTAGTTCAATGTTAAGGAGTACTACAAGATGGAAAGTGTAATCTCCAATAAGACAACATCATGGATGTCCAAATTTAAATTACATTTCATCCAACCCTCAAGATATATTCTTCAATAGAGAATATGGAAAATCAAGAAACACATGATCAAATGAGGAAGGCCTTATAGTGTATAGTATCATCCTTCCTATTTCTTTTCAGGGATGATGAGAACTTGCAGCACCTTTTCATTAACTATGAGAATAACAAGAATATATGGGAGTATTCTGGTCAGATTTTTGGCCTTGAGCATGACATAGGCTGGAAGTTGGAAGAATTCATGGCCTCTATCACCAACATTGAGAAAAGTGACCAAATTTAGAATCTTCATTTGGTATCCATGGACTCCATATTTCCCTTGATCTATAGGGATCAGAATGGGAGATTGTTTGATGATCATGTTCCTTCTTTTCATGTTGGATCAGTGGCCATTCAAAGAGATGTACATGTCAAAGAAATGGATCAAGTGGGTGTTGTGCATTACATCATGAGTGATTTGAATACCATAAGAATACTAGGTGTTTCAGAAAGATCTTGGTGTCCCCTTATGCTAAAATTCGTGAGATGGATTCCTCTAATCAATTCCTAGATAAATCCAATGTTGATGGTGTGGCCTCCGGCATGCTAGATCCCTCGAGTTGTGAGGGTATTTTCTACAACCATCGAAGATTTTTCAAAGGATTATTTCATCGCTATATTGGAATTAGAACTTCCTATGATGTTGAGTTATGGTAAATGATGTATTCTATTAAACATGTTGTTCATTTAAAGTGGACTACACTATGGATTGAATACAGCTCTAAAAGTGTTCTAATGGACCTAAAGAAAAAACTAATAATATTCCATGGTAACTTCTACCTCATTGGATTGAGTGTATCAAACATGTTACTCAAATACATTTATATGTCTCACATACATATAGAGAGTCCAATAGGGCAAAAGATGCATTTTCAAATATGGAGATCATAGAAACATGTATAAAGTAGGCTTTTAGAGCTCCTGATTATTTTGCATCATTGGGTGATGATGATATGTGGGGGGTTGTACACTCTTTTTTTTGTAACCTCCCTCATAATTTAGGACCTTGTATGTTTATTTTTTCCTTAATAAATTTATAAGACCAACTTTTTCTCGGACCATTATCTTTTAGTAATTGTAAATATATATTTATATAAAAAAATTTAAAAATTTATTAATTTATTATAAATATATACATAAATATGGATTTATAAATATGGATTTTTTTGACAAGGGGGAAGTACCCCCTTTTTTATTATTGAATCTAAGTAATCCTCTTATTATCCTAGACTCATGAATTCCATTACATGGACTTTGAAGGCCTAGTGGGGTATTAAACCCCACTAAAATAAGCTTGTAGTACTGAAATTCATTTTTGTGCAAAGTAGTCTCATTCTTCCATTTCTTCCATTATTAGACCTTACTCCACCACAGAAATGCTTGAGCTTCCCACTTTTTTCCCCTGGAATGAATCCCTTCACCACTCCTACATAAGTCACCCTCACCACCTATTCTAACAATTTCAACATTCAATAAACGCATCCCCAATATTCTACTATCATCTACCTAGCCCACCAAGACTACCAAGACTAAATCCATTCACACTGTTATCATCATCTACACCCCACCTCCCACAAAAGCCTCCATCGATTCTTTAAGCTTCCACTAGTGTCCTCTAGGCCAGAATCCCATTATTCTGATGTTGTCATCTACACCCCCAACTCACCCAGTATTGTCACCACCGTGACCAGCCATAGGCAGCATCCACCACAACACTACGATTTCCGCCTTGCTACACCATCAAGTCCTATCGTTGGGATCACCTACCTATCTTGAGAAACCTCCATGTTATCTTCCCCAAGGACATGCCGCCCCACTCTGTGGGCACTACCCCTATCAACATGTCGCCCAAGTTATTTTTTCCCCATAAATAGAGACCAACAGGTTTTGAACCCTTTCATTGATGTAGTATTATGGGGTTGTCTTACCACAAGGCCAATACCCCAAATTCTATAAATATAGATTTATAATTATGTATATATTTATAACTATATTTATTTATAATTGTAAATATATTTTTATATAAATTAATTTATATATAATTATAAATATTGTTTAAATGTATATATATATATATATTAGATTTATAATTTTATAACTTATAAATAAATATAATTATAAATATACACATATATTTATAATATGATTAAAATTATTTTAAATCTATTTATAAATATATATATATATGTATGTATAACTATATAACTACATATTTATAATTATTTATTTATAAATATATTTATAAATAATTTCATATGTTTAAATATATATATATATATATATGTATATATTTATATATATTTATATATATCAAAATTGAATTTAAAATTATTATGTGTATAAATGTTTGTAAAATTTTATAATTATAAATATATTTTAAATGTATATATAAATATATTTTATTTATAATTATATAAATTATAAATATATTTCAAAATACAAACATAATTATATGCAATGAGAATGATATTCCACGTGTCTTTTATCCATTGGATTCAGAATCTATTCAGATGTTTAGTTCTTTTTTATTTTCCTTTGTGGTGTTTTATTTATAACTGATGTCACATACATGTGTTGTGTATAATTATAAGGCCCTAGCATTAAACCTTACATAATCTTGAGTTATCACAAGATTACATGTTGAGGATCTTTTCAGGTTTAGAGTTTTAGCGAATTAGATCTTAAAACATGCATTACAACCCACATTTAAACAAAGTGGTTACAATAAAAGGTAGTATTCTTTTTCCCATCAACGGAAACATATTGAAAATAAAACATGGATTCTTTCTTGACACTTCCTTGACACTATCATCTTATCATGTACCTTTCCTGTGACCTATGAAAAACATTTCAAAAACTTGGGATGAGCATAAAAACTCAGTATGGGTTATAAAAAAAACATGGAAAGGAAACATGAGTTCATATATACATAAGAATGAAATCATACTTTACCCATAAAACATAGGCACTTTAACATACCTCATAAAATCATGAATAAATCATAGAAATCATAAGACATAAAGGTAACTTGAGGCATTCATAACATTCTTATGTAGGGAGTAACCCTCTTGGTTACGTTTGGAATACCCATCACAGTATATTCCCTAAAATCTCTTAAGAGAAACCTTAACGTTTCACTCCTTCGCGTTACCCAATACATTGGAGAGCTATATCGGGCTCACCTGCCCATAGTTTATCACAGAACCACCCGTCTTCATAATAATGCCCAAGAACCATAACATAATTCATATCACATAAAACATGCATAAAGGAAACATAACATATCCACCTTTCAATCACAAGATATCAATACAACGCATTGATATAAAAACATTATAAAAACCATTTTCAATACCAAAATAAAATAAAAGTAAAACATGATATTTTATTTTTCTTTTAAAAAGAAGGTATGGCTTGTAGAGGAAGCCGAAACTCAAATAACGGTCAGGACGGCGGAGAAGTCGTTGTCGCCGCATACGTACGACAAAAAAAATCCCTTTTGTCGTTTAGTAAACGCTTCGTATAAAAAAGATTCCTTTTGAATAAACGTAAAAGTCAAAGGGGTTTATACACCGTATAAAAGAAAGTTGTGTATAAAATAAAATATGCCTCAACGAAAGGAGATTGAGACGAAGTCCCATACCTCGGGTCCGACTTGACTCGATCGTTCTTTAATGTCCTGAATAATAAACATGAGTTAATCTCTACTTACTTATGAACCTTTTTCAAGTTCATTATTCCTTTTATACCATGTTATGAACATCATGTAATCATTTAAGTTAATAATGTTCATTTTGTCGGTATTTGGTTCTTAAGTCAAAAATAGATTTCTTACACTTACATGTTGTTAATTTGGTCAAAGGTTCGTTATATCCAGAATGATATTAATTATTTGGATAACATATATATCATATATATTCATCATATACATGTATTTATAATATTACATCACATTTATAGGTAAGAAATGAAATGCACCGTTCATGGAGATGGTAAGTCGTACGTACGCATGAACGCTACTTCCATTTCTATTTTGTATTTTCTGGAATGGAATCATAATTATATAAGAGTATATTATAATTCCAGTATAATAACATATATAATATCATTAACTTTATCCTTTACACATCCCACATATGGTATTAACGAATCAAATCACTTTCAGGGGGCGGTAGTCCGCACTTCCTAAAATGAAGATATCGTGTTTACCCATAATGGGAACCATAAAGGTATGACCAAAATGAAAAAACAGAAGATTAAGGAAAACATAAACATATTATATATCATATATAAAAATAGTGACATCATAATGGCCACCTTTGAAGGTGTTAAATGAGTATTGAACAATCTTCGTTTCGGGAGGCAGAATTTCGCCATCCACGGAAACCGTATGTTCTTTAACCATTTGATGTAGTTGTGTGAGAGTGTAGCTCAAATAAATATTATAACAACATCCTAGTATATTTAAGATACTGGTGTTGTTACAAAAGAAGTAAATGAAAAGAGTTTAGGGGGTTGGAGAAACAAAATAAAACAAATGAACATGAGAGAATGAATTACCTTTAAAAGTGTAACTCCTTTTCATTTGAGCCTAAAGGCTTCCTTTGAAAGTATTCTGTCCAAAGGGAATCCTATAGGATGAGGAGAGATATGTGGATAGAGTAAATGGGCAGGGGTTGGCCGAGCCAAATGCTTGAGGAGTGTGTGAAATGAGGTAGAGGTGGGGGCCTTTTATAAGAGGAGAGGAGGGGCACTTTTGGAAAGTAAAGAAATATTACTTTATTTGAAAATGTGTTTCGGTTTTAAAAGGTCCCACATTGATATAATTCGTGGATAAGGTTATAATGGTTCTAAATCAACACATCCAATTGGTTTTGGACATGTGTAGTTCATAGATTTTACATTATCTTTCCATTTTATTTAAATCGTCAAATAATGATGTCATCGCTGCATCATTATTATGTCATAAATAATTTAATTTATTTAATGTCTAAAAATTATAAAAAAATTCTATGATGTAGGAAATCTTTTTAGCTTTCCAATTACTATTTATAATAAAAAATATGATCTTTATAACCCCATGTAAAAATTGTTTTCATAAAACATATTATGTTTGTGTCATTTTTACTTTAACATTTAATAAAAAGTTATTTATGTCATTTCCCAACCAAAGTGTCTCCATGGGGTCCCCAAGTTGACCCATGGCTTGTCTTGGTCGGCCATGACACAACCAATAATGTTGGGACATGTGTCTAGGTTATTTCATATTATTAAAGCATTATTTATACCTTAAACTACCCTAATTACCACTAATCGCGATTAAAAACTTAATAAGTTACTATTCACCAAAAAATTATTTTAATCTCATTGAACCACATTTTACATCTTAATGACAACCATGTATATCGGATTTTTGAAATTCAAAACACAATGATGGCAAAATTTCATTTAAACGGAAAATCAGTCTTTATAAGTACCACTTAGTGGTTTCACTATTCATCAAAAATTGAAGTTTTTCAGAAAATTACCAAAAATTCACCCTAAGATATATTTGATATTATGAATTCAAAAATGAAGTCTATTTTAAAAAATTCAAAACATATAAGTCACATTAATTAATTTAATAATTAATTCACGCTGTCAGAGCAAATAGCGTGTTTTTATGAAACAATAAGTATCAAAAGATTGACACTAGTCTAAGTCCAATTTCAAAGTGAAATTGATTCCAATGACCACCATTGGATTAAACGGTAAAAATATATTCATATTACACATTAAGAACAATTCAAAAGATAATCTAATCATATAAATAAATTAGATTAAAAAGCAGTTTTGATGTAAAATGCAGTATTTTTCACTATTCGTTAAAAAAATGAACATTGTCAGAAAAATACCAAAAATTCACACAAAGTAAATTTTGATGTCCCAATCATAAAGAATAAGTTTATTTTGACAATAATAGTTTATAAAATTGTCAAAAGATAGATTTAAAAAGGGTTTTCCATCATAAGGCAATAAAACAATCTTTTAAGAATATTAGTGTATTCCATGCTTAAGATTGGATTTATTTTCATTTTAAGCCTCTAAAACACTATCTTAAACATTAATAGACATAGATAAAAATATCTATTATTCATTACTTACTTGGGATGTTACATCCTTCCCCCCTTTATAAAATTGCGTCCCCGCAATTTATTTACTTATCGAATAAATGGGGATACTTATCCCTCATTGCATTTTTAGATTCTCATGCTGCCTCTTCAATCATGTGGTTTTTTCACAAAACCTTTACCTGATTAATAACCTTATTCCATAAAACTTGCTCCCTGTGGTCAAGAATCTGGACCGGTTTTTCCTCATAAGATAGGTTCTCTTCCAGCTGAACTACCTCTGGACTCAAAACATGAGATGGATCTGGCATATACTTTCTCAACATCGAAACGTGAAAAACATTGTGTACCTGAGATAAACTCGGAGGTAAAGCCACTCGGTATGCAACGGATCCAACTCTCTCCAGAATTTCGTATGGTCCAATAAACCTTGGACTCATCTTTCCTTTCATACCAAATCTCATCACACTTTTCCAAGGAGAAACCTTGAGAAAAACATGATCACCTACCTCGAAAGATAGATCCTTCCTCCGGTTATCCGCATAACTCTTCTGCCGGCTCTGAGCTGTTCTCATGTGTTTCTGAATCAGCTGAACTTTTTCTACCATCTCTTCTACCAATTCTGGTCTCATCAACTTCCTTTCACCCACTTCATCCCAGAAAGCTGGAGTTCGACACCGCTTCCCATATAATGCCTGAAATGGTGCCATCTGTATACTGGAATGAAAGCTGTTATTATATGAAAATTCAACCAAAGAAAGATGTTGGTCCCAACTTCCCTGATAATCCATAGAACAAGCTCGTAGCATATCCTCCAATGTCTGAATTGTTCGTTCTGACTGCCCATCTGATTGAGGATGAAAAGCTGTACTAAAATTTAATTCAGTACCCGTCGACTTCTGAAGGCCTTTCCAAAAGTTAGAAGTAAACCTAGGATCACGATCTGATACAATGGAGAGAGGAACTCCATGTAACCTGACTATATCTTTAAGATACAAACGGGAAAGTTGATCAAGAGAGAAAGTATCTCGTATAGCAAGGAAATGAGCAGATTTGGTCAAGCGATCAACAATAACCTAGATTTCATTATTACCTCGAAATGTCTTCGGCAATCCAACAACAATGTCCATGGATATATTCTCCCATTTCCACTCTGGCACTGGTAAAGGCTGAAGCATCCCTTTCGGTAACTGCCACTCTACTTTAACCTGTTGACATGTCAAACACTTCACAGTAAAATCAACAACGTCTCTTTTCATTCCATCCCACCAGTAATACTCCCGCAGATCTCTATACATCTTAGTACTGCCCGGATGAACTGAAAACGGAGAACTATGAGCCTCACATAACAACTCTCTCTTCAACTGTGAATCACAGGGCACACACAATCTCTTCCCAAATCTCAAAACACAATCATTATCAATGTTGAATTCAGGCAACTTACCTTTCTGAACCAGCTATACCTTTTTCTGCAACTCACTGTCTTGCTTCTGTGCTTGCTTGATTCTATCTGATAGAGATGATCTCACTGATACCTGAAACAAAACAGAAGGACTTCCTGCACCAACTACTTCTATGCCAAAGTTCATCAAATCCTTAACCAAAGGATCACGTTCCAAACGCAGCATTGTTAATGAAGCATTAATTTTTCGACTCAAAGCATCATCCACTTTATTTGCTTTTCCCAGATGGTAATGAATTGTACAATCATAATCCTTGATTAATTCTAGCCATCTCCTCTGTCTCATGTGTTACTCTTTTTGAGTGAATATATACTTTAAACTTTTGTGATCGGTATATATTTCACACTTTACTCCATACAAATGATGCCTCCAAAACTTTAAAGCAAAAACAACAGCAGCTAATTCCAAATCATGTGTAGGGTAATTTACCTCATGAGTTATCAACTGTCGTGAAGCATAAGCAATTACCTGATCATTCTGCATTAGGACGCAACCAAGTCCTTTCAATGAAGCATCACTGTATATAACAAACTCACCATTCCTCGAAGGTAGTGCCAAAACTGGAGCATTCACCAATATTCCTTTCAATTGCTGAAAACAATCATCACATTCTTTTTTCCAGATAAATTTAACACCCTTTCGAGTTAGCTTAGTCATTGGACTAGATAACCGTGAAAAATTTCTAACAAACCTTCAGTAATATCCTTCCAAACCAAGGAAGCTACGAATCTCAGTTACATTTGTGGGTCTTGGCCATTCTTCCACAACTTCTGTTTTTGCAGGATCAACAGTTATTCCATCTTTAGAAACAATGTGACCAAGGAAAGAAATTTGTTGCAATCAAAACCCACACTTGCTGAATTTCCCATACAGTTTCTTTTCTTTTAAGTTTTTCAAGATAACCCTTAAATGTCTTTCATGCTCCTCTTTACTTTTAGAAAACACCAAAATATCATCAATAAAAACAACCACCATTTATCACCTGATTCAACTGAGCCATTACTGCAACAAACTGTTTAGTTCTGATTCTGACCATCTCAGGATACTGATTTGAAAGGTCATTTCCCTATGTATGCCTTCCCAGAAAATCTGTTCTGTTTCCTCTATGAAAAACCATTCTGAAAAAACATGTCTTAGATGAAGCAACATGGTAATCTTCAAATGCTATATCATTTAAAAAAAATATTTTTGGATAATCATTTAATATAATTCTAACTCCTATAGTTATCTAAACCGACCTCTGATACCAACTATAAGGCCCCAACCTTAAACCTTACATAATCTTGAGTTATCACAAGATTACACGTTGAGGATCTTTTCAGGTTTAGAGTTTTAGAGAATTAGATCTTAAAATATGCATTACAACCCACATTTAAACAAATTGGTTACAATAAAAGGTAGTATTCTTTTTCCCATCAACGGAAACATATTGAAAATAAAACATGTATTCTTTCTTGACACTTCCTTGACACTATCATCTTATCATGTACCTTTCCCGTGACCTGTGAAAAACATTTCAAAAACATGGGATGAGCATAAAAACTCAGTATGGGTTATAAAAAAACATGGAAAGGAAACATGAGTTCATATATACATAAGAATGAAATCATACTTTACCCATAAAACACAGGCACTTTAACATACCTCATAAAATCATGAATAAATCATAGAAATCATAAGGCATAAAGGTAACTTGAGGCATTCATAACATTCTTACGTAGGGAGTAACCATCTTGGTTACATTTGGAATACCCATCACAATATATTCCCTTAAATCTCTTCGGAGAAACCTTAACGTTTCACTCATTCACGTTACCCAATGCATTGGAGAGCTATATCGGGCTCACCCACCCTTAGTTTATCACAGAACCACCCGTCTTCATAATAATGCCCAAGAACCATAACATAATTCATATCACATAAAACATGCATAAAGGAAACATAACATATCCACCTTTCAATCACAAGATATCAATACAACACAATGATATAAAAACATTATGAAAACCATTTTCAATACCAAAATAAAATAAATGTAAAACATGGTATTTATTTTTCTTTTAAAAAGAAGGTATGGCTTGTAGAGGAATTCGAAACTCAAATAACGGTCACGACAGTGGAGAAGTCGTTGTCGCCGCATACGTACGACAAAGACATTCCCTTTTGTCATTTAGTAAACACTTCGTATAAAAAATATTCCTTTTGAATAAACGTAAAAGTCAAAGGGGTTTATACACCGTATAAAAGAAAGTTGTGTATAAAATAAAATATGCCTCAACGAAAGGAGATTGAGACGAAGTCCCATACCTCGGGTCCGACTTGACTCGATCGTTCTTTAATGTACTGAATAATAAACTTGAGTTAATCTCTACTTACTGATGAACCTTTTTCAAGTTCATTATTCCTTTTATACCATGTTATGAACATCATGTAATCATTTAAGTTAATAATGTTCATTTTGTCGGTATTTGGTTCTTAAGTCAAAAATAGACTTCTTACAATTACATGTTGTTAATTTGGTCAAAGGTTTGTTATATCCAGAATGATATTAATTATTTGGATAACATATATATCATATATATTCATCATATTCATGTATTTATAATATTACATCACATTTAGAGGTAAGAAATGAAATGCACTGTTCATGGAGACGGTAAGCCATACGTAATCATGAAAGCTACTTCCATTTCTATTTCGTATTTTCTGGAATGGAATCATAATGATATAAGAGTATATTATAATTCCAGTATAATAACATATATAATATCATTAACTTTATCCTTTACACATCCCACATATGGTATTAACAAATCAAATCACTTTCAGGGGGCGGTAGTCCGCACTTCCTAAAATGAAGATATCGTGTTTACCCATAATGGGAACCATAAAGGTATGCCCAAAATGAAAAAAACAGAAGATTAATGAAAAAATAAACATATTATATATCATATATAAAAATAGTGACATCATAATGGCCACCTTTGATGGTGTTAAATGAGTATTGAACAATCTTCGTTTCGGGAGGCAGAATTTCACCATCCACGGAAACCGTATGTTCTTTAACCATTTGATGTAGTTGTGTGAGAGTGTAGCTCAAATGAATCTTATAACAACATCCTAGTATGTTGAAGATACTGGTGTTGTTACAAAAGAAGTAAATAAAAAGATTATAGGGGGTTGGAGAAACAAAATAAAACAAATGAACATGAGAGAATGAATTACCTTTAAAAGTGTAACTCCTTTTGATTTGAGCCTAAAGGCTTCCTTTGAAAGGATTCTGCCAAAAGGGAATCCTCTAGGATGAGGAGAGGTATGTGGAGAGATTAAATGGGCAGGGTTTGGCCGAGCCAAAGGCTTGAGGAGTGTGTGAAACGAGGTAGAGGTGGGGGCCTTTTATAAGAGGAGAGGAGGGGCACTTTTGGAAAGTAAAGAAATATTACTTTATTTGAAAATGTGTTTCGGTTTTAAAAGGTCCCACATTGATATAATTCGTGGATAAGGTGATAAGGGTTCTAAATACGCTCATCCAATTGGTTTTGGACATGTGTAGTTCATAGATTTTACATTATCATTCCATTTTATTTAAATCGTCAAATAATGATGTCATCGCTGCACCATTATTATGTCATAAATAATTTAATTTATTTAATGCCTAAAAATTATAAAAAAAATACTATGATGTAGGAAATATTTATAGCTTCCCAATGACTATTTATAATCAAAAATATGATCTTTATAACCCCATGTAAAAATTGTTTTCGTAAAACATATTATGTTTGTGTCATTTTTACTTTAACATTTAATAAAAAGTTATTTATGTCATTTCCCAACCAAAGTGTCTCCATGGGGTCCCCAAGTTGACCCATGGCTTTTCTTGGTCGGCCATGACACAACCAATAAGGTTGGGACATGTGTCTAGGTCATTTCATATTATTAAAGCATTATTTATACCTTAAACTACCCTAATTGCCACTAATCGCGATTAAAAACTTAATAAGTTACTATTCACCAAAAAATTATTTTAATCTCATTGAACCACATTTTACTTCTTAATGACAACCATGTATGTCGGATTTTTGAAATTCAAAACACAATGATGGCAAAATTTCATTTAAACGGAAAATCAGTCTTTATAAGTACCACTTAGTGGTTTCACTATTCATCAAAAATTGAAGTTTTTCAAAAAATTACCAAAAATTCACCCTAAGCTATATTTGAAATTACGAATTCAAAAATGAAGTCTATTTTACAAAATTCAAAACATATAAGTCACATTAATTAATTTAATAATAAATTCCCGCTGCAGAGCAAATAGCGTGTTTTTATGAAACATTAAGTATCAAAAGATTGACACTAGTTTAAGTCCAATTTCAAAGTGAAATTGATTCCAATGACCACCATTGGATTAAATGGTAAAAATATATTCATATTACACATTAAGACCAATTCAAAAGATAATCTAATCATATAAATAAATTAGATTAAAAAGCAGTTTTGATGTAAAATGCAGTATTTTTCACTATTCGTTAAAAAAATGAACATTGTCAGAAAAATACCAAAAATTCACACAAAGTAAATTTTGATGTCCCAATCATAAAGAATAAGTTTATTTTGACAAAAATAGTTTATAAAATTTTCAAAAGATATATTTAAAAAGGGTTTTCCATCATAAGGCAGTAAAACAATCTTTTAAGAATATTTGTGTATTCCATGCTTAAGATTGGATTTATTTTCATTTTACGCCTCTAAAACACTATCTTAATCATTAATAGACATAGATAAAAATATCTATTATTCATTACTTACTTGGTATGTTACAATAATTCTGTTGATTATGTTTACTTACTACTAGTATTGCTATTTATTTTTTATACAATGTATATATGTAACTATTATAGGATAATATAGGATAAGGCCTTCCATATTGTGAGATAATCCTACTAGATGTTAGTAACCAGCCCCTAGTTTATAGGTGTAGACTTAGGTTGTCCCACTAAGCTTTCCACTGGCTCGAGCGGATCCCATGTGGGTCGGGTCATGTTAGGATATTACAATCTATGAAATTGGGTATTGTTAATTTGATAAGAGAATAATTTTAAAGTATATCGTGAGTCATGAAATTTGATGTATTGATAATAACTATGATGATATATTATCCTGGAGAGGTAGGATACATTGTGTGTGTCATAAGTGATATGATATTAATTCAATAATTCAATAAGGACTTATTTCTTCCATGTTAATTAAAACAATACCATATCCCATTTGATTGAAGTGGAACAGTCTGATTAAACCCATGACCAAGATGGATTATCTAAATGTTCATTTTATGGAGTCAAATAATGATAAATCAAGCATATAGGTTAATTAAACAATGTACTCCACCTTCTCAATAAGACACCAAGATAAAATGATTATATTATCCATTAATAACTCATATGTGGTTATTGTTATTATGACATCAACTTCACTTTATATGGGTTCCTTGATAGATAACAAGATGTAAATCACTAAATTTAGGCAAGATTTCTTAATTCTTGTGTGATGAAGGCCTAGAGGATTACCCACTAATTGTACCCAAAATCTCAATTAAATTCTATTTAAATTTAATATTATGATTAAATATTACTCTCAGTATGTGGAATAATTATTATTTAGGTTATGTTCATCACATATATTAAATCATAAGCTGTTTGAGTTTAGTATATATGTATGTTGAATATTAAATAAATAATATTTAGAAGGTTACAAATATGTAATATTTATTTGTCTCATATTTTTTATTCAAAAGGTAATAAATAATTACTTATTTTTTAAATAAATATTTTTTTAGTTACATGGATCTTAAAATAATAATTTATTCATATGGTTGGAGAATATAAAATTTATTTATTTATTAAATAAATAATATAACAATAGTCATTTAATTTAAAAAATATTTTATTATTCAAGGTTTAATAGATGATAGAAAGGATTGACTAGTTCAGTAGCACTTGATGGAAATGAAATATTTTATTTAATATCATGTAAAAAATATTATTTTTTTCTTTAATAAATGATATTTAAGTATACACAAGTTAGTTTCTGGAGTGTGAATTCTATTTATGAGACTAGTTAAACTATATTTTAATGTAATAATGAAATATAATAAATATAATCATTATTTTATTGAAAATAAGAATATAAAGATTCCTACTACTAGGGACTGGATGCATACCCCCTTATTACACTTGTGTATTCCCTAAGAGTAAGGTGTACAATATGGGAACTTTCTTGGGGGTGGTTTGATGAATATGGTTTCGAACATGATCTGGATAAGATTTAAATTATCCCATTAATGGTTTTGATCATGTTTTATTTATTGGGTTTCATATTGGTCATGGTCAAGGGAAATGCCTGATGATGCTATCTCCCTCAGATGCTTTGATAAATAGGATTTATAGGGTATGATCTAACTGGTTGAGTCCATAACTTGATCTGTATGCATTAAAAGGATTTTATTCTAATCCTTAATATATAATAATCTTAATGGTCATTTTACAGTGACTATATTATCTATTTTTAAGATAATTAATGGTATTTTAAATCTGATGGGAAATATTTTTTTATAGTACAAAATAATTAAAGTAGTACATGTTATTTTTATAGCTACACTACTTAAAAAGGTATCCATTCATTCAAAAAGTGAATTTCATTTATAAAACGTTGTTCCATTGAATTCTCACCCCTTCATAAATTTCACCCTCCAAATGAAATTTCATACACTAAATAAGACAAGTGCACATTTGTTTCATCACCTCTTATGGTTCCCATGTTGCTTCCTCATACTTGTGGTTCTATAAGAGTACTTTGACTAGGTGATTAGTCCTATTTCATAGAACTTTGTATCCGTGATATAAGATCTTCAACGAATTATCCTCATCAGAAATATTTTTCTCCATGGGTACCACATATGGATTCTGTACATGTGAGGTTTATAGTATGTACTTCTTCAAGAGGGATACATGAAACACATCATGTTCTTGGGATATGTTAGGTGTGGGTTCTAGTTGATAGACCAAGGATACTATGTGATCAATGATACCTTCTTCCCAAGCTTCATGAATTTATTCTATAGTGATATATAAAGGAACACTTTATCTTCCACCTCAAAATCTTGGTCACAAATATGATTTTATGCACATATGTTATATCAAATTTTTCAGATATCAAATAACATTGAATGGTTTGAATCACCTCTATCATGTAATTGATATGATCTGGTCCCATAAACTTCTTCTCTCTACCATCATCCCAACATGTTGGAGTTCTACACATCTTCCAATATAGAACCTTATAAGGTGCAATTTTAATTCAATAATGAAAACTATTGTTATATGAAAACTCAACTATGGGAAGGTATTGATCTCAATATACTTTTAAATCCATTAAATATTATCTTATCATATTCTCTAGAGTTTTAATGGTTCTCCAAAACTAAACATCTATATGTGAGTGATAATAAGGTTGGAATATCATCTTTATATTCAATTCTTACATAAGGCTTCCCCTTAACCTCTAGGAAAACCTTATATATAAATCAGATTTAATGGAGAGTGTTACACATTATAGACTTACCACTTATATTATCTATATAATTTTTAGTTGTTCAAGAAATAAATATTCCTTGATAGAAATGAAATGTAATGAAATTATAATGAGATTAACTATCTTCTAGATGTTGTAATTTCCATTAGATGCCTTCAGGGTTACCATGATAAAATACATGGATATGTTTTCCAATTTACATACTAGTATGAGAAATGGTTTAATCACACACTTAGACATCTAATGTTCAGCCTTGAATTTTTATCATACCAAGCATTCAAATATAAATTTTACAATCTCCCAAATCATGTTACCCCACAAAAAAAGTTTTTCATTAGATCTATATACATCTTAGTGATTCCTGAATTAATAGATAAGGATGTGTTATGATCATCATCAAAATGTTCTATCTTTGTATCTAGTTTTTATGGGAAACATATCCAGGTTCCAATCCTTATAACACCATCTTTAGCAAAGTAGATCTCTGAAATATTCACTACCTTTTCTGTCGCACCTCATCATATTTTTAGCCTCCTTGAACATCCCAAGAATGGATGGTTGAGTAGTTATTTGATAAAGGTAAGATGAATATTATTTTATTATTCCCATTTTCAACCTTTTCATTTTCAATAAGATTATATCCCATTCAATCATCTTCAGGGATAGGGTTATGTGATCCTTTCTAGTTAGAACATATCCCACTTTATTCGCTTTCCTAGGAGAGTAATGGATTAAAGAAACGTAATTCTTGATTAGATATAACCACCTTCATTTGTATATATTGATATATTTTTTTAATAATATATAATTAATTCGTTTTCAATATTTATATATGTCACAAATTTCCCTATAGAGATAATTTCATTAAATCTTTAATGTGATGATCAATGCGTCCAATTCCAGATCATTGGTTGGGTAGTTATACTATTGTATCTTTAATTAGTGGGGGGAATAGTGTCTCACATATTTATCTTACATGACTACACAACCAAAAATATCTTTGGATGCATCAATGTAGATCAAAAATCCATCCCCACCCACTAGGGGTAATGTGATGAAAAGTGCACTTATTGGCCTCTGTTTTTAACTCTTTAAATATTTTCTATCATTAAATATTCTAGAAAAATTCCATTCCCTTCTGAGTTATCTTTGTTAGTGAGATTTAAAATCATGAGAAGGTTCTCACAAATTTATACTAGTACCCAGATAATCTAAGGAAACTATGGATCTCTTTCACACATGTTGTTATGGGTTATCTATTAATTGCCTGTGTTTTTGAAGTATCCACATACATCTCTTTAATAGAGATAACATGACCCAAAAATGATTATTTATCCAAAAAACATTCATATTCTATACTTTGAATATAAATTTTTCTTTCAAAAGGAATTCAGTACAGTATCCAATTAATCCTCACATTCCTCTTTTCTTTTAGAGTATATGATACTATCATCTGTAAAGATTACCAAAAAAATTAGTAAATCCCTAAATAATATATCCATTAAGTCCATGAAGATGGATAGATAATTAGTGATTCCAAATGGAATTAATATGAACTCTTAGTGCACATACCATGTAAAAAAATTAGTCTTTGGTATATCCCCTTTCTTTCCATTTACCTGATAATTTCTCAACTGAAGATCGACCTTTGAGAAGTATTGCGCTCCATGAAGCTGGTTGAAAATTTCATAAATAAATATAAAAGGATAATTATTCCTTATCCTAATCTTGTTTAGATCATTATAATCAATGAATATTAACATTGATCCATAATATTCTGTGATGAAAATGATCAGCGCTCCCCACAATAAATCACTTGAGAGTATAAACACTTTATCTAGATTCTTCTATAGTTTCTTATTTTTCTTTTCAATTTCAACGATTTCTATTCATTATAGATTCTTGTATATTCAAAAAATCATTGGGTATAAGTTCAATCATAAAATCAACCTCTCGGTTAAGTGTAATATTGGAGATTTTTCAAAAAACACATCAGCATATTCCCTTATAATAGGCATGTATTTAGGGATGATTATTTATTTAGTCTCAATCATATGAGCTAGATATGATTTATCATAAGGAAATAATTTCCATGTTTGAGATGATGATTCCAAATTATATTCATCATCCTCCTTTAACTTCTATAGATTCATATAAAGATTAACTTTTCTCGGCAGTATGTGTTGGCTTTGTACATGAAAATCCAATCCATACCTTCAATTACATCGAATTATTCTAAATTAAGTATCTCAAGGTTCCCTGGGAAGTTTGTCTCAAAAATATTGAATAGGGGAAGTTATATACATGGTATGTGACAATTTCCTCATTTTCCATTTTCCCAAATAGCTCTACTTCCATGTTTTTGGTGGTGTTTGAATAGTTCTACTAAACTTGTGTGAAATTAAAGTATGAGTATAACTATAGTCACCAAGAACATTTGATGTTAATGGATGGATGATAATCCCACCATTCACTATTTTATTATGGTTTTAATCATTTAAATCATCCAAGATAGACTTAGGGATGATAATTTTCAAACTATAAAACATATAAAAGAAACTCTATAAACATTTATGGGATAACTCATAAGTAACATACATTCCATAATCTTTGAATTTATATGTTTTAGTAAATTTTATCTATATATTATTTACTAACATAAATTAGTACTTTCATTTTTATTCAA
The DNA here is from genome assembly GCA_963277665.1 of Viscum album. Taxonomy (NCBI): domain Eukaryota; kingdom Viridiplantae; phylum Streptophyta; class Magnoliopsida; order Santalales; family Viscaceae; genus Viscum; species Viscum album. The sequence continues at coordinate 1,228,885,585 of OY728145.1, read as the reverse complement.
TTAATGATAATTTGAAAGGAGTTTGTGTGTTTTCCAAATCATATCCCTCAGTATTTTGAAACCATGTGTGTAGGAAGGTCTATTTTTCATGAACTAGGTGATGATTGATTTATTACCCAATGCAAAAATTTTGGGTTATTACCCTTAAGTACCACAATTCCATATCCCCATCCACCTATAGTATCCAAAAATGGATTTTGTTTCTGGAAAACAACTTACTCCATATAATAAAAAAAATTAGCGATGTTTTTAAATGTTTATTGTTATCCCTAAGGCTTCTGCTTGGGTTTTATAATCCAAATCCCAAAAAATAACTATAATTTTCTATGATACCATCTATGAAAACACATATATTTTATGAAACTTAACTGATGGTTTTATAAATAAAGATATACAAAATATAATATTAATGGATCGATAGTCCTTTTTTATTTGAGTGATTTTATATATAGCATAATAACATAAAACTTGGATACAAATAAATCACTTAAATCTCCTTAACATGATCTTAATATTCCATCTCTCTTCTAAAACCACCTGAGATAACCAGAGCACATACATAATAAAGAAGTGTCCTATAAATTGATTAAATTAATAATCAAAGAATAAAAAGATGAAAGTAATAAAAGTGATTCAATAGGCATTTAAAGGTTACATAAAATGGGGGAGAATAAAAAACTTGAGTATCAAATAATTATAAATTATGAAAACACCATGGAAACAAAGAAATTCCATGACATCATAAAATATTACATCATAAACATAAGTCGGTGATAAATACATATACATTATAACATAGTGTTCTTAGGATAACCACTCATACACTATACATGGTATCTCATGAGATAAAAAATTACCCAATTCATCATAATTATCTATAATTATATTCCCACTCACACATTAATATCATGTACATGGATGTTTTTGAAAAATAGATCATACAACCAAATAAAAACATTAATCACTTTTAAATCCATGATTAAGAAGTGTCGGAAACATACATGGACATCCAAAATTAATGAATTGTAGGTACATCTAGTTCAATACACTTGAGTGAATGTGTGGATGGTTACTCACAATATAAAAGTTTTACATTGAAAATCATGGGATAATTTCAACAGTATAATTGGTGTACATAACGTTTTGTTGAAGGGTTTAATGGGATTTAATGGTGGTATATCATTACTTTGGAATCATAAGAACAGTAAATGGATGTGTAAAAATAAATCACAACATGAAAATTCTGAAATTAAAAGGATTAGTATAAATAAATAACATAAATAAAAATGGAAGAGGAGAGAATCCCTTACCATAAGAGGGTGCTTCTAAACGCTTGGTAGCAGTATCTTAAGATATTGGGAACACCTTGGAGAGATTTAGATAGGGATATGGAGATGAAATTTATGCTTGATGGGTAATTAGTGAAGAGGAGTGCACAATTGTGTGATTATTTATTGAAAAAGAGATGTGAATTCTTTATTGATTTTTAAACATTGGTTTTGGACATTATATAATAAAATATTCGAAACCAAAACCTTCTCATCAATTTTCATTTAGTTCCATACAAATATGAGTGATTTTAAATATATTATAAGTAAATAACTAAACATATTAAAATAAATATAGAGGGTAATTTGAATGTTAGTCATGTTCATAAAAAAATATTTTAAAACCATAAAATATAATATAGGTTTTAAAGGATTCATTAATGGATTATTAATTTATTCAAAAACTTCAAAACACATTATTTTAAATTAAAAGGTTAATTTCTGTCCTTTATACTCCTTAAATTATTTATTAAATCACTTTTGGGATATTATTATGTGATAATGTATACTGTATATTTATATCATACTTAATTTTTACCCAAAAATTCAACCGTCTTAGAAAATTATAACAAATTCACAATTCAATAATTTTGATGTGATTATTTCAAAAATAATAATTATTTTATCCAAATAATTTTATAAATATGAGAATTTACCCCTTTAAATAAAAATCCTCAGTTATTAAAATGTATCAGTTTTTATGATAATAACAATTTTATGACCCTCACAAAGAATAAATTGAGCATAATTAATTTATATTATCATTTATATTTAAATAAATAAAACATAATAAGAATATTTCATGAAAATTTCATTTACATGAAAATTATATAATTTTTAAGAAATAGTGTTTTAATTAAATCCATATATTTTCAAAAAATATAATTTTAGTTTATTCGTATCAAAGTATTATTTTCATCAACTCATATATAATTTTATATATAAAGTAATATTGAAAAGGGATAAATATAATAATTATTTTATAAAAAAAGAGAATATACAAATTCAAACTATTATGGCTTGTATACATAACTCTTTATTACACCAACGTACGTCCTAGGGGTATGGTGTGCGACAGTGACACTTTCTTGGTATGGTATGGTGACCATGGTTTGGTTCATGATCTCGATAAGCTTTAACATCTCCCATAGATGAGTTTTCTCATGTTTCAATTGTTGAATCTTAGCTTGGAATTAGTCAAGGAAAAATCAAAGTGATGTCATTTATCTCAAAGGATCTGATAAATAGGCTCCATTGGGGACAATGATATTGCAAGACACATAATTTCATTTATTTTCAACCTGAGCCCATCCAAGGAATTCCACATAGGGAACCCAAGTATTTCTCCAAGTGTACTATGAACCCATAACCCAACCATCCCATCTAAGTCATTCCTCAAAGGAACCTAGGTGTTGATCTAGGCATGATATAAAGTAATTTCCCTTTTAGTTTATCCAAGGCATTCCACATTGCAAACCTAAGTGTTTACTGTGGAATTATAATAACCCACCCACCAGGTGAGCCAATCTAATACATTCCATATAGGAATCCAAGTATCTCCCGTGATAATATGTAAATCTAGTTAATAATTAATTTAAATTCAATAAGACTGATGATCTCATCCATGATGTTCTGAGTTGAAACCAATGTATCTCCCTCAACATGGTTTACTAAATGGTTGTGGATCACAGTCAACCCATACCATTTAATAGTATAGTTAATTAATTCTTTTGGCTATTTCTATTATTGGGAATAACCCAACCTAAAGAAAATAAAAACAAGGAGATTACATTTATAAGGGATAAATCATGCATTAATATGAATGAACAAGGACCAAGGTACATGGAATTATCATTCTTTCATTGTTTTAATTAAATTTACTTTTCATCCTATTCATTTTAACATCCCAGACATTAGGGGAAAAGAACACACCATAATAGGTGAACCAATTTAATAAACAACACATGGTTATTGTATCTAGTTTAGAAACACACACAATGGGGTGGTCTAAATTTAGTTTCTCAACCTAAATTGATTATTATGGGTCACACGGGTCATGTAGTTCTAGGGCCATAAATTTTATTAAGGAAGAGTGCATTTTAAGAAGGGGTTCAGGGAACATCCGATGTGCGGCACAATGACACATACCGTAAACAACTATATTTTTTCAGAAACCCAAAATAACAGCTACCTTATATGAGAAGATGAATACTCATCCAGTATAGGAATCTAATATGGACTATAATTAGGGAAATTAATTAAATAAGAAAACTCCCTGAAAAATAAGATATATTAGCTCGCACGTTGATAACATTCAATAAGGAGAGAGAAAATGAGAAAATAATAGAGTGGAATCATAGACATATAATTTTCTATACAATTGTGGAATTATGGTAAAATATGTTTTTGGATAGAGGAGAAGGATAAAATACTAGGTTGAGGTGGCTCACAGCTCTAATGGGAGCAAAATTTTGTGCCTGAAATGGAAAGAAGAAAGGATGAGATGGATTAACGGTATATAGTGAATATGTTAAATTCATATTTTTGTTTTATAGGTTAAGTGAGGTATTTAAAACATAAATAAGGAATTTATTCCATTATTTATAGTTCAATTAGATCTTGTTATCATAATTTATGTTGTAAATTTACAATTTACACCATAAGTTTTTTCAATAGACAACAATTTACTGCAGGGAGACTCCTTGTCCTTTGGGTGGAGATAGGATCCTCAAAACAATATAAAACCAACTCCTAATCCCAAAACCAACCCCAATGAACATTAAACCAAATAAAAATATACTCATAAAAAGATGATATCTTATAATGTAAGACCAAAACATAAAGGTAATCCACAAAATTTTAATGAAGAACTATTCATGTTAAACTTACTAAGTATAACTATATTTCACTGAAGTTTTACATGAATTCCAACTTGGGTATTTGGATCCCACTCATTGTCTCAAGAATATTCTAGTTGTTCGCTAATCTTATGTCAATCATGGATTGGGGATAGATAGAGACCAAAATAATAATAATTAATGTTATATACAAAGCTATTGAGACTTCTATGATTGAAGTGACACTGAATCTGATTACTACCAAAGGTTCATGTGGTGTTCCTTTTTCTTTCATATAGACATAAACTCTTTCACATATGAATTTATCTATGCATACTTCTATTATTTTCCTACACCCAATCAAATTTTTTATATAGTCTTATTCATTCCTCAATTGATACACTTCTTCAATTTCATAGCATCAATGAATTTCATTATCAAATAAGACCAAAAAACTATTCATATTGATTAAAATCTTTAAATTTAAAAAATCCTTTGTTTTAAAACATTAAAACACACGTGGTTCCCAAATTTGGGAGTAGTTCACTAGAATAAAATGAGTGATTTATTTTGGTGAGATAAACTTCAGGAGTATTAAGAAGGGATATTTCATTATCAAGAAATATAATTTCCTCTTGTTCATCAAATCTCTATCATCCCTATGTCTTCAAATTATTTACTTGTTTTTTATAGTTTCAAACTTATTTCAACACATTCATCATACTTCTTTTATTCCTATCATGATACCAAATTTCACTTGATGTTGTTGTTGATTCTAGCATTATTTTATTTTTTGTTTATTCTTGTGAGATTTCACTGCCCTTTCTTGTGGTATCAATATTATTCCATGTTGTCTTGTTTTATTTAAGAAATCAATAAATAAATTTGATTATATTGAATGATAGTATATTTCAAATTTTCAAACAATTTAGTGGGAAGGCATGTGTGAATAATAAAATATTAAAACTCAAAAATTATTTGTTTGTTTCCACTTTTTTAAATACTAAAAATTTATGTGCTTTTTCTTTATCATTTTTAAAGAATAAATTTTAATATTCACATTTGTTTTATGTTCAATGAACTTAGATCCATGAAAATATCATATTTAAAAACACATTAGAGAACATTATAATGTGTAGTTTAATGGATAATTTAAGAGACAAAGAACCTATTGACGATTAATAAAATCATCCACCTATTATAATTTAACCATAGGATGAATGGCCAGTGGTGAGAGGGATTCAACTCTGTCATATATCAGGATACCCGTCCTCCATTAGAATTACCTCTGGAGTATGAACCTTTGAACTGAATCAATCTAATGTCTCATTAGTAGAAACATTTAATGGGTTTTTCAATGAAGAATCTTTATCCTTTAGTAGATAATATTAAAATAGTGTTCTACAATTACCACTCTAGGGGATCACAGAATAAGTTCTTTGGATGAGAGTGTTTCACTTCTATATTATGGAGAACAAAAAGATCAAGTATTTAGGTATAGATGAAAACATTCTTAAAACATGGTAAAAGTATTATAATTATTTTTTTATAATTTCTTGACGATGCAGATAAAAATGGGACATTAGACATCAGATCATTCCATTTTACAAGAGGATAGATAAGTGTTTCATGTGGCCTAAGAAACATATAGGGACTTTATTATATCATTCCCTCTCCATCATCACTCTTCCCATGTACCATTTGATATCTTCTTTAAAGTATTTTCTTCTTCATTATAGAAAATAGTTTACCATTATAATAATAGAAACTATACTAGAAAAAAATAAGGATTTTAGATATATTATCAATAACCATTCCTTGAACTCTCAACATAATAATTTTATGAGAATAATAATTAATATGGGAGAGAAAAACACTTATTAAATGTTATAAATAAACTCAAAACTTGTTGAGATTAAGGGATATATTCAAACCTTTAAGAAACAAAATATTATGTAATCTGTCAAAGAAGTGGACTATCAAAACAAAACTCAAACTCATGGTTAAAAATTTATTTGGTGTGGTATGATTAAAAACATTGATAATTTATAGTCCAAACAATGACATGATATCCCAACCCCTTAAAAATGGTAATTTAAAAGTATATTATCATAGAATACATGAAAAGTTTGATAAGATTTCCAAGAACTATAACTCAAGAAATATGATCCATCTTAATATATTATTTAAAGATCAAGAAATGTTAAAGAATCCTACTTTAGGTTTTTAGAAACAGGCCAAACCAAAAATTGAAAACCAAGATTAGATAGGTAACCCATACCCTCAACATGATATAAAGGGTATGTTTTAGCAGTTTATATAAACATTTGTTTAAAAAATTTGAAATTGATTCACAAGAATCTCAACATCAATATAACTAAGATCAATCATATTCTATAATGGCCAATCAAGATATGCAAAGATGATATTTAGTTTGGTTATTCACATAATAAATAAAGGAAAAAATCCTAAAACATCTAAATTGAATCTATGAAATAAATTTATGTTTTTGGACACAAAGATTGTAATGCCTATAAAATTTATTTATGATATTAGTATAACTTTTTTTTATAATGAATTCTTTATTAAGAGAACAAAGAAAAAATTTGAGATTTCATATGAAAATTACACATCATGTTTCGATATGTAATAATACTACAAGGAACATTAAAGGTATATACACATGGAAGAATAATATATTCATTAAAAAGACTATAGTATTGAAATCTCCCATGAAGATAGACCATGTTATAATGATTGTAAAAATAAAAAGAAGCATTAGTAAATTAATTAACAATATTAAATGATTTTTATAAACCTTTGTATGTAATATAGTGTGTGATACAGAAATTATGTTGGTGTATTTATAGATAAATATCACCATTTTGCATAAGTAATGTTTTCTAATATGGATGATAGTCATTATGAACATTAATCAATAAGAAGGTCATTATTATTGTTGTTGGTGAAATAAAGTGAGGATTGGGATTATTTTATAATTGTGTTTTTATGAATCTCTATAAATATATTAAATTAAATTTAAAATATATTTTATAATAAATTTATATGTTTAAAATAAATATTATTTTCATGAAATTATATTATAAAACACATTATAAATGATAATATAAATTAAAGAAGTCTTATGTAATTTTTATAACGGTCTAACAGTTTACTATATAATAAAAGCTATTAATTTTCATTAAATGTGATTTTATTTAAAATATAAAAATATAATATTTAGTGTATTATATTTATAAAATAAATCTCATTTTTTATTCATTACAATGAAATTATCTTAGGGTGAGTTTTTGGTAATTTTATAAATAAGTTGATTTTTGGGTTAAAAAGTGAAAATATTGTTTTTATGAAATACCATAAATATTGTGAAATTATTATTAAATGATCATAATTTGAAATTTACAAACCATTATTCCAAACCTGAATGTATTTAATTAATTAAATAATAAATAATTTGTTACACTTTGAAACACATGCCTAAAATTTTGAAAACCAAGATTGTAGCATTTCTAAAAAATATTTATGAATTATATTTGTAACATATATAGAAATGTTTTTATCACTTTCATAAATTTATTAATGTAAAATAGATTTAATATATGGAATTATAATCTTAAAATTAGGTATTAAGGTTAATTTCCTATTTTAGACATAAAAAAATACTGTGGTAATTAAGAGTTATCGCAATATAAGTAAAATAATATAGTCAGTTAATGTTAAAATATAAATGCATATAATAACTAAAAACTACAAAATTAATTGGTTTTTTGTTGTATTTAACAAAAATTACCATACATTACAACATTAATTTTAAATAATAAAACATTTTAATTAATTTCACCTAAAAGTGGTAAACTTTAAATTGAAATAATTCATTATTTAATCACATTAAACCACACCTCCTAAAGTATAAATACACCTCATTCCATCCTCACATTCCACAATAAATCCCTTGAGAATGAATCATATATTAATTACCCTCTAAATATTATCTTTTCTGTCTCTCCAAGGTTTAAATAAGTACCTCTCTATCTTTAATATACATCATCACAAGGTAAGTGATTTTTTCCTCCACTTCATTCATTTCAAGTTCTTATTTTGTGTAATCCATTGGTTATTAATTTGTTATATTGTCATGTTATTTTAAATACCCATATAAATTTGAAAATTATTCCTTATTAATGACAGACTTCATTTCTACCTCATTATATATTTCTCTTAAAATTTTACTCTATTGAAATAATGGGTTCATCGCCAATATTTTATGACTACCTTTGCAAGACATTTAAAATTTCTTTTTATTTAAATTTGAAATATTATTATTTTTCATTTTTATAATAAAATTATTATTTTATCAATGATAGATCACAACTTTATCTCATTAAACTACCTTCATAATCTATTATAAATATCGTGGTTTCCTATAGCCATAAAAATAACATAAATTTCAAAACGAAAAGTGTGTGTGGTTTTCTTAAGAAATTAAACCCCTCTCTAGATACTACCAGTGGATGTGGCTCTGGAACATATTTACCTTGGGTGAACAACCCTAAAAATACTATTTATCTATAATCGATTGGGAAATAGTGCATAACAATGGACCTTGTTGCACACTTGGTTTGACACCCTCACAAGATTTGTTATGGATAATTTAAAAGCACATTATAGACCATAATAAGGGATCTTAATATATGGATTAGTATTTACATTTAATTAATATCTCTATTCCATGAATGTACCATTCACCACTTCTTATTATCATTCTATCAATTGGTTCACTGCCCTTTTTCATTATGAAGATCCTATAGTTTCCATATCCAATTGTTGAATATTCACAGTGATAGCCACATTAATCCATTAAAAGGGGTTACTTCACACCCAATGCATAACCAATGTTCAAGTTCTCTTTCACTCTCTGTATTTCTCAAGTATTTTACCTTTTTCTACATGTCCATGTTCCTATGTACATCTGTTATAGTGTAAACATTATCCCCCAAGATAATGATCCATCACTACCTTTATCTTTCCTTATCATTTGATATGTGTAATTGTTACTTTCAATATGAGTACCCATGCATGTGTCTTTTGAGAAGAATAATTTTCATGTGTCTTATTATGGAAGGTTATTTAACATGTAACCACATTTATATTTACTAGGGAAAATTATTGACTCAACTGTATACCATTTATTATATATGGTGTAAATACCTTATAATCCATTACCATGATCGAATGGTATTTACAAATAATCTTACATTCATTAGATACAAGTTTATTTTTCATGGGTTCATGATTTGATTTTTAAAATTTTTGTTGTAAGTTTACATTATGTGGAATGCATGATTTAATACATATCAAGGGTTTACCATGATAACACTCTAATGAATTGAGTAATGTGATAGTGTTAACTGATGTCAGTTTCTTTTAAGAGTCCAATTCATTGTGTAAATAATTAATATATGGAGATTACATATTCATGATACCTTGGAATAATGTATAGGTAATGTTTTATGATATCTTGATTAGAAACCTTGATAATATAAAGGGTGAACCCTGATACTTCTCCAATTTAATGGGTTAATTTATAGATTTAATTGTTTTCAGTTTCACCTAAGAGACTAATGCGTTGGGTAATGATACATTTTCCAAAATATTTGGTAATATGTTTTACGACATCATAATGAGGACGATTATACTTTACATATAGTGAGGGTGAAGCTAGACTGGTGTAGGGATCAAGAACTAGGTTGGGGATCAGTTAAAAAAGATGATGTTGGATTATTAGAGCACATCAATAGAGAGGAATCATTTTCCCTCTCTACTGTTTTCAAAAATTTTCTAAACATTTGTTTTATTTTATTGAATCAAATTTTATTATTATTAAGACATTCTTTGGAGAGAATAAAATTTCTTGATCAAATTCATTACATTTTTATCATTCATTTTTCTTAAGATACACTCCAATAATTTCATAGCATCAATGAATTAAATTATCAATGAATAAAAACTAGCAATTCTTCATGATTTAAATATTGTAATTTCAAAAATCCTTTGTTTAAAAAATTTCTAACATGAGGTTCCCATTTTTATGAGAGTAGTGCTCTAGAATCAAATGATTATTTTATTTCAGTGTGACCCACTCCATGATTATTAAGAAATACCATTTCAATATCAAGAAATATAATTTTATATTGTTCATAAAATTTCTATAATCCACATTTCTTTGAATGGTTTACTCATTTTTTTATAGCTTCACACTTATTTCAACACATTCATCACACATATTTTATTAACATCACACCGCTAACTTTAACATGATCTTGTTTTTGTTTATGTTCTAGTTTAACTTTTTGATTGTTTTTAGGAAATTTCACTACACTTATTTGTGGGATAAATTTTCTTCCCTATTGTCTCATTTTATTAACTAAATTGAAAAAAAAAATTGAATTTTCTTTCATTACATGATATGTCAAATTTTAAAACTATTTCCAGGGATTTCATGTGTGAAAAATAAAATATTAAAACTCAAGAAAAAATTGTATCCATTTTTTTAACTACTAAAAATCTATGTGATTTTTCTCAATCAATTCTGAAAAATAATTTTTTTTATTCACACTGGGTCATTTTCTATGAAAGTATATTCTTTAAAAATATAAATTTACAAACACATTAGAGAACTTAGTAATGTGTATTTTTAAATAGAGAACCTATGAAATAGATAACCTATTGATGATGAATAAAATCGCCCACCTATTATCCTTCAACCAAACATTGAATGGCCCATGATGAGAGGGATTAAAATCCATAAAATTTCAAGAAACCCATCCTACATTATTATTACCTGAAGATCATGAAACTATGATCTGAGGCCGTAAATCATTTAACTAGTACAAACATTTTATGGTTTTTCTCATAAATACTCTTTATCATTCCCTAGATACTTCTAAAACAATGTTCAGAAACTACCACTACATGGGATTACTATAGTTGATCTTAGGATGAGAGTGTTACTCTTATATATTAAGTGGAAAAAGATTGGGTATTGGGGTTGAGATGAAAACATGTTTGAATCATGGTAACCAGTATATAATTTATTTTTCACAATGCATTAACCATGAAGAAAAAAAAGGACATTAGAAATAAGATCATTATATTTTTTTCAAATGATAGATAATACATTAATGAGGAATAATTCATGACTTAGTGTATAAATATTTTATGATGAACATTGATATATCAAAAATAATCAAGAATTTTAAAAGATCAAGAAGACATGAGAATAGTATTAGGGGGATATTATGATGTATTAATAAATGGTACATATTGAATAATTATTTTCTATTTCTTTTTATTAACTGGTGGATGTTTAGGCCTTAATAATCTCTTATTGAAATAAAATCAATTCATTAGAAACTAGTTTCAAATATGATATTTTCACTATTCCTACTAAAAGTTATAGGTATATTTTAGAGTGATTTCTGGTAGAAAATGATTATTTCATGTATTTGGAAAATTTTGAGTTTAGTTATTCCATAATAGATGTTTAATCTATATTTGATCAATATATTTAGAGTTAATATAATGGAAATCGGTACAATTTCCAGGATAAGGATAATCGATCTCTTTTGGTTTACATGACTAGTTATGAGGATTGATTTTCAATATTTGATATTAATGAATTTCTTGTAGAGCATGAGGATTTATTCTATGTCCCAAAAAATAAATGAAATTGTATGTGAAAATGATATTCTTTGTAAAACATTAAATAGGATGTGGAAAATGTTGCATCTATTTCAATGTTATTTGATATTTCAATAGTGGGAAAGAAAACGGTTTCAATTCCAGTTAATACAATGATTTTTTTGTGTTGTTGAAATACATTTTTTCATATTATTTTTGAGATACAAGGACCGAAACTCAGTATAAGTACAACCTCGACCATAATAACATTAAATATTTTGATAAAATTATAATTGATAAGGGAGTTTTATATATTTTGAAGAAACATATTAAAGTTACCTTAAGAAATAGTAGAGTTTTAGTCACTCAAAACTGCACCTCCAAATTAATCATTGATAGATTTGTACGTGAGTGTATAGATAAAAACACCAAATTTAGTGCTTTATTAGTGGATACCCATGGTTTTACAGGTTTTTTAACTTATTTTTTATTTCTTTTAAAATATATTTTCCTCACTATGTATAGTATGTTACCCTCTCTTTGTCCTGAAGTAACCAACCTAGAAAGATCATCACATGAAAGAAGATGAGTGACTGTGAAGTAATCCATCTACTATTCCAGCATCAATGTGAATATGTAGTGAATCATCCTATCATAAGGCTATAGTGACTCTCATATTTCTATGTTTGACATTTTTATATTCCTAGGAATATTTATAGAGTCAAGAATAGTGACAGTGTGAGATTTTAAGCCCCGGTGATCCCAGTAATGGAATTATAAAAATAATATATATATTAATATCAAAAACATGTATTTTTTTATGAAATAGTGTAATAACTCTAAAAAGTGTATCATATCAAAATTCTGGGACCACAATTGAGTTCGGAATGTAGAGTTTACCCTAGGCATTACCTAATGTTGTTTGGGATTAGAAGTTCAGATGAAGAAGATTTTGGAATGTATGTTAAGTAGATAAATTAATTAAATTAATTAATTAAAACATTTAATACACTTAGATTAATTTTATCTCAAATAGGCTATTATGAAAATTTTCTAGGGTTATTTACATAACCCTAGGATCTTTGGAGAGGAGCATCTAATTTTCTTCATTGGCATATCAATATCACATAGTGAACAGTGACTGGATCGAGGTGGAACGAGAGATAGACAACATAGTGGGACTCATACTGTATAGGAAAACATGTACTTCCCCAAAAATCAATCCCAATCTAGGTATTCCTTAATTTTTTATGGATTATCATCATTGATTATTTTGGAAAAGAATGGATTAGTAATCATCTTCTGAATTGGAACATTCTCATTCTCCACAAAATCCATTTTTATGAATTAAGTTTATTAAATCCTTTTATATTATGTTATTCCATGATAATTGGTTGTTCCCACACTATGTGATCATTGGTCGGGATCACTTCAACCAAAAACATACACCTTCATTTATTGTGCTTTCCTCCACATTTTCTGTGTGCTCTTTTTTGTTGTCCCCATCGAAATGGTTTTACTTAATAGGTTTCATATGAGCATGATAAAACCCTTGAATACATGGAAGAAATGAAAATGATGTATAGTCTTGAACCTTGGGGACTGATCAAGGAAGGGGAATGGTTTTTTGGCAATGACTATGGGTTTTGGAACCCCAAATGATTATGGGTGGGGGTGAGATGAAACCTTAGTGTGGGAAATGGATTTCAAATTTTGTTCATAGGAGGCTAGAGATTTGTGTTCACCTATAACCCCACAAATTTTGGGTGGTTTAATGGTGGTTTTGTAGATCTGGAGGCATATCTGAGTCATGTGAGGCCTTCTTAAATTTCTACAATATCCTGAATACACATTGTGTATCCTGTAAGAACACATGGTGTGTAGACCCCTAGCTGTGACATTGGGGTTTCATGTGAAGTTGATTATCAGATGTAGTGTAGATGGGATTACATGTTGTGTGACCCTAATCGAGTAGTCATGCCATGTTCCAACTGCCACACACCCAAGGCCACATGTGGATAGACATTCCATTTTCCAGAGTATATATGAATGGGTAGGAATACATGTGGATGGGATGATATGAATTTACAGTAACTATGATGGTCATATATGTTGTGTATCATATTGGGAACACTGTGTATAGAGACATATATTCCTCATCCATTTCCAGTGAGAACATGGCTTGGAAGTAGAGTGGGGTCGCACACATTATGGAACCCATACATGTCGTCTACTACTATGTGAATCATCTTCATCTTATATATCCATTGATTCGACTAATATTTTTTGTTGTGATTATCATATCTTGAGTTTTATTCCATGTAGAACCCAATGTTGGAATTTGTTGTGGAATAAGAGTTACAATGCGATGTGTCTAGAGAATGACACTTATTCTGGTAATTTTTTATGATGGTATTGAATGGGTGTGTTCAACAGAGTTTTATTAGGGTCAGTACTCCCCTGTTACACTAGGGAGTAGGTTCCCCGTACCATATGAGAGATATTGGGTTCAGTGCTCCCATGCCTCACAGGTTGAGGGTTACCCATATTCTTTAAACAAGAGATATCGGGTTTATTACTACCCTGTCACACTAGAGAGTGAGTTATGCATATTATTTATGCATGTGTTACCAAGTCCAGTACACCAATGTCACACCAGGGAATAGGTTTCCCATAATATTCAAACTATTAGGGTTAGTACTCCCCTTACTACTCTAGGGTGTGGGTTCTCCACCTTTGGAGTGGAACTCCCCCATCTTCGATCTCTGGCGGCGTTCAAGTTTTCAACTGTAGTTGTGGCTCGATCAGCTATAGAGCAACGTTTTGGGGTGCATACCCCTCAATCATATTCTGGTTAGGTTGTACAGGGTACATGGATTGGAGTCAGGTTTTCCTCTATTATAGTGATCAGTGACCAGGAGAGGGAACCTCTACACTATTTCTTATGTGATTGTTCTTGATGACGGGCATCAGATATTGACATTGGAACTCTGGGCAGAGTCAATATTCTTTGATGGGAAGAGGATATGTAGATCAACTTTATCCTTTAATTTTGGGATCATTTATAGAATATATGGATGTTTATTTTCATTTTCTTATTTAATGAATGGAAAGATATTATTGTGTTTAGAAGATTACATTTATTACACTCTTCATATTTATTCCAACAATTTTTGGTTTCTCTTACAAGGTATGTTTATACTCAACCCTACATGGGATTTTCTCAAACATGTTGTCTCTTATTTAGATAATGGGATGATTAGTGGTGACCATGGTGGAGCATACAGATACATGGATTGATTGACCAAGTTCAGTTGTCGAGACTATGAGATCAGGATCCAAGATCTCTCTTAGTTTACCTTCATTACATTTTTGATCAGGATGGTCCATATTTCTATTTGGGAATTAATTTTTCTTCTTTCATGCTTTAGTTTATATGTTTTCCTAGTCTTATGTTTTTATGAGGGTTTATTACATGCATGGTTTATCTCTAAATGTAACTGTCTTTTACCTTATATTCCTCAATAGTATATCATTGAGATGGTTGGGTACATGCGTATAGGTATATTAGGAAAATGCCTTCAATTTTAGTTATGCCGTTTTGGCACTTTTCGCCATCCCTTTGATTATTGAAGGTGGGATTTAGGTTGTGGCAGCTCATCCTTCTACCAACCGGGTGATCCATATTGGGTCATATTATTACAAAGTTGTATTAGAGCTTATTTCATACTTAGGATAGTTTTTGGATTTCTCACCTTATGAGTATTGGTTGGGAATTTGGGAAATAATGTAATAGTGTCATGAGTTGGGCATTCAGGACAAGAAACCTAGTATTTTTGTGGCAGATGATATATACATACATCAAGACTCTGTCTAACTTATTATTAACTTGACATACTAAGAAATCGGTGGTTGGAAATGTAACGCCCCAACCCCAGTTATGGGAGTCGGTGCATTATTTTATTACATTGTCATTATTACAAGGGAATCAAGTCCTGAAGGAACGATTGGTTTAGCAGACTTGAAAAATAGATTACATAAATGAATGTTACATTACACGTTAAAACATATTACAATACATAAATAATCCTTTATGAATGCCATTATTCCCTTAGTTTAACCCTGTATATCAATCAAAATACACTTCTTGGAATCCTTGGAAAAATAAAACCTTGAAAGGGGTGAGCTCATATGCTCATTAAGGATAACAATATAGCAGAAACTTTCATAAATAATCATAAACATTTAAGGCAATGTATAAGACTAAAAAAATCCTTTTAAACATAAAATTCAGCATGATATGGTAAAGATATAATAAAATAATTCCATTTACTTATTCATATGGATATTCTACTAGTTTAATAATCACATGCAATATCAATAGCCACTCTCATAATGATGGAATGTGTAAGTTGAGACTTCATAACCACATAGTCAATTCCTTGTTCCAAGACTACAAATAATATTTTTTCAAGGACTTGTGCCAAGACACTAGTTTGTCTCATGAGATGTACCGATGCATCGAGGAGCTGTAGCAGGATCCACCCATCATTTACTAAGTCTAATGCATTCCTCATATAAAAAGTTTTAAACATATCATAAACATTCATATTAAAATTAGCATACGAAATGTCGATACTTTATCTATAAACCATGAATAGTATAAAAATAACACATCCACAGTCAAACATATCACAAAACCTTCAATACAATATGGATGATTTTTATCATAATAAATCAACTTCAAACAAGTTTGAAATCCATCAAAAGATATTTATATAGATGAAAATGATTTGTAAAACTCTTTGTGAGAAATATCCCTTTTTCATAAAAACATTAAAAAGTCACAAAATTTATAAATGAATATATTCCAAGAAATTTTTAATTCAAAGTTTCCCATACCACTTTGAAACTTTTTAAAGGAATTAACATTTTAAAAACATTCATGTCCATATAAATAAATCCTTAAAACCCATTTTGATAACATGGACATAAATTAGAATTATTTAGAAGAATAAATTTTTAAAACATTTAAAATGATGTCTTAGTAAAATATTCCCTTAAAAATAATCCCTTTTAAAACTATTTTATGAAACATGGACATGGATAATAAATATTTCCCAGTAGATACTTACGTAAAAACAACCTCGGATAATAAAGAGATTCTGAAATTAACCCTTACCTTGCACTTTTCTTTGGTTGAGGGTACATTTATCCTCCTGTATAATGACCATAGTTTGTTATAAAATTATACCAGAACCATATTCATATTTATTATATCATACATGATTCATTTATAAATTTATACTACCCATTTAATAATTATTTTCATGTTAAATTAAAATTTCGGGTAATAATTGCTTTCTTTATCGTACGTGTTTTAACTTGTTATTCATGATCGTATCATTTAGACCATGATTTAAATATTTCTAGAATATATCAAATGATTTATATATAATATATATTTAGAATATAAATATGTATAATAGATAGATATATGAAATGGAAAACACTGTTTATGGATACGGTAGACGTACGAACTCATAAACATTGTTTCTGTTTTCATATCGTATTGAACGGAAGTAAGTGAATAAGATATAGGTAGTAAATATATATATATATATATATATATATATATATCCAGTGGAAATTATTATGTCATATATGACATACTTATTAATAATATATATTTTTATAATCATCGTTGGATGGTGAACGTGGGAATGAATCACATCTCTTTGTGGAGACGTTAATCTATACGTACACACGAGTGACAATATCATTATATTTATGGTGAAATCATATGTAATTGGGTGTTTTATCATATATAAAGAATTATTAAAATGTTATATTTATTATTTACATCAATTATACTCATTATTATACCCATCCAAATAATGAATTGTTTGAATAACAAACTACACCATGATGTGGAGACGGTAATCTGTACGTACGCACATATGGTGACATTATCATTTATAGGATGGATAGAATAATGAATATAGTTGTACAATTTTTATAATAACATCATAATATATCGAATATACTAGAGTTATTATTTTATAATGGAAACAACAATTAAATTGGATGTGGAAGAAGAAAAGAACATGAAAGAGGTGATGAAATATTTACCTCTTCTTTGGGTTCTTCCTTTTGATTTGATTAAAAGGGCTCCTTATGTTGGATTTTTGACCAAAGTAATTCATCTATAATAAAGGGATTAAATTTGGGAGGATATTTAGGTAGGGTTTGGTGGATCCAAAAGGCTATGGAGGTGTGAAATTAAGAGAAGGGGAATTTCCCTTTTATAAGAGAGTTGAGGGTCACTATAGGAAAAGATTGAAATAATATTTTATAATAAAATAATTTTCAGTTTATAATGGATAAAAATGAATTATTTAAAAGATAAGGTTGTAATGGGTCTAAAATATCTCAACCAATATGTTTTAGATAGGTTTAGGTTATTATATTAACCTTATCTTTTAGATTTAACTCTTAGTTAAATAGTTTGACATTTACCATGTCTCTTTGTATTTTTATATTATATGGTTAATAATCTTACTATAACAATATAAGAGAAACTAAAGTGGTTAATTAATGATATAACTATCATTATATAAGTTCTTTGGAAAAACCTTATATTTTTATGACTATTATATAATTTAATAATATAATATTTGTTTTAAAAACTCATTCATTTATATTTATTATTTATGACACTATTTAAGTCATCACAACATGATTACTTCGAACTAAATATATTCAATCAACCATAATATGTCATATTAACCTAGAAAATTAGTGTAATTTATCAAAAGTCTCAAAATACATTTACTTTGATATTTATAATATCAATTATTCTAATCATTCGTTAATAAGGTAATTACTACATCATCATTGTATCATAAATAAACTATATTATTTAATATAAAAATTATAAATAAAAATAAAATTATGTGGATGTTTTTTTATCTTTTTAATGAATATTTATAGTCAAATTTATCTTTTGTATAACCCTATATTAAAAATGGTTTAGTTATTAAACATTGAAAATAACTCTTTTAACTCTTCTTTAAATAAAATAATTATAAATGTCCTAATCTTATGCAAGTGGAGAAAAGGGATCATATTTTATTCATAAGGTTGTTTTTAGTCGAATTATACTTATGCAATAGAAATAGTACATGTTTTAGGGTAATTATAATATTATTTTTACCCTTAATTACCCTATTTACTTTTAACCATGGTAAATAAAAGTCAAAATTTACTATTCAAGAAAAAATATATTCATCTTATTGAACCACATATTACTTATTGATGTCAATTGTGTCTCTCAGATTTTTGAAATTCAACTCATAGAAGCAGTAAAATTAAGTTTTATGCAAATTTGTAAATGCTCATAGAAGGTGGGTAAAAGATGGTAAAATGTTCGATAAAATTTTATATATATAAAATTATTATAAAATTAATCCAATGAATTACATTGAACATATATAGGTATTATGAATCTATTTTGACCTAAAATAAATTAAAATAAAATAACTAATTATTTAAACAAAAATTTGGTTTTAAATAATAACGTAGTGTTTTTCTCTATTCATCAAAAAGTTAATGCTTTCTGAAAAATACCAAAAACTTACCCTAAGCTAATTTTGATATTATCAATTTAAAAATTAAGTATATTTTACCAAATTCAAAACATGGAATTTGCATTTATTAATTTAAAATTAATTCTCGTTGTCAAAACCAAAAATCGGGTTTTTAAAAATTAAAACCTATCTAATGATTGGCATGTGTTTATGTCAAATTTAAATGTGAAATTACTTATAATGACCTAAATTGTATTAAATTATAGAATATAATCTAATTATACTTCCAAACCATTCAAATTCATAATTTTTCACTATAAATTATTTCGATTAAAAAAGAATATTTCAATTAAAACATAGTATTTTTCACTATTTGTCAAAATATGAAAGTTATCAAAAAAGTACCAAATTTTATCCAAACTAAATTTTTATGTACCTATTATAAATAATAATTTTATTTCATTAAATTTAATATATAAAGGTTTCAAATATTGGTTTTGAAAAGGGTTTTCCATTAAAAGGCGGTAAAATTCCATTTTTTTTAAAATACTTCTTTTATCTGAAAAAATGATTTTGTTCTTATATTATGTCTAAGAAACATAGAATATGGATGTTAAAATTATATAGAGTATATAAGATTCAAAATGTAGTTAATACTATTTATAACAGCTTTTTGAATGGTTAGTTTAGTAAGTTGTGGTGCGCTTGAACTCTGTGTTGCATGTTGCGCAATCTATTGAATTACTTTAATGAGATAACATACTATGAAATCTTGAGGTGTTACATTCTCTCTTCCTTAAATAAATTGTGTCCTTGAAATTTGAAATTATTCTTCTAAAAGGTTAAAAATAGAAAAATAGCTTTGTGGAAAACCCACATCGGAAATTGGTTTGATAAAATTTACTCTTAATAAGAGGGAAAGGGAAAAGAAAAAGTCACCACCAAATTATGATCTCGATTGGGATAACATAGGTGGAAATTAGAGACACATAATTGGAGGAAAAACTTAAATATTTATAGGGAGCTATTGAGGTCATCAATCACAAACATGTGTAAAATTGAGGGCCTCAAATCCATCAATCTAAGATGATGTAAAATATCATCAGTTCAACAAAACATAAGGTGTTAGGATAACACATTTTTGGTTTTAAGATCCATTACTTAAAGTTTAAGAGTTCATTTATTCATAGAATAATAGGAAAAAATACACTTTACAAGTAAAGTTTTATCCTAAACTAATTCCTACCACAAACTCATCTTTTACTCCAAAAGATTATAGAATTCAAAAATACTCCATTTATCCTAATCGTATAGGGTTAAAAAAATGAATTCATATTCACTTGTCAGACTATTTAAAAAAAATACATTAAAAAAACCAGTACATCACATAGGCTAGTGGTAGGTGATTCACCCTTGTCACCCTTCAGTTGTGGGTTCAAGTCTCATGGCCTTGCTAGATGTGACAGGTTATCGCCCGACCTCCGAGTTGTCCTTTTAATGATAATCCCAAAATAATATCAAGAAATTATTTAAACTTAACAATAGTATCCAATGTCAAACTTAATCTATTCCAACCTTTAGACTTATCTAAAATATTTTTATCCAAACTCACAGTCCAAAATTTGTAAGGACGGTAAACAAAATGAAGATCTTTTTTAACACGTAATAACATGTGAATACCTTCATCATGTATTCTTTTAAAACATGGTAACACCCTAAATTATCATATAAAAGTATTGATTAAATTCATTCTCCCTTACTCCATATAGAATACTGGATATACTCCTTATATCCAAAAAATGTTGTAAACTCTAACAATGACGGAATAAACAAACTATTAACTAGTTCCAATGATGTCAATAATATCCAATATAATAAATAAATCATCTCTTATTCCAAAATCAATACCTCGGTATCAAGACCATATTAAAGTTTTCTCTTTCTTTCAACCATGTATTTTCTAAAAAGTTTAACTTTACATTGAGTCACTTTTCTTGGTTCCACACAAACCCAAGTCCTAAATGAAATAGTACTGCAGTACAATCCTTATATACTCCGTATTTCTTATAACTTGTACATCATTAATAAAATACTCAAATGACACAATAATTTAATAAAAACATAATAACTCTTAATCATTCCTCTTTATATTTGGTAGTATCATAACTTGATTATTATCCAATATCAGCATTTGAGGTATACTCTGATGATTTGGACATTGATTCGTGTAGTGTCCCAACTCCTTGCAGATAAAGCATTGTACATTTGAAACCTTTTTCTTACCCTTGAAATCATGTAATTGGTGTCCTTTTTCTTTACACTTATAACAAAATCACATTCCATCCAAGAATTTACAAAGGTGATTCTTTACATAGTTATCAGATATGCAAATATCCTTTTTTCCCTTATTCCCTTTATCCATCTTTCTTTCTACCATCCTTTTCTTCTCCATCAACCCTTCAAATCCATAGGACTCAAAGAATTATTTACATATCATATTAACAGATGATACTATTTCTTCATATGATGATAATACGTGGGAGACTATTTCCTTTCTAAATGTTGGATTAATTCCTTGAAAGATATGATCATTCTTACTCTTTGGATCATGCATATTGCTGGAGTTCTTATTTTGGGTGTCATTTCTAAACAATAGCATACAATAGGTTAGTTTATGAATCACAATGCATAGTTACAATCTTGTAAAATACCAAACATAAATTGAAAAGATTATACATATAATCTATAATCATAAAAAAATTATTTGAGGAAATATTTACTCTTAAATCCTTCATAATGGATTGTAATGAAAATGTGAATTATCTTAATCATATCCCTCGAGCGTGTCATAACCAATAGTGCAGCAAGGCCCATTGTTGTGCACCAATTCCCATTCGAGTCTAGCTCAAAGTGGTGTTTTTGTGTTTTACCCCTAGGTACATCTGTGACTGAGCCGCCTCTACCTGCTCGTATCCAGACAGGGATGTATTTCATGGACAACTCACAAAATCACTACAGTACCAAAATCTTAGAATGTTCTTCTATACTAATCTTCAACGTTTATCTTAGGGTACTGTTCTCTAATTAGATTTTATCTAAATATATTTCCAAGTATGTTGCTACACTTACTCTAATACCAACTGTAACACCCCGACCCTAGTTATGGGAGTCGGTGCATTATTTTAATACATTGGCATGATTACAAGGAATCAAGTCCCGAAGGACTGATCAGTTTAGCAGTCGTGGAAAATAGATTACATACATGAATGTTACATAACACTTTATAACATATAACACAACATTAATAATCCTTTATGAATTCCATTATTCCCTTAGCTTAACCCTGCATATCAATCACAATACACTTCTTGGAATCCTGGGAAAAATAAAACATAGAAAGGTGTGAGCTCAGATGCTCAGTAAGGATAACAATATAGCAGAAACTTTTATAAATAAGCTTATAAATTTAAGGCAATGTATATGACTAAAACAAAATCCTTTTAAACTTAATGTTCAGCATGATATAAAAAAGATAAAATCTAATAATTCCATTTACATATTCACATGGATATTATACTAGTACAATAATCACATGCAATATAAATAGCCACTTTTATATTGATGGAATGAATAATTCTAGACTTCATAACCACATAGTCAAGGCCTTGTGCCAAGACTACAAAAAACATTTTGTCAAAGACTTGTGCCAAGACACTAGTTTGTCTCATGAGACCTACTGATGCAATGAGGAGCTATAGAGGGATCCACCTGTCACTTACTAAGTCAAATGCATTCCTCAAATGAAAAGGTTTAAACATAACATAAACATTCGTATTATATCTAGCATATGAAATGTCAATACTTTATCCATAAAACATGAATGGTATAAAAATAACACATACACAGTCAAACATATCAAAAAACCTTCAATATAATATGGAATATTTGTATCATAATAAATCAACTTCAAGTAAATTTAAAATCCATCAATGGATGTTGATATAGATAAAAATGATTTGTAAAACTCTTTTTAAGAAATATCCCTTTTCATAAAAATATTTAAAAGTCACACAATTTAGAAAGGAGTAAATTTAAATACATTTTTGAATTAATATGTCCCATGCTTCTTTCAATGTTTGGAAAGGAATTAAAATTTTAAAAACATTAATGTCCATATAAATAAATCCTTAAAAACCATTTTGAAAACATGGACATTAATTAGAATTATTTAGAAGAATAAATATTTAAAACATTAAAAAAGATGTTTTAGTAAAAAATTCCCATAAAATTCCTTTGAAAACTATTTTATGAAACATTTAAATGGATAATAAATATTTACCACTATATACTTACATAAAAACAACCTCATATAATAAAGATATTGTGAAATTAACCCTTACCTTGCACTTTCCTTTGGTCAAGGTTACGTTTATCCTCATGTATAATGACCATAGTATGTTATAAAATTATACCAGAACCATATTCATATTTATTATATCATACATGAATAAATTATGACTTTATACTAACCATTTAAAAATTATTTCCATGTTCAATTAACATTTCGGGTAATAATCACTTTCTTTATTGTACATGTTTTAACTTGTTATTCTTGATCGTATCATTTAGATCATGATTTAAATAATTCTAGATTATAACACATTATTTATATATCATATATAGTTAGAATATAAATATTTACAGTAGATAGATATTTGAAATGGAAAACGCTGTTTATGGAGACGGTAGGTCGTACGTACGCATAAACACTGTTTCTGTTTTCATATCGTATTGAACAGAGGTAAGTGGATAAGATATATGTAGTGTATATATATATATATCCTATAGCATTATTATTTCATATATTACATACTTATTAATAATATATATTTTTATAATCATCGTGGAATGGTGAACGTGGGAATGAATCTCATCGCTTTGTGGAGACAGTAATCTCTACATACGCACGAGTGAAAATATCATTATATTGATGGTGATATCCTATGTAATTGGATGGTATATCATATATAAGGAATAATTAACATTTTATATTTATTATTTAAATTATTTATACTCATTATTATACTCATCGAAATAATGAAGTGATTGAATAACAAATTACACCACGACGTGGAGACGGTAATCCGTACGTACGCACATATGGTGACTTTGTCATTTATAGGATGGAAAGAATAATGAATATGGTTGTACCATTTTTATAAAAAACATCACAGTATATATAATATACTAGATTTATTATTTTAGAATGGAAACAACAAAGAAATAGGAAGTGGTAGAAGAAAAGAACTTGAAAGAGGTGATAAATATTTACCTATTCTTCGGGTTCTTCCTTTTGATTTGATCAAAAGGGCTCTGTAGGTTTTCTTTCTGACCAAATTATGGCCATTAGGATGAAGGGAGGAAATTTGGGAAGATATTTTGGTGGGTTTTGGCCGAGCCAAAAGGCTTTGGAGGTGTGAAATTATGAAAAGGGCATGTTCCCTTTTATAAGAGAGGTGAGGGTCACTTTAAGAAAAGCATGAAATGTTATTTTATAATAAAAATATTTTCAGTTTTTAATGGCTCCAAAATAAATTATTTAAATTATAAGGTGGGTATGGGTCTAAAAAATCTCAAACAATAGGTTTTAGATAGGTTTAGGTCATCATATTAACCTTATCTTTTAGATTTAACACTTAGTTAAATAGTTTGAAATTTACCATGTCTCTTTGTATTTTAATATAATATGGTTAATAATCTTACGATAATAGGACAATAGAACCTAAAGTGGTTCATTAATTATATAAAAATAATTATATAAGTTATTTTGTAGAACCTTATATTTTTATGACTATTATATAATTTAATAATATAATATTTGTTTTAAAAACTCATTTATGTCATTTTTGACACTATTTAGTATTTGGTTTTTGTGAAAGTCCTAAAAAATTTATTACTTCAAACCAAATACATTTAATCAACCCTAAAATTTCACATTAACCTATAAAATTAGTGTAATTCATCAAAAGTCTCAAATTACATTTATTTGGATATTTATTATATCAATTATTTTAATTTTTCATTAATAAGGTAATTATTGCATCATCAATGTGTCATACATACATTAAATTATTTAATTTATAAAAATTATAAATAAAATAAAATTATGTATTATATTTTTTTAGCTTTATAATGTATATTTATAGTCAAATTTATCTTTTTTATAACCCTTTATTGAAAATGGTTTAGTTATTAAACATGGAATATAACTCTTTTAACTCTTCTTTAAATAAAATAATAATACATATCCTAAAATTATCCAAGTGGAAAAAAGGGGTTATATTTTATTCCAATGGTTTTTTTTTCTAATTATACTTATCTAATTGAATTAGGACTTGTTTTAGGGTAATTATAATATCATTTTTACCCTTAATTATCCTATTTACTTTTAACCGTGGTAAATAAAAGTCAAAAGTTACTATTCACCAAAAAAATCATCTTATTGAACCAAATTTTACCTAATGATGTTAACCATGTCTCTTGTATTTTTGAAATTCAACTCACAGAAGCAGTAAAATTAAGTTTTATGCAAATTTATAAATTCTCTTATAAGGTGGGTAAAAGACGGTAAAATATTCAATAAAATTTTATATATATAAACTTATTATAAATTGACTCCAATGAATTAAGTTGAAAATATATAGGTATTATGTATCTATTTTTACCTAAAATAAATTAATATAAATAACTAATTATTTAAATAAAAATTCGGTTTTAAATAATAAGGATGTGTTTTTCACTATTTATCAAAAATTGAAAGTTTTCATAAAAATACCAAAACTTTACGATAAGATAATTTTGATATTCCAAACTAAAAAATGAGGTTTATTATACCAAATTCAAAACATATAACTTGTATTTATTAATTTAAAATTAATTCCCATTTTCAAAACCAAAAGGCGGGTTTTTAAAAAGTAAAAATTATCAAAATATTGACATGTGTTTATGTCAAATTTAAATGTGAAATTACTTATAATTACCTAAATTATATTAAATGATATAAATATAATATAATTATACTTCTAAACCACTAAAATTCATAATTTATCATTATAAATTATTTCGATTAAAAAATTGTTTTCAATGAAAACATAGTATTTTTCACTCTTTGTTAAAATATTAATGTTATCGGAAAAGAACCGAAAATTTGTCTACTCTAAATTTTTATGTCCCACTTCTAAAAAATAATTTAATTTCATTAAATTGAATATATTAATGTTTCAAATATTGGTTTTAAAAATGGTTCTCCATTAAAAGGCGGTAAAATTTCATTTTTTGAAAAATACTTCTTTTATCTAAAAAAATTAATTTGTTTATATATTATATATAAGAAACACATAATATGGATGTTAAAATTATATAGAGTATATAGGATTTAAAATGCAGTTAATACTATTCATAACTACTTTTTGAACAGTTAGTTTAGTATATTGTGGTGCACTTGAACTCAGTGTTGCGTGTAGTGAAAGCTATTGAATTACTTTAATGAGATATCCTGATATGAAATCTTGGGGTGTTACAGGAAACATGCTATATGCATCATATAGGATTGTATAGTTTGGATGTCCTTTTTGAATCAGCTCCCCAGATATAATCATATAACTATGGCATGTCTTATTAATTTCAGGATGTCTCCATAAAGGCATCCAACTATGATACATATAAAGGGTCATGAAAATGATCAATTTAGTGAGGACACCCAAGTTCATATACATTATGATAGCCAACACGGTATCGAGGCTCTAGTTGAGGAACCTGATGTACATGTATTTTTCTAGTTTTTTTATATTTTTTAACATCATTTCATTTAATAGTTTAACATTTTTTATATTTTTTGTTTAATTTTTAATAAATTCACATTTCTATAGTTTTTTAAATTTTTATAGTTTTCAGTTATTTATTTATTTTTTTTAGTAATTTTATCTTTTATTAGTTTATTTTTTTAATATTTTATTATTACTTTTTATTATGTGTACAATTATTTATTTAATATAACATGTAACCCTAGTTTTTTAATTATATATATGTAATTCTATCTCTTTAACTTTTTTCTGGCATTTTATTATTTTGATATTAGTTTATATATATTTTATACATTATTAACATTTATTGTCTACCAATTTTTTATTTTTAGAAGTTTAATTCATATTACTTTTATTATTAGTTTATTAATTTTTTTAGTAATTTTTTTAATTTGTTTTTTTTTGTTTTTTATATTTGTTTTTCTTTTAAAATATTTTTATTATTAATGAATGTAGTGTTGATTTTATTATATTATTATTTTTATTAAATTAGATTATTATTTTATATTAGTTTTATTATTATCTATATAGATTAAAATAATATGTATCTACAATTTTTTTATGTATTAGTATTTATCATTTTATGTACTTATATATATTTAGGTTTTCTAATTAATTTTAGTTGGATAAATATTTAAATTTATTTATTTTATTTTTATTACTATTATTTTAATTGAATATTTTTAATATTAACATTTTTAAATTTCTCTACTTTATTTTCTATTTTTTATTTAAATGGAGGCCATTTTTAAGTATCATTGATTTTTGTTTCTATTTTTTATTTATTTTATTATTTAAATTAAGAATGCATCCCCCCCTCTCCACAAGCTTGAGCACACCAGGTGATCTACAACAACAGATCTACAAACCTCTTCTAGGATTGTTTCACCACCTTGCCTATGAAATTGCATGTAACCCCCTACCATCTCCCCCGCACCTCTTATCTCTAGTTCCCCCTCCCCCCTCACCTCTCCAGCACCCCATGCCCCCCCCCATCTCTACTATCCAATTCCCCCTCCCATCTTCCCTTTCCCCCCTTCCACCACATCTCCCCACTCTCCCCCCCACCCCTCCCCTATGTAGTGGGTTGTGTGGACCTCCCTTCTCACCCACACACAACCAAGAAGGACTGGTCCTCTTCTCCCCATCTTTCACCTTCCCGTACCTCCTCTATCTTTCACCTCCATTGCACCGCCACTAGTGGAAATGTCCCCTTATGCACACAATAATCCAATGAGGATCTCTTTCCATTTTCACTCTCCACCCCTCACGGTAGCACCCTGGTAGTGTATGTTGATTTGCCATTACTTCAATACTACTCCTCACAAAGTGGATTCAGTCTAGGTGGGTGTTTAGTTGTTGGTGATTTTTATTATTTGGGCATGATACCATCACGAGTGAAGTTTTACCTTTTCCTTTAGAGATCGAAGGATTTCGTGTGCACTGCCCGAAGGGAGTGTTGATCGATTTTATCATACTTTTAGATAACACAGGTAAAATTTAATGATTTATCATTTTATTTCCATGCATATTTTTTCAATCATGGTGCTAGGGTAATTTTTATTTGTCAGGAAGTTATACTGAATAATTAGTCTACTACGCATTCCATGTGGTGTTTTTATTTTGTTGTAAATTTTCAATTGAATTTATTTTCATTTGAATTTTCATCTTCTTTAATTATATTTTCCCTGAAGAATTTTTTTTAAATTTAAATTGGCCATTTTTATTCATAGTTGAATTTGAGATACCCATAAGGTTAACCATTTTGATCGACTGTAGTGAAAATAAGTGGCGTAGCTTTGTGAGAAATGGCCTGTGTCATTTTCCATTCAGTTCAATACTCGATCACGTCTCTTAATTTATTTATAACACTATAAAATGGGGATTAAAATAAATTTAGAGATTAAAAAAATAAGCCTCTAAAAAAAGATTTTTATATTATGAACCGATTATAATTAAACTATTAAAATATTTGACCACATAAGAAAGTAATTTTGCATGGTTTCATAGTAGTTTAATTATAACATTAGGATCCCAAATGCATCTTGTTGATAAAAGTTCATCATTATTTTTAACTATTATATTTTCATTTGTTTTTTCTATATTCTAAAATTCTTAGTTTTATTAAAATAATTAAAAAATAGGAATTCCATCATTTGAGTTTCCATATCAACATTGTCTAATGAGATAATTTTATTGAACTAGATTATGTGATCTCTGTGGTTAAACCCGACTTTCCACTTTTACAGTTTCCAATTGATTATAAAAAAATCAAATTGTGCATGCTACGATGCATATACAAATTTTCTGGCATTGTTTACATGTAGAATGTGCACTTCTATAATTTAGAAAATCTCAAGTAGAACCTTCTTTTAACATTGTTATCCTATATGGTGAACCCTCATAATTCCAATTCATTGAAAAAGGAACCACCTCTTGATCAAGAATAAGAATACCATATAAAAATAAAATCTCACATTGTTTTCTCTACCAAAAACAAAATAAACCAATGTGAGGGAAGTGTTGAGACTCACACTTGAACACTTCCCAGTGGACAAGTCCACCCACATATCCAAAATTGTCTTGATACTCAAAGACATCAGACTTCTATGATATAGAAGTTGTGACCCCACATAGTCGAATTTAGCTCAACCATAACAAGACCCAAAAATCAAGTGAAACATTTTGAATTGAATCCATCAATGATTAACCAGATCCCCCAACATGTTCAATTTTGTGGCTTGAGAAGTGAATACCCTTATTTTCATGTGAACATCTTTCTAGAAGGCTATGACAAATTTAAATATAATAAGGTGGCTGATGATGCATTGATCCAAAGTCTATTTCTATTCTCATTATAATGGAAAATAAAGGAATGGTTGGAATGTCTTAACCCCTGTATAGTCTTCACTTAGGAATTGGTGAGAAGAAAATTTTAGAATCGATATTACAAAACTACACAATATTTGAAAAACAGGAGAGACCTTGATTCATTTTTCAAAAATGATTACGAATCAGCAAGAGATGCTTCAAAAGAACTTAATTCCATGTAAAGTAAGTTTCCTCACCATGGGATGTTGTTGGAAAACCAATTACAATATGTCTACTATGGAATTCAATGTGAGAGTATATAACCAATTAATAGAGCTATTAAAAATAAATTTATGGAGATTGATCCTGAAAATTTGTACATGCTGATTCAAAATTTGGAAGAACCCATTTTCAAGTGGCCATAAGTTTTTTCATGATGTCGTGAAGGAGGGTGTCAAGTTTATTATATCACATTTATGGCTCACAATTTGAATCTCTGGAAAAGAAGAATAAAAACATGTCACTGGTTCTGCCTAAGACACTTCTAGATCATGTAGTTCAAGATGAAAACTACTCACACTATGGTGGTCATCATGATTATCCCATGCATCCTTATAACACATCTGAGAAAAATGTGTATGAATATTATTTTTTCAACTACAAAAATGAAATTATAGAAACTATTATAACACAAACTAGGAAATAAATAACCAATATCATGGTTGGAAGGATCCAGTGGCTACTCAGCCAATGAATCAAAACATGGGTCCTCCTAAGTTAACTTCTAGACTTTCTTTTACACTTTCCATGAAATCGAAAGAGCAAGTATCTCAATATAAATACTGACCAATAATTAATCAACCACAATAGTGCAAGGGGAAAAACCAAAAAAATGAACTTTTCCCCTATTGCAATGCATGTTAAAAAATATTTTGGAGAAAATATAGAAAAATTGATTATGTCTAATAAATCATGGTTTGAATCACCAGATATAGAAACTAAAAACTTAAAAGAATATGTGAAAAATATTGGAAATCAAGTTGGTCAGTCAACCACATATATATAAAACCAACAACAGGGATCTATACAGAGTAACATAAGAGTAAACCCATGAGAATAGGAACAAGCTATCCCATTTCATAGTGGAACACAATTTCCAGAGTGCCATATTCTTGATGCTCAACCAATATATGAGATGCCTACCCCTTCCACTAATAATGGGGATACAACCAACAAACTAATCCAACATGATGATAAAGAGGAGTAATATCAAATAAACATGAAAATTTTTAAATGAAATAGATAAAAGGAAAGTGTGGTACTCAATGAAAGAGTAAAATATCACATACCACCACCTCTATTTCCATGAATATTGAAGAAAATAAAGATGGATGCTCAATTTTTTAAATTCCTAGATATTTTCAAGAAGCATAACATAAATATAACTTTTTTGGAATCCATCAAACTAATTTCCCTCTATGTTAAATTTATCATGGAGCGTTGTTCAAAAATAAGAAAAGTAGATGGTGTTGGAATAGTTGTAATGTATGATGAATATTCAATAGTCATACATAAACCCATACCTTCTAAACTAAGAGACCCTAGAAGTTTCACAATTCCTTGTAATATTGGAGGATATCCATTTGGAAGAGCATTGTGTGACCTTATAGCTAGTGTAAACCTCACTCCATCTAGAGATCTTGAAAAACTAGGAATAACAGAATTTAAGTCAATGAGGGTCACCATTCAAATGGTGGACCAATCAGTGAATCGTAATCATGGAATTATATAGGATTTATTCATCATGGTTTATATATATTACCTTCCTACTGATTTCATTGTCTTGGATATAGATAAGATAAGGACACCCCACTCATTCATGGGAGAACTTTCTTAGAAACTTGAAGAGCACTAGTTTATGTCCAAGAGGGGAAATTAATCTTTAGAGTTGGAGAAGAAAAAATAACATTTGATGTCCTCAAATCTATGAACAAACCCTCTATAGTGGACTATCAGTTCATGGATATGTTTGAATAATTAGATGAGTTATCAAGGGATTTGTTGAATCATGAGGAATTATATTATGGAAATGAGGAGTTAATAGAATCAATAGTGGAATTATAATTCATTAGAAACATCATCGAGACTTTGAATATATATGAATTCACCTCATCAACTCTATCACTTGAAAACCCTCCAACAATTGAGCATAATCCTCTTCCAAAAAATCTAAGATATAGCTTCTTGAGAGATATAAATACCTTTACAGTCATTATAAATTATAATCTTTTGAGTGAACAAGATTGTAAATTTCTAATTTCCTTTAAAGGAATCTAGTAATAGGCTAGACAATTGATTATTTTCAATGTATAAGTCCTACCACATTTAATAAAATAATAAATATGAATGAAAATTAAAAACCTTATAGGAAACAAAAAACACACTTAACTCCTCCAATGAAATAATTAGTCAATAAAAAGTCATTAAACTTCTCTATAAGGGTTAAATTATTCCTATCTCTGATAGTCAATGTGTCATCCCATTTAAAGTGGTACCTAAAAAGGTTGGGACCATAGTGGTTAATAAAGATAAAGGATAATTGATACCCACAAGAATAGTGATGGAATGGAGAGTTTTCATCGATTATTGAAAAAGGAATGATTCCACTAAAAAGGGTCACATCCCATTATCGTTTATTGATCAAATCTTTGAATGAATCATAGGAATTTGTTACTATGATTTTATGGATGGATAATAAGGCTATAATCAAATAGTGGTAACATGATAAGATCAAGAGAAAAGAATATTCACTTGTTAGTATGGTACATTCTCTTATCAGTGAATGCCTTTTGGGATGTGCAATGCACCAGCAACATTTCAACGTTGCATGATAGAAATATTCCATGGAATTATTTAAGAGTATTTGGAAATATTCATGGATGACTTATTTATTTTTGAGAATTATTTTGATGAATGTCTAGAGAAAATGGATAAGGTTTTTGGAGTGATTTGATGAAATGAATCTACCCCTCATTTCAAAAAAATTGCACTTTATGGTTTAAAGAGGGATAGTTTTAGTTCAACAGATTTCAATCAAAGGAATTTAAGTTGACACTACCAAGATCATCACAATCTCTGGGCTACCCATACCTACATTGGTTTTTTCAATTCAAGGTTTTCTTGGGAATGTTGGAATCTACCTATGTTTAGTTAATACTTTATGTATTATTTTCCTTCCCCTTACCACTCTATTAGGAAAATATGTCACATTATACTTTGGGGATGAATTTTAAGAAGCATTTAAATTGTTAAGGAAATTGTTGGTTGTAGCCCCAATATTGATTTCACCATATTAGGAGAATCCATTTGTGTTAATGTGCTATTAAAGTGACTGGGAAGTTGGTTCTACATTGGTAAATTAGATGGAAATGATTGTTAGACTCATCTATTATGCTAGTCTCAATTTGAATGAGGCTCAGCACAATTATACAACAACTAAAAAATATCTTTTAATAGTTGTGTTAATATTTGATAAATTATGATCAAACTTTTTTTTCTTCAAATACACCATTTATACTAGTAATTGTGTCATGCATTATCTGATGACTAAGAAATATGAAAATCACAAACTCATTTGATGGATATTGTTACTTTGGGAATTTTATATTGAAGTAAATGATAATAAGGGAACTAAGAAAGTCGATGATGGTCATTTATCACACCAAGACCAATAAAAAAGTTAAATCAATGTGGAATTAATTAGTATGACATTTACTGAGGAAAAACTCTATGCCACAAAATCTATCACACCATAGTATAAAGATTTATTCAATTACTTAGTATCTTGTTTTGTATACCCATATTTTTTAAAGGACCATAGAAAAATATTTTTGAAAACCATGATTTTAACTTTTCTAAAAAAACTGTTTTTAATTATACACATAACATATTTAGAAATGATTTTCATAAACATTATAAATTTAGTAAAGTAAAATAGATTATATATATTGAATCAGAATTTGATATTAAGGTAATAAGGTTTATTCCAATTTTTTATACATAAAAATATTTATCGTTGAAAAAAAAGTTACCATAATATAAGTAAAATAATGTAGCGGTTAAATTTAAAATATAAAATCATAAAATACATAAACCACAAAACATTAAATGGGTGTTATATTTATTTCAAAACTTTAAACAGACTTTAAAACATTAATTTTCAATCAAAAAATGTTTGAATTAATGCCAAGAAAAATTGGTCAGC
Source organism: Viscum album (assembly GCA_963277665.1). Taxonomy (NCBI): domain Eukaryota; kingdom Viridiplantae; phylum Streptophyta; class Magnoliopsida; order Santalales; family Viscaceae; genus Viscum; species Viscum album. The sequence continues at coordinate 1,228,851,193 of OY728145.1, read as the reverse complement.
CTTAAATACAAAACATTCATTATTTAATCCCTTAAAACCATCCATTCCTAATTATAAATACAACCATTCCATCCCAAATTTCCACACCAAATCCATTTAGAATGAATCTTATCTCAATTACACTCTCAATATTCTCTATAAGGTGGATACAAGGTTTAACAAAGTCCCTCTCTATCTTTAATAAGCATCATCCCAAGGTAAGGTATCTTTTACTCCACTTCTTTAAACTAAATTTCTTATTTGGTATAATCATTTTGTTCTAATTTTATTATATTGTAAAGTGATTATAAATACCCATATTAGGGTGAAAATTATTCCTTGTCAATGAGAGAATTAATTTTATTCTCATTATAGATTTATCCTAAGTTTTCTCTCTCTCGAAGTAAGGGTTCCTCTCTTATATTTGATGAGGAACTTTGCAAGAAATTTTAAATTCATAATTATTTTAATATGAAATATTAGTAGGTGTCACTTTTATAATTTAATTATAATTTTATCAATTATATATAAAAATTTTATCCCATTATAATACATTTATAAGATATTATAATGCTCATGGTTTCCCATACCCATAAAACCACCATAAATTTGGTAATGAAAATTGTGCGTTGTTTTCCTATGAAATGACACCCCTCTTTGGATATTATAAGTGGATGTGGCACTGGAACATATCAATCTAGGTGTAAAAACCCCAAAACACCATATTTATTTATACTCTATTGGGAAATTTTTCATGATAATGGTCCTTCTTGAACACCTAGATTGACACTCCCGTGGTATTTTCTTTCGATAATTCACTAGCATATTATGAGCCATAATAAAGGCTCGGAATATATGGATTAATATTTCTATTCAATTGATATCCCAATTACATTAATGTATCCATCACCACTTCTTATTTTAATTCCTTCAATTAAGTTACTACCAATTTTTATTATTAACATTCTATAGTTTCCAAATCCAATTGTTGGATATTCATCAAGATATCCACTTTAATCCATTGAATGGGGTTACTTCCAACCCAATGTGTAAATAATCATCAAATTCTCATTCACTATCTAAATTTATCATGGATTTTACATTTTTATTCATTCCTATATTCCAATGTACATGTGTTATGGTGGAAATATGATCTCCCTAGAGAATGATCCATCATTACCATTGCTTTCCCTTATCATCAGCTACATGTAATCATTCCTTTAAATATGAATACCCTTGCATGTGTCTTTTGAGAAGTTTAACTTTAATGTGTATTCTCATTGAAGTTTATTCACCTAGATACCCACACATCTATTTATTAGGGAAAATTAATGGGTCAGCCATATACCATTTATTCTATACAATGTAAATACCTTATAATTCATTACCTTGATCGAATGATATTTACAAAGATTATTAATTTCGTTAGAGATCCATTTATTTTATATGGGTTCATGATAATATTATTAAAGTATTTATATAATTTTACATTATATGGAATAAATTAATTAATACATATAAATGGTTCGCCATGATAGCACTTCAATGCATTTAGTAATGTGATAGAGTTAACTAATGTAAGTTACTCCAAGAAGTCCAATGAATTGGGAAAATACGTAATCACTAGAGATGACATATTCATGATACATTGTAATCATGTCTTGGTAATTCATTATGATAAATCGGTGATGAACATAGAAAATATTAAGGATGCACCCTGATAATGCTCCAATACTATGGGTAAAGTGACAGAGTTAACTTATGTAAGTTACTATTAAGAGACCAATGTAGTGGGAAAATATACTTTGTCCAAATGACTTGGTAATATGTTTTATGGAACCATAGTGATGGGGAACATACATTACATATAGTGAGGGATAATCTATACTGATGTAGAGATCTAAAATAAGGGTAGATTTTTATTAATAAAGACAATGTTGGATGATAAGAGAACACCGATGGAGAGGAATCATTTTCCATCTCTCTTGTTTACTAATGTTTTCTATGATTTTTTTTGAGTTTATTGATTCAAATATTTCTATTTTATAAAATTTCAATGCATGGAAAATAATTTATTGACCAAATTCTTTACATTTTTATCCTTGATTCTACTTAGGCTACACTCCTACAATTTCATACCCTCTAAGAATTTCATTATCATTGAAGAACAAAAAACTATTCATATTGATTGAAAACGTTTAATTTCAAAAATCCTTTATTTTAAAAAAAAAATCACATTAAGTTCCCATTTTTATGAGAGAAGTTAATTAGAATAAAATGAAATGTTAATTTTAGTTTTACCAATATCATGAGTATTAAGAAAGACCATTTAAATATCAAGAGATATAATCTCATTTTGTTCATAAAATATCTATCATCCCTATTTCTTTGAATGGTTTACTCATTTATTTTTAGTTTCACACTTATTTAAACACATTCATAATATAGATTTTTTCATGTCACCAATCCAACTTTCACTGGATGTTTTTTTATTCTGCTCATGTTTTAATTTTTTTTTGTTTTTGTGAAATTTCACTACCATTATTTATGGGATTGATGTTATTACATGATTTATCATTTTATTTAAGAAATAAATAAATAAAATTTCTTTTATTTCATTTCATTCTATGTAAAAGTTTGACACCATTTCTATGGAAATCACATGAGAATAAGAGAATTTTAAAACTAACAAAATTATTTGTTTCTTTCTGTTTTTTAACATACTCAAAATCTATGTGATTTTTCATAATCACTTCCAGAACATGAATTTTAATATCCAAACTGGGTCATGTTTTATGAACATAGATCCATTAAAAATTGAAATTGAAAAATAAATTATATAACTTAGTAATGAGTAGTTTGAAGTAGAGAACCCAAGATATAGAGAACCTATTTATGACTAACAAAATCATCCACCTATTATCATTCAACACAACATTGAAAGGCCCATGATGATATGCCTTAAACTCCATAAAATTTCAAGAAAACTAACATGCATTAGTATTAACTCTAGATCATAATAAATTTATTTGAAGTAGTAAATCATATCTCTAGTATAAACATTTAATGGTTTTTCTAATAAACACACTTTAGCCTTCATTAGAGACTTTTACAACATTGTTTGGAATCTACCACTATATAGGACCATTTTTAATGATAATAGGATGAGATTGTTGCTATTCTATATTAAGGGGAACAAAAATATATGGTATTTGGGTCTAGATGAAAGTGTGTTTTAATAATAGTAACTATTCTATAATTTATTTTTCAAAATTCCTTAACCATGAAGACAAAAAAGAGACATTAGAAATCAGATCACTATAATTTTCAATAGGATGGAGAATAATTTCATGAGACCTCATAAAGATATAGGGACCTTCTTCGGATGTTATCTCACCATCATTACTCTTTACACGTACCCATGGACATATTCAATGAATGATTTTCTTCTTCATGATAGAAACTACTTTACCATTATACTGTTAAAAAATATATGAGAAAAACTGATGTGGAGTTGAGATAGATTATTAATATCCATTACTTTAACTCTCAACACAAAAATTTTAGTAGAATAAGAGTTAATATGGAAGATAAAAACACTAGTTTAGGGCAGGAAATAAATTCCAAAATTGATGAGATTAAGGGACATCATTGGTCTCATAAGAACCAAAATATTATGTAGTGTGTTGAGAAAGTGGGATATAAAAATAATACTCAAACTCTTATAGAACAATTTATTCAATGTTTTATAATTGGTAAACCAAAAAAATTACAGTCCAATATTTGTAATTAAAGACCATCCCATTTAAAATTTATAATTTTAAAGGATATGAATGTAGAATGCATGAAAATAATGATATTGTTTTCAATAACTATATGTCTGGAAGTATGAGCCATATTAATCTTTTATCTAACAATCACAAAATGATATGACAACCCACCTTAGGTTTTCAATAACAACCCAAACCAAAAATTAAATACCAATAATAGAGTGATAATCATTACTCTTAAAATGATGTAAAGGTTATGTTGTAGTAGTTGATAAGAAGATTTGATTCAACAAGCTTAAATTGATCCAAAAAATCTCAACATCAATCTAAAAAATCTTAATAAGATTCTACAATGAAATATTTATAGATAAAAATATCATATTTAGTTTGGGATATAAACACAAGTGATAAAATAAAACTTATTAAAACATATGAATTGAATACTATAAATAATTCTATGGTTGTGGCCACTATAAGTAGTTTGAATACTCATGATGACAATATAATACACCACAAGTCTATGGAGACTGAAACTATATATGTATCATGAAGAAAATTTCCAGAAAACATCCAATTTAGAAATACTCATTGGAATACTAGAAATGGGAAAAATTATACTATTTTATATATAAAAAATTGTAAATGAGTTTGAAGTGAATAAAAATAAAGTGAAACAAAAGATTGGGGGAAATATATAAGTGATTCCCACTATTTTCTTGAATTTTATCCCTTATATCCCCTTCCCTCAACAGGAAAAAAATAAAAATGATGAATTTGGTTATCTAAAATTTATTGTTTTTAGAACGATTAGAATTAAAATATCTTTACTGGTATTCATAAAATAATCAATTCTTATGTAAAAATACTCAAGAAGTTTATACCTAATAATAGGGACTTTGAGGGAGTTTCTAGCATGTTTCTAATCGATTCATGAATTGTGGTGCTTTAAATAAAGCTTCTCACTAAACTAAAAGACCTAGGGAGTGTTGTTATCTAAAAAATATCTAGGGAATAGAGGAGATCAATTGCCTATTTTATTTATGAGTAAGTGTTAACATGATTACTTACTCTTTATTTCTATATATATATCATAGGGAATTCAAACCCACATTAGTGTCTCTTTAGTTGGCTGAAAGTTCCACTTCCCAACTAATTGGAATAGTGTATGACCTACTAGTCAATATATAAAATCTTACATTACCCATTTATTTCATTATTCATTAAATGGAGTGTGATAATATGGTCTCTATAATTCTAAGAATAAAATTTCAAGCAACAAGTGGTGTTGTAATTGATATTGAAAAAGGGAAACATTTCATTCCATTTAGAGATAACCACGATTAATTTTTTGTGTTTATGAAATAAGCACTTGCAGTGGGTTAAAAGTTATCTTATGAATTTAAATTAGTATTTATGATGAAAATATGAATGTATTCCTATGACCCCTTTATAGAAACAATTCATGAATCGGTATATAAATATATATTATAATGACCATTTTTATATGTAAAAAAATCAAGGAACTAAAAAGATTAGAAATACATAAAATTAGTATTTGGTATAAAATTATTATGTATAAAGAAATTGAACATATTGAATACTTTTTTTCTAGTTTCTATTATTCACTAGTTGATGTTTAGGCCTAAACAAACTATTATTGTAATAAAATTAATTCATTTTAATCCATTTTCAAATTTTATATTTTCACCCTTAATTATAAAAGTTATAAATCTATTTTATAATGATTTCCAATAGGAAATGATTTTTTTATTGATGTGGGAAATTTTGAGGTCAGTTATTTGCAAATAGAATTAAAATTTTTTTTGGTAAATATATTGAGAGTGGATTAAATGGGAATCTGGAAAGATTCCAAGATAAGTATAATCGATCCATTCTGGTTCACATGTGTAGTTTTGAGGATTAATTTTCAATATTTAAGCTGAATTAATTTCATTGAGAGAAAAATGAATAATACTAAGCCACAAAAATAATTTAAATTGTATATGTGAATAATATTCATTGGAAAAATTGAATAATATGTAGAAAATATTGCATCTATTTCTATGTTTTTTGATATCTCAAGAGTGGGGTATGATTAAGGGTTTACTGATAGCTAACCTGATGATTTTCTTGTGTTGTTGACTTAAAATTTTTATATTTTTTTGGGATACAATGCGTGAAACTAAATAAGATTACAACCTCATCCCAAAGGACATGCATTATTTCTATAAAATTGTAATTTATGATGGTGTGTTAGAAATTTTGAAACATCATATTGAAGTTCCCTAAAAATATTGTTGTTTCACTTACTCAAAAACTACACCTCCCAAATGATCACAAATAAAATTATAGGGGTGTTTATGGAAAGAGACTCTATATTTAATGATTTATGAGAGGTTTTCCATGGGTTTTTAGGTTTTTAAACTTATTTTTTTCAAAAAAAATTTCCCCCAAATGTATTATGTGTTACCCTCTATTTTCTTCAACAAACCATCCTAATAAACTGATATCTTGAAGAGAGAAAAGTGGATATAAAGTAATCAATCTATTATGTTAGCATCAATGTGACTGTGTGGTTATGTATCCCTTCAAAAGGTTATAGTTTCTATAGTTTTTCTATTTAATACATTGGAATATTCTAATGAATATTTTTGGTGTCATGCACAATGGTGGTGTGAGATTATGAGGCATGGTGAGCCAGGTATTGATATTATAAAAATATTAAATATATTAATATCAAGCATGTGTAGATATCCTAAAATATTGTAATAACTTCCAAACAGTGTATCATATTGAAAATCTAAGACCATATTTTAGTTCTTATTATGGGTTTTACCCTTAGAATGACCTAAAGTTGGTAATCATCAGATGTTCAAATGAGGCAGTTGTTGGCAGGAATATTAAGTAGATCAGTAAATTAATTTATTTAATGAATCCGTTTAATAAACTTAACCAAATTTCACCTTCAAATAGTCTATTATCAAAATTTTCTAGGGTTGACCGCATAACCCTGGGTGAGTTAAAGATAATCCTTTAACTTTCTTCATTGGAATATTAATATCAGATGATGAATGATGACTGAATCAAGTTGTAATGATAGATAGTGAATGTATTGGGACTCATTATTCATAGGAGAAAACTTTATGCACCAACAATCAATCCCAATTGAGGTAGATATTGGTATTTTATTGATTATTTCCCTTGATTTATTTGGAAAATAATGGATTTTTTATCATATTCTTAATCAGCACAATATCATTCTTTGAATAACCCCTTTTATGAATTAAATTGATTAAATTCGTTTATATTATGTTATTCCATGGTAATTAGTTGATCATTCACTATTTGATCATTGTATAGGATCTCTACAACCAACCACATACACCATTGTTTATTTTCCTTCCCCTATATGTTATTTAAGTTATTTTTTGTCAATAAGAATGGCCATTACTGGACTTACAATGTTGGATTTGAGTGTGATTAAACCCTCGAATATGTGCTGGAAATGAAGATAATGGATAGTCTAGCACCTCAGAGATAGATCGAGGGTAGGGTCATGGTTTTCAAGAAATGGTTGTGGGTTTTGGAACCCCAAATGACAATGGTTGGGGGTGTACAATGAGACCTCAGTGTTGGAAATGGAATTATGGTTTATGGCTATTAGAGGATAGAGATCAATGTTCACTGGTGACCCCCCAAAAAAATGTTGTGGAGGGGGGGGGGGGTTAACAGTGGGTTTTGTAGATATGGAGGCATGTCTCAGTCCCATGATGCCTTCTTAAATTTCTATAAAAAATCTGAATACACTTCATGTATCAAGGAAGAACACATGGTGTGTAGCCCCCCAGCTATGACTCTAGGGTTTTAGGTGAAGTTGAATATCACACACCATGTAGGTGGGACTACACACTATGTGACCCTACCTGGCTAACATGGCTATGTGCTTATTGAAACATGCCTAGGGCCCCATGTGGACAGACATTCCATACACCAGATTACACAGACATTAGTAGGAATTCATGAGGATGGGAAGAGATGCATGGATGAGACCCCGGGTGGTCACACCCACCATGTATCATCGAGGGAAAATAGTGTATTGAGACATGGCTTCCTGAGTGGTTTCAAGGAAGAACATGGCGAGGTAGTGGGGGTCACATGCTATGGGGATCCCATACACTTTTTCCACTCTTATGTGAATCTTCTCCCTCTCATATATCCTTTGTTTGAACTCATGTTTTTCCCATGAGTATTATATCCTGATTATTATACCATGAGTTTCTTATTCAGGTGATCTTTGATGATGGTATTGACTAGGTGTTTTAATCATAGTTTTATCAGTATCAACAATCCCCTATCACACTAGGGGGAAGGTTCCCCATTCTATCTTAGATATATCATATTTAGTACTACATTGTCACACTAGGGCAGGGGTTCCTCATATTCTATATACATGAGATATCAGGTTTATTACTCCCCTGTCACACCAGTGTGTGAGTTCCCCATATTCTTTATGCTTGTGTTACTAGGTCCAGTACTCCTCTACCATACCAGGGTACATGTTTCGCATATTATTCACACATGTAGGGTTAGTACTCCTCGTACTACTATAGAGCACATGTTCGATAACTTTTGAGTGTCCCTCCCCCATCTTAGATCTCCGACGACATACAGGTCTGCCACAAAAGTTGTGGTTCCACCAGCTGTAGAGAGTAGTTACTATTTTTGGGACTATCCACCCATATTTTAGTGAGGTTATATGTGGTATATAGATTAGATTTGTAGATCCCTTAGCTTTAGTGTGTAGTGTCCAAGATTTGGCCCCTTCACACTATTTCTTATGTGATTTTACTTGATGTTGGGCATCAGAGATAGACCTTGGAGATCCAGGTAAACTCATTATTCTTAGATGGGATGTGGAAATGGAGATCCACTTCCTATTTTCATTTGGGTTTCTTATTGATAATATCTGAATGTTTATTGTTGTTGTCCTAGTTACTAATTTACATACCATCATTGTGTTTAGCTGACTACTATTATTGTACACTTTATATTTATCCCTTAAATTATCAGTGTGTCCTAGTGGGTATATTTATACTCACCCCAATATTGTATTTTCCTGATGGTATTGTGTATTATTCAAAAAATGGTCTGATTAGTGGTGACCATGGTGAAGATTAGGGATACTTGGGTAGATTGGCCATGTTTGGTGGTCGAGACTAAGAGATTAGGAGTCGGTCTCTCTCTTAGTTTACATTTAATAAATTTATTATTAGGTTGGGAAATATTACTATTTGGTCATGTATTTTAAAAAAAATTATTTATTTTATATATTTTTGTAGTTTGATGTTTTCCAAAGTGTTTTTTATATGCATGTTTTATCTCTAAATGTTATAGTCTTTCACTTTATATTCCTCAAAACTACTATATGGAGATGGTTGGGTACATGCATACAGGTATATTAGGAAAATTCCTCACAATTAATTATTTCTTTTCCGAACCTATTGCAAACCCCTAGACTATTGGAGTTGGGCATGAGGTTGTGGCAGCATGACCTTCTGCTATCCAGGAAGGCTTTGTTGTGTTGGATTACTACATAGTGTATCAGATCATGGTTCATCCTTAGGATGGTATTTTTATTTTTCCTCTTATGAGTATTGGTTGGGAATTATGGAAGAGATGTTAGATTGTCTTGAGTTTATCAATCAGGCCATGAGACTCAATGTTGGTGTGGTGGCCGATATATCCATACATCAAGACACCGACTACCTTCTAGACAAATCGATATATTGAGACATCATTTATAGTGAACTCGGTACATGTATCATATAGGATTGTGTTATTTGACCGTCCTTCTTAACTTAGCTCCCCATATATTATCATCTTATTGTGATACATCTTTTCAATTTCAGGATGTCTTCATGAAGTCCAACAATTATGATATATATACGGGGTCATTACAATGACCAGTTTAGTGAGGAAACCCCAATTCATAGACATTATGATAGCCAACACAGTATTGAGTCTCTAGTTTAGGAGCCTGATGTACATAGATTTCTCTATAAATTTTATATTTTTCTTCCAAAATGTCATTAAATAGTTTATTTTTTAAAAAAAATTGTATAATTTTTCTAAATTTCCTTGTTCTGCAGTGTTTTCATTATTTTTATAGTTTTTAGTTATTTATTTATTATTTTTAGTAATTTAAAATTTAATTAGTTTATTTTATTTTTATATTTTGTTATTACTTTTTATTATGGGTACAATTATTAATTTAATGTAACTAGAAACCCTAGTTTATTTAATTATATATATATATGTAATTCTATCTCTTTAACTTTTTTAGCTTTTTTATTATTTTATTTTTAGTATATTTTGATTTTATACATTATTATCATTTGATTTCTAACACTTTTTTTAGTAGTTTAATTTTTATTATTTTTATTATTTTTATTATGAGTTTATTAATATTTTTTATTATGTTTTTTAATTTTTAATTTTTGAATATTTTATGTTTTTCCCTATTAAAATATTTTTTGTATTAATGAAAGTAGTATTAATTTTTTGGTTTATTATCTTTATTTAATTAGATTAATGTTTTATATTAGTATTACTATTATGTGTATAGATTAAAATATCATCTAACTACTTATTTAATTTTATTTTACGTATCAGTATTTCTAATTTTAAGTACCTATATATATTTATGTACTCTAAATAATTTTTTTTGACCAATTATTTATATAAATTTATTTTATTTTTATTAATATTATTTTAACAACATTTATTAATATTAACATTTTTTGAATTTTTTCATTGATTTTTTGTTATTTATTTAAATACATGACATTTTAACTCTAATTAAATATTTTTCTATTTTTTATATAGTTTCTTATTTAAATGAAGGATGTGACCACTCCTACACACGCTTTAGTGCAGCTGGTGATCTAAACCAAGAGATTTATAGACCTCCTCTAGGATTATTTCACCTCTACACCTATACACCATCATGCCCCCTCCTCACTCCCCCTCACCTCTCCTCTCCAATTCCCCTCCCCCTCACCTCTCCAACACCCCCGCCCCCTCCCTCCCAACTCATCTCTCCTATCTAGTGCTCCCTCCCCTCTTACCTTTCCCCCCTTCCACCACATCACCCCCACCCTTCCCCACTCCACCCTCCCATGTGTAGTGGGTCGTGCAGACCTCCTCCCTCACCCATGTACAACCAAGCAGGAGTGCCCCTCGTCTCCCACATATTCCATCACATTGCACCTCCTCTTTCATGCACCATCTGGAGTGCCTCCTCACTCACCCATCATTTATGTTCCCCCTCTCCCCTTCCACATTCCCTCCTCTCTAGCCTCTACCTCCCACCTTCCCTCCTCTAGTACCACACCCCTGTCATCCCCCTTTCCTGTACAAACTAGCATTGGGACACCACCGAAATAGGAGACTCCTCACTGGTGCAGTACACCCTACCAGTACTACCAATATGTTTTAATAATAGGTGACCTATACCCAAATTGAATATTGTTTTCAGTTACCATATCATGTATGTAGTTATAAATACATTATTTATTCTGAGCATTAGTGTAGACATTTATGTCTCCACTGTTAAATGGTATTGTTCATAGATTATTATTCATATCAAATGGTTATAGGAGATCCCAGGCTATAATGAGAACCTCGAGATACTATGAAATTAATCTTCAATTTATGTTTCATGGTCTATATACATCATAATAACAAGACATATGCAATTTTTTGACTCTAATTTGTTGGGGGTCATAAGGATTGAGACTTCTCCTCAAAAAGTTCTCACTTGGTGATCTCTAGTAGTGGGGTCATGAGGATAGACCCGCCAATAAGAACACCACATGTTTTATGTAGTTCCCCCGTTTTGAGGTATGTAGCCTTTTTTATGCATTTTTATGTGTTTAAAGTGCATGAAATGAGTTGGGAAGAGGTTGGGAGAGTTTGGAATGGTTTTGGATGAGTTTAGAGGCTTTTAAAGGGGTGCACGGTTTGAGCATGGTTAGTGGAAACCGTGCGGATTCTCTAAGAAACCATGAAAGGGAGACAGTAGACTTCACATGGACTATGCACAGTTTTCCAAACTGTGCGAGGAAACCGTGTGAACCCTAGTTCTCGAGGTAGTAGCGTGTGAACAGTTAGCGCACAGTTTTCCAAACCATGCGGCCACTTAAAAATAGCTTTATAAGTTCCGGGCTCCCACGGGCTTAACCTATTTCACCCCAAACTTCCTCCAACTCATGGTTCACTTGGGTTCATCAGTCCTCAGGGGGTGGAAGAGCTTTTCAACTCATTTTGGAAGCTTTTTGAAGAGGGTTCTTGGTGTTTTGAAGGTGATTGCTCCTGGGTAAGTCTTCTCTCATGGTTTCTTGGTGTTTTCCACTAGACCTGCTCTTCCTTATTTCTTGGTTTTCTAGATCTAAACTTTTTTTGTGTAGATCTAGGGTTTTGGTTTCCTTGTATGATGTTTTTAAGGCTTGTTAATGTTGGGTAAAGGGATATAGAGTGATTTCGGTGGTGCGTTCGCCGGATTTGAGGTGTGGTTGCTTGTGGGTCGATTTCTCATTAACCCTAAAGGTAGGTGGCTTCTCTCTCAACTCCACTTGGTCAGATATAGGGGTTTTTGGTTACAATAAATTTGGTTGGCTTGAAATTAATTGTGTTTTGATGTGCAAAGTTGGTTGAAAATCCAATTGGGGGTTTTTTGGAAAAAAGGGGGTTTTATGGTGAAATGATATTCTTGTGAATTTTAAAATGGAGATTTTAAAATGGGATGCTATGGTTGTTTTGTGAAAATGATTGATGGAAATGGTTTTCAATAAAAGGGTTGTTTTATTGAAATGTTGTTTGGCATGGAAAATGGTTTTCAATAAATGGATGATTTATTGAAGTGAATTTATATGCAATGGAATGGGTTGATTGCATGATGTTGTGACCTTGGTGGGTTATATGCTTGGTTTGGCTTTTTTGGAATGTTGTGTGGAAGTGGCGAGAAGTACCACTATAAAAATGGGATGGATAGTGTATGGAAGGGCCACCATCAATGGGAAGTGGATGGGAAGTGCCACTAAAGTGTGAATGGGTGAACGGGTTGGACGGAAGCTCCACCATTTGGTTGATTGGTTGTTTGTTGTGCATTGCTTTGCAAGGTGAAAATTTTTGTGCTAATGTGAAATGATGAAATGATTTGTGGAATGATTGGTTGGATTTCCCTTGGTTTCTTGGTTTGGGTATGATGGATTGTTAAGGGTGTGTTTGGATTATGGAAATGGTTGCACTTGTGATTTATTTTATATAATCGGTTCTATATAAATGTGTATACAATTTTATCCTAGTGGCATGTGTAGGGAAGTCATTTGGGGAAATCCTACTGAGTTTTAGTACTCACCCCCTGATTTGGCATGTTGGTGGCTTTGCAGATGTCGTGTACCGTGACGTGGGCAAAGGTAAGGCATCACCCTCCTTTAGTGGAGCATTGGGATCCCTTGGTGGAGCTTGGAGCTTGGAGATTGGTGTGGAGCTGTGGTGGTGTCATGGCCTGTGGTGTTTGGTTGATTAGTTTCCGCAGTGTTCTCTGATAAGGTGTAGACATGTCTGGTTGAATTGGTTTTGGGTTTTATTGTGGTGCAATTTGGTTGTCTTTTGGGAATGCATGTTTTTCTATTTTATTGACATGCATCATATAGTGGTGGTTAGTGGATTGTTTGGTTGGTTTTGTATTAAAGGGAAAATCATTCCCCAAATTGTTCTCAGAGCCCTCGGCATTTATTGCCAGCCTTTTCCGCCTTAGGAACGTCTCTTAAGGCCAAGTAACCCTCACCGCCTCCTCAAGCCAATGAGGTAGGGGCGGGGTGTTACAAGTTGTATCAGTTTGTTCTGTCCTTTGGAGTTGATTCTCGGATTTGGTGTTGACATTCTTTGTGGTATAAAAGGAAGTAGCTAACCCTTTTATTCTGAAATTCAAATTACCAGGGAGTTGGGTACATAATTTTTTTGGATACACTTATACGCATTGGAAATCTCATTATCGTCGGTGTAGCCAATGAGATGTGCGTGGCATATATATTAGAAATGCCTTCCCTCTAGGATGCATATTTCATTGGGGTATAATGATTTATGGGCTAAACTCAGAAATGGTTTTACGAATGTGTGAAATTGTAATGTGAATAAATATGGTATTTTGATAATGGTTTGGTTTTCAAAATGGTGAAACATGGAAAGTGTGACCTGGTGGAAAGCCTTGTGCGATAGTGTTGTGTAATGTGATTTTGAAAATGGGATTTTGTGATGTCTACGGAAGTGAGACTCATGGTTATTTGTTTTCTGTTTATAAAAATGGCACCAGGTAGGCATCGTAGAGACCAACCGGAGGAGGCTGCTAAGAATGTGGTAGAACCTGAGCCTTAGGTGAACCAGCAGCTAGTGAAAATCATAGTGCAAGCTTTCCAAGCTGTGGAAAGTGGAAATAGAATGGATGAACCGAGGTATGTGGATCATGCAGTTCAGTTTCAAAAGAAGAATCCACCCATCTTCAGGGGTGATTTAGAGCCAGAGAGGGTAGAAGCATGGTTGAATAGAATGAACAAGATCTTCGAGTTCTTGGGAACACCGGTAGAGTTAAAAGTGAAGTTGGCCACGTATATGTTGGAAGATATTTCCCTTCACTGGTGGGAGTTGGTAGTCCAAGCGGGGAGGGACTAGGGTATGATGTGGGAAGGTTTTGAATAATTGTTTAATAAACAATTCTACCCACATACATTCATAATCCAGCGTACAACTGATTTATTCAGTTTAAGGAAAGAGCTTATGTCTGTGATGGAGTATGCAGCTATGTTTATGAACTTAGTGTGGTTTGCACCCGAGGTGGAGGGTAACACGTCGTTGAAGTCAAGGATATTTGAAGCGGGATTAAGGCATGAAATCTGTTCAAAGATAGCGGTGTTGTGTATAGATGATTACACAGAGATGGTGAATAGAGCCTCGGTGGCTCAGCGGGATCTGTTGGGCGCTCTGGGCGGAGGAAGCATGGTGGTACCCATGGGGAATAGTGGGAACTCTAACGCTGGGTTTAAGCGATGGAGGGACACTTATTCCTAGAGTGGTAATATTTCATATAATATGACGGCAGGATCGGTAAATCTTTCTCCGAATCCCTAGAGCAAGAAGGGATGTTTTCAGTGTGGTTCTATGAGCCACATCAAGCGAGATTGTACGGCACAACCTCAAGCATGTCATAATTGTAAGCATATGGGGCATCTGTAGCATTATTATCAGAATTCTCCAAGGTCAGGTGTGTGTGACACTCCTTAGGGATCACAGACGTCGTATGCTTCGACTGGACGGGGACAGCAGCACACCCCTCATCAGTAGAGTAAAGTGGGTCATGGTGATTCTTAGAATACCATGACGCCTTAGTACGACAATAAAGAGCAGTGTGTGGTAAAAAAACATGTGTTTGGAGCTGAGCAGGTTGTGGTGGATGATCATTTGGGACCATCCACGGTACGAGGTACTATTCTTTTAAATTCTACCTTGATGAATGTGTTGTTTGATATGGGTGCTTCACACTCTTTTATTTCTGCATGTGTGGTTGATTTGTTGGGTTTAAGGGTAGAAATGATGCCCATGGTTTTAAAACATCAAAATACTCTAGGTTGAAGATATTGTCGAGCCTTCTTGTGTATAGAATGTTGTATCGTTGTGGGAAAGGTGGAGCTAATGTGGAATTTCTCAATGCTTGAGATGGATGGGTATGATATAATACTTGGAATAGATTGGATGGTTTATTTTAAGGCCCACGTTGACTACGATGCGCGGACAGCGGATTTTATGACACATGATGGTGTTAGACATCTCTTTAGAGGAGAGAAGCATGAAAAGAAGGGTGTAATGGGTTTGTTGGCACGAGCAGTGGGTACGTTATCATATCAGTTGGCATTGTTGTTGTTAGAATCGGTAATGGGTGTTGAGCAGAGTGTTCTTCCCGCTATGGTAGATCAGTTCATGGATTTTTTTCCTCAATAATTCTCTGGGTTACCCCCCATAAGATAAGTGGAGTTTACGATTGATCTCCTTCCGGGGATGAGTCCTATCTCACTTTCATCTTATCGGATGGCACCAGCTAAATTTCAGGAATTGAAAGTCCAGTTGGAAGAGTTAGAAAACAAAGGGTTTATCCGGCCTAGCACGTCTATGTGGGCATAGCCGGTTTTGTTTGTGAAAAAGGCGAATGGAACTTTGAGGCTCTGTGTTGATTATTGTAGACTTAACCAAGTTATGATAAAGAATAGATATCCACTCCCATGAATTGATTATTTGTTCGACTAGTTGAGGGGAGCCTAGTGGTTCTCCAAGATCAACCTGTGGTCGGGATATCATCAATTGCAGGTGAGGAAGGACGATATTCCTAAAACTGATTTCAAAAGTAGATATGGCCATTATGAATATGTGGTTATGCCCTTTGGTCTAACGAATGCGCTAGCGGTGTTCATGGCATTGATGAATCGGGTATTTCAGAGATATCTAGATTCATTTGTGGTAATGTTTGTAAATGATATTATTGTGTATTCAAAGACAATGGTGGAGCATGAGCAGCACTTGGAGACAGTGCTAGGGATCTTGAGGGATCATCGGTTGTATGCCAAATTGTCAAAGTGTGAATTTTGGTTACAGGAAGTTAGTTTTTGTGGCCATGTGATTTCTGAAAGAGGTGTTTTGGTGGATCTAGAAAAGATAGAGGATGTTATCTCATGGCAACCAACAAACAATGTGTTTGAGATACGGAGTTTTCTTGGTCTATCTGGGTATTATAAATGTTTCATTCGTGATTTTTCACGTTTGGCTTCACCAATGACAACTTTGACAAGAAAGAATGTTCCATTCCAGTGGAATGAACAGTGTCAGTATTGTTTTGAAGAGCAAAAGGGTCGTCTTACATCAGCACCAATCTTGGTTTTTCCAGAACCAAGAAAAGGGTACGTGGTGTATTGTGATGCATCAGGATCAGGGTTGGGGTGAATTCTCATGCAAGGGAATCATGTGGTTGCATATGGATCACGACATTTGAGGGTGCATGAGAATAATTACCCAACTCATGATTTGGAATTGGCAGTAGTGGGGCATGCTTTGAAAGTGTGGTGTCATTATCTCTTCAATGAGAAATTCACGGTATATACAGATCATAAGAGCTTGAAGCACATTTTCTCAAAAAGGGATTTGAACTTGAGGAAAAGGAGATGGATAGAATATCTCCAGATGTTTGATTTTGACTTAATGCACACACCGAGTAAGGGAAATTTGGTGGCGGATGCATTATGCAGAAAATCATATGCTCA
Organism: Viscum album; assembly: GCA_963277665.1. Classification (NCBI taxonomy): domain Eukaryota; kingdom Viridiplantae; phylum Streptophyta; class Magnoliopsida; order Santalales; family Viscaceae; genus Viscum; species Viscum album. The sequence continues at coordinate 1,228,834,080 of OY728145.1, read as the reverse complement.
GGTGGTAAAACAGGCATCAGACTAGTGGCAGTTGATGTCGGTTATAGCTGATATGTGGTTGGAATGTGAGGACCAGGGTGATAGAGTGGTCTTCTTTCCAGTTTTGTTGATTCCTGTCTTGGTTGGCCTGGTTAGAAAGGCACAGATATCCAATTCTGAGTGTGTGACCATGGGGTAGAGACTCAATGGTGGGGAGACCATTCAGGGTTGGAAACTGAATGGAGATTTAGTTTTGTGTTTTTGGAATCAGATGGTTGTACCAGTTACTTTTCAGGAGGATCTTCTTAGGGAATATCATCATTCCAGGTGGGTTGTTCATCCTGAAATCTGAAAATGTATAAAGCATTGAAAGCACAATTCTGGTGGGCTGGTATGAAAAGAAGTGTGGCTGAGTCTGTTTCGAGATGCTCGACTTGTCATCAGGTCAACGCAGAGCATCAGAGGCCAGCAGGAATGTTGTAGTCTTTTCCAATCCCTGTTTGGAAGTGGGAGCAGATAGCGATGTATTTTGTCACAAGTCTCCCAAGAACAGTTAGAAATTACGATGCCATTTGGGTGATAGTGGATCGGCTAACGAAGTCGGCCCATTTCATCCTGATTCGTGAATCTCATACGGTAGAGGATCTATCCCAAATCTATATACAAGATGTGGTAAAGAGTCACGGTTTTCCAGTTTCAATTGTATCAGATAGAGATCTGAGTTTTAAATCCCGTTTCTGGAAATCCTTACAGCAAGCCCTTGGAACTAAGTTGACCATGAGTACGACATATCACCCTCAGATGGATGGTCAATCTGAGAGGACGATACAAACTCTAGAGGATATGTTTCGGGCTTGTGTTATAGATTTTGGTGGATCGTGGGCGGATCACTTGTATTTGGTTGAGTTTTTGTACAATAACAGTTATCAGACATCCATACAGATGGCTCCGTTTGAAGCGTTGTGTGGGCGGCCATGTCATTCTCCACTATGTTGGGTGGAAATAGACGAGTCCTCGATGGTTGGACCGATCCTTGTCCAGGAGAATATGGAAAAGATCAAGTTGATCAGGATGAGAATGAAGATGGATCAGAGTCTTCAGAAATCGTATGTGGATCATCGTCGATGGTCGTTGTCGTTCGAGGTGAGTGATCATGTTTTCTTGAGTATCTCTCCTAGGTGGGGACATCGTCGGTTTGGAAAGTAGGGGAAGTTATCTCCCAGGTATATTGGACCTTTTGAGATTCTTGAGTGGGTTGGTGAGGTGGATTATCGTTTGGCTTTTCCACCTAGGTTCAGTGTGGTGCACAATGTGTTTTATGTGTCGCAGTTGAAAAAGTATCAGCTGGATCGTGACCATGTGATTCTATGGGATCATGTTGAGCTAGAACCAGATGCTTCATTGGTGCACGTGCTAGTACGGGTTGTGGATAGGCAAGAGAAAGTCATGCATGGTAAAAGCATCATTTTAGTTTATGTTTTGTGGCAATATGGTCAGATTCAAGAGGATACTTGGGAGCGGGAGAAAGAGATGATCGAGCAGTGGCCCAAGCTCTTTCGACAAAGGGCGGGTTCACTACTTTCTGAGGACGGAAAGTCCAATGGTGGGGAGAATGTAGTATCCCCGGTTTGAGTTATGTTGCCTTTTTATGCATTTTTATGTGTTTTAAGTGCATGAGATGAGTTGGGAAGAGGTTGGGAGATTTTGGAATGGTTTTTGATGAGTTTGGAGGCTTTTAAAGGGGTGCACGGTTTGAGCACGGTTAGTGGAAACCATGCGGATTCTCCAGGAAACCATGCAAGGGAGACGGTAAGCTTCGCACGGCCTGCGCATGGTTTTTCAAACCATGCGAGGAAACCGTGCAGACCCTAGATCTCGAGGAAGTAGCGTGCGTACGGTTAGCGCACGGTTTTCCAAACCGTGCGGGCTAACCATGCAGCCACTTAAAAATAGGGTTATAAGTTCTAGGCTCCCTCGGGCTTAACCTATTTCACCCCAAACTTCCTCCCACCTGTGGCTCACTCGGGTTCTTCGATCCTCAGGGGGTGGAGGAGCTTTCCCACTCATTTTGGATGATTTTTGAAGAGGGTTCTTGGTGTTTTGAAGGTGATTTCTCCCGGGTAAGTCTTCTCTCATGGTTTCTTGGTGTTTTCTTCTAGATATTCTCTTTCCTCTTTCTTGGTTTTCTAGATTTACACTTGTTGTGTGTAGATCTAGGGTTTTGGTTGCCTTGGATGATGTTTTTACGGCTTGTGAATGTTAGGGAAAGGGATCTAGAGAGGTTTCGGTGGTGTGTTCGCCGGATTTGAGGTGCGGTTGCTTGTGGGTCGATTTCTCGAGAACCCTAAAGGTAGGTAGTTTCTCTCTCGACTCCACTTGGTTAGAGCTAGTGGTTTTTTGTTATAATTAATTTGGTTGTGTTGGGCAAAAATCCCTCAAGGTAACATTGCAGCATTTTTGGGTTGATTGTGTTTGTTGACAAAGCAGGTTTTCATGGAGAATTGTCGAGTTCCCGAGAAGTTGTTGACATTACATGTTGACAAAGAACTATGACAAAGGAAAGGACAATCTGGAGGCGGTACAAAAGAGCAGTACAAGGTGGCGCCGTTTTCCAGTGTTTGCCAAATTTTTGGGGTCCAAAATTTGAAGTTTGGTGAGCATCGCGAAATGTGGATTTCCATGAAGAGCATTATTTCATATGGTAAAGGCATGAATTTCGCGAAGATAGCATGCATGGTTTGGAGATCGCGAAGACCAGAAGAATGGAGGCGGTGATGCTTCGCGATTACGTCATGCTTCGCGAACGGCAGAGGCTGAAGCGCATCGCGGTGGAGAAGGGCTTTGCGAGAGAGCTTCGCGGCGAAGGCGCGAGCCGCGAAGGTAAGTTGACGGTGATTCATCGCGACTACGTCAAGCTCCGCGAACGGAAGATTGCCGTGGAGCTTCGCGATTTGGACAGAATTCCGGCTGAAACTAAGGAGCTTCGCGATTTGAGATGACGTGGCGTTGACTTCGCGTGGAAGGGACGAGGGTCGGTGGAATCGCCTATAAATAGAGGCCGACCCCTTCAACCGAAGAAGAGAGAAAATTTTCAGAGAAAATACTTTGCTCTCGATTTGCGAAGGTGGTTCGCGGAGCCAGTGTGCTTCGCGAAAGAGGTGCTTCGCGGCGGCTATTGTAGCTCCGCGAAACCTGCGTGCTCCGCGTTGGCTTACTTAGCTTCGCGAGGGTTGTTGCTTTGCGACGGCTTGAGCATCGCGAGAGTGCTTCGCGAAGGAGCTTCGCGATTGAGCTTCGCGAAAAGGCAGGAGCTTCGCGAAGGCTTGTTTGAGCTTCGCGAAATTGGGAGCCTCGCATTGTAGGGTGCTTTGCGAAGGTCTTTCCAAAGGTAGGTTGCCCAGTGGATAGTGGCAAAGGGGTATTCATCTACGGGTGAAAGTTGAACTTCAACAGAGCATCTACATACAGAGGAAGATGCATTCTTTCATGAGAATGAAGAGACCTACAGGTCTATAAACTGTGAGTTAATTCCATCCAAGAGCAGTGAGCTCAGGAAGAGGAAGAAGGTGATCCTCTCCACCGGCAGTGAGCCAGAGAGAGAGAAACAGGGAGTGACCCTTGGGAAAGCAGTGAGCTGACCCTAAACATTCTAAAGGCAGTGAGCCTGGGCATAGAAGTGATCTAGCCCAAACCTTGTAATCCACAGCTAGTGAAGATTAGTGGAATTTGGTACGACCGGCAACCTGTCGGCGTATGCTCCTTGGACGTAGCCCTTAGCGGTGAACCAAGTAAAATTGCTGTGTCCTGTGCTTGCTTTACATTCTGTTTATATCGTGCAACAGGGAAAAGAGAGAAGAGTGTTTTGCTTAACAGCGAAACAAGATCAGAACGGGCATTAATTTTTAATTAGTCATACCCTGATTCACCCCCCCCTCTCAGGGTATCCAGCCTAGTGGACCTAACAAGTGGTATCAGAGGGAAAGGTTGAAAGTTGTTCTTCTCTCAATGGAGGTAACCAATCATAAAGGGATTCCGATCTTCGACGGATATAATTTTCAGATATGGAAGAATCGGATGCAACACTATTTCCGATCCTTGGGAATGGATGTGTTTTCAGCAGCTATGCATGGTATCACAGCTGATATTAATAGTGGTGCCTTATCAGAAGCTGAGCATAGAGAGTTGGATGCTGATTCCAAAGCAATCAATGCCTTAGGGGGAGCCCTTTCCAATCCCATCTACACAAAGGTGATGTCATGCAAAACGTCACATTCCATGTGGGAAAAGCTTTTGAATATATATGAAGGGGACACAAAAGTCAGAGAGGCAAAGCTGCAGGTGTTGTGGAACAAATATGAAGATCTGAAAATGAACCCGAATGAGTCTGTTGACGCATTCTTTGATAGGGTAAACATTGTTGTGGAAGATATGCGAGGTCTTGGAGAAGTCATTGAAGACATAAAGATTGTAAAGCGCATCTTGAGGAAACTTCCACCTCGGTTCAATCCGAAAGTTTCAGTACTAGAAGATAAAGATCCAAAAGAGCTGACATTGGACAATTTGCACAGTACCTTGGTTGCATATGAAATGAGGAACGATGATAATGAGGCTGTGGAAAAAGGGAAGTCTAAAGAGGTGGCATTTAAGGCCATGAAGAAGCTCACCATTGAAGATTCTAATGAAGAAGAAGAGACAGATGAGGTGATGTCATTCCTTTCTTCGAATCTACAAAGAGGAAGAGGAAAGTTTAAAGGTAAACTTCCACTAGCATGATTTAGATGTGGAAAGGTTGGTCATCTTGCGGCAAGATGCCCCAAGAAGTTTCAAGACGATGATGATGATGATGACGTTGAAATTCCCAAAAAGAAGTCTTCAGCTTTTGTGAAAGGGAAGAAACAATTCAAGAGAAATTTCTTCAAGAAAAAGAATCTTCTCTCACAAGAATTTGAAAGTTCAGATGAGTCTGAGGATGAAGAAGCTGAGGAAATAGAAAATTGCAGAGATCATGGGGTAAATGCCTTGGTGGCAATTGTTGGTAGTTCTCAAAAGGGAGAAGAAGCTGATGCTAAAGAAGAAGAAGAAATTGAAGGGAGAATTGATATGGAAGCCGAATTGGAAGCAGCTCTTGAGGAGATAGATGTTTGGAGAGCCAAAACGAAGAAAGCCAATAAAGTGGTTCGTGATGCCAAACTCTACATGCAACAACAGGATGAAGAAAAGTCTGAGCTGTTAGAAGAAATTGAAAGACTAAAATCCTCAACACCAGAGAGCTCAGAAAATATTGTTGAGTATAAGCTTAAAATTGAGGAACAAAAGAAGGAAATTGATTGTCTGACAAACACAGGAAAGGATCAGGTTAGATGTATCAAAGAGCTTGAAGAAGAAGTGGTCAGTCTGCGAAAAAAACTCAAGGATCAAGATAAACTCTTGACCCCCAATGTGATATCTGAAAAGCAGTCTATTCAGAAGACAGAGAAGATGAAAGCGGAGCCTAGCAGTTCAGTAGGAAAGAAACAGCAATTGAGCTCAGATGTTAAGGTCGTTTCTGGGCTTAGTCAAGAACAAAAATTGGCGACAATTGCAGTCAGACCGCAAGCACTCATCCCGAATGTGAAGGTTGATTTGGGAACAAAACAGAATCAGAATATTCAGAGATCCCAAAGGGGAAATCACAGTGCTGAAATATCACGAGGGAATGCATCCTATATCAGGTGTTATTGCTGTGGGAAAATGGGACATTCACAGGTTGTGTGTTCCATAGCCAAGAGATACAGAAGGGAACATGAGCAGAGACGGCAGCCAAACAGAGAACGGTTTTCCAGAACATATTTTGAAGGACACTGTTTTTGGTGCGGAGGATTTGGACACATGGCTAGGTATTGCACATCAATCATTCAGAGAAATGTGTCAAAGAATAATCAAAATGTTCGCAAGCAGCAGATCAATAAACCAACAAGTGAGCTAAAAGTTCAGAACAGATTTGCAGCTCTGCAAGATGAGGATGGTCCATCATACTCTGAGAAAGAACAGAAGCCTCAATCCATGCCGAGTGTGAAAGAAAAAGTATGGACCAAGAAGAAGAAAAACGAGAAGGCTGTGGTGGCGGAGATTGCCCTTAAAGCATCAGATCGATCTGGTGTTTGGATCCTTGATAGTGGTTGCACATCCCACATGACGGGTAATAAGGATCTTGTTACAGGCATCAAATATGACAAAGAAGGAGTTGTCAAATTTGGAAATGATGAAGGCCTGAAGATTGTTGGCTCAGGGAAAGCTAAGTTTGGGGGCAAAGAGATGAAACGTGCTGATGTCTTGGTAGTAGAGGGTCTCAGTCATAATCTACTCAGTGTCAGTCAACTATGTGACTCCGGGCACTCTATCCAATTTACCAAGAAGATGTGTATTGTGAAAGGAAAAGATGGAGCAGCTGTTCTGCAGGGAAAAAGGTCAAAGGGAAATCTCTATCTTGTAAGTGGGGAAGAAGATGCTTGTCTTTTATCCAGAGAAGAAGAAAACCAGCTGTGGCACAAGCGACTTGGTCATCTATGCCAACCATCTATGGAGGATCTCGTTAAATGTGATGCTGCTAGAGACCTTCCCAAACTATCACGTGATCGCACTCATACATGTGATGCTTGTCAGCAAGGGAAAATCATCAGAAAGACATACAGGCCAAAGGAACAGAAATCAACTAGAGTGCTCGAATTGGTGCACGCTGATGTATGTGGACCTATCTCACCACGAGCTATAAATGGGCAAAGGTACTATGTTCTTTTCATTGATGACTATAGCAGAATGGCCTGGGTATTCATCATAACCCATAAGACAGAGGTATTCAGTTGCATAAAGCAGTGCAGGAGGGAATCAGAAAAGATGCTTGGGAAGAAAATTCTGAAGTTTCGTACTGATAACGGTACGGAATTTACAAACAGTCAGGTTGAAAACTATCTCGAGAAACATGGGATAAGGCATCAAGTTTCATCAGTGAGAACTCCCCAACAGAATGGAGTAGTAGAAAGGAGGAATCGGATCATTAACAACATGGCCAGAACAATGCTTATTGATAAGGACCTACCAGAGAAATTTTGGAAGGAAGCAGTTTTGACATCGGTCTATGTTTCAAACAGGTCCCTGTTATGTCCGAAGCAAGGGAAGACTCCATATGAACTGTGGTACGGAAAGAAGCCAACGTTGAAGTACTTTCGAATCTTTGGAAGTAAGTGTTTCATTCTCAACAAAGAACATCATAGGAAGTTTGAGGCACGAGGAGATGAAGGGATATTCCTTGGCTATTCCGGGAAAAGCAAAGCGTATAAATGTTTCAACAAAAGGCTGGGAAAAATCATTGAAAGCAATGATGTCACTATAGTTGAAAATGAGCAGAATACTCAACGATCCAGTGAACAGTTCCTGGATGAAAGTGATGATGAGGAAAGCAACCCAGGGGGAGCAGAAGTGGCAGAAGCTGACTCAGAAGAAGATACTGACAATGAAGAGGAAAGTGTCAAGTCGGTGTCTGTGAGAAAGCCAAAGAGTCGAGCTGAAATTGATAGGCAGAATATCATTGGTGATCAAACAGCTCCAGTTCAGACTCGAAGAATGAAATCATCGCAACAAGCATCGTTTTTGTCTCAAGTGGAGCCGAAATGTTTTTCTGATGCAGCTGAAGATGAAAACTGGGTTCAGGCCATGAACGAAGAGCTTGATCAGATTGAGAAGAACCAGACATGGGAGATTGTTTCGAGGCCAGCGGACAAGAATGTCATTGGGACCAAATGGGTCTATCGCAACAAGATGAATGAAGATGGCACAGTGATTCGGAACAAAGCACGTCTAGTGTGCAAGGGGTACTCCCAAATCGAGGGAATTGATGTTGATGAGACATTTGCACCGGTTGCAAGGCTGGAGACAATAAGATTATTCCTAGCCATCGCAGTGCAAAGGAAGTTCAAAGTGTTCCAGATGGATGTCAAATCCGCATTCTTGAATGGGGTTCTGGAAGAGGAGGTGTATATTGAGCAGCCGGATGGTTTTCTCATTCATGAGGATGAGAACAAAGTTTGCAGGCTGAAGAAGGCATTGTATGGGCTGAAACAAGCACCAAGGGCATGGTACTCAAGGCTTGATCAGTACTTGAAGAAGCTTGGTTTTCAGCGTGGAGGAGTTGATTACAATCTCTATTTCAGCAATGACAGTAATCAAAGGATGATGGTGCTAGTGTATGTCGATGACATAATTTTTGGCGGATCAGATGAAGCTCAGTGCAGACAATTTTCTGAATTCATGAAAAATGAGTTTGAAATGTCAATGATTGGAGAGCTAACGTTTTTCCTTGGTCTACAGGTGACACAAGGAAGGAATGGAACTTTCATTTCTCAATCCAAATATGCCAAGGAAGTTCTAAGAAGGTTTGGAATGGATAATTCCAAGGAAATGAAGACTCCGGTTGCTACCCGGATGAAATTATCAAAAGATGAGGATGGAAAGGCAGTTAATATCACAGAATACAGGCAAATCATTGGAAGTCTGTTGTACTTAACCGCAACAAGGCCTGATATTGTTTTCGCCACATGCCAAGCAGCGAGATATCAGAGTAATCCCAAGGAAAGTCACATGCTTGCAGTGAAAAGAATACTTCGGTATATCAAGGGCACGGTGGACTTCGGTTTGACATACAACGACAAATCTCAGACAGAGTTATTGGGATATACTGATGCAGACTGGGCCGGTTCAGCAGATGATAGAAAATCAACGTCAGGTGGTGCATTCTATCTTGGTGGATTGTGTATTTCTTGGCTAAGCAAGAAACAAGATTGCATTTCATTGAGCACCGCAGAAGCTGAGTATATAGCGGCCACTCAAGCATGCACACAGTTATTGTGGATGAAGCAGCAGCTTGAAGATATGGGAGTTGAAGTGAAGTCTCCGATCGGAATCCAGTGTGACAACTCAAGTGCTATAAATCTTAGCAAAAATCCTGTCCATCATTCCAGGACAAAGCACATTGAGATCAAGTATCATTTCATCAAGGAGAAGGTTGAGCAGGGCATAGTGAAGTTGGAGTATGTGCCTACAGAGCTACAGGTTGCAGACATTCTGACAAAGGCCTTACCCAAGGAAGCTTTTGAGAGGCATCGACTAGCTCTGGGAGTTCAGTCGATTCCCCGCACTTGAAATAGTGTGGATATGGGACCCCCCCCCCCCTCTCCCCGAGGTATGGTGTGTTTTTCCCTAATGCGCTGATATGTGTTCTCTACTATGTTACAGACTACAAAGGCGTGACCTTTGGGTTCGTTGACAAAGGGGGAGAAAAGTGCTTGACAAGTGCTTGACAAAGGGGGAGAACAGTGTTAGTTCAAGAGAGAAAATAGTGCGGAGATTTGATAAATCATAATTGATACGGGGAGAAGCTGACAGGTGGAGCAGCCAGAAAGGGGGAGCAATGAGAAAGGGGGAGAGATTTTTAAATCTGACGATGCTAGAAGTGATCGATCAAATCATAGAAATCACGACAGCTGAGGATCGTGATAAAAGCAGAACAGTGGTGTTGGAATGGTGTGAGACGGTGTCCAGCTATCAACAATTGGTATCAACTTAAGAATTCACCAATTGGTATCAGTGTGGTTCAACAACTGGTTTTATTTTAAGAACTGGTATCAGGGTGGAATCGACAACTGTGGTCTGACATGAAGTGATTCATTGATGAACTTTACATACTACTCTTGTTTCTCACGCCGAGCATTGCTCATGTGGGCTTAGAGTACGTGTTAAGTGAATCCTTGAACACTATCACAATCGCAAGAGGCGAATGGTGGTAGCAGCTGGAAGAAGACTCAGTGAGGTATCACAGTGCAGAAAATCATCCTGAGCAAAATTGTGAAGAGTTGTCAACAAACCCAAAGGGGGAGATTGTTGGGCAAAAATCCCTCAAGGTAACATTGCAGCATTTTTGGGTTGATTGTGTTTGTTGACAAAGCAGGTTTTCATGGAGAATTGTCGAGTTCCCGAGAAGTTGTTGACATTACATGTTGACAAAGAACTATGACAAAGGAAAGGACAATCTGGAGGCGGTACAAAAGAGCAGTACAAGGTGGCGCCGTTTTCCAGTGTTTGCCAAATTTTTGGGGTCCAAAATTTGAAGTTTGGTGAGCATCGCGAAATGTGGATTTCCATGAAGAGCATTATTTCATATGGTAAAGGCATGAATTTCGCGAAGATAGCATGCATGGTTTGGAGATCGCGAAGACCAGAAGAATGGAGGCGGTGATGCTTCGCGATTACGTCATGCTTCGCGAACGGCAGAGGCTGAAGCGCATCGCGGTGGAGAAGGGCTTTGCGAGAGAGCTTTGCGGCGAAGGCGCGAGCCGCGAAGGTAAGTTGACGGTGATTCATCGCGACTACGTCAAGCTCCGCGAACGGAAGATTGCCGTGGAGCTTCGCGATTTGGACAGAATTCCGGCTGAAACTAAGGAGCTTCGCGATTTGAGATGACGTGGCGTTGACTTCGCGTGGAAGGGACGAGGGTCGGTGGAATCGCCTATAAATAGAGGCCGACCCCTTCAACCGAAGAAGAGAGAAAATTTTCAGAGAAAATACTTTGCTCTCGATTTGCGAAGGTGGTTCGCGGAGCCAGTGTGCTTCGCGAAAGAGGTGCTTCGCGGCGGCTATTGTAGCTCCGCGAAACCTGCGTGCTCCGCGTTGGCTTACTTAGCTTCGCGAGGGTTGTTGCTTTGCGACGGCTTGAGCATCGCGAGAGTGCTTCGCGAAGGAGCTTCGCGATTGAGCTTCGCGAAAAGGCAGGAGCTTCGCGAAGGCTTGTTTGAGCTTCGCGAAATTGGGAGCCTCGCATTGTAGGGTGCTTTGCGAAGGTCTTTCCAAAGGTAGGTTGCCCAGTGGATAGTGGCAAAGGGGTATTCATCTACGGGTGAAAGTTGAACTTCAACAGAGCATCTACATACAGAGGAAGATGCATTCTTTCATGAGAATGAAGAGACCTACAGGTCTATAAACTGTGAGTTAATTCCATCCAAGAGCAGTGAGCTCAGGAAGAGGAAGAAGGTGATCCTCTCCACCGGCAGTGAGCCAGAGAGAGAGAAACAGGGAGTGACCCTTGGGAAAGCAGTGAGCTGACCCTAAACATTCTAAAGGCAGTGAGCCTGGGCATAGAAGTGATCTAGCCCAAACCTTGTAATCCACAGCTAGTGAAGATTAGTGGAATTTGGTACGACCGGCAACCTGTCGGCGTATGCTCCTTGGACGTAGCCCTTAGCGGTGAACCAAGTAAAATTGCTGTGTCCTGTGCTTGCTTTACATTCTGTTTATATCGTGCAACAGGGAAAAGAGAGAAGAGTGTTTTGCTTAACAGCGAAACAAGATCAGAACGGGCATTAATTTTTAATTAGTCATACCCTGATTCACCCCCCCCTCTCAGGGTATCCAGCCTAGTGGACCTAACAGGTTGGCTTGAAATTAATTGTGTTTTGATGTGCAAAGTTGGTTGAAAATTCAATTGGGGATTTTTGGAAAAAAAAGGGGGGGTTTTATGGTGAAATGTTATCCTTGTGAATTTTAAAATTGAGATTTTAAAATGGGATGCTATGGTTGTTTTGTGAAAATGATTGATGTAAATGGTTTTCTATAAAAGGGTTGTTTTATTGATATTTTGTTTTTCATGGAAATTGGTTTTCAATAAATGGATGATTTATTGAAGTGGATTGATATGAAATGGAATGGGCCGATTGCATGATGTTGTGACCTTGGTGGGTTATATGCTTAGTTTGTCTTGTTTGTAATGTTGTGTGGAAGTGGCGAGAAGTACCACTATAAAAAGGGGATGGATAGTGGATGGAAGGGCCATCATCAATGGGAAGTGGACGGGAAGTGCCACTAAAGTGTGAATGGGTGAACAGGTTGGACGGAAGCTCCACTGTTTGGTTGTTTGGTTGTTTGTTGTGCATTGCTTTGAAAGTTGGAAATTTTTGTGCTAATGTGAAATGATGAAATGACTTGGGGCATGTTTGGTTGGGTTTCCCTTGATTGCTTGGTTTGGGTATGATGGCTTGGTAAGGGTGTGTTTGGATTATGGAAATGGTTGCACTTGTGATTTATTTTATATAATCGGTTTTATATAAATGTGATAACGGTTTTATCCTAGTGGCGTGTGTAGGGAAGTCATTTGGGGAAATCCTACTGAATTTCAGTACTCACCCCCTGCTTTGGAACATTGGTGTATTTGCAGATGTCGTGTACCGTGATGTGGGCAAAGGTAAGACATCACCCTCCTTTTGTGGAGCATTGTGATCCCTTGGTGGAGCTTGGAGCTTGGAGCTTGGTATGGAGTCGTGGTGGTGTCATGTCTTATGGTGTTTGGTTGATTAGTTTCCGCATTGTACTCTGATGTGGTGTAGACATGTCTGGTTGAATTGGTTTTGGGTTGTATTGTGGTGTAACTTGTTTGGATTTTGGGAATGCATGTTTGACTGTTTTATTGACATGCATCATACAGTGGTGGTTTGTGGATTGTTTGGTTGGTTTTGTCTTAAGGGAAAATCATTCCCCAAATTGTTCTCGGAGCCCTCGGCATTTATTGCTAGCCTTTGGCACCTTGGGGACGTCACTTAAGGCCAAGTAACCCTCACTGCCTCCTCAAGCCAATGAGGTAGGGGCGGGGTGTTACATTTTGGGTGTCATTGGTAGTTCCTATCTATGGACATGTGTATTGGTTTCCTGACATGAGATCATTACCGGTGTGTTCCATTTTATCGCATACATTTTTGCAAGGAAAAAACATGATAATGAAATTTTGGTGGGATAGCTTGTGTTGGGTATATCATAAGTGGTATGTAATTGAATGAATGATCAATTTAGGATTTTTCGCTTCCGGGTGGAGGTAGTAATATATTGGGCCAGGTTAATCAGTATGGTAGTGCCTTTATAACACCATGGTCATGGTAGTCGAGGGTAAATTTGTCTAGTTGCATCAAAAAATAATAAAGGAAAATGTGATGACACATGTGTGTTTCCTGCTTTATGTGATATCTATAGACAAGGAAATTATATTAAATAGTTTGTGTTCAAATGTTTTTTTGTCATTGCTATGAATATTCTTATCTCTTTAAGGGTCTTTATGGGTTGTTAGCCTCCACTCTTGGTATATGAATATTATTCACTACTATCAAGAAAATGGTATAGATGGTTACACACAATAGTGTATTCATTAATTTACCCTATTATGGTGAATAGATATATAGGACATGGTGTGCCCCACCATTGAGTTCTGAGATTTGTCTAAGGATGTATGTTCCCCAACAGAATCAATAAATTCAAATTATTCAAGTTAAGAATAATTGGCATTGAATTTATTCATTATATGTATTTATATGTTTTATAGTAAATACATGGTAAAATATTCTTTGAACAAATATTAGTTTAAAATATCCAAGGATCAATTAATATTTGTGGGAATGAGGAGTCGAGTTAATGGATCTCGTTTTATCATGTAATACATTTATTATATTACAATAAAATGATAAAAATAGGAATGGTTTTTATCACATAGAACAATAGTCATATACTATCATTTACAAAGTGTTATAAATATTCAGGTATCGAGGAGCCTTTGTGGGTAATTTCTTAACGCACTATATATATGAGATAAGTGGTTCTCGCTAAGACCTATTCATGGAGAGATCTTCAATTATTCTCTCCCCTCTTCAGATTTCTAGAGAGAGAATCTCTGGATCGAGGTGAACGGATTGAGTTCTCCCTCATGCATAGTTAGAATAGAGATTCGGTGATGATCGGTGCATCGAAGACATCATCAGATCTCCATAATAGCACCCGAAATTCGAAGTTCGGCACTCCCATAGATTTCTAAGCGCATGTGGATGATCTAGAGGAATTAAACATTGAATTATTCAAGCAGCGATCACTGGTGGAAAGTGGGCGTCATGCGTAGCTTCAGATCTAACAAGGTATTTGTGGTTTTATTCTTTTGTGCTTAAAACAATTCACATGAGATCCTTGTACTTATGTCGGGGTAGTGCATTGCCGATGATGACGTTGTTACGTCTATCACCGGAGAAATTTTTTAAATCCCGAGTCCAGCAGCTTCTGCTACATGCTTTGGTAACATCAATTGGTATCGGGGAATCATGTGAAATTTTTTTGCCAATGGAAAATTTTTAATTTTCATTAAATTTAAAAGATTTCATTGTTCTGGTCCCAACTCAAGAGTTGGTTTTTTAATCCGACCGTGGATGACTTGTCTGCAACCATCCAATTTTTTAAATACAGATGGAATTTTTTTTGTGGATTTTAAATTTGATGAACACATATAATTATTTATATGATGAAATATGCAAAGACAGTCAGATTTGAAAATTTTCCGATGGACCCTAACCTTAGCCAGAATTTAGATGGTCAGAATCGTGATTTTCGACCCGGGTTATTACCACAAATTTGTGGGATTTTAATTTCATTTAAAAAATCATCAATTTGAATATTTTTCCACACAGGTCGTCAAAATTGGGAATACTCGTCAGCAATCCGCCAAAATACAAAAAGGAGGTGGGGGGGAGTTTTGAAAAGAAAACATATCTTCCAAAAAAATTAAAGGGGTGGGACCTGCCATGTGGGACGACTCCCCCACCGTGGGTGCCCTCCTCTAAGGTCGCCCTCCTCCCTTGGGGGTTTCCCATCTGTCATTCACACTAGACAATAGTCGAAATCCTCATCTGAGGATACTCAATCGGCACCACCCCTATATATAACAAGGTCGTCGGATGCCCTAATTCTCGATATAGCCTCTCCACAGATAGATCCAATCTTCCATCGTCTAGCGACGCCGGCCCCCCTACCTACCTCCTCCACTGGCGTGAATAACTCTTGTGCGCCACATCGGTCCAAGTATCCTTCTTACGACCCATACGATCACACCGGAGCCCCTACTGCAGGATCCTACCGATTGATGATCTTGATCCACTACTACTCCGGGCAGCCGCAGTGCAACCTCCCTGCCACCATATCTGGCGCCAACCGAGAGGTACCCAGGATCGTTTGTCTGGTGGATATGTTTTCCTTGGAAATGGGCTCAAGTTGGTCTTCCCAACACCATACGGGTCTAGGAGGACCAGCCTGGCCTAGAACACCACTGCACGGGGTCTTCATGGGACCAAATTGGACTTCACGGGTTCGGTCCTTCCTGCACAGTCGCTGCTTAGAGTGTTTTCGAGGTCCGGGTAAATTTGTATGACCAAAAATTATTTTAATTATTTTATTTAATTTTGTTTTTAAATTAAATTAATTAATTATTATTTTTTGGTTTAAAATTTAATTTTATCTTTGTGGGTTAAATTGATTTAATTTAGGTGTTAAATTAAATTAATTAATTGGGTTGAATGACATAAATATTGAATCATAAAATAGGAGTGAATTTTTAATTCAATAAAATTCCCTCGATAAAATAATTTAATGCTTGTTTAATTTTGTTTTTTCATTTAATTAAAATAATCAACATTAATGTGTATTGACTAATCATGAGCCATAGACCGACCAGTGTATGTATAGTGCATGTTTAATTAATTTATTTCATTTTTTCAATGGTTTTTAATAATTTGTTTAATAAACGACTCTCTATAAGTCATCTTTGTCATTTAACGTATAAGGTCATACGTGTCCATTTTCTCAATTGTATTTTGTGCTCTTGAGACCCCCTTGCCTATGTTAGACTATTATTGTATGATGATGAAGATGAGAAGTGGCGTACTTCGTGTCGAGCTATGGAAACACACCAGACAAAAGTTTGACTCATTGGATGGGCAGATGTTGCAACTCGAGTCACATGTGATGTGATTAAGGAGTTACCCCTAAGGACCAGGTTGACCATTATTCACTCAATGGATTGACCATTAGTATCAACTCATGATCACATCATCATTTTATTTATGTATGGTTTATTATTTTATGTGTGTGTAGTTTACATGCATTCACATAGAATAATAAAAAATCATGCACAAATATAATGAACATGTGACACAATAGACATTTTATATTTTATTGCATGATTCGTTGTGATAGGGATCACATAGTAAATTCTTGTTAATTCGAAAATGATTCATTTTTTCATTTAAAAATATAAAACTCCAATGAAATATTAAGTCATAATTACCTTCTATTGTTTGAATTTGAACAAAACCAGGTGTTCGAGGTGTTCCTCAGCCAAAGTTGAGGGTTCCTCTTACCAACAGGGAGTTCTTATGTGAGTTATGGGTTGAATTAAGTAAAGTTGCAGAAAAATATCCAAATATATCTTTCTTCAATTTTAGTGTAAACATTTAGAATAAATCAATTTTATGATTTTAGAAGCTTGGACTACACTCAAAAGATAAAGGAACTGTCAGTTAAAAAGATTAGTCAGTTACACACATACATTGAACCTTCTGAGGAGTGGCGTAGCCAAAGAATATAGACTATGAGTGATGGTTCATGGATCCTTCCCATTATAATACTCAAGAGTATTTCGATTATAGTATAGAGGGTTCTTAGAATTCTATAGAATTGTCTGAGACATTTAATGATTTACTTAATGAATCAATAATTTCTAAGTCAGTAATCAAGATAAAAAGTACTAATCTGCTACATTTTTTTTATAGAAAATGGAAAGTTATACCATAGGAAGTAAAACAATATTTAATGGACTAAGTAAATTTCTATACTGGAAATGGTTTTCAACAGCAGTATAGGTGGTTGTGAAAAATACTACTATGACATCTCGCCTTGTTATTACATAACATTGCATTACAATTTACAAATAAGGATCTTTAAAGTTTAGTGTCTTTGAAAAAAGGTACATACTACATGAAAACATAAAACATTATTATAATATAATTTTAAGGCTTCATAAAATATTTATTCTAAGCACAATTACTGTATCTCATAACCCAGGGACATACATTAAAGGAAAGGGTGAGCAGAAGGCTTGGTAAGGGAAAACAAGGGAAATAGTTTACATGTGAACTTGAGAGATAATAATAAGAACATGAGGAATATCATAAAGGCATGATAAAGTGGCATATCATAATAATAATAAATTGTATCATAACTTGAAAATGTGGCTACAAAATTTAATTTATGCATTCTTAAACACATCACCAAGGTCCACCCCAAGGTGTCATAAAAATTACCAAGGTATCGTAAAAATTGTCATATGAAGAGATTAATTTCTTTACCCAATACATTGGAGCGTTATATGGTCAAACCCTTAATATGAATTTATTTTCATGTGATACGCATAGTTAATAATCAAACATTTTATAAATAACCCAAATAGAATAAAATAAATGGGTTTTATATCAAAATCGTGACGTTTTAAAAAGTGCTTAAAAACATGATCATTATGTCTTTTATAACCCACGTAAAGGTAATGAGGGTTTTATTTATGTTAATTATAGAATCAAACATATAATTTTTATGTCATGATTAATTCTTTTGGAAATCAAATAGGTTGGGTTATTCATATAAAGAAAATAAAATAATTTCTTGAGAAAAATAAAGAGATTTTGAGACGAAAATTTTGCAGCATACCGACTATGTAATACGGTTTAAGAAAACATTAGAAAGAGAGGGGATAGGGGTCACCAATTCATAAAAGACTAATAATACAGTATAGGTATAGAATGAAATCAAAATAAGAACATGGTATGGAAATTGGAGATCCATACCACAAAAAAGAAAACATGAAAGGAAAAGAGAAGTTGATAATTCCCTTACAAAAATTCGGGAGCCTAACAGCGTCACTAAAAACTTCAGAAAATGAGTTGAAGAGATTGAAAAGAGTCTCTAATCATTCTTATATAAAATTTACAACAATAATGATATAGAATAAAATACCCCAACATAATAAATTTGAAATTAAAATACATAAATAAAAGAAGTCCTTGACTAAAAGAGGAGGGTGAAAGGTTCCCCTACCTTGAAGAGTAACTTCTAAAACTCGTTGATCAAGACCTTGGGGAATGAGAGAATCTTAGGAGGACTCCTTAGTAGGTAAAAAGATCAGATATTCCATTAGGGGGAATTTTAAATGAAAGGATTTAATGAATGAGTTGATATTTATAGAAAAAGTGAGAGAATATTTTATTAATTTCCAAGGGACACCTCATTTGTGGTTTTTGAAAAACCATGGTATTGCCCATGGTATTGGAAACTTGGGACACCTCATAACATATTTTATTACTCAAGAGTCTAACAGAATTATTAAAACCTAATTACATCATTGATGATGTCATTAAACACATGGAAACTCAAAACTATATTTTTACTATTCACTGGAAAAACAAAACATTTTATAAAAATCTCATAAATTTACCCTAACTTAATATAGATATTATGAATTCAAAAATGAAATTTATTTTATCAAAATAAAACTCTAAATATGAAATTTTTATCTTTTAACTAGAAAATACTTATTAAAAATAATAGCGGACTGAAATGCATAGTGATTTTGCATAGTGGAATCTCTAGAAAGAAAATTTATTTTATCATTTATATTTCAATACGGGTGTTTTAATCATACTATTTAATTACAATATATTTTATTAATAATTTCATAGTTTGTTATAAACATATCATAAAAGTATTCTAAGAAAAATCAATTTATTAAAACAAAACTCAATTTTATTAAGAAAAACTATTCTTAAAACAAGAAAGATGGAATAATAATTTTATTTGATTAAAGGGATTAAACATTAAGTAACTAAGGCCTTGAAACATGACCCCATATAACATACAAGTATGACCTAAGGGTATGGGACACGATGATGATAGAATTGATGGGTGGCTCAGATAACATCGCCTGAGTGGTAATTTTCACCAGCATGAACTTCTCTCGAAGGAGATTTATTTCAAGCTTCGCGTATTGAAGATCAGCTTGGGATTAGTCTAGAGTGAAGCCCAAAGAATCTACCTCCAACCCAAGTTCTGAGAAATGGGCTTTGTAAGGCACATCTCTACTAGTTGAGTCCATTAACTCTTTTTTCTGCATTATTTTTCCTTTTTCATTTCTATTTATAAACATTAATTATAATGTTAAAATTATTACCAATAGTATAGTTTCCAACGGTCTTATTCACCAATGGTCATAATTAACCAATAGTCATATAAAGGTCAAAACCTAATGGTTACATATTAAATTATACTCACTTCATTTAATGGAATATAGTTTTGTTGTGTATTATAATATAGAACACATTTTCAGGAAATAACATATTATTCAAAAGTTTGGGTTGTTACATTCTTCCCCCCTTATGAAATGTTGTCCCTGAAATTTCAACTCATTAACTCAGTCAAAAAGGTGTGGTTACTTCTTCCCCATTGTTTCCTTAGGTTCCCACATTTCTTCTTTATATTTTTGGTTCCTCTAAAACACTTTAACGAGGTGGGTAGTCTTGTTATGTAGAACCTTGTATCTATGATCTAAGATCCCCACTAACTACTCCTCATAAGATAGGTCATGTTCAAGTTGTACCACCTCTATATTTAGTACATGTGAAGGGTCAGGTATGTACTTCTTTAAGAGGGATATGTGGAAAACATCATGAACTTGAGCTATATTTTGAGGAAGTTCAAGCTGATAGGCCACTGCTACTAGGTGATAAAGGATTTCATAAAGACCCATGTACCAAGGGCTGAGCTTCCCTTTCTTTCAAAATCTCATGACTCTCTTCCATGTAGAAATTTTATTGAAGACTATGTCACCAACATCAAACTTCATGTCCCTTTGACGATTGTCGTCCTAGATATTTTTCCGACTCTGAGCAGTCTTAATGTGTTGTTGGATGAAATGAACATTTTCTATCATTTCTTGCACAAAATTAGGCCCAAGAATATTTCTCTCTCTAGATTCATCCCAAAAAGTAGGATTTTTACATCACTTACCATATAGATCTTCATAGGGTTATATTTGAGTGATCAAATGGAAGCTATTATTGTAAGAGAACTCAACTAATGGGAGATGTTGATCCCATCCACCTTTAAATTACATTGAGCATGTTCTCAACATGTCCTCGAGTTTTTGAATAGTTCTTTCAGACTGGCCTACAGTTTGAGGATGATAGGACATACTGAAATTCAATTTGGTACTCAATGCATGTTGAATACTTATCTATAATTTTGATATAAACATTGGATCCCAATTATATATGATAAAGAGTGGTACCCCATACAGCCTTACCACATCCCTTATGTAAATCCTGGAATGTTGATCGAGAGAGAAATCTTCCTGAATAATGATAAAATGGGTAGTCTTGGGGAGATGGTCCAATATAACCCATATCACATTATTTCCTATGGAATTTTTTGGGAGATAAGTGACAAAGTATATAGTGATATTATCCCACATCCATGATAGTATGGGTAGTGGTTGTAATACCCCTTTAGAAAGTTGTCGCTCTGCCTTTATTTTATGACACATGAGGAACCTTGTAGTGTATTCGTAAATCTCCCATTTCATGTTATCCCACCAAAAATGATCATGAATGTCTCTATACATTTTTGTGCTTCCAGAATGTATAGATAAAGTAGATATATTAGATTCATCCATCAGCTCCTCTATTTTCATAATAGAGTGAACACATATTCGTGTATGAATTTCAAGTACACCTTCTTGATCAATATTGAACTCAGGAAAACTCTCATCTTTCACAGCCTCAAACTTCATCTATAATAAAATACCTTAATTTTGATCCTCCATGATCTTCTCTAGTAATGATAGTTGAGAAATCATTTGGGATAGGGTTGATGATTTCTCTTCCCTTACAATTCCCATGTCCCATTTCACTAGGTCTTTGATCAAGGGATATCCTTGAATCCTCTTCATTTCCAGAACAACAGGGTCCTTCCTACTTAATTCATCAGAGACTTTGTTTTCTCTTCTGGGATGATAATGAAATGAACAATCATATTCTATAAGAAGTTCCAACCATCTCCTCTGTCTCATGTTCAATTAATTTTTTTTGAAAATATACTTCAAACATCGATTTTGTAAGTATATATCACACTAATCCCCATAATGATAGTGCCTCCATATTTTCAGAGAATAAACAACCGCAACCAGCTCCAGATCATATGTAGGATAGTTCTTCTCATGAATCTTCAACTATCAAGAGGCATAATCAATTACATTTTCATTTTTCATGAGAATTCACCCAAGCCCTTTTAGAGATTCATCGCTAAAAATAACAAATCCATCTCTGTTTGAGGGTAGAGTTAATACAGGTGTAGTAACCAATCTCTTATTCAGCTCTTAGAAACATTCCTCACACTCTTTGTCTAGATGAACTTAACCCCTTTTCGAGTTAACTTGGTTAGTGCATTATAAAGTCATGAAAAGTATTTCACAAACCTCCTACAATATCCCACTAATATAAGGAAACTAATACTCTCAGCTATTGTTGTAGGATGAGGCCACTCCTCTATAACCTTTGTCTTTATAGGTTCAATTATGATTCCTTCATTGGTAACAATGTGCCCCAATAAAGAAATTTGTTGTAACCAAAATTCACATTTACTGAACTTTCCAAAAAGACTCTCATTCGATAGATTTTTCCAAATAACCCTTAGATAATCCTCATGCTCCTCATGAATTTTATAATATATTAGATTATTATTAATAAAAACTACCACAAAGTTATCAAGGAAGTCCTTAAATACTCTATTCATCAAATCCATAAAAATAGAAGGAGCATCAATCAAGCCAAAGGGAATGACAAAAAAATGATAATGACCATATCTTGATCGAAATGAAGTATTTAGAATATCTTCTTTCTTCACCCTCAATTGATGGTAACTAGATCTAAGATCAATCTTAGAGAAGAATTGATTCCTAAGAATCTGGTCAAATAAATCATTAATTCTTGGATGAGGGTATTTATTCTTCGTTGTGATCTCGTTCAGTTATCTATAATCAATGTATAGCCACATTGATCCATCCTTCTTCTTTAGAAAGAGAACATGAACTCCCCATGGAGACACACATGGTCACCTAAACCCCTTCTCCAAAATATCTTGGAGTTGTTTCTTTAATTCTTCCAGCTCCACATTAACCATTATATATGGGGTTTTTGAAATTGGATTAGTTCCAGGCATAAGATCAATGGAGAACTCTACCTCTCTTTCCAGGGGAGGTCTAGGTAACTCCTCAAGAAATAAATCAATGTATTCCTAAACAATGGGGACATTATCTATCCTTATAATTTTATTTCCTTCCTCTTCTTCACCATTCAACTCCATAAAGAAGTCTATAGGAGGTTCTTCTAGACAAAGATCATGTCGAGATATCTCTTACTAGAAGATAAATGTAGGTCCTCTATTCAAGACTACTGAGATTTACTTTCTTCTACATTTTATATTAAAATTATAATTTCAGAGCCAATCCATCCCTAGTATAATTTCGAATTCCAACAAGGGAATGACTACTAGATTTATGATAAGATTGTTCTAACTAAAGTAAAATATAGTGTTTATAAACATTATTGATGCTTGGATAATCCCACTAGAAGTCTTGACTGATAACTCTACTTTTAGAAGATCCGGGATTGATTCTATATTCTTTGTAAACTTGGAGGAAATAATGGAATACGTAGAACCATAATCAAACAATGTATTTTATATCTTTGAGAGAATAACAAGAGTACCTACCAACACATCATTAGAGTTTCAACTTCATCTATTGTGATAGAGAAATCACTACCATGATCACTTGGCCTCTGTTGAGGTTGATGGTGATTCCCCTACACTACCCGTGAATTTGGAAAAATATTATCAAAGATCCCAAGCTATCCACACTTGAAACATTGGACTTCAGGTAGGTTTGACACCATCTTCCCTTTATCGTTAGTGTTTTGAAGTTGAGGCTTCACCTCACTATGTAAATTCTGAGTGATATGGCCATCTCTTCCACACTAATAACACTTCCCAGTCTAGAGAAGTTAGTTCCCTGAATTCTTCTTCCCATATTTATTACACAGGGGAAGTTGTACTTTCTTTCCTCCTCTTCTCTAACCAAAGCTCCTCTCCAAGGTTGGGTTCATTTTTCTCTTCACTTAATTGAATTTTTTTAACCACTGCAACTCACCAAACTCCATTTCGACCTTCATAGAACTCCATATGATCTCTTCATAGCATTCATATTCCCAGTTGGCTAGATTCTTATATATATGAGGTCTTAATCCACCGAAGAATCTATCAACCTTCCCATTTGGATCTATGATAAATCTAGAGTTATAAAATGAAATCCTAGTGAACGTCATCTTGTTTCTTCCCACAGATTCATTCTCCATCTGTTTCATCTCAAGAAATTCCTTCTCTATTTTCATTCTCATAGAATGAGGGAAATACTTATTGAAGAAGATCCCTCTGAACTCTTTCCATTCCATTACTTCAATATCCCCTCTTAGCCTTGTGTGTTTAATCAGTTCCCACCACTGAGTATCTTCTCCCTCTAAACGATAAACTACCAAGGTGATTTTTTCTTGTTAAAAACTATGAATTATAGAAAATATATTTTCTACAAATATTATTCATTATCCTACAATAAATGGGTCGGTAGATCCACTAAATGTTAGTTGTGGTTGATTCATAAAGGACTCAATGGAATATTGTTCCCTTCTGAGTGAAATTAGTCTCTCAGCTTAATACAATCTATTTCCCATAACATGAGTCAGTCGATTTATCATTCTCATGAAAATTTTCTTTCTAGCTTCCTTTGGAGGGTCATCAGAACATGGTACATTACAGTCACAATTTTCATGAGTCCTCCTATTTCCCACTATTTTCTAAAAGAAGAAAACCTTAGTGAAAAACATTTTTCATTTAAGAATCGTATAACTCTAGAGTATTTTTATTTCTTAAAACATCATGCTCAAACATCTTATTCATTGAAAACAATTTATAGTTAATATAAATCCTTCAAAATGATTCATAAAAATATTGTGATTAAACAAATATATCCCCCAGGAGTGTCAAACCAAGAGTGAAGAAAGGCCCATTTTCATGCACCAGTTCCTGTTCGAGTCTAGATCAAAGTGGTGTTTTCAGGTTTTACCCCTAGATACATCTTTTCCAGATACACATCCACTTGTTCGTATCTAGAGAGAGATTTATTTGTTCGAAAACCACTTACTTAATATTTCACCAAAATACATGGATTTTTTCCTACATTAAAACTATTCTACAGGTTTCTTCCAAAAGTTTTAAAATCTTAATTTACAAAATAACTAAACCTACCCTTTGATGCCAAGTATGGCATCCCACCTTGTTCTTACATAAAATTGCATTACATTTTAAAAATAAGGATCTTTAAATTTTAGTGTTTTGGAAAAAAGGTATATAATACAAGAAAAAATAAAACATTATTCAAATCCACTTGTAAGGATTCATAAAAGGTTGATCATATGTAAAATTACTACATGTCATAACCTGGGTACATACATCAAACGAAGGGTGAGTAGAATTCCCAGTAAGGAAAAATAAGGGAATGAGTTTACATGTGAACATAAGAGATAACAATAATAACATGAATAACATCATAAAGGCATGATAAAGAGGAATATCATAATAATAATAAATAATATCATAACATGATAATGTGTCTACAATATTTAATTTATACATCCATAAACATATCACCAAGTTTCATCCCTAAGGTGTCATAAAAATTACCAAGGTTATTCACCAAGGTATCATAAAACATGTCATCTCTAGAAATTAAATTCATTGCCCAATGGAATGGAGATATGTCAGGGAACACCATTAATATGTGTTTATTTTCATATGATCTCCTTATATCATAATCAAACTTTTCATAAATTACCCAAAGATAATAAAATAAATGGGTTTGATATCAAATTCATGACATTTTAAAAAGTTCTTAAAAACATGATCATTATGTCCTTTATAACCCATAGAAAGGTAATAAGGATTTTAAGTATGTCAATTATAGAATCAGACATTAATTTTTATGTATTGATGAATACCCATATAAGTGAAATAGGTTTGGGTATTCACATAAAGAAAATAAAATAATTTCTTGAGAAAAAGAGAGATATTTCGAGTCAAATATTCTGCAGCATAACGGTTATGTAACATGATTTTAGAAAACATTAAAGAGAGAGGAGAAAGGGGTCACAAATCCATAAAATAATAATAATATAGTATAGGTATAGAATAAAATATAAATAAGAACATGGTATGTAAATTTGATATCCACACCACATAAAAGAAAATATGAAAGGAAAAGAGATGTTGATAATTCCCTTATAAAAAATTCGGCAACCTAACGATGTCACTTAAAACATCAGAAAATGATTTTATGGGATTGAAAAGGGTCTTTAAAAATTTTCAAATACAATGGAAATAAATAATTATATATGAGAACATACCTCAACATAAAAAAATGGAAATTAAAAGACATAATATACAAGAAGTCTTTGACTAAAAGATGAGGGTGAAAGGTTCCCTTACCTTGAAGATTAACTTAAAAAACATGATGATAAGGACCTTGGGGATTGAGAAAGCCTTGAGAGTACTCCTTGGGAGGTAAAAGTCCATATATTTGTTTAGGGGGATTTTTTAATTTAATGAATGGAGGAATTGGTTGGTATTAATATCAAAAGTGAGGGAATATTTTATTAATTTTCAAGGGACGCCTCATTAGTTGTATTTGAAAAACCAGGGGATTGTCCATGGAAATTTCCCATTGTATTGGATAATTATTACACCTCATAAAATATTCTATTCCTCAAGATTCTACCAGAATTATTACATCATGATTAGATTATTAATGATGAAATTAAACACACCAAAACTCAAAACTGAAATTTTACTATTAATCAAAAAAACAAAACATTTTTATAAAAATATCATAAATTAACCCTAACATAAAATAGATATTCTAAATGAAAAAATTAAATTAAATTTTTCATAATAAATATCTTAAAATGAGAAATATTACTTTTAACTTTGAAATACATATTAAAAATAATAGTGGAAATAAAATGCATAGTGAATTTGCATACTGAAATTTATGGAAAAAAAATATTTTATCATTTATATTTAAATAGGAGTGTTTTAATAATACTATATAATTAAAATATAAATTATTATTAATTTAATATTTTATTATAAACATATATACATTTTCTGAAAAGTATGGTCTGAAAAATCAATTTAACAAAAAAAACTCAATTTTATTATGAAAAAATATTCTTAAAATATGAATGATGGAATAAATTTTTTATTTATATAAAGGTTTATACATAAATTAACTAAGGACTTGACACATAACCCCTTTTAACACCCTCATACTACCTAAGGGTAAGGAGTGCGTTGGTGAAAAAATCAATGGGTGGCTCGGATAACATCGCCCGAGTGGTAATTTCCACTATCTTGAACTTCTCTCGAGGGATATTTATTTCAAGCTTCACATGTTGAAGCTCATATTGGGCATGGTCCAAAGTGAATCCCAAAGATTCTACCTCCCACCCAAGTTCTCAAAAATGGGCTTTGTAAGGCATGGATCTACTAGTTGAGGTCATTGACTATTCTTTCAGCATTAGTTTTCTGTTGTCATCTCTATTTATAAACAATACTTATAACGTTAAAATTATTATCAAGAGTATAGTTTCCAAAGGTCTTATTGACCAATGATCATAATTAACCGATATTCATATAATGGTCAAAACCTGATGGTTACATCTTAAATTATACTCACTTAATTTAAGGGAATATAGTTTTAATGTGTAATATAATATAACACACATTTTTAAGAAATAAAATATTATTCAAAAGTTCAGGTTATTACCACTACGATATTGGATTTCTAGGTGCTAGTGTTCCCAATACCTATTAAGCCACCATAGGAATCGAGTGTGTTTAAAATTGATTAGAAGAGACTCATGTATGATGCATATAATGGTTATGTTATTATGCTATCATCAGCGTATGTTTTCAATTTTGGTCACTAGGTTAGGACATATATGATATAACATGTAGTCTCATCTCTAAGATGTTTTCAAGGTTAAAGATAAGAACATACCTGAATATGTAATGATTACACTGGATATGAGTCAATTGAATTGAAGTATATTATCTTTCAGTATTTCATTTTATAATATCATTTTCATCCATTTTCCCTAGTTTTGTTAATGATTAAGAAATTATCTATATGGAGAAAAATGGTTCATTACCATTAAATTAAGATTCTCCAAGTAGTAAGAATAGAAAAGAAAGATTCATCTTTAGTTCTTATGATGAAAAAATAGAAAGACAAGGCGAAAAGGTCAATAGAAAGTGGAATGACAAAAGAAACTTTTCATTATCATCAATGTATTGATGTTGGATATTAAATAGGATGTTATTTTCAATCCATATCGTGAAATTAAACTATGGAAGTTTAAATATAATTAACTAAATAAAAAAGTATGTAATATCTTCTTCTTCAGTTTATATTCATCAATTAATGTTTTGAACATACATATTAGGTATTACATTCAATATTTCAATCACATGTGTGTATAAAAATATAGTAACTAATTATGTAATTGAAAGATTACAATAATTGAGGTGTATTATCCAAGCGGTTGAGAAAGGTTTGTTCCTAAGTCAGTGGCGAGAAGTACATAACTTCTCTGTTTTCGAGTTGATGATTCTAGTATAACTATTACTGAGTATAAAAAAACTTATCTCATGTGTCATTTAGAGACAAGTATACATTATTCTAGGTTCAATAATTAGTTTTGTTTTTAGTGTGTCATACTCAACAACTAGTTCAGTGATACATAAATCATAGGTAATACCCAATGAACATAAAATTTAATACTCCTTTACTAGGTTATGGAAATACAATTATATGTTAAGAAAAAATAAAAATAGACATCCAAGATATACTCAATATGGTATTTAGAATCAGTTGAGCTAAAAAACTTAGGTTTTATTGATGTATATAATTATTTTGTTTTGGACCAAGAAACCTTTAGTGATAAAGATACACTATAAATATTTTATAATTAGTTCAACACGAGATCATGAACTATTCTAAGGGTAAGCTAGTGGTAAATATATTTCATAAGATTAATTTAAGTTGTTAAGGAATATGAAGAGGATTTATGAAATTCACATGGTTAGAAGACATAAGTTGGTTCGTTCCAGCATGCTAAGGAATATCTTAATCAAGCATTCATTGATTAATATAATGTAGGGTGGAGAAATCCTTAAATGAACATTGCCTTATCTACATCATAGTATTGATGTTAATAAATATGATTAATAGTATGTTGTACAAGTTAACATTGATCAATAAAATGTAGTGTGGACCAATTCCTAGATACACATTTTATACATCAGAGTCATGAGGTTAGTTGTATCAATGTTTCAACTTGAAAAAACATCCATTATATTTCAAGATGTTATTTTCAAATAACGGTGTTGTCTCAGAACTATATTCTAACTATAATGATAAATGGATATCACATGAGTCATAGTATTATGAAAATCTATTATATCATAAGACATGTGTTTAGATGAAAAGAGTTTGTCAGGATATCAACAAACTCGCATCAAGTAAAACACAGTCTGCCTCTATATTAATTTTCCTAAAAGTTTCTTCGGATATTACAGAAATACCTAATATAGAAAAATATATTCAAAGTTAATGAATATATTTATATATAAGGGTTAATATATCTATTTGAGATAGTGGGATCTAGATTTACATGGATTTAGTCAATACCAAGGATGCATAAATAGTTATCATAAGAACAATTTCTACAAGTTCATGTAGAATAAGAATCTTCTAGAGACACTTACTGTATAAGAAGGTTAAAAACATAGTAATGGTTTTATATTCACCATGGTCAGTGATAAATTATTCAGTGTGAATAGTATTTCATAGAACTAGGCAACATATTTCAATTACCTAAAATTGATGAGATCAATTCAAATTCAATAATGGATTCCATGTAACTAAGTGCATGGGGATTATTATTTTGAATGTTGCGGTGGGTATTAAAGTGGAAATATACATGGATATTACAAGTGTTGTGCCTATAAGGCATGACTGGTAACACCAAGTCGATATGACTAAATACATTAGAATTTTACTTATCATAGCCAATTTCTATGATCATTATATTGATCATTGGCTGTCAAGACCAAATTAAAATACTTGAATGGAACCCCATTCACTGGGAACTCTCTGATCTGGGCTTCCCTTCCCCTTATAGGGTTTTGAGGCTCTTGTCAGTGGTGTCTCTCTACTCTCAGATTCTCCCTTCCGATCTTGGCCTATCTTCTTTCTTGCTGCTGTGGGTTTCCTACCATGGCTCCCTTGGTATTCCCATCAAAGGTTTGTGATCTGGACGCCCTAGGCGGCCATAACCCTACTCTGGCCTCAAGTTGATCTGTGCCTCTCCAGTTCAGAGACGGTGCAGTGATAACCAAGAGGCTTTGGGATTTGGGGTTTGGCAGACGACGAGGTTTTAGGTGCTACCAGAGGTGGTTTTCTTTTGTTCACACACTTCATCCTTGTCCGCCTCAACCATGCTATAACCTAGAATTCCACCGCTCTTCTCCAGGTCTGATATGGAGTGAAGGATTCACAGAGGTTTTGGGATTCGTGTTCGGTGGTCATGGAGCCTCCCTTTTTTGTTTCTTCCCTAGGATTTCTTCTTCGGGTTTCCCCTTTTTCCGGTAGACTTTAGGGTTTCATGCCCTGCCTTTATTCTTGTTTGGGTTTCGTTACCTTGTTCCTCTTGTTTTATTTTCATTTATGGTTTCATCCCTGGTTTTGTTTTTACATCTTTGGTTTTCTTCCTCGATGGTGGTATGTGTTCTAGGTCGGTTGTTTCTTTATTTGGTGGTGGTCATTGGTGGTGTGACGATGTGATTATGGCGATGGTATATTGCTGATGATGGGCTTCTATGTTCTAGGATGTTTGAAAGGAAATGACATGGTGGTGGTGGATTGGAGTTTACAGTTACGATAAGGGGATCTTGTGCGATGACGACGATGATTCTTGGTGCTGGTGGTGGATGTCGGAGAACTGGCTGATGATGACGATTGATGGAGATGTTGACAGTGATGCGATGATGTAACGATGGTGATGGTGATGAGAGGATTAGGTTGGCGATGTGATGATTGTGGTGACATCTCGGATGACTGCATTGCCTGTGCTTTGTGGTTATCATTTTTTGAATTTGAATGTGGCTATGAATCCTGTAATGTTGTGCTTCTTGAAATTTGAATGTGGATATGCTATTGTGAGGTTCCCACTTATCCAAAAAGTGGTATTATAAAAATAGAAAAAACGTATTTTCTATGTGTGGTTATCAAGACCAAATTTTGTGCAAGGTGTGTATATGATACAACTAGAAAGGGGTGGTGAGATCACAAAATGTAAATAAGGGTAACAGTTACCAAAATCGAATTTAGTATTGAAGTAAGTATCTAGATCATAAAATATTCATTTTTAATGAATGTTTTCTATGTCTCTAACAAAGGTTAGTGGGAGATCCATTGTTTTACAAGTATAATATGTTCAGTAACATATGGAAAACATCTATTGGTCTTACAGATTGTCAAGATAAGAATAAAATATACACTCCAGTGATTGACATAATGTAGAATCCTACGTTCTAGGGAAGAAGAACTACTTAGGTAGATTTAAAGTTTTCTTAAACCTATTTAATAATACATATATTAGCACATTATTTAAAATAAATTTTGGAACAATTCAAGATAAAATTGTTTCAATGTCACATGATGTAACACTACAAGATTTCATAGTATGTTATTTCTTCAAAGTAATTCAATAACTTGCACTACACGCAACACCGAGTTCTAGCACACCACGACTTACCAAACTAGTCGTTCAAAAGCAGTTATGAATAGTATTAACTGAATTATGAACATTATATAATCCTTATAATTTTAGAATATATATTATGAGTTTATTAGACATAATTTAAGAATAAATTCATTTTTTTCAGATAAAAGAAGTATTTTTCAAAAAAATGCTATTTTACTGCCTTTTAATGGTGAACCTTATTTAAATCCAATATTTGAAACTTTTATATATTCAATTTGACAAAATAAAATTATTCTATAGAATCTAGACATAAGAATTTATTTTCAATAAATTTTTGGTAATTTTTTGATAACTTTCATATTTGGGTGAATAGTGAAAAATAATATATTTTAACTGAAAACAACTTTTTTAATCAAAATAATTTATAGTGTTAAATTATAAATTTTAATGGGTTGGAATTATAAATATATTATATTTTTACCATTTAATCCAATGCCGGTCATTTTAAGTAATTTCACTTTGAAGTTGGACATAAATAAGTGTCAATCTTTTGATAGTTATTATTTCTTAAAAATATGTTTTTTGTTTTTGATAGCGGGTATTAATTTTAAATTAATAAATAAAATTTATATGTTTTGAATTTGGAAAAATAGAATTCATTTTTGAATTCGGAATATCAAAAATATTTTAGGGTGAATTTTTGGTATGTTTCTGAAAACATTAAATTTTTAATGAATAGTGAAAAACATTGCGTTATTGGTTAAAATCGAAATTTCATTTAAATAATTAATTATTTCATTTAGATTTATTTTAGGTATATATATATATATATAATACCTATATATGTTCAATGTAATTCATTGAAGTCATTTTATAATAAGTTTAGATATATAAAAATTTATTGAAATTTTACCGTCTTTTACCCACCTCCTAGGAGAATTTGCAAATTTGCATAAAACACAATTTTACCGCTACTATGAGTAGAATTTAGAAACTCCGAGAGACACGGTTGATATCAGTACTTAAAATTTGGTTTAATAATATGAAAATAATTTTTGTTGAATAGTAACTTTTTACTTTTATTTACCACGGTTAAATGTAAATAGGGTAATTAAGGGTAAAAATGACATTATTATTACCCTAATACATGTCCTAATTCTGTTGGATAAGTTTAATTCAACCAAAAACAAACTTAGGAATAAAATATTATCCCTTAGGTCCACTTGGATTAGATTAGGACATTTAGTATTATTTAATTCGAAGAAGAATTAAAAGTGTTAAATTCAAAGTTTAATAACTAAACCATTTTTAATACAAGGATACACATAAGATAAATTTGATTATAAATATTGATTATAAATATAAAAATATTTCCTACATAATGGTATTTTATTTATATTTTTTAGACATTAAATAATTTAATTTATTTATGACACAATGATGATGCAGTAATTACCTAATTAATAAAATATTAAAATAATTGATATTATAAATATCCAAATAAATGTAATCTGAGAATTTTTATGAATTACACTATTTTTCTAGGTTAATATGACATGTTATTATTGGTTATATGAATTTTTTTGAAGTAATAATTCTGTTATGAATTTAGAAAAAACAAAATACCAAATAGTGTCAAAATTGACGTAAAAGGGTTTTTAAAACAAATATTATATTATTAATTGATATTATATTCCTAAAAATATAAGGTTTAGAAAAAAACTTATATAATGATATTTTTGTTATTAATGAATTACTTGGGCTTTTCTTGTAAGTTTATAGTAAGTTTATTAACCATATAATATAAAAATACAAAGAGACATGGTAAATGTCAAACTATTTAACTAAGAGTTAAATCTAAAAGATAAAGTTAATATAGTGACCCAAACCAGTCTAAAATATATTGGTTGAGTGGTTTTAGACCTATCCCCACCTTATAATTTAAATAATTATTTTTTAGTCCATTAGAAACAGAAAATGAATTTATTGTAAAATAATATTTTAAGGTTTTCCTAAGCTGCCCCTCACCCCTCTTATAAAAGGGAACTACCCCTTCTCTCAAATTCACACCTCCAAATCCATCTGGGTCGGCCAACCCCAGACCAAATATCCTCCAAAATATATTACCTTCATCCTAGAGGCCTTCCTTTGGTCATAAAGCCAACATACGGATCCCTTTTGATTAAATCAAAATGAAGAACCCGAAGAAGAGGTAATGATTTCACCACCCTCTTTCAAGTTCTTTTATTCTTCCACTTACTCTTTCTTTGTTATTACCATACAAAAATAATAACTATAATACCTTATATATACTGTGATTTTATTATAAAAATTTAACAACCATATTCATTATTATATCCATCCTATGATTGATAATGTCACCATGCGTGCGTACGTACGACTTACTGTCTCCACGCTGTGGTGTAATTTGTTACTCAAAACTATGTTATAATGATGGATATAATGATGAGTAATATGTATAAAAATAATAAAAATAACATGATAATTTCTCTATGAAATTAATATACCATCCAATTCCACACCTTTAAGGAAATGATATTGTCGCTCATGCGTACGTACAGATTACCGTCTCCACGACGCGATGAGATTCATTTCCACATTCACCATTAATCGACGATTATAAAAACATATATTACTAATAAGTATGTAATATATGACATAGTAATGATACTAGATATATATTTATTTATTTATTTATGTACTTAAATATATCTTATTCATTTACTTCATTTTAATACGATATGGAAACAGAAACAACGTTTATGCGTACGTACGGCCTACCATCTACATAAATGATGTTTTCCATTTCAAATATCTATTTATTATAAATATTTATATTATAAATATATATATGATATATGAATCAAGTTTTTTATTCTTGAAGTTTTTAAATCATGATCTAAATGATACGATCAAGAATAAGAAGTTAAAATGCATAAGATAAAGAAAGTAGTTATTACCCAAAATGTTAATTTAACATGGAAATCATTATTAAATGGGTAGTATAAAGTCATAAATGAATCATGTATGATATAATAAATATAAATATGGTCCTGTTATAATATAATAACATACAATGGTCATTATACAGGAGGTTAAACGAACCCTCAACCAAAGGAAAGTGCAAGGTAAGGGGTTTCTTATCTCACGTTTAATTCTGTGAGATTTCCATTGTTCACCACTTATTTATTTCATGTGGTGTATTGTGTACTGAAATTTGATATATATTATCATGATTCTCATTATATTCATGATATTATGTGATTCATTTGGTGGTTATTGACTATTGTTCATACGACTCTATTGATTACAACGAGGTAAGGGTTAATTTTACAATCTTATTATTATCCGAGGTTGTTTTCATGTAAGTATCTGCTGGGAGATATTTATTATCCATGTCCATATTTCATAAAAGAATTTTAAAAGGGATTATTTTTAAGTTAATTTTTACTAAAACATCATTTTAAATATTTTAACTATTTATTCTTCTAAATCATTCTCATTAATGTCCTTGTTTTCAAAATGGTTTTTAAGAATTTATTTATATGGACATAAATGTTTTAAAAATGTTAATTCTGTTCGAAAGTTTCAATGTGGTATGGGAAACTTTGATTTAAAAATGTATTATTTTCTAAATTGTGTGACTTTTAAATGTTTTCAAGAAAAAGGGATATTTCTCTCAAAGATTTTTACAAATCATTTTCATCTATGTCAACATCCTTTGATGGATTTTAAACTTGTTTGTAGTTGATTTATTATGATACAAATCTTCCATATTTTATTGAAGGTTTTATGATATGTTTGACTATGGATGTGTTGTTTTTATACCATTCATGGTTTATAGTTAAAGTATTGACATTTCGTGTGCTAGTTTTAATACGAATATTTATGTTATGTTTCAACTGTTTCGTATGATGAATGTATTGGACTTAGTATGTGACGGGTGGAGCCCGCTATAGCTTCTCGGTGCATCGATAGGTCTCATGAGACAACTAGACATGGAATTGGCCGAGGCCTTTCCCAATTTAATATATGGTTTTGGTCTAGGCCTTAATCATTTTTAGACGTCTTGGTCGAGGCCTTGAAAAAATGTTTCAGAATGTCCGTCATTATACATTCCCTCATTATGAAAATAATATTGATGGTTCATGTGGTAATTAGACTAGTAGAATACCCATGATTATGTTTTATTTTGGTATTATTTACTTAGATCATATTCCTGCCATAAAAGTATTCATGTTTATTATTGGTAAAGGCATGTGGTTTCAATTATTCACCATGATTAATATTTATATTATCTTCCACTGTATTTCTTACCCTTATTGAGCATTTGATCTCACCCCTTTCTATTTTTTATTTTTACCAGGATTCAAAGAGGTGTGTTATGATTGATATGCAGAGTTAAGCTAAGGGAATAATGGCATTCATAAAGGATTATTTATGTTGCGTTGTATGTCATAAAGTGTAATGAAACATTCATGTATTTAATCTATTTTCCAAGACTGCTGAACCGATCAGTCCTTCGGGACTTGATTCCTTATAATCATGCCAATGTATTAAAATAATGCACCGACTTTGGGATTCTAAGGTTTGGGCATTACAGTTGGTGTTAGAGGAAGTTAAGCAATAACCATGAAAACTAGATTTAGATAAACTTTGATTAGAGCACATTACCCTAAGATAGACTTTGAGGATTAGTATAGAAGAACATCCTAGAATTTCAGTAATGTAGAGATTTTGTGAATTTTCCAAGAAATACATCCCTGTCTGGATACGAGCAGGTAGAGGCGGCTCTGGCGCAGATGTACCTAGGGGTAAAACCCAAAAACACTGCTTTGAGCTAGACTCGAATGGGAACTGGTGCATGACAACAAGCATTACTGTACTCTTGGTTATGACACTCCTAGATGATATGCATAGGCTAATTATCATTTTATTTACAAACCATTAAGAAGGGTTTATGAGTATATAATTCCTCAAAGAAAACATTTTTATGATTATGGATTATATCCATAAACTATTCAATTTATGTTAACTGTTTTACAAGTTTGGAATTATGAATTGTGATTCATAAACTGACCCAGTGTATGCCATTGTTTATAAATAGCGCCCAGTAGAAGGAATGAGAACTCCAGAAATACGTATGATCCCAATTGTAAGAAGGATCATATTATTCATGGTATTAATCTTATATTTAGAAGGGAAATACTCTCCTATTTATTCTCAATATATGAAGAAATAATATCACGTGTTAATAAGAGAAGTAAAGAATTCTCTGAGTCCTATGGCTTTGAAGGGAAGCAAGAGAAGAAAAGGATGGTAGAGAGAAAGATGGATAAAGGGAAGAGGGGAAAGAAGGATTTTTCCCATATGTGATAAATGTATAAAGAATCACCTTGGTAAATTCTTGAAGGGAATGAGACTTTTTTATAAGTGTGGAGAAAAAGGACACCCAGTATGTGATTACAAGGGTAAGAAAAAGGTTTCAAATGTAAAATGCTTCATCTGCAAGGTGTTGGGACACTATATGAATCAATGTCGCAATCATCAGAGTATACCACAAATGATGCTATTGGATAATAATCAAGTTATGATACTACCTCATATGAATAGTAATGACTAGTGTTCTTATGTTGTTATTATAGAATTATTTAATTTGAGTGCTGTATCAACAATATACTGGTTATATGAATTATGGAGATAAATAAGGATTGCACTACAGTACTATTTTATTAAGGATTTGAGATTATATGGTTCTAAGAAAAGTTACTTAATAGTAAGCTACACTTTTTGGAAAATACATGTTTGAAGGAAAGATAATCTATTAGGTCCACTAGGCTAGATACCCTGAGAGAGGGGTGAATTAGGGTATAATAGATAAAAACAACTGCCCCTTCTGATCTTGTTTTGCTGTTAGAAAAAACCCTCTTCTCTCTCTTTCACGATGAAAAGTATGAACAAAATTTAAGGCATGCACAGGACACAATGATTTGTACTTAGTTCACCCTCACTGGGCTACATCCAAGGAGCATACACCGGTAGTGTGCCGATGTACCAATTCCACTATAAGCACACTTCTGTTTACAAGTTCGATGTGGACTCACTGTCCCTCCTGGTTTACAACCACTCAAAATTTGAGAACTCACTGATCTCTCAACTGAAGTGAGCTCACTTCTTCTTCAGAAGATCCACTCACAATTTATAGACCTGTAGGTCTCTTTATTTGAATAAAAGAATTCATATTCAACTATTGATAGATGATCTATTTATAGTTCAAAGTTCATCCACTGATGAATACCCCTTTGCCTCTGAACACTAGGCAACTACCTTTGGAAACACCTTCGCAAAGAACCTTACTTCGCAAGGATCCCAATTTCCCGAAGCTCAAACAAGCCTTCATGAAGCTCCTGGCTTTTCGAGAAGCACTCTCGCGAAGCACTATCGCGAAGCTCAAGTCATTGCAGAGCAACTTCCCCCGTAAAGCTCACTGAGACAATGTAGAGCTCTCAACTTTCACGGAGCTACAATAGCCACTGCGAAGCTCTTATTTCGCGAAGCACACGGGCTACGTGAACTACCTTCGTGAAACGAGAGAGAAAGATATTCTTCAAAAATTCTCTCCTTCTCTCGAGGGGGTCGACCTCTATTTATAGGCAATTCCACCGACCCTCGACCCTTCCACGCGAAGTCTGCACCACATCATCACAAATCACGAAGCTACGAAATTTCTGCCAGAATTCTCTCAAAATCGCGAAGCACCACAACAATTTTCCGATCGTAGAGCTCATCGTAATCACAGAGCATCACTGTTAACATAATTTTCCCCTTCACTGTGAAGCTCCCTCGCAAATCCCATCACCTTCGCGATGCACTTCAACCTCTGTCGTTCACGAATCTTTGACGTAATCGCAAAGAATCACCGCCATCATTCTTATGGTCTTCGCGAAATCCAAACCATGAAGCCTATCTTTGCGAAATTCATGCCTCTTCCATATTAAAATATGATCTTCATGGAAATCATATTTTTGCGATGCTCACCAAACTCCAAATTTTGGACCCCAAAAATTTGGCAAACACTGGGAAACGACGCCACCTTGTACTGCTCTTTTGTACCGCCTCCAGATCGTCCATTCCTTTGTCATCGTTCTTTGTCAACATGGATTGTCAAAAATTCTCGGGAACTCGACAATTCTCTATGGAAACCTGCTTTTTCAACAAACACAATCAACCCAGAAATACTACAATGTTACCTTAAGGGATTTTTGCCCAATAATCTCCCCCTTTGGGTTTGTTGACAACTCTTCATAACTCTTCTCAGAATGATTTTCCACACGTTGATACCTCACTAAGTCTCCTTCTAGCTGCTACCACCATTCGCCTCTTGCGATTCTGATAGCGTTCAAGGATTTACTTAACACGTACTCTAAGCCCACATGAGCAATGCTATGAAAAGTTCATCAATGAATCACTTCATGTCAGACTCCAATTGTCGATTCCAAACTGATACCAATTGCTAAATTGATACCAATTGTTGAACCAAACTGATACCAATTGGTGATAGTTGGACACCTTCTCACACTTTTCCAACATCACTGTTATGCTTTTATCACGATCCTCAGCTCTCGTGATTTCTATGCTTTGATCGATCACTTCTAGCATCGTCAGATTTAATACGCTCCACTTTCTCATTTATCCCCTATCTCGCTGCTCCACCTGTCAGCTTCTCCACATATCATTCATGATTTTTCAAATAGCCACACTATCTCCCCCTTGATCAAGCACTATTTTCTCCACCTTTGTCAACGAACCCAAAGGTCACTCATTTGCGGTCTGTAACAGAGTAGAGAAAGTATATCAGCACATTAGGGAAAAACACATCATACCTCGGGAAGGGAAGGGTGGGGGGGTTCCACTGCCAGACTCTTTTAAGTGTGGGGAGTCGACTGGACTCCCATATCAAATCTATGCTTCTCAAAAGATTCCTTGGGTATGGAATTTTTCAGAATATCTGCAACCTGTATCTCTATAGGCACAAACTCCAACTTCACAATTCCCTACTCAAACTTCTCCTTGATAAAATAATACTTTATCTCAATGTACTTTGTCTTTGAATGATGGACGGGATTTTCGCTGAGATTTATAGCACTTGAGTTATCACACTGGATTCCGATCGGAGACTTCACTTCAACGCCCATATCATCAAGCTACTACTTCATCCACAATAACTGTGTGAAAGCTTGAGTGGCAGAAATGTACTCAGCTTCTGCGGTACTCAATCAAATGCAATCTTGATTCTTTCTTAGCCAAGAAACACACAGTCCACCAAGATAGAAAGAACCTCCTGATGTTGACTTCTTGTCATCCGCTGAACCGGCCCAATCTGCATCAGTATATCCTAATAATTCCGACTGAGATTTTCCATTATACATCAAGATGAAGTCCACTGTTCCCTTGATATACCGAAGTATTCTTTTCACTGCAAGCATGTGGCTTTCCATGGGATTGCTCTAATATCTCGCTTCTTGGCATGTGGCGAATACAATATCAGGCCTTGTTGCAGTCATGTATAACAAACTTCTAATGATTTTCCTATATTCTGTGATATTAACTGCCTTTCCATCCTCATATTTGGAAAATTTCATCCGGGTAGCTACTGGAGTCTTCATCTCCTTGGAATTTTCCATTAAAAATCTTTTCAAAACCTACTTGGAATATTTGGATTGTGAAATAAATGTTCCATTCCTTCCTTGTGTCACCAGTAGACCAAGGAAAAATGTTAGCTCTCCAATCATTGTCATTTCGAACTCACTTTTCATGAATTTGGAGAACTGTCTGCACTGAGTTTCATCTGATCCGCCAAATATTATGTCATCGACATAAACCAAGACCATCATCCTTTGATTACTTTTGTTGTTGAAATAGATATTGTAATCAACTCCCCCTCGTGGAAACCAAGCATCTTCAAGTACTGATCAATCCTTGAGTACCATGCTCTTGGTGCTTGTTTCAACCCATACAGTGCCTTCTTCAGTATGGAAACCTTATTCTCATCCTCATGAATGAGAACACCATCTAGATGCTCAATATACACCTCTTCCTCCAGAACCCCATTCAAAAATGCATATTTGACATCCATATAGAACACTTTGAACTTCCTTTACACTGTGATGGCTAGGAATAATCTGTTGTCTCCAGCCTTGTAACCGGTGCAAATGTCTCATCAATATATATTCCTTCGATCTGGGAGTACCCCTTGAACACTAGTCGTGATTTGTTCCGAATCACTGTGCCATCTTCATTCATCTTGTTGCAATATACCCATTTAGTCCCGATGACATTCTTATCTGCTGGTCTCAAAATAATCTCCCATGTTTGATTCTTCTCAATCTGATTTAGCTCTTCATTCATTTCATGAATCCAATTTTCATCTTTAGCTGCATCAACAAATCACTTTGGCTCAACCAGAGATAGAAAAGATGTCTGCTGTAGTGATTTCATTCTCCTAGACTGAACCGAAGCAAACTAATCACCAATGATATTATGTCTATCAATTTCAGCTCGACTCCTTGGATTTTGTGCAGATACGGACTTTACTTCCTCATGCTCATCATCAGTATCTTCTTCTGAATCAACATCAACCACTTCTGCTTCCCCTGCATCTATTTCTTCCTTATCACTCTCATCAGGAAATTGTTCACTGCATTGTTGAATAATCTCCTCATTCTCCACTACAGTGACATCATTGCTCTCAACTACTTTCCCCAGGCTTTTGTTAAAGCATTTATATGCCTTGCTTTTTCCTGATTATCCAAGGAATATCCCCTCATCTCCTTGGGACTCACATTTCCTATGTTTTTCCTTGTTGAGGATAAAGCACTTACTTACAAATATTTGGAATTATTTCACCGTTGGCTTCTTTCCATACCACATCTCGTATGGAGTCTTTCCTTCCATCGAACACAACAGAGCCCTATTAGAAATGTAGACCGATGTTAAAACTTATTCCTTCCAAAATTTCTCTGGTAGGTTCTTTTCAATGAGCATCATTCTAGCCATGTTGTTGATGATTCTATTTATCCTTTCAACCACTCCATTCTGTTGGGGATTTCTTACTAAAGAAACTTGATGACTTATCCCGTGATTCTCGAGATAATCTTCCACCTGACTATTTGTGAATTCTGTACCATTGTCAGTATGAGACTTCAGAATTTTCTATCCAAGAATCCTTTAACACTCCCTTCGATACTATTTTAAGCAGCTAAACACATTAGACTTATGGGAAATAACAAATACCTATGCCATTCTTCTATAGTCACCAATGAAAAGAACATAGTACCTCTTTCCATCAATTTCTCTTGGTGTGATAGGTCCACAAACATCTGCACGCACCAATTTGAGCACTCTTGTTGACCACTTTTCTTTTTTCCTTATACGTATTTCTGATGAGATTCCATTGTTGGCACGCATCACACGTGTGAGAATGATTACGTGATAACTTAGGGAGGTCTCTTGCTGCATCACACTTTACCAGATCTTCCAGGGATGGTTGGCATAAATGACCTAGTCTTTTATGCCACAACTTGTTTTCTTCTTCTCTAGACAAAAAGCACTTATCTTCTTATCCACTTACCAGGTAGAGATTTCCCTTTGCCCTTTTTCCCTGTAGAACCACTGCCCCGCCTCTTCCTTTTACGATACACACCTTCTTATTAAACCATATAGAATGTCCTGAGTCACATAGTTGACTAACGCTAAGAAAATTGTGACTAAGGCCTTCTACTACTAAGATGTCAGCACGTCTCATCTCTTTGCCCCAAAACTTGGCCTTTCTTGATCCAATTATCTTTAGGTCTTCATCATTTCCAAACTGGAAAACTCCATCTTTGTCATATTTTACGCCTGTGCCAAGATCCTTATTACTTGTCATGTGAGATGTGAAACCGCTGTCAAGGATCCACACACCAGAGTAATCTTATGCTTTAAGGGAAGTTTCTGCCACCACTACCTTATCATCCTTTCTCTTCTTGGTCCATATTCTTACCTTGATACTTGAGATGGATTGTGACTTCTGATCTTTCTCGGAGTATGACGGACCTTCTTCATCCTACAAAGGTGAAAATCTATTTTTCATTATCAACTCACCTATTTGTTCATTGATCTGTTGTTTGTGAACCTTTTGGTTATGCTTTGGCACATTCCTTTGTATAGTCGAAGTGCAATACCTAGCCATGTGCCCGAATCCTCCACACCAGAAACAGTGTCCTTCGAAATATGTTCTAGAGAATCATTCTCTTTTTGGATGCCACCTTTGTTCTTGTGCCCTTTAATATATCTTGGTTATGGAACCCACA
Source organism: Viscum album (assembly GCA_963277665.1). Classification (NCBI taxonomy): domain Eukaryota; kingdom Viridiplantae; phylum Streptophyta; class Magnoliopsida; order Santalales; family Viscaceae; genus Viscum; species Viscum album. The sequence goes on along the minus strand of OY728145.1, from coordinate 1,228,791,869 downwards.
TACTTTGAATGTCCCATCTTTCCACAATAATAACACCTGATATGCGGTGCATTCCTTTTCCTGGCTTCGGCACTACGATTTTCCCTTTGGGATCTCTGAATATTTTTATTCTGTCTTGTGCCCAAATAAACCTTCAATCTCGGAGTGTGTGCTTGCGGTCTAACCTCAATTTTCACATCTTTCTGTTTTTGATCAATCCCTCCATCAGTCTTAGCATCTAAAAAAAGTTGATTCTTCTTTTCTACTGAACCACTATTCTCCACTTTTAGCTTCTCAGTTTTCTGAGTGATCTGCTTTCCTGATGACCCAGTAGGAGTCAATATCTTTTCTTGATCTTTAACCTTTTTCTGCAGACAGACAACTTCTCCTTCAAGTTCTTCAATATGCTTGATTTGTTCTTTACTTGTATTACTCAAGATATCGATCTCCCTTTTCTGTTCTTCAATTTTTATTTTATATTCACTAACTGATTCTGAGTCCTTGGGTGTTGATAACTTGAGTTTCTCGATTTCATCCATCAAATCAGACTTATCTTCTTCCTGCTGCTGCATATAGAGTTTGGAATCACAAACAAATTTGTTGGATTTATTTGTTTTGGCTCTCCAAACATCTATCTCTTCAATAACAGCTTCTAAATCTTCTTGCATATCAACTCTTCCCTCAACTTCTTCTTCTACTTCATCATCTCCGGTTTCATTTTTATTCTGAGAACTACTGACAACTGCCACCATATCATTTTCTCTTCAGTATTTTCTGTTCTCTATGTCTTCAACCTCCTCAACCTCAGACTCATCTGAACTTTCATATTCTTTTGAAAGAAGGTTCTTTTTCTTAATGAAATTTCTCTTGAACTGTTTCTTTCCTTTCCCATAGGCTGAAGACTTCTTCTTGGGAATTTCAATTTAATCGACATCATCATCCTCTTGGAACTTTTTGGAACACCGTGCTGCAAGATGTACAACCTTTCCACACCGAAAACATACAAGTGGAAGTTTCCCTTTAAACTTTACTTTTCCTCTTTGAAGGTTTGAGGAGAGGAATGACATCACTTCATCTGTCCCTTCTTCTTCCTGAGATCCTTCAACGGTGAGCTTCTTCATGGCCTTGAATGCCACCTCTTTGGATTTACCCTTTTCCACAGCATCATTATCATCATTTCTCATTTCATATGCAATAAGGGTGCTGTGTAGGTTGTCCACTGTTAGCTCATTCGGGTCTTTATCTTCCAAAACTGAAACATTTGGATTGAACCGAGGTGGAAGTTTCCTCAAGATTCGCTTCACAATTTTAATGTATTCAATAAATTCTCCAAGACCTCGCATGTATTCCACTACAACATTTACCCTGTCAAAGAATGCATCAACAGTCTCATTCAGGTTCATTCTCATATCCTCATACTTGTTCCATGACACTTGAAGATTTGCCTATCTGACCTTTGTATCTCCTTCATATATATTCAATAACTTTTCCCACATGGCATGTGATGTTTTGAAAGACATCACCTTTGTATATATAGGATTGGATAGGGCTCCCCCTAAGGCATTTATTGCTTTGTCATCAGCATCCAACTCTCTACACTCAACCTATGATAATTTACCACTATTAATATCTGCTATTATGCCATCCACCGCTGCTATGAAAACATCCATTCCTAATGATCGGATGTAGTGTTGCATCTGATTCTTCCATAGCTGGAAATTGTTCCCATCGAAGATTGGAATCCCTTTATGATTAGTGACCTCCATTTGAGAGATACACACCAATATTAACCTTTCACTCGGATATCAATTGTTAGGTCTACTAGGCTAGATACCCTGAGAGGGGGGTGAATCAGGGTATGACAGATAAAAACAACTGCCCCTTCTGATCCTGTTTTGCTATTAGACAAAACCCTCTTCTCTCTCTTTCACGATGCAAAGTATGAACAAACTTTAAGGCATGCACATGACACAAAAATTTTTACTTGGATCACCCTCACTGGGCTACGTCCAAGGAGAATACACCGACAGTGTGTCGATGTACCAATTCCACTATAAGCGCACTGCTGTTTACAAGTTCGAAGTAGACTCACTGTCCCTCCTAGTTTACAACCACTCACAATTTGAGAACTCACTGCTCTTTCAACTGAAGTGAGCTCACTGCTTCTTCAGAAGATCCACTCACAGTTTATAGACCTCTAGGTCTCTTCATTTGCATGAAAGAATGAATCTTCAACTGTTGATAGATGCTCTATTTGTAGTTCAAAGTTCATCCACTGATGAATACCCCTTTGCCTATGAACAATAGGCAACTGCCTTTGAAAACACCTTCACAAAGCACCTTACTTCGCAAGGATCCCAATTTCGTGAAGCTCAAACAAGCCTTCGCGAAGCTCCTGACTTTTTGCGAAGCACTCTCGCGAAGCACTATCGCGAAGCTCAAGTCGTTGCAAAGAAAATTCCCTCACAGAGCTCACTGAGCCAAGACGGAGCTCGCAACTTTCACGGAGCTACAATAGCCTCCACTAAGCTCTTCTTTCATGAAGCACATGGGCTACACGGACTACCTTCGTGAAACGAGAGCAAAAGATCTTCTTCGAAAATTCTCTCCTTCTCTCGAGGGGGTCAACCTCTATTTATATGCAATTTCACCGACCCTCGACCCTTCCGCACGAAGTCCGCGCTACGTTATCACAAATTTCAAAGCTCTGAAATTTCTGTCGGAATTCTCTCAAAATCGTGAAGCACCACGGAAATTTTCCGATCATGGATCTCATCGTAATCACGGAGCATCACTGTCAACATAATTCACGCCTTCTCCGCGAAGCTCCCTCGCAAATCCCATCACCACCGCGTTGCACTTTAACCAGTGCCATTCGCGAAGCTTTGACGTAATCACAAAGAATCACCGCCATCATTCTTCGGGTCTTTGCGAAATCCAAACCATGAAGCCTCTCTTCGCAAAATTCACGCCTCTTCCATATTAAAATATGATTTTCATGGAAATCCTATTTTCACGATGCTCACCAAACTCCAAATTTTGGACCCCAAAAATTTGGAAAACACTGGAAAACGGCGCCACCTTGTACTTCTCTTTTGTACCGCCTCCATATCGTTCATTCCTTTGTCATCGTTCTTTGTCAACATGGATTGTCAACAAATTCTTGGGAACTCAACAATTCTCCATGGAAGCGAGCGTTGTCAACAAACACAATCAACCCAAAAATACTACAATGTTACCTTAAGGGATTTTTTCCCAACATAATCCTTAATATGGTCTTGATAATGAGGTAGTGATTTTGGCATAAGAGATGGTGGATTTGGATAAAATATATTGGATATTCTTGACTTTCTTAGAACTGAATAATAGTTTGTTTATTTCATTGTTGTTGGAATATTCAAAAATTTTGGATATAAGGAATATATCCAGTATTATATAAAGAATAAGGGTGAATGAATGTAATCAATAAGGTTTTATGGTAATGCAGGGTGTTACCATGTTTTAAAATAATACATGCTGAAGGTGTTCACATGTTATTACATGAAAAAAAGGATCTTCATTTTGTTTAAATTCTTTATAAATTTTGGACTGTGAGTTTGGATACAAATATTTTGGATAAGTATAAAGGTTGTAATGGATTAAGTTTGAAATTGGATACTGTTGTTAAGGTTATTTTTGGATTGTTATATAAAGGACAACACACATACCGTGTGAAAACCCATCGTGTCAGACAAAGCTGCAGGAATCGAACCCACAACCATAGTGCGATTTGAATTTATCGCCTACCACTGGACTATGTGAAGTCCCTAGATTGTATAATGTAGTTTTATTAAAGGGTCTAATAGGTGAATTATAAATTTTTTATTTTTGGAATCCCAAACGATTATGATAAATAGAATATTTTTTGAAATCTTTTAGAGTGAAATATGATTTTATGGTTGGAATTAGTTGAAAGATGAAACTATACTTGTCAATTATATATATATATATATATATATATATATATATATATATATTCTTATTCTATGGGTAGATTAATTCTTAAAATTTAGGGAAGGGATCTTAAAACCAAAAATGTGTTATCCTAATACCTTATGTTTTGTTGAACCGGTGGTATTTTAAATCATCATAGATTGACAGATTTGAGGCCCTCAATTTTACATTTGTTTGTGATTGATGACCTCAATCACTCCCTATAAATATTTTTGTTTTTCCTCCAATTATTAGTCTCTAATTACCACCAATGTTCTCCTAATTGAGATCATAATTTGGTGGTGACCTTTCATTTCCCTTTCCCTCTTATTAAGACTAAATTTTATTTACCCAATTTCTGATGTGGGTTTTCCCACAAAGGTATTTTATATTTTCAACCTTTTATTTTTGGAAATAAATTTCAAATTGCAAGGGCACAATTTATTGAAGGAGGGAAGAATGTAACACCCTAAGATTTCATAGTACGTTCTTTCTAAAATGTAATTCAATAACTTGCACTACACGCAACACCGAGTTCTAGTACACCATGACTTACCAAACTACCCGTTCAAAAGCGGTTATGAATAGTATTAAATGAATTTTGAACTTTATATAAACCTTATAATTTTAAAATACATATTATGAGTTTCTTAGACATAATGTAAGAACAAATTCATTTTTTTTCAGATAAATGAAATATTTTTCAAAAAAATGTCATTTTACCGCCTCTTAATGGTGAACCTTTTTTAAATCCAATATTTGAAACTTTTATATATTCAATTTTACAAAATACACTTCTTCTTCAGAATATGTACATAAGAATTTAGTTTCAATAAATATTTGGTGTTTTTCTGATAACTTTCATATTGGGTGAATAGTGAAAAACACTATATTTTAACTGAAAACAACCTTTTTAATCAAAATAATTTGTAGTGTTAAACTATAAATTTTATTGATTTTTAAGTATAGATAGATTATATTTTTACTATTTAATCCAATTCTGGTCATTTTAAGTAATTTCACTTTGAAATTAGACATAAACAAGTATCAATCTTTTGATAATTATTATTTCTTAAAAATACGCCTTTTATTTTTGATAGTGGGAATTAATTTTAAATTAATAAATGCAGTTTATATATTTTTAATTTAGTAAAATATAATTCATTTTTGAATTAGTAATATCAAAATTATCTTAGGGTGATTTTTTGGTATATTTTTGAAAATATTCAATTTTAATGAATAGTGAAAAACACTGCGTTATTGGTTAAACCCGACAATTCATTTAAATAATTATTTATTTCATTTGGATTTATTTTAGGTCAAAATAGATACATAATACCTATATAATTTAAATGTAATTCACTAGAGTCATTTTATAATAAGTTTAGATATATAAAAATTTTATTGAAATTTTACCGTCTTTTACCCACCTCCTAGGAGAATTTGTCAATTCTCATAAAACTTAATTTTACCACTTTTGTGAGTGGAATTTCAAAAATCTGAGAGACATGGTTGATATCAGTATGTAAAATGTGGTTCAATAAGATGAAAATAATTTTTCGTGAATATTAACTTTTTACTTTTATTTACCACGGTTAAAAATAAATAGGGCAATTAAGGGTAAAAATGATATTATTATTACCCTAACACATGCCCTAATTCTATTCGATAAGTGTAATTCGAAAAAAAACAACCTTAAGAATAAAATATGATCCTTTAGGTCCACTTGGTTTAGATTTGGACATTTATTATTATTTAATTCAAAGAGGAGTTAAAAATGTTAATTTCAAAGTTTAATAACTAAACCATTTTTAATATAGAGTTACACATAAGATAAATTCGATTATAAATATTAAGTAGAAATATAAAACTAATTCCTACATAATGGTATTTTATTTATATTTTTTAGACATTAAATAATTTAATTTATTTATGACAGAATGATGATGCAGTAATTACATAATTAATTAAATATTAAAGTAATTGATATTATAAATATCCAAATAAATGTAATTTGAGACTTTTTATGAATTACGCTATTTTTCTAGGTTAATATGACATGTTAGGTTTGGTTAGATGAAATTTTTTCGAAGTAATAATGCTCTTATGAATTTAGAAAAAACAAAATACCAAAGAGTGTCAAAATTGACGTAAAAGGGTTTTTAAAAACAAATATTATATTATTAATTGATATTATATTTATAAAAATCTAAGGTTCTGCCAAAAGACTTATATAATTATATTTGTATCATTAATGAACCACTTGGGGTTCTCTTGGAAGTTTATAGTAATTTTATTAACCATATAATATAAAAATACAAAGAGACATGGTAAATGTTAAACTATTTAACTAAGAGTTAAATCTAAAAGATAAAGTTAATATAGTGATACAAATCTATCTAAAACCTATTGGTTGAGTGGTTTTCGACTTATACCCACCTTATCCTTTAAATAAATATTTTTGGAACCATTTTAAACTGAAAATAAATTTATTATAAAATAATATTTTAAGTTTTTCCTAAGGTGCCCCTCACCCCTCTTAAAAAAGGGAACTTCCCCTTCTCTCAAATTCACACCTCCAAAGACATTTGTCTCGGCAAAACCCTACCCAAATATCCTCCCAACTACCTTAACCTTATCTTAGAGGCCTTACTTTGGTCAGAAAGCCAACCTAGGGAGCCTTTTTGATCAAATCAAAAGGAAGAACCCGAAGAAGAGGTAATGACTTCACCAACCTCTTTCAAGTTCATTTATTCTTCCACTTACTCTTTCTTTGTTATTTCCATACAAAAATAATAAACCGAGTACCTTATATATACTGTGATGTTATTATAAATATGGCACAACCATATTCATTATTCAATCCATCCTATGAATGATAATGTCACCATGAATGCGTACGTACGACTTACCATCTCCACGTCATGGTGTAATTTGTTATTCAACACTATGTTATATGGATGGATATAATGATGAGTAATATGTATATAAATAATGAAAATAACATGATATTGTCTCTGTAAAATTAATATACCATCCAATTTAACACCTTTAAGGAAATGATATTGTCGCTCGTGCGTACGTACGGATTACCGTCTCCACGACGCGATGAGATTCATTTCCACGTTCACCATTAATCGATGATTATAAATATATATATTACTAATAAGTATGTAATATATGACATAATAATTCTATTATATATATATATATATTTATTTATTTATTTACTTACATATATCTTATTCACTTACTTCCGTTCAATACGATATTAAAACAGAAACAGCGTTTATGCGTACGTACGGCCTACCATCTCCATAAATGATGTTTTCCATTAAAAAAATATATCAGTTATAAATATTTATATTCTAAATATATATATGATATATGAATCAAGGTTTGTATTATGTAAGTATTTAAATAATTATATAAATGATACGATCAAGAATAACAAGTTAAAATGTATACGATAAAGAAAACGATTATTACCCAAAATGTTAATTTAACATGGAAATAATTATTAAATGGGTAGTATAAAGTCATAAATGAATCATGTATGATATAATCAATATAAATATGGTCCTTTAATAATCTAATAACATACCATGGTCATTATATAGAAGGTTAAACATACCCTCGATCAAAGGAAAGTGCAAGGTGAGGGGTTTCTTATCTCACATTTAATTCTGTGATATTTCTATTGTTCACCAATTATTTATTGCATGTGGTGTATTGTGTACTGACATTTGATATATATTATCATGATTCTCTTTATATTCATGATATTATGTGGTTTATTTGGTGGTTATTGACTATTTTTCATATGACTCGATTAATTACAAGGAGGTAAGAGTTAATTTCACAATATCATTATTATCTGAGGTTGTTTTCACGTAAGTATCTACTGGGAAATATTTATTATCCATGTCCATGTTTCATAAAAAAGTTTTAAAAGGGATTATTTTTAAGGGAATTTTTACTAAAACATCATTTTAAATGTTTTAAATATTTATTCTTCTAAATCATTCTCATTAATTTCCTTGTTTTCAAAATGGTTTTTAAGGATTTATTTATATGGACATGAATGTTTTAAAAATGTTAATTTATTTCAAAAGTTTCAAAGTGGTATGAGACACTTTGATTCAAAAATGTATTATTTTATAAATTGTGTGACTTTTAAATTTTTTCATGAAAATGGAATATTTCTCCAAAAGAGTTTTACAAATCATTTTCATCTATGTCAACATCCTTTGATGGATTTTAAACTTGTTTGAAGTTGATTTATTATGATACAAATCTTCCATATTGTATTGAAGGTTTTGTGATATGTTTGACTATGGATGTGTTCTTTTTATACCATTCATGGTTTATGGTTAAATTATTGGTATTTAGTATGCTAGTTTTAATACGAATGTTTATGTTTTGTTTCAACTGTTTCGTATGAGGAATGTATTGGACTTAGTATGTGATGGGTCAAGCCCGCAATAGATCCTCGATGCATCGGTAGGTCTCATGAGACAACTAGACGTGGAATTAGATGAGGCCTTTCCCAATTTGATATATGGTTTTTGCCGTGGCCTTAATCATTTTTAGACATCTTGTATAAGGCATTGAAAAACTATTTCAAAATGTCGGGCATTATACATTCCCTCATTATGAAAATAATATAGATGGTTCATATGGTCATTCGACTAGTAGAATACCCATGATTATTTTTTATTATGGAATTATTTACTCATCTTATATTCTTTCAATAAAAGTATTCATGTTTATTATTGGTAAAGGCATGTGGTGTCAATTATTCACCATGCTTAATATTTATGTTTCTTTCACTGTATTGCTTACCCTTACTAAGCGTTTGAGCTCACCCCTTTCTATGTTTTATTTTTCCCAGGATTCTAAGAAGTGTGTTGTGATTGATATGTAGGGTTAAGCTAAGGGAATAATGACATTCATAAAAGATTGTTTATGTTTTGTTGTATTTAATAAAGGTTAATGAAACATTCGTGTATGTAATCTATTTTCCAAGATTTCTAAACCGATCGGTCCTTCGGGACTTGATTCCTTATAATCATGCCAATGTATTAAAATAATGCACCAACTCTGGGATTCTGGGGTCAGGGCATTACACATGACATAAATATCTCCAAGAAGACATGTCTATGATATAGGATGAGATTAACATGGTGAGTTTAATTCCATACACTTTTTCAATAGATAAATAATAAATTCCATTATATATACAAGAATTGATATTGCAAATATATACTATATATTTGTAAAATACCAGTTATATCTAGGAGAACTACAAGGGGAGCAGTCAGAACTATCCATTTGTGCTTAATAAATATTAAAGGATATGTACCAAGTTAGTGGATAAGAGAATATAATAGTTTTAAAGGGATACAAACTTGTCTTCCTTAGATCCATGTGATCTAATTTCATAGTTTGGCTAAGCGGATGAGTGAGACCAGCTCTTATAACCCAGTTGTTGCCATAGCTACAAATACTGAGTAAGTTGTAGCTTCTAAGGAAGCTAAAAATCAGTTAAATTCAAGGACTTTTTCCTTTTATTTGAGTCTTACCTAGTAAGTATAGTATTATCATAATGTAAATTATGATATTCTTACTATACAAGATTCCATGTTATACCGTGAAAAAAGGGTTATTCTAGGGGATACAATCTCCTAAAAAGTTTTACCAAAGGTGATGAGGTTGCATATAAAAAAATTCTCACATGGAAGAAACATGGATGACCTAGATACTAAAGTGGTGAGTTAGTAGAAACATGATCTGGATCATGTGAGCACTAACAAGGTTGGTGTGCAATTCAGATCTAGTGAATGTGGGGGTGTTGTCATAGTGGGTTACCAAGATCAAACTTGAAGAGTACTTTTGATTAACATATCATGTATATGGTAAGATATGCATGATGTATTCTTACCATTATAGTGTAGAAACTTATACATCTATAGTTAAATGGTATTTTCCATAAATTATTTGTTATATCAAAATTCTCAAGCATATCTTTTTCTATAATGAGAACCTCGAGACACTATGAAATTAATTCTAAAGTTATGTCCTATGGTGTAGATACATTGTACTGAATGGAAAATTTTGATGTTTAACTATCAGGCTCTAGGGGTTCATAATCATTAATACTTCTTCTCAAGATGTTCTCACTTTCTGATATCTAGTTGTGTGATCATGAGGATAGAAACACCAATAGGAACACCACATGATTCAGGTTGCATTGGTAGTTCCTATCTATGGACATGTGTATTGGTCTCCTAAATTGAGTTCTTTACTAGTGTGTTTCATTTTATCATGTACTTTGATTCAAGGAAAACAACCTTGATAATGCAATCATGGAAAAGTTGCTTGTGTTGGGTGCATCATTGATGGTATGGCGTTGGTTGAATGATCAATATATGATTTTTCACTTCTAGACAGAGGAAGTAATATCTCATGCGAGGTCGATCATGATGAAAAAACCTTCATAAGACCATGGCCATGGAATTCAAGGGTAAATATATCTAGTTATATCAATAAATAATAAATCTAGAAATGATGATGAAAAAGGGTGTGGGTCGTGTTTTATGTGATATCTAAATATAAGGAGATAATATTACACAGTGCATGTTCGTATGTAGGTTTTTATTTATATTACTATCTTTATCTCTTTAGGGTTCTTACTAGATTATTAAACCCCACTCTTGGTCTATGAATTATATTCACTTTTATCAAGATAAGGTCCTATAGGGCACAAACAATAGTGTATTCAAGAATGTTTCCTATTTTGGTGAATAGGTATATCAGACATAGGGATCCCCACCATTGAGGTCTGATATTTTTCTAAGGATGTACGATCTCCAAAGGAATAAATAAATTCATATTATTCAAGAAAATAATTTTTATCATTGAATTTATTTATTATATTAATTGATAAGTTTTAAATTAAATACATGGTAAAATATTATATGAAAGAATAATAGTTTAAAATACTCAAGGTACATTAAATATTTTCGAGAATGATGAGTTGAGTCAATGGACTGGGTTTTATAATGTAATATATTTATGATATTATAATAATGTGATAAAAATAAAAATTATTGTTGTGACTCTGTACAACAGTGATGATATATCATTTATATAGTTTGTTAAATATTCTGGGGTCAGGTAGCCTTTTCGAGTAAAGTCTTAACACACTATAAATAGGAGTTGAGTGGCTCTAACCAAGTACAATTCATGGATAGATCTTGATAGCTTCTCTCTCCTCTTACTCTTTATAAAGAGAGGATATATGGATCCAAGTGAATGGATTGATCACTCCCTCATGCATCACAAGAACAAGGATACAATGATCATCATATCATCTAAGGCATATTCAAGTCTCTACACTAGCACTTGAAATTTGACGATCGATGCTTATATATATTTTTGAAGCACATATGGATGATCTAGAGGAATTCTACTTCAAATTCTTCAAGAAATGATCACTGGAAACAAGAGAAAATCAGGATTGGATTCAAATCTATTTGGGTATTTATGGTCTTATTATTTTGTGCTTAAAACTCGTCACACAGAATCATTGGGGTTATATAGGGAAAATGAATTACCGGTGATGACATTGTTATATTGATTTTCAGTGAAATTTTTTAAATCCCCAACCCAACAGCTTCCACTTCATTCCCTAGCACCTTTATAATGTTCTTCTAAAGCCTCTCCATTGCATTGCCACTAGGGGAGACCTCCCCTTCAGTGAAAAACAATCCAACAAAGAACTCATTCCCTCAGCACTCTCCTACTCTCATGGTAGAAACCATGGTTGTGTTTATTGATTCACCATTACATTGATAATTCCTCACCACACAAAGAGGATTTTATCAGGGTGGGTTCATAGTTTTGGTGACTTCTATTATTTGGGTGGAACTTCTTCATGTTTGAAGGGTTTTCTTTTCCTTTATAGATCAGAATATTGTGAGTGCACTGCACGGTGAGAGTGTAAACTGATCTAATTTTCTTCAGGTAACACAGGTACAATTTTAATGATTTATGACTTTATTTCCACACAATTTTTTTTGGTCATGATGTTGGGGTAATTTTTATATCTTGGGATGTTTGAATGAATAACTAATCTCTTTTTCATCCAATGTGATGTTTTTATTTCATGGTTAATTATAAATTGAATTTACTGTCATTTCAATTTTTATATTATTTCTTTATATTTTAACTGAATTAATTTATGAAAATTAAAACTATCCATTTTAATTTACATTCAATTCGGTGATACCTAGAAGGTAAACTGTTTTGACCAATGGTAGTGCAAGTAGGCCTCGTAGCTTTGGGAGAAATGGATTGTTCCATTTCTTCATTCAGTTTGGTACTCAAATGAATATCCTAATTTATTTATAAAACCAGTGAATGAGACTTTAAATAAATTAGGATATTAACAAAATAAGCCTCTAAAATGGATTTATAAATTTTTAACTTGTGATAATTTAGCCAGATAAATATTCGATCACTTAAGAATGTAATTTGGCATGTCTGTATAGTGTATTCATTACAACGTGAGCATCCAAGACACATATTGCTAATAAAATTTCATCATCATTTTTTTCTATTAATTTTTTTAGATTTCTCATATTACTAGTTTAATTAAAATAATTAAAAAATTGGCATTCCCTCATTTTAGCGTTCATATGAACATTTCCATCGAGATAATTTTAGTGAACTAGACTCTATTCTCTCTGTGGTTTGACCATACTCACCACTTTTATAGTATCCAGTTGGTTATAAAAATTTAAAAATTGGACATTCTGTGACACATGTAATATTTTTTTTTATCATGGTAGTTATGCTACATGGGAATCGAGTGGGTTTTCCACCCATAGAGCCATGAGGGGACTCACTTTCTATGGGTAAGATTGACAATTCATGACTACTGCAATAGTCTTACCTCACTTCTAATCAGGACTACTATGCACATAGATAGATATTTATTCTATGGTTTTAGGATCAAGGACCATCCATATTTTGGGGTGAGATTGACCTTCAAGTGGAAGAGTCTTGGCTAGAGTCTTTTGTTCAATTTTTCCATTTTATGTATACAATACCAGTACTGATGGTTGATTTTGTGACCAGCCTTTCTCATTGTGTAGTGAAAAGTTGGTGGGGTTTGGTTACCTATTAAAAAAGATAAGAATATACTATCTTGGGTAGTGTTTGAGCTCTTGTTTGATTATGAGATTTTTCCTTCTACTAGACCTCTAGTTAAAGCATAGGATCTTATGGGGAAAGCTCAATCTATAGAGATCAACCTAGGACGAGAGAATTGGGATGCTAGGGTTGGTAGTGGTCATCATGGAGTTATATATTCTGTAGATTCCCATAGTTGATAGTAGATGAGGAATCAGTGTAGGATCCCACATCTTTCCAAGGCTTTGAAACACAGATCTATAGTAAAACATGAGCGTAGTGGACATGGTCTTTTTTATGGTTCTTTAGCCAGGAAGCATCCTTGATGATTCAGACCACCCAGGCATAGACTATGCTTTATATTTTGTAGTAATGGAAATCATGTTTGGGATTTTCTGACTCATCATACTATGGTTATAGGTAAGATAGTGAGGGATTTGGATCTAGTGACATAAGACATAGTATGAGGAACTATCTATGTTCCTTTCAAAATCTCTACTTCAGTCCTTTTTTAATTCATCACTTCTTCTCTTTAATTTATGTTTTACCTACATTGGTATTTTTATGTGGATTTTAGCTTTTAAAGAAAATGGATTTTCCCCCATTAGGATGCATCCTTTTGATGTGATCCAAAACTTTACATGCAAGACATTTTCAGCCAAATATGATAGTGTTGAAGTGTAAAGGATTAGTTTTTTTGACCTATGTGTTTTGAGGTCATTTTTATGTGCATGGTGTTAGAATGGGACCAGATTTAAGGGAAAAGGTGGGCAAGGTAAAATATGGCAAGATATGTGGGGGAATGTGATATTGATACTCCATATGTGATTGATGTGTGATTATTTTATTCTCTAATTTAGTTCCAATTTTCATGACATATTCACAATAACCATTTACATGGATGTAGCACCAATTTGAGGCCTAGTTATTCTAGTGGAGCCTTTCTACATGACACTTCTATTTGGAGGATTCTTAAAATAAGATCATTGATCACAGATGTGTAGAGTGTGACCAGTCTCTAATTGGATATGGAATCTCACATAGAATGAACCCACAGTGGAAGTACATAATCATACATATTTAGTGAGAACAAATTGTAGGTAGGGAAGGATAATCTCATGTATAAGAGAATACATTCAATTTTACTAGTTAGATAGTATAACATTTGAGAATTAGATGCCATGAGAATTAGGTTCCTATGATGTTGGAGGAGTAAAAGTGAATCCTTCAAAAGAATGTGCCAAGTTTACCTCCCTAATGATAGTTTCTCTCTACATGGACTTTTACCAAGGATGGATGGATATCAGTTATATAATATTGTATTACCATGTGGTTTGAGGATTCTACAAAAAAGGGTCTTGTTAAAACAAGTATACCCACCTAGGTAGGCCAATGTTGCTCACCTAAGAGGTGGAGGAGATCCCATGGTTGAGTGTAGAATAACATCACCAGATCCAGGTAACTATTATAGAGTAATATCCACCCCCAAGAATCAATTACATATTTGATAAATGGCTAGGGGTGGAGTGGATCTCAGATTTTGACCCGAGATGGGTTATCACCATATCCAGGTTTGAGTGGTGGAAGCACCAAGAATGGATTCCTATAGATGTTCAGTTTCTTTTAGTTCATAGTGGTACCCCATGGTGTGTTGAATTCCCCAACATATATTGATATAATTATTAACTAGATCATTAAAATTTATTGGATTAGATAATGGTAGTCTACTATGATGGTACCCTTGTGTCCTTGATATCAAAGTTGGAGCTTGTGAGGCTCTGGTTCATGGTTCTAAACATGTTCTGGGAATGCTAGTCGAATGGAATCTCTCAAGGAGAAAGTTATATATTTTAATGTTTAATTTTAGGGATATTTTTTCTTTGACATGGGAGTAATAATGGACCCATTAGAGGTTAATATGGTGTGATCTTGAGGGCCACCCAGGGTGTGGCTATAGAAATAGATGCTCTTAGTGAGGTTCTTTATTCATTGTTTTTGAGTGAGGTGATAGAGCAGTTGAACTATTTTCATTAAACTCTTGTAGTTTAGGATAAGTATTTTTACTTCTAGTTGATGGTTTTTACAACTATTTATCTTCTATGCTTCAAGGAGGCACAAATTGGGTAAAATGACTGGGAGATTTTTCATGATAAAATATCCACTGGATCATACCTGATGGATTCTCTGAAAGTGGGGATAATGATATACATGATAAAGGATGTTTGGTGGAACTAGTCATGTTCTAATAAAAGGTTATGAGGAGGTTTCTTCCCTTACTATTACACCTTGGAGAAGGGCAGTTGTACCAAGATCCTTTGAATTTGGGTTTGGGGTCCAAGGAAGTCGAGGCTTGTTGCTGAGTTTAAATCTCAACATATCACCTACCTATAGGTGGAGACTGTGGTTTTGGGTGCAAGTAGAAAGTTGATGGTATTTTGTGGTTTCCATGATGTGGATTTATGATTCATTAGATTTCATGATGCTTCTTGGGTTATTGTAGACTGACTCACTAGGTTGACCCACTTTTTTCTCATCTATGAGTAGAGCTTAGTGGAATGTTTTGGATGCATGTCCTACATAAGGTGGTCTGAATTCATGGAATACGCACTATGTTTGTTTAGACCATGATATATAATTCACATCATGATTTTAGAGATAACGTAGTGGGCCTTTAGAACTTATATTTACTTGAGCATAGTGTTTCTACCCCCAGGCAGATGTCCAGGGAGAGAAGACTTTTCAGGTTCTGGATAACATGCTTCATGACAAATTGTTAGCTTAAGGCCATATCTTTGAGGCTCACCTACCATCAGTGGAGTTTGTATCACAATATTTATCAAGCCACCATTGGTGATACTCCATTTGGGGCCATATATATGGGAACCTACTGGTAACCACTACATTGTCCGGAGAAAGTGGTGGTCAGCGTATGTAGCGATATGGTTGGTGCTAGTGATGGTTTATGAAAGGTGTGTAGTTTATCCAGGGGTAGATGAGGACTCTCAGGGAAATTTCAGGAGTCCTTTGTGGACTATGTAAGGTGAACATTTGAGTTCTATGAGGAGATCATATGTTCTTATATATCTCTCCATGTGGAGGCTCAAAGAGATTTGGGATGGATGGTAGGCTATCTCTAAGGATAGAAGTAATGTTTCCAATTAATGCCTCATCTTAAAGAGGAAGTTTACCTCTTGGACATTTGATTAAAATTAGATTGGTTTCTCTATGTTTTACAATAATCCAATCTAAGGATACTTTCACATGACTCATTGCACAATGTCAACTCATATGATCTTGGTGTGGGGTGGGGAGTTTCCTTCCAATGTACCTAGTGGTGGATGTCAATTGGCTTAGGATGACCCATTGAGGGGCATATGGTTCCCCTAGCTGCATATCGATAGACATGAAGAGATCATATAGGTGAGCTCATGGGATCTGATGTGATTGATGTGGGATCAATATCCCCACATTTTTTCCCTTGTTCTTTTTGAGGATGAAAATCTTTGAAGGGGGGAATAATGTAGTGAGTCTTGTTTTTCCATAAAATACTTTGGAATATTCCCAAAAATATTTTCATAGCTAATTTTAGATATGACATAATATTCTGATGGCCAGTGAGTTTGGTATTGATATTATAAAAATATTAAATATATTATAATCATTCATGTGTAGTTTTATTGAAATAGTGAAATTCAATTGCCTCTATTTTTAAGGGATCCACATCTATCTCTTTAATAGTGATAACATGACCAAATAATGTTGATTACTCCATATAAAACTCATATTTTCTACAATTTACATATAAATTTTTATTTCTCATCATCTTTAGTGTAGGATCCAAATGATCCTTATGTTCCGCCTTGCATTTGAATTAGATAATAATATCATCTACATATACTAAAAAAATATCAAGGTAATCCCTAAAAACTTTATACATTAATTCCATGAAGATGGAAGGAGAGTTAGTTACTATAAATGGAATTACTATAAACTCATAGTGCATGTACAATGCAAAAAATAGACTTAGATATATCTTCCTTCTTCGCCTTTACCTGATAATATCCTAACCAAAGATCCACCTTGGATAAGTAATGAGCTCCACATAGCTGGTCAAACATATCATCATTCCATTATAGAGGGTACTTGATCTTTATCGTGATCTTTTTTAGATCATGATAATCAATTTAGATGAGCGTTGACCCATCCTAATTCATTATGAAAAGGGTTGTTTCTCCCCATAGTGAAGGACTTGGGCATATAAATCCTTTATCTATATTATCCCGCAGTTTCTTCTTTATCTCATCATGTTCAACAATGGTTATTCTATATAGTGTCTTGGATATATGAAAAGAAATGTGTATATGTTATATTGAGAAATAAACCTCTTTGTTAATAGGAATAATGAGAAATTATTTATAAAACACATCGTTAAATTCCCTCACAATGGACATGTCATCAAGGATGATCATTTCCTTATTATAAATCATTGTATCTAGATAAGATTTCTCTTAAGGAAATAATATCCATATTTAAGACTATGATTCCAAATTAGTTTCATCATCATCCTTTCACTTGTATAGATTCATAAGAATATTTACTTCACTTGGCAATATATGTTGTCTCTATACATTGAATTCCAATCCCTACCCAGAATTCTATCAAATTATGCTAAAGGAAGTATCACAAGGTTCACTGGTAAGTTTATCTCACAAATATAGATAGAGTATGTTTTATATACATAGGATGTGACAATTTCCTCAATTTACATTTTCACAGACATCTACATTTCCATGTTTTTATATAGTGTTTGAATAGTTCTACTAAACATGTGTGATATGAAGTTATTCATCTCACCAAAGTCACATAGAACATTTGATGTTCACGGATAGAAGTTATTCCCACCTTTCCCTATTAGATCCTAGTTCTAATCATTTACTTCATCCAAGAATGGCAAAGGGAATAAATTTTTCAAACTATTAAACATCCTAATGGGAAACTATAAACACTGATGGGATAACACATAAATAACATATATTCCTTAACCATTGAATTTCTAGGTTTCAATCTATGTTATCCATGATCTATTTCCAAACATAAAATCATATAGGAATTTTTATTACCTTCATGATGGTTTGTATGGATATTGTGAATTTACAAAATCATAATCCCTAGAAGTGTCAAACAACTTGTGCAACAAGGTCTCTATTTTGTAAACTAGGTGACAATCGATTTAATACCCAATGCACACTTTTCGGGTTATTACCCCTATGTACAACTATATCAGATCCACATCCACTTATAGTATCTAGGAATGTATTTTATTTGTTGAAAACCACTTATTATATACTTTATAAAAATTTAGGGTTATTTTACTATGTTTATCCTTATCCCTAAGGCTTTCACTAGGGTATTCTAGTCCAATTCCCCAATAATAACTAGAATTTTCTTTAGACCATCTTTGAAAACCCATATCTTTTATAAACCATAACTCATGAATTATTACATAAAGATACAAAAAAAAAAGAAATCTCAACAGATCTGTAGGCCTTACTTCTTTGGGTAATTAGATATATTGAACAATAACATAAAACATGGATAGAGTGAAAACACTTAAAACTCTATAACATGCTCTTAAAATTCTACATCTCTTCTAAAAATACACAGGATAACCTGAGGACGTATATAAGAAAGAGGTGTTCTATAATTCCTAGTAAGGGAATCATTAATGAATAACATGATGAAAGTAATTCATGTAATTCAATAGGCATATCACAGTTACATAAAAACAGAGAGAATAAAAAACCTGAATATCAAATCATGATATAATATGACAACATCAAGGCAATATAACATTGTGGTAACATCATAAAATATTACATCATTACCTATAGTAAAAGATAAACTTAGAGATATCTTAACATAGTGTTCCTAGGATCACCTCTAATACACTATACATGGTATCTCATGAGATAAAAACATTACCCAATGAATTGGATTTCTATAAAATTCTATGCCCAGTCATCACATTCATATCTTTTACAAGCATTTTTGCGCGACACAGATCATAAAACATAAGAATGCCTTTTATCACATTTAATCCCATGAATAAGGAATGTGGGTAAAATACATGGAATTACCAAATAAATTAAATATAAGTACATATAGTTGAATACACTTGAGTGGATGTGGGTTTGGTTACTCACAACATAAAAGTTTGTCATGGAAAATTATGGGAAAATTTCAGCAGCATAACGGGTGTATTTAAAGGTTTGTGGAATAGTTTAACAATAGTGAAAGGTGGTATATCATTATTAGGGAATCATAAGTGTTGTAAATTTATGTGTAAATATATATATTACAACATGAAAAATTATAAATACAAAGGATTAGAACAAATAAAACACTTGAAAAAAAGGAAGAGGGGAGAATCTGTTACCATGAGAGGGCGCCTCTAAAAGTTTGAGAAGAGTATATTAAGAGATTGGGAACACCTCGAGAAGGATTTAGAGAGGTAAAAAGAGACAAAATTCATATAAAATGTTTTTTTAGTGAATATGAGTTCATGGTTGGGTGGGTAGTTATAAGAAAAGATTGGGGAATTCTTTATTGATTTAAAATCTTATGTATTGTACTTTATATAATTAAATAATCAAAACCAAAACCTTATCATGGTTTTAACTTGTTTTCTTCTAAAGAGAAGTGTTTTTAAACATTTTATAATTATTATAAATGAAAATATTAAAATAATACCATGGGTGATGTGGAAGTGAGTCATGTTCATGAAGAATTGATTTTAAAACCTTAAAATATAATATATGTTTTAATAGATTCATTAATGGATTATAAATTTAGTCAAAAAAATAAAACTCATTATTTTAAACAGAAAAAATAATTTTTGTCTTTTATATTCCTTAAATAATTTATTACGTAACTTTTTGTGCTATTATGATGTCATAATATGGGCTATATATTTATAACATATTTAATTTTACCCTAAAAATTCAATCAGTTTAGATAATTATGAAAATTTCACCATTTGATAATTTTGATTTACTGATTACAAAAATAATATTCATTTTATAAAAATAATTTCCTACTTATTATAAGTTCATACCTCAAATAGAAATCCTTAATTATTGAAAAATATCATTTTTACGACAATAAGAATTTTCCAAACCTTATAAATATTTCATTGGACATCATTAAATTATATTATCATTTATATTTACATAAATAATATTCAAAAGGAATATTTCATGAAAATATAATTCAATTAAAAATTCAGGAAACTAGTGCTTTGATAAAAGCCATATATTTTCAAAAAATACAATTTTTGTTTCCTTATTTGAAAATGAAATTTTCATCAACTCTTATATAATTAATATATAATGTAATAGTTAAAAAAGATAAATATAATCATTGTTTTACTAAAAAAGAGAATTTAAAAATTTGTATTACTGAGGCCTAGATACGTAACACCTTATTACACCAACATAATCCCTAAGGGTAAGTTTTGCGGTGGTGATAATCTGTTGGAATGGTGTGGGCTGTGATCTCGATAAGCTTGAACATCACCTCTAAATGGTTTTGCTAATGTTTCAGTTGTTGAATATCAGCCTGGGCATAGTCAAATAAAATTCACAGTTATTTCATCACCCTTGGAGGCTCCAATAAATGGGTACAACCATTATTTCATGTGGTTTCATCCATTATTTTATTAGGAGTTGATGTTCCTTGTCACGAGGTTTAAGTTGGACTGGTATAGAGATCGCAAACTAGGACATATAATAGTCAAAGAAGATGATTTTGGAAGATTAATTTATATAAATGAATCCTTTTCCCTTTACTTTTTTCTATGAATTTTTTATTTTTTCATTCAAATATTTCTGTTTGCTAAAACTTTATTGTTGGTAAAAATATTTATTGATATACTTTTTATATAGTTCTCATTCAATCCATCTTATGCTCCACCTTTTCAATTTCATATCATCAATGATTTTCATTATCATTGACTACCAACAAACTATTCATCTTAATTGAAATCTTTTAATTTCAGAAATACATTATTTTAAAACAGTCATACATGATTTTCTCATTTTTATGAGTGGTTCGCTAGAATCAAATTACAGTTTGATTTCGGTGAGACCAAATTCCTGAGTATTAAGAAAGGATATTTTAATATCAAGAAATATAATATCCTCTTGTTCATCCAATCTCTATCATACATATTTCATTGAATGGTTTACTTGTTTTTTTAATTATTTGCCTCTTATTTCAAAACTTTTATCATACTTATTTTATTCACATAACACCACCAATTTTCACTTGATATTGTTTTTGTTTCTATTATTATTTTAGTTTTTCCTGTTTTTGTGGAACTTCAAAACCCATCCTTGTTGCATCAAGGTTATTCATTTTTTTCGTGCCTTTTTATTTAATAAATTTCTTTAATTTTCTTTAATGATAGGATATTTAAAATTTAGACATAATTTCCATAGAAGGCACATGTGAATAAGAAAATATTACAACTCAAAAACGTTTTTGTTTGTTTCTATTTATATTAAACACTAAAAATCTATAAAACTTTTCTTCACCACTTTTGGAAAATAAATTTTAATATTCACACAATATTGTGTTATATGAACTTAGATCCATAAAAATTAATATTTGAAAACACATAAGAGAAATTTTTAAAGATTAATTTGAAATGGAGAACCTAAGAGATAGAGTACCTATTTATGATTAATAAAATTTTCCACCGATTGAAATTTAACTGAACATTTGAAGGCCCATTATGAGATGGATTCAATTATATCATAAGTTAAGATACACATACTTCATTAGGATTACCTCTAAAGAGAACAATACTGAACTAAATATTTCAAACATCTCATTAGTATAAAAATTTAATGGTTTGTCTAATGAAGACTCTTTAGACTTCATTTGAGTCTTTCACAACTATGTTAAAAAATTACCATTGTGGGGGATCACTAAATAAGATCATTGGATGAGTGTTTATCTTCTATATTAAATGAAAAATATCATATATTTGGGTCTAGATGAAAACATGTTTGGAACATGGAAACATGTCTATAATTATTTTTTCATAATACCTACCATCAAGATAAAAATTGGACATTATAAATCAAATCACTAGAATTTTTCCATAGGATAGAGATGCATTTCATGATGTCTCATAAAGATACAGGGACCTTCTTAGACAAGTCCTTCACTATCAACACTCTTCCCATGCACCCATGGTTATCTTATATGAAGGATTTTCTTCTTTAGGATAGAAAGTAGTTTATCATTTACCTAGTGGAAACTATACTAGAAAAAACTAATAAAGAGTTGAGATAGATTATCAATAACCATTCCTTGAAATCTCAAAAAAAAATCATGATAATAACAGTATTATGGGAGAAAAAAAATAGTTCATGTTTGTAAATAAATTCCCAACTTGTTGAGATTAAGGGCCAAGTTTAGTTCCTTAAGAACCAAAATATCATGTAATTTGTTTGACATGTGGGCTATAAAACCTATACCAAATTCATGGAGAACAATTTATCCTATGTGGTATGATTGGAAAAATTAGTAAATTATAGCCCAAACATTGACTTGATAGTCCAACCAATTGCAAATTATAATTTAAAAAACATTATCATATAATTAATGAAGAATAATGATCAATTTTACAACAAATATAACTCAATAAATATGAGACATATTAATCTATTATGTAAAGATCAAGAAATCATAAGTAACCCTGCCATAGTTTTTTCAGAAATATCCCAAACCAAAAATTTAAAACCAAGATTACACTGACAACCCTTATCCAAAAGTTTATGTAAATGGTATGTTTCAGTAGTTGATATGAATATTTGATTAATAAGAAGATGAAATTGATGAAAAAAATATCAACATTAGTCTAACTATTCTCAGTCATATGCTACACTTCCCAATCTTGTGATTCCAATAGTGTAGTTAGTTTGGGATTTGAACAAAATGGATAAAGGAAAAA
Organism: Viscum album; assembly: GCA_963277665.1. Taxonomy (NCBI): domain Eukaryota; kingdom Viridiplantae; phylum Streptophyta; class Magnoliopsida; order Santalales; family Viscaceae; genus Viscum; species Viscum album. Next base: position 1,228,768,699 of record OY728145.1, on the reverse strand, counting down.
TTCTTAAATGCTTGAATTAAATCCTTGTAATAATTCTATGGTTTTTTCCACTAGGTGTTGTAACACCTAAAAAATTCCATTATGTTATTAATAGATCTCTTATTTTCTAATGAATGTTTTATTATGAGAACCAATAAATATTATTACATTTCATAAGAAAATTATATATCTTGTGTTGATATGGAATAATAAAACGAGTAATAGTAAAGTTATATACACATAGAATAATAATATATTCATTAAAAATATCCATAGGCTTGAAATATCCCAATAAGACCACCCCTGCCAATATGATTGTAGAAAGAGAGATAAACATTGGGAAAATAATTGACATTATCAAAGGATTTTTATGAACCTTCATAAGTAATGTTGTGTGTGATAAAGAAAACTTATTGTTTATTTATATAGAAATATGACCTTTAGTCATGAGGAATGTTGGAAAATAGACATTATGACCATTAATCAATAATATAGTTGGACATTATTATTGTTGTTAGTGCAATAAAGTGACTGTTGGGATTATTATATAATTGTGTTTTTTGACAGCTATATAAATATATTATATTCAATTTAAAATATATTTTGTAATAAATTTATAAGATTAAAATAAATATTATTTTCATGAAATTATCTTATAAAATAATTTTTAAAAGATAATATAAATTAATGAAGTCTTATGTAATTTTTATAACGGTCTGATAGTTTACTATATCTTTAATGTTATTAATTTACATTAAAAAATATTTTATTTAAAATATAAAATAATAATATTTAGAGTATTATTTTTTTAAAAAAAATTTCATTTTGGGATTCATTAAATTGAAATTAGCGTATGGTTAATTTGTGGTAATTTTCTAAAAAAGATGATTTTTGTGTTAAAAAGTGACAATATTATTTTTATGAAATACCATAATTCTTATGAAATAATCAATATATTAAAATGATTTCAAATTTATTAAACATTATTACAGATCGATTTTTATTTAGGGAACGACATAATAAATAATGTGTTACATTTAGAAAAACTTTCCTAGATTTTTGAAAACTAGGATTTTACCTTTACTAAAAAATGTTTTTATGAATTATACATGTAGAATATTTTAAAATGATTTTTATCACTTTTATAAATTTAATAAATTAAAATATATTGAATATATGGAATTATAATTTTAAAATTAACTAATAAGGTTAATTTCATTTTTTAGACATAAAAAATTTACGGTGGAAAAAAAAAAGATTTCCAACAATATAAGTAAAATAATGCAGCGTGTTAAAGTTAAAATATAAAATCTTAAAATACCTAACAACATCAAAATTAAATGGATGTATGGTGTATTTCACAACAATATAAAAAATTTAAAAAATTTATTTAAAATTTATTTTTATTAATTAATTTCACCAAACTGTGGTTATCTTTAAATACAAAACAATCATTATTTAATCACTTAAACCATGAATCCCAGAGTTCAAATTACCCCATTACCTCCTCACTTTAAGCACCAAAGACATTAATCATGAATACTCTATAAATTAACCCCTTAATATTATATCCATGTTTTTTACAAGGTTCTAAAAAGTTCCTCTCTAGCTTTAAGAAACATCATCCTAAGTTAAGGGATATTTTCCTCTACCTATTCCAATTCATGTTTTCGTTTTGTATAATCATTTTATACTCATATTATTATGTTGTAAAGTGATTTTAAATTCCCATATTAATCTGAAAATTATTCCTTGTCAACGAGAGACTTCTTTTACCTCTCATTATATATTTCTCCAATGTTGTTACTCAACCCAGAATAAGGGTTCTTCAACTATCTTTTACGACTAACTTTGCAAGAAATTTTAATTTCATTATTATTTTTATATGAAATATTTCTATACTTCAGTGCTATAATTTCATTAATATTTTATCAATGATATATCACAATTCCATCTAATTATACTTTTTTCATAAGTTGTTATTATTCTCATGGTTTCCCGTAGCCATAAAATTATATCCTAAATTTGACAAAGAGATGTGTGTGTGGTTTTCCAAAGTAATGAAACCCCTCTCTAGATATTATAAGTGGATGTGGCTATGGAACATTTTTACCTAGGGGTAAAAAACCCAAAAACACCTTATTTATCTAGACTCGATCAAGAAATGGTGCATGAAAATAGGCCTTGTTGCACACTTAGTTTGAAACTCCTAGGGGATTTGCATTGGATAATTCATAAGCATATTATGAGACATAATAAAGTATCAGAATATATTTTTTAGTATTTACATTCAATTGATATCCCTATTCCATGAATATACCCTTAACCACTTATTATTATCAGTCCTTCAATTGGATCGCTACCCTTTTTCAATATGAACATCTTATAGTTTCTAAATCTAGTTGTTGGATACTCACAAAGGTAGCCACATTTATCCATTGAAATGGGTTCCCCCAAATGTGTTAAAAATGTAAATGTTCTCTTTCACCCTCTATATTTATCATGGATTTTACCTTTTTCTGCATGTCCATGTTCCTGCGTACATGTGGTATGGTGGAAATATAATCTCCCTAGAGAATGAACCATTAGTACCTTTGTCTTGCCTTATCATCATATATTTTTAATAATTCATTTCAATGTTAATGCCCTTGCATGTGTCTTCTTCTTGAAGGATATTAACCTGGATACCCACACATATATTTATAGGGGAAACTATTTACTCAACCAAGTATGATTTATTATATATGGTGTAAATACCTTATAATTCATTACTTTGATCGAATGGTATTTAAAAATATTCTTACTTTTATTACATACATGTTAATTTTCTATGGCTTCATGATATGATTATCAAAGGATTTATGTATTTTTCCATTACGTGTCATGCATGAATTGAGACATATGAAGGGTGAACCCTGATATAACTCCAATGCATTGAGTAATGTGACAGAGTTAACTAATGTATATTACTCCCAAGAGACCAATTATATGGGTAAAAAGGTAATCTATAGAGATTACATGTTTATGATACCTTGGAATGATGTATTGGTAATGTTTTATGATACCTTGGTGAAAAAACTTGATAATATTATGGGTGTACCCTAATCATTCTCTAATGCAACTGGTAAAGTGACAGAGTTAACTAATGTATGTTACCCCTAAGAGACCAATGCATTGGGTAAAGATACCTTGGAAAAAATCCTTGGTATTATGTTTTATGACACCATAGTGGTTAGTGTTATAATTTTCCTATAGTGAGGCAGAAGCTCGACTAGTGCGGGGATCACAAACTAGGGTAAGGATTAGTTAAATAATATGATACTACAAGATGATAATGCTTTGATAGAGAGTCATCTTTTCCCTTTCTCTTGATCACTTCTTTTTTTCTTGGAATTTGTTTCATTTTATTGATTTAAATGTTACTAATAGATAAACTTTCATTAGAGGGGATAAAATTTCTTGATCAACATTTTTTCATTGTTCTAATTGATTCTTCTTAGTCTACATAACTATAATTTTAAATCATCAAGGAATTTCATTATCATTGAAGACCAAAAAACTATTCATCTTGACTGAAATATTTCATTTTCAAAAATTCCTTTTTATAAAAAATTTAGATATGGTGTTCCCATTTTTTTGAGAGTAGTGAACTATAATAAAATGGTTGTTTGATTTTAGTGAGACCAAAATCATGGATGTTATGAAATACCATTTTAATATCAAGAAAGGTAATTTCATATTGTTCAACAAATCTATATCTTCCTTATGTCATCCAATTTTTTACTCATTTGTTTATAGTTTCACGCTTATTTCAACATATTCATTATAAATCTTTTATTTAAATCACACCACCAACATTCACTTTATGTAGTTTTTATTTATTTTATTGTTCTAATTTTTGTGAAATTTCACTACCCTTACTGGTGGTATTGATGTAATTCAATGTATTCTTATTTTATGTAACATCCCAATCCCAGTAACCACTATAACCATTTCCCCGAGATGGGTCTTCACAAGACCTAAGGTAGTCATACAAATAAAGTTTCAAAACCAAAAGTAACAAAACATATCAAACATGGATCTGAGTCCCAAACTGGTATAAAAATCCCATGATTTGACCCCTTATCCCATGAATAAACCAAACATTGAGTCCTTATCCAAAAACTATAACAGAAACAAGTAGATTCTTCTTGGGTACCCAAGTGTCATGGTGACTCTAGCAGGGTGTGAATAAAACTCAGCAAGCCACCAACAACAGTGTATAAAGAAACAGATAGTCAATATAACAATGTATGCAGATAAATCAAGTACAAAAAATAAACAAAGAAAAAAAAGAAAAATATATATCTCAAATTTATCAAGCTATTAAAAAACAATTTATCCATTATGTTATGTAGATCCAATGAACCATCTAAACTAGGTCTAGTCTCACCGAGATCCTAATCCATAGTATAAGGGGTTACACACTTTAAATTCACAAGGGGCATTCAATCACCACAATTTATCAAAATACCCCAGAACCTCGATCTGGTAATCAAGTCATTTCCAAATGTTTGGTAAGAATAGAGACTCAGTATGATATCCCAACCTATTTCATAACCATACATTGGGAAGCATATAGCCATAGTATGACATCTTGACTCGACAATAGATAACACTTACCTTGGAACCTCAGTCCAGGTAGTCTCATTCAATGTATCTATTAAGAAAATAAAGCCTCAGTCTAACCCCCTAACCCATACATTATTGGGGCGGGGTTTAGAGCCTCAATCAAACCAGACCAGTGGTAATATACCCTCCTATACAATACCCCACAACAATAATCATGTCTTGTACACATGATTTATTAACCATAAGACATTTAATGAACAAAAACCATAACCACTAAACACATTTATCATTTAAAAACATAAATCATTAGAAATATCCCAATTACAAGGCATAACCCATTAAAAAATATACCATTATTCCATTCACCCCCTTATTCTATATCATCATCTAAGGACATTCAACATTTAATTCATTTCATATCCATGTTACCATGCCAACATATTCATCATGTGTTCTATCTCATTAACCCATATATCATTTCAATTACCATGGTTCCAACAAACCCTTAAAAAATCATGGCATAAAATCCAATTAAAAATACTTACACTGCTACAAAATAGTCCTTTAACAGGGCTAGAATTGGCCTTTATCAGTGCTAAAAAATGCTCACAATCTGAGAGCGATTAAAAGCCTGAAACATTTTTCAACGCAACAAAAGAGATTTTAATGTCCCCCTTTCTTAGAACTAAAAAATTGATGTTAAATGGGTCCTTCAACATCTCTTTTTTTAGAGTTTTTGAAGGGACCTTTTAATAGCTCTTTTTAGCACTATTAATGGGGGTAAAATTATATATTTTTTGGACACATATGAGCCTGAACCCCTTTATCAATGCTTCCATGACCCCTTTAATTGAGATCCACCCCCTTTATCAGTACATTTCACCCCACCATCTTTTATCAATGCTTTTCAAATTTCTAGCCTTATGAATGCTTGCCTAGATTTGAACCATACATGTCTCCTTCAAAGATAGAACACCTTTACCACTACACCATGTTGTTTTTATGTCTGTTTAATAATATTTCTATTTATTTATATATATTTAAATATATTTGTATAATTATTTTAAAATACATTTATACAATATTTTTGTGTAATATATATACATATATTTATTTAAATATATTATATATTATATTCATTTATATATACTAGAATATCATATAAAAATGTATCTATTTATTAATACACACATATATATATGTATATATAATGTAAAAAATGGTTATCTTTTTTTTAAATACATTTTTACAATATGTATTTATTTACATATATTAGAATATTTATTTTAACATAAATATGTTGATATATGTATTTATATGAGTAGTTTTTAGAAAACATGCATATATTTAATTAAAAAAAAATTACATTATGAAAAAAGATAAAATTTCAAAACAATAACATCAACATGAATGTAATACTAGGGAATAAATTCAGTCTTATCATAAAAAATGCAATAATATCCCCCCCTTAAATGAGGTTTAAAATCCAAAGAATGTTAAAAAATCGGGGTACCCCAACTAAAAAAATCAGTTCTTAGGCCTTCTAGGGATTTTTGGCCTCTAAAAATGTGAAATAGGTTTACAGATGTCACAAAGGGAATAGATCTCATCATAGGATTCAATTTTATACGTGGTAGATCTCAAAGAGACACCCAAACCAAAATTTGTGGTCTTTTGAAGTTTGACTTACATTTTAAACTTATTTTAGATATTTTATTTTATTTTTATTTTTTTATCTTCAAATTGATATTAAATGACTATTACTTAGTAATAATAAGAAAATTATTAATTTAAAATATTTTTTTAAAATATCTTATAATCCATTTTCAGAAAATATCTTATATATTACATGTAAATGCTTATTTAATATATCTAAAAATTATTTGAAAAAATATATATTTTATTTATATTAATATAATTATATAAATATATTATTTTTAATGGAATATTTTTTTAAGTATACATTTATCAGTGCTACTAAAAAAGAACTAAAAAAAGACATCATTTATCAGTGCTTTTTTGAAAGTACTGATAAAGGGAGGGCCTCTATCAGCACTTGTAACAAAGCATTAATAAAGTCCCCCTTTGATATTTTCTTTTTTAGTGCTATTAAAGACCCCCTTTAGTAGCACTAAAAAGTACTATTAAATACCCCCTTTAACAAATTTTTTTAGCACTGATAAAGGGGGTCTATAACAGCTTTTAGCAAGCACTGTTAAAGCCCTAGCACTGGATAAACCCAGTTTTATATTAGTGCCATTCTAAATCATCTTAGTAACACCCTTTAAGACAAGTTATTCCACTTTTAAAAATTAAAAATTCCACAAGACATTAATTTCCATTTCCAACCACAAAAAGGGGGCTTTAAATAATTTTTAAAAAGGGTAAACATACCCTCATTTCAATTAATCATTGAAATCTGTTAAGAAAATCCCTTTTCCAAAATACTTTGAGGTTAACTCCTCCTTTTGAAACAAAACCCAATTAAAAATAATCATTTTACTTCAATGGAAAACCATAATTAACTCAAAATCCTAAATAAATAATTTAAATCATTTCCAAAATCCATATAGGCATTTCATGAAAGAAACTATTTTAATAGTTCAATTATTTCATTAATCTTCCCCACATACCCACTTAAAATTTCACAACTGATTCACATTAATACCTATCCTATATCAAAGTTTACAAAATAATTTCACCATAGTTAAAGGTTTGGAAAACCCCAAGAGTATCCCAAGTTTTTATCTCAAACAATAACGGACCCAACAGTGTCCATAGGGGGTTTCACACCTCAAAATAAGGAAATATCTTTGTTTCATTACTCAAGAACACCAAAAAAAGTAAGGCAGTAAATTGGCACAACCAAATTCACTTGTAAAATATCAGGACTATATGAAAAATCATAAATACCATCTACCTAATTAATGAAGATTATAACTAGCCCAAACACATCCCTTGATCCAAACTCAACTGAACACTATCACTAGAATGAATAACAAACTGAAAAAATAAGGATTCAGGTACTTGGAAAAAGATAAACCCATATACCAAGGCTCTTCTAGAAAATGGAAGGAAAAATAGTTGAAGACTTCATTTGATATTAAATTTGCGCTAATAGACACTCCAAACACCCCATAATAGAAGGATAATCAACCATGGAGGAGGAAATAGCTTCTGATTCTTCACCCTTCCTATAGGGGTCAAATGGGGGGGGGGGGATTTGGGGGATAATAAAATAAGATAATAATGCTAAAATGGGAATTTCACACTTATTAAGTGCCACACATTTTGGACTTCTGGTAGGCCAAACTGTGTTCCAACCATGTGGCTCCCTCTATCAAAGAGGGTCCAAGCTTCACTGTCTCTTGGAAGCACCCACACGCTTTGGAAAACTATGTATTTCATGTTCCCCATCCTCTATCCAAGAGGAAGTCTAGAGGAACTATTTTCCTATCTAGCCACACGGTTAGTTCAAACCATGCAACAAACATTTTTTGCACATTTTTTGGCCTCTTTTCCTTCTCCATATGTGTCCCAAACCCCCTAGAAACCCTTGAAACTCCTCATACACCCAAGAACCACTTCATTATACAAAAAAATGGAAGTATAACTAAAAGTTATAACAACAATATACCCCTATGAGGGGTTAGGATCTTACAACACCCCCACCTTATAATGGACCATCCTCAATCCATACTTTCATGCGTTATTGAGCCTTTAAGATCAAAAGATCGGGTCATAGGGTCCACCTACAAACCTTCGTTTCCCAAGATTCCCCCAGAACAAGGCTATGTCAACCCAATAATCAGACAAAGGAAATAGTCATTCCCAATGATTTTTCCTATATAGTCCATAATCATAACCTGATGATCCTCAAGGGACTCATTAATCTCAACTCATCATTACCAATATCAAGCACAATAGAAAAGTATGGGTATTATCAATGAACCACCCCCAAAAAATAGATACCTCTTAATTAGTACACTACCCTGGAGGAGCTAATCAGAAGAAAATTTTTCCGATTCTCTCTACAACTCATGTCCCAAATCACTTGGATCCATTTTTACCACTTATTTCATAGTTTTAATTGTAACTAAATCCCAATGTTATATGGAGGAACATAAGTTTCTCTAGGCATGATCCCCTAACCAATGTCATGCCACAACTTAACACCCATGGCATCATTCCACATCCAAATATTTAGAACATAAACCAAGAATAACCTTCACCTCATGGTAATCAACTGGTCCAAACATTATCCAACTCATGTCACCAACACCACTACACCAAGATGGATCCTACCCAAGTCCATCCAATTCAAAACATCGATCATGGCATCAACCGATTACTTTCTTGCAATGGTGCTCCCCACTATCTTCATTAGTTCACCACCACCATTTTCTAATGTTGAGAACTTCCATAATAAAAAGAGACTAAAAGAACCTAAAATAAACCTTCACAACTTACCTGATGTGTTTTCCAACTCACTGCTCCCAAACATCCACATTAATTCCACCCAATACTGGTTTTCAACCTTTCCATTGGAACCACCCAGAACTAACATGCACACTCAGACCCTTTATAGATAAGAAAAACATGAACTTCCCATGTTCATTTTAATTTCCAATACACACATTCCACTAGAACATTAAATAAATGTTGTAAAATACTTACCTCATTGTTTAACTTAAGTAATACCACCTTTATCTAACACACCAACTAGAGTTGTTCCCCGACTTTTAGTGAAGCTTTACCATCAATGTATCCACTAATATCTAATCCATCATCATGCTCCATGGTACCCATCAAAATTCATAACCTAAACGCCATTATTTTCCATAAATCAACTAAAACTAATTGGTCAGTCCCCAAATCCCATTTCCATTCTCAAAACACACTATGTTTCACTATTGTTATTCCACTACTTCACGTGACTAAAAATGTCTTCCCACTTAAAGAAATACTTAGGTCACCAAAAAACACTTATCTGAGTCCATGGATGACTTCTGATGGGATTCTAACACAAAACCTCCATTACCATTAACTATTTTCATGGCTTATCTCACCCATCGATGACTCTAACATAGGCATCTCAGATCTCTCTCAGAACCACCCCAAACCTGAATCCAACACTTGGATTGACCAAACACCACACCCAAGGCCCAAAAAACCCTTTCCAAGGAACCCAAACATATTCCAAACATTTCTCTCTTTGGCACAACGATACCACCACATTTGCTACACAATATTTTCCACACATCTATGACTAACATAATTCTCCCCAACTCAAAAGTTTTTTTATCACTTCTTTCCTCAAGAAATATCAACCATCATAGATCATGCTTCGACCACAAGTTAAACCCCAAAAATTAGACATGGTCTTCCAGCCTCCACTAGAATAACAAAAAAATCACCCACTACTCATTCTTAGCTATCGAGAATGACACTCATCACTTTCAATGAAATCTGGTCCATCCCGAGGACTTCTTCTATAACCGGTCGATGACATACTCCCCCACCATATGGCTCCCACACACATACCTCTATATGATCGTATCCTCCAAGAGTCTCAAATCCATCCAAAACATGTTTATGTAGTTATGCATAAAGATAGATCTCTCCCAATGTACATGAGATGATGTCAGGATATTGGATATGATCATCACTAACTAAAAGTAAGTTAAGGAGTCATCAACAAACACCACCAAAAACTATCCCTCATTGTCATCACATCACACCATGGGGACACCTTAACCTGATGAAAGCATTAGGATTTCATTCCAACCAGCACCTCATTAACACTCAATCACAAGAACTCAAATGGAATTTCCAACAAAAACATAACACCACCCCACGACTCTCTATTATGTGCTCATGGCCCAACATTCTTGGCAACACCATTTTCATCACTCACGTTAAGTTCTTACTATATAAACCTTGTGATTTAAACTAAAACATAACAAACACCACACCAAACCCATCTCTAGATCACATGAGTCGCACATCACTAGAGTTGTACCAAAATTCCCTCTCACACAACTGATCATGCCACCTGATCCATCAGCATCATCTGACTCGAGGATTTCTCAACATCTTACCAAACAACCAAATAATTGGTACAACAAACCCTAACTATGTGACCACCCAAACCCTGAGTTTCCTCCATAAAAAATCATCCATCATTTCTTTGGTTTCCCTTTCCCTTTCCACCCCAAACCAACACCTATTTCGGCATCAAACACCATCAAAACCATAGGGTTAGGTTTCTGAACGATACTTACCTTCACAAACACCTTTACAACCGATTATAAGAACTCAATTCCTCCCTAGAAAAGGAAAACATACATAAGCATGCACTTTTACCAAAAAATTTATGGAACAAGCCATGCATCGATTCCACTTCTGATGCACCCACATGTGATTCATATTCCAAGGCACCTATAACACTGGTCTACCCCCTTGAGGGATACCCTTGATTTCCCAAGATTATCATCTCATAACCATGAATTTAGCCACATATCCATACCATTAAACATTATCAAATTTACCTCTTGGATAAACCCCGCTTGGAAACACTCTTTGTGTCCCACTGTCAAAGTACAAAATGTCTACCTGTGCCATATGAATTCAAGGCACTAGAAACTCTGGATAACCTCTTTCATGGGTAACTTCATAAGTCAAATAATACCAACTACTTAAACTAAAGTCATGTCAAGTAAAGGATACTGGATGTCTTTTTAATATATACACATCAAACCTCAAAAAACTCACTACTCATGGGTGGAACTCATTTTCTCATTCAAAAACACCTTGCATCTAATGAACCAAAAAACCCATTTTTTATAAGTCACACACAAAATTTACATGCACACATTCATAGGAATTATGATCCAAACACCTGTACTAGGGTCCAAAACACATCTTTCAAGGCCTAAACCCACAAAGAATACCATATCTATATTAACAAATGCCCTTTTTACAACCTCAATGTCCCAAACCAACTGATTATACAACAATAAACAACACTCAATCCATACATCAAAACCTTAAAAGCCTTAAGATCCAAAAACAAGGTTACAACTAGGGAACTCTCACTTCCCAAACTACCCACACACAGGATCATATCAAAACACTAGGAATACATGCACCAATTTCCCTAAAAGTCCCATCATTTCACCATCTTCTTTAATCAACTTTTCTTTTTTTTAAATCCCAAGAATTTACATTAAAAAAATTTCATTTAAAAACCCCAATGATATACCCCTTCCAAAACCCAACCCATCATTTCAAGGATCTAACCATTATTCAAATTTATATTTCAAAAAAATTCCATTAATGACCATTTCAAGGAAAGATCAACAATCTTAAGCCATTGGAAGAATGTACACTACTAAAATTTGATTCCTAAGGAAATATAATTCATAGGAAATATATGGATGACCTACCAATCATATGTGCCTAACATGATTCATGGACCCATAAACCCTCTCATGTCATACTGATTCAAGAGATAAAACCTCAAAAACAAATAAAATCACACCCATGTGTACCACTCGACGTAGAAATGTCAACAAAACATAAAAGCACAAAAAATAACATCATTTCACACCCATGAAAACATGGGGTTTCCCTCATATGTGGAGCTATAAAAACCCATGTATGAGATCATTACCAAGCCCCGATAAGAACATATTATCATATCTACCTTGACCAAATATTGATATGGAGGACACTAGCATGGATACCACTTTGTAATATCCACAAATTGGTATCCACTATAACCAGTTCCCTGAGCTAGGTTGTTACATGACCTCAGTCACACCTCCCCATATGCTTGAGGTTGCTGAAGAGTAGTGTGGGTCTAAAGAAAAACATAGGGAGACTATACCTGGTTATCCGAGTAAATCCACAATAGAATTAAAATCAACAGATATAGTAACCTATAGGAAGAATAATGGATAGATTATGATAAGAGTCAATAATAAAAGAATATCTCATGCAGAGGTAATATAATGAATACACTACAGGTTAAGAATTAAGGCAAATAAATTAATAAAACCAAAAATAAAAAAATATCCTGAAAACAGACCCAAGTTACAACCCCTTCTTGATATCTCGTTCTATAACTAAGAAAACCATGAATAAACCAAAAACCAGGTCCCTATCTTGAACATGTAATAGACACAAGTACCTTCAGTTTGGGTAACCAAGTTCTATGGCTTCTCGAGCAGTGTGTGAGTAAAACTGAGTGCTCAAACAACAATGGTGTTTAATGAAATATCCAGTTAGTACCACAATGTATACAGATAAATCAAGGGAAACAAATAAACAAGGTAATAATGAAAAATATATATATCATATTTAAAAAATTATCAAAAAAACCATTTTAACCATTAAGTTCTCACGATTAATCCAACCAACTAGACTAGCTTAGGTTTCACTGGGAGCCTAATCCATAGAATAAGGGGTTACAAAAATTTTATTCATAAGGGGAAATTCACTAATAATAATTTATCTACATACCCCAGAACCTTAGTCTGGTAATGAAGTCTAACCCACATTTTTGGGAAGCATAGAGACTCAGTCTGACATCCCAACCCATTCCATAACCAAATATTGGAAAACATAGATCCTCATTATAAAATCCAAAATCAACTATACATACCACTTACCTTAGAACCTTGGTCCTAGTAGTGTCATTGTATAAAACCATTAGGTGCATAGAACCTCAATCTAACTCTCTAACCCATGCATTATAGGGTTCGGGTGTAGAGCCTCAGTCTAACCTGACCCTTGTGCATATACCCTCATGTACAATACCCCACAACTACCATAACACCATGTGCACATGCTTATTTAACCATAATACATTTACCAAACACAAAACCTTACCATTAAACACATTTATCATTTAAAAACATAACTCATTATACATGTCCCACATACCCATCATAACCCATTAACACAACTACCATTATACCAAACACCCCCTTACATTATATCATCATCTAAAAACATTCTTCATTTAGATCATTTCATAACCACATTAACATTCCAACATAATCATTATGGGTTCTATATCACTAACCCATATATCATTTCAATTACCATGGTCCTGACAGACCCTTGAAACGAAATCATGAAAAAAAAATTCAAAATACTCATTTTAAATAATCTCAGATCCACCCATTAAGGCACAGTCTTACACTTTGAAAACTAATACATGACCCCAATACCTTAATTTCTATTTACAAACACCAAAGGATCCCTTTAAATCATTTTCAAAAAGGCAAACCAACCCCTCATTTCAAATTATCACTAAAATATATTAAGAAAACACCTTTCCAAAACACTTTGAGGTTAGCACCACCTTTTATTACATTATCCACTTACAAAAATTCATTTTACAACAATGGAAACCTTAACCGAATCAAAATCCAAAACACAACATTTAAACCATTTCTAAAATCCTTCTAGGAATTTTAATAAAGATACAAAATGTACATTTCAATCCTTCTATTAATCTTTCCCACATACCCATATACAATCTCACAACCCATTCACTTTAATAATTATCTTATTTAAACGTTTAGAAAATTATTTCACTTTCCTTAAGTGTTTGGAATACCCCAACATTAGCCCTAAGTCTGATATAAAACACTAATGGATGCAATAGGCTATGTTGGGGTTTTCAACCTCAATATAAGTCCTAAAATCACTTTCCTTACTCAAGAACACCAAACTTAGTAAGGATGTAAATTGGGACAACCACATACACTTGTAAAACATCAACACTATGTGAAAAATATTAATTAACACCTACCTCATTCCAGAAGAAGATTATTATCTCAAACACATCCATTTATCCACAATCAACATAGCATTATCACTAGAATGAAGAACACCATATAAAAGTAAGCATTTAGTGACTCAAAAGTATAGAATACCACACAACAATACTATTCTAGAAAATGGAAGGAAACAAAGTTGAAGACTTTACTAGTTCTTTGATTCAACTAAACGACACTCCAAATTCCCAAGAATTGAAGGAGAATCATCCATGGAGGTGGGAGGAGCTACTGGTTCGTCACCCATACTGTATAGAATGAGGTAGAAATTTGGGGGAGAAAGAAAATATATTGGGAGGAAAAATGGGAATTTTACACTTTTTAAGGGTCATACTATTTGGCCACACAACTTTCCAAACCATATGCCAACCATGTAACTCCCTCTATCCATGAGTATCTAAGATGCATGGCCACCTAGAAGCACCCACCTGGTTTGGAAAATCATGTTGTGATCGTGCACCATTTTCTATCCAAGAGGAAGTCTGGCTCCATAGTTTCACTATCAAGGTGAATGGTTATCACTAATCATGCACTAACCTTGTGTTTCACCCATTTTAGCCACGTTTCCTTACCCTTTCATGTCATGAACCCCCCAAAAACCCCTAAAACTCCTCATACACCCAAGAACCACTCCATTATCAAAAAAATATAGTTTAACCAAAAAAATGTAACAATGATTTTCCCCCATGAGAAGTTAGGATCTTAAATTTTATTTATGAAATAAATATATAAAATAAATTCATCGATGAAATTATTTTTCAAATTTTTACACCATTTTTAGGGAAGTGACATGTGCATAAGATAATATTAAAACTCCAAGAATTATTTTTTCTTTCGGTTTTTCTTTACTACTCAAAATTTATGTGATTTTCCTTTATCACTTATGAAACATAAATTTTTATATGCACATTGGGCCATGTTCAATGAACATATATCCATTAAAAATTAAAAATTAAAAACAAATTAGATCACTAAGTAAAGAGTATTTTGAAATTTATAACCTAAGATACATAGAACCTACTAATGATTAATAAAATAATCCACCTATTATCATTCAACACAACATTGAAGGGGCCTTGATGAGTTCTATTCAACTACATCAAATTTAAAAAAGCCCATCCTATATTATTATTACCTATATAGCATGATGATTTGATTTTAAATGTTCAACCATATCACTAGTATAATCATTTAATGGTTTTTTCAATAAATACTCTTTATCATTCATTAGATACATTTAAAACAATGTTCCCAAAATACCACTCTAGCGGATCACTATAGATGTTATTAAGATGATAGTGCTTCTCTTCTATATTAAGGGGAAAAAAGATATTCTATTTGAGTCTAGGTGAAAACATTTTTGAATCATGGTAACCAGTCTAAAATTCATTTTTCAAAATACCTTAATCATGATGTAAAAAAGACATTAGAAATTAAATCACTATATTTTTTCAATAGGATAGAGAAGACATTAATGAGGCATAAGAAAGACATAGTGACCTTCTTAGGAAGTTTAGTCTCTATCGTCGCTCCTTCCATGTACCCATGGATATCTTCTATGGATGGTTTTCTTCTTTGGGATAGAAAATATTTTACCATTCAGCTAGTGAAAACTATAGTAGAAAATATAATAAGGATTTGAGACAGATTATCAATATCCATTCATTTAACTCTCAACATTATAATTTTAGGGGAATAAGAGTTATTATGGGAGAAAAAAAAGACTAGTTTTGGGTTGGAAATAAAATCCCAAATTTTTAAGTATAATATCCAACTTCAATCCCATATGAACAAAACTATTATTTAATGAATTAAAAAAGTGGGCCAGTAAAATAATAGTAAAACTCTTAGAGAAAAATTTATACAGTGTGGTGTGATTGGGAACCCTGATAAATTATAGTTTTTTGACATAATCAAGGAACAATTAATGGTATTTGATGTTCGTAAAACTTTTATGGAAGAACTAGTTAAAATATTTGAAAGAATTTAAAAAAAATAAAAAACTAAAATTTAAAATTTAAAATTCTATGACGACACTAAAAATTCTATGATTAATTGATAAGTGATAATTCATTATTATATGAATTAAAATTTTGGATCATATTATATATTCTTATATCTTCATTGAAAGAAGTGAAATATGGGATTTTTCTTAACATTAAGAGGTTGTAAAACCCTTATAAACAATATTGTATTATATAGTATGGTGTTTAGATAACCCTACAATTGGATCCAATATATGCCTTCCTTCATTAGGAAATAAATCAAAGAGTTTTTAAGGTGTTTCATGATTATTTATTGAAAACATGTTCATGGTTATGTTATAGAATAAATGGATTTGGGTGAATATGAAATTGAAAAAATGTTTAATGTGGAAGATTAATCAATGGAGCGAATGGTGTTGATCATTCGGTAACTATTTTTCATTGATAGAAATTTTTTATAATGTAAGTGCATCAAACTATATTCGAATGAGGGTTTTTCTTGATGAATCTTCTATGAAGATGTAGGATATATGTTTCAGAATTATGTTAATCCCAAAAAACCAGTGCAACACTGGTTGTGATGCTAGGATTACCTCACACCGTAACCAAATATACAATGTCATATAAGTGTTATTCATTCCTTAATAATGATTCTATTATAATTTAGGTGCTTCACTAGTTAAGGAGGTGAATTTAAACCATTAAACATTACATAGGGCCACACTATAATGGGTTTGTGTATTTTAGGGATCGAATCAGAAATTTAAAATGAGATATCTTCAATATCAATCATATCTGCATGTCATGCCACCAAATCCATTACAACGTGGTGAAGGTTGAATTGTTTATAAATATAAAGAGTTTCACCACAATAAAGTTTTTATGAGAATTGATTAAAAACTCTCACCATATATTCTAGGGATAAATCTACGTAGATTTTCATAGTATATTCTTTGAATAAAATGACTTCACATGTGCACTAAATTCTAGAGACAGTTAAGGCTGGAAAGTGGAGACTCATTAACTCATTAAATATTTAATTTCTATTCAATACTCATATTTCATTTAATTTTTTTTTCATTAACCCTTATACATATTTATAATATGAAAAAAATGTAAATAATTGGATTATATTAATTGTTAACCAAGGATTGGCCCATTCTAAAAAATATTGAGTAAAATGATTAAAATACCTTATTTTATATGGGTTGTTTCTTGAACTATATTTCAATATCAAATAATTATTTTGAGATACAATCATAGATACTAGTGAAGGGAAACATATTTATGTGTTTGTGTTTTTGTGTCCACTGATTCACCCCCACCCCTCAATGGCAGTATCCTCTAACATGGGTCTCACACGTGGTAGCAAAGAATTATTGATCCATATATAATTATTTCACGATGGATCTACGTTTTTAACTTATTTCTACCATAATTTTATTGATGTGATCAATCAGGGCTATAGTTAACATAAACAATAATTTAGTTTGTATTTTCTATGTAAAGGGACTCCATCTATAGATGTATGGGATTATTCTATTAATCATATATGTTAGAATATATATTTTTTTATATAGAAAATAATGGTTTAATTCTTATCAAATATAAGAAAACCAATAAGTTTAATGATAAGAATAATGATAATGATGACGAGAAAAATCATTAATATTATCTGTCTCAAATATGGAGTTGACAAGAGTTTTGGTCTTGAAAACATCAAATAAAATTTATAGGAAACAACATGATATCCCTAAGTGGTAAAAATACAGAATGGATCTAAGTAGTAAACATATCAGCATCAATTTGAGGAAATTATATTTAAAGAAGATGAATTAGTGGATGAGTTATTTATTCAGATAAAAAATGTATGCTACGTTGAAATATATAGAGTTGTTTTTTAGTATTATACTACGGTAATTAATGTAATTAAAATTCATCATGTTAAATATAATTTTAATATTTATAAACCTGTCGATAATTACTTTCCAGAGTGAAAAAATTAAAAACTCATCAATGTCTTGATAGTCTATTTGATGAGGAGAGGTGAATCCTTAAATAGAAAAGCTAAATATGAGGAGAACACTTCCAATGATTCCGAAGTATCAAACATGTTGAATAATTGAAAAAACATGATCAATAAAATAATATCAAGGATAATTCTTTTGGATTTTGGGAATTTATTTCATTATTATTAAAATAAATGGAATATGAAAATGTTAACTACAATGGTAAACTATGTTATTAAATGTTTCAATTGTGGAATGATTTTACACTTTTCAAATTACATTTATGAAAGAAACATATCTTATGAGGAGGGTCATTAATATGAAAGGTCACCAAGAAGAAAAAATATTTCAAGTGGTCATAATGGAGGAAATACCATTTTGGATTATGGAAATGACACCATATCAAGAAAAAATAACATTATATGAAAAAATTATGCCACATATTTTTATGAGGAAAGTGAAATAGAAAATGAGTACTTAAAAGGATATAGAAAAGTTGATTCATGGAAAAAACAATTCTACTAAATGATTATTTAAGAATAAGAAAAAGGAATTATTGAAAATGGATGTAGTGATGATGATACAACAAATGAATTCTAACTAAATATTGATATTTTGAAATTAATTAAGGATATGAAAAAGTTTTTATATAAATAAGGCATTAGAAGAATAAGAATTACTCATTAAAATAATTTAATATTTAATCAATAGACAAGGACATTACTATGTTCAATGTAATATTTAAATGAATAATCATAGATCATCACAAAATAATTAAATTTAGGGATATGAATATTGATATTACCATATAAAATGTCTTTACTAATAAGGGGGATTTGAATAATCTTGTGGAAAGAAAGGATGAATTTAAAATTTTGTTGAGAAAAGGCCTTGTTATGAAGTCTAAATATTATACAAAGGATGTTAGTTAATTTCCATTGAAAGTATATTAAATTATTGATTTTGTAATGAAAATTATAGATTATCTTATTATACTCCGAAACAATACTTTAAACACCCAATATTACAAACAATATGGTGTTAGTGGAGAAAAAGAGAATTTTTTATGAATACACCATAGAAGCTGAACACACCCATTACTATAATGAATGATAGTGTTGAAAATTACATGTGAAGTGAGGTGTGAAATAATAATATTAGTGAGTCTAAATCCAAAGGTAATGCTATGGAGAAGGATAGATCTTCTAAGAATGATATTGCTGAGAAAAAATGAGTGGATATTTAATTGGAAGGAAAATCATTGTGAATATTTTCAAAATATATTTACTACCCCATCATATATAACTTTGATAGAAGATTCTATATTTATAGAGTCTACATGAAAAAATATTATATATATTTTATAATTTATCACTCCTTGAATCAATAATATGACATGAATTGGTGGGTCACACTGATGTTTGTAGTTTCTATTTCAAACAATATCTAACTGTGTAGGTTTATTTGCATTCAAAATATGACTCACCTATGGTAACTTGTCGGATAAGTGATAAACCAATACACACCACAAAAAAATATTTATTTATAAAAATAAATAAGCTTATGGATAAGTCCAAATCTATTAAGAGTAAGTGTAATAAACACTAAATGATATTGTTTAAAGATATTTATAATGATAGAAAAAGATAGAAGCATTGGATAGATGATAGTGGTATCCATCACAAATGTTTCGAAACAAAAATATTTTGAAATAAATTAAATAGTTTGATAGAGGAGTTATTAAATTCTATAATGATGGATTATTAAATATGAAATGAGTTTGACTAACTGTGATTAGTAATAAAAATTCCAGTAATATACTCTCGGTTGTTCAGTTGAGGAACAATCTCTTATGTGTATCTTATCTTTTCAACAATTCAAATGAGGTCATATTTTAAAATAATGGTTTCCTAATTATGATAATGAAGTAAGGAATAATAACCATAAAGGGATAGTGAATAATCAACAATCCATGTCATATTTATAATGATCAATAGTTCTGTACAATAAGTATAATAGAAGAAAACTGAATTTGGCTTCATGGACATAGACTTTTGGGTTAAAATAATATAGATAATCTTTTCAACCTTGAAGCTATGACAAATTTACAAAATATGAATTCTAAAGGACTTAATATATGTGACATATGTCCCATAGGTAAAATAGGGAAGAAGAGTTAGAAGGTAGTATATATAAAAACATTACAACATCTTGAGTTGGTATAATTGGATGTGTGTACTCCAATGTGTTTGAATTTAACCAATGGATATACTGAATTCCAAAGGATTTTGAATATTTAACTAATTTGACATAATTTTATTTTATATTGATTAAATCACATGTTCTTAAGATGATTAAGTACGTTATAGGTGTGATGAAAATCAAATAGGATGTGCTATTAGGAAATCTCGGTTTGATTAGGGATCCATAAATATGAATTGAGGATTTGAGGCATATCATGAGATGTTTAGTTATATTCCTGAATATATTTTTCTCTATTTTCCATATTATAATAGAGTTTCTAATCAAAATAAAGAATTTTTAGTTGATATGTGAAGAATAAATTTATCTAATTATAGTTCTTAAAGAATATTTTCATGGGAATCCATTATAATGTATGTCTATAATATCAATTATTGGTTACCCTAACTAGATTTTTTCATTAGGGCCTATGATATTTGGTTTTGAATAAATCAAAACATTCAGAGTATATAGGCATTAGTTAGTGCATAATAAATCAAGATTAAAGGTAACCATGTGTGCTAGTTCGGTGAGAGAAAAGATGAATGTATATTTTTTTGACACACACAAAAAAAAAATATTACTATTATTATAATACCAATCTATGAAATATTATAGATATAATTGATATTATTTTCATATAAATCCTTCCAATCATAATTTTATACTAATGATGATATTGAAGAATCTATTGGAGATGACATAAGATACCATGAGAGTGGTTTAGTTACACAACATGATTTTCATAATCACTCCTGGTGGTTCTTAAATATTCAATAATGGGGAATTCTTTAGGTATCACTACAAAAAAATGACTTCTTGCGACTGATCAATTGCGACGGGCCTACACCTCGTCGCAAATACCTCTGGCGCGCCATGCATGCATTAGCACAGGAAGAGTATTTGCAACGTGAACTAAACCCCCATCACAAATACTTTTCCCAGGTTTCTGTTATTTGAGACGGGGGAAGATTTCCATCGAAAATAATATGTTGACCAAATATTATTTGCGATGGGCCATCGCAAAGAATTTGTCGCTATGATAGTATTTATGACGGGTCTCGTCACAAATACTATCCTTTACTGCCACCTCAATTAATAATAGGTGAACTATTTTCGATGGGTCACGTCGCAAAAAATAATATTTTCAATGGCCTATCACAAATAATGTGTTTGCAGGATAGTATTTATAACACGCCGGTCGCAAATCCTATTTTTTACCACCGCCTTAATTAATAAACAACTAACTATTTGCGGCGTGTCCCATCGCAAGTAATATAACGTATATATACCTGATCCAATTTTTTCCCATTTCATAATTCTCTCAAGTCCTCTCCCCTTCCATCCTATCATATTTCTCTGTTCATTTTTTTCAAACTTTTCAATTTTATAGCAGACCAATTTTCAGGACTTGCATCCAATGAATGATTTAGTTTTAAGGTATTTATTTGTTGCTTTCATTTTTTAGTGAATTCATTTTAATTTATATTAGTAATAATTATTATTAATTAGCTGTAATTAAATTACATTAGAATTAAATATTCTTATTTTTCCTTAATTATTTGTACCAATACATGGTTTCATTAAGATTTAATGTTTTTATTTAAAAGTGAATAGTATTAATTTATAATAATTCTGTTCAATTATCATTAATTAATAATAATTATGTGTAATTTGTATTAATTATTATTAATTAGTAATAATTAGTATTAGTTAGTATAAATTAGTATAAATCAGTATAAACTATTATAAATTAGTATAAATGAGTATTAATTATTATTATTCAGTATTATTTAGTATCAATTAGCAATAATTAGTAATAAATAGTAATAAATTTTAATAATTAACGGTAATTAGTGGTAATTACCACCAATTAATTATAATTAGTAATAAATAGTTTATGTAGTAATAATTAGGAATAAATAGTGGTAATTAGTAATAATTAGTAATAAATAGAAATAAATAGTAATAAATAATAATAAATAGTAATAAATAGTAATAATTAGTAATAATTAGTAATATATAGTAATATATTGTAATAAATAGTAATAATTAGAAATAATTAGTACTAATTAGCAATAAATAGTAATAATTAGTAATAATTAGTAATAATTATTAATAAATATTAATAAATAGTAATAAATAGTAATAATTAGTAATAATTAGTAAAAAATAGTAATAATTGTAATAATTAGCGGTAATTGGTAAAAATTACTAATCATTAGTAATAATTAGTAATAATTAGTAATAATTGGTAATAATTAGTAATAATTAGTGATAAATAGTAACAAATAGTAATAATTAGTAATAAATAGCTGTAATTAGTAATAAATTACGATGATTAGTAATAAATAACGATAATTAGTTATAATGAATAATAAAGAGTAATAAATAGCGATAATTAGTAATAAGAAGTGGTAATTATGAATAATTAGCGGTAATTAGTAATAATTTGTGATAATTAGTGATAATTAGTGATAATTAGCATTAATTAGTAATAATTGGTGGTAATGAGCAATAATTAGCAGTAATTAGTGATAATTAGTAGTCATTAGCGATGATTTAATGTAATTAGCCGTAAATAGAGGTAATTGGTGTTAAGTTGTGGTAATTACCTATAAATTGTCGTAATTTGTAAAAAATTGTAAAAAATTGTGAAAATTAGTAATAAATTATGTTAATTTGAAATAAATAGTAATAATTAGTAATAATTCTTAATAAATAGTAAAAAAGAAATAATTTGTAAAAAATAGTAATAAATCATAAAAAATAGTAATAATTAATATAATTGTAAAAATTAGTAAAAATTAATATAAATGGAATCAAATAGTAATAAATAGTAATAAATAGAAAAAAATAGTAATAATGAGTGGTATTTAGCGGTAATTACCGCTAATTAAAAAAATTAGTAATAAATCATAATAAATTGTAATAAATTGTAATGAATTCCAATAAATAGTAATAAATTGTAATAAATAGTAATAAATTGTTGTAATTAGTAATAAATTGTAATAATTAGTAATAAATTGTAATAATTAGTTATAAATAGTGATAAATTGAAAAAATTAGTAAGAAATAGTAAGAAATAGAAATAAATAGTAATAATTAGTAATAATTAGTAATAATTAGTAATAAATAGTATTAAATAGTAATAATTAGTAATAAATAGATATAATTAGTATTAATTAGTAATAATTAGTAATAATTTGTAATGAATAGTAATAATTATTAATAATTATTAATAAATACTAATAAATAGTAATAGTTATTAATAATTAGTAATAAATAGTATTAAATTCTAATAATTTGGAATAAATAATAACAAATAGTAAAAAAAATTAATAAATATTAATATAGTAATAAATAGTTATAAATAGTTATAAATAGAAATAAATTGTAATAATTAGCGATAATTAGTGGTAATTAGTGGTAATTAGAAGTAATTAGCTGTAATTAGCGTTAATTACTACTAATTAAGAATAATATGTAATAAATAGTAATAAATTTTAATAAATAGTAGTAAAAAGTAATAAATTGTAATTAATAGTAATTAATTAGGATAATTAGTAATAAATTGCAATAATTTGTAATAAGTTTTAGAAAATTATAATAATTAGGAATAAATCATAATAATTAGTAAAAATATTTAATAAATTGTAATTATTAGTAATAAATACTAAAAAATGGTTATAATTAGTTATAATTAGTATAAAATAGTAATAATTAGTAATAATTATTTATAATTAGTAATAAATATTAAAAAATAGTAACAACTAGTAATAAATAGTAATAATTAGTAAGAAATTGTAATAAATAACAATAATTAGTAATAAATTCTAATAAAAAGTAATAAAAAGTAATAATATGTAAAAATAGTAAGAAATATAAATAAATAGTAATAATTAATAGAAAATAGTAAAATTAGTAATAAAATGTAATAATTAGCTGTACTTACCGCTAATTACAACTAATTAATAATAATTAGTAAAAAATTGTAATAATTTGTAATATTTTGTAATATTTTGAAACAAATTGAAATAATTAGTAATAAATAGTAATAAATTTTAAAAAATGGTAATAAATAGTAATAAATAGTAATAAATAGTAATAAATAGTAATAAATAGTAATAAATAGTAATAAATAGTAATATATAGTAATAGATAGTAATAAATAGTAATAAATAGTAATAAATAGTATTAAATATTAATAATTAGTACTAAACAATGATAAATAGTAATAATTAGTAATAATTAGTAATAAATAGTAATTAATATTAATAAATAGTAATAATTAGAGGTTATTTGTAATAATTATAATTAATAACTATTAATTAGCAATAACTAATAATAATTTGAAAGACTTAAGAATAATTAATCAAAAAAATTCTTTTTTTGGATTGTGTTTTTATTATATCAAATTAACCATAACAAATTAATTATTTTATATTTTTTAGAGAAATAAGAAATAGGCTTGTCGAAAAAAGTAATTATTAGATTATCACGCTTGGATAATTCATTATAGAAATCCAAACAGTTCTTGTATAAATCTTCTATATATTGAGGGTGTTGAATCTTTCTTAACATTTTCTTCATTAAAACCAATTTTTTCAGAAGGGATAATTATGTGTCCATGTATGAAATGTGATCTGAGGACATTTGGAACATTTGAAAATGTTGGGGGGTAGTATATTGTGTTTTGGTTTCGGAAAAGATTATGTTTTTTGGAATCAACATGATGAATTAAATTCTAGAGAAGATACGAATAATTTGGTTCAGATCCGTCATAGTTTCAAAATTTATTACATGATGTGGTAGGTTTGTCTTTTCAACAAACAGATACTTGGGATAATATTGATTTAACACTTGAGTTGGAACCATATCAATTTTATGAGTTATTGAGGTCCACTAAAGATGTCTTATGTCCTGCTTGCAAGATGAACAAATTTGAAGTTATTGCAAAATTTAGGGCTATTAAATTTGATAATGGAATGTCCAATAGAAATGTGGGGAAAAATCACTCAAGGTTTCCTCTTAGTGTTTTTGGGTATGATTGAGTTTATTCACCAAGCTAGATAACAACAAATAAGTATGGATGGTGTTTTCTGATGTAGGTGTTTAAGGTGGCGCAGTTTCCCAGTGTTTCCAATTTTTTTCCTTAAAATCAAGAGTTTGTTTTTGGAAAAGGAAGGATTTGTGTGTAGGAGTATATCGTTAGAATATTGTAAAGGAAATATTTCAGACCACATAGGATGTACCTAAAATGGTGATGGAAAATCCTCAAATATAGGATTTCCACATAGCAATGCAATACAGAAAGTGATGTGTGGTATGTGGGCCACATAGGGAAAATAGTTCACAAGGAGGCATGTTATTCACAGGGGGAAATGGGTTGGGGAAGGCTTGTAGTACTTTGGATGAATAATCCTTTATGGAAATGAGGCGGTGATTTTTGGAGATGCAAATGGTTTCATTCATAGAATTGATCGACCTCCATGAAGGAAGAGTGGTAGTATGCGAACTGCATAGTAAAAGACATCTCATTAGAGAAGCAACCCATGGTGAAGGCTCTCCACATCAAATTTTTGAGTGAAACAGAATAGTGATATTTTTAGAGCTATTTTCATATATTAGGAGTGTTAATAACATCATTAATAAGAGTTATTTTTATTAGAAAACATATTTTCTCTGGAAATAATTTGGCTAAGTTTGAAAGTGTTCATGAGGGGAAATTTCTTGAAGGAGAAGAGGTTCGTGAGGAGGATTCCTACAAGGAAGGATTAGTTTTTGGGAATAATACATAAAAGGATTTTATGGGGCTTTGCAACTCAAAAAATGAAAGTGGTCAACGGATGAAAAGTTAGTACAAAAAAAACTACCAGTCCACAGAAGGTGTGATGGTTCACAAAAGTAGAGACATTCCACACAGGAGAAATGGTCCATGGACTCAAAGGAATTCTGCAATGGAGAGGTGGTTCGTGATGCACATGAACTATGTAGTGTAGCGTAGTTCATGTAGGAAGTTAGATTGTTAGCATAGAATTAAAGGAAGCTTGAAAAGGTACTAAAATAGTTCGCAAAAGCAATTTCTGCTAACTAATAGTACACAAAAAAGAGGATTTCACCTACTGGTGAAAATAGGACATCAGAAAAGCATTTATATATAGTTGGGGATGCATAATTTCATACAAATTAATGAACCTATAATTCTATAAACTATGAGTGGATGCCTTCCAAGAGCAGTGAGCAAAGTAAGAGGAATACAATGATTCTTTGCACTACTAGTGAGCTAGAGAAAGAGACATATTGAGTGACCCATCTGAATGTAGTGAGTAAAACCTAAATATTGTAAATATATTGAGCCTAAGTATCGAAGTGTTCAAGACTAAGCATCATTATTGGATGTTAACCTTAGTGAATTTGGTAGAATTGGTACATTGCCTTTGTATGCTCCTTTGATGTATCTCAGTGAGGGTGAACCAAGTAAAATTTCATTTGTCTTTGTGATTTCTTTATTTATTTACTTTCATTTCATTATCATTAGATAAAATTGGAAAGTATAGGATCAACATTAACATTAAAGATCATAAGATGTTACCCTTTAATAAAGAGTTTAAGATCCAGTGGGGTAGGATGAAGTTTGAAAAGAATATCGATACCCTGATTCACCCCACCTCTCAGGGTATCTAGGCTCTTTTTGGACCTAAGAAAATATTTTGATCAGATTTTATATTTGGTAAAAACACTACTACTTGAATTAAATCTGTTCCCTAAAACTTTCTATGAGATAAAGAGGATAGTTTGTGATCTGGGTCTTGGTTATCATAAGATTCATGCATGTTCAATTGATTGCATCTTATATTATGATGAAAATGAGTCATTGTATTGTTTTAATACATGTGGATAATCTAGGGATGAAGAGGATCAACAAGGGAAGTATAGATTGATTCCAATAAAATAGTTAGGATATTTCCCACTTACATCGAGATTGCATCATTTATTTATGTCTCAGAACACAACGTCATTGATGTTATTACACAAAATCAATATTTAAACCAGTAAAAGCTTAAATCATACCTATGATGGTTATTCATGGAAATATATTGACCATATACATCAGTCTTATTCTTGAGATGCCTGAAATGTGTGATCAAGTCTTTCAACTAATGGTTTCTATCCATTTGGTTCTTATGGTTGTAAATATTCTCGATGACCTATCTTTATAAATTCATACAATTTACCTCCTCAGATATTGATGAAGGATCCATATGTATTTTTGCCCTTATTAATTATAGGACATCGGAAAATGAATATTAATGTTAATTTCAATCCATTGATTGATGAGGTAAATTTATTATGTAGTAATTGTGTGAGTATATATGATGTTTCCATGAAACAAAATTTCCCACTAAAGGCTTCATTGATGGGAACAGTTAGTGATTTCCCAGCATATGGCATGTTATCTAGCTAGATTACACATGGTCCAAAATCCTGTCTATACTATATGAGATACAAAAATTCATTTATGATCATCATTAAAAAAACATTGTTTTTTATATTTTCATTGCATATTTCTTCCACAGAACATCCTTTTAGAAGGAAAAAAATATCATTTCAGAAAATTCACAATCTAAAGAGATGGACCTCCCACAATGATCTCAGGCATGGAGTTAAAATCATTTGCTTCTCTATTACCTCCCATTACATTTGGATAAACTATAAACAAAAAAAAATTATGGCTTTGGGAAAGAATACAATTGGGTAAAATAAATAATTTTTTGGTATATGCCATATTGGTTTGATTTTTTGGTCAATCACATGTTGGATTTCATGAATATTGAGAATAAATATTTTTCTAATATATTTTATATATTTTTACATACACAAGATAAGACCCAAGATAATGTAAAGGCATGATTATATCTTACCCAAATTTGTAGGAGACCAAAACTTGAACTGTTTGAAAATTTCAGATCATTGAATTTAACGAATCCAAAAGTAGATTATACAGTTTACATAGAAAATATAATATTGTTTTGTTAGTGGATTTTAGATTTTAGATTTATAGATTCTTATGTTTCCAATTTGGCCAAATGTGTTAGAAATGGTCATATTACTGAATTAACAAGTCATGATTGTATTGTTATAATGTAAAGTCTTATACTGATTGGATTAAATGTATTTTCAAATTATATGACTTGGGATGCACTAACAGATATATAATATTTTTTCCAAGACATTTGTGTGGTGACAACAGACTATGATGAACAATATAGATTACAAGAAGGAGTTGTTTAAATTTTATATACACTATAAAAAAAATATTCCCACCATCTTTCTTTGACTCAATAGAACATTTATATTATATTTTCTCTATGAAGAAAATTGTAGATGTATGGTACAATTATAATGGATTTACCCTTTCGAGAGATCCATACATAAATTGGAGAAAAAAGTACGTAACAAAGCATCAGTTAAAAGATCAATTGTAGAAGCTTATGTACAGAAGGATATTTATTTTTTCTAATCAAATTATTTTAAATATCCCTCAAAACATAACCGAATGGGTTGTAATGAGGGAAATGTTGATGATAAAATGAAAAATAAATTTTTAGTTTTAAATCATCCCGAACATGGATTTGGTGGAATTCATGAATGATGAATACCAGATGATGAACATTACAGATATCATATATATATTCTGCTCAACTATGAAGAAATGAAACCATTTTTACAATGAGTGCTCCTATATCTATTTAAATAATATTTTTTAGAATAAATTATTATAATTTTATTTTTATAATATATGATAATCATATCAAGAAATAGCTTCCACAAATTTCAGTAGCTTCTTTTGAAGAACTTCAAAAAATAATCTTCCCTACAAGTTTAAAAATATGGTAACATAAATTATTTATGGTTTAACATATTAAATCAATTTATTAATTTTTATATTGATAATTATTTTAAAAATTATCAGGTATCTCAAAATAATGATAAAATTGATAATCAGTTGTCTGTATTGAGTATCCCACCATACAAAATGGTTAAGTCTTATAATGCGCATGTGGTGAATGGTTTTTGATTTCATACACATGTATATGGGGAATAAAAAATAATGAATAGTGGTGTTTTTTAGAGGATATCACCATAGAGAAATTGAATTTAACTTTTATGGCATGCTAAAAGAAATAATTGAACTGTGTTATCTGGGTCATAAATACATAATGATGATTAAATGTCAGTGGGTGGATAATGAGAGAAGATTTTGTGTTCATCTGATCCATGAAATATTTGATATTAAATATAAAATATTTCTTATATTAAATGAATTTTTTATAGCTAATTAGGAACATCAAATTTATTATGCATATTATTGTGCTACTTAAATAGAGTTAATTGATTGGTAGAGCATAATAAAAATGAAATCCCAAGAAAATCAGTTTATTCAATGTGAATGTGGTTCCACTAAATTGCAAGGAATTGAAATTTTTCAAGAGACTACTCCAAATCCATATTTTCAAGGAAGACACATAAATATCTTTTATGACACCACAAAGTTAAGGGTCTATGGTGATGATGATATTATTGATGTAATAAATGAATTTGAAATGACAAGAGATTATGAAACTGAAACTCCTTTGGTAATTGATGATACTAAGGAGGAATATGAAGATATTGACACTGTTATATATGAAGATAAGGATGAGGATGAAGATTGACACAATTAAATTTTGGTTATAATCATATAATATATATATATATATATATATCTATATGTAATAGTTTTTTTAACTATTTTCTAACAACATTCATTAACTATTAACTAATAATTTTCATTTCATGTTTCAGATGGACTCAGATATGTTTCATGAATTGAAGGGGGGTGATCTACCTGGTGAAGAGCATGATGTTGGATCATCTAACCCTCAAACTACTGGTAGTTCAATGATGACTCATAGGGGTCATGGTCTAGTGAGAATGATGATTCCTGACCTTATCCCCAAGTGACGTCCACATCTTTCCTTCGATCTATGCATAAAGATATATGTTTAGTTGTGTATCTTAGTTAGTTTCCATTAATTAACATTAATTTATTTATATAAATATTGTTCAATTATTTGTTCCCTTTCTTTAAAATTGCTCACATATAGCTATTGGGTAGGGGAGTGCTATATTGCAGAATTATTTTTTGGAGCATGGGTAACATGGGATCAAATTCCTATTGATGATCATCATTTCATGTTTGATCATTGGCAGGTATGTAAATAAATTATATTTATTTTGAAATTATTTAATTAATAACTAGATATTATTAATTATTGGTAGTTTTTATGGTATTACATTGATGATATCATGAATGACGCTATTTGGGAGGCATGGTAGAGTTGTATGCATGACTATTGTAGTCATTGTTTGCACAATTTGAGGAGTATGTCAATGAGGAAAGTGATAATCATAGAGTTTGATCAGTTTTCTTGTTCCCACCGACAAAATTACATTTCATATCATATTTGGGATGGATTATGTTCACACTATATGGGTGGTAATTTTTAGAGAACATCATCTGTATGTCAATAATACTAGGGGAGACAGAAGGTGACACAATGAGCTGGTAGTTATACATTTAGTACACATATGGAACATATAGTAAATACATTTTTTAAATAATTTATATAACTTTAAATGTAAAAAAATTATTTTATATTCTTATAGGTATTCAAACATCATGATATTATACAGTTCGATGTTTATAGGCGTATATAAGGAGATCCTGTCACCGTAGAGATTAGAGGTGATCACCAACATCAGGTTGTGGTCAGTATAATTTCTTTTTGATTTTTAAAATTAACTCCAAATAAAATCTTAACTACTATAATTTTAAATTTTAATTAAAGAATTCATATGACGCTCCAAAGTCTTAGACACATACTGACAGTCAGACCAAGATGGAGGATCATACCAGTGAAATAAGATTTGATGTGGTGGTATAGATGTAGGAGACCCAATATTCCTTCATGAAAGGCCAATTTGGGTGTATCGACTCTTGATTGATGCCTGAGAATTATTACGGTACTATTGTGATGTCATCATGCAGCTCTAGAGGAGGTTATGGAGAGTCGTTATCATTTGATTCACAGTATCAGGAGTAGCTGTGAGCTCATTGTGAGCTTATATAGAGTATGCACATAGAGCCAGAAGAGATCTATTAACATCAACAATAGTAGAAGGAAAATATGCGTTTATGGCAGCAGCAGTAGTAAAATCATATGATAGAGTACATGCGACATCTGAATCATGGTTTAGGGATAGAGTTCCCTCCTACATCTCCCACAACTCCCCCAAATGACCCACCCCTTAGTGGCTTATTTTTTTATGATAAAAATTTGAATGTAAAACATTTTTGCAATATTTTTATTATTCTATATATTTATATTTCTATATAATGCAGTTTTTATATTATTGTGAATATTGTTTTTTATTATTATATTATTTATTTATTTTATTATTATATTATATTATTTATTATATTATTATTTGTTTTTATATTATTGTGAATCTTTTGTTTTCTAAAATTTAATTATTTTAATTATATTTTTACTAATTTTATTAGTTTTTATTATTTTAGTATTATTATTACTATTATTATTTTATTGATATTATTATTCCATATATTATTTTTTATTATTTTTAAGTTTTATTATTATTATTATAATTATTTTATTATTTTTATTCAATTTATTTATTTATTTATTATTAATATTATTAATATTATTATTAATATTATTATTTTATTATTTTATGAAATTTTATTAATATTAATGTTTTTTATTTTTTATTTTTCATTTTTTTAGTTTTTTGGGATGGGCCGTCACAAAAAAGTTATTTGTGATGGGGTCATTGACAAAGGGGCTTTTAAAAAACCTGGATTAACTATTTGCAAAAGGATGGATTCCCAGTGCAAACATCCTTATTTGAAAAGGACTGTTGCTAAACAATGTATTTGGGACACCATTTTCGGTGACAAGGAAACTACGATGGGACCCCATCACAAATGACCTTTTGCAATATGATCCCATAAAAAGTGGTTTAATTTCAAGTTCAGTGAGAGAGAAGATGAATGCATAATTCTTTGACACACAACAACCAAAATATATTACTATTATTTTAATAATAGTCTATAAAATATTATAGATATAATTGATGTTATTTTTATATAATTTATTCCAATGATAATTTTATTCTGATGATGATATTAAAGAATCTCTTGAAGATGATGCAAAATACCATGAGAGTGGTTTGGTTATATAAAAAGATTTTCTAAACACTCTTGATGGTTCAAAAATATTCAATAATGGGGAAATCTTAAGGAATGGTGTAACTAATTCATACAAACATAGGTATCCTGTGGATAATTAAAACATTATTCGATATTGAAAAATGGAGTTAAAACCAATAGGAGTTTGATTAATTTTAATGACATGAGATTTCTTTCACAAATTAAACTAATAGGTGTTCAAGTATCATTAAAATATATTAATTGTATTACAGAAATGGATAGACAATTGGGAAAAATTGAAAATAACGTGACTTCTGAATTTTTGTTATATCCTAAATATATGAATATGATCGGAAAAAATGTGAATTTTCATGATTAAGGAAAGTAATAATGGCACAATTGCAGAGAATAAGTCCTTTGTTTTTTAAAAGAGAAATATTCAAATTGAGGGGATTGATTTTGATGTGATATTTTTTCTATCTTGGTATATTACAATATCTCAATCCAATACAATAATATTTATGTTGAATTCAATATATGATGATATGAGGGTGGGTTTTTCATACCTAATAGTGATTTGTTATGAAAAGTAATGTGTGCTAAGTCTGTAATGAATTTGGGGAAAAATTAAAATTCAATAATTACAAAAAAATCTAATTATTCAAAAATAAGGTAGAACACAATGATATTTTATTGGAATATTTTTTTAACCAGGGTGCCAGTAATAGATATTTGGATAAACCCAATACAACAAATACTCTCCAATACTTGAGAATATTTTTGGGAGTGAATTCTCTCATGTAATCTCTATATGTTTTATAATATATTTTTCCTTGTTAGTTAATTTGTATTAGATAAAAAATGAGGAGAATATATATATGAAATGATATTTAAATAGATGGAGATAATTTATATCATTTTATAGGTGTAGATTAAGGGGGAGAAAATAAGTGATTTTTTCCTTATATGAGGAGTTATGAGGAGTCAATATATATTTTTTAGAGATGATATCATGGGTTAATTTTCTTATAGAAAAGAATAATAAATTGGGTGATTGTTGATTCCTTTTGATCAAAATTTAAAAAGGGTGTGTGATATTTTGTTTAATTTAAATTAAGACATTTACAATATTTTATTAGTATTTACATAGAGGGTTTGGTGAACTCTCAAAAACATAGTTCTATCTTATGGTTATAAGATGAGCCAAACTTAATATAGAAACAAAATACATCTTTTGACATGACTATTGATTATATATCATTAGGAATCACACCAGGAATTTTATAGGTAAATTTTATTTGGATATTAGTTATATAAACATCATATTTTATAACATATTTAACATTTCTCAACAATTATTCAACACTTTATCCCCTTTTTGACATATCATTTTTTATACTCATTTTCTTAAAAAGGGATATACAAACATAAAAAAGGAAGATCTCGTATATCCAATATGGTGTAAAAATGGAGATATAAATTGACGATTATATGTGATAATAAAATTAATATATGAGTGTGATATCATAATCATTGTATATGAATACAAAATAAAGAAATCATACATAAGGAAACATGAATCGTAAACATGAATATATTACTTTGTGTAAGTTTCAACTATATTAAACAAAAATATAAGAAAAAAAGAGGGAAAATATACTCTTTGTAAAGAGATGAGAGATTTTAAATCATTCATATTGAGAAATAACCCTCACAGCTTCAGCTTCTTGGGTGACCAGTTTACCTAGTATACAAATAAATAAAGTATGATAATGACATAGTGTTGGTAGGATAATTGATTATCCAATGTAAAAGGGATATCATCCTTTCCATTGTCTTCAATTACTTTACTTTCTATACCATTTTTTTACAGTTCCCCTTTATTGATTATTTTGGATAATTATATTGAAACCTCATGGGATCTCATATTTTCAAATTGAAGGTTCTATGGAAGTCACATTACTAACTTTGTGTGAATATCCTCTAAAAGGAATTTCCATGGGTGGGTCTCTAGAAAAAGATCTGAAATTAATGAATATATATTCTGGAATGGATAAGTATAAAAAAATCCATTGACAACCTAAATGATCTAATAACATGACTAACCTTTAGGATACTGGACTTCAATTGTAGTGGGATGATGATCTATATTTGTCTCTTATTTTTAAAAAAAGATAATTGAAGATAGGTTTAAGTAGGAGGAATAAAAGGTAGTATAAAAACATAGATCCCTCTAGTTAAGAGTGGTAGACATGAATAATACATATTTTCATGTATATATCAATGAGAGTAAACACATGGTGAATGTTAATCTTTACATGTAAGATGGATCTATCATTAGTGGTATTAGGAATGTCTAACTTCTTTCTATTTCTTATTTATTTAAATTTTTTACTAGCTTTCTACTAGACTCTGGAACTATTTCACACTCAAAGGACAGAGACCCCTCCTTTCATAACCTAATTATGTGCTCTATTAATGATTCTAATAAACTCATTATCTAATCTATTCCATTATAGGAATAGATTAATAGAGTAGTATGTTAACATAATCTTGAAAGTGATTATGGGGTATGCGGTTTCTTTGGACCATTCTATGTCGCCACATGGGGCATAATTAGAAATGGGGTGGTGTTTACATCATAAGATTATTTTAAAGGATGACACCTTTCTAGGGTAACCTGTTCAAACTTATTGTTTCTCATTATAATGGTACACTATCATAGAGGGAAAAATTGATAATGAGGGTGATTTTGTTTTTATTTAATTAAAAGGGGTTAGGTTTTTTTAAATTGGAGAAATGATTGTATAAATCGCCAGATGAAATGGAGGTTTTGTGATAAACCCAAAAGCGCCAAATCCAAAACAGATTTTGTGGGACAAACCCCAAAAGTTCCTAATCATATGGCCCTTTGGGGTTTTTTATTTCCCACATTTCGATGATCTACCAACCATTTCCAATTATATATATATATTAATAATTATAAATATATAATATATTTATTTATGTATAAAATTATAATTATATATATATTTTTATATTTATATATATATATTCAAAATATTTATAAAAATATTTATAATGTATATGTATATATATTAATATTTAAATAGTAATAAATATATTTATAATTATATATTTATAAATATTTATTTATAAAGATTAATGTATAATTATATTTATTATATATATATATATATCAATATTTATAAATATATATTTATAGTTATATAATTATATATATATATATAATTATGGCAGTTGGGGGCTTGTATGAGTGGTAATGGCTCCTCATAATCTTACATCAATCCCGAGTTAAAATCTGCGTGACATCAAATTTCGATAGGCATGCGGTGATGCAGGAATGATGAAGGCATGTGGTGACACAGTCATGATGCAAGATTGGGAAAGTGGGCAATATAATGTAGGTATGATGTTTCATTGGACCTTTGGGCCAGTT
Organism: Viscum album; assembly: GCA_963277665.1. Taxonomy (NCBI): domain Eukaryota; kingdom Viridiplantae; phylum Streptophyta; class Magnoliopsida; order Santalales; family Viscaceae; genus Viscum; species Viscum album. The sequence continues at coordinate 1,228,732,286 of OY728145.1, read as the reverse complement.
TGTGGGACATTGGGACATGTAATGGGATTCATGAAAACTAGGCCTTTGGGCAATGTACTTAATAAATAAGGCTTGATGGGTTGGTTATCCCTTGGTGGTTGGGGGGGAGGCTATGGCCAACCTTTGCACCCTGTGTGTGTGGAGTGTGTGTGTGTGTTTAAAGTAATTATACCGCCAAGAACCAAATATATATATAAATATAATTATGTATATATTTATAATTATATTTAATTATAATTTTAAATATTTATTTATAATTTATTATATTTTCAAAAATATTATAAATTTATTTAAAAATAAATATATATTTATATCATTATAAATATAGATTTATAATTATATAATTATAAATATAATTATAAATTATTTTATATTTATAAATATATATATACATATATATAACACATTGATGAAAATAGCTCTAGTAGTGATCTCTAATTTTGGAGATTCCAATGGATTCTCGATATTCTAGTGTTTTTGGATACGATGCCTTCTAATCCAGATGCCTTTACAGTGGTTGAAGTGCAATGTGAATCTCCTCCCTGGATACATCAATCATGGAGGGGAGTCTCCTGAAACCCTCAATTATTTTTGATTATTGGTATCCCACCAAAATCGCATAGCCATGTCTTGTCGTTTAGGGTCATTTGTCAGTGGTTAAGTTGGGATGCAATTTGATGATTTTTTTTGGATTTTTCTAATCAGACGATTTTGATCAGAGTGCAGACAGAATCTCAGAAGAAGGATATTTTTGTGGAGATATCAAAGATGACTTTTTTTTCAATGTTGTTGTACGTATCCCCGACCAGAAGATGTTAATGAATGGATCTTATATTGAAACTCCTAGTCATGATCATGGTAACATATCTTTTATTAGATCCAAATTTGATTCAAATCTGATTTCCCAAAAAAAATAAAGGAAAGAAGATACTGCCTTTGTTTAGGAGAGATGAGGTATTTTTGTAGAGATAATGAAAAAATGTAAACACTCCATTATTTTACACCTTCCCCCTCAAAAATAATGATAACATACGAACCCTTACTAATCTTATGAAGCAAATTGTTTTTTTCTAGGGATTTTTTGATTGGAGAATAACATCTACTGGTAGTGGTTTTTTCATATTTTTTCTCATATTATCCATTGAAGTATAAATCTGGGGGATTTGGTTGTTTAAACATGAAACATAGGATAATCAGGATTCATGTTTAGTGTCTTATTTTCAATCCCTTGAATGTGAAAAACTCGGTCACCCAACTTTGGATCAAAAATCAAGGGTTGATTTGGTTCTTCTAGCACCCACAAATCCTATGGGAAGTTTCCTCGGTAGTTGAGGTAGACATTAAAATGGACAAGGAAATGAAGAAAGAAAGGTATGATCATTTTTCTTGTGTGTTAGTGTAGGTGGACCTTATCTCCCCCCTCGTTACAACTGTTGTCCTAATTGTGGACAATTATAGGTTTGATTTGAATATTGATTATCAAAAAAGGCCACATTTCTACACAAAAAGTAACAATGTAGGTAATTTTTATATAAAATGTAGAAGAAGGTAAGTTTTTATCTCTTGTAAAATGAAGGGCCGTACTATGGAAAATTTCCGGGAAAGGGGAATTTTCATCGCTGAGATGACTCTTGAAAATTAGATGGATTCGGAATCAATAAGCTATACAGGAGACTCACATAGAGGTTACTTTGATGAGGTAATTTCTTATTTTTTACTTTCAAATGTTAAATCAGGAAGGAGGTGTCCCAAAAGAACACATATTTAGTGGAGCTAGAAATGAAAGGGTACCTATGCTTAAAATATCTATATACACTAATGATGGTAATCAATTTGCAGCATTATATTGGAATTTGGATGGTGATTGTTCGGTCTCAGATGAGATGTGGTCTTCTGAGTGTGATATTGAATTAGATTCAGTGGAGCATCATAGAGAAGAGTACCTAAATTATGGTTTTTGTAAGGGAAAGCTTTATCTAACAAGGAACTCTCAGGATTAGCTGAAGAATGGTTGAAAACATAATGTAGTGGGGGAAGATATTGTTCTTATGATTTCTAGACAAGATGGATAGGAAGAACCTTATGCTTCTAAATATAAGATTATGGATAAACATAATAAATCAACTCAAGGAATAACTATGCAAGAAGTATGAAACATTACCGATCCTGTAGGCATGGTCCCTATTGACAGCATGGATGTTGGTGTATCTATCTTGGTGTTTGATGCAATCCATTCAAATTTCATCAGTTACACTCTCAGGGATATGTAAAAGATAAATGCTTCAGTTGTAAAGGTCAATATTGCCAATGATTCTCCCCTCATCTAGGTCCAACCATAGGTATGGGATCAATCACATAGCCTGAGTGATATTTTAAATAGGTCTCATATCATTGAGGTTTACTTGATGGAATTTTGTAACACTCATGGAAATATATGAGTGGATTTATCGGAGGGCTCAAGTCTGACTAGAGTGTGGAAGTTTCAGTCTCAAGAGGATCCTGTCCCATCAGATGACATTTTTGACTCTCATGTTGGTGATTAAATGATGTGGAAAACGCCTAAAACATGAAGTAGGTTCTGACAACCAAGAGGTAGGGTCAGTGGTTGATCTCATTCCACAAGATAAAGTTTCATTTTTTGTATTTGATAACTTCTAGGTTGTTTTTCTTTGAGGCTGTGGTCATTCATTATCATCTACGTGTCTTCTCCTTTTTTTATCTTTATTTTCAATAAATTTATGGATCATGGGTTTAGCCCATGGTACACACCATTTTGGATATATATATATATATATATATATAAGAAAATTGAATTTAAAATTATTACGTATCTAAAAGTATATTAAATTTTATAATTATAAATATATTTTAAATGTATATATTAATATATTTTAATAATTATATCATTGTAAATATATTTATATTTATATAATTTTAAATATTGATTTATAGAGTTTTTTTTATAATTATATAATTATAAATATATTAATGAATATATTAATTATTTATATATATATATATATATATGTATTTTAATAATTATATTCATATTTATAAATATATATTTATAATTATATATATACTTATAATTATGAATAAATTTATGATTATATTTATTTATAATTGGAAATGTATATTTATATAAATATATTTATATATAATTTTGAATATTTTTTAAATGTGTATATAAATATATTAGATTTATAATTAAATAAATTATAAAAAAATAATTATAATTTCATACATAGTTACATGAAATGAGAAGGATCTTTCACGTGTCTTGTATCTATTTTATTTAGAATCTATATAGATGTTTGGGTCCACTGTATTTCTCTTTATGGTGTTTTATTTATATCTCATGTTGCATGCATGTGTTGTGTATAATTCAGTTGATTATATGTACGTCCCACTGGTGTTTCTATTTATTTTTTATACAATGGATAAATGTAACTATTATATGTTAATATAGGCTATTGCCTCCCATATTGTGATATATTCCAACTTAATGTTAGGGTTCCCCTTCAACCCTTAAAAGGGGGATTATCAAAAAATGAATAAAAATAGAAGTTTTTTTGGGCCATTTGGAGTTATTCATAAGCCCCTAGTTTATTGGTGGCAGACTTGGGGTGGCCCTCTCAGCTTACCACTTCCCCGATCGAGGCCCTAGTGGGTCAGGTCATGATAGGATATTAATATTGATGAATCTGTGTGTAGTTTATTAGACCTGAAATTATTGTTAGTGTATATCGAGAATCATGTACTATGATGTATTGAAAATACCTATATGGATATATGACCATGGAGAGGTAACATACGTTGTGTGTGTCAGATGTTATATGATATTAATTAAATAATTAAAGAAGGATTTATTCCTTCCATGTTAATTAATATGATATCTTTTTCTCTTTTATTGACATGTAATAGTCTCATTAAATCACCAGCCATGATAGATCATCATAAATTTCATTTTTAGGATTCAATGAAAGATTAATCAAGCATATAGTTTAATGACACAAAGTATCCAACCGATTTAATGAGATATTGAGATAAAGCGACTATATTATACATTAAGAATTTCTATGTGGTTATTGTCATTATGATATCACCTCCTTTATCTATGGGTTCCTTGACAGTTTTCTTGATTTCAATCTTGGAATTTAGGAAAGCCTTCTTAATTCCAGTGAGATAGATGCCAAGAGGATCACCCACTGAGTGTATCCAAAATCTCATTTAAATTCTATTTAGATTTAATATTAGGATTAAATATTATTCTTAGCAAGTGGAATAATAATTATTTATGTTATGTTTATCACATAAATTCAATCAAAAGCTGTTTGAGTTTATCACATATGTAAGTGTAATATTAAATTAATAATATTTAGAACATAATAAATAAATAATATTTATTAATCTCTTCTTTATTATTCAAAGGGTAATAAATAATTGCTTATTTATTAAATAAATATTTATTTAGTAACATTAATTTTAAAATAAGAATTTATACATTATTTTTGTGAATATTATATTTATTTATTTATTGAATGAATAATATAAAGATATTTATTTAATTTAAAAAATATTTACTATTCATGGTTTAAAAAATACCAGAGATGATTGATGAGTTGAGTTAAGAAGTCTATGGAAATAAAATTTATTATTTCATAGCTTTTAAGAAAAATATTAATAATTTTTAATATGAAATGATATTTAAATATAAACAAGTCAGTGTCTAGATTGTGAAGTCTGTTTATGACACAAGTTAATGAATAATTTAAACTAATAATGAAATGGAATAAATATTATCAATATTTTATCAAAAATAAAAATATAAAAATTAATACTACTAGGGTTTGGATACATAACCCCTTATTACATAGGCTTATTTGTGGTCTTGGCACGAGGCCTTGGCTACGTGGTTATGATAGTCTGGCATTATGCATTACATCATTATGAAAGTGGTTATTGATATTGCATGTGATTGTTCGACCAGTAGAATATCCATTTGAATAAGTAAATGGCATTATCTCATTTTACTTTTTCCATATTATGTTGAAGTACATGTTTAAAAGGCTTTTTTTAGTTATACATTGACTAAAATGTTAATGTTTATTTATGAAAGCTTCCGCAATATTGTTATCCTTACTGAGCATCTGAGCTCACCCCTTTCAATGTTTTAATATTTTCCAGGATTTGAAGAAGTATTTTATGAATGAACTGCAGGGATAGTCAGAAGAGGATATGAGTGTGGACTATGGAGACTTTGTTATTGTATTTTTTCACTTTATGATGTAATGTAACATTTATGAATGTATCTAGTGTTTCCAAGGCTACTAAACTAATCGATCTTTTGAGACTTGATCTTTTGTGATCATGCCAATGTTAGGCAATAATGCACCGACTCTGGGTAACTGGGGTCGGGGTGTTACATATGCCCTAAGGGTACGGCATGCGATAGGGGTACTTTCCTGGGGTAGTTTGATGAACATTGTTTTGTCCCTGATCTAGATAAGATTGAAATTATACCATAAATGGTTTTGATCATGTCTTAGTTATCTGATTTCAGATTGGTCTTGCTCAAGGGAAATGCTCAGTGGCATTATCTCCCTCAGACATTATGCTTAATATGCTTCATAGTGTACGATTCAACTAGTTGAATCCATCATTTCATCTATATGTGTCAAATTGATTTTATCGTAACCCTTAATATATAATAATTGTAATGGTCCCTATGCAAAGACCATATTATAAACGTTTAAGATACTTAATGGTATTTTGAATTATAATGGCTATATTTTTTAATGGTAAAAATAATCAAAGTATTTTATGTGTTTTCTATAACTAAAATACATAATAAGGAATATATTTATTCCAAGATTGGATTTCAGTTATAAAATAATGGTCCATTATATTCTCACACCCTTCATAAATTTCACCCTCTAAATGTTTTTTCGAACACAAATGAAGATGATGGTGCCTTTTTTTTATTGCCTCTTTCAGTTTCCATGTTGGTTCCTCCAACATGTGGTTCCACCGAAGCACTTTGACTATGTGAGTAGTCCTATCTCATAGAAATTCGTATCCACAATATATGTTCTCCATTGAATGATCCTCATCTGAAAGATTATTCTCCAAGGGAACTATGTCTAGATTCAGTACATCTGATGGGTATGATATGATCATCTTAGAGAGGGATCCATGAAAGATATCAAGTACTTGGGATATGTTAGGTTGGAGTTCTATTCAATATACCCAAGATACTATATCATCAAGGATCTTTAAGGGACCAATGTATCTAAGAAAAATCTTTTCCTTCTTCCCAAAATTCACGACTATCTTCTATGGTGATATATGAAGGAACACTTTATCTTTGAACTCAAACTCTAGGTCACATCAATGATTGTCTGAAGATATTTTCTATTTAATTTTTCTACATTTCATATAACATGGAATAGTTTGAACCCTATCTATAATCTCTTGGATATGATCTAGTTGCATTAGCCTCTACTATCTAACATCATTCCAATAGGTTGGAGTCTGACACCTCTTCCTATATAGAGCACCATGAAGCACCATTTGAATTCTATAATGGAAACTATTGTTATATGATAACTCCACTATAGAAAGGTATTGATCCGAGTATCCATTTAAATACATTCAACACTATCTTATCATTTTTTCTATAGTTTGAATAGTTCTCTTAGAATAAATATCTATATAAGAGTGATGATAAGTATAGAACCTCAACTCTATATCCAATTCCTGATGAATTCTTCCCCCTAACCTTGAGGTAAACCTCATATCTCAATTAGATATAATGGAGAGTTTTAATCCATGATGTCTTACCACTTATATTATGTATATCTTTCAGAGTTGTTCAAGAGAAAAATCATCCTTGATAGCAGTAAAATGCACTGACTTTATAAGGAGATCTACTATAACATAGATGGTGTTGTTTCCTTTAGATGTCTGGGGGAGTCCCATGATGAAATCTATGGTTATGTATTCTCGTTTAAATTTGAGTATGAGAAATGGTTGAAGCATACCCTTATACTTCTATTGGTCATCCTTGAATTTTTAGAATACCAAGCATCAAGATACAGATTCTACAATCTATTTATTCATGTCATATCACAAAAGTTTTGCTTTAGATCTATATACATCTTTTTTCCTCATTGATTAATAGATAATGATGTTCTATGAGAATCATCCAAAAGATACATTTTTAGCTCTGGTTTTTATAGCACAAATCTCTCGGTTCCAATCCTTATAACTATATCTTTTTCAAAGTTGGTATCTTCAGTATTTGATACCTTTTTCTATAACACCTCATCATCTTTTTGGGCCTCCATGATCTTCTCAAAAATGGATAATTGAGTAGTTATTTTATAAAGGTAAGATGATGATTCTTTTATTATTTCCATATCTATCTTTTTCATATACAAGAATATTGGTTCCCTTTTAATCCGCATCATGGATAGGGTTATAGGATCCTTTCTACCTAGAACATATTCCACTTTGTTCTCTTTTCTAAGACAGTAATGGATTGAATAATCATAATCATCAATCAGTTCTAACCACTTTCATTGGTGCATACTAAGAGTCTTTTGTTTGAATATATACAAGGTGATTCTACTATCTGTATATATGTCGTACTTATCCCAAAATAGATAATGTTGCTAAATATTTAATATGATTATCAATGCATCCAATTCTAGAACTTGTGTAGGGTATTTATTCTCATAGATCTTTAATTAGTGTGGGGAATATTCCATCACTTTTAAATATTAAATGAGTATAAAACCCAAGTCCTTTTGGGATTCATCTATGTTGATAAAAAGTATTTCCCTATTGGGGGGTAATGTGAGCACACGGGAAGTGATTGACCTCTTCTTTAACTCTTTAAAGTATTCCTCACATTCATCAATCCAGAAATATTTTTCCCCCTTCTGAGTTATCTTTATTAGTGATCTTGAAAATCATGATATGTTTATCGTAAATCAATACTATAACCTAGAGAATCTAAGGAAACTATGATCTCTTTCACAGTTGTTGTTCTGGGAAATCTATTAATTACTTTTATTTTTAAAGGATCCAGAAACAACCCTTTACTGGTGCCAACATGACCCAAGAATCTTGATTTCTCTAAACAAAACTTTAATTTTTTATATATTACATATAACATTTCCTTTTGTAAGGCCTTTAGTACAACATCCAAATGATCCTCATGTTCCTCCTTACATTTGGAGGGGATTAGAATATCATCTATAAAGACTGACACAAATTTATTGAGATAATCCTTAATGAATCTTTCTATTATGTCCATGGTGATGTATTGGGGATTTGTGAGTCCAAATAAAATTACTATGAACTCATAGTGTGCATACCTTGTACAAAAATTAGTCCTTTGGATATCCTCCTTTTTCTCCTTTACCAGATATTATCCCTAATGAAGATCCACCTTAGAAAAGTAATGACCTCCACATAGCTGGTTGAACATGTAATCAATCCATCGTAGAGGATATATGTTTTTTATTGTGATATTTTTGAGCTCATGATAATCAATTTATATGTACATTGAATGATCATATTTTTTAATTAAAAGGGTCAGTGCTCCCCATGGTGTAGTACTTGGGTGTATAAACATTTTATCCATATTCTCTTATAGTTTCTTCTTTATCTCATCAAGTTCAATAGTGGATATTCAATAAAATGTCTTGGATATTAGAAAAGCTCCAAGGATACATTAAATCTATAACTCATCCTCTCATTTAAGAGGAAAACTAGACAATTCTTCATAAAACACATCATTATATTCCCTCACAATAGAAATATAATCAAGGATGATCACTTCCTTAGTCTTAATCATTTGATCTAAATAATATTTCTTATAAGGAAATAATATCCATGTTTGATATAATGATTCCAAATGAGATTCATCATCCTCCTTGCACTTCTATAGTTTCATAAGAATATTAACATCTCTCGGTAATATATGTTTGTTATATACGTGGAAATCCAATCCATTCTAGTAATTGCAACAAATTTTGGTAAGGTAAGTATCACAAGGTTTGTTGGAATTCTTTTTCTCACAAATATCGAAAGGGAGAAAGTTATATACTTGGGATGCAATAATTTAATCATTTTCCATTTTCATATAAAATCCACTTCCATGTTTTAGGTGGTGTTTATATATTTCTACTAAAATTATGTGAAATGAATGTATGAGTATAACCATTGTAACATAGAAAATTTGAAGTTCATGTATGTAAGATATGCCCACCACTCACTATTTGATTATAGTTCAAAAAATTTACTTCCTTTATGATATACATAGGAATGATAATTTTCAACCTATTAAACCTATAAAAGGAAAACTATAAACATTGAAGGGATAACTCAAAAATAACATACATTCCTTGACCATTGAATTTCTAGATTTCAATTTAAGTTATCCAAGGTCTATTTCATAACATAATATTATATGGGCCTTTTTATTCCAATAATGATGGTTCATAAGGAGCTTGTGAATTTACCAAATCATATCCCCCATGACTACCTAACTAGGTTTCCAATAAGGTCTCTTTTTCACGCACCAAGTGATGATCAATTTAATACTCAATGTACCCTTTTTGTTTTATTACCCTTAAGTACAACTGTGCTAGATCCATATCCATTTATAGTATTCATACATGGATTTTGTTTCTTGAAGACCACTTACTATATAATTTAAAAAAACTTATGGATATTTTCCTATGTTTAGTCTTATACTTAAGGCTTTCCCTTGGGTTTTTTATTCCTAATCCCCAAAATTACTAGAATTTCCTTTGATACCAACTATAGAAACCCGTATCTTTTATGAACCTTAACTCATGATTTATTACATAAATTTACACAAAATACAATATAGAAGGATCTATTAGACTTGTGTATTTGGGTAATTAGATATATATTACAATAACATAAAACTTGGATACAATGAGAATAGTTAAAACTCTTTAACATGCACTTGAAATTCCATCTCTCTTCTAAAAGTACATGAGATAACTTAAGGATGTACACATGAAACATGTGTTCTATAAAGACCGGTAATAAAATAATGAAATCATAACCTGATGAAAGTAATATATGTTAGTCAAGAGGTGTATCAAGGTTACATAAAAAGGGTGAGAATCAAAAACCTAAATATCAAAGCTTGATATAAGATGAAAACATCAAGGAAACATAGCAATGTGGTAACATCATAAAATATTACATCATACCTGTAAGTCAAGGAAAAATTCTTACAAATCATAAAATATTCTACTTAGGATAACCTCTAATACACTATAAATAGTATCTCATGAGATAAAAACATTACCCAATGCATCAGAGTTCTATATATTTATATTCTCACCTATCACATTCACGTCACGTACATGAATTTTTGTGTGACAAAGATCATACAATATAACAACATCATTAATATCTTTTAATCCCATGATTAAGGAGTGTGAGTAACATACATGGAATTCCCAAATCAACTAATGATAGGTATATCTAGTTTAATACCCTTGATGTATGTGAGGATTGGTACTCACAACATAAAAGATTGGAATGAAAAATCACAGGCTAATTTTGGTAGCATAATGGGTGTACATAAATGTTTTTGGAAGGGTTTAATGGGAGTAAAGGTGGTATCTCATCAATTGGGATTCATAATTATAGTAAAGGGATGTGTAAAAACAAATTACAACTTGTTCAATTAGAAATCAATAGGATTTGTATAAAGAAAACACTTAAATAAAAAGGGAAGAGGAGAGAATCCATTACAATGAGATAGAACTTCTAAAACTTTTTGGAGGGGTCTTTTAATAGATTAATAACACATTGGGAGGGATATAAAGAGGGATATGGATATAAAATTCATGATCAATTGGTTTTTATGGATAAGGAGTGATTGGTTGGGTGATTATTTATAGAAAAATAGAGGGTAATTCTTTATTGATTTCTAAACATAGATTTTTAACTCTATATAACAAAATAATCAAAACCAAACCATTCCCATTGTTTTTTCCAAAGAAAAGTGGTTTTAAATATTTTATAAGGCCAAGAACCAAACATATTAAAATAATATCACATATAACCCAAGAATTAACAACACATTTGAACCCTGTTAACAATTCATTTAAATTATATGAGCCCAATGAGCCCATGAATGGAATTTTGAGTCAATACCCTTGTACTTCACTCAATAAGTTATATCTAATGGTCATGGATCACAGTCTAACCAGACTATTTAATAGTAAAATTAATTATTATTATTTTTATTTCTCCCATAGGGAAAAACCAAACCTAAAGTAAATAAAAACGAGTTCATTTCATTTATAAGGGATAACTCATGCATAAGTGAGAAGGAACAAGGAATAAGGGGCATGGACTTTCCATTTTGTCTTTTGGTAGAATTAAATTTGAATTTCATCAAATTTATTTTAACATCCCAATCACAAGGGGAAAATAACACTCTTTAATAGGTGAACCAATTTCCTAAGAAACACAGTTATTTTATCTAGTTTGACAATACACACAAGGGGGTAGTTCAAATTGATGTTTATAAACTTTGTGGATGCATAAAAGTCACAAATGTCATGTAATAATACATTGTGTTTCACATGGAGCTACGCGGATGGTGGAAACCAATCATAGAGGTGGGTATAAATTTTTGGAAAGGGGGGAGTAACCCAGGAGTTGTAATGGTGATCATGTTCTCAGCGGATGGAAATCCTATGTTGGTTCTTCCCATGTATGTATCATTCATGGGAAATAACCAACGATATTTGGTTCACCATTAGATCCAAAAAAATACATGTATCTTCAGTTGGAGTCGTATGACATTGAAAACTCGATGGGGATATAAGATATTTTCCCCCTTCCCGATGAAAACATCCACATCAAGTACCTCTCCAACAACAAATTCTGGAGGCGTAACCCCAACTGGATTTGGGCAGATAGGGATGGTGTCGGAAGTGACAACAATAAAACTATTGGTAAAGATAACAAGCAACGAACACACAAAAAATCAAAGCAAACATGTAGAGGAAAAATTACATATTTCCCGCCAAAAAAATGTGTATGTCAGTGACCCAAAAATATTTGTGTAGAAAAAATAAAATTTCACATTGAAATTTTTTATGCGGTAACCCCAATGAGGGGAAAACCCACAGGACTTATTCTAGAAAGTGGGATCCTCTAAAATCAATGAGTACATGGTAGAGACTCCAAAAAATGAAATGGATCTCAAAATTATAACTCTCTGATGCAAAAGAAAAATGATTATCGATGAAAGGCATTAACCAAATTGGCCTTGATCTGGGTATTGTGGAATTGATAGAAAATGACGAACCACGCCAACTGGATGAGCTATATCAAGTCTAGTACATACCATTTCATACACCAAAAAACCAAAAATAGATGAATAAGGTATTTACTAGACCTGATATATCTCATGAAATTGGTGTGGTTAGCCATTTTCTATCAAATCCACAATAACATGTGTAGATCCAATTTGGTGATCACCTTTCATCGATAATACTTTTTTTTCATCAGTGAGTTATACTTTTGAGATCCCTTCCATTTTTGGGTGCCTCTACCATGTACTCCTTGATTTTAGTGGATTAATCTTTCTGGACAAGTTCCCACGGTTTTTTCCCGCATTGGGTTTTATACATTAAAAATTTTGGTGTCAACATTTATTTTCTATGCGCACATATTTTTGGGTCACTGTGCATCCTCTTTTGTTTGGAGTGAAATGTTTTATTTTTAGGTTATATGTTCTATTTTTTTGTTCTATGCTTTTCATGTTTCCCAATATCTAGTATCAAAGGGGGGTAGGCAAGCCTTTGATCATAGGTAAAACTCTTGGGAAGATATTGTTCGAATCCCAAATGAATGCAGTGATACCCTATGGGTCAAGGTTATTGGGTATAGGGACCCTGTCCCACAATAGAGACTAAAGGGTTCTATGCATCATATATAATCCCCATCTCACCCCTTCCCATCACAAGTCCTTTTCAACAGAGGGTTGGCAGTGAGACACCCTAGTGGGTAGTGAGCCATACTGAAGAACAAACCCATGAGGTAGTGAACTAAAGTGGACAGTATTTTGATGTAGGGTCTTGAAATCCCAATGTATGCCCTAAAATTGGTATCAAATATGGGTAGGAAATCCTTTGATTGTAGGAAAAACACTGGGAGAGAGATTGTTGGAATCCCAAATGAACTTAGTGTAGCCCTATAGGTCAAGGTTGTTGGGTGTAGGGACCCTGTCCCACATTAAATATTGGATGGTGTTGGGAATCAAATATAATCCTCATCCCACCCCCTCCCATCATAAGTAATTTTCATAAGATGGTTAGTAGTGATCCACCTTGGTGGGTAGTGGGCCCTACTAAAGAACAAACTTGTGAGTTAGTGAACCAAAGAAGACAATATTGTGATGTAGGGTCCTGCGGCCCCAATGTAAGCCCTACAAACACCATGTTCTAGCCTTTCAAGGTGGAAAACAAAACAATTTTCCTTCACAACATGGGAAATGGTAATTTATAAAAGCGCCTCATGACTGAGGGAAAGATGAGTTGTCTTAACGCTGCTGGCCTATTAGTTACCATATTTTCATGGATGATCGTGGAAGATATTGTGATGAAAAGGGAAATATATGATTTAACATATAAAATCTCCAATGCAAGGGGGGTATGAAGAAAGTGTGGTCCTCATTTCCCATAATGGATCTAGAAATGACACCAACCATTCCAAAACTTTATACATGGGTCTTTCTTATACAGATACCCAGAGGAGTACCTAGTATGTTGATGTTTCATGGATGTTTTAAGGAAAAGTTGCAACCAGACCCAAGACATCATACCAACAAAAACCGAAGGACCAGACTCAATTATTTATGTTATGTGGTGTAGTGTGTGCCAACAGTAGTACAAAATAACTTAGAAGACATTAATAATTATTTATTGTCCATAGATCTATGCAATTACATATAGTCACAACAATAATGCAATGAAAATGAAATATAGGACAAGGACATATGTATTTATGTGCTTTGATCCATTTGGGACCTACTGAGTGGAAACAAAACCACCCACACACACAGATTTTGTTAAATGTTCAAAAGAAAATGAACCATATTAAAATGTATAACAAACTACAAAAGCTGAAATAAAAATTAATAGAGTAGAACTATAAGTAACAAAGAAAACATAGGAAACTCATGAAATAAAAATCATATCCAGTCTAGAATGAACATACAATGCCAGACACGAAGGTCTGGCGGTCTGGATCGCATCAAGCTCTATGAGTCGTTGACGTAGCTGCTTTTGATTAACTTGTTGAAGGATAATCAAACTAGATTTGGAGGAGTAGTCTAGAACACTAGAAATGGACACAAATCTTTAGTGGGGAAGGGAGCTGACATGAACCACCATGAATCACGCTATAGTGGCATGAGGTGAGGTCGGAAGGCCGCATATTTTGGTCCTCTTTTGAGGAAGAAAACCATCTGAGATCTGGGATTTAGATACCACCTGGTCGAGATCTACAATCATCATCCGAGTGCGCACCAGAAAGAGAAAACAAGTACTAAATCTTTTTGTCTACTCAAAGAACCCTTCAATTGGGGAGTGCTACTTCACAATGAACCAGCGAGATCCACTTTCAGAACTGTTCACCCTCAATTGAATGTGTCCACCGAGGAGATGAAAACCCCAGCCATCCCTGAACTATGTAACCACAAAAATACATAGCATAAGGAGTGATTCCACTAAAAAAGGATGAACGGTCTACCTAAGAACACCCTAGTAAAACTTCCAACCACACAAATAGATGGATGGCTTGGATAATTAGGGTGACTAACTCAATCGACGACCAAAAGTGAAAGCGCTAGATAAAAGAAGAATTTCCACTGTGGAATCCAAGTATAATAAGTACAAAATTCAAGGACCATATAAATCAATCCCAATGAAAAAATAATAGCCACAACATATAAAAAAATATTAGAAGGAGAAAATTAAATCCAAAAATAATTAATGAAAAAAAAATAAAATGATAGAATGAAAATCAAAGGAAAATTTCATATGAAAAGAATTGAAAATAAAAATACCTAGTTTCAAAAATCTCTGCCATTTTAATTTAAAAGTGACAATTTTCTTTCACCTAACATATCAATTGAATTTGGAAATTATGCTCAAAACCTATGAAAAACAAGATTGACATGAACCAATGTTAGTCAAACTATACAATGCTTATGTCTAAAATATGTATCAATGTGACACACACTTTCCATCATAAATTACATCTAAGCTACTAATTTAACTTGATTAGAATTAAAAATTCTAAAAACAACTTCATAAACTAAACTAAACTTTATGTATCTGAGTTTCTCGTTTCACATACATCAACTTCATGTTGGTCGTACGCGAACCAGAGGTTCCTAGGATAGATTTAGTTCCTGTAGGACACCAATAAACCTAGTAGTACCCATCATCATAGAAAAGCAATAATACAATGTATAAACATAAACTCAAAATTAAACAGTTCATATAAAAATAGTAGTAACAAAGAATAAAACAACCCATTAAAATTTAAAAAGCAAAGCTCGGATAAGGAAAGCCACTCACTCCACCTGAATCTAAGGATAATACACTACCTAAGGATAAGACACTACCTACAAGGATAAAACAACCCATTAAAAAAAATATCCACCTAAGTATAAGACACTACCTAGAACCATCCAACAAGGGGAATGAACATCCAAACCTAGACCGAGTTTTTAAAAATATAACCCCGGTCCAAAAAGGATAACTCGTGACCATTAGAGAAAAAAACCAGAAAGTATGTTTTTCCCACTACCTACTTAAGGAACCCCCTACCCCCTCTTAAATATATGAAACCAATGACCTCAAATACCTAATTCCTAGGTACCCAGCAAATGTCATTAAAGAAATACCGGAAACTCCATCATGAAGTCTGTTGATCATCCATACATCTACTGATGAACCTTCTTCTGTAACCACTTCCCAAGTCCTCACTATCCTCACACCTGGTTACATCTTGAGAAGAACAACCATTCTTGGACATTAAGAAGGAACCAAAAAACCCATATTTGAATCCATGAATCTACCCCCTGCATCACACTAGACAAACTATAAAACATTATTATCATCAAAACTAGGCTCAACTACATTATATTGATCCCCATTACCCTTTGAATAATTTTTCTTAGGAAAATACCTTTTAAAGTGACATGATTTACCACACTGATAGAACATCAGAGTCTTAAACTGACTAATACCTTTCCTTTTAGCTTTTTCACTATTTTACCTTAACACCTCTTATCTTCTCTACCCATGATATTGAGGACCTCTTCCTTGGATATTAACCCATTCTTAGTCTACAATTCTTTTGAAAGAAGAGATAACTTAACCTCTTCTAGGGTTAGCGAGTCTCTGCCATACATCATATTTTTGACTAAAGAACTACAATTGTTGTCAAGAGAAATTAAGAGGATCATTGCCTGATCCTCATTATCAAATGTCACATTGATTTTGGGAAGGTCTAACATTATTTTATTAAACTCATCAATATGATATTTAATAAAAGCACCATATTTCTTCTTAATAGTAAACATGAAATGTTTTTTATAGATTCTTCTAACTAATGAATAAGTCATATATAATTTCTCTAATTTTAGCCAAATACCGTCAGTGTTGGACTCGAAGAAAAACCCTATATAGAAATTATCACCTACGGACCACAAATGAGAGCAATGTGATTTGACAAGCCCATTAGGGGGGACATTTACTTATTCAGTACTAGTCTTCTCAGTCTCATTTATAGTGATAATTGGTTTCTTGGGCCCACATAGGGAATTTATTAGCCTTTGTTTTATAATAAATACTCTCATCTTAATCCACCTCATGTTAAAATAATTATCGCTATCGAATTTCATTATTTTATACCTCATCATGGGTATATTTACCCCCAAGGTAGATGTCTAGTTCTTACGAACAATGCTAAGAGTACGCCCCCAAAAACCGATAGATCCCTTGGGTAAATGATTCTTTATCAAAGGGATATGAAATAAATAGAATTATTAAATGGGATAATGTTTTAACAAATGAAATTTAATTAAACATATGGTCATTTAATATTGAGTTAATTTTTTGGGAAAAATAGCTAGTATATAGAATTGTAAAACAGTGGCATCAGTTTTGAACAAAAAAAAGAAACAAATTAAAAAATAATAACAATAATCACATGGTAGAAAATCACAGATAATAGTAGCAATTTGAAAAACAAAGGATGTAGATTGCAAATATTAAGAAGACTTGAAAAATAATAAAAAATTGAAAAGCAGCAAGCAGAATATGCTAATTCAAGGGAATAAATTTCTATTCCTTGGACAAAAAAATCAAGGCCATGATACCAAATGTTATGGGGTGAAATGTGTGCATAAAATAGTCACAGAACAACCCAAAATCTAGGATTAGTGATTTATTGTCAACAGATCTATACAATTATATAATAGAACAACAATAATGAAAATAAAATGAAACAGAGGGCAAGGACAAAGGTATTTACATGATTTGTCTTCTTTGGGACCTACTGCATGATAAGAACACCACCCAAGAACTCTAATTTTATTAAATGATAATAAACAAACTAGATTAAAATGTATAATAATGTGTATAAGTATAAATATTGAGTAATAGAGAAGAACAAGAAGTAAACAAGAAAGCATAGGAACTACATGAAAGAAAACTCAGATCTAGAATATAATGAACTTAATATGTCATACATGAAGGTTCGACAGTCTGGATAGATTCAAGATCTATGAGTAATTGACATAGATGCTTCAGATCCACTCACCGAGGGAGAATCAGACTAGATCTAGAAGTGAAGTCTTGAATGCTAGGAATGGCCAAACATCTTTTGAACGGAAAGGAACTGAAAAGATCCACCATGAATCGTGCTATAGTGGCATGAAAGGAGGTCATAAAGACACCATGTTGGATCCTCTATTGTGGAGGAAAAATACACAAGATCTAGGATTGAGATACCTCATGGTTGAGATCTATAATCAGGATTCTTGTGTGCAACAGAAAGTGAGATGAATCATTGAATCTTTCTGTCTGCTCGAAGAAACCTACCACTGAGGAATGCTACTCTATAACGAGCCAAAGAGAGCCACTTTATGATTTGTTTGTTCTTGATTGAATGAATACACTAGGAAGATAGAAACCCTTGTTATCCCTAAACCATGTAAATACAAAACTACACAACACAAGGAGTGCTACCATATAACAATGATGACTGGCCTACCCAACAACACCAGAACAGAATGTCCAATAACACCAAGAAATGTATGTCTAGGATCATTAGGGTGAAAAACTCAATCGACAACCAAGAGTGAATGTTCTAGATAAAATATAAATTTCTACTATAGAATCCAATTATAAGAATTCCAGAATTCATAGCCCATATAAATCATTCCCAAATAAAAAACAACCCTATCAGGTTAGAAAACAATAGACACAGAAAATCAGATAAAAATAAAATAATACAAGAAAAAAATAAAACGGGAGAAAGAAAAACAAAGGATATTTTAATATTAAAAAAATTTAAATTAAAAATACCTAATTTCACACATTGAAATATGAAGTTGAGTGTTACATATCAAACTAAAAAATAATTAAAAAACAAAAGAATGTAAGAAAGAATAATAAACATTGGGATTTAACTTGCTTCGATCCTGTGGGGACCTACATGCATGGAAAGAACACCACCAATTATGCACTCATTCTATTAATACTCAAAAGGAAAACAGGAATGCTAAAATCCAAATAGAACTAACAAGAATCATGTGATGATAACAAAAAAGCAATGATTGAAAATATTTTTAATAAATGAAAACTAGATTTGATGCTTATAGTGTTGGACACTTCATGGTTCGTTTGTCCTGATAACTTCGATATAGTACTATTGTGTTGTTATCTACTTGATCAAGTGGTTTCTTGATGAACTCATCCTTCCATGCTTTTGGTGTTGTCGTTAAAGGGGATGCACTTCTTTTGAAGAGGAAGGACATCGCCTGCACCAATAACTAGCCATGAGTTGATGTTGGGGGAGGAAAATAGTCTTAGATAGAGATCCAGCAAGATAGAGGAAGTAATAGAGAGCTAGGGTTTCACCTAATAAAATAAAAAATGGAGGGATAGAAGAATTAACACATGCCTGAAGATAATCTACACAAGGGATATGAAACACCATAACACCATCTAATTCGATGAACATAACAACCAATCAGAATAGGACATGAAGCCTAGTGTAACAGAACATTGGCCACACATCATAATTGATGTGAACACATGAAAAAATTGTATCAATGGGGTGGTAAAATATAATCAATGACCAGGAGAATGTGGTAGGTATATCTCTATAGTACGGAAGTGCATTAGTGCAACAGGCCAACTAAAAACTGAGGCCCAAAAAAAAGTGAGTCCAATGAGAAATAGTGGCCCAAACATAGGAGTACAATCCTAGAAGCACAAATATTTCAGCATATATGATAAAAAATAATTCTGCATGCATGGTATAACAAATGATTAATGGGAGAATTAAACAATTGAAAACTTCAATATGAAAACAAGAAATGAATGCTATGTTTCACAAATATCAACCATTTTCAATTGTATTTATAAATGTTCTTGCACCTATAGTTATGGAATAAGAACCAAGCTCAACATATGTAAACAAAATTTGATCTTAGATACATCCACGACTTTAGTCAAACTATAAGCTAGGTTTATGTTAGTGTGTATCTTTTTGAAATACATTGTTCCAAATTACAAAAAATCTCAAATAAAATTTAACCTAATATCTATTTTTGTTGATTTACCATAGAAAAGTAAATTTATAGATAAATTATGTTCTTATTGAATATCAGAATAGACATTTATATCATAATTTTTTAGATGTAGTTCAGAAGACAAACCTTTCATTCATAAGGCCTCTTTCACTAATTTAGTCAAAGCAATATACTCAGACTCTATGGTTGATAATGAAACCATGAATTTCATATTACATTTCCATGAAATAGAACCACTATAGGTAGTAAATACATAACCAATAAAGGGTTTTTTGGTATCTATATTGCATGCATAATCAATATCTACATATCCAATAATAAATTTAGTAAAATATAAATATTTACCATAACATAATAAAAAAATTGGAGTTAAAGGAGATAAATATTAAGATCCAATTAAGGGAATGCCAATATGGATTCCTTGGTGTGGCCAAAAACCTACTTAGGGTGCATATTTCATATGAAATATTAGGTGTGATACAATTCATTGAGTAAATTATACAACCAAAAATATAGGCATAAGTAATTTTAGACATAAATTGAATATAATCTTTAGCAGTAGGTGATTATATTAAATATAGATTAAAATATTGTCAATGAGGGATATTTATATTTTGAGAGATTAAAACATATATCTATAAAGAATTTTTAAAACATAAGCTTGCTCAGATAAGTATAACAATTTTTTTTGGTCTGTTCCATGTGATTTCAGAACCCAATATTTTCTTAGCTATACCTAAGTATTTCATTTCACACTTTCCTTTTAATTGTGATTTAACACCTAAAATGAGGTTCATATTTTTTAAAATGATAAGCATGTCATCAACATATAATTGTAGATAAATCATGCAGTTTTTGGTCGATAGGATGCAACAACATGAATCACATTGACTCATAATGATCTAGTTGGCAAAAATAATTGAATCAAATTTTAAATAATATTTCTTAGAGGCTTATTTTAGGCCATTCAATGATTGGTTTAAAACAAAAACTTTATTAAATTTAAAGTATTTGGCATAAACATTAAGAGGTTTCATATATATTTTCTAATTCAAATCACTATGAAAAAAGGAAATTTCAACATCTAACTGTTCAATGTGAATATCATTATAGTCAACAAAACCTAATAAAAGTCTAATCAAATAATTTTTTTAAAAATGGGAAATCATTTTAGTGTAATCTATTCCATCAATTTGGAGGAAAAATTTAGAAAATAACCTTTCTTTATACTTTATTTTATTTCTTTCAGTGTTATTTTCTTTTCGTTTAATGATTCACTTGGAACCTTTTACTTTTTCATTAGTTGGTTTGTTCAAAAAAGTCAAAGTGTGGTTATTATTTAAAAATTTCATTTCTTCATTCATGGAAAAGAGCCATTTATATGAGTCTTTGTCATTTAAGTATTACTTATAAGTTTAAGGACTATCTTTAATATTATCATGGGCTTAATGTGACGCACAACATTTGATGTCATACTGATTGTCCTGAGTAGGGGCTCTAGGGACCCTATTTTCCCTATATCATGTCTGTTGGTAGTCCCTATTAGGGATTGTTGGTTCATATTTGGAATCTAAATATGAAGAATAATCAACCTCTACAAGAGTCTATTCATCATGCGGAGAGGCCTAGATTTTGGCCTCAAACTTGGCTGGAAGCTCAATTTCATCATCCTATTCTGAGGAAAGTTCATTGCTTCCAGGAGTGAAAGCTTTGGTTTTGGGAGAAAAAGACTCATGAAAGATAACATCCCTACTTATAATGAAATTTTGATAATTGTTTTTATCTACCCAAAGTTTATACCCCTTGACGCCCTCAGGATACCAAACAAAAATACATTTTAGAGCTCTTGGTTTTAACATTTCAGTATTGACATGAGCATAGGCTATACAAACGAAGACTCTTACATAGGAATAAGAAGGGTTATTACCATTCAAAAATTCTTCAGGTGTTTTAAAATGTTTTGTAAATAGTGACACCTATTTATTAGGTGTAAAATAGTGTTGGTGGCCTCATCCCAATATGATTTGGGGAGTCCTAATCATGCAATCATGCTCCATAATCTCTCTATGATAGTTCTTTTCATACATTATAATAAACCATTTCTTGGTGTGTTTCATTAATAGTTCTATTTCTTTTAACACCTTCATATTCAAATATTGTTTAAACTCAGGGGATAGGCATTCAATCCCATTATTTGTTCTTATATTTTTATGTTTTTTTCCAATATGATTTTTAATCAATATTTTCTATATTTTAAATGTTTTCAAGACATCATATTTGTTTTTAAGAATATATTCCACACTTTCCTAGAGAATTAATCTATGAAGGTGAAAAAATAGAAATCTCCACTATTGGGGGAAGTCCTAGATAGGCCTCATCGATAAGATTGTAAATATTCTAGGGGAATGGTGACTTTGAGACTAAGCATAACAGAGTTAACCCTATTAGATGTTCCCATCACACAATATTCTCAAATTGGAATATTTCTTGGTATAATTTCATTTAATATTCATTGATTTGTGAGTTAATCAAGGATTTTGGGGAAAAAATACCCCAACCTACTATGAAAAAACATAGTATTATCAGTATTAGTTGAATAGACACTACAAAACTTCCTTGACTAGGTATTCACATTTAATACATATGGACCATTGATTAGAGAACCCTTAATAATGGTTCTATATACCTTAAATATTCTAATACATCTTGTTTTAGACATGAAGATAAATAACTTTTGGTCCAGGACTACTATGGAAACACGGTTTCTTTGAAGGTTGGGTACCCACCTATCATCAACTAGGGTAATGATGGAGTGTTCGTCAAGTTCTAAAAAAACAAAACCTCTACCCTCAACTTTATACCTCTTATTATCACCTAAGAAGAAATATCATTCTACCCTCTCAACCATATATAAAAAAGAATACTTAAAGGACACATGTGTAAAGAACAACCTAAATCAAGGACCCACTCTTGATTGAGTGTGTGGGTGGAAACATTAAGGACCTTAGTAGTTTCATTACTAGAGTCTAGAAGAAGTGATTGATCAATGAGTTTTTTTACTCTAACTCAAGGTTCATTTTTCTAAATTCAAGATTTATGTTCCCCTGTTTTCCATAATAAAAACATGTGACATTTATATCCCTATGATTATTCCTAGGTTTAAGTTCATTATTTCATTTGTTTTTGTCTTTATTAAACTGTTTCTTATTATTTTTTATTTGAGGTTTACCCTTTGTGAAAAACTCTTTTCATCTCCGTTAATTCCTGTTTTAGAATGTATCTCCTTTGAAATAAGGGATGATTTAACCTATTATAGGGTTAAAGAGTCTCATCCATACATCTTGATCTATAATGGGGTGTTGTAAGAATTATCTAAATAGATTAAGAGGATCATTTCTTGATCCTCATCATCAACAAAAACATTAATGTTGGCTATGTCTAACATGAATTTATTAAACTTATCCAGATGGTCTTTAATTGAAGTATCAAGTTTCATATTAAATCTAAACATGTAGTGTTTCTTGTAAATTATACCTAGTAAATAAGCAGTCATGTAGAGGTTTTTAGGTTTAATCCAGATTCCAGTAGTTTTAGAGTCATAAGCCACTTCCCTTATGACTTTATCACCTATAGAAAGTAATAGGTAGCTAGGTGACTTAATTAACACATCAGGAGAAACATCAACATTTTATTTAATTGTATTTTCTAGTTTCATTAAAATTTATAACATGTTTCTCATGCTCAAAGAGAGAATTAATAAGGCCCAACTATACAAGTAGGTCTCTAAACTTATTTCACTACAAATTTAATACATTATCACCATCGAATTTCTCGATTTCATGTATTATTTTTGATATATTTATGAATAGAGTAGATGTGAGGTTCTTGGGGACAATGCTAAGAATACTCCCCCAACAATTGAGAAATCCTTTAGTTAAATGATGTTTTGTTAAAGGGATATGAAATGAAAAGAAAAAAATATGGGATAATGGATTTAAGTTATTATAATTAATAAAATAGTGGTGATTTAAGAGTGAGTTCATGTTATGGAAATTAAACCAGAAACCATAACTGTAGCTGAAGAGGACATGGAATAGCAATCAAATTCGATAGTAAAAGAAAATCAGTTAAGCTATGAAACCAGTTTTTGAGTCTGGGTGGTAACCTGAACTAAGGAAGTATACCAAAGAACTAGAAGGACCATACATAATGCTCTACAATATGATGTCACATATTACGGATCAAACAAAAAAACAAGCAAGGAAATAAAGAATGCATGAAAGAATAAATAACATGAAGATTTAATGTACTTTTGTCTTGTGGGGACCTATGTTCATGGAAAGAAGACCACCCTGTAATGGTAAAAAGAAAAGAAGAAATGATACAAGCTTAATAGAACCAGAAAGAACAAAGATATTGGAATATAAAAGAAAATATTTAGAAGATTTGTAGCTAACAAAAAATAATTCTAATGCTTATAGTATTTAATGATTCATGGTACGACTATCCTAATCACTTTGATTTGATACTATTATATTGTGATCTACTATATTAGGTGGTTCCACTACTACAAATATGGCCTTTAACAGCATGAAAATGGCCTTTAATAGCACTAAAAAGTGTTGTTAATCTTAGCGCTGATAAAGGAGGGGCCCCCTTTATCATCACTAAAGACAGCACTGATAAAGGGCTACCCACCTTCAATTTTCTATTTATATAACAACAAACCAAACATACAATTTAAACGCATATAATAGCACACCCAACCTTCAATTTAAACAAAACACACCCAAAAGAAAAATTCAATTTAAAAAGAATACTAGAAGAAAACCTACTATATACGTTTAATTGATATCCGGAATAGAAAACTGTCCATCCATTGTATATACAAAAATAAACAGTATTATTTATATTTAAAAAAATTATATAATTACATTTACAATTGTCCAACAAACATTCTAAAACATTAATATTTCATTTTTTGATGCATTTGATCCCCTCTCAAAAATTTTCACCCATGGTATCCGTTGTCAAACAAATCATCTCAACTAGAGAAAAATATTACACCTATATAATAAAAATAATATTATGTTAGTAATACTATAAAGAAGTAAATTAAACATTAATATGAAAGAACACATTAATAAAATGTCAATATTTAATAAAAATGACACATTTGGAGTTATATAAGTCACAACATACATCCTATTAAGGTGTGGTTGATTCCTAAACATTACAAATGAGTTATGGATCGTTGCTTTAAAATATCATAATTATCTGAATGCATTTTCTTGGTTTTGAGTATATCAATTGTTCTTTTACTAAAATTGATGCCAATTTTAAATAATGACACATTCAGAGTTATAATGGCCACACTGTGAATTGTATTGAAGTTCATAAAATTCCTACCTATCAAAAATTACTGATGGATTGTTTTAATAAAGTATGAAAATATTCCGAACGTGTTTTCTCAGTTTTTAGTATGTCTATTCAGTTTTTTATTAAATGTCATTTCAAATTAAAGACATGAATTTTGAGTCATACTGATCACATAATGTGTTGATTTGATGTAAAAATGATTCATAGACGCCAAAAATGACTTATGAATCACTATCTAAAATTATCAAGATAATCGGAGTGCATTTGTTTGGTTTTCAGTAAGTGACACATTTTAAACTATAATGTCCATTTTAAACTGATAACGGACACTTTTAGTCATACCAGTCACACTATGCATAAAATTGAGGTTTGGGTGACTCCTAAATGTCACAAATGACTCATTTATTATTTTCTTAAAGTATCAAAACAATCGGAATGTGTTTTCTTGGTTTTCAATATGTCACTTTTTGTTTTTACTTAAATTAGTGTTGATTTTAAATAAAAAGAGACACTTTGAGTTATAATTGCAACAATGTGTGTCTTATTGAGGTGTGTCTGATTCCTACCAATAACAAATTACTAATTTATTGTTTTCAAAAAGTATAAACACAAACCGAATACATTTTTTTTAGTTTTCAGTACGTCAGTTATGTTTTTTTAACAAAAAATGTCATTTCAAACTAAAAACACGCATTTTGAGTCATTTCAGTTGTAGTGTGGATCAGTTTGATGTGAGACTACCTCATAGACGTCCCAAATTACCTATGAATCATTTTATTAAATTATCAAGACAATTGAAGTGTGTTTGTTTGGTTTTTAGTGAGTGGCACATTTTGAACTAAAATGTCAATTTTAATATAATAATGGACACTTTTAGTCATACAATTCACAATGTGCATCAGATTGAGGTGTGGATGACTCCTACACATTACAAATGAATCATGGATTATTTTACTAAAGTATAAAAACTATTTGTATGTTCTTTCTTGGTTTTTAGTATGCCACTTGTTGTTTTTACTTAAATTAAGGTCAGCTGATTCCAACCTATCGAAAATTACTGATGGATTGTTTTCCTAAAGTATAAAAACAATATGAGTTCATTTTCTCAATTTTTCAATATGTTAGTGGTGTTTTTTAACTAAAATGTCATTTACAACTGAAAACACACACTTTGAGTTAGATCAGTCCCATCATGCATCAGTTTGATGTGATACTAATTCATACAAATCAAAAATGACTTACAAATCACTGTCCTAAATTATCAAGACAATCATATTGCGTTTGTTTGGTTTTTAGTGAGTGACATATTTTGAACTAAAATGTCAATTTTAAACTGATAACAAACACTTTTAGTCATACTGGTCACACTGTGCATTATAGTGAGGTGCGGCCGATCCCTACTCATCAAAAATGACTAATAGATTTTTTCCTAAAATACCAAAACAATTCGAATGTGTTTTCTTGGTTTTCAATATTTCAATTGCTGTTTTTACTTAAATTAATGTCAATTTTAAATAAAAAGATACACTTTGAGTTATAATGGAATGAATGTGTGTCAGATTGAGGTTTGGTTGACTCAAACACGTCACAAATGAATCATGGATCATTTTCATAAAGTATAAAAAAATCTGAATACATTTTCTGGGTTTCAAGTACGTCACTCATTATTTTTTACTTGAATTAATGCCAATTTTAAATAAAAATAGACACATTGAGCTCTAACAGCCACACCATTCGTTGTATTGATGTGTGGATGACCCCTACACATCAAAAATGACTATTAGATCATTTTCCCAAAATATCAGAACAATCCAAATGTGTTTTTTTTTTGTTTTCAGTATGTCACTTGTTGTTTTTACTTAAAATAATGTGAATTTTAAATAAAAATAGACACTTTGAGTTGTACCAACCACATTGTGTGTTTTATTGAGGTGTGGTTGACTCTTACACATCACAAATTACTCATGAATTGTTTTCCTAAATTATCAAAACAATTAGAATTCATTGTCTCAGTTTTTAGTATGTCACTTGTTGTTTTTACTTAAATTAAAGTCAATTTTTAATAAAAAGAGACACTTCGAGTTCTACAAACCAAACTTTGTGTCTTATTGAGGTAAAACTGATCCCTACACATAAAAAATGACTAATATATCATTTTCATAAAAAATAAAAATAATAAAAATTTGTTTTCTTAGTTTTTAGTAAGTCACTTGTTGTTTTTACTGAAATTAATGTCAATTTTAAATAAAAAGATACACATTGAGTTGTACTGTCCTTCTTTGACATCATTTCTAAAACAATTATTAATAACCTAAGGGTATGAAATATAATAAAGGTTTATAATATATGTTTAATTAGTTTAAATAATGGAGATTTCCATGATAATATAATGATAAAATGAGCATAAAGATGTTAGAAGGTGATATTAACATTATAAATTCATACCCTACATATGGAAGTCACATATTCATGCTATCTATATACAATCTTTGATAAGGTATTCTACCATTTTATTTATGATCACATCTATATCTTCTTGTGAATGTGAGTCTTTTCAACAATCATAGTAGTACTAGAAAAATATAAATACACAAATGATTAATAAATATTTTAAATGAAATAGGAATTATCTTCAAAAATAACTCTTCAAGGATGTTGTTTTTTTTCATTGAATATGATCTATCTATAAAATTTAGAAACATAATAAATGCAATCTTTTCCTTTGGTTTGTTTTGGACACTATAGAAATGTTGAGGAGAATATGTAATTTGTTTTGATGTGTGTTTGGATAGTGAAATCTTATTATATATACCCTGATACTTATCCAACCATAGTACTTGTGTTATTCCTTATACTTAGCCCCTTGCCTCATTCCTTTTCACATATGATAGTGATGAACCACCCTATCATAAAATAATCCTCATTAAAAGATAATATAATTTATATAACTTGATATTTAGTTCTAAAACGTTGGATGTAGTGTATTAAAAATTGACAAAATATATCATGTGTGGATGGTTTTTTGGACAACCATGAAATGAATCCAAGAAGTAAATCTTTTTGGAATCCAAATTTACTAAAATGAGCATCCAATGCTGCATAAAAACACAAAAAAGAATAATTAATGAAATAAATGAAAATAAATTTGATATGATAAAATTTTAGAGTCTTACCCCTTTATCATTGGTATTAAATAGATTCTATCATCCAAATTTTTTCTCTCAAAGTATTTGATCAGACCTGCCACTATTTCATCCTTTTTTGGGTTCTATTTTAGCTTCTGTTGTTGAGGTTATGTGAGGACTGACAAGTCTAATCTTTTTCTAATGGGAAAATCCCTTCAATTATTTTTCATATATATGCCTACTAAAAATATGATATGTATTTATTCATAATTAACAAATTATATCAACTTTTGGAAAATGAAATCATGAGAACATACTTCTTGTATACATTTACAACTGAGAAACCTAACTAGTCATAGTTGAGGTTTTCAGTTGCACTCTTAACACCAATGAAGTCATGATCATTCTCTCTATATATATTTTATTCAAATTCAAATATGTGGTTGCCACCATCTTCTAACTTTGTATGCACATGAGCCTTGAATGATAGTAAATGTTGATATATAACGTGTGGGGTAATTGTTCTTTCAGTATATCTTTTTTATCAGTTGGCTGATCTATTAGATGGTTTTTAGATGGTCTTTCATTTCTGCTTCTCTTTGTCTATCTGCAATAAAATTCATCAGTTCATACCTTTTTCATTAACTGTTTAAGGTTTATCATGGAAATTAAATTAGAAATGATTACCTCCTTGTCGACATGATTTTTTACAAGATGTGACGACCATGCATGAATGTTCCTACATCTTTTTGAATAGTATTAATACCATCCTTGAGAATTGGAACAAGTAGATCTATAATCAACTCATGAGATACATTGATCGACATTCGCACATAACCTATTTGAAGTGGACAATTGTGTAGTGTGTCCTTTGTAATATTGAACAGCATAGCCCTCACCAAAAGTAAATGGGTGGGTGTTATTAGATGTAAATCACAAACATTATCACACTCTAGAATAGTAGTACATGAAAGCTATCAGTGCCTTATTGATTCATATTTCAAAAAAAAATTATTAGAACGTTGATTACATCTTATAAGGCACATATTTGAGGGAAATGGATAGCCTCATAGTTAGTGGGGATTGGGCAGGATCTTCACGCAGTGCTTGTTCTTGAGATGATTCTTATCTTTGCATATCCATCATTGAAGTTTCCAACATCTCCTTCTACCATTGGAATTATCCTTCAAGGGTATCTATTCTTAATATCATCTATTTTATTAATTCACTTTGATGATCACCTTGATTTTATTTCTCAAAATATGTTTGGGGTGTCACCCCAAAACTCGCACCTCTGACACGACCATACTGTTCAGGACACTTATGGTTTTTGTTCATCTGAAATAGGTGTTTCTGATTCTTATGACTATGTCAGATATAAAATATAGGAAAACAAGTGATCATTGTTACATAATAGAAATTTAAATCAAAACAAAATTGTTCTATGTAATACTTACACATGATTCCTGAAATTTTTGTTTATTCTCATCTACTAGTATCTCATATTTATTTCCATATACCTCCTTCTATAGCACATAGAATTGGAAGGACGTGGCTTTGTATTTTGAGTCATCAGTCTGTATATAAATAAGGGAACATAATTATGGGGTTGTTTCATGTCACATAAAAGTATTATAGTATATTTCAAATATGTACCAATTTTTTTCACATGAAGCATACCCCATCCTTGCTTTACAATATGGGTACACAAGTTTTGATGCTCGATCCTTATTTTCGGCACTCATTTTTTTTAATAAATAATAAATTTCTAATCAAAGTGACGAATACATGTATAATCAAACAATGTATTGCTGGCCACAATGTACCTGAAAAGACACATCCACATGATTACTAATTAATGCATCCCATGGTTCTTGGGTTATCATGTGTGCATAGATAAGCAGTGGACACATGTTTATTTTCCCTTAAATATCTTTAAAATGATGTATGGTTATAATTGTGTGAAATCCTCTATGAATCCTTCTAGCAAGCATTAATACATGATTATTATAGGATTCATCTACTATAAATTCACTCTTCACTGGACGATAAAGGTAAATTCAATGTTTCATTATATTATTTTTTAGTAAAATAAAGATCTTTTATCATAATTTAACCCTAATATCTTCTCATATCATCATCTTAATCATGGTCACAATAGGGTGAAATGAATCTACATCAATTAGAACGTGTTTTCGAGTGATGATTCCAATATAAATATTGAACATGGCCTTATTGGGGTAAACATGATGACCATGTGCATTCAATCCAACCTCATATTTGATTCATTTGTATTTTTCCTTAAGGATTGTATCTAACGCCATCAAACTATGATGCTTCTTTTTCTCATGTGACGTCAGTACTTCGCCACCTACCATTTCCCCAGAATTCACATCATCAATATATTCCTCTGGAGTTGTGGCATTGAAACATGCCAATGGTTGTTTTACCTTTGCACTAGGAGTAGCAGTAGTCTGAGAAACATGTTGTTCCTCAAGAATAGGAGCACCAACACATGAAAAAGGTCACTCCTCTGCACTATGAGCGGCATCAAGTTGGGAGACATGTTGTTCCTCGGGAATGGAAGTACCATCATGTGTAGAAGGTCACTCCTCTACACTTTGAGTAGAAGCAGGTTGAGAGACATGTTGTTCCTCTGGATTGGAGGCACTAGTATGTGTGGAAATCCTTATCTATAGAAGTAGTTAATATTTAATTTAGATTAAATAAATTCAGCAACAAATGGATAATAACATCACATAGCATGATGCATATTATGAAAAAATGTTACCTTATTATTGAACTCTCTTTTTATTTTTTAAAGGATAAAGGGATTTAATGCCTCTATCGACAATAAAAATCCCTTCATTGTGGTCTCCTATAATATAAAAAATATCATATACTTTGGGACTAATATGAAATGATTGTGATATCCTAATGAAAGGGTCATCCTCAGTTAAATTTTCATCTACCCCTTCAGTGGTTTTGGTTGATAATTAAACAATTCACCACTTTCATTTTGTGGGGCATGTAACATAGGATACTTGTAGTGCCTATGATTCCATTGTAAACGATTCATATTTCTACCCTTACTTACTGAAATCAACTTTTACAAATCTCAATTTGTCTATTTTAACGGCACTCCTATTATCAACCCACTTGGATGGAAAAATATGCACTTGGAATGTTATATAATCTAACTCCCATATTTGTTTGATGATGCCAAATTATGACATATTCACGTAAATTGGATTTCTATCCTTAGTACTAGAAACATTCATCACTTCAGCCATGAGTGAAACTTCACTATATTGCATGGTACTGTCTTCATCATGATAATTTGTATAGAAAATTTAACCACTAATTACATAACCATTGTAAGATAATACAGACACACATGGTCCTCCAGTTATCCATTGAAGTCATTCTAAAATTGAATCCATATTTACATCTAACTCCTTTAGAATATGGTCCAGAAACAATCCTATAAACAATTGATTATGTGTATTTGATATCAATATTTTAGTGTATGATGGATTCAAAGGCCTAAGAATTTATTTGGGGGTTTTAGAATATGGGGAAACCTTTAATGTTTTATGCAAAATTTAAAGGTGGTCCTACTACCAATCTATAATATTGATTGTGACAACACCTCTTCCAAAAATTCCTTCACCTGCAAGCCACCCAGTGTGATGAGATTTCAGTAGACCAATAATTTCCACACCGAATAGGTACTCAGTATAGAAATCAATGGATTCCTCAATAATATATCAATCTACAATACAACCCTCTTGAAAAATTTAATTTTTGACATACCCTTTCAAAATTTTCATATACCAATCAATGGGGTACATCCATCTATACTATACAGGCACACATAGTAGAATCTATCTCACTAAGTGAACCATCAAATGAGCTATAATATCAATGAATGTTGATAGGAAGAACATTTCTAATTAACATAATATGATAGCAATTTCTCTTTGCATACTTGAAAATTTCATCTGTTTTATAACATTTTTGCATATAGATTTGAATAAGAGATAGAGTTTGGTAAATGTATGATGAAAATTCTTTGAAAAAATGAAACGTAAATCTATAGGCATTAGATATTGTATCAAAACATGGAATTCATGTGATTTTAGACCCTTTAACTTTATATCTGTCAATAAAATGATGTTCTTAATATTCAATGAATACCCCTCTGGAACCATTACATCATTAAAATAGTTTCAAAACTAATATCTCTCATGCCTAAAAATAGTGTAAGCAGCTATAAGAAGAAAAGATCACTTTTACCCTTCACTAACGCAAAATCTTTTCATATTCCCATGTCAATCATGTCCAATGAAGCCTTAATTACATTATTTGTTTTTCTCAGTGCATTTTGCAACATGCCGACGGCACTCTCACATAATTTTTTTTGAACAGGCATAATATTAATAATGTTTTTGAAGTACAGACAATTCATGTATTGTAATTCAAAAAAACTAATATCTTCTTCTAAATGGTTTTTAAGGTTTTTTGAAAATGGATTACTAAAAGCAGTGTCCACATGTTTTACTTTCTCAAACAGTTGATCACTTATTATCAGATATTGTACTATATGTTCTTCTAACCTTCTATAAAATGATATTTTACAATATTATAACTTATGTTGTTGGGTTAGAAATTTATGACGTCCTAGATACATGATTTTTGATGAATGATTCAACCTAATTGTCTGCTCTACTTGTTCGCAGATGGGACACCAATGAGTTCCTTTGATTATATATCCTAAAACATTTCCTTATGCATGAAAGTCATTTATTATCTTGTACCACATGGATCTCAATGTGAAATATTTATTTCTATTATAATTATACAATGTAACACATAAATACCATGATAATTTTAAATCCTCGATCAACGAATCCATATAAAAATTATTATCATTATATAGTTGTTTTGGTCCTGATATTAGCATATATAACCTGATGTGGTTGTAGGTTCAGGGCACAACAGAATCACGTTGGTGGGTTTTCCCAACTTTTATTTTAGTGTTAAACAACTTTAAAACTGAGATCTATCACGATATAAAATTCCGGATCTTAAAAATAGAATGAAAAATGAAAAACAAAAGAGGGAGCCCCAGAACCAAAGAGATAATATCATCATATATTGATTATAATTAATTTAATTAATTCACAAGAATTACCTTGGTGGAATTCTTTCTTCATTGATGTCTCTGGTCACGATCTGGTGGGATCCATCGTTCCGTCGTAGAATCCATGTGTAGGATTCCTCTAGTAGTGATCCACACATGCTCTACATATCTCTAGATGTCGTCGAAGGGATCTCCAGGTTCTAGAACCGAAGAACCTTCACTTGCAATGTCCTCCTTCGATCGCCTTGATCCGGTGGTGGTGGATATCTCTCGGTCTTGAGAGCATTCTTGGAGGAAGTAGTTCTTTCAGCCTTGAAAGAATTCTCCAAAATTGTTGTGCACAACAATTCTCTGTGGAAAAGTGTTGGGGTTGTGAGGATATTTATAATCGGGTTTGAGGATATAGAGTTATGACAATAAATAAATGCGTTACGTGTTTTGTTTATTTCATTAACTCTTATTGAAAACCCCCATGTTGAATTATTAATTCCTTAACATGCGCCCATGCTGATTATAATAAATATCATTTAATAAATCAATATTATATCCTCAAAATCCTGACTAGAAAAACTACATGCCATGTAATCATTAATACATGACGTGTACTCATTTTCCATAAAACTACACGGTGTGTATATTTAATATACATGGTGTGTACTTTTATTTTCCATTTTTCTTTATTTCCTCCACCAAATTTATTAGTCCTTGAGTAATGGCTATTTATTTATTAAATAAATGTAACTGCATTACTCGATAATAAATATATATTATTTTTTCCACAATATATTCTCTCGAATAACTAGTCTTGAAATAAATGATATCAGGCATCCTTAAATAATTATTAAACCACAATCAGGAATAATCTTTATTTAACTTGTTAAATTAATATTTAACTGAGGCACATGGACACACTTAGTGTGTGACCCTCTAGGCCTCTTTCTCAGTGGCATTAAACAGAGCCTGCCTAATGTCCAAGGTTATCATCTAGCAACACGATAAGGCACCCATAGAGAAATAAGTTAATGCCACAATGACATTTCAACTCATACGAACACTTACCGTGAAATATAATCCCTTTGTATCGATATCTCTAATCAAGTGGGTTGCATGCTAGTGCCATCAACCCATGTGCTCGATTATTCTTTCTTTGACTTTCCAGAATTGAACTTTCCCATTACTTACCATGGACATGGATTTACTTAGGCTATATCAATTCCATCAAAGGGCTTGATATATCTAATTCCATTATGGAGCAGAAGGGAGAAATCCTTTATCGCATTATCTATTAATGCATTATTACTCGTGACGCACCCAACGTATCCTAACTTGCTACGAACAGTGTGTCGTCATAGTTTTCATCAATACATCTAAGTGCGTGAGTTGTAATACCCATTAATAATAATCTTAAAGTATAAGGACCAATACACACGTTCGTAGATAGGAACATCCAATGACACTATGAAAAGTGGATTTCTTACTGGCGGGTCTCGTACTCATAATATCCTTCTGGATATTACCAAGGGCGTACACCATGAGAAGGTGCCTCAAAGTTTTATGAGTCCTCAACCCTAATGGCATGTATTATTTGTGTCCCTCAAATAACATCACCCGGACATAGAACATATATTCAAGAACAGTGTTATGGAACTTACAGGTTCTCATCATAGCAGGGATCCACTATGACCCATTAATTCAACAACTATCCTTAGGACATTATCACATACATTGTCATGCAGGAGAACAATCAAGATGTGATAAGGTATTTATTAATGAATAAAGTACAAAGTTGTTGGTTCTAGGCCACCAACTCCAATATACTCCCACTTGGACTAGAGACAACTACTAACAACCTTTAACCTGCTATATCTCACATGATATTCATGCTTCTGCTGAGATAGGCCTTTAGTCATGGGGTCCTCCACGTTCTCTTATGTGGAAAATCTGCTCACTGCAATTTCACCCCTCTGATAGAAATCCCTCAAGAGGTGATACTTTCAGAGTATGTGCTTTGTCTATTGATGTGACCTCGGTTCTTTTGCAAGAGCCACCACTACAGTATTATCACCATACAATGTGACAGGGTATTAAATGCTAGGAACCACATCAAGCTACTGGACAAAGTTCTGAATCCAGATGGCTTCCTTGGCTCCATCATAAGCCGATATATATTCGGACTCTTCTGTAGAATCGATGACAAATGGCTACTTTGAATTCTTCCAGTAGATAGATCCTCCATTGAGATAAAAAAACATATCCATATTGTGACATCAGATTGTTCTGATCTATCTGAAAACCAACATCAACATACCCTCTAATGACAATCTCCTCATCTCCTCCATACACCAGGAACATATCCTTAGTTATTCTCAGATACTTAAGGATAGTCTTAACAGTAGTCCAATGTTGTTCTCCTGGATCTGCTTGATATCTGCCTACCATGCTCAGTGCATAGGAAATATCAAGCCTGGTACATTATATGGCATACATGATGGATCCTATAGCCGAAGCGTAGGGGATCTTATTCATTCTATCTTTCTCCAATTGTGTCTCAGGACACATTTTCTTAGTAAGATGTAATCCATGTGACACTGGAACCAATCCCCTCTTGGATTGTTCCATACTAAATCTATTTAGTATTTGGTCAATGTATGTACCCTAACTTAGTCCAAGCAGCCTCTTGGATCTATCATGAATGATCTTGATCCCAAGAATGTAGGCTGCTTCACCTATGTCCTCCATGGAGAAACACTTGTTCAACCAGTCCTTAACTGACTGTAAGACTAGTACATCATTTCTAATAAGCAATATGTCATCAACATATACTACTAGGATAACGATCACATTCCCATTAAACCGCTTATAAACACATGTCTCACATTCATTCTTAATGAACCCAAATTCCTTTGTGGATTCATCAAATCGAATGTTCCATGACCTAGATTCTTTATTTACTCCATAAATGGATTTCTGCCACTTGCAAACCCGTTTGGCTTCACCTAGTGTCACAAAACCTTCTGGTCGTGTCATATAGACATCTTCCCAAAGGTTCCCATTAAGGAATGTTGTTTTGACATCCATTTTCCAAATCTAATAGTTATGGTAAGCTGCTATGGAAAGTATGATTATTGTGGATTTAAACATGGAAACTGGCGAGAAGGTTTCATCATAGTCAATTCCTTGATGCTGTCTGAATCCTGTAGCCACTAGCCATGCTTTATAGGTGCTAACATGACCTTCCATGTTCAGTTTTCTCTTGAATACCCATTTGCATCCAACATGATTTACATGAACTGGCTCATCGACCAGAACCTAGACTTAGTTCTGATACATGGAATCCATCTAAGAATTCATAGCTTCTAGCCATCTTGCATCTTCTGATCTTTCTACTACTTCCTTGTAGGAGAGAGGTTCATCATTGTCCAACAATAATGATTCACCATCCTCGGTGACTAGGAAAACAAATCTATCCGGTTCCCATACCTCTCTTGAGACCCTACGCAGTGCTTGTGTTTCTAGAACCTCTTCCACATGGACCTATAGAACTTATTCCGGTACCAACTTCTTTGTATCCTGGGCGTCAACTTCGTCGAAGTCAATCTTGCTCCCAATATCCTTTTTGAGGATTTTCTCCCTCTCGAGAAAGACGGCTTGTCTGGCGACAATAACTTTCTTGTCTAAAGGGTTATATAGGTAATATCCTTTCGTTTCTTTGGGATATCCTATAAAGATAAACCTCGTGCCCCGGGGTGATAGTTTGTTTCCTGAGAAGGCCTTAACAAATTCCTCGCATCCCCGTACACATGTGTGTGAAAAAGTTTGTTTCCTTCCATTCCATAACTAGGATGGAATTCCATTTGCCGCCTTAGTTGGTACTCGATTTAATGTGTATACTGCATTTTGTAATGCATATCCCCAAAATTATAATGGAAGATCTGCATGACTCATCATCGACCTCACCATGTTCAACAAGGTGTGGTTCCTCCTTTCACTAACACTGTTCAATTGTGGTGTATAAGGAGGAGTGAGTTGAGATAGAATTCCAGACTCCCATAGAAGATCGATGAACTCTTGGTTCAAATATTCTCTACCTTGATCCGGTTAAAGTTTCTTTATATTCTTACCAAGATGATTCTCTACTTCATTCATGAATTCCTTAAATTTATTTAAGGCTTCTGACTTATACCTCATTAAGTATACATAGCCATATATACTCAAATCATTAGTAAAAGTATTGAAGTAAGAATATCCACCTCTAGATTCTACTAGAAATGGTCCATACACATCCATGTGCACTAATCCAAGAAGCTCGCTGGCCCTTTCACCGTGTCCACCGAAGGGCGGCTTGGTCATTTTTCCTTGTAAACAAGCGTGACATCTATCAAGTGGTTTTAGCTCAGTAGAGTCCAAATAACCATCTTGGAAGATCATTGTCAAGTGCTTCTCGTTTACATGACCGAGACAGTGATGCCATAACTGGGTGATGTATGAGTCTTGTGAGTTTGTTTCGTTATCGATTTCCAACACTTGGTTTTCATAATCTAATAAATACAAAAAATTATTTAAATGCGCCATACCATAACATATGTTGTTCTAATAAACAAGACAACCCTTATTTCCAAACATGAAAATAAATCCATCTATATCCAAACAAGATATAGAAATTATGTTTTTGGTAACACTAGGCACATAATAACAGTTATGTAAAAACAAAATCATCCCAGTTGGCAATGAGATGTGGTAATCTCTAATATCCAACACGGCCAGCCTTGCACCATTGGTAGCTCAAATATCCACCTCTCCTCTAGAAATCTTTCTAAATCTAACGGGTTCTTGCATTTGAATACAAATGTGAGCCCCACAAGTTGTATCTAATACCCAATGTGTAGAAATAGAAAGATTACACTTGATAAAAAATGCACCTTTAATGTCCCCATGATTTTGGGTGTAGTTCCTATTCCAGTGGCCTTGCTTTCCACATCCAAAACATACTGCCTCCCGTTCCTTGCCCTGCCTCTGGATCTTCCCCTTATTGGAAGGATGGTGCTCGGGGGATTCAGATTGTTTATATGTCTTTGGCCCCTTTTCCTTATCCTTCCTTTTCTTATTCAACATAAGGACTGCAAGTTTTTCATGCCCCATGTCCTTATCAACCTAGAGAATTAAGGTCAAAAGTTACAATAGACTCTTTTCATTATTTATCATGTTATAATTGATAATGAAGCTAGAGAAGGTCCTGGGCAGTGATGATAGGATGTGATCTGTACGCAACTCATCCGGGAACTTAATCCCTAAGATGTCCAGGCATTCAATGTAGCCAATAATCTTGACCAGATGAGGCACAGCTGGTGCAGACACTCCAATATTAGTTGTAAAAAAGCATTGGAGATCTCATATCTCTCTTGTATCACCTTCTCTTGGTAGAGATCCTTATGGTGAGACACTATGCTATACGCGTCCATGTTTTCATGTTGCTTTAAGAGCTCATTAGACATGGCCAATAGAATGAAACACTGTAAATTTGTAGCATCATCCATGTGTTCTATGTAGATAGATAGTTCCTCATCACTGGCCTCCTTTCCAGGCACAACTGGATTAGGCTATTGCAGCACATACAATTTCATTTCGTGGTGAAGGATGATGTGTAAACACCTCAGCCACTCTTGGAAATTGGTACCAGTGAGAAGGTTTTCCTTCTCAAGTATGGTTCGCAATGATATGTTTGAAGTCATTTTCTTACCATTTCAAAAAATTAAGATGAGAAAAGGTTTAATACTTTATTATAAAAAATGGGTCAAATAAATAAATTAATAGTTATTAGTCTCCCACTATTTTATCAAAATCCAATAGCCCTCACCATTGAATTCAGAATATTCGGTTGCCTGAATATTCTAGTGGGAAGGATCTATATTCCCCTTTGCATTACCCCAACTAGGGTTGGTCAAGAAACTTGAAGGGTTTTAGGTAGGCATTCCAAATACCAACTGCATTAACTCACATCTCCTTGATCTGCTGAGTGGACTGCCCAATCCTGAAATACTTTTATTTTGGATTTCCTCAACCTTTGCCTCTTGGTCACACCAAGTCCTGTTGTTCCAGTAAACCCTTGATGCGAACCAATCAAGTCAACCCAAAACCTTGAATTAGAATTCCTCGATTATTGAAAGCACCCCAACTAGGGTTGGTCAAGCACATTAAACTATAGTTTTATTCTAACCAAGATTATGGAAGGCTATACCGAC
The DNA here is from genome assembly GCA_963277665.1 of Viscum album. Classification (NCBI taxonomy): domain Eukaryota; kingdom Viridiplantae; phylum Streptophyta; class Magnoliopsida; order Santalales; family Viscaceae; genus Viscum; species Viscum album. Next base: position 1,228,692,488 of record OY728145.1, on the reverse strand, counting down.
TTCATACTTCTTTGAGGGATTTTTTCTTTATACATAAATTTCAATTTTATTATCTTTGATTACATGCTTTTTAATATTAAGTGGAATATAATTAAGTGATTAACAATGTCTAAGATAATATTTACGCATAATACGGTATTTATTTTAGTTCCATCTTGCATGCTTGTTTAATTCATTAATTGTGTGATTGTGACAACACACCCACAATAAACCACACAACTGACATAAATAAAATAAATGGTATGATCATGAGCTTGTTTTATTGGTTAGTTTATCTTGCGGTTTATAAACTAACCCAAGACCTAGGGGAGAAACACCTTGAACCTTTCAGGTTCGTGTTTACAGCTTTCCACCTGTCCACCTTTGTATCTCCTTGGATTGGTTTCGCCTTGGCTCCTGACTTGAGCCGCCTCTAGTAGCTTGGGAGATCCATCCATTACATATGCATTTATCTAACATACAAGTGAGGGGAAAAAGGTTTTTACATAAAATAATCATTGGGAGTGCATTCCCTATATATTAATAAAGAGAAGGCTCGTAGGACAAAAAAATATATTAAAAGAAACCATTCACATACAAAGGTCTTGGTCTATCTCATGATCATCCATACATGCAACGATATTTACACATAAATAAAACAAGCATTCAATTCAGTAATCGTTCTTGTTTAAGATAAATCACGCTTGAATTAATTAATTATCTTTAATTAATCAATCATTTTATCTTAAACCCTTTTCTAAATTTCCTTGAGATTCTCATCCATCATAATTTTAAACATAAAAATTCATTTAAAATTATCTTTGTACGTAACTTGTACCTTGGAGGAAAACCGGTGAATTCCCATTCATTACACAGATGTTAAATTAAGCACAAATATATAAAACACCTATCATGTGTTGTTCCTTAGCTTTATGCCTGCACTATGGTACACGTCTCATGGGTATGTATAATATAATAATAAATTTTAATAAATCTGTGTAATTTGGGTGAGTACACGACGTGTAGTTCTGACTACACAATGAGTACTTTTGTTTACCGCCCATCTGAAGTACACGCCTGAGGACATGGCGTGTTGATGTAATTCAGAAATTTTCAGAGTACAAAATGTGTTTAGTTGGACACACGTCGTGTTGTATCCATGTTACATGGATTCAAGCCGGGAAAGCCATGTACGGGGAACACGGTCTAATCCCATCCCAAAGGGACTACACGTCGTGTTCAGTAGACCACACGACATGTAATCTAGAAACCATGTGCCACCTATTCCTGGTCAACATACAGTGTCATAAATTTCTTAGATAGGATCCAATACATGGCCTGATTTGGCAAACCAATCCAATACATTGAACCTAGACTGCACGGCGTGTGCTTTAGAATACATGATGTGTATTCTGGTGTTGTACGACCAGGAATTTTTGGCACCTCCGGATGAATTCTTCTGTTTTATTTTAATCAAAATTAAAATAAAATTTTATTTCTATAAGGTGAACAAGAAACGAGAGGGGAGGAACAGATCTCAAGATTCAGATTTTTAAGAATGATTAACTTGAATTGAAACAACTAAATTAATAAATGTGTAAATCACCACTGAAAAACTAAATAATTATAATCAATGATATGACCCCTCTGATACCACTTGCAGGTTCTGGGTGCATCAGAAGCGCATTTGTGGGTTTTCCCAACATTGATTTTAGCATTAAACAATGTTCAAACCGAGATCCATCACGATATAAAACACCAGATCTTTGAAATAGAACAAAGAATGAAAATCAAAAGAGGGAGTCCCAGAACCATAGAGATAGGATCATCATATGTTGGTTATAATTAATTTAATTAATTCACAAGAATTACCTTGGTGGAATTGTTTCTTCATTGATGTCTCTGGTCATGATCTGGTGTGATCCGTCATTGCGTCATTGAGTCTAAGTGTAGGATTCCTCTAGTGGTGATCCACACGTGCTCCATGTATCTCTGGATTTCGTTAAAGGGATCTACGAGTGCTAGCATGGAAGAACCTTCGCTTGAGATGTCCGCCTTAGATCACCTTGATCCGGTGGTGGTGGATCTCTCTCATTCTTGAGAGTGTTCCTGGAATAAGTAGTTCTTTTGGCCTTGAATGAATTCTCCAGAATTGTTGTGCACAATGATTCTCTGTGGAAAAGTGTTGGGGCTGTGAGGATATTTATAATCAGGTTTGAGGTTATAGAGTTATGATAATAAATAAATTCATTATACATTTTGTTTATTTCATTAACTCTTATTGAAAACCCCCATGCCGAATTATTAATTCCTTGACATGCTCCCATGCTGATTATAATAAATATCATTTAATAAAACAATATTATATCCTCAAAATCCTGGCTGGAAAAACTACACAACATGTAATCATTAATACACGACGTTTACTCGTTTTCCATAAAACTACATGGTGTGTATATTTAATATACATGGTGTGTAATTTTATTTTCTATTTTTATTTATTTCCTCCACCACATTTATTAGTCCTTGAGTAATGGATATTTATTTCTTAAATAAATGTAACTGTATTACTCGCTAATAAATATATTTTATTTCATCCACAATATATTCTCTCGAATAACTAGTGTTGAAATAAATGAAATCAAGAATCCTTAAATAATTATTAAACCACAGTCAGGAATAATATTTATTTAAATTGTTAAATTAATATTTAACTGAGATACATGGACACACTTAGTGTGTGACCCTCTAGGGTTCTTTCTCAGTGGCATTAGGCGGAGCCTGCCTAATGTCCAAGGTTAGCGTCTAGAAGCATGCCAAGGCACCCATAGAGAAAGAAGTTAATTCCACAATGATGTGTCACCTCATACAAATGCTTACCATGTAATATAATCCCTTTGTATCGATATCTCTAATCAAGAGGGTTTCATGCTAGTGCCATCAACTCATGTGCTCGATTATTCTTTCTTTGACTTTATGGAATTGAACTTGCCCATTCCTTACCATGGCCATGGATTTACTTAGGCTATATCAATTCCATCAAAGGGCCTGAGATATCTAGTTCTGTTATGGAATAGAAGGGAAAAATCCTTTCTCTCATTATCTATTAATGCAGTATTACTCATGATGCACCCAACGTATCCTACCTCACTGTGAACTATGTGTCATCATAGTTTTCATCAATATATCTAACTGGGCGAGTTGTAATACCCATTAATAATAATCTTAAAGTCTAAGGACCAATACACAAATCTGTAGATTGGAATATCCAATTAAACTATGAAATGTGGATTTTCTACTGGCGGGTCTCATTCTCATAATATCCTCTTGGATATTACCAAGGGTACACACCATGAGAAGGTGCCTCAAAGTTTTATGAGTCCTAACCCCTAATGGCATGTATTATTTATGTCCCTCAAATAAAATCGTTTGTCCATAGAACATATATTCAAGAACAGTTTTATGACAGTTCCAGGTTCTCATCATAGTAGGGATCCGCTATGACCCATTAATGCAACAACTGTCCTTAGGACATTATCACATGCATTGTTACGCAGAAGAACAATCTAGATGTGATAAGGTATTTATTAATAAATAATGTAGAAAGTAGTTGGTTCTAGGCCACCAACTCCAATAGTGGTTTCATTTCATGCATAACCACAGTAAAAAAGTTATAATTTACCAACATAATCAGCCATGTACTATGAGTTATACTTTTAAATCCAATGGGACTAACTCCATCTATAGATAACACATGAAAAAGGTTTCTTATCTCATTTCCAAAGTCAGGATACTCATGATCAATTTTCCTCTATTGAGGAGAGTCTACTAGGTGACGTAGTTCCCCAGATTTATTTCCTATATCTACGTGCCACATCAATTACCCTACTGTCTCCTCACTTCCATATAGGCACCTAACCTTTTGAACAATTGGAAAGTACCATACAACATTCATAAGAACGGATTCATCATTCTTTTATCAAGAAGCACCATAATTTGGTTATTATATAAGTTATTTTTGGTCCTTATGAAATATTATACATTCATTCAGGAAAGTGTGTATTCTTTCATTGATTATACCCATTGAGCGTAGCATTCCTTTCGCGTTGTATGTTTGGATTGGGAGATCATTATCTTCTGGGAACATGTCATTCAAGAGAGAAAATATTTCTATAAAACTAGCATCACTCCATCCATTGTCTGCTTTCAAATTATACAGCTTCAGTACATCTGAAAATGTTGTATGTTTAGTGGAAACACCATAAAATGGAATCTTTGCACAACTTTTTAACTGCTCAAACAATTTTGGGAAATCACGAAGTTCATCTTCAAATGACTTTATCATTTCCTCAATATGATCTTCATCATCATTCACATATGTGATCACATACTCGATACAATCTTCTTTATTTTCCGCACTTGTAATCATATCAGATGATCCATAAAACACAGTATTATCCCACCCACTAGCAACATTCACTTTTTTTCATTTTTATTCAAACATTTATAAATTCTATCTATTCCCTAATAGATAAATGGTTCTTCCAATTCCTTTGGACTAAATTTTCTTGAATAAAAATAGTGTAAACACAAACAAGGTATTTGAGAAGGTTCATATGTATGATCTTTTACAAACTTGATGAACTATTTCACTCCATCTTCATAATCTTTTATCAAACGATTGAAATCCATTCATTATTAATTCATATCCATCTTATTTGATTTTGTGGTATTAGTATTTATCAAAATAAATACAAAAACATTGATATAAAAATTAACTAGGGATAAAAAGAGATATAGGCTTTAAGTATCCTTTGAAAACTATTTATCAAATTACAATTGAAATCCCATTAAAAAACCCAAACAGTTACACAAATTCCTCTTTAAAATTACACACCCTTTTTAAAATAAACCAATTAGTTTCAAACACTCTTTATCAAACCCCCAATTCATTTTTAATGTAATCAAGGAAACTTCACGACCCAACAATATTAATCATTTAAAATGAATAAAAACCCTCTATATTTTGAAATTTTTCATTTAAAACTTCAAACACCCCTTGTTAAAATGAAACCAACATTACATATGCTTTCAAAACATTCACATCCCTTTCTAAAATCCAATAAAATGAGTTGGAAAATACTTAGCATTCAACTTATGTCCATTACATCTGTTTAAATAATTCTAAAGGTATTTAAAACCCAAAAAGGTATGTTGAACACATATAATTTTTTAGTAAACATTTCAAAACACTTGAATCATTTTAAAATATCTACTTAGGAATTTTCACAATGACATAAATCCCAAGAGAAGAACTTTACAAAGGATACATGAATAAAAAATTACCAATATTTTATAAAATATAAAGCCAAAAAATTATTATCATGTCTCTCATGAATAAATATTATGAATCCTATATTTTACTCTTGTAATACTACTAAGGAGTGAATAAGTGATAGATAAAAACATAAGGGTAACTTTACAATGATACTTTTGAACATAAATTCATATCTCTTTAATGTGGGTAACCATCTTCCACTTGATTCTTGAATCATGTACCACCTAAGCACAATCCTTCTAATACGGTACATTAGAAAAAAATTTCCCCTTCTTGAGGATATACATTAAGACAATGTTAAAGGACTATAGGTACTCATACCTTCTCCTCTATAAATGGTTCATTTCACTTTGTGATTGAATATATTTCAAACACTTTTTAGTGTATTACAATACCACCTCATGGAAAACACCACTATTTCAAAATCTATGAAAGGATTTGGGAAGTTTCTCTTATGAGTTCTTAATAGTATGGACTCATAGGAAACCACATGACCATCATGGACTAGAACTATTCAAATCATGAATCTTGATACATCAAAATATAAGCCATACTCATTTCCCAGCTCATTTATGGTTAAGATTGGTTTTTTCATCAATCTCTCATTAAGTTATTAGAAGGATATCTCATGAATATCTAAGAAAATGAACTATACCACATTCTTGGTTAAGGACTTCTTAGTGCTTCCAATCAAGAGGAATCCTGGTTGACCCTCTGGTAATAAAAGCGAACCCCTAAAAAATCACCATAAAAAAATTCTCATTTAATGTTCCAAAGATTCTAGCGCAATGATTTTTTTTCTCAATGAGTATTCCAAAAACACCTCTATCACATGTTTCTAATGAATGTTGTCCCAATTTCTTACAGTAAGTATCATCTATTCATCCAATTTCACAGACTTCCAAAATTTCTTGGAAGTCTCCCGATTGAACATGTGGACATTCAAACATCTATATCATGTATCACTAAAACCTTTCACTTTTGATGAATATTTAGTTCCCCTATAACTATTTGATGAATGAATCTTACATTCCAAAAACATTTTCTCAATAGAATGAGGAGAATACCTTAACATATCACTCTTAAAAACCCATATTTTAAAAACCACAACTTCTATTCATAACTTCTAAACTACTTACCATTACACCATCCACTTCTAAAAATCATATATTTCAAAATTACCAAAACAATAGGATATTTCACTAACTACTTACATTATAGAAAAAGTGAGGCTATCTCTTAGACCCTCTTCTTTTGGTTGAATTAATCAAAAAATGGGTGCAAATTCACATTCCAAATATTTTTCATACTTGAAGACTGCTTCATGGAGACAAAATATCATATAGCTCTTTAACAAAAGAAAAGAACTACTGTACTAAACTAATAGATGATATGATTTTCCATAGTATATTTTCTAAAATCTTTAAAAAGACTTTATGAATGGAATTACAAATATTAGTCAATCTAAAATCCGAAACCAATATCATATCAATAACCTATAGTATCAAAGTGATGAGAGTATCATTATATGTATCAAGAGGTTTCTTAACTCAACAAAACTCATTCATGAAGTTAACAACATCATGTACCAAAATATTCTTAAACATTTAAATAAAATTTCATAAATAAATTCTTGGTTAGGTAAATTTGACGGAAGCATCAACCTAAATGAAACTACCACTACAAAACATTGAATATCAGTAGTTATTAATTTATTCATAAATTTTTTTAAAGTTTTAATAAAATAAAAATTTATATATTTAGATATAAAATTATGTTGAGAAAAAAAATTTATTTGATAAAAATATGTTACTAAATTCTTAATGCCTTCATTTGTATCAACCCATATATAAATATCAGCCTTTAACCTTGAAATATGGTTATTCCTCCATCTAAAAATGTCTTTTTGATAAAATAATGAAGTAAATTTATATACTTAATTAACAAATATGTCTCATTTTAAAAAATGGAATCCTTATTAAAATTTGGAAAACCCTTTAAACAATAAAAATCACCAAGAATCTAAGTTATGGGTTTGTGTCCGGTGAAGTGTTCGATCATTATCACAAGTCATTTCAAACATCGGATTCCTCACTGTAAATTACCAATTTCCATATTCAAATGTTTAATAATATCCTTCCAACATAAAATTAATTTAGTGCACAAAAAATACCACCAAAGGCCATGATTTTTAGTGGGGTGTTTAGCCCATACAATTCAAAATATCACCATGAATATCAAATTGTAATAACTTACGAACAAACTCCATTACCCCTTTCTATTTAATTATCAAGTTCTTATCTTTGATTGGTGCGGAACAAATATAAACCATAATAAATTTAGGGTAGTTCCCTCCCACATGATACAAGAATAAAGATAAACTAAGGAGAATATCAACCTCAAAGAACTTTTTTAATTTATCTGTGTACCGTAGGGAAAAGTAGGATGCCCGTATGTGAAAACAGCACTACTAGAGACGTGCATCAACCTATTATGCAATAGAAGATTATCAACACATAGCCTAAACATGAGACTCAAGGGAAACCTCAATGAAACAATAAATTTTGGAAAAATAACAAAATGAAACAAATTATAAAGAGGAGAAAACTCATCGTGGAGGTGTGGTTTAGTGCATAGAGGAGGATAGGCACTCAGTAGAGGAGAGGTGTGTAGTAGAGGAGAGTCTTGTGATGGAGAAGAGGCACAGTAGTAGAATAGAGATGTGTGATGGAGGAGAGATGCATGGAAGAAGAGATGTGTGCAACAGAGGAGAGGTGAGACGGCGAAGGAGACAACCAGAGGGGAGGAGGAGGAGAAGGCAGTGACGTCAGGGATCCGCTTCCATGAGAGCTTGAGGGGTTCGAGGGAGGAGAATGTCAGGGTTTATTTATAAAATCAGATGAAACTTTTATCAGCACTAGATAAAAAGCGTAGATAAAGGTTTGTTTTATCATCTCTAAAATAGATTTCACTGATAAAACACACCTTTTGTCAGCACTTTTTTAGCACTGATAAAGATAGGCCTTTATCAGCACTAAAAAAACACTGATAAATATATAATGTTAATAATTTATTTATATTATTATATACATTTATAAAATTATATATATGAAAAATATATATTTACTTATTTATAATTATAACTATAAATAAATATATAATTATTTATATTTATAAAATTATAATTTAAATAATTATAAAATTATGAGAAATATACTTATTATATTTATAATCTTAGAAATATATATAATAAATATATTAATTATATATATTTATAAGATTATAGATATATATAAGTATATTTATTTTAATTTTATAATTATTTGTATGGATATATATATATTTTTATAATTATAATTATAAAGTAATATATATTTATTTATATAAATAATTATAAAATTATAACAAATTTATATTTCCTATATTTATAATTTTATTAATACATATAATTAATATATTTATTATAATCTTATAATTATTTAAATATATATATATATATATTTATAACTATAAATATTTATATTTATATTTATTTATCAAGATGGAATCGATGAGTACCGAGCAGACCAAGCCGGCATCGACGAAGTCAACAAGGATTAAGAAAATGGATGAGAGTGGTTTTTGCAATGAAGCAGATTCAGCCGCGATAAAACAAAGATCTCAACTCTGTAATTTATCCATTATGGGTCGTGTTGCGTATCTTAAAGGCGATAAACCTTGGTCCTTCTCAAATTTAAATCTTAGAATCACTTCCTATTGGGGTTTTTCTAACCGGAAATTGGTTCCTCTTGGTAAAGGCTATTTCCATGTCCTTTTATATTCACAATCTAACCTTGATCATGTCTGGAATATTGGTAATCTTAACCTGAATCCCAGTTTGCTTCACCTCACTGAGTGGAAATTTTCCTTTAATCCTAACTATCATAGGAACAATACTGCTCAGGTATGGGTTAGGCTTTTTAATCTAATTTGGTTTTTTTGGCACCCACAAATTCTGAATGATCTTGCTATTTGTATTGGTACACCCTTGAAAGTTGATCGAAGAACACTTAATGGAGACCTAGGCCTGTATTCTAGGGTGCTGATCGAAGTTAAATTAGAAACTAATCCCCCTCATTCGATTACCTTCACTGCTAATGAATTTAAAATGGTTGTGAACCTAGAGTATGAAAGGCTCTAGCCTTTTGTGAGCTTTGCAAAATAGTAGGTCACATGGTTCATAATTGAAGTAAATTACATAAGAAACCTCCCCAACCAAACCTTACTGGTTAGACAGAAATTAAAAATCAAAGGAGGGAGAAGGAAAATTTCATAGATAAACATCAAAGAAAAATGAAGAAAAATGGGTTGTCAAGACCAATCCCTTTGGACAATTAGAATCTAAAAAAGGAAAATCATGGGATGACTTGGCTGAAGAACAAGAAATTGAAACTATGGAGTAGGATATTATAAATGATATTGAAGAGGATTTCCTAGATATTAATTTACTCCCCCAATCTGACTTGGATCTCGCAGGTCCTTCTTCAAAGGATTTTGCTCCTTTGAACCAACTTCAAAATGAATCAAGCATGGATCCATTTGATCAGTGTAATAAGATTCATGACCACTCAAATTTCTTGAATAAATAGATTGATTCCCCCCTCTGAAAACCAAGTCTCTTACTCTAAAAACAATTTTCTATATGCACAACCGTCATCTGAAAAAGAGGATTGTAATAGGAATTTTGAACAGGATTATAGGGCTGCTCTCCTGTCCTCCATGTGCAGCAAAGACAGAATGCAGGAATACAGAGAGACCCCCCTAGAACAGCCTAGGAGGATGAGGAATTCTCCTCCTAATCCAATCTATCCTGCTTCCTTGGAAATGAAAACTGCTTCTTCATAGGATTTCAATGAGCATCAAATAGTTTCTCCTTCACCTACTTCAAACATGCGTACTGTTTTATACTCCTACAAACAAAGTGGGAATCATATAAATTGTATGGGCAGTTCAGGTGCTTCTAACCTCCCTCAGGCTCATCAATCATTGTAGGTTAAACATATTAATACTCCAAGGGAGACTCCTTCTAGAATCTCAACAAGGTCAAGGACCTCGGGTTCCAAAAAGAAAGGGGACAACCCCACTAAAAAACGGTACACATGAATATGTTCTTCTATAATTGTTAGGGGATTGCCAACCCTAATACATTTAATGATTTAAAAAGGTTTATTAACACTCACTACCCTAAATTTTTTTTATTGTTAAACCAAAATTCAATTACACATCTAGATTCAAACATTCATCCCCCTTTTGTTACTCTTTCCTATGGGCTTGCAATAATGGTATATCCACTGAATATTTATGGTTATTTGCTCACCCTTCTATGCAAAATGTTAGTATATACAATTCCTAGAACCAAGCTATTACCTGTGATTACATATTTGAGCACGCTCATTTATACACTAATTTTGTTTATTCTTATAATAGATACCAATATAGGAGATCTTTTTGGAACGATCTCACAAAACTTAGTATCATTATCCATAATCCTTAGTTTATAGTTAGAGGCTTTAACGCTATTTTAGATCGTAGTGAAAAAGTAGGCCCTCCACATGCCTCCATATCCTATAGGTAATTTAAATATTGCATTGAACTTGATAACTTTATAGAGGCTAATCTAATGGGTGATAAATTCACCTGGTACAGAAAACATTATAATAGGATGGGGGATAGTAAACATGACTGGGATTTCAGTATTGACCATGTCCTGAATAAATGGGACAACATCTCAAGTATCCCACCTACAAATATTTCTTCTAATCATCATACCATATTAGTAATATTTTCCCATAACATTTTAAAAAATAGGACCCATTTCAGATATAACACTGCTTGTTCCTCTGACCCGGACTGTATGAATATCATCAAAAACTCATGGACTAGTATTCATAGAAATTATGATGTGTTTGCTTGTCCCGTGAAATTGAAAATGATTAAGCAAGTCCCCAAAAACTGGTGCAAATATAAAAAAATGAAATAGACAATAATATCACCCTTCTAGAAAAGGAACTTACTCAAATTCAAAAGGATAACACCTCCTCTAACTTTTTTCATGACTCCCAAGATAAAAGAAACATTTCCTCTAAACTAATCACTATGCTCAAATTTAAGGATAACCTCAAAAAGAAGATCTTTAAAGCCAAATGGCTTAATGATGGGGATAGGAATACTAAATTCTAAAATTCCCTCTATAGAGTTAGAAAAGCCTATTAGCCTCTTATCTATCTTAGAGATGGGGGACATATTCTTGACACTGAGGAAAGCATTGATAATCATGTGATATCTTACTTTTATAATATCTTCAATGGATCTGGTATTGAAAAAGATCTTATGCTTGATGTCATTCCAATGCTGGTTACTGATCATGAAAACTCCTGGATTAATAGTATTCCTTTAGACCAAGAAATTAATGACACAGTCTTTATCCTAAACTCAGACTGTGCTCTTGGGCCAGATGGTTTTAATAATGGGTTTTATCAAAAACAATGGGATGTGATTCAGGATGATGTTTGTTGCATGGTGAAAAATTTCTTTCCCAGAGGCTTTCTCCCTCATGGATTAAATTCTCAATTCCTAGTCCTTATCCCTAAAACTAATAATGAAGATGAGTTACACCTTTTTAGGCCCATTTCTCTCTTAAAAACTCTCTTCAATATTATCACCAAATGGATTTCCAATAAAATGGCTACTATTAGAAATTGAATTGTCTCTTGGAATCATTTTATCTTCCTAAATGGAATATCTTTTAATGATTTTATTTGCCTTCCCTCTGAATCAACAAATCTATTAAACAGGAAAAATCAAAGTGGGAATGTTGCCATTAAACTTGACATTGTAAATGATTTTGATACCATCAATTGAAATTTCATGTATAAAGTCCTTATGCAGTTTGGATTTAATGAAAAATTTATAAATAGAATCAAAACCCTTTTTAATTTAGCCTATATTTCTATCGTCATTAATGGATCCCTGAAAGGTTATTTTAATTTTTCCAAGGTAGTTAGACAAGGTGACCCTCTCTCGGTTATTCTTTTCTCAATTACTGAAGACTGCTTAAGTAGATTTCTTACTCAATATATAGAAAAAGGTAATCTCAAACTTATATCTTCTGCTAGAAACATGAATGCCCCCTCACACCTTTTATATGCCGATGAAATTATTCTCTTTATTCAGGGGGACAAAAGGAATATTAATAATTCTAAAGCCATCCTTATTCACTACCAAGAAGTGTCTGGTCAAAAAATCAACTAGAACTAATCTTACATTTAATTTGGTAAAGACTATCCCTCCTATGGGAAACTCAGCATCACCAATACCTTAGGTGTTGAGGAGGGCTTATTACCCTAAATGTTTCTTGGTGTTCCCATATTTTGGGGTAGAACCAAAGTGGATTACTTCTCCCACATCATTAACCAAGCACTTTGACATCTTTCCTCTTGGAAGGGTAAAAAACTCTTAATGGAAGGGAGAGTTTGTCTAGTTAAATCCCCAATTGCCTCTAAATTTGTTTACTCTATGATGATATATAAATGGCCGAAGAGTCTCCTTAAGTGTGTGAATGTTTCTAACAAGAAATTTGTTTGTACTGGGAGTATTATGGAGATAAAACTGGTCGCAATCCCCTGGGCCACATGCTTCAAACTGATTGATAAAGGGGGTATTGGTATTTAAAACCTCTCTATTTGTAATGAAGCTCTCCAAGCCAAGCTCAAGTGGAACCTCCTTCATAAAAACTCTCCTTCCATGGTTTTTCTTAGGGCTCGATTCCTTATCAAACATAGAAATAATCATTCTCACTTTCTCACATCCTCTATATGGCCCTCCATTAAAAACACCTTCACTTCCATTATAGAAAATTCTAGATGGATGGCTAGAAAAGATTCAAATTTAAATTTTTGGCTGGATAACTGAACTGGTGCTACCCTAATCTCATTAATTCCCAATAACCATCCTCATCTTCACACCAATGACACCATAAAGAATTTCATGCATTCAAAAAACCCTTGTTTACCTGAGGATATCAAACGCATTATTGACAGCTATCCCTTCACTAATACAGATGATTTTCTTATTTGGGGAAGATTCTCACAATGGGATTCTTAACTCTAAAAATTACTACAATCACTTGTTCAACAATGATGATAACGATTTATCCAAGTTAAAAACTTCAACAAATCCTGGTTAAAACCCTCGAGATTCACCTTAGTTTGGCATATCGCCCATAGAAGAATCTCCACAGATACCTACATACAAACTTTTGGGATTAATCATTGTTTAAAATTCCGTATGTGTAACCAACATTGAGAAGATATTAATCACCTCTTTCTTTCTTGTGATACAAAAACTGCTCTCTGGAATTATATTTTTGACATTTTGAGTATAGATGGTTGTTTTGTAGTTCTATAGACTCGCAGCTACAACAGTGTATGAACCTTTTTGACTCCCAAAAAATCAAGAACCTTTTTTTATAGCTGTAGTGGAGCATATTCATGTGATCTGGTATAGTATAAATAATTTTACTTTTCGTAACAAATCATTCAATATTAATATAGGAAAAATGAGAATTCCCATCACGATTTCAGAGGCTGATTCGATTCAAAAGGATCATTGCAACAACTCAGTTCATGACCTTGGGATTATTATATGTATTGGGGTTGATGGGAATTACCCTCTCCCTAAATCTACATTTGAAGTTTTTTGGCAGCCTCTTCCCCTAGGCTGGATTACAGTCAATGTGGATGGTGCCTCTAAAGGCAACCCTGGCCCAGTGGGTTGTGGAGCCATCTTCAGAAATCACCTTGACCAGATGCTCGGATGCTTCTATGGCTCTTGCAGTCTTGCTTCTTCTTTGGAAGATGAGATGATGAGTGTTATCTATGATATTTCTTTTTCCAAGATACACAACTGAAAGAACATCTGGATTGAGATTGACTCCACTACTATTGTCCAAGCTGTTTGGAATGGTACCATTCATCTTGCTTGGACGCTCATTGCTCACTAGATGGACTTCCTGAACTCACCTTCAAATATCAATTTCATCATCACTCGTACGTATCGTGAAGCAAACAGGATCGCTAATGGGTTTTCTAATATGGGTGTTTCTCATGATATTCATTAGAGGGATGATCTTTTTCCTGAGTTACTCCCTCTTTATGTTAGGGATGTAAACAAAATTCCTTATTTCAGACTTGTGTAACCGTTTTTTTATTTCAATAAAATATGTGTTTTGATCGTTGACCAGAACACTACCTTCTTTAAAAAAACATTAATTTAGAATTATATTTATAACTATTTGTATCTATTTATAACTATTTGTAAATAAATATATATAATTACTATATTTATTATAATTTTTTAATTTTTTAATTATATCTATATTTACTAATGATTTATAATTATAAATATTAGTATTTATTTATAAATATTTCTATATATTTATAAATATATTTATTTAATTATATATTTATAGATTTATAAGTTGTATAATCAATATATTTATTATAATTTTATAATTATTTACATATATGTAATTATTTATAGTTATAATTATAACTATTACTAAATTTATTTATAAATATTTGAATTTAATTATAAATATATATATATTTGTGTTGTAACACCCAAGGTTTAAAAATAAGTTTTATGTTTTGTCAATGATTCAAAGATGCAATAAAATACATTAATTTCCGAACGCAAAGATCTAAGTAGTAAGCACTTTATTTATATAAAAACCATAATACATCCTTAAAACATAAAAAATAATCCATTAAACCCACTGATATCAATTATAAAACAATTGGTATTCCTCTGAGAAACACAACGATGACAATCAGATTGTTCTCATCTTTTGGATCTCATAGAAACACAAAAGCTATAGTAAAAACAATAGCAACAAAACTAAGAATAAGAGGAACATATAAAACCATTTCTAAAAATAATGATGTGAGCATCGCGATATTATTTATGTGTATTTAAAGGACACTTAGACATTGATATTTATAGATTTTTATTCGTGCATTATAAAAACTAGCCATTAGAACTTTTAAATTAAAATTTAAAAATGACATATGACGAATATTAATAATATATATATATATATAATCATTATTTAATTAAATATTATTACTAGACTTTAATTGATATGAAAAATTTGTGTATTTAATATATATATATACATTCTAAGAAGTGAATAATGTTTTAAGAAATAAAATTAATATATTTTAAAATTATAAAGTTTCAATATTAGTATGATTATTATATATAAATATATATATTATAATAAAAAAATAAAAATAAAATTAATGATAAAAACAGAATGAAAGAAATCAGGATTGGGAATATAGGTTTATTTTTTTTAGGGTTTTGGTTTATCCATCGGTAGTGCGATCAAATGGCTCGAGTTCAAAATGGGAGAAGTCGAACGATGGTTCGATGAGGCTAAGAAACAAGTCTGCCTTCATCCTTGGGAATGGAGGTCGACGGCAAGCTTAATCAAGAGTAGATGTGAAGTTCATGTCGAGCCATTTGTGAGGATTTTTTTCCTCTTCGGTAGTTGTGGCCAACGCCCAAAAAAACCAAGATCTGGTTTCTTCAAGACTATTAGTCATGTCCCAAACCGCAAATTCAATTTCGGATTGAGATTCTTCGACCATCAAACATTATCTAGTTAAAAATCATTTCTCTATTTTTCATTTTGCTGTTTCGGGGTTCAGATTTGGATCTAATATGATGTAGGTTCATTTTTATTTCCTTATCCAAATCTTATTGATATTTTCTGAGAGATCTTATTTATCAATTTCCTACTTTTAGCAACTGTTATCCATACTGTATTAAATTTTTTCGAGATTTTCATCAATTTCAATTATTATACCATTGATTTTTTATTTTTAAATATCATCTGAGGGCATTCATTTGGTTTTGGATAAATTATAATGAGTCCAAATTAATGCTTCACAAAGAAGCATTAATCAGTAAGAATATAATATACTGTCTGATTAAATATAGTGGATGTCTGATTTTTTTAATGGAAATGAGATATATATTATATAATTTTTCTCAATCTGGATATTTTGATTTTTCTTATCTGTTTAAAACAAATATTTTAATCAAATAGAAAAATCAAAATTCCTTAATTAACAAATATCATCTATTCTTTTAAAATTGTGTCTACAAGTAAGACTTGAGAATATAAATAGATTTGAGCTGCATTGTAAGTTTCTCATGAAGCTGTGAGTAACCCTCCTTTAGTATTTTACAACATCAACCATCATTGAAACTATCTATAATTTATAAATAAGGTAAGGTATTTCTTATATCTATTATGTCAAAGTATTTTTCTACCCAAATTATATTTTCACACCAAATTATTTATTTCATATTTGTTTTGTTTACATTAAAAGTTGATTTTAACGGAGTTTTTCTCCATTTGTCATCTAAGGTCTTCAAAAATTATTTAGTTTTGTGTCAAGGATTTATGTATAATTTCAATACAATTCCGTTAATATTTTAGTAAGATAATTTTAATTATTTATTTTCAAATTTATAAGTTCTATTTTTGTGTAACGGAAAATATTTGGTTTTCAAATGTTTAGTTTTATAAATGAATTTTATGTTCAAAATTGTGGATTTTTATGGGGTTTTGTTCTTCAAAATCTATTTAATTTCTAGAAAGGGGATGATACCATTAATTAATTATTTCTTTAATCGATACCTTCTTTAGAAATAAAGATATTTATTTTTATTATTTTTTGTAGTTTTATTTGCACGGGTAATCCATCTATTCAAATATTATTACTATGTTATATATATTGTTATTTATTACTCAAATTTATCAAAAGGTTGGTTTTAAATTTGATTCTAATTGAGTTTATGTTCTCAAGAAAATTGAAAGGATTACAATTATCTCTTGGTTTAATTTAAAATCAAACATGTTTTTATATTTGAATTTATCATTTCAATCTAATATTATATATATATATATACTTTCTTGATTTCAAAGTATATAAGTTTTTAAATAAATTATTAATCAAGTATTAATTCACATATAAATTTATAATTTAATAATGTCACAATTTTATCATGTACATGTCATATAGAAATCAAGATTATGTCCATACATCAAAGATTTTTTTATCATGGCATTAATATGTTAATATATATATATATATCTACTTAAAGTCATGTTCCTTACAACTTAAGAGCATATAAAAGGATGACTTTCTTTAGTAAAGAAATGTTCCTTTGATGATTTTTGTGCATGATGCATAAATATCTATTGTTATTGATTAGTTTTAAGAAGATAATTTTATATGTTCATTATTGTTATTACTTTATACTTTCATGCATAAAAGAAATTTAATAAATTTGTCTTTGAAATTTCAATTACGTGGATGTTGATTCAACTTCCATGTGATTATGCAAAGTCATATATCATGAGATTTGATCATACCAAGTCGATTATATAATTTTTATTAAAGATTAGTATTTATTTGTTCCAAGCATGATTTTAAAAATATTTTTGAAACTAAACCCCAGTGAAAATTATATGTATATAAGGAAAGCTAATACAAAAATGATTTATAAAAACTAGTACCTGAACTTTGTAAACACGACAGGGAATTGGATAGTGAATCCATCCCTCAAGTGGGTAGGACCAAGATAGCCTTCAAAGCTTTGAGTGGCCCCAATTGTTTTGTTTTTAAGAGCTTGCTTAATATTTTCAACAGAATCACTGGATTATTTTTTAAAGAATTTTTGAAATATAATTAATTTTCAAATCATAGTATTTTGTAAGGGTTGTTTTACAAAAGTATTTCTAAATGAATTTTCCAAATGAATTTTTTAAAAAATATTTTAATGGGAATTATCTAAGGTTTTCAATACCCCTTACTGGGCATCTTTTGTGCTCACCCTATGTTTTCGAAATGTTTTTCATAGGTTTCCTTGAAATATAGAGTTGGTCATCTTTGTTGTAGTGTGCACGGAAGTAGAGTTGATCTTTAATTTTGTTTTAATTTATTCTCTAACTCTCATGTTTTTTAGCATGTATCTTTTCTCCAGAACCTAGACCTGTAAAAGGCCCTCTTTGTATATAGTGTTGTGTAATTGTTTATTCACTTTTATAAAAACAAATTACACAGCATTTTTCAAGCACTGAGTCTGGAAGAGCGGGATTGGGGTGTTATATATGTAAAAAATTATAATATATGTATTTTCTGTAATTTTATAATTATTTAAATGTATATATATAATTTTCCTTATAATTACAAATAAATATATTTAAAAAGTATTTATATATAATTAAAATTTAATAATTAAAAATAGAAAAAATATATTTATTATTTAAATATATTTATTTTAATTTTATAAGTATTTTTGAAAACATAATAGTATATATGGGTAACATGAATTAATCATATTCCTAGTAAAATATATATAATAAAAAACAAGTCGTCAATGGAAAACATGAATAATAAGAAGGGTGTTATGTATAAATTAACATTCATGATTATACAAAACATATATGCACACATGATCTATATATTTATTGACCAAATTCATTAAAAACACATATATATTTAATAATTATAATATAAAAACATATATTTAAAAAGTATTTATATATATTAATTATAAATAAAATAAATAAAATAAATTAATTAAATATAAAAAATATAATGAATCTAATAAATCTAATAAATCTAATAAATTTAATAAATCTAATAAATATATTTAATATTTAATTAAATTTATTATAATATTTTAATTTTTTAAATATATATGTTTAATTATAATCATATAAATAATTTTTTCTAAAGAATTATATATATATTTGAATTACTAAAAAATATATATTAATTATAAAAAAGCATTTTTTATTTAATGTATACAATGAAACCTTATTTTTGAATATAAATATAACAATATTATAAAAATTATTATTAAAAACTATTATCACTACTAAAAATAGCACTGATAAATGCACCTTTTATCAAGGCTAAGAAAACCACTGATAAAGGGTACATTTATCAGCACTTTTATCTAGTTCTAATAAAGACCCCCCTTATCAGTTCTTTCTGCTTAGCGCTAATAAAATAAGGTGCTTCCCTTGCCCCATTTTTTGGTAGTGTTACTCCACAAACTCCTCCTTCCATGTTCATGGAGTTCTCATTAAAATTTATGCACATATTCTGATGAGGAAGGATGTTTCATGCACTACAAATCAACCATGAGTTGGAGCCAGGGGATGAAAGAAATCTTGGGCAGTGCTCCAATAGGACAGTGGAAGGGATGTAGAGATTAGATTTTTCCTGAGAAATCCATGAAAAAAACTCGAGGGAGAGGTGAATGACCACACACCCAAAGTGGAATTGTATTGGGGCGATGAAACCCCATGACATCGACTAATGCCTCGAATAGAATGGACAATCAGAATAGGACATGAAGCCTGGCATAACAAAATATCAACTGCATATCACAATTGAATCACACACATGGACAACCTAGATACAAGGGGTAGAAAAATATAATCAATGGCCATAAGTAAGTGACATGAGTATCTCCATGGTACTCAAGCGCATGCAGAAAACAAGATGATCAAAGGCTGAGGCCCAATATAAAGAAAGCCTAATGGGAAACAACATCCCATTACAAGAGTAAAAACCTAGCAGCACAAATATTTGAGCATATAGGATAAGGAAATAATTTTTCATTCATGGTACAACAAATGATAAATGGGAGAATTAAGAAATAGAAAAATTCAATATGAAAATAATAATTGAATGTTATGTTTTGCGTTAGTTGTCTATGATGTCCAACGTGAGTGTTCAGATCCTACACATTGTCTTGAGAAGTGTCCATCTATTTCTTATTGTTAAGCCAATCATGGAGTGGAGAGAGATGGAGACCACTGCTACCATATTAATGTTGTCTCTAAAGTTATTGTTCCTTCAATGGTGGACGTGATGGTGAATCTAATCTCCACCAAAGTTACCAATGATGTTTCTTTTTCTTTCATGCAGAGAGATACTATTTATAATGGCACCACCATCACTACCTAAGTGAAAGACTTCACTTACATCAGGGCCAACTATTATAGCACCAGGTTTGAAACCACAAAGAAGAACCTCCCAGTCTAAAAATCCCCTTTCACATAGTTTGTCGCACCCTTATGTCTGGAGTAAAATCACATTTCCATCATGGAAGCCATTATCTATATACTCTTATGTGATTTTCATGGGCCCAATAATTTCATCGTCTGCCTACATGCCCAGCCCACAGTGCATGCAACTAAATAAACTTCATTAAACCTCCTTTAAAAAATTATTGTTCTTCGCTTCAGCGAAAAATTTGAATATAAATGACATGATCATTTCACATATAAGTAAAAACATATGTACTTAAAAATTTCACTAACTGAGATGTTCACAAATAAAGATAAAATGTGGATTTCAAATGAATATTGAGTCTAGATTAAAAATAAATGAGTTTAAGCAAAATAAAGAAGACCGCATTAAAAAGTTGAATACTTTCACACCCCGACCAAGGCATTATTTTAGTTTAATTATTTTAGGTCTTTATTTGAGTTTCGGTTTGAATCGATTTCAATTTAAAATGGATTTGGGATCTTATACGGGTGTGCGCCCATACGCGCAACCGTGCATAGCGCCTAATAAAAATTGGATGATGTTTTATTACTAAATGCCTTATTATTCGGGTGCGCAACCTTGCACACAACCATGCACATTTCCAAACCCAACTTGAGTTTTTCATTTTGATGGTACATGAGTGTTTTGGTTTGGTAGTGTCCGGCACGTGGGCAAGGAACGGGTGAATCCGCATGTCTTTGTCAGTTGTTCGTGAACCCTACCCGGTACGTGGTTAATTATTTGATTAGAAGGGTAAACATTGAAGTGTTCATAAAATAAAATAACGAACAAATAAAATAAAACAATTTAAGAGTTGTCTTAATAATAATGATAATAATAATAATAATAATAATAATAATAATATTGTTGGGATTGTTATTATTTCAATTGATACTTTAATTTGGTCATGGATGTTAAAGTAAGTTATATTAATAAAATTATTATCTTATTATTATTATTTTTATGGACTATGTTTATTTTTTCTTCATTTTTTGGGTTTTTTTGTTTTCAATTTCTATTTTCTTCACTTTATTTTCATTTAATTTCATTTCTTTTTTTATTTATTTCACTCTAATCTTTTTTTCCTCCCTTGGGCTCCCCTCTCCCCACTCGGATTTCCCCCCTGGTTTGCGCAGAAACCCCCTCCCCTTCAAACCCTAGCGCGCCCCTACAGCTGCACCCGAACCAGTGACCTCCTCCGGACAGCAGTCCCGTGCCGCCCAGCCTCCCGTCCGAACCACCTTCAAGCTGTGTGCTCCTACTCCCATGGGCCTCCCATCCTACATTGATTCCACCCTCCTTTCTGAATTTCTTCACACCGTCACCCCCTCTTCATCCCTCTCCATCATGGAAAGCCAGCTCTCCATTTTCTGATGCCCTCCCTTCGATCGACGAACACCTTTCGTACCCCTTCTGGTCTGCTTCACACCAATCGGCATCGCCCTACTACTTCACACCACCCAAACCTACACCTCCCTTCTTCCGAATGAATTTTTCAGGCACGCCGCAACCCTGACGTCCCCCCTTAAGCTCGGACCAGCATCTCGCACCCTCGCCAAAGGTGTGTTCCCTTCAATTGGTTGTTACTTATATTTTGA
The DNA here is from genome assembly GCA_963277665.1 of Viscum album. NCBI lineage: Eukaryota > Viridiplantae > Streptophyta > Magnoliopsida > Santalales > Viscaceae > Viscum > Viscum album. The sequence goes on along the minus strand of OY728145.1, from coordinate 1,228,670,388 downwards.
AGGTTGTTAGGTTAGGATTTTATGTTTCAATTGGTTCAATTTTGGTGTAATTGGTATTTTGTTTTGAGGTTAGAGTTTATTTGAGTTGATTGCAGTGAATTCGGTGCGTGATTGGAGTATTGCTTTGGTATTTGGGGTTTTCCATCTCCGAGGTAGGTAGTTCCACTCTTAATTATTATCTGATTAATCAATTTTCAAGTTTAATTAATTTATCATGTTATTTAATTAATATGTATTATGCGAAGTTGATCTTTAATGTTTAATTTTCATTTTAAATCTTGGTAGCATGTTTATATCAGGTGTTTGTTTCTTCTTAAAACTCATATCTAGTTGTTAGTGATTTTTTTAAATTGTGTGGTTGGCTTATTATGTTGTGAAAATAGAGTTATCTTGTCATGATGTGTAATTATTGTAAACTATGTTTTTGATATAGTATCATGTATATCTTATCATAAATGAAGGTCTTGAGTGGGTTAACAAGTGATGCCTAGTTACTTCTTTAAAGTTGTTTAATAAGATTTTATTTTTTGATTGTTAATTTGTGTAGTTTGTGAAAAAAGCATCTTACATGCGGTGTCGGGTATTTCATCAAACTGTTTGGGTGGTGCAGGTCACACATTAAATTGTATTTGAGTGTGTGCAATGTTGGAATGTGTTTTGGATTTATAAATAGTTATGTTTTCATTTTGTGTGTGTGTAAAACCATGTGACACTCTTCTTCTATTTTTTTATAAACTTTTTAAATGGTTTATTAAATTATGTCAATAGTGTGTAGCATGTTTTGAAAACGTTTTTCACGAATTTATTATTTCAAATGGTTTTTGTGGGTGAAAATGGTTGTCTTGGTGTGTGTAGTATCTTATTGGGTTTAAGTGTATGATTATGACATGCGGCATGAACTTTGGAATACTTGAGCACAAACGGGAATCCTGGGTACTAGGTGGGAAGACTAGACTAGCATGGTAGTGATACGGGAGTGGCCTCAACCCAGTTTCACTTAGCGGGATTGACGCTTACAACACTAACAAACATTGGATGATGACTGGAGACCACTATGGTAGGAGGTGTTTCCCTACCAGTGGCTTGTGCACAGGAATTTATGATATGGTTCACCGAGACGTGAGGTTCTAGGGTCCCACTTCTTGTTAATATCTTTAGAGTCTCTCCCTTGTATTGTGCTCTTCATTTGCTTTCTTCTCACTTTCGGCACACGGTGTGACGTTGGGGTTACCAAGAAAAGTGTGTGTGCATGTGTACGTGTGTGCGTGGGTGTGTGTAAGTTAATTTAAGTTGTTTTTCCTTTTAGAGAAGTTTCCCCTTAAAAATGATTTTCATTAAAATTCTTTAAGAACTTGTTTATTTATTTTTCTGTTAAATTGCAAATGTATTTGTCTTTTAATAATTATGCGTGGAACATTTTCTTGGTGGCATCCTACTGGGATTTTATCTCACACCCTACATACACCCTTGGGTGTATGTAGATTCTATTTCTTCTACATTATAGGTTGTGACTTCGTGCTCAGCGATGGTGGTTTAGGTTGCAGTTGGTCTTTTCATGCAGAGTGGTGCTGATGTGGCCTCTCTTTTTCCAGGAGGTTTGAGTATGAGTTTTAGTTTCCGTTGTCGTCTTTTCTTTTTAGTTATTGGTTCGATTTGTAGACTTTAAACCTGTTCATAGTTTAAAGTCACGTTTGGTTGTCTATTTCTAGTTTTAGTTTATTTATCTAGTTGGTTGTTTTTCTTTATTTTATTTCGGGTAAATCGTTCCCATGTAATGTTCGATACCCGGGAACTTGTGCCAGCCCGTGGGGATCGGGAACGCCCTTCGGACCTTGCCGCAGACCGGGTCGGGTGCCAGGTCGGATGGCGACTCGGCCTAGTTCGTGACAAAATGGTATCAAAGGTAGGTTAGGTTCTTGCTCTTGTTATTTGGGATGTCAGGTAGATTGGAGATAGGGTTGTCGGTACTTGAGGGATAGGTGTGGGAAGAGCATCGCGAACTCTTACTCGTTTGGATCCTCGAGTAACCAGGGGTAGTTCGGGATTTATGTTTTTTTTACTTTGGTCCGTGTGGATGGAGGATGATAGTAGGAGTAAACCGGTACTGCGTGCGGTCTCACATGGAGTAGTGACCCATGTGATGCCCAAGAGTACGGTTCAATACTCCTAGTGGTTGGTGCTTTCCTAGGGCACGATCTGCTAAACCGTGTAGCCAGGTTAGACACAACCACTAGTCCTCCGCCCAGGTGCTTTAATGTTTGTGACATCTTGCTTCAATTTAGGGATTGGTGCGAAATTGTATTCCTTTAAAAAGGGAAGTGGACTTTGCTACTGCTCTTATTTTATTTTGGGGTGCGTTTCTCTTGGACATTGTTTTTGGAATTTGGAATTGATTTGACAAAGTTGAATTTCTAAAGGGATGGCTTGGGTTATCTGAAATTGCAATAGGCTATTTTAAAATAGAAAGAATTATTTAAATTTTCCTTGCATTTTTTAAATGGGTTTGAAAAGAAAGTGGTATTTTCTGATATTAAGAATGTTTTTTTTAAAAGCGGAGTAGCCTTGTTTCTTTCCAGTGGTACTCCTATGGGTGATCACATGTGCATGTGGACTTGATTAATGGATAGTTGGTGGATTGTGTGGATGGGTGCCTAGGTGGCACAGAAATGAAAATCTGCGAGGCATCTAGGAATATGAGTGGTGAGTGACTGATTTTAAAAGCTGTATCTTGTTTCTGGAAATGTGGGATTTTTTTCAAAAAGGGGGTTTTGTGCTCAAATGGTTTTGGAATTTGAAAATGGTTTTGAGTCCGAAGTGAAAGTGATGGTTTCAAAAGAGTTGTTGGGTTTTATTGTACAGTGTTTGGTTTCTCAAGTGGGTGTTTTTCTTTAAGAAGGAGTTGATGTTTTAGATTGGAATTATTGGTTTTGTGTCCGAAATGTGGGTGTTTGTTTGGTGAGATTCTTGGTTTTGGGGAAGTTTGGTTTTGTGTTTCTCATTCGGATATGCCCCTTAGAAATGTCCCATGGGTTTCCAACAAGTCTTTCAGTTCTTGCCTTAGCCCATACTCTCAGTGGAGTGGCAGAGTTGGGTTCTTCTCGGTGTCGTCAACTGTTCGTAGACGTCGATGTCATTTGGATGTTGTTGAGTGATTTGGAAAAGTTGGAAGTGTCTCTGGTTTTGGAGGAACTCCAAATGTTGTGCGGATGTAAGATTTTCTCGAGTACGTCTGGTGGAGCGAGACTAAACTAGTGAATAGTGATCGTTCTGTTTTCATTGCAAATGAGGATGTCATGAGCAATCCTCAAGACTAGCCTCATTCACGGTTGTACCGAAAGAAGCAAAGGCAAAGAAGGTGTTTGATCTCATAGATGCTCGACCAGTCAACATGCGGCAAAGGAGGTGTGTTGAAATTTCTGATGAGCTTGTTCCATGTGCCCCAGAAGTAGTGTGGAATCGTTAGTCTAAAAATCGTACAAGTTGCTGCTCATGTTTATATTGTGGTAAGAGTAGGTCCCTCATCTGATGAAGAGTGTGAACCAAAGGGACTTGTTCATGGAGTGCTCCTTCCATCAGTTCGTGTTGCATGTCGAACAGACTTCTCAACATCCTATCTCTAGTGTGATCAGTCAGACACTTTAAGTCGTTCGCTATAATTCTCAGTTGGTATGTTAATGGAGTGGCCACACGAGACACAAGGAGAAGTATGCAGGGTTCTTTTCCAGTGGAGGAAGTTCTAGTTAGAAGTGGTCAGCTTGTGACTGTGAGGCTGGAGATGCTTCAGACATCAGTGCCTCAGCCATAGGTCTCGGGGTGAAGCTTGCACGCAGTCAAAACTCATCGGACGTGGGACGGGCTTGGTCTGACTTTCGTCCGCAATATCGGGACGGGGACAACTTAAATTTCCCTATTGCGGTACCCTCTCCGAAGGCGTCATTCTTGCTGTGAGGGGAATGGATCCCTTGTCTACTTGTCGTGGTCTTGTTTTATGGGAGTTCCTCTTGAGCCTTAGAGAAGTTCGGGAAAACCCATATTCTTGTAAAAATAGTGGGTGTGCTCTGTGAACCTTCTTGTGGTCGGAGATGCTCATGTCTTATAGAATTGTTGTGCGCCTGTCTGGTTAGCCTCCTAGTTAGGGGTTTCTGCTATCAATGTTATCTCATGTGGCAGAGTGTTGTCCACTCTAGGGATAATCAGTGCAGGTCGGCCCGTGTGGTGTGTTCGCAATGAAGGTTTCAGTTAGTTTTTCTTAAAGTAAACTGGGAATGCCCGCACGGGTTCCTTGGTGTTAGGAAATTTTAAAATGGTGGGGAGACCCAGCTCAGGTCTCACCGATGTCCCCTCTTGTGTTGGTTGGCTAAACCTAGGGAGATTGGGTGGTCAACCTAGGGTTATATGTTTGTCTGGGTTGGTGAGTTGTTTTGATCTGACGAGCCAATGATTGATGAGAACCCTAATATGGTGGGGGACTACCATAGGATGGGCTTATGGAAGACTCTGTTTTCAAAGTGCACTTGGTGGTGAAACCCCTTGCTTCTGCTCCACTAGACCTCGACCATGATAATTGGTTAGCTCAGATCATGGGTTGTTGGACATTTGTTTTTGGAGATCTCGAGCTACCTTGGTAATCCCTAAGTTAGTGGTCGGAGTGTTCCATGTTGTGGTTCTGTTTGGAGGTGAGTTCCTTGCTGTTGCTTAATTTTCATAGTGATTCTGGATTTGAGTTCTTTGAAGTTTCAGGTTAGGGGCGTTTCGAATGCTCGGCCTCTGGGCGATTGAGGTTTGGTTTTAAGTATCTTCGTGTTCTTGCTTGGAATCTCAGGTTGACCCAGTCTTTGGGGACTTTTTAGGGTCAGAAAGGGTCATGGTGGGGAGATTTGTCACACCCCTACCAACGCATTATTTCAGTTTAATTATTTTAGGTCTTTCTTTGAATTGCGGTTTGAATCGATTTTAATTTAACAGGTATTTGGGATCTTATACGGGTGTACGCCCGTACGCGTGACCGTGTGTAGCGCCTAATCGTAATTGGACGATGTTTTATTATTAAATTTCTTATTATTCGGGTGTGTGACCTTACACACGACTGTGTACGTTGCCAAACCTGACTTGAGTTTTGCATTTTGACGGTACATGACTGTTTTGGCTTGGTAGTGTCCGGCGTGTGGGCAAGGAATGAGCGAAGCCGCATGGCTTCATCAGTTGTTCATGCACCCAGCCCGGTATGTGGTTAATTAATTGATTATCAGGGTAAACATTGAAGTGTTCATAAAATAAAATAACGAAAAAATAAAATAATATTATTTAAGAGTTTTCTTAATAATAATGATGATAATAATAATAATAATAATATTGTTGGGATAATTATTATTTCAATTGATACTTTAATTTGGTCATGGATGTTAAACTAAGTTATATTAATAAAATTATTAGCTTATTATTATTTTATGGCCTATGTTTCTTTTTTCTTATTTTCTTTGGGTTTTATTTTGTTTTCAATTTCTTCTTATTCAATTTCTATTTTCTTCACTTTATTTTTATTTTATTTCATTTCTTTTTTTTATTTCACTCTCATCTTTTTTTCCTCCCTTGGAATCCCCTCTCCCCACTCGGATTTCCCCCTGGTTAGCGCATCAACCCCCTCGCCTTCAAACGCTAGCATGCCCTTCCAACTGCACCCAAACCAGCGACCTCCTCTGGACAGCAGTCCTGCGCTGCCCAGCCTCCTGGCCGAACCACCTTCAAGCCGTGCGCTCCTCCTCCCATGGGCCTCTCATCCAGCGTTGATTCCCCCCTCCTTTCTGACTTTCCTCGCACTATCACCCCCTCTTCATCCCTCTCCATCATGGAAAGTCGGCCCCCTGTTTTCCGACGCCCTCCCTTCAATTGACGAACACCTTCCTTACCCCTTCTGGTCCGCCTCACACCAATCAGCGTCGCCCTGCTACTTCACACCACCCGAACCCGCACCTCCCTTCTTCCGAATGAATTTTTGAGGCACGCTGCAACCCCGACGTCCCCCCTTAAGCTCGGACCAGCATCCCACACCCTCGCCAAAGGTGCGTTCCCCTTCAATTGGTTGTTTCTTATATTTTGAAGGTTGCTAGGATAGGGTTTTAGGTTTCAATTGGTTCAATTTTGGTGTAATTGGTTTGTTGTTTTGAGGTTATAGTTTATTTGAGTTGATTGCGGCGAATTATGTGCACAATTAGAGTATTGCTTTGGTATTTGGGGTTTTCCATCTCCGAGGTAGGTGGTTCTGCTCTTAATTATTATCTGATTAATCAATTTGAATGTTTAATTAATTTAGCATGTAATTTAATTAATATTTATTGTGCGAAGTTGATCTTTGATGTTTAATTTTAATTTTAACTCTTGGAATCATGTTTATATCAGGTGTGTGTTTCTGCTAAAAACTAATATCTAGTTGTTAGTGATTTTTTTAAATTGTGTGGTTGGCTTATTATGTTGTGCAAATAGTGTTTTCTTTTCATGATGTGCAATTAGTGTACACTATGTTTTTGATATAGTTTTATGTGAATCTTATCAAAAATGAAGGTCTTGAGTGGGTTAATGGGTCATGCCTAGTTACTTATTTAAATTTGTTTAATAAGATTTTATTTTTGGATTGTTAGGTTGTGTAGTTTGTGCAAAAAGCATCTTACATGCGGTGTCAGATTTTTCATCAAACTGTTTGGGTGGTGCAGGTCACACTTTAAATTGTATTTGAGTGCGTGCAATGTTGGAATGTGCTTTGGATTTATGAATAGTTATTTTTTCTTTTTGTGTGTGTGTAAAACCATGTGACACTCTTCTTCTATTGTTTTATAAACTTTTTAAATGGTTTATTAAATTATGTCAATAGTCTGAAGCGTGTTTTGAAAACGTTTTTAGAGAGTGTATTATTTCAAAGGGTTTTTGTGCATGAAAATTGTTGTATTGGAATGTGTAGTATCTTTTTGGGTTTATGTGTATGATTATGACATGTGGCCTGAACTTTGGACTACTTGAGCACAAACGGGAAGCCTGGGTACTAGGTGGGAGGACTAGAATAGCGTGCTAGTGATACAGGAGTGGCCTCGGCCCAGTTTCACTTAGCGGGAGTGACGATTACAACACTAACTAAACATTGGACGATGACTGGAGACCAATATGGTAGGAGGTGTTTCCCTACTAGTGGCTCGTGCACGGGAATGTATGATATGGTTCACTGAGACGTGAGGTTCTAGGTTCCCACTTCTCACTAGTATCTTTAGGGTCTCTCCCTTGTATTGTGCTCTTCCTTTGCTTTCTGCTCACCATCGGCACACGGTGTGACATTGGGGTTACCAAGAAAACTGTGTGTGCATGTGTGCGTGTGTTCGTGTGTGTGTGTGTAAGTTAATTTAATTTGTTTTTACGTTTAGATAAGTTTCCCCTTAAAACCCATTTTCATTAAAATTCTTTTAAGCACTTATTTTTTTTCTGTTAAATTGCAAATGTATTTGACTTTTAATAATTATTCATGGAACCTTTTCTCGGAGGCATCCTACTGGGATTTTAGCTCATACCCTACATACACCCTTGGGTGTATGTAGATTCTGTTTCTTCTGCATTCCAGGTTTTGACATCGTGCTCAGCGATGGTGGTTCAGGTTGCAGTTGGTCTCTTCATGAACAGTGGTGCTAATGTGGCCTCTCATTTTCCGGGAGGTTTGAGTATGAGCTTTAGTTTCCACTGTCGTATTTTATTTTTAGTTATTGGTTCGATTTGTAGACTTTAAACATTTTCGTAGTTTAAAGGCACGTTTGGTTGTCTATTTTTAGTTTCAGTTTATTTATCTGGTTAGTTGTTTTTCTGTCTTTTATTTCGGGTAAATCGTTCCCATGTAATGTTTGATACTCGGGCACTTGTGCAAGCTTGTGGGGATCGAGAACGCCCTTCGGGCCTTGCCGCGGACTAGGTCGAGCGCCGGGTTGGATGGCGACCCGGCCTGGTTTGTGACAAATAAAATTTAAAAGTGATTCAATAAAAAACTGTAGAACATCCATGATGAGCTTGGTTGAGATGAATATTAGTCAATCAAAGGAGGAACACAAATTGATAGAGGATTAAATACATGATTAGAAGGTTATTAAGACCAAGAATCTAGAGTTGTGATAACTGATTCAAAACCCAATCCACCAATTGAGAATCACTTGAGCATAGTGATTATGATTCAACATCAACCAATTGATTTTTTTTGTTCACTGGTTTGATCTTTGTTTGTAGGACTATTATATAAATATAAAGGCGGCCTCCACACTCCTAAAATTATCATCTCATGTCTGGGTCTCAACCTGACCCTTAGGTTTTCCATTGGATGACTTTCATATGGTAAATAACTTATCTTACCCTTGGATCATTCATGGGTTTGGAAAATGAAATCAGGAATTCCATCAAAATTTGAAAAAAAAGGTCGGAACCCTTAGAAAAACTCTCAGAAAATCCCTTAATGAACCCTTTATCTCTTCTATGAATCCTTAAACAAATGAATTAGATGATCTTTGATCGACGTATTAGTGAACCCCACAACCAACCCTTCAGAAAACTCCTTAGATAAACCCTTAGTTAACGTATCGGTGAATGCCTATTCCGTGAATCTATTAGCCAACATATTGTGGAACCCCTCATCCAACCCCTCAAAAAATCTCTTGACCAACATTTTAATGATCCCCTCAGTGAATCTCTCATCCAACCATTGTTTTTTACGTACAACAATGGAAGATGGAATATTTTTTATGCAATTTATTTATATTGGATTCTTTATTATTTATTAGAGTGACTGGGATACAGTCGTATTTGGTTTTTTGTTTGTAATTGTTTGTGATATATTGAGATAAATAGATTAATATTGTGTCAGTTTGTATTTTTTTGTATGTTTTACTAGAACACTATGAATGTGGTGATTTTTTTCTTTCTTCTGGGATGTTAAAATCCTAATTTTCAATACAAATTTAATTTGTATTCCTGTAATTATAAAAATAGAAAATTTTAGTGGAAATTCCAATTGATTTTCACAAGGAATTCTAAGTTCGAATTTCCAATTTCATCCAATTGAGTTTTATTCTAAATTTCTACTTACATTTTTTAATGTTAATTACCATAAGAAATTTATATTCTCAGTTGTAATTTTCTATTAGTATAAAACATTAATTTTTTCAAATTTATTTAAAGAACTAGAAATTTGAACTGGGATTTTTCAATTAGTTGGAATTGATAATTTTTAAGGGACTATTTTCCTTTTTGAGTATTATAACAACGATAAATTTTTGGGTGAACTTTATAGAGTAATTTTTAACTAGAAATTTTGGTTTTCATTTGTTTTTATAAGGGAATGTTTCTTACTATCTATTTCAATTTTCCATTAATAATTTCTGGTAGGAATTTTCACTATGAGTTTTAATTTGGAATTTTCACTACAAATATTCTTTACAATTTCTTCTATAAATTTAGATTTCATCAAATAGACAAGATTTATAAATACCAATTGATTCAAAGTGTAAATGTCACTTGTGAATTTTTATTTTCAATTAGTGGTCCAAGGAAATTTCAAATTACCTTTGATAGTTTCCACTATGGATTCTTGATGAAAATTTCATATATGCATTCGTACGAGAAATTTATATTCACTTATAATTGGTTTTGGGAATTAGATGATTGAATATTGAATAAGGATTCCTAGTTGGAAAATTCTAATTGAAATTCTATAGTGTCTATTCCTATGGGAAATTTGAGTGGAATTTCTAAGTGGATATTTCCAGTAGAATTTCCTTGAATAAAAAATCATTTATAAATTCTATCTTGTAAACATTTTTTTCAATCAATTGAAACATTCCTTTGGTAATTCCTAGCATAAATTCCCAATGGAATTTTCCCCTAGAAACTCCTAGTAGAAAATTATATTAGAAATTCCGAGTGTAAGGTTATTGTCCTAACAAGAAATTTAAAGTAAAATTCAATTGAATTTTTTAACTATTAAACACTTTATAATTGAAAAAGTTATAATTTTCCTGAAACAATTCCCATTGATTCAGTGTTGAATTCCTTGTGGAAATTCCAACTGTAAATTCCCACCGAAAATTCAGAATCCCAATTTAAATTCCCTACATAATTAAATTATAAATTACAATTATAAAAGAGTTTATAGAATTATTTTAAATTTTAAATTGATAATTCTCACTATTTCAATTTAAATTTCAACTAGAAATTCCCACTAAAAATTACCACTAGAAATTCCCATCGGAAATTCCCACTATAAATTACAATTGGAAATCTCACTTGAAATTCCCAATGGAAATTCACACTATCAATTCATTTTAGAAAATTCCTATGGAAATTTTGAGTTTAAGGTCTCAATGTAATTCCCACTAAAAATTCTTAGTGAAATTAAATTAATTTTTTTAGTAATAAACAATTAATAATTTAATTAGTTGTAATTTTATAGAAATAATTCCCAGTGAAAATTTAGTGTTGAATTATTAGTGGAAATTCCCATTGGAAATTCCCACTGGAAATTTTCACTAGAAATTCACATGGGAAAGTTTTAATCCTAGTGTAAATTTTACTTGGAATTCAATTATAATTTCCAACTATATAATGAATGAGTTGAAATTATACATCATTAATTCCCACTATTACCATGTGGAATTCTACTAGAAATTTCTAGTGGGATTTTCATTGGGAATTTCCACAATGCATTATCAGTGTAAATTTCCAACTACATAACAATTTTTTAGAATCAATTGAGAATTTACCCTCGGAATTTACAGTTATAATTTCCATTGGGATTTTCACTGGGCCTTATAATAGTAAAATATCAAATTATTTATAACATCAAATCAGATAACTAATTTTTTAAACCTATTAGAAATTTATTGTCGGTATGTTCCGTAGGATTACAAGTGGAAAGTTTCACTGGGAATTTCTAGTAGGATATCCACAGTGATTTTTTATTGGACAATAGATTTAAAAGAACTAATTCATAGTCATGTGGGATTTTGGTTGTTAGAATATTGAGTGGGAGTCTTTTGTTTTCAGTTATTTTCCTTATATTAACATTCAAATATCCTTAATTCTAATATTTTAGTGGTATTGTTATTATACTATAAGAATCCTCTATATTAGCTACTGACCACTACAGGTCTTCGATGACTAGGTTATAGAAAATATTTAATGACATTAGGCCTAATATTACTGAGAATCGCATCAAATTTCATCAACGGATTCCATTTTGGATGGTGTTTAAAGTGTTTCTTGATAACATAGTTCCATTCGATGATTGTAAAAAAACAAATGGCTCTATTTTATTTTTACTACCGAGGTACAATGTCAATTTAAATGTGATTGAAATATCTAGTAAGATGCTGGAGTTAACAGTTGCTGACATATACCATATATTTGGTTGTGAGGATGGTGAATTTCATTTGTGAACTACCAATACATTATGGCCAAATATTTTATTAGTTTTGAGGAAGAGTTTTTGACCATATAGTATGTCTATTATCACAAGGTGTGTTGTAGATTTCCATTCTTGAAACATTTTACACTAGTAAAGAGAAAGATATCTATGATGTTGCACGTTTTCTTTTCCATTTTTCATGTGAAACATTATTTTTATGCACATATGGTTCTTATGTGGGTTGGAATTTCATCACATAGTTTGAAGATATCTATAATGAGAAGATATAATCTTGGGATGTAAGTATTCATGTCCAGCTTATTACAATAGTTAAAAAAATCCCACCACACATTTAAAAGTTTTGGATTTTGTTTTTAGATTATTTGTAAAGTGTCAATCTAATTTAAATAATTAATTTTTCCAATCCAGTTGAAAATTTACTAGCAATATTTATAGTTACATTATTGGTATGCTGAGTAGTCTCGAAATGTGGAAACCAAAAAGGGAGGGTGCACCATTATTTTTTTGGTGGAGTTTTCAAGATGTTGTTGTTTATCTATAAGAAACTACCAAAGTACTACTAGTATAATATATTTTCGAGCTTCCTTTTATTTTAAAAATAATTTATAGCATCTAAAATTATGTTGCCACGATTTATTGTAGACTCCAGCCAAACCAAGAGAAAGATATAAGCTACAATCAAGGCCTACTGAGGCTAAAAAACCTATTTAGTGGGTTGTTGATAAAAAAATTCTTATTAGTATGAAAGGAGAAGAGAAAATTATTTCAAATGAGGAGACTATGTGCTGGTACAAGGATAATTTCAAAAATAATAAGAAGGTAAAGATAATTGAGACCCAATTAAAATTAAAGAATACATAGTTTATGCTTTTGAGAGAAGGGTTTAATATCAAGGAGAAGGAAGAGATGAAATCCCTTAATGGTGAGGATAAAGGAAGTGTTTTGGAGGTTATTAGGATTGATGAAATTCAATTTTAAAAGAATACAACTTATTCCACTACTATCAATGGAAGCACACAAGAAATTATGATAGATGAGATGAAGGAAAAAATTAATATAGATGTATACAAGGATAAGGATGGTGACAACGATGAAATGAGTATGTAAGAACCAAAAGATGTTTTATAGTCCAATACAACCTATTCTACCTCAATGATATCAACATCATTTATTAAAGGTGTAAAGAGTAGGGTGAGGAAACCAAAGTGTCAATATCCTTATATATATATATCTAGATGTGACTCTGAAGAAGAGGATAATAATGCCCCATAATCTATCTAAGTTATTTCTTAGGTGTGTAAAGCGGAAAAATATATTGAAAACACATGATATAAGGATAATGAAAATATTGTCTGATGATGATGGGGAGAAGTAATATCATTGAATTTATATAGCTATTATATCTTTTAATATATTTTACTATGTATCTAAAATAATAATGGCCTTTTAAATTCATGTTATCATACTCCATTGAAGCTTATGGGTTACATGAGATATGTAGGAGTCCATCATGTTTCACATAGAGTGGCACTGACGGTAGAATCCAATCATGGATTTGGGTATAAGTTTGTGGGAGGTGTGGGGGGTGAAACCCAAGAGTTATACCAGTGAGGGTGGAATTGGGGTATGGAAATCCTATGTTGGTTCTTCCAAGGTTTGTATCATTCATAGGTGAAAACCAAATATATCTAGTTCACCACCATCACCACCCATGTGAAGAACTGCACTTACACCGGGGCCAACTACTATAGAACCAAGTTTGAAACTAGTAAGAAGATGATTTTAGGGCCTTCATATATACAATTTTCTTGTCTATGAGGATACATATTAGTTCACATTAAGATCTGTTGAGTCAATAAGGTTTTCCTTATGACTTTTCCATTCCTTCTTGTTTTGAAAATCACAAACACCTTATCTTTAAGGAAAATCGCTTTTATAAGGAAAAATGATTTCTTAAGGAAAATTGCTTTTATAAGGAAAAATGCTTTCTTAAGGAAAATTGATTTTATAAGGAAAATTGCTTTCTTAAGGAAAATCGCTTTTATAAGAAAAATTATCCTTATCATATTTTCATCCATATTTTTCTTAAGTATAAGATTTGGATTCACTTTCTCGGAATCGTTAAAACTTTGATATAAAGCATTCTGTTTTAGGGTTTGGATTCTGGACAAGAACTATAAGGAAGTTTCATTCCGAATTCCGGATATGAACTCTGACTAAGTTCTATTCCAGATTCAGGATACGAATTCTGAAGAAGAATTCTCATTACGAATTCTAATGAAGAAATCCTATTCTGAATTCTTATTACGAATTCTAATGAAGAATTCCCATTACGAATTCTAATGAAGAAATATCATTCCGAATTCCTATTCCGAATTCTGATGACGAATTCTCATTACGAATTCTGATGACGAATTCTCATTACGAACTCTGATGATGAATTCTCATTACGATTTCTAATGACGAATTCCTATTCCGAATTCTCATTCCGAACTCACCTATTAAACAGAATCTGATTATCATTGTTTTATACACTCTGAATTTATTCACTCCGAACCTTCACTCCGAAATTTCTATTCCGAACTTTTATGTTAGAGTTTAAAACGATGTCGTACATTCTGTTACACTTGTTTTGTTATAAAACGATGTCGTCCATTTTGTTATAAACTAACCGTTGTCTAAGTGACACGTGTACAGGTCCCTCCGATTTTTAAGGAAAATATGACTGTTGGAGAAGGAGCCGACCTTACCTATAAATAGGAGCTCATTTGAAAGAGCTCGGTGCTGATAGCTGATAGCTGTTGGAAAAACGACTGAGTTTTGTGCCTACATGCTGTTGAAGCGATTTCTAGAGAGAGAGGCTCTTATTAACTCTCAAAGCTTCGTGCGACTCCGAATTTTGGTGATTACATTCGAGGGATTCCGGGGATAGGAAGATAGAGGTTGCCGACTACCTTAAAGTTCGAGGGCTTCCTTGCTGAGGAGGACAGAGGTTGCCAACTACCTTGAAGTTGAGGGCTTGCGGGGATAGCAAGACAGAGACAACGATCTTCATATCGAGGGCTTACCCTGGTGTGGGTAAGACAGACTTGCTTGAAAGTATAAATCAAGGGACCTTTATCCAAGGTTGTTGGATACCCTTCTCTTTGGGTTAAAAGACTTATATCTTGTTACTAGTAGTTTTACTACTTGGTTTTATTCCGCTGCAATTTGTATCTTAAGGAAAGTATAGCTTTCTTATACTTCCTTACTTACTCTGATTCATTTAGATTCTATACGCTTTAAGGTAGAATATCATATTGTAACTTTTGTTAAGTTTCAAATTCCGGAACCATATTTCCGGAACCTACTTTTGGAATCACTTTCCAAGTTTAGTTCGGTGTTAGAGGTGTTGTGAATTTACTTAGTTTAACTTTGTTAAACTTAGCCCTTTCCTTTTCTTAAGGAAACTTTAGTTATTCATAACTAACTTTAAAGGTTCCAAAGGAATTTTTAAAGTATACAATTCACCCCCCCTCTTGTATATTGAGCATCTCATATTATATTTCGATCCTACAATTGGTATCAGAGGTTGGAAACCTCTTACTCTATACCATTCTTACATTTGGTATCAGAGCCGGTTACTGAAATACTTGTACTCACATACAAGTTTTTCTTGCTCACTTTTCCATTCCGAACTTTTTCATTCCGACTTTTCCATTCCGAAATTTTCTCATTCCGAACTTTGTGTTTGCGATTCTAAGCTACTAACAAGTTTGTTTGCAAAGTTATTTTTAGTATGGCAGGAATTAATGTTGGATCTATTGACAATCTAAATCCTACAAGACCACCTATCATTGATGGTAATGATTATGAATACTGGAGAGATCGTATGAAGACTTTTGTTATCAATACTGGAGTAAATAACTTTGTCATGCTTACTGGTGATTATAAAATTCCTGACAAGGAAGTCAGAACCTTTACTAACCAGGAAAAGCAAGAATATCAACTCAACTATAAGGTACGCAATACTTTACTATGTTCAATGACCAGAAATATATATAGCCAAATTTCTTCTTGTGAAGCAGCTAACTGTATATGGAAGAAGTTGGAGGTTACACACTTTGGAACTTCTAAGGTGATTGAGACTAGAAGAGCTATGCTTAGAGCTGAATATCATGGCTTCAATTTTCCTTATGGAGAACCTATCTGTAAAGTACAACAAAGATTTATGACTATTGTCAACAGTCTACAATCTATGGGAGAGAAAGGTTTAGATGATGAAGCTCTTGTGGAAAAGATAATTGATATTATGCCCAATGAGTGGGAATCCAAGAGAACAGCTATAGATGAGAACAAGAAGGTTACTCAAATTACTCTTGATGAATTATTTGGAACCCTTCTACAACATGAAACTAGAATGAAGAGAGATGCTGACAACGTCAAGAAGAAGAATGGAAATGGTACTGTTGCTTTTACTACAACGTCAAATCAGATGAAAGCTAAGACTCCTGAGAGAGTAACCAGATCCAAGTCGAAGAAAGTTATTTTCCAATCCGAATCTAGTGAGAGTGAAGTCTCAAAAAATGAATTAGCCAATCTTGCTCGAAGGATGAACAAGATAGCTGGACAAAGAAACTTTCAATCCAAGTATAAAAAGAAGGATAGGAAAGACAAGAAAGATGGAGAAGTTACTTGTTATGAATGTAAAAGAGCTGGACATATTAGACCAGATTGCCCTATGCTCAAAAAGAAAGAAAGAAAGGAAAGGCATTCAGACAGGAACAGGAAGAAGTATTATAAAGCCAAAGCTAAGAAAGTTCTGAAAGCTAATGATGCCTGGAGTGCCAGTGGTGGTGACTCTTCAGATGAATCTTCTGATTATGAATCTTCAGGACAGAAGAATCTTGGTCTTATAGCCAGATTACCTATTAACAATCATTGTCTTATGGCTAAGGTACGAAATGCTGAATCTTTGACCAATGTTTCTTTAAATTCTAATGATAGTAAGTATTATAACTCTTCTGATGAAGAATCATCTTCTGATGAGGAAAATACTTTACCTACTTTTGAAGAAGTCTCTAGGTTTGCTGAACTTCTTGAGATTGAGAATTCCAAACTCAACAAGAAACTTGATAAGGAAAACTCTAGGAATTCTATTCTTACTAAAGAAATATCAGATCTTTCTAAAGATCTTGATAAGAAAAATGCTGATTTTGAAAGTATTTCAAAAAATCTTGAGGAAGTAAGTTCTGAGAAGAACAAACTTTCTAAAGAGTTAGAAAAAGTAATTTCTAATAAAAATGTTTTCGAGCCTAACTCTAGTTCTAAAACTAATGATTTTGAGGATAAAAACTTGGTTGTAAAACTCAAGTCCGGAATTTTTTCCTTAAAGAAGTGTTTATCAAACTTTACCCATGGTAAGGAAAATTTTGATAAGATGTATTCCCAAATACGACCTTTAAGAAATAAATCCGGATTTGGTTATACCCATGCAAAACCAGTTTTCAGTAACAATTATTTTGTTCCTCAAAGTGCCCCATTTTGCACTAAATTTCAATGTGGTGGTCACTGGGCAAAAAATTGTTCCTTAAACAAAACCCAATCCTTAGGATTTCATAAAGCTTATTTTTCTAAGAAAATGTGGGTTCCAAAAATTTTATTATCTGGAAATCTCGGATCCAAGCAAGTTTGGATTCCGAAAATCTAACTTTGTTCTTAATTTTAGGAAAATAAAGAAAGTTCCAGAAACAATATGTGGTACATGGATAGTGGTTGTTCCCGGCACATGACTGGTAACAAAATCTTTTTTGAAAAGATTATCAAAACAAAAGGAGGAAAGGTAACTTTCGGAGACAATACTAAGGGAGAGATTGTTGGTATTGGTAATATTGTTCTTTTAGGTAAAACTTTGATTTCAAATGTTCTTTTTGTTAAAGGTCTTAAGCACAACCTCATTAGCGTAAGTCAGTTATGTGATGAAGGTTACCTTGTGAATTTTAGGAATGATAAATGCTTAGTTCACAATTCCAACGAAGAATTTATTCTCTCAGCCAACAGGAAAGAGAATCTTTACACCTTAAACATAGAAGACCTAAGAAGCCAAGATTTACCTTGCCTAAGTGCAATGGAAGATCACTCTTGGTTATGGCATAGAAGATTAGGACACTGTAATCTTAGAAACCTATGTAAACTCTCTAAGAAGAAACTTGTTAAGGATCTACCGGAGCTTAGATTTGATTCTTCTAAAGTTTGTGATCCTTGTCAATATGGTAAGAAACATAAATCTAGTTTTAAGTCAATTGGTGAAGTCTCAACAACCGATGCATTACAGTTAGTGCACATGGATCTTTTTGGTCCAACACAAACTGGAAGCATTGGAGGCAAATACTATGTGTTTGTTCTAGTTGATGATTACACTAGATTTACTTGGGTCTATTTTCTAGCAAAGAAATTGGAAGCTTTTTCTTATTTCAAAAGTTTTAGAGATCAAGTTAAAAATGAGAAAAACCTTCCATTGAAAACTATTCATAGTGATCATGGAGGAGAATTTCAAAATTCAGATTTTGAAACTTTTTGTAGTAAGAAAGGTATTACTCACAATTTTTCAGCACCTAGAACTCCTCAACAGAATGGTGTAGTTGAAAGAAGAAATAGAATTCTTCAAGAGATAACTAGAACCATGTTGAGTGAATATTTTATTGCTAGACATTTCTGGGCTGAAGCTGTAAGTACTGCTTGTTATACTATAAATCGAGTTTTGATTAGACCTTTTCTTAATAAAACTCCTTATGAGTTATGGAATGGTAGAAAACCAAGACTTTCCTACTTCAAGGTTTTTGGTTGCAAAGTATTCATTTTGAATACTAAAGATAACTTACATAAATTCACACCAAAGTCTGATGAAGGAATTTTCTTAGGTTATTCCACGACTTCTAAGGCTTATAGAGTTTTTAATAAAAAACACTTGCACTGTTGAGGAAACAGTACATGTAAAATTTGATGAGTCAGATCCTTTTGTTTTTAAACCATCTCATCTTACATCTTCGGATGTGTTTTCAAAAACAGATTATCAACCTTTGATAGAAGAACCTTCTGATAAGGAAATTGTTCTAGAAGATACTTCTGAAACATTTACCACAGAAGACTTTCTACCCTATGTTGATGAACAAGTTTTACAAAACCCAAATCAGGTGTTTATTAAGAATCATCCCAGTGATAGTATCATTGGTGATGTAAATCAACCTGTAAGGACTAGAAGTTCCTTAAGAAATGAAGTAGAACATCTAGCATTTCTTTCCCAATTAGAACCTAAAAGCACTGATGAAGCTTTAGGTGATGATGATTGGATTAAAGCCATGCAAGATGAACTAAATGAATTCGAAAAGAATAAAGTCTGGACCTTGGTTGAAAGACCTAAGGAAACTTCTGTTATTGGTGTAAAATGGGTTTTCAGAAATAAATGTGATGAAAATGGAGTCATAGTAAGAAATAAAGCTAGACTTGTTGCTAAAGGCTATAATCATCAAGAAGGAATAGACTATGAAGAAACCTATGCTCCAGTAGCTAGACTTGAATCTATCCGTATTCTACTTGCCTTTGCAACATTCTTTAATTTCAAACTTTTCCAAATGGATGTGAAATGTGCTTTTCTTAACGGTTATGTTCAAGAGGAAGTTTTTGTTGAACAACCTCCTGGCTTTGAAGATACAAAACATCCAGATCATGTTTTTAGACTTACCAAAGCTTTGTATGGCCTTAAACAAGCCCCACGAGCATGGTATGATAGACTTACTGGATTTTTGCTTCAAAATAACTATGTTTAGGGAAATGCAGATCCAACCCTTTTTATAATGAAAGATAAGAAAAATGTTTTGATTGGTCAAATTTACGTTGATGACATTATATTTGGTTCAACTCAGCAATCTTTAACTGAATCTTTTGCAAGTCTAATGAAATCTGAGTTTGAAATGAGTATGATGGGTGAGTTAACATTTTTCCTTGGTTTTCAAATTTCTAAAAAACCAGAAGGGACCTACATATCTCAACATAAGTATATTAAATATCTTCTTAAAAAGTATGGTTATGACAACACTAAGAGTATAAGTACTCCCATTGGTACCTCAAATTCTTTAGATCTTGATGAAGCTGGGAAACCAGTAGATCAAACATCTTTTAGAGGTATGATTGGAAGTCTACTTTACTTAACAGCTAGTCGACCAGACTTAATGTTTTCAGTATGCTTATGTGCAAGATATCAATCCAATCCTAAGGAATCCCACTTAAAGGCAGTAAAAAGAATTTTTCGCTACCTTAAGGGAACCATGGATCTAGGATTATTTTATACTTCTGGAAATGATTTTGTTTTAAAAATCTTTTCTGATGCTGACTTTGGTGGATGTAGAATGGATAGGAAAAGTACATCTGGAACTTGTCATTTCTTAGGAGATTCATTAGTTTCTTGGTCCTGCAAGAAGCAACATTCTGTAGCACTCTCCACTTCTGAAGCTGAATATGTAGCAGCTGGAAGTTGTTGTGCACAAGTGTTGTGGATGCAACACACACTCACAGACTATGGCTTGAGTTTTACTAAAACTCAAATTTTGTGTGATAACACAAGTGCCATTTCCCTAAGTAAAAACCCTGCACATCACTCTCGTGCAAAACACATAGATATTAGGCATCACTTTCTTAGGGATCACACACTTAAAGGAGATATTATTCTTCAGTTTATCGGAACGCAAGATCAACTTGCTGATATTTTCACAAAATCTTTGCCTTCTGATAGATTTGAATATATCAAACAGAAGTTAGGAATGATAACCGTAAGGTAATGTTTCTTAATTAACTTTCTGTTGAAAAAAATCTCCTTACAGTAATAAACTCCTTTTCATAGGGGGAGTACATATGATTGTTTGTTTAACAAAGTTTTTCAAAATTTGTTTTCAAACTTTTCGGAACGAAGATTTCCAGAATGGAACTTCCGGAACTATCATTTTTCCAGAATGGATATTTTCGTACAGAATACTTCTGGAATGAAAGTGTTCGTATTGAAAATTTCCGGAATGGACAACTTTCGTACTGGGACTTTTATAACCAGATTTTCGTTCCAAGTTTTCTTTTATTTATCTTTTTCGTATTAACTTTTTCGTATTGACTTTTTCGTATTGAGTTTTTCGTATTTAGTTTTTCATATTGAGTTTTTCGTAGTCGTCTTTATATTACCCATTACGAATAACTTTCCTAAGCTAATCCGAAAGGTATGATTTCCTTACTGAAGTTTTCGTAATCATATTTTACTTGCTGGCAGTTTCTTGTATTTTGTTTTCGGTTTTTGGTTTTCTTAAATCTTTACTTTAATAAAAACCTCAAAAAGATCGGATTCGAGCTCTCAACCGTCAGATCTGATCGCAGCTCATTCCAACCATTTGATCAACTATGGAATATCAACCGTCATCCCATTGCCTATATAAAGGGGACCATATTTTCTAGTCCCTCGTCGATCTCAAGTTATCGCGTGCTGAAGCTCTGCCTCTCTGATTTAAGGCCATTCCGAACTTCAGTCTTCTCAATTCCGAACTTCTCAGAGACTTCAGATCCGAATGTCTGCAGAGTTAGCTTCTCAAGAAATGTCTTCAACCAAGCCTATTTCTCAGTGGTTAGTCTACAGGGAAAGGTTACTCCATCCGAATTTCTTCAGCAATTATGATTCCCTTATCTCAAAGAATATCAGGTTGAATGGCTGGGAGGATGTTGCGGTATCAAAAACCGGCAACCAAGATGAAGTGTACTCAGATTTGCTTGTTGAGTTTTATGAGTCGGTTGCTTTCTTCGAGGAAGATAATAGAGAGAAGTTTTCTTTCAAATCATATGGAAAGACATATAAGCTTTCTTACACCAAGGCTGCAAGCTTGGTAGGATTATCTTATGAAGGTGAAGCTGAGTTTATTTCGCATGTATTGCCAGACTCTATGGGTAGTTTCAACAAGGAAAAGGATTTAGAAACTCTCGGATTGGATGATGACAAGGCTCCGAAGATTGCAAGCCTATCTACAAACTTTCGGATGCTGGAGTTATGGGTACAAGGGCTTATTGTTCTGAGAAAAGGTGATAAGGATAGCCTGAAGAAGAGTGAGATATATATCTTAGATTTCCTGATAAATCTAAGAAAGTTCAACTTGATGAAGCATATTCTTCTTAATATTGAAAATTTGAAGAATGGGAATCTGAGAGCTCAGATCGTAATGTACCCAGCAATATTATCAAAGCTCATAGTTCGGTGCCTAGAATCTTTCAAGGTAGCTTGCAGTTCTAAACCAAGGGTGTGCAAGATCATGCTAGTCAGCGATGCCACTCTTAAGAGAATGAATATAGATTTTGACAAGAAGTCTGGGAAGTTTATTGATCTACCTCCTCCAGAAGAAGTGGCTCCGAAAGTTGCTGATCTGGAATCATCAAAGCCAGTAAGGAAGAGAAAGCAGAAAGAAGTGGTAGTCGAAGCCGAGGAACCTAAGTCTAAGGAAGTCCATTCCGCACCTCCTAAGCCTAAGAAGAAGAAGACCTATACTGATGAGGTTGCAGAAAAGTGGAGAGCTGACAAGGAGAAGAGGAAATAAGGGGATCCGCAGTTCGGATTGGATCCTGCAGAGGCTAAGGCTCTGAAAGAAAAGGCTGCTGATGAGCTTGAGAAGCAAGCAAAGGAGAAGAAACTTAAGAAGAAAATTTCAGAATCTGAGGCTGTGCAAGCATTGTTGAAGTTCAATGAAATGGTTTCAGCAACCATTCTCGTTCTGAGATCTTTCTCTCTGGAATGTCTACCTGAGACTCCAGGAAGAAATCTTGTTGCTCCGGAAGAGGCTGATGATACTGAGGAAGTAGAGAAAGTGGAAGAAGTTGAAGAAGCTGCTGAAGGAAGTGGTGAGACAGGAGATGTGCTCAAACAAGTAGATGAGTATAAGGGAACTCCTTCGGAACACTTATCACTCCGGACTTCAGAAGCTCAATCTTCAAAGCTAGTTACTCCTGAATTAGAAGAAGAGAAAGGGGACGAAGAAGTTGCCTATCATGGAGAAGAAGAACAACTTTTACATGATATTGCCCACATGAAAAACGTAGAAGTTGGTGTTCAAGAAGTTGCTGATGAGGAAGATTTTATTGTACAAGTTTCTGATAGTGAGAAGAAATCTCCGGAACAGGTTTCAATTCCGGAAAAAGATAAGGGAAAGAAAATTCTTACCGAGACTCCGAGCTCAGAAGTAAGAAAGAGGAAGGAAGCTGGTAGTTCTTCTATGAGGAAGTTGGAGCTTATTGAGGAAGAAAACTCTCCGAGCAAGATTTCAGATTCGGAGTCATCTTCGTTGGGGCATGATTTTGTTGTCCAGTCTTTGAAAAAGTTGGTGGGAACCATTCCGACCTTCTCCAGTATAGACTCCAGATGCCAGATGCTCCAACATGCGTTGAATCAGAAAACAGACTCTGTATCCATGGTTATGGATAAGTGTGTAGATATTGAAGCGCAGTTCAAAAGTTTCTTTATTGGTTACGAAGCCCATAAAAGATCTTGCAAGAGGATGACAAGATGGTCTAAGAAAACTGTGGAAGAGATGAGGCTTTTAGATGAGTTTCAGGATAATGTTAAGGATGCATTTGAAACCGAGGACAAGAAGTTTCATGAGCTGACTGCATCATTCGAAGAGAAATTGACAAAGGAAAAGAACTTTCGGATTCAGGAAGTGAGAGATATGAATGGAAAGATCAACTCCGTTAATCAAAGTTGGAAATATGAAAGGGATTATCGGATCGAGTTTGAAGAAAGAATGAAAGATCATGAAGAGAAGATGAAAGATCAGGAAGAAAAGTTGAAGACTCAGGAAGAAATATTTGAAGCCCAGACCTCAAGAATAGTCGTCTTAGAGAAGCAAGCAGAAGAAGATCACAAAGACTTAAAGAAGATCAAGACGATTCTTAAGGTGCTCATGTCGAAGGAAAAATATCCGAAATGATCAATCCGATCTTTTTGTTGTAATTCTTTTATTGCTGACATTTCAAATCTAATGAGAATTGTGCTTGTTGTTTCTATTGTTGTCATTACTAATCTTTTCAGGAACTTTGTTATTTTTTTTCCATTCCCTCCAATTCTTTTTGAAAATCACAAAGGGGGAGAAGGAAAAGATCCTTAAGAAAAAGAGGAAATCTAATAAGAGTTTAACAAAGGGGGAGAAAGGAAAATACCCAAGGAAAAAGAACTCTAATAAGAGTTTGTTTAAGGGGGAGTTTTTCTTAAAGAAGACCTTCTTATGAAACATCACTCCGGAAATATGAATACGATCCTTAGAGTTTCAAAGCCTAAGGGGGAGTTAGTCGTATTCATCTATATCCTTAAACCAAGGGAGATAAGCTTTAATATGTTTCTTTCTTCTTAGAATAGCTTTTTCGTAAGGATGTTTGTTCTTTCCAAAAAGGGGGAGATTGTTGAGTCAATAAGGTTTTCCTTATGACTTTTCCATTCCTTCTTGTTTTGAAAATCACAAACACCTTATCTTTAAGGAAAATCACTTTTATAAGGAAAAATGCTTTCTTAAGGAAAATTGCTTTTATAAGGAAAAATGCTTTCTTAAGAAAAATTGCTTTTATAAGGAAAATTGCTTTATTAAGGAAAATCGCTTTTATAAGAAAAATTATCCTTATCATACTTTCATCCATATTTTTCTTAAGTATATGATTCGGATTCACTTTCTCGGAATCGTTAAAACTTTGATATAAAGCATTCTGTTTTAGGGTTCGGATTCTGGACAAGAACTATAAGGAAGTTTCATTCCGAATTCCGGATATGAACTCTGACTAAGTTCTATTCCAGATTCAGGATACGAATTTTGAAGAAGAATTCTCATTACGAATTCTAATGAAGAAATCCTATTCCGAATTCTTATTACGAATTCTAATGAAGAATTCCCATTACGAATTCTAATGAAGAAATCTCATTCCGAATTCCTATTCCGAATTCTGATGACGAATTCTCATTACGAATTCTGATGACGAATTCTCATTACGAACTCTGATGATGAATTCTCATTACGATTTCTAATGACAAATTCCTATTCCGAATTCTCATTCCGAACTCACCTATTAAACAGAATCTGATTATCATTGTTTTATACACTCTGAATTTATTCACTCCGAACCTTCACTCTGAAATTTCTATTCCGAACTTTTATGTTAGAGTTTAAAACGATGTCGTACATTCTGTTACACTTGTTTTGTTATAAAACGATGTCGTCCATTTTGTTATAAACTAACCGTTGTCTAAGTGACATGTGTACAGGTCCCTCCGATTTTTAAGGAAAATATGACCGTTGGAGAAGGAGCCGACCTTACCTATAAATAGGAGCTCATTTGAAAGAGCTTGGTGCTGATAGCTGATAGCTGTTGGAAAAACGACTGAGTTTTGTGCCTACATACTGTTGAAGTGATTTCTAGGGAGAGAGGCTCTTATTAACTCTCAAAGCTTCGTGCGACTCCGAATGTTGGTGATTACATTCGAGGGCTTCCGGGGATAGGAAGACAGAGGTTGCCGACTACCTTAAAGTTCGAGGGCTTCCTTGCTGAGGAGGACAGAGGTTGCCAACTACCTTGAAGTTGAGGGCTTGCGGGGATAGCAAGACAGAGACACCGATCTTCGTATCAAGGGCTTACCCTTGTGTGGGTAAGACAGACTTGCTTGAAAGTATAAATCAAGGGACCTTTATCCAAGGTTGTTGGATACCCTTCTCTTTGGGTTAAAAGACTTATATCTTGTTACTAGTAGTTTTACTACTTGTTTTTATTCCGCTGCAATTTGTATCCTAAGGAAAGTATAGCTTTCTTATACTTCCTTACTTACTCTGATTCATTTAGATTCTATACGCTTTAAGGTAGAATCTCATATTGTAACTTTTGTTAAGTTTCAAATTCCAGAACCATATTTCCGGAACCTACTTTTGGAATCACTTTCCAAGTTTAGTTCGGTGTTAGAGGTGTTGTGAATTTACTTAGTTTAACTTTGTTAAACTTAGCCCTTTCCTTTTCTTAAGGAAACTTTAGTTATTCATAACTAACTTTAAAGGTTCCAAAGGAATTTTTAAAGTATACAATTCACCCCCCCCCCCCTCTTGTATATTGAGCATCTCATATTATATTTCGATCCTACAATTGGTATCAGAGGTTGGAAACCTCTTACTCTATACCATTCTTACAAGATCTTGATTATTTCTCTAAGTGAGAATTAGAGAACCATTCATGGTTCATAGTGAGACCAATTTTTAGGTTGTTAAACCCAGATGTGTGGTTGTGGAAGTTCTAGGTAGGTCGATCTCCAGTTTACAAGTTATGTTTTTCTAACCAATCATGAAACAAGATTGAGATGTGAACTATTTTTTATGGTGTAATGAAACTACACCTACAATGAATGATTTTGTAGAAAAAAATTTTATAGGGAAGGGAACTCGCTACATGGTTCCTAATGGGAAAATATATTAATAATTGATGCTTATAAAATTAGAGACCAAATGAATGAAATAAAATAATTCTATGTCACATGTAGTAAAAACTAGAAGTGTGTTATGTAAGATTAAATAAATTTTGAAATACCAATCAAGATAATATGGGTATGTCGGAATTTCATAGAGAGATAAACTTAAGTCATTTATGGTTTATGTAGATCGAAACTAACCTATACTATGAGCTGAATTAGGATAAAATATTAAAGATGTCGGCTTTGAATCATGATAGTAGGGTAAAGGTGGTGCATATTATTATATTTTTTGAAAATTATATTAATATGGGTATAATCATTATTGGATATGGGGTCATCCAATCATTGATGAGGATTATATTTTCGTTGTAGTGAGTGAAAATCTAGACTGGTGCAAGGATCACAAACTAGGCTAGAGAGGAGTAAAAGAAGATGATGTAGGAAAACTAATCCATAAAGAGGCATCTTTTTCCCTATATTTTTCTATTAATTTGTTTTATTTTATTGATTAAAATATGTTTTATATCTATAAATTAATTGGGGGAATAAAATTTCTTGATCAACATTTTTACATAGTTCTAATTCATTCATCTTATGACACAATTCTGCAATTTTATAGCATCATTGAATGTCATTATCATTGAATACCAAACAACTATTACTTTTTATTGAAATCATTCAATTTAAAAAGGCTTTTGTTTTAAATCTTACAAACTCACGAGGTTACCATTTTTTTGAGTAGATAACTATAATTGAATGACAGTTTGATTTCGGTGAGACTAAATTCATGAGTATTGATGAAGGCCATTTCAGTATCAAGAAATATAATTTTCTCATGTTTAAGAAATCTCTATCACCCCTATATGTTATAATGTTTTACTTGTTTTTTTATAGTTTGACACTCATTTCAACACTTTCATCATACTACTTTTATTCCCATCACACCACCGTCTTTCACTTGATGTTGTTGTTGTTTTTGTTCTTATTTTCATTTTTGTTTGTTTCTATGAAATTTCACTACCCTTCCTAATGGAATACATTTTATTCCCTATTTTATCATTTTATTTATGAAATAAATAAATAAATTGAATTGTTTTAGAAGATAGGATATGTAAAAATTTGACACCATTTCCAAGTATGTTTCATGTTAATAAGAAAATATTAAAACTCCACAAAATATTTGTTTGTTTCCATTTATTTTGTACACTAAAAATATGAGGAAATTTTCTTGATCACTTCTGAAACATAAATATTAATATTTACACTATTTTATGTTCTATGAACAGAGATCCATTAAAAATTGAAATTAAAAAAACAAATTAAATAACTTTTAAAATAGTGGTTTGAAATGGAGAACCTAAGAGACAGAAAACCTTTTGATGATTAATAATATCATACACTCATTATAATTTAACCCAACATTGAAAGGAATATGATGATAGGAATTTGCATCAATTATATGTCAGGAAACCTTGCCTCTATTAGGATGTCCTCTTGAGGATGAAACTTTGAACTGAAGTGGTCAAATGTCTCATTGGTAAGAAAATTAAAGGTTTGTACAGTGGAGACTCTTAAACCTTCATTAGAAAATTTTACATCAATGTTTAGTAATTACCACTACTGGGGATTACTGAAGATGATATTTGGATGAGAGTGTTTCTCTTATATATTAAGGGGAACAAAAATATCCGTAATTTGGCTCTAGATAAAAACATGTTTGAATCATTGTAATGGGTCTATAGTTAATTTTTCACAATTCCTTGACCATGAACATAAAAAAGGGGACATTAGAAATTAGATCACTATATTTTTTTAATAGGATAGATATGCCTTTTGTGAGGCCTCATAAATATATATGAACCTTCTTAGACAGTTCTCTCACCATCATCACTCTTCCCTTATATACATGGATATCATCTATAATGAATTTTCTTCTTCAGAATAGAAAATAGATTACCATTAATATAGTAGAAATTAAAATAGATAAACTATTAAAATTCTTAGATATATTTACAATAATATTATTGGAACTATCAACCTAATAATTTTAGGAGGATAAGACTTAATATTAGAGAAAACAACTCTAGTTGAGGGTTGGAAATAGTCTCTCAACATTTTGAGATTAAATGACATATTCAATCCCTTATAAACCAAAATATTATGTAAAGTGTTAAAAAAGTTATCTATAAAAATAATACTAAAACTCATAGAGAAAAAAATTTCTTGTGTGGTATGATTGGGAACCCTGATAAATTATAGCCCAAACATTAACATGATCACCCGAACACTTGAAAATACTAATTTAAAAGGATGTGATCATAGAATTAATAAAAATACTGATCACCTTTCCAAAAACTATAAATCAGGAAATATGATCCATATTAATATATTATATAATGATCATGAAATGTTAAGGAAACCCTCAATCCTAGGATCTCATGAATTCTTTGGGCCAAAGGAAACTTGCTACAGGATTTTAGAAATAGCCCAAACAAAAAATTTAAAACCTATATTAGATTGATAACCATTATTATCAAGATGATGTAAAGGGTATGTATCATCATTTTATAGGAATAATTGATTCATAAAAATATGGAATTTATTCTAAAATGTATCAATATAAACCTAAATAAGATAAATTAGATACTACAGTTTTCAATCTAGAGATTAAAATCAGGTATTTAATTTGGGATATGAACCCAAAAGATTAAGAAAAACATTCTAAAACATATAAATTAAACCCTAACATGAATTATATGGTTTTTACCACTAATATTTGTAACACCCAGAAAGTTTCCTTATGTTATTAATAGAATTATTTTTTTATAATTAATTTTTTATTATGAGAACCTAGAAATAATATTATTTTTCATATGAAAATTACACATCATGTTTTGATATAGAATAATAAAATGAGAAATATTGAAGGTATATACACATGGAAGAATAATATATTCATTAAAAAACTATATATTCTTGAAATCTATCCAAAATATCTTCCCTACCATAATGATCATAAAAAGTAAGAGAATCATTAGGAAAATAATTTACAATATCAATGGATTTGTATGAACCTTCATAAGTAATGTATTATGTGATAAATCTTAAATTGTGGTGTATTTATAGAGAAATAGGACCCATATTCATGAGGTACATTGGCCTATTTGGCTGGTATAGGTCATTATTATTGTTATTGGCACAATAAAGTGTCTTTTGAGATTATTTTATAATTGCTTTTTTGGAAGCTATATAAAAATCATAAATTTAATTTAAATTATATTTTATAATAAATGTATAAGTTTAAAATAAATATTATTTTAATGAAATTTATCTTATAAGACACTTTTTAAATGATAACGTAAATTAATGAAGTCTTATGTAGTTTTTACAAGTGTCTAAAAATTTAATATATCATAAATGCTACTAATTTTCATTAAACAATTATTTTTTTAAAATAAAAAATTCCCATATTTAGATTATAAATTTTATAAAATAAATTTCATTTTTGTATTCACAACATTTAAATTATATTAGTGTGAATTTGTGGATGGTTTCGGAAATAAGTTAATTTATGGGTTAAAAAGTGAAAATATTATTTTTTATGAAATGCCATAAATTATATGAAATAATCATTATATGATCATGATTTAAAATTTATTAACCCTTATTCTTGATGAAAATGTATTTAAATGATGAAATAATATATAATGTGGTACACTTAGAAACACATGCCTAGAATTTAAGAAAATAATGATTTTATCTTTTCTACAAAATTCAATGAATTATATATGTAATATATTTAGAAATGATTTTTATCATTTTTATAAATTGAATAAATTAAAATATATTTAATTTATATATGTATAATTTTAAAATTAGGTAAAAAGGTTAATTTCATTTTTTTAGACACAAAAAAGTTTTCATGGTAAAAAAACAGTTACAACAATATATGTAAAATAATGTAGTAGTTTAATGTTAAATGCTAAAGGCTTACAATTACTAAAAACAAAAACATTAAATGGGTGTTTTATATATTTCACAACCTTTACCAGACTTTAAAACATTAATTTTCAATCAAAAAACTTTGTAATTAATTCCACCCAAATGTTTTTTTAAATAGAAAACAATCATTATTTAGTCACTTAAAACCACCCCTTCTAAAGTATAAATACCCACATTACCTCCTCAAATTCCACACCAACGAAATTGAGCATGAATATTCTCTCAATAAACCTCTCTATAATATCTACAAGGTAGATCCATGTTTCTATGAAGTATCTCTATAACTTTTAGAATATTCATCCCATGTTAAGGGACATTCCCCGACTTCTTTTAATTCAAGTTCTTATGTTGTATAATACTTTGTTTCTCATTATATTGTGTTGTAAAGTGATTTTAAATACCCATATTAATGTGAAAATTATTCCTTATTAATGAGAGACTTAAATTTCCTCTCATTTTATATTTATACTATTTTTTACCCTATCGAATCTTTTACGACTACATTTGTATGAAATTTTAAATTCCTTATTTTTTCAACATTGAGTTTTATTATGTGTCATTATTAAAATTTCATTATTATTTTATCAATGAGATATCACCATTACCTATAATTATACAAATTTAATCATATGTTATAATTTTCATAGTTTTCCACAGTCATAAAAATATATCCAAAATTTGATAATGAAAAGTTTTAAGGGTTTTCCAAAGCAATGACACCCCTCTTAGGATACTACAAGTGGATGTGGCCCAATCACATTTTTACCTAGGGTAAAAACCTCTGAAACACCATATTTATCTATAATCAATTCGGAAATGGTTCATGACAATTCCTTGCTTTACAATGTGTTTGACACTCCCGAGTTATTTTATTTGGATAATTCCTTAGCACATTATGAGCCATAATAAAGGATCACAATATATGGATTAGTATTTACGTTCAATTGGTATCCTTATTACATGAATTTACCCTTATCCACTTCTTATTATCATTCATTTAATTAGGTCACTACCCTTTTTCATTATGAATATCCTGCTGTTTCCAAAGCTGGTTGTTGGATATTCACTAAAATAGAAACATTAATCCTTTAAAAGAGTTTATTTACCACCAAATGTGTAACCAATGTTCATGTTAAACTTCACTTTGCACATTTTTTTGTATTTTACCTTTTTTATACATGTTAATATTCCTATGTACATGTTTTATGGTGGAAATATGATCTCCATAGATAATGATCCATCACTAATTTTTTCATTCCCTATCATCAGCTACATGAAATCATTATTTTAAATGTTAATACCCTTGAAAGTGTCTTCTAAAATGTTTCATTTTCATGAATATTCTAAATCAAGGGTATTCACTTAGTTACCCAGAATTTTATTTACTGTGGAAAATATTTGACTCAATGGTATACCATTTATTTTATATGGTTTAAGTTCCTTATAATCCATTACCTTAATCAAATTGTATTTATAGAGACTATCACTTTCATTAGATAACCATTTATTTTCCATGGATTTGTGCTATTATTATTAAAGTATTTATGTATGTTCCCATTATATGGCATGAATGAATTAGTACATATGAAGGGTTCATCGTTATATCACTCTAATGCATTGAGTAATGTGACAGAGTTAACTAATGTAAGTTACACCTAATAGACCAATTATTTGGGTAAATAAGTAATATTTAGAGATGACATGTTCAAGATACATTGGCATCATGTCTTGGTATTGTTTTGTGATAACTTGGAGAAAAATCTTGATAATACTAATGTTGCATCTTGATAATACTCCAATGCAATGGGTAAAGTGATAGAGTTAACCGATGTAATTTACTCCTGAGAGACAAATGAATTGGGTAAGGATACCCTTTCCAAATGACTTGTTAATATTTTTTATGATTCCATGGTGATATGGAGTATAAATACTTTATAGGGAGGGAGAAGCTGGAATGGTTTAGGGATTATAAACCAAGGTGGATATCAGTTAAAGAAGAAAATAAAGGAAGACTAGAGCACGCTGATAGAGAGGAATCATTTTCCCACTCTCTTGATTAAATTTTTTTCTATGAATTTGTTTTATTTTATTTATTAAAATGTTACTGTTAGGTAAAAATTAATTGGAGGGAATAATATCTCTTGATCAATTTATATACGTTGTTCTCATTCATTCAACTTAGCTACACTCTTAAAATTTCATAGCATCAATGAATCTCATTATCATTTAAGAGAAAATAACTATTTATCTTGATTGAAATATTTCAAATTAAAAAAATCCTTTTATAAAAAATTATGACATGAGGTTCCCATTTTTATTAGAGTAGTTCACTAGAATCAAATAAAAGATTGACTTAAGTGGGACCATATTCATGATTATTATGAAAGACCATTTCAATATCAAGAATAATAATTTCCTCTTGTTTGTCAAATCACTATCATCCCTATGTGTTTGAATGGTTTACTTGTTTGTTTATATTTTCACACATATTTCAACACATTTTATTCAAATCACACCACCAACTTTCACTAGATGATGTTTTTATTTACGTCCTTGTTTTAATTTTTTTTTGTACAATTTCACAACCCTTCCTTGTGGGATCGATGTTATTCCCTATTGTATCATTATATTTAATAAATGAATAAATAAATTTATTTTTCTTCAATTACATGATATGTTAAAATTTGAAACCATTTCTAGGGAAGTTACGTGTGAATAAGAAAATATTAAATCTCAAAAAAAATTGTTTATTTCGATTATTTTAATGCTCAAAATATATGTTATTTTTCTTGATCACTTCTGAAACATAAATTTTTTATGTTCACAGTAGGTTATGTTCAATGATCTTAGATCCATTAAAAAATTAAATTAAAAAACAAATTAGTGAACTTAGTAAATAGTTTTTTGCAATGGAGAACCTAAGAGACAAATATCCTATTGATGATTAATAAAATCATCAACCTATTAGTATTTATCCCAACATTAAAAGGCTCATTATGAGAGGGATTAAACTACATAAAATTTCATTAAACCCATCCTGCTTTAGGAATACCTCTAGATCATGAAGCACTGATCTAAATTGGTCAAGTATTTCATTTAAAATAAATTAATGGGCTTTTTCGATAAATATTTTTTAGCCTTCATTAGAGACTTTTACAACAATGTTTAGATACAACCATTGTAGGGGCTCACTATAGATAATCATAGGATGAGAGTGTTCCACTTATATACTAAGGGGAACAAAAATATATAGTATTTGGGTAAAATATGAAAACATGTTTGAATCATGGTAACCATTCTATAATTCATTATTAACAATGCCTTAACCATGAAGTTAAAAAGTGATAATAGAAATAAGATCACTATATTTTTTCAAGATGACATAGAAGACTTTCATGAGGCCTCATAAAGATATAGTTACCTTTATTTTAAGTTCCCTCACCATAATAACTCTTTCCATATACCCATGGACATATTCTATGAATGATTTTCTTCTTCAGGATAGAAAATAGCTTACCATTCTTATATAAGAAAAATTGATAAGTTGTTCAAATAGATTATCAATATCCATTCCTTTAACTCTCAAGGAAATAATTTTATGAACATAATAATTAATATGGGCGAAAGAAAAACCATTTCAGGGGTGGAAATAAAATCCTAAATTATAGAGATTATGGTCCAACTTTAATCCCACATGAACCAAAATATTATGTAATGTGTTGAAAAAGTGGGAAATAAAAAATAATAATGAAACTCTTGGAGAACAATTTATCCAATGTGAGATGATTGAGAGCCCTGAAAAATTATTGTCCAAATATTGAAATGAAATCCCAACCCCTTAAAAATTATAGTTTTAAAGGATATGATCAAAGAATTCATAAAAATAATGATAATTTTTCAAAAAACTATAACTCAAGATATATGATCCATCTTAATCTATTATGTAAATATTACGAAATGTTAAGAAAACATGAGATATGTTTTTCGAAACATCCAAAACCAAATATTTAAAAGCAAGAGTGGCTGATAATCCTTTTTCTCAAGAGGATGGAAAGCATATGTTTTAGTAGTTGATTGAAAAACATGGTTAAAAAAAGATCATGTTAATTCAAAAAATCTCAACATCAATCTGAATAGGCTCAATGATATGTTACAACGAAAAATCGAGTGATTCAAATAGGTTAGTTATCTTATGATATAAACATAGGAGATAATGGAAAGCTTCCTAAAACATATAAATTGAATTTTGTCAATAATTATATGGCTGTGGACACTAGAATTATTTTAAATACCCATGATGATAATAAAAATAAACATAAGGCTACGGAAACTAACATTTTTGATAGATCGTGACAACAATTTTTGGAAAACACCCAATTTTGAAATCATGATTGGAATGATAGAAATTAGACTAATTCAACTTTTCCATATGAAAAAAGGGGAAAATTGATCTCAAGTGAAGAAAAATAATGTGAAATAATATATTGAGGGAAATATAGAGGGGATTCCATCTATTTTCATGAATTTTATCCCTTATATCACCTTCCCTCAATAGATCATAAAAAAATATTGAACCTGATTAACTAATTTTTCTTTGAACCATTAGCATTAAAATACCTTTTTTGGTAGAAAAAAATTCACTTATTATGTAAAACTATTCAATAGGGTTCTAGGTAATAATAGGTACTTGGATGGAATTTCTATTATTAGTTTAATAGAGGCATGTATTGTTGTACTTAAAAAGGAGTTTCCTCTTAAACTAAAATAACTAGGGAGTGTTTTTATCTCAAAAAAAATATGGGAATCTAAGGATATTAATTTCCTGTTTAATTTAGGATTGAGTATTAACTTTATTCCTTACTCTTTATTTTTGTATCTGGATCATAGGGAATTCAAGCACACTTTAGTGTCTCTTTAGGTGGATGAAATTCCACTTCCGAACCACCAGGAAGAGTGTATGAAGTACTAGTATATTTATTTGAGCTCACATTAGACATTGATTTCCTTATTATTTAAATGAAGCATGATGATAAGGTCCCTATCACACAATAAATAATATTTCAAGCTACTAGTGGTGTTGTAATTGATATTACAAAAGTAAAAAAAACTTTTCTATATGGATATAACCACGTAGAATTTTTATGTACATATGAAATAAGAACTTGTTGTGAGTTAAAAGTTAATTTCTGTGTTTGAATAAGTATTTATAAAAAATATTAATGCATACATATGACCCCTTTGGATAAATAATTCAGGAATCAGTGTATAAATATTTTTTGAAGAACATTATTATATTATAAGAAATCAAGGTACTAAAAGTATCTGGAAGAATTGAGAATAGTATTATGGATAATTTTACTATGGATTAAGAAATGGTACATGTTGAATATGGATTTTCTATTATTAGTTAGTCACTAGTGGAAGTTTAGGCATCAATGAACTCTTATTGTTAGAAAATCATTTCATTATAATATAGTTTCATATATGATCTTTTCCCCTTTCATAATAAAATTTATAAATCAATTTTTTAATGATTTCAAGTGAGAAATGATTGTTTTAGGAATGTGGAAAATTTTGAAGCTAGTTCTTCCATAATATAAGTGTAATCCATGTTTTATCAATATACTAAGAGTGAATAGAAATGAAATCTGGATAGTTTCAAAGATAAGGATAATTGATCTCTTTCGATTTACATGAGAAGTTTTGAGGATTAAATTTCAATACTTTAGAGGAATTAATTTCAATTGAGATTGAGGATTTATTCTATGTCACAATAATATAGGAAACTATATATGTGACAAATATTCATTTGAAAACATTGAACATGATTTATAAAATGTTACATCTATTTCCAAGTTGTTTGATATCTCAAGAATAGGGAAAAGGGTTCAATACTAGTTAACATATTGATTTTCTTATGATGTTAATTTACATTTTTCATATTGTTTTTGAGATACAAGGCATGACACTTGATAGTTGTACAACCTCATCCCTATAGATGGTAAATATTACCAAAAAACATATAATTGATGAGAGTGATTTATAAATATTGATTTGTTTAATGTACCCTCAAGAAATAGTGGAGTTGTCGTCACTCAATAACCAAACCTCCCAAATGATCATGGTTAGAATTACAGGGGTATGTATGGCTATAAAATCTCAATTTAATGGTTCATGGGAGGATACCCATGAGTTTCTAGGGTTTTTAAGTTATTTTTTAATTTCTTTCCATATATTTTTTCCTCCCTACATATTTTGTGTTACACTCTATTTGTCTCCAACTAAACATCCTAGTCAACTGATCACATGAAGGGAGATAAGTAAATGTGATGCAATACATCCATTATGACAGAATAAATGTGAATTTCTTGTGATGTATCCTACCAAAAGGCTATAGTGACTCCGATTTTTCTATGTAAGACATTAGAATATTTAGAAGAATATTTCTGGATCCAGGAACAATGATAGTGTTAGATTCTAAGGATGAATGATCCTGATATTGAAATTATAAAAAGTATTAAATATATTAATATCAAGTGAATTTAGATTACCTAAAATATTTTAATAAATCCCAAGTAGTGTATCATATTGGAAATATGATACCACCATTGAGTGCAGAATACAAGATTTACCCTATGCATGACCTAAAGTTGGTAGGTGCTGGATGTTTGGATGAGGCATTTGTTGGAAGGTATGTTAAGTATATTAATTAACTAATTTAATTAATCCATTTAATACAATTTACCAAACATTATCTTCAAATATCCTATTATGAAACTTTTTCAGGGTTAGTTGTATAACCTTGGGGGAGTTGGAGAGGAGCTTCTGACATGCTTCATTGGTGGATTGATATTAGAAGACAAATATTGGATGGATCGAGGAGAAATGTGAGATAGCGAACACAGTGGGACTCATACTTTATATGAGAACATGTTATTCATAGTTATTGATCCTAATAGAGTTAGATAATGTTATTTTAAGTATCATCTCCCTTGATTAATTTGTAAGTGATTGGATTTTTTATCATCTTCTTAATCAACACAATCTCATTCTTTGCACAATCTCTTTTTATGAATTAACTTGATCAATTCAGGTTATATTATGTTATTCCAGGATAATTGGTTGATCATACCCTATTTGATAAATAACCATGATCATTTTATCCAATTTCATATAACATCATTTTTTATGATTTTACCACATATTTTATTTGTGTTATTTTTTGTTATACCACATATCCATGGTTCAAATTACCAACATAGATTTGAGCATGGTCAATCCCTTGAGTACATTGTAGTAATGAAAATGATGGAAATTTTTGCACCTTGGGTAATGATCGAGGCAGGGTCATGGTTTTTGGGAAATGACCATGCGTTCTGGAACTCTAAATGACGATGGATGGGTGGGTGGGGGGAAACAAACCTCATTATGGGAAAAGGACTTATGATTTATGGCTAAAATAGGCTATATATCAATATTTATAGGTGAAACCCACTAATTTTGATTGGTTGAATGGTGGATTTTTCAAAACTAGAGGTGTGTCTCTTCCATGTGAGTCCTTCTGCGATTTTTGTGAAAATCCTGAATGCACATCATGTATTCCTGAAGAACACATAGTGTATAGCCCCTAGATATGATTCTAGAGTTTCAGGTGAATTTGAATATCACATGTTGTGTAGGTGGGCCTAGATTTTGTGAGACCCTACCTGGGTAGCTAGGCCATGTGCTAGAAGGAACATGCCCATGGCCCATTGTCGACAGACACAACATGTAATAGAGTACATAGGAAAGGGTTGGAATACCCAAGCATGGACTGAAATGCACAGCTATAACCCTAGGTGGTTATACAGACAATGTATCCCTTAGGGCACACCTTGTATAGAAAGATGGCTTCCTGGTGCATTTCCAACGAGATCATGGCCAGGCAGCAGAGGCAGGTCACTTGTCATGTGGACCTCATACACATCATCTACTCCTATGTGAATCTTCTCCTGCTTGTATATCCTTTTTTGGATTCAAATTTTAGCCTGTGATTAGAATATCCTGATCTTTTTTCACATTAAACATTATTTGGGCATTCATTATGGATTATGGGTTACGATGTGATGTATTCTAATGGTGACACTTATTTAGGTGATGTCTGATAATGGTATTGATTGGGTGTGTTCATCATAGTTTCAATGTGGTCAGTACTCCCTTGTCACCCTAGAGTGTGGGTTCTATATTCTATCTGAGAGATATTGGGTTTAGTACTACTATGTCACACCAGGTAATGGGTTTCTATATTCTTTAAATATGAGATATTGGGTTTTTTTACTCCATTGTCGCACCAGGGCGTGAGTTCCCAATATTCTTTATGCATGTGTTACTGGGTCTAATACTCGCCTGTAAGAACTTGGCACATTTTTTCCATATTATTTACACGTGTCGGGTCAGTAATCCCCTTACTAATATAAGGTGCATGTTCCCCGCCTTTAGAGTGAAACTCCCCCATCTTTGATCTCCGAAGGCATATCGGTCTGCCACTAGAGTTGTGGCTCACTTGACTGTGGAGAGATGTTATGGGGTGTGGGCCCCTCCAAAAATATTCTGGATAGGTTACATGGGGTAGATGGACTTATTTTGTGGCTCCCTCATCTATAGTGCAGAGTGGCCAAGAGCAGGACCCTCCGTAATATTTCTTCTATTATTATGCTTGATGTTGGGAATTAGAGATTAAAAATGGATCTCTGGGTAGACTCATTATTCTTAGATGGGATTTGGATATGGAGATCCACTTTCTCTTTTCATTTGGGCTACTTGAAGAGAATATCTATATGTTTATGGTTATCATCCCAATTATTGATTGGAATTCCTTCACTGGGTTTAGTTGGCTACTTTTATTTTACTCTTTATGTTTCTCCCTTCAATTTTTGGGGTGTTGTACTAGGTATGTTTATACTCACCCATGTATAGGATTTTCCAAAACATTTGGTGTGTCATTCAGATGATGTTCTGATTGGTGGTGACCATACTGAAGCTTAGGGATACTTGGGTAGATTGACTGTGTTTGGTGGTCAAGACTAGGATATCAGGATTCGAAATCTCTCTTAGTTTACCTTTATTACATTTATTATCATGTTTGGATATATTTCTTTTTGTAAATGTATTTTTTCAGTTTTTATTCTCTAATTTATATATTTTTATAGTCTAATGATTTACCTAGAGTTTATGAAATGAACGGTTTATCTCTAAATGTTACAGTATTTTACGTTTTAATCCTCAAAACTACTACATGGATATGATTGGATACATGTGTACATGAAAATTATGAAAATACCTCCCATTTTAGTTATTCATTTTTAGTGCTTGTCAAATTCTCCTAGACTATAGGAGGTGTTCTTGGAGTTGAGGCAGCTCACCCTTCCACCTTCCAGGTGGTCCCCATTCGGTCGGATCATTACAGGGTGGTATCAGAGCATAGTTCATCCTCAAGACAATGTTTGGATATTTCCCTTTATGAGGACTAGTTGGGAATTAGGGATGTGATGTTAGAGTGTCTTTAGTGTGGAATTCAGGCCAGGAAACCCATTGTTGGTGTGACGACTAATATATCCATATGCCAAAACACTGACTACCATGTTGTCAAATTGACATAATGATACATCACTTGCAGGGAACTTGGTACAAGAATCATATAAGATTGGGTTATTTGACTATCCTTCTTAAGTTAGATCCCTAGATATTCTCTTCTTATTATGGTATGTCTTTTCAATTTTAGGACATCTCCATGAAGGAAGCTAGTTATAATACATATATAGGGTCATTAAAATGGTCTATTTAGAAAGGAAATCCTAGATCATAGGAATTATGACAGTCATCATAGTATATAGGATCTAGTTTTAGATAATGTTCTCAAGGTAGACATGAAAGATGGGTAGTGATCAGCGCTTCCACCCATCGATCTACGAAGGGACTCACTTTATGTGTGTAATATTGACCACCCATTCTAGATGAAATAATCATAAATCATAGATGATTAGGATGAATATAAAGATAGAAATATCTTACTTAGAAATTTTTAGGATCAGGTACCACCCAAATATTGGGGGGATATGACCCTGAGGGGGTAGAGGCTTGTCTAGAGTCCATAGTTCGAATTTTCCATTTTATGCGTACTCTAATAACGCTGATGGTTTTTTTTGTGAAAATCCTTTCTCATAGTGTAGTTAGGAGTTGGTCATGCTTGGTTACTGAAGTGTGATATGATGATACACACTCTTGGGTAGTGTTTTAGTTCAATTTTAACAATGAGTTTTATCATTCTATCAGACCTCTAGTTCAGGAACATGAGCATCTTGGGAAGGCTCGCACTATGGAGAGTTACATAGTAAAGAAGAATTGGGATATTGGGGTTGGTAGTGGTCATTGTGAAGCTATGGAATTTGTAGAAGATAATAGGATAAAATCAAATAGGAATCTACATAGGAGACTACATCATGCCTACGCTCTGAAACGCAGGTCTATAGTGCAGTTGGAGCCTAGTGGACATGGTTTGTTTAAAGGTTATTCAGCTAGGAATCCTCATTGAAGATTAAAAAAAACAAAATTCGGCCATGATTTATATGCTGTAGAAAAGTTAATCACGTATGGTATTTCCCAATCCATTATTCTAGGTTTGGAGGGATGATAGTTGGGGGTTCTGATCAAGTGACATCATATATAGTATGTGGTACTATTAATGATCCTTTTAACATCTCTAATTCAGTATTTTTCCCTCAGTTCTACTTTAATATGATTTGTGATTTCCATTCTATGGTGTCTATGTTGTAGCTTTGAGCATTCAATAAATATTTATTCTTCCCCCATGAAGGTGTATCCTTGTGACCTGATCCAAAACCATATAGGTGGCACATTGTCAGCAAAATATGATAGTGTCATGGTGTGGATGATGAGTTTCTTTGATTTATTTGTTTTGAGGTCATTTTGATGTAAATGGTGTTATAATGGCTCTTGGTTAAGGAGGAAATGTAGTAAAGGGTTAATATGGATTGAGAAGTGGGGTCATGTGACACCGATATTCCAAATGTGATCGACGTGTGATCATTATCTTCTCTACTCTAGTACAAATTCGCATGAAATGTTCACAATACACTTTTCTAGGGACATAACCCCTATTTGAGGCCTGTAAATTATAGTGGAAACATTTTCTACTCGACTCTTTTGTTTGTAGGCTTCTACAGGGAGGATTAGTGATCACACACTTCAAAAATGTGGCTAGGATCTAAGCGGATACGGATGTTTAACTAGAATCTTTTGTAGTAGCAGAGAGACCCTATGATGTATTACTTAGTAAGGAATGTTTTCCTAATGTTCATTCCAAATTTAATGTCACCAGTAACTGATAAATTTCACCTAATGGATCGGTGCATAATCATCCTTCTTTATTGATAAGGAATTGTAGGTAGGGAAGGATGAGCTCATGTATAGGAGAATACATCCAATTTTACCAATTGGATAGTATTACCTTGGAGTAGTTAATTCCATAAGCTTTCAGTTCATAGGATTTTTTAGGATTATGAGTGCATCTTTCCTATGGATGTTTCATGTTTACCTCCCCATCAATAGTTTTTTTATGAATTAAATTTCACAAAGGAAAACCTAATATCGGTGCTAGAATATTGAATGGCCATGAGTAACTGTGAGACCTACAAGTGTGGTTGACGGAGTCTGAAGATTAGGGGCTTCTTAGAACCAGTGTACCCACCTAGGAAGGCCACTGTTTCTCACCTAAGAGGCAGAATAGATCATAGGGTTAAGTGTGGACGAACATCACCAGATCCAGGTTACTTTTGGGGAGGAGTATACACACCCATGAATCGATGAATTCATTGACAAATGGATAGGGGAAAAGTGGATATCAGAGTTTCACCTTAGGATGGGTTATTTATAGATCCATATTTGAGAGAAGGATTTACAAAGCATGGATTTCTAGAGCTATTTTAGTTTCTTTTAGTTCCTAGTGATACCCATTGGGTTGTTTAATTTCCTAATGGAGTTTTGAAGCCTCATTAGACAAACCATTAACCCTTGTTGGATTAGTTCATGGTAGTCTATGTGATGGAACCCTTGTGTCCTTAGCATTAGAGTTGGATCGTGTGAGACATTGGTTGAGGGTGATATACATGTTCTAGTAGTGTTAGTTAGATGAAATATCTCATGGATTGAGTTCTAGATCTGAAGGTTT
Organism: Viscum album; assembly: GCA_963277665.1. Classification (NCBI taxonomy): domain Eukaryota; kingdom Viridiplantae; phylum Streptophyta; class Magnoliopsida; order Santalales; family Viscaceae; genus Viscum; species Viscum album. Next base: position 1,228,628,232 of record OY728145.1, on the reverse strand, counting down.
TCTTATTGAGATATGACTTATTAGACATGGGAGTGATAGTGAAACCTATAAAGGTTCAGGTGGTGTGAACTTGAGGGCCACCCATGGCATGGACATGGTAACAGAAGATCACAATGAGGTTTTACATCCACTATTGTTGAGCAAGGTGATAGTGTAGATGAACTATTTTCATTCAACCCTTTTGAGTGATGATGAGGATTTATACCTTTAGTTTATGGTTGTTACCAATCCGCGTCTTCAATGAGTCAGGGAGGCACAACATGGGTATAATGACTGTGAGATTTTTTGTGTCCATATATTCACTAGGTCATTCTTGATATATTCTTAGGAGGTGGGGAACATCAAATCAATGATCAATTATATTTTGTGGAACTGTTCATACTGTGATAAAAGGTGATGAGGAGGTTTTTACACTTAATAGTACACTTAAGAGAAGGGTAGTTGTTCCAAGATCCTTTAACATTATGTTTGGAGGCCAAGGATGTTAAGTCTTGTTGCTGAGTTTAAATCTTAATGTCTCAAATTCATATAGGTGGAGACTGAGGTTTAAGGTGGCAGGTGATTTTTTTAGTTTTTTTGTTCTCATTATGGGTATTTCATGATTAATGATAAGACACAATGCATTATGAGTGATTGTAGACTGAATCACCAAGTTGACCAACTTCTAAACTATTTGAGAGAAGAGATTAGTGGAAAGTTTTAAATGACTGTTCGAGTAGGATGTATTATGAATTCATGGAATAACCATGACACTTTTTTAGACCATGAGATATAATTCATGTCACTATTTTATAGAGGATCCAGGAGGATTATGGGACTCAGCTACACTTGAGAGTAGTGTTTCTACCCCAGAGAGATGTCCAAGGAGAGTGGACAATTCATGTTCTATATAACATGCTTCAGGATTTCATGTTAGCATTGGGCCATATTTAGGAGGATCACCTACCATCAGTGGAATGTGTATCATAATAGTTATCACTACACCATTGGTGAAATACCATTTGATGCCATGTATGGGGGGACCCTATAGAAAACCACTACACTGTTCAGAGAAAGTGGTAGTCAATGCATGTAGGTATATGGTTGGTTCTAGTGATGGTTGTGAAAGTGGTTTAGTTCATTCAGGGGAAGATGAGGAATTTCGGAAAAATGTTTGGAGTCCTTTATGGATAGATAATGGTGACCTTTGGAGTTCGATGAGTATATCATGTGTTCTGATATATATCACCATGAATTGGATCAAATATATTTTTCCAGGATATTAGGCTATATCTAAGGATAGTAGGACCTTTTCAGGTTAATGATCCATCTTAGTGAGGAGGTTTACCTCTTGACCCGGGGATAGAAAATAGATCGGGTTCTTGGTGTTTTCCACTTATCACTGGTGAGGAGATGTTTTCATGACTTGTTGCATAGTGTTTACCTGGATGATCAGGGGGTGGGATGGGGTGATTCCATCTAATGTCCATAGTGGTGTATGAAACTGTATTGGGAGGACCCATCGAGGGAATGTGGTTCACCTGGGTGTGTGTTGGTAGACATCCCGGGAGTATACAGAAGATATCATGGGAGAGGTAGAGCCAGACGTGTGCATTGTATCCCCACATATTTTTCATAGATTGTGATTTTTAGGATAAAAATAAATGAAGGTGGGAATAAAGTAGTGAATCTAGTTTTTTCGTGTATGACTTTGGAATATTCCTAAGAACATATTCAAAGCTAATTGTAGAGACGACGTAAGATTATGAGGCCCGATGATTCCGATATTGATATTATAAGAATATTAAATATATTACTATAATGCACATGTAGTTTTCTAAAATAGTGTAATAACCCCCAAATAGAGTATTGGATCATAAATCTATTACTACGATTGAATATGGAGAATGAGGTTTACCATAGGAGTGACCTAAAGTTGGTTGGCACCAGACGTTCAGATGAGGCTGCTATTATTGGGTACGTTAAATGGATTAATTTTTTAATTTATTTCATTAATATATTTAATATAATTAATCAAATTTTCTCTCTAAATAGGATTTCATGGAAATTATCTAGGTTTTTATGCAAAACCCTCATAGAGTTGGAGAAGATCATATGTCATTCTTCATTAGAGGATCAACATCAGATGACAAACAGGGATTAGATTGAGGTGGAAAGAGAGGCAACGAATGTAGAAGGACTCATCCTTCATAGGTGATTGTGTATTTTACCAATGATCAATACCAATAGTTTTAGGTCATATTATTTTATGTATTATAGCCATTTATTTCTTCGTCAAAGCATGGATTTGATATCAGATTCTTAATCGGTGAAATCTCATTCTTCACAAAATCCCTTTTTATGTTCTAAATTGATTAAATCCATTTATATTATGTTATTACCTAACAATCACATTATCCCTCACTCTGTGATCATTTGGTGGGATCGATTCTCCCAACAACATACACCATTATTTATTTTACTTCCCCTCAACCTTTACATCATGTTATTCACTCTTAGCACTTGTGGTAAAGGTAAGAGTTTTCAATTGTATTTGAGTACGATAAATCCCTCAGATACATGGTGGAGATGTTAGAAATGATTATTATGGACCCTTGGGGATAGATTGAGGCGGGATTGTGGTTTTCAGGTGTTGGTCATGGGTTTAGAAACCCCAAAAAGTGATTGGGGGGTGACAGAACCTCCATGAAGGTGATGGATTTATCATTTTCGGCCATCGAAGTCCATATATCAATGCTCAACGGTGACAAAAAATGATTTTTGGTGGTCAAATAGTGGGTATTGTGGATCTGAAGGTGTGGATGACTCATGTGAGGCATTCTTCGATTTATTTATAATTCCTGACTACATGACGTGTATCTTGGGAGAACACATGGCATGTAGTGCCCTGGCTACGACACTAGGATTTTACGAGAAGTAAAATATCACACGCCTTTTAGGTGGGACTACACACCTTGTGACTCTACCTGCAAATCTTGGAAGCATGTCACCTAATACACCCTTAGGGGCCCATGTGGACGGACACACTATGTACCAGAGTACAGAGGCATAGACTGGTACACACGTGCACAAGCTAAGATACACAACCAGGACCCTAGATGGAACTATGCCAAAGTAAGAATTTTTAGGGGTGGTTTAAACTAAAGCTAAATTATTTCATGATAGTTATGAAAATGTGTCACTAAATCTTGTGTCGACAATCATTTAGTGGTAATTTTGAAAAATTGATTTAGAATGATTTTGTGGTGGATTTTTAAAAACCGAGTGAATCATTTAACAGTGATTTAAACCATCGTTAAATTGTTCCATATCTTTTTTTATTAACATAATTAATTAATTAATTAATCATGTATTTATTTATTCACATAGTTATTTACTTACATATTTATGTAATTAATTAATTATTATTTACATATTTCATATTACTTATTACTGATTATATACTCATATACAAATTTTAGGAATGTACACATATTGCATGAAAAATTTCAACATATATATGTGTTTGGTAAGATTTGAACCCCTTACCACTTGGTTATTATGTAAAGACTTTACCACTCCCCCCAAGCTCTTCAGATGTTAAGTAAATAGAACATAATATACTTATAAATATGTAGTTAAAAAATAACCTTAAAGAACAATAATAATTTATAAAAAAAACATATCATATAAGTTCAAACAAAATAATAAATAATTAATAAAATGGGCAATGAAACAGAAGCATCAAGATTTGGGCATTATGCTTGATTATTTGTATAAGTTGACTTGTCCTCTACACTGGTTGATAAGGTCATTATTTACACTGATGGTGATAAAATAGAGTTGAGAATTGAATATGAAATAACTCATCGGTTTTTCCATATTGTAAGATAATAGGCCACAATACTTCATCTTATATGAGACGCATTGTTTGAGTTTACTGCTCTATGCATGGACACAATGAAAATCATGTTATAAAAAAACCAGAATTGTAAAATCTAATGTCATAGGAAGACCTCAAAAGGCTGGGAAAGAAATGTTACATGATAATACTCAGACTCCCATGATGGAGAATAGGAATGTCCTTGAGTTTGTGTAGAGGAGTAATGATATAAGTAGATCCCCTGTTATAACTACGATTGACGGTAACCGTGTCAGGGATCTTAACAAGCAGCACCTCTCCAGATCTGGGGCCGAAATGGTTGGGAGAGGGAAAACTCATGGTGATAATATAAATGTCCAAAGGACTGGTCAGCCTCCTCTAGGATGAGTGATTTTCTAGGAGGATTTAGGTGGCTCAGGAACTGTAATGAACTAAGGTTGCGAGAATCTTCTTTCAAGGGAGGGTCCTCTTGGAAGGTTTTCGTTGATCCTTCTCTTTCTAATCATGTGTATTTTGGGGATTAACATAATAAGGGTGCTGAGTTTGTGTCTAAAATTAACCAAATGAAATCAACAGAGCGTGTGAAAAATGGTCATTCTCAAGAATAATTTCACATTCATGTTGATGTGGTGGACATGAAAAGGAAGATCATTGTAGAACACCAAGATGTTGACAATGATCTTGCTAAGGATTTGATGGAAAAACATTTCATTGATGATGTTTTTCTCAATAGTTAACCGGTCGACATGTAGGGTTTGATCATATGTTAATTTTTAGGGCTCATAATGTTGAAAAAACTAGTGTGGATAAGGAGGGACTCCAACTGATAATCCCTTTGAAATACAAATCATTTAACCTTCCAGGTATCAACTCATCATAGATTACCCCTGCAAGTTGTCCTTATAGGTGTAAGATGAATGCGGACTGGTCCTACCAACCCCATTTCAATGATTTAATGAATAATGCGTATACCTCTTTCAGTAATGCATTGGATCAAGAATTTAATGATGCATGAGATAAGAGCTCTAATATCATACCTCCTGGTGATTTGTAGGGAGAAAGACCCACTAAGGGTCTTAGTAAGGAAGTGATTTTTTGGTATTTTTCACATCTTGATTTCATTTACTCTATAATGTAACCTGATGTCTTTGGTTTCAATGATTTTTTATATATCCATAAATTGTTATCAATTAACATTGAGGATGGATTCAGATCTAATCCAAAAATATATTTTCTAGACTTCTCTTAGAAATTCATGATTTTTGATACTCCTGTGGATTCCTCTAATTTGTCATCTGATAGGGAAGATGTGACCCCCACAAAGAAAGGCATGATGTAGAGGTCGACATCCAAATTGAATTGGAATCTCTTTAGAAATTTGGGATCTAGGGGGAACAACAAAAGCTGATTTACTTGTTTTTACTTTTTAATATGAGGTGGGCTCTATGCCTTGTATGACTCATAACTTTTATCTACTTCTATATTTTCTTAATAAATTTGGTGTCATGGGTTTGGCCTCCAAATCCATGACTAAAAAATTTTTAGTAAGTAATGTATAAATAATGAACAAATAATAAATTAATAAAAAAGGAATAAATTAATATATGGTAAATAAATAAAAATTAGTAAATAAAATATAATAAATAAGTAATAAAAAATATTAAAAAATAAATTAATAACAATATAATTATAAATTAATAATAAATACCTAAACAATAATAAATAATAAATAAATAAATAATTAATAATAATTAATTATTAATTATTAAATAATAATTAAAAATTAAATAAATAATAAAAAATTTAACAATTACAAAATAATAATTAAAAAAACTAATAATTATTGAATAATAACTAATAAATTTATATATAATGACTATATAATTAATTAATAAATAAATAATAACTAAATGACAATTAATCACTAATAAATAATCAGTAACTATTAACATGACATTAGTGTATAATTAATAAATTTATAGAATACTATAAATGATAAATAAATATATAAAATATAAGTAATAAATAAATCATAAATAATACATCGATAATAAATTAACAAAAAATAATAATAAATTAAAAATAAATATATAAACATTAAATAAATAATAGAAAAATAACTAATAAATAACATAAAAAAATAAATAGTTAATTAAATGATAAATAAACAATTCTTAAATAATACATAAATAAAAAAAAATAATTCATCAATTATAAATTAATAATAAATAATTATTAAATAATAAAATATATTTAATATTTTATAATATTTAATAAATATACAATAAATATTAAATAAATATTAAATAAATATTAAATAATTTTACAATAATTTAATAATAAATGGTAAATAAAAAATACTAAATAAAAAATAAAAAATAGAAGATAAAAAATAATAAATAATAAACAATAAATAATAAACAATCACTTATAAATAATAATTAATAAATAATAAGTAATAAATAAATTATAAATTATTAATTATTAATAATACGTAATAAATAAGTAATAAATAAATACTAAATAATACATTAATAATAAATCAATAATAAAATAATATTGAGATAAAAATTAATAGAAAATGTATTATTATTAATAGATAAATACTAAATAAAAAATGAATAAATAAATAACAAATAATAAATAAGTAATAACCAATAATACATCAATTATAATTTAATAATAATTAATAATTAATAAATTTAGAAATTAATAATAATTAAAAATATTATGTAATAATAAATACTAATTGTTAAAAAATTATTTAAATATATTAAATAATAATATAACATATAATAAATAACAAATAATAAAAAATGAACTAATAATCAATAATCAATAATCAATTAAGAATATAATACTAGTAAAATAATAATAAATAATCAATTAAGAATAACAGATAAATAATAAATAATATATACTAAATTAATATATAATAAATAATAATTAATTAGTAATAAATAATAAATATATATTTATATATTTATAAATATATATACATAAAACGAAATTTACATAAATATATATAAACACAAATTTATGTTACATAAATATATATAAATATAGACATGTATATAATTGTATATTAATATAAATATATATAAACACATGTAAATATATATATACCCATATAAGATATAAAAAAATATAAACATAAATATATATAAATATTTAGAAATGTATATAAATATTAAAAAATATTCATAAATACTTATAATATCTTTCCATGGATACAATTATATATAATTTTAGATAAGTATTGATAAATATATATAAATTATAAATAAGTATACATAAATGTATAGAAATACATACAGATATATCACGAACCAGCCCGAGTCGTCCCTGAACCGGTCACCCGAGCCGGTCCGCGGCAAGTCCCGAGGGGCGTTCCCGATCCCCCCGGGATGGCAACAAGTGCCGGGCATTTAAAACTTCAATCGTTGGGAACGATTTTAGCCCAAACCAAAAAAAAACAGGATCAAAAGGAAGAATATAAACTGAACAAACCGACAACACTAAAGACAAAAAAACAAAACTACACCACGACATACCTCCATGTGACCTCGCGGGTCACCACCCAACTACAACCAACGTTGCTCTCTCACTGAGCGACTCAAGCCAGGAAAACCTGAACACAAGGAACCTACAACTGAAATGGTAAAAGATAGGCGTGAGCACAAAATTACTCAGTAGATGAGCCCAACAACAAATCCCAAAACACTGCCAGTAAATAAAGAATCTACATATTCCAGGTTTGAACTACAATGTATAAAAGTAAGCTTTCATAATGTTTTACTTGAAAATCAAAACAAAAGACTTTTCCCTTATTCTTTTTCGAAAGTTGGTTCCCTACCATTAGTTTTAAACTCATTCTAAAAAGCAAAGTGTTACATTTTCAAGTTTTACGCAAAGAGAATAAAGTATTTTCATTTGAAAACCATTTTCCCAAAGTCTAACAGTATATGCTGTGAAGGATGACTGAAAGTAAACAAGCAGGGAAAAAAAGTGAAAGTAAAGGTAAACAAGCAAGGAAAACCAAGTGCAAGTAAAAATAAAATAAACCAGAAGTTATCAGCAATAACCATGGGTGATCCTAAACATCCCTAGAAAACCCCTGGACGTACTTGGGTTCAGATTACCTGCCGGCGTGGTACTCCATAGTCAATAACCGACTGGCCGCCCTAATAGCCAACCAGTGGCACATCCCTCCTGGCATGTCCACAGCTCTAGGGTGTACTAACCCGTCTAATCAGGGTTAGCAAGCAACCGTCACTTGATAATCTACAAGACGGCCAGGAACCCATGGTGGTTTTAGTAACACTGTGTAAGTGGGAGACCCTCGCACGCGTGACTCATCTCACCGCACTTGCCAACCCCTTACACGGACATCGCTACACGACAACCCTTGAAGGGAAGTCCCCCTGTAGAGATGCCCTCATAAGTACGTATATATATAGATATATATGTATAATCACTTCACATTTAATAAAGTTCTAATCGGGCCGTCATATCATTTACATTTTGACCATTTAATACTAAAGCATTTCTAAAGGGATAAGACACACGCCATTTCATTGAAAACCAGAAACACACTTCGAACTTTATTTAAGAAACCCAAATCAGCATATTAAACCTGAAACACATTGGTTTCACAAGTAGAATCATTTTCTAATATCCAAACGCACCCCACTTTTATCAAGAGCCAAATGGGCCTTTAATCATTTTTTTTGAAGAAACGCCATTTCTCAAATGAAATCCAAAATTTTGTTCACGCGACAAAGGAAAACATTTCTTGTCAACCAAGAACCACACTTTAGGTTTCCAAAATCAAGCTTAAGGGTCATACGGTCATTTTCTCTAATCCAGGTTCTAAGAAACACCTTTTCCATTAACAATACATCTACTAATTTACACACACCAAAAACATTTCAAAACCCAATTCAACATGTCTTTCACTATTCAGGAAGAACCATCTAGCAACACTACCATGGAAGCACACAATTAAATCCACGAAAACGCTTTTAATGAAACGCTAGAATTAAAACAGCTTTTATCATCAGCAGATCACCACACTATAAATAACTACTTAATAATACTTTTAAATTTACTTAAACTTAATAAAAAGTCAAGGAATAAATAAATTCTAAATTTAAAGGCGAGTGAAAAGGGAGACCTACCTCGAATCGGAACGAAGGACGACACAGCGCAAAACTCCCGTTGCCTAAAAGGGCGCATTGTACTGCGCCGTCAAACCGGTCCTAAAACAAAAGACCGTTAAACGGGTTCAACGATAAAATAATAACATGATAGTAATAACAATAATAATAATAATGTAAAATAATAATAACAGTGATAGCCATAACAAAATAATAATAACAGAATATAGTAATAATAATAATAATGTAGTAATAATAATAAGAACATAATAATAATAATATTAATAATATTAATATATTAATAATAATAATAATAATATAATAATAATAACATAATAATAATATAATAATATAATAATAATAATATAATCCCAATAATAATAATAATAATAATAATAATATTCGCATAAAAATAATGATAATAATAATAATAATAATATTAATAATATGTTAGTAATCATAATAATAATAATAATAATAATATGAAATGATAATAACAATAATAATAATAAAAATAATAATAATAATAGAAAAATATTAACTTAATAATAATAATAATAATAATAATAATAATAATAATATAACAATAGTAATAATATAATCATAATATTATTGATATTAACATATTAATAATAAAAATGATAACATAATAATAAATCAAGTTTAATAATAATAACAATAATTATAATATGATAATAATATTAATATAATAACATTAACATAATAAAAAAACAGAAAAGAACTCACAAATAGCGAAGGGGGGGGGGGAAACGGGCAGGTGGTGCGGCGGACGGAGGTGGGGCGCGGGTGTGGGCTGAGCCGGAGGAGGTCGGCTGGCCGGGAGGTGGTTGAGCGGAGGGGAGGCCAGCAGTCGGGCTGGCGAAGGAGGGTGCGAGGCCGGTGGGGGTCACCGGAGATGCGGCCACCGGAACGGGGGTCACGCGTAGGGGAGGGGTCGCCGGATGGAGGTAGGCCGCGCCGGATAGAGGTGGGAGCAGAGGATGACGGCCGGAGCCAGGACGGTGGGAGGTGCGGGATGGCGCCGGAGGAAGGGGAGGTCGGGATGACGAGAGGTGCGGGACGGCGCCGGAGGAAGGGGAGGTCGGGACGACGATGCAGGAGCAGGGCGCTGGGGTTGTTCGCCGGCGGAGGCTAGAACAGGGGCGAGGCGGAGCAGTGGGTCCGAGGGAGGTCGTGCGAGGGAGCGGCGGCTAGGTGCGGTGACGGGAAACGGAGGGGGCGGGGACGGCGCGGGCTGCGTGGAGGGTCGGGAGCTGCCGCGCAGAGGAGGGCGGGGGTCACGGGGAGGGAGAAGGAGAAAAGGGGAATGGGGTGGCGGCTGGGTAGGGGGGTAGGATTAGGGTTAAGTTAATATATATATATGATAATAATAATTATAATAATAATAATAATAAATAATGAAAAAGGAAATAATAATAACAATAATAATATGATAAATTAATTATATAAATAAAATCAAATCTTAATAGTAATAATAAAACTTTATAAAAATAGTAAAACTTTATAATAATAATAATAGTAATAATAATAAAAATTAGTTAATTATAATAATAATTATTATAACCAAAATATTTAAAATAATAAAACCATTTAAAAATAACACACACAAGTATATACATATATACATATATATATATATATATACCTATATATAAACACATAAACATAGATACGATAAACATATATATATATATATACTTATATAGACATATGTATATATATACATACATATACACATATATAAACATATATACAATAAAAATAACTACAATAATGATAACACAACTTAATTAGTAATAATAATAAAATGTCAACATAAAACTTTTAATGTTTAAAACGCCGGGTGAACACATAGTCACCCGAACCGAACGCACGGTCACCGCTAGCGATGCGATGACCGCGCACCAGCGCGAAAAATGCCAACAAAATTAAACCTCGAAAATTTTAAATCGGGACCATGAAAGGAGTAAAATAATGACATATGTGGTCGGGGTGGGACAAGATATAGAAATATATATACATATAATTACAAATAACCAAAATATGGTAAACCACAACAATTACAACACCATCAAATCAATAAGAATGTAAATCCATGGAATAAAATCACAGATGACCCAACAAGTATATGAAGACACTCTTAAACGAAACTAGAATATCATTGAATGTTCAAAAATCATGGTATATGAACCAAAAACATAGTTTCAGTGGCCTTCCAAACTTTTTTTGACCTAAAAAAATAGTGATTGGGGTCCCCTAGTGAACACAAATTATAGCTAATCAAATGATTCAATTTGATATGTGGTACAACCCAAACATACACTTGGATCATAAGTTATGATCTTTTAAAGTTCATGTTTGATTTTCATCATCTATTAAAACTAAAATATTTTTTGTTTTACTAATTATACAAATATATAATATTATTTCATTATAGATCATTTTATAGGCTTAAATTTGATTGGTTGTGACCAAAATGAAAAATATATCTTCATTTTTTTTATGAAACATGATTTATAACTTATTTACAAAATAATTTAGGTTTTAGATAATTACTAAATTATAATTATAAATAATTAATAATTATCACATTTTGATTAAGTAAATTTTTAAATAATAAATAATAAATAACAATTCAATATGTGATATTTAATATTTTTCCATTAATTTAGCATCATTTTTTTAAATATCATCGATATTTCATATCGATTTATCAAAAAAACCCCTAAAAATATATTTTATTGAAAATAAAATACATGATTTTGTGATGTTTTTTAAAAAAAACCCTAATAAATTTAAATAATTTTTTAAAAAAATTTAAAAAAATTAGCATTGGTTTCTAAACAGATGCGAAAAACAGATTCCAAATAATGTTTCTCTTGTAGTCTTCACGTGCACGTTGTGTATCTTAGAGGAAAAATGTGTACACAAACATGGATTCTTGAGATATGTTTAGGGAGAACATGATCAGGCAGTAGAGTAGGCCCATACGCCATGGGTACCCCATAAACACCATGTACTCCTATGTGAATCTTCTCCCTCTCGTATCTCCTTTATTTGGTCTCTAATTTGGACTCGCAAGTAGCATATTCTAAGTGTTTTTCCATGAAAAACACAACAGTGACTACAAAAAAATAGTGTTATTAGAGGGAGGTTTTTTTGAGGTGATTATGAAAAACCCCTTCTAAATTAATTTTATGTATAATTAGAGGGGGTTATGTATAATCCCCAATAATCATTAAATTAATATAGGGTTATGATCCCCCTCTAAATTCATTTTCTATATAAATTAAAGTGGGATACGTGTGACCCTCACTAATTGTAAAATTTATAGGGGTTAAAAACCCCCTATAATTTCTTAAATTAGTAGGGGTTTTGAACCCCCACTAATTTTTTAACATCATTTTCTTAATATCTAGTGGGATTTTAGTGGGGGTTCATAACCACCGCTAATCAATGATATTAGTGGATGTTCACTACCCCCTCTAATATTTTAAATTAGTGGGGGTAAAAAAACTCCCTCTAATGTCTTGAATTATAGGGTGTTGAAAGCCAGCTCTAATATTTTTAATTAGAGGACTTTGAAAACCCCCTTTAATGTCTTAAATTATAGGGGGTTCAAAACCCCCTCTGTGATTTTAAATTAGAGGGGATTTAACCCCCCCTCTAATATCTCTAAATTAGATGGGGTTGTCCCAAAATATTTTAAAAAAAATCTATAATATATATAATTAAAACACTATATATAATTGTATTTAAATACATTATATGAACATATTGTATAAAATATTTATACGATTTTATTTAATTGTATTTATATGTATACATAAATATAATTGTATAATTTTATGTGAATTCATATATATATTTATTTGTATAAATTGTATTTTATATAATATTAATTATATATAATATAAAATGCTCATGGGGTGTTAGCTAAGTGGTACCTACTGGTGGTACCCCTTGCTCTTCGTGAGAACTAGCCTAGGCTCAAGTCCCGCCAGACTTGGACACTATGCATATTTTTCATTGGGCAATTCAAATCCATTTTCTTAGCTATGGAACATACGATGCGCACTGGGCCTATCGGGGGCCCCAGTGGGAGGTGAGTATTACCCTAACACATGTTTTTTTAGTTGGGGGATTGTGCGAGTGGTAAAGGCTACCCGGGATCAAATCCAGGTGGGAGTGAATATCTGCTAGCAGGCAGTGATGCAGACATGATGCAAGTAGGCGGTGATGCATTCATGATGCAGGCATGACACTACATTGGGCCTTCAAGCCAGTTTTTGGGCCTTTTGGCTTTGTAATGGGCTTCATGCCCAAGGGGCCTTCAGGCCATGTACTGAATAAAATAAGGCATGATGGGTGACATATCTATGAGGAGGGCTATGGTCTTCCTTTCCTACATGTGTATGTGGTGTGTGTGTGTGTTTAAGGTAACTGTACCCCCAAACACCAAATATATATATATAATATAAAAGCAAAAATAGATTATATTAATATATACATAAAAATAATTTATTTAAAAAATATATCATATAAAAACCCAAGCTTGTAGTTTTAATAATTTATATTATTATAATAATAAATATAATTTTATATAATATGTCTATGCTTTTATATTATATATAATTAATATTATATGGTATATAATTTATACAAATAAATATATATTAATGTAAAAATTATTATACAATAATATTTATTAAAATACATATATATTAATGTAAATAATATTATACAATTATATTTATTGAAATTAATTATATGAATGTGCATAATAATAAATATATGTATTGAAAGACATTATATAAATATTTGTATAAATTGTATTTCATATGATATTAATAATATATTTGTATAAATTGTATTTCATATAACATTATATAAATATTTTTATAAATTTTATTTCATATATTATATTTCTATAAATTTTATTTCTTATATATGTATTTCATATAGTATTAATTACATATTAATTATTTGTAATATTATAAAATTTATAAAAATAAATATATATATTTATGTACATAATAATATATATATGTATTGAAAAACATTATATAAATATATTTTTAAAGACATTATATAAATATATTTTTAAAGAATTTTTATAAATTTGTTTTTAAGTACATTATTTATATATATTAAATGAAAATTTATATGTATATTCTATAAATAAGCATTTATATAGTATATAAATATGTATTTATGTATATAAATAATTTACATAAATATATTTATAAATATATAAATATATGTGTATATACATAGCATAAATAGAACTATAGAATATATTTAATTAAATGTATGTAAATACACATTTGAAATATATTGTATATAAAAATGTATAAATTAAATATAATATAAATGTATCATAATATAAATACATAAATAAATAATATAATAATTTATATAATAATTTATATAAATATATATATAGTTTATACATTTATATATATTTAAATATTTATTCAAATAATATTTATTTGAATTAGATTACTAGTATATATAAATATAATAATGTGTAAATATATTATTGAAATTCATTTTCCATGGTGGTAGAGGCTCTTGCTTATATACAGAAGACCTCATAACCCGCCAGATAAAAATTTTATAAGGCGTCAATTTAAGGTGGGGCATAGGGAACAGGAGGAACAGGTGGTGAGAGGTGAGAGGGGAACCACAAGAGGGGGTGGGTGATCGGGAATGAGAGGGGAGGGCAGGAGTGGTGTGTGTGTGGTGGTGACCATAGAATGGGAGGTGGCTGGAGGGGCTTGAGTAATAAGGGAATAAGAGGGGGTGGTGACTGAGAACAAGAGGGTCGTGGGTGATAAGGGAATAGGAGGGGGCATGAGGGGTGGGGGATAAAATGGGTGGGATTAAAAAAAACAAATAAATAATTAGTGGTAGTTTTGAAGCCACCTCTAATATTTCTCAATTAGGGGGAGTGGTTAAACCCCCTCTAATGTATTATTAAATAGAGTTGGTTCCAAAAAAATGCCTTTAATATGAGTCATACAACACAATTATCAGTAGTATCAAAATGACTCTAATTTTATAAATAAATAAGAGTGTGTTAAACCCCCACTAATATGATATTTTTTGGTGAAATTAGATGGGGTTTTAACCCACTATAACATAATCATTGCTAAATTAGACACTACATTACCAGTGGTTCCTCAAAACTACCTCTAACAACTGTAGGTGGGAACATTAGCGATGGTTCCACATAACCACCGATAATCTATTTAGCGGGGGTTATAACCCCCTCTAAACAAAAAAGTAACCCCTATAACTGAGTCATTTTTTTGTAGTGGGTGGCCTTTTGTGACATATAGGTTCGAATGTGAGGTTTTCTAAGCATGCTGCTTCTTCAGGCAACATTTGTTGATGGAAATGTCTGAGTGTGTTCATCAGAGTGTTATTAGTGCCAGTACTCCCCTATAACACTAGGGAGTGGATTCCCCATTCTACTATAGATATATCGGGGTCTTTACTCCCATTTTTCACTAGGGAACAAGTTCCCCATATTCTTTACATAGGATATATCAGGGTCAGTACTCCCCTATCACATCATGGTACATGTTACCCATACTATTTTCTTCATGTCTATCAGGATCAGTACTCTCTTATCATAGCCAGGTGTGGGTTCCCCAAATTCTTCACATAGTTAGGTTCAGTACTCCCCTTAATAATAAAGGGTGTCGGTTCCCTACCTACAGAGTGTCACTCCCCCATATTTGAGTTCTAGTGCTGTGTAGATCTACCACTAGAGTTGTGTCTCTCTCAGATGTAGAGAACAGTTGCTGGGTGTGGGCCCTTCCACTCATATTCTTATGCGGTCATGTGGGATATATGGATCAAAGTTGTGGCTCCATCAATTGTAGTGTGTAGTGGTGAGGAGAAGACACCTCTACATTGTTTCTTATGCAGTTGTGATTCATGATGGGCATTAGAGATAGATCTTAGAGGTCGGGGGAAACAATCATTCTTATCTGGGTTGTGAAGATGTTGATATCCATTATCTATTCATTTGGGATTATTATTGAGAATATTAGGATATTTATGGTTGTTGTATCTGTTACTGATTAACATGCCTTTGTTGGGTTGAGCTAACTACTTTTACTATGTTCTCTATATATATCCCTTCAGTTTTTAGGGTGTATTACTGGATATGTTTATTCTCATGCATTTATGGGATTTTCCCACATGTTTTTTGTCTTTTGAATAAGTCATGACAATTATTTGTGACCTAAGTAGAGTTTAGGGATACTTGGGTAAATTTACAGTGTTCAGTGTTTGGAACTAGGATATTAGTAGTTGTGCTATCTCTCTATAAACCTTTATTTCAATTATTTTTAGTTTGATATATATTTTTGTTTAGGGATGTATATTTCCCCTTTTGTATTCATCACATTATATATTTTCATACTCTGATGTTCTCCCTAGATTTTATTTAATGCATGGATTATCTCTGGATGTTATAGTCTTTCACTTTACATTCCCATGAAATACGTCATTGAGATGGTTGGGTTCATGCATATAGGTACATGAGGAAATGGAATCACATTTTAGTTATACCTTTTGATGCTTATCTCTCGACCCTGGCCTATTGTAGGGTGCCTTAGAGTTTTGGTCGATCAGCCTTTTTCTACCTAGGCGTCCCCCAGTGAGTTGGGTTATTACAAAGTCATAGGGTGGATAGACCATGATGGAATGAGAAAACATAAGGCCATGTGTCTGACTGATCACAAGTGTGATGGTTAGACCTACCATGATTCTATCTAGATATAAGAGTTAAGAGTGGAGTAACCATGAGCTCAAACTACCATGATAATGAGTTACATACTTAAACAACCTAAATGGATTTCCCTTTCCATCAAATAAAACATTTGGTTTTGACTATTTTAATATTTAACTATTTCAATCTAATAATAATTTTCTTTTCAAATTATGGGTATTGAAATATGATTAACCAGGATGATTCATACATAATAAAAAAAGGAAAGGTATCATTGAAGACACATTAGGTTTAACAATTCTTCTACTTCAGGTGAGTTGTCTCTTTAAATTCTAAAAAAATTCAAATAACATCATAAATTTGTAAACTTTACACCCATTTTTTTATTGGTAGAAAGTTTTATAGAGTGCATAAAAGATTTTAAAGATGCTCCATTGGTTTAAACAAGGTGTGAGGAAATTTCTTAGGCTATTAGTTAATAATTCAAATTAGAATCTATGTTAAAATGAAGAGATTTATTTCACTAACTAATAAACTTACTAGCTCTTTGAATCTAACTAAAAATATTTTTGATATCTTAAAATGTAAAATAATTTGAAATTAAAATCGTATTTTGGAAAAGAAATGGAACATTTTTGAAATCAAATTATTTTGAAATTATTTATAACCCTTGAACATGATATGATCTTCTATTTTAATCATTTTGAACTTCACTGTTTTTATTGATTCACTCATCATATGATTAAACCTTAAAGATAATGTTTTGATTTATATGTTTGATAATGATCTTTATATCTAAAATTATTTACTTTATTGAAAACATGTACATATTGTTATAAATCTTTTCAAAATTCTCATATATTCAATGATAAATTTAACATTCTTAGTGATACAAAATTTTTCTAAATAATGAGGCTACTTTTCTTTATTAGGGAGGCTAATTTATATTACCTTTTCGAATTAATTTGGAATACCAATTTATTCCCCCTTTTAAAAAATACTATTTGTGTAAAATTTTGGTATTAGTTTACAATTTTCACTATCTATGTAATTTTTTCAAATTCAAGTCATATTATAAGCATAAAAATTTTCTATGAAATGAATATCCTAATCCATGTTCTACTATTCATTAATTATTCATAACTAATGTATTAGTTAATTATTAATTATTTATTTATTATTAATATCACAAATATATTTGATTATGTATATTTATTCTATGAAATTTATTTGTGTCAATTCACTAGGATGTAATGAGTAATTTGGAAGTCATATTTTAGTGAGAATTTATGTGTATTAAATTATTTTCAAAATTTTTAATTTCAAACATTATTGTAAAAATATAAACCAACTTTTCAATGAAACAATTTAATTTCTATAGGTCAATAAAATTTACTACTTGAGAGGGTCTAGGGGAGAAATTTTATTTTTAACATCCAATTATTATGGAATTTTAGTTTTTCACTACTGAGATTAATTTTCTTCCACTGAATTTAACAAAATTTTTATCAAAAATAATAAAGGGTTTATGTTTAGGAGAATTTGAGGAATCCTTATTTTGAAAAATGTTTTCCAAATCATTCTAAATAAAATCCTAATTGTTTGATTGAAAAATGTACAAATATTTTCACTATTTATAATGCTCATAATTTTGAGTTCAAAACAATTCTCTATGTATTTTTAGTGAAACTAAGGTTTTTTGTGATAATTGGTTTCAAGATATTGGTTTTAATTGTTCATAGTTTGTTCAAATAATATTTTTTTGTTGAATTTAATTTTAATAATATTTTTATACTTATTTGGAGAGATAATTTTTTATGGTTTTTGTTTTGAAGATAATTATTCAAAAGTACATGATTTTTATCATGAACAAGAATTATTCTAATTAATTAATTTATATTCCAATGTTTTTATTGTAAAAATTACCAGTTGATGTATATATATACACATTAATTTCATGATTATTAAAATACCATTGGTTTATCTCTTTATAATGAATTTTGTTCATCCATGTATGATTCTCATTGCATGTTATTTGTTTTAAAAATTTGTCAATTGTGTAAAGGTGAGGCATGTGGATACAAAACTATGTAAATGTGCATAATCACTATAAATGAGTAGTTCCAATTGACCGTAAGGTATAACAACAACATACAATGGAACCCAAATTACCTTCAAAATTAACCTAAAGTGATAGACTAAACTACCATGAATATGTTCTACCATTTGAAGGCCTCAACCTATGGTGGATACCAAAATACCGTGAATAAAACTATGCCAACAAACCATTATAATTGACCACAAGAAGAATACCCATGTAGCAATTCCTAAGAAAACATGTTTAATAGGCTAGAGTTGGTGATCTTAGAGATTGATGAGGACCATGATAGAAATATTCAAAAATAGGAGGCTTTCTGATCTGTTCGTGAAGTTGTTGAGAGACCTGATCAAGTTCACTGGCTGAAAAAACCTACTCATATCTCAAAATATTAGAATCCAAATTCCACTAGATCAAATCTGTTGGAATATGAAGAACACATATGGATTCTTTATAAATATTGAGGCTATTTAAAACTGAAAGATCTCGCACAAATGAATAAGACCAAATTGAAAAATAAAATCTATCTTGAAGAATAATCAATGTTTAATTAAAGAAAATTCGATTCGATTATAGTTATGGTGTAGATAATCCAATAAAAAGTGTTGTGAATATGGGTCAATGATGAAATTTAGGAGAAGAATATGACTATAACTATGAAACTCTATTTGATATAGTTGGAATCAATTTATGATCACCCATGATGAATCTCTTGAGGTTAATGATAAATATCCAACATCGATTGGATAAATATGAGTTGTTCACCGGTTTGATTTGTGTTTTTATGATTTTTATTTGAAGATTAATGGATCCTTTATGCTCCCCACTGATGAAACTACACATTCATGGATGAATGTAAATTATGTGTTGGACTATTTTTGTGTGAGGATAAAAGGTTGCAAGATCATTTCTTTACTAATTCAAGCACATTGAAAACCTTAGGATCAAATAATTTATTTTCTTAATCCTAATTTATATATGGTAATATTGGATAAAGATTTATTTATGATGAAGAATGGTAATTCTAGTTTTTTATTATTTTGGTTCCAATCATGATGAAGATGTTGAGGTTGTAATATCACCATGTTTTGGTGCATTGAGGATTTAGATTTGTTCACACCAAGTGGAAGATCATTTTCTAGAGTGAATTTTGATGCATTGAGCATGGTTTATAGTAATAATTGTATTTTGGTTTTTAAATTCATATTAAATATCATGGAAACCCAAGGAAGGACTAGATCTATTTTACAGATAATGTTCCCCCAATTAACCATGAAATGAGATTGGGATGGGAATTGGTTTTGATGGTTTGATGAAATTAAGATTTCAATGAATGATTTTTGATAATATTAAATTTCATTAATGGGAATTTACTAAAATGTTATAGATTCACAAAAAAAATAACAATCGATGTTGAGAAAAGTTGAGTCCATATTGCTGTAATGAAATAACAGTTAATCAACTACCAAGAAAATATGAAGTGTGGCGGGAAGACTAAATAAATATTGTGTGATGAATCAAGATCAAATGGGTGTGTCATCATTTATTATAAATTTAAAATTGATTCACCTAAGGTTGATGTCAATTCATAGTGATCAGTGATATGTTATAGATTAGGGGAAATACTTGGAGATTCTGGTTGTGATTCATAAAGGTGGAGGAATGTTGTTATGTGATTTTATATTGGTAAAATATTCTTTGAAAAAGTGTTAACCACAATTTGAAGTCGGGAATTCAATTTATTGATGAGTAGTAGATATTACTAAAACTAAGCGTGAATCTATACTAGAGAATATATCATTAAATTGTGTAGAGGATTTGTAGAATTCGAAGCTAGGAGATTGGATCACTTTGATAGAGAAGCCACATTTTTTCATCAATCTTACATTATTTCTATAAATTCATTGTATACTATTTATTCAAATATTACTATTTCCAAAAAAAATTATTTGGGAAGAGTAAGATATCATGATCATAAATATAATTAGTTACAATTCATTATTATTAGGATATTATTTTAAATTTTCATGGCATCAATAAATTTAATTATCCTTCATGATCCAACAATAGTTGGCCCTCATTGATATCCTTCAATGTCAAGGATTATTTGATTTAAAACACATATAAATGAGGTTCCCATTCCTGTGATGGTAGTGAAATCAAATCAACATATTTTTTTATTGGGTTACAAAAAAATTCATGAGAAATAATAAATAACATTTCAATACATGAAAAATCTAATTTCCCCTCATTCATCAATTATTTTTCATCTTTGATTCTTTGACTGCTTTTTTCATTTTTTAACATTTTCACACTTATATGATAACATTCATCATGAATTTATTTTTCAAATCACCCCACCAATATTCTCTAGTTATTATTATTATTTATTTTATTATTTTAATATATATTTTTATTTCAAGTAAATTTTTTTACTCATCCGTGTAGGTTAGACCATACTCACTATTTTATAGTTTTAAGTTGGAAATATATAAATAATTTAGAATGTATTCAATGATGGGATTAGTAAATGTGTTATCTAAAATATATATTAAGGGGAATGTACAAAGAATCATTAAATCACATGTCCACTATGTGGAATTGTTGAGGCCAAGTCAATTTTTTTAATTTAATACCAAATCTATGTTTACAAATATTATCATGCGATGAAGTTGTATAATTTGCGATGAACATCATTTTTTATTCTAGCATTTTATTCATTATATGGTGTAGGAAAATATCTTATTAGATAGTATTAGGATATGTTGAATAATATTATTTTATGTAGATTTTATATCATAGACTTGATAGAGGGGGAAACTAACTCGATCTTGCTTGATTATTCTATGAATGGTGTTTCTCCTAATAACTGGTTAGATAATTATTACATAAAGTGCTGACAAAACCATTTGGGGAATGTGAGGAAAATTCCACATATGTGATGATATGGAAAGAAATATGTGGACTCATTAGATTGCAAGGGTAATCTAGGAGACCCCCTAATAATTTTTTATTCAATAGGATCATGCCCCCTTATTATATCTCAATTGCTCTTGGTTAATCATTTAGTCTTGATTACATTCAAAATTTCTAATTTATTTTATTGTTTCTTCTTCAATATATATTTAATTTTAGAGGTTTTTCACTACCTAAACCCATTCATTTCATCTCGTGAGATACAAATACCTACTAATTCATTGGGGGCTATATAATTTTAGGCCAACCTATTGCATAATGGTGAAAACATATACACACACCAGAATAACATTATCATATTCATTAATAAAACATAAAATAAATAGTTCATGAGAAGGAAATAACATTTATGAACCATTTATGATGAAATAAATAAATATTTTATTGGAATAAATGGGAATAATACATTAAAAAATATCCCAATTTAATTATGAGAAACATTAATTGAAATTGACATGTATGAAAGTGTTTTAAAATAATTTTAGAAAATTATTTAGAAATTAAGAAAAAATTATTTATAAAGAAATGGTTTAAAAAAAATATTAAATGGTGAATAAAAATTAAATTGATGAACTAAGAATACATTTTTTTGGAATAATTATAAATAAAACATAAGAAATATATGGAAATAGAAAACATGAACATGGAAGAAATGGATTCCAACTAAAAAAAAGATATAAATGGATTTCCATTTAAGAACATTATTATGAGTGTATTTGGAATTGATGGAAGTTGAAATGGTAAGAAGACATTGAAAAAATAAAAATAAGAATAAAAGAGTTAAATATATGTGTTTTTTGAAATATATTTTCCTCTTAATAAAAATGTATATATATAATCTTGATTTCTATATGATATTTAAAATGAAACACATATGACTTTGAAATGTATAATATAGAAGTACATAAAAGATAAATCATCATATGGAATTCCAAATCCATGAAAAAAATAAATGTTTTAATTGGATACAACTATGATGTATTATATGTTTGTCAGAATATTACAAATTTAGATAAGGGGTGAATTGTGTCTTTTCAATAAACCTGATAGATTCTAGATTTTAACTTTCTTTGCGATTTTTAGAGATATGTAGATTTATTTTTTGTAATTAATTTGAGTAGTAGCTAAATAGTAAGTAAGAACATAACATTTTCTATAGTTTTTAGGCCACAAATATCCCCTATTCCACTCCACCAACGCACTCTCTATGGTCTTGTTTATTTTCACATGAAAGGTCCTCTTATCAAAAGACATTAACAACTGAGTGTAGGCAGTTAATGCCTTTAGAAAAAGGCTATAACAATACTTTTTTTCCTTTTATAGGGAACCAGATTATCCACATCTTAGTTCGATAAGGTGATACTTTTCCACGACTCAGTCTGAGTATCCAAAACTCTAATAAATCAATAGAGTTTTATTTAAGTGAACTGAAAAGTTCTTCTATACAGTTACTACACAACATGGTAGAATATAGATCTTTTTCTTCAAAAATAAATGTCTTCAAGAATTAATTGATTCCAATAGATATTGGTTGCAAATGGTATTTAATAAGAATAAAAACAAATAAACAGTGTCAGTTACACAAAATTGTGAGGATGAATAAATGATATCTCCCAAATGTATATTCTTTATAAATAATAGAGTCGATCAATTTGTTTTGTTTCTTAGTACTATTTTTTAATTCAAAATGATAATTCATATATACACGTGTATAGAAATAGAAAATAATTTATATATTTATATAGAAATATTAGACATTATTTTGGTTGATCATATCCAAGAATATCTCCTAATGAACAATAATCCTTAAATTTAAATCATTCAAGAGAGTCATAAAATCCCTTATAAATAGGAATGATTTACATCAATGAATATAGGCCTTTGAATCAGTCAAAAAAATGGCTTTAACGGATATTTACTTCTAGTGAGACCATTACAGAAATCACAAAAAAATATCTTTAATTCAAACTCTATCATTGAATAGTGAAATTTAGGGTTCATTCTCATAATGAAAAAACTTCAAACATGTGTCTGAAAACATATGATTGAATATAAAAGTTTGGTTGAAATAGAACAAGTTTATTTCCTCAAACACAGGGTTCCTTAAAAACATAGGGTTGGTTATCCTTACATTACCTTTTTTCATATATAGGGTTCCATCATAACATTAGGTTGATAAACAGTACTTTTCCAACAACACAGGGTATATCTTCTATATATATTAATTTTAACATAGGGTTCCTTAACCATATATTATTCTTACACTTATATACATAGGGTATGAAAAATGCTTCTAAGGTATAATTAAAACATGTTTATAATACTGTAAAAAATATTATAACCTACAAATAATAAAACTTTCTCAATAAATATATTCCTAAAAAAGAAATAAAAAAATATAAATAGTAAAACAAAAAAGGGTCTTTGTGATAATCAAAATCAATAATATTTATAGAGTATTGTTGAGAGAATAATGCATTCTAAATAATATCTCTCTTTTATTATAACAAAAACCATAACCTCACTTATATAAAATATTATTATTGTGAAAAAAATGAGATAATATATTCAAAAAGTTCCATATATTATAGTTATTAATTTACATTTATGTTTTTCCATTTAATTGAAACTAAAAACTGAGAATTGATTAATAGAATCAAGAATGTTTTGTTTACCCATTTTTCACCCTCTTTTTGAGAAATCAATAATAAAGGATATGAAAATTTATTAAAATACATTAAATGTATCATATAAATATAAATAAATGTTACATCCTATATAAGATATAATTGAGATATGTGTTCTTCCAGTAGAAATGAGTAGAAATAATGATAAATAGTAATGTTAATAAATAATATTTTTTTAATTGAAAATATATTTGTTATTAAAAGAGTTATTTTGGATGAGAAATGTCAAAATTAAAAGGGATAGATGAATATGACAGGGATGGATAAGAATAAGTTTCATGCTCAAGTGAATCTTAAATAGTCTGATGAACTTCCCTTAATTTTTCCTTATATCCTTGTAAACATTCAGTAATATTGTCAGCCAATTGTCTCATCAAAATTCATGAGTCACAGAATACCTATAATCTTAAATCATATTGAATTTTATAAATTCATGAAAATTTTATTTGGTGTAAATGAAATTGAAAATATTTTCACTTAATTGATTGAGAAATAGTCTAATTCTAGTTTCACTAGAGGTTATCTTTTCAACATGTTCTCTTTGATTGTCTAATAACACATTCAGAGGTGCACTATTAAACTAAAGTGAATGAATCTTATCATTAATATCAAAAATCATATAAGTAATTTATTGAAACCTCTATATTAAGTACAATTATTTTGGATAAGTAGAGTGAGAGGCCCTGAATTTACTAGATCTAATCATCAATGTCTCAATCTAATTTTAAAAATACTTCTTTCGATTAATATAATTTGTCTTTGAGGTTGATTCTGCTTTTAATTTTTTAAACTGATCTTACATTTCTCTCTTAAATGATTCAAAATATCTTTAGGAAATATAATTTTCTTAGATATTGTGTAGGTGAGTATAAACAGATTCAAATTATTCTTTTGGAAGAGTTAAATTTCAAAAATCTTTAAAAAAAATCATTATAGACTCTCACTGAAGTTGTAAAATTAAATTATCCTTCTTCATTCTATTAAAATTTAAGACTAAATGGTCTATCTAATTTTTCATAGAATCATAATAATCTTCTTCTTCATGTATTTATTTTTAGGATCTTCTATTATAGTTAATTAATTTCTTATATTTTTCTCACTAGATGAGAAAGGAAGGTTATTAAGAACTTAGGTTTTCCCTCTAGATATAAAAGATATCTTTTCCAAGGATGATGTAATAGTTGAGACTTTTTTATTCTCAAATATTTCAATGTTTTTAACTACTAAAATATGTATTTTTTCATTTCCTTGATAATTTAACAATAATTTTTCTTTTTTAAGATAAATTTAATCATATATTTTTTAATTGTCACCTTGTTATTCCCGAGGAGTGATTGAGACCCCTAAAAATACTAATGGATAATCCTCTCTAGGTGAAACATTTTTAATTTATAGGTTCAGATCAGAAGGTTATTCCCTTTTCCTAGGCCACGTGACAAGTATCTCCTTATCTTCTTCTTCAGGATGATCCCCATCTTAATCAGAAGAATCATATCTGATTCTCCTTTTTATTGGTTAAACAACATATTATATTGTATATTATCTAATTTCCACATTACATAAGGAAAATGATCCATCTGATTTCATATTTTCCTTACCCCTGAGTAATAGGACTAGACTCTTATGGGTCATCAGAACCAATATGCAAAACTTTTCCATTTACTATACTTCAAAAAAACCAAAAATTCATAAAGTTATGGTATTTAGAATTTTACTATGATAAAACTTCATGAGAACATATATATAAAGAATATTATTATTTCTATATATAAGAAGTGAAATAATTCATTTATATGGATACATGTATATAATTTCCTCTCACTGGAAGTTGTGATTCACATATCTAAGAATATGTCTATGGAATTTTAGCTTGATATTGCAGATGAACAATAAAATTACATACATATTAGGGTAAATAATCTTCTCTAATTTTTTAATTCATGGGATGAATGTGGACTAAATGAACTTGAACAACACCTTATTCATAGCCTCAAGATCTTTAATAAGCATTTTTCAAATCAAAGTCAAATAAAAGGGAAATGAAATTATATTTTCTAACTTTTGTTCTTTATTTCCATTATATCGAAGGTCAAAATGAAAAAAACTTTCATGAGGACATTTAAATATATTTTGAGGATATCATCTCCCCGTGAAGTGATGATATCTTCTATTTCCCAAAAAATGAATTAATAATCATTTAGAATTGTTTAAATCTTAGTTCAAAATGAAATTTGGTATTTTATTCATTAAAAAGGAATTCCAATCCTTAAAAGTAGAGGGATTTATTCAGTAAAATATTTTTATGATACATCCAGTAAAAACCAAAAACTTTTCCTTTTAGGATTATTCTAAAGGGGATACGATGCCATTTTGATTCACTTGGTCCACTTTCATTATTTCTCTTCTTATTTGAAAATTTTGGAAATATGACAGTAGAATATTTGGATTCTTGGTTTTTTAATGAATACAAGAGCTTTAAAAGGATAATAGTTACAAAATATGTGGGTAAGTGAACAAGAGAGAGAGAGATAGAAAAGGAATTTTTAATGGTTTTGGTGATGTGGTTCTAGTTTCTCAAGCCCATTTACTCACCGTAATAATTATTAATTTTTATTTTGAAAAGACACACTTTTTAAAAATTGAAAAAAATTCATGTTTTTATTTAAATTTTTAATTGAAAAATAAATAAATATAAATAGAAACTATTAATACATAAATTAATTAAACAAATTAATAAAAAATTATTTAAAATTAAATATTCATAACTCCCCCTAAATAAATTCAAAACTTGCAGTGAGAAATTGTTTAGTTAAAATACCAGCTAGTTGATTTCCAATATTTAAAAATTCTAAACTTATATCATTTTTAAGAACATTATATCTTTGATACTGATGTCTTATATCAATATACTTGATTCGAGAGTGACTTAAAGGATTTGGTGAAATATTAATTTCAATTTTATCGTCACACAAAATAGGTATATTATTAAAATTAATCCCAAAGCCTATTAAAATTTATTTCATCCATAATACTTATGCACAACAACTTCCAACATATATTTTTTCTTCCCCAACTTTTGACAAAGAAATTGAATGTTTTCTCTTACTTGACAATGAAACTAAATATTTTTATAAAGAGTTAAAGGTTCATGTTGTTTTTTTTATATGTAGTATATATACTCAAATATCAACATCTAAATATGAAATTAAATTAAATCATAATCTTTTGGGTAAAGTATAGATTGAAAAACATTTTCTCTTAAATATTTAAAAATTAATTTAACAATAGTAAGATGAGATTATTTTGGTTTTGACTAAAATATAGCACATAAAAAACATAAAAAGTTATATATGGGATTTTAAGAGTAAGTTATAATAAACTAAAAATTGTACCTATGTATAACACGTCATCAACTATTTTTTCACCTTCATCCAAATCAAGTTTTACATTAGTACACATAAGAGTTATAGAAGTCTTGTTGTCTTCTAGTATAAATTTTTTCAATAAATAAAAATATTATTTTCTTTGATTTAATTAAATTACATAAAATTTTGGATAAATTTGAAGTACTATAAAGAAATTTAATTACCACATCATACTCATTTGAAATTATATTTTCATAAGGTTTGAAATATAATTAAAAAGCTTTACATTTGTTGAACACAAAACTATATCATCTATATACATTTTTACTCATAATATATTATAACAAATAGATTTATTAAAAAGTGTCAGATATATTAACCCTACAAAAAATCTGTTTTCCCATGAAAATAAGCTAAATCTTTCTAACTAGGCTCTAAGAGCTTGTTTAAGTCCATAAATATATTTATTGAGTTTAAAAAATGAATTTGGTAGATGATGGTTTTCAAAACCTGGTGGTTGTTCAATATAAAAATCCTTTATTAAATATCCATTTAAAAAGTTAGATTTTACATCTATTTTATGTAATTTAAAATTCATATTAGATGCATAAACTAAAAGTATTTTAATTTATTCTAATAAATAAACATGTGTAAAGGTTTAATAAAATTCTATCTCTTCTTATTGGCTATATCCTTTTTCTACTAATCTATATTTATTTCTCATAATTATCCATTAATAGTCTATTTTATTTATAAAAATCAATTTGGATCCAATTAATGGATTATCAGTTGGATTTTAAACTAATTCCCAAAGTTTATTTCTACTAAATTGGTTATGTTCTTCTTTGTCATCCATTAACCAACATTTAATTTTTAAATCTTATGTTATTATCTTTGTTTATAATTATGATATAAAGGAATAAAATTAAGCTAAGTTTCCTATATTTCTACTAGTTCATTCTCCAATATCTATATATTCCATAATAGATTCTAAAGGATGTTCCTTTAAGGTTCTAGTCTATCTATGTAAGACACTTTATTTTTTATTTGTTTCATGTTCTTCTCGAATGGACATAATTTTACTTATTTTATTTTGAAAATCATTATCAAGTGATTCAAGACTCATATTTTCAAAATAGTCATCTATTTTATTTGTTTGATCTCTAATTTTACTAAAAGAATCACTTTCATTAAACTTCACATAAACCGATTCTTCAAAAATCCTTTACTTTTTATTATACACTTTATTGGATTTAGAAGTAGTATAATATCCTACAAGAATTATTTTATCAGACTTTAGATGGAATTTACCATAGTTTTACTCATTATTAAAGATATACACCATGTATCCAAATACATTAAATTGCATTAATTGGGATTTTCTATTATTCAAATGTTCATAGGGTGACTTTTTAATAAGTGGTCTTATTAAAAAAATTCTCGATATATCAAGTTGGGTTTACCGCTTCATACCAAAAATAGGTATGAAGGATATATTCATTTATCATAGCCCTTGAAATCTCTTGAATAGTTCTATTTATTCTATTAATAATTATATTATATTAAGGTGTTCTTGGTGAATAGAATGTGTGTTTAATACCTAAGTTTGAGCAAAAATAAATCAATTATTTATTTTTAAATTCCTCACTATGATCACTTTTTAATGAAATTATTTTAAAATATTTTTCATTTTGAACAATTTTACAAAAGTTTTCAAAAAAAAGAACACTTATGTTTTATGTTTTAGAAAATAAACCCAAGTATATATTGAAATATCATCCACTAATATATAAATATATAATTTTATATCCAAATATGCTACCCTTGATGGTCTAAACAAATCAATGTGGATAATTTCAAGTGGATTATATGTAGCATCTTTATTAAATGGTTTGAAGGATGATTTGTGTTGTTTTCTAATTTGAAATGCATCAGAAAATATATCATTGTCAAATTTAGGACTATGGAAATTATAAAATTTGTTTTTCTTAGAAAATTTATATAATGTAAATATATTATAGAGTGAAAGTCTTCTATGCGAGATCCAGGACCAATTTTTCTCACAAGTTATACAATTTTCTTTTTTTACTTAATGAATAAAGATCAAGGGAATAAACATTTTTAGTTATAGGTGATCAAAATTTATGTTGTTTATCACCTAAAACTTACCATGAATTTTTTGAGAAACGAATATAAAAATCATCATCATAGAGTTGAGAGATAGTTATCAGGTTGTTATTCATCTATTGAACATATTTCACTTTTTTTATTGATATTGACTTTTGATCACCTACTAAACCAACTATAACTGTCTTTCCTTTAGAATTGTCTCCAATGTGAACTATTCCTCTATAGAGTTTTTCTATTGTATGGAAATTGGAAGAGTCTTCACTCATGTTTCTTGACAAGACACTGCCCATATACAAAACTAATTTTTTCCTATGGTATTTCACCTAAGACTATATTTAAAAAAAAAGTTTTTTTTGGTACACATATTTTATTGGATAAAGATTTTTCAATAAAAAATGATTTGGGAATCTATATTTCCATTATTTTATAAAAATTTACAATACTTTCTTCATACATATTTTTGGAAATAAAATTCATCATAATTATAATTATCTAAGTATTTCAAGAGAAAATATTTTTAGAATAATTCCTTTCATTCCACAATAGAAACACATATAATCTTTATAATTTATTAAAACATAACTTTTATATAACTTTTACTTTTATCCTTTTCTTTTTATTCTACATTTTTCCTCTTTAATAAAAGTTTTTTCCAGTAACCTTTTTTAGAGATTTTTTTCATTTATGTAGAATAATTGAAACACTTTTGAATGATTCTAAATTATCCTATAATTATTTTTTGGTTTCATGAATAGTATAGTTTGATGTAGATATATTTAATTTTTCTATTAATTATAGATTTTGTTTTAACATTTCATTATTTTCACTTAATACAGCCTTATGAATATTATTTAGTGATTTATGATTTTTTATATGAGATTTATATTTTTCTTTATCCAACCAAAGATAATAATATAACATTATATATGAGAAACTAATTAATTAGTAAAAGAAGAATAAAAATAGGATTATACCTCATGTTATTCCTTATCCTTTAATCACATGTTTGCATTCAGACATTTTGGATCTATTTTTGAATCATATTTTGATGTGCTTATAGAGTCTTTATGAACACTCCAAGTATCATTTATAGCTCTTTCCCCTTTATGCTTAAAATTAGTTTCCTTTTGACTTTTATTCTACATATTTATCCTTTATACTTTTATCTAAATGAAATTATGTCTGATATGACCCATTTTTTTCATTCATAACATCTTACCTATTTAGATCTGTAAGAACCCGATTTTTGCTATGGAAGACTTTGGAATATTCTTGATGTTATTCCAGAGCAGCGCCTTCAGACGGCGTGCGATTCTGAGCCCTAGAGTGGCTGGAATTAAATTTTCAGTGCGTTCACACTGGACACACAAAATAAATGGTGTAACTCCTAAACGGTGATCCAAATCAGAGATTCGATTGTACATATTGGTCCGGAATGGGGTGTTTACCCTAGAAACAACATAAAACATGTCGGTGCAGGATGTTTGGACCCCTCGCCCGCTTTCGGAACGTTAAACGGATAATTAAATTAATTAATTAATCCGTCTAATGGTGAAACACTAGTATCTCTTACACGGTGGCTCGAATGGGAAAACTGAGGGCACTGTTGAGTTTGGAGTGTGTAGTTTACCCAAGGAGGGGTATAAGTTTCGCGGGCGTGGGCCGTCAGTGAAAAATGGCCTTGGGGGAATTTTCGTAATTTAGCGGCCCATGGAGTTGCTTTTATAACTTTTGAACGGGGGCTCAGATTAATATTCTGAAATCATCGTTGCGCTCAGAGCCTGGTTTTTAGCCTAAGGGAGTCTTAATCTTGACCCCATCGGGGAGTTCGGGTTCGGGGTCGCAGGAGGGTGCTTAAGATAATTGATTTATTTAATTAACTTAACCCCCCTTTCTCTTATCCCTCATTTACCCCTCACCTGGAAAGATTCTCTCCTATCCTCCTCCACTCCAGTGAGGCATCTTCCACGAGGTGACTCCGGCGAGGTGTGACCACTCTGACGGGTCAACGACGAAGCATCGGGCTACGCCCAAGAGGTAGGCGGTGTTAGTTTGAGTTTTAAATCTCGAACCCCTCTTTGAATACCAATTGTAGCATAAAATTTTTGTTTTATCTTCAAAAAAACCCATGGATGCATATTATATTTTATTATCTTTCGAACGCATCTTTCGGAATTGAAATCTGAGTTCAGAGGAGGTCGTGGTGGTCCGACAAATTTTGTAGGTTTTTTGAAGTTTCCGGCGAGGGTCCGGTGGTCTAAGGTGGCGGCGGAGCGGCTCCAGGCAGAGGCGGCATCTCGGCAGCGGGACAGCGTGGGCGGTTGGTGGATGGTGTTGAGGCGGAGCAGCCACGAAGGCAGCCGTGGGCACGACGGTGGGCGTCGGCGGGGCAGGGGGCTCCTTCGGGCGACACGGGATCGGCCGTTCGACCGGTCGTCGCGAAAAAACCGCAGTCGTCTTGACCCCGGGGGCAGAAAGGACCCACGAATCACAGGTCCACTCGGAAAATCCGGACCGTCCAAGCTGGTCTGGGTGTGGACCGGCGGTCCGTGCGGTGAACCGCAGACCGCCGGTTCAGGGAGTGGTTGGCCGACCGAACCAGCCTGGCCCACCCCGTTTCGGCCAATTAAAATTTTAAAGCGCCCTAAATCACAAACCAGGGGTCAGATTCATGTGTTGTTAGAGGAAACACGTTTCTGGATTTGAGAAGAATGTTTTGAGATGGTTTTGGGAATTTTTAATTCCAGAAATGAGGGGCCTCGGTGGCGTGACATGTACTTTAAGTGAATTGAATATTTTCCGGGGATCTTGTTTTGGACGGCGCGAACGCGTCCGACGTCCGTTTTGAGCGCTGTCAGTGGTGTTGGAACCTTGGCGTCGAGACGGAGTATTCTAGGGTGGTTTTAGGCATTGAGGATGAAGTTGAGGTGTGGGCCCCATGACCCGTCTTTCGAGCTGCGTGCAGCGTTTCACGAATTTTTCATCGGGCGTCTGTTCGGGACATGCGAGTAGTCGATTCTAGATGTTTTTCCGAGGGGGTTGCAATGGTGCAATCTATCCACTCTAATTCGGCAAGATAGTGCGGGCCCCATGAGGGCTGTTTGGGCGTTGACGGTGATTTTCCATGTCTATCACCGGTCGACCGTTTTGGACAAGTGAATAGTCCATCTTGTGTACTTTTTTGAGAAGATCACAACGGTACGATCCGTTCATTGTGTTTCGGGACCAAGATGTAGGTCCCACGTGGCACCGCACGTCTGCGGTGCACCGGAATGCATCTTTTTCCCTGGATATCCATTGCGCTCAAGTGAGCATTCTTTTTGATGTGTTTTCCTAAGGGGATCGTAATGGTATGATGTGCCCGCCTGTTTTCGGGGCCGAGGCTCAGGTTCACGGGTCGTCATTCGGGCGTAAAGCGGTGTTGGCGACTTTTCCATCGGATATCTGTTTGAGGCGAGTAAGTAGTCTATCTCTGATGTTTTTCCACTAGGATTACAACAGTTTGGTCCATTTGGTCTTGCGGAGCCTCTTGCGCGATCTTATTAAATGGGGTAATGTGAAGCTGCCCCGGTGGCGGTTCTTCTACTGTGTTTGTAGCGGACCCTTGTCGTGTGATCAAGTGCACTCCCGTGTGAGTGAAGTAATGCTTGAATAGATGTGGTTGGTCATTCCCCAGTTGTTGAGGCAGCAAGTTGGAGATGTTACGTCATGCCTTTGCATTGACGTTGGGTGCCGTGTGCACAATAGCCCTTGGGAATAAAATGAGGTATACTCTGGGAGTATACGGGAGCGCTTGGAGGTATGTGTGGTTTGTACCTGAGACTGTTTGTGCACTTGCTTGGGGATTGACTTGGTTCCACACGTTGTGTGGACCCATGTGTGTACCGTGTTCTGTTTTTCATACCTTTGACCCCTCGCGACATAGAGGGTCCCTTGGTTCTCGTTGGTTTACCAGCAGGGTTCAGTTTTTCCCCCGGCTCTGTGCTTGATGGTTTAGATCAGCAGGGTTGAGTGGTTTCCCCTGGTCTTGTTCCGGAGTCAGATGGTTGCGCAACACCCACTCCGTGTTCGGTTGGCTAGTGTTGTACCATCCAATAGAGATGGCCAGAGCAGTTCTGGGTTTACCCTCCAGCGGGGCTGGGAAGTGGGTTAATCATCGACATCTCAGGGTTTACCCTCTAGCAGAGACTATGCAGTGGGTCACCCAATGACTATTGAGGGTCTACCCTCCAGCAGGGTTGGGTTATGGGTCGCCTGTCGTCTTGTTTCAGGTATACCCTCCAGCAGGGCTGGGCAGTGGGTCGCCTGTCGACTTGTTCAGGGTTTACCCCCTAGTAGAGACTAGGAAGTTGGTCACCTGACGACTCTTGAGGGTCTACCCTCCAACAGGGCTGGGCAGTGGGTCTCCCATCATCTTGTTCCGGGTTTACCCTCCAGCAGGGCTGGGCAGTGGGTCACCCGTCGACTTCTTCTAGGTCTACCCTCCATGAAGGCTGGGCAGTGGGTCGACTGATGACTTATTCCAGGTTTACCCTCCAGTTGGGCTGGGTAGTGGGTCACCTGATGATGTATTATGGTTTACCCTCAGTAGGGCTGGGCAGTGGGTCACCCGACATCATATTATGAATTACCCTCCAGCAGGACTGGGCAGTGGGTCAACCGATATCATATTATAAATTACCCTCCAGCAGGGCTAGGCAGTGGGTCACCCGATATCATATTATGAATTACCCTCCAGCAGGGCTGGGCAGTGGGTCACCCGATATCATAATATGGATTACACTTCCGCAGGGCTGGGCAGTGGGACACCTGTTGATATTCCAGACTCAGTCCTTTCTAATAGGATAGTTCGTGGCTTTCCTCTGTGATTACCGGAGCGGGACCCTTGGTTGTACGGGTTAGTGATGGAACAAATTTGTCTTTAAGGAGGCCTCTCAACTACGGGGCAGTGACATGGTGTGGTTTGACGTTCCCCCAGAACTCTCAAGTGCGAGGGACACTTTCCCCACCGAGATGCGTCCTTGCAACATGAACTAAAACTGTGCGGGCGAGTCAGTGCCGCCCAAAGAGGATAGTGTCAAGGTGCGGTGATTTAAGCCCCTTGACTTGCAGTTCGGGGCAGATGTGTGGGATGCTGGGCATCGATGGTGTTTACTTCTGGGATTGTTGGCGACTCACCTTTCTTGGGCTGAGCTACAGGATGGAGATCCCCTTACGGTCTTGTTCGGGCTTCTTGACAGAGTATATGAATATGTATATACCTTGTTTCAGTACCCACTTCTTGGGCTTGGTTACTCTCCCTCCAAGAGAGGAAAAGACGCACGGGGCATGCCACGTGCTTTCCGTGTCTATATTTTCATGGTGGGACGAGTCTACTCTCCTGCTATAGGTAGCGAAGACTCGAGGAGAAGTTCATCTTCTCACCGTTTCCATATCCTTGTGTCTGGATGAGTCTACCTCCATTCTTTTGTCGGGTTGATCTGAACTCTCTACTGGTATTCTACTGCACTCCTTGTTGTATTCCTTTACTATTCTATGTTCGCTCTAATAATCACCCTTTGGTACCTCCTTTGTTACTCCCTCGAGCCTTCGGGGTATCCTACTGAGTATTTTTATACTCACCCCTACTTGGGCTTTGCACACACATGGTTTGCCCTTGCAGATGACAAACAGGTTGGTCGTGACCTCAGTGGAGCATATGAGTTCGGGAGCTTGGACCACGTGCGGTGGTCGTAGTCGGGTTCTAGGTGGGGAACCCTTCCAGCTTTTCTTCTTTTATTCACCTGTTTCCAGGTTGTGGAACTTTTCTGGTTGGGCGCGTGTTTTTTCCTTTTCTTTTAAGTTTACCTCCAGCTTTTACATTGTACTATAGAGGTCGATGCACATTTTTGGTTTATTTATAGCAGTCGGTACTTTGCTTTTCTTTTTTACTCTGCACTTTTTCATTGAGTGTGATGCATGTGTGTTCAGGTACTTAGGCAAAGGCCTCCCTGAGTTGTTGTGCCTTCGGCGCTGGTCGCCAGCCCCTGGCCTATGGAGGTGGGCTTGGGGTAGTTGCGGCTCGAGCCCGGGTAGGGTCGGGTCGTGACAATATCCCTTTTCTTTCTTGAAGTATTTTTTAAGCCTATATTTTTTCCTATAGAATTTACTAAATTTTTTGGCTAGCTGAGTTAGTTCCATTTCATAATCTGACTAGTCTAAAACCTTTGATATTTTGATATCTTCTTTCAATTTCTTATTATGATTTTTAAATGTAACATTAAGGGAATTATTTTCCCTTTTATCTATCTTATTATTTTCAGCATCATTGTGCATCCTTGCTTCATAGATCTTCAGGGTTCTAATCAATTATTTAATTGTCAAATCATTTAACAGTGATGATTGTATTATAAGAGTGGATATTCCATTCCATTTTTTGGGAAACACTCTAAGAACATTTGGTGCTTGATCAGATTGTGTAATTTCATCTCCTAAATTAGCAACATTATTGACTATTTTTATCAATCAACCATTCATTTGGTGATGCCTTCACCATCATACATTTTTAAGGTGTCATAATTTATATTTTTAGTAGCCTACCATAGTTGTGTTACATTGTTAGTTTATTCATATGTAACAGAATTCATCTACCACATTTGATAAGCAGTAGGAAATTGAGATACTCGATTAAATTCTTCAGGACCAAGTCTGTTGATGTTATCATTGATTACTTTTAAATTGATTTCATACTCATCTTCTTTGATATCGTCCCATGTTTCTGGTTTTTCAATAATATAATATGGAGTGATAATATTCATATATACTTTAAATCATATATTTTTTAGATAGGTTATCATACTTAATTTACCACATCTATTTTTATCACCTTTGAAGTATGGAGCATGTATCATTGACATACCTTCTCCAAGACCATCCATTGAATTTTTTATAGACCTTATACTTTGATCATGCTAGATCATATCTTCTTTAATAAAAAAAAGACTCCTTTGATGCCAATTTCTAGGTCAGAATAATACACTAATACACAATGGGGAATTGTGTATTTTTTATTATCTTAAAAGATTCATGAATTTAGATTTATTTTTGATTAAAGTGGATATGTATAGATATATTTTATAAGTGAATTTATTAGAGTATAAACATTAAAGAAGAAAATATCAGTTTTATAGTGTTTTACGGAAAAAATATCCCCTGGTCTTTTCCTCCAATGCTCTCTCTATGATCTTGGTGATTTTCACGAGAAAGGACCTATTGTCACATGAACTTTACAACTAAGTACAAAAATTTTATGCCTTTATAATAAGTCTTTATAGAGCCTTCTACTTCTTTTTAAGATAACCAGATTCTCCATAGATTATACTGAGAAGTTGATAATCTTATATGACTGAGTCTGAGTTGCCAAAACTCCAATAAATCAAAAGAGTTTGATTTAATTTAATTGATAGGTTCATGCACCCAGTTTCATTAACAACTAATTGAATATGGATCTTCTTCTTTAAAGATAATTTTATTTAAGAAATTATTTCTTTGAAGAGATACTAGTTGTGAATGATCGTTAAGAAGAATGAAAACAAAACAAAATAGCAGCAGTTACACAACAACGTGAGGTTGAAAAATGTATATATCTAATATATAGCTTCTTTAGGAATAATAGATCCAAATTTTTTTCTCTTTACAATAGTTATATATTAAAAAATATTTTACATATATACAGTTGTACAAAAATATAAAATAATATTACTATTTATATAGAAATCTTGGCCTTCTTTCAGTTGATCAGATTCAGGAAAGTCTCCTGATCAATCACAATCATTAAATTTTAATCATTCAAGAGAGTATTAACTTACTAGATAAGTAGGAATGATTTACTCTAATGAATATAGACAATTAAATCAATTAGAAAACATATTTAACTTGCTATTTAATTCTATCAATACAATTTTAAAAATAAAAAAATATCTTTAATTTAATGTCGTTCATTGAATAGTAAAATATTGGTTTTTTTCTCATAACAAAAAAACTCTAAATGTAGCATTGACAGAGTATGGTTGATTACAAAAGTCAGGTTGATGAACCATATGTTTGTTTCCTCAAATGTATGGTTCTTTATAAATATAGGGATATTTATCCATACTTCCCATTTCTCAAAAATAGGGTTCCATCAAAACATTGGGTTAATAAAAAATACATTTCCAACGGTTTGGGTATATGTACTATATGTCTTAATTCAAACATATAGTTCCTTGATCATACATTATGCTTAAACTTACAGATGTAGGGTATGAATAGTGTTTCCAGAATATATTTAAAACTTGTTCATAATACTTTATAAAATATTATAACTTTTAAATAAGCTAATCATCCCCGGAAAGATATTCCTTAAAATACTAAAAGTAACATCATTAGTGAAAAAATCAGTGTATTTGTGAGCATAAAAATAAATAAGAATATAGAGTATGGTTGAGAAAAAAATACATTCCAAATATTATATACACCACAAAAACTAATATAGATGGTGAACTAATAAAATATCACAATTAAAGGAAAATGAGATGAGAAACCCTTACCATTACTCTTGACATCATAGACTGTACTCTAACCACCTATATAATAAACACATAAATCTTAAATACTAATTTAAGAAACAAAATAACTTAATCTACCTTTTATAATAATAAATTATAATTATTTATTAAATATATACTAGATAGTTATTATTTATTTTCATTATGGTATGTTAATAGTTTTAATTATTCCATATAAGTTTCATAATAACAAGGATAATCCCAACTATTTAATAAATTATTCATAATTAATATAAAATTATATTTTTAGAAAAAAACATTTGTAAATATTTAGGCCTTACCATGTTCATTTGATGGAATTTATTGCAATAGTTTAAGATAATATAATTCAGGACCATAATGTTTTAGGTAATTTAATTACTACAATGAGTTACATTATAATGACCATTCAATATTGTTTCGCCTTTATAGAACTATATTAATAAAATAATTTACAACTAAATATCATATATTAAAAGTATTAATGTCCTATTTAGAACCTCATTAATTTAAACCTTATTTTATTTTAAATAAATTAAACCACTTCGATTTCTTTTGATGCATGCTAAATCGAGTTTAAATGAAAATAATATATTAAAATATTATTTAAACCTGAATATTATAACCTAAAGATTAAGTTGGAATTTATGAATATTAATAAATAAATTATGAAAATTCTATGGTTTATTCACATAGAAAATATATTAGAATTTTTTCTATCTATTATAAAAAAATAAGTATCATTTGATTGAAAAATAAATGTTTTCTAAAAAACTTTTTCTAAAAAGTAAAATGATTTCATCACCTCTTACACAATTCAAATAAAATTAATTTTTTATAACTTTATAAAATTTATTTAAAAAATTTAAATTATTTTTTGAAATCATAATATTAAAATTTTCTTATGTTGGATTTTATATAGTTTTCTGAACAGTTTTACTTTTTATTGAATAGTGAAAAATATAACTTTTTATTATAAAACAACCTTTTTATTGAAATTATTTACAAAGATAAATTACATTAGAATTTTTGAAAATTAAAATTTATTCAAGAATATTATAATAAATAAAATTTAAGTCATGGGGATCAATTTAATATTGAATTTTTATATTAAAACCTTCCACACTTAAGAGAATTTTCTTCTTGAAAACTATCTATTTCATCATACTTTTGAGTTTTGATTTAAATTTAATTTTTACACTTATATGAATTGAATTTGGTAAAATGGATTCAATATTTGAATCATAATAATTTATATTTTATAATAATTTAAAATCAATTTTTTCCATATTTAATAGTGAAAATAGTCAAAATTAATTACCACGGTTATGGTAAAAATCAGTTTACTGGGGTGTTAATTAAAATGAAAAGGATTAAAATGACCTATAAACATGTATAATATTTATATTCTAGACATATTTATATTTTATAATGTCTAATTTTCTATAATAATCCCTTTTAGACTCTTTTCTCATATGAAAACTTTTAGTACACTATTTTCTTTTCAAATATTATAAGTATGCCTCTCACCTCACATATAAAAGGTCACCCCCATCCTCTTGTATTCACAATGTAAAACCCTTTTGGATCATCCAATATATAACCAAATAACATTAAAACTTCCATACCCACATCCTTTTGGATCATCCAATATATAACCAAATAACATTGAAACTTCCATACCCGCATCCTATTTGCCTTTTTTTCATAAATTAATTCTAGGAATACTTTAGGTATAATTTCATAGAGGCTGTCTGAGAAGATGTAAAATTCCCAACTACGCATTTTTGTTTTATTAATTATTACATATCATTCAAATATTATAAATGTATGATTATATAATAACACCAATAACTAAAATATATTTAAATTTTCTTATGTTATTGGAATAAAATATATTCATCTTATATTCCCTAAATTGGAAACGATAATTTCACTCATGTGTATAACAGACTACCACCACACGAATAGATGTGACAGACTTTCCAAAAGAAGCTCTCATGGTTGGGAATGATGCTGGATATAAAGTATATATATGATATTTATCACATAATTATACCTTTTTATTCATTATATCTTATACAATTTTTTTTAATTTTCATTACATAGGGGATATGGTAACGATGTTTGTGTGTACTATAGACAACTGCCACACGAAGTGATGTGATTTATTTTTTTACTAATGCTTTACATAAAATAAAATCTATATAAAGTTAATAAATATATGTTATATAAATGAAATTATTATTATTTTCATGAAATATTTATGATTCTAGAAAGATAATATATCCTTTTACTTCTTCCCTTTTCACTCACTGAAATATGATAACATCGTTTGTGTATGTATGGACTACAACCTTCACAAAGTGATGAGATTATATTTTCATCACCACACCACATGGATGATATATATAAGTATATTTGAAGAAATTATATGGTATTTATGATATTATTATTATTATGGAAATATATAATATTACTTAAATATTTTCCATAATGATCTCTGAAAAATGGATACGTTACTCATGCGTACATATATCCCACCGTATCCATGATCAAAGAAAAATTAATTTACCAAAACCATAGAGTATGATTAATATTAAAAATATAATTTATGTACAAATATTATAATTATTACGTGATGATTATTTTATGGATTTTGAAATAATGACCTATTAAACCAATAGTCGTCCAACCGAAGTCATTTTTGAAACATAAGTCAAATTTCGTAAAACACTTGGTGTAAACTTAATTCATTAAGTAATTGTATATAACATTGTAATAAATTAAATAAAATATATAATAAAAATAAATAATTCTTAAGAAATTAAATATTTTACATACATTTATTATTCAGGAAGATAAAGAATGTATGTGATGAATCAGACTCAAGGTAAGGGACTCTATCTCAATTTATATTCATTGAGGAATATTGTAATGTTATTTACATAATTTAGTTTATATGGTGTATATAATTCCCATTTGACATGTAATATCCTGAATAAATAATAATTAATTTCATTTTATGTTTCAATTTGAATTATTTAGAAAACATGATTGCATAAAAATTTGTAGAAAATATAATTAATGGAAATATTTTCACATTATAATATCTAACGATCATTAATACTTTATTTTGGACCCTATTTTATGTAGAAAACATGATTACATATTTTTTATTTAAAAATATAAAAGTATCCACTCACCACACTTATAAAAGGACACCCCTATCCTCTATACATAACACCATAAAACCAGTTTGTATTTTCCATAAGATTCCAAAATAACATCCCAAATTCCATAAAATCATCCTATAATAAGTTTTTTGTTCATAAATCTACTTTAGTAATACATTAGTTACAATCCTAAAGAGGTGGTCAGAGAAGAGTTACAATTCCTAACTATGAATTTTTGTTTTATTTATTCTTGTACTTGCATGATTTTATTAATTTATGATTCTCTAATAAAAGAATTATAATCCATAAAATGATATTTTATTATGTTAAGGTAATTACCTATATCCATATCCTCTTCAATCAAATGGGAAACGACAATGTCTCTCATGTGTACGGTAGACTACCGCCAACCGAACCGATGTGACATTTTCCATCAACAATATCATTGATGGGAATAATGATGACTATAAAGTATATATTTTTTATTTATAAAATAATTAAATATTAGGAGTCATTATATCATTTAAACCTTTTTACATTTCATTTTTTAAGGGATTATATAACGTCACTTGTGTGTATAGCGGACTACCACCTCGCAAAACGATATCATTCTTTTTTCACTATTGATTTAAATGAAAGCTAATAAGGATAATTTTAATAAATATATTTGATATACATGACATAATTAAGATATTTATAACATATTTTTCATTATTAAAATATCATATATCACTTTCCTTGTTCCCTTTTCACTCACAAGAAGGTGATAGATTCATTCGTGTACATATGGGCTATCACCTTCACAATGCGATTGGACACTATTTTCAAGACCACACCACATGGATGATATATATAAGTATATTTAGAGAACTAATATGGTATTTATGATATTATTTTTATTATTTGAGGTTAAAATATTACTTACCTCTTTTCCATACTAATCATTTAAAAATGTAAATGTTACTTA
This sequence comes from Viscum album, assembly GCA_963277665.1. Taxonomy (NCBI): domain Eukaryota; kingdom Viridiplantae; phylum Streptophyta; class Magnoliopsida; order Santalales; family Viscaceae; genus Viscum; species Viscum album. The sequence continues at coordinate 1,228,585,480 of OY728145.1, read as the reverse complement.
TGTGTATGTATGACCTACCATTTTCATGATCATAACACACTTCATTTCTCAAAAATATATTTCATGTTTGGTATTAAAATTATAATTTATATAAAAATATAATAATTATATAATAGTAATTATTCTTTAGATTTTTAAATAATGACCACTTAGACCAATAGTAAATATAATGAAGTCATTTTTGACACACAAGTCAGATATCATCGAAACACCCAGAGTAAAATTAATTTATTAAGTAATTGTATATAACATGATAATAAATGAAATAAAATTCATAATGAAAATTAAATATTTTCTTAATAAGGTAAATAATTAACATATGTTTATTATTAAATAATATATAGAACCTACATAATGAGTTGGATAGAAGGTAAGGGACGTCATCACAAATTCTCTTCATTCAGGCATTTTGTAATATTATACAACTAATTTATTTTATATAGTGTATATACTTACCCATTAACATATAATTTCATTATTCATTAATAATTAAAGGTATTTTAATTTTCTATTTGAATTATTACATTCAAGTTGATTTGGCATGAGAGTTCCCAAGTGGTACAAAATTGTTATAACTAATTTCATTTTATTGGGTTTTATTACTTCTTTGTTTAACTTTGATATTATATGATTATATGTATTATTAATATTGAATATATTATGTTGTATTTCAAATTTTTATATGAGTATTTATATTTGATACACATAATCTATTCATTTATTAATTATCACTTCAATGTTATAATCATTTTAAGGGATTTTGTCTTAATTTCCATTTCATTGAGAAATTATTGTTAATATGAACCTATTCACTTTTATGTGGTTTATATACTTCCCATTTTATTTAATTAACAGTAATACCAATTTATTTATGTGGATTTATGTTTCAATTAATTTTTATTCATATTTTTTTCATGGATATAATTATTTCATACACCTTATATTATTCTTACATACAGTGTTTACTTTTAATGTTATTTGATTGACATGGAAAATAGTGACAAATTTGAATTCTATACTCAGTGAAGATATTTTTTAATAATTCATATTATTAATGAATTAAATTTATTAATATATATATCTGTAATTATTTGAACATGCATTTACCTGTAAGGCCTGGTTATAGATATCCCCTATAGGGATTGAAAAGTCTCATGAGACAAATCCGTTGGCCAAATTAGATTAGTTTTTACCTAGTTGTTTCAAACAATCTTGTAACAGATCTTGATGGTAGTGGTATCATGGTTCCTTTGATAATGATGACTAATAATTAAGCATCTCCATCATTGAAAATTCAATTATTTTTACTATCCATGATATTTTCTTTATGATATTGTTTTTGGATGCATTTCATTGTCAATTTATAGATTAAATGGAATGTTTTTTTCAGTTATTTACCATGTTCTATTGATTATTACTTATCTTATCATGATAGTAAATTTATTTAAATGGAATGTGTGATCAGTTATTTTCCATTCCATATTGATTATTCATTATTAATTTATGATAGCTTACAATGTATGTAACCCTTACTATGAATTTAAACTCACCCTAATTTTGTTTCTTTTCCCTAGATATGAAGAAGAAAAAATTTATTGAGTTTTCAAGGTTGTAGTTCATTTTATTTTGTTATATAATAGGTTTTATTTTGTATTCCTAATGTAAAATGGGTATCATGTGTGTATTTGATTCTCTAAAACTCATAAACCGATCGATACTTTGTGATTTTACCACTTGTATATGTGCTAATTTAATAAATTAGGAATCATCTTCAGTTTACTGGAGTCGATGTCATTACTTCTGGATACTCATTCAAATCCTAAATTGTGATTATTGCAAAACACCATTCATGTAGGTGGTTGAACCAACCTAAATAAGGTCATGTTATACTAATCAATGAGTAAGAATATAGAGTTATATTATAATAGTTTTTTTATAGAAAAATAATGATGATAATTATATATATTTATAGTAGAGAGACATATTTAGAAGTAATGTATAAGAGAAGGTAATTGAAAGAGATAGAGAAGAACTTGATACTTACATGGAAGATTTCTCTCTCTCTCAAAACAAGTTCTTCAGAATTAAGGATTTATTACTACTCTTTCGAACCATATTCTATTCAAAGTGATATATTAATGTAGGAGAAAGTATTTTTAAAGATATTAAATATAGTACTTATGGATAGATGTTTTTTTGATTTGGTGTAGGAGATCTCCTTTTATCGGTGAAAAGTATGAATATTTCATTTAAAATTTGAGTTAGGTGTATGATAAAGATTTAACCTCATGGAAGGTAGGTGAGGTAGGTAATGAAAACATAGTTAGAATTCTAAAATTATTAATAAAACCTAAAAAATGACTTCTAGAATTTTTAAATAAATAATTAATTATTGAAAAAATTTCCACATAAAATTATACCTTTTACCGTCTTTCTACATTTTTTACTATTTACCATGGTAAATAATTTTTACCAAAAATAAAATACGAACCCTATTACCTAATTAAAAATAAAAAATTATAAAATTGAACACTAGTTTATCTAGAGAAAATTGTAAATAATATAATTTTAAATTTTAATTTAAAATAGTAATGATAGAGTAAAAAAATTTATAAAGTATCCTTTTAGTCATTAAATGATTGTACTGTTATTTATAATAAATTAAAAATCATAAAATTATTTTTCATTAATATATATATATAATAAATTTCACTAAATTATAAATTTCAATCATGAAAAATTTAACTTCTAAATAAAAAATATATATGATATATGACAAAATAAAGTTTTTAAATAAAAAATTACTAATCAATAACGAATCATTAAATTTTTATTCCTTATACCTCATTAATTATTTACTAAACTACATTTACTTATTTTATGAACCATTCCTTGAATTTTACCAAAAAATCTTATTAAAATTATTATTAAAAATAAATACATGTAATTTCCAATATATTATGTAACTTTAAAATCATTAAAATAATATATATTTTCAATATTGAAATAGTAACTATTTTATTTTATTCTCAAATTATTTATTTTATATTAACATTAGTGAAAATTAGTTAATTTGTAATGAATTATTTTCTTCTAGAAATAAAATACTATATATTCCTTTGGGATACAAGTTAACCCAATGACCTAAAATTAAGAAGGGATATATCCATAGACCATATATCTGATGACTATATATATAATGGTCATGTTAAATTATAATGTATAACTATACATAATTCAATAAAATCCATTCATCCCATATGTTTATTTTTATTTGAACTATATGTTATATTTCCAAATTTCTTCTTTACTTCTATAGTTATAATTATTTATATGGCATTCAAGGAAAATCATAAGGATGATGTTTTATTCTTCATGGTATTTTATTTACTTGGGGTTTCCATACTATATTAATTTTCAAAATTATGTTTCCTGTTTCATTCTCATTTTTTATTTTTATTTATCTTTTATTGTATTATTTTTTATTAATAAAATAAGGAATTTATTAATTCTAGTCTGGTGTTTCATGTAATATGACAAAATAAAACTATAAAATGAATAAAAATGAGTAGTGGTACATTATTACCCACATAAAATAGATTTTATATAAGAAATATTATTAAAAAGATGAAAATTGATGTGGGTAATTTTCTTTAAATACTTATTCAGGTTCCCATATCACTTATTCAAACATTTGAATCTTGAAGAGAGAGTTAATGATTTAAATCTTCTTATTTCATTATAATTTATCTCTATGGTCCCTGATAACTACTGATTGATCCTTATAAGGGTGATCACATTCTGGTTTTAAATCCTTTAAGTTAATTATATGTCTTGGATCATTAATATATTTTTTGAAAACTAATGCATGTGATACATCATGAATTTGAGAGAGGTATAGTGGAAGCATAAGGTGATAATATATTATCTTCAAATCATTAAGGATTTTAACGGACCCTTTGTATCTTGTTCTCAAATTTGTTTTGTTATGAATCTCATAACCCTCATAAATGGTTATATTCAAATAAATATTTAATACTAAACTTGAAACTCTAAATATCCATGATGATTATCATTGTAGCTATTATATCATCCTAGTTTTTATTTACTATATTGTTCAATAATTTGAATTTTCTATAATATTTTGGATCACGATCTTCTTCCAATAGATTAATCTATCTAAATTTATCCTAACAAGTAATAGTTTTAATCCTCATCCTATATTGATCCACCAATAGTTCCATTGGATTGATGGAATGGAAACTGTTATTCTATTGTGACACTACAAGATAAAGATATTTACTCCAACCTATTTTGAAATTCTTTGAAAAAAATTGAATAGAGTTAAAACATTCCTTTCAAATTGATTAGTATTTTATGGTGGATATTTTTTTTTTGAAAATATCATCTCAACGACCAATTATTATTCAAAACTCATCTATAACATTTAGTTAAATATTGGATCTCAATCAGATATAATTTAGTGTGGTACAACTTCATTTATATATATGTGATCATGTTCATCTAGTGAGAAATTCTATAGGAATGAAATAAAATGGGAAACTTTTTAATTCAATACTCCAAAACCTTGATGTAATTGATTCCATTATAGGTTTTTTGAGACTTTTATATCTAAATATATGGTGTCATTCTCCCAGTTCCATATAGGTATACATAATTAATGAATCATCTCATTAGACTTATATTATTTAGCCTTATTTTTTCAACAGACCAGGAATCATAATGTATCCTCTAAAATTTACATTTACATGGTTTCCCATATCAATGTGATCTTTATACATCATTTTGTATCCAGGATAGATAGATAATGATGATTTATGTGTGTTATCCAATGGAACCTTGTTTATTTATAGTATTGAAGGGAAATATATTTTTTTCTAAAATATTATATTTCCATCTTTATCGAGGCTGAAATTTTGAAATTTTATTACCTTCTTCTATATCTATATATCTTTCTTCTAAGCCTATATTATCATCATACCAATGTGTGGGTGAACATTCACTAAAGAATGATATAATTTCTCTCTTATTTTATACTTTCTAGGGCTATTATTTGTAAATCCCTATGTATTGGGTCTCTAAAATTTTTATAATTGATAAGGCTATATAATCAATCCTACTTAAAGAATCAACCACCTTGTTCAACTTCCTACATTCATAATGTATTGAGTATCTATAGTCATTTATATACTCAAAACTTCTCCATTTTCCTATGATCAACTAATTTTATGTGAATATATAATTTAATATGTTTTGACCTGTATATATATATATATCCCAATTTTTACTATAGAGATAGTTCCCCCACTTCATTAATGAAAATATTACCATTTCTATCTCCAAATCATGCATAGGGAAAAAATTTTCATGAACCATTAATAATCATGAGGCTTAAGATACAACATTGTCATTTTTCATATTGAAACATCCCAAGACCTTTGTAAAATAATCACTATATTTTAAAAACCCTTCTCTAAAATAGGGTAGTGTGAATACAATTTCAATAATTAAAGATATCTTCAAATACTTAAATTAAAATTCATATACTTCCATCTAGAGAAATAATACCCCATTTCATCTAAACTAGTTTTGTGAAATTAACAATCATATAAATTTTTTCTCAAAACATTGATAGTATCCCGACAATATAAAAAAACTATATATCCCTACTAAAAATATTGTTCTAGTTAATTATTTAATTAGATTTCACTTTGAAGGATCTATATTGATACCATTTATTGTAATTATATGACCCAAAAACGTTACATTCTATATATTTAATTCAAAAAAATATATAACATAATGTTTCTCCCTTCAAAATGGTGTTTATCAAAACATTAATCATCCCATTCTTCTCGAATATTGGAATATATATCATAATATCATAATTAAATGCTACTATAAATTGATTAGGGAAATATATAGATTCCATTAATCACATACATCAATATAGCACGGTAATTTGTAAGTACATAAGGCATCACTAAGAATTTATTGCAATAATATCTTGTGTATAATGTCATCTTCAAAATATAATCCCATTTATCCTATAATTGAGGATATCTGGATAAAAACAATTTCATTCAAAATTATTTATCCCCACAATGTTGATCAAACTGATCATCAACACATTTTAGGGGATACTTTTAGTTGATCTTGATCTTGTTATTTTCATAATAATCAATATAGATCTTTATTAATCTATCCTAATTAAATAATATAAATGGTGAACCCTATGGTGAAGCACATTGGAATATAAATTATTTGAATGGTTCCTTGCCACTTTTATTTTGTTTTTATAATTACAAATTAATAACATTATTTATTAATTATTTATGATTTTTTTATATTATTAAATATTTAACATTATATTTAATCTATTAATATTATTTTATTAAAGTTTCATTGTGTGTTTTTTCAGAGTTTAATGGAAATCTATTTTACTCTTCCTTAATATTTATAATCTATCTTATTATATATATATTTTTAAAATATTACATATCCTATTACATGTAATCATATATTTAAGTGAAATGTATTCCCTATTAGGACACTACTTATCTATAATCTGAACATCATACTTATACTACTTAATTTATACAATACCATAAATATCATCTAAGACAACTTCTTACATATTAAGTAAAAAATAGTAAGTATAAATAAATAAATAAAGTTAAATATCATATATATATAAGGGAGATTAAATATCTTACATATGGAATTATAATATATTATATATTTATTCCACATTGAAATTTTAGTAATGGGTATATTTAATATGAATTCCTTAAATATTTATAGAAGATAATATAATTGAATGTTTAAGTTTCAAAATTATTAGTACACTATATAGTTAAATATTTAAATCATATTATATGGCTTACATATTACAATTTCAAATATATAAGGGATTATAAAGTAAATTAATTCCAATGGTTTATGGGGAATCTTTTATTAATTTAAGGATGAAAATTCAATAATTAAATTATTAAAATTAATGTAGATTTTTTGTTTGTATTTATTATTTATTTTAATTATTATTTTAATGATATTTGACATGTTTATTTTCATTTTTAGTTTATTGGTAATATTTATGATGGAGATCATGAAAACTGGTCAAATGGAGTATATCCCTTCAAGAATGTATTATAAATAGTGGCTGAATAAAATGGATAATAAAAAATAAAAGAAATACATACATGGTTCAATATTCAGAGTGATGCATTATGATCAATTAATGTGCTACTAAAATATATTGACTATATCATTTGATCAATTTAGAGGGTAGACAATCTCATTTATACTCTTGTATTTATAAATAAAAAATTGATATGTTTCATTTGAATTTTTTCAGGAGTTTTCTTTGATACATTGTAACACATGCAGGGGTTATACGACCCATAATATGTATATAATGGTTCTATAATAAACTAAATGGTGGTGTGACACATGTTTTGGATGATCTTATTTAATAGAACAATGTTAGGGTATCTCTTTTTTAGAAATCTTATGTTAGGACTACACCCATTTTAAAATACTTGTTTCTATTGCCACACACTCAAAAGGTCTTTATATTTGTATTCCATAGTAGTATTCTTGTTTAGGCATGAACCTATGGGAAAATATTTTTTTGGACACACCTACATTAATAGTCAATATATATAGTAGATATTCATTCTCTCATGTATGGGATAATGAAGAGTAGATATAGGATCATTTTAGTAAAAATAGTTATTAAATCCGTATGTTTAATCTTTACTTTATATTTCACACAATTTTAACATGAATCACTGCATAATTGTTTTTATTTTTTTATTTTATTATTCATTATCAACAAAATTACATATTATATTTTAATAAATTTTTTTAATGAAAATCAACTCACCCCTCCCCTATCGTCTTTTTTTCCATTTATTCATTTGGAACCCCAAAATTAGAATCAAAGCATGTCCATTTTTTCAATTTTTCTATCCTTCCATATTTATGGATACCATGAAATTCATATCAAAGTGTTGAATTATTAATTTGAGTGATATTTTTTTAATTTCATAGGATCTATTGGATATATTATTTTTTAACTAACATATATCATATAATTTACATTATAATTGAGTGATCCATTTTTTGTGATGGAATTTTAGGAAGTTCATGGCCCTTAAAACACTACATTTCAATCAAATAAATTGTGGTTATTTGATTGAAATATTTTTATAACTTTAAAATAATATAGGTATTGAATATTTGAATATCTTGGACATAGATTACAAAATACAAAAAGTTAAATTTGATACATTTACATGTAATGATGCGGCTAGATATTTTTTAAATTAAATAGTTTCTAATTTTAATTATTTTAAAGTTATTATATGTGTTTATAATCATATATCACCATTAAAAACTACTTTTTATATTTTTATGTTTTTTAAAGTAAGTCATCAAGGCCCTAAAAAACTGAAAATAATAATGTCATTAACAGAGTTAAATTTCAATCATTTAAGATGTTTGATCATGAAATAATTTTTCATATGTATAGAAATATTTCTAATATTTTTAATAACATGATTTAATATGGTTATACTATGATTAATATTATTTTAATTGAAAAGTTACATTATGATTTATCAAATAAATGGAAATCAATGAAAGTATAAAGTAATGAAATCAAGGAATTTTTTTGAATATTCTAGGGATGAGTAGATTATTTCTATATTATAATATAATATCTTTATAAAATTAACTAAAAGGAAAAATAATACAAAGAAGGTAGTTTCTTTAAAAACTGAATTTTTTTTCTTCTCATTCTTCCAGTGGAAGTGATGGTTTATCATGTTTTCATAATGGAAATTCTTTTATTAAATTATAAAAATGTATAAAAGTAATTTTGATGAATATAGAAGGATACATGGATTAATGTAAGAACATTAAATATATGAAAAGGAATTATCAAAAATTATTGAAAAGTAATTGTTATTGAGATGTTATATGTTTTTAATACAAGAATTTGCGATGAAAAAAGTTTCAATGTACAAGGATAAAATAAAGGAAATGAGAAGGTGAAAAGGGTAAATTAATATGATTTATCTACTAGATATATTTATGATAAGGAATCATATTCAAGTGTGGGGTATTGAGGTGAGAAAGAAACAACTATTCCTTTACTCATGTATGCTAATATGAGTAAGGTTATTGGTAGAAGTATTTATTCTAACTTTTAATTTAATTTTTATTATAATAAAACAACAATTGAAAAGTTAAATGAGATCTCGGACAAATACCATGAGTAAATTTGGAAATATTATGCCAATTATAATATGTTCAACAATTATAATAATAACATCACTGAATAATATATGAAATGAACTCTGGAAAATGAAAAATTAAAAAAACAATCTTTTCTAAAAATGATATATTGGAGACATAATTAATTATTTGGAGTTATTAATTATCTAAATTAAAGGAAGAGAATAAAATATTATGATTTTATGATTCATGTTTAAAATATAAGCATTGGTTTTATATAGAAGTTGTATAAAAATTAAATAGGAAACATAAATATGTAGATGAAAATTTAAGAGAAATTTATCTAAGTTTACTATTAGAAGATAAAATATAGATAAGATTAGGAAAATGGACAATATTTATAGATTAATGAAGAATATAAACCATCTTGGTTATGTTGGAATATTACAAAATATTTATATAAAAATATGTGATGAAGGTAAAATGGAAGGTATTTCATGTTTTAGCCGTTTTAGTTATGGATTATTTTGTTATTATGTAGGTGATTAGTAATTATAGTATGTTCAATATATTTGTGAAAAAATTGTTTTTCAAATTATACTTGTGGAGTTAAATAGGCCAACCTTTTTAAAATGTGTGTTTCAATGAAATAATTTTTGAATTTGATCATATTTATGTTGGTTTGGATGCGATGATCTTATTATTATGTTGGTAGAGATCAGTAGATGGATATTCAAAGTAATCTATTTTTAATGAGAAAAATATTCTTTTATTAATGGGTATATATTTCAATATTTCGTTAATATTTCTTTTTTATTATATAATTTTGATAAGATTATTGACCTATATTTGTTTAACATTGGATGTGATTTACTATTTTTTTGAATGGTATATCAATTATTAAAACAATATTTTATAAGGATTTATGCTTTATTTGATTAATTTTTTTACCATGTAATAATGGTTTTAAAATATTTTTTATGCTTTATGAAAGATGATTTTTATTTCTAATCAATTGCTTTTTTTCATTTAATATCTTTTTAAATAATGCTTTCCTGGTTATTGTTTTATATTATAGAAGTGATATTTTGTTTTTTGAAATATCATTTTCTTGAAATATTTTAGATATATTAGAAGGATAAATCAGGGAAAAGTTATTTAAATTCAATAATATGGGTTTTGGAAAATTATTATTGTATTTTTAAATAGGGATATATTTTTTATGTTTTAATATTCTATATTTTTCTAATTTTTTGTTCAATTATACAAATGGGGGATTTTATTACCTTTTTTAGATTTTTATTAAAAAAATGGAGGAAATTAATCGAGTGTATCCTTACCTCATTGATTATGTATTGAAAATTACAAATTATTCACATTATATATTTCACTTACATATCATGATTTTTTTGGTAATATATATTATGTATAGGGAAACTTCTTACCAATCATCTGAATATCTAAAACATGTTATAGAGTTTCTTACATGTTAGAAATTTCATTAAGGATAATATCTTATGTATGAAGTTACATATCTTACATACAAGACTTTCATTAATGGAAAATATTTTTTACATATCATGGAATTTTTATATCTAATGTATGAAATTAGAATATATTTCATATTGATTTAATTATGAAATTTTGGAAACATATAGATAATAAGTATATATTTAAAATATTGATAGAAGTTGAGTTTATCAAAATTTTATGTTTCAAAAAATATCATTGTGATATATAGATTGATATTTACTACTATTGGAACATCTATCCCCTATTAACTATATTGAGAAGAGGCATAGGTGTTATCGACCTTAGGTGACATCCCCAAGAATCCACAGAGTGGAAATAAATGCAAACGGCTTCAGAGAATGTTGGGGGTAGTTTTTACCGTTAGAAATAAAACAACAAAACCAACATTTAACTAACATCTAAATCAATATATGATGCTTGAATAAAATAATACAAATAACGTTATTCTATATAATAAACACCCATATTAGAGTACCAATGGAAAGATAAGACAATAAACAAAAAATTCCAGGAGACTACAAGACACAAAGACAACTAAATGACCAGATCCCAAGTAACCCTTGGCCAAGATCCAAGATCCAACTCCTTATGATATTCCCCTATAATCATTAAACATCATTGGATAAATATGATACCCTCAATTTATATGTGTCTCAATAGATTATATTTTCAAACAAAGAAAGGTTTTTAAGTAGGTGGTGTTTATAAATTAATTTTTGATTTCACCAAAAACCTCTCAACTCATACAACTATGACAAAACAAGTTCGAAATATTTATATAAAATATTTTAAAATCTATTTAGACCATTTAAAAAAAATTCCAAAGGAAAACAATAATCATGTTCTAAACCCATTTCATGTTATTCAGAATAACCATTCTCATGTATCCCAACACACACATAAACCCAAGTGTGATAACTGATAGTTCCATACTAATGAGTGGTCTCTCATATATCCACCAATTCATCAATAGGTGTCAAATATTCTTATTCCCCAATGTCAAAAACCCTATTTCTTGGGTCAAATCTTTATACCCCAATACATTCCCCTTATTCTAGCATCATGTCATAATCATGACCTTACTCCAACCGTGTATCCCAAAACCCATGCCATATCATTTCACATAAAAGAAATTGTTTATTGGAAATAATTTATCAATGACATGTCAGACTAAAAAATAGTTCCATAATTTTAAAACTATAATTTTAAAATTATTATCAATGAGGATTTTCTAGAAATCTATTCATTTCCTCAATTTCAAAGAAATAACAAAAATTGGATTTTCATCATAAATCACAAAAGGTTTTTAGAAAATTATCATGAAAAACATTTAATCAAAACTAAGACTTCAATTTAGATTTCAAGTATAGATGAGAGAAAATCCACTTACCTCTCAATAGTTGGTGAAAATGAATAACTATATAATATAAATCTAGAATTGGTCTTAGATATTCTTCCCATATATTAATCTAATAAGATATAAAAAGGATTTATATCATGTAATGTATATATATCCATAATTGACTAGATATATGGTTTCTAAATAGAGTATAAAAATATATCCAATGAGAATCGGGAATAATGGGAACTTACTGATAATTCCATATCTCAAAAAGTCTTTTATTAGCCAAAATATTTATTTTAGATTAATGGGAAAGGCCTATCAAGCCATGGGAGGGGTAGGAAATTGAGATCCTAGAAAATTATGAGACTAATGAGGCTTATTAGGATTAATTAAAACTATATACATGTTTTTTTAGTATTAATTGTATGATACATGGTTTGGAAAAGTGGATTGGAAAATCTTGCACCGAGCATGTGATACTATTTTAAGGCCACACCCCAGAAAATTGGCTTTCACATTTAAGTAAACAATGTTTCAACCATGATTATCCAATCATTTCAATTTCTGTGGTTTCCCCTAGTCACTTTTATAGTTTTTCTAATCCATGAAAAAATAGTCCTCCTACCCAATTACTCTTAAAATATGTTTCATGGTTTCATAGAGGTGGTTCACAGTTTCTACTAACTGTTCATAATATTTTCAACTCAAGAATAATATAGAAAACATGTCTAAGCCACATAAATACTCTAAATGCATTATCTATGTATTTTATGAGCTCAAATTATAGAAATAAATTATCATGTACCTAAATTATGGGGTTCTACATTCTCTGCACCATTGGTCTTTCTATAATCCAAATGTAAAAAACCCTTTTTGAATGGGAAGAGTCGGGGATACTAATCTAACATATATTTTTCACGATCCTATTCCACTTCATGAATATGACTATTTTTCTATACCACCCATTCCAAAAATATTCTTTTCCCATTAAACATATTTTCTCTTATCAACAATCCATATATAGACTTGAATAAACATAACATCTGGTTTAAAATAAACATAGTCCCATCTAGTCACATTGTCAGGATCAAGTTGGTACTTATTCAATTGAGATACATGAAACATGAAATCCACAAAACTAAACATTGGTGGATGGTAAATTCAATAATCCATATCATATACATGTTTAATAATCTCAAAAAGGCTGATGTACTAATGAGACATCATGACCTATTTTCTAAAATTGTGAGGATTTTTTCTTAGAAATATTCCCATGAAATCATGATCAACTACATCATAAGATAACAGTCAATAATGATGATCTAGATATGATTTATAACCACTTTAATTCATTGCCTTTATTTTTAAACAATTGGAATCATCTATGTTGTTTCTTTCACAAGTCTAGGTACCATAATTTAATTCTATCCCTTTTTCAACCAATAATGTGAATAATGACATGGGTGACCTAAAATGGTTCAAAAGGTGACATATTAATTGATTCATCAATGTTATTATTATATAATAACTCTATTAAAGGTTTTTCCACCTCCCATGAGGTTATCAAATCCATCCCACAAGCCCTAGGAAAGTCTTCCAATTATTGGATCATCCTCTCAGATTATCCATCTATTTTACGATGAAAAGTTGTTCTCTTTGTTAACTGATTTCCAATGGATTGATACACATAATTAGAAAAACTATATGTAAAATTGGGACCTTGTTCAGATACAATAGATACTAGAATGCAGTGAATATTTATAGTTTTATGGATATAGTGTTCTGAAAATTCTTCTACAATATTAATTTCACGAATAGGAATAAAGTGAGAAATTTTTTTTATCTAATAAACTATCACTCATATGGAACCATGTTTCCTAAACAACCTTGGATGAATAGTTACAAAATCCATAACTATATACTCTAATTTCCAATAATGAATCAATAAAGATTCTAACATACCAGATGGTTGTTGATGCTCTTCCTTAACCAGCTAACAAGTGAGGAATATCGAAACAAACTCTACTATCGCTCTCTTCAAGTCAACCCACCAAAACTCTAATTTCAAAAAAATATAAATTTTTTGAATCTTTCTATGAACAACCAATTTAAAATAGTATTAGGTATTAATAAGCTCTTCTTGATAAGCGAAACATATAACCATCTAATCTCTAAACTGTAACACTAAACACCCATCCATCTTACATCCCTCAATGGTCTCCCCACCATTTAGTTTTGAAATTAGGTAATTAAATTTAGGTTCATATTTTTTAGAATTTATAACTTTTCAACCAAATTAGGAACCAAATAAAACTCGAAAGAAAGTGTGTTACCTTGATCTGCACACTCTAAATTCATATCTACAATGGCTGAAATAAGCTTCCATTGATATGAAGCCACTATATTCCACAAAGCGTATGACTTTCTACTCATGTATTTTTCTACATAATTTCCTTTTCATGGAGTATACAACATGTCTAAGTCATACATTTAAAGATATACCAACCATTATATTTTTATCAAATTATAATCACTTTGTGAGAAAATGTTCTTTAGAATTTTATGATATGTATACTCTATAAAATTATCATAAAAAGATACTAATTATAAGTATTTAAGGAATTAATTATTATAATATAATATAAATAATTAGTTATGAACTTTATATCATTCATTTATAACTACTATTAACCATATGAAACAACATGATCTCTCTATATGAGAACACATCCAAACATAGATCATGATGCATTACAACAGAGTATAGATCCCTTTCCAAACACTATAAATGTGAGGATAAATGTTGATGTATGTCTAAACATATTCTATTGAAAATATTTCTATAATTAATTGTTGTAAAGGAATTACTTTCCTCATAAAATATATCATTATCGAGTCTATCCATGAAAAATCCCATAAAAAATGTCTATAGTATCCCACTAATCCAAGGAATTTCTAAATATCATAGACAATATTTAGTGTTTTCCAAAAGACAACTAATTTTTTCATTTTAGGATAAAAAAAACATTTTTCTAAAAATAAATGGCTAGGTAAACATACTTCTTATATCCAAAATCGACACTGAGATAACGTAGAATAGTGTTAAAACTCTTGAAATATACCCAAATTTATATCCAAGTGTTTCTCTTGATCCGATTTTGTCTAATAATCAACAAAAATATTACCATCAAACACCACCGCAAAGAAATATATATACCCATAAAATATTTGGTTCATTAATTCCATAAATATGGATGGTGAATTCATAAGAACAAAAGGAAAAATTAAAAACTCATGATTTTTGTATATTATTTTGAATGTTTCCTTCGAAATATCCTCCTTTCAAAATCGCAGTTGGTGATATCCCAAACATTAATTTATTTTCAAAAACTATTGGGATCAACTTAGTTGATCAAAGAAGTCATTAATTCATGGAAGAGAATATTGATTCATTGTCATAACTTGGTTAATATTATGATAATCCACACAAAGCCTAAGAGTTACATCCACCGTATTTACAAAAAATATTGGGGATGCCTATAGAGATGTGCTCAGTCGAATGACCCATTTTCTTTATAAATATTCTTATTAAACATTAAATTCCCTCAATTCTATTAGTTTTATCCTATAATAAAGAATTAAAATAAGTCTGGTCTCGAGTTAGAGATCAATCATAAGCTCCAGTTCTCTTTTGGGTGGAAACCCTGAGAAATTATTAGAAAAAACATAAGGAAATTGGTCAATGATGGTTATAAAAAGTTAATTTTTGATTTCATACAAACATGATAAGGTAATTTGTGACAAGTAGTAAAATATGGTTCAAAAAACTGGTTCCAAATTTCATACACTACATATCTTTATATCCCAATCTCCTCTAAGTGGGTGCTTGATTCCATCAAGGGATTTGAAACAAACCTTTCGAGCATACAATTCGATGTGGGCCTTGTATGATTTCAACAAATCCCTACCTAAAATAATTTCATTGAAATAAATATCAATAATATAGAAATCCCAAAAAAAAATGATGCCCCATCGATAGTTATATAAAAATGTTTCCACATAATGTCTTAACACAGTCTTTTTCTAAGTGGAGTTGAAAGTTCCATTTTAGAAGTCATTGTCTCCACATGTGATCCCATATGATTGACAACATGAAAAGAAATAAATGAGTGGTACTTTCCTGTATCAAATAATGATTTTATAAGGGTTGAATTAAAAAAAATTATACCACTCAACCTATAAGGATCTAATTAATCATCCATGATAACTTACTCAACTCGATATAATTGTTTACTCACTGTACATTTCTCTTTATTAATCGGTTGAGATTGCATAGTTTCAGAAGTCATGGTATTCCTATAATCACCTAGGATAACATAGTTATGATGAAAATATTAAATCTAATGAAATCATATAGTAAATTTATACAATGTATGAGAAACTTTAGTCGTGTCTCTATATGTTATATGAATTACATAGTTACAAATTTAGTAATATAGAACAAAAACTTTACTATTTAACACTGAAATTGATTGTTATATATTGTCTTGAGCTAAGAAATATGGTTTATTCAATTTCATATTTATATATATCCACAACCATCACATGTTTCGACTCAATCTCCCACATATAAAAAATAAATTAATTTTCAAAAAACATCAAATATTCTTTGTAAATACATGTTGGGGAGTTTTTTATTTAAACAAACATCTGTTTTAAAATCCAATAATTTTCGAGGTACATATCTCTATGAATATTTCATTAAACTCTTTTTGTTTGACTTTTTATTTTTCTATAAACCATGTTGTTTATGTTTTCATCATGATTGACTGTTTTTTAAATAAATATAAACTTGGGTTTCATGGATTCTTCAAAAAATCAGAGAGGATTTAGGTAGAGATCCTTTGTTAGGAAAATGAATTAATTTCTAGAGATATATTCTTGTTTTAGTTAATAGAGTCTAAACAAAAATTGGTCAATTGTTACCAAGGTTTCATGGGAATTTGTGAATAATTAAAGGGGTTCAGGGTTTTTAAGGGAAATGGTTTTCAAATCCATTTATATAACATTTACACACTATTTAAATAGATTACACGTCATGTAATGTTCAGGTGATTTTAATATTTAGCCGAGGTGCCACATTTTTCAGAGTATCCCACTAAAAATAATTACATGTTATGTAACTATATTACACACCATATAATTCCTTAACATACAGATTTAATGTATTCCATGTGTTTGAATTTTATTTCCTACTCACCTGCAGCTTCCTTATCTCAACCCTAGAGCACCATCAAGGTGATTTTGGACCACCTCTCTCAATTATGGACTTATTGATAACAAATATAATCCCTGGTAAGTGGTTTTTCTCCATTTTTCTCCTTCACTCCCTTGTTTATTTAGAAATTTCAATGTAATCCCTATGTCGTGTGCATTGTTGGTTTTTACCTCGAACATATTTGATCTCGGACCCTTCTTGCAATCATCCACACCTTCTTCCTTGTAGATGTTTTTCATTGGAAGCATTGATTGATCAAAAGTTAAATGTAAAGTGTCTAAACCTTAACCCTATTGTCTTATAATCACTAAGTATGTGTAATAAATTAATTAATTAATTAAATAGAATATTCCTTGGAGTCCTTTTTGTTCCAATTAGACATTGATTTTTCTCCTGGAAATCGTTCGGGTGAGACCACCCTTGATTATAAATAAATTGATTAATGGATTAATCTATGTTTAGAATGACATTAAATTTGGGTATTTTCATAATATGGAATCACCTTGTATTGAATTGATTATTGAAATGATTTCCATGCTATTGTTTTCGAACCAAATGAAAAATGGTTTGTATAATTGAAAGAGATATAGTAATTTTCATAATTATCCATTGATGATGTGATACTATGATGTCATTATTGTTAATTCATATGTTGAGATTTCTTTATTTAAATTATTATATTTGGTGTTGGCCTAGTTAAAATGACGAAATGCTTATATACTCGTCTTGACCATGATTAAATACTAAAGTTCTTAAATATCAGGCATGACTCTGATTAAATGATGAAATTCTTATATATTGGGCATGAACAAGATTGAATGCTTAAATTATTATATACTAGGTAGGACGTAGATAAAAGATAAGATTATTATATAATGGGAACAACCTTGATTAAATGATAAAATAATTATATAGTGGGTTCTAACCCAGAAATTGACGATTTATACAATGGTTATAAGGTTATGTTTTACCTTGGATATATGGTTATAGTTGGAATGGTTGAGAGACATGATAAGAGATTTTTTTTTTCATGGAACTAAGGTAGGTTATGTTTACCATGGATATATGGTTATGGTTGGCATGGCTATGAGACATGCTTAGAGATATTTCAGCATGGTTCTGAAGTAGGTTAATGTGGAATTAATTTAATTAATTAATTAATTAATACACTTTCTTATTGCAAGATTTCATAAACGTATTATCATACTGGTTATATTTATACAATGTGGTGTTGACCTAATCTGCTATACCCACACCCTATTTGGGTTTCTTTTGGTTACTCGAGCAGATTTCTTAGATGCACTATTGGAAAAGGGAAAAATACATTGGTATTGATTGTTGGTTACAGGATAGGTTGTAGTTTGGATAGGGGACCAGCATGGGATTCAGGACAGAGGTATTTTGATTCTTTATATTATTCTACTAGTATTTTGTATTATATTAATTCTAGAATGACATTTAGTTACATTTCATAATGTCATTACATGAATCTTTTATTATTTATTCGATTATTTTATTGGATTTATTGTTGGAATTTTGTTATAATATATTATTTCAATTATTTCAGAACTATGATATTTATAATGTTATTGGATGTTCCAATGTGTTGTAACTCATTAACAAAGGGGTATAGTCTCTCCAATATACATATCACACCCCCACAACTAGTTGGCAACATTTGGACTATGAGAGGACATGCTTATGTTATCGTATCTAACACCTTCTTTCCATATGAGAGTGTTCCATATCAGTGGATATTACAAAATAGTTTCATAAGATTGGTTCTCATTTTTTTATTCTTTACTATTTTGGAAAGGAATAAAAGAGACTAGGATGTGTCGGTACTTGGTGATGGGTTTCTGAATTGTAGTAGTTAACCCATGTACATGGGAAATATCCAAGTTCCTAGGCGTGAATTTATTTTTTTACTTTTTGTTATTAAAATTGATATTATTTCACCCAGAGTGATTCCAATATTGTGTGAGGTTATTCTTTATGATGTTATTGGTTCTTGAGATTTATACTCATGGACCAATATGGAGAGAGATGTGTATACATGCCTCATAATTGGCCTAAAGTGATATAATGACATGTATTTTTCATGATAGGGATATTTGTATTTGCATGTGATCTATACTTTCCTATTTAATTTATTTGAGTAATTAAATAAATGAATAGTTGTGTCATACTAAAAAACTTGTAAACCATGTTTAGAGTGACTAGGAGTCAGTGGTTGTCTGTTGTTGTCACATATTGTGGTTTACCCTATTATTATATCATTTGTTTTAAGGAGTGTATTTTTGTTGTAGTGAAAATACCTCCACATCATCTTTGATTTTTTGCATTAAGAGAGTGGAAATAAGCATTCCCCTAACACCGCTAAACTATATCTCCATATAGTTCATGTGGATCATATGGATGTTCAGCTTCACTGAAGAATCCTGAGGGTCATAAGATCCATGGAAAGAGAGATTGTTAACGTTGTGCCTTCAGTGTCAAATCTGATGAGAGAGTTCTAGTTGCATCATTTCCTATGTCCACTTAGGAGGGAGGACACTAGTAGAAAAATTTATGGATCGATTAATTCCATATGATCTTTAAGAATATTGAGGCACCTCAAATAAGACGGTGAATCTCTCTGTATATATGCTTCATGGCCATTTTTGAGCAAGAAGGGTTGTTGGATGAGTAATCTTAGAAGGAAATTGAGATGAAAATTTTAAGACATTTCTTCCCAAAGACATTGAGGGGTGAGGAGGCTCATGAGTTCATTCACCTCACACAGTAGGTCATGTCATTTTTGGACTACATTGGACATTTCACTGACCTATAACACTTTGAACCATCTTTTGTGGATGAAGAGATCTCTAGGGAGAGATGTTTTAGGATGGTTTTCACTATGAGATCAGGTCACAGGTAAGCAAGTTATATTTTTGAAGTTTTGAAGATGTGAAAAATCAGGCACTAATCATGGAAGGGAATCTAAGAGAGACCCCCAACAACATCTAGGCTATTTCAGTTGGGAAAACTGTGAACTCTTCATCTGTAGAAAGAAATGTCTCTATGATAGCATTTTCCAAGGTAGCAGTGGTTAGAGTAGCTAGGGAAGTGGAATATATATCAATATTGTGTTCTTTTTTTAGTGCTATCAATGTGAGAAGTATGGGGCACAAATGGACATAGTGTTTATACCTCAAATTCAAATTTCGTTCTTGCAGCCAGATGGGCCACATGAAAGTGTTTTTTATGGGTAGACAGTAGTATAGTAGTGGTTGGGGAATATGCCATGCACTAGATTCTGGGAATGACTCATCTACTCCTCAGCAGACAGGTAGCTAGAGTTCCACATTATGTTCTAGTTGAGGCAATGTATGTGGTACCCCAGTATAGGACTAATAGTTATAGGAAGAGTTTTTTTCTTAGGGGAGTCATGCTGGAGCCCAGGGAAAAGGGGCTAGTCAGATGCATGTCATGCAGACTACTTTGTCTATAGTGGATGCATGAAAGTTTACTATTATAGGTATAATTATTATATCATCTACCATTTTTTGTTTTTTTTTGGATAGAGAAGCATCACATTCCTTTCTATATAATCTTTTTTCAAATGTTTTGGGTATGGTTATGGAATTATTGGATGGTTTTTTGACCATTGACACGCATTTGGGAGTTTGGTATGATAATATCAAACATCTCAAGGGATATTCATTGTAGATTTGTGGTTACCATTTCATTTGGGATCCATTGGTGCTTTATATGACACGATTTGACATGAATCATGGTATGTTTTGGCTAGATCTAAACTAGGATCATATAAATTGTTATAGGAGGAGAGTTACCTTTCTATCTTTATAAGGAGGAAAATGTTGTCACCAGGGAGAGTGGGATCTTAAAGAAGGTCATGTATGACCAATCCAGTGCCTATTGGATTGTCTAATAGCTCAAATAGTCAGTATTTCTCTAGAGTATAGTGGGATGAATCAATATTCTTTTCCTCTAGTGGTAGAATTTTTTTAGTACAACTTTCCTAACAAGTTATATGGCTACGACCAGAGTGATAGATCGAGGTCGTTATCAAGTTAGTGTTTGGAGAATATCTAATTTCTATCCCACCTTATATAATTTCACCATCATAGCTTAGAGAGTTAAATGTTTAGTTGTAATATCTATAATCTAATGGTTTCAAACAACCTAGTATTTCTCCTTGGTGCTCTTGATTTTACTTCACTAAGAAGTTTGATTGGTCTTTATGGTTATGTGTGGATTATTAGATATTAAACTAGATAGTTATTAAGAATCATTATCCTCTTCCATGAATTGAATATATTTTCAATCAGTTGAGAGGTACTAAGATCATCTCCAAGATTCATTTGAGAGTAGATTACCATTAGTTGAGGTTGAGACCATCAGAAATACCTAAGACTTCATTTAGGAGTATGTATGGCTTGAATGAGTTAATAGTAAAGTCATTTGGTTTTACCAATGCATATCTAGTATCCATGAACTTGATGAATATAATCTTCCATCCTTATCGGTTTTCAGTGGTTTTCACTGATGATATCTTAGTGAAATCCTAGTCATATAATGATCATGTCTAACATCTTGACATAATACTATGTACTTTGAAAGAGAATCAACTTTACACCAAGCTAACCCAATGAAATTTATGGACTAGTAAAGTGAGCTTCTAGGGACATGTCATCTTAGTGGCAGGAGTGTTAGTTGTCCCAAAGAAATTTACATGCATGAAATCTTGGGAGAATCCCATGAATTTATTCATGATTTAGAGATATCTAGGTTTATTTGGTTATTATCATTGCTTTATTTATGACTTTTCCCATTTTGAATGACTGATGTTAGGGATGGACAAAAAGGGAGTGAAGTGTGTTTGGAAAGATGCATGTGAGAAATATTTTTAGGAACTGAAAGGTAGGATGACCTAAACACCTATCCCCAAATTACCTATACCAGGTAAGGAATATTACATGTATTGTGACACATATAGAGTTATACTCAAAGAAGATATCATACAAAAAGATCGAGTGGTTTCTAATGGCTCCAAATATCTGAGACTTCATGAGAAGAATTTTCCCATTCATGAACTTGAGTTAGTATCTATTGTGCATGCCCTGAGATTCTAGAGACATTATCTTATGGGTGAGAAGTTTCTGGTATACGTGTACCACAAGAACCTGAGGTATATATTTTATTATAATGTCCAAATCCTTCAGAAGAGATGGTGGGTTGAGTATCTACAGTATTTCAACTTCAGGTTTTCTTATAAATCAGGAAATATAAATGTATTTACCAATGTATCAAGATGAAATATTCATGAAGAGGTGGTGTGGGAGCCTTGTTATGTTTATCCATTTATTGAACTCTTTGATGACATGAATCTAGATGTTCAAGATTCTCAGGGTTTAGTATATTTGAATTCAAAGTATGTTTTACCTGCGATTTGTTACTCGATCAATATTGAAAAATTATATGATCTAGAGGGTGTAGTCTCAAAATATATCTTTTATGGTGGGGAGACACCATAAAAATGGTATCTTGGAAGTGGAAAATTTATTATTTTTCATAGCTCACTATGGTTACTTACAGGATTTCATGAGTATTTGATGAGAGAGTTTAATTCATCTAGATGGATGGTACATCCTAGTTTCAAAAATATGTATCATGATCTTTGAAAAATGTAATAGTGGTTAGGAACAAAGAAAGAAGTAGTAGTATTTGTGGTGAGATATTTCACTTATCAGTAGGTGAAAGATGAGTATCAGAGGCCACCTAGGTTTTTCATCCTTTTCCCATTCTCGAGTGGAAATGGAATTATATAACTTTGGATTTTTTTGGTAGTATTACCAATGAAGACATGTATTAATGATGTAGTATGGGTGATTTTGTTTCGACTAAAATTGGTATCCCACTTTATTCCTCTTAGGGAGACCTTCACAGATGATGATCTGGGAAGTCATTACATCTATGAGGTAGTTTGGTTGTATGGTGTTCCAAGGAGTATCATTTCAGACAGTGATACTCGTTTCACATCATTTTTATGTTAGGGTCTTTAGAAGGCTCTGAGATCATAGGTTATTTTTAGTATATCCTATCATTTGTAGAGTAATGATCAGTCTGAGTGGACTATTTAGGTTCTAGAGGATTTTATTTGGTCTTGTGTCTTATATTTTTGTGGTTCATAGAGAAACATATGGAACTAATAGAGGTTTCATTTAACAACATCTTCCATTAATCTGTCCATATAGAACCTTTCAAGGAATTTAGTGTGTGGTTGTTCCGTTTGACCCTTTATTGGTAGGAGGTAGGAGTTTCTGCTCTTGTTGGGCCTAGTCTCGTGCATGAGATGTCTGAGAAAGTTTAGTTGATTAAACAGTGGTTGGTGACCACCTAGAGCAAGACAAAATCTTATGCTGACCATCTGAGATGACCTCCAGAGTTTGAGGTTAGTCATCATTTTTTCCTTCTAGTTTCTCCAAGATTGGTACAATGACATATTAAAAAATAGGGAAAGATATCACACATGATTGTTTGTCTGTTTCAGATAGTGGATAGGTTAGGTCTATTGGTGCACCATTAATCTCTTCAATAGTGCTAAAATTCTATGTATGATGTGTTCCATGTGTCATAACTTCAGAGATATGATCCAAAAACATCTCATGTGACAGAAATAACATATACCAAGCTTAGTGTGGATGCATCCTTTGAAAAGAAACCGATAAAAATTGTGGACATTAGTGGTAATTATATCCAAGGTAGGGAGATTCTTTTGGGTTGAGTGTAGTGAAATCATGGGTGAGTTCATGAGGAGACCTGGGATAGAGAGCCTAATATGCAAGTACAGTGCACATACACGTTCACTAAGACCCTACAGTGATGCTTGGGGAAGCCCATGGATGAGTTTTTATATGGTGGGAAGGATGTAAGATCCCATATTTTTTCAAGTATGTATCTCTTTGATTTTTTTGATAAAATTATTTCAGTTGAGTTTCTCCTTATCTCTAAACCTTGGTATTTTTTTTATCATGATTGAATATATGTCTAAATAAACACAGTCTTGGGTTGTGAAGAAACTTGAAGAAATTGGATAGGATCTATGTAGAGAGGATTTATTGGGAAAATGACATATAATCTAGATATGTATTCTTTTTTAAATTAATATATTCCAAAAATAAATGGTTCAAGTGTTGTCATGGGTTCTTGGTAAGTTGAGAGGCCATAAAATGGGTTTAATTTTTTCTAAAGAAAATGGGCTGCAAAACCATCCATAGAACATTTACACCCCTTGTAAATGAATTACACATTGTATAATTTTTGGGGAATTATAATATTCAGCCGAGATGAAGGGTTTTTTTTCATATCCCACAAAAACTAATTATACGCCATGTAACTATATTACACACTATGTAATTCACTACCCTATAATTTTAAATTATGCCATGATATTGAATTTTATTTACAACTCACTTGCAGCTTCCTTATCTTGACTAAAGGGAACCTTCTAGAAAATTTTGGAGTATCTATATTGATTGCAGACATCCCGATAATGCATCTAATCCCTGGTAAGTGGTTTTGGTTCAATTTTTCCCTTATATAAATTTGTTATCCAGACATTTTGGTGTAATCTATTCATCATATGCATTTTCAGTTTTGATCATGACCCACTTTGATCTGGTATCCTTCTTGCGATCATCTGCACCTTCTTCCTTTTGGTCATTTTTCATTGGAATCATTGTTTACCAATAGTTAAAGGTATGGGTACAAACCATAACCCTATAGTTTGATAATCATTAAGTATGTTTAATATTGAAAATTTTCCAATATATTGTCCTCCAAATAAATTAAATGATGATTTGGATTATTCCTTAGAGTCCCTTTGTATCAAATGGAAAATTAACCAAGATTTTCACTATCATTTAGGTGAGATAACCCTTCATTATAAATGAATTGTTTAGGGGTTTAAGTTTTGTTTAGCATGACATGGAATTTCGGTGTTTTTTTGATAGATAATCACCATGGATTGGCTTGATTATTGAAATTATTGACATATTATAGGTTTAGTACCAAATGATAAATGGTATTTATAATTTAAAGAGAAATGGTAATTTGTATAATTAACCATTGATGATGTTATATAGTGATCTCCTTTTTGTTATGATATATGATGGGATATCTTTATTGAATATATTATATGGGGTGTTATCCCAAATGAAATATTAAAATGATTATGTACTAAACTTGGACCTCATTGAATTCTTAAATTATTATATACCATGATTGGCCCTGATTAAATGATGAAATTCTTATATACTAGGCTTACCATGATGGAATGCTAAAATGATTATTTACCAGGCATGGGCTTGATAAATGATGAAATTCATATATAATGGTCATGGCCTTGATTAAATGATGAAATGGTTATATAGTATGTTTTGACCTAGACCTCAATGATTTATACCTTTTTTATAAGGTTATATTTTACCTTGGAAATAAGGTTATGGTTGGCATGGTTGTGATACATGCTTAGAGACATTCCAGCATGGCACTAAGGTAGGATATGTTTACCATGGATATATGGTTATGGTTGGCATGGTTGTGATACATGCTCAAAGATATTCTAGAATGTTTCTAAAGTAGGTTGATGTGGTATTAACATAATTAATTAATTAATTAATACACATGTTTATTGCATGATTGCATGAACTTATTATTAGAATGGTTGTATTTAGACACAGTGGTATCAAACTACTGAGTTATACTCACACCCTATCTAGGATTTCATTGGGTACCTGAGTAGATTACTTAGATGTAGGATTAAATAAGGTAAAAGGACCTTGTTGTTGATTTTTGGTTGCTGGATGGGATAGAGTTTAGATATGTGACTGATAGGGAATTCAGGACTGGGGTCTTTTGAGTCTTTATATGAGTATGTTAGACTTTTATATTTTATTATTTTTGTCATCACATTTAGTTACATTTTAACATGACATTACATTATTCCATTTTTATTTATTGTATTACAATGTTGGAATTTTTGTTGGTATTCCATTGTATTATATTGTTTCCATTATTTATGCAATCTGATATTGATAAAGTCATTGGATATTCTGTTGTGTTGTAACTCTGTAACGAAGAGGTATAGTCTCCCCAATATACATAATACACCCCTTATACTTTTCAAAAGCCTCAAGTTTTATATCCATGTCATTATTTTTAGGTATTTTTATCTAATATTATTATCCTATCTCATCCCAAGGTTCCCCCTAGGTTCACCTTTAGATTTGAAAGAAAATGAGGGTTTTAGGTTACCGGAATAGACCACATGGTTTGGATGCACGGTTTACTAAACTGTGCATAGGTGTATAAGTCATAATTTTTTATGTTATTCCAATTTTTACCTTCTGTAAAAAAACTAACCCACCCCTTTCTTCCCCCATTCGACCCTAGTAGCCATGGAAGGCTCCCAAGTTCCCTCAACCTCACTTAGAACTCCTTTTTGAAGGGGATTTTGGTAGAGAAACTTCATGATTCCTAGAGTAAGTGATTCCTATATTTTTTTCCATTTACATAGGGTTTACTCCCTCCTTATTAATGTTAAAAATTTCAAGAAACTAGAGTTTTGTACCTATGGTATAATTTTGTGTTTCATGGTTGAATCTTGTGGTGCGAAGGTGGTGCAGTGGAAGTTTTGCACAACAATTTGGGGTTTTTAAAATATTAGGTAGGTGATTCCATATGTAGAAATTATATAATGAATTTACCTTGATTTATTAGACTATTTTTCATGTTATTATTCCATTGTGTTTTGGGGGAAACTATTTTTGGAATCACTGATTAAGTTATTGATTTTAAAGAAGCATTTTTGTATGAAAATGGGTGTTTTTCATGTGAATTCCATGGTGTGTCTTTTGGGGTTATTTTATGACTTAAGGAATTGGTTTATTAAATGTTTTTAGGGCTTAAAAATATGGTTTAGTGTGGTATTGTTTTTAATTTATCCTTGAATGAGTGGTTTTTAATGGATTTTGTGTGAAAAGATTTTTTTTACTTCTTGAAATTGTTTTATGAAACATTTTAATGGTTTATTGAGTTATAAAAAGGGTGAAAAGAAATTTTGGGTGATGTTTGGTGTGTGTATGATTCAAAAATGGTATTTTCATGTAAAAATGGGGATTTTATGAGAAATTGGTATTTTATAACATGTGTTAATTGTTTGAGTACAAAGAGGGAAACCTGGGTATCTAGGTGGGTGGACTATGACTAGTTTTCTAGTCATCTGGTTGTAGAATCATTCTTGTTTCACTTATAAAGTTTGATGATGAAAACACTAAATAAATTTAATGATGTATGGGGACCACTAGGCTATTAGGGTTTCCCATCCTAGTGGCTTGTTCATGACAAGTTTATTGGTTATGGTTACTTATACACTGAGATATGATTTACCTTGGTCCGCACAACTATCTAGTGCCCAGGGGTGTTCTCATGACTAGTTCTCATTGGATATATCATATTTACCATTATCATATGAAAATTGTTTCTAGAAAAATCAGTAGAATGTGTGTTTTTTCTAAAAGTGTACATTTTTTCAGGTTTTCCTATTAAAAGATGTTTTTATTTAATGTTTCACTTTTAGATATTGTTCTAGCATTTCTTATTTATAAAAACATGCAATATTTTTGTCTTAAAAGTTTTATCACATGGAATATTTTTGGGTGGAATCCTATTGGGATTAGGTTCACACCCTACTTATACCTTTGGGTGTAAGTTTACTTGTTAATGTTTGACTCATGTAAGGGAAAGGTCTTTAGAGATGGTGGTTCGGGTTGTTATCTTCTCATTAGGGTTTGGTATTTTGGAGAAGGGTTAGGGGTGATAACCCCTTACTATGTGGTGGTTCTTGAGTCATAAATTCTACTCATTTTAAGATGTGGACCTCTTGGGGTTTTATTTACAACTTTTTATTTCAATTCTGAATTTTATTAAAGGCTCGTTTGGATTAAATTTTCAAATTCACTTTATTTATTATTGTTATTTTTTTAATGATTTTAACCTCAGGTAAATCATTCTCAAACCATTATTTATGATCCATGGGAACTTGTACCATCCCATGGGGATAAATAATGTCATTCGGGCCTTATCATGGACCGGGTTGACTGCCGATTTGGATGGAGACCAGATCTGGTTCATGAAAAAATGGTATTAGATCAGGTTATGCTCTTTGGGTCATATTATTTGGGATGAATCTCGTTAGATGAGAGATAGGACTATTAGGTCTCATGGTTATATTTTCAAGTAGGGTTCTTATCCCATACCTCTCATGATAGACCTTGATTCTCCATGGGATGTAGGTATTTTTGTTTGACTTCAATTATAGGTGAGACAAGTGGGATACAGACTGCACGTGGACATTGGGTGGGGCTAAAGTTGTTGTTTATTTCATTGTTGATATGTGTTTGATTTATTTATATTTTGTTTTATTGGTGAGAATTTTCAGAATTTTTATAGTATTTTTTCTCTTGTGAATGTTTCCTTTTTTATACATATGCCTCTCTAAAAAGCTCCCATGCACCCATGAGAGGAAGATGAAGAGAGTTCTACCTTACCGCTTGATTAGAGGCTTGTAGAAGATGTGGTCTGAGCTATCCAAGCTCTAGGACTGGGAGATGTTCATACTCCTACTCTAGCTTGATTAGATGGGTTTTCTCCTAGTAAGGTAAAAGACCAAGAGTTTCTCAAGAACAAGACTCCTACTTTCTATGGAAATACGGAACCCTGGGAAGCAGAGGAGTCGCTTGAGAATATCAAATGAATGTATGAGTTCCTTGAAACACATAAGGTGTTTAGGGTGAAATTTGACTCATTTATACTATAAGGTCCCAGTTATACGTGGTGGGAATCCGTGCTTCAAGCTAGGAAGCATGAGAAGATGAGTTGGAAGGACTTCAAGGCTATTATCAATGACCAGAACTATCCTGAGGTCTTGGCCTATGCCAGATCCTTGGAGTTTATAGACCTCATTCTGGGAAACTAGACAGTGATGGAGTATGAAAACCACTTTTATGATAAAGTATGATATTCCCCTAAGATAGTCTCAAATTAATAGATGAAAGATCATAGATTTAAAAAGGGATTATGGCTACATATCTATTCCCAGATCTTCTTATTTAATTTTAAGATCTATACTGAGGAGGTTGATCGAGCTTGTATGGTAGATATTGACTGCAAGGGGTGGTCTGGTTTCTCTGGGATAGTATCAGTGATGGGTAGTGGTAGTTCATCAGAGAATAAATGTAAGTTAGATTAGCATAGGAAGAAGAGAGGTAGTAGTTCAACCATCCTCCCATGCAATTTTCATCTGTGACATCTGATGAAAGGTTCATCGTGTTCCACCAATGATGGAGGCCCGGGCACACCCAACCTACATGTACATATTATTCAAGGACTTGTTATTATTGTGGAGATCAGTGCACTTGCAGTGATTTTTTAAGGTGGCACATACACTCCAGAGTGGGGTTGGATCTATGGATTCTAGGTAGTTTCTTTTCAGTAAGATCTATCGGGGATGGTGGGTTCTCAGTTTGGTGGCCATGGAGGAAGGGCTGCATCATCTTCTGGGAAGATCCATTTCTGGTCAAAGCCAGAAGAAAGTGATCATCCTCAGATAGAGATGAGGCATCTTCATGCTATGGATCCGGCACCTATGGGATCAGATACAGGGCCTTCGACAGTTTGAAGAACCATTTTGATTTTATATTCTTTAGATGTTGTCCTATTTGATATTGGTTCTTCAATTACTTTTCTATTTTCCCATATTATGATCATGTTGAATTTTCCAACTGATTTGTTGTCTTTTTCATTGGAGTTGGTGACGTTGTTGGGTAAGAAGAAGGAGAAAGGTCTCAGTTATTCCTCGTGTGCACATTCTGTGTTGGGGGTTGAGATGGATTTGGACCTCCTAGTCTTGTATATAAATATTTTTTATGTAACCCTCATCATAGATTGGTTAGTTCACTCCCAAGCACATATTGATTATTATAGGCGGTGGGTGAGTTTAATGGAACCTGGTGGGAGTCCCCATGTTTTTTAGGGAATGGGATCCTCAGTAAGGTCATGCACGACTTCCAATATCATAGTTGGGGAATCATGTCTTCTAGTTACCATCACTCGTGCTAGATTATTATGCTCATGTTCTTGAGGGTGGATGAACTCATGTAAAGGATGAGTTTCTAGAAGTATTTATGGATTATTTTTTAGGCTTTTCCTTGAAGCAGGATGTGGAGTTATTGATTGATTTAGTGCTAGGAACATAGTTGATATCTTTCCCCTCATATCACATGTCCACCACTGAGTTGATGGAATTAAATATAAAACTTGATGATTTGGAATCCAAAGGATTCATTCACCCGAGCATCTATCCTTGGGCCACTCCTATTCTTTTTATGAAGTGGGTCGATGGATCCCTCTAGTTGTGCATTGACTTCCAGAATATGAATAAGGTGACCATCAAAAATAAATATTTTTTTCCCCAAATAGAAGACTTCTTTGATCAGTTTAAGGGGTTAAAGTGGTTTTCCAAGATAGACATGTGTTCGGGCTACCACCAAGTTAGGGTGAGAGAGGTGAATATCCCGAAGACAGCCTTTCGAAGAAGGTATAACCACATTGAGTACATGGTCATGCCTTTTCTATTAACCAATTCTTCAATGGTATTTATAGAATTCATGAATAGGGTGTTACACCAATATCTCAACTCTTTCATCATGGTTTTCATGGATGACATCCAGGTTTACTATGGATCTCAGGAAGATCATGATCATTATTTGCAGATCTTTTTGTGGACTCTTTGAGATTATCACCTATATGAAAATTGGTCAAAGTTCAATTTCTGGATCAAGGAGGTGAAGTTGTTGGGTCATGTCATCTCAAAACAGGGGGTTTTAGTGTACCCTAAGAAGATCAATGTAGTTATGACATGGGAGAATCTGAAGAATGGGTTTGAGATCAAAAGTTTCCTCAAACTAGCATGTTATTATAGAAACTTTTTTCAGAATTTATCTCAGATTGCTTTGCCCATGACTGTGCTCACCTGAAAAGGGAATAAGTTTGAATAGGGCCCATAATTCCAGGCATCCTTTGAGGATTTGATGAGGTAGTTGACTACTGCCCCCCATGTTGATATTTCCGGAAACTAGAAAGGGATTTTTGTTGTATTGTGATGCTTTAGGTATGGGTCTCAGGTGCATTCTTATGTAGGGTGATTACTTGGTGGCATATGGCTCTCACCCACTCTGACCAAAGGAAAATAATTACCCAACCCATGACCTGGAGTTGGCAGTGGTGATGCATGATTTGACGAATTTTCATCACTATCTATTTGGGGAGATGTTTATGGTTTACTCTATTAATAAGATCTTATCCTACATATTCTCACATAAGGATCATAATCTGAGTCCTTTTCATTGGATCACGTATTTTTAGGACTTTAACTTTGATATCATCTATACCCCAAGAAAGGAAATTGTGGTATTTTATGCCTTAAGTAGGAATTTACCAACGTAGTCTTTAAGGAAGTCTAGCGATGAGTGGAAAATGATGGGGCTTTTTACCAAGATGCATGAAGAGAACATGGAGAACAATGGAGATATTTTTCTATCAAGTCTGTATTTGACTCCCACTCTTTTAGAGTTGATTCAATGGGAGAAGCACAGTGATGAGTTGTGTCAGGTTTATATATAGTTTCTTTATGGTGTGGAAATTTCTTCTAATTGGTCTTCATCTCCCATGGTTATATTCTAATTCAGGGGATGTTCAGTGGCTTAGTTTTCACTGAGGAAGTTGGTGATGTAGGATATCCACAAATATCAGTGGGTTGTTCATCTTTTATCTACCAAAATTTATTATGATGTTCATTGGTAGTTCCGATGGCCAGGTATGAGACAAGACATAACTGACTTCATGTTGAGGTGCTACACATGTCAATGGGTAAAATAAGTTCATCGAAGGCCATCCAATTTAATTTAGTCGTTACCCATTCCTACCTATAAGTAATATGAGGTCACCATGGATTTAAATGTTGTATTACCTCATACACCTTGGGGTAAGAATGCTATTTTGGTAGTGATTGATCATCTGACCAATTCAACCCACTTTATTCTAATTAGAGATATAGTCAAAGTGGATGAATTAAACCGATTTTATATTCAAGAGGTTGTAAGGCTTCATGGTGTGCCATTGGTTGTTTTCTTAGATAGAGACCCATGTTTTACCTCTTAGTTTTGGAAAGGCCTTTATAAGACTTTGGGTCTATAGATTAAGATATTAACATCATACCATCCTTAAACAGATGGCCAGCCGGTGTGGGAAAACTAGATTCTGGAAGACATGCTTTTTGAATGTGTCTTGGACTTTAGAGGTTCATGGGATATCCATTTAATATTGGTTGAGTTTTATTATAATAAAATTTACCAATACTATATTTTAATGTCTCCTTTTGAGGTTCTATATGGTCAGCCTTATCGGGCCCCCCTGTGTTGGGCTGAGGTAGGTGAGACTTCACAGTTGGGACTGAGCCTTGTGCAAGAGACATCAAAGAATGTCAATTTAATCAAGTATAGATTATTGATAGCTTAGATTAACCACAAATATTATTCTAACTAGAGGATTCAAGACCATGAAGTCTCAATAGGTGATTGATTATTCTTGAAGGTGGCCCCTTGTTTGTGTCATCATCATTTGGAAAAGAAGCGAAAACTAACGCCAATGTATGTCAGGCCATTTGAGATCATCAAGCACATTGGAAAATATAGAATATAGGTTAGATTTTTCCTCTCAGTATACATATATTCATGATATATTCTATGTCTCCCAATTGAAGAAGTATAATCTGGATCTGTCTCACATGTTGAATTGGGAAGAGTTGGAGATAGAGCCCGATTTATCAGTGTTTGAATGGCTGGTGTGAATAGAAGATTCCCAAGAGAAGGACCTTCAGGGAAAGTCTATTCCATTGTTCTGAGTGCTTTGGAAACATGGAAATGACATGCACAAGACATGGGGGTGGAAGTCATGCGTTGAGAAACAGTTCCCTATCCTGTTTTCCGATCAAGCTTCTAGTTGACTTTCCGAGGTGAAAATTTTTCATGGTGGGGAGAATTATGACACCCATTTTATTTTTCAGGTATTTCTCTCTTCTATTATTAGCCTCTACTTACCCAATAGTTTCCCCTAGTTTTCACTTGAAATTTTAAAGAAAAGTAGTGTTTTTGGGTGGCCAGAACATGCCACATGGTTTGGTGGCATGGTTTACTAAACTGTGCAGACAAACCATGCACAGGTGTCGAGGTCATAATTTTTTTTTACATTATTCCAATTTTTTCTTCCGAAAGTAAACCTAATATACCCTTTTATTTCCCCATTTTACCCTATAATCCATGGAAGGATCCCAATCTCCCTCAAACTCTCTTGGGAGTCTTTGTTAAAGGGGGTTTTGGTGGGGAAAGTTCAAGATTATTCAAGTAAGTGATTACTCCTTTGTTTTTTATCAATTTCCATAGGATTTCTTCCCTCCTTATTGAAGTTCCTAATGTCAAAAAACTATGGCTTCATAACTATGGTATAATTTTTTATTTCTTAGAAGAATCTTGTGGGTTAGGGTTTGTTTTGATACCCTTGTGGTGCGGCGGTTGTGTGGTTGAAGTTTCGCACAAATATTTGGTGTTTTTGACATCTAAGGTGGGTGATTCCATATATAAACATTCTTTAATGAAATTATTTTTCTTTGTTGGCCTATTTTTCATGTTAATATTATATTATGTTTCATGAAAAAACAATTTTTGGTATCATTGATTAAGTGGTTGATTTTAAAGAATTGTTTTTATTGAACATTAGTGTTTTTCATGTGAATTCCATGTTGTGTCTTTTGGGGTTATTTTATGACTCATGGAATAGGTTTATTAAATGTTTTTAGGGATAAAAAATCTTTTTTGGTGTGGTATTGTGGTGATTTTTTCCTTGAAAGAGGGTTTTTGAATGGATTTTTTGTGTAAAGTTTTGTTTTACATATTGAAATTGTTTTTTGAAAATTTGATATGGTTTATTGAGTTACACAGAGTGTGCACTGACATGTTGGGTACTATTTTGGGTTTGTGTGATTCAGAAATGTTATTTTTATTTGAAAATGGTTCTTTTATGTGAAATTGGTATTTTATAACATGTGGAACATGTTTTAGCGGAAAGAGGGAAACCCGAGTATCTAGGTGGGCAGACTAAGACAAGTATGTTTGTGATCCAATAGTGGTATCGTCCCTGTTTCACTTAGAAAGTTTTATGATGAAAACACTAAATAAATATTAATTATTTTTGGGGACCACTAGTTTATTGGGTTTTCCCCACCTAGTGGCTCGTGCATGAGATGTTTATGGGATATGGTTACTTATACCCCGAGATACAATGCACCTAAGGCCCCATAGCTAGATAGTGCCCACGGATGTCCCTATAACTAGTTATCATTGGATATATCATATTTACTATTGTCATATGGTGGTTTTCTATTGAGAATTATTTTTCATGTGTGTTTTATTTAAAATTGTACATTTTTTCATGTTTCCCTCTTTAAAGTTGTTTTTATTTAAAGTTGCACATTTAGAAATTGTTCTAGAATTTCTTGTTTATAAAAACATGAATGATTTTTGTCTTAAAATGTTATCACAAAAAATATTTTTGGGTGGAATCCTATTTATCATTGGATCACACCTTACTTACAAATTTGGATGTAATTAGACTTGGTAATGTTTGACACAGGTAAGGGCATGGTCTTTGGAGATGGTGGTTCGGGTTATTAGCTTCTCTTTTGGGTGAGCTGTTGTGGAGAAGGCTTGGGGGGAAGTCCCCTTACTAAGTGGTGGTTCTTAATTAAAACTTGCTGCTCCTTTTGAGTAGTGGCCCTCTTGGGGTTTTTAAAAAAAATACATATTTCAATTATGAATTTTATTAAAAGCTTCTTTGTATTAAATTTTCAGATTCGGTTTATTTTTTGTTTTTAGTTGTTTAATGCTTCTAAACTTGGATAAATCATTACTAACTCGTTATTTATGATACTCGGGTACTTGTTCCAACCCATGGGGATAGGAAATACCCTTCGGACCTTTTCACGGACCGGGTTTGGTGGTGGTTTGGATGGCGAACTGATTTGGTTCATGACATATGACTTATGGGAAGGTGTGCTTGAGATCTCATAACCAACCCTTTCTGGCCACCTGAGAGAGTGACAGATCGGGGGATGTTTCAACAATAGATACCTATGTCTTCTAGAAAAGTGTTTCCATCAATAAATATATATAAAACACTTATTAAATTTATTTCAAATTCCTTTATATAAAATTTATAAAATTTTGATAAATAATCATGTATCATAAAATTATTATCATAAAAATTTTATAACATAAGTGTATGTATCAAATAATAAATATATCATAATACTAACTTATTTTCATACGTTAATTGTATGGTATTTTTAAAAAACTTCAAAGATTATATTATTACACATCTAAAACTACATTCATTAAATATAATAATTATATTATTTAGGTTTTAATATTATAAACATTATGAATTTTTATTATTAATAATTATATTTTATAATAAAATTAATACATAAGTAATTATATTAAAATAAGTATCCACGTATAAAAAATAATTCTAAATAGTCATATCGTGAAACTCATCCATTCAAAAAAAACCATTTCTATGATGAATGAAAAACTTACTTAGAATCTTTTAAAAATTTAAGTAAATATTATATTTTTTATTCAAGTGTTTATAATCTCTATGATAAATAAAACTGATGAAGAATTCCATATCAAAGAAATATTTCTATAATTGAAATGAACTCCATCAGATTACACACATGAATAAAATAGTAAAAGATATATATATATATATTTACTTATTTATTTAATTAATATAAATGATCAATAAAAAAACTATTTGAATATGTAAAATATTTTAATAAGTAATTATTAAATATAATTAGGTTATCTGTAAATTAATATTATTCCCTTTTTGATTTGGTACATTAGCTAATAATAATTCATTTCAAACCCCTATATTTTCTAAAAATATTATCTACCTATGTAACTTATTTTCTAGAATGGTTATTCCAAAACATATATTCTTTATTTAGTTATTTTTCCAGTCATCTTCTTAAATAATTCTTTATTTTCAATGAATATCTTTTTTTAATTATTTTTTATAGTTTTCTTTTTAAAATATTCAATATTTGAACATACATAACACATTATGTGAATATATAAAATATCATTTAAATGTATTACATAATTATCTGATGATTTTTTCTTTATTCATTCTTGAATATATTTTTATGTAACTCATTTTCATTTCATGGATTAAAATTTTATAAATTAAAATTTTATATTCTATCAATTTAACTAATTTACTATAATATTTAAATTTATTCCTATATTTTTTTAGGATATTGTATTTTTTTTAATTACATAATCCCACAATGTATTGGGATATACTTATATAATTTTATTCTATTTTTTTGGAAACGGGAACTCATCTAAAACTAAAAAATTCTTATTATGAGACGTAACATATGCTCATGATGACATGGTATTATGAATTTTATACATTTTAATTTCATATCTCTATTATTTTCAACATGTGTATTATATATTCATTTTATTAAGGAATTAGTCATGTTATGTATACATTGGGTTATAGGATGAATAACATAATGATTAAAATAAAATTTCATTTTATTAAATAGGAAATGTGTAATGTATATCTAGTAACCAATGATATATATTATTTATTTATAGGTTATGTGTTATGTTTTAATATATTATGAATTTTTGAACCCATGTGGTGATAATAATCAAGAATTTTTAAATCCACTAATGAATGACTTGTGCTTATTGTTAATAAGTATTAATTAATGAGATAGAAATATTTCAAAGGATCAATAGATCATATAAGTGAGTATATAATGATTTTATAATACTTGATGAGTATTATTAATGTATTCCATATATATATGTTCCATGAAATATTTTGTTTCTAATGATAACTAAATGTTGGTTGTGGCTGTAACTAGTTTTCTTTGAGGAGAGAAATATCTCCTTACATAATTAATCTACATCATGGTTTATTAATTCCATTTATTTTTCTATTGTAACACACTTATATTTTTTGGATATTATTATCTATAAATAAATTATATTTCCTTTATATATTTTATTACATGAAACTTCAAGTTGAAACGAACTGTGTAATACTACTAAAATATTATTATTTAATGTGACAGTTACCAACTAGCCTTTGGAATGGAGGGTATGATTAGGGCTAACTAACTTATGAAAACAAATATTGTTTACATACACATTAAATTATTCATTTTTATCTAATGGTTAGAAATTAAAATAAAATTATTTGAGTGTAAATAGAGTGGTTTTTTCTGAAAACCCGTTTTAAGCACACATACTGTAAAATGATTTTTTTCAAATTTAAAAATTTTATTTGATAAAATGGATATAATTTATTAAATAAATTAATAACAATTAAATTATTAGGATATATATTATGATTTTTCTGAAAATAATAATTTTACACTAAATAGTGAAAATGCATATTTTTATTGAAAACTATTTTTTCGTCTTAAAATTTTAAAAATCCAAATTTTGTATTAAAATTAATTAAAAGTTACCTTAGTTAATTTATATTATGAATAATATAATAATATTATTTTGAATCAATATTATGATTGGTTTTGGTATAAAAATATTTTATACTTCTCAAGACATTTTTCTTAGAAAACTGATTTTCTTCACTTTTTTCTTTTTTGAGTTGAATTAAAATTTTAAATTCACATGAAATGGTTTTTATAACATTGAATAAATATTTTTAATAATAGTAATTTATATAATTAAATAGATACCACTAAATATTTAGTAATTATGAATAGAAACTATTGTAAATATGTGTCACCTCAGTAAGGTAAAAGGGGTAAAATAAGGTCAAAAAATTAAGATAATGATTTAAAATTACTCTATCACTTACCTAAATATATTTAATGAGTTGATTTAGACCATTATAATCCAATTTTAAATATTATTCCCACATAGTTCCATTTTTATTTTATTATGAAATTTATATTATTTAAAAAAAATTAAATAAAAAATGCCACTCTCTTGACGTTAATAT
Organism: Viscum album; assembly: GCA_963277665.1. NCBI lineage: Eukaryota > Viridiplantae > Streptophyta > Magnoliopsida > Santalales > Viscaceae > Viscum > Viscum album. Next base: position 1,228,546,826 of record OY728145.1, on the reverse strand, counting down.
CAATAATAATTTTTCATAAGGATCAAAGGAGGTTATTTTCATTTAAAACTATTTATTTGAAAGGTGAGTTTATTTTTTTATCATGATAACATATTTATATTTTATTTTTTAATTACATTAAATGCTTAAGCAACACCAACATAGTATTTATTCATTAAATCATTAAATTAAATAAATGGTTTTAAGAATATTAAAAGTAATAACATATGGATGAATTTTTATTATACAAAAATTTTGTAGATACATATTTCATTAAAGTGATTTTTTAAAATATTATATCTTGATTCCATTTTTATATTGATTAAATTTATGTCAAATTAAATGGAAAAACTAAAATTAAATTAATGATATTTTATAATAAACAACACATAATTAAATTATTTAAAATTCATAAAAATACAGAATTTTACAAAGTGAATGGATATTGTTTAATATATCGTACATTAAAATTTTAGGAGTCACATTTCATTTTATGGTCACATTCATGAACCATTAAAATCGAAAACATTTTTTAGTCTTGTAATTTTAAAAGGGGTCAATAGGGGTTAAAACAAAGAAATTATGGTTAAAAAATCCCATAATTAATTCTTGATGGACGGGCTATCCCTTGGGGGGATTGGTCTTTCTTTTCTAACACATGTTTGTGGTGTGTGTGTTTAATATTATTGTACCCTCAAGAACTTAATATATATATATATATTAATTTTAGAGTTATAACATCAGTTTATTTAATATTATAATGTTTTATTATTATAATTGAACTAAAATTATCAACCTTATCTCTATCATATAGGAAAATAAAACATCACTTGTGTGTATATATAGACTACCACCTCCCTAAATAAATGTATTTCATTTTTATCACCACTTAACATTGTTGGTTAGAATGATGGAATTAATTAACATAACTAATATATATATATATATATATGAAATTAAAAACATTCTATATTGGGTTATTATAATTTACATTTCTTTCATTCCATCCATTGGAAAATGGAAACATCAATCGTGTGTATGCATGGACTATCATCTCCACTATATGATGTAATTAATTTTTCAATAAAGTTTTATAAGAATATATATATATATATATAATTGAATATAATTATTAAATATAAAACTCATTAAATGATTGAAATTCTAGAGACAATGAAACCATGATCATCATCCAAGTATCAAGACTTATGAACTAAAACATGCATAAAAGATGAAGTAGTTATCACCCTAAACAATGATTTTAATAATGATTTTTTAGTAAAATGGTGATAGGATTTTATAAGTAAATCATGTATAGAATGATATATAATATATGGTTATGGAATAAAAGTATAAGAAAATTATATTTATTATTTATGTGGTTATAACATGTATGAAGCAAGATAATACGTAAGATAGGGGATCTAATTCTAAATACTTTTTAATCAGTATTGTTTATACATGAATTTACATTGCTGAAATTATAATATCTTTATTAAACAAATTAAATTCATTTTTATTTTCCTTTATTTATTTCATAAATGTTTCTCTTTTAGTAACATTTTCATCTCTTTGGAACAAAAAATGGTTCACAATGTATTTTTAGGGAAATCAATTTTTTTGCTCAAATTTTAGTTAGAAAATCAATTTCTTCCATATCCATGTTTTCTAAAAAAATTAATATTTTCATTAATATTCTATAAATATTATTTAATTTAATTTTTACCAATTTTTTACTTTCTATTAATATTTTTAAATTGAATCATATTGTTGTTTTTTGAATAAGGTACTTTTTACTTTTTATAGAAAATTTTAATGATATCTTTGTTTTAACATACACAACCAAAAATTAATTTACAAACATAATGAAAAATAAATATATTGAAGAATAAAATAAAATAATCGATGGTTAATTTCAATAATAATTATTCCCTTAAAATTTTAGGAATATTTTTATAAATAAGTTATTTTAAAATGTAAATTTGTTTTCCGTAATAAAATATTTATGTTATATTTTAAAGAAATTTTCATCTATGATAATAGCCTATTATGTTAATTATTTTTTTTGGTGGATATTAATGAATGACAGAATCTTTAATATATCTTTGGTTGGTTTCTTGATGCGATAATGGTATTTTTTTAAACAATTTTTTCCCATCTGCTAAGCAATGATGAAATGTTGAAACGTTTACGATACTCATTTCCTTTCCATGGTCTATGTTATAATGATATGATGAATGTTGTATGATCTTATAGGAAACTTATGTTTTATATGCACTATGAGAAAAGTGGGATAGGAATTATATAGGCCTCCAATGAATTTGGATATGTTTTATTTGAAATGATATAATTTTGGTTAATAAGTTGATTTCTATGGTACACTATGTGAAAAAAACATGGATACTTGATCCAGTATGGAAAATATGTGGTGATACCAGATCTATTATGATATCAGAAACATTTTTTGATGAAATATCCACTATTATATGATGATATTTGTAGATAAAATTTACATATGAAATGGTATTTATTCCCATGATAGTGTCACACTTATATGAAATGTTTTTATGCATATGATTTAAACTCATGGTTCTTTATCGATAAATGATGATACTCACTCCTATGATTCCTGTATTTTAATGGACAATGAAATATTTAATTATTCATGAATATAATAACTGATAAATTGAGTATTTCCATATTAAATTATTATCATAATATCATAAAATATTTTTTTATTATAGAATATGATCATTAATTAATATCTCTTTTTTTTACCATTACTGAGCATCTAGGATCAGTATTTCTTATGTTTCCTTTCCTTAGGTTTTGATGAATGGTTTTATGTAAGGTAATTGAATAAGGGTATAAATTTATAATAACTTTTTAGCAGATGATTAATATTGTACCTAAATAATATGTTTATGTATCTAGTATCCAAAGACAGTAAACCATTACATTTTTTGTCTGCATTGTATGAATATGTATTGAATATTAATCAAAAATGATATAATATTTATGTATAATTTTCCTGGGTTGGCTCAGTTTTTATCAAATTAGGGTTTATTAAATCATTAGAAATTAATAATATATAACATTGGTCAAAACCCTATAGATGAGGCTATGTGAAGGGAAAATTCAAAATGATTATCTAAGATATATATTTTATAGTTTTCTTAAAAATAAATCCCTATATGGATCCTAAAGTGGATGTGGTTTTGGAATAGATGATTCATAGGGTAATAACCCTAAAAGAGATGTTCAAGTATATATCAATCATCATTCTAGAGAAAAATAAAAGTGCCCTTACTATACTCCAAGTTTAAAACTCCTAGAGGATATTCACTAGTTAATACACAATTTCATTATAACAAATTATGAATGATTTTAATTGATTGTGATGAAGGATAGACTAGGTTAGCCCTAATGTTTCATAGATTGTACAGAATCAATTATGAATACTAAAACCTATAAATTATTTTTCATCATTCTTTGGTTTCACACTATTTCTATTATTTTCCACACTTTGATATTTGTTTTTAGTCAATAGATAAAACTTGAAGAACCATTTTAATTATAAATGTGATAGAAAATGAAATTATATTCCTCTTGATCTAGGAAATGCTTTAATAGTTTTAATGGAAAAAAATTTCTTTTATGATTATGAAACATTATTATTTTTTGAATCTTTCTAGTGTTATAAATGATAAAAGTATGAAATAATGTATTTTTTATACTTTCAAGAGAAAAAAACATAATTTCGTGGGTCTTATGATCCACTAGTGGATGAATGATGGATCAATACCACTGAGAAAATAATTTATGTTTTCCAATTCTTAGAACATGAAAAACAAATTCTAGTCATTTTTCATTTGGAAAGAAAAATAGATCAATGGTGGAATATTATTAAGAAAATGAGGGTAATGGAAGAAAGTAACTCCTTATAATGGTATCCGTTTCAGATAACGTTTTTTAGTTAGTACATCCAGTTTATTCTAATTTAAAATATAGAGATAGATTTTCCTGAACATTAGGAGAAGATTGATGAATCCATTTGTAATTGTGTGAAAACTTTTTAAAGTATTTTATGGTATTATTCTGGTTTAATCATCACCCCTGAAAAGAAAAATTGATTGATTCTATAATGGATTAAAATAATGTCTCTTGATGGTGTTTCTTATAAGATACTTTTTTGGATATAAGTAAATTTCTAGATGTGAACTTAAGGTTGTGATATAAATTAGAGATTCCCAGAATTTATATGGTTTCGATAATAAAATAAAGAGGGATCCTCATGAAAAATATAATAAATCCGAAGGTAGAAATAATTTGCAGTCACCTATAATCCAGAAATGTTGGAAGAGGAATCATGAAAATAAAATGAATGTAACTAGGAGTTTCTAAAAATGTGGAAATACCATTCATAAGCTAGTGAATGACAAATGGAAATGAATTGGAAGTTTCATGAAATTGAATAAAATAAGATGTTAACTAATGTGACACTCACACTCCAATGATTAAAATACAATTTCTATGAGAATTATGCCATAAAATTAATGAATATTATGTTTTATAATGATTATCAGTGTCAATAACCTATTAATTACATACATACATGAAAATAGCATTTGATCATGACTGTTGAAGTGGATTAAAATAATGATGTTGTGAAGGAGAAACTGATCATCCACTCTATAATAGATAATGTCTTATTTTATTCTAGTGTACCAACTATTTTATATATAAGTAATGTTATAAGGCTATCAAGTTACCACCACAATTATTAGATGTTTAGTAACTTGGGAAAACTCTTAATGGTATGATAATCAAATATAATGTTTATACTCACTATATTAATGAAGGTTGTGGTACCATGCTTCCAATAAATCTTGTGAATTTTACTCTAGTTGAATCTACTATTATTTTAGGCATGTATTGTATATATTTATATTGATACCATATAAATTCTCATGTAAGTGAAGTGACAAGTCATATTTTTAATGTTCCTATGATTATTTCTCTTTTCAAGGATGAATACAAACTTCTAATGGATATTACAACTATTTTGAGGGTCTTAATTCCTATCCACAAAGGGTATTTATCCTAAATGGTTTTGGAGAAAGTCAACATTTATTATATTTTTATTCTATAAGATTTTATTTATATATTTATGGAATCATTTCCTAGTATACCTCAAAATCATGAACTTGAGTTTTTAATAAAACTTAAATGTTGTGATACACCAATTTCAAAGACTCCCTATAGAATATACCCAATTGAGTTACAATAACTGAAAAAGAAACTCTAAGAGAATATTGATAAGGAATTCATACACCATAGCCTATCATGATGGGGTTCACTGATAATTTTTCATAAAAATAAATATAGTGTATTGGATATATGCATTTATTATTGAAAATATATTGAGATAATTATCGAAAAAATTTATCATCTACCTTGTATCAATAATTTCATTGATCAATTACAAGGATCTCAAAAAATTTACATGGTTTACCTTAATTTTGGATATCAAAAATTTAATGTTAAGAACATAGACATACTACAGATAGAATTCCATTTTAGGCATGGTTATTATGAATTTGTAGTAATTAAATTTTGTCTTAACAATGATATTTTTATCATCATGGATTTAATAAATAGAATCTTTACCAATTATCTTGATTAGATTTTAGTTTCCTTTATCCTGATTTTATTTTATATTCCATAAGTATATAAGATCATGAGGATCACATGAAAATTGTATTTTAGAACCTATGTATAGACATGTTGTATCAAATACTTACCATGTGTGAATTTTATCATTATAAATTTTCATTCATGGTTCGTATAATATCATTTGAGTGTATTTTTGTCGATCTCTAGAAGGCTGAATTCATTGAGAAATGGACCAGAAAAAACATAGTTTCTGAGATCCTTATATTTCTTCGTTTTCCTAGATATTACTTATACTTTATGAGATATTTCTCCAAACTATCTAGTCTACTCACCTAGTTGAATCGGAACGGAGTTATGTTCTTATGAACTTATTAATGTGAAGGTAATTTCATGGATTTTAAAAGATGTTTGGTTATTATATATATACTCACATTTACTTGTATTAGATAAGGGATTATAATCTTTAGTGATTCGTCAATAAAGGTAATAGAAAGTGTCCTCATGAAGAATAATATGGTGATAGAATATGCCTTAATCTAGTTGAAAATATATGATAAAAATTACATCATACATTATTTAGGGTTATCGGTTATAATTTTTGAGTTGACAAAATGGAGGAATTATATTTAGGGTGAATGGTGTGACATATATATCATAAATGTATCAACTATATATTCTCATTTAAAGAGTTGAATATTCTCAAAGAATATGGTTGGAATTACTTAAAGATTGTGATTTCCCAATACATTACCACTCTAAGAAGATGAATGAGGTGGATAATGCTTGGGGATGAAAGGACCATTCTTATTTTAACAAGAATAGAATTTAAAGATATACAATAATTAGGTATTTTTTATAAAATGGATCTTTAAATCCTAAGGAAATGGTACAAATACTATCTTTCCCAAATGAACATTCAACTATCTATCCTTGTGTGGATTAAATAGGTTCAAAATTAGAATGTAGAACTAAAAAAATGGTGAGAAATGTTTTTAATTTCAACCATTATTGTGATGGAAGGATAAGCTTCAGGAATGGACTATGTTCCCTATCAATAGTATATTTTAATTTGGATTTAATGGATGAAACTCATAGTTTTCCATTATCTATTCATCCTTAATGAACAATGACATATAGTTAAATGAAAGTGTATTCTAGATGGGATAACTAGAAAAGGGTTATTATAGATTATGTATCTTGATGTTTGGTCTATCAACATGTTAAGTCTAACAAACCAAAGTCTAAGAGTTTATTAAAACCATTACCCATACTATAATAGAAATAAGATATCATTACCCTTGATTTCATTAATGAATTCCCAAATACATTAGAAGGGAAGAATGTAATTTTTATTATGTTATATCTCCTTATAGAATCATCAAATTTCATTACTATCAGATTATATTTCTCCCTTGATCATATTCTGAGGTTATACAATAAGTTAGTGGTTAATTTCAGGGAGTACATATATTAACTGTATCTGATTAGGATTCAAGGTTTACCTCATTGTTCTAGATAAGTCTTTAGCAGTCTCTATATACACAGTTGAGGTTTAACACTATATATCATCCTTAGATAGATGGATAGTTTATGAGGACAATTCAAACCCTAGATGATATTTTTAGAACATGTTCTTTTATTTTGATGGTGGTATTTTTTTTGATGGGGTGGGTTGACAGATTCTAAATATATAAAAATGGTGTTTAGGTCTTTGATTTGTGATAAATCTGGCCTTGCTCGACTGTTTCAACCATGTGGATGTTTTTTTAGCCCCTTGAAGAAGGTGGAAGGTGGATCTTGTTCAAAGACGAATTAGGCTCCCTTACAATCTAAGTTGGGAGAGGATTAATGGGTGGATGTGTTGTAGGTAAACGGTTTTTATAGATACTTCCTTGGATCCCAAAGTGGTGAATCTTTTCCTCATAATCTGATTTTGAGGAATGATGTGCTTACAGTTGTTCAAGAGTCCCCTAGAATCTTTAAAGAATGAATAGAATCTTGAAAATTTTCAATTATTAACCGGTTCAGTTCACATATGAATGTGTTGTGGAATCTTAAAGACCCAATGAAATTCCTCCATTAGATCTAGGTTTTCAATTAATGGAATATGGTGTTTCTTGGTATGAATTTTTTCAAATTTACTTTTTTTTAAATGATTTTAAATTGAGGGCCTAGATTCCTAGATTTCTTTAACCGCAAATGTGGGATTTTGAGGTTTTATAATTGGGATACCTTGTTTTATCCTTTTTAGGCCAAGAATAATTTTTCTCAATCATGGATCCATGTCGAAGTATTGATCTAGGAATTTGGAATCCAAGCATCCTCTCAGATATTTCATTGGCAGTAGGTACCCCCACTAAGTTTGATAAGGGTACAAGATTGGTTTGATATGGCCACCTAGATCTCATATTGGCTGAGTTTGATATAAATTTGCCTCTTATTGAGATTTTTTTCTTGATTTATAGTGTATTTAAGTTTTAACTAAAGATTTAGTTTGAACATGTTCGAAATTTTGTCTAAATTGCTCAACTATTGGGAATGTTAACGATAATTCTAATATAGGATTGTGATTCTCTAACTATAAATGATATGGACATCATGTTGAAAAATATAAATTCAAATTACCAGGTGATTCTTCTCCATCGATGCCTGTGTATAGGAAAGAGGGTACCCATGATGGTGCAAAGGATGTCCCACCATCACCCATTAAGGGGAATATATTGCACATCACTTTCCATAGTCCATGGAATGAAGTACTTGTTTCCTTTGCTATTGTTGTGGCTGGTAGGAAAATTACTAACAATCATCTTGATATTCACAATAGTGGGGGGGTGTTGCCTGATCCTACAGGTGATTGCACACTCTTCACTCAAAATATTATTGTAATTGATTTTTTACCTCATGGGCAGTTTTTTAAATGGGATGGTGATTATAATGATAGTGATACTAAACTGGATCATGTGGTTTTACTAGAGGAGAAATTCTTATCTAAGAGAAAAATGGATAGTGGTTCCCTCCAACTTAATGGGACTTCTGCTGGAAAACATATCCATGTCACTAAGAAATGTGAGCATTCTTCCTTATAGAACTATGTACAAAAAAATTATGAAGCTGGTGTTATGCAATCTACCTATGGGAAGTTCATTTCTATGGAGCATGGGGCATCTTTAGATTCTCTTGATACTCTCCCCCAAATATTCTTGGAGGTTACCAATGATGAAAATACTATTGTACCATATGGTAGCATGGTGGCAGTGCAATATGCCTCTAGAAATCCAATATTGGAAACATCTTAGGACATTGTTTTGGAATCATCACCCGCCCCTACTATTGATCCCATAGGAGATATGGAAGCCTCATTGGAGGATATATGCATATGGCCAAAACTAATTCTATGCAGCACAATTCCATTACTATGTTGGAGTCTATTAACTCACTATATTTTGATGAGTTTAAAGGGATATTAGAGATAGAAATGTAATAAAATCTTAATATCCCCTATGACTAATGATTCCTATTTGATTACGAATGATGGAATAAATGACCTGCAAGGGCATCTCTCTAATGAGGACATTCTGGATAGAAGGATTCTTTTTGAAGGTGATAAAGAGTATGATGATATTTATGTGACTCTAGTGGAAAATCAAATTGTTGTCCAAAACATTGATGTAGTTTACAAATTGGTGTACTCTGAGGTTCAAGGTGGTATGTGGTATAATCTGAAGCAATGGAGGAGGGGAAGGCACCCAAGAGTCAGAGGAGGATATCATGGATATGGTGGTATAAAAAGGTATGACACATATTATTTGGTATTTTGTTTTTGTGGTGCTTCCACTTTTACCCCAAACCTTTCCTTGGTTTCCCGTTTCTTTCTTTTTATAATAAATTTCAAGGGCTATGGAGTTTCTTTAAGATCTATATTTTCTCCGGCATATTCTAATGGTGTTTTACATGAACACATTTCTATTGTGCAATTTTAATAAAAAATGGCATTCACTCAAGAATTCAGATGGCTCATTACGAAGTACTCTTTGGAAGGAAGTCTATAACTAAAATTTGTAGGGATAAATTTATAGAAAAAATATATTATTACCTGAGATATCTACAGATATGGTAGATAAATTTTGATCCATTAATCATTACTAATGATTATCTCAGACTTGATTGAAAATTTAAGTTGGAAATCATCAGTGAGATTTGTAGTTCGAAGTTATCGAAAAGGAACTCCTGTGTATATACTCTAGAAAATTGTTTTGATATTTGAGGATATAATAAATCTAATCACATATATTTCATTCCACTTAAGATTTTTTATTTCATTGGGATGGAACCTTATCATTTTAAACATCAGCATAATCTCTCTCATGTTCATGACGTGTTCTATATTGAGTAAGTACATTATGAATACATTAAAAGTACTAAAATCAGGGGATATACCACTGAAACAATATATAGCTTATGAGGAACAATTTATGGATATTCTATTTCATATAGAGAGAGATCCATTAAATAGGATCACTCAACTTGTCAATGTTTTGTAGTGAATACATAAGGTAAAGGATGCTACATGGGAACCGGAGTATATGATAGTGAAGAAGTATATTCTGTTATTTATATTTGAGTTGTATTTTTTGGTGTTTAAATTCATATAATGGGTGATATTTTAACTCCATGATATTTTATGATATTGTTATCAATAAATAAATTTTATTTCTTTGATAGCTTTCTTTACATGCAACACTGAGATTAAATATACAGTGTCATACTATTGAGATATTATTATTTAATGTGTTATGTATCTCATATTAATTAGATTGGTGGTCATTAAAAGGGATAAAAATATTATGAAAAAATATATTTCATACATATGTAGATAAAATTTCATGGGTTCGTAAGTTAGAAATAAAAATAAAAGCATTTGAAGGTAAATAGTGTTTTTTCTTAAAAAATGTTTTTATGCACACTAATTTTAAAATGAATTATTTCTACATTAAAAAAATAGATAAAAAAGGATACCAATTTTAAAATTATAATATCAAAATTATATTATAGTGTCTATTCAGTATTTTTCTAAAAAGATTGATTTTATTGTGAATAGTACAAAATACATTTTTTCTTTGAAAACAATTTTTCATTCCAATACTTTAAAAAGGTTAGATTTGTTTTAAAATGGTTTAAAACTAAAATTAGTTTACTTTTCTTATGAACAATCCAATGAAGTCCATTTGAATAAATATTATTCTTTATTTTGGTATAAAGACTATTTATACTAATGAAGACATTTTTTATGGAATACAGATTTTCATCAAAATTTAGTGATTTAATTTTTAATTAAATTATGAAACTTATATGAATTGAATTTGATATAATTAATTTTATATCTAGAATCATAATAAGTGATATAATTTAATAGGTATATAATATTTCTTTGACATTATGCATTGTGACCATAATAAATATTATTCACTACGTTATAAGTAAAACAGGGAAAATAGAGTTATAACATTGGGATAAGGATTTAAAATTTCACTAAAACTTGACATTATCCTATTCATTGAGTAGATTTGGACCATTATCATCAATTTTTGAAATATATAGCCACATTTTTACATTCCACATTGATTATGAAATTTATATTTTTTCAGAAAATGATTAAGAAAAAATGACACCCTGTCGAATTTAATATATAAATATTTTTCCATAAGGATAAAAAGAGATTAAGTTTGGTTATAAATTTATATTTTAATTATAGTTTTTCTAAAAAAATAACTAGTTAATTATTTTTTAAATTTATTTAAAATTTCCTTTTTATTTGTTTCACTCACTTTTGAGGAGAGTGAGAAACCTCACTGTGAAAACCACAAAGACATCATACACTGAAAAATATAAATGAACCATTAAAATCAAGTTTTATCCTATTAGAGGCATTATACCTAAATAATTTATATTGAAGGATATTTACCTTTGTATATTTTTCTTCCATGATCTTATCTTTAAATTCTTTCATAAAGTTGACACAATATTTAATCAATTAATTGAAAAATTAAATAAATTATTTTGAAAAAAAATTAATGTAAGGAAATTTGGTGAATTATTGTTTTCCATAATTATTTTTTGAAAAAATTAAACAATATGGTGGTGTTTTAAAAGTTTATATTCACATTAAATTATTATATTTATGATATTATTGTAAAATGAAATGAATAGTTCAAACATTATAGTATTGATATCTTATAATAAACAATATTTCAGTTAATTATTTAAAATTAATTGAAATTATAAAATTGTAAAATTGAAATGAAAATGGTTTCAAATACAAACCATGGTACATTTATGTTTCACTTATATTTGTATGGTAACATTCTTCACCCATAAGTTTAAAAAATGATATTGTTGTAATTTTTTAAATGGTTAATAGGGGTTGAAAGGAGGAGATATAGAGAAAAGTTTACATAAACATGACCAAATATTATTGTATGAGAGTATTGTGAGTCATAATCCTCCTAGATTATAAATATATCAATTTTATTCCACTTTTTAATAAATATAAATATATATTAATTTAATTATTTCAATAATTCCAATATTTTTCCTCCCCTCACTTATAAATGGGCACATTTTCTCCACTCTTCATTATACATTTTCAGCCTTCTATCTCTTAAAAATTGGAATAATACCTTCCCTAATTTCATAAAATTTCCTAGATATTCTTGTATTTCTATAATACCATCCTATCAAGGATTTATGTGTAATTCAATAAAAAATTCACAATGAAATGGTGTTACTCTTAACCAAGTAAATTCAATTTTATATCTTTTTTTACCCCCTATAAATTTATGGTATCCATTATAAAATAATAAAATCCAGTATTTTTAATATTATTAATTTTTATTATGTTAATATAAAACTCATTATTCAACTCCCTTCCATCATATGGGAAAAGAAAACATCATAATTGAGTATAAATAAACTACCACCTCTATGAGGCGATGCATTTTATATTTTATAAGAACTTCAAATTGATTGTTATAATGATTTCTATAATAAATATATATTATATCTATTATATTATTATGGTTATGGAAATTGGTATTATTATTTACCTCTATTTTTTCATCAATGGAATGATTGAGACTTCACTCATGTATACATAGAGAATGTCGTTTCCACGATGTGATGTGATTCATTTCTTATCACTAATCTAGATGGATAGTTATAATATTGAATATAATGATTAAATGTTAAAAAAATGATATGAATAAAAGTTTAGAGATTTTATAACCTGGAACAATGTACAAGGATAGAGTCGACCAAACCAAAACATGCATGAAATACCAAGAAATTATCACATGAAACAACAATTTTGATAAAGAATTATTAATAAACAGATCATAAGATGTTGCAAGTAAGTTATATATTGTATTATATATATATATATGATTACTATTATGGAATATGTGTATTATAAATATATATTTTTCATAAATGAGGCTTCAATGAATAAGAAGCAATATAAGACTTGAGGTTAGGGATTTTTGTCTCAATTTATTTTTAAATGGGATTATTTAAAATTAAATTTTATTTAAGAAAATTATATAATCCATATATTATAAATTCCTTTAATTTTTCATTCCCTATTATTATTTGTGATATATTTTTTATTTCATAGCCATTTTCATCTATTTGGAACAAAGGTTTTCATAAAATATTTTTCTGAAAATCGATCCCATTTATCCTCTGTTGGTCAAAACAATTTGCTCTTCCATATATGAATTTTATAAAAAAAATTAAACAAAGTTTATATTTATTATAAAATTATTATTTGATGTTTTTCTAACCATTCTTTAATTTTTATGGAATTGTTTCAATGGGATTATTCTACCATTTTCTGAAAGATGTACTTTTGTCTTTTTACAAACAAAAATAATGGAATCTTTGTCTTCACATTCATGAAATGAATGAGATTTCCCACCATCATGATAGCTAAGTGTTTTGAATCTTAAATTACAATAAATAATTGTTCTACTTATATAGATAAAAATCATTATTATTTTATAAATATTTTTATATTGAATAATTTATTTTGAAATTAAAATGAAATTTCCCTCATGTAATATCACTATGATCTTTAAAAAGTCTTTTTTATCTATGATAACATTAATTAGTGCCATTTATCAATTATGGGTGATGTGATATAATGATAAAATATTTATTCATTTTATTAATGGTTTTTTATTATTATGATATGATTTTCATGTAACCCATTTATTTTCCATGTGTCGTGCAATGATAAAATGATGAAAAGTTTATGAAACTCATTTCTTTTCCATGTATTATGGTATGATGATAAGATTGACACTTTATGATCCTATGGCTCACATATATACTGTTTTCATTTTATAGTGGGTGGGCATGGAATTATATATCCCTCCAATTCATTGGGTAAATATTTATATCTCTTGAGATAATTAAAGAAATTGAGTTGATGAGATCAATACACTATAGAAATAAGGTAGGGATTCTTGATCCACTACGGAAAGGAGGTTGTGGTTAATGATAATTTATAATAAGGATATAGGTATTTAAACCTGATCCACTATGAATTATTGGTCTCAATAAATAACCATAACATATGAAAGGTTTTTATTTTGGTGATAGTGCCACACATTTATGAAATGTTCTTTGATAATGATTTGAAATTGTGGTTCATGATTAATTACTAATAATTTCTCACTCTAATGATTCTTCTATTTAAAATTATTAATCATAATTCCATGATTCATTATTATGATGCATGATAAATTTGGTATGAACATTTTATATTATAATCATAATATCATAACCATAATATTATCTTATGCATTCATATTATCATCTATTTGTATCTCCCTTTTTTACCCTTATGAAGTATCTGAGCTCACCCTTTCTTATAAATCCTTTCATATGGTTATGGAAATGTGGATTAAGTAGGGTTTGTATTGAACGGTATAAATAATGAAGAAATTTTTGAGTAATGATGAATAATGTACCAAAATATTATGATATTCTAGATAGTATTCAATAACAATGAACCTTTACAGTTCTTGTATGGGTCATAATGTTATGTATTTAATATTCATATTAAATGATGTAATATATATGTATTAAATTATTGTGTCTTCTCATATATGAATTTAAAGTGCATGTTTCAAAAAACATTGTGTATTATAAAGGATAAAGAACCCAATCATATCATAGTGGTGGTTGTGGATATAATTATTGTGTTATAATATCCATACAAAAATCATTGTATAATGTGACTACATCCATGGTTTTGTTAAGGTTATTCTATATATAAGAAAAATGGTTTCTTATATAGAAACCAGCTCTATAATTTGTGTAATATTTTTTAATGATATATGGATGCCCTCTTATATAAGAAAACACATTGCAGAAAACTTTCAACAATGATATATTTAAAAACTTATTTGATATTTCATAACATATAAATTGTAGAAATTCATGGTTTTGGTAATAATCCATAAAATAATTTTCAATGTAAATACATTTTATATTAAACTACATAATATTTATGTTACTCATGCCATGGATTTCAGAAGATATTAGAAATTCAGAATTTTCATATCTCTTCAAATATTGAAACTCATAGAGATTATATATGATATTTTTATCAACTTATATGGTTCTTTATATTATTACTATGTAAATATTGGAAATATTATTTTATATGATATATTCAATTTATC
Organism: Viscum album; assembly: GCA_963277665.1. Taxonomy (NCBI): domain Eukaryota; kingdom Viridiplantae; phylum Streptophyta; class Magnoliopsida; order Santalales; family Viscaceae; genus Viscum; species Viscum album. The sequence goes on along the minus strand of OY728145.1, from coordinate 1,228,531,425 downwards.
TTGGAGATATTGTAATAGATAAAAAGGAGAACATAGAATTTAGAACCTGATATAAAAAATATTGAATATTTTTTTGATTGGGAATAATCTATAGTTAAAGAGAATATGAATAGATTTTATATTATCAATATAATAGGTATAGTAATTCGGATTGGAAGAGACATAAAAAAAATTTATACTATAGATTTTATCAACATTAACTAATTAAATAATTTTTCATGTCTGTAAATTTCATTACACCTTTATTGATGTATCTTTTAGAGAGATTAGAATAGGTTGTAGTCTATGTATTTTGTTGTGAGGTGATACTAAAAAATATTTCATACAAGTTTTCATTTGGGGATTTTAATATGTACACGCATCACTATAAAATGATGTTACGTCATATACCAATTTGGAGAACTATGGAAATTGTCGACGTCATAGTCTTTCACAATCATTATTCAATTATTATAATTTTATTGAATTATATAATATATTTATAGTTATATATAAAATTTTAATAAGGAATATATAGAAAGAATATGTCAGCCGAATTAACCAGGGATGTTGGGTTATTAGTTGTTGAAAAATTTGGTATCAAAGCTTATATGTTTCATATGGAAAATTTTTCTCAGTGTTTTTTGGACTTTTAGAATCTTTTTCAAAATGATAATACTTAAAACATTTGATAAGAAAAAATATAAAATATATATGATCAAAATAGTATATCCTATTTGATCTCTAATATTATATTTTTTCTCATAATTTATTTATGGAATTCATATTAATATCCCATGGAGTTTTCTTTCAAATATTTAACAAAAGTAGATAATGAAGATCTAAAGAACAAAAATCATTATATAGAGAATAGAAAAAGAGAACACCGATATATATATATATATATATATATATATATATATATGTGATGAGTTTAACTTTATCAAATTCTATATTGCAAAATTATATAATAACTAAAAAGGGTAAAAAGGTAATAGAGTAATCCTATTGTTTTACAAAATATATTAATTTTTTTATTGTATCCCAAGGAATGAATTAATGGTTTCAAAAAATGAATAATTGATGTAGTCATAACCATAAGAGGAAATGATAAATTTATTAATTTTATTTCCATTTAATAAAGGATCATGATGAGACTCAAAACTTTTTTTACAATTCATAGGTCCCAATTCCTAAATTAAAACCCTTTCTCAACTCTAAATTAATGATTTTAAATGAACATGGTTTCTTAAAATATGTTGAAAAACTATTGGATATTAATAGTCACTAATCTAAATTGATGTATTTTTTAGAAATAATAAACCTTATATTTATTAATAATGATGTTGATGAGGATATGAGTGAGAAATTTATCTATTATATTTAATGTAAATTCAAATGAGGGAATAGTCTATTTAAAGGAAATCTAACCTAATATTACTTTAAGGGAAGAGTATTTTACTACATAGAAACAAGATTACCATGATTTAAATATATTTATGATGATGAGATTGATTTTTTAGAAAATAAATAAAGTAATTTTCCACCAAAATATAATTTAAAATGATATTTTGAAATTATTATTTTAAAATTGTTTAAAGTTTTATTTATTTGAGTAATTAGGATAAAAATATACTAATTATCTTGAACATGTGTAAACTAGATTCTAATTTTATTCAATAGATGAAATTATATAAAATAATTTAATGGTAAAACTATAATCAATGATAATGATAAATATGGAGTAGCTGATGTAAAATTATAACTTGGAGGAGCAATTCTTGATATTAATATTAAAAGTTACTACAATAATAATATTTAGTTTTTTATAAAGGAATACCCTAAAAATATTTATCCTAATACAGATGAAATTAATTTAATAGATAATTTTATAGATATATAAAGTTATATTTCATTGAAATATAAATATTTTTATAGGTTTTTGGACATAATCAATGAACAATTAATAATGATTTATGGAAATAAATATTTTTTTTAAGAATTAGGTAAAATGTTTGAATGAATTAAAAAAAATTAGAAATTAAAATTTCATAATGACACTTAACATTCTAGGAGTATTTTTTAAGTGATAATCCCTCATTATATTAATATAAAATTGGACAAATATGATCCATTAGTTGATCTTCATTAAGATAAGACCAATATATTTTTTTTCATTACACAAATAGGTTTTAAAGCCCTCATAAAAAAATTTCTATTCTGTGTTGTGGTGTTTAGATAACCCTCTCATTAGATCTAAGCTATGGATTTATTCTTTATAAAATTCATTCATGAGTATTTAAGGAGTTTTCATGATTATTTATTTACAAAATATGCATGGTTATATAAAATAATCAAAGGATTTTGGTTAATATTAAATAGAAAAAATGTTTAATCAGGAATATGAAACAATGGAGTGAATGGTGTTGATCATTTGTAAACTATTTGACAATGAGATAATTTTTTTAAAAAAAATACGTGCATCAAACTCTAGTTGAATGAGGGTTTAAAATGGTGAATCCACTATAGAAATGTAAGATATATGTTTTTAAATTATAGTAATCATAAAAAATTGGTGCACATTTAGTTTCAAATCTTGATTTACCTCACACAACAACCAAATAAAACATGTCATAGAAGTCCTATCCATTCTAAAATGATGATTCTGTTATAATTTTAGTGATTCACCTGTTATGGATCTTAAGGGAAACCATTACACATTATAGAGGGCCACACTATAATGGGTATATGTATTTTATAGACCTAGTCAGATATTTAAAAATATATATTTTCCATATCAATCATATTTTTGTGCCATGCCACTAAATCCATCACAATATGGAGAAGGTTGAATTGTTCAAAAATACTAAGATTATTCCCCATGAAAATTCTGATGAAAATGTAGTCAAATAAAACCCCATATATGCTATAGAGTAGTATAGGTATATTTACTTAGGAACTTAAGTGAATAAATTAGTGCACACATACACTAAATTCCTGAAACACATAAGGTTGGGAAGTGGAGACTGATTGAATTATTAAATTTTTTTTCTATAATATACTCAGAGTTTATTTCAATCATTAATCTTTAAACCTTTACATATTTATAATATGATAAAAATTTAAATAAAGGGATCATATTAATTTTTCCCCAAGTATTTTCCCCTTCAAAAAATAGTGACCAAACCTTTTAAAATACCTTATGTCATCTGGGGTCTTTCTTGACCTATCTTTCAACATGAGATTTCTTTTTTGAGATCAAATCATAGAAACTAGTTAAGGGATAAAATATTTATGTTTTTGTGTCCACTGATTTACCTTTCCACCCACCTCCACCCTCAATGGTTGTATCCACCATCATTGTCCTTAGGCTTCGAATCAATGAATTAGTGATCCAATTACAAGAATTTTAAAATGGATCCAAGTTTTCAAATTATTTCAAATATAATTTTATTAATTTGATTTCTAAAGGATTTGGTTACCATAAAGAATAATGGATTTTCTATTTCTATGAAAAGGATACCATCTATGGATGGAGGGAATTATCATATTAAACATTTCTCTTAGATTATTTAATTTTTCAAATATACAATAATGGTTTAATTATTCTCAAAGATAATACAACCAATAAGTTTCATGATAATAATAATAATGAAGTCTATGAGAGAGAGAAAAAATCATTAATACTATCTATCTCAACCATGGAGTTGATAAGATTTATGGTCTTGAATACATCAAATGAAATTTATAAGAAAACCCATCATATACTTGAGTATGAAAATGTATAACAAGACATAGTGATAAACATATTGGGATCAATTTAAGGAAATAATATTTAAAGAAGATGAATAGGTTCATGATTTCATTATTTAGATTTTTTTTTCGTAATTCAAATATATAGAGATTTTTTTTATTACACTATGGTAATGAATTTAATTATAATTCATTGAATTAATTTAATTTTATGATTTATATCCCTATGAAAAAATACATGACTAGGTATGAAATTAAAAACTCATCAATTCCTTCATATCCTATGCGATTATAAGGGTAAAATCTTTTAATATAAAAGAAAAATATAAGATTTAAAACATATCCAATGATACAAAAGGATCAAAACATGCCAAATAATACAAAACTCAAGATTAGAAAACTAATGTCAAGGATGATTATATGAGCTTTAGTGAATTTATTTCACTATTATTAAAAGATATGGATACGAAAATGTTAACTAAAATGGTAAAATACATTATTATTTGTTTAAATTGGGAAAATATTTTACACATTTTAAATTAAATTTGTGAAAGAAACTTATATGATGGGAGGGTTATTCATATTAAAGGTCATTAAGAAAAAAAAGTTTCAAGTGGTCATAATGGAAGAAAGACCATTTAGTATTATATAAATAAAAGCATATCAGTAAAAAAATAAAATTATATGAAAACATAATAACCTATATTTTTATGAATAAATTAAAAGATAAAAGGAGTACTTAGAAGGATATTGAAAAATGGCTTCCTTGAAAAATGAATTATACTAAATGATGATTTAACCATAAAAAGAAGGAATTTTTGAAGAGGGATGTACTGATGATGATACAGAAAATAACAATTCTAACTAAATATTGATAATTTACAATAAATTAAGGAAATAAAAACAATGATATATAAATAATGCATTATATGAATGAGAATGACTCGTTAAAATAATTTCATATTCAATCAACGCATAAGAAAATTTTTATGGTGGAAATAATTTTTAAATTAATTATAGTATATCATGATGAAATAATTAACTTTACAGATTATTATATTGATTTTACGACATTTAATAAATTTAAAAATAATGAGGAGTTGAATATTCTTTTGGTAAAATGGTTAAATTTAGAAATTCCTTTAGAAAATTCCTTATTGTGGAGTCCAAATATTCTACAATGGATGTTGGTTAATTTCCAATGATAGTATATTAAATTAATGATACCATAATAAAATTTATATATTATCTAATATTACCCCCAGAAAATTATGTTGTACACCAATGATTATAAACTATCTAGTTTTGGCAGTGTAAAAGAGAATGTTTTGATGAATACACCGAAGATGATAAACACAACCATTTCTACATCAAATGATAGTTTTGAAACTTCCATGAGTTTTGAGGTGTGGAATAAGAAAATCATTTATTCTAAACTAAAAGAAAATTATAAGTTGAAGGATAGATTTTTCAAGTATGATATTGCTGAGAGAAAATGAGTGGATATTTAATTGGAAGGAAAATAATTTTGAAGTTTTTCAAAATATATTTACTAACCTAGGAGATATCGCATTTATAGAAGGTTCTGTATTTATAGATTTCACATGAAAAAATATTATATATATTTTTATAATTTATCAATCCCTCAATCAAATATATTCCATGATTTGGGGGGGACATCTTGATGTTTTTAGTGTCCATTTAATACAATATCTGAATGTGTAGTTTTATTTTCATTTAAACTGTGAACCACGTGAGGGATCTTATTAGAAATGTGATAAAATAATACACACCACTATAAAGTATGCCACTATAAAAATAATATGGCTCGTCGAAATGGATAAATCCCAATCAATCAATAGGAGTAGCAATCAACAATAAATGATGTTGGTTAAAGATTATTACAAAGATAGAAAAAGATAAATCATTGTATATATGAAAGATGTATTCATTAAAAAAAATTGAAACCAGAATATTTCCAAATAAATCCAATCGTATAATAAATATTTTATTACCATATATAATGATGGATCATAAAATATTAAATGTGTTTTACTAACCATGATTAATATTAATAAATACAGAAATATACTCTCAGTTGATTGGTCGATGAATAATCTCTTAAGTGTATTATAGAATTTTGACAATTTGATTGTGGTAATATTTTAAAATAATAGTTTCTTCCTTATAAGGATTACATAAGGAACAATAATCATGAAGGTATAGTGAATAATCAATAATCAGTATCATATTTATAATAATCAATAGTTTTGTGGAATAAATATAATGGAGGAAAACTGAAATTGTCTTAAGGGACTTAACCATTTGGGTTAAAATAATATAGAAAATATTTTCAACCATGAATCAATGATAAATTTAAAAATTATTACTTTTTAATGACTAAAAATATGTGACATATCCCATAGGTAAAATAATGAAGAAGAGTCATAAGATTATAGATATCAAAACATTACAACCTCTTGAGTTAGTACAATTAGATATGTGTAGTCTAATATGTTTGAATTTAACCAATGGATATAGGTAATTACAAAAATAAAATTGATTATTTCACTGATATGACATAATTCTATTTTATGATGAGTAAACCACATATTCTTAAGATGATTATGCACTTTAATAGGTGTGATGAAAATAAAATTGGTTGTGATATTTGGAAATCTTGGTTTGATAAGGGATCTACATATAGGAATTGAGGATTTGAGGAATATCATGAGATGTTTGATTATATTGGTGAATATATTCACCTATAATTTCCAAAATATAATAGAGGTTATAATTTAAATAAATGATTATTGGTTGACATGTAGAGAAATATTTTATTTAATCCTAGTTATTAAAGAATATTTTTATGGAAATCCATGATAATGTATTATTTTTTCAATTATTGGTTACTCTAACAAGATTTGGTCAATAGGGATTTTGATTCTTGTTTTAGAATAAATCTGAAAATTGAGATTATATAGGCATTAGGTAGTGTACATTAAATAAATATTAAAGGTAAACTTGTGTACCAGTTATGTGAGAGAGAAGATGAATTTATTGTTCTTTGATACACAGAAACCAAAATATATTACTATTATTATAATGATATTATATAAAATATTATTTATATAATTGAAGTTATTTTCATATAAATCCTTCCAAACATAATTTTAAACTAATAATGACATTGAATAATCACTTTGAGATGACATAGGATTCCATGAGACTAGTTTAGTTATGTAAGAATATTTTCTAAACTCTCTATGTGGATCTTAAATATTAAATAATAGGGAAATATTAAGGAATGGTGTAACTAATTCATAAAATCATAGGAATAATTTTCAAAACGAAAAAATTATTCAAGATTGAAAAAATGATGTTCAAACCTAGTGGTGTTTGAGGAATTCCAATGACACCATCTTTATTTTAAAAATTAAACAAATGGGTTTTAAAGAATCCTTAAAATATAAGAATTGGATTATATAAATGGATGAATAGGAAATTAAAAAATTTCATATATCCTAAATATAATAATGTGATTGGAAATTTTTCTTTTCTTGAATAATGTCTCTAATAATGGTGTTATTATACAGAACAAATCCCATCATTTTTTTAAAGAGAAATAATAAAATTGATGTTATTGATTTTGATGTGAAATTATCTATATCTAAGGGTGTTATAATACCTTAATACATGAAAAAATTATTTAGGTTTAATTAAAAATATGATGACATGAGGGTGTATTTTTCATACCAAATAGTGATTGGTTATGATAATTAATGTGTGGTAAATCTATAATGAAATTGGTACAAAATTCATATTCAATAATTACTAAAGAAAATTATAATTATTAAAAAATATAGTAGGACACTATCATATTTCATTGTAATAAATTTTAATTGTTCTTCAGGTAATAGATATTTGGATATAGCTAATACAACAAAGACTTTCCAGTACTTGAGAATATTTTTTGAATTGAATTCTCTCCCATAATCTCTATATGTTTTCTGATCCATTTCTTCTTGTTAATTTATTTTTATTTGATAAAAAATGGGGATAATATATATATATATATGAGATATTATTTATATATAGGTAGGTAATTTATTTCATTTTATAGGAGTATATTAAGGAGGAGAATAAAAGAGATAATTTTCTTGTAGGGGGACACATGAGAAGTCAATAGTTATTTTTTAGAGATGAAATCATGTGACAATTTTCATATTGAAAAGAATATTAAATTGGGTGATTGATGAGTCATTTTGATGAAAATTAAGAAAGGGTTTATGATGTTTTTTATCTCAATTAAAACAAGGAAAATATTTTATTAGTATTTACATTGAGGATTTGGTGAAATTTTGAAACACAATTCTATCCTATGGTTTTATGTCGACACAACATTATTATAGAAACAAAATAAATAATTTTACATGACTATACATTATATACCATTGTGAATTACACCATGAAAACCATAGTTTAATTGTATTTGGATTTTAGTTATGTAAACATATTATTTTATTACATTTTGAACATTTCTAAATAATTCTTCCACACATGATCCCCTTATAGACATATCATATGTTGTACTCATATTATTATCTTGGAATATAAAAACATAATAAAGGGAGATATCATATAACCAATAAGTTATAAAAAATGTGAGATATCAATCAATGATTATAAGTGATAATAAAATAAATATTTGAATGTGATATCATAATCGAGGTGTATAAATACAACATAATGAAATAATACTTAAGGAAACAAGAATCATAAACATGAATATATTATATTGAATGTAAAAACATGTAAATGTAGAATAAGAATATGGAAACATGATACAATAATCTAGATCCCTAAAACATATCATACAAACGGTTCATGAAGATAATAATAGTCAATAATTTATTATATCAAGTATCATGTTAAAACAATCATAATATAATAGATTGGTTTCAAATCCCATTTCATAGTTCAAGTCTCTCAATAGGGTATTTGATCAGTATTTTTTGGGATGTATTTATCTCTTTACATCCCAACTATACCCAAGATAATATATGATTCCATAATCTATTTCATGTGTGTTTATCCCATCATGGTGCAGACATATTATACTATAATCCCAAAATAAAATTGTTGATATGGTTTTGTAATGACCTTTCCACCAAAACATTCTCCCTCAAGTGGGATATTCAATCTCTTTATAGAATAATATATTATATTCTTCTAAAGTGGGATTATTTTAGGATTTCAAATTTCAAGGTATTATAAATTCCTAATTCTAGAGGAATGGTCTTGGGAAGTTCTTGGTAGGACCCTTTGGGTGTCTAGATGAAGAATAATATCCTTCTCATCACTCATCCCCTCACACCCCAAAAGAATCATTAGTTTAAATAGTCTCTTAGTTGGCTGACAAATTCCAAGGGGATAATATGATCCTATAGACATTGATCAATTTCAATTTTGGGTTTTATTGATTCCTCCCCCCATTAGACAAGTGTTTAATTCTAACATGTGTTTCTCCCCCTCCTAAAACGTTTCTTTCCCCAAATATCTCTCTAGTTCCTTTGAATGTGATAGTGGATTTTATTTCCCATATGTAGGCTCTTTAAATTAGTCCCTCGGTCTTTCCTAAGGATAAAGATTCAACTATTATGTCATTGGATCCTAATGAATCTTATCAACATGTTCTAATTTATTTAGAGTCCTTCCTGGTTATAGTTTCTTTTATAGTAGTCCTTTCCCACCCTGCCTTGATAGAGGATCCTTCTTTAGGTATTGATATAGTATCTTTCTCATTGCCAAATAATCACAGTTCATTTGAGGATTCATTTTATATATATGGAAAATTTGATCACTACCCAGAACTTTTTCTCACCCTATATGACCTCCTTCTAGGTGTTCAGTAATTACTACTCCCTATCCTGTTGACCTAGAATATTTTCATTCTATGAATTAGTATATAGAATTAGAGTAGTAAATAATGGTTTATAAAGATCCCTCACCCCTTATATATTCACAATGACCATGTCAGTAGATATCTTCTCATCGTGATGTAGGACCTTTAGACCCTCTTCTAGATCTCGAGTGATTTCCCAGTTGGCTCATTATATAGACCAGTATAATTCAGCATGAAAGGCTTTTATAACCTACTCTTAATAACACCCTTTATAATATTTATTGGAATAGGAATATTCTCCTTTAGTATGCGTGGATTTTTAGATAATGAAATAATATTGAATAACATTTCACAAATTTTTAACCTTCAACCCATTCATAAGGTGGACTCCATTAATTAGTTTGTGAATATAATGTATTCTCTAACTATATGCATGGATAAAAATCTAAAAACCATGTTTTTATTTTTTTTAAATAATCACTTATAAGTGAAAAATATTATAGAATCTCTCCAATAAATAAATGGGGATGTTGGTCTCCAATATAGTTTATTTCTTTATCCCCATTATCTATGAAGAGTTTGGATTAAAAGAAGGGGAGATGTTATAGACAGATTTGTGAATATTTCATCCATGCTCTCAAAGTTGGTTAATTTTTGGAGATTTTAACTATATTAAATACCATTATAAAAATTAGGGAAAATATACTGCATGAAAGAGATTATATATTTTAAATCCTTCGAATTGATGAATAACCCCAAAACATGAGTTTTTTGGGTGACCAGATCACCTAGTATAAAAGTAAACAATGTCTGAGAAAGTTTTAGTATTGGTTGGATAATTTATTATCCAACATAAAAGGGATATCAGCCTTTTCATATTCTTTGGTTTCATTAAATTCTCATACATTTTATGATAACTCTCCTATATTGATTATGTTCGATAATTATATGAGGGCCTAATGGAATATCAACATTTCAAATCAATGGTTCTATGATAGTTCCATTACTATCCTTATGTGAATTACATTTGAATAGAATGTCTATTGGTGTTCATGGGTGGATCTCCAGAACAATCATAGGAACTAATGAATGGATATTCATGTTTAGATAGGCATACAATAAAACAATTGACAACTTGGATGATCTAAAAAAGTTGATCTATATTTTGGATACTGGGCTTCAGGTGTAATGGGGTGATGATCTATCTTTGTCTCTTGTTTTTAAAAAAAAAGATACCTGAATATATTTTAGAGGAGGAGGAGTTGAAGGTAGTATAAAAATATAGATCCCTCTATTTAAGGGTAGGATACATGAATAATCCACATTTTTATGTATATATCCAAGAGCATGAATACATGGTGAATCTTAAACTATATATGTAGGATGGATCTATCTTTACTGATATTAAAAACATTGGCCTGATTTTTATTTATAATATATTATACTTTTTCACTAATACTCAGCTTGACTCTAGAACAGTTTCAAACTCAAAAGACAATGATCCCTCCTTTTAGAACTTCATTATGCACTATCTTAACGATTCTCAAAACCTCATCATCAAATCCATTTCTATAGAAGAAGATATTTTGTAAGTAGTTGATGAGCATAATATGAAATGTGATTATGCGACCTATCATTTAACTAGATCAATCTATGTCAATTTATGGGGAGTAATTAGAAATGAGGTGGTGTGCACATCGTAAGATTGTTTTAAAGGATGCCACCTTTATTGATTCTGATTATGAATCTATGTTATCCTGATGTGAAAAAATGGCATTGAAGGTGTTTTTATTTATTTTTAATTAAATCATGTTAGGTTGCATTTTAATATGAGAAAGGGGTATATAAAAATATAGATGAAATGGTGATTTTTGGATAAACCCAAAAATGTCAGATCAAATGATGCTTTATTGGGATAAACCACAAAATCACCCCATCAAATGGTGCTTTGGAGTTTTCTATTTCCCCCATTTCCATGGCCCCAACATTTCAATTTATATATATATATATATTAAAAATTATTAATAAATATATAATATTTATTTATTTATTTATTTATTTATTAAATTATAAATATAAATATATATATATATATATTCATATATAAATATTAAATATATTTTAAATGTGTATATAAATATATTTTAATAATTATATAGTTATAAATATAAATAAATTTATGTAATTATAAATATTTATTTATAGTGATAGATTTATAATTATATTTATTATATATATATATATATAAATAAATAAATCCATATTTATAAATATGTATTATAAATATATATATATTTATTTATAATTATATAAATAAATATATATATAATTATTAATATATAAATAATTATAAATATAAATATATGCATATATTTATTATATGTTCAAAAATATTTTAAATTTATTTATAAATATATATATATTTATAATTATATAAATATAGATTTGTAAATATAAATTTATAAATTTAAATTTAAAATTATATAAATATAGATTTATAAATATAGATTTATAAGTTTAGATATATATATTTATAATTTTATTTATTTAAATAATTTTTTATATAATTATAAACATATTTTAAATGATTATATAAATATAGATTTATAAATATATTTTTTTAATAGTGTATATATATAAAAATATATTTATTTATAATTCTAAATATATATATTTATTTAAATATATTTTAAATGTATATATAAATATAGATTCATAAATATAGATTAATAATTATGTCTATTTTTATAATTATATTTATTTATAATTTTAAATCTAGATTTATATAAATAATTTTATATATAATTATAAATATATTTAAAATGTATGTACAAATATATGACATTTATAATTATATAAATTATAAATAAATATAATTATAAATTATAAATATTTAAATATATATAATTATAAATATATACATATATTAAAAATATTTTAATAAATATTTTAAATTTATTTATAAATAAATATATATTTATAACTATAAAATATATATATTTATAAATATAGATTTATAATCAAATAATTATAATTATATTTATAAATAGTTTTATAAATAGTTTTATATTTTTAAATATATATTTATATTTTTTCCCTACATAGGCTTGGGTAGGAATACATGAGCATGGGATGAGATGCACGATCGGGACCCCGAGTGGTAATACACACCAAGTATCTTGAAGGGAAAGTCATGTATAGAGACATGGCTTCCCTAGTCGTGTTCAGGGAGAACACGACCAAGTAGTGGAGTGGTGTCATATGTCATGTGGATCCCATTTATATCATGTATTCCTATGTGATTCTTATCCCTCCTATATCTCTGTTCTTTGGACAAGGATTTTGGCTTGTGATTAACCTATTCTAGTGTTTTTTGGCATAGAATACGATGACAGAATTCATTCTATAATATGAGTTAATATGTGAGGTTTTATGAGCATAACTATTATTCGGGAGATGTTTGGTGATGGTAGCGGGCAAGTGTGTTCATCAGTGTGTTATCATGGTTAGTACTCCCATGTGACACCAGGTCATGGGTTAACCATTCTATCATATAGATATTAGGGTCATTCCACCCCTATCACACCAGGGTACAGGTTCCCTATTTTCATTTAAGATGATATATCGTGGTCAGTACTCCCTTATCGCATCAGGGCATAGGTTCCCTATATTATTTATGCATGTGATACCAAGTCCAGTACTCCCTTATAACACCAAGGCACGATTCTCCCATATTCTTCACATATATAGGTTCTTTACTCCCCTTAATAATATAGGGCATGGGTTCTAAGCATATGGAGAGGCACTCCCTCTCTATCGAGCTCTCACGGCATACAGGTCCACCACTGGAGTTGTGGCTTCCTTAGATGTAGATCGTAGTTGTGGGATAAGGAACCCTCCACTCATATTCTAGTGAGGATATGTAGGACACAAGGATCAGGTTTTGTGTCTACCTCATCTATAGTTCACAGTTGTGAGGAACATTCCCCTCCACTCTATTTCTTATGTGGTTATTCTTGATTCTAGGCCTTGGAGATGGACCATAGAGCTGCGAGAAGACTCATCCCTCTTACCTGGGTTGTGGATATGGAGATCCCAATTATCTCTATATTTTGAATTCTTATTGAGAATATTTATATTTTTATGGTTATTGTCTCTGTTAATGATTGGCATGCCATCATTGTGTTTAACTAACTACTTTTATTTTATTCCTTCTATTTATCCCTTCAGTTTTTGGGGTGTCCTGCTGGGTATGTCTATACTCACCCCTTCATGGGATTTTTCTACACATGTCACGTCTTATTCATAGGATTTTTCAATTGATGGTGACCTTTGTGGAGCTTAAGAATAATTGAGTGGATTGAATATTTTTAGTGTTTGGGGCTCAGATATCAAGAGTTGGGATTTGTATCATTTTACTTTTATTATAGCTATTGATAGAATGAAACATATTTCAGTTTGGTCATGTATTTTTACACTTTTTGTGCTTTAGTTTATATATTGTTGGATTCTGATGTTTTCCCTAGGGTTTTTTACATGAAAATTTTATCTCTAGATGTCATATCCTATTAATTTATATTCCTCAACACTATTATGTATACATGGTTGGGTGTGTGCATACAAGAACATTATTAAATGGACTCCCATTTTAGTTATTCCTTCTTGATGCTTGTTGTAAGCCCCTATCCTATTGTAGGATAGATTGGGGTTGTGGTAGCTCGACCTTCATTCAACCATGTAGGTCTCAGTGGGTTGGGTCATTACAGGGACATATCCAAGCATGGTTCATCCTTAGGATGGTGTTTGGAGTCTCCCTTTATGAGGATTTTTGGGACTTAGGGAAGCAATGTCAAAGTTTCTTGAGTTCATAATTAAGGATAAAAAACCCAATGATCTTTTGTCAGTCGATATATCCATAAAACAGAACACCGTCTACCATTTTGTTTAATCTGTATACCTAGAAATTAGTTACAAGGAAGTTGGTACATGTATTATATAGGATTGAGTCCTTTGACTATTCTTATTGAGTTAGATCCCTATATATTCTCATCAAATAATAGTATGTACTATAAATTTCATGATAACTCTATGCTGATATCAAACTATGATATATATACAGGGTCATGATAATGACCAGTTGAGTGATGATTCCTCGGTTCATGAATTTAATGACAGAAAAAATAATATCAATGTTGTAGTTGAGGATCGTATTCTCAAGGTAGTTATGTTATTTGGTTATTGAGAAGTGCATCGACCTGTTGAGCTTTGAGGAGAATCACTTTCAATGGGTTAGATTGATCATTCATTCCAAATGTACCATTCATGAATCCTAGAAGTTCAAAATGATTGTTTGACTAGATTGATCTTGATTCCAGAGTTTGAGGATAAGAGGACACCTAGATTTTGGGGTGGGATAGACCCTTAGGTAGTAGAGACTTAGATGGAGTCTGCAGTTCAAGTTTTCCATTTTATGGGGATAAAACTAGTGTTGATGGCCAATTTTGTGGCTGACCTTTTCAGTGGTGGAGCATGGAGCTTTTTTGGTTTGTCTACTAATGCATATGATGAGTAGACACTCTCTTTGGTTGTGTTTGAGTTCTTGTTTCATGATTATTTTTTTACTTCTACCAGAACTCTAGTTCAGGCACAAGAGCTTCTTGGTTGCTCTGGATAGAGATAGCTACATAATAAGGGATAATAGGGATTTTATTGTTGGCAGTGGTAATCAAGAAGATATGGTGTCTGTATATTTCAATAGGCGATAGTCAAATGAGACTTGGCGTAGGATAAAACCACAAATCTAGTTTTAGAAATGCAAGTCTTTAGTGTAGTGAGAGCATAGTGGATTTGGTTTTTAGGAAGGTACATAAACTAGAAATCCTTATAAAAGATTCAAACAACACAATCATGGAGCATCCATTATCTATGTCATGAAAGTTCATCATGTGTGGGATTTCTCGACCCATCATATTGGGTTTGAGGGTAGACTATGGGGGATTCTAACCCAAGGACATCAAAAATAGTACAAGGTATTATCTATGTCCCATTTATCTTATCTAATTCATTCATTTTCCTTCTTCACTTTTTCCCAGATATTTTTCTTTTCCATTCTTTTGTGTTTATTATGTGGCTTTGATCATGAAAGGAAGAGGGTTTCTTCCCCATCATGATGTGTCCTTGTGATGTGATCTCAAACGTGTGGGTGAAACAGTGTCATCCAAAGAAGATAGTGTGGATGTGCGGAGGATGAGTTTTTTTAACTTGTTTGTTTTGAAGATATTTTGATGTATTTTGTGTCAAAGTGGGCCATGGTTAAGGAGGATAGGTGGGAAATGGGAAATATGTCTTGATTTGTGGGGGCATGTAATCCCGATACATTGGATGTGATCAAGGTGTGATTACTTTCTTCTATACTCTGGATGTAATTTTCATGACATGTTTGCCAGACACTTTTAAATGGATGTCACCCCTATTTGAGTCCTAGTGATTCTAGTAGAGCTTTCTCTTTTCTAATATTACTTTTAGAGTATCCTATAGAGAGGATTCGTGATCACACACTTCTACAGTGTGACCAGGCTCTGAGAATAGATGGATCCTCACATAGAATCTTCTATAGTGGATGAGAGACCTTTTGATGTATTCCATGATATAGAATAGTTGCCTACTATTCATGACCAGTTGACTATAACCAGTAAAGGTTTATTGTACCTACGGTAGAGGTACCTAATCTTCCTTATTTGGTGAGAAGTAATTGTAGGTTGGACATCATGAGATCAATTGTAGGATAATACATCTAATTTTACTAGTTTTATAGTAGATCTTGGAGCCGTGAATTCCATGAGCTTTCATATCCTATTATGTTTGAGGGGTATAAGAACATCCTTCTTGAGGATATACCAGGTTTACCACCCCATCATGAGTATTTTTTCTAGATTGGCATGCACCAGGGATGACATGATATAAGTGATAGAATATCGAATGACCCAGGTTAATTATGATATAAACATGTGTGGTAGGAGGAGGTTGTAGAGTATGGACTTTTTAGAACCATTCTATACAAAAATAAAAATAAAAATATGATATGTTTATAATAAAATGACATTTTAGTGAAAAGAAAAAGTGATGTACTCGTAACCGAGAAAAAAAATTGAATTATTTTGATACTTTAGGAAAATAATCCATAATTCATTTGGGATGTGTAGGAATTATCCACCCCTCAATGTGACACATGGTGTGAATTTTAGGACTCCCAATTCGTTTTTTCAATAAATAAGTGGCATTATAGTTTGAAACATGATCACATCACCAAAACTGAGAAAAAAAGCTAAGATTATTTTCCCATCATTTAATATGATATTACATAATAAATTTACCAATCATTTTTATCTTAAACTTATTTAGTTAATTTTCACAGAGATAATTCTTGAAGATGAACAAGAAATTTTGTGAAGTGAAAGAATCATTCAAAACAAAATCCAGTATATTGTGTTCTTTTTATGACTCAAATTTTAGTTTAAAATTAACACTTCTACTTTTATTTATTTTTATATATTATTATTAACATAATTTTTATAAAGGTGAATTGTTTTTCTTGATTAGGGGTGGTTTGTTTTACGGTAACATTAATTGGGGATAGGGGAAAAAATAAAAAGGAATATTAATGTTTTTGAATGTATGTAATAATTTTTATATACTAATGTAATTTTATAATCCAAGGTTTTAAATGTCTATAATATAATGTTTTTTCTTGTATTTGTATTATAAATTTTATTTAATTTAACTTATGTTTTTTTACTTAGTTTTTCTAATTTTTGGTGTTGCAATGTTCTGTTATAGAACACTGTGTTATGCCCTTAATCATTTCAATTAAATATGCTAATAAATGCAGCATTTATCAGTTCTTCCACAACCCCTATTAAGTGCTCATTTATCAGCGCTTTTGTAAGAATTGATAAACACTCCCTTTATCAATGCAACTAAAATCACTGATAAAGGACCCATTTATCAGTGATAAATAAATTTGATGATAAATGGGGTCCTTTATTAGTGATTCTAAAAGTGATGATAAAATCCTAGAGATTTTAATCGTGCTTTGGTAGTTAGTGTTTTTTTAGAACTCAGAAAGGTCAACTTTAGCACAGTTAAAGGACTATTTTGTAGCATTTCATGTTGAATGGCCCATAAGTTTTCATGAGACTTATTATACAGATCATAAAACCTTCTTGAATCCATTCATAATAATTTTCTATGATTTTACCCTCAGGTTCTTGGTGTTAGATTTGGAGTATGGGAGAAACTGGATGATGGTGCTAGACATGCTACATGATTCCTAGTTATATAGCAGCTCTTAGAGAGTTAATTCTATATTTTAAGGTTCAATTACTATGATATGTATTCTTAGAAATGGGAGTGATTGTGAACCCTATATATTTTGAGGCGGTATAAGATTGTGGGACACCTATGGCTTGGTTGTGGCAGCATAAGGTCATAGTGAGGTTTTTTATTCTCTATTTGTAAGTGAGGTGACAGAGTATTTTACCTCTTTGTAGTAGAACCTTGTGGGTGATGATTGTGAGGTGTACCTCTAGTAAATGTTTGTTGCCCATCCGGTTCATTAATGAATTAGGGAGGAATAACTTGGGGATAATGATTGAGAGATCTTCTATGAGAATATATCGACTGTATACATTCCTGATAGATTTAGGGAATTTGGGGAGGACAACATCCTTGTTCAAGTATGTTTGGTGGAACTAGTAATGCTATGGTAAAAGGTGATGAGGAGGTTTTTTCCCTTAGTAGTAAACCCAAGAGATTGGTGTTTGTACCAAGATGCTTTGTATTTTGGTTTGGTGGGAAAGAATTTCTTCGATTGTTGATGATTTTAACTCCAAACATATCACCTACCTATTGGTTGAGACTGAGGTGTTTGGTGGGCATTGAAATCAGACAGTTCATTTGTATTTCTCATTATGTTGATTTCACGATTGGAGATAAGTTGCAATGATTATTGGGTGATTATAGACTGTCTTCCTGGGTTGACCCTCTTCCAACCCATCCAAGAGTAGAGTTTATTGGAATATTTTTTTATCCCTGTGGATGTAAGAGGTAGTCCAAATACATTAAATCCCCATGGGAATCATTTATACTATAATGAAAATGTCATGGTATGATTATATAGAGGATGTAGGAGGCATTTGGGTCTCAACTTCACTGGATCAAAATGTTTCTACGCCAAACATATGGCTAGGGAGAGAAAACCATTTAGGTTCTAGATAACATGCTTAGAGATTTCATGTTATCATTGGGCCATATATTGGAGGATCACCTACCATTTTTTTGAGTGTGTATCACAACATTTATCACTCAACCATCGAAAAATCACCATTTGAGTCCATATATGGGGGACCCTCCAGGTCACCACTATACTGGTCAGAGAAATTGGGATTCAATGTTTATAGGCCTATGGTTAGTGCTCATGCTGGTTGTTAAAGGGGTGTAGTTCATCCATTGGAAGATGAGGAATTATGATAAAATATCAATAGTCATCTGTGGAGTGATGATTGTGACGTTCTTAGTTTGATGATGACATTATTTTTTGATATATATAACCATGTTGAGGACGGCATGGATTTGGCTAGGATTTTTGCTAATCTCTAAATATCATATTCCCTTTTGTAGTTACTACACCGGGTTATTGAGGAGGTGTACCGCTTGACCCTATGTTTATAATTAAATCAAGTAGTTGGTGTTTCCACTTATTACTACAGAAGCGATGTGCATGTGACTTGTTGCATAGTGTCGACCTGGATGAGCAAGGTGTGGGGTGTCGAGCTACCTTCTAATGTACTTGGTGGTGGATTTGAAATAGAATGGGATGATCCATAAAAGGAATATTTTTCTTATGGGTGTGTATTTATAGACACCATAATAGCATACAGGAGCGCTCCTAGGAGTGCGAGAGACAGATGTGAGCTTTGCTTCCCTGAATTTCTGTTTAACATGTGCTTCTTAGGAAAAAAATCGTTATGTGGGGAATAATTTAGTTACTCTATTTTTCCTTTTTAAGACTTTAGAATATTCCTAGGAATATTTTTAGGGCCCAACTAAGAGACTGCATGAGATTTTAAGGACTACTGATTCTGGTATAGATATTATTAATATATTAAATATATGAATATCATGCATATGTAGTTTAATTGAAAAAGTGAAATAACTTCCCAATGTATTCTTGTATTATAAATCTGAGACTTCAGTTGAGTCTAGAACATGGGGTTTAACCTATGAGTAACCTAATGTTGTTAGACACTAGACGTTTAGATGTGGAAGCTATTGGCGGGTATGTTCAATGGATTAATTAATTAATTTATATAATTAATCCATTTAATACCCTTAACCTAATTTTTTATTTAAATATCATGTTATGAAAATTATCTAGGGTTATTTGCATAACCCTAAGAGATTTAGAGTGAAACCTATGACATTATTCATTGGGGAATCGATATCGGATAATGAATGGAGACTCGATTGAGGATTAACAACATGTAGAAAATGAAGTGGGGCTCATCATTCATAGGAAAATGTGTTCTGCACCAACGAATGACCCCAATCGAGGTATGGCCTGTTATTTTATGCATTATCACCCATGATTTATCTATAGAAACAAGGATTTGATATCCTCTTCTTAATTAGTGAAATATTGTTCTTCACAGAGGACCTTTTTACGAATTAAATTCATTAAATATATTTAAATTATGTTATTCCATTCTAATCGCATGATCTCTCACAATGTGTTCATCGGATAAAAAGGCTTCATCCAACAATGTACACCTTTATTTCTTGTTATTTTCTGCCACTTTTTCTTCATGTTCTTCACCATTGGCTCATGTGGCCCCTAGTAGACTTTCAAGGATGGATTTGACTGCGATAGAGCCCTATAATATGTGTTGGTGATGCGAAAAATGAATAGTCTATAACCTTGAGGACTGATTGAGACATGATTGTGTTTTGTAGGTGATATTCGTGGGTTTTGAAACCCCAAAAAATGACAAGGGGGTCTTAAAAAACCTCAATGCGAGTGATGGATCTATAATTTCTAGCCATCATAGGCTGGATATCAATTTTTTTGATGACCCCCGCCCATTTAGGGTGGTCAAATAGTGTTTTTAATGATCCGGATGGGAGGATGAGTTGTGTTAGGTGTTCTTCAATTTCTATGAATATCCTGAATACATGATGTGTATCTTAGGAGAACAAATAATTATATATAAATAAAAAAATTCTACATGTTTTAGGACTAAATGACTATACAGGGATAATTTTATAAAGATTGAACACATAATGATATAAAAAGATCAATTTAACTCTACATAGATTAAACTATAAAATCCCAATGTCTTATTATTATATTATTAAATAAAAAATATGATTAAAATTTATATATTGGGGAAACCCCAAAACCGTAATACATAAAAACACTAAACTATTATTTCATAATAACAATATTATTAGTTTAAGAATTATATTTATTTCTAAAATAAAAAAAAATATATTATAAATTGAATTAAGTAAATACCAAAACTTTGAGTTATAAAGTACTTGGATCAAATTAACATATAAAAATAAATCATTTTAGAATAATTTCACACAAAAAAATATTATAATTGTCATTCTAATTGATTATAAAAAATATGGAACACTAAAAAAATAACTAAAATAGGGTTGTTTAAATTATGAGATGTCTATAGTGGCATAAGAGGAAATGTCACCATTTTATAACCATTTAAAATAATAAATGTATTTATTTCTATAATTCCATCATTTGAAGTAATTTTCCCATTAAGATTATCTTTTGGAGTAGTTTTATAATAAAAATTTTATATCTTTTATATAGTAGGAAAATCCTAGTTAAAATTTCAAAAAACTACAAATCCAAAAAAATTATTAATTCTTATAACATGGTACTCATATAAAAATATTATCTATAATGTATAATATATAAATAATATTAATAAATTAAATAATTTAACAAATTAATATTTTTATTTTGAGAAAACATATAGAAGTTTTGAAATTGTAATATGAAAATTAATTGATTTATGATGTATGGAATTTCTAGTGAATAGTGAAATATGTTACTTGATATTAAATTTAACTAAGAATATTTTGTTTAATTATTGTTAGGAATGAAAATATTTTTTTTAATTTATAGATGTTATATGAATTATATAGTTTCACATTAAGTAATTATTGATAAAAACATTATGATTTAATAACAAAAATGATAGTTATATATTGTCTTTAGTTATAAAAAGTGGTTTATTAATTTCCATATTTACAAATAACCACAACCATCACATGTTACAACTGATTCTCCCAAACAAAGAAACTAAATTAATTTTCTAAAAACATCAAAAATTCCATTTAAACACCTGTTGGGGATTTTTTATCTAAAAAAACACAACCATAGATACCAATGTCTACTGAAAAAGTGTTTTTGTCTATGAAGATCTATCTAAATATTATACAAATCATTTTAAATTATTCTATATAAAATTAGTAAAAATTTCATAAATAATCTAGTATCATAGAATTAATATCCTAAAAATTATTTTACATAAGTGTATGTATCAAATAATAAATCTAGAAAATTTCTCATTTCTTTTTATACTTTCATTGTATTGTATGTTTAATAAGATACATAGATGATATTATTACTCATATAAAACTACAGTCATAGAATTTAATAATTATATTATTTAGGTTTTAATATTAAATAAATTATTAATTTATATTAATTTTATTTTTATTTTATATTATAATTAATATAATATTAATTATATTAAAAAAATATCAATGGATAAGAACACATTTAAATTGATAATATCATGCAACACCTCTATAAAAACAAAAAATATTTCTATGGTGAATAAAAAACATAATTTGAATCTTTTTGAAATTTAAGTGAATATTATGTTGTTTATTGAATTGTTTATAATCTCTAGGATAAATCACCCTGACAAAGACTTCCATATTGAAGGACCATATGTATAATTGAAATGAACTCCATCCCATTATACACATGAATATAATAGTAAAATATATGTATATATTTATATTTACCTAATATAAATGATGAACAAATAAACTATTTTAGTATGTATGATCTTTTAATAAGTAATTATTAAAGAAAATATGTTTATTTTATAAATTAATAGTATTCTTTGTGTGATTGGGTACATAAGTAATGAAAAATTCATTTCAAACTTTTATTTTTTTCTTAAAATATTTTCTTCCTATGTAACTTATTTTCTAGAATGGTTATTCCATAACATATATTGTCTCTTTGGTTATTTGTTTTGGTAATCTTCTTAAATAAAATTTTTTTTCAGTTTATAAATTTTTGAAATAAAATTTATTATTTTATTCTTAAAATATTAAAATATTTGATCATACATAACGCATTATGTGATTATATAAAATATCATTTAAATTGATTACCCAATTATCCCACAATTTTTTATTTATTCATGCTTAATGATATTTGTATGTAACACATTTTCTCATCATGGATTGACATTTTATAAATTTATATATGATATATGATCAATTTAATTAATTTACCCCCAATATTGAACATCTATTCTTATATATTTTTATGTGATTGGATGTTTCAGACAACATTATCCCTTAATGAAATAGGATATAATTATATTATGTGATTTAATTTATGGAAAATGGGAACTCATCCTAAACTAGAAAATGATAGTTGTGAGTCATATCATGTGCTCATGATGACATGGTTTTATTAATTTTATACATTAGGAATTCATACATCTATTATGTTCAACATGTGTCTCTTATATTCATATTATTAAGTAATAAGACATGTGATTTATACATTGGGTTATAGGATGAATAATGTAATGATTAAAATAAAATTTTATTTGGTTAAATAAGAAAATTGTTATATATATCTAGTAAACAATGATATCGATTATTGAATTTTAGGGTCTAAAATATTATTTCTTCTATTATAAAACTTTTAACCCTTCTTGAGATAATAATCAATAATTTTTAAATTCATTGATCAATGATTTGTTCCTATTATAAAACAGTATTAATTAATGTGATATAAATTTTTCAATGCATCAATGGATCCAATTGGTGATTCCATAATTATTGTATAATACTTTATGAATATGGTTAATTTATTCCATATTCATATGTTCCATGACAAATTTTGTTTCTAATGATTAATAAATGGTTGTTGTGGAAATTACTAGTTCTATAGAGGATAAAAATAACTCCTTACATAATTAGTCTACATCATGGTTTATGAATTCCAGTTATTTTATTATTATAACACACTTATATTCTATAATATGTTTATATATAAATAAACTATATTTCATCTATACATTCCTTTACATGAAACACTAAGTTGAAATAAACTACATTAAACTATTGAAATATTATTATTTAATGTGATAATTATTAACTAGCCTTTATATTAGAGGGTATGATTATGGATAACTAAATTATGAAAAAGTATATTTTTACATACACATAAAATTATTTACTTTTTATTTAATGGTTAGAAATGAAAATAAAAGTGTTTTAAGGTAAACAGAGAAGCTTTTACTAAAAGCTCATTTTTAGGCAAACATATTGTAAAATGAATATTATTCCACCTTTAAAAATTTTATTTGATAAAATTTATACCATGTTGAAATCATATTATCAAAATTAACATAGAGGGATATTTTATGATTTTTTTTTAGAAAATATCTTTGCACTAAATAGTGAAAAATACTATTTTTTATTAAAAACAATTTTTTCATTTTAAGAATTAAAAAATATTCATTTTTTTAAAACAAATTCAATGTTACATTAGGTAATTTTTATTATCAATTATATTATTATGGTAATTTAAATAAATATTATTATTTATTTTGGTAAAAGGGTTTTATACTTCTAAAGACATTTTTTATAGAAAACGACTATTCTTTATATTTGTCTAGTTTAATTTGAATTAAATTATTCTGTTTAAATGAAATAATTTTGATAACATGAATTATATATTTAAAATAATTTTAATTTATATATTTAAACTCAGACAAATAAATATTTTTTAATTATTAATAGATACCATAATATTTATTTGTCACCTTGGGAAGGGTACAATAAGTAAAATAAGGTTAAAAATTTGGGATAAGGATTTAAAAGGACTCTAACACTCCCCTTTATCTATTTTTTAGTATATTTATATAATTCTCATTTAATTTTCAATATTCAGGCCACATGGTTCAATTTTTATTTTATTAGGTCGTTTATATTATTTTAAGAAAAATTTAAATACCAAATGTCACTATCTTGGTGTTAATATCTATAATAATTTGGAATAAAAATTAAAATAAGTTATTATCATTTATAAATATTTATTTTAAAGATGAATTTATCTTTTATCATGAAAACTTAATTTAATATTTTTGTTATTATTAAATTACATTAAATGGTTAGGCAACACCAATACATTTATTATTAATTTAATAGAAAAAAAAATTAAAAATATTAAAATTAATAATATATAGATGAATTATTATGGTCCAAGAATTTTTTTGGATCCATATAACATAATAGGTATGTTTTAAAAGTTGATATTTATATTCCATAGTTATTATGATGATATTAATGTAAAATAAAAAAAATAAAAAAATAAAGTTAATGATATTTTCAAATAAACAATATAAAATTAAATTAATAAAAATTCATAGAAATAAAATATTTTTCCAAGTGAATTTTATATTGTATAAAATATCCTCCATGTTAAATTTATGAGTCACTTTTAATTTTATGGTTGCATTCTTAACACATAAATATCAAAAAACCTTTGTTATTCTGGTAATTTTCAAAAGGGTTAATAGGGGATAAAACAAATAGATTATGGTGAAAATATCACAAGATATTTTTTGAATATTATTGGATGAGGGGATTTTGAATAATCATTAACATATCATAAAAATTGTTCAATTTTTTTCCACTTTTATTTGAAATATAATTTATATTAATTTTAGAGTTTATGTAATCCCAAAAGTGCCACTCACATCACTTATAAAAGGGAACATATTCTACTCTCATCCCTACACATTTTAAGAACTATATCTAAAGAAATACCTATAATAATACCTCATAGATTCATTAATCATCTCTTGGTGATTTTTTTATTTCCAATAAACTATCCTTTCAAGGATTAAGGTGCAATCCAGAGATGGTTTCTCAATGACAATGTATAAATCTGAACCAGGTAAGATTTATTTTATTTCTTCTTCATTATCCTAAAAATAAATGGAATCCATTAAAAAATAATAACTTTTGTCTAATCAATATGATAAATTTTTATTATTATAATTAAACAAACATTACCTACCCTATTTCCATTATATAGGAAAAGAAATCCTTGCTCGTTCGTAACTATCGACTACCAACTCCCTAAAGAAATGTGTTTCATTCTTTATCACCACTAAAAATTGATGGTTAAAATAATGTAATTAATTAATATAAATGATATATATGATGTTAATATCATTATCTAATGGGGAATTACTATTTATATTTCTTTCGTTCAATCCATTAGAAAATGGAAACATCAATTTTGTATAGGTACATCTCCACTATGTGATGTAATTAATTTTTCATAAATTATTTATATTAATAGATATAAAATTTAATATAATGATTA
The DNA here is from genome assembly GCA_963277665.1 of Viscum album. Lineage (NCBI taxonomy): Eukaryota > Viridiplantae > Streptophyta > Magnoliopsida > Santalales > Viscaceae > Viscum > Viscum album. Next base: position 1,228,505,050 of record OY728145.1, on the reverse strand, counting down.
CAAATTAAACTCATCAAATAAATTAAATTTTCAGGATAATGGAACCATCATCAATGTATAAGGATTTAGATTTTTGAAAACTTGCATAAAAAATGAAGCAGTTATCACCATAAATAATGATTTTAATAAAGAATTTTTATAATTAGGTGATAGGATTTTATAAGTAAATCATATATGGAATGATATATAATATTATGGTTCTATAATATATGTATAAAAAATATATATTTATTATTTAAGTGGTTATAACATGTATGAATCAAGGCAGTACTTATGATATAGGATTTATATCTCAATCCATTTTTAATCAGGATTTTTTATACTTAAATTTACATTGAAGAAATTATATTATCCTTATCAGATAAATTACTATCATTTTTATTCTACTTTTTGATTTCTCAAATTTTTATGTTTCAGTATCATTTTATTCTCTTTGGAATAAAAAATAGTCCCGAATGTTTTTTAGGAAAATCTGGCAATATTTCTCAACATTCGGTCAAAAAAACATTTTATTCTATATCTTTGTTTTCTAAAATATTTTAAATATTTTTTTAAATATTAATAAAATAGTATTTAAAGTAATTTTTAAAAAAAATTTATGATCTCTTAAAAAATTTAAATTGAATTTTATTTATTTTTTTCTGAATGATGTACTTTTGATTTTTTTGGAAAATATGAATGAAATATTTATTTGAAATTACAAAACATGAAATAAATTTATAGTCATAATGACCAATAAATATATTAAATAATAAATTAAAATAATATATAGTTAATTTCAATAATAAATTTTTACTTTAATATTTTAGAAATATTTTTTTAATAAGTTATTTCAAAATGAAAAGTCTATTTCCCTAATGAAATATTTATGTGATATTTTAAATAAATTTTCATCTATGATAATAGTGTTTTTTGTTAATTATTATTTTATGGGTATATGATCGAATGATACCATCATTAATCTATCTTTTGATTGTTTTTTATTATGATAATGAGATTCTTATGAAACCAATTTTTTACTATGAGCTAAGATATGATGAAATATTAAAACATTTATGATACTTGTTTTCATTCCATATATTATGTTATGATGATATGATGAATGTTTTATGATATTATTACAAACTTATATATGATATCCACTATGTTAAAGGTGGGTTCAGAATTATATATCCTTCTAATGAATTTTGAGAATTTATTTTTTAAATGATATAATTTTGGGAAATTATTTGATGTCTATAGTCAAATATTTGAAACATATATGGATACCTAATCAACTATGGGAAATATGTGGTAATTTCATACCTGTTATGATATGGAAAATGGGTGTCGATGACTAATCCTCTATGATATAATGGTATTTGTAGATGACCTTTTTATATGAGTATTTTTATTCCTATGATGGTGACACACTTTTATAGAATGTTTTTATTCATATGAATTGAAATCATGGTTAATGATCGATAAATATTGATTTCTCACACTTATGATTCATGTATTTTAATTTAAAATGATATATTTCAATATACATGATTATAATACAAGATAAATTGAGTATGTACATTTTCAATTATGACTGTAATCTCATGCACTTATTCTTAGATTATGTTATCATATGATCATCGATTGATATATCTTTTTTTACCCTTCATGAGTATCTACAGACACTGTTTTTATAGGACCCCGGGACACCATGAGAGGGGAGGGGTGAATCAGGGTGTTAACATTTTCTTTTAAAAACAAGGATCATGTTCCCACAGTGGTAGGAACACATTATACCTATAATACCGATGGTAATAGAAAGAAAATAACCACATGAAAACAGAACACAAAACATTTTTACTTGGTTCACCACTAAGGGCTACGTCCAAGGAGAATACACTAACAGGTTTCTGGTCATACCAAATTCCACTAAACATCACTAGCTGTGGATTATAAAGTTCAGGTACAGTCACTATGTCCTAGGAACACTGCCTTTACAAAAGCTCAGGGATAGCTCACTGCGTCCCTCGGGTCACTAACATTGACTCCCCCTGGCTCACTACCTTTGGTGAAGTCCCACTCAGTTTATAGACAAGAAAGACTCTTCAATATATTTTCATTGAAGTCTTTGCCTATTCTCAGCACGAGACTCTTCTTGCATTGAAGTCCTAAATTGATGCACTTTAAAGCACTGAACCACTGAACCAGATATTCAGAATGTGAAAACAGGTTACAATGATGATTGCACACAACACCTACCATTTGCACACAACATCTCAATTTTGCACACAATATATACTTTTCGTGTGGAAAATATTTCACACAACAACACCCATTATGTGAGACATTCACTTTTACTTGCAACCTCAACTTTTACACGCAAAATTGAATTTTTCATGCAACTTTAACTTTTATGTGCAACCATGAATTTTTCACCCAACTTCAAATTTTACGCACAAACTCCATTTTTACGTGCACTATCTACATTTTAGTGCAAGTTAAACGTTTCTATGAAACTCCCTTTACATGCACCCCTTACATACATCAGAGCTCAGATCTTCTCTAAGTCTTTGGACACACCAAATGATGGGGCTCAACTCTTATTTATAGGTGTCACTGACCCCCATGCACAAACCCCTCCATGTCATGCAAAACTCTCATTCTACACACAATCCTTTTTCATGCAGGAAACATTTTTTGCACACATCTCCGGATATTTCGCACACCTCACTTATTTTCCATTTTTCAGTGTTCAGATCCTAAAACACCTCTTGCATGTGAAAACCATCTTTCTTTCATTATTTCATACAAAACCAATTTAGCGTGCAATCCATGTTTTTCGTGCACCACCCCAATATTTCGCACAGCTCATGCCTTTTCCATTTTTTAGTGATCAGACACTGAAACATGCCTTGCGCACAAGTTTCCCACACACCTACCCTTTTCCACGCATGTTCCTTTTCTAGACACACATTTTCCCATTTCCTGATTTTTAGGCCCAAAATTTTTGAAAACATTGGGAAATGACGCCACCTTCAATATTATTGTCTGCTTGAATTATATGAACACTTTACTGGAAAATATTCTCAACGTCCAATAAGGATTGACAAAAAACACAAACCATACTCAAATTATTTCCTACAACAGACTTGGTTCCAACAATCTCCCCCTTTGGTTTTGTTGAAATCACCAAATAAATTCAATAGAGCACCAGCCACATGCAAACCTAAAATGCAAAAATTAACTCAGCCAACACTCTAAGTCTATGTGAGCAATGCTCGGTGTAGAAAACAAGAGGGGAAGAATGAATCGGTTTCCCATGTATTGGAAATCTTAAAGTCACCCAAGCCATTATTTGAATGTGTCACAAAATCATTACATGCCCTGCATGTATTCCTTCACCTCCTAACACTGAATTCCCATTGTTTCATAGAAGCATTACATTTCCATCACATGTTCTGAATTTATTCCTTCTCCCCCATTGATAATAACCCCAAAGACCGGTATTTGTTCATTATCCAACTCAAAATACCCCTTGGATTTTATCTCCCCCATAAGCCTACATCACATCCATAAACAGATTAAAAACAATTTACATAGCTGGGGAGAGGGGTTTTTCATAACCTTCTCATGCACTGGGAGGTGGATGAACGTTGAGTTTTAATCTATGTTTCTTAAAAACTTCCGTTGACAGTGCCTTGGTCAGGATATCATCCACTTTATCATCATTTCCCACATGATCCATTTTAATCACACCTTGTTCAACATTTTATTTGATAAAATGATATCTGATTTCCATATATTTTGTATGAGAATGCTGAACAGGATTCTTTGTCAGATCAATTGTGCTCTTGTTATCATAGAAAATCACTATTGGTTGTTTCACCTCGTCACCAATATTTTTCAGTAGTTGCTTCATCCATAGTAGTTGATTTCATGCCTTTGTTGTAGAGATATACTCAGCTTCAGAAGTACTAAGAGAAGTACTTGTTTCTTGCTCAAACATCCAACTCATTTCTTCCCAATATAGAAAGCTCCACCACTGGTGGAATTTCTTTCCACTACATCTTCATCCTAGTTAACATTAGAGTATGCTGATAATTCATTGTCCCTTCCTATAGCAAAGTATAACCCATAATTATGAGTACCTTGAATGTACCTCATGATTATCTTTACTGTGGTCATATGTTCTTCCTTCAGATTACTCTGAAATCGGGCCGCTGAGCAAGTTGCAAAGACATTATCAGACTGTGTTACCGTTTGGTATAGTAAGCCTCCAATAATACTCTTTTACATGGTGGGATCTATATAGGTCTCATCCTCATGCTTTCCAAGTTTGGTTCCAACCACAATCAGAGTTGAAATTGGTTTGGAGTCATGCATATTAAATCTCTTCAGCAACTCTCTTGCAAACTTTTCGTGAGAAATGAAGGTGAAATTATTATTTTGAGTCACCTGAATCCCCAAAAAATATGTGAGCTTCCCAATTATAGACATTTCAAATTCTGATTTCATGTGATTGGAAAATTCATGCACTGATTTCTATTTGCTTCCACCAAATATAATTCCATCAAAGTAAACTAGAACCAAGAATTGATCTTTTGGATAATTATTAATATATAGATTTTGGTCTACTCCTCCTCTTTTGAATTCTAGCTTCTTAAGATAAGAGTCCAGCCAGGAATACCATGATCTGGGTTCCTGCTTCAATCAATAAAGGGCCTTCTTTAGTTTACAAACATTTGTTTCATCCATACCAAGAAGAAAACCCAATGGTTGTTCGATGTAGAAATATTCTTCGAGAACACCATTCAAGAATGTTGTGTTGACATCCATTTGATAAACTTTATATCCTCTTTGGATTTCCATAGGAAGAAAAATCCTGATTGACTCTAGTTTAGCCACTGGTGTAAAGGTTTCTTCAACATAAACACCTTCAATCTGTGAATATCCTTTACATACCAGTCATGCATTGTTTTTTATAACACTTACATGCTCATCAAACTTGTTCTTAAAAATACACTTTGTACCAATCACATTATGACCATCGGTTCTCTTGACTAGATCCCAGGTCTAATTCTTGTCAATTTGGTCTAACTCTTCATTCATGGATTTCACCAATGATTTATCTTTTCCAGCTTCTTTAAATGAGGATGGTTCCGTCATTGATAAGAGTGTAGATTTTGTGTTACTCCTCATTATCCAGATGTTTGTTGGTTCAATCAAATCCCCAATGATGTTAGATTGATCAATTTATGCTCTTCAATTCCTCCTCTTATGTTCAACTGAATTCTCTCAAGCAATGGTTTTAACTTCAAATTCTTCTTCTAAGTCAACATCACGAGGTGACTCTTGAGGGTTTTGTACACCTTCCTCTATTTTTGTATTTTCATTTACTTAATGTTCACATTCTTACTCATCTTCTATCTTATCATAATATGAATTATTTGATGAATTTTTGGTTTTTTCTTCAACGATATTAACATCACTTCTTTCCACAATCCTACCCAAGTGCTTATTGAAACACTTGTAAGCTTTGTTGTTCATTGGATATCTGAGAAATATCACTTCATCTTCATTGTCACCAAACTTCCCTTGATTTTATTCTTTATTTCGGATGAAGTATTTTCTTCCAAAAACATGAATTTATTTCAAATAATACTTCCTCCCATGCCACAATTCATATGGTGTCTTCATTTCTCCCATATAAAGCCCCATTCGATTTTGAATGTGTACTACATCTTCAACAGCTTCTTTCCAGTAATTAAGAGAGATGCAACCCTCAATCAGCATAGTCCTGACCATGTTGTTGAGTTTTTGATTCCAGCGTTCAACAACCCCATTTTGTTTTGGAGTTATAATAGTAGCTTCCTCATGCCGTATTACATGTTTTTTCAGGTAATTCTCAAACTCAATGGATACGTATTCTCTTCCATTGTCAGATTGCAGGACTTTGATTTCTCTTCCAGTATCATTCTCGGAAATATGGCGATAAGTTTTTATACAATCAAGTACTTGCATCTTCCTGTGAATAACCATTACACATGCCATTATACTATAATCATCAATAAAAAGAATGATGTGACTCTCTCCCTGAGTTTTGGTAACATTTATCAAGCCGCATAAGTCTGTGTGAATGAGATCAAGAAGGTGAGATGCCCTTTTCTTCATTGATCGATATGAATTACAAACTAGCTTCCCCCATATGCAAGAATCACAAGTCTTTTCCTGTTCAAATTTCAGAATGGGGATATCCATGACTATATTCAACTTAGATATATTATCTATGTCTTGTTGGTTAATGTGCCCTAGCCTTTGATGCCACAGGTTGTTTTCTTCTTCAACAGAAAAATAGCAAGAGTTCTCTTTACTGTCAACCTGATATAAGTTTCCATCTGTTCTGCAATATTTCATAAGAGAATTCCCTATTTTTTCCTTTTATAGTGAATTATTTTTGATTGAAAGTTACTATGATACCTGAGTCACAAAGTTGACTCACACAAAGGATATTGTGATATAGACCATCCAAATAAATAACTCCAGTCTTATTCAACTCTCCATTGGCCAGAGCATTATTTCTAATGCCTTTAGTCTTCAATGAACCATCATTACCAAACCTCACTATCCCATCAACCTTATTTTTATTGATTTTCAAAGGTTTTCATTTCTTGTCATATGGTATGAGCATCCACAATCAAGAATCCAGGTGATGTTGGTTTTTGTATCTTTGAGGGATACTTCTGTAAGATTGGATTTCATGATTTTTTTTCTTTTCTTTCCAAGAGATATTGGACTGAGTGTAGAACACTAATGGCCTTCTAATTATTTATTCCACGTAATCATATTATTCATATCCATACTCTTCTTCAAGAGGAGAAAACTTGTTTGTGAGAAAAACACCATCAGAATGGTGAGTATCAACCCATCTCTAAGAGTTGTATGAATAGCTTAGATCATACCACATCCAGCAATACATAGCTTTATGGCCAAAGTTAGAATAATGAAAACAATATCCATAGAAACTATTTCTTCTATAAGATGTACGATATGAAATTGGTCTCTTTTGTTGACTTCCTAGATCTTCCCCATTCAAGTATATCCTTGACTCTTCGCAATATGACATAGTATGGACCAGATATCCACAGAACTGACACTTTATGATGAGAAATGTCTTCTCACTTATATTTCTCCTCATGAATTATTCTTTGAAAAAATGGTTTGATTTCCTATAATTTCTGAAATTTTGAATATAATCTTCATTTCTTCTTTTATTTTGGATTGAGGGTTTCTTTTTCATTGCATCAGGAAACTTTTCACCATGTAAAAATTTTATCTTGTCTTTCTTTTGGTTCTGTTCACTTCTAGCAGTTGGTGTCTCAGCTTCACAATGATTCCTCTATTTCCCATACATGCGGGTCTTTGAACACTTAATATTTTTCCAACCTCATAGGAACCATGCTTGGATATTACCAGTAATTCTACATATGAGAATCTTCCCAATTTAATGTTTCTTCCAACCCTCATTTGTGGTTGATTGAAACTCAGGTTTACTCTTAAGAGTAAAAAATAATTCCTCAAGACCCTCAATAGTCTTGTAGTTCTCTTCCAAACTGGATGTAAGATCATTTATGACCTTTTCTTGTTCTTCAATTCTAAGCTTCAGTTCCAGAACATCATCTGTGGTTTCAATGATTGAAGACTGAACTCTCACTATTTCTTCTAGTCGTTCAATTTCGGCTTCAAGATCATCAATATATTCTGATTTTTATTTCACCATTTCTTTCCACATATTTCATCTATTACATTTATTCTCAAGATTTTAAAATTCATCCTTAATTTTTAGCTTAGTATTACCATTTAGAGTAATCTGATTATCTTTTCCTTTATTGTCATATGGTTTTTATTTTTAAATGGAATCCATCATGGAAGCATGGTTTCTAGTTTGAAATTCAAGTTCTTCTTCTTTATAGAATTCAATATCATCATCTTCCTCTTCATAGAAAAAACCCTTCTTCTGTACTTTCTTTCTAGACTTGAAGTCTCCCTTTTTGAAAAAGCTTTTCCTGGGTTTATCGATTACTTTTCCTGGGTTTATCGAACTTTCTTTGGCACTGAGAGGCAATGTGTCCAACTATTCCACAATGAAAACATGCCAGAGGTAGTTTACCTTTAAATTTACCTTTTCCCTTCTTCATCTTCTTAGCAATGCGTGATAAATTTTCTTTTTCATCATCATCTTAACCACCACTATCTTATGAAATTTTCAATTTTCCATGGCTTTGAACGCCATTTCCTTGCTAATATGAGTCGTAACATCTTCAGGATTGACTCTCATCTCATATGCCACTAGACTACTTAGTAGATCATCCAGATATAGTTTAGATCGATCTATTTATTCAAGGGCTAACACCTTTTTATTGTACATAGAAGGAAGTCTTCTCAAGATTTTCTTTACGATATCAATGTCTTTGATTTAATCTCTAAGACCTCGAATTTCTCCCACTACTTCAATGATTCTATTGAAGAATGAATATGCATTCTCATCAGGATACATCTTTAGACTGTCAAACCTATTGTAAAGGACTTCAAGTTTTTCCTCCTTCACTTTGTTGTCTCCTTCATAAATATTTTCATGTTTATACCACATTGACTTGGCTAAGGTGAAACTCATCACCTTTAGATAGATCTGATCTGAAAGAGCCGCAATGATAGCATTCTAAGCTTTAACATCTGCATCAAGAACTTTCCTATCTGTATCAATCATAGCAATCCCTATTGGATCAGTAACTTGTATTCCATACATAGTAGCAAAGAGGAATTCAATACCAAGGGATCTTAAATGAGATCTCATTATGTTCTTCCAAATCTAAAAATTACTTCCATAAAAGAGAGGGATTCCCCTTGCATTTACTACATTCTCCATGACGACAAAGGACCGATCTAACACGAGTAACCTTTACCCTTTCATACCACTTGTAGGACCCTGGGACACCTGGAGAGGGGAGGGGTGAATCAGGGTGTCAACTTTTTATTTTAAAAACAAAGATCTTGTTCCCACAGTGGTAGAAACTCATTAATCTTGTAAGACTAATGGAAACAAAAAGAAAAAAACCATAGGAAAATAGATCTCACACCACTTTTACTTGGTTCACCATTAAGGGATATGCCTAAGGAACATATTCAGACATGTTGTTAGTCATTCCTAATTCCACTAAAATTCACTAGCTGTGGATTACAAAGTTTGGGTACAGTCACTCTTTCCTAGGAACACTGCCTTTACAAAAGTTTAGGGATAGCTCACTATGTCCCTTAGGTCACTCCCATTGACACCCCCTGGCTCACTACCATTGGTGAAGTCCCACTAAGTTTATAAATGTTAGGGCCTCTTCAATATATTTTAATTGTGGTCTTTGCCTCTGTTCAATAGGAGACTCTACTCGTATCGAAGTCCAAAATTGAAGCACTTGAAAGCACTAAACCACTAAATTGGATATTCAAAACATGCAAACAGGTTACACTGACAATTGCGCGTAACACCTACCTTTTGTATACAAAATATCACTTTTGTGTGCAATATATGATTTTCATGTGGAAAATATATCACGTAACAACCCCATTTATGCGCAACATTCACTTTTATCCGCAGCCTCAAATTTTACGCGCAGCTTTAACTTTTTCACGCAACATCAACTTTTACACGCAATCGCAATTTTTTCACACAACTTAAACTTTTATGCACAACCTCTATTTTTATGCGCATCGTCTATGTTTTCACTAAACATAAACTTTTCAATGCAACTCCCTTTGAATGCACCTTTTATAAGCATCAGAACTTGGATCTTCTCTATGTATTTAGTCATATCGAATGAGAGGGTCACCTCATATTTATAGGTGTCACCGACCCCCACATGAAAACCCCTCCATGTCGCAAAAAACTCTCATTCAGAGCACAATCCTTTTTCATGTAGGAACCATTTTTTGCGCACATCTCTAGATTTTTCATGCACCTCATGACTCTTCCATTTTTTAGTGTTCTAATCCCAAAACACCTCTTGTACAAGAAAACCAGCCTACTTTCACTATTGTGTGCAAAAACAATTTATCACACAATCTATGTTTTTCAAGCACCACCCCAATATTTTGCGCACCTCATGCCTTTTCCATTTCTCAGTGATCTGACCCTGAAACATACCTTGCACGCAATTTTCCAACACACCTACACTTTTTCACGTATGTTCCTTTTCCAAACACACATTTTCCCATTTCCTGATTTTCAGGACCAAAAATTTGGCAAACACTGGGAAATGACGCCACCTTTAGTACTATTGTCTTTTTGAACTGTATAAACACATTACTAGAAAACATTTTGAACATCCAATGAGTATTGACAACAAACACAAACCATACTCCAATTCTTGCCTAGAACGGCCATGGTTCCAATAATTTCCTTATGTTTCCTTTCCCTAGTTTTTGAATAAAGGTTTTATGTACGTTATGTGAAGATGGGTAGAAATTGAGAATAACTTTATAGGAGATGATGAAGAATGTTCATAAATAATATGTTTCAATATCTAGTCTCTAAAGACACTAAACTATTACATTTCTAGTCTAGATCATATCGTTACGTATTGAATATTCATTTAAAATGATGTAATATTTATGTATAATATTCGTGGTTGCCTTAGTTTATATCATAGTGGGGTTTATTAAATCATTAGAAATTAGGAATATTTAACAATTTTGAAAACCCAATAGATAAGGCTATGTATAGGATAAATTCCAAGTGATTTGATAAGATAGATATTATGTGGTTTTCATAGAAATGCATCCCTATTTAGATAATACAAGTTGATGTGGTTTTGAAATGGATGAATCTAGGGGTAATAACACAAAAAAGTGTTTTTTAATTATATATCGATCATTATTATAGTGTAAAATGAATATTCCCTTACTGTACACCATGTTTGACACACCCAAAGTATATTCATGGGTTAATTCACATTTTCATTATAATCCATTATGAAGGATTTTAATATATTGTGCCTAAGGATAACTTAGGTTAAACTAATTTTTTTAAAGATTGAAAATAATATGTCATGAATAATAAATCCTATAAAGTATCTTTCATTGTTATATGGTTTTATTCTAGGACAATTGTTTCCCAAACTAATCTATTTGTTTTTAGTCAATGGATCAAACCCAATAGAAACCTGTTAATACTAAGTGTGATGAATAGTGAAATGATTTTCCTCTTGAGCACCTAAATTCTTTGAGAGATGTAATGAAAAATATTATTTCATTAGTTATAAAACCTTCTAATGTTTTGAATATTTCTAAGATTACAAAAGTGAAAAAGATATAATGAATTATTGATTATCCATTCAGGAGAAAAAATTAACCTTAATTTAGTTGGTATTTTGATCCACTGATGGATGAATGATAAAAGTACCAGTGAGAAAATAATTTATAATCTCTAGTTCTTAGAACAAAAAAAAATCCTAGATTTTTATCATTTGAAAGGAAAAATAGACCAATTATGGAATCTTGTTAAGAATATTTGGCTAGTGCAATAAATTAACTCTTTATAATGGAATTATTTTAAAATAATATTTTTTATTTAGTACATACCTTATATTGAAATTAGAAATATTGAGAATGATTTTCTTGAGCTTTAGGATAAGGTTGACGAATCCATTTATACTTATGTAGAAACTTTTTCAAGACTATCATGGAATTCTTCTAGTTTAATCATCATCCTTGAAATAAAAATTTATTGATTATATAGTGTCATAAAACTATGTCACATAATGGTGTTTTATATAACAGAATATTGTAGAAATAATGAAAACATTTGAAGTGCGCTCAACGTAGAAATAGAAATTAGATATTCCCACCATTACAAAGGTTTTGATAATAAAAGGTAGATGGATCCTCTTAAAACCCCCAATAAATCACAATGTGGGAAGAAATTGCAGTCACCTATATGCCAGAAATTTGGGAATTGGTATCAAGGAAATAACATGAATGGAAATGGGGGTTACTCAAATGTGTAAATCTCATTTATAATATAGTGAATTTTAAAAGGAAATTAATAGTATGATTTAAGAGAAAAACAAAAATAAGATGCCAACTAATGCACCACTCGGACTCCAAAGAATAAAATACAAGGTGTATGGGAATTATGCCAACTAGTGCATGAATATAATTTTTTTAATGGTAAACACTATCAAAAACCTATTAATCCAAAAAACAAATTAAAATCACATGTGATCATGACTGCAAATTTGATTATGATAATGACATTATGAAAGGTAAACTTATTGTTTACTCCGGAATAGTGAATATCTTACTTGATTATGGTCTACCAACTTTTTTATATCTATGTAATTTTATAATGGTATCAAATTAACACATAAATGATTAAATGTTGAGTTAGTGAAGAAAAATCCTAATGGTGCAATGATCACATCATATTTTTATAATTCCTATATTATTAAAGGTTTCAGGAATGTGTTTCTTATAGATCTTGTGAAATTTACTCTTGATGAATTTATTATTATTTTGGGTATGGATTTTATTTCATTATATTTATACCACATACATTTTCATGTATGTAAAGTTAAATTTCATATTCTAAATGATCCTATAATCATTTATCTTTTTTAGTATGAATATGAACTTCCAATTGATGTTATATCTATCTTGTGGGTCTTAATTTCTACCCATGAAGGGTATTTTTATTGATTGTTTTAGATAGAGTCAATATTTATTTTATTCTTATTGAAAAAGAATTTTTTGATGTCTTTATAGAATCATTTCCTATTCTACCTCCTAATCATGAAGATGAGTTTTTAATATAACTTAAACATGGTGTTGCACCAATTTCAAAGACTCCACATAAAATGGACCTGACTGAGTTATAAGAAAAGAAAATGAACTCAAGGAGAATATTGATAAGGGATTCATAGACTCTAGTGTGTCACCATAGGGTTCCCCAATAATTTCTTATAATAAGAATGATGGTTTAGTGGATCTATTTAGTGATTATTGAAAACATATCAAGATCATGATCAAGAAAATGTGGCATCTAACTCATATCAGTGATTTCATTGATCTATTACAGGGATCCCAAAACATTTCCATGATTTTACTTCATTTTAGATATCAACAATTTATAGTTAAGGAAGAAATACACAAGAAATATTTCTATTTTAGGTATGGTGTAACACCCCGAGATTTTATGAAAAATATTATTTTTAATTTCATTAATGTCTTGTGTTGTACACTACTCCAAAAGGAGCTTGTACAACATGCATCCATGACTTTCCTTTCATTAAATGCAATCACGGCCTTCCTTGATAGCATGTGTAGTACGCAATACCGAGTTTCACTAAACTACGATATGCTATTAAAATATTATTAAAACTAGCCGTTATGAATAGTAATAACCGCTTTTTGAAATTTTGTAAATTTTATTTTTCAAAATGGACTTAATTTTTGGATTCTGAATATCAAAATTAGCTTAGGGTGAATGTTTGGTACATTTCAGATAACTTTCATTTTCTGATGAATAGTGAAAATTACTAAATTTTAATTAAAAACAACCTTTTTAATCGAAATAATTAATAGCGATAAATTATTAATTTGAGTGATTTTAATGTATATTTAGAATATATTTTTACAATTTAATACAATTTTCAACATTGGATGTAATTCTACATTTAAACCAGACATAAACAAGTGTCAATCTTTTGATAGTTATTATCTCTTCAGAACACGCTATTTGTTTTGACGATGGGAATTAATTTTTAAATTAATTAATGCAACTGATATGTTTTTAATTTGGTAAAATAGACATCATTTTTGAGTTCATAATATCAAATGTAGCATAGGCCTAATTTTTGGTATTCTTCTGGAAACTTTCATTTTTTTGATGAATAGTGAAACCACTAAGTGGTAGTTAAAAAAATGAATTTTTCATAAAACTTAATTTTACCGCTTATGTGAGTGGAATTTCAAAAATACTAGAGACACAGTTGATGTTATTAAATAAAATGTGGTTCAATGAGATGAAAATAATTTTTGGTGAATAGTAACTTTTTACTTTTTTTTACCATGGTTAAAAGTAAATAGGGTAATTAAGGGTAAAAATGTTATTATTATTACCCTAACACATGTCCTAATTCTATTGGATAAGTTTAATTCGACCAAAACCAACCTTAGCAATAAAATATGATCATTTAGGCCCACTTGGATTAGATTAGGACATTTATTATTAATTTATTTAAAGAAGGGTTAAAATAGTTAAAATCAATGTTCAATAAGTAAATAATTTTTAATATAGGGTTATACATAAGATAAATTAAACTATAAATAGTAATTAGAAAGATAAAAATCTTTCCTACATAATAGTATTTTATTTGTAATTTTTAGACATTATATAATTTATTTTATTTATGACACAAAGATGATGCAGTAATTATCATATTAATGAAATATTGACATAATTGATGTTATAAATACCCAAATAAATGTAATTTGAGACTTCTTATGAATTACAATAATTTTTTAGGTTAATATGAAATGTTAGAATTTATTTAATTAACTTTTTTCTAACTAATCATTCTGTTATTATTTTCACAAAAATCAATAACTAAATAGTGTCAAAATTGACATAAAATAGTTTTTAAAACAAATATTATATTATTAATTGTTATTTTATTCCTAAAAATCTAAGGTTTGGCCAAATGACTTATATAAGGTTATATATATTAATAATAAACAACTTTGGGTTCTTTTGGCTTCATATAGTATGTTTATTAACCTTATAGTGTAAGACAACAAGAAGACAAAGTAAAAGTAAAATTATCTAACTTAAAGTTAAATATAAATTATAAGGTTAAAATAGGAACCTAAACTTGTATAAATTATATTTGATGAGAGTATTTCGACCCATACCCACCTTAGCTTCTAAATAAATCAATTTGGAGCTACTTAAAACCGAATTTGGCTTTATAATAAAATAATATATTTAGATATTCCAAAGGTGCCCCTCTCCTCCCTTATAAAAGGGAACCCCCTCCCTCTCTTCCTCACACCACTTTGAGCCTTCAATCTCGGCCAAACCCTGCCAAATTATCTTCTCCACTTCCCTAGAAACATCCTAGAGGTTCTGGTCTTCCTCAAAGACCAATTTTAGTGCCCTAAAAGGAGATCTCAAAGAGGCGCTTCAAAGAAGAGGTAATGTCTGTTACCGATTCTTTCAACTTTATTTATTCTTAAACTTCTTCTTCTTAGGTTGTTTCATTATGAAGTAATAACATAAGTATCAATCATATACTGATATATTATTATAAGTATGAAACAACCCTATTTCACCATCTATCCATCCTACGAAAAACAAAATCACCGCGCGTGCGTACGTACGGAATACCGTCTCCACGCCGTGGTTAAATATATTTTCCACCACCACCTTACTTGGATGGGTATAATGGTGTAAATAATTACTATATATGATTATTTTAAGGTTATATTGATTCTGAAATAGTATACATACACTCAAATATAGTCCCATGATCATGAGAACGATATCATCGCTCGTGCGTACGTACGGACTGCCGTCTCCACGACGCGATGAGATTAATTCTCCACTTTAACCATTCATGAATGATTATAAAGTATATATAATAATTAATCATGAAATATATGACATAATAATGATACTGTATTTATGTGTATATATATGTATGTCATCTACTTAATTCCATTCAACTCAATAAGGAAACGAAAACAGCGTTCATGCGTACGTACGACCTACCGTCTCCATGAACGGTGTATTTCTTTCCATTTACTGATTTATTATATATATGTATATTATGAATATATATTATATATAAATCATGTTTTATATTCTGGAATTAAGTAATCATGATCTATGTAATCATATGAATTATTACAAGTCAAAACACGGACAACAAATGAAACAATTTTACCCAAAACGCTCTTTAACATGGAATTTACAAAAGAACGGGTAATATAAAGTCATAAGTGAACCATATATGATATCATAACAATGAGTATGATTCTGGAATAAGTTAATGACATTATTTAAATCATTATACAGGAGGTTCGGACACTTACAAAGCAAATCAGACCTAAGGTAAGGTAAAATATCACAATCTCATTTTTATCCGAGATTGTTTATACTTTGGTATTTACTGGGGTGTATTTTATCATAAACTTCCATGTTTCCTCAATATTTAATGTTATTTCCATCCACCTACAATTTTTTAAATCCAATTTTACCCATTGGTGAGTTTTTAGTAAAAGATATGAAAGGAATCTTTTGTCATTTTTCATACGAGGTACTTTTTGACTTTTCTGACAAAAGTATGAGAAGAATGTTTTTTTAACTTATACGACATGAATGGATTTTTAAAACATTATTTCCAAGAAGATTCCTTTACAAGTTTTCATGTTTATTTTTAATCAACTTCTTTTAGTTTAAAATTTTATGATATGTTAAAAGGGAAAATGTTTTTGAATTTGAGAGGATATTTTCCTCAAGAATGGAGTTCAAGTGTTTTATCAAAATTATTTTCCATCTTAGATAATAAAGGGTTCTATTTTTACCCCTATTATTACATTGATTTGATTATGTTGTGATCGAATTATTTTTATGAATTCCTTTATCTTATATGAATTGTTTTATGATGTCATGATGTTTAAGAATCCCATTTTTATTACATGGGTTATGCTATGATGTATGGTTTATGATTTTGTGGCACACATAAGAATGGTATCATTATGAGATGAGTGAGACCTATATCTCCCTCCAATTCATTGCGTAAAGATTTTATATCTCATGAGATAGACATGGCTGGAACGGTAGGTTATACCGGTTCAGTGAAACAGGACCGAAACGAGGAGTGAACTCGGTTCAGAAATGGACTTTGTCCACTAAGATAGTCTTGGAAATGAGTTTTGACTAATAAGAAATGATTCTCTATGATTATGTCTGTATGCCACAAAGTTTCATGTTTTATGTTATGATTATTGGGATTAAATTTCACTACTATGATTTATCCCATGTTATGATATTATGATCTCTTTTGCAGGTTAATATTTCCAAAATGTTATGTTCTTATGAATATGATGTGATTGATTTTTCTTTTGTTTACCCTTACTGAGAATTTTAGCTCACCTTTTTATGTTTTCTTTTCCCCAGGATATAAACAAAGGTTTTAGGTAAGAAAAAAAATCTTTATGGGAGATTTTGAAGATCTTTCACCATGATTAGAAGATTACGTTCTGAGTTTCCAAAGACACTAAACTATTACGGTCCTTGTGTGTGTGTTTTTTTTTATGTAATAAATATTACACAAAAGTAATATAATGTCCTTTTACGTCATGATTTGGGTCTCTACAGTTGGTATCAGAGGAAAGGTTTAGTCAACCTTTGGAAACTAGGATGCGAGAACATTAGTGATATCCCTAGAGATATTTCTAAGGTATATCTAGGGATGTCCCTACGGTTAAGTATAAGTAGAGGTTATAGTCCTAGAATTGCGCTAAAGATCTTAGAATTAAACCTAAGATGTTAGATATTGATGTTACTCCCCCTTTATTATGTTGTTTTCCCTAGCATGATTTTTTCCTCTCACACTATTCTTTTTGGGTTTTAGACGATGGCTGGAACCCGAAGGAACCGTGTTGATCAATGCAATGGACAATGCAATGATTGTCCTCCTGAACAAACAAATGTTATGGGATATGGAGTGCAAAATCTTATTTCTATACTTACACAAGCTATGAATCATTATGGACTTCCAAATGAGCAGAGAAGGGAACAATATTCTATTGAGTCCTTCATGAGGCAACGTCCACCTTCTTTCAGTGGGTCTTCTGATCCACTTGTTACTGAACAATGGATCAGTACCACTGAAAAGATATTTTCAGTTCTTCAATGTTCATAACATGATAAAGTCATCTTAACAGTATATTGTTTGGAAGGTGAAGCTGATCAATGGTGGAATCTTATCAAGAATACGAGGCAAAGATATGAAATTGATTCCATGGAATGGGACGAGTTCAAGAACTTATTTTTCAATAAGTACTTCCCTCGTATTCTTCAAACAAAGATGGAGAAGGGGTTTCTTGAACTAAAGAAAAAGGATGATGAATCTGTTGGTATATACGAAGCGAATTTTACAAGGCTTGAAAGGTATGCATATGGATTTATCATCCAACCTGAAAGTAAAGTTGATCGATTCTTCAGTGGTTTAAAACCAAATCTTCGAAGGGAATTAGCTATAAGAGACTTCAGTAGCTATGAAGAAATTGTGCGTTGTGATATCAAGGTAGAAATGGAAATTGGTATTACTTAACCATCTCATAGTTTTGACAAGAAACGAAAGATGGAGTTCAAGGATAAATATCAGAATAATGGTGAAAAGAAGATGAATGTTTCCTTATGCTCAAAGTGTGGAAAGAAGCATGGTGGAGATTGTATTAAAGGGACAAGTAAATGTTTCAAATGTGGAAAGGAAGGTCATCGGGCATTTGAATGTAGCAATGATTGGAAGAATATGTCTAATGATGCAAACAAAGGAAGGGATACATAGAATGAACCTACTACACTTCAATGCTTCAAGTGAAAGAAAATGGGGCATTATGCTAATAAATGCCCTAATCCAAGGGTTAGTGATGATCGACATGAGCAACCACTTAAGGCAAAGGACAAAGGGAAGTCACATGCGATCACCATTGGCGATGTTGAATATGATAACGATGTGGTGGAATGATTAATTGTTTATGTAATGGGATTCCAAAATAATGTTGTATATAGTATCGTGGAATATTGGAATATTTATGTATTGGTCTATTGTAGTTTTCAATAATTTTATGATACTAGTAACCATGGAAAGTGATTGAGATATTTTTGGAAAAAAGATGATATGCGCATAATGAAGGGAAAATGAGAAAATGAAATATTTGACAGTATTCATGAGCTCATGATTGATATAAGTACTATGTGATATCATGGTTTGAGTATATAGAATTTTGAGGATTTTGGTTTGTGGAAAGTGTTAACTTTTAACTGCATTCATGTTTTCACTAAGGTTCAATGGGTATTCAAGAGAATACATGATTAAGGACTTTGAATGTTTGGAATGTGACCAACAAGACATATCTTATGATATATGGGGACCAACGATGGTATTAAATATCTGGTAATCATTTTCACTATATTATGAGAGTGGACTGCAGTATTATGGATAAGCCTAAAGATTGGAATGGATTATGTTGGACATAAGTTAGTATTGTTTAAGGATAGAAGTTTTTTCGATATTATTGATGGGATGTTATAGTAATATAGTTTTATAAAAAGGACAACCTGCAGGATGGGCGACAGCCCATCGCGTCGGACAAGGCCGTGGGAATCGAACCCACAACTGAAGTGCGACTGGCCTTTATCGCCTACCACTGGACTACAGGAAGTCCCTGTTTAGTAGAAACTAGGTTTATTATATTAAGCAGTATGATATATGAAGTATAAGTCCATTTTAGGAACCATATATGATTAATCTCACTATAGATGGACTTATGTATTTTTTGATAACTTTTCTAACCTTTTGTTTGAGACAGATGGAATGACCCATTATTCTATCACATGATCTGCTAACACATCACGAATGACAAATTCAACTTCATTTCATTAAGACATGAAGTGGAAATTGTCCAAAGAACAACCAACAGTGAGACTATACCGAAATCACGAAAGTATTTCTTCTAATTCCAATTTCATCAACTTTAGGGAAACGATCTTGAAAACCAAAAACTGTTGTCCTAGTGCTCTTATATCTGATGAATCAGATTGTACAATGGATCGTCACAAATTTATGGCTTTGTGATTGATGGCTTTTCCATAGCCATGTTCTCTACTACTCTCCATCAGAACATGATGGTTAGATTTCTCTTCCATATCCATATTTTCACCTATGTGGAAACCCAGTGATTAGTTTATTTGGGTAACCGTTACATTTCATAATTTTGTTTATAAAGATTGGTTTTGGTATTCCTTTTTACGATGTGGGTTTCTATCAATAAAACATTCAAATAGTAAACCATTTATAACCCCGACGAATTTCGAGGGAGAAATTCATTTTAAGGGGGTTAGAATGTAACACCCCGAGATTTTATGAAAAATATTCTTTTTAATTTCATTAATGTATTGTGTTGTACGCTACACCAAAAGGAGCTTGCACAACACACATCCTTGACTTGCCTTGCATTAAACGCAATCGCGACCTTCCTCGATAGCGTGTGTAGTACGCAATACCGAGTTTCACTAAACAACGATATGCTATTAAAATATTATTAAAACTAGCCATTATGAATAGTAATAACCACTTTTTAAAATTTTGTAAATTTTATTTTTCAAAATGGACTTCATTTTTGGATTCGGAATATCGACATTAGCTTAGGGTGAAATTTTGGTACATTTCGGATAACTTTCATTTTCTGATGAATAGTGAAAATTACTAAATTTTAATTAAAAACAACCTTTTTAATTGAAATAATTTATAGTGATAATTTATTAATTTGAGTAATTTTAAAGTATATTTAGAATATATTTTTACAATTTAATACAATTTTGGTCATTTGATGTAATTCTACATTTAAACCAGACATAAACAAGTGTCAATCTTTTGATAGTTATTATCTCATAAGAACATGCTATTTGTTTTGACGATGGTAATTAAATTTTAAATTAATTAATGCAACTGATATGTTTTGAATTTGGTAAAATAGACATCATTTTGAGTTCATAATATCAAATATAGCTTAGGCCTAATTTTTGGTATTTTTCTGGAAACATTCATTTTTTTGATGAATAGTGAAACCACTAAGTGGTAGTTAAAAAAATGAATTTTTCATAAAACATAATTTTACCGCTTCTGTGAGTGGAATTTCAAAAATCCGAGAGACACGGTTGATGTTAGTAAGTAAAATGTGATTCAATGAGATGAAAATAATTTTTGGTGAATAATAAATTTTTACTTTTTTTTACCACAGTTAAAAGTAAATAGGGTAATTAAGGGTAAAAATGTTATTATTATTACCCTAACACATGTCCTAATTCTATTGGATAAGTGTAATTCGACCAAAATTAACCTTAGGAATAAAATATGATCATTTATGCCCACTTGGATTAGATTAGGACATTTATTATTAATTTATTTAAAGAAGGGTTAAAATAGTTAAAATCAAAGTTTAATAAGTAAATAATTTTTAATATAGGGTTATACATAAGATAAATTTGACTATAAAAACTCATTAGAAAGATAAAAATATTTCCTACATAATGGTATTTTATTTATAATTTTTAGACATTAAATAATTTAATTTATTTATGACACAAAGATGATGGAGTAATTATCTTATTAATGAAATATTGACATAATTGATGTTATAAATACCCAAATAAATTTAATTTCAGGCTTTTTATGAATTAAACTAATTTTATAGGTTAATATGACATTTTACTATTGATTTAATTAACCTTTTTAGAACTAATCATTCTGTTATGATTTTCACAAAAATAAATTACTAAATAGTGTCAAAATTGACATAAAATAGGTTTTAAAACAAATATTATATTATTAATTGTTATTTTATTCCTAAAAATCTAAGGTTAGGCCAAATGACTTAGATAAGGTTATATATATTAATAATAAACAACTAGTGGTTCCTTTGGCATGATATAGTAATTTTATTAACCTTATAGTGTAAGAAAACAAGAAGACAGGGTAAAAGTAAAATTATCTAACTTAAAGTTAAATAAAAATGATAAGGTTAAAATAGGAACCTAAACTTGTCTAAATTATATTGGATGAGAGGATTTAGACCCATACCCACCATATCTTCGAAATAAATCAATTTTGAGCTATTTAAAACCGAATTTGGCTTTATAATAAAATAATATTTTTTGTTATTCCAAAGGTGCCCCTCTCCTCTCTTATAAAAGGGCACCCCCTCCCTCTCTTCCTCACACCACTTTGAGCCTTCAAGATCGCCCAACCCCTACCAAATTCTCTTCTACACTTACCTGGAAACATCTTAGAGGTTCTGGTATTCCTCAAAGACCAATTTAATGCCCTAAAAGGAGATCTCAAAGAGGCGCTTCAAAGAAGAGGTAATGTCCGTTACCGATTCTTTCAACATTATTTCTTCTTCCACTTCTTCTTATTAGGTTGTTTCATTATGAAGTAATAACATCAGTATCAATCATATACTGATATGTTATTATAATTATTAAACAACCCTATTTCACCATCTATCCATCCTACGGAAAACGAAATCACCGCGCGTTCATACGTACGGAATACCGTCACCACGCCGTGGTGAAATCTATTTTCCACCACCCCCTTACATGGATGGGTATAATGGTGTAAATAATAACTATATATTATTATTTTAAAGTGATTTTTATTCTGAAATAGTATACATACACTCCAATACAGTCCCATGATCATGAGAACAATATCATCGCTCGTGCGTACGTACGGACTACCGTCTCCACGACGCGATGAGATTCATTCTCCACTTTAACCATTCATGAATGATTATAAAGTATATATAATAATTAATCATGAAATATATGACATAATAATGATACTGTATTTATTTGTATATATATGTATGTCATCTACTTAATTCCATTCAACTCAATAAGGAAACGAAAACAGCGTTCATGCGTACGTACGGCCCACCGTCTCCATGAACGGTGTATTTCTTTCCATTTACTGATTTATTATATATATGTACATTCTGAATATATATTATATATAAATCATGTTTTATATTCTGTAATTAATTAATCATGATCTAAGTAATCATATGAATAATTACAAGTCAAAACACGGATGACAAATGAAACAATTTTACCCAAAACGCTCTTTAACATGGAATTTAAAAACGAACGGGTAATATAAAGTCATAAGTGAACCATATATGATATCATAACAATGAGTATGATTCTAGAATAAGTCAATGACATTATTTAAATCATTATACAGGAGGTTCGGATACTTACAAAGCAAATCGGGCCTAAGGTAAGGGAAAATATCACAATCTCATTTTTGTCCGAGATTGTTTATACTTTGGTATTTACTGGGGTGTATTTTATCATCCACATCCATGTTTCCTCAATATGTAATGTTATTTCCATACACCTACAATTTTTTAAATCCAATTTTACCCATTGGTGAGTTTTTATTAAAAGATATGAAAGGAATCTTTTGTCGTTTTTCGTACGAGGTGCTTTTTGACTTTTCCGACAAAAGTACGAGAAGAATGTTTTTTTAACTTATACGGCATGAATGGATTTTTAAAACATTATTTCCAAGAAGCTTCCTTTACATGTTTTCATGTTTATTTTTAATCAACTTATTTTAGTTTAAAATTGTATGATATTTTAAGAAAGGAAAATGTTTTTGAATTTGAAAGGATATTTTCCTCAAGAATGGAGTTCAAGTGTTTTATCAAAATTATTTTCAATCTAAGATAATAAAGGGTTCTGTTTTTACCCCTATTATTAAATTGATTTGATTATGTTGTTATGGAATTATTTTTATGAATTCCTTTATCTTATATGAATTGTTTTATGATGTCACGATGTTTAAGAATCCCATTTTTATTACATGGGTTATGCTATGATGTATGGTTTATGATTTTGTGGCACACATAAGAATGGTATAATTATGAGATGGGTGGGACCTATATCACCCTCCAATGAATTGGGTAAATATTTTATATCTCATGAGATAGACCTGGATGGAATGGAAGGTTATACCGGTTCAGTGAAACAGGACTAAAACGAGGAGTGAACTCGGTTCATAAATGTACTTTGTCCACTAAGATAGTCTTGGAAATGAGTCTTGACTAATAAGAAATGATTCTCTATGATTATTTGTGTATGCCACAAAGTTTCATGTTTTATGTTATGATTATTGGGATTACATTTCACCACTATGATTTATCCCATGTTATGATATTATGATCTCTTTTGCAGGTTAAGATTTCCAAAATGTTATGTTATTATGAATATGATGTGATTGATTTTTCTTTTGTTTACCCTTACTGAGCATTTGAGCTCACCCTTTTATGTTTTCTTTTCCCCAGGATATAAATAAAGGTTTTAGGTAAGATAAAAAAAGATCTTTATGGGAGATGTTGAAGATCTTTCACCGTGATTAGAAGATTACATTCCGAGTTTCCAAAGACACTAAACTATTACTATCCTTGTGTTTGTGTTTTTGTTATGTAATAAGTATTCCGAAAAATTAATGTAATTTCCTTGTACGTCAAGCTTCGGGTCTCTACATATGGTTATTATGAATTTATAGCAATTCCATTTGGACTTACCAATGCTACTCTTATCTTTATGGATTTAATGAATGAAGTATTTACTAATTATCTTAATTAGTTTGTTGTTTTCATTATTGATGGCTTTCTATTATATTCCATGAATATTGAAGATCAAAAATATCTCATGAGAATTGTATTTTAGATACAATTAATGTAAATATTTTATGAAATATTTACCATGTGTAAATTTTATCATTATAAATTTTCATTTATTGTTCATATAATCTTAAGTGAGTGTATTTAAGTGGCTCTCTGAAAGGTTGATGTTATTGGGAAATGGACCATACCAAAAATGGTTACTAATATCCAAATATTTCTTGGTTTGGTTTGATATTACAGATCCTTAATGAGATAATTTTACAGACTATTTAACCCACTCATTTCATTGAATCAAAATGGAGTTATGTTCTTATAGACTTATGAATGTGATTATAACATTAAGGAGATTAAGAAATGTTAGGTTACTATAAATATACTCACATTTACTTGTAGTAAATAAGGGTTTATGATCTATATAAATTCATCAATAAGGAGAGTAGAATCTTTCTACTTCAATAATTATATGGTGATAAGAAATAACTCAATTCAGTTGAAAATATATGATAAAAATTACATGAGGCATTATTTATAGTTTTTGGTTCAAAGTTTTGAGTTGATTATATAGAGGAATAATATTTTTGGTGAATGTTGTGACATATATGGATCATAAAAGTATTAAGTATATATTTTCATATAAATAGTTTAATATTAAAAAAATATTATGTTTGTAATTGACTAAAGATTATGATTTCATAATACATTACCACCCTAGGAAGGTGAATGGGGTGGATAATTCGTAGGGCTGGAAGAAACATTCTTATTTATCTATGAGGAAAATTTAAAGAGATACAATAATTATAGATTACATATAAAATGGATCATTATATCCTATTGAAGGGTGAAAAATAATATCTTTATTAGATGAACTTTTAACTATCTATCCATGTCTGGATTAAAGAGGTGAAAAATTAGGATGTGGAACTGAAAAAGACAGTGAGAAATGTTCTTAATTTCAACCATGATTATGATGGAATGATAAACTTCAGGAAGTGATTAAATGTACTATCTACACTATATTTGAAGAAGTATTTGATAGATGAAGCTCATTGTTTTCCATTCTCTATTAATCCTAGAAGAAAAATGATGTATAGAGAAATAAAATTAAATTTGAGGTTCCATAATAAGAATAGGGATATCTTAGAGTATGTATCTAGGTGTCTATTTTATAAGAATGTTAAGGCTAATAGAGCAAATTCTAAGGCTTTATTACATACATTACCCATACAATAGTAGAAATTGGAAATAATTTCCATTTATTTCATCATTTGAATCCCCACAATATCAAATGGGAATAATGCTTTTTTTTAGTTAATCACCTTACTAAATAAAAAAATTTATTTCTATCATATTATATTTTTCTATTGATCATATTTATAGGTTATATAAAATGAAATTGATGAATTTCATGGAGTACCACTCTTAATTGTATATAATTAGGATGTGTGGATTACCTCATTGTTCTTGAGAAGTCTTTATCATTCTCTAGATACATAGTTTAGTTTTAATACAGCATATCATCCTTAGATGACAGTAAGTCCAATAGGACCATTCAAGCCCTAGATAATATAATGAGATAATGTTCTACGTATTCTATATATGGTTTCTATAAACACATTTATATGGTTGAATTTTCGTAAAAAATTGCTTTTACTCTATAATTCAGATGGATCATTATAAACAACACTATGGAAGGAAGTGAAGAACTCCAATGTGTAGGGATTAAGTAGTAAAAAAAAGATGTTAGTACCTAATCTATCATGGGATATGGTAGAAATATTTAGATCCATTTATAAGCATCTAAGAGAATCTCTGGGTTCATGGAAAAGTTAAGCTAGTAATCATCGGCATGATATAGAGTTCAATATTGGGGAAAAGGTATTCAAATGAATATACCTTGGAAAATAGTTATGAGATTTGGAAAGAATTTAAATCCAATATCTATATATATCAGTCCACTTTATATTATTAATTTCATTGGGATGGTACCTTATTATATGGAACTTTTGCAGAATATCTATCAAGTTCACGATGTGTTCCTTGTATCTCTACTGAGGAAGTATAAAATGAATACACAAAATGTACTGAACTTACAGGACATACAACTGAAACAATATATCTCTTTTGAGAAAAAAAATTATAGAGATTATATTTCATATATATAATGTTCTATGAATCAAGATTACTCATCTTTTCAATGGTTTGTGGTGAATATATAAATTAAAGGAATCTACATGGGAAACTAAGAATATGATGTCGAAGAAGTATCATCTGTTGTTTATATCTGAGTCATATAATTTTGGGGGATTAATTCATATAAGGGGGATATTTTAACTCCATTATATTTTATGACATACTTTTCAATAAAAAAAACTTGATTTCACTGATTCCTTTCTTCACATGCAACTCTGAGTTTAAATGTATTGTGTCAAACAGTTGAGATATTATTCTTTATTATGATAGTTAATGTATAGTACTTGGATTGGGGGTTATTAATAAGGATACAAATATTATAAAAAATTATTTTTCAAATATCTATAAAAAAATTCTTTGGTTCCCAAATGATTAGAAATAAAAATAAAAGCGTTTGATAGTAAATAGTGAAGCTTTGTTCTTAAAAACTTTTTTTATACACATTAATTATAAAAAGAATTTTTTCTACAATTAAAATTCTTATTTAATAAAAATGATATAACTTTTAAAATAATCATATCAAAATTATATTAAGGTGACCTTTTTGATTTTTTTGAAAAGATTGATTTTATTATGAATAGTGAAAATAATCACTTTTCTTTGAAAACATATTTTTATTCCAAGGATAATAAATGTTATATATATTTTAAAATAGTTTCAAACTAAAATTAATTCAATTTTATTAATAAAAATTTAATTAAGTTCATTTGAATAAATTTTATTCTTTATATTGGTATGAAAACTATTTATACTTGTGAAAAGTTTTTCTAGAATAAATAATTTCATTATGTTTTGGTGATTTAATTTTAAATTAAATTATGAAACTTTTATGAACTAAATTTGATATAATGTATTTCATATCTATAATAATAATAATTTCTATAATTTAATATTTTCAACTTATTTCTTTAACATTATGAATAGTGACCATAATAAATATTTGTCACCTTGGTAAGGGTAAAAATGGAATAAATATGTTATAACAAGGGGATAAGGATTTAAAATCACCCTAACACTTGAAATTATCCTATTGGTTGAGTGGATTTGGAACATTCCTATCCATTTTTCAAATATATAGCCACTTTTTCATTTCTCTTTTATTATGACCATTATATTATTTTAAAAAAAAAGATAAAGAGAAAATGACACCCTCTTGGCTTTAATATATCAAATATTTTTCTATAAGGGTAAAAAGAGATTATGTTTGATTTTAAATTTATATTTTAATTATAAATTAATTATTTTATAAAAATTATTTATTTATTTATTTATAAGAATTGAATTAAAAAATTAAATGTTTATATAATACCAATACAGTATTTAGTTAATTAATTGAAAAATTAAATAAATGATTTTAAACATATTTAATGTAATTCAGTTTGTGTTAATTATTATTTTCATTGAATTTTTTTATTAAACGTATAATTGTAGTGATTTTTTTAAAAGTTTATATTCACATTAAATTGTTATATTTATAAAATTAATGCCAACTTAAATGAATAGATTCAAAAATGAAAATATTGATATTTTATAAAAAATAATATTTTATTTATTTGTTTAAAATTCATCGAAATTATATCATTGGAAAAATGTATTGAATGTGGTTTAAAATATCGACAACAATACATTTATCTTACACCTATCTTTTTATGGTAACATTCTTAACCCAAGGTAGTAAAAAAACATTGAAATTTTGGTAATTGTCTAAAGGGGTAATGGGGGTTAAAAGAAAGTATAATGGAGAAAATTTCATTTAAACTTGACTATATAATATTGGATGTGAGGATTCAAAGTAATAATCATCCTTAATTAAAAATATATCAATTTGGTTCCACTTTTTTAGGTAATATAAAGTTATATTAATTTAATTCTTTCCGTAATTCCAACAGTGACCCTCCCAACACTTAGAAAAGGGTGCATTTTCCCCTCTATTCATCAAAAATTTTGAGCCTTATGTCTCTTAAAAATACTGACACAATACCTTCCTTGATTCCTTATCATGTCCTAGGTCTTCTTTAATTTCCATAATTTCATCCTTTCAAGGCTTCATGTATAAGTCAATAATGGTTTAAAATTTAATGGTATTATTGTTAACCAAGTACAGTCAATTTTATAAATTTTTCTACATCCTATAAATGTATGGTATCCATTATGAAATAATAAAATTAATTATATTGAATATTATTAATTTTTATTATGTGAATATAAAATCCATTTTTCAACTCCTTTCCATCATATGGGAAAATAAAACGTTATTAGTGATTACATGTGAACTAAAACTTCCATGGAGAGATGCATTTCATTTTTTATCACCACTTCACATTGATTTTTACAATAATGGAAATAATGAATATACATTATATATAAGAAATTATAAAGTCTATGTAATGGGTTATTATTATTTAACTTTATTTTTATGTATGGATGGAAAAATGGAAACATCAATGAGAATGTAGTCTCCATTAAGTGATGTAATTAATTTTTTATCACTAATATATATGAAGAGTTATAATAGTGAATAAAATTATTAAATATTCCAAAAAATATATTATTAAAAATATTTAGATTATGGAACCTTGAATAATGTACAAGGATTGTGTCTACCAAACTGAAACATACATGAAATATAAAGAAATTATGACATGAAATGGTGATTTTGATAAATAATTGTTAGTAAATAGATGATAATATGTTATAATTAAATCATATATTGTATTATATATATTATTATTTTTCTATAATACTTTTATTACAAATCTATATTAATTATATAGGAGGTTCAAATGAATATGAAGTAATACAAGACTTGAGGTAATGGATTTATATCTCAAATTAAATATAAATGGGATAGTTTATAATTATATTTTTATTGAGGAAATTATATAATCCATATCATATAAATTCCATTTTTTCTATTATTATTTTTGATATTTTTAGAACCATTTTCATGTCTTTGGAAATAAACATCATCCATAATTTTTTTTTATGAAAATCCATCATTACTTGTTTTATTTTAGTCATAAAAACAAGTTCTTCTATATCCATGTTTTCTAAAAAATTAAATAAATTTTTTCACTACTATAAAATTATTATTTGATGTCATTTTTAACTAGTTTTTAATTTTTATTAAAATTTTTCAAAGGATTCATCCTTTTATTTTCAGAATGATGTACTTTTTTCTTTTTACCAAATATTTTAATGGAATCATTATGTTAATGTTTAAGAAATGACTAAAATTTCCCACCATCATGAAAAATAAATATTTCCATGCATCCATTAAAAAAATCATAATTGTATTTATATAAAAAAATCGTTCATATTTTAGAAATGTTTTGATTTTAAATAATTTTTTCAAAATTGAAATGTTATTTTCCTCGGGTAATTTTACTAATATTTTTAAATGATTTTCATCTATTATAACCTCCTTCAATGTCAATTATCTATTTCTATTGATTTTATCTAATGAAACTATCCATATTCATTCTTTAGATGGTTTATTATTAATATGATAATATTATTATGTAACCCATTTATTTTCCATGTGTTATGGTTCGATGAAACAATGAAATGTTTATAAAACTATTTTAATTTCCATGTGTTATGTTATGATGATATTATTGAAACCTTATGATAATCTTTATCACATATATATGGTTTTAATTTTGTGGTGGGTGGGCCTAGAATTATATATCCCACCAGTACATTGGGTAAATGTTTATATCTCAATAGATAATTATGGGAAATGAGTTGATGTGCTTAATACACTTTAAAAAACATGTTGGGATTCCATATCTAGTATGTAAAAGGTTTTGTGATTACTGATACTTTATAATAATGGAAATAGGTGTTGATACCTAATCCACTATGAATTTTTCATCTTGATAGATAACAGTGACATATGAGAAGGTTTTATTCTTGTGATAGTACCAAAAAAAATTTACATGTTTTTTATAATGATTTTAACTCATAGTTCATGATTTATTAGTGATAATTTTTCACTATAACAATTCATGTATTTAAAAACCAAAATAATTATTTCATGATTCATGATTACAATGCATGATAAATTAAGCATGAACATTGTATGTTATGATTATAATCTGAATCTTGAGTTCTGATCTTATGCATGCATATGGTTGTCAATTGATATCTCATTTGTTTCCCATTCAAAGAATCTGAGATCACCATTACTTATGAATACTTTCATTAGGTTATGAAGAAATGGATTGAGTAGGGTATGTAAGTAATTGTATAATGTTGGAAAAAATATTAGATATGATGAAGAATAAACTTAAATAGTATGATTATTTATATAGTATTCAATGACACTAAAACTTTATATTTATTATGTGGATCATAATGTTATGTGTTTAATATTAATGTAAAATCATGTAATATATATGTAAAAAATATATAGTCTCCACATATATGAAATTAAAGGGGCATGTTTCAATAAATATTGTGTATTCCAAAGGATAAATAAACTAATCACATAATGGTGGTGATTATGGTTTTAATTATTTTTATAAAATTCCTATATGAATCATGGTACAAAGTGACTACATCCATGGTCTTCTTAGGGTTACTATATAAAAAAGAAAATATTTATCTTATATTAAAACCATATTAATAATTGGTGTAGTGGTTTTTTTTAATGACTTATAGATATTTTATTATAGAATATAAAACATTACAGAAAACATTGAACAATGATTAATTCAAGATGTTATTTTAGTTGTGATAATATAAAAATTATATAAATTCATGTTTTATAAATATTTATTATAATAATTTTCAAGTTCAATACATTTTATATGAAACCAAAAAATATTTTTGTTACTCATGTCATAGATTTCATAATATGTATATAAAATTAAATATTTTTATATCTCTTCAAATATTGAAACTTGTAGAGATTGTATGTGATATTTTTCTCAACTTATATGGGTTTTTAGATTATTATTAGGAGAAAATTAGGAATATGATTTTACAGGATATATACAATTTTTCTTGGAGATATTGAAGTAAATAAAAAGAAGAACATTGAATTTATAACTTTTTATGAAACATGTTGAATATTTTTTTGATTGATATTAAGCTATATTTAAAGTGAATATGAATAGATGTTATACTTTAGATATGAAGAGACATAATAATTTTGATTGTAAGAGACATAAAAGAGTTTTATATTATAGATTTTATCCACATTGTCTAATTAATTAATGTTTCATGTTTGTAAATTTTATTATACCTTACTTGATTTAAGTTTTTTAAATATTAGAAGAGGTGGTGATCCATGTATTTCATGGTGTGGTAATACTAAAATATATTTTTCATAAAATTTTTTATTAGTGGATTTTAATATTTATTCACATCACTATAAAATGATCCTATGTAATAAACCAATTTAAAAAACTAAAGAAATTTTCAATTTTATAGTGTTTCACAATCATTATTCAATTATTATACATTGACTGAATTATATAATTGATTTATATTTCTATATAAAATGATAAAAAGAAATATATAGATAGAATTTCTCACCCAAATTCACAAGGTATATTGGGAAATTAGTTGTTAAAAAATGTGTCATTGAAGCTGATAGGTTTCATATGGAAAAAAATTCAATTTTTTTAACATTTAGATTGTTTTCAAAATCAAAAGACATCCAATATTTTATAAGAACAACTATAAAATATATATGATCTAAATATTATATCCTTTATGATCTCTAATATTATATTTTTTCCTAACATTAATTTATGAAATTTATATTAATATCCCAAGGAATTGTATTTCTAATATTTAAAAAAAATTAGTGAATAAAGATCTTAATAACCAAAATCCATATCTAGAGAACATAAAAAAGATCACACACACAGATATATATATATATATATTTATATATATATTTATATTTATAAATATGGAGGTGTTGAGCTTCACTTACTTGAATTCTATATGGAAAAAATATACAACATCTAAAAATGATACAAAAAGGTAATGGGGAAATCCTAATGTTTTACATAATATATTTTTTTATTTTATATTGAATCTTAATGAATTAATCAATGTTTACTTAAAATAAATAATTTATGTAGTCAAAACCATGTGAGGAAATGATAAATAGATTAATGGTCTGGCCATTTAATATAGGATCATTATGTGACTCACATATTTTTTTCAATTCATAGGTCCCAATTCATAAATTAAAAAAATCATTATTAGCTATCAATTAATTATTTTAAAATAAATATAGTTTCATAAAATATATTGAAAAACTACTGGGTATGAATAATCACTAATCTAAATTGATTTATTTTTTTAATTTAAAAACCTCATATTTAATAATGATGAGGTTGAGTAGGATATGAGTGAGAAATTTATATTTTATATTTAATGTAAATTAAAATGTTGGAATAGTCTATTTGAAGGTAATATACCATTATATTACTTTATTTGTAGAATAGTTTACTGCATATAAATGACATTCCTATGAAGGAAAAATACTGATGATTTTGAGAATAATTTTTGGGAAAATAAATATATAAATTTTCTACAAAAATATATTTCAAACATTATTTTGAAATTATTCTATTAAAATTATTATTTTATAGATTATTTATTTTTGTAATGAGGATAAAAATATACTATTATCTTTAATATTTGTAAACCAAATTATAATATGATTCAATGGATGAAATGATATAACTGAATTAGAAGGTAAATCTATAATCAATGATAATGATAATTATAGAGTATCTGATGTCAAACTCTAACATAGAGGCATGATTTTAGTGATTAATATTCAATGGAATTACAACAAGAAGACTTAGTTTTTTTATAAAGGAATAATATAAAAATAGTTAACATAATAAAGATGAAATAAATTGAAAAGATCATTTTAAAGATATATAAAATTATTTTTTATTGAAATCCAAATGAAGTTACAGGTTTTTCAACATAATCAACAAAAAATTAAATGTAATTGATGGCCATAAAACTTTTATTTAAAAACTAGGTAAAAGGTATGAATGAATTTAAAATAAAATTTAAAATTTAAAATTTAAAATTTCATGATGGTTCTAAACATTCTAGGATTAGTTGATAAGTGAGAATTCCAAAATATATAAATTAAAAATTGGGAGAATATTATTTATTAGTTTATATTTATTGATAAGAGGTTAATATGATATTTTTTATTACATAAATAGTGTTTAAAATAATAAGAAACAATATTCTATTCTATGGTGTGGTGTTTAGACAACCCACACATTGCATCCAAGTTATGGCTTTATTCATCAAGAAATTAATTCATGAGTATTTATTGTGTTTTCATGATTATTTATTGAAAACATGTTTATGTTTATATAATATAAACAATGGATTTTCATGAATATAAAATTGAAAAAATGTTTAATGTGGAATACTAAATAATGGAGTGAATTAATTCAAATATTTGGTAACGAGTTTACATTTAGAGAATTTTTTTTAATTAATGTTCATAAAAATGAAGGGGGGTGAGGGTTCTTCATGATGAATATTATATGGATATATAGGATATATTTTTTCAATTATGGGAAGAAAAAAAATAGTGAACCACTAGTTTCAATGCTAGAATTAACTCACACCATAACCAAATATACTATATCATAGAAGTTTTATTCATTCTTTAATGATGACTCTATAATAGTTTTGGTGATTCACTAGTTATATAGGTGAAAGGAAACCATTCCACATTATTGAGGACCACACTATAATGGGTTTATGTATTTAATGGATATAAGTTGATATTTAAAAATATATATTTTTAATATCAATCATATCTACTTATCACACCACCAAATCCATAACCACATAGTGAAGGTTCAATTATTTAAAAATATAAAAAGTCTCCCCCAAGAAAATTATGATGAAAATAGAGTAATAAGTCTCGCCACATATTATAGGGAGAATTCTATGGATATTTTCATATTATATTTCATAAATAAAATGGCTAAACACCTACATTAAATTCCAACCACTTAATGTTGGGATGTGGAGACTGATTGACTTGTTAAATATTTTCTTTCTATATTATAACTAGATTTCATTTCAATCAATTTTCTTTAACCCTTGTACATATTGATAATAGGATAAAAATGTAAATAATGGGATCATATTCATTATTCACCAAGGATTGGCCCCTTCCAAAAAAATTGTGAGTAAACCTTTTAAAATACCTTATGTCATCTTATTTATTTCTTGATTTATCTTTCAACATCAAATAATTTTATTAAGATCCAATCATAGAAACTAGTGATGGGAAAATTCCTTACGTGGTTGTGGTTTTGTGTTTATTGATTCATCACCCCCACCCCTAAATGGTGGTATCCTCTAACCACGAACTTAAACATGGTATCAAAGAATTATTGATCTATTTATATTTTTTTCAAATGGATCTATGTTTTAAACTTATTGATAATATCATTTTATTGATGTGATAAATGAAGGCTATGGGTACCATAAATAATAATTAATTTCCTAGTTTATATGGAAATGGATTACATCTATTGATGGAGAGGATTACTCAATTAATACTTTCTCTTAGCATATATTTTTTTGACATAACCAATAATGGTTTAATTATACTCAATGATAATACAACCAATAAGTTTCATGATAAGAATAATAATGAAGCTTATGGTAGAGAGAAAAAATCATTAATCTTATCTATCTCAAAAATGGATTTGATAATAGTTATGGTCTTCATGAAATCAGATAAAATTAACAGGAAACATCATGATATCCACTCGTGAAAAAAATGTAGAATGAGTCATAGTAATAAACATATTATGTACAATTTAGTGAAATTATATTTAAATAATAAGAATTCATGGATGACTTATTCATTCAAATAAAAAAATTAATCTTGATTTAAATATATAGAGTCCTTTAAGGATTATAATTTGGTAATTAATGCAATTATTATTTATAATATCAAATTTAAGCCCCCGTGGGCGTGGTGGAGTGGTCAAAGGCTCCGCTTCCCTCAGGGGAGGTCGGGGGGTTCGAACCCTGTCAGGGGGTATGCTTTAAAAAGCATGTTCACCACATGCGGTGCACACTTGCACGCCGGTTACCCAAGTGTTTACGCGGCGCCGGCCCCCGTTGGGGAACTGGGCTTCACCCCTTGGGTGGGCCTGGGGAAGGTAGGGGATTTTCAGGCCATTGCATGCCTGACCACGTAACCACTCGTGGGCTGGGCCATCACCCGCATTGTTTCCCGGCCCCTGCCTTTTTTTCAAAGTAAGAAGGAATTTATCATATCAAATTTAGTTTTAATATTTACAAATCTATAGATAAATCCAATACTAAGTGTACAATTTAAAAACTCATCAATGTTTCAAAATCCAATGTGATAAGTAGAGGTGAATCCTTAAATAGAAATGGTAAATATGATAAGGAAAACATATCTAATGATTAAAAAGAATAATAACATGTCAAATCAAATAAAACACATGATCATAAAACCAATGTAAAGGATGATTCTATGGTATTTAGTGAATTTATTTCATTATTATTAAAATATATGGAATGTAAAAATGTAAAATAAAATGGAAAATTATGTTATTAAGTGATTAAAATTTGAAATTTTTTAACACTTTTCAAATTATATTTATGAAAGAAACATATATGATGAATAGGTTCATTAATTTTAAATTTCATAAGGAAAAAAATGTTTCAATCGGTTATAATGAAGGATAGACCATTTTGGATTAAGGAAATGACACCATATCAAAAAAATGACATTATATGAAAACATGATTTCATATATTTTTATTTGGAATTTGAAATATAAAATGAGTACTTCTAAGGATACATGAAAATGGATTCACAAAATAATCAATTCTTTTAAATATTGCACTAAAGAGAAAAAGAAGGAATTATTGAAGAGGTATGTAGTGATGATGAGACACAAAATAAATTAAAACTAAATATTGAAATTTTACAATGAATTAAGGAAATAAAAATAATGAGATATAAATAATACAATAGAATAATGATAGTTACTCATTAAAATAATTTATTATTAAATAATTAGATAAAAATAATTCTAAGGTGGAAATATTGTTAAAAGGAAAAGTGGTAGATCACAATGAAAAAATTAAATTTATAGATATGAATATTAATATTACCAAGTAAAATATCTTTAATAATGATAAGGAGTTGAATATTGTTGTGGGAAAATAGATTAATTTTAAAATCACTTGAGAAAAGGTCTTGATGTGCATTCTAAATATTCTGCAAAGGGTGTTAATTAATTTCCAATGAAATTATATTAAATTACTAATTCTTTAATAAAATTTATAGATTATATGACAGTACTCTAAAAAATTATTTTTGACACTAAGTTTTATAAACTAATATTGTGTTAGTGTTGAAAAAGAGAATGTTTTTTGGCTCCACCAATGAAGCTGGACACACCCATTACTATATCGAATGATAGTGTTGAAACTTCCATGTGAAGTGAGGCATGGAATAAGATCAGTGAGTCTAAACCTAAATGAAATTATAAATGAAGGATATATCTTATAAGTATGATATTTATGATAAAATAATGAGTGTATATTTAATTTTAAGGTAAATAATTGTGAAGATTTTCAAAATCCATTTACTAACCCATGATATATCACATTAATAGAAGGTTTTAGATATATAAAGTGTACATGAAAAAAATAATAGGTGTATTTTTATAATTTATCACTCCCTTAATCAAATATATGACATGAATTTAGAGAATACTAATGTTTTTAGTGTCCATTTAATAAAACATCTAAATGTGATGTTTCATTTTCATTCAAACTATAACTCCCTAAAGAGGAATTTTTGGAAATGTGATAAACCAATACACACCACTAAAAAGTATTAAATTATAAATATAATGTAGCTTAATAATATGGATAAAAAAATATATCAATATGAGTAGTAATCATCATTAAATTATGTTGGTTAAATATTATTACAAAGATAGATAAAGATAGAATCCCTGTGTATATGGTAGTTGTATAAATTTCACATGTTTCAAAACAATAATATTTTAAAATAAATCCAATAATGTTATGTTGGTGTTATTAAATTTTATAATGATGGATAATTAAATTTGAAATGTGTTTGAATAACCATGATTAGTAATAAGAAATTGGCCTCGCTTGTCATTGATTGAAGTTAAATGTGTCCCAAATTAATTACTCGTTTTTAACTTTTTAGTATAGCATAAGTTCAGGGTCGATCCAAAGGGAACAATGGCGTGCATAGATTTAGTTGAGTTAATACTTAATTAGGTGAAGTATATAGAATTTAAAGTTGATTTAGTTGATTTTTGGGTTTTTAAGTGAAACTAAATTGTCTTACTTTGAAGAAACGATTAACAGTTTTTAAATAAAACAACGGGTAAATTTAAAGAGTTTTAAAGTAGGAAGAAAAAGACATGCCGGGGATGTGGTGATTAAGGAGTAATTTTTCAGGATGTTTAAATGGTTGTGTTGTTCATAATAATTCAATCATTCTAGATTTCATTTTGTTACAAGAATTCCTTGGTCCGGTTTTTCTTGGTTGGAATTAGAGCAGTTGACTCCTTGGTCTGGTAGTCACTGTTCTTAATTATTTATTAACTTCAGTCCATTATTTGAATTGGTGAAAACCTTCCAATTGTCATGGATGCTTTCACCGTTATTTTTCTTTTGTATTGCTGAGAATCCTTCCCTTGGTCCGGCTCATAATTCTCAGTTATATTAGAAAGTGGTTTAAGAAAGGTAAGATGAGTTACAACGATTCAAACACAACTATATAAAACAACATAAAAATTATGATCCCATCATTCACAGCCCCAATACGAGGGGTTTAGTTACACATATAAAGTGGGATAGATACGACACATGCGATACCTGATGGATTCATCATGTAAGCGTTGAGGTAGTGTGTCTGAAGGTGGAATGGTGGAGTGAAGGCACCTTGGTAGCTTTGGGAATGGTGATAGCAGATCTTCTCTCTCCTCTAAATGGATCTGAACTCCCAAATCAGTAGGCCAAGGCCTCTTTTTATAGAAAAATAAAGTACACGGCGTGTATAGAAAGCACATGCCGTGTACTTTTCGTCAACGCGCTTTGGTGTCAATTTCTCCACGAGTAGGCGGCCTAACACGCCATCTTTGACTTTTGAACACGGCACCCCCTGGTGGTTGGGTATACACGGCATGTAGCGCCACCACACACGGCATGTAGTGTCATAATTTTGGTCACCATCCCCTTCTATAATGGTAGACACGACATGTAGAAATTAAAACATGCCGTGTCTCCTTCAACGACCACATGGGCGTGTAGACTTTTCTCAGCAACCACTGCTTCTAGAAAGTGGTACACGGTGTGTAACACCACCCCACATGGCGTGTATCTCTGCATGGTGACATGGGTGTGTACTCCCTGCTTTGTTTTGTGTCCTTGTCTCGATGTACACGGCGTGTATAAAAGTACACACCATGTAGTTTCAAAATTTTCACAAACTTCCCTTGATCTGTGTATTTAGCTAGAAAGCTTCTGAAAGTAAACAGATTCACCAAAATCAAAGAATATGTTCATAAAACAACATATATTTTCTGAAAACATGTTTTTATTTTCAATTATATATATTGAAATGTATACACAAATCGGGTGCATCAAATTCCCCCACACTTAGTCATTTTCTTGCCCTCAAGAAAAATCTCAACATCTAATTAAGAGAGCCTATAATTTATAAGGAAGGCATTAAATTAATTAAACGATTAACTAATAAATTTATTGAGGAATAATTCTAAAAGGAAAAAAACAAATTCAATTCATAAGATATTAAAATCATGCCTCATATATAATTCAATTAACTA
The DNA here is from genome assembly GCA_963277665.1 of Viscum album. Lineage (NCBI taxonomy): Eukaryota > Viridiplantae > Streptophyta > Magnoliopsida > Santalales > Viscaceae > Viscum > Viscum album. The sequence goes on along the minus strand of OY728145.1, from coordinate 1,228,465,449 downwards.
CTCTCATCTTCTTTCAACACATTTTTCAACCTTTCAAAAATAATCATGTCATTTGATGATTTACCTTACCAGTAAAAATCATACTCCACACTCAAGATCTTTTTATTCAGAGTTATGCTCAATCTAAGGTATATACACTCTATCCATAGGTTTGCAGGATATCTTGTTATCTACTTCAGAAAAATTGAATTACAAAAATCGTGAGGGCTTTATCAATAAGGTTCAGATGTTTCTGTGGCTAAGGGTTGGTAGGTTCAGAAGTGAAAATAAATTTTGAGGTTTAAAAAAGGAAGGCTAATTCCTTTAAACAACATTGCATGATATTCAATGTAAAGCTCACTTAAAATACATCCTTCAAAAGCTCAGTCAAATGCTCTTATAATCATCACCATCTTCCTTAGGCAAGTAGGGTTCATGGTAAAATAAGCATAAGGTTCCGTTGTTGTTTGTTCTTTTTTTTGATTCAACAACAAAACACAAGGGAAACACTTATGAATATAATGAGTAGATGGTTGTGACCCATTCTACCCCAAATAATCAAGAGGCACTCCCCCACACTGTATTTCATGGTTGTGCACAAAATATACCATGTATTGCCAACTCCCTCTTTAAAGCTCAAATGAATAATCATGCAAAGTTTAAAAAGAAATATGGTAGGAAGGGAAATAGTCTTGTAATGTGGCTTCCTATAAAGGCTCTTCATGGCTTCTATGGGCTTAACGAAGATTAAATGTAGAGTAGGTCTCAAGATAAAGGGGTTTAAACAATCTAATGCCTTAATCATTTTAATGTAATTCAAGAAATTTATTCATGTTTTGAAAAGAAAACATGCAAATTATGGTAGTGATGCATATCCTAAGAATCTCTCCAGAAAGAGGGTATTAGAAAAGAAATACAAAAAAGAGCTTAGAATACCTCTCAAGAATGGAAAAATAAAGGGACAATCAGGTCCTGACATGCATATAAATGATTAGCCTAATCAATATAATTTAATCAAGTACGAAAAGTTTCAATTGAAACTACATCAGCAATCATTTTAAAATACTTAATAACTAAAATAAGCATGCAACATTTCCAAATGTTCCTACTGATAACTCTAGCATTTATAAGAATTATTAACCAAAATTGCTTTACATTTTCATATATTGAGTCTAAAAATGATGTCTACTAGATTAGTTTAAGGGTAAAGACTAAGGGGAAAGATATAGATGCTCCCCTCACTTAATAGTGCACATGGTCCACCAAGTGCAATATTAAAGTAAAGGGTGGGAAACAGGGAGAAATGGGGGAAAAATGAGGAGAAGAAGTGGAAGAAGGAAATCCAAAATGAAATAAAATAGAAATGGAAAAAATTCCCCCCTCATGAAAAAGTGATGCCCAAGGTGCTCCATGATACTTGTGACTGGCGAGGAAAAAGAAAACTGCAAACATGCACAACATCACAGCACAGAAAATGACAGAAGAGATATATAAGATAAAGAAAAATGTCACTATCCTGGGGTCACCTCAGGGGAGGCATCATACTATATAGAATCGGCTGGTAAAGATGGCTCAGGAGGCGTGGAAGTGGGAGGACCAGACTCTGCATCGGGAAGGGGAGATGAAGAAGTAGGAGCCGCAGGTGCTGGACTAGGCAAAGATAGCTCAGCAGCAAGCCCTGGCCCGACAGAAGTGGTAGCAGCAGGGCTCACCGTAGTCAGCAGAACAGAATTAGTGGCTGGCGCAGGAGATGGTGGAGTAGCAGCAGAAGGTCCAGGAATGGAGGCAGATGCTGGTGGCTGAGGTAGTGGAACACCAAGATGCTGAGAAATATGCACCAACAGATGCTCCATCTGGTCCTGGCAGTCGTCCAGACGAATCAAATGGCGTGCAATTGTTTCTTGGTGGCTGATGATACGAACTAACTTCTGCTCCATCGTGGGTAGGCGGAGGGTAAGGGCTGGATCGACCGAGGATGCGGGGGTAGGTGGGATGTGGTATGGGATAGAAGAAGGAAGGTCAGAAGAAGTGGGGTCAGTAGGAGGTGGGTGAGGTGGAGAAGCTGGAGGGGGTGGGGAGGGAGGAGCGGGGTCAGCAGCTAGGGTAGGAGGGTCAACAAATTGTGGAGCTCGAGCCTGAGTAAGGATGTAGGCACCCCCTGTTTCTAGACCAATTCCATGTGAATGGGCATGAGGATGTCTATTCATTGTGGTGAACCTATCAATTCATGAGGCAATGAGGGCTCGAATACCCCTAAGTGGTGGGCAACACGGGTGGTGTAAAACCCATCGTTCAGGTTTCCCTGACGGCCGGTAAACATGGAGTTTCAATAGGAGGCGGCAAGATAGGGGAGGTCCGGGTAGTCGTGCCAAGATGACACAGGTAAAAAGCTCCATGTCACGGCCAGTCACAACCCCCATATCCTCATGGCAGGGGAAGAGGAGGGCGCTGAAGCACCGGTGGGTGAAGCTAAGGACGGGGTCGGCTATAAGAGTGCTCTTCTGAGAAGTGGGGGAGTACCAGTGGTTAGGCCCAGTGATCTCCCACCACATGGTAACAAGGTTAGAGAGATCGGACCAGGTCAAGTCAGAAATGGGGGGTGGGGTGATAGGATGGGGGTAGAAGCTGCACCCTCAGCCAAACTCTGTCATCATCAGAGAAAAACATCGGCCGCCTAGCCGAAATTGAACTACTGGCACCACATCGCCAGGTGTCTCTCGGTACTCCACTCCATCGAACCCAAACGAAGCTGAAAACTCCAAAAATAAATCACATAACACATGAGTGCTGACCTGGAAAATATCTAGGAGTGCGGTGTTCCCGAGAAGCACCTCTAACTCCTCCCAAATACTGAGCCGTTGTGGAATGCTGTTGTCGAGGTACCGGCCACTAAATGGTATTGGCCAACAAGAGAAGCGTCAAAACATGTCGTATGCGAGGTCGGTGACTGGGAAAACAGTGCAGGGATAGGGAGCACCTGCAGTTCCTGGCCCAGGTGCCGGTGCAGCAGCAATGTCTGGCTCTGAAGGTGGATCTGCCGAAGTAGAAGGTGGATCGGTGGAAGGTGTGCTCAAAGAGAGACCGGTTGCTAAGGATGATAGTACAGGGAAAGTGGCAGCTAGTGCAGCAGAAGTAGGCTCGGCCTCATCTGATGGAGTGAGTGGCGGTAGAATGGCCAATAGAGGGAGCTCAAAGACTGGAGCATCGGGGTCTGGCTGCGTAGGTGGTCAGAGTTGGATCCGACAATAACGGGACTCCTCGCCCTCAGTAGCGGAGGCTAGCCACTTCCCGCATGAAGGATCATGAACTGCCATATCCTGAAATAGAAATAAATAGAAAACAAAAAAAATAAAAATAAAAAGGAAAGAAAACAAAACAAAGAAAATGTGAGAAAACTGAAAAAGAAAAGTACACTGCCTATACTCCAGAGTACACGGTGTGTAGTAAAAAATGGAGAGTATCCCGTTTTCTCTAGATAGACACGCCGAGGGTGGAAAATAGACCATGGAAAAGTACACGGTGTGTACTAAACATACATGTCGTGGTCAATAATAGTGTTGGTGGTCATGTGGAACAAATGACACAGCCATGTTTTTATCAGTTCATAGAAAACAATACAATCCATGTAGGTACAGCACACGATGTGGACTACACATGAAGAACATGGTCGTGTAGAGGGTGAGACACGAGCTGGTCAAACATCCCACAGACATGGCGTGTATCGAACACACATGCCGTGTATGGCAGTGTGCAAAGGTATACTCGGGCACGATGAAAAGGACACAGTGTGTACCGAACAGACACACCGTGTATATTCAAATTTTTAAATATTTTGTGTGTGGCCGTGTACAGAGGTACACAGTGTGTGTTCTTTGTTTCGTGGTCGTGTACCGCCGTAAGTCGAATAGTCGGCCGATCCAGAAAACATCCTAAACGAATCTAAAAATTTGAAACAGAGGGTGTAGAATGGTGTACCTAGATCGAAGATCACAATGTGATAAGAATCATAACATAAAACGCCCCAAATCGATGGATCTAGAGAAGGGGGTTTGGGTGGTGTTCGGGAGAAGAAAATGGGAAGAGGGGTGGAAATGGGGAGGCCGCGTGACATAGCCTCAAGCAGGGTGGACCGCGGATTATATAGCCGAGGTACACGGCATTTATGTATGGTACACACCGTGTATCCTGATTTTTTTAATAGTATATAAATAATTATAATTATTATAGTAAACTATATAATAATTATTAATAATTAAAATCAAATAGATATATCTACAAATTCTATTATAAATAAATCATTACATGACGTATATCAGGAAATACACGCCGTGTATTTTAAAATGAGAAAAAGAGTAGTACAACCTTTGGTCCGGTGCTTGGGGTGGGATTCGAACGGGCAATTGGCCGATTCGAACGGATGCCCTCACCCACTAGAGAAAAGGTTGTTCTGCTATCCATATTTATTTTATATATATTTTTATTCTATACAGAGTATACACACGGAAAGAAAGAAAATCACGACGTGTGGTTTTTATTTAGTAAAGGATGGGGGTGAAGCGGGGAGATTAGCGCGATTTGAAACTGGGTCTTTTGAACCTGGTTCCGAGACTCTGTCAATCCGGAAACTTCACCCACATGAAATTTCTTATTTTTAAAACGTTTTTAATTTATATTTGAAAAATTATGGCGCACATGGCGTATATCGGGATACACGTCGTGTGGTTTTATTAAAAGAACAAATGATGGAAATGGGACGGTTGTCTGGATTCAAACCCGGGTCTTTTGAAACCGGATTACGATTCAAGCCAACCGGTCCATCCCCATCATGGGTTTTATTAAACACATTTATATATATACATATATGGAAATTAGCACACATGTTGTGTAAATAGAAGGAGGAACCCCGTGCCGAAGGTAGGTCAGGAGGATTTGAACCAAGGATGGCTCGAATAAACTCCAGTGACTTTGCCATCGGCACTGGCATCATCCCTGGTTATTTATTTGTTATTCTAGATTTTATATTATTAAGATTACAAATTAAAAAGATAAGTACACACCGTGTATATAAGTGGGACACGGCGTGTAACCTCTGGGTTTCCTCCCAGGAAGCACCTTTGTTTTAGGTCATTGGCTCGACCTACATACCTTGCTTACCTGAGGAGTATGGTGGACAACGTTCCCACCTTGTTGTCTGTAGGATGGTAAACTTTGAACCGCTGCACATTTACCTTGAATGGTTGACCATCTTCTCCAGAAATTTCTACCACTCCATGATGGAATATGCGTATAACGTGGAACGGTCCCAACCATCATGACTTTAAATTCCTTGGGAATAAGCGAAGATGATAATTAAAGAGAAGTACCTGATCACCGGGTTGGAAAGATTTTCGTGAAATCATCCGGTCATGAATGACTCTTGTCTTCTCCTTGTACAACATGGCGTTCTCGTATGCCTCTAATCAGATCTCATCTAGTTCCGACAGTTGGAACTTCCATTTTTCTTCAGCTGCCTTCAGATCAGAATTTAGGGCTTTGACGGCCCAGTAGGCTTTGTGTTCCAATTCTACTGGAAAATGGTAGGGTTTTCCATAGACTAGGCGGATCGGGGACATTCCCAATGGTGTTTTGAAAGTAGTCCGACAGGACCACAAGGCATCATCTAACTTCTTGGACCAGTCCTTCTGTGAAGTTTTCACTGTTTTCTCCAGGATCTTCTTGTGCTCACGATTGGAGAGCTCTACCTGTCCACTGGACTGGGGATGATATTGTGTCCCCATCTGATGCTTTACTCCATACTTCAACAGTATTCCTCTCATCAGTGTGTTGTCGAAGTAGGTCCCTCTATTGCTGATCAGTACTCGTGGAACTCCAAACCTGCTAAAAATATTTTTCTTTAAGAAATTTATGACTACCTTGCCTGTGTAGTGAGCTGTAGCAGTTGCTTCCACCCATTTGGAGACTTAGTCGACGCAGACCAGGATGTAAATGTTCCCAAAAGATGGGGGATAGGGACCCATGAAATCTATGCCCCAGACTTTGAAAATCTCGACCTCTGGGATGGGGTGTATGGGCATCTTGGCTCTACATACCATATTGTCGGTCCTCTGGCACCGATCACAATAGGATACAAAGGCCCGGGCATCTTTGAGAATGGTGGGCCTGAAAAATCCAGACTACATGATCTTAGCTATGGTATGGTCTGGCCCATGATGTCCTCCAACTGGTGAGGTGTGACAGAACTCCAAGACACCGTGAACTTCATTCTCCGGGATGCAACGGCGGATCACTCAATCTCCATAGGATCGGAATAGCATAGGATCCTCCCAGAAGTACCCTTTCACATTAGAGAAAAATATTTTCCTTTACTGGAAGGAGAGTTCGGGGTGAACGACACCTGTAACCATAAAATTAGTGATATCATCATACCATGGCCTAGGTGTTTCATTGATCGAAAAGAGGTGTTCATCAGGGAAATCCTCCCTGATCTCCCGATCTTCTTCCTTCTCCAAATGAGGCAGCTTGAGGCGTGAGAGATGGTCAGCAATGAAGTTCTCACTCCCTTTCTTATCTCGGATCTCAAGATCGAATTATTGTAAGAGGAGTACCCAGTGGATCAATTGGGGCTTCGCATCTTTCTTGTTGAGTAGGTACTTTAGTGCTGCATGGTCAGTATAAATAGTAACTTTAGCCAACACTAAGTAAGAACGAAACCTGTCAAATGCGAAAACCACTGCAAGCATCTCCTTTTCTGTGGTGGTGTAGTTGATCTGTGCCTCATTGAGTGTCCTGCTGGCATAATAGATAGGTCTGAAAATCCAGTCAAGTCGTTGTCCCAAGAATGCTCCCATGGCGTAGTCGCTCACATCGCACATCCCCTCAAATTGTTCCTCCCAGTTGGGAGAAATCATAATTGGAGCTTCCACCAGGCGCTGCTTTAGATGCTCTAAAGATCTGACACATGTCTCATCGAACTCAAATATGGCATCCGTGGTTAGAAGATTGGTGAGGGGTTGGGCTATTTTGGAGAAGTCTTGGACAAACCGCCTATAAAAACCTGTATGCCCAAGGAAACTGCGGATGGCTCGGATTAAAGTCGGTATAGGTAGTCGTGAAATGACTTCGATCTTTGTCGGGTCCACCTCTATCCCTTTTTCTGAAATTATGTGGCCAAAGACTATGCCACTTTGCACCATGAAATGACACTTTTCCCAGTTCAAGACTAGGTTAGTGTGCTCACATCGTTCCAAAAAAAGCTCTAGGTGTCGTAAAAAAATGGTGAATGATTTTCCGTAAATGGAAAAATCATCCATGAATACCTCTAGGATTCGATCCACCATGTCATGGAAGATAGCCAGCATACAACGCTGGAAGGTGGCGGGGGCATTGCACATGCCGAAAGACATCCTTCGATAAGGAAATGTGTCATAGGGGAAAGTGAATGTGCTCTTTTCCTGATCCTCTGGAGAAATGGAGATTTGGTTATAGCTAGAAAACTGTCAAGGAAGCAATAGAAGTTGTTCCCTCCTAGTCTCTCTATCATTTGATCCGTGAATGGCAAGGGTAAGTGATCCTTTCTTATGGCATCGTTTAACTTCCGATAATCCACACAGACTCGCCAGCCCGTGATAGTGCCTGTAGGGATGAGCTCGTTCTTTTCATTTGAAATCACAATGATACCCCCCTTTTTCGGTACCACTTGGAGAGGAATCACCCACGGACTATCCGAGATGGGATAGATGATGCCTGCATCCAATAATTTGATCACCTCCTTTTTGACAACTTCCTTCATTGGAGGATTCAAGCGTCGTTGTGGTTGCCGAGATTGCTTGTAACCTTCTTCAAGTAACACCTTATGAGTGAAAATGGTAGGGCTGATGCCCATCAGATCAGCGACTGTCCACCCAATATCATGCTTCTTCTATTTGAGAACCTGCAGAAGTGCATCCTCCTGCTCCTGTGATAGTTTTTCATTAAGTATAACAAGCAAAGTTTGATTGGGTCCTAAATACCCATACCTGAGAGAATATGGATGAGGATTCCGTTCGAGTTCAAGCACCTTTAAAATTGAAGGCACAAGTGGCTGCACCTCATCCCGTTCCAAACTATCAGAAACAACTGCACGCTGCCAATAGTGTCCACCCTGGCCTTCTATGAATTGCAAGTCTTCTGGAGCTTCTTCTATTAGAATATCTGGAATAGTTAAATTATTCGAAATAAAAGAACATCCCAGATCATCCCATTGTTCGCTAAAATGATTACCCCTGGTGGACACTACATAATAGTCCTCATACTCTGATAAGGAGTCATGTTTGATGGCTTTGAGGATGTTATAGGAAACTCTTTCATCACCTACCCGAAAAATAATCTCCCCTTGGTTCACATCGATCAGTACCTTCCCAATTGCCAAGAAAGGTCTTCCAACTATAAGAGGTGCTTCCTGGTCATCCCCCATGTTGAGGATGATGAAATAAGCAGGGATAATCAGCCTACCCACTTTGACCAGTACGTCCTCCAGTAGTCCCTTTGGGTGTTTGATGGATCGATCAGTAAGTTGAAGGGCTATGCGGGTAGGCTTGAGCTCGTTGAGTCCCAGATTTTTGAAAACTCCGAGGGGCATGAGGTTCATGTTGGCCCCTAAATTGCAGAGGGCCTTCCCAAATTCACAGGATCCAATAGTACAAGGAATGGTGAAACTACCTGGATCTTGGAGTTTGTGAGGAATAGAATGTTGAACCATCGCGGAGCACTCCTTTGTTAGTGCAATAACACCCAAATCCTCCATCTTCCTCTAATTCGAGAGGATTTACTTCATGAATTAGGCGTAGGTGGGCATCTGATTCAGGGCCTCTACAAATGGTATTTTGATGTGGAGCTTCCTGAACACATACATGAATTTTATGAACTGGTGGTCCAGCTTCCTCTACTTCAATCTTTCCGGAAAAGGTAAGGCAGGCTTGAATGGTTGGATTACTTCTTTTTCTTTATTCTGTAAATCCTCCTTCTATGGGCTTTTGGATGAGGAGGGGTTGGTATTGGTACCTTTTTCATCAACAGTGGGTGTGGATACACCTTGCTGTGCTGATTTGTTCTATTGGAGCTCTTTTCCACTCCAGATCATGATAGCATTAGCCTCCCCCCTTGGGTTCTTTTCGGTGTTCCCCGGTAGTGTACCGGGCTTTCTCCCTGAAAGTTGGTTTTCCAGCTGGCCAATCTGATTCTCCAAGCCTCAAATTGAAGCTTCTTTATTTTAGAACCGAGTCTCAGTGGTAGATATGAATTTAGTCATTAGATCTTCTAACCTTGAGGTGTTCTCCTGCTAAGGTGGTTATTGAGCCGGTGGAGGAGGTGGATGTCGTGGCTACTGTGGATAAGGGTTTTGATACCCTTGTTGCTGATAAGGACCCTGCTGGGGTTGTTGCGGCCTTTGGTATTGGTTCTGGTATGGAGGTTGGTTGTAGCTGGGCAGTCGTTGGGGCGGAGGATTCTGCTGTTGTTGGCCCCAGCATGTGTCCTATTGATCTCTCCATGCCAGGTTCTGGAACTGCTGGTACTAGTTGGGCCCTCGATTTTGGGCAACATAACTCACCTCGCTCATCAAAGGGCCTCTAGTCAAACCCGATCATTCTCCTTTGATGTGGTTATCACCACAATCACTACATGGTGGATGGTGCGCCGCATGAACTTGAGATTCTCCTTTGAGGTTCAATGCATTGATTTTCTTGGACACAGCATCCAACTGAGTAGCTGACATAGTGGTACCATCAATATTGTGCATACCTCGCTTTTGAGTCCCCCACTCGGAGTGCCACTGGAATCTGTTGGCGGACATGTCTTCCAGTAGTTCGAATAGTTCTTTGGGGGATTTCCGCATCACTGTGCCTCCAGTAGCAGCATCCACCACGGACTTGGTATTCACGGTAAGTCCTCCGTAGAAGGTCTGGACTTGCATCCAGAGTGGGAGTCTGTGGTGGGGGCATTTTTGTAACATTTCTTTGAAGCGTTACCAGGACTCATACAATGACTCAGAGTCATGCTGCTGGAAATTATGGATCTCATTCCAGAGTGTCACCAACTTTGATGGTGGAAAGTACTTGGAAAGGAATGCCTGGGCTAGATCCTCCCAGGTGAGGATAGATCATTGTGGTAGTCTTTTAATCTAGTCTTTCACCTTGTCCCATAGAGAAAAGGGAAATAGGCGTAGATGTATGGAGTCTTAGGACACGCCGGTGTACAGAAAGGTGTCGTAGATCTCCAGAATGTTGGAGAGATGAGCATTCGGGTCCTTGCTGGCCAGACCTCCAAATTGAACTGTGTTCTGGATTAGCTTCATGATATCAGGCTTGATCTAGAAGTGTGGAGCCTGGATCAGGGGATGAACGATGCCCATATCAGCTCCATGGATCGAAGGAAGACCGTACTCCAAAAGGATACGTCTTGGAGCTTACTGCTGATGGGGTATAGCTTGCATGAATTGATCTTGAGGGGTGAAGTATGGCTGTGGGAAGAGTTGTTGCGGTGGCCATTTGGTAATCCCTTGGGAGGAATTTCATGAATGCTCCATGAGGTTGCTCTGGTAGACTAGCAGCGGGAGGCTGCTGATCCTGGTACTGATGCTCAGTCGCAGCATCTACGGCTGATGCTCCCTCTTCCTTGTTCACCATGGGTTGTGGTTGATGGTAGTGAGTTTCTGTTCATGTACGCCGATGATGAAGAAAGGTCCATTCGATTTATGAGTCAAGCGGAACTAATTCTGAAGATTCGACGCTTCTGGATCATGTAAGACGTCTAAACATACACTTTAAGCTCTGCACAACACAAAAACGAAAACCAGGAATAAAAGGAAAAAAAGAGAAAATTTGAAATGGGATTAGATAAGAGATTTTTGATAATTTTTTATTTTTATTTTCACTTAAATCAATTATTAACACAATTAAAATCTTAGCACTAAAACCAAATATATCCCTAGCAATGGGGCCAAAATTTGGCCTCTCTTGTCGTTGATTGAAGTTATATGCGTCCCAAATTAATTACTCATTCTTTACTTTTTAGTATAGCATAAGTTCAGGGTCGATCCATAGGGAACAATGGCATGCATAGATTCAGTTGAGTTAATACTTAATTAGGTGAAGTATGTAGAATTTAAAGTTTATTGAGTTGATTTTGAGTTTTTAATTGAAACTAAATTGTCTTACTTTGAAGAAATGATTAACAGTTTTTAAATAAAACAACGGGTAAATTTAAAGAGTTTTAAAGTACGAAGAAAAAGACTTGTCGGGGCTATGGTGATTAATGAGTACTTTTGCAGGATGTTTAAATGGTTGTTTTGTTCATAATAATTCAATCATTATAGATTTCATTTTGTTACAAGATTTCCTTGGTCCGGTTCCTCTTGGTTGGAATTAGAGCAGTTGACTCCTTGGTCAAATAGTCAGTGTTCATAATTTTTTATTAAGTTCAGTCCATTATTTGAATCGGTGAAAACCTTACAATGGTCATGGATGCTTTAACCATTATTTTTCTTTTGTATCGCTGAGAACCCTTCCCTTGGTCCGGCTTAGAATTCTCAGTTATATTAGACAGTGGTTTAAGAAAATTAAGATGAATTACAACGATTGAAACACAACTATATAAAACAACATGCAAATTATGATCCTGTCATTCACAGCCCCAACATGAGGGATTTATTTACACATAGAAAGTGGGAGAGAGATGAAACACGCGATACCTGATGGATTCATCGTGTAAGCGTTGAGGTAGGGTGTCGGGAGGTCGAATGGAGGAGTGACGGCACCTTGGTAGTTTTGGGAATGGTGATATCAAAGCATCTATATCCTCTAAATGGTTCTGAACTCCCAAATCCATAGGCCAAGTCCTCTTTTTATAGAAATATAATGTACAAGACGTGTATAGAAAGTACACTTCGTGTACTTTTCATCAACGTGCTTTGGCACCAATTTCTCCATGGGTAGGCGGCCTAACAAGCCGTCTTTGACTTTTGAACATAGCGTCGCATGGTGGTTGGGTATACACGGCGTGTAGCGCCTCCATACACGGCGTGTAGTGTCATAAGTTTGGCCACCAGCCCCTTCTATAATGGCAGATACGGCATGTAGAAATTCAAACACTCCGTGTCTCTTCAACGGCCACATGGGCGTGTAGACTTTTCTCAGCAACCACCGCTTCTAGAAAGTGGTACACAGTGTGTAACGACACCCCGCACGGTGTGTATCTATGCCTGGTGACATGGGCGTGTACTCCCTTCTTTGGTCTATGTCCTTGTCTTGATGTACACGGCGTGTATAAAAGTACACGCCGTGTAGTTTCAAAATTTTCACAAACTTCCCTTGATCCGTGTATTTAGCCAGAAAGCTCCTGAAAGTAAATAGATTCACCAAAATCAAAGAATATGTTCATAAAACAACAGATATTAGATGAAAACATGTTTTTATTGTCAATTATGTATATTGAAATGTATACACAAATCAGGTGCATCAGAAATCCAGCAATATACTCTCAGTTGATCAATTGAGGAACAATCTCTTATGTGTAACTTAGCTTTTTAACAATTCGAATGAGGTTATATTTTAAAATAATGGTTTCTTAATTATGATAATTATGTAAGGGACAATAATTATAAAGGGATAGTGAATAATCAATGATATGTATCAAATTTATAATGATCATTAGTTGTGTGGAATAAGTATAAGGGAGGAAAACTAGATTTTTCTTAAGAGACATAGCCATTTCGGTTAAAATAATGTAGATAATATTTCCAACCATGAATCTAGGATAAATTTAAAAAATAATAATTTTTAATGAATCAATATATATGAAAAATTTCCCATAGGTAAAATAGTGAAGAGGACTGAAAAGGTAGAAGATATCAGAACATCGCAACCAATTATGTTGGTACCATAGATTGTTTGTAGCCCACTGTATTTTATTTTAACTAATGGAAATAAGTAATTACTAACCTTTTTTTAACATTTCATTGATAAGAAATAATTCTATTTTATGTTGAGTAAATCACATGTTCTTAAGATGAATATGCATTTTCATAGGTGTGCTGAAAATAGAATAGGAAGTGATATTAGGAAATCCCAGTTTTATAGGGGATCCATAAATAGAAATTGGGGATTTGAGGCATATCAAGAGAAGTTTGGTTAAATTCTTGAATACATTCCCCCATATTTTCCATATAATAATATAATTTCTTATTGAAATAAAGGATTTTTTGTTGAAAGGTAGAGAATATTTTTTTTGGATCGTGGTTCTTGGGGAATATTTTTATGGAACTCCATGAAAAAGTATATCTATATTTTAAATTATTTGTAACTCTAACATGATTTTTTTAATATTAATTATGATATTATAAGTTGAGGGTTGAGAACATACCTAATCCACCTCCCCTAACCACTCCCTTTTATTGATGATGTCTTAGAAATCATGGACAATAGGTAACCTCTCTTCCTTTTCCCTTCCAGGTCAAGGGGTGGAGGGTCCCCCTCTAATCTCATTGTCTACACAATATCCATTATGCTCTTTGTTAACTGACCCTTGAAGCATCCCCATATTTAACCTAATTAATTTTTTCCCTAAATACCGGTCATGTGTTGATGGTGTTATTTTCGTTTTGATTTCTCTTTGGGAGTTCAAACAAGCCTATGTAATGTGGGATCATTATTTGGTGGCAGGATTCAAGAAGAAAAAACCCTCCATTGATGCCTTTGATAGATTTTAATTTTCTTCCTGGAAGATACAAGAATGGGTGATTGTGGGTATTTTGGATTCAAGGCATATCTTGTTACGTTTTTTGACTGAAGAAGTCCTAATATATGCTTGGGAAAATGCTTCATGTATTATTTCAGGTTGTCTTTTCTCCCTCTTTGGATGGTTGTTCGATTTTCATCTGGAGCATGATTCCCCTATTACATCTATTCTGATATCCCTTCCCAATCTTCTCTTACCTTTTTAGAATTCAGTGTTCCATTGTTTGATTGGAAATATGGTGGGTTGATTTCTCTTCTCTAATCATCATACCCACATTGTTCACCATCCCATTTCTCTGGGGATTTGTATTGAAGTCGACATCTCCAATAACCCATTGGATTACATTATACTTGAGGTTGAAGGTGAACTGTGTTGGTATAAAAAGTTATTCTATAAAAATGGGTTCTTTTATATGAGTCTTGGCCATGATACTCACATATTTCATCGAAAAATGTTTTGTAACTCTTAGGTGGTCCTCCCATCTGATTACTTGGGAGATTATTATCCCATACAATTTATGGTGAAGTATGGATTGAATATCTTGGATGCTAGAACAACATCCAAATACCTTAATGTTGAAAAATTAGGTACTGGTGAGATGGGTCATTCTACAATCATATATAAAGAGGTGCAACCGGGAATATAGAGCTGAGGATAATGGACATTTTTGATCAATTGAGGCATGATTTTTGTGAATTTACATTGTCAATTAATTTTAAAGGTGGTTCAGGGTAGAATTTGGGGGTTCTTGCAGTCTTGATAACATATATAAGGCACTCTTCTTGATATGAAGTATATATGAGACCTGATTATGATTCCCTCTAGGAGGTTCTGGTCCAGGGGAGAGGTGATGATGGTCCAACAAGCTTCAACATGGAATCATCAAAGAGGGGGTTCTTAGAAAAATAGGGGGTTGGACTAAAAATAGTGATCATGTCATGACCAGTAATGAATATGGATTCTATTAATCTAGGAAACAATGTTGAAGGATTGAAAATTAAAGGACATGAATAGGAATGTAGAGATTAAACGTAAGAAAAGAATTCCTTTGAGTTCCAAGCAATATATGGGTAGAGATAAATGATGAATATTCTCATTTATTCTTAGGAGATAGTGTAGAGGAGAGACACATTAGAGGAATTAATTTCCTGAGAAGGAAGAAAAGTAATAAAGGAAATTGTGACTCTAGTAGTTGTATCGTGACCAAGGAGAAGATATCCAAAGGGAGGAGAGACTATTCCTACTTGCCTAAACCAATGGAGATGAGATTTTATAAAAATAAAAAACACAAGGTATGGGACAGTGAGTTAGTAACCAATAGAAATACATGGGATCTAATTATGAATTCTGTGGAAGAAATGTTGGAGGAGGTGTTTTTGATTATGGAATCCTAAGAAGATGCAGACATGATAGTCAATAAAATTCTTCTGGTGGATACCAATGATGTGTAGAGGGGGTGATTCAATAAGGAAGAACACATTTTGTATATCATCTCGTCTTTTTATAACATAACTTTTCATTCCATTACACGGAACTGGGGATCTTTAAGGTTTAGTGTCTTGGAAACAAGGAACATAAAACATGAAAAAAAACATTCTTCTTAAACACTTGAAAGGATTCTCCTCATGTTCACCCTAGGCTCATTACTTCATCCCATAACCTGGGGACATACATCAAAAGGAAGGGTGAGCAGAAGGCCCAGCAAGGGAAACAAGTGAAACATTTTACATATGAACTTGAGATACATCAATAAAGTCATGAAAAGAACTTTAAGGCATGAAAATGAAATCATGAGGCATATCATAATAAAAATAAAACTTTTTCATAACTTGAAGATGTGGCTAAATCATTTAACATAGACAATCATGAACATATCACCAAGGTCCATCCCCAAGGTGTCATTTTAAAATTACCAAGGTTATTCACCAAGGTATCGTGAAAATTGTAATCTCTAGTGGTTACATCATTACCCAATGCATTGGAGCGCTATCAGGGCGCACCCTTAAATTTGCCTTTATTATCATGTGAGCCACATATATCATCATCAAAAATTTCATAAATAACCCATATAGCATAAAGGAAATGGGTTTCATTTCAAAATCATAACTTTTTAAAAACAGCTTTAAAGACATGATCTTTATATCACTTTAAAACCCACAGAAAAGGAAGGTGGGTCTCATGTATGTAAATCCCAGAATTTAAAATAGAACATTTTGGTATATATGTGAATACCCCTTTATAAGAAGGAGCTTTGAGTATTCACTTAATAAAATAAAAGAACTTTAGAAAAAGAGATAGACATTTTGAGACAGAAATTCTGCAGCATAATGGCAATGTTCCGAGGTCTTAGAAGACATTAAAAGAGAGGTAAAATGGGTCAAACATTCATAAATGACCCATAAAATAGTAAATGGACAGAATAAGAAGGATACATGATCATGGTAATGAAATTTCAAGGACATACCATTTGAAATGAAAAACATGGAAGGAAGAAAAAAATTAGATTTCTCTTATGAAAATTCGGCAGCCTTACGGCGTCACTTAACTTCAAAAGAAAATGATTTGACAAGATCAAATAGGGTCCCTCATCATATGATCATAAGAGATCAGTATGATAGATATAGAGATAATTCACCAACATAACAAAAAGGAACATGAAAGAATTGACATGAAATTAGAACTTCAAAACGAGAAGGGTGAAGAACCACTTAAAAATTCGGCAGCCTAACGGCGCCACTTAAAACATCAAAATACTGAATTGAAGAGATCAAATGGGGTCTCTAATCATATGAAAATAAGAGTCCAGTATGATATATATAGAGATCATACCCCAATATAACAAAAAGGAACTTGAAATAATTGACATGAAAGTAGAACTTCAAAACGAGAAGGGTGAAGAACCACTTAAAAATTCGGCAGCCTAACGGCGCCACTTAAAACATCAAAATACTGAATTGAAGAGATCAAATGGGGTCTCTCATCATATGAAAATAAGAGTCCAGTATGATATATATAGATATCATACCCCAATATAACAAAAAGAAACTTGAAATAATTGACATGAAAGTAGAACTTCAAAATGAGAAGGGTGAAGAACCACTTAAAAATTCGGCAGCCTAACGGCGCCACTTAAAACTTCAAAATACTGAATTGAAGCGATAAAATGGGGTCTCTCATCATATGATCATAAAAGATCAGTATGATAATTTAGAGATCATACCCCAACATAATAAAAAGGAACATTAAATACTTGAATGAAAATAGAACTTGAAAACGAGGAAGGTGAAAGAATCCCTTAAAAATTCGGCAGCCTAACGGCGCCACTTAAACATTCTTAAAACGAATTGATGAGAGAAAGGGGGGTCTCTCATCATATGAACATGAAATAGTCAGTAGGATGAATATAAAAGAACATCCTCCAACATAAGAACATGGAGTATAAAAGAAATGACATAAAAGAGATTACTTGAAAAGAAAGAGAGGGGTCGGATCCCTTACCTTAAAATGTAACTCTTAAACCTCAAAGGTTGGGACCTTGAGGGCTTGGGGGCACCTTGGGAGTACTCCTTGGGAGGTAATGAGACCATAAATTCGTTGGTAATGAGTGGGGAGTCGAATGGATGAGAGGAGGGCTTGGTATTTATAGGGAAAGTGAGGGGACAAGGCATTAATGGCCAAGGGACACCTCACATGTGCTTTTCTCAAACCCATGTGCTCTCCCTTGTCATTTATCATGGAGTTAGGCCACATGGGGCCCCCAAAACAATAATTCATCACCCTTGGCCGGCCAACCCTCAAAAGATCTCATGACATCATCATGACACCGTTATGATGTCATTAAACATTCCGAAACCCTAAAACTGTATTTTTACTATTCACTGAAAATTCAACTTTCTCAGAAAAATCCCAAAATTTCACAATAACCAAATATCAATGCTCTGATTTCAAAAATGAAATCCATTTTATAAAAATAATTTTCTAAATATTTTTAATTTAATTTTTAAATAAAAACACTATTCATCGAAAATTCATTTTTTCAGAAAAAACCCCAAAAATTACCATAACATAATATCGATGCTCTGAGTTCAAAAATAAAGTCATTTTTATAAAAATAATTTTCTAATTATTTTTAATTAAATTTTTAATTAAAAAACACTATTCACCCGAAAAAACTAATACTTGAATAATAATTAATGAAACCGTTATTTAACTATTTTATTGAATCACATTACTTAATCAAGGTGCCTAGATTATTTTAAAACTTTCTTTAAGTGAGATTACTAATCCAGTTGGTCATATTACTAATCCTAATCATAAAATCACTAATCATAATTTACTATTCATCAAAAATCAAGTTGATCTTATTAGACTCTAAATTTAGTACTGAACATAATTGCAGAAGACCTTTTTTTTGAAAATCATTACACATTTTTAATTATTTAGGGTTTACATAAACATATTTAAAATATCCTTTTTCTAAAATTCATCAAAAATATGCATACTATATTTATCCGGTCATTTCAAAATTCATAAACTTCATCATAAGAAGAAATCCCAATTTTTATTTAAAACAAGGATTACACAAGGTAGTTACGGTCTCGTTACATAACACCTTATAATACCAGCATAGGACCTAAGAGTAAGGTGTGCTAGGGTGATAGAAGCTTGGGGCGGCTCAGTCAACATTGCCCGAGTAGTAATTTCTATCAGTTTGAACTTCTCACGAAGGCGATTCCGTTCCAGCTTCACATGATGAAGTTCGGCTTGGATTTGATCCAGAGCAAAGCCCAGTGGTGCTACCTCCTTCCCAAGCTCTGTTAGATGGGCTTCGATCGGTCCAAGACTACTAGGTGAGGCCATCGAATCTTCTTTCTATAATAATTAACCAAGATTACTTATATCAAAACATTTTGTTCACAGCGGTCATATTGACCGATGGTTATATAATAGTCAAAACCCACTGATCTCATTTTAATTATAATCATGTTTATCAAATAAAACGTTTTTGTTGAGTATAACAATAACACATAAAATTGGGAAACGAAATTTATTTAAAAAATTTCGGGTCGTTACAATCTTCCCCCCTTAAGAAATTGCGCCCTCGCAATTTTAAAATTGGGTTTTGAAATTTCATTGAAAGCCCCACATCGGAAAAGGAGTCAGTAAAACTATTACTTTAAAATAAAGAAAGGGAAGTACAAAGGTCACCCCAGTTAACCCACACTAGGGTTCCATGTAGGAAAACATGGACATGGAGGAGAAACAGAGGGTCAAGTTCTGAGGGAGAGTGATAGAGAACATGATTAGGAGAACTTAACCATGAGAAAATCCAAAACTTATGATGTGTGTAAACGGTCTTTGACTACCTAGTAGGAAACGTAAACCAACAACATTTTTGTTTTACGTTTCTTTTCATAATTTTGAGGATTTCATTTACTACATAGAACAAAAACATAAGAAAATATACCTACCTTCAGGTAGAGTTTCATCCTTTAACAAGTCCCTACCAACACTAATCTTTTCTCCAAATGATGAGAATTCAAAAACACTTGGTCTCATAAAAGCACAAGAATCATCATCTATAGAATCACATAATCTACAAAATATTAACTATCTATTTCTTCTATCTTTAAACATTATCCCAAAAACAGAAAGGTTAAGGTAAAACAACTCTTCAAAAAGAAAAAATCCCATAGGAATGGAAACTACTTTTAAATCATCAAAGTTCCATGGTACTACCCAAATTTCATCATAGACCATTCCCTAAATAACGGTCCTTAAAATTCCTCAAAACAAACCAAACTAAGATTGAAACTCAAATACAATAAGGATTTGATAACATAGTCTTCCAAAACAACTTCATTGTTCATCTCCAGACAACATCAACCACTCCTAACATCTTATAAAAAAAGTAGCTAACCTAAACATATTTTACCCAAGATAGGTTAGTCATTCCCATAAGTAACCTAAATTACTATAAGTTCACCTTAAATTCATCGATTCTTCAAAATATAATTCAACCTTACTCTTCAATGAAAATACCGTAGTAATCTATTTACCTCGATCAAATATGGTTCCCAAAATAATGAACGTCTTCCAAAATAATAATCATATTTTAATCCCCTAATCAGCCCTGTCATATTAATACGAAAATTGTCGCATTTCCTATCACATTGGTTGTCGGAACATGTTCTTCCATTTCCCACCATTAACTAAGAAGAGAAATCATAATTAGGGGCTTACGTACTTAGCTAATAATCATGAAAAGGAACTGAAAGCATATAAGGATAACTTGTATATGAAAGGTATACCCTAACTTGTGATCTCCTAGGTTCCCATCTAGGTTATGAATGATCATATATTCTTATGTGAACCTTTATTTTATTTTATCTTTGTTCCTTTAACAATGGTTCATACCAAGCTTATGAATTAACCAAAGCATATCCCCCGGGAGTGTCGTAATCAAGAGTGCAGCAAGGCCCGTTGTCGTGTACCAGTTCCCGTTCGAGTCTATCTCAAAGCGGTGTTTTCGGGTTTTACCCCTATGTACATCTGTGCCAGAGCCACCTCTACCTGCTCGTATCCAGACAGGGATGTATTTGCTTGGCAACCCCTTACTCAATACTCACCAAAATACCAGGAAGATTTCCTATATTAAACTTTTCTATAGGGTTCCTCCTAGAGTTTTCATATCCTAATTTCCACAAATAACTAAACCATCCTTTGATACCAACTATAGCATCCTGTCTTTTTATAACATAACTTTTCATTCCATTACACGGAACTGAGGATCTTTAAGGTTTAGTGTCTTGGAAACAAGGAACATAAAACATGAAAAAAAAACATTCTTCTTAAACACTTGAAAGGCTTCTCCTCATGTTCACCCTAGGCTCATTACTGCATCCCATAACCTGGGGACATATATCAAAAGGAAGGGTGAGCAGAAGGCCCAGCAAGGGAAACAAGTGAAACATTTTACATATGAACTTGAGATACATCAATAAAGTCATGAAAAGAACTTTAAGGCATGAAAATGAAATCATGAGGCATATCATAATAAAAATAAAACTTTTTCATAACTTGAAGATGTGGCTACATCATTTAACATAGACAATCATGAACATATCACCAAGGTCCATCCCCAAGGTGTCATTTTAAAATTACCAAGGTTATTCACCAAGGTATCGTGAAAATTGTAATCTCTAGTGGTTACATCATTACCCAATGCATTGGAGCGCTATCAGGGTGCACCCTTAAATTTGATTTTATTATCATGTGAGCCACATATATCATCATCAAACATTTCATAAATAACCCATATAGCATAAAGGAAATGGGTTTCATTTCATAATCATAACTTTTTAAAAACTGCTTTAAAGACATGATCTTTATATCACTTTAAAACCCACAGAAAAGGAAGGTGGGTCTCATGTATGTAAATACCAGAATTTAAAATAGAACATTTTGGTATATATGTGAATACCCCTTTATAAGAAGGAGCTTTGAGTATTCACTTAATAAAATAAAAGAACTTTAGAAAAAGAGATAGACATTTTGAGACAGAAATTCTGCAGCATAATGGCAATGTTCCGAGGTCTTAGAAGACATTAAAAGAGAGGTAAAATGGGTCAAACATTCATAAATGACCCATAAAATAGTAAATGGACAGAATACGAAGGATACATGTTCATGGTAATGAAATTTCAAGGACATACCATTTGAAATGAAAAACATGGAAGGAAGAAAAAAAATTAGATTTCTCTTATGAAAATTCGGCAGCCTTATGGCGTCACTTAACTTCAAAAGAAAATGATTTGAAAAGATCAAATAGGGTCCCTCATCATATGATCATAAGAGATCAGTATTATAGATATAGAGATAATTCCCCAACATAACAAAAAGGAACTTGAAAGAATTGACATGAAAGTAGAACTTCAAAACAAGAAGGGTGAAGAACCACTTAAAAATTCGGCAGCCTAACGACGCCACTTAAAACATCAAAATACTGAATTGAAGAGATCAAATGGGGTCTCTAATCATATGAACATAAGAGTCCAGTATGATATATATAGAGATAATACCCCAATATAACAAAAAGGAACTTGAAATAATTGACATGAAAGTAGAACTTCAAAACGAGAAGGGTGAAGAACCACTTAAAAATTTGGCAGCCTAACGGCGCCACTTAAAACATCAAAATACTGAATTGAAGAGATCAAATGGGGTCTCTCATCATATGAACATAAGAGTCCAGTATGATATATATAGAGATCATAACCCAATATAACAAAAAGGAACTTGAAATAATTGACATGAAAGTAGAACTTCAAAACGAGAAGGGTGAAGAACCACTTAAAAATTCGGCAGCCTAACAGCGCCACTTAAAACTTCAAAATACTGAATTGAAGCGATCAAATGGGTTCTCTCATCATATGATCATAAAATATCAGTATGATAATTTATAGATCATACCCCAACATAATAAAAATGAACATGAAATACTTGAATGAAAATAGAACTTGAAAACGAGGAAGGTGAAAGAATCCCTTAAAAATTCGGCAGCCTAACGGCGCCACTTAAACATTCTTAAAACGAATTGATGAGAGAAAGGGGGGGTCTCTAATCATATGAACATTAAATAGGCAGTAGGATGAATATAAAAGAAAATCCTCCAACATAAGAACATGGAGTATAAAAGAAATGACATAAAAGAGATTACTTGAAAAGAAAGAGAGGGGTCGGATCCCTTACCTTAAAATGTAACTCTTAAACCTCAAAGGTTGGGACCTTGAGGGCTTGGGGGCACCTTGGGAGGACTCCTTGGGAGGTAATGAGACCATAAATTCGTTGGGAATGAGTGGGGAGTCGAATGGATGAGAGGAGGGCTTGGTATTTATAAGGAAAGTGAGGGGACAAGGCATTAATGGCCAAGGGACACCTCACATGTGCTTTTCTCAAACCCATGTGCTCTCCCTTGTCATTTATCATGGAGTTAGGCCACATGGGGCCCCCAAAACAATAATTCATCACCCTTGGCCGGCCAACCCTCAAAAGATCTCATGACATCATCATGACACCGTTATGATGTCATTAAACATACCGAAACCCTAAAACTGTATTTTTAGTATTCACTGAAAATTCAACTTTCTCAGAAAAATCCCAAAATTTTACATTAACCAAATATCAATGCTCTGATTTCAAAAATGAAATCCATTTTATAAAAATATTTTTCTAAATATTTTTAATTTAATTTTTAAATAAAAACACTATTCATCGAAAATTCATTTTTTCAGAAAAAACCCCAAAAATTACCATAACATAATATCGATGCTCTGAGTTCAAAAATAAAGTCATTTTTATAAAAATAATTATCTAATTATTTTTAATTAAATTTTTAATTAAAAAACACTATTCACCCGAAAAAACTAATACTTGAATAATAATTAATGAAACCGTTATTTAACTATTTTATTGAATCACATTACTTAATCAAGGTGCCTAGATTATTTTAAGACTTTCTTTAAGTGAGATTACTAATCCATTTGGTCATATTACTAATCCTAATCATAAAATCACTATTCATAATTTACTATTCATCAAAAATCAAGTTGATCTTATTAGACTCTAAATTTAGTACTGAACATAATTGCAGAAGACTTTTTTTTTGAAAATCATTACACATTTTTAATTATTTAGGGTTTACATAAACATATTTAAAATATCCTTTTTCTAAAATTCATCAAAAATATGCATACTATATTTATCCGGTCATTTCAAAATTCATAAACTTCATCATAAGAAGAAATCCCAATTTTTATTTAAAACAAGGATTACACAAGGTAGTTACGGTCTCGTTACATAACCCCTTATAATACCAGCATAGGACCTAAGAGTAAGGTGTGCTAGGGTGATAGAAGCTTGGGGCGGCTCAGTCAACATTGCCCGAGTAGTAATTTCTATCAGTTTGAACTTCTCACGAAGGCGATTCCGTTCCAGCTTCACATGATGAAGTTCGTCTTGGATTTGATCTAGAGAAAAGCCCAGTGGTGCTACCTCCTTCCCAAGCTCTGTTAGATGGTCTTCGATCGGTCCAAGACTACTAGGTGAGGCCATCGAATCTTCTTTCTATAATAATTAACCAAGATTACTTATATCAAAACATTTTGTTCACGGAGGTCATATTGACCGATGGTTATATAATAGTCAAAACCCACTGATCTCATTTTAATTATAATCATGTTTATAAAATAAAACGTTTTTGTTGAGTATAACAATAACACATAAAATTGGGAAACAAAATTTATTTAAAAAATTTCGGGTCGTTACAATCTTCCCCCCTTAAGAAATTGCATCCTCACAATTTTAAAATTGTGTTTTGAAATTTCATTGAAAGTCCCACATCGGAAAAGGAGTCAGTAAAACTATTACTTTAAAATAAAGAAAGGGAAGTACAAAGGTCACCCGAGTTAACCCACACTAGGGTTCCATGTAGGAAAACATGGACATGGAGGAGAAAACAAAGGGTCAAGTTCTGAGGGAGAGTGATAGAGAACATGATTAGGAGAAAGTTAACCATGAGAAAATCCAAAACTTATGATGTGTGTAAACGGTATTTGATTACCTAGTAGGAAACGTAAACCAACAACATTTTTGTTTTACGTTTCTTTTCATAATTTTGAGGATTTCATTTACTACATAGAACAAAAACATAAGAAAATATACCTACCTTCAGGTGGAGTTTCATCCTTTAACAAGTCCCTACCAACACTAATCTTTTCTCCAAATGATGAGAATTCAAAAACACTTGGTCTCATAAAAGCACAAGAATCATCTTCTATAGAATCACATAATCTACAAAAGATTAACTATCTATTTCTTCGATCTTTAAACATTATCCCAAAAACAGAAAGGTTAAGGTAAAAAAACTCTTCAAAAAGAAATAATCCCATAGGAATGGAAACTACTTTTAAATCATCAAAGTTCCATGGTACTACCCAAATTTCATCATAGACCATTCCCTAAATAACGGTCCTTAAAATTCCTCAAAACAAACCAAACTAAGATTGAAACCCAAATACAATAAAGATTTGATAACATAGTCTTCCAAAACAACTTCATTGTTCATCTCCAGACAACATCAACCACTCCTAACATCTTATAAAAAAAGTAGCTAACCTAAACATATTTTACCCAAGATAGGTTAGTCATTCCCATAAGTAACCTAAATTACTATAAGTTCACCTTAAATTCATCGATTCTTCAAAATATAAGTCAACCTTACTCTTCAATGAAAATACCGTAGTAATCTATTTACCTCGATCAAATATGGTTCCCAAAATAATGAATGTCTTCCAAAATAATAATCATATTTTAATCCCCTAATCATCCTTGTCATATTAATACGAAAATCGTCGCATTTCCTATCACATTGGTTGTCGGAACATGTTCTTCCATTTCCCACCATTAACTAAGAAGAGAAAGCATAATTAGGGGCTTAAGTACTTAGCTAATAATCATGAAAAGGAAGTGAAAGCATATAAGGATAACTTGTATATGAAAGGTATACCCTAACTTGTGATCTCCAAGGTTCCCATCTAGGTTATGAATGATCATATATTCTTATGTGAACCTTTATTTTATTTTATCTTTGTTCCTTTAACAATGGTTCATACCAAGCTTATGAATTAACCAAAGCATATCCCCCGGGAGTGTCGTAACCAAGTGTGCAGCAAGGCCCGTTGTCGTGTACCAGTTCCCGTTCGAGTCTAGCTCAAAGCGGTGTTTTCGGGTTTTACCCCTATATACATCTGTGCCAGAGCCACCTCTACCTGCTCGTATCCAGACAGGGATGTATTTGCTTGGCAACCCCTTACTCAATACTCACCAAAATACCAGGAAGATTTCCTATATTAAACTTTTCTATAGGGTTTCTCCTAGAGTTTTCATATCCTAATTTCCACAAATAACTAAACCATCCTTTGATACCAACTATAGCATCCCGTATTTTTATAACATAACTTTTCATTCCATTACACGGAACTGAGGATCTTTAAGGTTTAGTGTCTTGGAAACAAGGAACATAAAACATGAAAAAAAAAACATTATTCTTAAAAACTTGAAAGGCTTTTCCTCATGTTCACCCTAGGCTCATTACTGCATCCCATAACCTGGGGACATACATCAAAAGGAAGGGTGAGCAGAAGGCCCAGCAAGGGAAACAATTGAAACATTTTACATATGAACTTGAGATACATCAATAAAGTCATGAAAAGAACTTTAAGGCATGAAAATGAAATCATGAGGCATATCATAATAAAAATAAAACTTTTTCATAACTTGAAGATGTGGCTACATCATTTAACATAGACAATCATGAACATATCACCAAGGTCCATCCCCAAGGTGTCATTTTAAAATTACCAAGGTTATTCACCAAGGTATCGTGAAAATTGTAATCTCTAGTGGTTACATCATTACCCAATGCATTGGAGCGCTATCAGGGCGCACCCTTAAATTTTCCTTTATTATCATGTGATCCACATATATCATCATCAAACATTTCATAAATAACCCATATAGCATAAAGGAAATGGGTTTCATTTCATAATCATAACTTTTGAAAAACTGCTTTAAAGACATGATCTTTATATCACTTTAAAACCCACAGAAAAGGAAGGTGGGTCTCATGTATGTAAATCCCAGAATTTAAAATAGAACATATTGGTATATATGTGAATACCCCTTTATAAGAAGGAGCTTTGAGTATTCACTTAATAAAATAAAAGAACTTTAGAAAAAGAGATAGACATTTTGAGACAGAAATTCTGCAGCATAATGGCAATGTTCCGAGTTCTTAGAAGACATTAAAAGAGAGGTAAAATGGGTCAAACATTCATAAATGACCCATAAAATAGTACATGGACAGAATAAGAAGGATACATGATCATGGTAATGAAATTTCAAGGACATACCATTTGAAATGAAAAACATGGAAGGAAGAAAAAATTTAGATTTCTCTTATGAAAATTCGGCAGCCTTACGGCGTCACTTAACTTCAAAAGAAAATGATTTGACAAGATCAAATAGGGTCCCTCATCATATGATCATAAGAGATCAGTATGATAGATATAGAGATAATTCCCCAACATAACAAAAAGTAACTTGAAAGAATTGACATGAAAGTAGAACTTCAAAACGAGAAGGGTGAAGAACCACTTAAAAATTCGGCAGCCTAACGGCGCCACTTAAAATATCAAAATACTGAATTGAAGAGATCAAATGGGGTCTCTAATCATATGAACATAAGAGTCCAGTATGATATATATAGAGATCATACCCCAATATAACAAAAAGGAACTTGAAATAATTTACATGAAAATAGAACTTCATAACGAGAAGGGTGAAGAACCACTTAAAAATTCGGCAGCCTAACGGCGCCACTTAAAACATCAAAATACTGAATTGAAGAGATCAAATAGGGTCTCTCATCAAATGAAAATAAGAGTCCAGTATGATATATATAGAGATCATACCCCAGTATAACAAAAAGGTACTTGAAATAATTGACATGAAAGTAGAACTTCAAAACGAGAAGGGTGAAGAACCACTTAAAAATTCGGCGGCCTAACGGCGCCACTTAAAACTTCAAAATACTGAATTGAAGCGATCAAATGGGGTCTCTCATCATATGATCATAAAAGATCAGTATGATAATTTAGAGATCATACCCCAACATAATAAAAAGGAACATGAAAGACTTGAATGAAAATAGAACTTGAAAACGAGGAAGGTGAAAGAATCCCTTAAAAATTCGGCAGCCTAACGGCGCCACTTAAACATTCTTAAAACGAATTGATGAGAGAAATGGGGGGTCTATCATCATATGAACATGAAATAGGCAGTAGGATTAATATAAAAGAACATCCTCCAACATAAGAACATGGAGTATAAAAGAAATGACATAAAAGAGATTACTTGAAAAGAAAGAGAGGGGTCGGATCCCTTACCTTAAAATGTAACTCTTAAACCTCAAAGGTTGGGACCTTGAGGGCTTGGGGGCACCTTGGGAGGACTCCTTGGGAGGTAATGAGACCATAAATTCGTTGGGAATGAGTGGGGAGTCGAATGGATGAGAGGAGGGCTTGGTATTTATAGGGAAAGTGAGGGGACAAGGCATTAATGGCTAAGGGACACCTCACATGTGCTTTTCTCAAACCCATGTTTTCTCCCTTGTCATTTATCATGGAGTTAGGCCACATGGGGCCCCCAAAACAATAATTCATCACCCTTGGCCGGCCAACCCTCAAAAGATCTGATGACATCATCATGACACCGTTATGATGTCATTAAACATACCGAAACCCTAAAACTGTATTTTTACTATTCACTGAAAATTCAACTTTCTCAGAAAAATCCCAAAATTTCACATTAACCAAATATCAATGCTCTGATTTCAAAAATGAAATCCATTTTATAAAAATAATTTTCTAAATATTTTTAATTTAATTTTTAAATAAAAACACTATTCATCGAAAATTCATTTTTTCAGAAAAAACCCCAAAAATTACCATAACATAATATCGATGCTCTGAGTTCAAAAATAAAGTCATTTTTATAAAAATAATTTTCTAATTATTTTTAATTAAATTTTTAATTAAAAAACACTATTCACCCGAAAAAACTAATACTTGAATAATAATTAATGAAACCGTTATTTAACTATTTTATTGAATCACATTACTTAATCAAGGTGCCTAGATTATTTTAAAACTTTCTTTAAGTGAGATTACTAATCCGTTTGGTCATATTACTAATCCTAATCATAAAATCACTATTCATAATTTACTATTCATCAAAAATCAAGTTGATCTTATTAGACTCTAAATTTAGTACTGAACATAATTGCAGAAGACCTTTTTTTTGAAAATCATTACACATTTTTAATTATTTAGGGTTTACATAAACATATTTAAAATATCCTTTTTCTAAAATTCATCAAAAATATGCATACTATATTTATCCGGTCATTTCAAAATTCATAAACTTCATCATAAGAAGAAATCCCAATTTTTATTTAAAACAAGGATTACACAAGGTAGTTACGGTCTCGTTACATAACCCCTTATAATACCAGCATAGGACCTAAGAGTAAGGTGTGCTAGGGTGATAGAAGCTTGGGGCGGCTCAGTCAACATTGCCCGAGTAGTAATTTCTATCAGTTTGAACTTCTCACGAAGGCGATTCCGTTCCAACTTCACATGATGAAGTTCGGCTTGGATTTGATCCAGAGCAAAGCACAGTGGTGCTACCTCCTTCCCAAGCTCTGTTAGATGGGCTTCGATCGGTCCAAGACTACTAGGTGAGGCCATCAAATCTTCTTTCTATAATAATTAACCAAGATTACTTATATCAAAACATTTTGTTCACAGCGGTCATATTGACCGATGGTTATATAATAGTCAAAACCCACTGATCTCATTTTAATTATAATCATGTTTATCAAATAAAACGTTTTTGTTGAGTATAAAAATAACACATAAAATTGGGAAACAAAATTTATTTAAAAAATTTCGGGTCGTTACATTTTGACAAGAGGATTCTTTAAATGGAATTTAAATTTAAAATAGTTTATTCAAATGTGGGATAAGATAGTAGTTTCTTTGAATACCTCATCAAAGATGACTTATAAATAATGGTTAGTTCCCTACAATGGAAATTATATAGAGACAAATATTATTATATACTTAACCTAAAATTTAATAATTTTGTGATCTCTTACGGTGTTTGATGCATTGTGTTTATGATGTTTGAGGGTTCTTGTGATGAGTTTGGTGTGGAATGTTGGTGTAGTTTTGTAGTGGTTTCATTTTGTGTGGGTTCCCACTTCACCCTCAAAAGTGATCTTTTTTTAATATAAAATATTTACTTTGTCTTATGATATTGTGTTTAGAAGAAACATAAACATTGAGAGTCTATAGGAAATAGGTAGTGAATATTAAATTAAGATTAAAGGTAAACATTTGTTCCAGTTCAGTGAGAGAGAAGATAAATGTATAGTTATTTGATATAAATCAACCAAAATATATTACAATTATTATAATAGTAGTAAAATTAATATTTTAGATATAACTAATTTTATTTTAATATAAATCCTTCCAATGATAATTTTATACTAATTATGATATTAAATAATGTCTTGGAGATGATATAGGATAACATGAGAGTGGTTTAGTTACACTAGAATATTTTCTAAACACTCCCAATGGTTTTTTTATATTCAATAATGATTAAATACTAAGGAATGGTGTAACTTAGTCATAAAAACATAGGTAAAAATTGGAAAATGGAAAAATCCTTCAATATTAAAAAATTGTGTTAAAATATAGTTGAGTTTGAGGAATAAAAATTATATCATCTTTATTTCATAGAATAAACCAATGGGTTTTGAAGAAGAATTAAAATATAATAATTGTATTATAGAAATGGATGGACTACTGATTCAAAATGAAAATAATGTAACTTATGAATTTTTCTTATATCCTATGTATTATAATGTGATTGAAAAAATGTGAATTTTCTATAATAAGGAAAACAAAAAGGGATTAATTGTACATAATAAGTTTCATCTTTTTTGAAAGAGAAATATTAAAATTGATGTTATTGATTTTTGAAGATAAAATTTCAATATCTGGGCATATTATAATATCTTAATCCAAGACACAAATATTTAGGTTGAATTAAAAATATGATGACATGAGGGAAGATGTTTCATACCAAATAGTGATTGGGTATAAAAATTATTGTGTGGTAAATCTGTAATGAATATGGTACATAATTTAAATTCAATAATTACTAAAGAAATCTAATTATTCAAAAATAAGCTAGGACACTATGAGATTTAATTGTAATATATTTAGATAAACCCAATATAATGACTAATTTCTAGTACTTTGTAATATTGTTGGGAGTGAATTCTATCCTATAATCTCTATTTTTTTCTAGTCCACTTTTCCTTATTAATTCATTTTTATTAGATTAAAAATGGGGAGAATATATATATATATATATATATATATGTGTGTGTGTGTGTGTGTGTGATGATATTTAAATTGAGGGAGATACTTTATTTTATATTATAGGTGAGGATTAATGGAGAGAATAGAATATATGTTTTTCTTATAGGGAGAGATATTAAGACTTGATAGTTATTTTTTAGAGATGATATCATGTGTTAATTTTTATATAAAAAATAATAGTGAGTTGGGTGATTGTTGAGTCATTTTGAAGAAAATTAATAAAGGGTGTATGATCTTTTATTTGATCTTAATTAACACAAGGATAGTATTTTATTATTATTTACCCTGAGGGTTTGGAGAACTCTTAATAACAAAATTATATCCTATGGTTTTAAGATAATCATATATTAATATATAAAAATACATCATTTTACATTAGTATCCATTATATATCACTGTAAATCACACCATGAAACCTACAATTTAATTGTATTTGGATATTAGTTACACAAACATATTATTTTATTACATTTTGAATATTTCTCAACAATTATTCCACACTTAATGAACTTTTAGACATATCATATGTTATAATCATATTATTAACTTAGAATATAAAAACATAAGAAAGGAAGATATCATATACCCAATAAAGTGTAAAAAACATGGAGATATCAATATATTATTATAAGCAGTATATCAAAATTATACTGAAAATCATGGAGAATAATTTATCCTATGTGTTATGATTGTGAACCATAATAAATTATCGTCCAAACCTTGACATGATAGCCCAACCCATTGAAAATGATAATTTAAAATAATATGATCATAATCTGTATGAAAATAATGATCACTTTTCCAATAACTATAACTCTTGAAATATGATCCATTTTAATTAATCATGTAAAGGTAATGAAATTCTAAGGCAACCATCCATAGGTTTTCAAAAATATCCCAAACTAAAAAATTTAAAAGCAATATTAGACTGATAACTCTTATTCTCAAGATTATGTAAAGGGTATGTTTCATCGGTTGATAGGAATATTTTATTCATAAAAAGATGAAATTGATTCATAAACAATCAACATCAATCTAACTAAGCTCAATTAAATGCAAAAATTCCTAATCCAGAGATTCATATTGGGTAGTTAAATTTGGATATAAACATAAAGGAGAAATTAAAACATCATAAAACATATAAATCTAATCCTATAATGAATTATATGATTTTTTACACTATGAGTTGAAACAACAAAAATATTCCTTCATGTTATTAATAGAACTCTAATTAATGTTTTATTAGGAGAACTTAGAAATACTTTTACATTTTATAAGAAAATTAAAAATAATGTTTTGAAATGGAATAAAAAATGAGGAATAGTAAAGTTATATACACATGGAAGAATAATATATTCATTTAAATAATATTCATATGCTTAAAATATCCCAATAAGATCACCCCTTCCCTAATGATCATAAAAATAAAGAGAAGAATTAATAAAATAATTGATATTATCAAAGTATTTGTATGTACCTTAATAAGTAATGTAGTTCATGATAAAGAAAACATGATGGTGTATTTATAGGGAAATATAACCATTAGGAATGGGTAATGTTGGATAATATGGATGATAAGAATTATGACCATTATTCAATAAGACAGGTGGTCATTATGATTGTTGTCGGTGCGATAATCTGACTATTGGGATTATTTTATAATTCCTTTTATTGGAAGATATATAAATATCTAAAATTATATTTTAAATGTATTTTACAATAAATTCATAATTTTAAAATAAAGATTATTTTTATTAATTTATCTTATAAAAAATTTAAATGATAATATAAATTAGTGAAGCCTTGTGTAATTTATATAATGGTCTGATAGTTTACTATATCATAAAAGATTTTAATTTTCATTAAAATTGAATTTATTTAAAATATAAAATTATCATAATTAGAGTATTATTTTTATAAAATAAATTCAATGTTTGGATTCATTACAAAAAATTATTTTAGGGTGAATCTGTGGTAATTTTCTAAAAAAGTTGATTTTTTGGTTAAAAAGTGAAGATATTGTTTTATGAAATACTATAACTCTTATGGTATAATAAATTTTTGATTATTATTTAAAATTTATTAACCCCTATACTTGATATAAATTTATTCATGTAATGATATAATGTATAATATCTTACACTTAGAAACACATACCCAATATTTTGAAAACCATGATTTTACCAATTCAAAAAATATTGTTTTTGTGAATTATATGTGTAATATATTTAGGAATGAATTTTATAAATTTTATAAATAAAATAAAGTAAAATATTTTTAATATATGGAATTAAAATTTAAAAATTATGTAATATAGTTAATTTCATTTTTTTAGACATAAAATAAGTTGTTGTGGTAAAACAATTGTTACAATAACATAAATAAAATAATGCAATGAGTTAACGTTAAAAGTTAACAGCTTAAAATAACTAAAAAATAAAATTAAAAATGTGTTTTATGTATTGTAAAACATTAACCATCCTTTAAAACATTAATTTTCAATCAAGAAAACATTTGAACTAATTCCACTTAATAGTGGTTTTCTTTAAATAAAAAACAATCATTATTTAATCACTTAAAATCACTAATCCTCAAGTATAAATGACCACCATTAACTCTTCACATTACACACAAAATCCATTGATCATGAATCCACTCTCATTTACCCTCTCAATTGTCTCTCTAAGATGATTCCAA
Source organism: Viscum album (assembly GCA_963277665.1). Taxonomy (NCBI): domain Eukaryota; kingdom Viridiplantae; phylum Streptophyta; class Magnoliopsida; order Santalales; family Viscaceae; genus Viscum; species Viscum album. The sequence continues at coordinate 1,228,431,928 of OY728145.1, read as the reverse complement.
GGTTCTATGAGTTCACTCTCTTTCATTAAGAAGCATCATCCCAGGGTAAGGGATCTTTTCCTCCACTTCATTCAATTCATGTTTTCATTTTGTATAATATTTTTTGTTCTCATTTTATTATGATGTAAAGTGATTTTAAATACTCATATTAATATGAAATGTAATCCTTGTTAATGATATAATTCATTTCCCTCCCATTATAAATTTCTCCTATGTTTTTACTTTTCCGAAATAAGGGTTCCTCACCCATCTTTTATGAATACCTTTGAAAGACATTTTAAATTCATTCTTTTTTCTATATGAAGTATTATTATTTTCCATTATTTTAATATAATTATTATTTTTTCAATGATATTTAACCATTACCTCACATAATACTACCTTTATAAGATGTTATAATTCTCATGGTTTCCCATATCCATAGAATTATATATTTAATTTGTTAAAGAAAAGTGTGTGTGGTTATCCTAAGCAATGACACCCCACTTTGGATAATATAAGTGGATGTGGGTCTGGAACATATGCACCTATGGATAAAAACCCTAAAAACACCAAATTTATTTGGACTCGATCGGGAAATGGTGCATGACAATGGTCCATGTTGCACACCTAGTTTGACACTCTTAGGAAATTTTCTTTGGATAAGAAGAAAACACATTATGAGACATAATGAAGGATCAAAATATCTAGATTAGTATTTACATTCAATTTATATCCATATTCCATGAATGTACCAATCACCAATTCTTATTATCATTCCATAATTGGGACACTACCTTTTTTTATTATGAACATCCTATATTTTCTAAATATGATCATTTGATATTCACCAAGATATCCTCATTAATCTATTGAAAGGGGTTATTTTCCAACCAATTTGTGACCAATGTTCATATTCTCCTTTACTATACATATTTATCATGTTTTATACCTTTTTATACATGACAATGCTCCTATGTACGTATGGTATGGTAAAAATATGATCTCCTTATAGAATGATCCATCACTACTTTTGTCTCTCTTTATCATCAGCTACAGGTAATAATTCCTTTCAATGTGAATACCCTTGTATGTGTCTTCTAATTGAATATTATTCACCTATATAGCCACACACCTATTTACTGGGGGAAATTATTGACTCAACTGTATCCCATTTACTCTATATGGTATAAATACGTTATAATTAATCACCCTAATTGAATAGAATTTAAAAATATTCTCACTATTATTAGATACCAGTTTATTTTCCATGGGTTAATTCTATGATTATTAAATGCTTTATGTAAGTTACTATTTTTTCATGCATGAATTCAGACAAATAAAGGGTGAACCCTAATAGCCCTCAAATTTATTGAGTAATTTGATAGATTTAACTAATGTAAGTTTCTCCTAAGAGACCAATGCATTAGGTAAATAAGTAACCTCTATAGATTACATGTTCATGAAACCTTTACATCATGTCTTGGTAATTTTTTATGATACTTTTGTTAACAACCTTGATAATATTAAGGGCTCTCCCTCATAGCTCTCCAATTCAATGTGTAAACTAATAGAGTTAACTGATGTAAGTTACTCTTCAGAGACCAATTCATTGGGTAAATATACCTCAGTAAAAAGACACGGTAATATGTTTTATGAAACCATAGTGATGAGGAGTATACTTTACTTATATTGATAATCAAGCTAGACTTGTCTAGGTATCAAAAACTATGGTGTATATCAATTAAAGAAGACTATTCTAGAAGACAATATCACATTGATAGAGATGTATCATTTTCCCTCTTTCTTGTTTACTACTTTTCCCTATGAATTTGTTTTGTTTTATTGATTGAAATCTTATTTTTAGATAAACATTCATTGAAGGGGATAAAAATTTATTGATCAATTTTTTACGTTGTTCTCGTTCATTCTTCTTATGCTACACTCCTAAAATTTCATAGCATCAATTAATTTCATTATCATTGATGACCAAAAAAATATTCTTCTTGATTGAAATATTTAAATTTCAAAAATCCTTTTTTTAAAATTTTCATGCATGAGGTTTTCATTTTTAGGAGAGTAGTTCACTTGAATCAAATGACAGTGTGAATTTGGTGATACCAACATCATGAGTATTATGAAAGACCATTTAAATATCATAAAATATAATTTCCTCTTGTTCCTCAAATATATATCATCCCAATGTCTTTGAATGGTTTATTCATTTGTTTATAGTTTCATGCTTATTTCAACACATTCATCATATATCTTTTATTCACATCACACCACCAACTTTCACTTGATGTTGTTTTTGTTTTTGTTCTTGTTTTAATTTTTGTTTGTTTTTTTCTGAAAATTTTCTACCCTTACTTAAGGGATCTAAGTTATTCCTTTTTTCTCATTTTATGTTACATCCCTAGATTGGATGCCACTATAACCATTTCAACACGCTGGATCATCACATGGACTCAAGAGCACCACACCGTATGCCAAAGGTTTCTAACTAGTAGTGTAGGTCTATAGAAAAACAAGGGGAGAATATACCCACTTATCAGATTAATTACACAATAGAAGTAACATCAACAAATGAATTAATCATCCAAAACAATAAAATACAGCTTATGACAAGTACCAAAAAGAACCAAATATCCCATGTTGAGACAATATGATGAATACATTACATATCAGGAATCTATACAAATAAATTACCAAAAACAAAACATCTAAAACATCCAATACATAGACCTAGTTCCCAACTCAATCCTAAAATACCCTGATCTAACCAAGAATCGTGTGAATAAATCAAACATCAAGTCCTAATCCTGCAAGTAACTTCTTCTCGGGTAACCAAATCCTATGGTGTCCTGAGAAGGGTGTGAGTACAAATTAGTAGACCACCACCAATAGTGTCTTAAGAAAACTCTAGTCAGTACAACAGTGTGATCAGATAAATCAAGTGTAATAATTAAAAAATTCAGCAAAGTAAAATATATATCTCTAATTTAGAAAATTATGAAAAAACCATTGTATCCATTAGGTTATCTAGATTAAACCAACCAACTAAACTAGGTTTGGTCACAATGGGACTCTAAGCCATTTCATAAGGGGTTACACACTTTTAATTAACAAGGGTGCATTCACTAATCAAAATATATCAACATACCCTAGAACCACAGTCTGGTAATCAAGTTGTGTCCATATATTTGGGAAGCATAAAACCTTGGTCCAAAATCCCAACGCATTCCATAATGATATGTTGGGAATCATAGAGCCTAAGTCTGACATCCCAACTCAGAAATACATAACACTTACCATGGAACCTCAGTTCATGAAGTCTCATTCTATACAACTGTTAGGGGTACATAACCTCATTTTGACTCCCTAAACCATGCATTATAGTGGTGGGGATTAGATCCTTGGTCTAACCTGACCCATGGGTGTAGAACCTCATGTAAAATACCCCACAACTACCATCAATCCATTTGAACATGATTCTTTAAACACAACATATTTTCCAAAAATAAACCATAACCATTGAACACATTTATCATTTACAAATAGAAATCATTAGATATATCCCACTAACAAGGAGTAATCCATCAACACATATACCATTATACCAAACACCCCCTTTATATTATATCATCAACTAGAAAGATTCATTATTTAGTTAATTTCATAAACATGTTAACATTCAAACATAATATTTATCTATTCTATCTCACTCACCCATATATCATTTAAATTACCATGGTCCCAACAGACCCGTAAAACTAAATCATGTCATAAAACACAATTCAAAATACTCATTTTAAATCATATTAGAGCCACTCTTTAAGACATGGTCTTTCACTTTGAAAACTCAAACGTACCCTCAGACCTTCATTTACATTTACAACCACAAAATGAGGCCTTTAAATAATTTTCAAATTTGGAACCATTCCTCATTTCAAATCTTCATTGAAATCTGTTTAGAAAATAACTTTTCCAAAACACTCTGAGGTTAATACCTCCTTTTATAACATTACCCACTAATAAAACATCATTTTCCTTCAATGGAAAATCATAACCAAATTAGAATAAATAAAAAATTATTTAAAAAATTTCTAAAATCCTTCTAAGCATTTCACAAAAGATACCATTTACACATTTTAATAAATCCATTAATCTTTCTAACATACCCACTTAAAATTTAAATCATATTACACTTTAATACTTATCATGTATCAAAATTGTCCAAATATTTCACCATCCATTGGGGTTTTTCATACCCCCAGGGTAGCCCTAGGTCTAATCTCAAACAAAATGGACCTAACAGGGTATGTATGGGGTTTAACACCTCAATATAAGGCATAAAATCACATTACTTACTCATGAAAACCATATGTAACAAGGAAGTAAATTAGAACAACCACATACACTTATAAGACATCAATACTATGAAAAAAATCATAAATACCACCTACCTAATGCCTTAAGTTGATTACTGGCCCAAACACAACCCTTCATCCGAACTCAATAGGACACGATCACTAGAATGAATAAAATAGTGGGAAAACAATGGTTTAAGGACTCATAAGGATAGAAACCCACACACCAAGCCTATTCTAAAAAATAAAAGGAATATGAGTTGAAGACATACCTAGAGAATCAATTCAAACTAAATAGAACTCTAAATTCCCAAGAATCAAATGAGAATAACCCATGGAGGGTCAGATGAGCTCTTGGTTATTCACCCTTGATGCAGTGTGTTGAATGGGGAGAAATAATTAATATTAGGAGGAAATAGGAATTTCTCACTTTTTAAGGGACACATAGTTTGGATGCATGGTTGGCCAAACACTATGCCAACTTTGCGGCTCACTCTATCCAATAGGGGTTAATTCACACGGTTCCCTAGAAGCACCCACAAGGTTTTGAAAACTATATGATGACTATGCGATAGCCTCTATCTAAGAAAATGTATGGATGCATGGTTTCTTAGTCTTGGCACACGATTATTTCTAACTGTGTGCCAACAATGCACTACACACATAAGGTATACCACCATCATCTGATGCATCTACCACATTCATTCCCTAACTTTTGGTGAAACATTACCATCATGGTATCCACTACTCTCCAACCATCATTATGCTCTATGGTACCCATAAAAATTTCTTACCCAAACACATCCATTTTACATACATCAACTAAAAACATATTGGTCCCACCTCCAAGCCCATTTTCATTCTCAAACCACACATAGCTTCACTATTGGCATGCCACTGCTTCTCATGGCCCAAAATGACTTCACACTTAATGAAATTATCAGGTCACCCAAACACACCTATCAATGTCCATGTCTAACTACTAATGATGTACTAACACCCAACCTCCATTTCCATTAACCATTGTCACGTATTCTCTCACCCATCGACGAATATAACATATGAATCTTGTGATTTCTCTCAGAACCACCCCAAGCCCAAGTCTAAGGCTTCGCTCGATCAACCACCACACCCAAGGACCACTTGGACCTCCCTGAGGATCCCAAACATATTCCAACATGCTTATCTTTTCCACCTCGATACAACCACATCCACCCCATATTTTCTCCACATATCCATGACTAACATAACTCTCCCCATCATAGGAGTGTCGTTGTCACAACTTTCCCCATGAAATTTAAACCACTACGGATCATGATTCGATCATAATATAATCCCCAAAACATGGAAAGGTCTATTGATCCTCAACTAGAATAACAAAACAAACATCACCCACTACTCATTCTTGGATTCTGAGAATGGTACTAATGGAATTCGTCGACATTTTGTCCATTTCGAGGACCACTTTCATAACTAGTTGATGGTGTACTCCCCCACCATATGGCTCCAAAAAACATACTTCTCCATGATAGTATCCTCAAAGAATATGGATTAAATCCATAATACATTTAGGTAGCTATTCTTAAATCTATATTTCTCAGAGTGTAACTGGGACGATAACTAGATATTGGGAATGATTATGACTAGCTAAAAGTATGCTAAAGAGTCTTTGATGAATGCCGCCACAAACTATACCCCAATTTCATCACCTCTAACCATGGGTAAAAATTAACCTCACAAAATCATTGGGATTACCTACCCACCAACATCTCCTCAAAAATAAATCACCACAAATCAAATTGAAATTCCAACCAAAACTCAGCACCACCTCACAACACTTCTCCGTGCAGTCATGACCCAACATTCCCTACAACACCATTTTCATCACACCAATCAAGTTCTTCCAAAATGAACCTAGTGATTTAAAAATAAACACAAAGGAAACCACACCAAGACCCACCTCTACATCACATGATTCGTACATAACCAAATCTAGGCTCAAATGCCCACTCACACAATAGATCATTCCACTTGATCTGTCAGCCTTATCAGACTCAAGTATTTCTCAATGTCTTGCCCAAAAACCAAACCATTCATAAAAACAAGCCCAACCATGTGACCACCCTCACCTCAAGTGTCCTTTTTAAAAAAATCTTACATCCTTGCATTAGTCTCCCTTGCCTTGTATGCCCAAAACCAATATCAATTTCTATGTGAAAAACCATCAAAACCTAAGGGTCAGGTCTCTAAATGAACATTCCCTTCACCAAAACCTTTACAACCAACTATAAGCACTCAGGTGCCTCCCTAAAAAAGGAACCAAGGAATAACCCTGAACTTTTACCAAGAACATGATGGAACCAACCACGCATCGATTCCACTTCTGAATCACCCACTCATGCTTCATATTCCAAAGCACCTATAGCATTGTGCCACCTCCCTCAAGGAATACCCTTGATTTTACATGATTTTTGTCTCATAGCCACAACTCGAGCAGGATATCAAAAACTTTAACCTTTCTAATTTATCCCTCTAGGATAAACCCACACTAGAAGACACTCTCTATTTTCCACTGTTAAATTCCAAAACATCTACATGTTCCATATGCACCCAAGGTACTAGGAACTCTGGTTGACCTCTCTCACTGGTCACCTTGGAAGTCAGACAATTCCAACTCCCTAAACTAGAGTCATGTCAAGAATAGTCCATTATATATCTATCTAATCCAAGCACATGAAACCTCAAACAACTCACTGCTCACCAGTGGCACTCTTACCCCATTATAAAACACCTTGTATCTAACGTACCCAAGAAACCATTTTCTCAAAGTTTCACACAATAGATACTAGCACAAATTCATCGACACTATCATAAAAAACACCCTTTTGGGTTCAAAACCGAACTCATAAGACATAAACCCACAATTAATATTGTATACATATTAAAATTTTAACACCTCAAGATTTTTTGAATTATTGTTTTTGAATTAATTTAACATTTTTGATATTTTTCATTTCACGAAACACTAAAAATGGTTGATTTTATATTAAATTACCATGTTTGGCTAGGTTTATAGGAAAAATGCTGTTAATTGTGCAATAAACGCAAAATAAATTTTATCTTTATCTACAAGAAAACCTAAGTTTAGATTGCATTACATGCAACAATGACTTTCCATGATGACTTATGTAACACGCAAAATTAGGTTTTACCGGATAATGATGTATTATTTAATATAAAATGGTCATTAAATTAGTAATAATAACCAAATTATGGGAAATATATTTTTTACACAAATATAATATGAATTCATAGGTTTCCAATTTATTGGAAAGAAAATATAAGAACCAATTGAATATAATGAATATTTTTATATTTTTATGACCCCAAAGTTTTTTTAACATAATTAATTAAATAAATTACATTTAGTGAGTTATATTAATGAAATATCTATTTTATATATTCAATAAAATATTTTTTATATTCATCCAATAGATTTTATAGATGTAAGATAAGAATAAACCCAATTTTATCCTTAAAACTATATTTTTATAAAGTACGTTTTACTAGATTTTAATTGAGAACCATTTTTAAATTTAAATTTTATGGACTTTTATAGATTTAATATGCCAAAATAAACTTAATATTTTATTTAGAAACATAAAAATTAGGTTATGATGAATTTTTTGTATTTTTCTGTAAGGTTTTATTTTTAACGAATGGTGAAAAATACAAAATTTAAATTCAAAACTGCTTTTTCATATAATTTATTTATAAGGTTAAATTATATTTTAAATTTGTTTGAAAGTTTTATTGGATCATATTATTATCAATAAACCCAATTTTGGTCATTGTAATAAATTTCACTTTGAAATTGAATATAAAAACATAGCAAACTATTGAATGATTTTACTTTAAAACCTCACTTTGTCAACATGACTGTGGGATTAAATTTAAATTAATTTCTTCCACTTATGTGATTTAGATTTGAAAAAATATGTTGAATATTTTTAATAATGATAATTTATTATTAATAATATGTTCAACTTAGTTTTTGACAAAAAAATATTATTAAAAGTGATTAAAATTAATTAGAACGATTAAGAGAAAGAAATTGGTTAACAAAGTACTAAGCCATAAATTTAAGACCTAAAACAACCTAGACACTTATCAAAAACCCATTTAATGGAAATTAATAGGCCATTAACCTCCCATAATTGATTTTGGTTTGTTTGGTATGACTTGTTATAGGTAATAACATGGGTAAACCTAACTTGTTTTGAAAAATTCCAACTGTGTCCTTTCCCTTCACTATAAAAGGCCATCACCACTCCATCTTCTTCAAACCTCTAAAACCACTTAGGATTAAACAATATATATACAATACACTACCCAAAATATCTAAATTTCTTATTTAATCTTAAATTTTGGTAAAAATCAATCAATAAAAGCGTTTTCACACAAACCAAAATGAGTTACCCTCTTAATCCTTTCTTCTATTTTCTTTCTCCACCCCATCCACTCTATTTATTACATTATTGTATAAAAACCCATTATAATAAAAATAATAGGATTTTTAATGATAAGGTTTCTACCTACACTTACACACAGCTCCATTTAATGGGTAGTGAACATATTGTTTACCTATACGGTGAACTAGTGCCTCATGAAATGATGATTGTTCATTTTCCTTTACAGCCTCTCATGTTGAACATTATGATAGAAAAATTATTTATATATCTTATATATTATATTTATTAAGTATTTAATATTCTCTAATCCTTTTATAACATATATCTTTATACATTCCTCTTGGTGTAAATATGATAATTTCATTTGAGGAAGTGTGGACTATTACCCCATCAAAGCGATGTGATTCGTTCACACACTACATGAAGTGTATTAAGGATGATTTTAGTGAAATTATATGATATATATGAAATAATAATTCTAATGTAATTATAATATATATATATATATTTCATTTAATTTACTTCTTTTAATATGATAATAAAAATAGAAACAGCGTTCATGCATACGTATAACTTAACATCTCCAAGAATTGTGTATTCCATTTCATCCTTATAAATTATATAGATTATTATAATATGCATATACTGAATGTAAATTATATTAATATCATGTTTTAAATTCAGTAATACAAATACGGCCTTTATGAGTGCTAAAAATGGCCTTTATCAGCGCTAGAAAAAGCGCTGATAAAGCCGGCGAAGATAAAGGGGGGGTCCCCTTTATAATCGCTATGAAAAGCACTGATAAAAGTAATCCTTTATCAGTGCTTTTTTTAGCTCTGATAAAGGGGTCCTATATCAGCGCTTCCTTTATCAGTGCTTTCGTTTTAGCACTGATAAAGGACACTTTTATCAGCACTTTTAAAAAAGTGCTGATAAAAGTTAAAAAATTTTAAAAAAATTAAAAAATACTGCCAATCGAGGGGGCTTTTATGGCGCTTGAGCCCCCCTTTTACAGCGCTTTTCTGCCTGTACAACACCCCACGCACCCCACACACCCCCTTTAACAGCGATTGCTGCTATATTCCCTCATGCGCGCGCGCCCCTGCCTCCCTCAGGATTTGAACTCGAGACCTCCCCATGCGCGCCTAAGCCTTTACCACTACTCTATTTTGATTTGTCTTCCAATTCATGATATCTATATATATATATATAGTTATATTTATTTGTATAGTAATATATATTTATATTAATATATATATAGTTATATTATAATATATATATAGTTATATTATAATATATTTATATATAGTTATATTAATATATATTGTAATATTAATATATATATAGTTATATTAATATATATCTATATCTATATATATATATATTTAGTTATATTTATTCGTATAGTAATATATATTTATATTAATATATATATAGTTATATTAACATATATTTAGTTATATTAACATATATATAGTTATATGAATATATATATATATAGTTATATTAATATATATATAGTGATATTAATATATATATTTATAGTGATATTAATATATATATTTATAGTAATACTAATATATATATATATAGTTATATTAATATATATATAGTTATTAGATTAATATATATATAGTTAGATTAATATATATATATATAGTTAGATTAATATATATATATATAGTTAGATTAATATATATATAGTTAGATTAATATATAGGTATATAAATATTCATATATTTGTATTTTAAATAAAATGGATGTTAGTTATTATTTAGATAAAGCTAATATATTTTATATGTAAATATATTTTATTATTTATATTTATAATTAAATTTTTAGGTGTGAATATATAAAAAATATGAATATATTGTTATATATTTGATTATAAATAGTAGTGCATTATAAAAAAAAGATGAAATTTCAAAGACATAATATCAATATGAATGTAATACCTTAGAATAAATTTAGATCCCACCAAAAAAATCCAATAATACCCCCTTAAACGAGGCTGAAAATCCACAAAATGTTAAAAAATCGGGGTACCCCGACTAAAAACTCAGTTTTGGAGACCTTTTGGGCCACTTTTGGCCTCGAAAATCCCTTGACCGGGGTCCCCCCATTCATAGTGATGTAGAGCTCATAGCAGGCTTCGATTTGATATGTGGTAAATCTCAAACGGACACCCGGATCAAAAGTTATGTCCGTTTGAAGTTTGAGTTGCGTTTTCAACATATTTTGGATCTTTTTTTAATTTATTTTAATTATTTATTCTTCAAATTGTTATTAAATGACTATTACTCCATAATTATTAGCATATTATTAATTAAAAATATTTTTTTTTAATTTTTTAAGAAGCCATTTTCACTAAATATCTTATATATTAAGTATAATAAGTGTAAATGTACATTTATACTTATCTAAAATATATTTAAAAATTATATATTATATTTATATATCAATATAAATATATTTATATATTAATATATTAATATATTTTTTTAATTTTTTTTTGAAGTCGACCCTTTCTCATCGCTTTTAAAAAAAGCGTTGATAAAGCCCCCCCCCCCTTTATCAGCGCTACTAAACAAGCGCTGATAAAGGGGGGGCGCTGCGAAAAACTGTTTTTATGGTCGTGATTATTTAAATCATTATATAAGTATAAGGACCAAAGATATAACAAATTAAGACATGTGTTAACAATAAAGCAAATATTACATGAAGTGAAACCTTAACATATGATTATTAACAAGCGGGTGATATAAGGTTATAATAAAATAATTTATGGTATTATATATAACATTTTTTTATATAAAAAATATATAATAAATTTATATTTATTATACATATGTATTTTACAAGTACGAAGAGAGTCAAGACACAATGTATGGTGATTTCATCTCACTTTTTATTTTCGTGATATACATGACATGTTCAACACTCTTTCCTTTTACTTGGTTTATATAATTCCCATGAATGTATTATATTATTATTATTCCTAAATTTATGGTTAATTACATATAAATTCTATGATCTTCCTTTCATGTGGGATATGTTTCAAAAGTTACCAAATTGGTAAGATAGTTTTGTCTCAATTTACATTCTTTGAGATACATTCCATGTTATGCACCTATATTTTTATATGAGGTGTGCATACTTCCTTTAACATGTTATATAATGAATATTAATTTTATGATATTTTAATCTTAATGTATTTTCATTTTCTTACATGGGGAGTATGGTAAAAATTTACTATGTGGTAATATTGTTTTGAAACAATCTCTTCACTTATCAAGATTGTTTATGTTTTTCCTTCATTTGATGATATCTTATGATACATATCTCAAGAACATTCATGAATTTTCTTCACCTATAGAAAGTCTTGATATATTCATGTATTGATTCTATTATTCCACTCTTTGGTACATAAGATATTTAAGAATGTGTTTTTAAGAAATCCCAACTTTACCCTATTTTCTGTCTGAAATCTGTGTTCCTTCAAAACCATGATTTCTAAAAAGGGTTTCCAGAAATATTATACTGTTTTCCTATAATAACTAAAAGTAATTTTTACCCTTTTTTCTCTTAACCGTGTTTTTAAATGAAACTTTTTTTCTCTTTTTGAACAAGTCATTTTTCTACCCTTTGTACTGTGAAAAAGGAATATTCTTTTTACCTCATATGGCTTGTACAGATTTACCCACCATTATTTCTATGAAGATTTCATTGCATATTTAGAAGGTTAATTTGTATGAAAATGTTTTAAAAATAATTTTAAAAAATGGTATTCAAAACATTTTCAAGACTCTTTTATAAGTTTTCAAGGAAAATGGTTTTCAAAATTATTGCAAGCCTTATTTATAAGTTTTCAAAGTATCTTCAAATAAATGGTTTTTAAAAAAATTTCAAGAATTATTTATAATTTTTAAAAGTATTTTCAATGATAAATTGTTTTCATATCATTTACAATATTTCATAATTATTTTTCAATTTATTTTTAACGAAATGGTTTTCAAAATGTTTTCAATATTTCGTCATAGGATTTCAAAGTTATTCTCAGAGATTTGGTTTTCAAAATTATTTAAATATTTATTTATAAGTTTTCAAAGTGTTTTCAAAGAAAAATGTTTTTAAAATGTGTTGAATCTTATTTTATAAGTTTTCAAGAAAAAGGTTTTTAAGAAATTTTCAAGATTCTTATGTAGGTTTTCAAGGGGAAAGGTTTTCAAAATTATTACAAGTCTTCTTTAAAATTTTATGCAATATTTTATAAGAAAATAATTTTTTAATGATATTATGTATTAAAAATATTTTTTGAAAGAATAAATGATATTCTCCTCAGGAAACATTTTGGAAAGATATTTAAAAATATTTTCCATCTAAGATGACATCTGTTGACTTTACTCATGACTTTTTGGGAAATTATCTAAAGGTTCCACTCATATTCTTTCTCTAAATGGGTTATTCTTGATGTGAGTGAATTTATAAAACTCATTTCTCTTTCACGAGTTATATGTTTATGAAATTCGTTTCCATTTTATAGGTTATAATTTTATGAAATCTGTTTCTCTTCCTCAAGTTATGATTTTGATGAAATGATTATGAAACATTTATTTTTCTAAATGTTATGATATGATTACATGTTTATAATACCCATTTTATTTCATGAGTAATGATATGATTGTTTTTTATTTTGTGGAACATGAATGTATGATTTCATTATGATATGGTTGGGACCTATATCTCCCTCTAATTAATTTGGTAGAGATTTATATATCATGAGATAGACATGGATGGAATAAGATCTGAACTCAGTTCTGTATTACAAGGCTGGAAGGAGGAGTGAACTCGGTTAGGTAATATAGGGATAGAATGGGGTGTGAACTCGGTTTAGTAAAGGAATTTTTATACTAAGATGGTCATGGAGGTGATGCCTTGACTACTATGAAAATCATTATATATGCTTATATGTATGCCATAATTCCATGTTTTATTCCTATGTTATTATTTCATTGATTATGTTATTTATTTACTTATGATTAGTGTCTTATTAATTTCCAAGATTTATGCAATGATTCATGTTTATGATCCTATGATATTATAGGTATGATCTTCTAATGTTATGATCATGTTATCATACCATTATGGTCATTCTAATGATTACATATCTCCCTTGTTTACCCTTACTGAGAATCTGAGCTCACCCATTTTTATGTTTCTTTCACAAGGTTATAAAGATATGTATTAAGTATGATTTTTCTAAGAAGTTTTCTAGTCATTAAGAACATAATGGGATATAATGTATCTCACTTATGTACCAGTGTTTATGTTTCCATGTTTCCAAAGTCACTAGACTAATATGGCCTTTGGATGTATGTTTATTAATGTTTTAAGTATTCTAAAAAAGTTATGTAATGTTAAATTATTAAAATATAGGGTTGGTATAAAAAAAATACATTTTTAGAACCTCAATTTCACAACCCAATTAACTAAACAAATAGAAACAGCCCTCAATCTACACATCAAACCCCAACAAATCCTTACGATCCACAACCAATGGGGTAACATGGTAACTCTCACTACCCAAACCACCCACACATACGATCTGATCAAAAACCTAGGGATATTGGCACCAGTGTCCTTAAAGGTCCCATAATAACACATTCTTCTTTAATCAACTTTACTATTTTTAAAGACCAAGAATTTACATTCCAAAACATTGAATTTAAAAAACCCAAAGATTTACACTTTTTAAAACCATTTTTCTTAACCCAGATTTTCAAAATTATAAGATTTATTCCAATTAATATTCCAAAAAAATTCCATTAATGACCATTTCATGAAAATATAAAAAATATTAAACCATAGGCATAAAGTTTAATACTAAAATGTGAGACCTAATGAACTATAAATCACAAGAAACATACGAATGATCTACCAATCCTATGTGTCTAACATGATGCACGAACACAAAAACACTCTCTTATCATACCAGGCCAAGAGATAAAACCTAAGAAATCAATCACTTCACATCCAAGTGAACCACTCAAGGTGGAAATATCAACCATCCATAAAATAAAAAAATAGAACATCAATTCCCACCCCTAGTAACTTAGTCATTCACTCATACATGGGGCTGTATGCACCCACGAATGAGCTCATTACTAAGACCAGAAAATATCCTAGTATCCTATCTATTATTCCCAAAGAGTAATATGAATTACAATAGCTATGATACCACTTGATAAAATCTCTTTTCAGGTAGCCACTATAATTGGTTCCCCGAGATGGGTCATCACATGATCTCAGTCAAACCTCCCTGTACGCTAGAGGCCGTAGGCTACAAACATGGTTCTAAAAAAATGGGTAAAATATACTCACTTATCAAAGTAAATCCACAATATATGTAACATCAAATGTTTAATTGAACAACATGAAAAATAAAGAAAAATTTATGAAAAGCTACCACAATAAAAAAATTTCCCATGTTGAGATAATATGATGAATACATTACATGTTAGGCAGTTATAAAAATAATGTTCCGAAACCGAAACTACTAAACGATCCTGAACAAGGACCTAATTATTAACATATTCCTAAAATCCCATGATCTAACCATTAATCCCATTCATAAAAAAACACCAGGTAGTTTTCTTGAACCTATAACAGAAATAAGTAGCTTCTGCTCTGTTACCCATGTGCCATGGCAGCCCGAGTAGGATGTGAGTAAAACTTATTAGGCCACCACCAACATTTTCCAAAGAAATAGCTATCTAGTACAATAGTGTATGAAGATAAATAAAGTGAAACAAATAAAAAATGAAACAAATTAAAATATATATATAATTTAATCAATTATGAAAAAACGATTTTATCCATTAAGATATCTATAGTCAACCAACCTACTAAACATGGTTCGGTTTGATTAGGAGCCTAAGCCATAGCATAAGGGGTCACACACATTTAATTCATAAGGGGTAATTCACTAATAAGAATTTAACAACATACCCCAGAACCTTGGTCCAGTAATCAAGTCATGTCCACATGTTTGGAATAAATAGAGCCTCAGTCTAATATCCCATCTCAGGTCATAACCATACATTTGGATGCATAGATCCTCAATACGACATCCCAAATCAACAAAACACAACACATACCTTGGAACCTCTATCTAGGTAGTCTCACTCTATGCTACCTTTAGGGTCATAGATCTTTAGTTTGACTTCCTAACCCAATCATTATAGGTTTGGGATTTAAAGCCTCAATCTAACCCAACCCATGGTCATAGAATCAAATGTCCAACTCCCTAAACTACCGTCAATCAATATGCACATTATTCATTAACCATAACACATTTATCAAACACAAACCATAACCATTATAAACATTTATCATTTACAACAATAACTCATTATATATATCCCACGTATAAAAAATAACCCATTAACACATATAGTTTCTTCCAAAAAACCCTTAATGTTATATCATCAACCAAGCACATTCATCATTTAGATCATTTAATAACCATGATAATATTCCAACATAATTTCCAAAGGTTCTATATCACTAACCCATATATAATTTCAATTACCATGGTCCCAACAAACCCTTAAAACCAAATCATGGTATAAAACACAATTCAAAATACTCCTTTTAAATCTTGGTGTTTCCACTCTTTAAGACACGATCTTCCACTTTAAAAACTCATAAATGTCCTAATACCTTATTTTACATTTACAACCACAAAAGGAGGCATTTAAATCATTTTCACAAAGGGGAGCCATGCCCTCATTTCAAATAATCCTTGAAACCTGTTATGAAATCCCATTATCTAAAACACTTTGACTTCAATGCCTACTTTTATTACATTACCCACTTAAAAATTATATTTTATTTTAATATAAAACCATAATAGAATTAAAATAAAAAAACAACATTTAAACCATTTCCAAAATCATTCAACGCAATTCTAAAAGGACACCATTTTCACATTTCAATTATTCCATTAACATTTCCCACATAACCACATACAATTTCACTACCTATTCAAATTAATAATTATCTTGTTTCAATTTTTACTAAATTATTTCACTATCCTTGAGGGTTTTTCATACCCAAAGGGTAGCGCCATTTTTGAACTCAAACACCAATGGACCCAATGGGGTATGCAGAAGGTTTCACACCTCAATCTAAGGCTCAATCTCACTTTCCTTAATCAGGAACACCAAAAATAGAAAGGAAGTAATTTATCACAACCACATACACTTATAAACATTAGGGTTATTGAAAAAATATTAAAAATTACCAACCTCATGCTTGAAGATGATTACTAGTCCAAACACATCCCTTGATCAGAAATCAACTAGAAACTATCACTAGAATTAAGAACACCATGTAAAAACAAGGATTTTGGGACTTAGAAGGAGATAAACCCACACACAATGTTTGTTCTATAAAATAGAAGGAAACTGATTTGAAGACTTACTTGGAGCTTCTATTTTCACTAAACAGCACTCCAAATTTCAAATAATTGAAGGAGAATCACCCATGGAGGAGGCGATAGCTCTTGGTTTTTACCCTTTCTATAGGGGTTGTATTGGGGTAGAAATTAGGGGGATAAAGAAATATTATTTGGAGGTAAAATGGGAATTTTAAAAATTTTAAGGGTCATATGGTTTGGACGCATGGTTGGCCAAACCATCTTCCAATGGTGAAGCTCCCTCTATCTAAGAGGGGTATTGTTGCACGGTCTCTTGTAAGTACCTATATGGTTTGGAAATTTTTGTGGTTCCTATGTTCCTGCCTCTCTCTAAGAGGAATTCTGGCCACATGTTTTTTTATCCAACTGAATGGTTAGTACTAACCATGCACCTACCATGTGATGTACACTATTTGGCCTCTTTTACTTCTCCTTTCATGTCTCAAACCACTTAGAAACCCCTAAAACTCCTTATATGCTCATGAACCACTTAGATATATAAAAAATAAAGTTTAAAAAATAACAAGGATGTGCCCCCAAGAGAGTTCAGGATCTGAAATTTTATTAAATAAATAATTAGATAAAAATATTTTTCATAGATGATATGTTATGTCAAATTTTAACACCATTTCTAGGGAAGTCAAGTGTGAATAAGAAAATATTAAAACTCAACAAATTTTTTGTTCATTTCCATTTTTTTAAATACTCAAAACATATGTGATTCTTATTTATCACTTATGAAGCATAAATTTTAATATACACAATTGGTCAAGTTCTATTAACATAGATCCATTAAAAATTGAAATTTAAAAACACATTAGAGAACATAGTAATGATTAGGTTGAAATGGAGAACCTTAGAGTAATAGAACCTATTTTTGATTAATAAAATCATCCACCTATTATCATTCAACCAAAAATTGATAGAATCGTGATAAGAGGGCTTCAAATCCATAAAATTTTAAGAAGCCCATCATGTATTAGTATTAACTCTATTGCATGAAACTTTGACCTAATTTGGCCAAGAATATCACTGGTACAAAACCTTTAATAGTTTTTCCAATAAAGACTCTTTATACTTCATTATAGATTATTACAACAGTTTTTAGAAACTACCACTATAGGGGGTCACTATAGATTATCATAGGATTAGAGTGATCCTATTATATAATAAGTCTCACAAAAATATCTATAATTTTGGTCTAGATTAAAACATGTTTGAATCATGGTAACTGGCCTATAATTCAATTTTAAAAAGTCCTTAAACATAAAGATAAAAAAGTGACATTAGAAATCAGATCACTATTATTTTTGAATTTGATAGAGAATACTTTCATGTGGTCTTAGAAAGATATAGGGACCATATATGGATGTTTCCTATCCATCATCACTCCTTCCATGTACCCATGGACATCTTCTATGAATATTTTTATTCTTAGGGATAGAAAATAGTTTACCATTCAACTAGTGAAAACAATACTAGAAAAACTAATAAGAAGTTGAGATAGATTATAAATATCCATTCATCTTACTCTTAACATAATAATTTGAGGGTAATAATAGTTAATATGGGATAAAAACACTAGTTCGAGGATGGAAATAAAATCCAAAATTTTTGATATTAAGGGATAACATTAATCTCATATGAACCAAAATATTATGTAATTTTTTGAACAAGTGGGCTATCAAAATAATACTCAAACACTTGGATAAAAATTTATCCAGTATGGTATGATTGGAAACCTTGATAAAATAAAGGTTTTTCAAATCAATGAAGGAATAATTAAAGGTAATTGATGTCTATAAAACATTTATTAAATAACTAACTAAAAGGTTTGAAATAAATTTAAAAAATAAAAATTTAAAATTTAAAATTTAAAATTCCACGATGAAACTAAGCCTTATTAGAGTAGTTGATATGTGATAATCCCTCATAATATGACTTAAATATTTGGATAATTTGATCTATTATTATATATTCATTGAGAGAAGTCCAATGTGGTATTTTTATTTACCAAAAGAGGCTGTAAAACCCTCATAAACAATATTCTATTTTATGGTGTGTCATTCAGATAACTCTCACAGTAGATCAAAATTATGGATTCATTCATTAGTAAATTTATTTATCAGTATATAAGGTGTTTTCATGATTATTTATTGAAAACATGATCAAGTTTATGTAATAGAAATAATGTATTTTGGTCAATATGAAATGTAAAAAATGATTAATGAGGATGATTAAACAATGGAGTGAATGGTGTTGATAATTTGGTAACTAATTAACATTGATAGAAATTTTATTATCTTTTAAGTGTGTCAAACTGTAGATGAATGGAATTTTTTCATGATGAAACTTCTATAGAGATATAGGATATATGTTTTTTAATTATAGAAAGCCAAAAAATTAGCGTGCCACTCATTGTGAAGCTATAATTACATCACACCAAAACCAAATAAACCATTTCATATTAGTTATATTCATTCCATAATGAGGATTCTATTATAATTTTGGTGATTCACTAGTTAAGGAGTTAAAGGGAAACCATTACACATTATTGAAATCTGCACTATAATGGGTTTGTGTATTTTAAGAATCTATTATGAAATTTAAAAGTTATATTTTCCATATCAATCATATATGAATGTCATGACACCAAATCCATCACAATATTATAAAGGTTTAATTTCTTAAAAATATAAAGTGTCTCCCCCCCAAGAAAATTCTATTGAAAATAGAGTCAAAACTATCACAATATATTCTAGGTAGAAGCCTAGGGATATTTTCATAAGAAATTTCATGTAGAGAATGGATGCACACATACACTAAATTCTAGAGACACATAAGGATGGGATGTAGAGATTCATTGTCTTATTAAATATTTTCTTTCTATATTATAATCATATTTTATTAGAATATTTATTTTTATTTAAATTTTTTATATATTGATTATATGAATAAAAAAATTATATAGTGGGATCATGTTCACTGTTCACCAAGGATTGACCCCTTACAAAAAAAAGCGAGTAATCCTTTTAAAATACCTATTCAAATTTGGGTTATTTCTTGAACTATATTTCACCACCATATATTTTTTTAAGATATAATCATAGAATATAATGAAGGAAAAATGTCTTTATGTGTTTGTATTTTTGTGTCCACTGATTCCCCCCCCCCCACTCCTCAATAGTGGAATCCTCTAATATTGGCCTTACACATGGTATCAAAGAATTATTGATCCAATTCTAAGTATTTTAAAATGGATATTTCTTTTCAAATTATTTCTAATATCATTTTATTTATTTTATGAATAAAGTCTATGGTTACCATCGACAATAAAAGAGTTCCTATTTTATATGTTATGGGATTTTATCTATGGATGATGATGATTATTCTATTAATCCTTTCTCTTAGAATAAATTTGTTTTTACGTAACTAATAATGGTTTAATTATTTTAAAATATAATAAAACCAATACTTTTCACGATAAGAATAATAATTAAGTTGATGTGAGAGAGAAAAAATCATTAATCTTATTATATCAAAAATATAGTTTACAAGAGTTATGGTCTTGAAGACAATGAATAAAATTTATAAGAAACATTATGATATCCACAAGTTATAAAAATGGTTAATTTATCTTAGTAATAAACATATTGGGATCAATTAAGGTTAATTATATTTAAAGAATATGAATCTAGGGATGAGTTTATCATCTAGATAAAAAAATTAATCTTGATTCATATATATAAATATTTTTTTATGATTATACTATGTTAAAGAATTTAATTATGATTCATCATATTAAATTTAATTTTAATATTTATAACCCTATGGATAAATACTTGACTTAGTGTAAAATTTAAAAACTCATCAATGTCTACATGGCCTATGTGATTAAGAGAGGTGAATCCTTAAATAGAAGTGGTAAATTCGGTAAGGAGAACACTTACGATGATTCAAAAGGATCACAACAAATTGAATAAAGGAAAACATATGACTAGAAAACCAATTCTAATAATGATTCAATGGTATTTAGTGAATTTATTTCAATATTATTAAAACACATGAAATATGAAAATGTTAACTAAAATGGTAAACTATGTTATTAAGTGTTTAAATTATTGAAAGATTTTACACTTTTAAAATTACATTTATAAATAAAACATATCTAATAAGGAGAGTAATTAATATTATAGGTCATAAAGGATAATAAATGTTTCAAGTGATCCTAAAGGAGGAAAGGACTTTAAGTATTATGTAAATGTTAGAAAATCAAGAAAAAAAGAACATTCTATTAAAACACGATGCCACATATCTTTCTGAGGAAAGTGAAATAGAAAATAAGCACTTAAAAGGATACAAGAAAATTGATTCTTGGAAAAATAAATTCTACTAAATATTTCTTTAAGAAGAAAACGAAGGAATTGTTGAAGAGGGATGTAGAGATGATGAGACACTAAATGAATTATAACTAAATATTTATATTTTATAATTAATTAAGGAAATAAAAAATGATGATATATAAATTATTAATTAGAGTAATGAGAATGACTCATTAAAAGAATTTCCAATTTAATCAATAGACAATGACATTTAAATGGTAGAGATAATTTTTAAATCAATGATAGCGGATAAAATGAAATAATTAAATTTAAGGATAGAAATATTGATAATACCTTATAAAATCTCTTTACTAATATTGAGGATTTGAATATTCTTTTTGGAAAAAAAATTTGGATTTAAGAATTCCATGATAAAATTCCATGTTGTGTAGTCTAAATAATCTTAAAAGGATGTTGGTTAATTCCAAATGAAAGTACATTAAATTAATTAATCTATAATGAAATTTATAGATTATCTGATATTACTTTGAAACATTATTTTGGTAACCAATGATTATAAACTAGATAGTGTTAGAAGAGAAAAGATAATGTTTTGATTACTATAGTGAATAAATTGAATGCAGACATTACTAAATCGAATGATCGTGTTGAAAATTACATGTGAAGTGAGGTGTGGAATAATATTATCATTGATTCTAAACAAAAATTAAATTAAAAGGTGAAGGATAAATATTCTAAGAATGATATTTATGAGAAAAATTGAGTGGATATTTAATTGGAAGGAAAATCATTGTCATGATTTTAAAAATATATTTACTACCCCATGAAATATCACTTTGATAGGTGGTTTTAGATTTATAAAGTGTACATGAAAATATATTGTGTATATTTTAATAAATTATCACTCCCTAAATCAAAGATATGTCATGAATTATGGGGCATGATGTTGTCTATAGTTTCAATTTAAGATAAAATCTAAATGTGAAGTTTCATTTTCATTCAAACAATGACTTACTTCATTGAATTTGTTTGACATGTAATAAACCAATAAAAAAATTATTTCATTATAAAAATAAATCAAATCAATAAAATATATAGATTAAAATCTATCAAAAGAAGAAGTAATTGTAACGAACTAGACTTTTTGAATGAATTTTGTTTTATGAGAAAATGAGTGTTATATTATGTTTTAATAAATAAAAATATATCTTTTTAATAATGAAGTGAGTATTAATTGAAATTTAACTATTGATATATGACCATTATATGACCTTTGGTCAATATTAACATTAGAAACTATACTATTGATACTGATTTTAATGTTATAATTACTATTTATATCTAGAAGTGACAACGGATAATTTATGAAGAAACAAGGAACTTTGGCCTCTACCAGTTGGTTCATGCCATACGAAGCCCATTTTTTAGAGATTTGGAGGTAAGTACCATAACTAGGGTTCTCCCTTGACCAAGCCCAAGTTAAGATTTAATAATTGAAGCTTGAACAAAATTTCCTACATGATAAGTTCATGTTAGTGTAAATTACCACTCAGGTGATGTTAGCCATGTCGCCCCATGAATCTAGCACAACCTTACACCTTACTCTTAGGTCTTAAGAGGGTATTATTAGGTTTTATGTGT
This sequence comes from Viscum album, assembly GCA_963277665.1. Lineage (NCBI taxonomy): Eukaryota > Viridiplantae > Streptophyta > Magnoliopsida > Santalales > Viscaceae > Viscum > Viscum album. Next base: position 1,228,408,641 of record OY728145.1, on the reverse strand, counting down.
TGATTACCTAGTTAAAATATGTGTAATTCCATTTTATAAATACGATTTGTTTTCATTAACTCTATTTTAAGTTTATTTTTTCTTAACAGAATTGAGATGGAATATGATAAATTGATTTTTCATAAAAAAATTGTAGTTTCCAAAAAAGATATAAGTACTTATAATAATATAAGATATTATGAACTATAATTATTTTAATTAAATATTATGATAAAAATATATTTATTTAAATATAAATTTAAAAATAATTTTATTATTTTTAAGTGTCATAAATTTTGCTATGAATTTTCAACCCTATATTATTTTAAATAAATATTTTTTTTTATTTAAAAGTAATAATTATAATATTTAAATAATTATTATGATAAAAATCATATAATATTTTAAATTAACATGTAAAAATTAGTTTAGGGTTATTTTATAATAATTTTCTATAATACATTATTTTTTTCTTGAATAGTAAATATATTGTTCGAGTTTTTTCGTATGTTTAATGACTCTATAATTACATTTTAATGATGTAAAAACTAATTAAACATAATATAAGACTTAAAAAATTATTTTACTAATATAATGTTTTTTAATATATTTTATTCAATTTCCAAACATATATTTTACTTTCCAAAGTGTAAAGTGGAAACTTTAACATCAGAAACATTATTTTTGTGGAAACATTACTTTCCCATTCCAAAAGAACTAATATAAAATTAATGTCAACTATTATCTATTGAATAAACATAAAATATGACCCAAGTGTCCAAAAACATGGTTAAGTACCATGGTCAAGCCCATGGTTTTTCATTTTCCACAACCTAGGATTCCAAGGCCTATATTTGAAAATTAATAAATAAATCATCTATTTTTTTCTATAAATACCCACCCATTTTTCTATTTCAATTTAGTACCAATCCATCCTCCAAAAATTTGTGGTCTCTTTAACTTACAATGAGTCCTAACAAGGTTTCCACAAGCCCCCAAGTCCAATCCTCATGTTTTAGGAGTAATTATTTATGGTATGGGAAATATCCTTATTTTTCTCTTTATTTCAAGAGCCACTTTTATATTTGTAATGTGAATGTTATGGTTAATTTTAATCAAAATTATGTGTTATCAGTGGGATAAACATACCCCCATGATTTTTACCCTTTTCTAAAACTGTGTTTTATACCCATTATGCTCGAGATATTACTTCTCAAGATTTCCCTATTCTCCTCAAGAAATTCCCTTCTATTTTCATTTTTTTGAATACCCAAACCTATTTATTTTAAAGGATTGTTAAACAAGATTTAAAGATGATTTATTTTATTCTATGTTTGATAGACTTAAAACCCGTATTCCCTTTCTGTGGGTTAAAAATGTCATAATGATCATGTTTTTAATACACATTTGAAACATCTTGATTTTGATATGAAACGTATTTTATTATATTATCCATGTGTTATTTATGAAATTATTTATTATGATATATGTGGATCACATGAAAATTAATACATATAAAGGTTCTTCCCAGATAGTTCTCTAATGAATTGGGTAATAAATTTAATCTCTAAAGATGATATGTTTTATGATACATAGGTGAATAACCTTGGTAATTTTCATAACACCTTGAAGAAAAAACATGGTGATATGATTATGAATTCATCATTTAAATGTTTTATCCATATATCCATGTTATTGTATATGTTATTATTATTATTATTATTATATTCCACTTTATTAGGTCTTATTGTTATGACACATGTTTTTATTGATATTCCTCAATATCACAAGTAAAATGTTTCCCTTGATCACAAATAAAATGTTCTTATTAACATTACTCAAGATAAAAAGTAATATTTTCCCTTACTAATCCTTATTCTAACCCTTTACTTTAATGTATGTCCCTAGGATATGGGATGTAGTAAATGTACTTAGGATGAACCTTGAAGAATCCTATAATGTTTATTAGAATAACATTTTATGTTTTCAAGTATTATGAACCTTTTTGAAGAAACTAAACTTTATAAGATCCCCTCTTCGCAACATGTAAATGAAAATTTATATAATAAAAAGGTAGGATTCCATAGCTTGTATTAAAGGAATGTTTTGTTATTTATAGAAATTATGAAATGAAAACTTTAAGAATAATCCTAGGGACAAGTTAAATATAATAAAACATACTTATATTTTAGTGAAGTATTAAGTAAGTGGTTTTCGAGAAAAGAAATCCATATATGGATACAAACCAGTGGAGGTGGATTTGGCACAAATGTATCTAGGGGTAAAACCCAATAACACTAATTTTATCTAGACCCAACAAAAACTAGTTCATGACAATGGGACTTGTTTCACTCTTGGTCTGACAATGTCGGGATATATTTTTTGTCAATCACAAGATTTTTATGAACCATTATTAAGGATTTATTGAAAATGAATTTTCTGTTTAAGAATAACACATTTAAGCATGATTTTTTAAGACATAAAATTCCTTTAGAACTATAATATTCGTAAAATAAACAATCTTCTCACTATGGTTTTATTATTTTGGAAAATGGAGGGAAATATGAGGAACCATGTAAATGGTTATCATAATAGATTATGTGTTGAATGACCTCCAATGAAATCCAGGATGGAAAACTTCATAAGAATGATGAATCAACTAACTCAAGTTATATACAATGACTTCAATCAAGCTAAGATACCAGATTCCCCTTAAAATAAACAACTTTATATTTATTTCTTAATGCATCAATGAACACATTATTTTAGTTGATTTGTTAATCCATTTATTTCTAAAAAATTTATAAGATATATAGAAAATACTGTTTTTATACTCCATTATTCATAAAAACAGAAAGTCACCCTGGCTATGTATCTCTTATATGGAGAAGTTTATAAGTGCTGGACACTGATAAAAAAACATGAATCTAAGAAGAGAGATTGAATCTATGGAGTGGAAAAAGTTCAGGGGAACATTTTTTAAAAAATATTTTCCCTGATTGATGAGAATAAAAATGGAGAAGGAATTCCCAAAGCTGAAATTAAAAGAAAAAATAATCTATGGGAATCTATGAGAGGAACTTTACAAGAATTTAGTCTTAAACCTCTATCATTTTTCATGGATCCTAATGTGATTTTTGATATATTCTTTGGTGTACTAAAATACCATCTATAGAAGGGTCTAGCCAATTTAGACTATGATAGCTATAAGAAGATATTGAAAAGTTCTATAAAGGTTAAATTTGAGATCAAAGAGATGCAGTGGTCCCAAATATCCAATGAAAAGAAGATATAAATGGAACAAAACTTAGGGAGGAAATTTGATCAGGGAAATAGAGTAAATATAGTGAAACATCACACATATAAAAAATGTAGGAAGAATAATTCAGTTAACTTCTTTCTCGAGAGTCAAAAATTATAAAAATGTGGAAGAGATGGCCATATAGCTCTAAACAATCATAGTGAAGTGAAACCTTAACTTCTCAGCACTAACGACAAACGGATGATGGTTAATACCCAACCTGATGTCAAATTCTATAATTGTGGACAACTTGGGAACTTTTCAAACCATTGTCCAAATCAGAAGATAATGGAAGGGAATCACCATCATCCTCAGCATGGGTAATAAGTGCAAGGTTGGGATTTTCCTATCACGATAGCTGAAGTTGAATCACTAAATGATGTTGTGGAAGGTACACATTTCATTCTCACAAAGCTAGAAAGTATTTTGCTTGATTCAGGTTCTACACATTCCATTATTTCCTCCAAGATTTCAGAGAATATTGAATCAATTCTTGAACTGCTATAAGTAGAGTTATCATTCAAGAATATTAGATAAATTATTCAAACATCAAAATTTTATAGAAACACTAGTATTCACTTTTGTGAGCACAATCTCAGCAAAAATCTAGTATTCATTCCCATAATGGAATTTGACACTATACTAGGGATGGATGATCTCTCATTGTATAGTGATAATATTAACTACTGAAGAATAGAAATCATAGTAGTCTTGAATGAAAACCCTGTAGTTGTTTTCAAAGGGGAGATTTCTCAACCTAATCTTTTTCTAGAAGTACCTCCCATATCCTTATTTTTGTAAATGATCAGTGAATATAAATAAGGAGATGAATTTATATGAATGGAGAATTCCCCCATCATTTAGGAATACATTTATGTATTTTCTAAGGAGTTACCTGGACCACCCATAAAAATAGATGTAGAGTTCTCCAATTAACTTATGCTTATATCTAAGATGATATCAAAGACCCCATATATAATGGAAAATGATGAGATATAGTAATTAAGGAAACAACTCCAAGATACTTTGTATAATGGATTTATCGGACCAAGGGTGTCTTTTTGGGGATCATGTGTTCTCTTTCTAAAGAATAAGGATGGATCAATGCAGCTACTCATTGATTATAGAGAAGTTAATTGGATCATAGTGAATAAATATACCTCTTCCAAGGATTTGTGATTTATTTGGCCATCTTTGTGGGGTCCAATTAATCTCTAGGATTTATCTTCAATATATTTATTATTCATTGAGAGTGAAGAAATAAGATATTCCAAAGACTATCATCTGATCAAGATATGGGAATTATGAGTTTGTTTTTATGACCTTTGTCTTGAATAATGCTCTTGTTATTTTTATATATTTGATTAATATAGTCATTAAGAACTACCATGATAACTTTTTTTATTTTTTATTAATGATATTTTGATATATTACAAAAGTTTTGAGGATAATGGGGATCATATAAGGGTTAAATTAAAAATTATGAGGAAGGAGAGTCTATTTGAAAAATTTATAAAATGTGGATTTTGGTTTCAACAAGTTGATTTCCTGGGGAACATTATAACCTATTAGGGAATCTGAGTTGACCCTTCAATGATAAAGTTTGTAGAAGAGTTGCCTCATCCTATAACAGTAATTGAGATTCATAATTTCCTTAGATTATTAGGATATTATTATAGGTTTTTGAAAAAAAAAATTAATGACATTCTAATATAGTAACCATGTTGACTAAAAAAGGGGGTATGTTCATTTAGAAAAAGTCATGTAAAGAATATTTCCAAGATCTGAATAAGAGATTAGTAGCTGAACTTGTGATAACTATACCCTCTATCGTATAAGGATTAATTATTTTTAGTGATTCATCTTAGAAAGGGCTTAGGTGGATCCTCATGAAAAATGAAAAGGTGATTACTTATGTATCTCGATAGTTGAGACCTCGTGAGCATAATTTTCTTGCACATGATTTAGAGAAATCTATGGTTGTTTTTGATCTGAAGATATGGAGGAAATATCTTTATGGTAAAAATGTGATATATACATAAACCATCAAATTTTTAATTATATTTTCATATAAAAGTAATCAAACATGAGATGGAAGAGATTATTAGAACTTCTTAAAGACTATGACTTTTCAATTAATTATCACCTTAGAAGAGAAAAAAAAGTTGATGATATATTAAGTTGGAAATACCCTTTTAGTTTGGAAATGATGAGGATTCAAGGACATCCATTGATCAAGGACCAAATAGGGTGGACATGGGAATCATGAGGGAAGGGTCATCATCAACCATATCCCAATTGATTTCTCAACCTCATTACTAGGGAATACAAATAAATATTAAAGAGAATATACTTTGTTATATAAGGATATAGAGGATGTGAAGAATGGGATGTTTTTTGAGTTCAATATTGATCAAGAAGGCATGATGAAATTTCATACAAGGCTATGTGTTCCATCAATTTTGGAAATAAAGGACCTGATGGATGATGCTCAAATATCAACATTATCTATAAATCTTGGAGGCATGAAAATTTATAGGGACCTTTGTGATCATAATTGGTGGGATAACATGAAAAGTTAGATTTTAAACTACACTACAAGGTGCCTAGTTTCTCAACAAGTGAAGGAAGAGAAAACAAATCCTAAAGGGGTATGGCAACCACTACCCATACCAACATGGAAGTGGGACAATATAACTATGTAATTTTTCACTCGTCTCTTGAGAACATACAAAAGTAATGATGCGATATAGTTTTTGGTGGATCTTCTCACCAAGATTGGCCATTTCATCACTATTTGAGAATATTTCTCTCTTGCAAAACATTCCATGATATATGTATAGAAAGTGGTGAGGTTTTATAGAGTGAAAATTTCTATTATTTTTTATTTTGATCCAATGTTCATATAAAAATTCAAGAGAGGTCATCAACATTATCTTAATGATGAATTTAATTTTAATACAACCTATCCCCCCCCAAACTGAAGGCCAGTCTGAAAGGAATATTAAAAAACTAGAGGATATGCTAAAAATATTCTCAATGGAATTTAACGTTGGATGAGATTAGAATCTCTCATTAGTTGAGTTCATATAAAACAACAACATACATTTGAGTATTCAAATGGAATTCGATGAAGATCTATATGTAAATTTATGTTGAACTCCTACATTTTGGGCTAATGTTTCTGAGAGAAATATTCTTGGGCCTGATCTTCTTAAAGATATGAAAAAAGGTTTTCGACATCCAACAAGACATAAAGGCTTATCAGAGTTTTCAGAATAACTATAATAATAAACCTAGAATGAAATTGTAGTTTGATATTTTAGACAAATTCTTCCTTTGAATTTCACCTTGGAAGAGATTCATGTAGTTTGTAAGAATAGGTATCTTAGCCTTGGGTACATTGGTCCTTATGAAATACTTGATCGCATAAGAGAAGTGGCCAATCGGCTTGCAGTTTCACCATATCTATCTCATCTTCATGATATATTTTATGTATCTATATTGAGTAAGTACATACCTTATCCCTCACTTGTACTGAATCTTGAGGTGGTACAACTAGAACATGACCTCTCTTATGAGAATCATCTCGTTGAGATCTTTGACCTTAGAGAAAAGGTTCTATATAACAAGACTACCCACCTTGTCAAAGTGTTATAGAGGAACCATAAATATGAAGAAGTGATGTGTGAAATAGAGGAGACAATGAGATATGAGTACCAACACCTTTTCTCAACTGAGAGTATGATTTGAGATTTTGGGGATGACATTTCCTACGGGAGGAATAATCTAATGACCATGACTTTTTGAATGATATTTTTCCTAAGAAAATGTGTGTTATATTATTTTATACTAAACAAAACTATGTCTCTTTAATAATGAATTGAGTTAAAATGAAATGTAAATATCAATATTTTATCATTATATGATCATTGTTCAATATGACCATTGGAAACTATACACTTCAATATAATTTTAACATTGTAATTAGAGTTTATAAGTATAAGTGACAAAGGATAATTAATACAGAAATAAAAAATGATGGCCTCAACCAGTAGATTCATGCCAAATAAATCCCTTTTTTCAAAGATTAAGAGGGAGGTATAATCACTGGGTTTTGATTTTGACAAATCCCAATCTGAGCATCAATAATTAAAGATTGAATAAAATTTCGTATGGGAGAAGTTCAAGTTTGTAGAAATTACCACTCGGGAGATATTAGTCGAGTCGCCCCATGAATCTATCATCATTTCACACCTTACCCTTTAGTCAATGTAGGTATTAAAATGGGTTATCTATTGAGGAACTAGTAACATAAATTTAAATTCAATTGTATAAATATTTTATTTTTTCCATCAACATCATTTGAATTTTTTTTTACTAAAATGGAGACGTAATTTGATAAATTTATTTTTCAAAAAAAATTACATTGAAAAAAAGATATAAATATTTATAATAGAAAAAAATATTATGATAAAAACACTATTATTTAAATATAAATGATAAAATAAATGTATTATTTTTAAGTGTCAAAAATTTTACTCTCCATTTTCAACCTGCTATTATTTTTAATAAATTAGGATTTTAATTTCTAAAAGTTAGAATAATAATATTTAGATAATTATTCTTATAAAATAAATATCATTTTTGAAATCTTCATGTAAAAATTATTTTAGGTTGAATATATGATAATTTTATGAAATACTTTGTTTTTTCATAAATAGAAAACAAATTGTTTGACTTTTTCTGTATGTTTAAGGAGTTTATAATTATTTTCTAAATAATTAACCACAATCCACAATAGAAAATTTTCTATTTTATTCACATAAATTTTTTTAATATATTTTAATCAATTTCTAGACCCATATTTTACTTTCCAAATTCTAAAATGGAAAGTTTAACATTAAAACATTATTTTTGTGGAGACTTTACTTTTGTACGCCATAAGAATTAATATAAAATTCAGGTCAAATTACATGTATTAAAATAACATAAAATAAGACCTAAGTGTCCAAAACCATGGTCATATACCATGGGAAATGCCTTGGTTTTTTATTTTCCACAACCTAGGTTTCCAAGGCCTATATTTGGAAATTAATAAAAAATCTCCAATTTTTCTTTAAATACCCACCCATTTCTCCATTTACATTCCCTTACAATCCATACGATAGTTTTACCTCCAAAATAATTCTCCCTAGGTGTCTTCAATCCCCCATGGTTTCAATCCTTGTGTTTTATGAGTAACTTTTTAAGGTAAGGAAAATATCCTTCTTTTCCCATTATTTCAAGAACAACTTTTAGTATATGTATTCTGAATGTTATGGTCACTCTATTATTTCATTATTATTCATTACCCTTCTTAAAAACTATGTTTTATCAATGGGATATCCCTTTACCATATCTTTTTACCCTTTTCTAAAACCATATCTTATACCTGTTGTGCTACATATTTTACATCTAAAAAATTATCTCTTCTCCTCAATAAATTCCCTTTTATTTTCATTTTGTGAATACCCAAACAACTTTATTTTCAAGGTTTGTTCAAAAATTTGTAAAAATGATTTATTTTATTCTTTTATTGACATACATAAAACCCACAATCCATTTTTGTGGGTTAAAAATTTTATAATGATCATGATTTTAAGCACTTTTGAAACACCATGATTCTGATATAAAACCCAATTTATTTTATTCTCCACCGGTTATTTAAGAAATGTTTATTATGATCTATGTATCTCAAATATAAATTATTACATATGATGGGTGTGCATTGATAGTGCTCTAATTCATTGTTTAATGGATTTAATCTCTAGATATGGAAATTCTTATGATACCTTGTTGATTAACCTTGGTAATTTTTATGATACCTTGGTGAAAAACCTTAGTGATATGATTATTAATGTCTTATTTAAATGTTTTAGCCACATTACCTTATTATGATTCATTTTATTATTATAATTAAATGCCTCTTTCTAATTTCTTATCAATATAGCTCATTTCTTATTGATATTACTCAAGATCACAAGTAAAATGTTTCCCTTGTTTTCCTTTACTGAGCCCTATGCTCACCCTTTCCTTTGATGTATCTCCCCAGGCTATCAGATGAATTATATTTAAATATAATGAACCTTTAATAAACCTTTCAACTGGATTAGAATAATTTTTTATGTTTTCATGTATTATGTACTTTTCTTTCTAAGAAACTGAGCTTTAAAAGATCCTCTATTTTCACTATCTAAATGAAAGGTTTATATAATAAAAAAGACAATATGCCGTAGTAATCAACACTAAATGGTTTTGTTTAAATATTCATGTAATGATTGAAAAAATATAGGAACCTTGGATATATGATATTAGTATCTCTCAAACATGTTTCTAAATAAGAATATTTTTGAAATAAATCCAATAGTATTATGGAGGTATTATTACATTATATAATGAAAAAACATTAAATGTAAATTTTGTTTGACTAATTAAGATTAGTAATTATAAATCCATAAATATAAACTCAGTTGATTGATCGAGGAACAATCTCTTATGTGTATATTAGAATTTCAACAATTTAAATGTGCTCATATTTTAATAGAATGGTATCTTCATTATGAGAATGATGGTTGGAACAATAATCATGAAGGGAAAGTTAATAATCAACAATTGGTATTAAATTTAAAATGATCAATAGTTATGTGGAATAAGTATAATAGAGGAAAACCAAATTTAGATTAAGAGACGTACCCATTTTGGATAAAATAATATAAATAATAATTTCAATCATGAATCTATTATAAATTTCAAAAATATAAATTCTGAATGACTCAATATATGTGACATTTGTCTCATAGTTAAAATATTGAAGAAGAGTTAGAATCTAAAAGATATCGAACATTGAAACCTCTTCAGTTGGTACAATTTGATGTGTTTAGTCCAATGTGTTTGAATTTAACCTATAGATATAGGTAATTCCAAAGAGTTTTTTATTATTTCACTAATATGAAATAATTATACTTTATGTTAAGTAAATCACATGTTATTAAGATGATTAAATACTTTTATAGGTGTTTTGAAAATCAAATAGGATGTGCTATTGGGAAATCACAGTTTGATAAGTGATTCGTAAAAAGGAATTTAGGATTTGAGGCATATCATAAGATGTTCGGTCAAATTCCTAAATATATTCCCTTATGATTTCTAGACTATAATAGATTTTCAAATTGAAATAAGTTATTTTTTGTTGATTGGAGGGGAAAACTTTTATCAGATATTAGTTTTTAAAGAATATTTTTATGGAATTCCCTGACAATGTATGTTTATATTTTCAATTATTTGTGACACTAACTATATTTTTTCAATAGGTTATAGGATATTTGGTTTACAATAAATCTAAAATTTGAGAGTATATAAGAATTATATAGTATATATTAAATCAATATTTAAGGTAAACATGTGTTCCAATTCAATGAGAGCGAAGATAAATGTATAGTTCTTTGACACACACCAATAAAAACAAATTACAACTATTAAAATAATAGTCTATGAAATATTTTAGATATAATTGAATTTATATTCATATAAATCCTTCCAAACATAATTTTATTCTGATGATGATATTTAAAAATCTCTTGAAGACTACATAGTATTTCTTTGAGAGTGGTTTGGTTACACAAGAATATTTTTTAAACTCTCTTGATGGTTCTTAAATACTCAATAATGAGTAAATCTAAGGAATGGTGTAACTAAGTCATAAAAACAAAGTTAGAATGTGGACTGTGAAAAATTTATTCAATATTGAAAAAATGGTGTTAAAACCTAGAAGAGTTTGATTAATTACAATGATGTCATCTTTCTTTCACAAATTAAACCAATGGGTGTTAAAGAAGAGTTAAAATATAAGAATTGGATTTTATAAATTGATGGATAGCTAAATCAAATTGAAAATAATGTAACATATGAAATTTTTTTATATCCTAAATATAAGAATGTGATGGTAAAAATGTGAATTTTCTAGAATAAGTAAAATAATAGAGTAATTTTACATAATAAGTCCCATATTTTTTAAGAGAAATTTTCAAATTGAGGTTTCTTATTTTGATAAAAATTTGTCTCTATTTGGGGATATTATAATCTCTCAATCCATGACACAAATATTTTGGTTTAATTCAAAATATGATTACATGAGGGTGGATTTATCATACCTAATAGTGATTAGGTATGACAATTAATGTGTTGTAAATCTATATTGAACTTGGTACAAAAATAAAATTCAATAATTACTAAAATTATTATAATTATTAAATAATATTGTAGGACACTGTGAGATTTCATTGGAATATACTTCATACATGGAGAAAGTAAAATATATTTGGATAAACCCAATAAAATGATTAGTTTCCAGTACCTGGGAATGTTGTTGGGAGTGCATTCAATACTATAATATCCATATGTTTTTTAATCCATTTTTCCTTGTTAATTCATTTGTATTAGATAAAAATGGGGATAATATATATATATATATAAATATATGATATGTCGTATAAATAGAGGTAGATAATTAATTTCATTTTATAGGTGTGGATTAAGGAGGAGAATAGAATATATGTTTTCTTTATAGGGGCAGACAAGAGGAGCCAACAATTATTTTTTAGAGATGATATTGTGTATTAATGTTAAATAGAAAATAATAATAAATTGGGTGATTATTGAGTCCTTTTTAAGAAAATTAAAAAATATTGTATGATATTTTTTTTTATCTCAATTAAGTCATGGAAAATATTTCATTAGTATTTACACTGAGGGTTTGGTGATCTCTCAAAAACTCAAGTCTATCCTATGGTTTTCAGATGACCCAACCTTAATATAGAAACTAAATACATCATTTTACATGGCTATCCATTATATATCATCATGAATCACACCATGAAACATATAGTCCAATTATATTTTGATATTATTTTCATAAAAATATTATTTTATTAAATTTTTACATTTAAAAATAATTATTCTACACTTGATCCCATTTTGTACATATCATATGTTACACTCATCTTATTAACTTGGGATATACAAACAAAAGATAGGGATATCTCATATAACCAATAAGTTGTAAAAAATGTGAGATATGAATCGATGATTATAAGTGATAATATACTAAATATATAGTTGTGATATCCTAATTGAGGTATATTAATACAACATAATTAAATCATACTTATGGAAACAAGAATATATTATATTCATGGTGACAAAACATGTAAATATAACATAAGAATTTGGAAACATGAGACAATAATCTAGATCCATGAAACATAACATACAAATATATCATGAATATAATCATAGAAAATCATTTCTTATGTTAATTCTCTTTCCCAAGATCATCATTATATAGTGTATTGGTTTCACTCCCCATTTCATAGGTCAAGCATCCCAATAGGGGATTAAATCATGATTTTAGGTATTACTTTACATATTCACATCCCAACTATCCCCAAGAGAATATAAGATTCTGTAATCCATTTCATGTTTTTGGATAACATCATAGTGAATATGTGTCATACTATAATACCAAAAAAAATTGAGATGGTTTTTCATGTCATTTCCTTCAACACATTCTCCCTAAAGTGGGATATTAAATCTCTCTTTGGAAAAATTTATTATATTACTATAAGGTGGGATTACAGTGGTATTTCCAATTTTAAGGTATTTTTTATGCTTATTTATATAGGTATGGCCTTGGGAAGTCATTGGTAGGACCCTTTGGGTGTCTATATGAAAAATTATCTCCTTCTCTTCATTATTCGCCTCTCATACCCCATGAATCATTAGGTCAAACAATATCTTAGTTTGCCAAAAAATTATAAGGGGCTACATTGATCATCCAAACATTGATAAATCTAAATTTTAGGTTCTCCTAAGGCCTAAATCATTAAAATATTGTTTAATTGCATGATGTGTTTCTCCCCCTCCTCAAACATATTTTTTTTTCAAATATCTCTTAAGTTAATTTGGATGTGATAGTGGATGTCATTTCCCCTAATTTGGTTCTTTTAATTGGTCCCACAGTCTTTCCTAAGGATGGATCTTCCTCTAATATTCCTCTAGATCATTATGAATCTTATCAATATGTTTTAATTTATTGAGAGTATTTCTTAGTTAGGGTTTCATTCCTAGCAGTCCATTCCCTTCCTACCAGGAAGGTGAATCCTTATCTAGGTGTGGATATAGCCTATCTCCCATCACTAAAGTAGAATGGTTCATTTGAGGATTCTCTTACTATATATGGAAAATCTTAGCACTAACCATTACTTTTTCCCACCTTAGAATACCTTCTTCTTGGTGTTCAGGAATTACTACTCACTAGCCTGATTCACCTAGAAAAATTTAAATCTCTGAATCATTATAAATTATTGGATAAGGACATATTAATTCACACGGATACCTCACCCCTATATATTATCAAGGACCATGTCATTATATCTATTTTTCATCATGATATAGGACCTCTATATCCTTATCTATATCTTCAGTGATCTCTGAGTTCTTTCATTCCATAGATTGGTCTAATTCAACATGAAAGGATTCTATCAGCTTCTCCTAATGACCTATATAATAATATATATTTGGATATGAATAGTATCATGTTTTATTTGTGAAGGTTTAGATAATTAATCTATATTGAATCATTTCTTAGTCATTTTTAAACTTGAACCCATGAAAAATTTGTACTCCATTAAACATTTTGTGAATATAATGTATTGACCAACTATATTCCTGGAAACCCATATAATGACCATGATTGTATTTTATGTAATAATTTCCTATAATTGAACCTTATTAAATCATCTCTCCAATATATAAATGTGGATTTTGGTATCATTTATAGTTCATTTTTTTATCCCCGTCATCCATGAAGAGTAAGGATTCCAGGAAAGGGAGATTTTATAGAGAGATATTGGAGTATTTCATCCATGATCTAAAATTTAGATACTTTGTGGAGAATTAAACTATATTAAATAAAATTATGATAAAAAAGGATAGAAATATTCTCTTTAAATGAGATGATAGATTTTAAATCCTTCATATCAGGGAATAACCCACCACAACTTGAGTTTATTGGGTGACAAATTTGCAAGTATAATGATAAAAATTGTGTGAGAAAGATATAGTTTTGGTTGGATAGTTGATTAGCCAAATTATAGAGGATATCATACTATCTATAATATTTAGTTACTTTACATTCCTAACCATTTTATGATGTATCTAATTTATTTATTATGTTAGTTAATTATATTTCTACCACATGAAATATCATCTTTTCAAATTATTGGTTCTAGGACAGATCCATCACTAACCTCGTGTGAATTTCATTTGGAAGGAATGTTCATTGGTGTTCATGGGTGTCTCTCCAGAATAGGGTTAGGAATTAATGAATAAATATTCAAGAATGAATAGGTATAAAAAAACTATTTAAAACCTAGATGAACAAAAAAATGTTGATCAACCTTCTATATATTGTACTTTAGGTGTAGTGGGATGATGATCTATATTTTTCTCTGGTTTTCAAAAAAAATATAGTTGAAGATATGTTGGAGGAGGAGGAATGGAAGGTAGTAAAAATATATAGATCCCTCTAGTTAAGAGTAGGAGATGTGAATAATGCATATTTTCATGTATATAGTAGTGAGAGTAAATGCATGGTGAATCTTAATTTGTATATCGAGGATGGATCTATCATTAATAATTATAAGATTTTCAGATTGCTTCATGTTTCTTATTTATTTAACATTTTCTCTAGCACTCCCATGGACTCTAGAACTGTTTCACGCTCAAAGGATAGATACCCATCCTTTCATAACCTCATTATTAACTCTATTAATGATTCTAATAACCTAATCATCTAATCCATTCCTTTAGAGGAAGATATTAAGGGAGTAGTTCAGGAGCATAATCCTACAAGTGATTACGGGACCTATGGTTTCTTTGGAGAAATCTATGTCACTGGATGGGGAATAATTTTAAATGTGGTGGTGTGCATGTTGTAAGATTATTTTAAAGGATGACACCTTTCTATGGTAACCTAGTCAACCTTATTGGTTATCATTATGAAGGTACACTATCCTAGAGGGAAAAATTAGAATTGAGGGTGTTTTAATTTATTTTTAGTAAAATGGGGTTAGGTTATTTTATAATTTTATAAATCAGTGTATAATGTTCCAGATGAAACAACGCTTTTCATATGAACCCAAAAGTTCTGGATCAAATGGATCTTTGGGGGGATAAACCCCAAAAGCACCAAATCAAATGGAACTTTAGGTTTTTTTGTTTCCCCCATTTCTATGCCCCCGTCATTTCCAATTATATTTATAAATATATATATATAAACAATTATAAATAAATATATAATATATAATATATTTATATAATTATAATTATAATTGTAAATAAATATAAATATATATTTATATATATATATTCAATATATTCATAAAATTTTCTTAATTGTATATACAAATATATTTTAATAATCGTATAGTTAAATTTATTTTTATATTTATATAATTATAAATATTTATTTTTAGATATATATTTATAATTATATATTTTATATATATATATATATATCCATATATATAAATATATATTTATAATTATATAAATATTTATAATTTTATAATTTTATTTTTTTATATATTTATAATTTTATTTAATTATAATTGTAAATATTTATCTATACTTGAAAAGTGAAAACCATGGTTTAAAATTCATTTTCCCTAAAGTTTATTAATAAAAAGGATAAAGTATAGCACAAGGAAAAGAGTACAATGCTAGAGATGAAAGAAAGAGCCATCGGGAATAAAAGATCGAGAAACAAGAATCATCTTTTGTATCTTCCACCCATGCCCAAGGAGTCGTCCCTACCTTTCAGATGTCTAGATCTCAAACATTGCTCAGGAACATGCCAAGTATTAATCTTCTCATCCACGCATGATGGTTCATCCACCTTAACATAATATTCAATGCCTCCAATGAGATCAATTTTTAATGATCCATCTTGATTTAAGACCACATCATCCATGCTCAAAGGACACATTTCCTTACCAGTGTCCATGCATGTAAGTTTCCCATCTAAAGCTCCTCATACATTACTAAATTCTTCAAAGAAGGCATATTTACTAAAATATCTATTTAATATGTCAAGCATGGTAAGTCGATCTTTATTTGATCCAGATTTCGGAGAACCCTCCTCAGTCTCCATCTTTCTATTATCCACTACTGAATACAGTTGATCATAATTAGTATTCATTGAGACAATCTACCCTAGAAAAAATATTGGGCACCTTTCTCAAGCATAGCTTCATCCGCACTTGCACTACAAGGCAGGATCACATTGCCAAAAGACCTAGTCATCAGTGGGTGTCTAAATGTATATTAAATTATATAATTTTAAATATATTTTTAATGTATACTAAAATATATTTTAAATATATATATGTATATTAATAATTATATAATTATAAATATATTTATATTATATAATTATAAATATTTATTTACAGAGTCATATTTATAATTATATAATTATAAATAAATTTATAAATATGTTTATAAGTATAATTATAAATATATTTATTATGTATATGTGTGTTTGTATATATATTTTTATAATTATATTTTTATAATTACGTATATATTTATAATTATATTAATTTATAATTGAAAATGTATATTCATATAAATTAATTTATATATAATTATAAATATATTTTAAATGTATATATAAATACATTTGATTTATAATTATATAAATAATAAATAAATATAATTATAAATATATAAATAATTATAATTATATACATATACTTATATTTATTATATGTTAAAAATATTTTAAATTTATTTATAAATAAATATAAATTCATAAATGTAGATTTATAAATATATAAATATGGATTTATAAATATAGATGTGTGTATTTATAATTATATTTATTTATAATTTTAAATAAATTTTTATTTAAATAAATTTATATATAATTTTAAATAAATTTTTATTTAAATAAATTTATATATAATTATAAATAAATTTTAAAGGTATATAAAAATAGAGATTTATAATTATAGACTTATAATTATGTATATGTTTAAAATTATATTTATTTATAATTGTAAATATATATTTATATCAATAAATTTATATATATTTATAAATATAATTAAATGTATATATAAATATAGATTTATAAATATAGATTTATAATAATGTATACATTTATAATTATATTTATGTATAATTGTAAATATATAATTATTTAAATAAATTTATATATAATTATAAATATATTTTAATATATATATACATATATATATATATATTTGAAAATATATATTTTTTAACAAGTAGGAGGGATTCCCTGTTAAGATTGTAAATGAAGGGTCCTTTGATACAACGATAATTGCGAGATTAAAAATAAAGTGCAAAAGTGAAAAATTAATGTGAACACCAGATGTAACGTGGAAAAACCCCCAAATGAAAGGGGTAAAAAACCACTGGCAAACAGAAGGATTTCACCACGGTAAAATGTGGGTACAAATTCTCTCTCAATTACAAGAAGAAAACACTCAAGAAAATCTCTCTTGTAAAATATAGAAAAACGCCTCACAAAATACTGCACTACGGGATGAAGATGTGTTGCTTCTGAATCCGATGATGAACAGTCCAGGAGGAGATCCCTTTGTATAGCCTTCCTTCACACCCTTTGGTCTTCCATCAATTAAATGAATTTTACCAAATTAATTGGGGAAATAATTATAGGGTGTCAAATTCATTAAATGTAATGAATGCGGTGACCATCATTAATCTCTCTCCGCGTCTTCCAACATATCTCCCACTTGGAGATTTGATTAAGATTCAATCACATCTCCACACATCCTTTCTATCTGCCCAATCTGCTGCTCATGTATCTACAAGGCCACTTGAAGATCTGCACCATCTGAACTTTTCAGAATTAATCACCTTTGTCAGGAAATCTGCCAGATTTTCTTTAGTGTGAATTTTTCTTCATGTCCACACTTCCTTCCTCCACCACATCTCGAACAAAATGGTATTGTACGCCAATGTGATTTGTACTGGAATGAAAAGATGGATTCCTTGCAATGTGCAAGGCACTCTGACTATCACAAAATAATGGAATATGATCATGTTTATGCCCGAGATCCTCCAATAAACTTCTCATCCAAATCACCTATTTGCAAGCTTGTGTAGCTACCATGTAATCTACTTCTGTCGTGGATAAATCCTCAACTGACTGTAGCTTTGAGATCCATCTCACAAATCCTCCTGCAAGAGTAAACACATAACCCGTAGTGGATTTCCTCCAGTCAGAATCACCTGTAAAATCTGAGTCAACATATCCCGTGATAGTAAAATCTGATCCTCCAAAACATAATGCAACATCTGAGGTTTCCTTGATGTATCTCAGGATCCTCTTTACCATGATACAATTATCTCTTCCTAGATTCTCCATGTACCGACTAACTTCTCCCACTGCATGTGCAATGTCTGTTCTAGTACAAACCATAGCGAACATTAAACTCCCCACTGCTGATGCATACGGCACTAGAGACATTTCCTTCCTCTCTGCTTCACTGCTAGGACTCATTGTAGAGGATAACTTGGAATTAATGGGAAGAGGGGTAGAAATTGGCTTACAGTCTTGCATATTGAATCATTTCAAGACTTTCCTCAAATAATTCTTCTCTGATAGCCAAATATTTTCATTATTCCTGTCTCGGTAAATCTGCATCCCAAGAATCTTGTTTGCGGGTCCCAAATCCTTCATATCAAACTCCCTAGCTAACTGTGCCTTCATCTCCTGGATTTGATCATTTTTGGGGCCTACAACAAACATGTCATCCACATACAACAGCAAAATGATAAAATCATTACCATTTAAACCCTTTAAATATGCACAAGGATCTGAATTAAGTCTCTTGTATCCAAGGGTCATGATATAGGAATCAAATCTCTTGTACCAACACCTCGGTGCCTGTTTGAGACCGTACAGAGATTTTTTCAACCAACAAACCAAGTTCTCTTTACCTTTTTTGGTAAAACCTTCTGGTTGGAACATATATATTTCTTCATCAAGATCACCATGGAGAAAATCTGTTTTCACATCTAGCTGCTCTAGATGTAGAGTGTATGCAGCACACATAGCCAGAACTACCTGAACAGTCCTTAGTCTAACAATAGTAGAAAATATTTCATTGAAATCAATACCTTCCTTCTGAGCATATCCTTTGACCACCAGTCTTGCATGATATCTTTCCACCTGGTCTGTTTCATCCCTCTTGATCTTGTAGACCCATTTATTCCCAATGGCCTTCCTTCCGTGAGGTAATGGAACAAGATCCCAAGTCTTGTTCTTGTGAAGGGCTTTGAGTTACTCCTGCATCGCCGCCATCCATGAGGATACATCTGGACTCTGGGTCACCTCCACAAAGGAATATGGCTCTCCATCCTCTGTCAACAAGCAATATGCAATATTGCTCTCAGTGACAAAGTCTGAGTGCCATACTGGTGCTCTTTTTTCCTGAGTTGACCGTCGTGGTCCAGACTCAACCGGTACTTGATCATCATGCTCTGGTAATGCCTCATAGAAAACTGGTTCTTCCTTTGTTTCTTCCTTCACCTTGGCTATTGTAGTTTCTGTATTCTTCTTCTCCATTTCTTGATCAGTTGTCATTTTCACCTTGTCTTCTGCAAAAATTACATCTATACTGATGATAAATTTGTGGGCAGTGGGATCCCACAAATGATACCCTTTCACACCATCAGTGTATCCCAAGAAGATACATTCTTTGGATTTTGAGTCCAACTTCGATCTTTCCTGGTCATGAAGTAGTGCATATATAGGACTTCCAAAAGTATGAAAATTAGAATAATCAGCGGGTTTACCTGTCCACATTTCCATCGGTGTCTTGAGATCAATTTCCACCGAAGGAGATCAATTGATCACAAAGTAGGAGGTATTTACTGTTTCCACCCAGAATGTCTTGTTGACTCCTATAGTCTTCAGCATCTCCCTTGTTCTGTCCAACAGGGTTATATTCATCCGCTCTGCCACTCCATTCTGCTAAGGATTGTACGCCACCATGAACTATCTCTTGATGCCTTCCTGTTGAAAAAAATAATCAAACTCCTCACTTGTATATTCTCCACCATTGTCAGTCCTCAGACACTTGATCTTCTTTTCCGATTCAAGCTCCTTTCGCGCTTTGAATGTTTTGAAGACTTCAAAAACATATGATTTCCTTTTGATTAGAAACACCCAACATCTCCTGTAATAATCATCAATGAAAGATACAAAGTACCTTGCTCCTCCTAAGGATATAACTGGTGCTTTCCAAACATCAGAATGGATCAACTCCAAGATCTCTTGACTTCTTGTTGTTGACGTCCCGAACTTTAACCTGTGTTGCTTGCTCAAAACACAATGCTCACAAAATGATAAGGATACCTTTGTCAGCCAAGGCAGCAACTTATGATCCGCAAGAATCTTCAGGCCTCATTCTGACATATGGCCAAGATTTCGATGCCATAACATTGTCAACGCTTCCATCAGGGTAGTTGATGCAACAACTATCTCCGCCTCTTTGTATGTTTCACCCATAAGCACATATAGGTTCTTTATGATCTTCCCCGCCTTCATTACCACAAGCGCACCCTTCACAATTCTCATCACTCCATTCTCGGTGTGAGTCTTGCATCTGATGTCATCAAATTTTCCCAAAGACAATACGTTCTTCTTCAGGCCCTTCACTTGACGTACTCCTTGGACGGTACGAATAATACCATCATGCATCTTCAGTTTGATGGTACCGACTCCAATGATATTCAGAGTGTGATTTTTCCCCATGTACACAAGTCCTTTCGGGATAGTTTCATATTGGTCAAACCATTCCTATCGAGACATCATGTGCCATGTTTCTCTTAAGTCTATAATCCATGCATCATCGAGGTGATGTCTTCCTTCAATAGTCGTCGCCTCATCACTGGCTAGTACATCACCATTTCTCGATGTACTCACCACATTTCCTTGAGAGTTCTTCTAACCACTCTTCTTATTCCATAAGTCTTTGCTCACATGCCCTCTCTTACCGCAATTGTAGCATTTGAAGATTTTATTCTTGCTCCTTGATTTAGACCTGCCATGATTCTGGCTCCCACCGGAACCACGCTCTATCATTCTTCCTCCTTCCATCGATAGAGCTTCAACTTGGTGTGAAGTCGTTTCTCTGTCTTCCTTGTTCTTGCACTGACTTTCTTCTTCAAGAACCTCAGCTGCAACATCATTGAAGGACAAAATATCCATCAGGATATTATTGTTGAGGTTGATGATGAGTTGGTCATATGAATCTGGCAAACTCTTGAGCAGGATCTCCATACGTTCAGTATCCACAATTTTATTTCCCAAATTCGTATGTTGTGATAAAAGGGTATTGAGGGTGTTGATGTGGTCAGTCACTGATGATGATTCTTCCATTCGAAGAGTGTATAATCTTCTCATCAAGAAAATTTTTTTGTGGAGTGATTTTGCCTCGTACTGTTTTGTTAGAGTATCCCAAATTTCCTTCGCCGTCTTTTTCTCTGCAATGCTTGATAGGACCCCATCTTCTAAATCTAAATGAAGTTTGGCAATAGCATTCCCGTCCATGTCACTCCATTTCTCTACCATCACACCTTTCGGTTTCTCTCCAATCGCCTGTAGGCAATTATCCTTCCGCAGCACTGCTTGAATCATCATTTCCCACAATGAAAAATTATTTCCATTGAATTTTTCAATCTCGTATTTCACCGCCATTTAGACACGTCGTTGGTCCAGAATTTTCTTCGGCCACAAACCTGCCTCTGATACCACTTGTTAGGATCGTAAATGACGGGTCATTTGATACAACAATAATTGAAAGATTAAAAATAAAGTGCAAAAGTACGGAATTAAAGTGAACACCAGATGTAACGTGGAAAAACCCCTAAATTACAGGGGTAAAAAACCACAGTCAAATTGAAGGATTTCACTATGGTAAAATGTGGGTACAAATTCTCTCTAAATTACAAGGAGAAAACACTCAAGAAAATATCTCTTGGGAAATATGGAAAAATACCTCACAAAATACTGTAATCTGGGATGAAGATGTGTTGTTTCTGAATCCAATGATGAAAAGTCTAGGAGGAGATCCCTTTTTATAGCCTTCCTTCACACCCTTTGGTCTTCCTTCAAATAAATTACTTTTACCAAATTAATTGGGGAAATAATTTTAGGGTGTCAATTTCATTAAATGTAATGAATGCGGTGACCATCATTAATCTCTCTCCACGTCTTCCAACATTCCCCTCTTTTTATTATTGAAACTAAGGCATCCTCTTGTTATTTTAGGATGAGGATTCCAATTACATGGCCTTTTATGGACTAGTGGGGCATTAAACCCTAGTACAAGTGTATCATAGTCCCGGAATTTATTTGTGTGCATAGTAGGCTCGTTCTGCCAGTGCCTCCACTGTTAGCCCTAACTCCACCACCCAAACGCTCGAAATTCCCACCATTTTCCTGTAGGACTGAAGCCCTTCACCACTCCTATAGAAGTCCTCATCACTGCTAATTCTAGAAACATCAACATCCAGCTGACACCACCTCAAGCTTCCATCATCATCCACCAGGCCTAAAGCGCTTCATCATGTTGTCATTGTCTATACCCCCCGCCTTCCATAGAAGTTTCACTTTCCGCCTCAAGCATCCACCATCATTTTATAGGCCTAAAACCCCTCACCATGTCATCATCTTCAGTGCCCCCCACCTTTCCCAAAAGATTCACCGCCATGACCCACCATAGGCAGGATCCTTCACAAGTCTACAGCTTTCACCTCAATACACGATGAAGACATGCCATGTGGCTCAACAACATGAACTGATCACCCTATGCGATGTCTTCCCCCAAGGACATGACGCCCCCCCTATTTGTAAAAATCCTCCATCAACATGCCACCCAATATATTTTTCCCCATAAATAAAGACCAGCAGGGTTTTATCTCTTTCTTTGATACAGTATTAATGGCATGTCTTACCACTAATCCAATACTTCAACTTCTATAAATATAAATTTATAATAATGCATATACTTATAATTATATTTTTTTATAATTGTACATTTATATTTATTTAAATAGGATGGGTGGTTATGTTGGTGACATCATCACATCAAATCAGTTTGTATTCATTCCAAGAATATGTATAAAAAACTATCTTTTCAATGCCTAGGAAAGTATCAATTTTTTAAGAAGAAATTAACATCCTAGGAACTTTTCTCATAATAATGACATATTGAAATATTTTGGAACTATAAAATGGAGCTTCATTTTTTGCAGTCCTAAAAATATATGGATTCTCTAATGATTTTATCAAAATTATCAGCATGATAAGTGGAATAGTGAGGTTTTCTATTCCAAATAATAGATTTCTCCTAGGGTTATTTCAGTGCTTGAGAGGGGTCAGGCAAGGATTCCCTCTCTCATGCCTCTTGGATCCATTATGGAAGGCTACCTAAGTATATTTTTGAATGATCTTGTGAACATTGGTTATTACAAGTATATCAATGTGTGAAGAGGTCTTATTGCTCCCTCCCATATCTTCTATACTGATTATATTATTATCTTTGAGAAGGCCTCCAAAAAACATTATTTGTCATAAGATCCACTTTTGATCAAAATGAGGAAGTTTTAGGGAAATCTATCAGCTAGCATAAATATTTCATTGTATTTCGATAAGGGGTCCCTATAACAAGACAAAATAGGATTTCAAAAAAAATTGGGTGTTAAAATAGGACCTCTACCCTTCACTTATCTTTGTTTCCCTCTCTTCTCGGGGGAAATTTGAAAATTACATCTAGAAAATATTTTCTCTGATATCATTAATCAGTTGTCAAAATGGAAAGGTAAAGTTATGTCACAAGTAAAGAGAGTGTGTCTGGTAAACTCAATCATCAGTTAATTTTTTTATTCATTCCCATTTATAGATAGACAAGAACAATAATCAAGAAGATCTTGTATAGGATCAGAAACTTTATTTGGATTAGATCTTTTTATGAAAGAAAATTAATCACTATTTCCTATAAGGATTTCATTAATCCCATTGAGATTAGTGGAATTGGGATCAAGTTTCTCAAGTTATTTAATGATGCATTTCTGACTAAATTCCCTTAGAACCTTGTTTCCAATAAATAATCTTTGCTTTAATTACTTTATAATATATTTTATATGAGGTTTTTGAGAAAGTATAAATACTATATTACCTCCACTACTTGGCCTGAAATACAGTACAATTCCAATTATCTAATAGAAAGTTATAAATGGTTAGGGAGTATGCAATCAAATATGAACTTATGGAGTAATCCATGGCTTGAGAAACCTCTTGAGGGAATCATGCATGTCCCTCCCAAAAAGTTTCATCTTTCCATTTCTTAGTTCTTTCACACTACTCCTAGGCATGGCATGACCATTCCTCCTTAGATCTCTAATGAAATGCAGAGTTACAACTTCATAGATAGAGATACTATCCTTTGGAAACCAAAAAGGAATGGTATATTCAATACCAAAGACTTTTATAGATTCATGTTTCAAGGGAATTAATGCACTCTTTCATGGATATATTGGTTAATAGTCCCTTTAATCCATCCATTAAATCTCTTACTACTATGGAATATTTGGAAATTTGGCTACCCCCATAGGATCAAATAAAACATTTTGGTTTCCATATTACTTCAATATGCCTTCTCTGTATGGATGAGGTATAATGTGTTCAACAAGTTTTCATCAAATGAAATTTTATTTTAATGTTTGTGGTTACTTACAAAATATTTTTGGCACAAATCCCTAAAGAAATAAACATATTTGGGACCTATTCATGTCTGTTAGTGTTGCTAGTCATAGAAAAAAAATTGGTAACATGTTATATGCTACTTCAACTACTGCAATTGCATATGCCTGGATTTCTAGGAATGCGATGGTCTTCAACCCCCCACCCCTATTCATAAAAGAATCACTTATATCCATATATGTGTGTTTGTTGTATGAAGAGTTCAAACAGGTTGTACGAACAATTATTTCTCTGATCTTAACACAATCAGATTTCTTGGTGTGCATGGCAAGGAAAGAAGACAACTTATGGTGAAATACATACAATGGATTCCACCTATCTTTCCATGGATCAAATTCAATGTTTTTGGTGTAGAATCTGGTGTTCCAGGCCCCTCAGGGTGTGGAGGTGTTTTTCGAACATAGTGTGGATTTGTTAAAGGATGTTTCTGCTACTATGTTGGAATTTGTACTACATATGATGATAAACTGTGGGCCATGATAGAAGCTTTCAAATATGTTTTCACCATGACTTTGAAAAACTTTGGATTGATTCAGACAAAACACTTGATGTAGAAGAAATGAGGACAATAACAAGGAATGTTCCATGGTGAGTTCTCCCACATTGGATCCAATGTATTCAAGCTACTAGGAAGATTAGCTTAATGGTCTCACATACTTATAGAGAATCTAATCATGTGGAAGATTATTTATCAAATAGGAAAGTTATGGAGATGACAACGATGTGGTATTTTGAGATACCGGAATATTGATTCAATTTAGTAGACATGGATATGATAAATGTAAAACATTTCTGACGTTGTAAAAACCATTTCACTCCCTCTTTTCATTATTGTTTTTTTAATAAATTATAGGTCCGGGATTACCTGGGTCGTGAATCTTTTGGGTTATATATAATTATAAATATTTTTTAAATGTATAAATAAATATATTAGATATATAATTATATAAATTTTAAATAAATAAAATTATAAAAATATACATATATTTATAATATGTTTAAAAATATTTTAAATTTACTTATAAATAAATATAGATTTATGTGATAGAAAAGCAGCGCTTTAGTGAAGCGGTGAAATGATGAATCTCATGGTGATCATTAATTGATTTATGGCTTGTGGTATTTGATGGCCTTGGCTTATGATAATCTCAAATCAAAGGATATTCTAGTGGAGAATTTCAATGGGGATTATCATCCTAATATGGCTTCTCTGGACCTCAAATCCATCCAGAACTCAATGGATGACTGGGTTTCCATTGGAATCGAATAAATTTAATCCTCTTATTCCTAGGTGGTATTGGGGAATTCTAAGCCTATTTATATGAATGCCATCATGGAAAAGGATTTGGATGTTGCCTGTAATCACGATTGTGAAACCCTGTGTAATTCTTGGGCCCTAACTATGAGGGATTTTGAAGGTATCTGAAGTGACTCTAATATCTTATCCCCGAAGATCATGCGAAAAGGGGATATGAAATTCATTGATTCTACAAATATTATTCTAACATAACGGATTAACAAATGTAAGAACTCCATTATAACTCATTTATCTCTATTAGGAAAGGAGTCCTATATGAATCTTTATGCAGTTATGAAGCGACTTGTTTATTGTTGGGGATTTGATGGATGGATATTGAAATATCTAGGTTGAGGTTACTTTTACATTATATTTGATTTAGAATCTATGAAGGATGAATCTTAGTGATATGAATTCATAATACTTAATCCTTTCATCCATATAATCCAAGACCGGGATCCACACATTGATCCCTTAAATTTCAAGAACATGATCACTCAAATTTGGATACGTGTTCATGGTCTGAGTTAGTTACATTGGAACCCTAAATTCAATGTTAAATTTCATATTTTGTTTTATTTTACTTGATAATGGATAAAGAAATCTAGAAGTCATGGTTTTTCCACTTTTTTTTCTACAAGTTGAATTTGATCTCATCTCCCCTTTGGTCAAGTCCATTGTTTTGATTGTGAATGTCCATAGATTCGATTTATATGATAAATATGAAAAATACCTTGAATTATGTAAAGTATGAAATAATGTAGGACACACCTATGATAAGTATAGTAGAAGGATTATCTATAGATATTATGGGATGAAAGGCCACTCTATTTATCTCTTCATAAAGAAAATTAGCACTATAGAAGATGTGGGGAATTTGGCTACTCATTGCCCATTGATACAGTCTAGGAATATCACCACTACTAAAGTCATCCTTTATCCGATGATGGACCTCCCTTTTAGTGTTGATGAAGAAGGTAAGAATAATTCATTATATAATCTGTACCCTACTACTAAGGTCTGTGAGTATAGTGATTGTAGGGATGGGATGGCAACCCAAACTGATGAATAGGGAATTAGCTACCATGAAGGCAGTGAGGTGGAATCTCCATCTGACTTGCATAAAGATCAGGATGAGTTATATCTAAAAAGTTATGAAACAAATGGAAATAATTCCTTGATATTAAGGCACTCTCTTATGTGAATTTTGAGCCGATATATTGGGAGAGTAAAGGAACCTTGGGGATGATTTCACCTGCAATATCTGGAAAATGCCTAGTGTTTTTAGTGGGAAGCATTGTAAGATCTCTCTTAGTTGCATAAGAAATAATGGGGGCTACAAATATTACTCCTTGTCTCCAAGATATTGATGTTCCTTCTCCTGGAAAGGTCATTGGGGATTTGATTGATTCTTGGGCTACTGAAAAAGAGGTTGGAAGAGGATTTTAGAGCATGTAAACTTCAAATTAACCCAGAGGTGATGCTATATTTTAGTCAGATGTGTAGTTTAATGGAACAACACTGGACATTGGGTTTGATTGTAATAAGGACCCTATAGAAGAATCAAAATAGGTTGGAAGACCTACTACCAAAGATGTTTCAGATGATCAGAGGGAGCCCCTTGGGAACCCAAAAAAATCCTTGGTGTAAGAACAATGATGTTGGTACAAGGGGTGGTAGATATCCAAGTGGATCCTATCAATGAGTCCCCCTTTGCTTAGATTCTGTTGAATGTAAGGGAGAAAACACCTCTCGATAAAAATATTTTCCTTACTATGCTTGAAATTTTAAATAGATCTAAGATAAAGGAGGTATTATTTGAGTAATTTTTCCATGCCCATAGAACCAAAGGACATCCCTCATACACTGAGATATTCAATTCTAGGAGCAAGCCTAATCCAAGTTCATCTAGATAACAGGACCCTCAAACTCTTTAGGATCCCACCCCACTGGATGATAGCTTAATTGATGATTTGAATACATAAAAAATCCCAAAACCTAGAATAGGGGTCATTATCCGAGATAGACGGTGGTGACCAATCTTATTTCAATAGATGAATAACATTCTATATTCTCATTGAAAGCTGGATTCTTTATTTTTATGGCAATGTTTTGACATTTTTTTCACATTCCCCCTATCCCCATTTCTTTGTACTTTTTTTTTCAATAAATTTCAGGACCATGGGATAATACCCATGGTTCATGTTGTCTTGGTTAAATATAGATTTATAATTATATAATTATAAATATGTTTATAAATATAATTACAAATAATTTCATTTTTTTAGAAATATATTTAAATATTTATATATACTTATATTTTTATATAATGAAATTGAATTTAAAATTATTAGTTGCTTAAATGTAAATGTAAATTATATAATTATTAATATATTTTAAATGTATATATAAATTATAATTACAATTATAAATACATACATAATTACATGAAATGAAAAGTATCTTTCACATGTCTCGTATCCATTAGATTCAGAACCTATTCAGATGTTTGGTTCCTTTTTATTTTCCATCATGGTATTTTATTTGTACCAGATGTCATATGTATGTATTTTGTACAATTCAGTTGATTATATGTACTTCCTACCAGTGTTTCTATTTATTTTTTATATAATGGATACATGTAACTATTATAGGTTTATATAGGTTAAGGCCTCCAATTTTGTGAGATATGCCTACTTGATGTTAGCCACCAGCCCCTAGTTTATTGGTGGCAGACTTGGGGTGGACCTCTCATCTTAATGATGGCCCAAGCAAGGCCCTAGTATGTAATGTCATGTTAGGATAGTACTATTGAAGAACATGTGTATTGTTCATTATACTTGATATTATAATTATTGTATACTGTGAAACATGTACTTTGATGTATTGTCAATAACTATGATGAAATATGCTCATGGAGAGGTAGGATACATTGTGTGTGTCATATTTTATATTATATTAATTCAATAATTAAAGAAGGATTTATTCTTTAAATGTTAATTATTATGATATCTTTATCCCTGATGATTTACATGGAACAATATGATTAAATCCCTGGACATGACAGATCATCAAAAAGATCATTTTAGGGAGTCAAAAAAACATAAATCAAGCATACAGTTCAATGAAAAAAAATTAAACAACCTACTCATTGAGATATCATGATAAAGCGATTATACTATACAATAAGCATTCATATGTGGCTATTATCATTATGACATCACCTTATTTCTCTATGGGTTCCTTGACATATTTATATATTTTAATCTTGGAATTTAGGAAAGATTTATTAATTAGAGTGAGATAGTGGCCTAGAGGATCACCTACTAAGTGTATCCAAAATATTTGTTAAATAATATTTAAACATAATATTAGGATTAAATATTATTACCAAAAAAGTGCAGACCATGGAGTAAACTCCATGGACCCAAATGTTAATTAAAAAAGTATACAAGAACATATAAATAGTTCAAGGTACAAGTGGAAAGAACACCACCATAAATACATAAGAAACACCATTCATCCCTTATTCCGGCCACCCCTGCCATGAAAACCACCCCTATTCCTAGGGTGACTTCCTCACCTCTATTAAATATTATTATTAGCATGTGGAATAATAAATTTTTAGGTAATTTTGATCACATAAATTCAATCACAATCTTTTTGAGTTTTGCATAAATGTGAGTTAATTATTAAATAACTAATATTATAAAGCTAACAAATATATAATATTTATTTATCACTCATTTATTATTCTAAAGGTAATAAATAATTATTTATTTTTTAAATAAATGTTTATTTAGTTACATGAATGTTAAAATAAGAATTTATTCTTATGTTTTGTTAATTTAATATTTATTTATTTATTAAATTAATAATATAAAGATATTTAATTAATTTTAAAAATATTTACTATTTAAGGTTTAATAAATGTCAAAGAGGATTTAAGAGTTGAGTTAATCACTTGATGGAAATGAAATATTTTATTTAATATCATTTAAAAAATAATAATTTTTTTCTTTAATAAATGTTATGTAAATATACATGAGTTAGTGTCTAGAATGTAAAGTCTTTTTTGAGCCAAGTTAAACTATAATTTAATGTAATAATGAAATGGAATAAATATTATAATTATTTTATTGAAAATAATAATATACTAATTCTTACTACTAGGGTCTAGAAACATAAACACTAATTACCCATGTATATGCCCTAAGGCAAAGGTGTGTGATATGGGAACTTTCTTGGGTTGGTTGGATGAACAAGGTTTTTTCCATTATCTCAATAAGATTGAAATTATTTGATAAATGGTTTATATCTTGTATCAGTTATTGGATTTCATCTCAGTCTAGGTCAAGGGAAAGGCCCGATGATGCTATCTCCCTTAGAAGCTCAGATAAATGGACTTTATATAGTACAATATAATTGGTTGAGGCCATCACTTGATATATATGTGTCAAATTGATTTTATCATAAAACGTAATGTATAATAATATTAATGGTCACTATAAAGTGACTATATTATCAACATTTAAGAAACATAGTGAAATTTTAAATCTAATTGGTTATATTATTTAATGGTACAAAAAAACAAAGTTGTGCATGTGTTTTCTATAACTATATTACTAAATAATGCATCTATTCATTCAAAAAGGAAATTTAAGTTGAAAAACATTGGTTCATTAAATTCACACCCCCTTAATAAATTTAACCCCTTAAATGTCATTTCATACAATAAATATGATGAGGGTACTTTTTTTTCTCACCTCTTCTGATTCCCATGTTTCTTCCTCGAACATGTGGTTCCACCATAGCTTATTTACCATGTGAGTAGTCATATTTCATATAACATTTTCTATATGATATAATATATTCACCAAATGATACACATATAAATGGTTTTTCTCCAAAGGTTCCATGTTTGGATTTTGTACATGTGAGGGGTATGGTATGTACTTCATCAAGAGGGATACATGAAACACATCATGTACTTGGGATATGTTAGGTGGGAGTGCTAGCTGATAGACCAAAGATCCTATGTGATCAAGAATATCAAAGTGGATGATGTATCTAAGAAAAATATTAACCTTCTTCCCAAACATCATGAATTTCTTTTATGGTGATATACGAAGGAACACTTTATCTTCAACATCAAACTCTAGGTCAAATTGATGATTTTCATTATATATTTTCTATGGAATTTTCCCATATTTCATATAACATTGAATAGATAGAACCTTTTCTATCATCTCTTAGATAATATCTTGTTCCACAAACTTTTTCACTCTAACATCATCCCATCATGTTGAAGTCTAACACCAATTCACATATAAATCCTCATAAGGTACCATTGGAATGCTAGAATGGAAACTATTGTTATATGAGAACTCTAATAAGGGAAGGTATTGATCCCAATATCCTTATAAATACATAAAAAATATTATAATATCCTATATAGTTTGAGTTGTTATCTACTATTTATCATTCATATGAGAGTGATAAAAAGTATGGAAACTCAGCTATATATCCAACACTTGATAAAGGATTCCACATAACCTCAAGTTAAACATCACATCTCATATAATTAAAATGGAGAGTGTTACTCCATGTATTCTTACCACATCTATTTTTTATATCAAGGAGATAATTTCAAGAGATAAATCTTCATTTATAGCAATAAAATACACTAACATTATATGAAGATAAACTACCACCCTGATGGCGTTATTTCCTTAAGATGTCTTGGGGAGTCCCATGATGAATACATGGTTATGTTTTCCCATTTACATAAAGGTATGATAAATGGATGAATCATACCCTTATAATTCTATTCTTTAACCTTGAATTTTCATAGTACCATGCATCAAGATACAAAATTTTCAATCTCCCCTTCATGTTATCCCACAAAATTTTTTTCTTTAGATATTTATACATATTTGTGCATCCAAGATGAATATATAATGATGTATTAGGAGAATAATCAATAATTTACCTCTTTAGATATGGTATTGATGGGACACATATCTGGGTTCCAATCCTTATAACTCTATATTTATAAAATTTTATATTTGAAATATTCACTACTTTTTTCTAAAGCACCTCATTATCTTATTAGGCCTCCTTGATCTTCTCAATAATGGATGATTGAGCAGTTATTTGAGAAATGTAACATGTAGATTCATTTATTATTCCCATGCCCATCATTTTAATTTACAAGAATATTGGATCCCTTTCAATCCTCATCATGGATAGGGTTTTTGGATCCTTTCTACATAGAACATCATCCAATTTGTTTTCTTTTCCAAGATATTAATGGATTGAACAATCATAATCCTTGATCTGCTCTAAACAGCTTCATTAGATCCTATTAAGATCTTTTTTGTGAATATACAATTGAGTAATTTATGATCTGTATATATGTCACACTTATCCCTATAGAAATAATATCACCAAATATTTAATGTGATGATCAATGCGGCTAATTCTAGATCAGGGGTTGGGATGTTCTTCTCATGGTTCTTTAATTAGTAGGGAGTTTTATATCACATTTTCATATTACATGAGTACACAAACCAATCCATTTTGGGATTAATTGATGTAGATCACAAATCCTTCTCCATTGGGGGTAATGTGAGCATGATTTTCATGATTGGTCTCTTCTTTAAATATTTAAAGTTTTCCTCACATTCATTAGTCTAGAAAAATTTCACTCCCTTCTGGGTTATCTTTGTTATTGAGCTTGAAAATCATGAAGGTTTCTCACAAATAGACAATTTTACCCATCTAATCCAAGTAAAATACAGATCTTTTTCATAGATGTTATTATGTTTTATCCTTTAATTTCCTCTATTTTTGAAGGATCTGCATACATCCCTTTACTAATAATAACATGACGCAAGAATGTTACTTGATCTATCCAAAAATATAATTTTAAAAACCTTTCATATGACTTTTCCTTTCATAAGGACTTCAGTACATCATCCAAATGATCCACATATTCCTCCTTGATTTTATAATATATAATAATATCATTTATAAATACTATCAAAAAATTATTGAGGTAATACCTAAAGACGCTATACATTTATTCCATGAAGATTTATAGAGAATTAGTGAGTCTAAATAGAATTACTATGAACTCATAGTACATGTACCTGTACAAAAAGTAGTCTTGGTGATATCATCCTTCTTCACCTCTACCTAATAATTTCCCAATCAATGATCCACCATGGAGAAGAATTGGTCTCCACGTATGTAACATCCCAAATAATTAATGAATAATATATATTCTTATCTATGTATATTTATTAATTAGATAGTGTTTTAGAGGCTTAAAATGAGAATAAATCCAATATTAAGCATTGAATACACTAATATTTTTAAAAGATTATTTTACTATCTTTTGATGGAAAACCATTTTTAAATCAAACTTTTGACAATTTTATAAGCTCTATTTGTAAAAATAAACTTATTATTTATGATTGGGACATTGAAATTGACATTGTATAATTTTTTGGTATTTTTCTGACAATGTTCAGTTTTTTTAATGAATAGTGAAAAATACTGCATTGTACATCAAAACTGCTTTTTCATCTGATTTAATTATATGGTTATATTATCTTTTTAATTGGTTTTAAAGTGTAAATAGAATATATTTTTACCATGTAATACAATGGTGGTCATTGGGATTAATTTCACTTTGGAATTGGGCTTAAACAGGTGCCAAACTTTTCATAGATATTGTTTCAAAAAAACCCGCTATTTGTTTTGACCACAGGAATTATATTTAAATTAATTATTGAAATTTCTATGTTTGTAATTTGGTAAAATGGATTCCATATTTGGAATCATAAGGTCCAAATTATTTAATTAAGACTCTTTTTTTTAACATTATGAATAGTAACGACGGTAATTATCTTTAATTATCGTGATTAATTAATAATATGTTAGTTAAGGATAATAAATAATATCATAATAATAAGAAATGACCACAACATGTGTCCTAATGATAATAGTTGTCTCATGGCCGACCATGGTATGACTTGTGCTAAACTTGGGGACCCCATGGAATCACTTTTGTGTGAATTTGACTTTTTATCTTTTTATTTTTAAAGAAAGTTAAATATAACAAAGAAAGTATCACCTGAGTAAAACATTTTTAATTTTGTATACATAAATGATATATTATAATATAAATAGTCATTAGGAATCTAAAAATATTTCCTACATCATACTATTTTGATTATAATTTTTAGACATTAAATAAATTAAATTATTTATGACATCATGATAATGCAACTATTACCTCATTAATGAACGATTTAAATAAATGAAAAGATAATGTAAAATATAAGACTTACACTTGTCAAAGACCTATTGGATGAGTATATTTAGAACCCTTATCACCTTATCCTCAAAATACATCAATTTGGGACCTTTAAAATCCGAAACTCATTTGAAAATAAAGTAATATTGTATACCTTTCCAAGAGTGCCCCTCCTCTCCTCTTATAAAAGGCCCCCACCTCTACCACCATACCCACACCTCTCAAGACTTTGTCTCGGTCAAACCCTGACCATTTTGTCTCTCCATATCCCTCTATTTCTCCTAGAAGCCTCACTTTGGGCAGAAGTCTTCCCAAGGAAGCCATTGATCTCAAATCAAAAAGAGTTACCCGATTTTAAGGTAATGTCTTCACTTGTGTTCTTTTGTTTTATTTTGCTTCTACAACCCCCTAAAATCTTTTTATTCATTTCTTTTGTAACAACTCCAGTATATTAAATATACTAGGATGTTTTTATAATAATCATTCAAGATACACTTACACACACCTACATCTAATGGTAAATGAACATACTGTTTCTGTGGATGGTGAATTTCTGCCTCACGAAACGATGATTGTTCAACACTCATATGACACCTTCAAAGGTGGCCATTAAGATGTCACTATATTTATATATGATATATAATATTTTTATGTTTTACTTAATCTTATTTATTTTTTCATTTATGACATACCTTTATGGTTTCCATTATGGGTAAACGCGATATCTTCATTTTAGGAAGTGCGGACTACCGCCCCCTCAAAGTGATTTGATTTTTAATACCATATGTGGTATGTATAAAGGATAGATTTAATGATATTATATATTATATTATAATTTAATTATAATATATCTTTATGTCATTATTATTTCATTCCATTAAATACGAAATAGAAATGAAAGTAGCCTTCATGCGTACGTACGACTTACCGTCTCCATGAACGGTGCATTTCATTTCTTACCTCTAAATGTTATCTAATGTTATAAATGCATGTATATACTGGATATATATTATATATATGATATCTATATCATGAATATAATTCTGGATATAATGGATAATTTACCACATGAACAACTTGTAATTATAAAGAGTTTATTTTTGACTCAAGTACTAATGAACAACATAACGACCATTATTAACTTAAATAATTACCTAGTAATCATGACATCATAATAAGTGATATAAAAGGAATAATGAACTTGAAAAAGGTTCTTAAGCAAGTATAAATTAACTCAAGTGTATTATTCATGAGGTTAAAAAACGATCGAGTCAGTTTGGACCCAAGGTATGGGACATCGTCTCAATTTCCTTTCATTGAGGCATATTTTGTTTTATACACAACCTTCTTTTATACAGTGTATAAACCCCTTTAAATTTTACATTTATTCAAAAGTAATCTTTTTTATACAAAGCATTTTACTAAACGACAAAAGGGAATGTTTTGTCATACGTATGCGGCGACAACGACTTCTCTGCCGCTGTGACCATTATTTAAGCTCCGGCTTCCTCTACAAGACATAACTTTTTTTAAATGAAAAATAAATACCATGTTTTACTTTTATTTTATTTTGGTATTGAAAATGGTTTCATAATGTTTTTATTATATCAATGTGTTGTATTGATATCTTATGATTGAGATATGGAAATGTTATATTTCCTTTATGCATGTTTTATGTGATACGATTATGTTATGGTTCTTGGGCATTGTTTATGAAGATAGGTGGTTCCATGATAATCTAAGGGTAGGTGAGTCCGATATAGATCTCCAATTCATTGGGTAACGTAAAGGAGTTAAACGTTAAGGTTTCTATGAAGAGATTTAGGGAATATACTGTGATGAGTATTCCAAATGTAACCATGGGGGTTACTCCCTATGTAAGAATGTTATGAATGCCTTAAGTTACCTTTATGTCTTATGATTTATATGATTTATTCATAAATCCTATGATTTCATGAGGTATGTTAAAGTGTTTATGTTTTATGGGTAATGTATGATTTCATTGATTCTTATGGGTACATGTACTAATGTTTCCATTCCGTATTTTTATATCCCTTACTGAGCTTTTTATGCTCATCCGATGTTTTTGAAATGTTTTTCATAGGTCAAGTGAAAGGTACATGATGTGATGATAGTGTCAAGGAAGTGTCAAGAAATAATCCATGTTTTATTTTAAATATGTTTCTGTTGATCGGGAAAATGGGTATTATCTTTTATGTAACCACTTTGTTTAAATGTGGAATGTAATACATGTTTTATGATCTAATTCTCTAAAAATCTAAACCTGAAAAGATCCACAACATGTATTCTTGAAATAACTCAAGATTAAGTAATGTTTAAGGTTGGGGCCTTATATTTGGTATCAGAGGTCGGTTTAGATAACTTTAGGAGTTAGAATTCTAATTAAATGATTGTCCCAAA
Organism: Viscum album; assembly: GCA_963277665.1. Classification (NCBI taxonomy): domain Eukaryota; kingdom Viridiplantae; phylum Streptophyta; class Magnoliopsida; order Santalales; family Viscaceae; genus Viscum; species Viscum album. Next base: position 1,228,371,392 of record OY728145.1, on the reverse strand, counting down.
ATATTTTTTTATGGTCAAATTTAAATGATATAGAATTTGAAGATTACCATGTTGCTTCATCTAAGACATGTTTGTTCAGAATGGTTTTCCGCAGAGGAAATAGGGAAGTAGTTCTAGGAAGGCATACAGAAGGAAATGACCTTCCGAATCAGCATCCTAAGATGGTCAAAATTGGAACTGAACAGTTTATTGCAGTAATGTCGTAGTTGACTCAAGCGATAAATGGTGGTGGTATCCATGCACGATATCAGCTAGATCAACCGCAGAGGAACATTTTTGTGGTGGAACATTTCATGAGGCAACATCTCCCATCATTCAGAGGATCATCTGACCCTGTGCTAGCTGAAGGGTGTATTAAATCACTGGAAAATATTTTCGATGTCATGGGGTGTATAAACAATAAAAAGGTTAGTCTTGCAATTTACCGTTTGGAGGGTGAAGCAGATCAGTGGTGGTTGATGGTTTAAAATATCAGGGACACTGATGAGATTGATGCTCTTGACTGGGATGAATTCAAAGGTATGTTTCTTGAGAAGTATTTTCCTAAGGTTGTTCAACTCAGGATGGAAAAAAAATTCTTGGAATTGAGGCTAGAGGAAGACTCAATGGCTATTTATGAAGAAAGGTTCACTCGATTGGCAAGGTATGCTCTAAATTTTATCTGAGACCTTGATAGTAAAATCAATCGTTTTTTACTTAGGATTAAATCCAAAATATCGAAGGGCTTTAGCTTCTCGCGAGTTCAAGAGTTATGAAAATATTGTTCTATGTGTTGAGAAGGTGGAAATGGAGTTTGCCGATGATCAAGTGTTCTATAACAACCAGCAGAAGAAGAGACCAAGGTGGCAAGAGAAAGGGAAGAATTCTTCGAAAAGGTCTGATGGTAAGAAAACTAAGTTTTCAGTTTGTGATAAATGTGGTAAAAGGCATGCTGGTGAATGTCTTCTGAATTCTAAAAAGTGCTACTGATGTGGTAAGGTGGGACATAAGGCTCATGATTTCACTGAAAAAGATCAAGCTGATGGTAAGTCCAAATTTGATTTACAGTTAGTGAAATGTTTTAAGTGTAATGAGATGGGTCACTATGCAAATGAGTTTTCGACAAAGATCTTGAGTGATGGGAAGCAGTTAGACTACAAGCAGAAAGGGGTGGTGAAATCCTTTGCAACTACTTCAGCAGATGTCGGGCCATTAAATGAAGTTGTATCAGGTACTTTGTTTGTTTTTTCAGATTATGCCAGTGTGTTGTTTGATTTGGGGTCTACACATTCTTTCATCTCTGAAAAATTTTCTAGTAAAATGAGAATACCATCTCAAGTAATGACTCCTGAACTTGTGGTAAAAACACCTGGGGGAAATGTTGAGGCAAAAAGAATTTATAAGAATATTCCTATCCTTATACGTGGAAAGAACCTACTTGCAAACCTTATTGTTTTACCTCTAGTACAGTTTGATGTTATCCTGGGTATGGATTGGCTCTCTATTTACCATTCTAAGATTGACTGTAGAGCTAAAGAAGTTTATTTTCAGAAAGACTTTCAGTTTGTGAACAATAATGAACCCTTACTGTTGATAACATATCAAGAGGACGAGAAACTTGTAAAATATGTAAATGAATGTTACCTTGCACATATCGTTGAAAACAAGGGAACTGTTCAGATTGATGATGTGTCAGTGGTAAATGAGTATCCTGATGTTTTTCCTGATGAGTTGCCTAGAATAATACCAGATCAGGAAGTTGAATTTACTATTGACTTAGTTCCTGATGCTAATCCAATTTCAAAACCCCCTTATCAAATGGCTCAAACTGATCTTTTAGAGTTGAAGGAGCAATTGTAAGATTTATTATATAATGTTTTTATTCGATCTTGCACATCACCATGGTGTACTCCTATTTTATTTGATAAAAAGAAAGATGGTTCTATGAGACTTTGCATTGATTATAGAGCCTTGAATAACATCACTGTTAAGAACAAATACCCTTTGCCTCATATCGATGATTTATTTGATTAGCTCCAGGGAGCTCAGTATTTTTCAAAGATTGACTTGAGATAGGGGTACCATCAGTTGATGGTAAAGTAAGCAGATGTTCGGAAGACCGTGTTTCGTACAAGATATGGCCATTATGAATTTGTAGTAATGCCTTTTGGGCTAACCAATGCACCTGCTGTATTCATGGACTTAATGAATAGAATTTTCCATGAGTTCTTCGATTAGTTTGTGGTGGTTTTAATAGATAATATTTTGGTGTTTTCAAAGAGTAAAGAGGAGCATGAAAGACATTTAAGGGTTATTTTTCAAACCGTAAAAGAAAAGAAATTGTATTGGAAATTCAGCAAGTGTGAGTTTTAGTTGCAACAAATTTCTTTCCTTGGTCATATTGTCTCTAAAGAAGGAATAATTTTTGATCCTGAAAAAATAAAGGGTGTGGAAGAATGGGCAAGACCCACAAATTTAACCGAGATTCATAGTTTTCTTGGTTTGGTATGTTACTACCATAGGTTTTTTAGAAATATTTCCTGGTTATCTAGTACAATGACTAAGCTAACTTGGAAGGGTGTTAAGTTTATCTGGACAAAATAATGTGATGATTGTTTTCATGAATTGAAAAGAATATTAGTGGATGATCTAGTTTGGGCACTACCTTCTAGAAATGGGGAGTTTGTTATCTACAGTGATGCTTCATTGAAAGTACTTGGTTGTATCCTAATGAAGAATGATTAGGTAATTGCTTATGCTTCACGTCAGTTGAAAACTCATGAGGTAAATTACCCTACTCATGATTTGGAATTAGCTATTTTTGTTTTCACTTTGAAAATTTGGAGGCATCATTTGTATGGAGTAAAGTGTGAAATATATACTGATCACAAAAGTTTAAAGTATATATTCACTCAGAAATAATTGAACATGAGACAAAGGAGATGGCTAGAATTAATCAAGGATTATGATTGTACAATTCATTACCATCCAGGAAAAGCAAATAAAGTGGCTGATGCTTTGAGTCGAAAAAGTAATGCTTCATTAACAATGTTGTGTTTGGAACATGATGCTTTAGTTAAGGATTTGATGAACTTTGGCATAGAAGTTGTTGGTGCAGGATGTCCTTCTGTTTTGTTTCAGGTATCAGTGAAATCTTCTCTATCAGACAGAATCAAGAAAGCGCATAAGTAAGACAGTGAGTTGCAAAAAAAGGTAGAGTTGGTTCAGAAGGGTAAGTTTCCTGAATTCAACATTGATAATGATTGTGTTTTGAGATTTGGGAAGAGATTATGTATGCCTTTTGATTCATAGTTTAAGATAGCGTTGTTATGTGAAGCTCATAGTTCTCCATTTTCAGTTCATCTTGGCAGTACTAAGATGTATAGAGATCTTCGGGACTATTACTGGTGGGACGGAATGAAAAGGGATATTGCTGATTTTACTGTGAAGTGTTTGACTTATCAATAGGTAAAATCATAGTGGAAGTTATCGAAATGGATGCTTTATCCTTTACCAGTACCAGAGTGAAAATGAGAGAATATATCTATGGACTTCATTGTGGTATTTCCGAAGACACCTCGAGGTAATAATGCAATCTGGGTTATTGTTGATCACTTGACTAAATCTGCTCATTTCCTTGTTATACGATATAATTTTTCCCTAGATCAAATTTCTCGTTTGTATCATAAAAAGATATTCAGGTTACATGGAGTTTCTCTCTCCATTGTATCTGACCGTGATCCCAGGTTCACTTATAACTTTTGGAAAGGCCTTCAGAAGTCGTTGGGTACTAAATTAAATTTTAGTACATATTTTCATCCTCAATCATATGGGCAGTCAGAATGAACTATTCAGACTTTGGATGATATTCTACGTGCTTGTTCGATGGATTGTCAGGGTTGTTGGGACCAACATCTTTCTTTGGTTGAGTTTTCTTATAATAACAGTTTTCATTCCAATATACAGATGGCACCATTTTAGGCATTATATGGGAAGCGGTGTCGAACTCCAGCTTTCTGGGATGAAGTGGGTGAAAGGAAGTTTATGGGACTATAATTGGTAGAAGAGTTGGAAAAAAAAATTCAGCTGATACAGAAACACATGAGAACAGCACAGAGTAGGCAGAAGAGTTATACAGACAACAGGAGGAAGGATCTCTCTTTTGAGGTAGGTGATCATGTTTTTCTCAAAGTTTCACCATGGAAAAGTGCGATGCGATTTGGTAAGAAAGGAAATTTGAGTCCAAGGTTCATTGGACCATATGAAATTTTGGAGAGAGTTGGATCAGTTGCATACCAAGTGGATTTACCTTCGAGTTTATCTCAAGTACAGAATGTTTTTCATGTTTCGATGTTGAGAAAGTATATGCCAGATCCATCTCATGTTTTGAGTCCAGAGGTAGTTCAGCTGGAAGAGAACCTATCTTTTGAGGAACAACTGGTCCAGATTCTTGACCACAGAGAGAAAGTGTTATGGAATAAGGTGATTCATCAGGTAAAGATTTTGTGTAAAAACAACATGATTGAAGAGGCAACATGGGAATCTGAAAATGAAATGAGGGATAAATACCCCCACTTATTCGATAAGTAAATAAATTGTGGAGACGCAATTTTCTAAAGGGGAGAAGGATGTAACATCCCAAGTAAGTAATGAATAATAGATATTTTTATCTATGTCTATTTATGAATTAGATAGTGTTTTAGAGGCTTAAAATGAGAATAAATCCAATCTTAAGCATTGAATACACTAATATTTTTAAAATATTGTTTTATAGCCTTTTGAGGACAAACCATTTTTAAATAAAACTTTTGACAATTTTGTAAGTCTATTTGTCAAAATAAACTTATTTTTTATGATTGGGACATTGAAATTTACATTGGATAATTTTTTGGTATTTTTCTGACAATGTTCATTTTTTTAAATGAATAGTGAAAAATACTGCATTTTACATCAAAACTGATTTTTCATCTAATTTAATTATATGGTTAGATTATCTTTTTAATTGGTTTTAAAGTTTAAATAGAATTTATTTTTACCATGTAATCCAATGGTGGTCATTGGGATTAATTTCACTTTGGAATTGGGCATAAACAGGTGCCAAACTTTTCATAGACATTGTTTCAAAAAAACCCGCTATTTGTTTTGACACCTGGAATTATATTTAAATTAATTATTTCAATTTATGTGTTTGGAATTTGGTAAAATTGATTCCATATTTAGAATCATAAGGTCCAAATTATTTAATTAATACTCTTGTTTTTTGACATTATGAATATTAACGACGGTAATTATCTTTAATTATCGTGATTAATTAATAATCGGGTAGTTAAGGATAATAAAATAATGTCATAATAATAAAAAATGACCCCAAAATGTGTCCTAATTATACTGGTTGTCTCATGGCCGACCATTGGATGCCTTGTGCCAAACTTGGGTACCCCATGGAATCACTTTTGTGTGAAAGTGACTTTTTATCTTTTTATTTTTAAAGAAAGTTAAATAAAACAAAGAATGTATCACCTGAGTAAAACATTTTTAATTTTGTCTACATAAATTATCTATTGAACTATAAATAGTAATTGGAAATTTTAAAATATTTCCTACATCATAGTATTTTTTTATAATATTTAGGCATTAAATAAATTAAATTATTTATGACATCATGATGATGCAGCGATTACCTCATTAATGAACGATTTAAATAAATGAAAAGATAATGTAAAATCTGAGACATAAACTTGTCAAAGACCTATTTTATGAGTATATTTTGAACCCTTATCACCTTATACTCTAAATACATCAATGTGGGACCTTTAAAATCTGAAACTCATTTGAAAATAAAGTAATACTTTATACCTTTCCAAGAGTGCCCCTCCTCTCCTCTTATAAAAGGCCCCACCTCTACCACCTTACCCATACCTATCAAGCCTTTGGCTCGGACAACCCCTGCCCATTTCGTCTATCCAAATCCCTCTCTTACTCCTCGAAGCCTCACTTTGGGCATAAGTCTTCCCAAGGAATCCTTTGAGCTCAAATCAAAAAGAGTTACCTGATTTTAAGGTAATGTCTTCACTTGTGTTCTTTTGTTTTATTTTGCTTCTCCAACCCCCTAAAATCTTTTTATTCATTTCTTTTGTAACAACTCCAGTATCTTCAATATACTAGGATGTTTTTATAAGAATAATTAGAGCTACACTTACACACACCTACATCTAATGGTTAAAGAACATACTGTTTCTGTGGATGGTGAATTTCTTCCTCACGAAATGATGATTGTTCAACACTCATATAACACCTTAAAAGGTGGCCATTAAGATGTAACTATATTTATATATGATATATAATATGTTTATGTTTTACTTAAGCTTCTGTATTTTTCATTTATGGAATACCTTTATGGTTTCCATTATGGGTAAACGCGATATCTTCATTTTAGGAAGTGCGGACTACCACCCCCTCAAAGTGATTTGATTCATTAATACCATATGTGGTACATATAAAGGATAGATTTAATGATATTATATATTATATTATACTGTAATTATAATATATCTTTATGTAATTATGATTTCATTCCATTAAATACGAAATAGAAATGAAAGTAGTGTTCATGCGTATGTACGGCTTACTGTCTCCATGAACGGTGCATTTCATTTCTTACCTCTAAATGTTATGTAATATTATAAATGCATGTATATACTGGATATATATGATATATATGATATCTACATCATGAATATAATTCTGGATATAATGGATATTTTACCACATGAACAACTTGTAATTATAAAGAGTTTATTTTTTACTCAAGTACCAATGAACGACATAACGACCATTATTAACTTAAATAATTACCTTGTGTTCTTGACATGGTAATAAGTTTTATAAAAGGAATAATGAACTTAAAAAAGGTTCTTAAGAAAGTATAAATTAACTCAATATTATTATTTAGGAGGTTAAAGAACGATCGAGTCAAGTCGGACCCGAGGTATGGGACTTCGTCTCAATTTCCTTTCATTGAGGCATATTTTGTTTTATACACAACCTTCTTTTATATGGTATATAAACCCATTTGAATTTTAAATTTATTCAAAAGGAATATTTTTTATATGAAGCATTTTACTAAACGACAAAAGGGAATATTTTTTCGTACGTATGCGGTGACAACGACTTCCCCACCGCCGTGACCATTATTTAAGCTTCAGCTTCCTCTACAAGACATAACTTTTTTTAAATGAAAAATAAATACCATGTTTTACTTTTCTTTTATTTTGTTATTGAAAATGGTTTCATAATGTTTTTATTATATCAATGTGTTGTATTGATATCTTGTGATTAAGATGTGGAAATTTTATGTTTCCTTTATGGATGTTTTATGTGATGTGATTATTTTATGGTTCTTGGGCATTGTTTATTAAGATGGGTGGTTCCGTGATAATCTAAGGGCGGTTGAGCCCTATATATCTCTCCAATGTATTGGGTAACATGAAGGAGTTAAACGTTATGGTTTATCTGAATAGATTTTGGAAATATACTGTGATGGGTATTCCAAACGTAACCATGAGGGTTACTCCCTACGTAAGAATGTTATGAATGCCTCAAGTTACCTTTACGTCTCATGATTTCTATGATTTATTCATAAATCCTATGATTTCATGAGGTATGTTAAAGTGTTTCTGTTTTATGGGTAAAGTATGATTTCGTTGATTCTTATGGGTACATGTACTAATGTTTCCTTTCCGTATTTTTATATCCCTTACTAATATTTTTATGCTCATCCCAAGTTTTTGAAATGATTTTTACAGGTCAAGGGAAAGGTACGTGATGTGATGATAGTGTCAAGGAAGTGTCAAGATAGAATCCATGTTTTATTTTAAATATGTTTCCGTTGATGAGAAATATGGGTACTATCTTTTATGTAACCACTTTGTTTAAATGTGGAATGTAATACATGTTTTATGATATAATTCTCTAAAACCCTAAACCTGAAAAGATCCACAACGTGTATTCTTGAAATAACTCAAGATTAAGTAATGTTTAAGGTTGGGGCATTATAACGTAGTTGGTCGAACATGTCATCAACCCATAGTAGAGGATAATTGTTCTTTATCATGATAATCAATGTAGATGTACATTCACCCATCTTATTTCTTGATGAAAATGGGTGGTGCTCCCCATGGTGAATCACTTTATCATTTAAACTCTTTATCCATATTATCCTACAGTTTATTCTTTAGATATTCATGTTAAATAATGGATATTCTATATATATTAATGGCTATTATAAAAGTATCGAGTATAAGTTCAATCGGGAACTCAACCTATCGGTTAAGAGGAATACCAAAAAATTCTTTAGAAAACACATCATCATATTCTCTCATAGTTTTCATACCATCAAGTATGATTATTTACTTATACTCATTCATTTGATCTAAATAATATTTCTCATAAATTAATAATATTAATGTTTTAGATTATGATTTCATAAGAGATTCATCATCCTTCTTGCACTTATATAGATTCAAAAGAATATTAACTTATCTAAGAAATATATTTTGGCTATATACATTGAATTTGAATCCATACCTATAATTGCATCTAATTATTTTAAAGGGAGTTTCATAAGGTTTTCTAGGAATTTCATCTCACAAATATCGACATAGGATAAGTTATATACCTAGGATGTGATAATTTCCTCATTTTCTATTTTCATAGTCAACTCTAATTTCATGTTTTAGGTTGTTTTATATAGTTTTGATAATATTTTTTGATATGAAAGAATGATTACAACCATATTCACATAAAAAATTTGAAGTTTATGGAAGGATGATCAATTTAATACCCAATTCACCCTTTTTGTCTTATTACCCCAAAGTATAATTTTTCTGGAGCCACATCCACTTATAGTATCCAGATAAAAATTTTGTTTCCTGAAAACTAATTACTCTATAATTTAAAAAAAAATTATGGATGTTCTAATATGTTTATACTTATCTATAAGGGTTTTCCTAGGGTTTTTAAATCCTAAGTCCCAAGAATTACAGAATTTCTCTTGATACCAACTATGGAAACCCAAATCTTTTATGAACCTTAACTCATGGATTATTATAGAAAGATACAAAAATAAAATCTCAAATGATAGATTGTTATTGTGTATTTGGATAATTTGATATATAGAACACTAACATAAAACATAGATATAATGAAATAACTTAAAAGTCCTTAACATGTTCTTAAAATTCCACCTCTCTTCTAAAACTACACAGAATAACCAAGAGATATACATAAGAAAGAGGTGTTATATAAATCCCAGTGAGGTAATAATTGAATCTTAACATCATGAAAGTAATAAATGTGATTAAATAGAAATATAAAGGTAACATAAAAAGTGTTATAATCAAAAACCTGAATGTCAATGAATGAAAGAAGATGACAATATCAGGGCAACATAATAATGTGGTAACGTCATAAAATATTACTTTATAAGCATATGTCTAGGATAAATGTCAAGACATCATAACCTAGTGTGATTATAATAAACTATCATACACTATAAATGGTATCTCATGAGTTAAAAACATTATTGAGTGCATCATAGTTTTATATAATTCTATATCCATTCATCATATTCATATCATGTATATGCATTTTTGTGCGACACAGATCATACAACATATGAAAAACATTAAATAATTTTAATACCCTGATTTAAGAGTGTGATTAAAATAAATTAATTCTCCAATAAATTAAGGATAGATAAATCTATTTGAATTACCTTGAGTGGGAGTGGGAATATGTATTCACAATATAATTTTTTGGCTTGAAAAATCATGGGTTAATTTCAGAAGTATAACAGGTGTTCATAAAATTATGTGGAAGGGTTTAATGGAATTGAAAGGTGGTATATAATTACATTGTAATAATAAGTACAGTAAATATATGTGTAAAAACACATTTCAACATGAGAAAATGTAAATCAAAAGGATTAGTACAAATAATGAACTTGACTAAAAAGGGAAGAGGAGAGAATCCCTTACCAAGAACAGGCCTTCTAATAAATTGGGAGAAGTATCTTGAGAGATTGGAAACATGTTGGGAGGGATTTATAGAGGTATTGTGAGATTAAATTAATTATAAATGGGTTTTTATATAAGTGGAGTGCATGTTTGGGTGGGAATTTTTAGAAAAAAGATAGGGGATTTCTTTATTGATTTCTAAACATAGGTTTTGGACTTTATATAATAAGATAATCAAAACTAATACCTTTACATGCTTTATCTTCTTGGTTAATTACAAATATAATAGGATTTAAATATTTTATAAGGCCATGAATTGAACATATTAATACAATACCATGGGTGATGTGGAAGTGATTCATGTTCATAAAGAAATAATTTTAAAACCTTAAATTATAATATAGTTTTTAAAGGATTCATTAATGGATTAATAATTTAATAAAAATACTTAAAACACATTATATTAAAGGAAAAATATATTTTTGGCCTTTTATACTCATTAAATTATTTATTACATCACTTTTGGGATATTATGATGTCATAATATAGACCGTATATTTATATCGTATTTAATTTTTACATGAAAATTTAACCATCTCATAAAATTATAACAAATTCACCATTTCATAATTATGATGTTCTTATTTCAAAAATAATATTTATTTTATAAAAATAATTATCAAAATATTACATTTTCTTCCTTTAAATAAAAATCCTCATTTATTGAAAAATATTAGTTTTTATAACAATATTAATTTTTTGACCCATATAAATTTTACATTGGACTTTATTAAATTATATTATAATTTATATTTAAATAAATAATATTCAACAACAATATTTCATGAGAATATATTTTAATTTAAAATTAATTAATTTAATAAAATGAGTGTTTTAATTGAAGCCATATATTTTCCAAATATAAAATTTTGGTATCTTCATATAAAAATATAATTTTCATCAACTCATATATAATTGTATATATAATGTAGTAATTAAAATGGATAAATATAATCATTGTTTTATTAAAAAATAGAATATATAAAATGTATGCTTCTATGGCCTAGATACATAACCCCTTGTTACACCAACCTACTCCCTGAGGGTAAGGTGTTTGATGGTAACACTTTCTTCGGGTGGTTGGGTAAACATGGTTTGGGTCGTGATCCCAATAATATTGAAAATCTCCTATAAATGGTTTTTATCATGTTTATGTTGTTGAATATCATCTTGGGAATAGTTAGTGACAAATCCCAATGATTTCACTTCCCTCAGAGGCTCTGATAAATGGGCTCTATAGAGAACAATGCTACTGGAAGACACAAAATTTCATTTATTGGCATCCTCAGCCTGTCTAGGGAATTCCACATAGGGAACCTAGGTATTGCTCCGGGTGTACTATAAACATATCACCCTACGAGCCCATCCATATAATTCCTCATAGGAATGAAGGAATCACTCTCGGCATAATATAAAGGCATTTCCCACTCATTTTATCCTAGGAATTTCACATTAGGAACCCAAGTGTTTCTTGTGGAATAATAATAATCCAATTGCTAGGTGAGCCCATCCAAAAAATTCCACATAGGAATCCAAGTATTTCTGAAGATGTGATATAACTCTAATTAATAATTCATTTAAATTCAATAAGCCCAATGAGCCCATCCAGGGAATTCCTAGTCTAAACCCATGTATTTCCCACAACATGGTATATTTAATAGTCATGGATCATAGTCTACCCATATCATTTAACAATAGATTTAATTAATTTTTTGGTTATTTCACTTATAGGGAATAACAAAGTCTAAATTAAATAAAAACAAGGCCATTTCATTTATAAGGGATAGATCATGCAAAAATAATAAGGAACATGGATAAAGGGACATGGAATTTCCATTCCCTCTTTAGTTTAATTCAATTTTCATTTCATATAATTAATTTTAGCACCCAAATCACATGGGGAAAATAGAATACCTTAAGATGTGAATTAATTCCATATGAAACACAAGTTTACTTTATCTAGTTTAATAACACACCTAAGGAGTGTTTCAAATTGAGGTTCTCAACCTTCATTGATGCTTATGGGTCACACAGGTCATGTAGGAATCTATCTTTTTTTACATGGAGCAGTGAATATGGTCTCATGAAATCACAGAGTTAAGAATAACTTCACGAGAAAGGGGGAAAACCCATGATTCATACCAGTGAGGATGGGATTGATGGGGATATATGATATTTTTTGTCATGGAATCCTTTATCTATGTATTATTCTATGATTTTATTGTGCCCAATAATTTTGTCGACTGCATATGCACCCAACCCATAGTGCATGTAACTAAATAAACATCTTTAATCCCCTTTTGAAAAATTATTTATCTTTCCTTCATTTGAACCTATGGATATAAATTAAATGATCATTTCACTTATAAGTAAAAAAAATTTAGTTAAAATTTTCACTACCAGATACATTTATAGATGAAGATCATATGTGGCTTTCCAATAAAGCGTGAGTCTAGATCAAAACTGAATGTGATTGACCAAATAAAAAAATACCCAATAAAAAAGTGGAATAAAATTTTACAGTGATTCAAATCCAAACTGTAGAATATTCAAGATGAGATCAGCTGAGGTGTAGATGAACTAATCAAAGGAGGAACAAAAAATGACAAAGGATTAAATCGATGAGGATAAGATTACTCTGACTACGATGCATGAGTTGGGATAGCTAACTTTGAAACCCAATCCACACATAGAGACTCACTTGAACATTGTAATTATGATCCATCATCATTTATTTGATGTTTTTTGTTCAATGTAGGACTATTCTATAAAGACAAAGGGGGCCTCCATACTCCCCATCACTATGGAATCCCATTCTTGGATGATTCCACACTAGGTGTTTGGTTATTTTTGTGTGAAGATAATGGTCACAAGATGATCACTCTACTAATTTCAGTGCATAGAGAACATTTGGATCAATCCCCATGGTCCCTGACTACACATTGTTTCAAGATCAAATTTGAAGAAGAAGAATTTATTCCAAAAAATTCTTATGGGATTTTAACTGTTACAGATTTGAAAATGACAATAATTTTAGGGCCATAATATCTACATGTTTTTTGGTTGTGTGGACACATATTATTTCATAGTAAGTGCTTGAATATTTTCCTAAGTGAACTTTATATAACCAATCTTGGATCATAGTGAGACCAATTTCTAGGTTATTCAACATAGATGTGAGTTCATGGAATTCTTAGGTAAGCCAATCTTGGATTTATAGATCATGTGTTTCCAACCAATCATAAACCAATATTGAGATATGAATTAGTTTTGATTTTTTAATTAATCTCCACCTGCAATTTAGGATTTTGGGTAAAATTTATTCATAGGGAAGGGAACTTGTTACATGGTTCCAAATAGAAAAATATAATAATGATTGAAGCTTGTAAAATTAAAGGCCAACTGGATGTAATAAAATGATTCTATCTCAAATGAAGTGAAATTTGGAACTATGTTATGGAAGACTAAATGAATCATGAAATAAAAATAAATAACACTTGTGTATGTTTTCATTTCATAGAGAGCTAGAATTAAGTCTTTTGTGGTTGATGTTGATTGAAACTAACCTGAATTATGTGATAACTTAGGAGAAAATATTGAACATGCAGGCTATGAGTCATGGAGGTAGATTTGAGGTGGTGAATAGTTTTTATTTTGTGGAAAATTATTTTAATAAGTGTAAAACCATTATTGGATTTGGGGTAATCTATTCATTGATGAGTATTATACTTTCCTTGTATTGGGATAGAAGTTGGATAGGTGTAGGGATCACAAACTAGGGTGGAGAGTAGTTAAAGAAAACAATGTTGTGAGACTAATCAATGGAGAGGCATCATTTTCCCTCTCTACTTTTTTCTAAACATTTGTTTTATTTTGTTGATTCAAATATTACTATTAGTTATAAATTCAATGAGGGGAATAATATTTCTTGTTCAACTTTTTTACATAGCTCTCATCCACTCATCTTATGCTACACTTCTAAAATTTCACAGCATCAATGAATTTAATTATAATTGAAAACCAAACAACTATCCATCTTGATTTAAATATTTCAGTTTCAAAAATCCATTTTTTTTAAACATTCAGACACATGAGGTTCCAATTATTATGGGTTTTTTCACTATAATAAAATAATAGTTTGATTTCAATGATACAAACCTCATGAGTATTATGAAATTTCATTCCAATATTAAGAAATATAATTTTTAATTATTCACTCAATTTATATCATCTCTATTTTATCGAATGTTTTAATTGTTTATCTATAGTTTCACACTTATCTCAATACTTTAATCATAATTATTTTTTATGTCACACTACTAAATTTCACTTGATGTTGTCATTGATTTTTTTTTTGTGAAATTTCACTACCCTTCCCTATGGGATTGATATTATTCCATATTATCTTGTTTTATTTAAGAACAAAAAAATAAATTGAATTTTTTTATGATAGGACATGTCAAATTTTGACACCATTTCTAGGGAAAGAACATTTGAGTAAGAAAATAATAAAACTCAAGAAATTGTTTGTGTGTTTCCATTTATTTTAAATACTTAAAAACTATGCAATTTTTCTTGATCTCTTTTGAAACATAAATTTTAATATTCACACTAGTTTATGTTTAATGAATTTATTTCCATTAAAAATTGAAATTGAAAATCACATTAGATAACTTTGTGAAGAGTTGTTTTGAAATGGAGAACCTAAGAGACAGAGAACATATTGATGACTAGTAAAATCATCCACTTATTATAATTAAACCCAACATTGAAAGGCCCATGATGAGAGGGATTCAACTGCATCACATGTCACAAAACCCATCCTTCATTTGGATTACCTCAAGAGGATGAAACTTTGAATATAAGTGGTAAAATTTACAATTGTTACAAACATTTAGTGTTTTTTCCAATGAATACACATTAGTCTCCAGTAGATACTTTTACAGTAATGTTAAGCAATTACCATTGTAGGGAATCACTAAAGATGATCTTTGGATGATAGTCTTTATATTCTATATTAAGGGGAAGAAAAATATTGGTTATTTGGTTCTAGATGAAAACATGTTGGAAACATATTATTAGGGAAATATTTTCCTTTTTCATTATGCCTTGACCATGAAGATAAAAAGAGTACATTAGAAATCAGATCACTAGATTTTTTCAAGAGGATAGAGAAGCCTTTCATAAGGTCTAAAAATGATATAAGGACCTTCTTATATAGTTCCATATCCTTCATCACTTTTCAGATGTACCCATGGATATCTTCTATGAAATATTATCTTCTTAGGGATAGAAAATATTTCACCATTCAACTAGTGGAAACTATATTAGAAAAACTAAAAAATATATGAGATAGATTATCAATAATCATTCCTTAAACTCTCAACGTAATAATTTCAGGTGGATAACAGTTAATATGGGATAAAACAACACTAGTTCAAGGTTGGAAATAAACTCACAACTTATTGAGATTAAGGTCCAAATCCAATCCCTTATGAACCAAAATATTATGTAATGTGTTAAAAATTAGGCTATCAAAATAATACTCTAACTAATTGAGACTAATTTAACCTATGTGGTTTGATTGGGAACCCTAATAAATTATAAACGACACACTAAAATGATATCCCAAACCTTTTAAAATTATAATTTAAAAGGATATGATTATAGAATCCATTAATGTAATGATCAATTTTTTGATAACTATAAATCGGGAAATATGGTCAATCTTAATCTATTATGTAAAGATCAATAAATTCTAAGGCAGCCTTCCATATGTTTTTAGAAATAGCCCAAATATAAAGTTTAAAACCCAGATTAGACTGATAACCCTTATTTTTAAGATGATTTAAAGGGTATGTTTAATTAGTTTATAGGAAGCTTTGATTCATAAAAATAAAAACATGATTCAAAAAATGATCAACATCAATCTAACTAATCTCAATTAGATTCTACAATGCCCAATCTAGAGATGAAAATATTGTAGTTATATTGGGATATGTAAAAAATGGATAATGTCAAACATCCTAAAAAAATAAATTAAATCCCATCAAGAATTATATGGTTTTTTCTATAAGGAATTCTAACACCTAGAAAAAATATTTCTATTATTAATAGAAGTCTTATTTTATAATGAATTTTTCATTATGAGAACCTAGAAATACTTTTACATTTCCTAAGAAAAATACACATCATGTGTTGATATGGAATGATACAACAAGGAATATTAAAAGTATATACACATGGAATAATAATATATTCATTAAAGCAAACTCCATAGGCTTATAATCCCCAAAGAAGATTGGATCTTTCATAATGATCATAAAAAAGAAAGTGAATCATTAGGAAAATAATAGATATTATCAAAAGGATCTGTATGAACCTTTATAAGTAATGTAGTGTGTGATAAAGAAAACATTAGGGTGTATTTATAGGTAAATATGATATTTAGGCATGAGGAAAGTTGTCCAATATGTCTGATAGGAATTATGACCATTAATCAATAAGACGGTTGATTATTATTATTATGGTGTCACAAAAAAGTGATTGTTGGGATTATTTTATCATTGTCTGGTAAGATATATAAATATCCTAAATTTCATTTAAAATATATTTTATAATAAATGAATAAGTTTATAATAAATATTATTTTCAAGAAATTATCTTATAAAATAATTTTTAAATGATAATATACATTAATGAAGTCTTAAGTAATTTTTATAACATTCTCACAATTTCCTATATCATAAAAGTTGTTAATTTTTATTAAATAATGATTTTATTTAAACGAAAAATTTATCATATTTAGATTATTACTTTTATAAAAAAAAATTCATTTTTGGATTCATTACATTGAAATTATCATATGGTGAATTTGTGGTAATTTTCTAAAAAAGTTGATTTTTCCTTTAAAAAGTAAAGATATTGTTTTTACGAAATACCATAACTATTATAAAATAATTATTATATGACCATTATTAAAAATTTATTAAACCTTATTCCTGATAAAAATTTATTTGAGTAATGACATAATACATAATGTGTTACACTTACAAACACATGCATATCATTTTAAAACTATGATTTTAACTTTTCTAAAAGAACTGTTTTAATGAATTTTACACTTAACATATTCATAAATGATTTTATCACTATTATAAAATTAATCAAGTAAAATAGATTTAATAAATGTAATTATAATTAAAAAATTAGTTAATAAGGTTAATTTCTTGTTCTTAGACATAAAAAAGTTATTGTGGTAAAAAAAGAGTTACCACAAAATATGTAAAATAATACAACGAGTTAAAGTTAAAAGGTAAAAGCATAAAATACCTAAAAACAACAAAATTAAATTGGATTTTTATTTATTTAGAAATATTAATTGGACTTTACAATAATTATTTTTAATCAAAAAACGTTTTAATTAATGCCACCCAAAAGTGGTTATCTTTAAATACAAAACATTCATTATTTAACCACTTAAAACCACCCGTCCTCATGTATAAATATCCCTCATTCCCTATCAAATTTCACACCAAATAAAATGATCATGAATCCTATATAAATTACCCTCTTAAGAGTCTCTCTAAGTTGTTTCCAAGGTTATAATATGTCCCTCCCTAGCTTTAAGAAGTATCATCCCAAGGTAAGGAATCTTTTCCTCGACATCTTTCAATTCAAGTTATTATTTTGAATAATCCTTTGGTTATCTTGTTATTATATTGTAAAGTGATTTTAAATAACCATATTAATTTTAAAATTACTCCTTATTAATAAGATACTTTATTTCCTTCTCATTATTGATTTCCCCTAAGTTATTACTCAGCTAAAATAAGTGTTCCTCACCCATCTTTTACGACTACCTTTACAAGACATTTTAAATTGTTTCTTATTTCAATATGAAATAATAATATGTGTAATGGTTATAATTTAATTATTATTTTATCAATGATATACCACAATTAACCCTAATTATACTACCTTCATAATTTTTTATAACAATCATGGCTTCCCATAACCATAAAATTATATCCGAAATTTGATAAAGAAAAGTGTGTGTGTTTTTCCAAATAAATGAAACCCCTATATGAATACTACAAGTGTATGTTAATATGGTAGATATATACCTAGGGGTAACAAACCAAAAAATACTATATTTATCTAAACTCGATCAAGAAATGGTGCATGATAATGGGCCTTGTTTCACACCTAGTTTGACACTCCTAGGGGATTTTCTTTGGATAATTCACAAGAACATTATGAGACATAATAAAGGATCGTAATATATAGATTAGTATATAAATTTAATTTATATCATTATTCCATGAATTAACCCTTAACCACTTCTTATTATCATTCCTTCAATTGGGTCACTACCCTTTTTCATTATGAACATCATATAGTTTCCATAGTCGATTATTGGATATTCACCAAGATAGCTGCATTAATCCATTAGATGGGGTTATTTCCAACCCAATGCATAACCAATATTCATGTTCTCCTTCACTCCCCATATTTATTGTAGATTTTTCCTTTTTCTATGTGTATATGTTCCTACATACATGTCTTATGGTGAAAATATAATCTCCCTAGAGAATTATCCATCACTATCATTATCTTGACTTATCATTATATATGTGTAAACATTTCATTCAATGTTAATACCCTTAAATGTGTCTTCTAATTGCTGTTCATTCACCTAAATACCCACACATATATTTATTGTGGAAATTTATTGAATCAACTATATTCCATTATTCTATATAGCTTAAATACTTTATAATTCATTACCTTGATCAAATGGT
Source organism: Viscum album (assembly GCA_963277665.1). Taxonomy (NCBI): domain Eukaryota; kingdom Viridiplantae; phylum Streptophyta; class Magnoliopsida; order Santalales; family Viscaceae; genus Viscum; species Viscum album. The sequence continues at coordinate 1,228,352,533 of OY728145.1, read as the reverse complement.
ATTTAAAATTATTATCACTTTCATTAGAAGCCTATTTATTTTTCATGGGTTAATGATATTGTTATTGAAGGATTTTTTTATGTTTCCATTATATGGAATAGATGAATTAATATATATGAAGGGAGAACCTTGATAGAACTCTGATCCATTGAGTAATGTGAAAGAGTTAAATTTTTTTAGTTACTCCTAAGAGACTAATGAATTGGGTAAATAAGTAATCTTTGGAGATAACATGTTCATGATACCTTGTCATGATATCTTGCTAATATTTTATGATACCTTGGTGAACAGACTTGATAATATTATGGGTTTTCCCTTATAGTGCTCCAATGAAACGGGTAAAGTGACATAGTCAGCTGATGTATGTTACTCCTAAGAGACCAATTCATTGGGTAAAGATACCTTGGAAAAATCCTTGGTAATACTTTTTATGACATCATAGTGATGAGGATTATACTTTCCTTATAATAATGGAAAAGATGGACTCGTGTAGGGATCACAAACTAGGGTGTATATTAGTTAAAGAAGATGATGCTATAAGAATAGAGAACATCATTAGAGAGGAATCTTTTTCCCTCTCTCTTATTTAATACTTTTTTATAGTAATTTGTTTTATTTTATTAATTCAAAAGTCATTGTTAGATAAATTTTCATTGGAGGGGATAAACTTTATTGATCAAATTTATTAAATTTTTATCATTCATGCTTCTTAGGATATACTCCTATAATTTAATAGCATCAATTAATTTTATTATTATTAAAGACCAAACAATTATTCATCTTGATTAAAATATTTAAATTTCAAAAATCCATTGTAATAAAAATTTCAGACATGTGGTTCCCATTTTTATGAGAGTAGTGCACTATAATTAAATGAAAATTTGATTTCAGTGAGACCAAATTCATGAGTATTAAGAAAGGCCAATTCAATATCAATAAATTTAATTTCCTATTTTTCATAAAATCCCAACCATCCATATTTCATTTAATGGTTTACACATTTGTTTATAGTTTCACACTTATTTCGAAACATTCATCATACATATATTATTTACATCAAACCACCAAATTTCAATTGATTTTGTTTTTTCTATTATAGTATTAATTTTTTTTGATTTTTTGAAATTTCATTACCTTTTCTTGTAGTATCAATGTTATTCCCTGTTGTATCATTTTTTGTAACATCACAAACCCAAAAGTAACTATAACCAATTCCCCAAGTCGGTCCATTGCATGACCTTAGGCACACCTCCTCATTCACCAAAGGCTGCTTAATAGCAGCGTGGGTCTAAAGATAAACATGTGGAAAATACACCCGCTTATCAAAGTAACATCACAAGAGAAGTAACATCAACTCATGAAGTAAATATCATGAAAAATAACGTACAACTGACAACAAGTCCAATAATAACCAAATAACCCATACTAAGACTATATGATGAATACACTACATGTCGGGCAGTTATAAAAAAAAGTCCCAAAACCAAAACTACCAAAACATCCCAAACACTGACCTAAGTCCTAACTAAGTCCATACATACCATGCTGAAACAAATAATCCCATGCATATACCAAACACTAGGTCTATAAATCAAACCTATAACAGAAACAAGTAGCTTTTTCTCGGGTACCCAAGTGTCATGGCGGCCCAAGCAGGGTGTGAGTACAACTCAGTAGGTCAGCACCAACAGTGTCTAAATAAACATCCATTCAGTACAACATTGTATGAATATAAATCAAGTGCCAAAAATAAACAAGGAAACAAAGGAAACTATATATCTCACATTTATGCAATTATCAAAAACCCATTTTATCCATTAAGTAATCTAGAGTCAACTAACCAACTAAACATGGTCCAGTCACACCAGGATCCTAAGCCATATAATAAGGGGTTACACACTTTTAATTCATAAGGGTAATTCACTAATAACAATTTATCATCATACCCCAAAACATTAGTCCACTGATCAAGTCATGTACACTTGTTTAAGAACCATAGAGCCTTAGTACGATATTCCAAACCATGATATAACCATACATTGGGATTCATATAGTCTCAATCCAACATCTATACTAAAAAATACATAATAATTACCTTGTAACCTCAATCTAGTTAGTTTCATTCTATGAAACTATTAGGGGCATAGATCCTTAGTCTGAATCCCTAACCAGTGCATTATAAGTGTGGGGTTTAGAGCCTATGTCTTAGCCAACTCGTGGGCATAGAACCTCATGTCCAAACCCAAAAACTACCATCAATCCATGTTCAAATTCGTCTTTGACCATAAAACATTTATGAAACAAAAAACATAACCATTAAACAAATTTATCATTTACAAAAATAACTTATTAAATGTATCCCACTTATAAGGCATAACCCATTAACACATATACCATTATTCTAAACACCCCTTATGCTATATCATAAACTAAGTACATTGATCACTTAGTTCATTTTATAACCATGTTATCATTCCAACATAATCTTCATGGGTTTTGTCTCACTAAAACATACCCCATTTCAATTATCATGGTTACAACTAACCCTTAAAACCATATCATGTCATAAAACACAATTCAAAATACAAATTTAAAATCATATTAGAGCCACCCATTAATAAACGGTCTTCCACATTGAAAACTCAATCATTACCCAAGACCTTACTTTCCATTTACAACCACAAAATGAAACCTTTAAAACATTTTCACAAAGGGGGGACATTCATTAATTTCAAATAATCATTGAAATATATCAATAAAACCCCATTTCCAAAACACATTAAGGTCAACGTATCCTTTTATAACATTACCCACATAAAAAACATCATTTTTCTTCAACAGAAAACCACAAATGAATCAAAATCCTATACACAACATTTAATCCATTTCCAGAATTCTTCTAAGAATTTTACAAAAGACACCATTATCACATTTCAATGATTCCATTAATCTTTACCACATACCAAATTACAATTTCATAACCCAATCACTTTAATACTTATTATATTTAATCATTTACCAAATTATTTCACTATCATTAATGGTTTTCATACCCCAAGGGTTGGTATAGGTCTGATCTCAAACACTAATGAACCCAATGGGGTCTGTTGGGGGTTTCATGCCTCAATCTAAGGCCAAATATCACTTTCCTTACTCAAGAACACCAAATGAAACCAATGTTAAATTAGAATAACCACATGCATTTTTAAAACATCATGATAATGCGACAATCCATAAAGACCACCTACCTCAAACTTGAATACGATTACAAGCCCAAAAACATCCCTTGATCTGAACTCAATTAGACACTATCACTAAAACGAAGAACACACTAGAAAATCAAGATTTTAGGGACTATGAAGGAGTGAAACCCACACACCATGCCTCTTCCAAAAAATGGAAGGAAAGAAATTCGATGAAATACACATAGTTTTGATTCACACTAAATAGAACTGCAAATGCCAAAGAATCAAAGGAGAATCGCCCATGGAGGAGGGAGTAGCACATGGTTATTCACCCTGGTTGTAGGGGGTTGAATTGGGGAGTAATTTTGGGGAGAAAGAAATAATATCATAAGGTAAAATTGGTATTATATCCTTCTTACAAGACACAAGGTTTGGCCTCATGGTTGGCCAAACTGTGAGCCTACCATGCAGTTCTCACAATCCAAGAGTGTCCAATCAACAATATCTTCTATAATAACCCTCATAGTTTGGAAAACCGTGTGTCATCCAAGTTCCAGCCTTTGTTTGAGATGATTTCTATATTCATGGTTTCCCTTACCAGGTGCACAGTTAGTACTAACCATGCACTACACATTATTTGGCCTCTTTCCCTTCTCCTTTCATGTCCCAACCCCCCAAGACACCCCTGAAACTCCTCAAACACCCATGAACCACTAAATTAGCCAAAAAATGAAGGTTAATTCAGAATTCGAACAATGGAATACCCCCCATGAGTGTTCGAGGTCTTACAACATACCCACATTACAACAGTTCATCCTCGAGTCATACTTCCAGGACTTATTATGCCTTCAAGACCAAAAGTTCGGGTCATGGGACCCACCTACCAACCATATTTTCCCATGAATCTCCCTGAAAAAGGCCATTTCATCACAACACTCAAACAAAGGAAACAATTCTACCCAAATACTTTTCTACTATGGACCATAATCATGAAACCGATGCTAATCAAGTGACACATCAATCTCAACTTAACATTACCAGCATCAAATGCAAGAGAAATTTTTGGGTATTGTCACTCTACCAGGACACAAAAAGGATGCCTCCAAACCTATACACTACCCTGGAAGAGCCAATCAAAACACCCTCATTTGGATCCTCTCCACAACTCATGGCCCAATTACCTAGCGACCTCTTTTCCACTTCATTCAAGGTTCTAATGGTGACCCAAGCCTAGAGTCCTTCAAAGGAATATATAGTTTTCAAGCAATGATTCTTTAACCAATGTTAGTTAACAACTCAATGCACATAGCCTCATTCAACATCCAAACATTCAGAACATAACCCAAGCATTAACTTCACCTCAAGGTACTCAATCGGTAAAAACCCAATCCAACACCACTACACCAAGATAGATCCTACCTAAGTCTACCTGACTCAATAAACTAGTAACTACATCAACTAACTACTTGCATGCTTTAGTACTCTCTACCATATTTATTCATTCAGCACTACCATTTTTTGATGTTGATAACTTCCATAATTAAAAAAGGATACTAACAAAAACCTCAACTCATCATTCATAACTTACCCGATGTGTTTTCAAACTCACTATGCCCAAACATCCACAAAAAATCCAACCAACCTTGGCTTCCAACCTTACTATCTTAACTATATGGAATGTATATGCACACTTTATCCATTTTCGGACTAAGAAAAACTTAAACTTCCAAATTACTTCTTCATTTCTCAGATACACTTTACACTAGAACATTAAATCATACATGGAAAATACTTATCATGCCTTTTCACTTAAGGAATACCACCATCTTGCAATGCACTTACCGGAGTTGTTCCCTGACTTCTAGTGAAACTTTATAGTTAGGGCCTCCACTACTCTCTAATCCATCATCATTATCCATGGAACCCAACAAAATTCCTAACCCATATACCTTTGTTGTGTATACATAAACTAAAAACAACTTGGTAGATCCTCAAATCCAATTTCAATTATTGACTCACACACAGCTTCACTTTTGGAACGCTAGTACTTCACATGACCTAAAATGTCTTCACACTTAAGGAAATTCTCAAGTCAACCAAACAAACCTATCTGATTCCATGTTTGACTTCTCATGAGGTTCTAACACCCGACCTACATTACCATTTACCGTTGGCACAACTTATCTCCCATTGAAAAATCTAACCTATACATCTCACATTTCACTCAGAACCACCCCAAGTACAAATCCAATGCTTGGCTCAATAAAACACCACACCCAAGGCCCACCTATCCCTCCTTGAGGAACCCAAACATATCCCTAACATGTTTATATTTGGAAATTCAATACCACCACATTCTCTCCACAGTTTTCTCAAGAAAACCATTACTAACATAACACTCCCCACCAGAGGACTGTCATCATTACTAATTTCCTAAATCAATTTCGACCACCCAATAACTTTCTTCGATCACATGTTAAACCCCAAAAATTAGACATGGCTATTCAGCCTTCATAGAAATAGAAAGTCAAAAATCACCCACTACACATTGCTAATTTTTGAGAAAAACACTCATGGAATTTTTTGACATCTGATCCATCCTGAAGACCACATCTATAACCTATTTATAGTGTACTACCCAACCATACTGCTCATACACACATACCTCTCTATGAGTGTATCCTCTAATAGGCTCTATTCCATCAAAAACACATTTAGATAGCTAGGTGTAAATCTAGATCTCTCTCGTCATACCTGAGATGAGGTCAATATATTGGGAATGATATTCACTAGCTAAAAGTATGCTAAGGAGACATTGAAAAATGCCTCCACAAACTATCCCTCACTGCCATCACCTCCCACCAATGGTAAACCTTATCATGATGAAAGTAATGGGAATCCCTTCCTGCTAATATCTCATCAACACTCATTTTCCACAACTCGAATGGAATTTACAACCAAAACTCAATACCACCTCATGACCCTCTCATATACAGTCATGACCCAACATTCCCAAAAGAACCATTGTCATTAATCCACTTGAGTTATTCAAGTATGACCCTGGTGATTTAAACTCAAACAAAATGACCACTGCACCAAACCCAAATCAAGATAACACAATTCATACATCACTAGAGTTAGGCCCAAACACCCAATCACACACCTGATCATGACACCTGATCCATTAGACTCATCATACAAATGTCTTTCTTAACATCCCATCCAACATCCAAACCATTTTCCCAACAAATACCAACCATGTGAGCACACTCACCCTGAGTGTCCTTCATAAAAAAGAATTCATCAACAATTTGGTCTCCCTCTCCTTGTCCAACCCAAACCAAAATCAATTTCAGAATAAAACACCATCAAAACCACAGGTTAGGTATCTGAATGGTAATTCTTTTTACAACCACCTTTACAACCAACTACAAGCACTCAGGTGCCTACCTGGAAAAGGAACCAAGGCATAACCATGAACTTTTTCCAAAAACTCAATGGCACCAATCATGCATCGATTACACTTTTGAAGAACCCACATGTTATTTATATACCAAGGCACATGTAACACTGGGCCACCTCCCTTGAAAAATACCCTTGATTTTCAAAGACATTCATCTCATAGAAACAACTCAAACTGCTTCTCCAAACCATTATCCTTTCTCACTTATCCCTTTTGTCCAAACCCTCACTAGGAAACACTCTTTGTTTACCACTATCAATGTCTAAAATATCTACCTGCACCATACACATCCCATGTTGTAACAACTTTTGTTAACCTCTCTCAAAGGTCACCTCAAAAGTCAAACAATTACATCTCCCTAAATTAGAGTCATGTCAAGTAAAGGATGCTAGATCTCTCTCAAATCCATAAAAATCAAACCTCACACAGGTTGATACTCATGGGTGGCACTCCAGCCCCCATTCCAAAAACATATTTCATATAATGTACCCAAAAACCATTTTTTCTAAGTTCCACACCAAATATACTCAAAAACAATCATTAGAATTACGATCCAAACACCTACTCTAGGTTATAAAACACAACTTTCAAGGACTCAACCCACAAGGAATACTATATCCATATTCAAAAATCCCCTTTTTATAACTTCAATCTTACAACCCAACTGAGTATGAAATATGAAAAAACCCTTGATCCAAAAAGAAAAACCCAAAAAATCCTTACAATCCACAACCAAGGTAATAACTAGGGCACTCTCACTGCCTAACCAACCCACACATAGGATCTGATCCCAACATAAGGGATACCTACACCAGTGTCCCTAAAGTTCTGATCATCTCACATTCTTCTTTAATAAAATTTAAAATTTTGAAATGAAAATAATTTACATTCTAAAACATTCTATTTAAAAACCCCAAATATTTAAACTTTTCATAACCATTTTATTAACTTGACATTTCATAAATACATGATTTACTCAAATTCATATTTCAAAACACTTACATTAATGACCATTTTAAGGAAAGATTGACAAGAATAAACCACAGGCATAAATTACACTACAAACATGTGATACCTAAGGAACTGTCATTCATAAGAAACATACAGATGACCTACCAATCCAATGTGCCTAACATGATGCATGGAGACAAAAACCCTCTCTTTATATACCTATCTAAGAGATAAAACCTCAAAAATAAATAACATCACATCCTTGTGAACAACTCGAGGTTCAAGTATCAACCAACTATAAAAGCACAAAAGAAAACATCAATTCAAACCCCTAGAAACTTGGGTTTTCCATAATACATGTGGCTGCAGACACCTAGGTATGAGATCATTACTAAGCCTTGAAAATATCCCAGTCTCCTGTCTATCATTCCCAAATAGTAAGATAGAAGACAACATCTATGATACCACTTGGTAAAATACTTAGCGTAGTAGCCACTATAATTAGTATTACTGACTTGTAGAATGGGTCTAAAGACAAACATGGGGAGACTATGACTACTTATCAAAGTAAACCCACAATATAAGTGACATCAAAATATGAAGTAACTAACATGAATAATAAAGGATAACTTATGAAAAGTAACTACAATAACCAAACATCCCATGATGAGACAATATGATGAATGTACTACATATCAAGAAGTCATACAAATAATGTCCCAAAACCCAAACTACCATAATATCCCAAACACAGACCTGAGTTCCATCCCACTCTTAATATCCCATTATACACAAGAAGCCAATGCATAAACCAAACACAAGGTCCCTATCCTGAACCTATAAGAGAAACAAGTAGCTTCTTCTCAAGTACCAAAGTTCCATTATGACCCGAGCAGGGTGTGAGTAAAACCTAGAAGGCCACTACCAACGGTGTCTAAAGAAACATCCATTATGTAAAAAAGTGTATGAAGATAAAGAATATGAAAAAAAAATAAACATGAAAACAAAGTAAAATATATATCTATCATTTAAGAAATTATCAAAAAAACCATTTTATCCATTAAGTTCTCCATATTCAACTAACAAACTAAACTAGGTTCGGTCACACTTGGAGCCTAAGCCATAGCATAAGGGGTTACATAGTTTTTATTCACAAGGGCGCATTCACTAATCACAATTTATCAACATACCTTGGAACCTCAGTCTAGAAATCAATTCATGTCCACATTTTTGGGAAGTATGGAGCCTCATTATGAAAACCCAACCCATGCCATAACCATACATTAGGAAGCATAAACCCTCAGTCTGACATCCCAACTCTTCAATAAATAACACTTACCTTGGAACCATGGTATAAGTATTCCCATTCTATGAAACTGTTAGGGGCATAGAGCCTTAGTTTTACTCCCCAGCCCATGAATTATAGGGGTTATGTTTAGAGCCTCAGTATAACCCAGCCCATGGGTGTAGTCCCTCATGTCTAATACCCCACAACTATCTTCAAGCTATGTGCACATGATTCATTAAACATAACACATTTACCAAACAAAAACCATAAACATTAAAAAAATTATCATTTACAAACATAACTCATTTGAAATATCCCACTTACAAGGAATAACCCATTAACACATACACCATTATGCCAAATACCCCCTTATGTTATATCATCAACTAAGAACATTCATCATTAAGTTCATTAAATCACCATGTTAACATTACATCATCATCTTCATGGGTTCTATCTTACTAACCAATATATAATTTCAATTACCATTTCCTCGATGAGACCTTAAAACCAAACCATGGAATAAAATAGAATTCTAAATAATCATTTTAAATCATCTTGGATCCACCCTTCAAGACACAGGCTTCCACTTTGAAAAATCAAATATGTCTCAAGACCTTTATATCCATTTACAACCACAAAAGGATTACTTTAAATCATATTCAAAAAGATGAGAAATTACATCATTTTAAATAATCATTTAAACCTATTAAGAAAACCCCTTTTCTAAAACAGTTTGAGTTCAACTCCTCCTTTTATAACATTACATACTTAAAAAACTTCATTTTCCGTCAATGTAAAACCATAATAAAAAAAATCCTAAACACAAAATTTAAACCATTTCCAAATTCCTTCTAGGTATTTCAAAAAAGATATCATTTTTACATTTCAATTATTCCATTAATCTTTCACACATTCCCACTTATAATTTCACAACCTATGTACTTTAATACTTATTATATTTCAACGTTTACTAAATTATTTCACCATCTTTAATGGTTTAGAATACCCCAATGGTATCCCTAGGTCGAATCTCAAACACTAACAGACCCAATAAGGACCTTAGGGGGTTTACCACCTCAATATAAGGCCTAATATCACTTTCCTTACTCAAGAACATCGAATGGAGAAAGTCAATAACTTTTCACAACCACATACACTCATAAAACATCAATAATTTGGGAAAAAGAAAAATATACACTTACCTCATTCTTGAAGATGATTATTATCCCAAACACATCCCTTGATCCAAACTCAAATGGACACAATCACTAGAAAAAATAAACCCTTGAAAAAATAAGTTTTTATGGACTTAGAAGGAGAGAAACCCGCACACCAAGCCTCTTCTAGAAAATGGAAGGAAACATCATTGAAGACATACATAGAGATTCTATTTTCACTAAGAGTCACTCCAAATTACCAAGAATCAAAGGATAATTATTCATGGAAGAGGGAAGAGATCATGGTTCATAACCCTTTATATAGGGGGTCGAATTGTGGAGAAGATCAAGGGAGATAGAAATAAGATATGGGGAAAAATATGAATTTTACACTTTTTAAGTGCTACATGGTTTTCCCATAGGATTTCCTAAACCATGCACCAACTTTGCAGCTCCCTTTTTCCAAGAGGGGCTAAGATGCACGATATCCTGGATAAACCAACATGGTTTGAGAAACCATTTGGTTCTTGTGTTCTAGCCTCTATCTGAGAGGAATTCAGGCCACATAATTTCCCTCTCTATGAAAACAGTTAGTACTAACTGTGTGCTACACACTTTTTCCCTATTTTCCTTCTCGTTTTATATCCCAAACCCCCTAGACACCTCTACAACTCCTCATACACCCAATAACCACTTAATTAGCCAAAAAAATGAAGTTCAGCCAAAAGAATTAACAAGTACGTACCCCCATGAAAGGTTGGGATATTACATTTTATTTAAAAAATAAATAAATAAAATGAATTTTCATCGATGAAATGCTATGTCAAAATTTGACACCATTTCTAGGGAAGTCACGTGTGAATAAGAAAATTTTAGAATGAAAGAAAATTATGTATGTTTCTATTTTTTATAGTTCTAATAATATATGTGAATTTTATTAATCACTTTTGAAACATAAATTTTAATATGAACAATGGGTCATGTTCTATGAATTTAGACCCATTAAACACTAAAATTGAAAAACACATTATAAAACTTAGTAAAGATTATTTTGAAATGGAGCACCTAAGATATAGAAAACCTATTGATGATAAATAAAATCATCCACCTATTATCATTCAACCCAACATTGAAAGGCCCATTATGATAGGGATAAAACTCCATCAAATTTCATGAAACCCATCCTATATTATGGTTACCTCTAGAACATGAAATTTTTACCTGAAGTGTCCAAGCATCTCATTGGTACAAAAAATTAATGGTTCTTCCAATAAATACTCGTTAGCCTTCACTAGAGTCTTTTACAAAAATTTTTAGAAACTACCACTATAAGGGATCACTGTATATGATCTTAGGATGAGAGTGTTCCAATACTATATTAAGTATAAAAAAGATATGGTATTTGGGTCTAGATGAAAACATGTTTGAATTATAGTAAATAGTCTATAATTTATTATTCACAATGCCTTGACCATGAAGATAAAAAAGGGACATTAGAAATCAGATCTCCATATTTTTTAGGAGGATAGAGAGTATTTTCATGAGGCCTCAAAAAGATATAAGGACCTTCTTAGGAAGTTCCCTCACAATCATAACTCTTTCCATGTACCCATGTGAATATTCTATGGATGATTTTCTTCTTTAGGATAGAAAATATTTTTTCCATTCATCTAGTGAAAACTATACTAGAAATAATAATAGGGAGTTGAGATAGATCTTCAATATCAATTCCTTTAACTCTCAACACAATGATTACATGATAATAATAGTTAATATGGGAGAAAAAACCCTAGTTTAGGGATGTAAATAAACTCCCAAATTTTTTAGATTAAGAACTAACTTCAGTACCATATGAACCAAAATATTATTTAATGTGTTTAACAAGTGGGTTATCAAAATAATACTTTTTTTGAATAACTAGGAAAAAATCATAAAATAATTTAAACAAATAAAAATATGAAATTTTAAATTTTAAATTACATTATGACACTAAACATTCTTGGAGTAGTTGATAAGTGATAATTCTTAATTATATGAATTAAAAAATTTACAAAATATTAGCTATTATTATATCTTCATTGAGGTATTTCCAATATGGTATTTTTCATTACATTGAGAGTTTATAAAACCCTTATAAACAATATTCTATTATATGGTGTTGTTTCTATATAACCCTAACATTGGATCCAATCTATAACTCCATTCTTCATGAAATTAATTTGTGAGTATTTAAGGTGATTTAATGATTATTTATTGACAACATGTTCATGGTTATGTAATAGAATCAATTTATTTTAGTGAAAATGAAATGGAAAAATGGTTTAATGTGGAATATTAAACAATGGAGTGAATTGTGTTAATCATTTTGTAACTTGTTGACATTGAGATATATATTTTTAATATATGTCAATCAAACTATAGTGGAATGAGGGTTTTCATGATGAATCTTCTATAGAGATTTTGGATATGTGTTTTTCAATTATGGTAAGCCAAAAAAACTAGTGCACCATTGGTTACAAAGCTAGAATTACCTCACACCTTAACTAAATATACCATGTCATAAAAGTGCTATTCATTCCATAATGATGATTTTATTAGAATTTTGATTCTTCACTGGTTAAGTAGTTGAAGGGAAACCATTCCATGTTATTGAGGGATACATTATAATGGGATTGTTTATATTATGGTGTGACATCTTCGAATCAGATGCCACTTAGCAGGTTCCCTAATCCCATTTAGCCAGAAGGCCTCAAGCGCATCTCCCCAAATTCCAGAGGCAGCCGACCAATAGTGAGGGTCTGAGGTGTTTTTTTGGGGTGATTATTCCCTCATAACTAGAGTACATCATGAAGGATCAATATTATACAACATTAGATAAATAGAGAAAGAAATATAATAAACCTAATCCATAGAAGAAGTAAACTAATATAATAAAAAAAATAGTAAAAACTAGAATAAATATAAAAAAGATGATGATGATATGTCATGTCACTATAAATCTGGAAAAAAATGGATACAAGTGGTAGGAATAACATGATATAAAAAAGTAGAAAAATGAAACCAAAAACTAACCAAGAATCCTAAGCTCCAACTCAGTCATCAGCTACCAGCTACATCATAAGAAATCAAGCAATCAAGTTTCTGAAGCTACACACTTCCCTTTTTCAACACTTTCATGCATGTAGTCTTCCCAGGTACCATAGGTTCTCATATAGGGTGCGATATAAATCTCATTAGGCTACTACCAATGACATATATAATATTCTTTTTTTGTATTATAAACTGAAATTGTGTGTAAGAATGCATATATAAAATTAAAGTAGCACTGTAATATAAAAACCAAAGTACCTACTTCATCCCTTGGATGGTGTCTGAACATATACCCAATTCATTAATTAATTAACTTCTAGTTTATATATTCATGTAATTTGAGGTATATCCATCATTTAAATCACCCTGTTATAAAAATATTAAAGGTTTCAAAATGTAACAAGGAAACCTATATTGAAATTAATAGTAAAGGGTTCCAATGTAATAACCAAGGCATCCATGACCTCAAGGGTCACCAAATTAGTTCTAATTTTAGTCTGACTAAGTTTTAAGAGTGTAATCCAAGGATCATTGTCCATTCCATTCCATAATAGTGTGATCAAACTGGGTCCATGGAATACACCCAAGGTTAAATAGGATAAGCTACGACTAGGCCCAAGGATATAACCAAGGTGCCTCAAGTCTGTATAATCCATGATGGATCCAAGGATTCTATCAAAGGAATCCTTTATTAGTAAAGGAGGGATCCTAAAATTTCATATTGGGAATCCACTATTAGAGGAGGATCGAGTTCCAAGGTGGGTCTCAACCAAGGAAATTGGAAACCTCAAATTAGAATTGTGTTCACAAGTTCTCAAGGCATTCCCTCCAAAATCCAAGATTTAACTCCATTATAAACACCCTTATGAGTATTTAAAGGTCCATGTGTGAATATAATTAGGCACCTTACATTGATACAATTAATAATTAAGTCCAAGTGATAGTATTTGCATTTAACATTAAAGGGGTTCAATCTTTTCCTTTCATTAGTGTGATAAGGCGAAGGGGAATACAAACTTTTAATCCATTTCATTTATAATTATATGGTTCTATCTTTTACCTTTCATAACATGACAAGGATGTTCTAATAATGAGAAAACAATAGCAATACATTAATGTAAACTAGTCCAATTCATATATATATTATTCAATTTACTATTTTACATTTATTAAACCAGTTAGAACACTTACCTTAGGTGTGTCAAGTGTGTAGCACACATGGTACTTGTCATAGTAAATTCACAATTAAATAGTCATCTAATATGGATTATCTTACCATTAGAATTATCAAGATAATGCACACCCAAACTGGGGCTCAAGGTTTCAAAACACTAAAAACATAATTATGGAACATCACTTTACATGGGGTTGTTGAATTTATGGATGTAGCCACCAATAATAAATAGCACATGCATCATGGGTATTATTACATAGTACAAATAACTACAATCATTAAATTTAAATTCAACATACAATGCTCAATGAAATCGTTGTGATGATATGATAATTTATAAATTGATGAAAATTGAGGAATGACTTATAGACCATCCACCTCGTAATCATACAACTCTCCTCATCTAATATCAGCCTCTAGTTAAGCCTGGATTAGAGTAGACATGAATAATGAATCAATTATATAAAATCGGGGCATATTATGATGCATCTAAATAGGTTCATTGATAAGAATAAGAATAAGAAAATATTTAAAATGAACTGAGAACATGCCAATTCGGATCCAATGAGACGAATGAAAATCAATTCAGACTATGGATAGATGATCTATCTCATATCCTAGTTTAGGATTGAAAATATTAAAAAGAGGATAAATGGGGTTTACCATCTGATGGAAAAGGAATAAGGAAGATGAGTTCATTTAATTGGACCATTTATGGGAAAAAGGTTAAATCACTAAAATTTACCCTTTGCTTGATTTGGACAAATTATGTTCAATCCATGAATGGTCAGTTGTAGGGAGTGGCACCTGAATTATTAGAATTAATGGTTAGGAATACCATGCTCCAGCTATGTGAAACAACTATGTTAATATTGCATAAATTCTTGAACAGTTGTACGGTCCAACTCGCATGGTTAGATCAAACTGTGCACCCTATTCTAACCCACTATCTAGCCTCTCAAGGTTTAAAAAAATTTCATACTGCCTTGAATTGTTTAACCTAACTGTGTGATTTGACTTTTCTCATAAAAGTTGTAATCTAGGCCCTGAACAAGATCTGAACACCCTTGATACCTTTTCTAACTCATTAGTCATCCATAATAGGTCTATAAAATATAATTTGACCAAAATTTAAAGGATTAATACCTGATTGAAAAAGGGTTATTATAGTCTTCCCCCTTAAAGTAACTCATCCCCGATTTTAACTTCCAAAGGTGGAAAAACACTACCAGATAAAAACTCTCACCATTGGGCATGTGCGTCGGTCTCCTGCTTCCAAGTATTATCTTACACACAGTCATTCTACCATAACACCCGTACTAGAGGGACAGAATGGACCTATATATTCTTCATTCTTCAGTCAATTATATATATAGAATACTCCTAAATATCATAATAAACATCTAGCTCAACTTTTTTAAGATCAAAAGTATGAGACGGTTCGTCATGGTACAGGAAAAGTTGTGAAATGTGGAAGGCATCGTGCATGGAACGATGCCTCTGAGATAATAGCAACTGATATGCTACCATTCAGACTCCGTATAGAATCTAAAATGGCCCAGAAAATAATGATGATATATTCCCTTTCCTCTATATCCATATATTCCCTAGCCTAAGAAATACTCATAAGAAAACACGATCCTCAATCTCGAACTCCAGAGGTCTTCGGTGGAGATCGGCATAAGATCTCTATCTAGACTAAGTGGTGGAAATATGCTTCATGATCAGTTGAAATTGATCTAAGGCCTCTTGTATGTGGTAAGGAACTATTATGGATACCTCAATTGTATATATCTAGCATAGGGGTGAACGACATGACCTACAATACGGGTCCTTAAAAATATCCATCTGAATCATCTCCTATAAGATATTATTATAATCTAACTCAACAATAGGGATATGTATCTTTCAAGAACCTATAGAATCAAGAAAACATGCCTAGATCATGTCCTCTAGAACCTATATCATTGATTATGATCTTCCATTTGTCTTAGGGTAAAAATATGTGATGATAAGCACTTGTGTACCCATTTCTTTTTGAAACCCCTTCTATAACCATGATGTAAAGCGAGCATCCCTATCTGAAATTATAGTATGAGGGACTCCATATAGTCCTATAATCTCACAGAGATATAGTATCCCTATCTCATTAACTAATAAATTATCCTAGATAGGAATTAAGTGGGATACCATCATTAGTTAGTTAAGGACTACCCATATAGCATCACTACCTTTCAGTGACCTAGGTAAGATGACTACAAAAATTCATCGCAATGTCTTCCCATTTACATTTCAGGACTAGAAGTTGTTGTAAAAATATTTAAGGTCTCTGATTCTCTTCCTTCACCTTCTAATATGTGGAACACCTAGTGAAAATTCTTACTATCAACACTGCATCCCATGCCACCAATAATGGCATCGCATGTCTTGATACATTTTGGTGATGTCTAGAAGAACATCCCATTTTGAAGCATGAGACTTTTTCATCAACTCTTATCTCATATATATAAGATCCTAGACATGTCTATGTATACATAAGATGTATTCTCTATCCACAAATCAATCCAAAGGTGATTCATCTCATGAAATACTCTCATGGAGATCCGATCCCTCAGGATATGAAAAATGACTTTTCTTCACCTTATCAAGGAGGGAAGAGGTAAATATCAAGGCTTAGAGATATTATTTCTTATGACTATCATTAAAGAAGAGTTAAATATATTTCTATTCATCACTAGATTCTCATATGACATGTGCCTAAGTTTTCTAACTCAACGCATCTACTTTCGCATTGCCTTCCATAGGTGTATAGGAAAGCACAAAATGGATGGATTGGATATATTCAAACCATATTCACTATTTGAGAATCAGTTCATGTTGTGTAAATATATATTTGAGGCACTTGTATTTAATATACTCCATAATGATCTCACCCATCAAATAGTTTCTATAGGTATGTAAGGCATGGAAAATTGTTAATAGCTCGAGTTCATGCATCGGATAATTTCTCTCATGAGGATTCAAATACTGAGATTCATACACAACAACTCTATCCTCCATCTTTAACATAGCTCCAAATATAATGCATGATGCATCATTGAACATTTTATATCCTCTTCTAGGATCTGGAAGAATCAGAATAGGTGCTAAGACGGGCCTCCCATTTTTCTAAAGAAAGGAT
This sequence comes from Viscum album, assembly GCA_963277665.1. NCBI lineage: Eukaryota > Viridiplantae > Streptophyta > Magnoliopsida > Santalales > Viscaceae > Viscum > Viscum album. The sequence continues at coordinate 1,228,335,041 of OY728145.1, read as the reverse complement.
TTCTCACACACTTCTCGCCATAGAAAATTGACACCCTTATTTGTAAGACCTTTAAGATGTGAATAAAGGATTGAGAAGTCCTATATGAAAATCATGTAATATACAACCATCCCCAAGAAACTCCATATATAAAACACTTTCTTAGACTACTCCCAGGAAATCACAACACTAACCTTCTCTGGGTCAGTAGAGACTCCTGATTTTGATATGATGAGACCTAAGAAATAAATTTTATTGATCCATAAGTGTCACTTATAAATCTTGGCATAAATATAGCTCTCTATTAGTGTACTCAGAATGATCTCAAGGTGCTTATCATGGTCTCTATTCGTGTGACAATACACCAAGATGTTTTCCACAAATACTATGACAAAGAAATCCAGATAGGGATGGAATATCCTATTCATCAGATCCATGAAAATAATAGGAATGTTCATGTGACCAAACATCATAAAAATGTACTCATACAAACCGTAACTTATATGCAAAGTTTTACAAGGAATGACTGATGGACTGACTCACAACTAATGATAGCCCAATCTCAGGTCGATCTTATAGAAGACCCTAGCTCCTCAGAGTTGGTCAATTAGATCACCAATTTGTGGTAGTGGATACCAGTAATTGACCATAAGATATTTAAACTTTCTATGTTGACACTACATAAAAAAGTAACCAAAAAGATGGGCAACCTTTGGATATTTCAAATCCCCAAGAAAAATTCAAAGAGTACAAAGTAAAATCCATAATACTCCCAAAAGTGCTACGTGGCCGAGTTATGCGGTCGAGCTATGTGGTCGAGCTATGCATTGGACCTCCATGCCAGAAGATGTTTTATGTCCCTACGCGGATCACCTATGGGGAAGATCTACATGAAGTATCTACGCAGGCAACATCACTTCGACCATGCCCATCCATGCCTATAAATAAAGCCCTTGGGATCCCTATTCCAGGACTGAAAAAAAAGTGAAAGACTCTCTGAAGCTCTTATTGCGTAGCTCATTCACCTAGATCACTCAAATTGTCTTAGGTAGTTATATAAACTAAAAAATAAGGGATAATTAAAAGAGATACGCATGTTTTAAAGTTCTTCACACTCTTCAGTCCTCATCCATACCTATGTGGTATATCTACGTGCAACACATGCGCGGTACACCTGCGCATCGTACCTGTGTGATAGGGAAACATGGGGTACCTACGTGGCATAATTGTGCAAGGTACCTATGTGTCTAGTTCAAATACCCTTCTTTAAATCCATCCATGGTAGGTTATCTCCTTCCTTGGTTCCCTTATCCGGAAGGGGCTAAGTTGAAGCCTCCACCAAAACATCCTAATTTCTCAAACCTTTCGGTAAGGCACATCAGAATGTCTCCAATTTGGGTTTGTATTTCCATAGTTAGAGGTTTCCAACATTTGTTTCACAATAGGGTTAGGATTCATGGGATGTTTTTGGATTTGTATATCCATAGTCACATGGACTTTTCTCCCGAAAACAGTGTTGGGACGTTCCCAGTTTAGAAGATGGTTGGTTATCGGCCTCATCCTTCTCAAAGAGGTGACCCAAGACCTCTGGTATCTAGTAGGGAAGGTACACTTCGCACTTTCCATTCCACACAAGTATTAGAAATGTCTCCCTCCCCTACCAGAACCAATTTCAGGGTAGCCATCCTGGTATAAGCCCCTCACCTTCACCCATTCTTCCTTCTATTTGGAACTTTGTCCAATGTGAAGAGAATAGAGGAAGGGCTCATCACCCCACCCTCGTCCATCGTCGCCTCGCCCTCTTCCATGGTCAACACGCCCTCTTCCATCAGCATGGATAAAAATTTTGAAAGTGTGAAGTGTCATTGTTTAATCTCTCAAATCCTCTTGTTTCTCACACTGAGCATGACTCACGTGATCTTAAAGATACGTGATGGTTACAACATGTGAACAAACACTCACCCAAATGAACTATGAGAACTCTGATTCCTATTCAAGACAGGATACATGGGAAGTCCTTTCAGGGGCCCATCTCACTTGATATCCTCCTCAAGAATCCAACCCTAATTCCCACAATTTAGGAATCCTCCTTAGAAAATAATCCCCAAATTCAATACTCAAATCCTCAAGTCATCCTTTTTAGGAAGTAAGACCAAACTTCATCGAACTACATGGGATTTGATTCCCATTAATAATGGATATGTAGGAAGCCTCTTTGAGGTTCAAACCCAACACTTCATATCAACCCTGTTCTCTTTGGGCCATATTCCCAATAGGGCCTGAGCTTACTTGGAAATCCATATCCCTTCCAAGTTCCTTGGGTTGCTTCAGCATAAGTCCCACAATAAGTTTCAACTAAGCACCTTCCACTTAGTGGTCCTTATCACATGAACTTAAAAGGTATGTTGTGTCCTACTAAGTGGAACTGAACTACAAGGGTTCTAATTCCTTTCACAAGGATACATAGGTAGCTTATTTTAGGAGCATGATCCCAAGATTAAAACAAACCTTCATCTCCCTGTATGAAAATAAATTTTAGAGTGCCCCACTGAGTGTCTTAAAAACCAGTATCATCATAACAATGATTAAAATAATATATAATCGGTATATTAGTGGATACCATTGATGGAAAACCTCGAATACATACAAATGTTTCCATTGATGAAGAAACTTGAATGCATGCTAATGATTCTAAATTTTACACATGTTGATAAGTGATTTTCAAATTCCAAGGGATACTTATGATATACTTGGTGAATTAATAAGGATTCATGAAAATATTTTAATTTTACAAAGAGAGTCCTAGAATATACAATAATTCCCCCCAAAAGGGTGTGATGAGTCTGACCTCCCATCCTCTTGACCAATGAACGTTCTTAAGTATCATAAAGTTAAAAACTTAACAAATTCCTGACTTTGGAAAGTAGGTCCTCTTTGGATAAAGAACTATTGGAAGTTTCCAGTTCCATGAATAAATCCAATGGAAACCACCTGGAAATAGTGATTCTTAAATCTAGAACACACATTTCAAGGAACAACAAAACAAAAATGGTGAACCCGACGTGAATCCTTAACCAAGTTAATAATGTTACCCACATGTTAGGCCCCTATCAATTGATAAACCAAGTCCAAACAAAGGAATTAATCACACATGTATCCATCTGAAAAGATGTTTCTTTAATAAAGTTTGTCATTGTTCTCTGTTTTCCACAGAACTCCCTTCAAACCAAAGAATGACTTTCTCAAAGACAACATCTAGGAACTTTCCGACTGATGCCCAAGCTGGATCTCCATCCATTGGAAGGAAGTTATCACCAACCCAGCATCTTCAACGTTGGGTCTCTAATGTAATGGTGAAGTAATATCACCAGCATGGTACAATCCCGACTTTGGAGGATGCTCAACAAGCCCTCCAGGTCAACAATAATCCTCGATCATCTGGCCAACAACAACCAATGATCAAGAAGAAAATTGTTCCAACCACCATCTCCAACCGTTTCAGGTCTTTATACCCAGAACGCAACAATCAATCTCTCCCATACTATAGGGAGGTGGATCAAGAGGTCACTGAAGGCCTCAATTCAAGAATATAGGAGTTGTTCCTGAGGAATCCCACCAAATATTTCCACTAGAATCATGCGGTAGTGTATCCCCAACATGATGGGGGTGTTGCCTCTGGAATTTTGGCCTAGGGCTCTCAGACCCGGGAACGCAAGAAAAACCGCCAGGGACAATGTCCGATTAAGAAAGAGCAGGTTCTCACCTCTACCTTCACTGGAAAAGCCCATAAATTTAACTTGATGGAAAACAATGAGCAGGCACATACACCTGTCCATCCTAATTTTTCTACTCAGTAGACTCGTCTGAGAGCAACACACCAATCCCACAAGATAAACCTGGTGGAGTACCGTGAACAGACACATACACAGGTTTATAATCACCAATTCTACTAGAAGTCTCGTCTACCAGTATTGAAGGAATCCTGTCAACCATACTTGATGGAAAATATCTAGAAGGCACATAAACCTTCCAATGTTCCTTAAGCCTACCAACAGTCTCATTTGGTAACACTCGGAGAAGTCTGCTGGAAAGCTCCGATGAAAAATTTAGGGCAGACCCAACTCTCTACCCCTATGCGTGAGTACTGAAAATATCCATTGATAGGAAAAGGAGGACAAGAGCGGGTATATAAACCTACTCCAAATACGAAATGGATGTATATTCCTGTTCTAGATGCTGAAGTCACCAAACACATCTTATCAATGGGGAAAGGGAAGATGAAAATCCCTGCCCATATTCTAGAAGCATGCCAGGATATTTTAACAACTACTTTAGTAATATCAGGGTAACAGACATATAAATCTATCCCAGCACATGGGATGACACATCATCATGCCATCCCAGAGCAGATACACACCTCTATTTCAGTCTAGGAGGGTCATGGGGCATACTCCCCCATATCATACGGACAAAAAGATTGGGAACATACACCCTTTCCAATTGGAGGTAACTGGTATGTTTCGGTAACTAATCCAAGGCAGGAACATATACCTTCCCATGATAATCACTTTTCTTAGTAATTGGCCCCATCTAATTATAAGAGAACATCCAAGAAAAAATATCACCAAATACAGTTGGAAAATCAAGAGTGAAGATGTGATATATCTCATCTTAATGTTGGAGTTTTTGAACCCCTCAGACATTTATTTATTGCTGCACAAGATCCTACCCTCTCATTACCAAATTTTGGGAGTGGTAGTTGTAGTTCTGAAGTTTCTCACCAGACACTTCATTGTCAAGGCTTTCTTCGTGAAAATTTGGTCAATCCAGAGTGTGTATCTTTGGATGAAAGCCACATAAATCCTCTGTGTGGACAAAAGACCAAGGAGAAAGAATATTTATCCTTTGATATAATCCATTGTGGTGATCCTCCCCATGACGACATTCACTGAAAAAGTCCTCTCTGTAGTAGTAGTTCGCATTATCAAAACAATTATATAATTGAGATTGTAGCAATAAGAAAACCCTCCTATCTCGAGGCACTTGAAAACACAATGCTAGTCATGTCTGATGCCTTGTCATTGATGGGTGAAACACTTTCTCAATTAAAATACATCTTAAGGGAATGTTCATTCTCCAAACCTCCCTTGTTTCATTTATCCTCTAATGCAGAGAATCCGCTTTGGTCAGACCAAGTGGAGAAACCTCTAGTAGAAGATGATGAAGGCATGCTAACCATGAGGAAACAATTAGCTAAAGGAGAAATACCAGTCATGTTCTAGCCTTCAACAAATTCTCAGTTTGATATTACATAATTTATGATAGAATATTTCATTCATGACATTCATCTCAACTTCTGGAAAACTCTTCATCATTTGAAAAGTAATGTATTACCATATAATGCGTATGAATCATTGCATTTCACTACACTTCAAAATCATCAAAGTCTATCAAAAGTTGTCTCATGAAATGTTATTGCCCATGGATAGCCACAGTCACTAGGTTTTGTATATAATCAAATGTACGCTCAAGAACAGACCTCAACCAGTTCTTATCAGAATCAGGACCAAAGAAAAGAAGTTGTTGAATTACTTCTACATCAAGCCTCTGAGAATCTTGAGCATGTGTCCCGTTTAGAGGATGGAAGGTGTCAGAGAATGAAAATGTTTGAAATAGCATTGTGATCTTATAAAATAGGTGATTTAATTAATTTTCAGATGATGCACCCAGCTAATGTTCGAACCAAAATCTACAAAATCAAAAGAGCAGTTGCACGAATTTCAGCTATAATAGTTCAAGAATCACCACAGCTTGCTAGGTTGGGGGATCATTTAATGCAACCATTAAATTCATTAAACAATGTTCAAAAATTTGATGAAGATGAATAGGATCAATCCCAACCTGCAAGGATGGGGGATTTTTCCCATCTATAATACCCTCCTCAACAGAAGTCAATTTTCTCTCGATTAGGGAAGAAGCCACAAGGAAAGTGTACAGCTGAACTATCCAATGATTCCCTTCATGTTACTATCCGCCAAATAGTTCTAGGGAATTCTTCATATAGGAAAATGGATTTTAGTGAAAGAAAAAAAGGGAGACAATCTACCAGAAACACTAATAGAATACCATTAATGCATTATGCATTAGTGAATGTTATCAATACCATTGCAGAAGATCCTCTAGAAAATAACTCCAGTTTAGAGGAATTAGAAGATGATGTTCTGATCGACAATGTCGTACACACTGAGGAAAATTAAGAAGGGTTGTCTACCCAAAATCAGAGGCTCACCCAGAATCTAGGTATACCTTCAAATAACCAACTCCCACCTCTCCTAAAGGCATCCAACAAGGGGAAAGGAAAAAAAATCAGATTGCATCTCACTTTTCTGCTAGAGAAAGTCAATCTCTTTCACTTGAAGAGAGATTTTCACAGAAATAAGAGGAAATGAAGGAGTTTAAAAGACTCAATAGAGATTTACTTCAATACAGAATTTCTGTTAGATTGTATCCCCAGGAAAGTCTTCAACTTAAAAATCATGTAGGGTCTCTTCAGAAAAGAGGATTTGTAGTAACTACAGATGTGGATAATTAATTCCCTCTATTTGTTATACAACCAAGGTAGGTATCAGCACCACCATCAGTGGTCTTACTAGTCATTGCACTAGCTCAAGTTCCAGATACAATTCCTGCACAAAATCCAGATCATCTAGATATTCCCCGAATACTTATGAATACAATTGAGGCATTAATGACTCAGTTAGAAGCTATGGAGGAACTACATGCACCAGTTCAACTGGAGAATAGAAATTACCCTGAATGGGCGGATGCAATTCCTCCCCCACCAAATTTTTTGAATACCACATTTTCAATTTTTAATGGTTTGGGAGATCCGGAACAACACTTAACACATTTTTTTCTCATTGTGATCCTATGATGGGAACTTCTCAACAACAAGAAGCAGTTAATCTTAGGTGTTTTATGCAGCCATTATAAGTACCATCTTTGTTTTGGTATACATGTTTGTAATCTCAATCAATTACTGGGTGGGAAGATCTCCATCAAAAATTCCTTCTTTAATTTAGCTCAACATTACCAAAGATGATAGTTTTTTATCTTACCAATTATAAACAAAGGTAAAATGAAAGATTTTTGGATTTCATTGCTCACTGGAAAGGATTAACTGATTCCTTGAGTTTAGCACTCCCTCAAGAAGAGTTTCTGCCAATCTATGTGGCAAATCTGTGTGATTAATTATTCACACCATTGATCCCTGTGAAATACACAGGAGGGTTTCGAGACCTTACTTCAATTGCTCACCATATAGAAGACTCTATTATAGAGACTAATGCTAAAACTCCTGTAATTCCATTAGTTCTAGGAAGGAGAATAGGAAAGGTAGAAGCTGCTATAGTTACACTCAAACAGGCACATGTACCTGCTTCTACTTCAAGACCTTCATCATACCGAAGGGATCCGCTTCCTAAGCATCAATAGCAATGACCACCTCATCAAGATGATAAAAAAGATCAAAGGCAGAAACCGTTTGATGAATTAAAGAATGAAATCTATTCTTTCAGAAATGAGAAAGTTCTTGGCTACTTCATCTCAGTCTTAGAAAACAATTTGGTTTAGTTTCCAAGGCCGAAGAAGCCAAATAAATATGGAGAGGAAGATCGTCTGAATTATTGTCTCTTTCGTCAGATGTTGGGACACCCCATTCAGGAGTGATTTTTTTTCAAAGGCCTTCTAAAAAATATGGTAGACTCTGGAAAACTGAAATTGAAAAGTTAATCAGCTCAAGTAGCATGTGTTACTTCCACCAATCCAGAGGAAAAAGGAAAATAGAAAGGGGTTAAAAATAAAAATGTGCAAAAATATGATGATTGGATGATCAGAAAAATGATCAACCAGACTCATGCTATATTATGAACATAGTTGAAACAACCAATTGTGTCGTCTACCACTCCTTTCATAGAAAAACCATCTTCATCAAAAGTTATTTTCTCTAAGAAACAAGGTGGTCATAAGAATAAAGAGCAGTCAGAAGAAGATGAGCTCACATCGAGGCCAAAGTTTTCCTTAACCCTGGCAGATTTTATGCCATCTATTTCAAAATCATAGGCACCGCCCTTCCAAACGGTGGAACCAGAAATAACCTTTCATGCAGAATCCTCATCAGACAAAGAATTGATCCTTGGTTCCATTAATGTTATCCATTTAATATATCCTTATGCCAATGGTGATTCTAATTGTATTAAGATGGAATTCCTTGTGCCTAATTGGGTAACTAAAAGAAAAGGCCAAGGTTGAGGATATAGCGGAAGATGTGGGAATTCCAGAAACCATCATTTTAACTCTACCCCTAGTAAAACCATATATGTGGCAAAAACTCAAGGAAGATCCCTTTTTCGAGCTCAATAAGAAAAGGAAGTTTCTTCCATGAAAAAAAATTCTAGTTCTGGCACAATTATTCTAGAGGATCGATTAGAAACTCCACTATCTTCTTCTTAATATATGTATAGACTTAGTCAGTCTAATTTTCTAAAGTTAGTGGGAAATACCACTTCTGTTTTAACACAGAATACATCTACAACAGAAGCATCAACTTTCAAAGCACCTACAAAACTACATCTCTATGCTGGGAAATGTAGACCTTTGGACCAAAAGTCTGATGTCTTGAAACAATTGGCCCAAGTACCAGCCAAGTTATCAATTTTGGATGCTTTGAATCTGTCAAAAGATATTCGATAATCACTCATTGAGGCCTTGTTAAGTCCTCGAGAATTTAAAACTGAAGTTGCTGATGCTGAAGTTTACCGTATAGAGAATGATTCTGTAGAATTTCATGTAATCATATCTTTTACAGATGAAGATGAAGACCATGTGGTACATGGACACATCAGACCTTTTTATCTGTCTGACATGTTCAATGACATGAATATCTGATGATCCTTCATTGATAATGGCTCCAGGGTCAACATTATTCTCGTTCATACACTTCGTTAATTAGGCATGCATGAATCTAACTTATCTCCTTCGATTTTAATGTTGCAAGGATATGACAAGAAATAACAAGAACCTCTGGGAGAAATTACACTCAGAACTCAGTTTGCAGATCTTGTGTCTAATTCAGATTTCATGGTTGTTCGTCAGGACATGGCCTTCAATATTCTTCTTGGAAGGCCTTGGTTGCATCAACATGCATCCATACCTTCATCATACCTCCAATGTCTAAAATACTCTTTCAATGGTCAAATCAAAACATTGTATAGTGACAACTCTCTGTTCAAAACATGTGAATATCAATACATTGAGGCAGAGTTTTATCATAGAAAAGGAATAAAGTCTATGACCAAAGAGATAACCAGAGTTAATGCTCCAAATGGACTGGAAAAGTTTCCAACAAATCCATTCATTCATTTGAGTACATATTATGCAATACCCATCAATCAATTTGAATGGGTAAATCCAAATCCATGCACTCATCCAATAATTTCTATAATGTAAACTTCGGAAATTGAGCCTGATAACATGGGAGAAATTATTAATACACCAAGAAATGATGGAAGCCTGAATGGAGATGTTTTAATTTCATCTGCTGAACTACAACGAGCCTCTACTTCATCAATAAAAGTAGAATAAATTGTAGCAATGTTAAAGGGAGATAGAGATGTTGATTCTCAATCCATAAATACCTCTTTACCATATAAAAACCCTTCATTAGTAGTAGGGTCAGATATGGTGGCTTCTTCTTCAACATGTTCAAATACTGACTCCTCTCCTAACTTTGGGAGTTTTTCCTTGTCATATACCATGAAAATGAAAACAGAAGAGGTAACGCATAATGGAGAAGAAGAGGAAGATCTCGTGGATGTTACTCCATCATTTGAAGATGGTGTTTCTACCACCATGGATGAACTCAGAGAAATAAATCTAGGTACAGGAGAAGATCCACACCCCACCTAAATTAGTGTGGCCATGACCTATGAGGAGAAAGAGGTGTATACTTCCTTTTTAATACTACTAGAAATGGGGTTTATCCCCATGCATCTATTCCCATGGTTTAAGGAACTGTGGGGATAGATTAGTTTTTAGTTGTCTATACCCATGGGTTTACTAAAATCATGGGTAGTCAACCCCTAACTATTTGGATCCTCCTCAATATTCCATCCCCCCCCCCACTTCAACCCTACCTACCCGACCTCCGACTCCCGGCCCTTCCCTCCTCTCCCCGACCACTGCCTCCCAGCCATCCGACCTCTACCTCCCGGATCTCTCCTCCCCTCTCATACCTCCACCTCTCTACCATCCGACCTCCGCCTCCCAGCCATCGCATCCCCTCCCCAGCCTCTACCTCTCGGCTCTGCCTCCACTCCCAAACTGGAACTCCCAGCCTTCATCTCCGCCTCAACATCCCATCCTTCGCCTCTTAAACTAGGTAATATTGTACATCTTACTACGAATCAGGATATAATTTTGAAATGATTCAATATCTATTAGTATTTGGTAATCTCCCAGCTAGTTCATCCTTTTGGAAATAAGTTCTGAAATACACAAATATTAGTCAATCAATTATCAAACTTTTAGGGTTTTATAAACATAAAATTTATCCCTATGGGGTGTGGATACTTTCAAATACTGTTTTCTTCTCATGAGCTAAAGAAAAAGTCATGAGTAATTGGATATATTGTGTTAATTCTAAGAATAGTGTTCTTGTAAGAGTGAGATCACATATTTAATCTTGTTGAGATGATGAACTCGAGGGCTTAGGTTTGTTTGAAAATATTTGGTATTTATTGGATTTTATGTCGTAAGAAATATCTATGAAATTGATGCTACTCTGGGTGTTCTCATTAAAATGGACCAAGAAACAGAGTAATCCAAGTTTGGATTCTATGCTTGTATCTTGGTCGAAGTGAACCTAATCCCCTTTCACATTGATAAGGTAGCATTCTGTATGCTGGATAATGATTTTGGTTTGAGAATTGAATATGAGGATACTCCACTTTTTTTTAAGGGTGTCAATCCATTGGGATTGTTAAGGATGAACGTCGTAATGATTTGTCATGATATTTTTATTCTAATAAGAGTAAAGATATAAAATGCTATTTTAGGAATAATAATAGTGCTGAGTCTCTGATAGCTTCTGACTTGAATTAGATAATTGACATAGGTTGTGAGTTAAGGTCAGATGGCACCTCATCTAAGGATGGTCAAGACTACCCAGGTCAGGGGCAGACGATTTCCTTGAGGTTCCAAACTTTTTGAATAGGGGTGGTTCAAGATACGTCTGATATTGATGATATGGTTAGGTTATGGGTAGTTGGAAACTCTTCCATTTCAAGATGGGCATGTTTGTGGTGAGAAAGATGGTAAGTGAAACTAGTATTATAAGGATACCGTGGTCCTAGATTCATAGGGAATGGATCAAAAAACATGGTATGAAGTAATGTATGGGGATTATAATGATGTATAGAGTCTTGATATAGTAATATGGTTAGGTTACTAAATTTTCATTTTCTCCAGTATTTTTAGGTTCTACATAAGAAAATAATGATGTATGATTTGTTATCCTTAAAGTTATCCTACTTTTTACTTACTGTATTTGGTCTTTAATGATATTTTGGAGCTTTAATTATATTCTCTGCCTTGTATAAGATGAATGATATTGTTCCTCATAACTTGAAATTGACGAATCTTCTTCTCCAACATGTATACTCTCAACACCTTCATCTTATCACTTGATTGTTATGATCAAGTCTCACTTCTTAATGTTATTCATGTAATTTGTCATGGTAAAACCTCATTTTTGAAACTTCACTCAAAATCTCAGATTACTGTGTTTCAAAAATGTTATTTCCTACTAGTTGAGGTCATCATTTACCCCTATATATAAATTATCTCTCATCATTACCCTTAATATGCACCAATTCTAATTATCACATTCTAACAACTACATCTCTAATGTCTATAATGGCCAATGATCATCTTATGGACATGTAAAGTTCTGAATTTATAATAATATTTTTTTTATTTCTTATGAAATATCACACATATAATTTATTCAATGGTAAATTCCCATATAAAAAGTAGGGGTCATTACAACCATGATGTAGACATGGAATTTGATGGATTTTATTTATTAATTTTTCTTAAACTTATCTTGAATTCACTTATTACCCATAAATGAGTATGATTCCAGTAAATAAAACATAAAATTTTCATTCAATATCCCTGAATGGATTTTATTCATTAACAATTTCATATTAATCAAAAACTAAAAATGTTTTTTAAACACTAAACTATTGTAATGAATAATGGTTTTCCTAATTATCTAACCCTCGGAGTAAAGATCAACACTATAATAGAAATGTCTTAATTAAGATCTAATCACCACCCCCTTAATCTATTAACATAATGAGGTATCTTAGACTCTAAGACATGTTAAGTTTCTGATCATCAAGAGCTCTTCAATTTCCTCCTTTTTATTTGTCAAAAACATGGGGAACAACACATGAACTCTTCCCTAAGTTTCAACTGCTGACTCCCTAAGTCTCCCCAATAAGGAACACTCTCTATATATTCTCAATTTATCATCTCCTATAAAAATAAAAAGATATTCCATCTCTTTTTTTAATAAATAGAACATTTATATTCTCCAATCCTACGGTACTATAATTCATTCTCTTCATTCATGCTTAGATAACATGAATTTTCAACCTCAGCCACTTGGAATAAATTTCCTCTAACACTCTTATCCTCTTTTAACCACTCTTCCATACTCAATTTTCTCAACCAATAACACATAATTCCTAAATAAAATATTTCCTTTATCATGAAGTTGAGAAACAGTTAATAGATTGTGTTTTAATCCATCAACATAAAGATTGTTTTTTGATTTAAGCTTCTCTTTCCCAATAACAAGTAAACCAACTCCTTTAACCTTTAGTGACCCATAATTTATGAAGGTAAATAAGAATCCATTTAATTTTTCAATAGATTTCAATGTTTTTAAATATTTTATCATGTGAGCAGAACATCCACTATCCAAGATCCATGGACTTTCCCCTTCGGATACTTTGGGTGAAACATCAACAACTAAATCTTTCTCCTTCACTTTTATATTCTTCTTTTGAGGACTTTGAGTATTAAAACTCAAATTTTTTCAGGATGGTATAATGATGAGGCTTTCATTTTCATCATTAATAGGATGGTCACACCTTCCATAGACTTATTTAAGAATATAAAACATATTCAGTGATTTCTATATAGAATTTACAATACATTTATAACTTTTATTCCTTTAAAGGGGTTGAAACCCCCAAATATTTATTCTCAATACTCCCAAGTATATCATGATGTCTATTTTAAAAAACATATCTTTTTAATATGAACAAATATTACAAAGTTCCAATAGAATCCATAAAAAGTATATCGTTTAAGCATCATGTTGTACAAAATTTATAGGATACCTTGAAGCATTTTTTCAATATTAATTCCAAAACATTGAAGTTATAACTAGTCTATTTTCATTGAATGTTTTATTCCCCATTAAATAACCCCTACCAAATAATCTATAAAATTATAAATTCATATTATTAAAATAAAATTTTCTTCCCATGTGTATAATGCCTCTATATCTATAAAAAATTATTTTACATTAAAATTTTCTTTTTTATTCCCCATTAATGACCACTTGGGAGTATATTTTTTAAGTTTTTTCTTTAGTTTACATCTCAAGGTAGACCTTTTTCCCTTTTTTTCCTACTTATTCAATCATGGACTCCTCTTGTCCTTAAATATGTTTTTCTAGCTACTAATATGTTTTGATTAATTTAATAATAAAATTAATTGTAATGAATTTTTTAAATATGATTTACATTGTTGATTGAATAATAATTTTTTTTCTTGTTATAGAATGGATAGAAGATGGATGTATCATACTGATCGGATTTCAACCGAGTTTCAAAATAATTTGGAGAATTTTTTAGATTTTTTATTTAAAAATGCTTTAGATGGAGGTTGTATACAGTTTCTTTGATATAATTGTGTTGTAAGACCATGGTTAAGATGAGAATAATTAGTTACCATTTAATGAAATTTGGATTTCAAGCAAAATATAATTTTTGGTTACACCATGGAGAAACGAGTCAATATTTGACTGTTCATAAATGAAATGAACGAAGTGACATGGAGAATTTGATATTTGATCGGTTTCCATATGTGCATCATTCCGAGAGAGATAGCATGACGGTGCAAGAAGACAATGATATCAGTACACATGAGGAAAATGTTGAAGACAATGATGTTGAGAGAGTGAAAAATTTATTGGAAGATGCCAGAACTCTAGTATATCAAGAATATACTAAAATAACCAAGTTGGAATTTTTAATGCAGTTATATCATGGGAAAACCATGTATGGGATTTCTAATACCGACATTGATTATATTCTTACATTTTTTAAGGACTTGCTTCCTGATGGTGCAGATATTCCCTCAAATCATTACTTGGCATGTAAGTTAATTAAGAAGCTTGGATTTGCTACTAATAATGTCCATGCTTGTATGAAAAGTTGCAGTTTATTTTTGGAGGAAACAGATGACCGTAATGACTGTAAATAATGTGGTACATCTCGATAGAAGATAAATACAGATGGAACACCATCTCATGTGCCACAGAAATTCATGTGGCACTTTCCATTGATTACTAGACTTCAAAATCTATTCCTGAATCTAGAAATCTCAGTCAATATATGATGTCATGATGTTAAAAGAATTAAAGGTAATGATGAGTTGGTCCATACTGCAGATTGATTAGCATGGAGGACATTTGATGCCCAACATCCTGATTTTGTAGCTGAGTTTCATAATGTCATATTGGGACTATCATGTGATGGTTTTAATCTGTTTAGTCATATGCTTACTACTCATAGCACATGGCTGGTTTTTATTCATGTTTATAATATTCCTCTGTGGATTTGTATGAAAAAACCTTTCACTTTCTTGAGTATAATGATATCTAGACCTTGATATAGATGTCTACTATCATCCTTTAATAAAAGAGTTTAAACAAATTTGGGATTTAGGTGTGCATACATTTGATGCTTCTTCAAAGAATAAGTTTTAGATGTGTGTTGCCCTTCTATGGACCATAAATTATTTCCCTACCTATTCAATGATGTCTGGGTGGAGCATAAAGGGAAAACTATCATGTCCCATTTTTATGAAGAATACACAATCGAGAAGGCTTAAATATCTTCTTAGTTTTAGTTTCATAGGGCATCGCTGATTCTTGCCAATTGATCATCAATACAGGATGAATCGTCACAGGTTGGATAATATTGTTTACACTGAAGAACCACCTCAATGTATTTTAGGAAGTGATGTTCTTGATGAATTGAAATATTTCATCTTTTCATTAGGGAAAGGTCTGTTGAAACCTCTAAATAGGAAGAATGCTGATATTGAAGTCACTTATAATTGGGAAAAGAGAAGTATATTTTTTTGTGTTTCCATATTGGTCTACTAATTTGTTACGTCATTGTTTTGATGTAATGAATATTGAGAAAAATATATGTTAAATTTTTATTGCAATTCTTTTGAATATTAAGGGGAGACCAAAGATTACTTCTGATCTCGTCGGGATTTATTGGATTGGGGTATTCGACCAGAACTACATCCTGTTTGTATCAGTGAAAACAAATGGAAAGTTCCCTGTGCGTCTTATGTGATTACACCGGTAGAGAAAGATCAATTTCTGGAAATATTGGAGAATATCAAGGTTCCAGATGACCATTCTAGCAACATATCAAAACGAGTCAACAGAAGAAATTTGAAATTGAAATCCCTAAAAACTCATGATTATCACATCCATCTTCATGAATTGATTCCAATATCAATTCGTTATTTGATATCCAATAATGTAAGGGTGGTAGTGATTCAGTTGTGTCATTTTTTTAGATACCTTTGTGGTAAAAGGTTATCCAAATCATTGTTGATAAAAATGCAGCAAGAGGCACCGTTAATTCTGTGTGAGTTGGAAAAAAAATTTCCTCCATCTTTTTTCACTTGCATGCTGCATTTAATAGTTCATCTTACAATTGAGACACTTCTTGGGGGACCAGTCACTTTTTGGTGGATGTATCCCACTGAAAAAAATAAGTGCACAATGAAATCATATGTTCGAAATAAGAATTATCCTAAAGGTTCCATTGTGACGAGTTATCTGGCCCAAGAATGTATGGATTTTTGTTCAATGTATTTTTCTGATGTGAGCACAAGACATAATCGACCAATGAGAAATGAGAATGATCAGTATGAGTAAACTCATCCCTCATTTACATATCTTCCCAAAAAAGGTGGAATTGTCGGGTCATATACATTGGTTACATTGAGCTTTAAAGAGCAGAATATGGCACATCATACAGTCTTGTTTAATTTTGGTTTGTTTGATGTCTATATTAATTAAGTAATTTGAATATATATATGTTATCTCATACGATATCATATCACATATAACTTATACTTTTATTGTCATTTTATGTAGAGAACATAAAAAAATTATAAGTAGAGTTCATCGGTCTTTTCCGTTGAGAAGGTGAAAGGCTATGCATAGCCAAGAGTTACCAGCTTGGTTGAAATAAAAGGTATGACCATTACATTAAATACCTTAAAATATAGATATATATTTAATTATATTACTCATATGTATTCTAGGTATTGAGTTTACCTACTAACTTCATTTGTCAAGAATTAAGAGTGTTGGATTTTGGTCCCAATTCTTTGTTTTGTGACTGCAAATCTTTAATAATCAATGGATATAAATTCGTTACAACTGATAAAGTGGTGAAAATGAGAACACATCATGATGAAGTTATGTTAACTTCTATAACGGATTGTTATGACAGTGCATCAGATAGTCAAACTTGATATAAAGATATGTATTATTATGGACTGGTTGACAAAATATTGTTATTGGATTACTACTCTCAAGGTCAAGTCACTATGATGAATTTAAATGGATTGATTCAATGATGCGACATGGTAAATTTATTTTTGATTATAGATTTAGAGTTATTGACATGATTCGATTCCTACATACCGATGAACCATACAATTTGGCATCAATGGAAAAACAAGTGTTTTATGTGAAAGATCATCTGAAACCTGATTACGGTGTCAATAATGAAGTAATACCAAGACATATTTTTCATGATGCTGGGGATGAAATTTTCACCATTGACTCCCACATCAGTGTTAAAAAAAATATTGTATTTGATGACACAAATTGTCCCATTGTGAGAGATGATGTTGAACCTGAGGTAGTGGAGGGTAATATATAAAAGCAACCACATATATTCAAAGATAATTCGGTTTACATTAATGTGAGTTTCTCAGGTTGGTACTAATGTAATTACTTTAATTTAGTTTTATTTTGGAATGATATGTCTATTTTAGTATTGTTTGGTTTCATTTCATTTAATTATATTTATTTCAATTCAGAAAACTGGGTTTAAAATGTGGTTTTAAAAATTGTATAACTTATTTGTAAATTATCAATACTGAAAGATGTTATGACATTTTTTGACTTCTTTTGCTTCTAGGTTGTATGTATGATTTGTAAAAATTGTTTTTAAAAAATATTTATTTCATTCTTATGTAGATTATGAAGAAAACTACAGAAGCTCACAAGAAGAGATTATTTGATGTTGATCATGTTAGATGTGAGCGTGAGTTGTCTTCAGTGAGTATAATAATTCTAATATTTATCTTATGCATTACATATAAGATCAAGTTCATATTTTTGATCAATTTTTTTAGGGATATAAAACTCCAGAGTTTCCTCTTCCCAGTATGCGACTGAGCAAGGATCCTCCTAAACCTAGGCGGAGCTCCCGTCTTACCACTCCCCACACTGACCCATCAGTGGACATCCCATCTACCACAGATGTCTTCCCTCCGCTAGAGACCCCTAAGATTTTCCCATACATGCTGCCTTCATCATCCCATTTACCCTCTTTTTCCCATTCCATGTCTACGCCGACTCGACCGATGTTCTCACCTACACAATTTCCATATCCATTCTTGTATCCCCATACCTACTATGCATATTTTGACATTTCTACACCACCTCGTTTTCCTACCATCCATCCTAAACATATTGAGTATGTTCCTTCAGTTTCCACTCCTATTCATGAAGATCAGCCCGAGCATGCTGTGGAACAGATACTTCCTTCGGAGGATGTTGATCCAGCACAATCCACGGATGCCTCACTGCCTATTCAAGAGCCTGCATCAGGTTTTCTTATTATAAATGTTTCAAATTATATCATTTCACTTTTGTCCTATTGTATTGTCTCTTAACTCTTCACTTTTCACCTCTTATCTTATTTAGTGGGATCTTCTAGTAGGAGACGTAGGCACACTCGAATGTGGGATGCCTGGAGTTATGAAACTCAGATTATGGGGGATTACAATTCTCATAATAAAATGGTAGATAAAAATGCTAAGGTGTGTAGAAGTTTCATGGCTACTTTAGCCAAATATCATGATATCATTCTGGTGGAACCGGTCTCATGGAGACATATCAGTGCTGACATCAAGGATAGGGCATGGGCACAGGTATGGGTTTGGAAATTTTTTAAATTTATATTTATATTAGTAGTGTATTTATATGAATTAACATGTTTGTTGAAGAGTTGATTTATCTTTCCTAACGGTGAAGCTTCCAAAGCTGCTAGGTTGAGTGATCTTGGAGAGTATTGGTGATCATACAAGTATGAGTAAAAAATTGGTTGGAGGAGCAGAGTGGGTACTGAGTTAGAGGGTGTACCCACAAACCTTGACTGTCCAAAAATTCAATATCAAAAAATGATCTCACATTGTAAGACTGAATAGTATAAGGTACTACCCATTTTTAATGGTTTTTATATAAAATTTAATTCTTATTACTTGAATTGTTTTTTTTTGTTTCTTAGGAAGTGTTAACAAAAAACAAAAAAACAAAGATGAAATGACATATCTACACACATTGGGGCGCACTACAATGCCCGAGCATGAGAAGTGGTTGGTACGTTCATCTGAATTAAAATAATTTCCTTATTTATAACATGTCATCATAACTTATTCATTCCTTCCCTTGGATAGTCCATGTATCCTAGAAATCACATCTTATACTAGGAGATGGCCTGTCTATTTTTCCTAAACAAGTAGTATATTTCCTTGAAACCCACTTCAGAAAACCATTTCAGATCACCACCAATCAGTTATGACTATCAATTACCTCAATGTTTGTAGGTCTTTGTTGCCACTCACTTCAATCCAATTTTTTGAATTTATCATATATGGTTGTAATCTAAATTTTTTCATTTCTCATATGCAGCAAGCTGTATTGGGCATTGAAGGTCTTGTACCTCATTCCAAATTATTCTTCTTCAGTAAGAAAAATAAGATGGAACTACAGATAATTCACAAACACAATATAAAATTGTATGTTTTTTATTTATATTTCCAAAAGTTATATGAAATTCATAATTTAATATGTTTATAATTTCAATAGTCTACCTTGGAGTCCATGGATGAAAAGGAAGCTGACAACTTAGGGCTAAATGATCATTTGAGTCAGGTGTTAGGTGTAGAGCATCCATAAAGAGTCCGTTTTAGACTAAGAAAAAACATTGTCCCCTATAGGTATTGGTCATCATCGGACTCCTCTAAATCCTCTAAGACCTCTGAGTTGGAAATTGTGTGTGCTGAATTAGCTGTGACAAAGAAAATAGTATTAGAGGAGCGTGAAAGATGTAAGCTGATGAATGAACATTTCAGGAAATCTATGTTAGTTTTGAGTTATTAACTACCATCAGAGTTTGCTTCCACTTTTCATTCATGTATGGAATCAATGAGCACTTTAAATAATGCCTCAATTGATTCACATGAGGGTCCTAGTGGCGATGATGGTGGTGTCAATAGAGCTGGCGAGGATGTTGCTGATGCTGTTGTTGGTGATGAGATTGCTGATGATGATTTTGATGGTGCGGTTGGTGATGATGTTGCTGATGATGTTGTTGACGATGTTGCTACTGCGGATGATGATTCTGGACATGGGGATGTCAATGATAGTGATGGGGGGGATATTAATCCCCTCCATTTTCGACTTAGCAGAAAGACTTGTGTTAGAGTTTTAATTTTTTTTTGTATTGGTGGACTGCTTGTATGTGAATTTCTTTATGCAATGAAATTCATTTTGGATTATGTTTTCATCAAGGGTGTTATTTGAAAATTCTTTAGGTGATTTTCATATTCCATATTTTTTTTATGGTTTGGTGTGTTTATTATTATCTCACCATCTAATCTTGGCCTTAGTAGTGGAGGGGAGTCTTGGGAGGGGGGCTGTAGTGGAGGGTTGGGAGGGGGGCTGGGAGGGAAAGGTTGGGAGGGGGGGTGCAGTGGAGGGTTGGGAGGGGAGGGGCTGCATTGACTTAATCTCTTTTTCATATACTCGGCATGTAGAGGATGTTCATCAGTCAAGTATGATTGTGTCCTCCACTTTGAAGTAGAAGAGATCTTCTATTGAAGGCGTTGAAAAGTTTTAGTTGCTTCTGATCATTTTCTTTAAATGTAAAGGCACTAATTTTTAGTTCTTGGAGTGATTTATATTTTTTGTGTTTGGTTTATTTCTAAATTGTGGCCTTACGAAGCTGCTGCATTATCTTTTGAGGCGATACCTCGAACCTTGGCACAAAATTGTGGTGTTAATGTGATCAGGACTATGATTTCTCTACAAGGAAAGTCAAGTAACATGTTCTCATTTTCCATCTCCCCTTTCGGTCATCGATTTATGATTATCTTGTAACATAGTTCAGTTGTGAAACAAAAAACTAAAACAATTTCCCTGTGTATTTTATTTTCCTAAAAAAACTATATGCCTTGGGATGTCAATGAATCTCATCTTTGATTGGTATACAGTAAATATGGGGGAGGAGGAGGGGCTGGGTAGGGGGGAGGGGGAGGAGGAGGGGCTGGGTAGGGGGAGAGCTGGGCATGAGGGAGGGGGAGGGGGAGGGGGATGGGTTGGGTAGGGGGGAGCTGGGCATGAGGGAGGAGGGGGAGGGATTGGGCATGAGGGAGGGGGAGGGGTTGGTTAGGGGGAGCTGGGCATGAGGGAGGGGAGGGGGGTTGGGCCTAATGGGAATTTGAGTATGAGGGAGGAGGGGGAGGGTCTAGGCAGGGGGGAGCTGTGCATGAGGGAGGGGGAGGGGGAGAGGCTAGGCATGGGGGAGCTGGGCATGAGGGAGGAGCTAGGCATGGGGGGGAGGGTCTTAGTAGAGGGGAGGGGGAGGGGTATGGGGAGGGGGAGGGGAATTTGTTGGTCAGGGGTGAGATGAGGAGCTGATTTTATAATCCTGATAACGCGAACGAGCCTTGAATATTGATAACATTTTCTATTTATGGTGGTTACTTTGTATTTATATCAATTGTTGAATGACATTGCGATATATGTTTTTGTGTTTTATTTCATGTGTTTTTATCCAAAATGTTCTCTAAATATGTCATTGTACTTGACTGATTGGTATGTGATCTGATAGTTATATGAATAATCATAGTTGACTAACTGATTTAGATGTTGCATATGCTGTTTGTAGTTTTCATCTTTCCTTTCTCTAATTTTTTAATGTGGTTTTTCTATTTTAGGAAGACCCCAAACACAAAAGAAAAATCATGTTCAATGGAATCCTGATTCAAGTTTTACTCCAACTTTTTAATTTTAATATTCTGTTATAGATTTGGGTATGTTTTGGATACATTGAACTGTCATTGCATTTGAAAAGGCTTGGGATGTTATTCAGAAATCATGGATCACGTTGTACATTCAAGAGGTATTCACCCTTATGATTTTTCTTAATTTTTTAATCTTTTAACATGAGAAAGTCTTGAATATTGATAACATTTTATGTTTATGGTGGATACTTTGTATATATATCAATTGTTGAAGTAAATTGCAATACATGTTTTTGTATTTTATTTCATGGGTTTTTTTTCAAAATTCACTCTAAATATGCCATTCTACTTGACTAAGTAGGGGGCAGGGGCTGGGCAGGGGGGAGGAGGAGGGGGAGGGGAGGGAGGGGGAGGGGGAGGGGATGGGAAGGTGGGGAGGGGGAGGGGCTAGGAAGTGGGGAGGGAGGGGAGGGGCTAGGTAGGGGGAGGTGGAGGGGTTGGGCAGTGGGGAGGGAGGGGGAGGGGGAGGAGCTGGGTAGTGGGGAATGAGGGGTAGGGGCTTGGCATGTGGGGAGGGGGAGGGGCTGGGCAGTGGGGGAGAGGGGGAGGGGCTGGGGGAGGAGCTGGGCAGTGGGGAGGGATGGGGAGGGGCTGGACAGGGGGGAGGGGGGGAGCTGGGCAGTGGGGAGGGTGAGGCTGGGCAGGGGGAGGGGGAGGGGTTGGGGGAGGAGCTAGGCATTGAAAAGGGTGAAATTGCTATATCATATTATTTTCTAGATTAAAATTAACATGTATACTCTTGTAATTAATGATCACATGATATAGTTATCATTTCATTAATGTGATTTATGCTTTCAGGAAAAGAATCATTGGAAATAGTATTGACAACGCTATTGCAATGTGCCTTACAAAATGTTTGGGCGGGGAGAATTGTATAAAAGGTATGTAGTTCGACTATTTCTAAATTATCAATTAATATTTATTGTACAATTATCCATCACAATCATTAAAATTGTCAAAATTATCTAGGATTCATTTATTATTTTATTTTTTTCCAAATCAATTTTAATTTATTTCATTTGTGAAATCTATAATTTTCATGTTTAATTCTTCAAATTATTCATTTATATAGTTTATTTTTCATTTAGTTACAGATTTTTTGTTGTTGTTTTCCTGTATTTTGTTGTCTGTAAATTATAATTTTTATATAAAAGACTATTGTGTCGCCTATGTTAATTGTTTTTCTTATTCTATTAAACACAAAGGTTAATTACCCCATTATTTCAACAAAATCTGTTTATTCAAAGGTTATAAACTCTATATTAATTTTAAAGATATTCTAGGAAAGAGTCACAATTTAAGTGTGTATACATGGCTGTATTTTTCCCTCTTGACTTTTTGGTTTTATCGCTTCTCGATACAGGTCCTCAATTGGAATTGCCTATCTTCATTATTATTTTTCCTAAATTTATCATAATGTTATATGTTTCTAAAGTTAATTGAAATTCAAATGAAGTTGAATTAGCCCAAAGTTACATTTAGATTCTAAATTTTATGCTTTAAGTTTGATCATTTTTATCACTGTTTTTATTATCATTGTTATTCAATTGTGTTTTTTATGATTTTTTCTTGTGTATAAAAATAGTATAAATTATTAAAAATTTCATTGCTTTAATGATTTCACTTTGATATTCTATTCAAGAAACACATCAAGATGTGCCCAGAAATCTGAAATTTGTACCTATTTTCACTACATATTCAGGTTAGGTCACTTCTTTTGTTTTTATATTTATTACATTGGGTTCAAACTATTTTATTAATTGATTTAAAAAAATATAAATCATGATAGTCTATAAGAGTTCATTTTAAGTCAGGAACATCAAGCAACTGACAATTACAATATTATAATATTTGCCTTAAAAAAGCATAAATGATGCTTTCATGTGAGGTTCTCAATTGGAATTTCCTATCTTCATTATTATTTTTCAGAAATTAATTGAAATGATATATTTTGATAAAGTTAAGAACTCAAATTTCTCTCAAGTTTAATTTTTCAAAAGTTATATTTACATTCTAAATTTTATGCTTTGATCAATTTTTATCATTGTTTTTATTAGCATTGTTATTCAATTGTACGTTTATGATTGTTCTCATGTGAATTTAAAGAGTATAAATTATTAAAAATTAAATTTTGATAATGATTTCACTTTGATATTCTATTCGATAAACACATCAAGATGTGCCCAGAAATCTGAAATTTGTACCTATTTTCGAAGCTTCTTCAGGTTAGGTCACTTCTTTTATTTTTAAATTTATTACATTGGGTCTACACTATTATATGCATTGATTTCTAACAATTTAAATCATGATAGGTCGTCAGAGTTCATTTTGTGTTAGGCACATGAATCAAATGACATTTACAATATTATACTATTTTCCTGAATAAAATCTTATATGATGCTTGCATGTTAGGGGGCTTCAACACCATATATGTGTACAGAGATTGACTGTCCAGAACATGTACATATTAATAAATTTGTATTTATATTGTTGAATTTACGTGTACATATATTGAAATTTATTCCAGAAATTTACATAATATCTAGGTACAGATTAATATAGTATGGATATTAGAAATTAAATTCATCTATTTTTAGATAAGGTACGGTTCCAAATTTCACCACCAATGTATTAATTCACTGTTACTAAGGCTGTAGTGTGGATGTGTAACGCCCCGACCCTAGTTGCCTAGAGTCGGTGCATTATTACATAACATTGGCATGATCACAAGAAAGATCAAATCTCGAAAGACCGATTGGTTTAGTAGCCTTGGAAACACTAGATATATTCATAAGTTTTACATTACATCATAAAATGAAAAACTACTACAACAACATAATGTCTCCATAATCCACACTACTATCCCCTCATAATATCCCTGCAGGTCATTCATAATTTACTTCTTCACATCCTGGGGAAAAATAAAACATAGAAAAGGGGTGAGCTCAAATGCCCAGTAAGGATAACAATATAGCGGAAACTTTCATAAATAAGAATAAACATTTAAGGCAATGCATTACTAAAACAAAAGCCTTTTAAAATTGAACTTCAACATGGTATGGCAAAAGTAAAATGAAATAATGCCATTTACTTATTCACATGGATATTCTACTAATCGAATAATCACATGCAAAAATCAATAACCACTTTCATAATGTTGGAATGCATAATGCCAGACTATCATAACCACATAGCCAAGGCCTCGTGCCAAGGCTACAAATAAGATTTTGTCATGGCCTTGTGCCAAGACACTAGTTTGTCTCATGAGACCTACCGATGCATCGAGGAGCTATAGCGGGCTCCACCCGTCACTTATTAAGTCCAATGCATTCCCATATGAAAAGGTTTAAACATAACATAAACATTCGTATTAAAACTAGCATACGAAATGTCAATAATTTCACCATAAACCATGGATGGTATAAAAATAGCACATCCACAGTCAAACATATCACAAAACCTTCAATACAATATAGAAGTTTTGTATCATAATAAATCAACTTCGAATAATCTTAAAATCCATCAAAGGATGTTGACATAGATGAAATCAAAATTCTTTTTAAAGAATTATCTCCTTTTATTTTGAAATCATTTAAGATCCATATAAAATAAAACATTTTCTTTGAAAATATTCTTATAAGCTTGTATGGAAAGCTTCGACGATTTTATAACGGCGGAAAATAACCGCACCCGCCGTATAAGTTAAAAAAAACATTCTTACCTCAATTCTGTCGAAAAGGTTAAAAAGGACCTTGTTTTGAAAACGACGGAAAGATTCCTTTATAAACCTCTTATAAAAAGTCAAACAAGGGTATAAATGACTTTAACCCATATTATTGTAAATAGTAAAAATGTTTTGAAATACATTTTGAAGAAACATGGATGTGGATGATAACGAGATCCCAGTAGATTATTACGTATAAACAACCTCGGATAAAGAAGAGATTGTGAAATAAACCCTTACCTTGTACTTTTCCTTGGTTGTGGTAGGTTAACCTCCTGTATAATGGTGAAATAATTGTTATTAAATTATACAAGAATCATATACATTAATATGATATCATATATGATCTTTTAATATTGATTTGATAATAATATCTTAGTATTATCGTTGTTTCGGGTGTTAACTTACTTGTTTTCTTTCATATGTTTTGTTACGTAAGACATGTTTGTAAAGGATAGGTTGTATATTATTCATATCCAGAATGATATCAAGTCCTTAAACATCATTTTTAAATCATAAAATGATAATTACGCTTTAATGGTTACGATGGAGAATGAATCTCATCACGTTCGTGGAGACGGTAGTCCGTACGTACGCACGAGCGACAATATCATTCTTTTGATATTAAAATAATATATAAATGGATGGTATATCATATATACAGAATCATTAACATGTTATATTTATTATTTACATGAGTTACACATCATTATTATACCCATCCAAATAATATTATATTGAATAACAATTACACCACGACGTGGAGACGGTAAGCCGTACGTACGCACGTATGGTGACATGTTATTCAAAGGGTGGATAGAATACTGAATATGATTGTACCATATTTATAATAACATCACAGTATATGTGAGATACTGGAGTTATTATTTCAGAATGGTAAGAACAAAGGAAGAAGAAGTGGAAGAAGAAATGAACTTAGAAAAGGGTGGTGAGATCATTACCTCTTCTTCGGGTTCTTCCTTTTGATTTGATCAAAAGGGCTCCTTAGGTTGGCTTTCTGATCAAACTAAGGCCTCTAGGTTGTATTGAGGGATGTTGGGAGAGTATTTGGGCAGAGTTTGGCCGAACCAAAAGGCTTTAGAGGTGTGAAGAAATGAGAAGGAGGAGTGCCCTTTTATAAGAGGGGTGAGGGGCACCTTTGGAAAAGCTAGAAATATTAATTTATAATAAATTCATATTCGGTTTCTAAAGGCTCTAAAGTTGACTATTCAAAGGATGAGGTGGGGATAGGTCGAAAACAACTCATCCAATAGAATTTAGACAGGTTTGGGTACTTATATTAACCTTATCTTTAAGTATTAACTCTAAGTTAATTAGTTTCACTTTTACAATGTCTCTTTGTATTTTTATATAATATGGTTAATAAACTTACTATATACATCCAAGCGACACCCAAGTGGTCCATTAATGATTAACCTATCATAATATAAGTCTCTTGGCCGAACCTTAGATTTTTAGGAATTTAATATCAATTAATAATATAATATTTGTTTTAAGAACTCTTTTATGTCAATTTTGACACTATTCAATAGTTGATTTTTGTGAAACTCATAACAGATTTATTACTTCGAACAAAGTCCATTAAATCAATCCTAATATATCATATTAGCCTAGAAAATTAGTTTAATTCATTAAAAGTTTCATATTATATTTATTTGGGTATTTATAACATCAATTATTTTAATTTTTCACTATTATAGTAATTACTGCATCATCATTGTGTCATAAATAAAATAACTTATTTATTGTCTAAAAATTATAAATAAAATATGATTATGTAGGAAATCTTTTTGTCTTTCTAATGAATATTTATAATCGAAAATCCAACATGTATAACCCTATGTAAAAATTGTTCTTCTAAAAGATATATGCTTGTGTCATTTTTGTATTCATTTTAACTTAATTAAAATAAAGTGTCATTATCACTTACAAGTGGATCCATGGGGTCCCAAAATTGACACAAAGATGCCCATGGTCGACCATGTATCAACCAATAGGGTTAAGACACGTTTTAGGGTAATTTTGTATTATTATAATATTATTTTTTTAACCCTTATTTACCGGATTTACCCTTTAACCATGGTAAATAAATTATTTACCGCAGTAATTATTCAAAATGTCTAAAAATAAAAGTTACCTATTTACATAATTTGGACATCCTGATTCCAAATATGGAATCCATTTTCCTAAATTCAAAACACAGAAGTGGCAGAAATTAATTTAAAATTAATTCCCGCTGTTAAAACAAAAAATGTGTTTTTAAGAGATAATAGCTATCAAAAGATTGACACTTGTTTATGTTCGGTTTAATTGTAAAATTATGTCCAATGATAAACATTAAATTGAATGGTAAAAATATATTCTAAATATACTTTAAAACCACTCAAATTCATAATTTATCACTATTAATTATTTTGATTAAAAAAGTTGTTTTTAATTAAAATTTAGAAATTTTCACTATTCATCAAAATATGAAAGTTATCCGAAATGTACCAAAATTTCACCCTAGGCTAATTTTGATATTCCTAATCCAAAAATGAAGTCCATTTTGAAATATAGAATATATATGATTTCAAAAATTAGGTATTACTATTCACAACGGCTAGTTTAATTAGTTGTGGTGTGTGTTAGAACTCGAGGTTGCGTACAACACACGCTATCGCATTATTCAAAGGGAAACGTACCGTAGAAGCTTGGGGTGTTACATTCTCCCCTCCTTCAAATAATTGCGTCCTCGCAATTTCTAGGGTATTACTGCATAAAAAGACTCGGGTGGTTCTTCATCATAAGTTCCTCGGGTTCCCACGTTGCCTCTTCCATCTTATGATTTCTCCACAAAACTTTTACCAGACGCGTCGTCCGGTTTCTCAGTACTTGTTCTCTTGTATCAAGAATCCTGACGGGCTCTTCACAATAGGAAAGATCGGGTTCCAGTTCTAATTCCTCATAGGTGAGTACATGCGTTGGGTCAGGCATGTATTTCCTCAACAGAGATACGTGGAACACATCGTGAACTTTGGAGAGACTTG
Organism: Viscum album; assembly: GCA_963277665.1. NCBI lineage: Eukaryota > Viridiplantae > Streptophyta > Magnoliopsida > Santalales > Viscaceae > Viscum > Viscum album. Next base: position 1,228,306,511 of record OY728145.1, on the reverse strand, counting down.
GCGGCATTGCCAATCGGTAAGCTACAGCCCCAATTCGTTCTAGAATTTCGAAAGGTCCGATGTACCTGGGACTCAATTTACCTTTCTTACCAAAACGTATGACTCCCTTCCATGGAGATACCTTCAGGAAAACATGATCACCGACTTGAAATTCCAAATCCTTCCTTCGATTATCGGCATAGCTCTTCTGCCTACTTTGAGCTGCTTTAATGTGATTTTGGATTACTTTCACCTTTTCCACCGTTTCCTCCACCAGCTCTGGGCCTACAAGTTTTCTTTCACCAACGTCATCCCAACAGGTTGGTGTACGACATCTCTTTCCGTATAACGCTTCATATGGTGCCATCTGTATACTCGAATGGAAGCTATTGTTATAGGAAAATTCTACTAGTGGTAAATATTGATCCCACATACCCTGAAAATCAAGTGAGCAAGATCTCAACATGTCTTCTAAGGTCTGAATAGTCCGTTCTGATTGTCCGTCTGTCTGAGGGTGGTAAGCAGTGCTCAAATGAAGTTCAGTATCCAGGGATTTCTGAAGACTTTTCCAAAATCTTGAAGTAAAACGGGGATCACGATCAGAAACAATCGATAGGGGTACTCCATGAAGTCTCACAACTTCATTAATATATAGTCTTGCTAGACGTTCCAGGGGTAGATCTTCTCTTATAGCAAGAAAATGTGCTGACTTGGTAAGACGATCAACAATAACCCATATTGCATCGTTCCTTCTAGGAGTCTTTGGTAGCCCCATGACAAAGTCCATCGTAATATTGTCCCATTTCCACTCCGGTATGGGAAGAGGTTGCATGACTCCTCCACGCTGCGGATCAGGGTGCTCCATACGGGTAAGGTTATTATTCATAACCTGAGTAAGTTGTCCCAGTACGGTGATTAGCTGATCAGCACCAGTTGCATCACCAGCCCCACTATAATTATCTTGAGCAGGAGGGCAATCCCTACATGGAGTGCGTGCATTGATACGGTTTCCATTTCTTCCACTAGGCGCCATTTCTAAAAAAAATGGCATAAACTAGATCAGTTTATGCATCAAAATACATAATCCCATACTTATAAAACACTTAACATAAATTGAACTATTTATGGATATAATCCATAATCATAAAAATGTTTTCTTTGAGGAAGTATATACTCATAAACCCTTCATAATGATTTGTAAAGATAGTGAGAGTTATCCTAAGCATATCCCCCGGGAGTGTCGTAACCAAGAGTGCAGCAAGGCCCGTTGTCGTGCACCAGTTCCCGTTCGAGTCTAGCTCAAAGCGGTGTTTTCGGGTTTTACCCCTAGGTACATCTGTGCCAGAGTCGCCTCTACCTGCTCGTATCCAGACAGGGATGTATTGCTCGAAAAACTCACAAAATCTCTACAATACCAAAATTCTAGGAAGTTCTTCTATACTAATCCTCAAAGTTCATCTTAGGTCTACGTGCTCTAATCAGAGTTTATCTAAATCTAGCTTCCAAGGTTTGTACTAAACTTCCTCTGATACCAACTGTAACGCCCCGACCCTAGTTGCCTAGAGTCGGTGCATTATTACATAACATTGGCATGATCACAAGAAAGATCAAATCTCGAAAGACCGATTGGTTTAGTAGCCTTGGAAACACTAGATATATTCATAAGTTTTACATTACATCATAAAATGAAAAACTACTACAACAACATAATGTCTCCATAATCCACACTACTATCCCCTCATAATATCCCTGCAGGTCATTCATAATTTACTTCTTCACATCCTGGGGAAAAATAAAACATAGAAAAGGGGTGAGCTCAAATGCCCAGTAAGGATAACAATATAGCGGAAACTTTCATAAATAAGAATAAACATTTAAGGCAATGCATTACTAAAACAAAAGCCTTTTAAAATTGAACTTCAACATGGTATGGCAAAAGTAAAATGAAATAATGCCATTTACTTATTCACATGGATATTCTACTAATCGAATAATCACATGCAAAAATCAATAACCACTTTCATAATGTTGGAATGCATAATGCCAGACTATCATAACCACATAGCCAAGGCCTCGTGCCAAGGCTACAAATAAGATTTTGTCAAGGCCTTGTGCCAAGACACTAGTTTGTCTCATGAGACCTACCGATGCATCGAGGAGCTATAGCGGGCTCCACCCGTCACTTATTAAGTCCAATGCATTCCCATATGAAAAGGTTTAAACATAACATAAACATTCGTATTAAAACTAGCATACGAAATGTCAATAATTTCACCATAAACCATGGATGGTATAAAAATAGCACATCCACAGTCAAACATATCACAAAACCTTCAATACAATATAGAAGTTTTGTATCATAATAAATCAACTTCGAATAATCTTAAAATCCATCAAAGGATGTTGACATAGATGAAATCAAAATTCTTTTTAAAGAAGTATCTCATTTTATTTTGAAATCATTTAAGATCCATATAAAATAAAACATTTTCTTTGAAAATATTCTTATAAGCTTGTATGGAAAGCTTCGACGATTTTATAACGGCGGAAAATAACCGCACCCGCCGTATAAGTTAAAAAAAACATTCTTACCTCAATTCTGTCGAAAAGGTTAAAAAGGACCTTGTTTTGAAAACGACGGAAAGATTCCTTTATAAACCTCTTATAAAAAGTCAAACAAGGGTATAAATGACTTTAACCCATATTATTGTAAATAGTAAAAATGTTTTGAAATACATTTTGAAGAAACATGGATGTGGATGATAACGAGATCCCAGTAGATTATTACGTATAAACAACCTCGGATAAAGAAGAGATTGTGAAATAAACCCTTACCTTGTACTTTTCCTTGGTTGTGGTAGGTTAACCTCCTGTATAATGGTGAAATAATTGTTATTAAATTATACAAGAATCATATACATTAATATGATATCATATATGATCTTTTAATATTGATTTGATAATAATATCTTAGTATTATCGTTGTTTCGGGTGTTAACTTACTTGTTTTCTTTCATATGTTTTGTTACGTAAGACATGTTTGTAAAGGATAGGTTGTATATTATTCATATCCAGAATGATATCAAGTCCTTAAACATCATTTTTAAATCATAAAATGATAATTACGCTTTAATGGTTACGATGGAGAATGAATCTCATCGCGTTCGTGGAGACGGTAGTCCGTACGTACGCACGAGCGACAATATCATTCTTTTGATATTAAAATAATATATAAATGGATGGTATATCATATATACAGAATCATTAACATGTTATATTTATTATTTACATGAGTTACACATCATTATTATACCCATCCAAATAATATTATATTGAATAACAATTACACCACGACGTGGAGACGGTAAGCCGTACGTACGCACGTATGGTGACATGTTATTCAAAGGGTGGATAGAATACTGAATATGATTGTACCATATTTATAATAACATCACAGTATATGTGAGATACTGGAGTTATTATTTCAGAATGGTAAGAACAAAGGAAGAAGAAGTGGAAGAAGAAATGAACTTAGAAAAGGGTGGTGAGATCATTACCTCTTCTTCGGGTTCTTCCTTTTGATTTGATCAAAAGGGCTCCTTAGGTTGGCTTTCTGATCAAACTAAGGCCTCTAGGTTGTATTGAGGGATGTTGGGAGAGTATTTGGGCAGAGTTTGGCCGAACCAAAAGGCTTTAGAGGTGTGAAGAAATGAGAAGGAGGAGTGCCCTTTTATAAGAGGGGTGAGGGGCACCTTTGGAAAAGCTAGAAATATTAATTTATAATAAATTCATATTCGGTTTCTAAAGGCTCCAAAGTTGACTATTCAAAGGATGAGGTGGGGATAGGTCGAAAACAACTCATCCAATAGAATTTAGACAGGTTTGGGTACTTATATTAACCTTATCTTTAAGTATTAACTCTAAGTTAATTAGTTTCACTTTTACAATGTCTCTTTGTATTTTTATATAATATGGTTAATAAACTTACTATATACATCCAAGAGACACCCAAGTGGTCCATTAATGATTAACCTATCATAATATAAGTCTCTTGGCCGAACCTTAGATTTTTAGGAATTTAATATCAATTAATAATATAATATTTGTTTTAAGAACTCTTTTATGTCAATTTTGACACTACTCAATAGTTGATTTTTTTGAAACTCATAACAGATTGATTACTTCAAACAAAGTCCATTAAATCAATCCTAATATATCATATTAGCCTATAAAATTAGTTTAATTCATTAAAAGTTTCATATTATATTTATTTGGGTATTTATAACATCAATTATTTTAATTTTTCACTATTATAGTAATTACTACATCATCATTGTGTCATAAATAAAATAACTTATTTATTGTCTAAAAATTATAAATAAAATATCATTATGTAGGAAATCTTTTTATCTTTCTAATGAATATTTATAATAGAAAATCCAACATGTATAACCCTATGTAAAAATTGTTCTTCTAAAAGATATATGCTTGTGTCATTTTTGTATTCATTTTAACTTAATTAAAATAAAGTGTCATTATCACTTACAAGTGGATCCATGGGGTCCCAAAATTGACACAAAGATGCCCATGGTCGACCATGTATCAACCAATAGGGTTAAGACACGTTTTAGGGTAATTTTTTATTATTATAATATTATTTTTTTAACCCTTATTTACCGGATTTACCCTTTAACCATGGTAAATAAATTATTTACCGCAGTAATTATTCAAAATGTCTAAAAATAAAAGTTACCTATTTACATAATTTGGACATCCTGATTCCAAATATGGAATCCATTTTCCTAAATTCAAAACACAGAAGTGGCAGAAATTAATTTAAAATTAATTCCCGCTGTTAAAACAAAAAGCGTGTTTTTAAGAGATAATAGCTATCAAAAGATTGACACTTGTTTATGTTCGGTTTAATTGTAAAATTATGTCCAATGATAAACATTAAATTGAATGGTAAAAATATATTCTAAATATACTTTAAAACCACTCAAATTCATAATTTATCACTATTAATTATTTTGATTAAAAAAGTTGTTTTTAATTAAAATTTAGAAATTTTCACTATTCATCAAAATATGAAAGTTATCCGAAATGTACCAAAATTTCACCCTAGGCTAATTTTGATATTCATAATCCAAAAATGAAGTCCATTTTGAAATATAGAATATATATTATTTCAAAAATTAGGTATTACTATTCACAACGGCTAGTTTAATTAGTTGTGGTGTGTGTTAGAACTCGAGGTTGCGTACAACACACGCTATCGCATTATTCAAAGGGAAACGTACCGTAGAAGCTTGGGGTGTTACAGGATGGACCTATATTATAAAGGCATCACTATAGTTAGGGGTATCCCTGTATTTTATAGTGTTTTCCTTCAGGAGGTGGATTCATTTGAGGAGTAGGAGATGATGCAAGATTAAGAAGAGCTCTAGATGGATAATGTTTCAATACAATCCCACCACCAGCTATAGGTAGTCTATTCCAAACTCATTGTGCCATTTTTTGGGACTATATGATGATGTATACAAGGGATGGACAAGATTATGTACTGCTTGAGATAGTTTCAGGTATGATATGTGTATTCTGTATATTCTCACATATACATATCAATATAGTTTTGACCCTTCCTTTTCTTATTGTATATTTCAATTGGGACATAGAGGTACCGGTGGATTCCCTAGCTTGTCTCTATCTAATAAATAATAATATTGGGGGTGGTCATCTTCTCTCCTGCATTATCTTTCAGTGTGATTTTACTATAGTGAAATAGAGGTTCTATATGTGTTTAACCAAAAATAATGTGTTTCTGCCTCTCTCCATGCAGGGATCTAGAAATTTTGAAGCAGATTGTAGTTGCAACTACTCTTTTAGCCAAAGACACCACCATTCTGGATATATTTGATTCCTGTATAGCTTAATTATCCAAATCAAATTTTCCATCAAATTGCCCAGTAGCTAAAAGGTATACAGATTGGTCTTTATTTAATATACATCATATGTTTGGGTTTCATGCATGGTGTTATTAGAATTTTGGGATTCTAATTGTTTCTTATAAGATAAATAAAGGTATTCAGATCATTTTAAACCCCTTAGAGGTATTAAACCGATGTTGTGTGCTTGTTTCACAAGATCGTGTTCTAAAATGAAGAAATTGTAGGAATCGTTCATGATGTTGAAAAATAGAGCACTATTTTTTATAAAAGATATGGTGCATATTGTTAAATATTACTAGAAGATGAAATAGTTGGTATTATGACATTGTAATTGGTGCTTAATGATTATTACATGGTCTAACCACATAACACATAAGATTAACCTAATGTTAATGTCACACAAGTCATGTGCACTGAACATAATTATACATAGTGACTTTTCATAAGATGACATTTTTCTCTCACCTTATACAGACCCACATATAGATAATTATAGGTAGTGTCTAAAATAATTTGTAATTTTTTTAACACTTTATTGCAATAGTTTGTACCACACATTTATGTTTTCAATATATTTAGTATAATAAATATTCATGCAGGGTTTTGATCATTCTTACATGGTGGCATGATGGAGTAACACTCGATTTGGTAGAAATAAAACGTCATGAAAACTGGAGCAAGGGTATATTTTCAATCAGTTAGTCATTTTATTTTTTTAGATAATAGTTTCTTTTACTTGTATTAAATATGATATGTGATTAATTTTTTAAACTACATATACTCTCATTAAGAAGTGGATGATGTATCTAATTTGAGAATTGAATAGTTTATTTGACCTTTAGAACATGTATTTAATTTGAGCATTGAATCATGTTTTTTTATTGAGTAGTGGGTTATTTATTTGAGCCTTACATTATATCATTGTGAGAATGCATGGGTGGGTACTAGTTATTCCTATTTCTCACAGAATTTACTATTATTTTTCTTGGATTTATCCCATAGATTCATTCTTGTTCTTTGTTAATCATATGCTCTTATAATAATTAAAGTATATGTGCCAAAAAATCCCACAACACAAATATTAACCCTTGAATCTTTGATCTTAGAACATATTGGTGACTGTATACAAGAAATTATACTTTCTTTCTAGGCATCATGCAACCTTTATTTATCCTTATCTCAATGGGAGTATTATTGGTTTTCTTTAACTTCAATTTTTCATTATGTTGGAGTAACCGTATCACATATTCTTTTATCCCAAACACCAATTTTTGTCTTCAGAATCTATATTTTCATAGAAAACACATTCAGTTTGATTTGAAACATTAAGAGTTTTATACCTTTCCCTTTGGGATATTCTTCTTTGAAAACATCTTCCTTTATCCCAAACACCATTTCATTTCTCTCCCTTTGGTATTTTTTTTTAAAAACATCTTCCTTTAGGCCAAACACCATTTTCTTTTTTTCCCTAGATGTTACGGATTAAACTATTAATCTTATGTATCACTATGATAATTAATTCAATGTTCTTAAGATCTTTTATTTTCTAGTAAAGTATTATGAACTTTTTCAAGGTTGTCTCATTTAGCTTCCATTAATGCCTCTACTTCCAATGATTTCTACTTTATCTTTTGGATAAACAATAGATTTTTTCTAGGAATCATCTTTTGAAAAAGTATCTGCATTCTTTCTTCATTTCAATATATCTTCTAATTGTGAACCTTCCTTCATCTATTATTATCTACAATGATTCATCTATATCAACCCAGTGTAGGATGTCTGTATTTTTTTATAGATCATGGATCTAGAACTAGCCAAAGTATATACTCCAGAATTTAATTCTAGTTATGTTTTGGTAAGACAATTTTCATTTGTAATGTAGGTTCAATTTTGGTTTTTATCACACTTTCTTGTAGTTTTCATTAGTAATGCAAGTTCAATTTTGTTGTTTTGGTATTCTATTCTGGTTTGTTTTTATGGGTGCACTTGAAGCAGGAAGTAGGAAGGTTGTGGGCAGCAACTGGGTGCACTGGAAGCAGGAGGTTGCGGGTAGTAGCTGCTATGTTTGGGAGAAGCATCTATGCCCACGGTTCAATGAACCGAGGGTATATTAGTTTGTCCAGGAAGTATCTATACCCACGGTTCATTGAACTGTGGGTATGTTATATTGCTTTGAAAATCTATTCCTACAGTTCTAAAAACTATGGGAATAGATTTATACCCACGATTTAAGCAAACTGTGGGTATTAGAAAATTTCCATTGGATATGCCCATGGTTTTATAAAAACCATGGGTATAGGGCTATATCGACGCCACTGTATCCCATGGTTCATGAAACCATGGGTATAGCCTATACCCATGGTTTCCTGGGTTATACCCACGGTTTAAAACCACGGGTATAAGTGATATTTCCAGTAGTGTAAATCAAAATCAAGATATATTTTCTTGGAATTATACGGAAATTCCAGTCTTAATCATGATGTATCCACCCATCATTTGGGTTTTCTAAAAGAACATTATGGGTTCAAGCAAGCAGCAAGGAGAACACACCCAAATCACGCCTCTAAAATTGAAGCTGAAGTTGATAAGAATATAAGGGATAACTTTGTCAGGGAAGTTCAGTATCCCAAATGGCTGGCTAATATTGTCCTAGTGAAAAATATGAACGGGAAAATTAGAGTCTGCATTGATTTTAGATATCTTAACCAGCATTGTCCTAAAGATTATTTTCCAATCCCGATTACAGAACTTCTAATTAATTAAATGGCTGGATATGAATCTCTTTCCTTCATGGACGGATATTCTAGGTATAATCAAATTCAAATGGCCCTGGAGAATGAAGAATCTATAGCCTTTAGATATCCTCAAGGTGTATTTTACTATTGGGTAATTCCCTTTGTCTTAAAGAATGCAGGCGTGACATACCAATGTTCCATGCACCATATCTTCAAACCCTTCTTAGGGAAATTTGTTGAATTTTATGTGGATGATTTGGTAGTCAAATCAAAACAATCTTCCAACCACTTGGCTGATTTGGAAACCATATTTCGTAAACTTTTACAACATAATTTGAAGATGAAGCCCTTAAAATGTGCTTTCAGAGTAACCTCCAGAAAATTCTTAGGCTTCGTTGTACTCCATCATGGTATCAAAGTTGATCCTGAGAAAAAAATCAATCCTTGGTATGTCACCTCCTCAAAATTTGAAAGAATTGGGAGGACTTCAAGGACACTTGGAATATATTTGGTGCTTTATCGCCAATTTGGTAGGAAAATGTTTACCCTTCACCAGATTAATGAAAAAGGGATTCACTTATCAATGGACTGAGGATTTCCAAGAATAATTTGATATAATCAAGAAATATCTCTTGATTCCACCATTATTGATGCCATCTGTTGATTAAGACCACTCATTCTCTACCTGACAGCTTTAGAGCAATCACTAGGTGCCTTCCTCGCCCAAAAGAATGATGCTTGAAATGAAAACAACATTTATTATCTTAGTATCACTTTTCTTGATGCAGAAACTCGGTATTTAAGTATTAATAAGTGATGCCTGGCATTAATCTTTGCTATTTAGAAATTGAGACATTACCTGCAACATCATGAGTTCCAATTGGTATCTTGTAATAACCCACTCAAATTTATCCTCAGTCTTCCTATGCTTATAGGACGTCTAGCACGGTGGGCGGTTATTTTGCAATAGTTTGATATTTAGTTTGTGCCTCAAAAAACAATAAAAGGCCAAGATCTGGCTGATTTCCATACTGAACACCCATCTGCAGAAGACATGTCGTTTAATACTGAACTTCCTGATGAAGAGGTCTTCTCTATTCAAGATAATTCCCAAACATGGGAAATGTATTTTGATGGTGCTTCTAGAATTCCAACAGGTAAGACACTGGAAATCCTAAACTCAACAAGGTTGGATTAGGAATAGTCCTTATTTCCCCAGAAAATGTAGTATTTCCTTATTCTTTTTCATTATTGGAAGGTGCTACTAACAATGAAGTAGAGTATCAAGCTCTCATCGCAGGCTTGGAATTGTCTCTTCAGGTGAAAATGGGTCATTTAAGGGTAAAAGGTGATTCAAAGTTGGTAATCAAACAAATTAATGAGGAATAATATATCAGAAAATAAAAGTTAATCCCTTTGTGTGATTACATCAGAGAGTTAATGGCTGAATTTCCCTCAAATACAACATTGTCCTATGTCTTTCGATCACAAAATGCCCAAGAAAATGTAATGGCTAATGCAGCTACAGCCTTGGCAGATCCAAATCGGGATGAGACAGTTATCAGCATAACCCATCTCCATGTGGTTTCACCCTTTGTTCAAATCATAAGGGAGGAAATTAATGAATTATCCCCATTTCTAAATTGTATGGTCTTACCACGAGATAGAGAACATCCATCATGTAATATCTTTAAAATGGGATACTTCCACCAAATAGGGCTGAGAAGGAGCAGATTCAGCGATGAGTGGACAATTTTACTCTTTATGATAGTCCAAACCACCAAAAGATTCTTTACAAGTAAGGATTTTGTGGAATTATTTTAAAATGTATTGATAGAGAAGAGACCACAGCTGTTATGAAAGAAGTACATTCAGGAGCTTGTGGTGCCCATCAATCCGGGCACAAACTCTCTAATCATATCCAAAGGCATGGATTCTTTTGGCCATCAATGACACAGGATTGTGCAGATTTCACTAAAAAATGTCATCCATGTCAAGTGCATGCCAACTTCATTCATCAACCACCATAGTTTCTACATACAGCTAAATACTCCTTTCCATTTGCAACATGGGGAATGGAGTTAGTAGGTCCTTATCCTCCAGCCACGGCTAAGCAGTTCCATTATATTCTCACTGCTACTGATTTCTTCACTAAGTGGGCTGAGGCAATACCTCTCAAGGAAGTCGAATCCAAAAGCATCATTAGTTTTGTAAAAACTATTATCATCACTAGATTTTTCATCCTTCATACTATTTTGATAAACAATGCACCAATTTTTGTTCTGATGAAGTAAAAAAGTTATATCAAGAATATAATATCAAATCCAACCATTCATCACGTTATCATGCGGCGACCAATGGAAAGATAGAGGCTTTCAACAAAACTCTATCAAATATACTCCAGAAGATGGTGGATAAATGTAACGACCCAATCTTTTTGAGTAGTATATTAACCTACTCTTAATGATTTAATAAGATGTTAATGGTTAATGCAGAAAGAGGAGTCGATGGCTTCATCCAGTAGACTCGAACCTTATGAAGCCCACTTATCAGAGCTTAAGAAGGGGGTGGCATCTTTGGGCTTCGCTTTGGACCAAGCCCAAGCCAAACTCCAGCGTCTAAAGCTTGAACGGAAATGCCTGCAGGAGAAGTTCAAGTTAGTAGAGATTACTACTAGGGCAATGTTATCTGAGCCTCCCTCAGATTCACTCACCATAGCACACCTTACAATTAGGTCATATGCCGGTGTTATAAGGGGCTATGTGATGAGACCCTAGCTTCTTCGTGTAATCCTTTGGGATGAATGAATTTAGATTTCTTCCTTTAGTGATGGTTGTGAAATTTCAATTTTTCGGATAATTTTAGGATATATTTTATTGATGAATTTTGAAAAAGGGATATTTTAAAATATTTTTGTAAACCCTAAATAATTAATGATGTGTAATGATTTTCAAAAAATGGTCTTCTGCAAAAGTGTTCAGTAATGAATTTGGAGTCTAATAAGATCAACTTAATTTTTGATGAATAGTAAATTATGAATTGTGATTTTACGCTTAGGATTAGTAATGTGACCAAACGGATTAGTAATCTCACATAAATAAAGTTTTAAAATAATCTAGACACCTTGATTAAGTAATATGATTCAATAAAATGGTTAAATAACGGTTTCATAAATTATTATTCAAGTATTAATTTTTTCGGGTGAATAGTGTTTTTAATTAAAAAATTAAATTAAAAATATTTAGAAAATTATTTTTATAAAATGGACTTTATTTTTGAACTCAGAGCATCGATATTATGTTAAGGTAATTTTTGGGTTTTTTTCTGAACAAATGAATTTTCGGTGAATAGTGTATTTATTTAAAAATAAAATTTAAAATATTTAGAAAATTATTTTTATAAAATGGAGTTCATTTTTGAAATCAGAGCATTGATATCTGGTTAATGTGAAATTTTGGGATTTTTCTGAGAAAGATGAATTTTCAGTGAATAGTCAAAATACAGTTTTAGGGTTTCGGTATATTTAATGACATCATAACTCTATCATGATGATTTCATGAAATAGTTTAAGGTTTGACCGACCTAAGGTGATGAAATATTGTTTTGGGGGCCCCATGTGGCCTAACTTTATGGGAAATATCATGAGAGAGCACATGGGTTTGAGAAAAGCACTTGTGAGGTGTCCCTTGGCCATTAATGCCCTATCCTTTCACTTTCTCTATAAATACCCACCCTTTCCTCCTTTATTTATCACTCCCAACTCTCCCCCAACGAAGTTCTGGTCTCCTTACCTCCCAAGGAGTCCTCCCAAGGTGCCCCCAAGCCCTCAAGGTCCAAACCTTTGAGTTTTAAGAGTTACGTTTTAAGGTAAGGGATCTGACCTCTCTCTTTCTTTTCATGTAATCTCTTTTATGTCATTCCTTTTATGCTCCATGTTCTTATGTGGGAGGATGTTCTTTTATATTCCTCTTACTTTCCTTTTCAGGTTTATATGATGAGAGATCCCCTCTTACTCTCATCATTTCGTTTTATGAAAGTTTAAGTGACGCCATTAGGCTGCCGAATTTTTAAGGAATTCTTCCACCCTTCTCTTTTTCAAAGATCTACTTTCATGTCAAGTCTTTCAAGTTCCTTTCTATTATGTTGGGGTATTATCTCTATATCTATCGAACTGGAATATTATTTTCATATGATGAGAGACCCTATTTTACCTTTTCAATTCATTTTTGTTGAAGTTTAAGTGATGCTGTTAGGCTACCGTATTCTCATAAGAGAAATCTTATTTTTTTGTCTTCCTTTAATGTTCTTCATTTCATATGGTATATTTTCAAATTTCATTACCATGTTCTTAAATCCCTTATATTCTGTCCCTCTACTGTTTTATAGGTCATTTATGAATGTTTTACCCATGTCCCGTCTCTTCTCAATGTTTTCTAAAACCCAGAAACATAGCCGTTATGCTGCAGAATTTTCGTCTCAAAGTACCTCTCTCTCTTTTCTCAAAATTATTTTATGTTATAAAGTGAATACTCAATGTTCTTATTTCTATAGGGGTATTCACATATATATCAAAATGTTATATTTTAAATTCTTGGATTTACATACATGAAACCCTCTTTCCCTTTTCGTGGATTTAAAGTGACATAAAGATCATGTCTTTAAAGCAGTTTTTAAAACGTTATGATTATGAAATGAAACCCATTTCTTTTGTACTATATGGGTTGTTTATGAAATGATTTATGATGATATATGTGGCTCACATGATAATAAAGACATGTCAAGGGTGCACCCAGATAGCGCTCCAATGCATTGGGTAAAGACTTAATCTCTAGAGATGACCATTTTTAACGACTTCTTGGTGAATAACCTTGGTAATTTTTAACGACGCCTTGGTGAATAACCTTGGTAATTTTTAACGACACCTTGGGGATGGACCTTGGTGAAATGAAACGATTTTCAATATTAAATGTTGTAGCCACATCTTCAAGTTATGAAAAATGTTATTTTTATTATGATATGCTTCATGGTTTCATTATCGTGCCTTAAAGTTCTTTTCATGTCCTTATTGAAGTATCTCAAGTTCACATGTAAAATGTTTCTCTTGCTTCCCTTACTGGGCCTTCTGCTCACCCTTTCTTTTGATGTATGTCCCCAGGTTATGAGATGCAGTAATGAACCTAGGATGAACTTAAGGAGAATCCTTTCAAGGGTTTAAGAAGAATTTTTTTTTTTTTTTTCATGTTTTATGTTCCTGGTTTCCAAGACACTGAACTTTAAAGATCCTCAGTTTTGTGTAATGTAATGAAAGTTTATGTTATAAAAATACGGGATGCTATAGTTGGTATCAAAGGATGGTTTAGTTATTTGTGGAAATTAGAATATAAAAACTTTAGGAAGAACCCTATAGTATAGTTTAAATATAGGAAAACTTCCTGGTATTTTGGTAAGTATTGAGTAAGTGGTTTATCAAACAAATACATCCCTGTCTAGATACGAGCAGGTAGAGGCGGCTTTGGCACAGATGTACATAGGGGTAGAACCCAAAAACACCGCTTTGAACTAGACTCAAACGGGAACAGGTGCATGATAACGGGCCTTGCTGCACTCTTGGTTACGACACTCCCGGGGGATATGTTTGGTTAATCACAAGCTTTTTATGAATCATTATGAAGGAATTATAGAGAAGTGTAATTCTCTAAGAATGAAGTATTATTTAAAATATTCATAAATGAAATAAGTTTCTCACTAAGGTTTTATTATTTTAGAAAATGGCGGGCAATAGGAGGAACCGTGCCATTGCTGACCGCAATGCACCATGTGCTGACGGCCCTCCGATGGAAGCCGGAATGGAAACATTCATGCGAATGATGAACCAACTGACTCAAGTTATGAGTAATAACTTGAATCAAGCTGAGAGTCCAATCTCACCATGAAGGGAACAACACTCTATTGAGTCCTTCATGTGTCAACGACCACCATCATTCAGTGGATCTACTGACCCTTTGGTTGCGGAACAATGGATAAGCTCCATTGAAAAGATCTTTTCTGTACTCCTTTGTTCGGAACAAGAAAAAGTCTCCCTTGCTGTTTATCGCCTAGAGGGAGAAGCTGATCAGTGGTGGTCACTGGTCAAAAACACGAATCCTAGAGGAGAGATGGAAGCTATGGAGTGGGAAGAATTCCTGGGAATATTCTTTAACAAGTATTTCCCTCATTCCATGAGAACGAAAATGGAGAAAGAGTTTCTCGAGCTGAAGTAGAAGGAGAACGAATCTGTCGGAAGCTATGAGATGAACTTCACCTGACTTTCACGATATACCTCTAGATTTATCATGGATCCAAGTGGGAAGGTTGATAGATTTTTCGGTGGGCTAAGACCTCATCTGTGGAATAATTTAGCCAACCGGGACTACGATAGCTACGAGGAGATCGTGCGGAGTGAAATGAAAGTCGAGCTAGAGTTTGGTGAGACGCAGTGGTCTCATAAATCAAATGAAAAGAAGAGATCTTTGGATCCCAGTTTAGGGAAGAATTTTGACCAGGGAAGAGGTGGGAAGCAAATGAAACTTACCACATGCAATAAATGTGGGAATAACCATCTGGGGAACTGCTTGAACGGAAGTGGAAAGTGCTACAAGTGTGGAAGAGGAGGCCATATTTCTCGGAATTGTTGTAGTGAGGAGAAGCCTCAACTCCCAACACTAACGACAGAGGAAAGATGGTTCTGGCATTACCTGAAGTCCATTGCTTCAAGTGTGGACAGCTTGGGCACTATGCTAATCTTTGTCCAAATCTAAGGGCAGTGGGGGGGAATCACCATCAACCTCAGCAAAGGCCAGGGGAGAAAGTTCGCGCTTTGGCTATCACAACAACTGAAGTTGAAGCTCCGAATGACGTGGTATCAGGTACTCTTGTTGTCCTCTCAAAACTAGCAACTACTTTGTTTGATTCTGGTTCTACGCATTCCTTTATTTCTTCCAAGTTTGCAAAGAATATAGAATCAATCCCAGAATTTCTTGAGGTAGAGTTGTCAGTCAAGACTCTAAGTGGGATTATCCATGCATCAATAGTGTTTAGAGACTCTAGTGTTTACTTTAGTGAGCACAATCTTACCACAAATCTTGTAGTCATTCCCATGTTGAAATTTGACGTTATACTAGGGATGGAGTGGCTCTCAAAGTATAATGCTAAGATCAAATGCGTAAGTAAGGAAATCTCAGTAGTCTTGAATAAACATCCTACAGTTATCTTCCAAAGAGAGGTATCCCGAACTGATCCCTATCTAGAAGCACCTCCTATAGCTTTCTTTATGGAGTTAATCGGTGATGATGAAGAAGGAAAAGGGAGCATACAAATAGAAGATGTTCTGATTGTTCAGGAATACATGGATGTATTTACTGAGGAGCTACCTAGACCTCCCCAAGAAAGAGAGGTAGAGTTCTCCATTGAACTCGTACCTGGGTCTCAACCGATATCAAAGACTCCGTATAGAATGACAAATGTGGAGCTAGAAGAGTTAAAGAAACAAATTCAAGACTTGTTGGAGAAGGGGTTTATCCGACCGAGTGTGTCTCCTTGGGGGGCACCAGTTCTCTTTGTGAAGAAGAAGGATGGATCAATGCTGCTATGCATTGATTATAGAGAACTGAACGGGATCATAGTGAATAATAGATACCCTCTTCCAAGAATTGATGATTTATTTGACCAACTTCGTGGGGCTCAATTCTTCTCTAAGATTGACCTTCGATCTGGTTATAATCAACTGAGGGTGAAGAAGGAAGATATTCCAAAGACTGCCTTCCGATCAAGATATGGGCATTATGAGTTTACTATTATGCCCTTCGTCTTGACTAATGCTTCTGCTATTTTCATGGATTTGATGAATAGAGTCTTTAAGGACTACCTTGATAACTTTGTGGTAGTTTTTATTGATCATATTTTGATATATTCAAAAAGTCGTGAGGAGCATGAAGATCATCTGAGGGTTATTTTGAAAACTCTGCGGAAGGAGAGGCTCTTTGGAAAGTTCAGAAAGTGTGAGTTTTGGTTAAAATAAGTGTCTTTCTTGGGGCACATCATAACCAATGAAGGAATCTCAGTTGACCCTGCAAAGACAATGGTTGTGGAGGAGTGGCCTCAACCCACAACAGTAACTGAGATTCTTAGTTTCCTTGGTTTAGTGGGATATTATAGGAGGTTTTTGAAAAAAAATTCACGGCTTTCTAATCCACTAACCAAGTTGAATAGAAAAGGGGTTAAGTTCATCTGGACAAAGGAATGCGAGGAAAGTTTCCAAGAGCTGAAGAAGAGATTGGTTACTGCACCTGTGTTAACACTACCCTCTATCAGAGAAGGATTCGTTATTTTTAGTGATGCATCTCTGAAAGGGATTGGGTGAGTCCTCATGAAAAATGACAAGGTAATTGCTTATGCATCTCGACAGTTGAAGATTCATGAGCAAAATTATCCTACGCATGATCTAGAGCTGGCGGCAGTTGTTTTTGCTCTAAAGATATGGAGGCACTATATTTATGGGGAGAAATGTGATATATACACTGACCACCAAAGTCTAAAGTATATTTTCACACAGAAATAATTGAACATGAGACAAAGGAGATGGTTGGAGCTTATTAAAGACTGTGATTGTTCAATTCATTATCACCCTGGAAGAGAAAATAAAGTCGCATATGCGTTAAGCAGGAAAGATCTTGTTGTTCTAGCAACAATGAGGATCCTAGGAGATCCCTAGATTAAAGATCTAGTTAAAATGGACATGGGAATTTTAAGGAAAGGGACATCATCAACCCTATCCCAAATGATTTCTCAACCTTCATTACTAGAGAATATCAAGAAGGCTCAAAAAGAAGATCCTTTGCTACAGGAGAAGTTGGAGGCTGTAAAAGATGGTAAGTTCCCTGATTTCAATATTGATCAAGATGGTGTATTGAAATTTCATACAAGACTATGCGTTCCATCTATTCCAGAGATAAATAAAGAACTGATGGATGAAGCTCATAGCTCTACTTTCTCTATACATCCGGGAAGCACTAAGATGTATAGAGACCTTCGTGATCATAATTGGTGGGATAACATGAAGATGGAGATTGTTGATTACACTACAAGGTGCCTGGTGTGTCAGAAAGTAAAAGTAGAATGACAACTTCCTAAGGGGGTATTACAAACGCTACCCATACCATTATGGAAGTGGGATAATATCACTATGGACTTTGTTACTGGTCTCCTGAAAACATCCAAAGGAAATAATGTGATATGGGTTATTGTGGACCGTCTCACCAAGACAGCCCATTTTATATCTATTTGGGAAGATTTCTCTCTGGATCAGCTTGCCAAGATATACGTGAGGGAAGTGGTAAGGCTGTATGGGGTACCACTATCCATCGCGTCTGATCGTGACCCAAGATTCACATCAAAATTCTGGAGAAGTCTTCAACATGCTCTGAATACTGAATTGAAT
Source organism: Viscum album (assembly GCA_963277665.1). Classification (NCBI taxonomy): domain Eukaryota; kingdom Viridiplantae; phylum Streptophyta; class Magnoliopsida; order Santalales; family Viscaceae; genus Viscum; species Viscum album. The sequence continues at coordinate 1,228,288,374 of OY728145.1, read as the reverse complement.
TTTAGTACGGCCTATCATCCTCAAACTGATGGCCAATCTGAAAGGACTATTCAGACACTCGATGACATGCTGAGATTATGCTCAATGGAATTTAAAGGTGGATGGGATCAACACCTCCCATTAGTTGAGTTCTCCTATAACAATAGCTTCCATGCGAGTATTCAGATGGCACCCTATGAAGCTCTGTATGGAAAGCGATGTAGAACTCCTACTTGTTGGGATGAAACTGGTGAGAGGAAGCTTCTTGGGCCTGATCTTGTGCAAGAGATGATGGAACAGGTTCATGCCATCCAACAACACATAAAGGCTGCTCAGATTCGGCAGAAGAGCTATGCTGACAATCATCAAAGGGACTTGGAGTTTGGTGTTGGTGACAAAGTCTTCCTCCAAATTTCTCCCTGGAAGAGAGTCATGCGGTTTGGGAAGAAAGGGAAGCTCAGCCCTAGGTACATTGGCCCCTATGAAATCCTTGATCGCATAGGAGCAGTGGCCTATCGTCTAGCACTTCCACCGAACCTAGCTCAATTTCACAATGTCTTCCATGTATCTCTCTTGAGGAGGTACATACAAGACCCTTCGCATGTACTGAACCCAGAGGTGGTGCAACTGGAACATGACCTCTCTTATGAGGAGCAGCCAGTGGAGATCTTAGACCATAGAGACAAGGTTCTACGAAACAAAACTACCCACCTTGTGAAAGTGTTGTAGAGGAATCATAAATATGAAGAAGCGACTTGGGAGCCTGAGGAAAAAATGAAGCAAAAGTACCCTCACCTTTTCGACTAGGTCTCAAGTATAAATTTCGGGGACGAAATTTCTTAAGAGGGGAAGAATGTAACGACCCAATCTTTTTGAGTAGTATATTAACTTACTCTTAATGATTTAATAAGATGTTAATGGTTAATGTAGAAAGAGGAGTCGATGGCTTCATCCAGTAGACTCGAACCTTATGAAGCCCACTTATCAGAGCTTGGGAAGGGGGTGGCATCTTTGGGCTTCGCTTTGGACAAAGCCCAAGCCGAACTCCAGCGTGTCAAGCTTGAACGGAAATGCTTGTGGGAGAAGTTCAAGTTAGTAGAGATTACTACTAGGGCAATGTTATCTGAGCCTCCCTCAGATTCTCTCACCATAGCACACCTTACACTTAGGTCATATGCCGGTGTTATAAGGGGCTATGTGACGAGACCCTAGCTTCTTTGTGTAATCCTTTGGGATGAATGAATTGAGATTTCTTCCTTTAGTGATGGTTGTGAAATTTCAATTGTTCGGATAATTTTAGGATATATTTTATTGATGAATTTTGAAAAAGGGATATTTTAAAATATTTTTGTAAACCCTAAAAAATTAATGATGTGTAATGATTTTCAAAAAATGGTCTTCTGCAAAAGTGTTCAGTAAAGAATTTGGAGTCTAATAAGATCAACTTAATTTTTGATGAATAGTAAATTATGAATAGTGATTTTACTCTTAGGATTAGTAATGTGACCAAACGGATTATTAATCTCACTTAAAGAAAGTTTTAAAATAATCTAGACACCTTGATTAAGTAATGTGATTCAATAAAATGGTTAAATAACGGTTTCATAAATTATTATTCAAGTATTAATTTTTTTGGGTGAATAGTGTTTTTAATTAAAAAAATTAAATTAAAAATATTTAGAAAATTATTTTTATAAAATGGACTTTATTTTTGAACTCAGAGCATCGATATTTTTTTAAGGTAATTTTTGGGGTTTTTTCTGAAAAAATGAATTTTCGGTGAATAGTGTATTTATTTAAAAATAAAATTTAAAATATTTAAAAAATTATTTTTATAAAATGGAGTTCATTTTTGAAATCAGATCATTTATATTTGGTTAATGTGAAATTTTGGGATTTTTCTGAGAAAGATGAATTTTTAGTGAATAGTAAAAATACAGTTTTAGGGTTTCGGTATATTTAATGACATCATAACTCTGTCATGATGATGTCATGAGATATTTTAAGGGTTTTCTGACCTAAGGTGATGAATTATTGTTTTGGGGGCCCCATGTGGCCTAACTTTATGGGAAATATCATGACAGAGCACATGGGTTTGAGAAAAGCACTTGTGAGGTGTCCCTTGACCATTAATGTCTTGTCCCCTCACTTTCCCTATAAATACCCACCCTTTCCTCCTTTAGTTTTCACTCCCAACTCTCCCCAACGATGTTCTGGTCTCCTTACCTCCCAAGGAGTCCTCCCAAGGTGCCCCCAAGCCCTCAAGGTCCAAACCTTTGAGTTTTAAGAGTTACGTTTTAAGGTAAGGGATCCGACCTCTCTCTTTCTTTTCATGTAATCTCTTTTATGTCATTCCTTTTATGCTCCATGTTCTTATGTGGGAAGATGTTATTTTATATTCCTCTTACTATCCTTTTCATGTTTATATTATGATAGATCCCCTCTTACTCTCATCATTTCGTTTTATGAAAGTTTAAGTGACGCCGTTAGGCTGCCGAATGTTTAAGGAATTCTTCCACCCTTCTCTTTTTCAAAGTTCTACTTTCATGTCAAGTCTTTCAAGTTCCTTTCTATAATGTTGGGGTATGATCTCTATATCTATCATACTGGACTCTTATGTTCATATGATGAGAGACCCTATTTTACCTTGTCAATTCATTTTTGTTGAAGTTTAAGTGACGCCGTTAGGCTGCCGAATTCTCATAAGAGAAATCTTATTTTTTTGTCTTCCTTTCATGTTCTTCATTTCATATGGTATATTTTCAAATTTCATTAACATGTTCTTAAATCCCTTATATTCTGTCCCTCTACTATTTTATGGGTCATTTATGAATGTTTTACCCATGTCCCCTCTCTTCTCAATGTTTTCTAAAACCCCGAAACATAGTCGTTATGCTGTAGAATTTTCGTCTCAAAGTACCTCTCTCTCTTTTCTCAAAATTATTTTATGTTATAAAGTGAATACTCAAAGCTCTTATTTCTACAGGGGTATTCACATATATATCAAAAGGTTCTATTTTAAATTCTGGGATTTACAAACATGAAACCCTCTTTCCATTTTCGTGGGTTTAAAGTGACATAAAGATCATGTCTTTAAAGCAGTTTTTAAAACATTATGATTATGAAATGAAACCCATTTCTTTTATACTATATGGGTTGTTTATGAAATGATTGATGATGATATATGTGGCTCACATGATAATAAATACATGTCAAGGGTGCGCCCAGATAGAGCTCCAATGCATTGGGTAAAGACTTAATCTCTAGAGATGACCATTTTTAACGATGCCTTGGTGAATAACCTTGGTAATTTTAACGACGCCTTGGTGAATATCCTTGGTAATTTTTAACGACACCTTGAGGATGGACCTTGGTGAAATAAAATGATTGTCAATATTAAATGTTGTAGCCACATCTTCAAGTTATGAAAAATGTTATTTTTATTATGATATGATTCATGGTTTCATTATCATGCCTTAAAGTTCTTTTCATGTCCTTATTGAAGTATCTCAAGTTCACATGTAAAATGTTTCTCTTGTTTCCCTTACTAGGACTTCTTCTCACCCTTTCTTTTGATGTATGTCCCCAAGTTATGAGATGCAGTAATGAACCTAGGATGAACTTAAGGAGAATCCTTTTAAGGGTTTAAGAAGAATGTTTTTTGTTGTTTTCATGTTTTATGTTCTTGGTTTCCAAGACACTAAACATTAAAGATCCTCAGTTTTGTGTAATGTAATGAAAGTTTATGTTATAAAAAGACGGGATTCTATAATAAAGATAAGAAATTGTGTCCGGATAAACTTTTGAATGCTTTATGGTCTTATCGGACAACTACCCGTACCGATACCCAAGAAACTCCTTATTCATTCGTATATGAAACTGAAGTGATTTTTCTAATTGAAGTATAATTTCCATCACTTAGAGTTGAAATCTATGATCATTTATCTACAGATGAAAGATCCCAAAAATGATTTAATTAGTTGGAATGATTATATGAAAAAGGATTGCATACTTTGCATCATCTAGAAGTCTATCAGAATAGAATAGCGCAAGATTTTAATAATAATTTTCTCATTCATTCATTCCTCCAAGGAGAATTGGTATTGGTCCTTAGGACTCCAATGATACCAGGAAAGAAACTTCCAAAACTTTAACCAAAATGGGAGGGACCTTATTCCATACATAAGGTATATTCAAATGGAGCCTATGCTTTAATCTAAATGGATGGAGAGTGCATTACATCTCCAACCAATGTGAGATTTTTGAAGAAATACTTTGTGTAATTATACCCAATAGTCCTCACTATAAGACTTTAAACTGCACAGTACATAGTCCTCAATGTAAGAATTTAAACTGTACAGTTTATAGTCCTTACTATAAGACTTTAAATTTCACAGTACATAGTTCTCGCTATAAGACTTTAAACTGCATAGTACAATGTTTTTTTCTGCAAGACATAAAACTACACAACAACCAATGTCCTAGTTTTAAGACATTAAACTGCATAACAACCATAAGCATCCATGCTGCATGATGTTAAAGTGCGTAGTATCTTTTTCCTTCTTCCATGACGTTAAACTGCATGACATCATATGTACAACTAATGTTTTCTCTATTTTAAAGTTAGAAGCTTCCATAAGCAAATGTCATTGATGTCATCACTACTTCTTAGTAGTACATTAGTCCCTCTCTTTCTTATTTTGGAGTGATATCTTCATAGAGACCAAGTGTCATGAACTACATATGGCTTGATTCTCATTTTCAATGAGATACGTAGAGATGCGTGAATCTCCAATTCTAGACCCATCCAGAATCAAAAAAAATTCTTATTTTCTTTTCTCCTCCTGTATATGAATCAGACCTATACAGAGTGTTTCCTTAAGATATATGATTTGTTCCTTAGACCATTTCATGTCATAAGATTTATCGTTCTCTCAGAACGTATCAAAGCCCCCCATTCCTCATGTCAAAATTAGTATGAATAATGATTGTTTAAAGAACTATGTATGGCTTGATTCTCATCTATTTTGTGATACGTAGAGATGCCAAGATCTCCAATATTGGGCCCAACCACCCACAATAAAAAACCGTTTATTTATTATATAAAATCAAATCTGCATATGGAATGTTTTAGAAACTATGTGTGACTTGATTCCTTCCCCAGCAAGACATATAATGACACTTGGGTTTTATCCCTTAATCCAGTTATAGTATGTCTTTCCTTCTATATCAATTCATATTCGTCCTTACCACATGACGCTACACTGAATGAAAATCTAATACCCCTATTATTTATTTGCATCACCTTTTCATTATAAAAGAAACCCTTACTACTCCTTGTTTCTCACACCGAGAATAGCTCATGGGGGCTTAGGAATTGAGTAAATGGCTTCTTTATATAAGGTGTTTTAATTTCTTATGGGGTTAATAATGTCCTTACTGCATGAATTGAAACTGCATAGTATAATTTCCTTACTGCATGACTTAAAACTGCACATTATTATGTTCATTCAAAGGAAACAAAGAAAGTCTCCATTTTACATATGAGTCAGATCTATGTAAAGGAAATCAAATTCATGGAAAATATTGATTCAAATATTTCTCATATACATTGGGAATAACCCCCTTCTAGATATCACACTCTTAATCTTAAATCTTTTTTATATTTTCATAATATTTCTTACGGTTTCTGGTGACAAGGTTTCCAATATCTGAGAGCTTTTTTGTCTGACTATGTAGCACGTGTCCTTAGGTGGCCTTGCATAAGTTGCCTACATAATAAGCATGTCAGTCAAAAGATTCCACTATTTGGATATGCATCATATTCCCCAGTTGTTCCTGCATAATACAGCCCCCATCATGGGTTTTTCAAATAATGGTAACTTCATTCTTGGTTATAGTATTTTTGTCCCCTTTAATCTTTGATGACAATATACAAGAATCTGTATTTAAAAACAATCATTCGAGTATACTTTTCTCATTATCATTATCATAGTCTGAAAGTCTTCAAGACCATGGTTTACACATTTCCCTCATCATGTGTTCAATACACTATGAAATAATCTTGAAATTACTTGGCCACATGTTATATATTGTTTCCATTTCTGGTCCTAGTTGTATGACCTAAAACTACATGCACCATATCATTTACATTTGGGTCAGGCCTTTGTAAAATTCCTATTCCTATGATTCTTTGGATATATTGATTGGAAATACCCTTTCCATATTTAGGTAACTTTCTCTATAAACCAAACTCTATGATTTGGAAAATCTGAATCTCTATAAACTTTCTTCGACTTTTAGCAATAAAATATTAAATTCCTTAAGAGCTCTTTTTCCTGACTATGCAATATGTTCCCATAGACGGACCTGCATAAGTTGCTTACATAATAGGCATGTCAGTCAAAAGATGTCACTATTTGGCTATGCACGATATACCCCAGTTGGCCCAACATAATACAGCTCCCATAACGGGTTTGTCAAATAATGGTAACTTTGTTCCTGGAAAAGACACACATTATGTTGATACAAGCTTTAAATTTGGTATCCATAAAAAAATAATAGCACAAGATTTCCCTTGGATGTGTTTAAATAATATTAAAGAAATTCTTAGCCACAGTGTTTTGTTTGGGATTTAATTCAATGTTTACGGTCAAAGCTATTTCGACCCTGAACATTAGCCCTTTATAGTCCAACATGCATGATTCTAAACTGCCAATAAATAGAAGACTTGGTGCTCATTAAATTGAGAACCCGTGAAGGACACTCTAAACAAAAGTCGAGTCCCAGCTCACTAAATGTACATTTCTGTATGGTTTAGGTAATATTGAGCAATAAATTTCAAAAGACACAATGTATGTAGGGTTATCCATATAACCCTAGATATATTCAAATCATGCTTATTAGGTCCCTTGGATTAATATGAAATTTTTTGAGCACTTCATTCTAATTATAATAATGATTGTTTAACATAAAGGAATCATTATCATCATTTAATTTTCATATTTCAATCATGAAAAATAGGAATAAAGATTTTATTATTATTATTATTATTATTGAAAACAAAATCTCTTTCATTCATATGAAAATAGAGGTCCATTTAAAAAATGGATCCTCTCAATCATCTTTCAAAATAAACTTTCAACATGACTTTTCATTTGTTGGACTGCTTCATAAGCTCTATCAGCTACCATTTGAAGTTGAGATAGTTGAGAAACTCCAGCCTCCTCTACCTGTCGAAGTGCTTCCTTAGTAATTGAAATGGAATTTGTCCCCTCTAATTGGGTTTCTTTTAATTTCAGATTCAATTTATCAAGCTTGTTATGAAAACCATCCAGTTTTTTTGAAGAGATAACAACTCCTTCGTGGCTTATTTGATTTGTTGGCTAATCTCTAGTGATTTATTGTTATGATTTTCCTCCACCTCAACTACTGCAGCTTGAAAGCCCTCAATATTGATGATTCGTTTAGCCTCTTCAAAATATTGTTACATCTTATGCTCCTTCTCCCATCGTCAAATAGTCTCTTTCATGGCATCATAGACTGGCTGATAATTAAATCCACCAAATCCCAATACATAGAATAATGCTGGGAGTTTTGAAAAAATGGGACAACAATTCATCAAAAGGATTTTCAGCAATTATGCGCCATATATTCCACTATGTCTTCTTACATTCCATGCCAAGAGCATATTGCATCTCAATGTCTGAATCTGAGTCACTACCATGAGGTAAAATTTACTCTGGAAACATGCCTCTTAAGGAGATCTTTTGTTCTACTTCTCTTTGGGCAGTAGAAGCTTCACCTTCTAATCTAAAATCTGATAACCCTAAATGATAAATCATGGTCATTATTAGTTCAAATGAAGTAAGAAAATATGATTCAAATAGCTGATTATATTTACCCAATAATAAGTCAGCTACTTGATTGGATTCATCCCCTGTATTCTCAGCTCCAATGTTTTGAGAAGGTGTTTCTTGAGAAGGGGCATTTCCTTGAATTTTCTCAGGTATCACATTTGAAGGATCTAGAACATCTCTTAATGAATGATCCTCGGTAAGTATTTCTCTAGACCTAGTAGAAGGATAATGTGGGACACCCTGATCCTGAAGAGCCTTTGCAACATTTTATGCAGATAAAGATGCATGAGGTGAATTTTGATGTAAAGAATCAAGTTGAAGAACAAATTATGTATGGAAAATGAAAGAATAGAGACTTACGTACTTGTAATTCCTCATGAAAATCTCTAAACTCTTTAATGTAACCTAGAATATCAATATTTGGATTAAGGGTGTCCAGCATTTTAGTATATATGTCCAAAAATGGTACATCATTCTCACCATTTAAGGTATCTAGAAAATGTCGGTTGATGCCAAAATTGGCTCCGCTGACATTTTGTTCCGTTGACTCTTCAATTGGTATAACAGCATCAGATCTTTTCGGGTTTGGGTTAATATCAGCATTGGTTTTAGATTTCTCTGTATCTTCATTCCTTTCTTCTAAAGCAATAGGAATATCAGTATTTATTATTTTCAAGATCCTTTGAAAAAAGTAACTAGGGAATGTATTTAATGTTACCATTGCTTTACTCTCTCTCAACAGAGTCAGAAGCAGTTATAGCTGAATCTTTTGACATTATAGATTCATCAGCATGAACGTGGGTTTCCCCTGGAGCTTCTTTTTCTGGTCATGAAGCATCAGCTCTTAATCCCTTGAGAGAGGAGAGAGACATAGATCCTATGAGAGATAAAACATGGTTACCAGAATATATTTAGCAAGTTGTATTCCCTAAATATCATATAAACACTTACTCCTTTAGCGAACACTTCAAATCAATCTCATTTCTCTCTTGAACTTTTGTTCAAAAGCTTGAGGAGAGATTGAAACACTCCTCTTAGCAGAATAAACTTGAGGTAATGGTTGAGGATTATTTGTTTCCATTACCCCAGTCATGACTCTTGCTCCTTGAGAAAGTTTTGACGACTTGGGAGGATCATTTTTTCAATGATAGGAGAGCCTGCAGGACCATACTTGGGTGATTTGAGAATTGGTCTAGACCTTCCTTCTCTACATTCAAGCTGCATAAATATATTTTCATCAAGATTAGTGATGATAAATGATACAGCAGAGTTGAGAAAAAATAAAAAGGGAAATACATTCTCAGTATTATTATCAATATCCCACTCCTCATCAGAGTCAAAATTACCCCTTCGCAGACTCCTAAGTCCAGCATATGAGATACGCATTTAGAGGCTGGGATTTATTCATCATTTTCATATATAAAAACCTCCATATCCACAATATACTTCTGTAATTGAGCCAATTTATGGTCCAGATTGCAATCATAAGGTGCCTTGATATGGCCGATATTTGGTATTTGAATGCCATGTTGTAGGAATGCCCATGCATCCCTAATATCACATGTTATACTTTCCCAATGATGAATGGTTGAAGGTCACACATATTTCAATCTTGTTTTGGTTAACTATGGAAGGGATTATTCACCTTCTGATTGGGAAATTTTTTCAGACCTCCTTTCTTTAGGAAGTTCAACATATGGATTAGGGACCACTGTTTGATGGCGATGATTAGATCACCTTGGCGTTGGAGGTATTTCTTCTCTAGCCTTGGTCTTCCTATTTTACTTCCTACAAAGAAGTTTTGAGGGATATGAAACCTATAACACTTATGTATCATATCTTACCTTGTATTTCTTGCCATGATTTCCATGTCCAATAGTCATTGTAGCTGGCACCCGATATATCCCTTTTGTCAGAGCCCCTTGGGGATATGAAGAAACCCAAGCTATGGCATTCCCAGCTTCCAATTTGATTGATTCATTTGGTGTAGGTAATGTAATTGACAATTTGGATACCTCTAAATCTGTTAGAATCCATAATTTTCACACTACAATTGTGTGCTTCTCATGTCTAACATATGTGGGTGGAAAAGTGCTTGATTGTTGAAGACATATGAATTGATTAGCAAACCTATAGGGGACATAAGCCTCGTAGATAATTTCACCATCAATCCTGGTTGATAATACGCCATCCCTAAATTCCATCATATAGGATCTCATCTCATAATTCTTTTCTTTACCATCATCAATAAATGTTCTAGTTGGTGGGTCACCAAAAAAAAAGAAGTTGAATTCCCCTGAGACGTTCAATGCCTTCGGCACCACGTCAGGTCTTAAGCCTAGGGGCTGAATACCAGAAACTTTCTATTGACATGGAGTGAATCGACCATTGGGAAATATAACTGAATTCAGCACAGAGTATGAAGAAAAGTGTGCTGCAATCCAGCCCCACAACACTTGGAATGGCCCAGCAATCCTAAATAGAGCCTTCCCATTGTATAAATGCTACGGGAGATGGTAAATCCATGCTAATACAGGGGTTGATATCCCAATATAATTCCCCTCTACCAATTTAGTTGCAATGAAAAAGGTCCCTGATCTTACACCACCTCTGGATTCACGGACTGGAAGCAAATAAACCCTTAGCCACATAGCAAGGAAGGAAGCTAACCATACTTTTTCATTTATATCGGGTTTGACTTTATAGCCCCAGTTCTTATAATAGCCTCTTTCTAGTGTAGGCCAATATGTTCCTAAACTGCCTCATTTATCTGCAGAAGGACAAATAGTAGGACACCCATAGTTTGGACCTTTCTCTTTTTTTGGTTCTAAGAAGGCTTCCATCCACACTCTTGCATAGATATCTTTCTAATCCTTAGGTAAATTCTTCCCTATCTTAACTAATTCATGGGCCAGCGGTGGTTTTCTAGTAACATCACCCCATGTTGTAGCAGGCAGGATGAATTCATCATAAATTTCCCCAAAAATAGGAATTCCCTCTATTTGGTAAATGTCCCATAGAATAATACCAACTTCACCAAGCGTCAAATGGAAGTAATTCGTTTGTGGACTCCATAGTTTTAGTAATTAAGGAATGAATTAATTTTTTTAAACATAAGTTTGCCCCATCTAGATAGCTTCATAAATATGAATGTATGGTAACTCTTTTCTGAATTCCGCACAAGTCAGACGTACCCATAATGCCCAAATCCACTCAGGTTTTACACCCCCTCCAGAATGAAGGTCCCAATCTCCTTTCCAGCCATTAGACTGATCTATTTGAGAAGCCCTAAAATTAGAATCATAACAATGTGGTCTTGGATCTACAACATGATCTTTCATATTAGGAGTGCAGCCACTATGATGAAGGATGCAACTAATAGGGACTGTGCCTTCTTGTATCAGAACCCCCCTTGCACTAATATTCATGTTGTTATTGATGGAATAATAAAGAAACCAATTTTTTGGAAAGTACATCTTAATAGATAGAACATGGGAGTCTTGCAAAATCCCATTCCCGTATAGGGGTAAGTAAATAATTTTTGGATAGTCACACTGGTACGGAATTAGACCCTTCCCTAACCCAGGAAGATTACTCTCAACAACGTCATAATAGTCTTACCCAACAATCCTCATCATTTCATTTTGGAAAACCCTAGCTTCTTCTATATGGGTCATCAAATGAGTCATTATTTCCAGAAAAAAATATTTACCAAACATTAAAGTTATATTTTAAAGAATAAATTGAAATTTTTTGGCAAAGGACACTATTCATGTAGGTCATTCGACAAGGTCCTTCGACAATGTCCTTCGACGAGGTCAGTCGCGTAGGCCCTTTGACAAGGATCCTAGTACAACTCCATCGTTGAATTCCTTTTTGTGTAGCTTCATCGTGTAAGTAATTTAAACTTAAATAAATTTCAAGAGAATTATGAGAGAGCACAATGCAATGCAGTTGAGCGAATGAGCTACGCAACGAGAGATCTAAATTTTAGAGAAAGCACAGATAAAGAAAAAATCACAAAAGGTTGAGACCTATTTATAGGAAACAGAAGACCTACACGTCGTGACTGTGTTTCATACTTGTGCAAAATAACTGTGCACCGTACCTGAACAACTTACCTACGCGAAGTACTTGCATGATAAAACTGTTCTATTCATTAATCAATCCTGATCTTTTTCCCAAACTTTCACCTCAGGACTTGACCCTATTTGTATATTTTAGATCCAATCCTGAGTGGGGGATTTTGTTGACACTACATGAAAAAGTAACCAAAAATATTGGCAAACTTTGGATATTTCTAATCCCAAAGAAAGATTTAAAGAGTACAAAGGAAAATCCAAAATACTCCCAAAAGTGCTATGCGGCCGAGCTATGCATCGGACCTCTATGCCAGAACATGTTTTATGTCCCTGTACGGAGCACCTATGTGGCGGATCTACACGAAGTACCTACACGGGCAACATCTCTTCAACTAGGCCCATCTGTGCTTATAAATAAAGCCCTTGGGCTCCCCATTTTAGGATTGAAAAAAAAGTGAAAGACTCTCTGAAGCTCCCATTGCATATCTCTTTCTCCTAAATCTCTAAAATTGTCTCAGGTAGTTCTCTAAACTACAAAAGAAGGGATAATTAAAGGGGATAGTCATGTTTTGAAGTTCATCACATTCTTCAGTCCTCATCCATACCTATGTGGTATATCTGCGTGCCACACCTGCACGGTACACCTACATGTCGTACCTGTGCGATAGGGCAATGCGGGGTACCTATGTGGCATACTTGTGTGAGGTACCTATGCGACCAAATCAAATACCCTTCTTTAAATTCATCCATGGTAGGGTATATTCTTCCTTGGTTCCCTTATCTAAAAGGGGATAAGTTTAAGCCTCCACCAAAACCTCCTAACTTCTCAAACCTTTGGGTAAGGCACATCAGCGTGTCTCCAATTTGGGTTTGTATTTCCACATTCATAGGTTTCCGACATTTGTTTCATAATGGGGTTAGGATTCATGGGATGATTTTGTATTTTTTTATCCATAGTCACATGGATTTTTCTTCTAGTTTGGAGGATGGTTGTTTATCCGCCTCTCCCTTCTCAAAGAGGTGACCCAGGACCTCAGGTCTCTGGTAGGTAAGGTACACTTCACACTTTCCATTCTGTGCAAGTATAAGAGAAGTCTCCCTCCCCTACCAGAACCAATTTTAGGGCAGCCATCCTGGTATAAGACCCTCACCTTCACCCCTTCTTCCTTCCATTTAGACCTTTGTACAATGTGAAGAGAATAGTGGGAGGACTCATCGCGCTGCCCTCTTCCACCATCACCTCTAACTCTTCCACGGTCAACATGCCCTCTTCCATCAGCATGGAGGAAAATTTTGAAAGTGAAGTTTCATTGTTGAATCTTTCACATCCTCTTGTTTCTCACACTGAGAATGACTCACGTGAGCTTATAGATATGTGATTGTTACAACATGCGCATAAACACTCACCCAAATGAACTACAAGAACTCTGATTCCTATTCAATCCATGATATGTAGGAAGTCCTTTCAGGGCCCGAGCTCACTGGATATCCTCTTCAAGAATCCAACCCTAATTCTCCCAATTCGAGCATTCTCCAAAGGAAATAATCCCCAAATTCAATCCTTAAATCATCAAGGCATCCTTTTTAGGAAGTAATTCCAAACTTCATCAAACTACATGGGCTTTGATTTCCATTAATATGGGATACGTAGGAAGCCTCCTTGAGGTTCAAACCCAAAACTTCAAATCAACCCTATTCTTTTTGGGCCATATTCCCAACAGGGCCTGATATTACTTGGAAACCCATATCCCTTCCATGTTCCTTGGGATGCTTTAGTATAAGTCCAACACTAAGTTTCAAATAAGCACCTTCCGCTTAGTGGTCCTTATCACATGACTTTAAAATTTATTATGTGTCATACTAAGAGGCACTAAACGATGAGAGTTCTAATTCCTTTCACAAGGGTACATAGGTAGCTAATTTTATTAGCACTATCCCAAGATTAAAACAAACCTTCGTCTACCTGGATGACAATACATTCCAGAGTGCCCCACTGAGTGGCTTAAAAATTAGTATCATTATAACGATGATTAAAAGAATCACTAATTGGTATATTAGAGGATACCATTGATGGAAAACCTCGAATACATACAGATGCTTCCATTGATGAATAACCTTGAATGCATACTGGTGATTCTAAATTTTACACATGTTAATAAATGATTGTAAATTCCAAGGGATAGTAATGATATACGTGGAGAATTAATAGGGACTCATTAAAATATTTTAATTTTACAAAGAGAGTCCCAGAGTAGACAATAATTCCCCTCAAATGGGTGTGATGAGTCTGACATCCCATCCTCTTGACCAATGCACATTGTTAAGTATCGTAAAGTTAAAAACTTAATGAATTCCTGCATTTGGAAAGAAGGTACTCTTTGGATAAAGAACTATTGGAAGTTTCTGTTTCCAAGAATAAATCCAATGGAAACCCCCTGGAAACAGTAATTCTTAAATCTAGAACACATGTTTCAAGGAACAACAAAATAGTCTATAATCTCATATAAACAAAGGGTCCCATCTTCCTTCTTGGAGAAAATCATTGGAGAACCCCCAAAGGAAAGTATTGTGTGGTATAAAACCATTTTCCTCTAGATCCTATAACTATTTCATGAGATCCTGGGGCTCAGTAGGTTCCATATTGTATGAAGGAATGGACACTGAAGATACTCTTAGAACAAGATTAATTGTAAACTCTACCTCACTCTCAGGAGTTAATCTAGAAAAATCATTGGTGAAGACATCCCTGAAATGATCTAATACTGGAGGGAATTTAGCATGATTTAAATCCTAATCCTTCATGAAGATATTGGTAATCTAGATGGTCACTCTGTTTAGCCCATGATGTTGTAGTCCATATCTACTCACCTAGACATCCCACTCACCTTTATGTAAATAAATATTTCCCTCTAATGATGTAAACGATGCCCTTTAGTGATAGAAATGTACAAAGGCATGATACAGAACCAACCAATCCAACCCATGAATGACATTGAATCCTATCATATCTAGAACAAAGAGGACCCATAAGAAATGGTATCTGACAACCTCAAGGGTACAGGTCCCACACTGGTGTATTCTCTCTGAACATAATCTCAATGGTGCATCTATGGTCATTACACCATAGTAATAATATATTTCTAGCCCAAAAATTTCCACTGAAGATAAAGATATGAAGGAGTGTGATTAAAATTTATCAAATAAAGTATATATTATTGTGGAGGATATTAGAATAGTACCTAGTACTGTAGATGGTCCCGCATCCTGATCCTCATGTATTGGTTATAGTGTATACAACTGACCTGATCCATGGCCCTGCGCAATAGTTGGAGTACCAAGATCAAAAATTCTTTACTGATGTTGTTGGTGATTAGGAATCTGTCTACCATGGCCATAACTTCCTCTTTATCAAGTCATGTTAGTGTTAATCCAACTCCCTTCTTGACATGACATAAAAGAACCATCCCCTAAAGGTGGATATTATAGAGAACCTCTTCCACTAGAAGATGGTAGAAAGATCTGATAGAATTTATGAAGATGACCCATACGGTCGAAAGCTCAACGTGTTATAGGGTCTCTGTCACACTATGTCTTTAGATTCCCTTATCATTCAAACTGATGACACACCATAGAGCTACCAGTATGGGTACTATGAATACCACTGTTCTAATGAGAAACCTCGAGAGATCGCATTCTTATACTAAAAGAACTAATGTCCTACCATGGAACCAGTCCTCTATTCCTGGTATTATCTTCGTCTCTCAGGTTATGCTCAGTGATAAAATCCTGATTTACTATTTTAAAAAACAAAGGTAGGTGAAACACATTCATCTGATTATGGATGGCATACACAATCCCATCCTCTAAGTTTCTAGCATGTGAAAGCTCCTCACTAGCTAGAAGTAGTGTGAAGCACTACAACTTAGTGAAACACATTGAATACTCCATTACTAACATAGAACCCTGATCAAGATGCATTATCTCTTTGTCTCTATTCACTCTTAGTTTCTAAGGAAATAATTAATTATAGAAAGTAGTCTAGAAGTCATCACATACCATTCACTGATGGCGATCGGCTTGAGTAACCAAATCCCACCAGCACTTGGCTGATTCATGTAGAATGTAAGTAGTGAGATTGAACCTCTTATTTAAAGGAATATCTAGATTCTCAATTATATTAAAGGTGGCCTATGTCCAAGACATAGTATCCTGAGAACCACTATCCCCTGAGAAAGTTAGCGGATGTGATAGCTAGAACTCACATGTCATATCATCCATCGTAGGTATAGGACATGGAGCACCATTCATGGTCTGCATCAGATGTAGAAAACTATCACAAACCTAAGTGTCAATTCCAATATCAGGTATAGCATGAGGTTCCTCAAGTGGAACTCATGTAGGTAATATTAGAATCTTAGGGCCCACCATGTCTGGTGGATGGTCGTTGCCACCTTCCTGGCGCATGACATGAGGATTTTGTGGTTCCATTAGTTAAAAAACACAAAGAACATGCCTCATAATAATATTAATAGAAAATACAAAGAAAAACTAGTAGAATATAAATGTAAGAATAGATCAATACCCATGGTATACAACAATAACTTCCCTCCTAGAAGTTCGGGTATTGGTAAGTTCTAAATTATAAATTACAGGGTTTCTAGTAGATGAAGGTTCAACTATAACTTGACTTATCATTTATTAGCAACCATTTCCTTTAGTTAAATCAAGATTCACTTTTAATTATTCATTTTCTTATTTCCATATACCAAGATTAATTTAAAATTAAATATTTTTTTCCATGAATTAGGACACATACTCCTTATCAAGGAGATCAAAACCCATTTTTTCTAATTAATGGCTTGATTTGGTAAATTACTCATTCCAATCCATGAATTGAAACATTTAATCACTTAATCACAACCCAAAAGTGACAAAATAATATATATAAAGAATGCTTCACTCAAAAATCATAGGAATATCAAGCAATGAAATGCAGTGGAATGCACCTATATAGAATAGAAATATGCATGAAAAGCGAATTCTAGGTGCTTATGATGATGAATGTAACAATTATCATTTACCTCATATCATTGGGAAAAAGATGAAATAATGTCCTCAATAAGAATAATATCAAAAAATACCACACAAAATATGCATCACCCAACAATGAAATGATATAAAAAATAATATGCAAAAGTATAACCATAATTACAGTTCAAGAAACTCATATTTTACCCCAAACATGGGTTTGAGATGCCCAACCACAGATTATTACCAAGTTAAAACCATTCCGAATCTCTAATATATTGTCTCAAAATATTTAAGTAAGAAAGGGACTACTCAGAAACCACATTATGATGTCCCAGACCTGGATTCCACTTAGCTGGTTTCCCAAGCCCAGTTGGCCATAAGACCTCAAGCGTATCTACCCAAATGTTAGAGGCTATAGACTAGAAGTGAAAGCATAAGGTGTGCCTATGGGAACAATATTCCCTAATGACCAGATTATGCCACAATTGATCAGTATAAAATAATAAGAGATAAATAGAGGATTCAATATAATAAATAAAATCTATAATAGAAGCAAAATGAAATAATAAACAATATGAAAAACTAGAATCAATATGAAAAAGATGATGATGATATGTCATGTCACAATAAATCTAGAAAATAATGATAAAATAATTTGGTATAAAATTCTATAAAAAGTTAGAAAAAAGGAACCAAAAACTATCCAAGAATTCAGAATTCTAGTTCGGTCATCTTCTACCATCTCTATCATAATCTATCAAGAAATCAAATATCTGAAGCTACATGCTTCCCTTTTCCAACACTTTTATACATATAGTCTAATAGGGTAGAAAAAGTTCTCAAATTGGTTGTGAGATAAAACTCATTATGACGCCACCAACGAATACTATAACATCATGTGTGTGTAATATAAACTGAAATAGTGTGCAAGTATGCATATATAAAAATAAAACAAGATTGTAATGTAAAAAACCCAAGTACCTTCTTCATCCCTTAACTGGTGTCTGAACATGTAACCATTTAATTAATTAATTAAGTTATAGTATATATATTTAATTCATATGAGTCATATCCATCACTGACATCACCTCGTGATAACAATAGTAAATGTTCCAGGATGTAACAAGGAGACCTGTATTGAAATTAATAATGAATGGTTCCAAGGTAATAACCAAGGAAACCAAAACCTCAAGGGTCACCAAATCAGTAGTAGCTAAACCCTATATAATATTTAATAGTGTAATCCGAGGATGAGCATACAAGGAATTACACAATATTGTGATATAACTGAGTCTATGGAATACATCCATGGTAAAACAGGATAAGCTATGGAAAGGCCCAAGGATATAACCAAGGGACCTCGTGTCCATAGAATCCACATTGGATACAAGGAGTGTATCTAAGGAATCTTTTAATAGTAATGTAGGTATCCTATGGTGTCATATCAGGCATCTTTTGATAAATATGGATCGAGTTCCAAGGTGGGTCCCAACTAAGGCAACTGACATCCTTGAATCAGAATGGCATCCACAAGTGCTCAAGTCCTTCCCTCTGGAATCCAAGAACTAACTCAAGTTTGACCACCCCTGTGATTATGTCAAGTTCCATGTGTATATATAATTAGACCCCTTACATTTATTTATTTAATAATTAAGGCCAAGTGAAAATATTTCCATTTAAGATTCAAGGGATTCAATCCATTCCTTTCATTAGTGTGACAAGGCCAAGGGGCATGCAACCTTTTAAGACATTTCATTTATAATTGCATGGTTCTCTCCTTTACCTTTCATAACATGACAAGGTTTTTCTAAGGATGATAAACCACTATAAATCAAGTAATATAAACTAGGACAAGTCATATATATACAACATACTTTTCAATTTACCATTTAACATTTATTAAACATGTTCAAGCACTTACCTTAGGTAGGTCAAGTTTGTAGCACACATGGTATAAGCCAAGGTCAATTCACAATTAAATAGTCATAATATATGGAAAACCTTTCCATTAGAATGTTAATGCTCAAGAACACCCAAACGATGGCTCATGTTGTCAAAACACTAAAAATATAATTATGGAACATCAACCTACATGGGGGTGGTTGAAGTTGCGGATGTAACCACAAACAATGAATAGCATGTGTACCATGGGTCTTATAACACAGTCCTAATAACCATAATCATGACATTTAAATTTAACAGATGATTTCTAATAAAATTGGCATGACGATACGGCAATTTATAAAACAAAAAAATTTGAGGATTGAGTTATAGACTCGCTACCTCATAATCATACGACTCTCCTCATCCAATATCAGCCTTTATCTCTATAGAGATTGTAATAGATTTGAAGAATGGATCAATTCTTTGGAATTGGGGAATATGAGCTTATATCTAAATAGCGTCGTTGATAGGAAGAAGAATGAAACAAAAATTAAAAGGAATTGATAATGTACCAGTGTACATCCAATGAGACGAATGGTGATCAATTCAGACTTCAGACCGATGATCCATCTCAAATCCTTGTTTAGGCTTAAAAAGGCTTCATAAGAAGAAAAATGGGGGTTTTGTCCACTAGAGAAGAAATTAGAAAGAGGGGTTCATTTAATTAAATCATTTAGGGGGAAAAGTTAAAATAAACCAAATTTAACCTTCACATAGTTTGGCCACAAGGTTAGGCCAAACCATTCACAAACCATGCATGGGAAACTATAGGAAGGGGCACTCACACAGTTAGGTCGTATGATAAGGAAAGTATGCACCAACCATGTGAAACATCTCTATTAAAATTTCATTCATTATCACATAGCTTTTTGTCCCAAATTGAAAGGTCATATAAAATAGTGTTCCCTATTCCAACCCACTATCCAGCCTCACATGGTTTCAATAAACCATGTGTAATGACTTATACGGTTTAATCTAACCATGTGATGGGACTTTTCTCCTAAAAATGAAGGATCTGGGCTCTGAACAAGCCCCAGACACACCTAAGACCCTTGCTAACTCATTAGGAATCCATATTAGGTTCACAAAAGAGAATTAGAACAAAATTTAAATGATCCATACCTGAGTGAAAAATAGGGTTCTTACATGTGGATCTAATCAGATGTTTAAAAAGAGATAATTTCCATATCAACCATATATTCATGTCACGCCACAAAATCTATCATAACATAGTGATGTTTGGATTTTAAAAAAATATAAAGAGTCTCCCCTAATAAAATTTTGATAAAAATAGAGTCAAAACACTCACCATAAATTCTAGATATCACTCTAGGGAGATTTTCATAGGAACGTTCATGAAGAAAATGGTTGCATACATGCACTAAATTCTAGAGACACTTATGATTGGGAAGTGGAGACTAATTGACTTATTAAATATTTCCCTTATATATTATTCTCATATTTCATTTCAATCATTTTTCTTTAACCCTTTTACATATTTATAATACAACAACAATGTAAATAGTGGTTGTTATGGCTATGAAAATGAAGATTGTTTCTTGTTCTATGTTTTTTATTCAGTTTTTCTCCCTCAATGTTATTAGTAAAGTGTTGTTCATATTTGGTTTCAGGTTTTATTAATTCTTATTTATAACGGAAATTGATCATGTTTTTCCTGATGGTATCATGATTTCCCACTGGTCAGCGATGGAGATGATATTGATGTTTAGAGGCTCTATTGTTGTGGCATTGGATCTCGATGAAGTGGAAGTCGTTGAAAGTTTATGGTTACCTTCTCTGTCGGTGAGGACTGTGATGATGATGGTACTGAAGATGGAAGATGGTTGCGATGTGACCAGACTCTTGGTTTGATATTTCCTTATGATGGTTGACGTTTTTTGGATTGCGGTGGGTTAGCTCATGGATCGAGGTGAATTATGGTGGTTTTTAGAATTCTTCTTTTTGAAATTTGAATATTTAACTTTTAAATTTTTAATGTGGTATGTATTGTTTTATATGGATGTGGGGTATGTGGTAATAGTTGTCTCCTTTTGTATAGTTCCCACTTATCCAAAAGTGGTTATTTTAAAAGTAAAAAAAATGGTTTTTGGTTGTGGATCATATTTATTTCTTACCAAGGATTGGACACTTCCAAAAAATAATGAGTAAACCTTTTAAAAGACCATATGTCATCTGGGTTCTTTCATGATCTATCTTTCAACATCGGATAATTTTTTTGAGATCCAATCATAAAAACTAGTGAAAATAAAACATCTTTATTTGGTTTTGTTTTTGTGTCCACTAATTCACCACACTTCCCCTCAATAGTGGTATCCTCTAACCTATGCCTTATAATTGGTATCAAATAATTGTTGATCTTGTTCCAAGTATTTTACAATGGATCTAGGTTTTCAACATATTGATAACATCATTTGATGTATGTGATCAATGATGGATATGGTTACAATAAACAATAATGGAGTTCTAATTTCCTATGTAATGGGATTTCATCTATAGAGAGGATTATTCTTTAAATAATTTCTCTTAGCATAGATATTTTTTACATAATGAAGAATGGGTCGATTATTAACAAAGATAATACAACCAATAAGTTTCATGATAAGAATAATAATGAAGGTGGTGGGAGAGGGAAAAAATAATTAATATTATCTGTCTCAAAAATGGAGTTGAAAAGAGTTATTTTCTTGAAGACATCAAATAAATTTTTTAGGAACCATCATGATATCCACAAGTGGAAGAAATGAAGAATGTATCCTAGTAATAAAAATATCAAAATCAATTTGGGGAAATTATATTTAAATAAGATGAATCAGTGGATGAGTTATTCATTTAGATAAAAAAAATTAA
This sequence comes from Viscum album, assembly GCA_963277665.1. NCBI lineage: Eukaryota > Viridiplantae > Streptophyta > Magnoliopsida > Santalales > Viscaceae > Viscum > Viscum album. Next base: position 1,228,266,611 of record OY728145.1, on the reverse strand, counting down.
GCTCAGTTTAAATATATAGAGACATTTTTGAGGATTAAAATATGTAATAAATGTAATTATAATTCGTTACATTAAATTTAATTTTACTATTTTTAACCCTATAGATAAATACTTGACATGGTTTATAATTTAAAAACTCATCAATGTATTGATATCTGCTGTGATGAGGAGAGGTGCATCCTTAAAGAGAAAAGGTAAATATGGGAATGAGAACAGGTATAATGATTCAAAAGGATCAAAACACATCGAATAAGGGAAAAACCATTATCAAAAAACCAATATTGAGGATGATTCTATCGGATTTAGTGGATTTGTTTCATTATTATTAAAATACATGTAATATGAAAATGTTATGTACAATGGTAAACTTTTTTATTAAGTGTTTAAATTTTGGATTGATTTTACACTTTTAAACTTACATTTATGAAAGTAACATATCTATTTAGGAGGGTCATTAATATTAATGGTCATAAATAAGAAAAAATGTTTCAAGTGGTCATAATGGAGGAAATACCATTTAGGATTATGGAAATGACACCATGTAAAGAAAAAATAACATTATATGAAAACATTATGCAGTATATTTTTATGAAGAATATGAAATAGAGAATTAATACATAAATGGATATAGTAAAAATTGTTTTTTGGAAAAATCAATTCTACCAAATGATGCTTTAAGACGAAAAATAATAAATTGTTGAAGAGGGATGTAGTGATGGTTAGAAATCAAATTAATTCTAAATAAATATTGATATCTTAAAATTAATTAAGGAAACAAAAAATGATGATATATAAATAAATAATTATAAGAATGTGAATGACTCATTAAAAGAATTTCCAATTTAATCAACAGATAAGGAAATTTCTAAGATGGAAATAATGTTCAAATGATTGATGGTATATCACAATAAAATAATTAAATTTAGGGATAGTAATATTGATATTACCATATAAAATATCTTTACTAATAATGAGAATTTGAATATTCTTTTTAGAAAAATCATTGAATTTAAAAAATACTTGAGAAAAGGCTTTGCTATGAAGTCAAAATATTTTTCAAAGGATGTTGGTTAATTTCCAATGAAAATATTTTAATTTTATAATTGAAAAATGAAATTTATATATTATCTAATAGTACTTTGAAATATTATTTTAGACACAAAGTATTATAAACTATATTGTGTTAGTGTTGAAAAAAAGAGAATGTTTTAGTGACTACACTGAAGAAGATAAACACACCCGTTACTATATCAAATGATAGTGATGAATCTTCCATGTGAAGTGAGGTGTGGATTAATAATACTAGTGATTCTAAACCGAAAGTAATTTTATCTTATATGTATGGTATTGTTGAGAAAAAATGAGTGGATATTTAATTGGAAGGAAAATCATTGTGAATATTTAAAAAATCAATTTACTACCCCATGAGATATCACTTTAATTGAATTTTCTAGATTTATAGATCTTACACGAAAAAAGTGTATGTATATTATTATAATTTATCACTCCCTTAGTTAAATATATAACATGAATTGGGGTATAGGATGATGTATATAGTTTCCATTTAAGACAACATCTAAATGTGAAGTTTCATTTGCATTCAAACTAGGACTCACTTGAGGGAACTTTTTGGACATGTGATAAACCAATACACACCACTAAAAATTATTTCATTTTATAAATAAAGTAACTACAGAAAATGGATAAATCCAAATATATTAAGAGGAGGAGTAATCAACACTAAAAAATGTTGGTTGATGATTCTCCCAATGATAGAAAAATGATAGAATCCTTGGATATATGATATTTGTATTCATCACACATTTTTCAAAACAAAAATATTTTTAAATAAACCCAATTGTATGATGGAGGTATGATTACATTCTATAATGATGTATCATCAAATATGAAATGTGTTTGACTAACTAAGATTAGTAATAAGAAACCCAGTAATATATTATTGGTTGATTGGTTGAGGAACAATCTCTTATGTGTATCTTAGATTTTTTACAAGTCAAATGTGGTCAAATTTTAAAATATTAGTTTCTTAATTATTATAATGATGGAAGTAACAATAATCATGAAGTGATAATTGAAGAACCTTTGTGGTGTTTTGTTTAACATTTTTTTTATTTGTTGACAACTAATATTTTTGTTAAAGAATTTTTTCGAGTTACAGAAAATTGAAGTTGTTGGTTGCTGAAGTTTTTATTAAAGAAGATTTTGTTGAAGAATGAGAAGTTAGCAGTTACGAAAGTGTCTCAAACATTATTAAACAAATCAGACGATGCTTTTTGGATCTTATAGTTCTCACACATCATGAAAAGTTTCATGATAAAAGCTGTTGAAGAAATGGTGAAGAGGATTGAGTTTTTTTCACTAAGGAAAATTATGAGGAAATTCAGAACCTATTTTTCAGAACCTATTTTCCTGAACTAGTTCTTTTGAACCTATTTTTTTGGAGTCTATCTGAGCCAAAAAATTGGAGTCTACCCAAGCCAAAAATTCGGAGTGGACTTCCTCAACCAAAAATTCGGAGTGTACTTCCTGAACCAGAAATTTGGAGTGGACTTCCTGAACCAGAAATTCAGAATGAAAATCATGAGCTAGAAATTCAGAATGACAATCCTGAGCTAGAAATTCGGAATGAAAATTCTGAACCAGTTCTCCTAAACCAGTTTTCCTGAACCAGTTTTCCTAAACCAGTTTTCCTAAACCAATTTTCCTGACCAGTTTTCCTGAACCAGTTTTCCTGAACCAGTTTTCCTGAACCAGATTTCTAGAACTAGTTTTCCTAAACTAGTTTTCGTGTACCTAAAATCAAAACCAAGATCTAGCCTTATCATTTTGAGGAAGATATGAAGAGTTTAAGAAAACCTGTACTTCAACTTTGCATAAATCTCAGAGAAATTTAAGGATATTTGAATAAGTCAAATATTGAAGATTAAATGCAAGAGATTTGCGGAGTTTTTTGAGATTTTAGGAAGCGGGAAAGATTTTCAAGATTTCCGCCTTTGTTTTCTGAGTTGCCTATAAATATGTTCTCAGATCATTCGCTCAAAAACAAATTTTTACATACGCGGAAAAGGCAGAGCGCTGGAGAATTCAGAGTGAGATTTTGTACTGAGTCATCTTTTCTTTATTGAGAGAACCAGATTCAATAAATTTGTTCTGAGTTTTCGAAGTGAGAATTTCTGTAGAATAATTTTTATCTTGCTGAGAAATTCAGATTCAGAAGATCGGATTTGAGGAATTCGGATTGAGTATTCAGAGTGGGTATTTCTACAGAGTCATAGTTTCCTTGCTGAGAAGACCGGTTTCAGATAACCGGATTCAAGAAATCCAGATTGAATATTCGGAGTGAGCTTTTGTGGATTCATAGTTTTCTTGCTGAGAAGTTCAGTTTCAGAAAATGAGATCCAAGAAATTGGATTGAAGATTCGGAGTGAGCATTTTGTGGAGTATCTTGATAAAGTCTTTTTCTTATGTTTGGCTCAATTGTTCTTTAAGGAAACATTGTAAACTAACAGGAGTCAGTATAATCTTTCCTATCGGGAGATAGAAGGTGTCCAACGGGAGTTGGCACAAGTTGTATTCACTTCTTCATTATAGTGGATTTCCATAGACCCATGGGAGTGGCTATGACAAGGACATAGGTTCACTTATTGAGGCCGAACCTTGTAATTATTTTGTGCTTTTCTTGCTTTACCTTTCTTGCATGCTTGGGTTACTTGCTAAAGGTTGATAAGGAAGTAAATCTTAACAGGTTGCAAGGGTAAAGTTTCATAAAGTTTTGAAGCTTATAAAAAGATATCAACTGATTCAATCCCCCCTTCTCAGTTGACATTCAATCCTTGGAACTTCAAGTGGTATCAGAGTGAGGTTACCTTGTTCTTTATTCCTTATCATAGAGAATATCAATTCTTTCAACAGTAGAGGAATTCCTACATTCAATGGGAAGAATTATTATGGATGGAAAAATAGGATGATTCCTTATCTCTTATCTCTTTCCCTTGAAGTTTTTTATGATTCCACTATTGGCTTTCCACCTATTGAGAAAAATTATCCTATGAAATTTGCTGACAAGAGGAACATAGAAGTTAATGGAAAGGCTAGGAATGCTATTCTCATGTCCTTATCAGAATATTTTTATTAGAAGGTGATGGGTCTCACAACTTCAAAAGGCATGTGGGACAAGCTGGAAAGTGTTTTTGAAGGAAACACAAAAGTGATGGAAGCCAAGCTACAAATCTGGCGTAGTAAGTTTGAAGACATCAGGGTGAGAGATGATGAAACAATTGATGAGTACTTCACCAGAGTTAATGAAATTGTTTGCAACATCAGGGGATTCAGAGAAGACTTGGAAGATTCTATAATTGTGAAGAAACTTATGAGAAACTTTCCACACAGGTTTGATTCTAAAATTTCAGCTTTAGAAGATAAGGATGATTTATCTCTTGATGAACTGAATAACATTCTTGTTGCTTATGAAATGAGGAAAGCTCCTATATTTAAGAAGAAGATGAAAGATGAAATGACTTTTGAAGCTATGAGAACGATTAAAATCCAAGATGATGATGAAGCTGATCCTTGTGAGTCTGTTGATAAGGAAGATGAAGAGTTGAATGAAAAAATCATGTCTCTCATATCCAAGATGTAATGTCCCGACCCCAGCTACCCAGAGTCAGTGCATTACTCCGTAATGTTGGCATGATCACAAAATATCAAGTCTTGAAAGACCGATTAGTTTAGTAGCCTTGAAAACACTAGATACGTTCATAAATGATACATTACATCATAAAGTGAAAAACTACAATAAAAAAGTCTCCATAGTCCACACTCATATCCTCTTCTGACTATCCCTGCAGGTCATTCATAAAATACTTCTTCACATCCTGGAAAATATTAAAACATTAAAAGGGGTGAGCTCAGATGCTCAGTAAGGATAACAATATTGCGGAAGCTTTCATAAATAAAAATTAACATTTAAGGCAATGTATAACTATAAAAATCCTTTTTAAACTTGAACTTCAGCATAATATGGGAAAAATAAAATTAAATAATTCCATTTACTTACTCACATGGATATTCTACTAGTCGAATAATCACATGCAATATCAATAACCACTTTCATAATGATGGAATGCATAATGTCAGACTATCATAACCACGTAGGCAAGGCCTCGTGCCAAGACCACAAATAAGATTTTGTCAAGGCCTTGTGCTAAGACACTAGTTTGTCTCATGAGACCTACTGATGCATCGAGGAGCTACAGTGGGCTCCACCCATCACTTATTAAGTCCAATGCATTCCCCATATGAATAGGTTTAAACATATCATAAACCATAACATAATTGTATCACATAAAACATGTATAAAAGAAACATAATATTTCCACACTTCAATCACAAGATATCAATAAAAAACATTGATATAATAAAAACACTTTCAAAACCATTTTCAATACCAAAATTAAAGAAAATTAAAACTTTGTATTTATTTTTATTTTTAAAAAAGTTATGGCTTATAGAGGAATCTGAAACTCAAATAATGGTCACGGCGGTGGAGAAGTCATTGTCGCCGCATATGTACGGCAAGAAAAACATTCCTTTTTGTCATTTACTAAAACACTTCATATAAAAAATATTCCTTTTGAATAAATGTAAAAGTAAAAGGGGTTTATAAACCGTATAAAAGAAATTTGTGTATAAAACAAAATATGCCTCAACGAATGGAGATTGAGACGAAGTCCCTTACAAATATCATTTTTTTTAAATAAAATAGATCTATTATGTGTATTCACTATATTTAGACATAAAGAAATTATAAATACAAGATGGGACATAATAATATCATGACATAATTTTAAAGTAGGAGATTAACCCAAAGAATGGAAATTGGGTTAAGAAGTTCCCTTACCTCGTGTCTGACTTGACTCGACCATTCTTTAACCTCCTGAATAAAAAACTAGAGTTAATCTATACCTTATTAAGAAACTTTTTCATGTTCATTATTCTTTTTATATCACATATTACCATGTCATTAACATTATGTAATTATTTAAGTTTATAATGGTCGTTTTTTCAATCTTAGGTACTTGAGTCAAAAATAAACTTCTTATAATTACACTTTGTTCATGTGGTAAAATATCCATTATATCCATAATTATATTCATGATGTATATATCATATACATAATATATATCCAGTATATACATTCATTTATAATATTACATAACATTTAGTGGTAAGAAATGAAATGCACCGTTCATGGAGACGGTAAGTCGTACGTACGCATGAACGCTACTTTCATTTCTATTTCCTATTTAATGGAATGAAGTTATAATTATATAAAGGTATAATATAATTCCAGTATAATATAATGTATAATACCATTTACTCCATCCTTTATACATCCCACATATGGCATTAACGATTCAAATCACTTTGAGGGGGCGGTAGTCCGCACTTCCTAAAATGAAATTATCGCGTTTACCCATAATGGAAATCATAAAGTATGCCATAAATGAGAAATACATAAGCATAAGGAATACATAAACATAATATATATATCATATATGAAAATAGTGTCATAAAAATGGCCACCATTAGAGATGTAAAAAGAATATTGAACAATCAACGTTTTGTGAGGCAGTATTTCGCCACCCACAGAAACAGTATGTTCTTTAACCATTAGACGAAGGTGTGTGTAAGTGTAAACCAAATAAATAGCATAAAAACTTACTAGTATATTTTAGATACTGGTTTTGTTAAAAAAGAAAGTAATAAAAGTATTTTAAGGGGTTGGAGAAGCAAAATAAAACAAAACAACATTAGAGAAGACATTACCTTAAAATCGGGTAACTCTTTTTGATTTGAGCCAAAGGGTTCCTTGGGAAGACTTCTGCCCAAAGTGAGACTTGTAAGAGTAAGGTAGGGAAGTTGAGAGAGTATTTGGGCAGAGTTCGACCGAGCCAAAAGGCTTTTAAGGTGTGAGTAAGGTGGTAGTGGTGGGGGCCTTTTATAAGAGGAGAGAAGGGGCACTCTTGGAAAGATTGAAATGTTACTTTATTATGAAATGCTTTTTCGGATTCTAAAGGTCCCACAATTATATATTTCAAGGATAAGGTGATACGGGTACTAAATCTACTCATACAATAGGTTTTTGACAAGTGTAAGCCTTGGATTTTATATTATCTTTTCATTTTATTTAAATCATTAATTAATGAGGTAATCGCTGCATCATCATGGTGTCATAAATAATTTAATTTATTTAATGTATAAAAATTATAAAAAAATATCATGATGTAGTAAATCTTTTTATATTTCTAATGAATATTTATAGTCAAAAATATGACTTATATAACCCAATTTACAAATTGTTTTAGTAAAACAACTCATGTTTCTGACATTTTTATTTTAAAATTAAATAAAACATTTTTAATGTCATTTTCCTACCAAAGTGGCTCCATGGGGTCCCCAAGTTGACCCATGGATTCTCTTGGTCGGGCATGACTCATCCAATAGGGGTAGGACAAGTGTAAAGGTATTTTCATATTTTTATAATATTATTTTTACCTTCAATTTCACTAATTACCTTTAATCGTGATTAATTAAACTTAAAAGTTACTATTCACAAAAAAATTATTTTAATCCCATTGAACCACATTTTACTTTTTAATGACAACCATGTATGTTGGATTTTTGAAAATCAAATCACAGAAGTGGTAATGTTTCATTTAAACGAAAAATTTGTTTTTTAACTACCACTTAGTGGTTTCACTATTCATCAAAAATTGAAGTTTTTTAGAACAATTCCAAAATTTCACCCTAAGATATAATTGATATTCCGAATTCAAAAATTATTTCTATTTTATGAAATTCCAAACATATAAGTTGAATTAATTAATTTTATAGTTAATTCCTGCTGTCACAACAAATACTGTGTTTTTAAGAAAGAATATATATCAAAAGATTGACAATTGTTTATGTCTAATTTCAAAGTGAAATTAATTATAATGAACACCATTGGATAAAATGGTAAAAATATATTCTAATTATACTTTAAAACCACTCAATAGTATAATTTATCACTATGAATGATTTTGATTAAAAAAAAATTTATGTATTTTTCACTATTCATAGAAAAATTGGAAGTTCTCAGAAAAATAACCAAAAATTCAACATAGGCTAATTTAGATATTATGAATACAAAAATGAAGTCCATTTTGAAATATAAAATTTAAAAAAGTAGGTATTACTATTCATAACAGATACTTTGATTGGTCATGGCGTGTTAGAATCTCGAACTTGCGTACAATGCAAGCTATTGCATTATTGAAAGAGAAGCGTATCGTGAAAGATTGGAGTGTTACATTCTCCCCACCTTCAATAAATTGTGTCCTTGCAATTTGAAAATGTTCTTTGAAAATAAATGGTTGAAAATAGAAAATACCTTTGTGGAAAACCCACATCGGAAATAGGGTTAATAAGAATATAACATTAAAAGAAAGAAAGAGAAGTATGAAGGTCACCCGAGATAGCCCATACTAGGATTCTATGAAAATATGGATATATAGGAGAAACAAACCATCCAGTTCTGATGGAGACTTGTAGAAAATAGGATTAGGAGAAACTTAACCACAAGAAAATCACAAACTTGTGATGGGTTAAATGGTCATTGAATCCCCAGTTGGAAAAGTTAACCGGAAACGTTTTTGTTTTAAGTTACCTTTCAAATAGTTGAGGAATTTATTTACGAGATTTTCTAAGAATATAAGGAAATATACTTACTTGTCATGTAGGCCTTAATTCTTTAATAAATTTTTACCACGAACCCATCTTTCACTCCAAATGGTAACAGAACTAAAAAATATTCTATTTATCCTAATTGTATAAGGTTCCAAATATTACCACATTCCATTTAGATTAGGAAAACTATTTTGTAATAACCAAGGACTTCTTGTAGGCTATTGGTAGGTAAAAAAGGCATGTCGCACTATGGTTGTGGGTTCGATTCCTGTAGCTTTTTCCAATGCGACGGGTTATCCCCCAACCTACAGGTTGTCTTTTTCCTAAAACAATAGTATTATAATATTCCAAAAATAATCTTCAGAAATGTTTTAACCTTAAACAATAATATCCAAGGTTCTACTTATTCAATTCCAACCTTTATAGTTATCCAAAATACCTTTGTCAAGACTTTCTCTAAAATGTATCTAAATTCCAAAATCAATTGTAACATCAGATTCCCCAAACAAAGTAAAGTTTCTCTTATTGTCACATACTAAAAATATGATTACCTTCATCATATTAAAACCTTAATGAAAACAACAAGTACTGCAGTACAATCCTTATATATATCACATTATTCATATAACCATAATATAATCCTTGAGTCCAAAACCACCAAAACATTAATTATTCCACTTCAACTGTACTAACAGCATAAGATTGGCCTTGATCCCTTGGCCTTTTCTGAGGTAAGTTTCCATGACACTTAGGAAATTAATTTGAATAATGCCCCATTTTCCTAAAATTTTAGCATTCAACATTAATAGCCTCTTTCTTTCCCTTACAATCACGAGTCTGGTGACCTTTTTCTCCACATTTGTAACAAACTCCCACTGCTTTCAGGCAAGTACCGGGGTGATTCTTCCCACAATTATCGCATAATGGAAAATCCTTCTTTTCCTTATTCCGTTTATCTGTCTCTTGTTCCACCGTTCTCTTCTTTTCTTGCTTTACTTTATTTTCAGAAGATTTAGAGAATTTCTTTTCTGTCTTGATAGCACATGAGACAATATCTTCATATGACGAGAAAGATTTTGAGACTAAGGATTGATGGAGAAACGGTTTTAACCCATCAAAGAAATGATAAATCTTACTTCTTGGGTAACATATATAATCTTCAGCATACCTCGCTAACCTTGTAAAGTTGGCCTCATAATTTGTGACATTCTCATCCTCCTTTTGTCTCAGACTCAGAAATTGCCTTTCCATATCTGCTCGATGGTCATGAGGAAAGTATTTTTCTAAGAAAATTTCCTTAAACTACCTATATTCCATACTTGATACTTCTTCATCTTCCTTTGTATTTTGAATCAATGACCACCACTGATCAGCATCTCCAGTAAGGTAGTAAACTGCCATGATAAACTTTTCCCTTTCACTACTCCCCAAGGCATGGAATATTTTCTCTAAGGAATTTATCCATTGATCAGCTACTAAGGGATCTTTAATTACATTGAATGTTAGCGGTTGTTGCCTCATGAAACGATCTAACATTGATCCTCCATGTTGTGGATCAGGGTGCTCCATACGAGTAAGGTTATTATTCATAACCTGAGTGAGTTGTCCCAGTATGGTAATAAGTTGATCAGCACTAGTTGTATCTCCAGCTCCACAATAATTATCTTGATTAGGAGGGAAATCCCTACACGGAGTTCGTGCATTGATACGATATCCATTCCTCCCACTAGGCGCCATTTCTAAACAATGGCATAAACCAGATTAGTTTATGAATTAAAATGCATAATTCCATAGTTGTAAAACACTTAACATAAGTTGAAATATTTATGGATATAATCCATAATCATAAAAATAAATTTTTTCTTTGAGGAATTATATACTCATAAACCCTTCATAATGGTTTGTAAAGAAAATGAGAATTCTCCTAAGCATATCCTCTATGAGTGTCATAACCAAGAGTGCAGCAAGACCCGTTGTCGTGCACCAGTTCCTATTCGAGTCTAGCTCAAAGTGGTGTTTTCGGGTTTTACCCCTAGGTACATCTGTTCCAGAGCCGCCTCTACCTGCTCGTATCCAGATAGGGATGTATTTCTCGGAAAACTCACAAAATCTCTATAATACCAAAATTCTAGGAAGTTCTACTATACTAATCCTCAAAGTCTATCTTTGGGATATGTGCTCTAATCAGATTTCATCAAAATCTATCTTCCAAGGTTAGTACTAAACTGCCTCTGATACCAATTGTAACGCCCCGACCCGAGCTACCCAGAGTCGGTGCATTACTCCTTAACGTTGGCATGATCACAAAAGATCATGTCTCGAAAGACCGATTAGTTTAGTAGCCTTGGAAACACTAGATACGTTCATAAATGTTACATTACATCATAAAGTGAAAAACTACAATAACAAAGTCTCCATAGTCCACACTCATATCCTCTTCTGACTATCCCTGCAGGTCATTCATAAAATACTTCTTCACATCCTGGAAAATATTAAAACATTGAAAGGGGTGAGCTCAGATGCTCAGTAAGGATAACAATATTGCGGAAGCTTTCATAAATAAAAATTAACATTTAGGGAAATGTATAACTAAAACAAAATCCTTTTTAAACTTGAACTTCAGCATAATATGGCAAAAATAAAATTAAATAATTCCATTTACTTACTCACATGGATATTCTACTAGTCGAATAATCACATGCAATATCAATAACCACTTTCATAATGATGGAATGCATAATGCCAGACTATCATAACCACATAGCCAAGGCCTCGTGCCAATTCCACAAAAAAGATTTTGTCAAGGCCTCGTTCCAAGACACTATTTTGTCTCATGAGACCTACTGATGCATCAAGGAGCTATAGCGGGCTCCACCCGTCACTTATTAAGTCCAATGCATTCCTCATATGAATAGGTTTAAACATATCATAAACCATAACATAATTGTATCACATAAAACATGCATAAAGGAAACATAATATTTCCACACATCAATCACAAGATATCAATACAACACATAGATATAATAAAAACACTTTCAAAACCATTTTCAATACCAAAATTAAAAAAAATTAAAACTTTGTATTTATTTTTCATTTTTAAAAAAGTTATGGCTTATAGAGGAAGCCGAAACTCAAATAACGGTCACGGCGGCAGAGAAGTCGTTGTCGCCACATATGTACGGCAAGAAAAACATTCCTTTTTTTCATTTAGTAAAACGCTTCATATAAAAAATATTCCTTTTGAATAAACGTAAAAGTCAAAGGGGTTTATACACAGTATAAAAGAAATTTGTGTATAAAACAAAATATGCCTCAATGAATGGAGATTGAGACAAAGTCCCTTACAAATATCATTTTTTTAAATAAAATAGATATATTATGTGTATTCACTATATTTATACATAAAGAAAGTAAAAATAAAAGATGGTACATAATAATATCATGACATAATTTTAAAGTAGGAGATTAACCCAAAGAATGGAAATTGGGTTAAGAAGTTCCCTTACCTCGTGTCCGACTTGACTTGACCGTTCTTTAACCTCCTGAATAATAAACTAGAGTTAATCTATACCTTCTTAAGAAACTTTTTCAAGTTCATTATTCTTTTTATATCACTTATTACCATGTCATGAACATTATGTAATTATTTAAGTTTATAACGGTCGTTTTGTCGATTTTAGGTACTTGAGTCAAAAATAAACTTCTTATAATTACACTTTGTTCATGTGGTAAAATATAAATTATATCCATAATTATATTCATGATGTATATATCATATAAATCATATATATCCAATATATACATTCATTTATAATATTACATAACATTTAGAGGTAAGAAATGAAATGCACCGTTCATGGAGACGGTAAGCCGTACGTACGCATGAACGCTACTTTCATTTCTATTTTGTATTTAATGGAATGATGTTATAATTATATAAAGGTATAATATAATTCCAGTATAATATAATTTATAATACCATTTACTCCATCCTTTATACATCCCACATATGACATTAAAGATTCAAATCACTTTGAGGGGGCGGTAGTCCGCACTTCCTAAAATGAAATTATCGCGTTTACCCATAATGAAAATCATAAAGTATGCCATAAATGAGAAATACAGAAGCATAAGGAAAACTTAAACATGATATATATATCATATATGAAAATTGTGTCATCAAAATGGCCACCATTAGAGGTGTAAAAAGAATATTGAACAATCATCATTTCGTGAGGCAGTATTTCGCCACCCACAGAAACAGTATGTTCTTTAACCATTAGACGAAGGTGTGTGTAAGTGTAAACCAAATATATATCATAAAAACTTTCTAGTATATTTTAGATACTGGTTTTTTTACAAAATAAAGGAATAAAAAGAGATTAAGGGGTTGGAGAAGAAAAATAAAACAAAACAACATTAGAGAAGACAATACCTTAAAATCAAGTAACTCTTTTTGATTTGATCCAAAGGCTTCCTTGGGAAGAATTCTGCCCAAAGTGAGGCTTATAAGAGTAAGTAAGGGAAGCTGAGAGAGTATTTGGGCAGAGTTTGGCCGAGCCAAAAGGCTTTGAAGGTGTGAGTAAGGTGGTAGTGGTGGGGGCCTTTTATAAGAGGAGAGAAGGGGCACTCTTGGAAAGATTGAAATGTTACTTTATTATGAAATGATTTTTAGGATTATAAAGGTCTCACACTTATATATTTCGAGTATAAGGTGATACGGGTTCTAAATCTACTCATCCAATAGGTTTTTGACAAGTTTAAGCCTTGGATTTTACATTATTTTCCATTTTATTTAAATCGTTAATTAATGAGGTAATCACTGCATCATCATGGTGTCATAAATAATTTAATTTATTTAATGTCTAAAAATTATAAAAAAAATATCATGATGTAGGAAATCTTTTTATCTTTATAATGAATATTTATAGTCAAAAATAAGACTTGTATAACATAGTTTACAAATTATTTTAGTAAAACAACTCATGTTTGTGACATTTTTATTTTAACATTAAATAAAAAGTTTTTAATGTCATTTTCCTACCAAAGTGGATCCATAGGGTCCCCAAGTTGACCCATGGATTTTATTTGTTGTCCATGACTCATACAATAGGGGTAGGACAAGTGTAAAGGTATTTTCATATTTTTATAATATCATTTTTACCTTAAATTTCACTAATTACCTTTAATCGTGATTAATTAACTTAAAAGTTATTGTTCACCAAAAAGTTATTTATATCCCATTGAACCACATTTTAATTCCTAATGACAACCATATATGTAGAATTTTTTAAAATCAAATCACAGAAGTGGTAATGTTTCATTTAAATGAAAAATCATTTTTTTAACTACCACTTAGTGGTTTCACTATTCATCAAAAATTGATGTTTTTCAGAACAATGCCAAAATTTCACCCTAAGATATAATTTATATTCTGAATTCAAAAATGATGTCTATTTTATGAAAATCCAAACATATAAGTTTCACTAATTAATTTTATAGTTAATTCCCGCTGTCACAACAAATAGCGTGTTTTTAAGAAACAATATATATCAAAAGATTGACAATTGTTTATGTCTAATTTCGAAGTGAAATTAATTATAATGAAAACCATTGGATAAAATGGTAAAAATATATTCTAATTATACTTTAAAACCACTCAATATTATAATTTATCACTATAAATTATTTTTATTAAAAAAGCTGTTTTTATATATTTTTCTCTATTCATAGAAAAATTGGAAGTTCTCAGAAAAATACCAAAAATTAAACATAGGCTAATTTCGATATTACGAATAAAAAAATGAAGTCCATTATGAAATATAAATTTTCAAAAAGTAGGTATTACTATTCATAACAGCTACTTTGATTGGTCGCGGTGTGTTAGAATCTCAAACTTGTGTACAATGCAAGCTATTGCATTATTGAAAGAGAAGCGTATCGTGAAATCTTGGGGTGTTACACAAGAACTTTCGAAGAGGAAGAGGAAAATATGGAGGGAAACTTCCTCTCGAATGTCTTGGGAGCGGTGGAATCGGGCACTTTGCTATGAATTGTCCAAAGAAGAAAGTTGGAGAATATCAAGATGTTTCTAATGAGAATACTCGATGGAAGAAGTATAACAAGAATGAAAAAGAAGAGAAGACCTCTAAAGAACTCAAGAAGAAGTTTTATGGAAAGAAAATAAGTATGTTGAGAAAGAAGATTGAATTCGAATCATCTAACAATGATTCCTCAGAAGATGAAAGTAGAGAAAGATTTAGAACCTTCATTGCAAAAGTTGACAAAACAAATGCTTCCCCAAAAAGTGAAGAAGGTGGTAAAGAATCTTACAGAGAATATCAGCTAAGATCTGAACTTCTTACATGTCTGGAGAAAAAAAATTTCTCAAGAAATAAATTCGTGTGATGAAAAAAAAATCATGAAGAAGTTCATGATGGAAGTAAAGATATTACCAAGAAGGAAGATGAATACATTCAAGAAATTTTAAGTCACAAACTTAGAATTGCTGAAGAAGGAAAGATGATACAAGATCATAGCAAGAAGCTGGAAATTAAAGAAGAAGAGGTCAACAAGTTGCAATCAAAAGTTATTGAGTCCAAAAATTCCCTAAGGAAGATGAATGAAAACTTCCACAAAGCCACTGAAGAAAAAGTTGGGACTTCCAAGACTGCTGGAAAGGATTATAATGAGAATCAGGTGAAATATTCTTCTATCAAATACAATGATTTATATAATTCTTATAACATTTCAGGTTATGGATAAAGTATCAGTAAAACTTGGGTGGGGAAAGGATGTGAGAAACCTTTCAATCCTACAAAAATTGAAAACTCACTCAAAAGAAGAGATGGCCTACATCCTGAGTTTCCTAGAGCAGAAATAAGTTATCAACCTCAACAAAGTTTCTATAAATAAAGATATTTCTTTAATATAAAATCAATATTTGAGGGATATTGTTGGTGTTGTGGAATGTATGGGCATAGATCTTATAATTGCTGGCATAATTTATCTCTATCCAGAAGAAGGCTTGAGAAAAGTAGAAGAAATAATGAAAGAAGAATGAGTAAACTTTTGTATTCAAAGAAAGTTGAAAAGGTGAATTCTCAAGATGTCAGAAACATGCCAACAAAGAATCAATTTGAATGTTTGGAAGAATTTTGTGGAAGATGTGATCAGTCTGGTCATCATGCCAAACGATGTATGACTCTTCTTTCAGAATAAGTTTCTTATGATTTAAAAGAAAAGAAAGTTGAAGATAAGAAGGTTGATGAGAGATATTTTTTTGTTGAGACAGCTTTAAAAGCAAGTAAGAGAAACGAACCATGGATTCTTGATAGTGGTTGTTCTTCACACAGGAAAGGTGATATAAAAATCTTAGAGCATGTTGAAAGTCGTGATGGGGGAGCAGTTACTTTTGGCAATGATAGTTCCTTAAAAATTAAGTGAATCAGAACGGCAAAGATTGAACCAGAGAAACTAAAATCTTAGGAAGTATTGCTTGTTGATAGGCTAAAACATAACTTACTTAGTGTAAGTCAACTTTTTGATAATGGAAAATAAGTTATTTTCAGAAAAGATTCTTGTGTAATCAAAAATGTGAAAAATGGAAAAGTGATTACAAAAGGAGAAAGAACCAGTGGGAATCTCTTTCAAATTGGAGAATCCAATAACTCTTGTTATTTGAGTGTTGAAGATGAAAACAAGTTGTGGCACCGAAGACTTGGCCACCTGGGGCAGAAGAACATGAGTAAGCTTTTTAAAGTTGATGCTGTTCGAAATTTTCCAGAACTAAAAAGAAGAGATGAAGATGTTTGTGTTACTTTCCAGAAAAGAAATATGACTAACAAAATTCATAAAAGAGTTGAGATTCAATCTTACAAACCACCTGATCTTATTCATTCTGATCTCTGTGGGCTGATGGGACATCAATCAACAAAATTAGATTTATACTTTATCACTTTTATTGATGATTTCACTCAGATGACAAACGTCATGTTCATGAAGCATAAATCATAGGCTATTGAAATGTTTAAATTCTTCAGAAGAGATGTTGAGAAAGAATTGGGAGTTTCCATAAAGAAGTTGAGAATAAACAACGATACCGAATTCACAAGCAATGCTTTTGAATCTTATCTAAGGAAGCATGGTATCAAACATCAGTATAGTTCTCCCTATACTCCACAACAAAATGGAGTAGCATAATGGAAAAATAGAAGCTTGGTGGAAATGGGAAGAATTATGTTATCAGAATACAAACATTCAAAATTCTTCTGTAGAGAAGCTGTTAGCACTGCAGTACATGTTCAAAATAGATGCTTGATGAGACCGGAAACCAACATAAATCCTTACGATATGTGGTATAACAAAAAGCCTTATTTTAATTACTTCAAAGTTTTTGGAAATCCATGCTTGCTCAATAACAAAAATATTGACTTAGGAAAGTTTGATGAGAAAGCTGAAGAAGGAATATTTATGGGTTATTCATCAAATGGGAGAAGTTACAAATGCTGGAACAAATGCTTATAGAAGTTGGTGGACTCATATGATGTGAAGGTAATTGAAAATCCAAGTTCCTTCACAAAATTTGTTGATAATATTGAGGAAGATAAATCAAAGAATTCCCACGAGAGTGAAATTGACTCAGATGAGCCACATGGGGAAGAAAGTGATGTTGGGAAGGAAGATGTGAGTTTCCCTACCTTACGAAAACATGTTGAATCCCAAAATATTATTGGGAATCAGAAGGCTCCAGTTCCGACAAGAATAAAGTTGAGATTAGAATATCAGACTTCCCTTATCTCAAAAGTTGAACCAGAATCAGTTTCAGAAGCTATTCAACATAAAGAATGGGTGGAGGCTATGAATGAAGAACTGGATCAGATTGAGAAAAATGAAACATGGGAACTTATTCCAAGGCCAGAAAATAAGAATGTTATCGGAACCAAGTGGGTTTATAGAAATAAATTGAATGAGCATGGAGAAGTTACAAGAAACAAAGCAAGGCTTGTGTCTAAAGTATATTCCTAGGTGGAAGGTGTTGATTTTGATGAAACCTTTTCCCCTGTTGCAAGGTTGGAAACTATTCACATGTTTCTTACAGTGGCTGCTCATCGGAATTACAAGGTCTATCAGATGGATGTAAAGTCACATTTCTTAAATGGTGAGATTGAGGAAGAAGTTTACATTGACCAACCTTGTGGGTTTTTTCTTGATGAGGATGAAAACAAAGTTTTCAAATTGAATAAATCCTTATATGGTCTGAAACAAGCTCCACGATCATGGTATTCAAAGCTTGACAATTCTTTGAGAAAGATGAATTTTTCTAAAGGAAAGGTTGATAGCAACTTGTATATTAAAGATTTCAACTCCGAAACTTTGATTGTAATCATTTACGTGGATGATATAATTTTTTCTGGCGATGAAGAAAATGTCTATGAATAGTTTTCTGAAGAAATGATGGAAAATTTTGATATGTCAATGTTGGGAGAATTAACTTTCTTCCTTGGATTACAAGTTCATCAACAAGCAAACTACATTTTCTTGTCCCAAGAAAAGTATGCCAAAGAATTGTTAATGAATTTTGGGATGGAAGAATCAAAGGAAGTTTTAACTCCTATATCAGTGAGCACAAAGTTGAGCAAAGATGAGTCAGGGAATAGTGTGAATCAAAAAGACTTTCGAAAGTTGATAGAAAGTCTTCTTTATCTTACAACTTCAAGGCATGATATTGCTTATGGTGTGACTCTTTGTTCCTGATATCAAAGTAATCCAAAAGAATCACACATGTTGGCAGTCAAGAGAATTATGAGATATGCTAAAGGAACAACTTCACATGGGTTGTTATACAATAGAAACAATGAGATGAAGTTTCATGGTTATACTGATGCTGATTGGGCTAGTGATTGTAATGATAGAAAATCAACATCAGGAGGAACATTTTTCTTAGGGGAATGTTGCGTGAGTTAGCACATCAAGAAACAAAGTTCATTAACTTTCAGTATAGCTGAATCCGAATATGTTGCTTCTACTCAGTCTTGTACTCAAATGATGTGGATGAAAGTTCAGCTGGAAGATTTGAAAGTGAATGTTTCTAAACCATTGAAGATACTCTGTGATAATCAAAGTTCCATTGATATTTCCAAGAATCATATTCAATATTCAAGATCAAAACACATTGATATAAAGTATCATTTCTTAAAAGAGAAAGATGATGCTGGAGAAATAATTCTGGAATATATTTCAACAAAGTATTAGATTGCTGATATTTTCACAAAAGTAATGTCAAAGGAGAGGTTTGTTGAGCTGAGGTTACAACTCCATGTTCAGCCTCCTCCCATGACTTCCTAAAAACTCATAAGGAAGTATCCCCCACCGTACTTTGGATTATATTGAAAATGGGGGAGAGTAAGTTTTCTATATGAATCTAAAGCGGTGGTTATCATATAATGGGGGAGTGAGAAAGAAAAATGAGAGAGTAAAAGAAAAGTGAGAATGAGAAAAATAAATGTTGAGGGAGAGTTTGAGTAAGGTGAAGTTTGACCTAACATGGCCACAATATTTTCTTGTCATCGATGGATGGAAATCCTTCAAAAACATTAATTTTTTCAGTAGTGTGGTGTGAGGACACTCTCTTTTGAGAAAGGCTATGTTTTGGTAAAATTCATTTTTAAGAGATGAAAGTCTTGTGAGGTGAAAATTTGTTAACTGGGGTTGCCAACAAATCCAAAGGGGGAGATTGAAGAACCCTTGTGGTGTTTTGTTTAACATTTTTTTTTATTTTTTGAAAACTGATCTTTTTGTTAAAGAATTTTTTTGAGTTACATAAAGTTGAAGTTGCTAGTTGCTGAAGTTTTTCTTAAAGAATATTTTGTTGAAGAATGAGAAGTTAGCAGTTAAGAATGTGTCTCAAACATTCTTAAACAAATTAGATGATGCTTTTCTGATCTTATAGTTCTCACACATCATGAAAAGTTTCATGATAAAAGATGTTGAAGAAATGGTTAAGAGGATTGAGTTTGTTTCACTAAGGAAAATTCTGAGGAAATTCAGAACCAATTTTTTGGAACCTGTTTTCCTAAACTAGTTCTTCTGAACCAGTTTTTTGGAGTCTATCTGAGCCAGAAAATCAGATTCTACCCAAGCCAAAAATTCGGAGTGGACTTCCTGAACCAGAAATTCGAAATGACAATCATGAGCTAGAAATTTGGAATGACAATCCTGAGCTAGAAATTCGGAATGACAATTCTGAACCAGTTCTCCTGAACCAGTTTTCCTGAACCAGTTTTCCTGAACCATTTTTCCTGAACCAGTTTTCCTGAACCAGTTTTCCTGAACCTAAAATCAGAACCAAGATCTAGCCTTATCATTTTGAGGAAGATATGAAGAGTTCAAGAAAACTCGTACTTCAACTTTGCATAAATCTTAGAGAAATTTATGTAGATTTGAATAAGTCAAAGATTGAAGATTAAATGCGAGAGATTTGTGGAGTTTTTTGAGATTTGAGGAAGTGGGAATTTTTTTCAAGATTCCTTCCTTTGTTTTCTGAGTTTCTTATAAATAGTTCTCAGATAATTTGCTCAAAAACAACTTTTTACACACACAGAAAAGGCGGAGTACTGGAGAATTCAGAGTGATGTTTTGTGCTGAGTCATCTTTTCTTTGCTGAGAGAACCAGATTCAAGAAATTCGTACTAAGTTTTCAAAGTGAGCATTTCTGCAGAATCATTTTTATCTAGCTGAGAAATTTGGATTCAGATGATCGGATTTGAGGAATTTGGATTGAGTATTTGGAGTGGGTATTTCTGCGGAGTCACAGTTTCCTTGCTGAGAAGACCGGTTTTAGATAACCGGATTCAAGAAATCCGGATTGAAGATTCAGAGTGAGCTTTTGCAGAGTCATAGTTTTCATGGTGAGAAGTTCAGTTTCATAAAATCAGATCCATGAAATTGGATTAAAGATTCGGAGTGAGCATTTTGTGGAGCAGCTTGACAAAGTCTTTTTCTTATGTTTGGCTCAATTGTTCTTTAAGGAAACATTGTAAACTGACTGGAGTCAGTATAATCTTTCCTATAGGGAGGTAGAAGGTTTCCAATGGGAGATGGCACAAGTTGTATTCACTTCTTCATTATAGTGTATTTCCATAGACCCACGGGAGTGGCTATGGCAAGGATGTAGGTTCTCTTATTGAGGTCGAACCTTGTGATTCTCGTGTGCTTTTCTTGCTTTACCTTTCTAGCATGCTTGGGTTACTTGCTAAAGGTTGATAAGGAAGTAAATCTTAACAGGTTTCAAGGGTTAAGTTTCATAAAGTTTTGAAACTTATAAAAATAAATCAATTGATTCAACCCCCCCTTCTCAGTTGACATTCGATCCTTGGAACTTCAATAGTTAATAATCAATAATCGCTATCATATTTATAATGATCAATGGTTGTGTGGAATGAGTATAATGTAGGAAAATCATATTTCACTTAAAAGACTTAGCCATTTGGGTTCAAATAATATATATAGTATTTTCATCCATGAATCTATGATAAATTTACAAAATAGTAATTTTGAATGACTCAATATATATGACATATGTCCCATTGGTAAAATATTGAAGAGGAGTTAGAAAGTGGCTGATATCAAAACATTTCAACCTCTTGACCTGGTACAATTGGGTGTGTGTAGTCCAATGTGTTTTAATTTAACCAATGAATATAGGTAATTCCTATACATTTTTATTATTTCACTGATATGAAATAATTCTATTTTATTTTGAGTAAATCACATCTTCTTATTATGATTATTTACTTTCATAGGTGTGTTAAAAATCAAATAGGATGTGCTGTTAGGAAATCTCGTTTTCATAAGGGATCCATGAATAGGAATTGAGGATTTGAGGAATATCATGAGATGTTTATTTAAATTAATTAATATATTCCCCTATATTCTCTATATTATAATAGAGTTTCTAATTTAAATAAATGATTTTTGGTTGACCTATGGGGTATAATTTTATCAGATTATAGTTCTTACAGAATACTTTTTATGGAAATCCATGACAATGAATGTCTATATATTTAATTATCAGTTACTCTAACTTAATTTTTTCAATAGGTATTATGATATTTGATTTTAGGAGAAATCTAAACATTTATATTCTATATTCATTGGTTCGTGCATATTAAATCAATATTAATGGTAACCATGTGTGTGAGTTTGGTGAGAGATAATATAAATGTATAGTTATTTGATACACACTAATAAAAATATATTACTATTATTATAATAACAATAAATGAACTATTATATATATAATTTATGTGATTTTCATATGAATACTTCCAAGCATAATTTTATCTTGATGTTGATATTGAATAATCTCTAGAAGATGGCATAGGATACCATGAGAGTGGTTTGGTTACACAAGAAGATTTTATAAACTCTTCTGATGGTTCTTAAATATTCAATAATGATGAAGTCTTATGGAATGGTGTAAATAATTCATAAAAACATAGGTACCATTTATAAAATGAAAACATTTTTGATATTGAAAAAATAGTGTTAAAACCTAGTGGCGATTGATGAATTGAAATGATTCTATCTTTCATTCACAAATTAAACCAATGGGTGTAGAATAAGCATTAAAATATAAGAATTGGATTGTATAAATCGATGGACAGTTGAGTCAAATTGAAAATAATATAACATCTAAATTTTTTTATATCCTAAATATAAGAATGTGATTGAAAAAATGTGAATTTTCTTGAATAAGGAAGATCAGAAAGGTGTAATTGTACATAATAAGTCTCATCTTTTTTTAAAGAGAAATATTCAAATTTAGGGTATTTATTTTGATTCAAAATTTTCTCTAGATGGTCATATTATAATATCTCAATCCATGACACAAATATTTAGGTTGAATTCAAAATATGATGACATGAATATGTGTGTTTCATACTTAATAGTGATTGGGTATGACAATTACTGTGTGGTAAATCTATAATGAATTTGGTACAAAATTCAAATTCAATATTTAATAAAAAATTATAAATATTCAAAAATAAGGTAGTACACAATGATATTTAATTATAATATATTTTAACCATGGTTAAAGTAATATATATTTGGATAAACCCAATACAATTAATACTTTTCAATACTTGAGAATTTTTTTGGGAGTGTATTCTCTCCTATAATCCCCATAAGTTTTCTAATCTATTTTCCCTTGTTAATTCATTTGTATTAGATAAAGAATAGGGATAATATATATATATATATATAATAATATTTAAATAGTTGTATATACTTTATTACATTTTATAGGTATGGATTTAGGAGGAGAATATAAGATATTTTTTCTTTACAGGGGAGACATGAGGTGTCAATAGTTATTTTTTAGAGATGATGTCATGTGTTAATTTTCATTTATAATAAAATAATAAATTAGGTGATTATTTAGTCCTTTATAAGAAAAGTAACAAAGTGTTTTGATATTTTTTTATATCAATTAATAAATGTACAAATTTTTATTAGTATTTACATTGAGGGTATGGTGAACTCTCAAAGACACAAATCTATCCTATGGTTTTAAGATGACAAAACCTTAATTTAGAAACAAAATACATCATTTTACATGACTATTCATTATATATCATCATGAATCACACCGTGAAACATATATTACAATTTTCTTTGTATATTAGTAACCTAAACGTCTTATTTTATTACTTTTTGAACATTTCTCAATAATTATTCGACACTTGATCCCCTTTTGGACATATCATATGTTATACTCATATTTTTAACATGGGATATAAAAACACAATAAGGGGGGATCTCATATACCCAATAAGGTGTAAAAAATGTGAGATATCAATTGAGGATTAAAATTGATAACAAAATAAATATATGAGTGTAATATCATAATCTACGTATATGAATACAACATAATAAAATCATACTTATGGAAACATGAATCATAAACATGAATATATTATTTTCATTATGTCAAAACATGTAAATATAACATAATAATATTGAAACATGAGACAATAATCAAGATCCATGAAACATAACATACAAAGGGTTCATGGACATAAGCATTGAAAATAATTTCTTATGTTAAGTCTCAGTGATAGAACCATTATCATATAGTAGTTGGGTTTCACTCCCCATTTCATATGTCAAGTCTTCCAATAGAGTATGGGATCATGATTTTAGGTATTTATTTAACTATTCACATCCCAACTATCCCCAATAGAATATAGGA
This sequence comes from Viscum album, assembly GCA_963277665.1. Lineage (NCBI taxonomy): Eukaryota > Viridiplantae > Streptophyta > Magnoliopsida > Santalales > Viscaceae > Viscum > Viscum album. The sequence goes on along the minus strand of OY728145.1, from coordinate 1,228,242,601 downwards.
TTCCTTAATCCATTTCATGTTTGTGGATTCTATCATGGTGTATATTCGTCATACTATAATCCCAAAATTTTGTGTTGAGATGGTTTGGTCATGTCCTTTCCATTAATGCATTCTCCCTCAATTGGGATCTTCAATCTCTTTATGGAAACTATGTTATATTCCTCTAAGGTGTGATTATACCAGGCTTTCCAATTTCAATGTATTTTAGATTACTATTTCTAGAGTCATGGCCTTGGAAAGTTGGTATTAGGACCCTTTGGGTGTCTTTATGAATAATGATCGACTTATCTTTCTTTCCCCTCTCATCCCCCATGAAGCTTTAGTTCAAAAAACTTCTTATTTGGTTGATAACGTATAAGGGGATACTTTGATCATCCATACATTGATCAATCTAAATGTTAGGTTCTCCAAAGGCCTCCCTCCCTTGATGAGTGTTTAATTCCTACATGTGTTTCTCCACCTTCTCAAGATTTAGTTGCTCTAAATATATCTCAAGTATATTTGTATTTGATAGTGGATTTTATTTCCACTAATTGGGATCTTTTAATTGGTCCCCTAATAATTATTGAGGGTGGATCTTCCCCTCTTGTTTCCCCAGATCCTTATGAATATTATCAACATGTTCTAATTTGTTGGGAGTATTTCCTGATTATGATTTCTTTCCTAGTAGTCCCTTCCCTCACTAACTCACAGGAGGATCCTTCTTTAGGTGTGGATATAGAATTTCACCCCTCACTAAAGGATCGTGGTTCAATTGAGGATTCTCATGATATATATGGAAAATTTGAGCACTACCCAGTCCTTTTTATCACCCTAGAAGACATCCATCTAGGTGTTCAAGAATTATTAATCCCTACCCTGCTTGACCTAACATATTTTCATTATCTGAATCAGTGTAAAGTGATAGAGTAAGATATCTTTATTCACAATGATCCATCACCCTGTGTATATTATAGATGAAAAATCCATTAGCTCTCCTTTTCATTATGATGTAGGACCTCTAAATCCTCCTCTAGATCTTGAGTGATCTCATAGTTGTCTCATTACATACACCAGTCTAATTTAGCATGAATGGATTCTATCATCTACTCCTAATGACCTCCTTTATAATATATATTGGGATAATAATAGTATCCATTGGTATGAATGAATTCATAGATAATGAAACTAGATTGAATCCTAATTCACTCATTTTTAACCTTGAACCCATGCATAAAGTGGAATCAATTAAACAATTTGTGAATATAATGTATTGGCCAACTATATTCATGGATACCCATATAATTACCATGTTTATATTTTTTCAAATAATTTTATATAAGTGAACCATATTACATCATCTCCCCAATATATAAATGTGGAAGATGGTCTCTCTCCCAATTCATTTTTATCCCCATCATCTATGCAGAGTATGGATTCCAGGAAATAGAGACTTTATGGAGAAATCTATGAATATTTCATACATGCTCTAAATGATATTTACTTTTTAGAGATTTAAACTATATTAAATAACAGTTTATGAAAAAAGGAGGGAAAATATACTCTTGGAAGGATATGGTAGATTTTAAATCCTTAATATCAAGGCATTACCCCCACCACTTGAGATTTTTGGTGGCCAATTCACCTAATATAAATATTAACATAGTATGAGAAATATATAGTTTTATTCGGATAATTGATTATAAAACTTACAAGGTACATCATCTTTTCCATCATATTTAGTTACATTAAATTCACAACCATTTTATGATAGCTCACCTTTATTGATTACATTGGATAATTATATGGGGACCTCATGAAATATCATCTTCACAAATCATTGGTTATAGGATAGTTCCACCACTAACCTTGTATGGATGTTGTTTGAAAGGAATGTCTATGGGTGTTCATGGGTGGCCCTCCAGAACAAGATTAGGAATTAATGAATAGATATTTAAAAATGGATAGGCATAAAAAATCATTGACAACCTAGATGATCTAAAAAATTTGATCAACCTTCTAGATACATGACTTCAGGTGTAGTGGTATGATGATCTATATTTGTCTCATGTTAGAAAAAAAACATACTTGAAGATAGGTTGGAAGAGGAGGAATGTAATGTATTATAAAAATATAGATCCATTTAGTTAAGAGTGGGGGAAATGAATAATGCATATTTTCATGTACATATCAATGAGAGTAAATACATAGTGAATCTTAATCTATATATGGAGGATGTATCTATCATTAGTGATATTAAGAATGTTGGACCAATTTCTGTTTCTTATTTCATTAAATTTTTCACTGGCACTCAGCTGGACTTTGGAACTATTTCACACTCGAAGGACAAAGACCCCTCATTTCATAACTTCATTACATGCTCTATTAATGTTTCTCATAAACGCGTCATCTAATCAATTCCTTTATAGGAAGATATTAAAGGTGTAGTTTGGGAATAATATCTTGAATTTCATTATGGGACGTATGGTTTCTCTAGATCATTCTATGTCACTACATGGGGCATAATTAGAAATGAGGTGGTGTTCACATGATAAGAATATTTTAAAGGATGACACCTTTCTAGGGTAAATTGTTCAACCTTTTTGGTTCTCATTATGAAGGTATGTTATCCAAGCGAGAAAAATTAGCATTGAGGGTGTTTTCATTTTATTAATTAAATGGAGTTACATTTTTTTTAAAAACATGAGAAATGGTTGTATATATTGCTAGATGAAATAGCGCTTTTGGGATAAACCCAAAAGTGCGAGATCAAATGACACTTTGGTGGGATAATCCCCAAAAGATCCTAATCAAATGGTGCTTTAGGGTTTTCTATTTCCCCCATTTCCATGATCCCCCCACTATTTCCAATTATATATAAATATATATAATTATATGTTAACCATTATAAATATATATATATATATAATATAAATTTATATATATACAATTATATATATATATAATATAAATTTATATATATATATAATTATATATATATATATATTAAATATATTTAAAAAAATAATTTAAATGTGTGTATATATATATATTTATTAATTATAAAGTTATAAATATTTATTTATAAAGACATATTTATAATTATATTTGTTATATATATATTCTTATATAAATATTTATAATTATATATATATATATATTTATAATTATATTTAATTATAATTGTAAATATTAATTTATAATTTATTATATGTCTAAAAATATTTTCAATTTATTTATAAATTAATATATATTTATATCTATATAAATATATATATTTATAAATTATTTCATATTTATAAATATATATTTATATATATATATACAAATATATATTAAATTTAAAAATATTAGGTGTTTAAATGTATATTAAATTATATATTTATAAATATATTCTAAATGTATATATAAATATATATTAAATGTATATATAAATATATTATAATAATTATATAATTATAAATATATTAATATTTATATGTATTAATAATAAACTAGTAAATGATGGAGGAATGGGTGAGGTTGTGCCTGCCTCCCGAAGAATCTCTTACCTTAGTTCATCCTAGAAGCATAAATCTTCATGTGTTTGACTCAAATCATCATGAGATTCTACGAAATTCATCCACTTTAGAGAGAAATAAAGAGCATGATATAGTTGATTTGAAGAAGATCTCTTCCTTCTCTGGTTTCTCGGGCGTTCCTTCATCCCTCTCATGAATCTCTCACTACATCACATTATCATAAAAGGATCCATTGTGCACGTTTCAACTTCAGGAGATACTATCTCAACTCAGATTGATTTATGTAAACACTCAATAATTGCTCGAATTTCTTTGACGAAAGGTATGAACCCCTAGAAATTAGTTTATTTTTTTCTCACCTAGTTGAGATTTGGGGGTTTGCAGACTTCAAATGTGTCTCACTTGGATATTGTTTCTTACACATATTATTCCCTTCTATAAAGTTAAAAATTTGGTCATGGAGTATTGGTTCTACCAATCTTAGGCTAGGAACTCTATAGATTCATGACTGGAATCTCCACTTCAATATGTATGATTTCAAGGATACTATAACACAAGTATGGATCAAGATACTGGGACTTTAATTAGGTCTTATGGAATGCAGAGATATTATATGATATAGAATCTGTGATTGGCATCCAAACAAGGATGGAATATGCTACTAAGACAGTAAGTTATGGTCATTATGCATGTGTTTTTATGGAGATAGATTTATGTTCCACAATAATAGATAGGGTGATTTTATCTACACTGAAGGATGAGATATCTCTTAGGATTGAATGTGAGAAAACTCGTCTTTTTTATGTGCGTTGTCAAATTGTAGGACATTCAAATGATATATGTAGAAGAGGTATAATTTGTTCTAATTTTCAGACCAAAGGACATGATATACAACATTGTCGAAAGAAGTCTAACCCAGTGAATCCTACTATTAACATTGAGGAAGATTCTACAACATTTAATGCATCTATTTGTCTGAATCAAAGAACTGATGTTTTACCATCTGATGTCCCTTATAGGATTGATGTTGAATACACCCCACCCAAGGTGTTGGATTGGTGTTGCCCGATCCGGTTGGGCCGAATGGTTGTGGCCTGCAACTGTCGCGGGTCGAGCTCCGCGGTGAGCTCGTTGGGGGTTGCAGGGGAAACGCGCTCCTCCTCTGGGGGTCTGGGGGCCGAAGGACCCCGACCCAATTTTTTAGCACTGTAGCAATGCTAACCACTATAGCAGAGCTGACCGATCGACACCGATAGGCACTGTAGCAGTGCGGACTTCGGGGTCAGCTGGACTATAGCATTTTTGACTTCTAGCCGGTAGCACTGTAGCACTTTTGACAAAGGTGGCCACCGATCACTGTAGAAACATGGACTTATTTTTCAGAACAGTGGACCGTCTTCTCCATATGTAGCCTATTTCGGGATAGGGTTTACTACCGAAAAACCTCTGTATTTTTTGTGCTCTCGATATAGTGAAATTCTGCCTCTCCCGTGGATGTAGGGATTTTTACCAAACCACATAAATCGTTGTGTCCTTATTTCTTTCTTTCTTTCGTTTTCTCGTTTCTGTCATTGTGTCTCCCGATGATTACACAACAAAAGGATGGTCTCAGTGCACATGAAGTTGTTGATCTTTTCACTATTCAAATGATGGTTAGACCTCAATTGTCTTGAGCCAACCATGTAGATGATAAGTAACTGGAAGTTAATGGAAACACATTCAATGATGCTTTAAATGGGATTTCTTTCAAAAATGTATTATCCAGGGGTATATTAGGAGAAGAATGTGACAAATCAGACCATAGTCAATAATCCAATGAACATTCTGCTCAAGTGGAAGCTGACTTCAACTCATGGAAAGAGAAAATTATAGTGAATGTCATAAGGAAAAAATGTAAAAAAAGTGGGATGTTGTAATTTCAAATAAGGATAAGCTCAAAATGGTTGACCCAACCTCCTATGTATCTACTATTGAGATAAGAAATGAGAGGATTAACACTACTCAATCAGTCCCTTTTAAAACCCCTAGTGGATTTATTAGATCTATGGAAAAGGAACATATCTCTAAATTAGCTGCATCTTATTCACCTCACATGGAGAATGCCTTAGTTAAAAGCTTCCAAAACACATCTACTGATGTTGCATTCATTGGAAATATCCAACAACTAGATCTTGGATTGCATGAAAACTGTAGAAGGGATGGGCCCGTAAGGGGCGCTGCGATTCTCGAAGGCTCTCCCCGTCGCCGCCTCCTTCCATCGGTTCTCGTCGACTCCTTCACTCAGATCCGGTGGCTCTGGGGTTTCCTCCAGCTCTACCACGCTCGTCGCTAGCTAGCTTGCCCGAGTCCTCTCGCGGGATAGGGTTTTCGCTGGAGGCGCGGTGCTGGTCGGAGTTCGAAGCTCAAAGCTCCGGTGTGGGCGGTTGGGGTTTTGCGGTGACTCTTGAGGTTGATAAGGATGGCGGCGACGGGATCTGGGTTGCGGCGATGAGATCTGGGTTGCGGGTTTCCACTGCTTGCAACGACTAGGGTTTTTTAGTTTGTGTTTTGCTTTCGCTGAAGTGACTTTTTGTTTTCTGGTGCTGTATCTGGTGTTTTCTGGCTGGATATGGTGATGTTCCCTGGTGGTTGCTGGCTTACGACTATGGTGAGATTGACGGCGCTTCTGGTTGGTTCTACGTGTGTAAGACTGATTCATCTACGGCATACTCTACGGAGCGCTCTGGACCCTTCATGGTAGGTGTTGGCATCTTCTGCGACGGTATGTTCTTGACCACGGGTGATGGTGTTGCGGACGTGGGTGCAACTCATCTTCGTTCTAGTTATTTCGATTCCCCTGTTGTTCTCTGGTGGGCATGGTGAATGTGTGGCATGGATTTTGGTTTGTTTGTTCCCATTGTGTATCTGCCGATGGTGATTTGTGGGATGTCGGAGGAACGACGGCTTTGCGGTGTCATCGATTTTCCAGCGCTGGTGAACGGTGGCGCGTGACGATGGAGGCTATCACTTAGCCCTCGTTTGGCGTGCGGGCTGAAGGCAACTAACGTTTCTGATTCGAGACATGCGGCATGTCATCACAGGGGTATCGGGTCGCGGCTCGAGGCGGATGATTTTGAATTTGAATAGGTTTTTGAAATTTGAAATTTGAAACTTGTAATGTGGTTCTGTGGTGATGTGGGCTACTGGATGGTGATGTTTGGGTACCGGCAACCCCTTAAACCGGCCATATGAAAATGCGAAAAAAAAAATGATTCCCAGGCAGATCTTGGATTGCATATCATGCCTCCTCATGTAAAGAACTTGCCTTCGGCTCATGTAAAGGATATGCCTCCTACTAATATAATGGACCTACTTCCTGTCATTACTGTGCTACCCTCCTGTTCATGTTTGATCAATGTGACTAAGTCACCTGGAAATGCCATTTGTAAATAGGTGAAACCCTTTGGTTCGGGTATAATCAATGTGACAAAGTCACCTGGACACTCCCCCTGTGAGATGGTGAAACTCCCACTACCTGTTGTAACTTCTGGAGGGAGTGAAAGTGGAAAGGAAAGTGGGCATGCCTCCAATGGAGTAGAGACTTTTGTCAATAATGCTGAAAAGGTAAACAGAATTCTAAATTTGATTCTCGTATTAATAAAGAACATGTTGTTCTAGGTATGTTTACAAATTCTCAAATCATGGTTGAACATCCAATAGTTGATCCGCAGGTGGTCAATTTAGATGAAGGCAAGATAGGGGCATCTGTTTTTCCATTAAGCATTGCCTCTTCTCAAACTCTAAAGAGTAAGGTAAATAGGAATGTGAGTACTCATAATTCCTTTGATATACTTTCTTCGGCTAACAGTGATGGTGATGGAAGAAAATTTGATGGTGTTTCTGGAGGTATTGTTATGAAGATTGATGTTGGTGATAACCACTTCGATGATGTTGATGGTACATGGATGTAGATCAAGACATGGTGGAGGGGACGACATCCTCACAGTAGAAGTGGATGCATCACTCATCATAGTATGAGCACCCACTCTAGAATGGGCTAATGACTTTTTCTAATTTTTTTATAGACCTTTGAGGTTTTGTAGGTTCCTTTGACCCCTCTCTTTTCCTTTTTTATTTCAATGAAGAGGCCTTAAGCCTCAACCTTTTAAAAAATTATTTATTTATTTATTTATATTTATATAATTGTAAATATTTATTTATAGAGTTAGATTTATAATTATATAATTATAAATTTATTTATAGATATATTTATTATTTATATACATATTTATGTAAATAAATTCATATTTATAAATATATATTTATAATTATATATGTATAGATATTCATAATTAAATTTATATATATATATATAATTAGGTATATATTAATAATTATATTTATTTATAATTCTAAATATATATTTATATAAATAAAATTATATATGATTATTAATATATTATAAATGTATATAAAATAAATTATATTTATAATTAAATATATTAGGAACCAGATGTTTTTGGTTTCAATGAATATCTTTGTAGAGAAATTGTTGTAAATTAATTTCAAGGATGGATTTCGATCTAACCCGGTGATGGACTATCAGGATCATTATTGGAAGTTCATAATCTGTTATAGCATGGAAGAATCCTTTGCGTCATCATTGAAAGATGATCATGTGCCTCCACCGGAGGCTAAGACACGACGGAGAGGACGACACCCAATGGGGAGAGGGAGATTTCCTAAAAATTTTGGCAACATAGGAAATAACATGAAGTGACTTCTTGTTTTTTGGTGTGGGTAGTTTATGTCATGGTTGACCAATTCTCCTCTTTTTATGTTACTTTTCATTAATAATTTTTGAGCCAGTGATTTGATTTGCAAATTCATGACTGAGCCGTTTGGAAATAATCAGATAATTTATAATTAAATAAAGTTTTAAATATATACATAATTATAAATATATAAATAATTATCATTATAAATATTTAAATATATTTATTATATGTTTAAAAATATTTTAAATTTATTTGTAAATAAATTTATATTTATAACCATATAAATATTGATTTATAAATACAGATTAATAAATATAGATGTATATATTTATAATTATATTTATTTATAATCTTAAATATATATTTATTTAAAAAAATTAAATATAATTATAAATAAATTATAAATGTATTTATAAACATAGATTTATAAACATTGATTTATAATTATTTATATATTTATAATTATATTTTTTTATAATTGCGAGTTTACATTTATATAAATAAATATATATATATATATAATTATGAATATGTTTAAAATTTATATATAAATATAGATTTATAATTATGCATATATTTGTAATTATATTTATGTATAATTGTAAATATATATTTACATAAATAAATTTATATATAATTATAAATATATTTTAAATGCATATATAAATATAGATTTTTTTAACAAGTAGAGGGAAGTTTCCCCTTTTTTATTAATCAAACTATGGAATTAATTCCTAGTACAAGTGGGGTATTAACCCCTAGTACAAGTGGCCCGTAGTCCCGAAATTCGTTTGTGTGCACAGCTGTCTCATTCTGCCGTTGCGGCCACGGTTATCCCTCACTCCCCCGCACAAACGCTCGGGCTTCCCACAGTTATCCTTCAGGCCTTAGGCCCTTCACCGCCCCTACAGAAGTCTCCCTCGACACCGATTTCAGCAACATCAACGTTCAGCCGACGCCGCCTCAAGCTTCCACCGTCGTCCGCCGGCCCCGCCAGGCCTGAAGCCCTTCACCGTGTCGTCATCATCCCCAAACCCCCCACCCCTCCTCGCTACACCACTCAGGCCCGCCATTGAGATCACCTACTTGAGCCGAGAACCCTCCGCTCTCTCTGCCCCTTTGGACACGCCACCCCACTCTGTGCGCACTGCCTCTCAACACGCCACCCAAGTTATTTTCCCCCATAAATGGAGACTAGCAGGGGTATGGACCGTTGCTTTGATGCAGTATTATGTATATATTTATAATTATATATATTGATAATTTTAAAAATATATTTATATTAATAAATTTATATATAATTATAAATATATTAGCTTAATAATTATACAAATAATAAATATATATAATTATAAATATATACATAGTTGTAAATAAATATATATATATATATATAATTATATATAATTATAAATATATATTTATAACTATATATAAAGATTTATAAATATAGATTTATAACTATATAAATGTATTTATATTTATAAATATAATTATAAATAATGTCATATTTTTAAATATATATTTATATATTTATATATATTTATATATATATATAACCAAATTAAATTTAAAGTTATTAGGTATTTAAATGTATATTAAATTATACAATTATAAATATATTTTAAATGTATATATAAATATATTTGATTTGTTGTTATGTAAATTATTAACATAATTATAAACACATACATAATTGCATGCAATGAGAAGGATCTTTCACATGTCCTGTATCCATTGGATTCGGAATCTATTCAGATGGTCAGTTCCTTTGTATTTCCCTTTCTGGTACCTGATGTCACATGCATGTACATGTTGTGTACAATTCATTTGATTATATGTATTTCCTTTCGGTGTTTCTATTTATTTTTTATGCAATGGATATATGTAACTGTTATGGGTTAATATAGGCTAAGGCCTCATATATTGTGATATATTCCCACTTGATGTTAGTCACTAGTACTTGGTTTATTGGTGGCGGACTTGGGGTGGCCCTCTTAGCTTACCACAGGCCTGAGCAGGCCCCAGGTGGGTCGGGTCATGTTAGGATATTACTATTGATGAACATGTGTGTTTTTTATTAGACTTGAGGTTATTATTAATGTATATCATGAATCACGTACATTGATGTACTGACAATAACTATGATGATATATGCTTGTGGAGAGGTAGGATATGTTGTGTGCATCATAATTGACATGATATTAATTCAATAATTAAAGAAGGATTTATTCCATCCATTTTAATTAAGATGATATCTTTGTCCCGTTGATTGACATGGAATAGTCTAATTAAATCCCTAGCCATGATCGATCATCAAAAATTTCATTTTATGGAGTTAAAGAAAAATAAATCAAGAATATAGGTCAAAGACACAAAGTATGCAACCTGCTCGATGAGATATCGAGATAAAGCGATTATGTTATGCATTACACATTCGTATGTGGTTATTGTCACTATGACATCACCTTATCTCTCTATGGGTTCCATGATAGATTTCTAGATGTCAATCTTGGAATTTAGGAAAGTTTTCAGAATTCCAATGAGATTAAGGCCTAGAAGATCACCCACTAAGTGTATCTAAAATCTCAGTTAATATAACATACCGCCTTTTTATCAATTAACCATCATTACATTATACAAAACTGAGGATCATTAAGGTTTAGTGTCTTAGAAACCAGGAACTTAAAACATGACAACATAAAAATTCTTCTTAAACACTTTAAAGGCTTCTTCATTGTTCATCCTAAGTTCATTACAACATCTCATAACCTGGGAGCATACATAAAAGGAAAGGGTGAGTAGAAGGCCCATTAAGGGAAACAAGGGAAACATTTTACATGTGAACTTGAGATACATCAAAAAGTGATGAAAAATAACATTAAGGAATGAGAAAGAGATCATGAGGAATATCATAATAAAAATAAAGTGTTTCATAACTTGAAGATGTGGCTACAACATTTAACTTAGACAATCATGAACATATCACCAAGGTCCATCTCCAAGGTGTCATTTGAAATTACCAAGGTTATTCACCAAGGTATCGTTAAAATTGTAATCTCTAGTGGTTACATCATTACCCAATGCATTGGAGTGCTATTAGGGCACACCCTTAAATTTTCCTTTATTATCATGTGAGCCACATATATCATCATCAAAAATTTCATAAATAACCCATATAGCATAAAATAAATGGGTTTCCATTCATAATCATAATGTTTTAGAAATTGCTTTAAAGACATGATCTTTATGTCACTTTAAACCCACATAAAAAAAGAAAGTGGGTTTCATGTATGTAAGTCCCATAATTAAAATAGAACATTTTGATATATATATATATATATATATATGAATACACATATAGAATAAAGATCTTTGAGTATTCTCTTAATAAAATAAAACAATTTGAGAAAAAGAGAGAGACATTTTGAGAGAAAAATTCCGCAGCATAACGGCTATGTTATAGGGCTTTAGAAAATATTGAAAAGAAAGGGGACATGGGTCACCCATTCATAAATGATCCATAAAATAGTATAGGGAAAACATATAAGGTATATAAGAACATGGTAATGAAATTTTAAGGACATACCATATGAAATGAAAAACTTGAAAGGAAGGAAAGAATAAGATTTCTCTTATGAAGAATTCGACAGCCTAACAGCGTCACATAAAACATAAAAAATGAATTGATGAGATCAAATAGGATCTCTCATCATATTAACATAAAAGATTAGTATGATAGATATAGAGATCATACCCCAACATAATAAAAAGGAACATGAAAGACTTTACATGAAAATAGATCTTGAAAATGAGAAGGGTGAAAGAATCTCTTAAAAATTCGGCAGCCTAACGGCGCCACTTAAAACATAAAAAATAGAATTGACGAGATAAAATAGGGTCTCTCGTCATATGAAAATAAAATATCAGTATGATAGATATAGAGATCATACCCCAACATAATAAAAAGGAACTTGAAAGACTTGACATGAAAATAGATCTTGAAAATGAGAAGGGTGAAAGAATCCCTTAAAAATTCGGCAGCCTAACAACGCTACTTAAACATTCTTAAAATGTATTGATGAGAGCAAGAGGGGGTACCTCATCATATGAACATGAAAAGGGAGGTAGGATGAGTATATAATAACATCCCCAACATAAGAACATGGAGCATAAAAGAAATGACATAAAAGAGAGTACTTGGAAAGAAAGAGAGAGGTAGGATCCCTTACCTTGAAGAGTAACTTCGAAATCTTGATGTTTGGGACCATGGGAGGCTTGAGGGAACCTTGGGAGGACTCCTTGGGAGGTAAGGATACCATAACTTCATTGAGGAGGATTTGGGAATGGAAAGGATGAGATAATGTCTTGGTATTTATAGGGGAAGTGAAGGGACAAGGCATTAATGGCCAAGGGACACCTCATCGGTGGTATTGGAAAATCCAGGGGCTTGCCCATGGTATTTGCCCATGGTATTGGCCACTTGGGACACCTAATACCTTATCTTACCATTCATAAGTCGAACATCCCTTAAAATATCTCATGACATCATCATGATGCAGTTATGATTTCATTAAACATACCGAAACCCTAAAACTATATTTTTACAATTCACCAAAAATTCAACTTTCTCAGAAAAATCACAAAATTTCACCTTAACCAAATATTGATGCTCTAATTTCAAAAATAAACTCCATTTTATAAAAATACTTTTCTAAATATTTTTAATTTAATTTTTAAATAAATACACTATTCACCGAAAATTCATTTTTTTCAGAAAAATCCCTAAAAATTACCTTAACATAATATCGATGCTCTGAGTTCAAAAATGAACTCCATTTTATAAAAATAATTTTCTAAATATTTTTAATTAAAAAAACACTATTCACCCAAAAAAACTAATAATTGACTAATAATTTCTAAAATAGTTATTTACCTATTTTATTGAATCACATTACTTAATCATGATGCCTATATTATATTAATACTTTCTTTAAGTGATATTACTAATCAATTTGGTCACATTACTAATCCTAAGAGTAAAATCACTATTCATAATTTACTATTCATCAAAAATTAAGTTGATCTTATTAGACTCTAAATTTCTTACTGAACATAATTGTAGAAGACCATTTTTTGAAAATCATTACACATAATTAATTATTTAAGGTTTACATAAATATTTTAAAATATCCTTTTTCTATAATTCATCAATAATATGCATACTATATTTATCCGGACATTTGAAAATTCAAAAACATCATCATAAGATGAAATCACAATTTTTATTTAAAACAAAGGATTACACAAGGCAGTTATGGTCTCGTTACATAGCCCCTTATAACACCAGCATAGTACCTAAGAGTAAGGTGTGCTAGGGTGATAGAATTCGAGGGCGGCTGGGCCAACATCGCATGAGTAGTAATTTCTATTATCTTGAACTTCTCACGAAGGCAATTCCATTCCAGTTTCACATGATGAAGTTCAGCTTCGGTTTGGTCCAGAGCAAAGCCCAAACGTGCTACCTCCTTCCCAAGTTTTGTCAGATGGGCTTCGATTGGCTAGAGACTACTGGATGGGGCCATCAAATCTTCTTTCTATATTAATTAATCAAGATCACTTATTTTACAGAAAATAATTGCATAATTTAGTTTCCAACGGTCTTATTTTAATTATACTCATTTTATTAAATGAAAAGGTTTTGTTGAGTATAAAGTAAAATAACACAAAAAATTAGGAAACAAAACTTATTCAAAATTTTAGGTCATTACAGTTAAATTATATTTAAATTTAGTATTAAGAATAAATATTATTCTCATCATGTGGAATAATTATTATTTACGTTAAGTTGATCACATAAATTCAATCACAAGCTATTTGAGTTTAGCATATGTGTGAGTTCAACATTAAATAAATAATATTTAAAAGCTAACAAATATATAATATTTATTTACCTCTTATTTACTATTCAGAATGTAATAAATAATTATTATTTATTAAATATATTTTATAGTTACATGAATGTTAAAATAATAATTTATTCATAAGTCTTGTGAATATACTATTTTTTTATTTATTGAATTAATAATATAATGATATTTATTTAATTTAACAAATATTTACTATTCAAGGTTTAATAAATATTAGAGAGGATTGACGAGTTGAGTTAAGCACTCGATGGAAATGAAATATTTTATTTAATATCATTTAAAAAAATTAATTTAAGAAATGATATTTTAATATACACGAGTTAGTGTTTGGATTGTGAAGTCTATTTATGAGCCATGTTAAATGATAATTTAAAGTAATAATGAAATGGAATAAATATAGTCACTATTTTATTAAAAAGAATAATATAAAAATTCATACTACTTTGGTATGGATACGTAACCCCTTATTACACCTGTGTACACGCTGAGGGTAAGGTGTGTGATAGGGGAACCTTCTTAGGGTGGTTTAATGAATATGGTTTTCGACTTGATAACGATAAGATTGAAATTCTCCCATAAATGGTTTCAATCATGTTTCAGTTATTGGGTTTTAGCTTGGTCTTGATCAAGGTAAAGCTTGGTGATGTTATCTTCCTTGAATGCTCGGATAAATAGGCTTCATATGGTACGATCCAAATGCTTGAGTCCATCACATGATATGTATGTGTCAAATGGATTTTATCATAACTCTTAATATATAATAATATTAATGGTCACTATATAATGACTATATTGTCAGCATTTAAGATACTTAATGGTTTTAAAATCTGGTTGGCTATATTTTTTAATGGTATAAAATAATAAAAGTAGTGCATGTGTTTTCTATAACCACATTACTTAAGAAGGAATATATTCATTCAAAAAAGGAATTTTAGAAGTAAAACATTATTCCATTAAATTCTCACCCCATTCATAAATTTCACCTTATAAATGTCATTTCATACACTAATGAAAACAAGTGTACTTTTGTTTCATCACCTCTTCAGGTTCCCATCTTGCTTCCTTAAACTAGTGGTTCCACCATAGCAATTTGACCAGGAAATTAGTATTATTTCATATATCTTTTTCTCCATGATCTAAGATCTTCACTGAATGATGCTCATTAGAAAGATTATTCTCCAAGGGTACCACATCTGAATTCCATATATGTGAGGTGTATGATCTGTACTTTTTCAAGAGGGATACATGAAACACGTCATGTACTTGGGATATGTTAGGTGGGAGTTTTAGTCGATAGAAAAATATCCTCTATGATCATGGGAATCAAAGGGGTCAATGTATCTAAGAAAAATATTTACCATCCTCCAAAGCATCACGAATTTGTTCTACACTGATATATTAAGGAACACTTTATCTTAGACCTCAAAGACTAGGTCACATCGATGATTTTTGGCATTTATTTTTTGTCAAATTTGTGTAGATTTCATATAACATTTAATGGTTTAAGCCTTCTATATCATTTGATGGATCAGATCTGGCCCCGTTAGTTTTTTCTCACTGATATCATCCCAGCATGTTGAAGTCTGACACCTATTCTCATACAAAGCCTCATAAGGTCCCATTTGAATGCTAAAATAGAACCTATTATTATATGGGAACTCCAATATGGGAAGCTACTGACCACGGTATCCTTGGAAATCCATTAATAATTGTCTTATCATTTCTTTTAGAGTTTGAATGGTTCTCTCAGACTGAACATATATATGAGAGTGATAATAAGTATGGAAACTTAGCTCTATATCCAACATTTTCTGATTGCTTTCCCCTATCCTCAGGTTAAACCTCATATCTCAATCAAATACAATGGCGAGTGTTACTCCATACAGTCTTACCACTTCTATTAATTATATCTTGGTGTGTTGTTTAAGAGAGAAATCCTCATTGATAGCACTAAAATGCACTGAATTTATAAGGATATCGACTAACACCTAGATGGTGTTATTTCATTTAGATGTCTTGGGAAGTCCCATAATGAAATCCAAGGTTATGGTTTCCCATTTACATACTGGTATGAGAAATGGTTGTATCATACCCTTATAATTCTATTGTCTAGCCTTGAATTTTTTGGCATAACAGGCATCGAGATACAAATTCTACAATCTCCCACTTCATGTAATCCCACAAAAAGTTTTTCTTCGGATCTATATACATCATAGTGCCTCCTGAATGAATAAAGAAGTATGTGTTATGAGAAACATACAAAAGATACATGTTAGCTCTGGTTTTGATGGGACACATATTCAGGTTTTAATCCATATAAATCCATCTTTATCAAATTTGATCTCTCAAATATTCTCTGCCTTTTTCTGTAGCACCCTGTCATCTTTATGGGCCTCCTTAATCTTCTCATTAATGGATGGTAGAGCATTTATTAGAGAAGGGTAATATGAAGAATATTTTATTTTTTCCATGTCCATCCTTTGAATTTCCAAGAAGATTGGATCTCATTCAATCCTCATCATGGATAGGGTTGTAGGATCCTTTTTACTTAGAACTTCTTCCACTTTGTTCACTTTCTCAGGGTTGTACTGGATTGAAAAATCATAATCCTTGGTCATCTCTATCCACCTTCATTGGCGCATATAAAGATCCTTTTGTGAAAATATATACATAATGATTTTATGACCTGTATATGTTTCACATTTCTCCCTATAGAGATAATGTCTCCAAATCATTAATATGATGATCAATGCAACCAATTCCAGATCATGGGTTGGGTAGTTCTACTCATGGATCTTTAATTAGTGGGAAGCATATTCTATCACTTTTTCATCTAACATGAGTACACAACACAATACCTTTTTGGATGCATCAATATAAATAAAAAATCCTTCCCGGCTAGGGGGAAATGTGAGAACAGGTGCAATGATTGACCTGTTATTTAACTCTTTAAAGCTTTCCTACCATTCATCAGTCCATAAAAATTTCACTCCCTTTTGAATTATCTTTGTGATTTATCTTAAAAATCATGAGAAGTTTCTAAAAAATCAATACTAGTACCCAGCTAATCTAAGGAAACCACATATCTCTTTCATAGATGTTTTTCTATTTCATCCTTTAATTGTATCTGTTTTTTAAAGGATCCACACACATCTCTTTTTTTTGATAACATAACCCAAGAATGTTTCTTGAAACATCCAAAACATTCATTTTGTATACTTTTCATATAAATTTTATTTTCTTAAGGTCTTTATTAAAGTATCTAAATGATCCTCATGTTCCTCTTTTCTTTTGGAGTAGATAATAATGTCATTTATAAAGACATCCAAAAATTTATTGAAGTAATCCCTAGAGAATCTATCCATTAAGTCCATGAAGATGGCTGGATCATTAGTGAGTCCAAATGGAATTACTATGAACTCATAGTGCACGTACCTTGTAAAAAAGTAGTCTTGGGGATATCCTCCTTCTTTGACTTTAGTTGATAATATATCAACTAAAGATACACCTTGGATAAGTACTGACTTCCACATAGCTAGTCAAACATGTCATCAATCCATAACAGAGGATACTTATTCTTTATCATGATCTTGTTGAGCTCATAATAATCAATGTAGATGCACATTGAACCACCATATTTATTGATGAAAAGGAATGGTTCTCCCCATGGTGAATCACTTGGGAATATAAACCCTTTATCCAGATTCTCCTACAGTTTCTTCTTTAGCTCTTCATGTTCAACATTGGCTATTCAATATAGATTATTGGATATTATAAAATCACCGATTATAAGTTCAACTGATAACTCAACCACTTTGTTAAGAGGAAGACCAGACTATTCTTCAGAAAACACATCAGTGTATTCTCTCACAATGGGCATGTCATCAAGGATGATCATTTCCTTAGTCTTAATCATTTAAGCTAGATAAGATTTCTCATAATGAAATATTATCCATGTCTGTGATGATGATTCCAAAAGTGATTCATCATACTTCAAGAAATTATATAGATTCATAAGAAGATTTACTTCTCTCAGAAATATTTGTTGGCTCTATACATAGAAATTCAATATGTACCTATATTTGCATCGAATTCTGCTAAAGGAAGTATCATGAGGTTTGCTGGGAAGTTTATATCACAAATATCGATAAGGGAGATGCTATATTCTTGGGATGCAATAATATACTCATTTTCAATTTTCAAAGATAGCTCCACTTCTATGTTTTTAGGTGGTGTTTTTATAGTTCCACTAAACCTTTGTGATATAAAAGTATGAGTATAACCTTAGTCACATAGAAAATTTGAAGTTCATGGATAGAAGATAAGACCACCTTTCACTATATGATTCTAGTTATAATCATTTAATTCATCCAAGATAGACTTAGTGATGATAATTTTCATAATATTAAACTTATAAAAGGGAAAATTTAAAAATTTAAGGGATAACGCATAAAAACATACATTTTGTAACATTTAATTTCTAGGTTTCAATCTATTTTATTCAATGTATATTTCAAAACATAAAATTGTATGGTCATTTTTATTCCCATCATGATGGTTCATAAAGAGCTTGTGAATTTACCAAATCATATCCCCTAGGAGAATCAAATTAGGTGTGCAATAAGGTCTCTTTTTTCATGAACCAAGTGATGATCGATTTAATACCCAATGCACCTTTTTTGGGTTATTACCCCTAAGTACAACTATTCTAGAGCCACATCCACTTACAATATCAAGATAAGGATTTTTTTCTTGAAAAAAACTTAATCAATCAATTACCAAAATTTAGGGTTGATTTTTTATATTTACTCTTATCCCAAAGGCTTTCACTAGGGTTTTTGAATCATACTCCCCAAAAATAACTAGAATTTGATTTGATACCAACTATGGAAACTCATATATTTTATGAACCATAACTCATGATTTATAACATAAATATTAAAAAAATAAAATCTCAAAAGGTCGATGGGAATTGTGTCTTTGGGTAATTAGATATATATAGCACAATAACATAAAACATGGATACAATGACAGTACTTAAAACTCCGTAACATTCTTTTAAAATTCCATCTCTCTTCTAAAACTTCATGGGATAACCTGAGGATATACATAAGAAAGAAGTGTTCTATAAAGCACTGTAAGGGAATAATTGATGCATAACATGATGAAATTAAATCATTTGAGTCAATATGAATATCAAAGTTACATAAAAAGGGTTAGAATCAAATACTTGAATATCAAAGCACCATATAAGATGAAAACATCAAGGAAACATAGCTATGCGGTAATATCATAAAGTATCATTTCATATCTATATGTCAAGGATGAATGTAGAGACATCATAACGTAGTCTCCATAGGATAACCTCTTATATACTATACATGGTATCTGATGATATAAAAACATTACCCAATGCATCATAGTTCTATATAATTAAATTCCCACCTGTCTCATTCATATCATGTACATGCATTTTTGTGTGACATAGATCATACAACACAAGAACATATTTCATCACATTTAATACCATGATTAATGAGTGTGGGTAATAGAAATGTAATTCCCCAATAAATTAATGGTTTGTACATCTTGTTGAATACCCTTGAGTGGAAGTGGGTGTAGAGACCCGAAGCTTATCATACATGGACGTTACATTACTTTTGCGGAATACTTAATACATAACAAAAATATACACACAAGGATCGTAATAGTTTAGTGTCTTTGGAAACTCGGAACGTAATCTTCTAATCCTGGTGAAAGATCTTCAAAATCTCCCACAAAGATCTTCCTTTTTTTTTTACCTAAAACTGTTCTTTATATCCTGGGGAAAAGAAAACATAAAAGGGTGAGCTCAAATGCTCAGTAAGGGTAAACAAAAGAAATATCAATCACATAATTTTCATAAGAACATAACATTTTTGGAAATCTTAACCTGCAAAAGAGAGCATAATTTCATAACATGGGATAAATCATAGTAGTGAAAATGAAACCCTTACTTAAAACATTACTCATTGTGGCATACACACATAATCATAGAGAATCATTTCTTGTTAGTCAAGACTATCTTAGTGGACAAAGTCCCTTTCTGAATCGAGTAATCCTCGTTTCAGTCCTGTTTCACTGAACCGGTATAACCTACCATTCCAGCCATGTCTATCTCATGAGATATGAAATCTTTACCCAATGCATTGGAGGGAGATATAGGTCCCACCCATCTCTTAATGAATCCTTTCTTATGTGTGCCACAAAATCATAAATCATACATCATTGCATAACCCATGTAATAAAAATGGGATTCTTAAACAACATGACATCATAAAACCATTCATATAAGATAAAGGAATTCATAAACATAATTCCATCACAACATAGTCAAATCAATGTAAAAATATGGATAGAAACAGAACCCTTTATTATCTTAGATGGAAAATAATTTTGATAAAACACTTGAATTGAATTCTTGAGGAAAATATCCTTTCTTCTTCAAAATCAATTTCTTTTCACAAAACATCATGCAATTTTAAAAGAAATAGATTTTATTGAAAATTCTCATGAAATATTTTGGAGGAAGGTTCATGAAAATAAGGCTTTATAAAACCGTAAAAATCCGTTCGTGCCGTATAAGTTAAAAAAACATTCTTCGTACTTTTGTCGGAAAAGTCAAAAAGTACCTCGTACGGAAAAACGACAAAAGATTCCTTTCATATTCTTTACTAAAAACTCACCGAAGAGTAAAATTGGATTTAAACTATTGTAAGTGGATGGAAATAATATTACATATTGTGGAAACATGGATGTGGATGATAAAATAAACCCCAGTAAATACTTACGAATAAACAATCTCGGATAAAAATGAGATTGTGATATTTCCCTTACCTTAGGTCCGATTTGCTTTGTACGTGTCCGAAGATCCTGTATAATGGTTTAAATAATGTCATTGACTTATGACAGAATCATATTTATTGTTATGATATCATATATGGTTCACTTATGACATTATATTACCCGTTCTTTTGTAAATTCCATGTTAAAGAAGCGTTTTGGGTAAAATCCTTTCTTTTATCGTAGGTGTTTTGAATTGTTGTTCTTGACATTATTATTACTTATATCATGATTTACTTACTTCCAGAATATAAAATATGATTTATATATCATATATATTCAGTATATATATATATATAATAGATAGATAAATGAAATGAAAAACACCGTTCATGGAGACGGTAGTCCGTACGTACGCATGAACGCTGTTTTCCTTTCCCTATTGTCTTGAATGGAAGTAAGTAGATGACATACATATATATATATACATAAATCCAGTAGATTTATAATGTCATATATTTCATTATTATTTCTTATATATACTTTATAATCATTCTTAAATGGTTAACATGGAGAATGAATCTCATCGCGTCGTGGAGACGGTAGTCCGTACGTACGCACGAGCGATGATATCATTTACATAAATATTGAATTGAATTGGAGTGGATTATACAATATATCATAATCAATATGATGTTTTAATAACTATGTATAGTTATTCTTTACACCATTATACCCATCCATGTAAGGTGGTGGTGGAAAATAGATTACACCACGGCGTGGAGACGGTATTCCGTACGTACGCACGCGCGGTGATTTCTTTTTCCGTATGATAGATAGATGGTGAAATAGGGTTGTTTCATAATAACATATCAGTATATGAGTGATACTGATGTTATTACTTCATAATGAAACGACCTAAGAAGAAGAAGTGGAAGAAGAAATAAAGATGAAAGAATTGGTAACGGTAATTACCTCTTCTTTGAAGCGCCTTTTGGAGACCTCCTCTTAGGGAACTAAAATTGGTCTTTGAGGAAGACCAGAACCTCTAGGATGTTGCTAGGGAAGTGGAGAAGAGATTTTGGCAGGGGTTGGCCGAGCTTGAATGCTCAAATTGGTGTGAGGAGGAGGGGGAGGAGGTGTCCTTTTATAAGGGAGGAGAGGGGCACCTTAGGAATATCTCAAAATATTATTTTATTATAATGACAAGTTCGGTTTTAATTAGCTCCAAATTGATTTATTTCAAGGATAAGGTGGGTATGGGTCGAAATCATCTCATCCAATAGAATTTAGACAAGTTTAGGTTCCTATTTTAACCTTATCATTCAGATTTAACATTAAGTTAAATAATTTTACTTTTACCGTGTCTTCTTGTGTTCTTATACTATAAGGTTAATAAACTTACTATAACATGCCAAACGAACCCCAAATTGTTTATTATTAATACATATATCCTTATCTAAGTCATTTGTCCGAACCTTAGATTTTTAGGAATAAAATAACAATTAATAATATAATATTTGATTTAAAAACTATTTTGTGTCAATTTTGACACTATTTGATATATGATTTTTGTGAAAGTCATAACAGAATTATATGTTCGAACAAAGTTGATTAAATCAACACTAATATATCATAGTAACCTAGAAAATTAGTGGAATTCATAAAAAGTCTCAAATTACATTCATTTGAGTATTTATAACATCAATTATGTTAATATTTCCTTAAAAGGGTAATTACTGCATCATCGTTGTGTCATAAATAAATTAATTTATTTAAAGTCTAAAAATTCTAAATAAAATATACTTATATATGAAATCTTTTTAGCTTTCTAATTAATATTTATAGTCGAATTTATCTTATGTATAACCCCATATTAAAAATGTTTTAGTGAATAAACTTTGATTTTAACTCTTTTAACTCTTCTTTGAATTAAATAATAATAAATGTCCTAATCTAATCCAAGTGGGCCTAAATGGTCATATTTTATTCCTAAGCTTGTTTTTGGTAGAATTACACTTGTCCAATAGAATTAGGACATGTGTTAGGGTAATATTAATATCATTCTTACCCTTAATTACCCTATTTACTTTTAACCGTGGTAAATAAAAGTAAAAAGTTACTATTCACCAAAAATTATTTTCATCTCATTGAACCAAATTTTACTTACTGACATCAACCGTGTCTCTTGGATTTTTGAAATTCCATTCACAGAAGCGGTAAAATTAAGTTTTATGAAAAATTCAGTTTTTTAACTACCACTTAGTAGTTTCACTATTCATCAAAAAATGAAGGTTTTCAGAAAAATGCCAAAATTTCATCCTAAGATATATTTCATATTCCGAATTCAAAAATGAAGTCTATTTTACCAAATTCATAACATAGAAGTTGCATTAATTAATTTTATAATTAAGTCCCGCTGTTAAAACAAATAGCGTGTTTTTAAGAAACAATATCTATCAAAAGATTGACACTTGTTTATGTCTAGTTTAAATGTGAAATTACATCCAATGACCAACATTGTATTAAATTGTAAAAATATATTCTAAATATACTTTAAAACCACTCAAATTAATAATTTATCACTATTAATTATTTCGATTGAAATAGTTGTTTTTAACTAAAATTTAGTAATTTTCACTATTCATCAAAATATGAAAGTTATCCGAAAATCACTAAAATTTCACCTTAGGCTAAATTCGATACTCTGAATCCAAAAATGAAGTCCATTTTGAGAGCTAAAATTTCTAAAATTTAAAAAAGTGGTTATTACTATTCATAACGGCTAGTTTTAATAATATTTTAATAGCATATCATTGTTTCGTAAAACTCAGTATTACGTACCACACACGCTATCGAAGAAGGTTGCGATTGCGTGTAATGCAAGGCAAGTCAAGGATGCGTGTTGTGCAAGCTCCTTTTGGTGTAGCGTACAACACAAGACATTAATAAAATTAAAAAGAATATTTTTTATAAAATCTTGGGCTGTTACATTCTACCCCCCTTAAAATGAATTTCGCCCTCGAAATTCGTCGGGGTTATAAATGGTTTACTATTCGAAAGTTTCTTTAATAGAAACCCACATCGTAAAAAGGAATACCAAAACCAATATTTTAAGAAAAAAGTATGAAACTTAACGGTTACCCAAATAAACTAATCATTGGGTTTCCACATAGGTGAAAATATGGATAGGGAAGAGAAATCTAACCATCATGTTCTGATGGAGAGTGGTAGAGAACATGGCTATGGAAAAGCCAGTAATCACAAATCCATAAATTTGTGACGATCTAAGGTACCATCTGATTCATCAGGTATAAGAGAACTAGGACAACATTTTTGGTTTTCAAGATCATTTCCCTAAAGTTAAAGAATTTGAATTAGAATAAATACTTACTTTATTTTGGTACAATCTCACTGTTGTTCGTGCCTTTAACAATTTCCACTTCATCTCTTAAATAAATGAAGTTGAATTTGTTATTCGTGAAGTGTTAGCAGATCATGTGATAGAATGACGGGTCATTCCATCTGTCTCAAAAGGTTAGCAAAATTTATATACATAAGTCGATCTATAGTGGGATTAATCATATATGGTTCCTAAAATGGGCTTATACTTCATATATCATACTTCTTAATATAATAACACTAGTTTCTACTAAACAGGGACTTCCTGTAGGTCAGTGGTAGGCGATAAAGGCCAGTCGCACTTCGGTTGTGGGTTCGATTCCTACAGCCTTGTCCGAAGCGATGGGCTGTCGCCCGTCCTGCAGGTTGTCCTTTTTCTAAAACTACGTTACTATAACATCCCATCAATAATATCAAAAATCTTCTATCTTTAAACAATACTAACTTATGTCCAACATAATCCAGTCTAATCTTTAGGCTTATACATAATACTGCAGTCCACTCTCATAATATAGTGACAACGATTACCAGAGATTTAATACTGTCGTTGATCCCCACATATCATAAGATATGTCTTGTTGGTCACATTCCAAACATTCAAAGTCCTTAATCGTGTATTCTCTTGAATACCCATTGAACCTTAGTGAAAACTTGAATGCAGTTAAACGTTAACACTTTCCACATACCAAAATCCTCAAAATTCTATATACTCAAACCATGATATCACTTAGTCCTTATATCAATCATGAGCTCATGAATATAATCAAACACCCCATTATCTTATTATTCCTTCATTGTGCGCATATCATCTAAATTCTAAAAATATCTGAATAACCTTTCATGGATAGTGGTACCATTAATCATACACTTTCATAATTCAAGGAAAGACAACAGTGTAACAATCCTTAGACGTCTCTTTATTCCATAGTACCATGAGATTTCTTATACAACATTACACATGATAAACATGTAATCATTCCACTACATTCTTAAACCATTGACCAAGCTTCAAAAATTCTTTCATCTCACATATCATTTGTAGTCTCTTCATCATCATCCACATAAATACTACCCATATGACCATACTGATTCTCTTCATGAGTCTTTCCCTTAGGGCATTTGTTTGCATAATGGCCATACATTCCACATTTAAAACACTTAACCATTTTTGATGTCGTAGCAATACCATTATCCTCATCCATGGTGTTAACCGACCCTTTTCCTTTGCACTTACTTGCTTTGTGTCCTTCTTTTCCACACCCAAAGCATCTTCCAGTTCCCTTGAAACATTCTCCTTGATGCCTCTTCCCACATGATTTACATAGGGGAAATTGAACTTTCTTTCCTCTATGATCATCATGAAACTCCATCTTTCTCTTATTAGCCGAGTCAGGAAACTTACCAAATTTTACTTTATTGATCATATTATGAGATTGCTGATTCGGCATAATGATGATGTTTGGACTTCCAAATCCCATTTCATTATGAAGAATATCATTCCATTGTCCATCATATCCTCCATTATTGTGAATCACCTTGTTTCCAGCCATTTTCTAAAACCCAAAAAGAATAGTGTGAGAGGCAAAAATCATGCTAGGGAAAACAACATAATAAAGGTGGAGTACCTTCAATATCTAACATCTTAGGTTTAATTCTATGACCATTAGCGTAATTCTAGTACTATAACCTATACGTATACTTAACCTTAGGGACATCCCTAGACATACCTTAGAAATATCTCTAGGGATCTCACTAAAGTTCTCGCATCCTAGTTTCCAAAGGTTGACTAAACCTTTCCTCTGATACCAACTGTAGAGACCCGTATCTTGACGTACATTGACATTACATTACTTTTGTGGAATACTTAATACATAACAAAAATATACAAACAAGGATCGTAATAGTTTAGTGTCTTTGGAAACTCGGAACGTAATCTTCTAATCCTGGTGAAAGATCTTCAAAATCTCCCACAAAGATCTTCCTTTTTTTTTACCTAAAACTGTTCTTTATATCCTGGGGAAAAGAAAACATAAAAGGGTGAGCTCAAATGCTCAGTAAGGGTAAACAAAAGAAATATCAATCACATAATTTTCATAAGAACATAACATTTTTGGAAATCTTAACCTGCAAAAGAGAGCATAATTTCATAACATGGGATAAATCATAGTAGTGAAAATGAAACCCTTACATAAAACATTACTCATTGTGTCATACACACATAATCATAGAGAATCATTTCTTGTTAGTCAAGACTCATTGCCAAGACTATCTTAGTGGACAAAGTCCCTTTCTGAATCGAGTAATCCTCGTTTCAGTCCTGTTTCACTGAACCGGTATAACCTACCATTCCAGCCATGTCTATCTCATGAGATATGAAATCTTTACCCAATGCATTGGAGGGAGATATAGGTCCCACCCATCTCTTAATGAATCCTTTCTTATGTGTGCCACAAAATCATAAATCATACATCATTGCATAACCCATGTAATAAAAATGGGATTCTTAAACAACATGACATCATAAAACCATTCATATAAGATAAAGGAATTCATAAACATAATTCCATCACAACATAGTCAAATCAATGTAAAAATATGGATAGAAACAGAACCCTTTATTATCTTAGATGGAAAATAATTTTGATAAAACACTTGAATTGAATTCTTGAGGAAAATATCCTTTCTTCTTCAAAATCAATTTCTTTTCACAAAACATCATGCAATTTTAAAAGAAAGAGATTTTATTGAAAATTGTCATGAAATATTTTGGAGGAAGGTTCATGAAAATAAGGCTTTATAAAACCGTAAAAATCCGTTCGTTCCGTATAAGTTAAAAAAAAACATTCTTCGTACTTTTGTCGGAAAAGTCAAAAAGTACCTCGTACGGAAAAACGACAAAAGATTCCTTTAATATTCTTTACTAAAAACTCACCGAAGAGTAAAATTGGATTTAAACTATTGTAAGTGGATGGAAATAATATTACATATTGTGGAAACATGGATGTGGATGATAAAATAAACCCCAGTAAATACTTACGAATAAACAATCTCGGATAAAAATGAGATTGTGATATTTCCCTTACCTTAGGTCCGATTTGCTTTGTACGTGTCCAAAGATCCTGTATAATGGTTTAAATAATGTCATTGACTTATTACAGAATCATATTCATTGTTATGATATCATATATGGTTCACTTATGACATTATATTACCCGTTCTTTTGTAAATTCCATGTTAAAGAAGCGTTTTGGGTAAAATCCTTTCTTTTATCGTAGGTTTTTTGACTTGTTGTTCTTGACATTATTATTACTTATATCATGATTTACTTACTTCCAGAATATAAAATATGATTTATATATCATATATATTCAGTATATATATATATATAATAGATAGATAAATGAAATGAAAAACACCGTTCATGGAGACGGTAGTCCGTACGTACGCATGAACGCTGTTTTCCTTTCCCTATTGTCTTGAATGGAAGTAAGTAGATGACATACATATATATATATACATAAATCCAGTAGCTTTATAATTTCATATATTTCATTATTATTTCTTATATATACTTTATAATCATTCTTAAATGGTTAACATGGAGAATGAATCTCATCGCGTCGTGGAGACGGTAGTCCGTACGTACGCACGAGCGATGATATCATTTCCATAAATATTGAATTGAATTGGAGTGGATTATACAATATATCATAATCAATATGATGTTTTAATAACTATGTATAGTTATTCTTTACACCATTATACCCATCCATGTAAGGTGGTGGTGGAAAATAGATTACACCACGGCGTGGAGACGGTATTCCGTACGTACGCACGCGCGGTGATTTCTTTTTCCGTAGGATAGATAGATGGTGAAATAGGGTTGTTTCATAATAACATATCAGTATATGAGTGATACTGATGTTATTACTTCATAATGAAACAACCTAAGAAGAAGAAGTGGAAGAAGAAATAAAGATGAAAGAATTGGTAACGGTAATTACCTCTTCTTTGAAGCGCCTTTTGGAGACCTCCTCTTAGGGAACTAAAATTGGTCTTTTAGGAAGACCAGAACCTCTAGGATGTTTCTAGGGAAGTGGAGAAGAGATTTTGGCAGGGGTTGGCCGAGCTTGAATGCTCAAATTGGTGTGAGGAGGAGGGGAGGAGGTGTCCTTTTATAAGGGAGGAGAGGGGCACCTTAGGAATATCTCAAAATATTATTTTATTATAATGACAAGTTCGGTTTTAATTAGCTCCAAATTGATTTATTTCGAGGCTAAGGTGGGTATGGGTCGAAATCATCTCATCCAATAGAATTTAGACAAGTTTAGGTTCCTATTTTAACCTTATCATTCAGATTTAACATTAAGTTAAATAATTTTACTTTTACCGTGTCTTCTTGTGTTCTTATACTATAAGGTTAATAAACTTACTATAACATGCCAAACGAACCCCAAATTGTTTATTATTAATACATATATCCTTATCTAAGTCATTTGGCTGAACCTTAGATTTTTAGGAATAAAATAACAATTAATAATATAATATTTGATTTAAAAACTATTTTGTGTCAATTTTGACACTATTTGATATATGATTTTTGTGAAAGTCATAACAGAATTATATGTTCGAACAAAGTTGATTAAATAAACACTAATATATCATAGTAACCTATAAAATTAGTGGAATTCATAAAAAGTCTCAAATTACATTCATTTGAGTATTTATAACATCAATTATGTTAATATTTCCTTAAAAGGGTAATTACTGCATCATCGTTGTGTCATAAATAAATTAATTTATTTAAAGTCTAAAAATTATAAATAAAATATCCTTATATAGGAAATATTTTTAGCTTTCTAATGAATATTTATAGTCGAATTTATCTTATGTATAACCCCATATTAAAAATGTTTTAGTGAATAAACTTTGATTTTAACTCTTTTAACTCTTCTTTGAATTAAATAATAATAAATGTCCTAATCTAATCCAAGTGGGCCTAAATGGTCATATTTTATTCCTAAGCTTGTTTTTGGTCGAATTACACTTGTCCAATAGAATTAGGACATGTGTTAGGGTAATATTAATATCATTCTTACCCTTAATTACCCTATTTACTTTTAACCGTGGTAAATAAAAGTAAAAAGTTACTATTCACCAAAAATTATTTTCATCTCATTGAACCACATTTTACTTACTGACATCAACCGTGTCTCTCGGATTTTTGAAATTCCATTCACAGAAGCGGTAAAATTAAGTTTTATGAAAAATTCAGTTTTTTAACTACCACTTAGTAGTTTCACTATTCATCAAAAAATGAAGGTTTTCAGAAAAATGCCAAAATTTCATCCTAAGCTATATTTCATATTCCGAATTCAAAAATGAAGTCTATTTTACCAAATTCATAACATAGAAGTTGCATTAATTAATTTTATAATTAAGTCCCGCTGTTAAAACAAATAGCGTGTTTTTAAGAAACAATATCTATCAAAAGATTGACACTTGTTTATGTCTAGTTTAAATGTGAAATTACATCCAATGACCAACATTGTATTAAATTGTAAAAATATATTCTAAATATACTTTAAAACCACTCAAATTAATAATTTATCACTATTAATTATTTCGATTGAAAAAGTTGTTTTTAACTAAAATTTAGTAATTTTCACTATTCATCAAAATATGAAAGTTATCCGAAAATCACTAAAATTTTACCTTAGGCTAAATTCGATACTCTGAATCCAAAAATGAAGTCCATTTTGAGAGCTAAAATTTCTAAAATTTAAAAAAGTGGTTATTACTATTCATAACGGCTAGTTTTAATAATATTTTAATAGCATATCATTGTTTCGTAAAACTCAGTATTACGTACCACACACGCTATCGAAGAAGGTTGCGATTGCGTGTAATGCAAGGCAAGTCAAGGATGCGTGTTGTGCAAGCTCCTTTTGGTGTAGCGTACAACACAAGACATTAATAAAATTAAAAAGAATATTTTTTATAAAATCTTGGGCTGTTACAGTGGGTATGGGTACTCACAATATAAAAGTTTGGAATGAAAAATCATGGGTTAATTTCGATAACATAACAGGTGTACATAAAGGCCTGTGGAAGGGTTTAATGAGAGTGAATGGTGGAATTTAATTATTTTGGAATAATAAGTACAGTAAAGATATATATAAAAACATATTACAACATGAACAATTATAAATCAAAATGATTAGTACAAAGAGAGCACTTGAATAAAAAGGGATGCATAGATAATCACTTACTATGAAAGAGTGCTTTTAAAAGATTGGGAGAAGTTTCTTAAGAGATTTAGAACATATTGGGAGGGATTTAGAGAGGTATAGGGAGATAAAATTCATGGTCAATATGTTTTTAGTGAAGCGGAGTGCATAGTTGGTGGGTATTTATAGAAAAAGAGTGGGGGTCTTTATTGATTTCTAAACTTAGGTTTTGGACTTTATATAATAAAATAATCAAAACCAAAACCATCCTAGGATTTTCTTCTCTTGGTTTCTTCCATAGAGGAGAATTTCTAAATATTTTATAAGGCCAATAACCGAAACTATAAAAATAATAACATGGGTGATGTGGAAGTGATTCATGTTCATAGAGAATTGTTTTTAAAACCAAAAAATATAATATTTGTTTTAAAGGATTCATTAAGGGATTATAAACATAAAAAAAAAATCAAAAACACATTATTTTAAAGGGTAAAAATAATATTGGTCAAGTATACTCCTTAAAGTATTTATTACATCACTTTTGGGATATTAAGATGTTATAGTACAAACTATATTTATATCGTATTTTATTTTTACCCAAAAATTTGACTGTCTCAAAAAATTATGAAAAATTCACCATTAGATAATATCAAAGTGATAATTTCAAAACAATATTTTTTTTATAAAACAAATTATCTTAATATTATAATTTTATCCTTTAAATAATAATTCCCAATTATTGAAAAATATCGATTTTTACGAAAATAACAATTTTCCATCTCTTATAAAGATTAAATTGGACTTCATTAAATTGTATTATCATTTATATTTAAATAAATACTGTTTAATAAGTATATTTCAGGAAAATATAATTTAATTAAAAATTATTGAATTTAACAAAATGTTTTTTTAATTAAATCCATGCACATGAGCCTCAGCCGTGTTGGCAAGGACTCGATAAGTACATCCAAGAGACCCAAGTTCAAAACCTGGTAGAGACATAATTTCTGAGTACTGTAGAAGTACTGTAGCAAACACTATAGTAGGGGTACTATTCAGTACTGTAGCAGTTGAAACTATTCATCTGTTTGGGCTTTCAGGCCACTGGTTTGGGCCTCGGGTCCTTTAAGGCCTTCAAGCCACCCAAGGACTTTAGTCCAGTAAGGCTTCCAGGCCACCTCAAGGGCTTTAGGCCACCTCATGGTCTTTGGTCAACCTCAAGGCCTTTGGGCCACCTGAAATTTTTCTTAATGACCATAAAGACTCTATAAGGAGCATACTTCAGATGTGGATTCAGAGCAGGCGCATTCACCAGAGCAGAAGCTAAGCAGATTTGTTAGAAAGAGAGGGTATGGAATTTCCATTGGTACCAGCCTGTGCATGCATGGGAAGCCTAGCTGAACAAGCCATGTGAAGGTGGAGAGCTAACATCACATTGAAGAAGCTAGGGAGGAGCAGTTCCATGTATTTATAGTATGTATATTTCCCTAAGACCTACGGGTTATGTAATCTTTAAGCCTATGGGCCTTGTAAGGGTTCCCCCTCATCCCTTGAAAAGAGGGTTATGAAAAATTAATAAAAATAAGTCCTTCAGGCCATTTGGGCAATTAAATCCATATATTTTTCAAAAAATGAATTTTTGTTTCTTCGTATCAAAATCTAATTTCCATCAATTAATATATAATTTTCTATATAAAGTATTAATTAAAAAGGATAAATATAATCATTATTTTATTAAATAAGGGAACATAAAAATTCATAGTACTAGGGCCTAGATACATAACCCCTTATTACACCAACATACACCCTAATTGTAAGGTGTTTGATGGTGGTAATTTATTGGGGTGGTTTGGTGAACATGGGTTGGGACGTGATCATGATAAGCTTCATGATCTTCCATAAATAGTTTCTCTCATGTTTAAGTTGTCGAATCTCGTTTTGGGATTAGTCAAGGACAAGGACCAGTGATGTCTTCTCCCTCATAGGATTTGATAAATGGGCTCTATAGGGTACGATTCTACTGAAGATACATCCTTTTATTTATTGGAATCCTTAGGCTATTTAAGGAATTCCACATAAAGAACCCGTGTATTTCTCCAGGTCTACTATAACCCCATCACCCTACCCACCGGTCCATGGAATTCCTTATAGGAACCCAGGTATCACTCTTGGAATGGTATAAAATAATTTCCCTTTGAGTCCATCCAAGTCATTTCACATTGGGAACCCAAGTGATTCTTTTGGCATAATAATAATACACCTTTTAGGTGATCCCATCCAAGACATTTCATATAGGAATCCAAGTATCTCCCGCATAACTAAGAAGGAAAAAGGACCAAGGGACTTGAAATTTTCATTCCTTCATTGGTTTAATTCAATTTTCATTTCATTCAATTTA
Organism: Viscum album; assembly: GCA_963277665.1. NCBI lineage: Eukaryota > Viridiplantae > Streptophyta > Magnoliopsida > Santalales > Viscaceae > Viscum > Viscum album. The sequence continues at coordinate 1,228,209,562 of OY728145.1, read as the reverse complement.
TTTTAACATTCCAAATTCCAAATTCCAACTGCATTAACTCATGCATAACTAAGAAGGAAAAAGGACCAAGGGACTTGAAATTTTCATTCCTTCATTGGTTTAATTCAATTTTCATTTCATTCAATTTATTTTAACATTCCTATAACATGGGGAAAGTAACACACCTTATGAGGTGAATCAATTTGATAAGCAAGACAAGGTTATTTTATCTAGTTTAGAATAACACCCAAGGGGTGGTTATAATTGAGGTTTTAAACCTCCATTAATTCTTATGGGTCATGAAGGTCATGTTTGAATCCATCATGTTTCACATAGAGCATCAAAGATGGTCACATCTAATCATAGAGTTGGGTATAAATTTGTGGGAAAGGGGGGAGCAAACCATGATTCATACTGTTGAGGATGGTCTCGATGGGGATATATGAGATTTTCCATCATGGAAACCATTATCTTTATACTCTTCTTGATCGAAATATATTTAAGGAATTACATAATAAATAATTTTTTAAACAAAGAAACACATTCATATCATTTTGAAAACCATGATTTTACAAATTCTAAAAAAATATTTTTTTAATTATACTTGTAACATATTTAGAAATGATTTTTTCAGTTTTATAAATTGAATCAAGTGAATTTGATTGAATATATAGAATTATAATTAAAAAATTGGGTAATAAGGTTAATTTCATTTTTTTAGACATAAAAAAAGTTACCACTGTAAAAAAAAGAATTACCACAATATAAGTAAAATAATGTAGCAGGTTAAAGTTAAAAGGTAAAATCTTAAAATAAATAAAATCAAGAAAAAATCTAATGGGTGGTTTGGGTATTTCAAAACCTTAAACAGATTTTAAAACATTAATTTACAATCAAAAAACGTTGTAATTAATGCCACTCAAGTGTGGTTAGCTTTAAATACAAAAAAATCATTATTTAATCACTTTAAACCACCCTCCTCAAGTATAAATACCCCCCATTACCTCCTTACATTCCATAAAAATCCATTAAGAATGAATTAAATCTCAATTACCATCTCAAGAGTCTCTCTATTTTGGTTATAAGAATCTAAGAAGTCCCTCTATAGCTTTAAAAAGTATCATCCTAAGGTAAGGGATCTTTTTTCCCACTTCTTTCAATTCAAGTTATTATTTTGTATAGTCCTTTGTTTCTAATTTTATTCTATTGTAAAGTTATTTTAAATACCTATATTAATGTGATAATGATTCCTTGTTAGTTATAGACTTCATTTCCGTCCCATGATAGATTTCTCCTATGTTGTTACTCAACCAAAATTAGGGTTCATCACCCATCTTTTACAACTACCTTTGAAAGAAATTTAAAATACCTTCTTATTTAAATATGAAATATTATTATATTTCATTGTTATAATTTATTTATTATTTTTCAATGATAGATAACCATTCCTTATCATTATATTACCTTTATAATCTCTTATAATTATTATGGTGTCCCATAGCCGAAAAAGTATATCCTAAATTTGATAAAGAAAAGTGTGTGTGGTTTTCATAAGCAATGACACCCATCTATGGATACTATAATTGGATATAGATCTAGAACATTGTACCTAGGGGTCACAACCCCAAAAAAACCATATTTATCTAGACTTGATTGGTAAATGGTCCATTACAATGGCTCTTGTTGCACACTTGGTTTCACACTCCCTAGGGATTTTCTTTGGATAATTCAAAAGAACATTATGAGACATAATAAAGGATATGAATATAAGTGTTAGTATTTGTATCTAATTGATATCCCTATTCCATGAATGTACCCTTCACCACTTCTTATCACCATTCCTTCAATTGGGTCACTACCCTTTTTCATTATGAACACCCTATAGTTTCAAAAGATGATTGTTGTATATTCCCCAAGATAGACCCATTAATCCATTAAATGGGGTTATTTCCCATCTAATGTGTAACCAATGTTCATTTTATCTTTAAATATCCATATTTCACATGTATTTTACCTTTTTCTACATTTCCATGTTCCTATTTACACGTGGTTTGATGGAAATATGATCTCCTTAGAAAATGATCCATCACTACCTCTAACTTTCCTTATCATCAACTATGTGTAACTATTCCTTTCAATGTGAATACCCTTGCATATGCCTTATGATTGAAGTTTATTCTCCTATATACCCACACATCTATTCACTGGGTAAAATTATAGAATCAATAGTATACCATTTATTCTATAATGTGTAAATACCTTATAATTCATTACCTTGATCATATGGTATTTACAAATATTATTAATTTCATTACATAACAATTTATTTTCCATGAGTTTATGATATTATTATAAAAGTATTTATGTAGGCTTCCATTATGTGGCATGCATGAATTAATACATGTGAAGGGTTCACCCTAATACAACTAAAATGCATTGAGTAATTTGATAGAGTTAACTGATATAAGTTACTCCTAAGAGACCAATGCATTTGGTAAAAAAGTAATCTCTAGAGATGAAATGTTCATGATACCTTGGCATCATGTCTCGAAAGTGTTTTATGATACCTTGGTGAATAACCTTTATAATATGAATGGTGTGACCTAATAGTGTTCCATTGAAATTGGTAAATATAATGAGTTAACTAATGTATATTACTCATAAGAGTCCAATTCATTGGGTAATGATACCTTAGTGAAAATCCTTGGTAATATGTTTTATGAATCATGGTTTGCTCCCCCCTTTCCCACAAATTTATACCCAACTCTATGATTAGATGTGACCATATTTGATGCTCTATGTGAAACATGATGGATTCAAACATGACCTTCATGACCCATAAGCATTAATGGAGGTTTAAAACCTCAATTATAACCACCCCTTGGGTGTTATTCTAAACTAGATAAAATAACCTTGTCTTGCTTATCAAATTGATTCACCTCATAAGGTGTGTTACTTTCCCCATGTTATAGGAATGTTAAAATAAATTGAATGAAATGAAAATTGAATTAAACCAATGAAGGAATGAAAATTTCAAGTCCCTTGGTCCTTTTTCCTTCTTAGTTATGCATGAGTTATCCTTTATATATATATATATTATATTTAAAAATATTAGGTGTTTAAATGTATATTAAATTATATATTTATAAATATATTCTAAATGTATATATAAATATATATTAAATGTATATATAAATATATTATAATAATTATATAATTATAAATATATTTATATTTATATGTATTAATAATAAACTAGTAAATGATGGAGGGATGGGTGAGGCGGTGCCTGCCTCCTGACGAATCTCTTACCTTAGTTCATCCTAGAAGCATAAATCTTCATGTGTTTGACTCAAATCATCATGAGATTCTATGAAATGTCTTGGATGGGATCACCTAAAAGGTGAAATGAAATTTAAAAAGGACCAAGGGACTTGAAAATTTCAAGTCCCTTGGTCCTTTTTCCTCATAAGGGTTTTAGGTAGGCATTCCAAATTCCAACTGCATTAACTCGTAGCTCCTTGATCTGATGAGTGGACTCCCCAATCCTGAAATCCTTTTATTTTGAATTTCCTCAACCTTTTCCTCTTGGTCGCACCAAGTCATGCTATTAAAGTCAACCCTTGATGTGAACCAATTCAATTCAACCCAAAAACTTGAATTAGAATTCCCCAATAATTGAAAGCACCCCAGCTAGGGTTGGTCAAGCACTTTGAACTATGGTTTGATTCTAACAAAGATTAAAGAAGGTTATACTGACTTAATATTTCATTGAGGGATTTTATCCTTATATGTAAATTTCCATTTTATTATATTTGATTACATGCTTTTCAATGTTATGTGGGATATACTTAAGTGATTAACCATGTCTAAGATAATGTTTACGCATAAGATGGTCTTATTTTAGTTCCATCTTTCATGCTTTTTTAATTCATAAATTTTGTGATCGTGACAACACACCCATAATAAATAAACCATACAAATGACAAAAATAAAATAAATGGCATAATCATGAGATTGTTCTATTGGTTAGTTTATCTAGAGGTTGATAAAATAACCCAAGACGTAGGGGAGAAACACCTTGAACCTTTTTGGGTTCGTGTTTATAGCTTTCCACATGTCCACCTTTATATATATTTGGATTGGTTTCACCTTGGCTCATAACTTGATCTGCCTCCACTAGCTTGGGAGCTCCATCCATTACATATGATTTTATCTCACACGTAGGTATGGGGTAAAATGGGTTTTACATAAAAGAAACCTTGGGAACACAATCCCTATATATTAATGAGGAGAAGGCTCACAGGCCAACAAATTTAATTTAAATAAATAAATTAAAAGAATCCATTCACATACAAAGGCCTTAGTCTAGATCATGATCATCCATACATGCAACAATATTTACGCATAAATAAAACTAGAATTCAATTATTTAATCATTATTGTTTAAGATAAATCATGCTTGAATCAATTAATTGTCTTTAATTAATCAATCCTTTTATCTTAAACCATTTTCTAAATTTCCTTGTGATTATCATCCATCATAATTTTAAACAAATAAATTCATTTAAAATTATCTTTGTATGTAACTTGTACCTTGGAGGCAACTCAGTTAATTACCATTCATAACTACCCAATGAGTAGAAATGAACATTATATAGGTGCTAAATTAAACATATATATATATAAAACCTATCACTTGTTGTGCCTCAGCTTTACACCTATAATATGGTACACATATAAAGGGTTTGTATAATATAATAAAAAAATTTATTAAATCTGTGTAATTTGGATAAGTACACGGCATGTTGTTCTGACTGCATGGCATGTACTTTTGTTCGCCATCCATCTAAAGTACACGCTCGGGGACATGGCATATAGATGTACTTTGGAAATCTTCAAAGTACATGGCGTGTTCAGTGGGACACACACCATATAGTATCCGCATTACATGGTTTCTAGCTGGGCAAGTCGTGTACGAGGTACAAGGTCCAACCCTAAACCCAAGGGACTACACATCGTGTTCAGTGGTCCACATAGTGTGTAATCTGAAAACTATGTGCCACATATTCCTAGTCAACGCACAGAGTCTTAAAAACTTAGATAGAATCCAATGACACGGCCTGGTTTGGCAGACTATCCCAGTGCATGGAACCTATAATACATGGCATGTACTACCAAATAAACACTGTGTATTCTGGTTTTGAATGTCCAGGAGGCTTTGGAACCTTCAGATAATATCCTCTATTTTATTTTAATCAAAATTTAAAGAAAAATTAGTTTTTGTAAGTTGAATGAGAAACAAAAGAGGAGGAATAGATCTTGATATTTGGATTTATAGAACGATTAACTTGAATTGAAACAACTAAATTATTAAATTTGTAAATCACCAATGAAAAAATAAATAATTATAATCAATGATATGACCCCTCTGATACCACTTCTAGGTTCCAGGTGCAGTGGAAGTGCATTAGTGGGTGTACCCAACATTAATTTTTTCCATTAATGAAGATCAATCCGAGAACCATCATGATAATAAAATGCCAGATATTTAGAATAGAACGAAGAATGAATGAAAATAGGGGAGTCCTAGAACCATAGAGAGGATCATCATATGTTGGTTATAATTAATTTAATTAAAAGACAGGAATTTCTTTGATGGAATTATTTCTCTGTTGAAGTTTCCGATCATGATCTAATGGGATCCATCATTGCGTCATAGAATCCAAGTGTAGGATTCCTCTAGCGGTAATCCACATGTTCTCCACATGTCTCTAGATGTCGCCAAAGGGATCTTCAGGTGCTAGCGCATAAGGACCTTCGCTTGCGATGTATGCCTTTGATTGCCTTGAAAACCGCTTACAAAGCACTCTCCTTGATTCAGTGGAGGAGGATCTATCTCATAGATTGAGAGAGTTCTTGGAAGAAAATAATTCTCTCTTGGATTGAGATCTTTCTCTAGATACATTTTTCACAACCAAAAATAATGGTTAGGCTAATGAGAATAATATAATTGGGATTTTAATTGCATAGAATAATAAAATTAATTAATTACCTGAATGATTTAATTCATTTCATTTAATTCTTAGTAAGACCCCATGTCTAATAATAACAGTTGACTATTATTATTACTTGACATGTGCCTATAGAATTACACCAAATATTATTTAATTAAATGAATAATATCATTTCTCACAAATCCCCAGAAAAAATACATGGCATGTATATTAATATACATGGTGTGTACTTTTGTTTTTCTATTCTCTTTATTTCCTCCACCACATTTATTAGACCTTGAATAATGACTATTTATTTCTTAAATAAATATTACTGCATTACTCACTAATAAATATATTATTTCAACCACAATATATTCTCTTGAATAACTAGTGTCGAAATAAATGTGATCAAGAATCCTTGAATAATTATTAAACCACAAGTGGTAATAATATTTATTAAAAATTTTAAATAAATATTTAACTAAGATATTTGGACACACTTAGTGTGTGACCCTCTAGGCCTATTTCTCAGTGGCATTAGGCAGAGCCTGCCTAAATTCTAAGGTAGCGTATGTAATGACCCAAAATTTCATTAATGAAAATTCCTCTTAGTATTAAATGTCTTATTATGTAAAATGGTTATGTAAAACATATTCACTTCCTTGGTTTTATGTTTCTATATTTTAAAATACCATTAAGAATTATAATCGTTGCCAATATAGTCATTGAACGGTGATCACATGATTAGTATAGATACAGGGTTTGAACAAATCCGATTTACTCAGACAAAGGCAGCGATGACCTTATCCAGTATAATTGCTCCATACAAAGCTCATTTTTCAGAGATCAGAAAGGAGGTGGTGTCATTGGGCTTCGCTCTTGACCAATCCCAAGCCAAGCTTGAATACATTAAGCTTGAGCAGAATCGCCTATGGGAGAAGTGAAAGTTGATAGAAATTACCACTCGAGCAATGTTATCTGAGCCACCCCAAGAGTCTATCACCATCACACACCTTACCCTAAGGTCCTATGATAGTGTTTTAAGGGGTTATGTAACAAGACCCTAGAATTATGACTATGTACATTATTTTTGTATAAAGAGTATACATTCATTTTATTATTGTTACTTTGTAAATAGTTTTTAAAGCAGAAATAGTATTTTTAGTTAATATTCAACTAAGAAATCTATTTTGTTGAAATAATGGATTTTTTAATTAAATAATACTTTAATAAAATATTATTATTAAATTACTTTTTATTAAATATAAATGATCATATAATTTTTATGAATAAAATTACAATTTTTATTATGCTTTGAAAGATGTTTTTGTCAAAACCCATGAATTTTCAATAAATGACAGTTTTTATTGAAAATTAACATATTTAGATAATTATTTAGATAAAATGAATAATATTTTTTAAATCAGGAATTCAAAATTATCCAATGGTGAATTTTTCATAATTTTTTGAGACAGTTGAATCTTTGTATAAAAATTAAATGTCGTTTAATTGTATAATGTGTATTATGACATCATAATGACCAAATAGTGATGTAATAAAATATTATAAATGATATTTTCCGCCAATATATGTTTTTCTATAAAAATAATGTGATTTTAGGCTTATTTGATTTATTTTACAAAGCCATAGTGGACCCTCCAAGACTTATAAAACATTTTATCTTTTTAAAATGATTTCTTTGAGAGAGTGCACCACCTCCACATAAGAAATCCTAATATTTTAAGAATTTAATCCATTGGCCTTATAAAATATTGTTTTCCACTCCACTTTTTTAAAAACCATGGGCAAAAACCATGGTCTAGTTTTTAGTTTTGATTAGTTTAATGTGTGGTGTCCCAAACCTAAATAATAAAGAATCCCCTCTCCTTTCCTAAATAAACCCACCCAAGCTCCCACTTCCTCTTCACTAAAATCCTTTAGAGTTCATCCAACCCATTCCCTCCTCTCTCTATAATCCTCCCAAGTCACCTCAAGCTCCCAAGAAGCCTCTCTCAAGCCTCTCCCAAGCCTTTGGAATAACACTTCCAAGTAAAGGATTCCTTCCTTCCTCATTTTATCCAAGTTTCTTAACGTTTTTATTCCCTTTTAATTTCAATTATAAATATTTGGGTATGATTTCAAACCTCTCCCATACATTCCTCTTTATTTTTTAATGATTAGAGTCCCTTTTCTCTCCCATTAATGCCTCCCATGTACACTCGTTACCATGCTGAAATTCTGTAAGAAAATTCTCTCTCTTCATTTACATTTAAGCAATTATTTTGTATTATGAATCTAAATTCCAATAAATATGTTGGGAAATGTATCTATATGAACCCCTTATTGTCCATTTCATGTAAATATGATGATACATTCATTTCTCTCTCATCAATTATTTTTATAAATTCTTATGTCACGTCGTTATGCTGCTGAAATTGCACCGTGATTTTCCAAGCCAAGTCATTGTGCAGTGAATACCATGTCTGTTTATCTATGAAGGGTATTCACCTTTATGAAAATTTACTTATTTTCTATATAGTTTCATGTATGAATTCTAAATTTCTTTATCATGGAATAAATTATGACGTTTAATGATTCCATGTTATATTATCCATGTGGAACACTTATGCATGAAATTAAATGATTAAGAAGGGTGCGCCCTGATAACACTCCAATGAATTGGGTAAAGATTAGTATCATGATCCTTCAAGTGTAATGAGGGTTTACTCATGATAATTCAATTGAAACGAGGGTTTACTCATGCTCTATGTGCAATGGGCCTTGGCTCATGCTATCATGTTAAATGTTGTTGCCACATTTCCATGTTACGTTAATCATGCTATATCATACCTTTATGTTCATGTTTCTATTGCACTCCATTGATATTCCTATTTCCTGACATGTCATGTATTCCTAATATTATTCCTTGTTTACTCCCTTACTAGGCTTTATAGCTCACCCTTTTTTTATGTGTGTCCTCAGGTTATCCCATGCAATGCTAAGTATGAAGGAATATAGTGGTCATGTAAAGGAATTTTTCAATAAAGATGTTATGTTTTATATTCTAAGTTATTATGTAATGTTCCTAATTACAAAATAAATTAGACCTATTTATCTTTTATATTGTACTAAGTGAAGGTTTTTATGTAATAAATCATGTTTAAGTGTTTAATAAAGATCAGGGTTGTTATAGTTGGTATCAAAGGATAGCTTTAGTTATTTTTGGGATTAGGATTAGAAAACCCTAGTGAAGCCTTAGGGATAAGACTAAGTATAATAAAAACATATCTAATTTTTTTCAGTATTGATTAAGTGTTTTATCAAGAAAATAAATCCATGTTTGGATACGATCAGGTAGAGGCGGTTCTCGCACAGAAGTACCTAGAAGTGAAAACTCCAACAAGGAGTTTCAGGCTTGACCTGGGGTATCCTGGTACACGACAATGGGCCTTGTTTCACTCTTGGTTACGACACTCCTAGTGGATATGATTTGGTAAATTCACAAGCTTAGTATGAACATTATTAAGGGAATAAAAAATGCCTTTAAGAATATATGTTGGGAAGTAGATCATGGGTAACATAGATTAAAGCCTATAAATTTATAAGTTAAGGAATTAAAAGTAATCTATTTTTGACATTGGATTACCCTTTATGTGTTACCCCTAACTTTTCTTTTATTCTATCCAATGGATGTTAATAGGAGGAATCAGTCTAACAACCGATGTGAATATCAATGTGATGATTTTTCTAATGAGATGCTCAATCCGATGGGAGAAAGAATCACAAACTTTATCACGATAATATCTTAGTTAAACTCAAGTCATGAATAAAAGTGTGGGTCAAGGGGAACGTTAAAACCCCCCTAATAAAGAACAAGTCTCAATCAAGAGCTTCATGAGAAAAATTCCTTCTACCTTTAATGGGTTATCTGATCCCTCAATCGTTAAACAATAAATCAACTCCATTGAAAAGATCATCTCCATCCTTCAATGTTCTGAAAAAGAGAAGGTTCTTATAGATGCTTATCGTATAGAGGGTGAAGCTGATAAATGGTGGACATTGATAAAAAATATGAATCATGAGGAGGTGATCGATGCATTGTAATGGAAAGAATTCTAAAAGATGTTTTTCGATAAATATTTTCTGCACACCCTATGACTTAAGGTGGAAAGGGACTTCCTTACCCTCAAGAAAAAAGACGATGAATCTGTCAGAGTGTATGAGTAAAACTTAACTAGGATTGCATGATATTTTTCTAGATTTTTTGTTACCCCCGAATTTAAGGTTGAATGCTTCTTTGGTGGGTTAAAACCTAGAATATGGAAATCCCTAGAGATCTGTTACTTCGATGACTATGAGGAAATTTTTCGATGTGCCCTAAAAGTCAAAATGGAGATTGGTGAATCTTAGTAGTATCATGGGGATAAGAAGTGTAAGGTGGAATTTAATTCTGGCAGTCTGATGGATAAATCCAATGGTGCTAAAAAAATCCAGCACCCCACTTGCCAATGGTGTAGAAAGAAGCACCCCAAAAATTTCCTGAAGGGGGTGAGGAAATGATTTAGGTGTGGAAGAGAAGGTCACCTAGCTATAAACTGTCGGAAAGAAAACCCCGAAACTACAATAAAGGATAGGAACACTCCGTTTGACCCTCAATTCAATGGTCATTGCTTCAACTACAAATAATTGAGGGCACTTTTCAAATCAGTTCCTTAAGACAAAGGTTTTCATAGGAAACCAACAACCTCCAAGGCAGCAAGGGAGACCTTTTTCCATCACTACCATCGAAGTGAACCCTAAAAAAGAAGTGGTGATAGGTACGCTAGTTATTCATTCAATAATAGAGAATTTACTTTTTAATTATAGTTCTACACATTCTTTTATACCTCGAAAGTTTAGTAGAACAGACCCAACACCACCACAAATCATGGAAGTAAAGATTTCAGTGAATATGAGAAATGGGGAAATCATTGTATCCCATGATTATAACTCATACCCTATCATAATTTGTGGATTAAACTTCTCAGAGAACCTCATCATACTCTCTATGGTAGAATTTGATGAAATTCTTAGCATGGATTAGATTTCCTTATATAGAGCCAACATAAATTGTCGTGAGAGGGAAATCACCCTCCATGTGGTGAATTGACCCCTGATTCGGTATAAGTTCAAGGTGGAAGATGAATCTTCTTTAGCTCTATCATCTCAGGCATGGATATTATTTCCCTATGAGCACGCGTATATTACTAAAATGATTGATTACAAGGAAGCAACCATCCTTTAATACCCGCCTATTGTGAAGTAATTCATGGATGTGTTTCCCGAGGAATTTCCTGGTCTTCCTCCTATAAGAGATATTGAATTTTCAATTGACCATATACCTGGGGCATTACCAATATCCAAGAATCCATATATAATGGCTGTTTTGGAGCTTGAGGAGCTGAAGAAACAACTCTAAGAGAATCTGGATAAAGGGTTTATACACCCAAGTGCTTCACCCTGGGGTGCATCGGTCCTCTTCATCAAGAAGAAGGATGGGTTAATGAGCCATTGCATTGATTATCGTGATCTTAACAAAATCATGATAAAGAACAAGTATCCTTTTCCCCGAATTGATAACTTGTTTGATCAACTATGTGGAGAACAATACTTCTTGATGGTGGATCTGTGGTCAGGATATTATCAAGTAAGGGTGAAGAAGGAAGATATCCCCAATACTGTTATTCATACAAGATATGGGCACTATGAATTCATAGTAATGTATTTCGGACTCACTAATTCTCCAACGATCTTTATGGACATGATGATTAGAGTCTTTAGAGATTACCTTGACAAATTTTTGGTAGTCTTTATAGACGATATTCTAATGTACTCCAAAACCAAGGAGGAATATGAAGAGCATCTAAGAACTATACTAGAGACCTTACGAAAGGAGAATCTCTATGAAATGTATAGAAAGTGTGAGTTCTGGTTGAAGGATGTCTCATTCATGGGTCATATCATCACAAGAAATGGGATATCTGTGCATCCCTCGAAGATAGATGCAATAAGGGGATGGTTAAGGCCAACATCAATAATGGAAATTCATAGATTCTTGGGGTTAGCTAGATATTATCACTGATTTATAAGAAATTTATCACGATTGTCCAACCCTCTTACCAAGATAACTCATAAGGGAGTAAAATTTTCTTGGAGTGATGAATACAAAGAGAGATTCATGGAGTTGAAAAGGAGGCTTATCACTATGCCCGTGCTCACACTACACACAAGTGGAGAACTTTTTGTGGTATATAGTGATGCTTAGAAGAAGGTATTGGGCGGTGTGTTAATGAAAAATGACAAAGTCGTTGCCTATGATTCAAGAAAATTGAAATTTCATGAGCAGAACTATCCAACAAATGATCTAACGTTGGATGCGGTGATCTTCACTTTAATAATTTGGTGACATTACCTCTCTGGGATAATTGTGAAATATATACAGACCAAAAAATCCTCAAGTATATATTCACATAGAAAGAGTTAAATATGTGCTAACAAATATGGTTAGAGCTGATAAAAGACTATGATGGATCAATCCATTACCACCATGGGAAAGTAAACAAGGTGGCATATTCTCTAAGTAGAAAGGATCCATCAATTCTATCATTGATGATAATTGAGAAGGATACATTCTTCTTAGATTTGATGAAGATAGACATGGGAATCATAAAGAAGGGAACATAATCAATCTTTTCACAAATTATTTCTCAACCGTCTCTTTTGGAAAAGTTAAAGGATGCTCAAAGAAAGGATGTGGAAATTTTTAAAAGGGTGCAAGCTATCAGAAATGGGAAATCCTCAATGTTCATGGTTGAAAAGGATGGAATTGTGAGATTTGGGTCATGATTATGTGTACCATCTGATCTAGAGATAAAGAAGGAGATTCTAAATGATGCACATATCTTAACCTTCTCTATTCACTTAGAGCGCACAATGATGTATCGAGATCTCTGAGAAAACTTTTAGTGGGACAATATGAAAAGGTAGATTTCTGAATATACATCAAAGTATCTGGTATGTCAGCAAGTGAAAAATTAAAGGAAAAAGTTTAAGGGGGTGATACAACCACTACCCAAACCACCAATGGCCCGAAGGCCTTCATTTTTTTCGTTGATTTTGATAATCCACCTTTCAAGGGGTGAGGTGGAACCCTTACAAGGCCCTTAGTCGTAAGTATTACATGGACTGTAGGCCTTAGAGGAATTCATATTCCCGTAGGCTTCAAACGTTACATACAACCCAGACTAACTACTTGGAACTTCTCCTCCCCATAATATTCATCATGAAATCATCTCTCCACCTTCGCATGGATGTTTTTCTAGGCATTCCCGTGCATGAACAAGCTTGTCCCGATGGCAGGTGCCATACCCTCTAATTCTTGCAATCTATTTAGCTCCTGCTGTGGTGAAAGCTCCTTACTCATCCTCCTGTAGAGCTTGTTCCTCGTAGTTCGTCTAGTTTTCATCTAAACTTAAGGTGGATCTAAGGCCTTACTGACCCAAAGGCCTAGGTGGCCTAAAGGCCTTAAAGGACTCAGGGACCAAATCGGTGGCCCGAAGGCCCAAACGAGGGCATATTCCCAGCTTCTAAGGTGCCAAACAGTACCTGCTACAGTTCCTTTTACAGTACTACATAGTTCCCGCTACATTACCTGCTACAGTACCTACTACAGTACTGATACAGTGCCGGAAATAATGTCTCCACTTGGATTTGATCCTGGGTCTCCCAGATTCACTTTACAGAGTCCTTACCAACTGAGCTAAGGCTCATGTGCAACCACTACCCAAACCAACAGAGAAGTGGGAAAACATTACCATGGACTTTCTCACTAGACTTTGAAGGACATCCAGAGGAAACAATGCTATATGGGTCATTGTGGATTTTATTACAAAGATAGATCACTTTATCATGATTTGAGAGGACTTCTCATCAAATCAACTTGCACGGATTTACATTAAATAAGTGGTAAGATTGTATGGAGTAACACTATCTATTGTATCTGATCGTGATCTAAGATTCACCTCAAAGTTATGGAAAATTATCCAACATGATATAAGCACTGAACTGAACTTCAGCACAACATATAATCATCAAAATGATGGCCAATCTGAGTGAACTATTCAGACATTTAAAGATATGTTAAGATCATGTTCTATGGACTTTCCAAGGAGGATGGAACCAATATCTTCCACTGGTTGAATTCTCCAATAATAACAGTTTCCACTTGATCATCTGAATGGCACCATATAAATCCCTTTGTGGGAAAAGGTGCAGAACACCGGTGTGTTGGGGTGAAGTCAGTGAGCATAAGCTTCTAGAACCTGAAATGGTCAAATAAATGGAAGAGAAGGTGAAAACCATTCAGCAGCATATCAAGGCAGCCCAAAGTCAATAGAAGAGTTATGCAGATAACTGTCAATAAGACCTTGAGTTTAAAGTTGGAGACATAGTATTTCTATGCATATCTCTATGGAATAAGGTTATGAGGTTTGGAAATAAATGTAAGTTAATTCCTAGGTACATCGGCCCCTTTGAGATTCTTGATCGTGTCGGGGATGTGGCCTATCAATTATCACTTCCACCTACCATGTACAAAGTACATGATGTCTTTCATGTATCCCTCATAAGAAATTACATACTAGACCCTTCACATGTACTCTCTTTAGAGGTAGTACAGTCAGAGGATGATCTTTCTTACAAGGAGAAACCAGTGAAGATCTTACATTATAGAGAAAAAGTTCTACGAAATAAGACAATGCCACTTGTCAAGGTGTTGTGGAAAAACCAAATGTTTGAAGAAGAAATGTGGGAATCAGAGGAAGTGATGAAGTAGAGTTACCCACATCTATTTTAGTGAGGGGAAATGAAAATTTCAAGGGAAAAATTTCTTAAGGGGGAAGGTCGTAACGACTCAATCTTTCATTAATGAAAATTCCTCTTTATCTATTTAAATATCTTATTATGTAAAATGGTTATGTAAAACATATTCACTTCCTTGGTTTTATGTTTCTAGATTTTAAAATACTGTTAATAATTTTGATTGTTGCCAATATAGTCATTAAACAGTGATCACATGACTAGTATAAATATAGGGCTTTAACAAATCTAATTTACTCAGACAAAGGAAGCGATGGACTCATCCAGTAGAATTGCTCCGTAAGAATCCCATTTTTCAGAGCTCATAAAGGAGATGGCATTATTGGGCTTCACTCTTGACCAATTCCAAGCAGAGCTTGATTACATTAATCTTGAGTGAAACCACCTATGGGAGAAGTGGAAGTTGATAGAGATTACCACTTGAGTGATGTTATCCGAGCTACCCCAAGAGTCAGTCACCATCACAAACCTTACCCTAAGTTCTTATGTGGGTTTTTAAAGGGGTTATGTAACAATACTATAGCACTATGACTATATACATTATTTTTTTTATAAAAATATACATTCATTTTATTATTGTTACTTTGTAAATAGTTTTTAAATCACAAATAGTATTTTTAGTTAATATTCAACTAAGAAATATTTTTTTTTGAATTAATAGATTTTTTAATTAAATAATATTTTAATAAAATATTAATATTAAATTACTTTTTATTAAATATAAATTATCATATAATTTTTATGAATACAATTAAAAGTTTTATTAAGGTTTGAAAGTTGTTTTTGTCAAAACCCATGAATTTTCAATAAATGTTGGTTTTTATTGAAAATTCACATATTTAGAAAATTATTTAGATAAAATTAATATTATTTATATAATTAGGATGTCGAAATTATCCAATGGTGAATTTTTCATAATTTTCTGAGACAGTCAAATTTTTGGATAAAAATTAATTGTCGTGTAATTGTATAATGTGTTTTATGACATCATAATGACCCAATAGTGATGTAATAAAATACTATAAATGATATTTTCGACCAATATATTTTTTAACATTAAAATAATTTGATTTTAGGATTATTTTATTTATTTTACAAAGCCTTAGGGGACCCTCTAAGACTTATAAAACATTTTATCTTTTTAAAATTATTTCTTTGAAAGTGTAACTCACCTCGACATAAGAAAGCCTAATATTTTAAGGCGTTAGGCCATTGGACTTATAAAATATTATTTTCTACTCCCATTTGGAAAAAACCATGGGTAAAAATCATGGACTTTTTTGTGGTTTTGATTAGTTTAATGTGTGGTGTCCCAAACCAAAATAATAAAGAATCTTCTCTCCTTTCCTATATAAACCCACCCATGCTCCCACTTCCTCTTTATTCAAAGCCTTTTTAGTTTTTCTAAACTCTTTTTTCCTCTATATATAATCCTTCCAAGGTGATACAAGCTCTCAATAATCCTCTCTCAAGCCTCTCCCAAGCCTTTGGGATCACACTTCCAAGTAAGGGATTCCTTCCTTCCTCATTTTATCCAAGTTTCTTAATGTTGTTATGCACTTTTAATTTCAATTATAAATGTTGGGGTATGATTTCTCACCTCACCTATAATACCCTATTTATGTTTGAATGATTATATAACCCTTTTCTCTCATAAATTCCCCCATGTACACTCGTTACCATGTTGAAAGTCTGTAAAGAAAGTCTCTCTCTTCATTTACATTCAAGCAATTATTTTGTATTATGAATCTAAATTCCATTACTTATATTGGGACATGTATCTATAATAACCACTTAATATCCATTTCATGTACATATGATGATACACCCCTTTCTCTCTCATCAACCATTTTTATGAATTATTATGTCACGTCGTTATGCTGCCGAAATTGCACCATGATTTTCCAAGACATAGTCATTGTGTAGTGAATACCATGCCCATTTTTCTATCAAGGGTATTCAACTTTACACACATTTACTTATTGACTATAGAGTTTCATGTATGAATTAAAAATTCATTTATATTGGAATAAATTATGACATTTAATGAATCCATGTTATATGATTCATGTGGCACGCTTATGCATGAAATGAAATGATTAAGAAGGGTGTGCCCTAATAGCACTTCAATGCATTGGGTAAAGATTAGTATCATGATATTTCAAGTGAAATGAGGGTTTAATCATGATAATTCAAGTTAAATTAGGGTTTACTCATGCTCTATGTGTAATAGGACTTGGCTTATTCTATCATGTTAAATGTTGTTGCCACATTTCCATGTTATGTTAATCGTTCTATATTATGCCTTTATGTTCATGTTTCTCTTGTGCTCCATTAATATGCTTGTTGCATAACATAACATTTATTCCTAATATTATTACTTGTTTACTCCCTTACTGGGATTTATAGATCACCCTTTTCTTATGTGTGTCCTCAGGTTATCCCTTGCAATGCTAAGTATGAAGGAATGTAGTGGTCATGTAAAGGAAATTTTCAATAAAGATGTTATGTTTTATATTTTAAGTTGTTATGTAATGTTATTAATCCCCAAAGAAACTATACCTCTTGATATTCTATGTTGTACTAAGTGAATTTTTTTACGTAATAAATCATGTTTTAAGTGTGTAATAAAGATCAGGGTTGTTATAGCGTCTAGAAACATGCCAATGCTCCCATAGAGAAAGAAGTTAACACCGAAATGACATGTCACCTCCTATGAACACTTACCGTGTAATGTAATCCCTTTTTCCCGATAGCTTGAATCAAGTGGGTTGCATGCTGGTGCCATTAACCCATTTTATTGATTATTCTTTCTTTGACTTCTCATAATTGAACATTCTCATTCCTTACCATGGCCATGGATTTATTTAAGATATATCAATTCCATTAAATGGCCTGAGATATCTACTTCTGTTATGGAATAGAAGGGAAAAATCCTTTCTTGCATTATCTATTAATGCAGTATTACTCATGACATACCCAACATATCATACCTCACTGTGAATAGTGTGTCATCACAATTTTTGTCAATATATCTAAGTGCACGAGTTTTAATACACATTAATAATAATCTTAAAGTCTAAGGACCAATACACACATCTACAGATAGGAACATGTACTAACACTATGAAATGTGGATTTCCTACTAACATGTCTCATTCTCATAATATCTTCCTAAATATTACCAAGGTTTCACACCATGATAAGGTGGAACAAAATTTTATGAGTCATCACCCCTAATGGCATGTATTATCTATGTCCCTCAAATAACATCATCTGAACATAGAACATATATTTAAGAATTGTGTTACAACACTTCTGGGTTCTCATCATAGTAGAGATAATCTATGACCTTTCAGTGAAATAGCTATCCTTGGGACATTAACACATGAATGTTCACGTAGAAGAACAATCAAGATGTGATAAGGTATTTATTATTGAATAAAGTAAAAAAGTAGTTGGTTCTAGGCCACCAACTCCAACAAACCAAGCCATCATTTTAAATCATCATTGAAATATTTTATAAAAACCCATTTTCCAAAAAAACATTAAGGTCAATGACTTCATTTATAACATTACCCACTTACAAAACTCAATTTTCCTTTAATGTAAAACCATAGATAAATAAAATCCCAAAACATAGCATTTAAACCATTTTCCAAAATCCTATTAGCCATTTCAAAAAAGGCACCATTTTCACATTTCAATTATTTCATTAATCTTTCCCAAATTCCCACTTACAATTTCACACCCCATTCACTTTAATAATTATTCTATTTCAATGTTTACCAAATTATCTAACAATCCTTAAGGATTTTTCATACCCTAAAGGTATCCCTAGGTCTTATCTCAATCATCAATAGACCAAACGGGGTCTATATGGGGTTTTTCACCTCAATCTAAGACTCGTTATCACTTTCCTTACTCAAGAACACAAAATACAGCAAGGTACTAAATTGGAACAACCACATACACATGTAAAACATCAAGATTATGGGAAAAATCATAAAGACAACCTACCTCATGTTTGAAGATGATTACTAGCCCAAACACATCCCTTGATCTGAACTCAACTGGGAACTATCAATAGAATAAAGAACACCCTAAAAAACAAGGATTTATGGACTCAGAAAGATAGAACCGACATAGCAAGACTCTTCTAGAAAATGAAAAAAATAGTGTCGAAGACATACTTGGAGCTTCGATTATCACTAAAAGGCACTTGAAATGCCCATGAATTGAAGGATAATGACCCATGGAGGAGGGAGGATCTCTTGGTTCATCACCCTTTTTATAGGGGTTCAAATGGTAGAGAAATTTTGGGGAGAAAGAAATAATATTAGGAGGTCAAAATGGTAATTTTAAACTTTTTAAGGGCCAAACAGTTTGACCACGTGGATTTCCAAACCATGAACCAATCATGACACTCCTTTCTAAGAGGTTCCAAGTCATATGGTATACTGGAAGCACCCATGTGGTTTGGAAACTCGTGTGATGCCTGTGATCCAACTTATTTTTTGAGAGGAATTATGGCCTCGCAGTTTCCCTAGCTAGGCTCGTGGTTAGTACTAACCATGTGCCAACTATTAAATGCACACTATTTTTCCTCTTTTACTTCTACTTTAATGTCTCTAACCCTCAAGACACATCTGAAACTCCACATACACCCAAGAACTACTTCATTAGCTGATAAAAGTGATGTTTAACTAAAAACATTAACAACAGTGTACCCCCATGAGAGGTCAAGATCATAAAACCTCCACATATTATAACATATCATCCTATATTCATACATCCAAGCCTTATTGATCCTTCAATACCAAAAGGTTGGGTCATGGGGTCCGCATACCAACCTCTGTTTCCCAAGAAACGCCTGGAACAAGGCTATGTATTCATAAAAATCAGACCAAGAAAATAGTCTTACCCAAAGAATTTTATATTATGGTTCATAATCATGAACTTTATGCTACTTAAGGGATACAAAAATCTCAACTCATCATTACCAACATCAAACACAAGAGAAAAGTCTGAGTATCATCACGAAACCACTGCACAAAAAGGATACCTCCAAATCACTACACTACCATAGAAGATCCAATTGGAAAAACTTTGGTCCAATCCTCTCTACAACTCATGGACCAAATCACTTGGATCTATATTTCCCACTAATTTCAAGTTTCTAATGGTAACCCAAACCTGGAATCATATGAAGGAACATATGGTTTTATGGCCACGATCCCATGACCAATATTGATCCATAACTCAAGGCACATGACCACGTTCTACATCCAAATAGTCAGATCATAAACCATGAATAACCTTCACCTCAAGGTACTCAACAAGTCAAAACCCAAGCCAACACCCATCACCAACACCCATCACCAACACTGATACACAAAGATGTCTCCTACCCAAGTCCATACAACATAAAACACCAGTCAAAACATCAATCAACTACTTTCACATTATGGTGCTCCCCAAAATATTCCTCAGTTCACCACCACCATTTTCTAGTGTTAATAACTTCCACCATCAAAAAGGAGACTAACATAACCTCAACTAAACCTTCAAAACTTACTCGACGTGTTTTCTAACTCACTACACCCAAACATCCACAAGAACTCCACCTAACACTGGCTTCCAACCTTTCCATCAAAACCACCCGAAATGGACATCCATACTTAATCCCATTGTGGACTAAGAAAAACTTGAACTTCTCATGTTCATATTCATTTCTGAGAAAAAAATTTCCAATAGAACATTAAAAGTGTATGTGTCCAATACCTACCACACCATTTCACTTAAGGCATACCACCATCATCTGATGCACCTACTGGAGTCATTCCCCAACTACTAGTGAAACTTTAACATTAGGCTATCTACTACTCACCAAGTCATCCTCATGCTCCATGGTACCCATCAAAATTAATAACCCAAACACATACTCTATCTATACATAAACTAAAAAAACTTCACCCCTCCTCAAATCTCATTTCCATTCTTGAAACACACTCAGCTTCATTGTTGGCACACCACTACTTCACATGACCCAAAATTTCATCACACTTAAGGAAATTATCAAGTCACCTAAAAAACCTATTTGAGTCCATGTCCAACATATGATGAGGTTCTAACAACCAAACCCCATTATCATTAACCATTATCATGGATTATCACATCCATCATCGACTCTAACATGGGCGCCCTATATTTATCTCAGCACCACCCCAAGCTCAAATCCAATGCTTGGCTTGATCATCCACCTCACCTAAGGCCCACCTGGACCACCCTAAGAAACTAGAACATATCCCTCACATGTATCTCTTTGTAACATTTATACCACCACATCCACTCCATAGTTTTCTCCATATATTCTTGACTAAAATAATTCTCCCCACCTTAGGAGTGTCATCATCACCCTTTCCTCAAGAAATGTTAACCTCTATATATCAAACTTCGATCGTAAGTTGAACCCAAAAACATAGAAATGGTTTTCCATCATCTTCTGGAATAAAAAAACATCTCCCACTACTCATTCTCAACTTCTGAGGAAAACACTCATGGTATTATCTAACATCTGGTCCATACATAGGACCACTTTCATCACAGGTTGATGGTGTACTCCCCCACCATATGGCTCCCACACAAATACCACTCTATGAGAGTATCCTAAAATATGATCAATTATATCCAAAACACATATATATAGCTAGGAATATATCTATAGCTCTATCATAGTACCTGAGATGATGTCAAGATATTGGGAATGATCATCACTATCTAAAAGTATGCTAAGGATTCATCGATGAATTCCACCACAAACTATCTCTCAACATTGTCACCTCCCACCACAGGGACACCTTAACCTTACTAAATAATACAGATTCCATTAAATTCAACATCTCATCAATAGTTAATCACTATAAATTGAATGGAATTTCCAACCGATAATCAGCACCACCTCATGACCCTCTTCCATGCGATCATGACCCAACATTCTTGGTAGCACCGTTTTTATCACCCCACATGAGTTCTTACAACAAAACCATGGTGATTTCAACACAAACACAATGACCACCACACCGATCTTGGATCTAGATCACATAATTCATATATCACTAGAACTAGGCCCAAATGACCACTCACATAAATGATCATGTTACCTAATTTGTTATACTCATCAGACTCAAGGATTTCTTAACATCTCACCCAACAACCAAACCATTCATACAACCAATCCCAACCATGTGACCACCGTCACCAAGAGTCTCCTCCATAACAAAAAATTAAATCCATTCATTGGTCATAATTTCCTTATAAACCACAAAAAAACATCAATTTCCACATCAAACACCATAAAAAACATAGTTCCAGGTATCTGAATGATCTTACCCTTCACATCCACCTTTACAAGAAAGTACAATCACTTAGGTGCCTACCTAAAAAAGGAACCAAGTCATAACCATAAAATGTTACCAAAAAATAAATGGCACCAACCATGCATCGATTCCACTTCTGAAGTACCCACTCGTACTTTATATTCCAAGGCACCTACAACACCGAGACACCTCCCTCAAGGCATCAACTTTATTTATATAAGATCCTAGACTTTGTGGAGGTATGTCCTTATTAAAATTTTGGTTTCAATCTCTTTTTTTTTGTTAATGAAATTTTTCTAGAAGATTAAGGGGACTCAGGGGTGTTCCAGGGGTTCAGGACATGAAAGGGAGGAAAATCGGGCCAACCTATGCAATGTGCACAATTAAGTAAATCATACAGCCTACCCAGGAAAACCATGAAACCTTAAACAGTGGCATATTTCATGGTTGGTACATAGTTTTTCAAACTATGAAACTATTCTAGGTAACCATGAAACCCAAATCCCCTCGGATAGTGGCTTGAAGATGGGTTTTCCATGGTTTGGAAAATTGTGCGGGTAAACCGTGTGCCCCTATAAAATTTTGAAAAATTATAAAATTTCCATTATAGGATTGTATGTATTTTCCCAATTTTCATTCCCCATTTACTACCTTAAACCCTAGTGACAAAAAAGAACCTTCAAGGGATTACAAGGGTTGATCTCCTTCATTTTTTTTTCATTTGGAGTGTCATCGTTTCTGGATAAAAGCTTCAGGTAAATCTAATCTCCTCCTTTCTTCTATTTTCCATATTAGGTTTTGTATCTTGGGCGATATTCTTATGAATATATAAAAGCCTTATTTTATAGTGAAATATATATTGAGTCTTAAATTAGTGTTTGAATTCAAATCTAAAACCATGTTTAAGAGTCTATTCTCCAATGGATTTGAGGTAGGTGGTCTATAAGTTATATCTCATAGTTTCGTTATAGATTTTGCATGTTTGATTTTTTTCTAGGTTATATATTGTTTTGATTTTGATACCATTGGTGAAATTTGGTAAAATGGGTGAATAAATGGTGAATGGAAACCCTCGTTGTCCCCATTGGATGCATCGGGGATGATTTGACCAATTTAGGGCCACCAATGGGGTGTGTCAACTTTCCCAGCACAGGGTATTAGAACAATACATGTTAGGATGATGTGTGATAAAGTAAATCACTTTATTAGCATTTTTATATGTTTAGTTGAGATGTAAATGGAATATTGGTAGTGTACCAAGACTTGATAATAGATTAAGGGGTTGTTTAGTATGGCCTAGATGTGGTTTAATTGGGTTAATTGAGATCATGACATGTGACTTATGAATTATGTTAGAAATTCCTAAGAGATTAGTGCATATGAAATGGTGAATATGTTGAATTGGTAATGTAATGTGGAGTTAGAGATATTTTAAATGGGTTTTCATAAGGGGATTGATGAATATGTGAAATGGGTTGATATAAGGGAATTGTGGAATATAGTTATTGAGCTAGGAATGAGAATGGGAATTGGGATAAATGGGATTTTTAATGTGAATAGAAAATGGGTCAATATATTGTGGCATAGTAATAATTTCCATGTTAATTGTTGTGGATTATGATTGTTATATTTATTGGTAATATTTTGTTGTGATATAGTTTTTTTATGGTGAATAGATGAATAATAATGTGAACATGGCTTTGGGTGTGGAGTAAAATACTAAGGCTTCTCCCATGGGTCAAGTTAAACTGATGCTCTAAATTCCACCCACAATGCATGGTTTAGGGAAGGTGATGGATCTCTATTCCCCAAATGTTTGAATACCATCTAGACTGAGGCTTCAATGTGTGGATATTGTGTTTTTTGTGATGTGTTATCCCTAGTGAGATAGGTACTTGACATATTCCCTTATACAGAATGATGAATGCCTTGAATATTTGTGTGAATTATCTAAATTCCAAACCAACATGTTGATGATGAACTTAGCAATGAATAAGATGAAAATAATGAATTTGGAAAAATGGTTAGTAATAGATAAGTAAATATTGTTAACTAGTAGCCACCATACTATCTTTTATCTAATTTTCATTCATTTAATACTTGCATGAACTATCTATTTGGACTGTATATTTTGTATACACCATTGGTGGAGGCCTAATAAGTTGTACTCACACTATGATCAGGCATATGTTGGGTACCCAAGTATATTTCATGCTTACATGTCAAGAAAAGGGAAAAGGCCATATTCTTTTGAGTTGAGTCGTGCTGGAGGGGTACATGGATGAGGTTCTAGACTTGGAGTCAAAACCATTTTAATATTTCTACTATTTTTATTTATTTGATTTTTGTTCACTCTTCACTATATCATGATAGGACATATTTACAGTTTGTTGTGGTTTGTACCTAGTTCTGGGAGATGGTTTTTTATACTTGTTTATTGTTCATTCTTTGTTGTTTCTTCTATTCTATTTATTTTTTGTTGTTTCTAACTCTAGTAAAGAGGGTATAGTCTTCCCACATGACTTTTAGACACTTTATTCTAGTCGTAAACCTCTAATGTATGGGGAGTCATGCTTGAGGTCATGTGGCGACCCGGATTGGGGCACCAATTTAGTGGCTCCCAGGTCGAGGATGTTACAAAGTGGTATCAGAGTAGGTATTTTCTATGAATTACCATTTAGGGAAGGTAGACATGAGGTTAGGAAGTTGTTAGGTCATGGTAATGAACTTGTTCTTGGGAGTATCTAACCCATGTATGAGGGAAAACCCAAGTCACCTAGGGTGGTAATTTTTTTTCATGTTTTATGTTGTTACATTTGATGATATTTCACCATTGGGTGATGCACTTGTTGGGTGATATGATAGTTTTATGATTTTTTTCTCATGTAAAAAACTTTTATGAGGTTTTTCATTCATGCATCATTCTAGGAACCTATGTATATATGATACAGGTATCATGCTAGGCATATACACACAGAACGAGTGTGTGGGACATAAAGGGTAGGATGCATTTGATTTCTTGAAAGTGATGAAAATGATGTCTAATTAAATGATGTAAATGGGTAAAAAGGTAAGAAAATGTTAAATAATGATTAAATAATTATGATTAATAAAGGGTTTTATGTGAATTAAAATTTTGTTGAAGTAAGTCATGATATGGGAATAGTTTTGAAAAGGTAAGGATTATAACCAAGTTAGTTAGTCAACCAGTGTTAAATGTGGTCCTCGGTAGGTATGTTCGATGGTAGTGTTCTGGGTAAGATAAGGCCTACTTAGATAGTGTATGTGAAATGGTTTGTTTATGGATATCGGTGAGCCTTCCATTATATTTTGTGGAAGATTTATGGTTTATGTTCTAAAGCTCGTGTTTCGCATTATTGAGAAATTATACCACAAAGATGTGTTCTTGTTGAGAGATAAGAGGATATTATCGAGAATGATCCCCTATCAGTGGAACAAGATGATCCAGTGGTTCAAGATGATAGGGAAGATTAGTTCCATGAGAAATTTTCTTATTTTATGAAGATGATGGATGATGACATAGGGTGGGTTGTACAGAGTATGTTCGAGCTGACCAGTGAGTTTTAGCTACAACACCCTCTGACTTTTACCAGAGAGGGTGGTCTATAGGAAACCTCGTTCTGGATAGATTATATCTAGATGATTATTGATCATCTGGATACTCATTTCAAGAAGAGATTCAATTTAGTGTCCTATATATTGTGGGGCTAGGAAAAGCGTAGGTGTGACATTATGGTTCAGATAGAGTAGGGTGAAGGAATGGTATGGAAATATTTTTAGGAATATTTTTTTGAACATTAATACCTAGAGACCCTGAGGTAGGAGAAGGATATGTATTTTATGACTTTGACCCAGGGGGTTGCATCAGTGATGGATTATGTTAGTTGTTTCACAGATTTGTGTTGCTTCGTTCTGATGTTGGTAGGAGATGAGGCAACTATGGTGAAATGTTTCCAGGATGGGATTAGGCAAGATATTAAGTCTTAGGTGAATATATTCTGTCTAGAGAGGTTTATAGAGGTAGTGGGCTAGACACTTATCTTATAAGGGAATCTGAAGGGAGCTTCTGGTGGTTGACTTGTGGTACCAGCTGGGCGGACAAATGGTGCAGCTTCTGAGGGTAGGAAGAATTGTTTTGGGAGTTTCCAATAGGGTGAGAGTGCATAGAGTAGTTATAAGAGAGGGTCATTCCCTTAGGGTGGTGATCAGGTGCTCTGTTACTAGTGCGGTAGGTCGGGACACATGGGGGTCAGTCTCCCTAACCACCAGTCGAGTGTTCGTTAAATGGTAGGTTGGGACATGTATAGAGGTTCTGTAAGAACCCTTGGTAGCTAGGAACAAATATAGGTCAGAAGAAAATGTAGAGTGTGGGTAGGGGGTCAATCACGATGTATCAGGTAGTAATTTTAAGCTCCACGGGTTGTACCGGTAGGGGTGGTGGATGTGGAACTATGCGTTAAGATCATCCATACCAGCAGTGCAGTGTAGTTTAGGGTACTTAGGCTAGAACCCAAGTTATAGGGGTAGGTCATCTTCACATAGTTCAGTCTACACCTGGGGTTGGTAAGTCTGGACCATTTACCATTTGAGGTATGATTCTTGTAGCTTCCATATTCGCTAGTTCTTTATTTAACACAAGTGCTATGCATTCTTTTATTTCCACACAATTCATTATTATGTTGGCCCTAACCATGGAAAGTTCGTGTGGGGTTCTGTCAACTAATAATTCATTGGAGGTGCGAGTTGACGATATTAATCAATGTAAGGGTTATGCTTTGGAGGATGGTGGATATCATTTTCTAATGAACCTGTTTTTCCTTGAGATGTTATATTTTGATCTACTTTTTTATATGGATTGTCTTGTGTTGTATGAGGATGATGTCGATTGTTATTGGCATCAGGTAACGTTCGCATCTCTTGATTAATAAAATTATGTCTTTCGGGGTTAGTGGGATGTTTAAGTAGGTCGTGTAGGGCCAAATTTCCAACTGTTGGGAGAACTCATGACCCAAGTTTCTTGTCTTGTGTTGGATTAAGGAGGAATGGAGAAACCAGTCTTCCCTCCCATTGTGGATCTATTTTAGGATTTTTTTCATAAGGACTTCTTGGGGCTACCACATGAGGGAGATGTTGAATTCAATATCTAGTTTCCTTTGGGGGTAGAATCGATTTCAATTCCACCATATTGAATAGTTCTGATAAAACTCAAGGAACTTAAGGTTCAGTTGGAAGAGTTAGTGAGAAAGGTGTTCATCTATCCTCGTATGTTACCTTGGGGATATCACATGTGGTTTTCTAAGAAGTAATATGGATCATTGAGGTAATTTTTTGACTATATAATGTTGAATCGTATAATGATTAAGAACTGATACCCGCTTCAAAGAATTGATGACCTTTTTTACCAAATAAGGGGTGCTTCGGTGTTCTCCAAGATTTATTTGAGATAGAGATACCATCAGTTGAGGGTGATACCTTCTCAGATACCATGGATAACTTTCTAGAGTAGGTGTGGGTTGTATTAGTTTGTGGTGATGTCATTTGGGTTAACCAACACACCGGCTGTGTTCATGGATATAATGAACTGGATATTTTACCCATAGTTGGACCAGATCATAGTAATCTTCATCTATTATATATTGGTGTACTCTAGAACTCATGATGATCATGCCAAGCACCTTGACATCATCCTGAGTACACTAAGAGACGACAATATTTATGCAAAGCTATCAAAATTTCATTTTTTTACTGATAAAGTTCATTTATTGGGCCACATAATTTCTAATATAGATGGTTCAGTGGATCCATAGAAAGTGTAGGTTGTGGTGTATTGGGATCAGACCAAAAATGTTTCAGATGTTTGTAGTTTTTTTGGATTTACTGGTTATTACCGAAGATTCATTAGGTACTTATCCCATTTTTAAGTACCACTCTCAAGCATAACCATGAAGGGAGTTAAGTTTGATTGGTCATAGGAATGCGATAATGCATTTCAAGAGTTGAAAAAGTAGTTTACTACTACACTGATCCTAATCTTACCCATACCAGATGAGAGGTACAACTTGTTCTGTGATGTGTTTAGTGTTGGACTTGGGGCAGTGTTAATGTGGGATAATTAGGTTGTAGCATATGATTTAAGATATTTGAGGCCTCATGAAATAAATTACCCTACTCGTGATCTTGAGTTGACTGTCATGGTTTATGAATTAAATGTTTTGAGGAATTACATGTTGGGAGAGCAGTTTATCATGTATATTGATCATAAAAGTCTTAAGTGAATCTTCTCTCATCAGGATTTGAATCTTTGGCAGTAAAGGTGGTCTGAGTACTTGTAGTCCTTTCACATGCAGTTGGTTTACACACCAGGAAAAAGGAATAGTGTTGCAGATTCTCTGAGCTGAAAGACATGAAATTAGGTGGTTTAGGAATCCAAATACTAGTAGAGGATGATGATCATGTTTGTTGAGATGCACATGGAGTTGTAGGATAGGCACAAGAAAATGACCCTTTCATCTATAGCATTTGAGTCCATGCTTTTGAGCTCGATCAAGGAGATCCAGCTGGAGGATCCTAAGTGTTTATCCATAAAGTAAATTCTTAAAGGTGGGGAGTCACGTTCCAGTTGGGTTTTTGATGATGGGGGTACTTTCAATATTTGTGGTCATGTGGTTGTACTGGTGTGTAAGAAGGAAGAGTTGATGTGTGATATCCATGAATCAATGTGGGTAGTTCATCCCAATATGACTAAGATGTATCGTGATCTTCTTAGGTAATATTGGTAGCTGAGAATGATGAAAGATGTTGTGGGTTTTGTAGTGTGATGCCTTACGTGTCAGCAGGTGAAGGCCAAGAACCATCACCCATGTGGTTTTTATAGTCATTTCCCATTCTGGAGTGAAAATGGGATGACATAATGATGGAATTAGTAGTGTGTCTTCTAAGGACACCTCAGAATAATGATGTATTTTGGGTAGCTGTGGATCGATTAAATAAGGTGGACTATTTATTGCTGATCTTGGGGACTTACATAGTTGATCATTTTGGTGAGTTATATGTTAGAGAGATAGTGCAATTCCATGGTGTGCTAAGAATTATATTTTTTTGATCGTGATCCATATTTCACATCATGCTTCTGGAAAGGATTAAAGAATGATCTTCGTACCAAAGTGTTTTTGAGTATGGATTATCACCCATAGCTAGATCGGAATTCATAACATACAATTCAAGTATTGGAAGATATATTGAGAGATTATTCCATGCATTTCAATGGTTTGTGGGGAAAAACATTTATCAGTTGATGAGTTTGCCTACAAAAATAATTTTCAATATACGATTCAAATGGAACATTTTAAGGAACTCTATGGGATACCATTTCGATCTCTGTTGTGTTGGTTAGATGTTTGGGATTCTGAGATGTTGGGACCAAATCTTGTGCAGGAGATTTCATAAAAGGTTTAATTGATTTAGAAGTGTATGGAAATGGATCAGAGTAGGAATAAGTCATATATAGATTAGCATCATATACCTCTTGATTTTATGGTAGGTGATAGTGTGATTATTTTGATCTCATCAAGGTTATGTCACCATCAAATTTAGAAGCAGGGAAAGTTGGTGCCCAGGTATGTCGAACTGTTTGAGATTTTGGAGAGGATCAGAATGGTGTCTTACCAATTGTCTCTTCCACACTGGTATAGTGAAATGAATGATTTTTTTCATGTTCCAAAACTTTGTTGGTATCAACCTGTTCTATCTCATGTTATAAATGTTGAAGATGTCAAGCTTGAGGTTGATGCGACCTTTGAGGAGCATTCAGTTTGTATTGTGGATCATAGCCAGATGGTCTTGTGGGGAAAGACTATTCCCATAGTTTGAGTTGTATAGTGACATGGAAACGTTCAGGAAGAAAATTGGGAGTGAGAATCAGATATGGAGTCTTAATGGCTTGATCTCTTTTCTTCTAAAAATTAGTAATGCTCAGGAGGACCGGCTCAAGGACAAGATTTTATAAGTTGGGGATGTTGTAAGATCCTGGGCATCATAGAGGTATGTACTTATTAAAATTTTGGTTTCAATCTCTATTTTTGTTAATTGAATGTTCCAAAAGTATGAGGGGCCTTAGGGGTGTTTCAGGGGTTTAAGACATGAAAGGAAACAAAATCAGGCCAACCTATGCAAGGCACACAGTTTGCGCGCTATTAAGTAAATTGTGCAGCCTACCTAGGAAAACCATGAAATCATAAATAGTGGCATATCGCACAACAAGCGCATAGTTTGTCAAACTATGAGACCTTCCTAGGTAACTATGTGACCCATCTACCCTTTTATAGTGTCTTTTGATGGTTTGTGCACAGTTTAGAAAACCGTGCGGGTAAACCATGCACCCCTATAAAAGTTGGAAAAATTACAAAATTTCCATTATTAGATTTTAAGTATTCCCCAAATTTTCTTCCCTCATTTCCTCCCTTAAACCATAGTGACGAACAAGAACCCTATAGGGATTCCAAAGGTCAATCTACCTCATTTCTTGGTCATTTGGAGCACTTCCAGTTACAAATTGAAGCTCCAGGTAAGTCTAATATTCTCATTTCTTCTCCTTTTCGAATTAGGGTTTGTATCTTGGTCAATTTTCTTATGAATCACTAAAACACTTCTTTTCTAGTGAAATATAAATTTAGGCTTAAATAGGTGTTTGAATTTATATCTAAGATGATGTTTAGGAGTGCATTCTCTAATGGATTCAAGGTAGGTGGTCAACAAGTTATATCCCATAGTTTTTTTTTGATTCTACAAGTTTGATTTTTCTCTTTATTATATGTTGTTGTGATTTTTATTAATTTGGTGATATTTGGTCAAATTGGTGTCTAAATGGTGAATGTAAACCCACATGGTCCCCATGGGATGCATCGAGGATGATTTGATCAATTTAGGGCCACCCATGGGGTGCGCCAACTTTCCCAGGCCTAGGAATTTGTAAAATATGTGCTAGGTCAATGTGTGATATTGTAGATCCCTTGACGACATTGTTGATATGTTGAGTTGAGTTGGAAATGGAATATTATTAGTGTACCTAGACTTGATAATGGATTAAGGGGTTTTTTAACATGGCCCAGAAGTGGGTTAATTAGGTTAATTGAGATTAGGACATGCTACTTATAAATTATGTTAGAAATTCCTAAGAGAGTAGTGCATATGAAATGGTGAATATGTTGATTTTTTAATGGAATGTGGAGTTAGAGATATGTTAAATGAGTTTTCATAAGGGAATTGGATAATATGTGAAACAGTTTGATATAAGGGAATTCTTGAATATTCTTAGTGATTTAGGTGTGAGAATGGGAATTGGGATAAATGGGATATGTAATGTAAATGAAAAATGGGTTAATGGATTGTGTAATATTATTAATTCACATGTTTATTGTTATGGATTATGATTTTTATATGTATTTTTTATATTTTGTTGTGATAGGGTTTGTGTGTGGTGAATGGATGAATAAGCATGTGTGCATGGCTTTGGGTGTGGGATAAAGGACTGAGGCTCCTCCCACAGGT
The DNA here is from genome assembly GCA_963277665.1 of Viscum album. Classification (NCBI taxonomy): domain Eukaryota; kingdom Viridiplantae; phylum Streptophyta; class Magnoliopsida; order Santalales; family Viscaceae; genus Viscum; species Viscum album. Next base: position 1,228,177,722 of record OY728145.1, on the reverse strand, counting down.
CGAGTTAGATTGATTCTATAAACTCCACCCAAAATGCATGGGTTAAGAAAGAGGACAAAGATCTATTCCCCTAATGGTTTCATTCCACACGAACTGAGACTTCAAGGTCATTATATTGTGTTTGTTGTGATATGTTATCTCTAGTGATATAGGGACATAACTTATTCCCTTATACAGAATGATGAATTCCTTGAATATTTGTGTGAATGATGTAAATTTTAAACCATGGATTACATGTTGATGAAAAAATTAGTAATTTAGAAGATGAGAATAATTAATTTGTCACTATGGTTAGTAATATCTAATTAAATATTGTTAAATAGTAGCCTCCACATTTTTTTTATACTTTTCATTTAATACTTTCATGCCCTATCAGTTTGGACTGGATATTTTTTAGACACCGTTAGTAGTGGCCTACTGAGATATACTCACACCCTGCTCAGGGCATCATTGGGTACCTAAGTAGATTGCATGATTGCAAGTCAGGAAAAGGGAAAGGGTCCTATTCTTGGGATTTGAGTCATGTTGTAGGGGTACATGGATGAGGTTCTATACTTGGAGTCATAACCATTTTTGGGATTCTATAGTTTGTATTTATTTGGATTTTGTTCACTTGGAATGGTAACATGACATGATATATTTACTATATGTTGTGGTTTGTACCAAGTTTTGGTAAATGGTTATTTATGCATGTGCATTGTCCATTCTATGTTGTTTTAATTATTCTATTTATTTTCTATCATGTATTACTCTGGTAAAGAGGGTATGGTCTCCCCATGTGACTTTTATACCCTCTTTGCTAGTCGGTAACATTTAAAATATGGGGAGGTGCACTTGAGATCATGTGGCGACCTGACTCAGGGAACCAGTTTAGTGGCTCCTAGGTCAGGGAATTTATAATTTCCCAAAACTGTTTGTCTGATAGCCACAACTTGAGCCACATCTCCAAACCATTAACCTTTCTCACTTATCCCTCTATGCTAAACCCACACTAGGAAAAACTCTTTGTGTGAAACTATCAAATTCCATAACATCTACCTATTACATACATATCCAAGGCACTAGAAACTCTATCTAACCTCTCTTATGGTTCACCTTAGAAGTCAAACAATAACAACTCCCTAAATTAGAGTCATTTATAGAAAATTCCACTAGATTTATCTCTAATACATACACATTAAACCTTTAAAAACTCACTACTCATAGGTGGAACTCCTACCCCCATTCTAAAACACCTTGTATCTAATGCACCCAAGAAACCATTTTCTATAAGTCCCACACCAAAGGCACTTTCTCACATTCATCGACACTGCGATCCAATCACCAACTCTATGTTTGAAAACACAACTCGTAAAGCTGAAACCCACAAGGAATACTGTATCCATATTAACAAATTCACTTTTTCATGACCTCAAGGTCACAAACCAACTAAGTATACAACATAAAACACCCTCTATCCACACATTAAAACCCAAAAAATCCTTACGATCCATAACCAATGTCACAACTATGGAACTCTCACTACCCAAAATGCACACACACAAGATCCGATCAAAACCCTAAGGATACCCACACTAGTGTCCCTAAAGGCCCCCTCATATAACATTCTTCTTTAATCAACTTTAATATTTTTAAATCCCAAGAATTAAAATTCCAAAATATTCCATATGAAAATCCCAAATATTTAAACTTTCCAAAACTCTTTTTATTAACCCAACATTTCAAAAATCCAAGAATTATTAAAATTTATATTTCAAAACATTTCCATTAATGACCATTTCAAGGAAATATCACCAAGATTATACCACATGAATAATTACACTACTTACATTTGAGTCTTAAGGAAATATCAATCACACGAAACATATGAATTGCCCACCAATCCTATGTGCCTAACATGATGCATGGTCCCACAAACCCTCTCCTTCCATAATTTTTGATGTGATAAAACCTCAAAAATCAATAACATCACATTTGAATGCACTAATATAGGTGTAAATATCAACTAACCATAAAATCAAAAAACAGAACATCAATTCCCACCCTTATAAATTTGGGTTTTCTCTCATAAGTGGGGCTATATACACCCACATATGAGCTTATTACCAAGCCCCAACAAGATCCTAGTCTCCTTTATACCATACCCAAATAGTAATATGGAAGACACCATCTCTGATTCCACTTTGTAACATCCCTATCCTAGAATCCACTATAACAGGTGCCCCAAGTCGGGTCATCACATCACCTCAAGCGTACCTCCCCTTACGTTAGAAGCAGTTGACTAGTAGCGTGGTTCTAAAGACAAACATGGACAGACATTACCTACTTATCAGATTAAAGATACAAAATAAGTAACATTAATATATGTGGAAACAAGAAAGAAAAATAAAGGAAAACTTAATACAAGTGATAAAAATAACCAAATAACCCATGCTAAGACAATATGATGAATACACTATATGATAGGAAGACATAAAAATAAAGTCCCAAAATAAAAACTACTAAAAGATCCCCAAAATGGACCAGAGTACCAACCTAGTCCTGAAATCCCATTCTACAACCAAGTAACCCATGAATAAAGGAAACACTAGGTCCCTATCCTGAATCTATAATAGAAATGAGTACCTTTTTCTTGGGTACCCAAGTACCATGGTGTCCAGTGCAGGGTGCGAGTAAAACTCATAAGTCCACCACCAACATTGTCTCGAGAAATAGCTAGTCAGTAAAATAGTGTATGCAGATAAATCAAGTTCAACAAATAAAAAAGGTAATAAAGGAAAATATGTATCTCCAATTTATGAAATTATCAAAAAATCATTTAATCAATTATGTTCTCTAAACTTAACCTACCAATAAAAATAGGTTTTCTTGCACTGGGATCCTAAGACATATCTTAATGGGTTACAAACTTTTAATTCATAAGGGGGAATTCATTAATAACAATTTATAAACATACATTGAAACCTGGATCAAGTAATCAAGTCATGTACACATGTTTTGGAAGCATATGGCCTTAGTCTGACATCCCAACCCAAGCTACAACCATATGTTTGGAAGCATAGATCCTCAGTCCAACATCCTAACTCAATAATAAATAACACTTAGCTTGGAAAATTTATCCAGGTAGTCTCATTCAATGCAACCATTAGGGGTATATATCCTCACTCTGACTCCCCCACCCATGCATTATAGGGGTGGGGTTTAGCACCTCATTCTAACCTAACCCATGGGCATGGACCCCCATGTCCAATACCCCACAACTACCATTAATCCATGTGTACATGCTTATTTAACCATAACACATTTAAAAAATAGAAAACATTACCATTAAACGCACTTATGATATAAAAACATAACTCAGTAGACACATCCCACATACAAGTCATAAACCATTAACACATGTGCCATTATTCAAAACACCACCTTATGTTATATCATCAACTAAGCACATTCATCATTTAGTTAATTTCATAACTATATTATCATGAAAACATAATTTTCATGGGTTATATCTCACTAATCTATATATCATTTTAGTTAACATGGTCCCAATGGACCCTTAAGCAAAAATCATGGCATAAAACACAATTCAAAATACTCATTTGAAATCAAATTGGAGCCACCATTTAAGATACAGTCTTCCAATTTGAAAACTCATAAATTCACCAAGACCTTAATTTCCATTTACACCCCCAAGATGATGCCTTTAAATCATTTTCACAAAGGGTAACCATGCCCTCATTTCAAATCATCATTGAAATCTATTAAGAAACCCACTTTTCCAAAACACTTTGAGGTCAATGCCTCCTTTTATAACATCACCCTCTTAAAAAAATCATTTGAATTCAATGGAAAACCATAACCAAATTTAAATCTAAAATACAACATTTAATCTATTTCCAAAATCCTTATAGTAATTTAAAAAAAGACATCATTTGCACATTTCAATTATTCAATTAATATTTCCCACATACCCGCTTATAATTTCACAACCGATTCACTGTAATACTTATCCTATTTTAATATTTACCAAATTATTTGACCATCCTTAAGGGTTTGTCATACCAAAAGGGTATCCCTAGGTCTAATCACAAACACCAATATACTTAATAGGGTTTGTAGGGGGTTTCAAACCTAAATCCAAGGCCCAATCTCACATTCCTTACTCAAGAACATCAAACGTAGAAAGGTAGTAAATTTTCACAACCACATAAAATTATAAAACATCAAGTCTATAAGAAAAATATTAAATACCACATACTTAATGCTTGATGATAATTACTAGACCAAAATAATACGTTGATCCGAGCTTAACCAGATAATATCACTATAATGAAGAACACCATATAAAATTAATGGTTTAAGGACTCAGAAGGGTAGAAACCCAAACACAAAGAGTCTTCTAGAAAATTGAAGGAAACAGAGTCGAAGACTTACCCAGAGCTTTGATTTGCACTAAACAGCACTCCAAATTACCAAGAATAAAAGGATAATCACCAATGGGGAGAGTGTAGCTCTTGGTTCATCAACCTTATAGTAGGGGGTTGAATGGGGGTGAAATTTGGGAGAGAAAGAAATAATATTATGAGGGAAAATGGAAATTTCACACATTTTAAGGACTGAATAGATTAGTTGCACAGTTGGCCAAACCATGCGCCAACTGTGTGGCTCCATCTATCCAAGAGGGGATAATTTTCACGGTCTCCTGGAAGTACTTATATGGTTTTTAAAACCATGAGGTGCTCATGCACCATCCTCTATCTGTGAGTATGTCTGGACACACAGTTTCCCTATCTAGGCAAATGGATAGTACTAACCCTATTCCAACCATGTGTTGCACACTATTCGGCCTCTTTTCCTTATCCTTTCATGTCCTAAACCCCTGAGACACCCTTGAAACTCCTCATACACCCAATAACCACTTCATTATCCAAAACAAAGGAAGTTTAACCAAAACCTTTACCAAGGACTTACATCCCATGATAGGTTGGAATCATATATTTTATTTAAGAAATTAATAAATAAACTGAATTTTCATTGATGAAATTCTATGTAAAATTTTGACACCACTTATAGGTAATTCTGATTTGAATAAGAAAATTTTAAAACTCTTTTTTTTTTGTTTTTTTTTCATTTTTCCTAAGTACTCAAAATCTAGTCAATTTTTCTTGATCACTTCTGAAACATAAATTTTAATATGCACACTAGGTCATGTCCTATGAACTTAGATCCATCAAAAATTAAAATTTAAAAACACATTTGATCACTTTGTAAAGAGTACCTTTAAATATAGAACCTAAGATATATAAACCTATTTATTATTAATAAAATCATCAGCCTACTATCATTCAACTAAACATTGAAAGGCCCTTGATGAGAGGGATTAAAATCCCCTAAATTTGAAGAAATCCATTTGTATTGGGATTACCTCTAGAGAATGAATCTTTTATCTGAATAAGTCAATCATATCATTGGTACAATCATTCAATGGTTTTTCCAATAAAGACTTTTTGGCCTTCATTAGAGACTTTTACAACAATGTTCAAAAACTACCAATCTAGGGGACCCCTTTATATGATATTAAGATGATATTGTTCCTTTAATATATTAAGGGGAACAAAAATATATGTTATTTGGGTCTAGAAGAAAACATGTTTGAATCATGGTATCCTATCAATAATTCATTTTTCACAATTCCTTAACCATGAAGATAAAAAGGGACATTAGAAATCAGGACCCTAAATTTTTTCCAGAGGATATAGAATATATCCATGAGGCCTCAGAAATATATAGGGATCTTATTAGAAAGTTCCATTTATATAACCATTATTTCCATGTACCCATAGAAAACTTCATTGGATGATTTTCTTTTTTAGAATAGAAAATAGGTTATCATTTAGCTAGTGAAAACTATACTAGAAAAACTAATAAGGTGTTGAGATAGATTATCAATATCCTTTCCTTTAACTCTCAAAATAATACTTTCTAAAGAATAATGGTTAATATGGGAGAAAAAACACTAGTTTGGGGATGTAAATAAACTCAAAAAATTTTGACATTAAGAGCCAACTTCAATCCCATATGAACTAAAATATTATGTAATGGGTTGAACAATTAGGATATCAAAATAATACTCAAAATATTAGAGAATAATTTATCTAGTGTGGTATGATTTGGAACCCTGATAAATAATAGCCTTTTAGATATAATCAATAAACAATTAAAGGTCATTGATGTCCATAAAACTTTTATTGAAGAACTAGTCAAATTTTTGGAATAATTTTAAAAAATAAAAGTCTAAAATTTAAAATTTAAATTCCATGATGACACTAAATATTCTAGGATTGGTTGATAAGTGACAATCCATCATTGTATGAATTAAAAATTGGGAGAATATGAGGTATTATTAGATATTTCTTGAGATAAGTCCAATATTTTTTTCCTTTATATCAAGATGCTTTAAAAACCTCATAAACAATATTCTATTTTTGGCTGTGATGTTTAGATAACCCTCACATTGGATCTAATCTATTCCTTCATTATTTTTGAAATTAATTCAGGAGTATTTATGGTGTTTTCATGATTATTTATTGACAACATGGTCATGGTTATATAATAGAATCAATTTATTAGTGTGAATATTAAATTTTAAAAAGGTTTATTGTGTAAGATTAAACAATGTAGTGAATGGTGTTGATCATTTGGTAACTAGTTGACATTGAGATATTTTTTATTATGTATATGCATAAAAATGTAGTGTAATGAAGGTTTTTCATGATGAATATTATATGGAGATGTAGGATACATGTTTTTTAATTATGGTAATCCAAAAAAACTAGTGCACCACTGGTTGTGAAGATATATATACCTCACACAATAACCAAATATACCATGTTATAGAAGTGTTATTCATTCCATTATGAAGATTATATTATAATTTTTGTTCTTCACTAGTTAAAGAGGTTAAAGGAAACCATTCCAGATTATTGAGGGACATACTATAATGAGTTTTTTTATTTTATGGAATGAATCAGATATTTAAAAAGAGATATTTTCTATATCAGTCATATATGCATGTCACACCAATAAATATATCACAAAATGGTGAAGGTTGAATTTTTTAGAAATATAAGGAGTCTCTCATAAGAAAATTTCGAAGAACCTAGAGTAAATAATCTAGAAATATATTTTATGGACAAGTCTAGGGGTATTTTAATAGGAACTCGCATGAAGAAAATTGTTTCACACATGCACTAAATTCAAAAGACACTAAATTATTGGAAATAGAGACTGATTTCCATATTAAATATTTCCTTTATATATTATACTCAGATTTAATTTCAATAAATTTCATTTAACCCTTGTACATATTGATAATTTTATTAAAATATAAATAGTGTGATTATATTCAATGTTCACCAAGGATTGGTCCCTTCCAAAAAATAGTGAGTAAACATTTAAAAAGGATTTATGTCATTTGGGTTCTTTCTTGATCTATCTTTCAACACCAGATAATGTTTTTGAGATCCAATCATAGAAATTAGTGAAGGGAACACATCATTATGTGTTTTTATTTCTTGTGTGCATTGATTGACCACACCCCCACCCCTCAATGGTGGTATCCTCTAACCTAGGCCATACACTTAGTATCAAATAATTATTGATCTAGTTTTATATATTTTATAATGGATCTCTATTTTCAACTTATTTCTAATATCATTTTATTGATGTGGTCAATGAAGTATATGGTTACCATTGTCAATAATGGATTTTCTATTTTCTATGTAAATGGATTCCATCTATGGATGGGGAGAATTATTCTATTTACCCTTTCTCTTAGCATTGATATTTTTTACATAACCAAGAATGGTTTAATTCTTATTAACAATAAGACACCCAATAAGTTTCATAACATGAATAATAATGAAGTTAATGGGATAGAGATAAAAGTACCAATATTATTTATCTCAAAAACGGATTTGAAAAGAGATGGGGTCTTGAAGACATTGAATAATATTTATAGGAAACATCATGATATCCACGAGTGGGAAAAATGAAAAATGTATCCAAGTAATAAACATATCATGATCAATTAAGGGAAATTATATTTAAAAAAGATGAATTAGTGGATGATTTCTTCATTCAGTTAAAAAAATTAAGCCCAATTAAAATATATAGATATGTTTTTAGGATTATACTATGGTAATTAATTTAAATTTAATTTTAATATTTATAATCCTATGTATAAATACTTGAATGAGTGTACAATTTAAAAAATCATCAATATCTTGAGCCTATGTGATTAAGAGATGTGCATCATTAACAAGAAAATTTAAATATGAGTAAAACACTTTCAATTATTCAAAAGGATCATAACATGTCGAATAAAGGAAAACACGTGATCAGAAAACCAATGTAAAGGATGTTTATATAGGCTTTAGTGAATTTATTTCATTATTATTAAAAGTTAAGGAAGATTAAAATTTTAACTACAATGGTAAACTATGTTATTAAGTGTCTAAATTGTGTAAATATTTTACACTTTTAAAATTACATTTATGAAAGAAACATATCAAATGAGGAGGATCATTAATATTATGGGCATCAAGAAGAAAAATTGTTTCAAGTGGTCATAATGGAGGAAAGATCATTTGGGATTATAAAAATGGAAACATATCAAGAAAAGATATCATTCTATGAAATCATTATACCACATATTTTTATGAGTAAAGTTAAATATAAAATGAGTACTTAAAATAATACGTGAAAATGGCTTTGTGGATAAATCAATTATACTAAATGATGCTTTAAGAAGAAAAATATGGAATTGTTGAAGATGCATGTAGTGATTATGAGATACCAAAGTAATTATAACTAAACATTTATATTTTTCAATGAATTAAGGAAAGATAAAAATGATGATATATAGATATGGCATTAGAATAATGGGAATGACTTGTTAAAATAATTTTCTATTTAATCAATAGACAAGGACATATCTATGGTGTAAATAATTTTTAAATGACTGATGGTAGATCACAATGAAATAATAAAATTTAGTTAAATGAATATTATTATTACCATATAAAATCTCTTTACTAATAATGGGGAGTTGAATATTCATGTTGGAAAAAATGGTTTAATTTAAAATTTCCTTGAGAAATGGCCTTATTATGAGGTCTAAATATTCTATAAAGGATGTTGTTTAATTTCCAATAAAATTATATTAAATTGCTGATTCCATAATGACATTTATATATTATCTGATAGTAATCTGAAACATTATTTTGGACATCGAGTATTACAAACAGTACTGTGTTATTGTTGAAAAGGAGAATATGTTGATGACTACACTGAAAAAGTTGAACACAACCATTAAAACATTGAATTATTGTGTTGAAAATTCCATGTTAAGTGTGTTGTTGAATAATAAGATCAGTGAGTCTAAATACAAAGTCAATTCTAAGGGTAAAGATAGATCTTCTATGTTTTTATTACTGAGAAAAAAAGAGTGGATATTTAATTAGAAGGAAAATCATTTTGAATATTTTGAAAATATATTTACTAACCCATGAGATATAACTTTTGTTGAAGCTTCAAGATTTATAGAGTGTACATGAAAAAATAATATGTATTTTTTAGAATTTATCTCTCCCAAAATCAATGATATGAGAAGAATTGGGAGGGATAGGGTGATGTTTGTAGTGGCTATTTAAGACAAAATCTAAATGTGAGGTTTTATTTTCATTCAAACTATGACTCTCTTGAGGGAACTTTTTGGACATGTGATAAATGAATACACACCACTAAAAATTATTTAATTTGAAAAACAAATCTAATTAATAAAATGGATAAATACAAATATTTCAAGAGAAGTAATCAATACTGAATGATGTTGATTAAACATTCTTACAAATATTGAAAAAAGAAATAAGCCTTGGGTATATGATAGTTGTATCCATCACACATGTTTCAAAATAAGAATATTTTTAAATAAATCCAATATTATGATGAAGGTGTAATTACATTCTATAACAATTGATTATTAAATATTAAATGTGTTTGAGTAACTATGATTAGTAATAAGAAATCCAGTATTATACTCTCAGTTGATCGATCGAGGAACAATAACTTAGGTGTATCATAGATTTTCGACAATTTGAATGAGGTCATATTTTAAAATAATAGATTCTTCATTATGAGAACTATGTAAGGAATAATAATAATGAAGGTATAGTGAATAATCATTAATCTTTTCCATATTTATAATGATTAATAGTTGTGTGGAATAATTTTAATGGAGGAAACCAAATTTGGCATAAGATAATTAGCCATTTGAGTTAAAATAATATAGATAATATTTTCCACCATGAAGCTATGATAAATGTAAAAAATATAAATTTTTAGGGACTCAATATATGTGACATATATCCCATAGGTAAAATAATGAATAATATTTAGAAGGTTGTGAATATCAAACATTTCAACCTCTTGAGTTGGTAAAATTGGATGTGTGTAGTCCAATGCACTTGAATTTAACATATGGATATAGGTAATTCCATAACTTTTTTATTATTTCAATGATATAAGATAATTCTATTTTACATTGAGTAAATCAAATATTCCTAATATGATTAAGTACTTTCATGGGAGTTCTAAAAATTAAATAGGATGTGTTGCTATGAAATATATGTTTGGTGAGGGATCCATAAATAGGAATTGAGGATTTGAGTCATATCACGAGATGTTTGGTTAAATTCCTGAATATATTGCCCAATATTTTTCATATTATAATATAGTTTCAAATTGAAATAAATTATTTTTGGTTGATAAGTGGAAAATAATTTTATAAAATCATGGTTATTAAAGAATATTTTAATGCAAATCCATGACAATGTATGTCTATATTTTATATTATTGATTATTCTAACTAAACTTGTTCAATGGAGATTATGATATTTAGTTTAGAATAAATTTAAACATTGAGTGTCTATAAGAATTAGGTAGTGTTTATTAAATCAATATTAAAGGTAACCATGTGTGCATGTTCGGTGAGTGATAAGATGAATGTATGGTTATTTGATACACACCAATGAAAATATATTGCTATTATTATAATAATAGTCTATGAAATATCATACATATAATTGATGTTATTTTCATATAAATCCTTTCAGACATAATTTTATATTGACGATGATATTAAATAATCTCTTGGATATGACATAAGATACCATGAGAGTGGTTTGGTTAAACAAGAAGATTTTATAAACTCTCCTGATGGTTCTTAAATATTCAAAAATGATGAAATATTAAGGAATTATGTAACTAAGTCATACAACATAGATAGCATGTGGAAAATGAAAACATTTTTTGATATTGAAAAAATATTGTTAAAACCCATAGGAGTTTGAAGAATTCCAATGATTCCTTTTTTCTTTCACAAATTGAACCAATGGGTGTTGAAGAAGCATTAAAATATAAGAATTGGATTATAGAAATAGATGGGTAGTTGAGTTAAATTGAAAATAATGTTACTTTTGAATTTATGTTATATCCTAAATATAATAATGTGATTGGAAAAATGTGAATTTTATAGAATAAGTAAAATAATAGAGTAATTGTACAAAATATGTCCCACCATTTTTTAAAGATAAATATTAAAATTGAGGGAACTGATTTTGATGCAAAATTTTATCTATCTGAGGATATTACAATCTCTCAATCCATGAAAAAAAATATTTAGTTTTAATTAAAAATATTATGACATGAGGTTGGATATTTCATACCTAATATTGATTGGGTATGAAAATTAATGTGTGGTAAATGTTTAATAAATTTGGTATAAAATATAAATTCAATAATTACTAAAAAATTAGGATTATTCAAGAATAAGTTAGGAAACTCTGATATTTAATTGCAATATATATTAACCATGATGAAAGTAATAGATATTTGGATTAACCCAACACAATGAATAATTTCCTGAACTTGAGAATGTTGTTGGGAGTGCATTCTTTCTTATATTATCCATATGTTTTATAATCAATTTTTTCATGTAAATTTATTTTTATTAGATAAAAATTGTGAGAATATATATGAAATGTTATTTAAATATAGGAGGATACTTTATTTCATTTTATAGGTGCAGATTAAGGATAATAATAGAAGATTTTTTCTTTGTAGGGGGTACATGAGGTGTCAATAGTTATTTTTTAGAGATGATATCATGTGTTAATTTTCATATATAATAGAATAATAAATTCGATGATTGTTGAATCCTTTTATATAAAATTAAAAAATGGTTTACGATATTTTTTATCTCAATTGATACATGTATAATATTTTATTAGTTATACACTAAGGGTTTGGTGAACTCTGAAAAGAAAAATTCCATCTTATGGTTTTAAGATTACCCAACCTTAATATAGAAACAAAATACATCATCCTACATGACTATCCATTAAATATAACCATTAATAACACTATGAAACATATTTATCAATTGTATTTGGATATTATAAACATAAAAATCTTATTGTATTATATTTCAAACATTTATCAACAATTATTCCACACTTGATACCCTTTTGGACATATCATATGTTATACTCATCTTCTTAACATGGGATCTATAAACATAATAAAGGGAGATCTCATATACCCAATAAGTTGTAAAAAATTTGAGATATCAATTGATGATTATAAGTGACAATAAAATAAATATGTGAGTGTGTTATCATAATCTAGGTATAGGAATACAATATAAATAAATCATACATAAGGAAACATGAATCATAAACATGAATATATTATATTAATTGTGAAAAAAATTTAAATATAGCATAAGAATATAGAAACATTGGACAATAATCTAGATCCATGAAACATAAAAAAACAAATGGTGAATGGACATAAGCATAAAAAATCATTTCTTATGTCAAGTCTCACTACCAAGACTATCATCATATAGTGTATGGGTTTCAATCCCCATTTCATAGTTCAAGTCTCTCAATAGAGGATTGGATTAGGATTGTAGGGATTCCTTTACCTATTCACATTTCAACTAGCCCCAAGAGAATATAGGATTCTATAATCCATTTCATGTGTGTGGATTCTATCATGGTGAAGATGTGTCACACTATAATTCCAAAAATTTGTGTTAAGATGGTTTGGTCTTTTTCTTTCTATAAACATGTTATCCCTAAAGTGGGATATTCAATCTCTTTCTAGGAAAATATTTTATATTCACTTAAGGTGTAATTATTATGGGATTTCAAATTTCAAGGTATTGTAGATTCATATTTCTAGACGCATGGTCTTGGGAAGTCAGTGGTAGGACCCTTTAGGTGTCTAGATGAAGAATGATCTCCTTCTCTTCACTCTTCCCCTATCATAACCCATAAATAATTAGTTAAAATAGTATCCTAGCTGGCTAAAAATTCCCAAGGGGGAACTTTAATCCTCTAGACATTGATCAATCTAATGGTTAGGATATTTCGAGACCTCCCAGATGGAAATGAAAACAGAATCCTTTTCCCATACGTGGCTAGAGGCTTCCCCATGAGTCTGTTTAATTTTCTATGAAATTCATTTAATGTTTATTTGTTTTTTGTTCCATCAATAAATGTTATGTTGCTATAATGTTTTGGAGTCTTTTCATTTATTTGGAAAATCCTATAAATTTTTGGTAAGTAAAATCCATGAAAATGTGTGAAATACATGCTTGAAATATTTTTTTTGTTATATTCCTTTTTCATTCTCACATTTATTGGCTTGTACAGCCAACAAACTGGTATCGGAATCCAGTACCAAGACATCCTCTAATTTTCAAATATAGCCACAAAAATCTAGCTGCAAGTTCCTAAGTTGTCTAATGAAAACTATGAAAGGTGGTGCATCTAAATGAAGTCATTGTTTGGATCATAATAACTATGGGAGATTGTCACTGGTGAGTATATAGTACCCAATATGAAGAAATAAGACACATTTAAAAATGAAGAAAATACTGCTATCAAAAATCAAAGGAAGAAAGACAACAAGGAATTGTTCCTCCTTTATCAAGGGTTAGATGAATCAACCTTTGAAAATATTTCTGAAGCAACATCAAGAAAGAAAGATTGGAATACCTCTAGAACCATATTCAAGGGTGTTTATTGAGTGAAGGGGGTTCATATTCAAACACTAAGAGAAGATTTTGAAGTGGCCCATTTGAAGGAAGATGACAATATCTATGACTAATTATCATAATTTAATTGTTATTATTAAAAAATTTAAAAGAAATGGTGGAAAGGTAGAAGAAATTTGTGTCATTGAAAAGGAAATTTTATCTCTCACAGCCAAGTTTGAGCACATTGTTATGGCAATCTAAGAGTCAAAGGACTTGGAAAAAAATTACATCGAAGAATATTTGGGATTATTTCAAGTGCATGAGAAATGAATTAAAAAGAATTTTGGTTCAATGATTTAACATGACTTAGAGTCTAAATTGACTTTAAAAGAAAAAAATAATGGCCATCCACAATGAGGTGGTTATGGCACTATTAATTGTGAAAGAGGAAGAGGGCATGGATATTATCTAAGCCATCAATAAAAGCAACAATAGTTTACCAGCTTCCGTGTAAGAGGAAATTGTGGAGGCCGATTCACATGTGGTTATAGAAACAAAAATAATGTTCAATGCCACAATTATAAGAAATTTGGCCATTATGCCTCTTAGTGTTGGAGAAAAATGGATCAAGACTAACAATCGAACTATGCTGAAGCATCTCACCAAGAACAAGAAGTTACCACACTCCTCTTTGCATAAGAAAATGCATGTGAATGGCCAGATGTGTGGTATCTCAACACGGGTGCAAGCAACCATATGAGTGGTAACAAATAACAGTTTGAGGAACTCATAGAAGAAGTTTGTGGTGAAGTGAGATTTGGAGACTCATCAATGGTTCCCATGATTGGAATAGGAAAAATTAAAATATATCAAAAGAATGGTGAGTCAAATTACATCTCTAATATGTATTATATACCAAACATAAAAAATAATATCACAAGTATTGGAAAAATACTTCATAAGGGGTATGTCATACACATAGAGAACACGTCTCTCTCTATAAGTGACACTCACAGGAAACTTGTTGCTCAAGTCTAAATAGAGAAGAATCGCATATTTTAATTGTATATTAACATAAAGGATGAGAGGTTTCTCTTTGGACTTGTGAATAATGACTCATGGGGATGGAATATTCTATTTGGGAATCTACATTTTAGCGGTTGTAAACTCTTATACTCATCAATCATGGTGGATGTCTTTCTGGCAATTGAAGTTCCAAATCATGTGTGTGAGGCATGTATACTCGATAAGAAACAAGGAATTCCTTCCCAAGTGGAGTCCCTAGAAGAGAAAAGGAACCACTTTAGTTGGTTTACACTGATATTTGTGGACCAATTGAAACACCCTCACTTGGAGGTAAAAAGTACTTCATTACCCTCATTGATGATTTTAGTAGTAAACATTGGGTGTATTGTATCAAATAAAAATATTCCTCTTTTACTATCTTTAAAATTTTCCAAGCCCATTTTGAAATTGAAAGTGGTTACAAAATCAAAGTTCTCTGGCCTGAAAGAGGTGGAGAATACACCTCAAATGCATTTTATGTTTTTTTATAGATCAAGGCATCAAGTTGTAATACAATATAGCCTACATGGCATTGTAGAATGAAAAAATCAAAAAATCATTGACATGATGAGGACTATGATGAAGGAGACAGGCCTCCCAAAGAACTTATGGGTAGAGTAATTTTCATGTACTACCTACCAGCTCAGTCAGAGTATAAATAATAGCATCAAAAATTTGACACCACAATAGGCATGAAGAAGATATGAACCAAAAATGGAACACCTAATAATCTTTGGGTGTGTCTCCTATGCTCAATTTCCAAAATAAAGAAGAAGTAATCTTGATGATCATGGTGAAAAGTGCATATTCATCAGCTATAGTGAAGCATCTAAAGCCTACAACCTCTAGAATTAACTAACCAATAATATATTGGTGAATAGAGATGTGATAATTGGTGAGAAAGAAGATTGTAAATGGAATGATGAAGAATCGAGCAAAGATATTCTATTCAAAATAGAAGATCCTAAATAAAGGCATGATCATTAGTAGAAAACACATGTAACACCTTCCTTGGGAACATCACCAATACATAGAATTCTAGGAGTACATTCTATCACTTAGAAAATCACTCTATCAAGTCAAAATTCAGCCAGATAATCCTCACCCATGGTTTCTATAATAATGAAGAGCTTAAGCGACATCTATGAGAAAATTGAAGAGGTAAATCTTTTCTTCCTGTATGCAGATCATGAGCATCTAACATTTTAGGAAGCCATAAGAGAATAATGTTGTAGAATCTATATGAAATAATAAATTCATGCCATAGAGAAAAATGAAACATGGGAGATGAATACCCTTCCTAATAGCCAAAAAAACATTATCATCAAATGGTTATGCAAGATCAAGAAAAATTCTAATGGTGAGATCAATTGCAATAAGGCAAGACTCGTAGAAAAGGTCTACAAACAGAAGTATGGGGTGGAATATGAAGATTTTTTCACTCGAGTTTCTCACCTTGACACTATAAGGATAATTATCTCTATTTTTTCATCACATTTTGATGATATACCAATTGGATTTGAAATCTACATTCCTTGATGGAATTCTAGAAGAAGAGGTATATGTTGACCAGCTTAAAGGCTTATTGTGCAAGGAGAGGAACATAAGGTGTATCGACTGAAGAAATATCTCTATGGGTTGAAGCAAGCTCCATGTGATTGGAATTCACACATCAATAATTATCTTCAATATAATGGCATTGCCTAATGTCCATAAAAGCATTCAGTTTACATCAAGAAGAATTCCAATGGTGATATGCTTATAGCATGCCTGTATATTGATGGTTTTTTGTTTGTAGGGAATAGCTGACCGATGTTCGATGAATTCAAGAAGGCCATGTTTAAAGAGTTTGATATGACTGATGGAGGACTCATGTATATTTTTTCTATGCATAGAAGTAAAGAAACAAAATAATAGCATTTATATATCTCAAAAGAAGTATGCCAAGGAATTTCTTGAAAATTCTAAGATGGCCAATTGCAATACCATAAAAACTCCTGTAGTAATGGGTTTAAAACTGAAAAAATACAGATAAGTAAGAAGTGTTGACTCACCTTTGTTTAAAACTATTATTAAAAGCCTAAGTTACCTCAAAATCACAAGTACATATGTTTTCTATAGTGTTGGGCTCCTAATAAGGTACATGGAAGTGCCAAAAGAATCACACTGGCTGGCCGCAAAAAAAATCCTTAGGTTCATTAAAGTAACAACATATTTTGGACTTTTCTATCCATACGACGATGAAGAAAAACTATATGGATACTCAGAATGTGATTGGGGAGGTGACCAAGATGAAAAAAAGAACCACTAGATATGTATTCTTTCTTGGAATGATTTCTTTCACATGGAATTCAAGGAAGAAGAGTGTTTTCGACCTATCCACATGTGAAGAAAAGTACATGGAAGCATCGTCAACTATTTGTGAAGGAATTTGGTTGAGAAACATTCTAAAGGAGTTGAATAATTCATTTGATAGATCCACATTCATATATGTGGATAATAAGTCATAAATCGAACTAGCCAAAAATCTGGTGTAACATGGAAGAAGAAAACACCTGATATGAGATATCATTTTCTGAGTGATTATATAAAGAAAACAATAATAAAATTTTAATATTTCTATACTAAAAAATAGTTGCATGATATTTTCATGAATGCATTACCAACATATTCATTCAAACAACTATAAATAATTCTTGGAAGGAATCATGTTTTGGTTTGAAGGGGGTTTTTTGAAATGAAAACCAAACCCTTTTCCCATGTATGGCTAGCATATTCCCCATGAGTCTGATTCATTTCTGATGCAAGTCATTTAAGGTTGCTTTGTTTTTTTCATCAATAAATGTTATGTGGTTGTCATGTTTTAGAGTCATTTCATTTCTTTATAAAATCCTACAAATTTTTGGTAAGTGATGTCAGTGAAAATGTGTGAAATGCATGCTTAAAAGCTTTTTTGTGTTGTCTTCCTTTATTTCTCACATTTCCTAGCTTGTACATCCAACACTCTGTCCCTAGATGAGTGTTTAATTATTACATGTGTTTATTACCCTCCTCAAACATTGTTGGCTCCTGATATCTCTAAAGTGTATATGGATGTGATAGTGGATGTCATTCCCCTAATTATGCTCTTTTAATTGGTATCATGGTCTTTCTTAAGGATGTATCTTCCCTTATTATGGCCATGGATCCTTATTAATATTATCAAAATGTTCTAATTTGTTGAGAGTCTTTCCCAGTAACAATTTCATTCCTAGTAGCCCCTTCCGTCCATACCTTTTAGATGGATCCTTCTTTAGGTGTTCATATAGACTCTCTCCCTTCACCAAAGGATTATGGTTCATTTGAGGATTCTCTTACTATATATGGAAAATTTGATGACTACCCAGTCTTTTTTCTTTCCCTGGAAGACCTCCTTCTGGGTGTTCGTGATTTACTTCTTCCTATCCTACTTGACCTAGCATATTTTCATTCACTTAATTAGTTTAAAGTGATCTAGTATGATATATTTTTTTACAAGGATCCCTCACCCCTACAGATTCTTGATGACCATGTCAGTAGCTCTCTTTTTCATCATGTTGTAGGACCTCAAGATCCTCATCTAGATCTTGAAGGATCTCCAAGTTGAATCATTCCAAATCGATCTGATTCATCATGAAATTCCTTTATCACCTACACATAATTATCTCCCTTATAATCAGTATTAGGATGGAAATAGTCTCATTTGGTATGCATGAATTTTTAGATAATGAAACTAGGTTGAATCATGTTTCACTCATTTTTATCCTTGAACCCATGCATAAGGTGGACTCCATTAAACAATTTGTGACTTTGATGTTTTGGCCAACTATATGCATGGCTACCCATCTAATGATGTCACAACTTGCCTTTACCAAGATAAGGGATGGGACAACAGAGTTCCACACCCTTCCTTCCTTAAGATGAAAACAAGATAATGACCCTCTGATTCTAGCCTTCAGTAGGCCCCGGGGTGGTGACTAGCACCAAGGGCATGAAATCTCACATAGTATGGAAGGCATTACCCTTTTTTTGAAAAATGATCAGGAGATAAGGTGGTAAATATAAACAACTCTAGACACTAAAGGAAAAAAGGAAAACTAAAATCCATTCCCACATTCATGTTCAAAAGTGAAAAAAATACAAGGTAATAGAAAACTCTAAAGGAGAGTACATAAAGAAAAAAAACTAGCAACAGAAACTATCCTGACACCCGAGATAGTAAGGTCCAACACGGTCCTCAAATTCCTCCTATAAACTTAAAAGCGTTTCATATAAATAGGGTGATCATACAAGTACACTCGGTAGGGAAACCAAATTCACTCATGAAAAAGTGGGGTAATATAATAATTTCCCTATGAAGATAGAAGAAACCAAGGCACTTATCAAGGAAACTAATTACCCAACCTCACCAAGGCACACTCCCCAAATAACACAAGTCAGGTAAATAATAGTAATAGCACGTCGATATTTGGGTACCCCACACCACTTTCTCACTAGTTATATAGAACATCCTATGCATCATACCTCCCCCAAAAATCCCACTGCAGTCCCACCGTTGCTCCTAAAAATAACCATATGATCCATCCCAACCACACATTTATCCCGCCCGCAAACGCATAGTCCACCACAACCACACATCCTTCCCGTAGAAACCTAGGCCATCACAACCACACTTTCTACCTATAGACACCTGGGCCACCACAACCACACTTTGTATCCACAGACACATGGGCCTCATCCCAAAGACACCTGTGAAATAACAATCGTACCTCTCACCCGAAAACACCTTGGCCTCATCCCGAAGACATTTGGGAAACAAACTTTCCCACACACAACTGAGCCAACCCACCACAACAAACCCTACCTGAAGAGTCTTGGGCTATAATAAACCTCAAGTCATCACAGTCTGCCTGAATAACTTGTGCTTTCTGGGAGTAGTGGCAGCAAGGATCTAATAACCATCCACTCATAGGAATGTTTGAAAAATCACCCTCCCCCATGAAATGGGGGTGTTCAACATGAAGTTCTCAACATGGGTGGGGTGTGTATAAGAAACATAAGAACTAGAATATATATATATATATAGGTAAAAAAACACGCATCCCAACCTATGGGTCTTGAAACCAACAACTAGACCGTACACAACCACTCTTGCTGCTACACCTACATGCACAAATACACAACAGCCACAACCATATCACAACCCATTTCAAGAAAACAGTTCCCCATTTTACCCATTCATTTTATCATGTTCAAGTGATTCCATTTAAATATTACATTACCACTGGGAAACTAACAGGCATAAACAACCCAATATTAGAAAGAAAACCAAGTTGTAATCCTACTGCACAACACCACCAAAACATGTTGCAGTCACACCATACAAGTTCATCCCACTACCACAACACAACCAAGGGAAGTTTCTACTAACTACAAGTTCATCTATTCTACAATCATCCCACAACCATGGAAAAAACTGCAGTCCCACTGCTCAACCATTCCACATAAGCCACAAAAACCCAACCATAACACACAACACATAATTACACCCACCAAACATGGGTAAATTCATATTCATCCAACATTGTTACTTAATTCCTTTTGGTTAACCTGGGTGATCACACATGGGTTCTTCTTTATCGGGAATCCATTTAATTAATCAAGTGTACATGTTTAGTCAATTTACATGTCACAACTATTCAATCACAAGAATGCCAAGAAAATAGATCATCACTAGCACATAAGAAAAGACCACCAAAGGACATGATTTTCAAGAGGAATACGACCACAAAAATTCATAACCATAAAAAAAGATAACAGGTAAACAACATGTGTACTATCACCCCTCTCCTTCCATTTATCACAAAATCATGATTATCTTTGTTATCATCTTCAGTTGTTTACTTATTTTGAAAAAGAAAATGGTTTATCTATATTCACATATAACATTAATACACCCACCCAACATGATACATGTAGGAAGATAAATGATGGAAATCCCTACTTGGATGATAAAGGATTGAAGTTTTCTCCTTACACTAAGAACTAGGGACATGTGATAAGAAAATCCAAGAAGAACTGAACATGAGGGATCTCACACAAGCACGACTCACCTCCAGAAGAGGGACTTTAATCATACTAATGGAAAATGAAGAGACCAAGGAATAAGAAGATATTGGTTTGATAAAAGACATGATACTAGTGTTATAGGATGTGAAATCACAAAGTTCTTGAAAAGAATATTGTGTTTTGACGGTGCGGTTGGGCGGTTGCACGCGTTTGAATTAATTGAGAATTAATAATTCCCTTGGAGACAGTGATATAGACCATCACACGGTGGAGAGTTTATAGGTTAAATTTATACTAAGAAAAAAATGCATAATAGGGGTGTAACTTGAAATGAGGAAAAGGGTGAGAAACTAATTAAAAAGGCCACACATTTTGGTAAGTCAAAGGTCGCCCAACTCTTAGGTGTTTTGATATATCATTTATGGGATTTAAAACAGCGTTAAATAACTTTAAAGGGGTATTAAAACATAAAAGAGACATTATGGGAGGGAAACTAGAAAGAAAACCCAACACCCCACAGTGGCACCATTTGGGTGTGGCACCGATCAGTGGCACTGATAGGTGACACCACGACAACACCCTGCCACTGACACTGTTGCCCTATAGACTCACTAATAGTGTCCAAGATAGCCCAAACCCCAGAATTTGACAAAGTAATGAACCAGTAAGGTCTGTTCCATTACATCATATACTTCTCAAACTATTCTCATCATCAAAAATCAAGACTAAACTCGAAGAATGATGGGGTCCAAACAACCACCTTGTAAGATACCTCTCAAAAAATAAGCCACCCTGAGTTGCCCGAAAGTAAGAATAAAACCTTGAAATCCAAGAACACATCCTAATAGCTATCACCCCAAATAGCCACATGAACCTCAAAGATCACACTGTCCTGACACATGGATTAGGGAGTTCTTTCCTCTATGTCAAGATACTATCCAATTTGGGTGGCACTGACTCACCCACACAAGTTTAATCACATACTCACTAATGCCTTTTGATTAGGAATTAGGTCCTACCTTACCCACATGTTGGTAATTTTCATACACATTCATAGAGAAAAGGAAACATCCCATCTCATTGTCAAAAAGGTTAATCATTACATCATAGCAAAGCAAAAAAGTAAAAACATCATAGAAAACTCAAAACAACTGCTCAAAACAACTCTGTGTATTGGGAAGACATCTGTGATTCTCGCTCCCAAGTACTCTCCTTGAGTCCTCTGTGCCTCCACAACACACAAACCAAAGGAATAGTCCATCCATGAATTACCTTATCCTTCCGATCATCAATTCTTATCGGTCGCTCCATGAACGTTGCATCGCCCTCAACATCCAACTCTCTTCAGTCAATTACATGGGAGTCACCATGTAAATACCGACAAAGATGAGAAACATGAAAGATGTTTTGGATCATCTCCAACTGTGGTGGTAATGCCAGCTGATATGCCACCTCGCCAACTCATCCCAACACTTCTAAAGGACTGATGAACCTAGGATAGAGCTTTCTCCCCTTACCAAAACTTTGCTACCCACATCGAGGGGAAACCTTCAAGAACACAAGATCTCTAACCTCTAACTATAAATACCTCCTCCTATGATCAACATACGACTTCTACCAGTCCTGATCTACCTTCGTCCTCTCATGAATAAGATGAACCTTCTCTGTTGTGCTCTGTACTACCTCTGGTCCAAGAACAACTGCCTCCCCAACCTCCATCTAGCACACAGGTGAACGATGCAGTCTTCCATTTAAGGCTTCAAATGGTGTCATACAAACTATATAGTGATAACTATTATTGTAGGAAAATTCTAACAGAGGAAAGTGTCGTACCCATGATTCTTTAAAGTCCAGAACACATGCCCTTATCATATCCTCCAATTTTTGGATGGTCCGCTCCATCAAACCATCTGTCTAAGGATGGAAAGCAGTGTTAAGGCATATCTGGGTGCCAAACACATGCTGCAATCCCCCACAAAATCGTGAGGTAAACCATGTATCCCAATCTAAGACAATAGAACTCGATACTCCATGAAACTACACTACTTCACCCACATACCTATATGCTAAGGAATCTAATGTGCTTGACTCCTTAACCACTAAGAAGTGAGTTGATTTCATCAATTGGTCCACCACTACCCAGATGGCATCGTAGCCTACCTCAGCCCTGGGTAGTCTTATGCTAAAATCCAATTATATATCATCCCACTTCCACTCAAGAACACCTAAAGGATACAAAAAAACATCCAGGAACATGGTGTTCATCCTTCAATTGTTGAAACACTATGCACCTTGTCACAAAATCTTCCACTACCCGCTTTACCTCGAGCAACCAAAACTGTTCTCTTAGGCCTCGGTACATCTTGGAAACTCCCTGGTGTACCACTAGGTCTGAGCTATGAAACTCTTGGAGAACTCCCTCATGCATCATCTCTGGGATAAACAACTTCCTATGGAAAAGCATCTAATTCTGACCATCCTCTGACCATCCTTCTAGAACATTGCCCTAGTCAATGTGATCACGCATCACTTCAGTCTCTGAGTCCCCCCCACTGAGACTCCTCCACCTATCGAATCAAAGAGGAATGAACTTTCATCTAAAACAAACAATCTCTACCATCATCCACCCTTGAATCCAGGTGCAAGGTAGCTAACTCTTCCATCACTCTCCAAGTATCTGCAGACTTTTGAACCACTTCCCTCTAAAACTTCCTGCTCAAGGAATCATCCACAACGTTCCCCTTTCCTGAGGTGTAAGAGATATCAAAGTCATAGTCCTAAAGAAACTCCATCCACCTTTTCTTACACAAGTTCAGGTCTTGATGGGAGAAGACATACCTCAAGTTCTTGTGATCTGTGAAGACCATAAAGCATTCCCCGATGAGGTAAAACCACCACAACTTCAGTGTGAACACCACCTCTACAAGATCTATGTCATGAGTGGCATAGTTACATTCGTGTGTATATAACTTCTTAGACCCATAAGATATCACTCTCCATTGCAGCATCTGCACACACCCCAAGCCTAAACCATAAGCATCACAGAACACTTTGAATGTTGCCCCTACCTCTAGAAACCTCAGCACTGGGGCACTGACCAACCTTACTGTTATATAATTGAATGCTACTTGGAACTTCTCACCCCATATGAAAGCCTAGTATTTCTTGGTCAAAGCTATCAATGGATCCACAACTCGAGAGATTTTTGGGTACGAACCTCTAGTAGTAACCTACCAAACCCATGAAACTATGAATCCCTGCCATGTTCTTGGGTTCTACCTAAGAAACAAACACTTTGACCTTTGATGGGTCCATTATTATTCCATGTTGGAACTCCACATTTCTAAGGAAGTGCACCTCTCATGTCTAGAACATTCACTTTGACAACTTCTTGTTGAGCTGGTGGTGTTGAAAGACCTCCAAAATTGTCCTAAGGTTCTCAGTGTGGTTCTCCTCTGATCTTGAGTAGATCAGGATTTCGTCAATGAACATGACCATGAACCGGTCCAGATAATCACGGAAAACAGATTTCATAAGCCTCATGAACACATATGGAGTGTTCGTAATTCTGAACGATATGACCACGAACTCGAAGTGCCCATAACTGCACTGTAAAGAAGTCTTCAGGATGCCACCCTCTTTAACCCTCAATTGGTGATATCCAGACCACAGGTCAATCTTAGAGAACTAAACTTCTCCCTTCAAATGGTCAAAAAGGACATCAATCCTTGGGAAGGGGTAATGATTATTGACTGTCACCTCATTCAGTCTCTGGTAGTCTATACACAGCCTGAGATCACTATCTGCCTTCTTTACGAATAAGACTAGAGAATCCCGCGATGACACACTCGGTCAGATAAAACTCTTCTTCATCAGGTCATCAACCTGAATCTGCAAATCCCAAAACTCAGAAGGAGACATCTGATAGGGATCCATCGAAATCGAATGGAAATCGGGTTATAATTCTATCCCGAACTCAAAATCATGTCGAGGGGGTAGAGTCACAACCTATTTAGGGAAGACGTCCAGAAACTCACTAGAAATCCCCAGAACTTCCACCATCTCTGAGTATGTTGATTCCACTGACATCTCTTCCAAAAAATAAAGAAGTGGATTCATGCGTTGGCTACCCTCCTAGAAACTCCACTCGCCAACAAAATCTACATGATGGTCACCCATATATGAGAACACGACCCTTCTTTGGAAGTAGTTGATAATAGTGTGCATGTAAAATAGCCAGTCGATGTCTAGTATGGCATAGTATGGTTGAATTTGTAGTAAAAGTATATCCCCACTGGACTGATGCAGCCCCAACATCAGTCTACATCCTTGACAAACATAAAACAAGCTGTTCTAACCTCCAACTGGCATACTCAACAGCATGGGAATGGAAAGTCTCTCTATGTCTAGACCCAAGGCATGGGATAGACTAGGTGCAACAAAGGAGTGTGAATCTCCTGAATCAAACAAGTCATAGGTAAGAGTACTAAAAATACTGATCATAGCACAGACAACTTCTGGCCCCACTGGAACTGATACCTCTACGGTGTAAAACTACCCATGCCCAGATCCTCTACCCCTCGGTTGTTAGATGCCTCGTTGACCATGCCCCAGTTAAGGTCCCTGAGGAGTACCCTGAGGTCATCCTCCTCCTGTAACATCTGCTCTCAGAGGGTCAGGGTCATGTTGCTCCTACTAAAAAGGTCTGGCTAGCAACTGGTGTTGCTGAGGTGGGTGTTGAACCTACCCACCCCCACTGTATTGCACTCAAAGAGGGCACTGATTTAAAATATTCACACTATTTCCACAGATAAAGCATCTCGGTCCTAGGCCCTTGGAGAAAGGGAGAGTATTTGAAGATCGGAACTGGAACTGCTAAGGCCTACTCCCTGATGGCCAGAACCTGGAAGGTCCTATTGCTGGAGATCTATTACTGACTACCTTCCCCTTTGACGAACTCAGTTGGCTCCCCTCTTGTGGTAAACCTCCCAAAATGTGCATCCTCTCCACTACTTTAGCCTTCTTCTAAACGTCCAAGTATGTCGGTAGAGTAAAGGGGGTAACAGTATATTTAAGAGAAGGTCAAAGTGCCTCCTCCAAGCATCTTTCTCATGACTCCTCATCCGAAAAGAGATCCAAATAAAAATGAAGGATATCCTTGAACTTAATCCCCAACTCCCTTACCAACATACTCCCTTGATTAAGGGAGATAAACTCCTGCCTCTTCTCAGCCTTAATTGTGGAAGAAAGGAATTCTTCCCAGAACTCTTTCTCAACATCAGTTCCTGAGACATCAGTCTCCTTCTTCTCCTCAAGGTAAAGCATCCACCACTGACATGCTGCTCCTCACATCTGGTTCACTACCAGAGGATCCCAATACACTTTCAGAGCCCAGATCAAGATGAAAGTGATCACCAGCTCCTCGAGCCAGCTCTATGTCTCCATGTCTGAGATGCTACCCTCATACTTTCCTAGAGTATGTTTCTAGAAGTCATGGAGCATCTTCTTCCACTAGTTGTCCTCCTATTCTCGATCGGCCCTCCACTGGTCAACCAGAACAACCCTTTGGACCTCGAATACTTGTACCACTCATGGATGACGTCTGGGTGCCATAGCTGAAAATAGAAACAAGGAACTCCTAAGCTTGAGTACTAAGGAATTTACTTAGGGTATTCTTTATTATTTATTTAGATTTTTCCCAAGACACCCCAATTCAATCAAGAACACAAGTCATTGTGATGCATGTACCTTTCCTAGGATCTCTACCCAACAATCAATATAGCCTCACTTGGTCGTTCAGTAGGCTCAGAGTCCTTGAATCGGATCATGGGGTGACCTAAAATCCCATGTACTATCTGGTCTTCCCTAGCCTATATCATGCACCAAGGTCACCTAACATTATTTCCCTAACTTACCATGCAATCGTCACTATGTCTAACTCTGAACTCCTCCCTATCTCCCAACCTTCATCTCTGATACCACTTTGTCATGACCTGCCTTCAGCAAGATGAGGAAATGGATTACTGAGTGTCATTCCCTTCCTTTCTCAAGAGGAAAACAAGATAATGACCCCCAATTCCCACATTTAGTAGGCCCTAGGGTGGCGACTAGAACCAAGGGCATGAAATCTCACATAGTATGGAAGGCATTGCCCTTTTTCTAAAAATGATCAGGAGATAAGGCGGTAAATCAAAACAACTCCAGACACTAAAGGAAAAAATGGAAAACTAAAATCCATTCCC
This sequence comes from Viscum album, assembly GCA_963277665.1. Taxonomy (NCBI): domain Eukaryota; kingdom Viridiplantae; phylum Streptophyta; class Magnoliopsida; order Santalales; family Viscaceae; genus Viscum; species Viscum album. The sequence continues at coordinate 1,228,150,218 of OY728145.1, read as the reverse complement.
ACATGCATATTCAAAAGTGAAAACAATACATGGTATAAGAAAACTCTAAAGGAGGGTACCAAAAGAAAAATAAAAGTATCAGCGACAACTATCCTGATGCCTGAGATAGTAAGGTTCAGTACGGTCCTCAATGTCCTCCTGGAAACCTGAAAGTAGTTTTATATACGTAGTGTGAGTATACAAATACACTCAATAGGAAAACCAAATTCACTCATGCATAAGTGGGGGAATATACTAATGTCCCTGTAAAGACAGTAGAAATAAAGGTACCTATTGTGGAAACTAATCACCCATCCTCACCAAGGAACACTCCCCAAATAATGAAAATTAGGTAAAGTAATAGTAATAGCACATGGATATTTGGGTACCCCGCACCACTTTCCCATTGGTTATTTAGAACATCCTATGCATCAGACCTCCCCCACAAATCCCACTTTAGTCCCACTATTTCCCCCAACAACAACCATATGGTCCATCCCAACCGCATGTTTATACCACCCACAAACACCCGGGACACCACAAATACACATCTAGCTCACAGACATCTGGGTCCTCACAACCACACTTCCTACCCGAAGACACCTGGGCCTCATCCGGAAGACACCTAGGAAAAAACAATTGTACCTTTCACCCAAAAACACAAGGGACTCATCCCAAAGACACTTGGGAAACAAACCTACCAGCACACACTGGGGCCAACCCACCACAACAAACCCTACCTAAAGAGTCTTGGGATATAATAAACCTTAGGTCATCACAGCTTGCCTGAATAACTTGGGCTGTCTAGGATAGAGATCAGAAAGGAGCTAATAACCATACACTCGAAGTAATGTTGGGAAAAACACCCTCCCCCATGAAATGGGGGTGTTCTGCACGAAGTTCTCAACATGGGTGGAGTTTGTATAAGAAACACAAGAACTATAATTTATACATATAGGTAAACAAGCACTCATCCTAACCTAAGGGTCTCAAAACCAACAACCAACCCATACACAACCACTCTTGTTGTTACCCCTACATGAAAAAATGCACAACAACCCTAACCAGAGCACAACCCATTTCTGGAAAACAGTTCCCCATTGTACCTATTCACATTATCATGTTCAAGTGATTATATTTAAATATTCCATTACTACTAGGCAACTAACAGGCATAACCAACCCAATCATAGCAAGAAAACCAAGTTGAAGTCCCGCTACACAACACCACCAAAACATGTTGTAGTCAAACCGTACAAGTCCATCCCACAGACACAACACAACCAAGGGAAGTTTCTACTATATACAAGTTCATCTATTCTACAATCAGCCCACAACTATGGCTAAAACCACAGTACCACTACTCAACCATTCCACACAAGCCACGAAAACCCAACCATAACACACAACACATAACTACACCCACCAAACATGGGGAAATTCAGATTCATCCAATGTTGTTCCTTAATTCCTTTTGTTTAACCGGGGTGATCACACAGGGGTTCTTCTTTATCAGTATCCATTTAATTAAACAATAGTACGTGATTAGTCAATTTTCATGTCACAGCCATTCAATCACAAGAATACCCATAAATAATAGCATCACTAGCACACAAGAAAATACCACCAACGACCATGATTTTCAAGAGGAATACGGCCACAACAATTCATAACCATAAAAAAAAGATAACAGGTAAACAACATGCATAATATCACCCCTCTTATTCCAGTTATCACAAAATCTTGGTAATTTTTTTTCATCTTCAGTTGTTTACTTATTTTATAAAATAAAGGGGTTTAGATGTATTCACATAGAACATTACTACACCCACCTCGCACGATACGTGTAGGAAGAGAAATGATGTAAATCTCTACCTGGATGATCAAGGATCGAAGTTTTCTACTTGCATTAAGAAATGGGGTCCCATGACAGGAAACTCCAAGAAGAACCAAATAGGATGGCTCCCACGTAGGCACAAATCAACTATGAAAGAGGGAATCCAAGCTCACCAAGGGAAAAGAAAGAGACCAAGGAAGAATAAGATCTAGGTGTGATAAAAGGCCTAGTCCTAGAGTTATAGGATGTGCAATCTCGAAGTGATTGAAAAGAAGATCATGGTTTGACCACGTAGTTGGGTAGTTTCACATGTTTGAATTAATTGAGATTTAATAATTCCTTTGGAGATAGTGATATATTCCATCGCACGGTGGAGAGTTGATAGGTTACATTTAAACCAAGAAGAAAATTCATAACAGGGGAGTAATTGGAAACGCAACAAAGGGTGTGAAACTGATTAAAATGGACACACATTTTGGTAAGTCAGAGGTCGCCCAACTCTTAGGGGTTTTGAGATATCATTTATGGGCTTTAAAATGGAATTTAATCACTTTAAATATGTATTAAAACTTAAAAGAGACATTATGGGAGGGAAACTAGAAAGGAAACCTGACACCCCACGGTGGCACCGTTTGGGTGCTGCACTGATAGGTGACACCACAACAACACCTTGCCACCAACACTGATGCCCTCCTGACTCACCGATGGTGTCCAGGACACCCCAAACACCAGAATTTGACAATGTAATGGACCAGGAAGGTCCAAGCCATTAAAAATGACCATGTTATTATTTTTTGGAATAATTTCCTATAAGTGAACCATATTACATCATCTCTCTAATATATAAATGCGAAATTTGGTCTCCCTTCCAATTCATTTTGTATCCACATCATCTATGTGCAGTACATATTCTAGGAAAGGGAGATTTTATGGAGCGATCTGTGAATATTTCAACCATGATCTAAAATTTATTTATTTGTAGTGATTTCAATGATATTAAATAATAGACTAAAAAAAGGAGTGAAAATATACTCTTGGAAGGATATGATAGATTTTAAATCATTCATATTGAGGAAAAACCCCCACAACTTTATTCTCTTGGGTGTTCAGTTTACCTAGTATAAATATTAACATTGTATGAGAAAGATGTAGTGATGGTTGTATAATTGATTAGCCAACTTAAAGGGGGTATCATCCTTACTATTTTCTTTAGTTACTTTACATTCTCAACAATTTTATGATAGCTCTCATTTATTAATTATGTTGTATAGTTATATCAGAACCTCATGAAATATCAACTTTTCAATTCATTGGTTCTAGGATAGTTCTATCACTAACCTTGTGTAAATGTCATTTGAAATTAATGTCCATGATTGTTCATGGGTGGATATCTAGAATAATATTATGAATTAATGAATATATATTCAGGAATGAATAGGCATACAAAAAAACATTGACAACCTGGATGATCTAAAAAAATATGATCAACCTTTTGGATAATGGACCTTAGGTGTAGTGGGATGATGATCTATATTTTTCTCCTGTTTTCAAAAAAGATACTTGATGATAAGTTAGAGGAGGAGGAATGGAAGGTAGTATAAAAATATAGATCCCTCTAGTTAAGAGTGGGAGACATGAATAATGTATATTTTCATGTATATATCATTGATATTAAATACATGGTGAATTTTAATCTTTATATAGAGGATGGATCTATCATTAGTGATATTAAAAATGTTGGTCCATTTTCTATTTCTTATTTATTTAAATTTTTCACTATCCCTCAACTGGACACTGGAACTATTTCACACTCGAAGGATTGAGGCCTTCTCATTTCATAACTTTATTATGTGCTCAATTAATGATTCTCATAACCTCATCATCTAATCTATTCCTTTAGAGGTAGTGATTAAGGGAGTAGTTCAGGAAGATAATCCTAAAAGTGATTATGGGTCCTATGGTTTCTATGGAGCATTCAATGTAAATGTATAAAGCTTAATTAGAAATGGGGTGGTGTGCAAGTCGTAAGATTATTTTAAAGGATGACACATTTCTCAGGTAACTGGTTCAACCTTATTGGTTCTCATTATGATGGTACACTATCCTATCAGGAAAAATTTAAATAGAGGGTTTTTTTAATTAAATTGGGTATGTTTTTTTTATTTGAGAAATGGGTGTATAAAGTGCCAGATGAAATGGTGCTTTTGGGATAAACCCAAAAGCGCCAGATCAAATAAAGCATTGGTGGGATAAACCCCACAAGTGCATAATCAAATGGCGCTTTGGGGTTTTCTATTTCCCCCATTTCCATGATCCCATCACCATTTCCAATTATATATATTAACAATTATAAATTTATATATAATAATATATATATATATATAATTATAATTATAAATAAATAAATTTATTTATGCATTTATTTATATATAAATATTAAATATTTTTATAAAAATATTTTAGATGTATATATATAAATATTTTAATAATTATATAGTTATAATTATATATATGTATATATGTATATATTTTTATTTTTATTTAATTATAATTGTAAATATTTATTTATAATTTATTATATGTTTAAAAATATGTTAAATTTATTTATAAATATATATATTTATAATTAAAATTTTTTAATTATATATTTATAAATATAGAATTATAAATAATTTCATATATATATATATATAAAAATATTAAATTTAAAATTTTTAGGTACCTAAATGTATATTAAATTATATAATTATAAATATATTTTTAAATGAATATATAAATATATTTTAAATGTATATATAAATATATTTATGTATGCAATGGTAGGGTATACCGCATAAATATAATAGGTAATAATATGTATTTTAGAGGATGCGCAGCATGGGAGAGATCAGATACCTAAATGGAGGCTAAATTTTCTAAAGGGTTTTTTTAGTTTAAGGGGTTTAGGGTTTTGTTAATTTGGAAAATGGGTGTCATCAGCGCCACTTGAAGTGGCTATGTGTGTAAAAGCCCTTCAGTGCCACTTCAAGTGATGTTTAAGGGTTTTTTTGTTAATCTGCACCACACCCCTCCCCACCCCCTATATATATGTATCTTATATATATTTATATAATTATAATTATAATTATAATAAATATATTTATAATAAATATAATTACTAAAATAAATATAATAATTTTATAATTATATTTATAACATTTATATAATTATAATCAATATATAATAATTATATAATTAAATAATGACAATAAATATATGATTATAAATATAATAATCATATAATTATAATAAATATATAAAATATATACATAATTACAATTCTTTAGATTTATTTATATATAAATATTTATAATAATATGAATGTAAATGTATTTATAAATATATAATTATTAAAATATGGTTAAATATATATTTAAAATTTATTTATAAATAAGAAAATATATATTTATAATAAATATATAATTATAATATAAATATATTTATAATAAATATAATTACTAAACTAAATATAATAAATTTATATTTATATTTATAACAATTATACAATTATAATCAATATATAATAATAATAAATATAATTATAATATTTATATAATTATAATAAATATATAATTATAAATATAATAATTATATAATTATAAATATAATAATTATATAATTATAATAAATATAATAAATATATAAAATAAATACATAAATATAATTCTATAGATTTATTCATATATAAATATTTATAATAATATGAATGAAAATATATTTATAAATATATAATTATTAAAATATGGTTACATGTATATTTAAAATTTACTTATAAATAAGTAAATATATATTTATAATAAATATATAATTATAAATATTTATAACAAATATATAATTATAATTATTTATAAGAAATATATAATTATAATTATATTTACAAATGTATTTATAATTATATAATTATGAATATATATTTATATAGTTATAATTTTTTTATTTATAAATAAATTTGAAGTTTATTTAAACATTTAATAAATTAATTTATTATATTTAATTATTTACGATATATTTAAAAATTAATATATGTTTATAAATATTTTAAATTTATTTATAAATAAATAAATATTTACCATTTAATATATTTAATATTAATATATCTATTTTCATAAATATATAATTAAAAATCATTATATGTTTATAAATATTCAAAATTTATTTATAAATAAATATAAATTTTTAAATATATATTTATAAATATATATTTATAAACATATTTATATTTATATAATTATGAATATTTATTAATAATTATATGACTTTAAATATATTTATATTTATCTAATTATAAATATTTATTTATATAGAAACATGTATAATTATATAATAATAAATATATTCATTAAATATATAATTTTAAATCAACATTTATTAGTCAATGTCACAAATTTCATTTAGATTGTATTTGTACTTTATAATTTATGCACTAATAAAGTCACATACATGGAACATAAAAATCTTACAATTATGAGACTTTGAATTTCTTTTTAGTTGTCTAATACTACAATTACTTATCGCAGTAAATATGTTTTTTAATATATACAACGTGGCATATGAATAAATCAACGTCAATACCCCCCCCCCCCCCAGTACCACAACGTGGCATTTGAACCTCATGCCCACTCTATGTCAGAAGTCTGTGTCGCTATGGTGTCCTAGCTGGGGGGGTTCCTCCTCTTCTAGTGCTTCTGGTGCCTCCTCATGGTGTTGTGTAGAGGAATGGTCAACATCACGTGTATAGGATTTCCCAAAATCATATGTAGAGCCATATGACCCCAAAGCTCTTAAAAATGGATGAAATGGGACATTGAAGAAGTCCTCATCGGGAAGAGGGGGCACGACAAGCTGTGTTACAACACCCAGCTCGTAGTCCAAAGTCGTCATTGGAGATGACATATGCAGCATATAAGCATCTCCCTGCTATGTAAGATCATCAGTCGGCTAGGCAGGATCATCTCTCTGTGGTTCATCATCATCTACAGGAGCTTCTCTTGGACGACTATATCGTCCCCTCTGCCCCTCCTGATGTACTCGTCTCTATCTTCCAGCTAGCAGTGGTGGTGGTGGTGCATCATCCTCAATAGGCATAGTAGGGACATCATCGTCCGCAGGATCTGCAGCCGAAGGATATGGATCCAGATATACCTGTGGCACCTCATCATAGAAACTGTCATGTATGAACAAGAGATGATCATTGAGAGCCAACACATCTTAGTGAACCACAACCCACCTAATATATGCCTCCTCCTGAGGATGTATGATTTGTGCAAGATGAGAAATACCATCTAACTACAAATGAAATAAGATTCAAATTAATACCAAAAGTGAGTTAAAAAAAATATAATAAATCTTATTAAACATACCAACTGCTGAATGCCAATCCCCTGACATGTAAGGTGCATGATGGTGTGTCATCAATACCAGTCTGCATAACCCCCCTGATCAGATAACTGATAGCGTGTTGTGGGATATCCATAAGGAAAGATACCATATTGGGAATGAGTGTCCTAAAGATCAATATAAGCTGCATGATACTGCCACCAGTCCATTGTATGTCTACCAATAAGCATAATCAAATGTAACGCATCATCATGTCATGGTGCCATGGGGAAATGCTATATATAACAAAAACAGTGCATGACCCGGTCTAGCTGGTGTCACTCAATGATGTGGAAGTGGATGAGTGGCACCACTACAGCACAATCTCCAATCATAGCTGTGCAGTATGGTGGAAGTGATGCGTAGACAAAACCTGTATATGGAGTCCATGAAACTTGAAATGTAAACTCAAAAAATATGTCATATATTAGCATGATAATGTTACTAATATTAGTTTAAATAACTTAAAAAGGTAATAAAAATACCAAATTGTCTACAAAAAAATAATATTTAACTTAAATCAGTTGGCACTATGGTGTCAAATATCTATCAAAAACTATGCACCCTATGTTTCAGAGTATGTGCATACTTTTGAGACTGACTCCACCTGGTTAAAAAAGAGTAATATACGTTAATTTTATAAAAAAAATAATAGTAGTTCCAAATAACTGAAATTAATATCGTGAACATACTAGCGTCCATGAGGACAGTCATGAAATAACTCCAGTGAAAGTGGTGCGATAACTCGAGGAGTGATGTGTAGAAAACACTCCCAAGCCCACATCTATACCAAAACCATACAACCTATGATCTATCATGCATCTGCGTGACAATTGGTACAAAGACATCTGTACAGATGTGACAATACAGCAGACCCCCAACTATATGTAGTCGTCTGATCAAGATCATCAAGTAATGGGCGATACATCATGTGCACCAAAGTGGTGGAGTAGTCGATGCATAATATGCCTTTGATCAGTCATAAAATATATGAACGTGTGTAATGAATAAGTATCTACTCATCTGTATCATCAAGAATGACAGTGAAATGCTCATGAAGCCCCCTCATGAGAAAGTGTGAACCCAGGAGGACACCTGGTATGTTGATGATGTCAATGCCTAATAGACGTTGTATGACTGCATACCAGTTTCCACTAGTGGAACCCATAAATTCATGTCTTTGGATGGGTAAACTAAGAATGTATGTGACGTCCTCTAATGCAATGGTCATCTCCCCCTCTAGGAGATGAAATGTGTGTGTCTATAGCCGCTATCTTTCAACTAATGCAGCAATCAAATGGTGATAAATGGTCTTGATGTCACACATAGTGACTCCATAAAATCCAGCATGTCTGAGGTATAGAAAAATAGCTACTAAGGGTGCATTTTTATGGAAACGATGTGCTCTCCAAATAGTAATAAGTCTAAAAGGTCGTCGTGTCAACACATCGCACAACATGTGCATCTCTTGGGCAGATAACAGAGCTTTATCCATCTAAATTTATGAATAGTAAAACATTAATTTCATGTAGTATATGACATTTTTCATGTAGGTTATAAAAATTATCATTTAATGTATGAAAGAAGCATAAATACATTGTCTTAGTTGTTGTCTCTTGTGGTGTGGTAAATACGTTCAAAGTTTCCCTATTTTTATTTTTTGGTTGTTTCAAGTTAATCTTTCCTTATAAAAAGTATGATGAAATTATCCTTTGGTAGTTCAAATAGTTTTGTTTTTTTGAATGTGAACCTTTAAATGGTTATATTTTTATGAATTAGTTTTCCTCTTTCTATCATGCTTGTTTGGAGATGTCTATTTTTATGGAAATCTATTTGTGTGCCTTGTATGTGGGTTCATTTATATTCTGTATTTTGGTTATTTATGATGTTGTTTCCACTAATGTAGTGTGTTGGAAGAATATTTATGTCTATTTGGGTCCATTAATCCTTAAATCCAAAACATGGAATGGTTGTGAATTACTCCCAAACTTAATAACAAAACTAAGGATTCCTTGCACACTTCACTACTGTTGGTTAACTACCACTTAGCATAACATGTGATCTAAACATCATACCTGGCTTCCCCGTGATGCTCTCATCGAACACATGCTCGCCACCAACTGAATGGTGATATGATACAGATGGTGGAGAGCATTTGTGCAATGATAGAATCACGGGATGTCGGGCAGGAGGTTCAGATCACATGCTATGCTAAGCGGTAGTTAACCAACAGTAGTGAAGTGATAAGGAAATCCTTAGTTTTTTTATTAGCATATATCTAGACCTAAGAAACGCTCTATAAATATGTTAAGTTAATCCTGATATTTTCACAGTAAAATTATTTTTCATAGTAAAGAAAGTCAATGGAAATCATGGTAACAGTGATAGTTAGGATTGTTTTTTAATGTCAGTAATAATTTGTACTTATGTAATCGTATAAACCAATATTTTAATTGTTTAAAATATATAGGTACATTTTCTAAAAGTTACACTATATAAAAATATAAACCAATTTTTACATTTTCTAAAACTTATACTATATACAAATAAGAAAAATATGATTAAAATGATGATAATGATAAAAATGATTACATATACAAAATTTTATAGTAACTGATAGAGTACATGATTCATTTTAAGCATTAGATGATTTCCCTATGTGTCTAGGGAAATGTGTCTTCATATGACCTTCTTAGTGGCATATGTTTCACCTTCGTCCAGGTTCCTGTTCACTAGGAAAATCCATCTCATTCAGAATACAAGTCAACTTTGGACTCCCTTTAGGTTGAAGCCTAGTCTTGTTCGGTAGATGCATGGGTGTGCCATTAGATAGCTAAAAGTTCTGATATTCCCCAATTAGCATCCATGAAATACTATAATAGTCTTTGATACACTCTAGTCGATAAAATGGATCAATGAACTACTCCCAAGATGTGTGCATGTAAGAACATGATGTAATCGCATGGCCGTAAGGATATCTCAATGCTTGAAAGTTCCCACATTCACAATAATTCTTATCCAATAAAACAACTTGCACACGGCTATTGATACAAGCCATATCATCACCAGGCTCAGAGACCTAAAATCATTGCTCTGGATGATTTAATGCAATTACACGATAAATTAAAGCCTCCTGAAAAACTCTATCTAGCTCACGCTGAAAATGGTGTCCATAGTGCATCCCTCTATTCAGACCCACTTTAGCCTACTTTCCTTATTCCGGAAAATACTTTAAACTACGATAGAAGGTCTCTTTTACAAAACCTATAATTTCGATTCAAAACATTATACTAATATTATATTATACATGTGGCTCTTCTGAATAAGATATAGTCAAATATTTTATTTACATGTGATGAGTAATTTCCAAACTCCCTTGAAAAATCTATTTATACATTCTATGATGTTGGTCGTCATATGTCCATATTTCCTCCCATCATCATATGACAATGACCATTTATGCTTTGGTATTTGAATTATGTAATCATACACTTCTGAATTTTCTCAGTGAATATATTCAAGACGATTCTCCATCCTTTGTTGTTGAGGCTCATATGCTATTAAACAATAGCTACTATGAACACATATGGTAGTAACTATGGCAGTGATTTGTAAAATGAGAAAGGATATTCATGCTAATTTTTAAGATCGCTTTCTTCATCAACTCATTCTTGAACTTCTTTCACAAATTACTGGTGATGTTTCGAATACAGTATCAATGATGGGCATAGGGTGGTCTCCAGGAAAGACCCTCAGATTGTACTACCTCCTTGATTGCACTATGACGATCTAAAATAAGACAAATACCTTCTATGTCTGTAAAAAATTCTCAAAGACATGCCAGAAACTATATCCATGATGAGAAGTTATCCTTATCCATAATTGCAAATGAAAAAGGCATAGGGGATCAATTTCTATCTTGTGTGGTGAAAATAAATAAAGTTACTATATACTTTCCATACAGAAATGTTCCATAAATCTGTATAAATTGTTTGTAATGTCTAAAAGCTACCACACATAGTAAAAATGTCTAAAAAAATCTATAAAACACAACCATAGACTGATCAACTTGGTTGTGTTGGTTAACTTATTCAGTGGTATGTAACTGATAGATCACTTGATTATTGTGGCATAAAAGCTCCATAAGTTGTGGTAAAACTCAATACAAGTCTTCCCAATCACCATACACTTTGACAATAGCCTTTTGTCATGTCGTCTATGCCTTCCAGTAAGATATTTGATACCCAAAAGGTTATTTGATTCTCTCCACAACCAAAACGACCGGAACGTCTTCACATGCTCTAATAATTTCAACAATGATAGTTGAAACAAACTCAACATCTAATAAAAAGTGTTCTTGTGACAAGATTGGGTTCACACATGTGTGTGGAGTAAATCTTGTGATGCACCAGCTATGAAAAGTGTTATCAATTATAGCTTGAAGACACATTTGACAGTTTGAATCATATTTGTCACAACATATCAAATAATAAGACCTCTTTGAATCTTTTACAACATAAGAGTAATGTCTTTCAATGTGATATTGTTTTATCGCATTTTTCATTTCATCTTTTCTCTCAAACTTCCTTCCAATAAACATAATGCCTTCATCCGACACTCAATTTGTGCCACCAATGATTCTTTGAAATTCTTTACTATGAGCAATAACTAACTAATCAAATTTTGGAGAGTGATTCATGCCTTCAATTAACCATGAATCCAATGGTGGAGGATGGTTCAATAGTCGGTTGAACCACACATGAGTGGGAATAGACTATTCTTCTTTATGCTCTTCTTCTTATTGAACTTCATCTTCATCTTCTTGATCTAAAATGTCATCATCCTCAAATTCATCGACCAATTCATCTAAAGTGCGTGGAGAACTATCCATTGAAACTATGTCTAAAGGTAATGATGGAACAACTACTATTACTTATGTAACTTCTTGAAGTGTTATAAAAGAACCATATGACATTGTCACATTAATTTGTGATGGCCCAGCTTCCAATTCCGATGGAACATCCATTGTAGTTATAGTAATATACAACTCCATCATTTGATTCTCAGATTGATACTTAACCAATGAAAGTACACATTCCCATTATTTATGTTATCGATAGTAAACATGCCAAAACCTATCTACATATTGCAGATATCTATATGTTATCTATTATATAACTTTATTGCTCAACAATTTTAACTTTTGATGAATTTTCCTTTGAAGTGATTCCAAATTTTTACAGCCTCCAAGCATCACAACACCTTCTGGCCATATACTATAACTACATCCTTGTTTTGTCTCAATTATTTGACTGTTGCAATAAATATAGGAAACCATCTTTTTTTATATAAAATAAACCAACATTATTATTATAATTCTGAAAGATTTTAAAAGTTCTAAAGTTAATTACATACCTTTCAAAGATGTTATTAATCTTTATGATTCTAAAATTTTACAACATCTTATTATACCCTAAATTAAGATACTAATGTTTTTAGTACAATTTTTAACCTCTTAATTATATTTTAGTAGTTTATAAAAGAAAATATGAATCATCTAAAGAATATCCACCAGGAGTCTCAAACCAGGATGCAGCAAGACCCATTGTCATGTATCAGGTTACCCCGAGTCAGGCTCGGAACACCTTATCAGAGTTGTTACTCCTAGGTACATCTGTGCCAAAGCCACATCCACTTGTATCTAGAAAGAGATTTTATTGATTAGATAACCACATAATCTTAATGCTACCATAATTTTAGAATGTTTCTTAAATCCTAAAAGATGACACAAATCATTACTTAACCATTAGTTAATCAGTACCTAGATGTATTTTAGTAGTTTATAAAGAAAATATGAATCATCTAAATCATATCTCCGTGAAGTGTCAAACTAGGATGAAGCAAGGAAAATTTTCATGTACCAGGTTACCCCAAGTCAAGACTGGAATACCTTGTCGAAGTTGTTACTCCTAGGTACATCTGTTCCAAAGCTACATCCACTTGTTTGTATCCAGACAGAGATTCAATAGCTTAGATAACAACATATTCTTTATTCAACCAAAATTTTAGAACATTTTCTTATATCCTAAAATATGACACTAATCATTACTTAATAATTATTTAATCATTACTTAACCATTAGTTAACTATTACTTAACCATTAGTTACTCATTAGTTAACCATTAGTTACTGTCACGAACCAGCCCGAGTCGACCCTAAATCAGTCACAAGGGACAACCCGCGACAAATCCCAAGAGGCATTACCGATCCTCCTGGGATGGCGACAAGCACCAAGGGAATCAATAGAGTTCACAAGGAAATGATTTCTCATATATATAAATAATAAAAACAAATAGTAGAAAGAAATTTACAGCCCAAAATACATTTATATAAAAACTGAACTGAACATTATTTGTACAAGAAACTGAAAGTACAACTAAAACAACAACTCAACTGACCAAACCCAATAAACAACAAACTCAATGTGACCCTTCTAGTCACTCTACAACATATTTATCACACATTTTCCAAGGCGACCAAACTCAATATGAAACCAGCACAAGGGCTAAAAATAGAAGAAGACTATAGGCGTGAGTATTAAAACTCAATAGGTTAGCCCGATATTATATTCCCATTGCATATCCTTTAAAATAAAAGAAACATCAATTTCAAGTTTTAAATACAATATATAAAGGTTTTTTTTCTAAATGGGGTCCCATGCTATATAAAAAAATTACTAGACAAAAACTTGCATGTTTTGTAAATAAGAATGCTAGTAACAATTTTCAAAGAGGTGCAACTTCAAAATGAAAATAATTTTCAAGAGGTATTCTTTAAAAAATTTATACTTTCAAATAAATCACACACACTACTGAATTTACCAACCAAACACACTGTATGCCAATAGTGATTACAGAATATCCAATGTGCACAAGTCATGGGAACACCCCTAGGCACTAGTTAGTTGTGAGCCCCAGGTACCTCGTATCTTAGTGAAAGTAACTATAATAAATATACATTCTCATGCACACGATCCACTAGTATGGAGCATACCCATAACATAGTGGTCCCCAAAAAACATCATCATCATAGTTTAGTTAGTGTTTTCATCGTCAAACTTGCTACGTGAAACATGGGCCAAACCCCATATAATCACTAGCATACTAGTAAACGTCCGCCCCCTAGATACCCGGGATTCCCTTTAGTGATCAATCAAGTTACACATATTATCAAATACATTTTCCACATCAAAATTTCATTTCCAAACCATAAATACACAAAAATACCACAAACATGCTTCACATTTCATTCACGAATCAATAAACCACTAAAAATATTTGTAAAACAATTTCAAGAAGTATAACGAGGCCTTGCATATAAAATCCATTAAAAATGATATTTTAAGGCCACATACCCATAAATAAAATAAAAAAATATATTTGGAAGCCCCAAAACCAATTAATAAATTATTTTTCATGGACCATAAAATTTCTCCAAAATATAGAACATGAAATACACATGGAAACCATTTTTACAAAAAAAAACAAATGCCAAAATTGGCCATTAATTCATTCTCAAAACTATCCTTTGACCAAGGTATGCATTTAAATTTTATTAAGGAGGTATATAAAAACCATTTAAAACATATAAACACATTCATAAATCTATTAAAACATCCAGGTTACATATTCAAAAAAACAACCATTTTCATAAGGATGTGAAACGGGCCATTTTTTGACAACTCGGGCCAAAACATGTTGTAAACCAAAACCCATTTTTTGTAAAACCAAACCCGAATTTTAAAGACACATGAGGAACCAAAATAACATTTATCATTATTCTAATTCATTTATAAATAAAACAAATAATTTATAAATCAAACATAACACGTAAAATCCAACCGGACAATTTACTGAACACATGACATGCCCTTTTAAACAAAACAATTTATTTTAACCATTTGAAAAAAAAATAAAACACCAATTGCATGCCATATTATATAAAAGATATTGTAACATATTAAAAATTCCATAAATCAGGTTCTAAACCTTACAAAATAGTTTCAAAAGATAGTGGAACATTTAAACAAACACTTGGTATGCACTTTAATGAAAAACAACACTACCTTTCACAAAACAAGGATTAAACAACCATTTTTCACACCAATAAAATAATCCAAACTCTGAAAAATAATAATAAACATATATATCAGATGAAAACAATAATAAAATGATGAATATTAAAATATAAAGGCAAGTGCAAGGGATATCTTACCTCAAATCCTTGGCGTAATGGAAACGCACACCCAATATCACCATCCGAGGGTTTATAAACCCTAAACCTATGACGAACAGACCCAAATGAACAAAAACCCAATCAAAAATCATAGGATAACATAACCCTAGGTCGTTCATTACTATTGGATATTATAAAACCAATAAATAATGAAAGGAGGGGGTAGAGGAAGGAGAAAGGAGAAGGATTCTCACCTTGTCACCTAGAAAACACTTCACCTTCCATTAGATATACAACCATAGAGAGAAGTTAATGACTTGTAACTTATTTTAGAATCTCATAAGATATGGAAGAACTAGAGAAAAAAAAATTTGTGAAAATTTGTATGAATTGAATGAATTATGGGTGAAACGATTTACCTTCTCAATTCTAGACGTTTTGAGGAAACTGGAGAACTTTCGACCTAATAAGAGATTACAATGAGATCCAAAGAGGTAAAATCAATAATGGGGTGAGTATAGGTATGTTGGATTCTATTGGGAGGTGGAATCACAGAAAAATATTAAAAAAGGAAAAAGATATAAAATGAGAAAATTATTTTTTAAAAACTGGAAATGGGCCCATGGGCTGGCCCATTACCTAAATAAGTAACCCAAATTTACCATGTTTATGAATTTATTAGGGGTCCAAAAGGATATGGTAGTATTAATATGTTATTGGAGGCCAATTTTAAAGTATAATTAATTAAAAATGTTGAAAAAAATGAGTTATTAAATAAAAAATTTGGTTTTTAAAACTACAAATGGGCTCACGGTTGGGCCAAATCATGAAATACCTCCCTTTCTCCAAAAACTCCTAAACAAGAAATGGGGAACCCAAATTAGGGTGATTAGACATATATGGAAGTTCAAAAATAAAAATTAATCTCACCCAAAACCCAATAAAATGGTCAGGATTTTTGATGAACCAGATCAAAACCATGACATGAAAAGAAAACAAAACGGGTGTGACAATTCTCCCCACCATTAAAGCTTTCCGCCCCCAGAAAGCCATAACACTTTTAAACTAATAGAATAACACATAAGGATTCATTATCAACATAATATAGCCTCAAAATATAAGGAAATATCATTCATCAATAATGTAACTTAATACACTTTTCCAAACAAAAACACTAACTCACAACCACTTCTGGAGAATCAACGGAAAGATCAAGCCACCACCTCCACATCCAAGACAAGAAATATACTATTGGGCCTTCTCCAAATGAACCCAATGATCCCCCGAACCATAGTTCACTCACAAAATCCAACGACATGGGTTGGAGTCCAGAATGGGTCCTCATCATTAAATCAAAACTATCATCTGAAAAATCCTAAAGGAATTATCATTGAGACCCGTAGTGGGTATCCACACCATTAGAGACTAAATAGAAATGAACAAAAAAAGAATTCAAAATGAACTATAATTTTTCCTCACTTGAACAAGACCACCAAAACTCATCCACAAAAAACTAAAAAACCTTTTTAATAGGGTTACAACATAAAAATCTAAAGCACCCACTCTTGAATGGAGGGGACAAGAAACGGGCCAACACTTTCGGCATGGATCTTGAACCCCACCACTCAGGTAGGGGAGGGAAGGGGACCCAATAATTAGACTATTGAAACCAAAATTGAAACAAACGAACTACCCAACACTCTCCACCTATGAATAGGTTACACCAAGACCACACCCTATTTTCACAGGCAGTCTACAAAGGGACATTGATAGAAAACCCACATCCATGAAGGCATAACCATAGACACTGTGTGAGGGGTAAGTCTACCACACTTGTTACGGAAAAGGGAAATTCACAGAAATGAGGAACCACAATAGAGACATAGAAACTAAAATACTAAAATGGTTGATGTAGGAGCCTGGTCATGCTCCCCACACCTCTAGAGATTTTTTAACTTATGAAAAGATTCACTCTAAGGCCTATGGCTGGAGCCCTGATTCTTAAAGCATCTGCTGCATTGTAGTCAGGGTGCTAAGGATCACACTACTAAAAAACTCACATGCTCAAAAAAACACCTTCATATAAATAGGAACTTATAGATACATATCAAAATTCTATCTCACTCCGAACAAGGGGCAGAATAGACGAGGAATATGGTTACACATCAACATCACCGAACACAACTTCTATGTCTAAAAGAATTATCACGACCTAGAATTACTTTAAATTGATCCCAAACAGCTCTCTATTCCAACAAATGGTATGAGTCATCATCCTAAGAGGTGGATTTAACATTTAAAATGAATCCTTAGGTTGATCGATATGAAATATTTCCAATGGAGAACTATCCATGGCCACATCAAAACATCAAACACATATTTAGAAAACCAATGAACATTACTCCAAAACTGAGCCACCAACAAGATATAATCTCAAGATACAACAAGATCCTGACTTCTATATCACAAGGAAGATTAATGAATAAACAACTCTTCTAATACATAGACGAAAAACTAACCACATAACCATTGGTTTATAAACAAAGTCCATAATTTTTCAGCTCAAAACACTTTTGAAAAACAAACTAATTTGGTGGTTTTCCACATTCACTAATGGTGTTTCTTCAAGTATCACCCACATGCAATTTTTCATGCCACCCAGGCACCCAACTACCTTTAAATATAGTCCATCCTTCCAAATATCAGTAAAACCATGCATGTGGGAACCCATTAAAACACTAAAGGCTAAAACAAAATAGCATCATTCCTAAAATCATGTACCATCAAAAGGAACACCAACCACCATTTAAAAAATCATTTTCATATTTCAAAAAACAAACCACACTTCACTAAGAACTATTTTCTTAAAAACCTACCACTTTTCATTTTTGACAACTTTTAAAACAACCAAGATACCCCAAAACAACCCCTTCCCATTTTCTAAAATTCAGCAAGGTATATTTTCATAATCTGATGGCCATTGAGACCAATACACTTTCTAGAAAATCACCAACCGCTCAAAACAAATTTCCAAAACCAATTCATCATATTCAAACACTTTTCAACATCCCAAAACACCCCATTTAAAACAAAGAATCAGAATCAACTTAAAATAATTCAAACTTTCAAAAACAATTATTCCAACAAACCATAGGGTTAGATTATAGATAATCCAATATCATTACATCATTTCCAATTCCTCTTTTTTTCTCAAAAACACAACCTTCAAAAACCATTCTTATATTTAATTTTTGAAGACTGATTTTTTATCTTTTAAAAATCAAATCCTTCTTTTAAAACCCATTTTTTATAATTCTCATAAAATTATTTTCAAAACAAAAAATCATAATTCAAGAAAGGTCCAAGAAACCCACAAAAGGGAACTAATGCTGGTGGTTGACTTGACCGTATGGTTGGAAGCCATAGGTCAAACACAACACCAACATAGAGAGACTTATTAGAACCATGCCCCAACTCCCCATGGCTTTCCAGGCCCTGTGATCTCACGGAGGCCATTAGTCAGACTCCCCTTTCCATATCCCAACAAAAAATAATCAACAAGAACAAAATAAACTAATAAAATAAGACATCCCATGGAAACTTGAGGATCAAAATGAGCAAGAGTTTTCAACGCTCTTCCCACACTTACCCCTAAAGTCCCAACAATCCTACTCCATATAGGCATACCCCCAAATAACAAGGGTGCTCTAAACAGAAAGATCTGCTAAGAGCTAACCTCCTCTGATACCATTTTGTCATGAACCAGCCCGAGTTGACCCTAAACTGGTCACAAGGGCCAGCCCATGACAAGTCCCGATAGGCATTCCCTGTAAGAATCTGGTTCTTATTCTTGAGGTATGAGTTTCTTATTTTCCTTTTTCCTTAAGTGTTTTTGAGAAAATAAGGAAAATGGGGGAAAATCCCAAATTTTGTGGGTATATGCCATGTAATTTTCCACACGCCATGTACTTTGGCCATGTGGGATGAGTACATAGGGCGTGTAGGCTTGTCGGCGATGAAGGGTGTAGAAACTGGCTACATGCCATGTACTTAGTATATACATGTTGTGTAATCAGTCGGTAGGTGAACAGTAAGGAAGTGGGAGTAGCCTCCAACAGAATGACAGTACACACTGTGTACATAGAAATATATGTCGTGTAACCAAGTCAGTTGATGAACAGTGAGGTGGTGGAAAGTGGCCTCTAGAGGAACAGTTTAAAAAATGGAAAGTACTCAATGTGTATTTGAGAGTACATGTCGTGTAGTTATGTTTTTTTTCTTAAAATAGGAATTAGCCTCCTCTTTTGATAGAGGAAGCATATAATGCCCGAGAGCCACGAGATAGAAGTTCAGATATTGGAAGAGCTCCTGACTGCACATCGGGACTTCGATTTCTTCATTGTTGATCTCGTTTGAACCACGCGGGTGATTTATTTTCTCTTATTAAACCTCTACTTCCAATTATTACCCTAAGAGAAGTTATTTGGGTTTTAATGCGTAAATTTTTATCCCATATCTACGTCGTTCTCGGTTGATTCAGGAGGCATCGTTCACATATATGAATCATAGGAGATCAAGGTAGGTGGTCTGGTGTATATTTCTAACTGTCGAGATGTTTTTGTGTACCATTGTGCTATGATCCCATGTTTGAGGTGTCATATGGATGAGTCCTTGACTAATAAAATACCTATAATTGCATAGGTAATTTAATGTATATGTATAAACTATTGTTTGGGATTGTTGCCTTGATCTAGGGCCACCCCAAGGGTGTGTTTCCCTTGTTTAGCTATTTGGCTAGGATACCTGTGGGTATGTCATGATTATAGAATTATTTGAGTTTTATTGAGAGAAAATGTATATAAATTTATTGATTATGTGTTGGGCTTGGCCCTGTTACTTTCTTAGCCTATGGGAAGTGTTTTTCTTAGCCTGAGGGTAGTGTTTTGATTAGCCAGAGGGCAATGTTTTGTTTAGCCTGAGGGCAAGGTTTGTTTAGCCTGAGGAAAACATTTCTTATTCCAGAGGGCAGTATCATCTATACTTGAGGGAAATATATCGTACGATTGAGGGAAATATTTTTTATGCCTGAGGGAAATCAACTGAGGGTTTTGTTTCTGTTTGGACTGAGGGAAAGGCCTGAGGGAAAGGTTCTGTATAGCCCGAGGGCAACGGTTCTTATGTCAGAGAAAACTACCTACTTGAACATACACTATGGTTATTTCTTGTGTTATATCTACCAAGCTAAATCACAGGATTGGTGTTGTTATTACCTTATACTTGTAAGATATCATGTTGTGATTTTTTCTACGGCACTGTATAGGAGATTATCAGTTGTGGATGGGTCTTGAGAACTTATAATTTAATTATATTAAATTGTTAAATAATAATTAAAATGGAAATATAAATGTAGGAATGTTTACTTTTGAGTACTTCCAAGTTTACTACATTTCATTACTGCACATTGTTATTGCACATTTTCACTGACAGTTGGGCACATGCCTTTGGTGGTTGCCAACTTGGATTTATTTCTCACACCCCATTTGGGTCATGTATTGGGCCCAAATAGATTATATTGTTGCAGGTGTTGATAAGGGAAATAGTCCCTATACAGTTACTTTATTATTGTAAATGAGTATGAGAGCATGGGACCGAGCTTAGGCTTGAGATGTTGCTGAGTTCTTGCTGCACTATTTTGTTTTTCTTTGTTGTACTTGTACCTTGTACTGTATTGTTTTAGATTGCAGTGTATCTAGTTTTGGCTGTTTTCTTAGACATAGGGACATATTGCATCATCATATATATGAATTTTGATTATCTTTTACTGCAATTCCATTTTCCATTTTAGTTCTATATTTTCATTGCTTCTGTTTTTTTGGTATGTTTGTATTTTCTCTGTTGTGCTACACTTTGACAAATGAGGGCATAGTTTACACACTATCAGACCTAGGCCCTCACTGCTAGTCGGTAGCCTCTGGCGTTTGGGGAAATTCACTTGAGGTCATGTTACCAACTGGGTTTGGGGAACCCGTTGTGTGGAACACGGATCTAGGACGTTACAAAGTGGTATCAAAGGGCTTTTATTTTCTCTGAGTTATTGTATTATTTGGAGATGACGGAAAGAGAAAGATTGTAATGGGATACAATAATAAACTTTACCCCGGATTAGCTACCCCGTGTGTAGCTAAAATCTGGATTTCCTCGAATTAAATTATGATTTTATATATATTATTATTACAATTTATTTGATTTTCACCATTGGGTGATGCACTTGTGGTGTGTTGTTATATTTTTATACTTGGGTTTTATTTAGTTGCAACTCGATGAGATGAGGGTATGCCATCTCATGCATCATTTAGGCATATATTAGAATCACGTGTCATGCATAGTTTCCATGCCATGTAGGTGCATTATAAATTTCATGTTGTTGTGATAGATGTTGTGCTATAAAATGCATGCTGCTGTGATAGATGCCTTGATAAAATACATGTTATTTTATAGGGTATTGTTATGTAAGGTTTTGTAAATGAATTCCAAACTTTGATTATTGAGGTGTATGAGATCTCATCAACCGAAATTTGGTTGATCAACGACTTGTTTACTTTTTTATAACACGTATAAGATGCCAAGATTTGGTTCGTGGGGATTACAGGCCCTCACGGATCGGAATTTGAAACTTTGGTGTTCGTTCAGTGATATTCTGGACTCCAGAGTAGTTTCTGAGGCTTATTGTCTGGAAAAACCCAGAATACACACCATGTAGTTTTGATTACATTCCATGTACTCTTTTGTTTCGGAATAAACAAAAAAAATTAAGTACACGCCGTTTACCCTATGTACACGCCGTGTAGTCTCTAACCGTGTCATAGGCCGTGTAGGCAGAAACACGGGTTGGGAAAAACTCAAGAGGAACATGTCATGTACCAGTTGTACACGTTGTGTCGTGTTGACCCTATTTCTATCGTGCAACTAACAACATGGATGGAGAAATATTCACTTAGACACATTGTGTCACCTTCGAACACATCGTGTAGTGTAGTCTGGGAATCTGGCCGTGTAACTGACAACACAGGTCAGTTTTATCCTTTATAGTACACACCTTGTACCTGTGGGACACGTTGTGTAGTATTGACTGGTGAGAAACCATGTGGACTTAGTCGTGTGGCTGGTGAAATAGGGTGGTGTACGTGCCGTGTGTGGGTGTAACATGTCGTGTAGTGTCAGCCGAGTAGCCGACCATGTCACTAACAACACAGGCAGTTGGAATCTAAGTCATACACGCCGTGTCTATCTGATATACACCATGTAGTGTGATCTATGTACCCGGTGGTGTCACGAACAACACGGGTCGGTGATGCTCGTCTAGTACACATTGTGTAGACCTTATACACGTTGTGTAGTCTTGATATAAGGAGAGTTTTGTGTCTTAGCCCTGTAGAAGGACTCAGGTAGGGGAAGAAAATTCAATTACATGATGTGTGTATAGACAACACGCCATGTGTTTGGGGTGTTACATGACTAGTTCTGGTAGAAGTACACACCCATGTGAAAGACTTAAAGGAATATTTCGTGTAGTTATTATACATGCCGTGTAGTCTTGTTTTGTAAAACTTGAATGTTTTCTTTCTCCTGTTTCCTTATTACGCTTCCATTTCTTAGTCCTAGATGATCTTTATCTAAGGCATTTGTTTGACCTTGTAGAGTCATGCCACCGAGACGACCACGACTTGTTTTCCAAGAGAGCGTAAATGATTACACTCTAGAGATGGTAGGCCACAGGCTACCTATAGATCCTCCATCAGTGACAGATGCAGTGCCAGCCGTTATACCGGACGCAGGCGTGGATGCATAGTTCCGTGAAGGATTCATGCAGTTTATGCAGACCTTCCAAGGGGCACTACCGGTTCACACATCTATGGAAGAGATGACATGTATATTCCAATAGTAGCATCTGCCTATGTTTTCAGGGGATGGCGGACCACATTCTGCGGAGTCATGGCTGGGTTCTATGCAGACGACCTTCGAGCATCTAGAGATGCCTCCTGGGAGGAGGGTCAAGCTCTCTATGTACATGTTGTGTGTTCTGTCAAGAGATGGTAGGATTTTACCACCAAGTCTGAGCATTATCGAGACATGGTGTGGGAATATTTTCAGGTAGTCTTCTATGACTTTTTATTTTCAGAGACGCTAAGGTCAGATCGAGCTCGAGAGTTCATGTATCTGTAGTAAGGCGCCATGTCAGTGATGGATTATTCTTCCCGCTTCACCAAGCTATAGTTTTTTTCACCTATACTAGTGGGTGATGAGACGTTGAGGGCTCGATGCTTAGAGTATGGTCTTCTATATGACATCTGAGCACTGGTGAATGTTTTCAGGTTGACTACAGTGCATGATATTGTGAAATAGGAATTTATTTCCAAGCAGAACCTACGGGAAGCTAGTGGTGTAGGCCAGGGCAGTTCGGCACTGGTCTCTGGTACTATTTCTATCAGTAAGAGGAAGAGGCAGATGGATTTCTCTCACAGTGGAAGTACTAGCCAGAAGAATTCTTCAGGTGTCCAAGTAATGTGCTATTAGTGTGGTAAAGAGGAGCACAAGAGACCTCAGTGTCCACATGACCCCATGGAGTTCCAAGCTTGCGGAAATATGGGTTATCTACAACATTTTTGCAGGGCTTTTCCACCAGTGACTAGTGGGAGGGGTTCTATGTAGACTCCGTATACAGGAGTAGGGCCAGCAGCTTCTTACCAGTCAGGAAATTGGACTACATGAAGACGTTTCGGTCGAGGTGGTGGTCGTGGTCGTGGTAGCCAGACACCAAGATCTTAGAGACAACAGGGCAGTTCAACTCAGGGTAGCTAGGCTGTGTCACAGGGTCGTGACACTAGGTAGGCATATACAGTGTTACAGGCCCAACAGGAGTAGGATCTCAGACCTTCCACTATCATAGTTACTATTCTAGTTGCTTCTATTTAATATTCGTTACTTTTCGATACTGGTGCTACACATAGCTTTATATATGTACCCATTATGGAGAGACATGGGCTCAATGTTTCTTCTTCTTCTGATAGCGTGAAGCTAGAAACTCTGTTGAGAACTAGAACGACAGGTGTGCGTCAGTGCAAGGAGTACCCCCTAGAGGTCGGTGGGTGTCACTTTCTTTGGGACCTCCATATCTTAGAGATGAGGAGCTATGATGTCATTCTTGGGATGGACTATTTGGTACCCTTTCGAGCCTTTGTGGATTTCTATCATCACAGGGTGTGTTTCACGTCACCAAGGGGTATAGAGTCTATACAAGGGCGAATGGGATGTCCAGGCAAGCCGAGCTGGACCCGAGCATTGTGGGCAAGGTGGAGGGATAGCCCCGATTGCGAGTTTATATCTAGATGACTAGGGAACTTGTCAGAAGTATTTCTCTCATGTGGTTAATCATTTCAGGGATGTCTTCCCATATTACTTTTCAGGTCTACCTCAAGAGTGAGAGGTGGATTTCTCTATTGAGCTTGTTCCAGGATCAGCACCAGTGTCCATTCCTCCTTACAGGATAGCTACACCAGAGTTGCAGGAGGTCAAGAGGTAGTCTGAGGAATTGCGGGTAAAGGGTTTCATCCAACCCAGTACTTCTCCTTGGGGTTTGCCTATTCTATTTTCCAAGAAGGCGGACGGTTCCCTTAGACTCTATGTGAATTATCAGAAGTCAAACCAGTTTATGGTCAAGAACCAATATCCTTTGCCAAGGATTGATGATATTTTTTATCAACTTCAAGGAGCATGAGTGTTCTCGATGATTGACTTGAGATATGTATATCATCAGTTGCACGTTAGACCATCGTACATATTGGTTATAGACTTTCGGAGCAGGTATGGTCTATACGAGTACTTGTTCATGTTGTTCATACTCACGAATGTGCCAGCAGTTTTCATGGATCTGATGAATCGGGTGTTCCACCCTTATCCGGATTATTTTATGGTAGTCTTTGAGGATGATATCTTGGTGTACTCTCACACTCGACATGACCATGTCACATATCTTGATATTGTACTGAGTACACTGAGAGAGAATCAGTTATATGTTAATCTCTCAAAGTGACACTTTTGTATGGACCAGATACACTTCTTGAGTCATATTATCTCAGAGGTGGAAGTTACAGTAGACCCAGAGAAAGTGAGAGTAGTAATTTCTTGGGAGCATACTAAGAACATGTTTGAAATAAGGAGTTTATCAAGGCTATCTGGTTACTACAGGCACTTTATACAGGACTTATCCCATTTAGCAGCACTTTTGATGGGTTTTACTAAGAAGGGTATGAAGTTTGTTTGGACAGAAGCTTGAGAGATGGCCTTTTAGGAGATGAAGGGAAGGTTGACATCAGCAGCAGTCTTCATACTTCCAGAGAAAGGTAAGAGTTATAAAGTTTACTGTGATGCATCAGGTATTGGGCTGGGATCAGTGTTGATGCAGGTTGATTGAGTAGTTGCATACGGGTCTCAGCAATTGAGGCCACATGAGAGGAATTACCCGATGCATGGTCTTGATTAGGCTGTAGTTGTTCATGTGTTACACTTTTGGAGACATTATCTCTTGGGAGAATATTTTTTAGTGTTTACAGACCACAAAAGTCTTAAATATATCTTTACCTAGTGTGACTTGAATCTGAGACAACGAAGGTGGGTTGAATACCTTTAGTCCTTTGACTTTGAGCTTGCCTATACACCTGGTAAGGGTAATGTAGTTGTCGATGCACTGAGTAGGAGGACTCAGTTATCAGTAGTGCAAGAGGCCGGTGGTGAGTGGCATTTTATGGCTTTGTTCTCTAATATGCATTTAGAGGTGCACGATAGTCCTAGGCGAGCCTATCTTTCATCCTTAGCCGTGACTTCTACCCTCCTAGATAGAGTGATGATGAGAAATCTATCTGATTCAGAAGGCCTGGTTCTATGGGAGTTAGTGGAAAGTGAGGACCCTTCTCCTGGTGGGATGATAGGCGATGATGGGGTACTGCGTATCCATGGACGAGTGTGGGTTCTAGGGGATATACGTAAGGAGTTGATGTGGGAATTTCATGCTTCAGCTTGGGCAGTGCATCCTGGAGTTACCAAAATGTTCCGTGACTTGAGACGTCAGTAATGGTGGTTAGGTATGAAAAGAGAGGTAGTTGGTTTTGTTACGAGATGTTCCACCTGTCAGAAGGTGAAGGCGAAGCATCAGAGGCCAGCCAGGCTGTTACAATAGTTACCCATTCTGGAGTAGAAATGTGATGATGTCATGATGGAATTCGTTACTGGGTTGTCGAGGTCACCTCGAGACAATGATGTCATATGGGTTGTTGTGGATAGACTTATAAAGGTAGATCACTTTTTTCCAATCAAGGAGACCTTCAGTGTTGATGAGCTCGAGAGGTTATATATTCGAGAGGTAGTATATCTTCATGGGGTCCCTCGTTCTATCATTTCAGATAGGGACACATGTTTTATATCTTATTTCTAGCAGAGTTTTCAAAGGGCACTGGGTACACAGGTGCTTTTGAGAACAACTTACCACCCTCAGACCGATGTCTAGTTAGAGCGTATGATACAGGTGTTGGAGGACATGTTGCGTGCATGCGTTCTAGAATTTGGGGGCTCTTGGGAGAAGCACATACCCCTGGTCGAGTTTTCCTACAATAATAGTTTTCAGAAAACTGTTGAGATGGCACCATACGAGGCTTTATATGGTAGGCCAATGTCGGTCACCCTTGTGCTGGTTCGAGGGAGGTGAGGTAGCTTTACTAGGACCACGTCTCGTGCAGGAGACATTAGAGCAGGTCCAGTTGATTCAGAAGCGGATGGCTACTGTACAGTCTCATCAGAAATCATATGTTGATCACCGCAGATGACCCTTGGAGTTTGTGGTCAGGGATCAGGTTTTCTTGCATGTTTCACCGAGGTTGGGACACAGATGGATCAGGAGATAGGGTAAACTTTCACCGAGGTATGTGGGGCCGTTTGAGATTCCAGAGAGAGTTAGTCTAGTTGCCTATTGGTTGCAGTTACCACAGATGTACCGGTCCATGCACGACATCTTCCACGTATCTCAGCTGCGCCATTATCACTTAGATCCATCTCACATTTTTTATCTTAAGGAGGTTGAACTTCAGGTTGATGCATCCTTTGAGGAGCATCTGATTCGTATTGTTGATAGGAGCACGAAGGTTCTCCGAGGTCAGTCAATTCCTCTTGTACGGGTGATATGGTAGCATGGTCGAGTGCAGAATGAAACCTGGGAGCAGAAGACCGATGTATGTGCTCATTGGATAGAGTTGTTCTTAGCTTGATCTTCACCACCCTTGAAATGGCAATTCGGGGACGAATTGCTTTAAGGGGGGAAGTTTGTAAGAACCCGATTCTTATTCTTGAGGTATGGGTTTCTTCTTTTCCTTTTTCCTTAAGTTTTTTTGAGAAAATAAGGAAAACGGAGGAAAATACAAAAAATTTGTGGGTACACACCGTGTACTTTTCCACATGCCATGTACCTTGGTCGTATGGGATGAGTACACAGGGCATGTAGGCCTGTCGATGATGAAGGGTCTAAAAACTGACTTCACGCCATGTACATAGTATATACATGTTGTGTAATCAGTCAGTAGGTGAATAGTAAGGCGGTGGGAGTAGCCACTAGTGGAATGATATTGCACACTGTGTACTTAGAAATACACGTCGTGTAACTAAGTCGGCTGATGGATAGTGAGGCGGTGGAAAGTGGCCACCATAGGAATAGTTTAAAAAAATGGAAAGTACACGCCGTGTACTTTAGAGTACATGCCGTGTAGTTATGTTTTTTCACTTAAAACAAGAATTAGCCTCCTCATTTGATAGAGTAAGCATAGAACGCGTAAGAGTTGGGGGAGAGAAACCCGGATCTTGGAAGAGCTCTTGACCGCACATCGGGACTCTGATTCCTTAGTCGTCGATCTCGTTTGAACTGCATGGGTGATTTCTTCTCTTTTCTTGAACCTCTCATTCCAATTCTTTCCCTAAGGGATATTATTTGGGTTTGAATGCATAAATGTTTATTCCAGATCTACGTCATTCTTGGTTGATTCAAGAGGCGTCGTTCACGTATATCGATCAGAGGAGATCAAGGTAGGTGGTCTGGTGTATATTTCCAACTGTCGAGATGTTTTTGTGTACCATTGTGCTATGCACCCATTTTTGAGGCGTCGTATGGTTGAGGCCTTGAATTATAAAATACCTATAATTGAATAGGTAATTTAATGGATATGTATAAACCGGTGTTTGGGATTTTTGCCTTGATCCAGGGCCACCCCGAGGGTGTGTTTCCATTGTTTAGCCATTTGTCCCGGATACCCATGGGTATACCATGATTATAGAATTATTTGAGTTTTCTTGAGAGAAAATTTATATAAATTGCTTTCTTATTTGTTGGTCTCGACCTGGTTACTTTCTTAGCCTACGGGCAGTGTTTTTCTTAGCCAGAGGGTTGTGTTTTTATTAGCCTGAGGGCAATGTTTTGTTTAGCCCAAGGGCAAGATTTCTTTAGACTGAGGGTAACATTTCTTATGCCTGAGGGTAGTAGCATCTGTGCCTAAGGGAAATATCTCGTATGCATGAGGGAAATATTTGTTATGCCTGAGGCCAATCAGCTGAGGGTTTCATTTCTGTTTGGCCTGAGGGCAAGGCCTGAGGGCAAGGTTCTGTTTAGCCTGAGGGAAATATTATGTTTAGCCTGAGGGCAACGATTCTTATTTCTAAGGACATTGTCTACTTGAATATACACTGTGGTGATTTCTTGTTTTATATCTGCCAAGATAAATCATAGGCTTGGTGTTGTTATTACCTTCTACTTGTTAGATAGCCTGATGTGGTTTTTGTTGTGGCACTGTATAGGAGATTATCAGTTGAGGCTGGGTATCAGGAACTTATAATTAAATTATATTGAATTGTTAAATAATA
The DNA here is from genome assembly GCA_963277665.1 of Viscum album. Classification (NCBI taxonomy): domain Eukaryota; kingdom Viridiplantae; phylum Streptophyta; class Magnoliopsida; order Santalales; family Viscaceae; genus Viscum; species Viscum album. The sequence continues at coordinate 1,228,120,800 of OY728145.1, read as the reverse complement.
TTTAATATGGAAATATAACAGTAGGAATGTTTACTTTTGAGTACTTCCTAGTTTACTGCATTTCATTACTGTACACTGCTGTTGCACATTTTCACTGATAGTTGGGCATCGGCCTTTGGTGGTTGCCTACTGGAATTTATTTGTCACACCCTGTTTGGGTAATGTCTTGGTGCCAAACAGATTATATTGATGCAGGTGTTGATAAGGGAAAGAGTCCCTATACAGGTACTTGATTGTTGCAGAGGAGCAGGAGAGCATAGGACCGAGCTTAGGCTTGCAATGCTGCTAAGTTCCTACTGCACTATATTTCTTTGCTTTTCTGTACTTTTACCTTGTACTATATTATTTTAGATTACAGTGTATCTAGTTTTATTTTCTTTCTTAAACTTAGGGACCTATTGCATCATCATATATATGAATGTTGATTAGCTTTTACTACAGTTCTGTTTTCCATTTTAGTTCTATATTGTTACTACTTCCATTTTTTTGGTATGTTTGTATTTTCTCTACTGCGCTACACTTTAACAAATGAAGTCATAGTTTCCCCACTATCAGACCTAGGCCCTCATTGCTAGTTGGTAGCTTCTGACATTTGGGGAAATGTGTTTGAGGTCATGTGACCAACCGGGTTTGGGGCACCCGTTGTGTGGCACCCAGATCCGGGACGTTACATTCCTGATCCTCCCGGGATGGCGAAAAGCACCAAGGGAATCAATAGAGTACATACGGAAACAATTTTGAACATATATAAAAAATCAAACAAACAACAAAAAGAAATGACAGCCCAAAATACATTTATATAAAAACTGAACTGAACATTATTTATACAAGAAACTGAAAGTACAACTAAACCAACAACTCAACTGACGTAAACCGATAACCAACTAACTCAATGTGATCCTTCTATTCACTCTCCAACATAAAGATCACACGTCGCCCAAGGTAATTGAACTCAACCTGAAACATGCACAAGGGATAAAAACAGAAGAAGACTATAGGCGTGAGTATTAAAACTCAGTAGGTTAGCCCGATATTCTATTCCCAATGCACATCCTTTAAAATAAAAGAAATGTCAATTTCAAGTTTTAAATACAATATTTATAGGTATGTTTTCCAAGTGCATCCCATGCTATATAAAAAAAATACCAGAAAAAACTTGCATGTTTTATAAACAAGAATGCTAGTAACAATTTTCAAATAGGTGAAACTTCAATATGAAAATAGTTTTCAAGAGGGATTGTAACACCCCAGGTAAATAAAGAATATGACATTTTTATATTTATCCATATTTGTGAATAAAATATTAATATTACATTAAAGGGAACGATATGCTTGATGGCGTACCCAATACATGACAACGAGTTCTTTTAAAATCTTAAGTTGCACTCTAATAATAAAATAATATTATTTTAAATGGTAGTTAATGCCTAGCCATTATAATGGTGGGAAAGAACGGAACTAACTAAAAAATGATTATATATGTTTTTAAAATATTTTTACTTTTATCCAATAAATGTTATAGGCATAAAATGCAAATGAATCCAATTTTAAGCATAAATCTTCTAATATTCTTTAAAAGGTCGATTAACCGCCTTTTGATGGAGAACCCTTTTTAAATATACTTTTGACAATTTTATATGTTTTATTTTACAAAATAAAATTCTTCTTTAGAATCGGGACATCAAATTTTACTTTGTGTAAATTTTTGGTATTTTTCCGATAAAGTTAATTTTTTTAATAAATAGTGAAAAATGTTGTATTTTAATTCAAAACCTCTTTCTAATATAATTTATTTATATGATTAGATTATCTTTTGAATTGGTTTTAAAGTGAAATTAGAATATATTTTTACCATTTAATCCAATGGTGGTAATTGTAATTAATTTCATTTTGAAATTGGACTTAAACTAGTGTCAATCTTTTGATATATATTGTTTCATAAAAACACGCTATTTGTTCTGACAGCGGGAATTAATTATTAAATTAATTAATGTAACTTATATGTTTTAAATTTTTTAAAATAGACATAATTTTTTAATTATGAACATCAAATATATCTTAGGGTGAATTTTTGGTATTTTTCTGAAAAACATCAATTTTTTATGAATAGTGAAACTACTAAGTGGAACTTAAAAAAACTGATTTTTCATTTAAATGAAATTTTACCATCTCTGTGTTTTGAATTTCAAAAATTAAACATACATGTTTTTCATTAGGAAGAAAAATATGGTTCAATGGGATTAAAATAATTTTTTGGTGAATAGTAACTTTTAAGTTTTTAATCGCGATTAGAGGTAATTAGTGTAATTTAAGGTAAAAAAAATGTTTTAATAATATGAAGTGACTTTGACACATGTCCTATACTTATTGGATGTGTCATGGAAGACCAAGATAGTCCATGGGTCAACTTGGGGACCCCATGGAGCCACTTTGCTAGGAAAATGACATTAAAAACTTTTTATTTAATGTTAAAATAAAAATGTCACAAACATCTGTTGTTTTACTAAAACAATTTTTAAATAGGGTTATACAAGTCATATTTTTGACTATAAATATTAATTATAAATCTAAAAATATTTCCTACATCATGATATTTTTTTATAATTTTTATACATTAAATAAATTAAATTATTTATGACATCATGATGAAGCAGTGATTACCTCATTATTTAACGATTTAAATAAAATGAAAAGATAATGTAAAATATAAGGCCTACACATGTCAAAAACATATTGGATGGGTGTATTTCGAACTCTTATCTCCTTATACTCGAAAAAATTCAATGTGGGACCTTTAAAATCTTAATGTCATTTGAAAATAAAGTAACCTTTTATAACATTCCAAGAGTGCCCCTCCTCTCCTCTTATAAAAGGCCCCCACCTCTACCACCTTACCCACACCTCTCAAGAATTTGGCTCGGCCAAACCCTGACCATTTAATCTCTCCACATCCCTCACTTCATCATTAAAGCCTTACCTTTTTGCATAATCCTTTCCAAGGAAGCCTTTGAGCTAAAATAAAAAAGAGTTGCCCGATTTAAAGGTAATGTCTTCCCTTGGGTTCTTTTGTCTTATTTTGCTTCTCCAACCCTCTAAACTCTTTTTATTCCTAAATTTTGTAACAAAAACAGTATCTTAAATATACTAGGATGTTTTTATGAGAATTATTCGAGCTACACTTACACACACCTTCATCTAATGGTTAAAGAACATACTGTTTCTGTGGATGGCGAATTGCTGCCTCACGAAACGATGATTGTTCAATTTTCTCTTAACACCTTTCATAGTGGCCATTATGATGTCACTATATTTTATATATGATATATATGGTATTTATTTCTTATATATGCTTCTTAATTTTATATTTAAAACATACCTTTATGCTTTTCATGTTGTGCAAATGCGATAATTTCATACGAGGAAGTGTGGACTGTCGCCCCCTCAAGTGATGTGACTCGTTCATGAAATACATGGAATGTATAAATAATGAAATTAATGAACATATGTGACCTATATAATATATATATTATACTGGAATGATAATATATATATCTCTCAATGATTTTTAATTCCATTAATCTGACAAAGAAATGAAAGTAGCGTTCATGCGTACGTATGGCCTACCATCTCCATGAACAGTTCATTTCATTTATTTTTATCTAAAAATGTTATTTAGTAGTATAAAATGAATATTTAATGTATATATATTATATTTAAATCATTAATACTATTCTGGAGATGATTTACTTATAACTACATGGACAATCATTTTCAAACAAGTTCATTTTTGACTCATGTACCAAACATCGACAAAAACGTCTGATATGAAATCACATTATTAACCAATTATTATAACATTATAATATGTGATATGAACATAATAATAATATTTAAAAGATTTCCTTATGAAATTATAAATTTACCAAAGTTTATTATTCAGGAATATAAAGAAACAAACAAGACAAGTCTGACTTGAGGTAAACGATCCTACCCCTCTCTTTCTTTTTAAGTACACTCCTTTATGTCATTCATTTTAAGCTCATCCTTCTTATTATTGGGATGTTATTTTATATTACTCTTACTGTAATTTTTATGTTCATATGATGAGAGACCCTATTTTCTCTCATCAATCCATTTTTTAAAGTTTTGAGTGGCGCCGTTAGGCTGCCGAATTTTCGTAAGGGATCCTACCTCTCTCGTTCTTTTTAATTACTCTCTTTTATGTCATTTCTTATAAGCTCATCATTATTATGTTTGGGGATGTTCTTTTATATTCATATTAATGTAATTTTTTTTTCATATTATTATAGTCCCTATTTGATCTCATAAATCCATTTTTGGAAGTTTTAAGTGGCGTCGTTAGGCTGCCGAGTTTTCATAAGGGATTTTTCATCTCACTTTTATTCCTATGATATTTATGGAACATTTTCCACAATTTTCATTTTAGTGGTGTATTTTCTTCCCATTATTCTACTCTTGGTGTAATATAATTTCGTTTATGGGTATTTACATCAATGTTGTATCTTCTTTCATGGGGTCTACGTTTCGGAAGTTACCCAATTCGGTAAGGGAACCTTTCACCCTACTCATTTTAAAAGACTTATTTTTTATGTATTTTAATATTATTATGAAGGGATATGTTATTATATATCCATAGTGCAATAAATGTTATTTCCAAGTTATGAGATACCCCTTTTTATCTCTCATGAACTCATTTTCTGAATTTTGAAGTGACGCTGTTAGGCTGTCAAATTTTTGCAAGGGAACTTCTTAACCCAATTTTGATTCTTTGGGATAAACTTGTACTCCTTGAATATGTTGTTCTATTAACATGTGTGAATAAACTCTGATTGTTTTACATTTAATATCCACTTATATTTGGTGTATTTGTTTGTCACACATAATTATTTTATTGATTTATCCTTAATCCAAGGATACCGTCTTTGTAAGGGACTTCGTCTCTATCTCCTTTCATTAAGGCATATTTTTGTTCTAATACAAGGCTTTATTTTATACGGTGTATAAACCCCTTTGAATTATACTTTTATTCAAAATGAATCTTTTCTATACGAAGCGTTTTACTAAACGACAAAAAGTATGTTTCTTTTTAACGTACGTGGTGACAATGACCTTTACGTCACCATGAGTATTATTTGATCTTTGGCCTCCTCAACAAGACGTTATATTTTTAAAAGTATATAAATACCATATACTCTTTTTTGGTATTGAAAATGGTTTTGATAATGGATTTATTATGTCAATATATTTAAGAGATATATTGTGCTTGAAATGTGGAAATGTTTTCTTTCCTTTATAATTGTTTTATGTGTTATGATTTTATAATGGTACTTGGACATTTGATGGGTGGTTACGTGATAAACCATATGACGGGTGGTGCTATGAATACCAGGATGGGTGGTTACGTTATAACCTCCAATGCATTGGGTATGGAATTCGGCCATATGGATATTCCATTAAGTATGTATGGAAGTCGGCAGTATGGCTATTCCATTAAGTATGTGTGGAAGTCGACCGTATGGTTATTCCAATTAAGTATGTTTATGTCCCAAGTTACCTTTATATGTTATGTGTTCTTTATATGGGTTTTATGGTAATATTTTGGTTACAAAAGGGTAAGTAATGGTCTTTTATTTAGTGAAGAGTTTTTACTACTTCATAAAGGTGAAAAGCATTACTTTGGTAAAGTACTCATGGTTTACTTGTTGTTTTGAAAAACTAGCAGTTTTCCTTCTTTGTGTATCCTTTACTGGGCTTTTTATGCTCATACCAAGTTTTTAAATGTTTTCCAAAAGACTTAATTATGAATAGGGTCAAGGATGGGATCAAGGAAAGACATTCTATCTAAAACATGGAACTAGACATGTTTCTTTTAAAGTTTTATTTTATTTTATGGAAACTTAGTAGAAGTGTCTACTATGTATTCTTTTGAGATTTAATAGTTATGACCTAATTTTCTAAAACTCTAAACCTGAAAAGATCCTCTATGTGAGTTATTCATTTAATTCATGATTAAGTAATGTTTAAGGCCAGGGCCTTATAGTTGGTATCAGAGGTCGGTTTAGATAACTTTAGAAGTTAGGGTATTCTCTAAGCATAAGTGACATTACCATAATGGTTAGGATTTCAAAAAGAGTCCTAGTTTTAGATAAAGTGAATGAGTAAGTATATCTTAGTATTTATCTTCCTCATTAGTACATTATGGTTTTCTTGATATACTCAAACTGACCTTTTTGGTTTTAGTAAATGGATGTATCTAGCAGGCACCAAAGTAACAGTTGATGTGAAGGAAACTGTGATAGTTTTCTGAGCGAGCAACTGAATGATATGGGAGCTACAATGAGAACTCTTGTGTTTATCCTCAACCAACTATCTGCAGTCATGATTGACCACCTAAACCTTGGTGATTTCTATAAGGCATCATATATGCGAGAAACAAATCCCTACGGAACTACAGGTAATAATCATAAAGGTAAGTGTGTTTAAAAACCTATGTGTCAAAGATGTGGAAAGAAACACCTAGGAAATTTTTTCAAAGGGACAGAAATATACTATAGATGTGGAAATGAAGGTCATAAAGCAAGAACCTGCCATGGAAAAAGGAAGCATCCAGTTGACTCGAGGAAAGGGAAAGAAGTTCTTTCAGAGGGATCAATTGAATGTTTTAAATGTGGTGTGCATGGTCATTATGAAAACACATGTCCTATGAAGAAGTTTCGGGAATGGGATCACCAAGATCGTACAAATATTTGTTTACCAGTACCTAATGCCATTCCGATTGAGGATGAAGAAACTGACAATGACCAATCAAAGGTATGGATTATTTCTTAACATTTGTTTTCCTATTTTGGAATATTAGGATATGATTCATGATTTTGTTTGTAGGAAAGAAGTATTTCAGAATATGTTGGAAAGAAATGGTTAATGGATCATGAAGAATGTTAAATGAGTAAGAAGTCAACATATAAGGGCTTTAAGAGTTATGGTGAAATTCTTAAGAGTATTAAGTCTCTTTTGGTGATCGTGTTACATTAGATTACTTTTTATATATGTGTAACCCTGATGTTTGATATATGAAAATTTTATTCAAGGAATAGTTATCTATTCTTTTTTGGACATAGTTATAAAGAACCATTTGGGTTTATATGATCCTTACTTTTGAGGTAATTATGGGTTACTATATGTTATGAAGGAAAGTGAAAGGCATGAGATAAAATTGAGGTTAAATTATGTTATGGTTATTTTTTATGATTTTATCTCTTTTTTGGGAATGATTTAAGAATTATATAGTTTCGGAATAAGGACAACACGCAGACCGTATGGCAACCCGTCGCATTGGACAAAGCTGTGAGAATCGAACCCACAACCACAGTGCAACTGGTATTTATCGCCTACCACTGGACTACGTGAAGTCCCTAGTTAGTTTGACTAATTTTTTTTAGTTAGATGATTTTATGAATTAAAAGTAAGTTGAGTTTGGGTTATATATGGAAATTATTAACCTATCATGGAGGATATGTGATTAGGTTAATTACTTTTCAATACGAGACTTTAAGAGCAACTGATGTTGTTTAGAGATAAATGTTACGATTTAACTTGGAAGACTATGTGATTAAATTCTTCAAATATTTGGGTTTCAATCCTAGTTTGGTTTACTTTTGGTCTTTGTTGAACTTTGGGTCTTTTTGGACAAATTTTGGAGATTAAGAACAGATTTCCTTTCTATAAAGGATTATCTTTTTTGGGTATTATCTGATCTCATACTAACCTTTTTTGTTTTAGTTTTGGTTAAGGTCTAAAGACATGGGAAGTATACAGTTCTCTTTTGTGGATTAGGTGATTCTCTAGAAGTTGATTATAGCTCTCTTAAAACAATTCATCCTAAATACTCATCTTTTGGAGAAAATATGAGTTCGTGTAAGAAATCTAGTAAAAGTTGAAAGTCAATATGAAAGGTAAGTATGTTTATTTATGTTTTAGTTAAGCTCAAAAATAAATTCCTCAATGAAAAGTAACTAAAAAAATGTTTTCTGTAACCTTTTCCTACTGGGGAATCCAATACCCTTTAACCCATCAGAAGTTTGTGATTTTCTAGTGGTTAACTTTCTCCTAAACATGTTTTCTATCACACACCCTCAGAACATGACCCTTTGTTTTTTTCTTCCATATCCATGTTTTCATACATGGAATCCTAGTATGGGTTAACTCGGGTGACCTTTGTACTTCCCTTTCTTTCTTTTAAATTGATAGTTTAATTTACTCGTTTTTCTATGTGGGGCTTTCAATGATGTTTTCGAGCCCAATTTTAAAATTGCGAGGATGCAATTCCCAAAAGGGGGGAAGGATGTAACACCCCAGGTAAATAAAAAATATGAAATTTTTATATTTATCAATATTTGTGAATAAAATATTAATATTACTTTAAATGGAACGCTATGCTCGATGGTGTACCCAATACACGACAACGAGTTCCTTTGAAATCATACGTTGCACTCTAATAATAAAATAATATTATTTTAAATGGTAGTAAATGCCTAGCCATTGTAATGGCATGAAAGAACGGAACTAACTACAAAATAATTATATATGTTTGTCAAATATTTTTACTTTTATCCAATAAATTTTAGAGGCGTAAAATGCAAATGAATCGAATTTTAAGCATAAACCTTCTAATATTCTTTAAAAGGTCGATTAACTGCCTTTTGATGGAGAACCATTTTTAAATATACTTTTGACAATTTTATATGTTTTATTTGACAAAATAAAATTCATCTTTAGAATCGGGACATCAAAATTTACTTTGTGTAAATTTTTGGTATTTTCCGATAAAGTTCATTTTTTAATGAATAGTGAAAATGTTGTATTTTAATTCAAAACCTCTTTTTAGTCTAATTTATTTATATGATTAGATTATATTTTGTATTGGTTTTAAAGTGAAATTAGAATATATTTTTACCATTTAATCCAATAGTGGTTATTGTAATTAATTTCATTTTGAAATTGGACTTAAACTAGTGTCAATCTTTTGATATATATTGTTTCATAAAAACACGCTACTTGTTCTGATAGCAGGAATTAATTATTAAATTAATTAATGTAACATATATGTTTTGAATTTTGTAAAATAGACATCATTTTAGAATTCGGGATATGAAATATAGCTTAGGGTGAATTTTTAGTATTTTTCTGAACAACTTCAATTTTGGATGAATAGTGAAACCACTAAGTGGTACTTAAAAAAACTGATTTTTCGTTTAAATGAAATTTTACCAACTCTGTGTTTTGAATTTCAAAAATCCGACATAAATGGTTTTCATTAGGAAGTAAAATATGGTTCAATAGGATTAAAATAATTTTTTTGTGAATAGTAACTTTTAAGTTTTTAATCACGATTAGAGGTAATTAGTGTAATTTAAGGTAAAAATAATGTTTTAATAATATGAAATGACCTTGAAACATATCCTACCATTATTGGATGTGTCATGGCCGACCAATACAATCCATGGGTCAACCTGGGTACCCCATGGAGCCACTTTGGTAGGAAAATGACATTAAAAACTTTTTATTTAATGTTAAAATAAAAATGTCACAAACATGTGTTGTTTTACTAAAAAAAAGTTAAATAGGGTTATAAAAGTTATATTTTTGACGATAAATATTCATTATAAATATAAAAATATTTCCTACATCATGATATTTTTTATAATTTTTAGAAATTAAATAAATTAAATTATTTATGACATCATGATAATGCAGCGATTACCTCATTATTTAACGATTTAAATAAAATGAAAAGATAATGTAAAATCTAAGACCTACACATGTAAAAAACATATTGTATGGGTGGATTTCGAACTCTTATCACCTTATCCTCGAAATACATCAATGTGGGACCTTTAAAATCCGAAACTTATTTGAAAATAAAGTAACCTTTTATAACTTTCCAAGAGTGCTCCTCTTCTCCTCTTATAAAAGGCCCCCACCTCTACCACCTTACCCACGCCTCTAAAGCCTTTGGATTAGCCAAACCCTGCCCATTTCATCTCTCCAAATCCCTATATTCATCATTGAAGCCTTACCTTTGGGCATAATCCTTTCCAAGGAATCCTTTGAGCTAAAATCAAAAAGAGTTACCCGATTTAAAGGTAATGTCTTCCCTTGGGCTCTTTTGTTTTATTTTGCTTCTCCAACCCTCTAAACTCTTTTTATTACTTTATTTTGTAATAACACCAGTATATTCAATATACTAGGATGTTTTTATGAGAAGGATTAGAGCTACACTTACAGACACCATAGTCTAATGGTTAAAGAACATATTTTTTCTGTGGATGGAGAATTGCTGCCTCACAAAATGGTGATTGTTCAATCTTCTCTTAACACCTTTCATGGTGGCCATTATGATGTCAATATATTTTATATATGATATATATGGTATTTATTTTTTCTATATTCCTCTTAATTTTATATTTAAAAGATGCCTTTATGCTTTTCATGTTGTGCAAATGCGATAATTTCATACGAGGAAGTGTGGACTACCGCCCCCTCAAGTGATGTGACTCGTTCATGCAATACATGGAATGTATAAAGAATGAAATTAATTAACATATGTGACATATATAACATATATATTATACTGGAATTATAATATATATATCTCTCATTTATTTTTAATTCCATTAATATGATAGAGAAATGAAAGTAATGTTCATGCGTACGTACGGCCTGCCGTCTCCATGAATGGTGCATTCCATTTCTTTTTATCTCCAAATGTTATGGAGTAGTATAAAATGAATATGTACTGGATATATATGATATTTAAATCATTAATACTATTCTGGAGATGATTTACTTATAACTAAATGGACAATCATTTTCAAACAAGTTCATTTTTGACTCATGTACCAAACATCGACAAAAACGTCTGATATGAACTCACATTATTAACCAATTATTATAACATTATAATATGTGATATGAACTGAATAATAATCTTCAACAGAGGTCCATAAGAAATTATAAATTGACCGAAGTTTATTATTCATTAATATAAAGAAACGAACAAGACAAGTCAGACTTGAGGTAAGGGATCCTACCCCTCTCTTTCTTTTTAAGTACACTCTTTTATGTCATTCCATTTAAGCTCATATTTCTTATGATTGGGATGTTATTTTATATTAATAATACTATAATTTTTATTTTCATATGATGAGAGACCCTATTTTCTCTCAACAATCCATTTTTGGAAGTTTTGAGTGGTGCTGTTAGGCTGTCGAATTTTCGTAAGGGATCCTACCTCTCTCGTTCTTTTTAAGTACTCTCTTTTATATCCTTTCTTATAAGCTCATCATTATTATGTTTGGGGATGTTATTTTATATTCATATTAATGTAATTTGTTTTTTAATATTATGAGAGACCCTATTTGATCTCATAAATCCATTTTTGGACATTTTAAGTGGCGCCGTTAGGCTGCTGAGTTTTCGCAAGGGATTTTTCATCTCACTTTTATTACTATAAGATTTATGCTACATTTTCCACCATTTTCATTTGAGTGGTGTATTTTCTGCCCATTATTATAATCTTGGTGTAATATACTTTCGTTTATGGGTATTTACATCAATGTTTTATAGTCCTTCTTTCTTGGGGTGTACGTTTCAGAAGTTACCCAATTCGGTAAGGGAACTTTTCCCCCTCCTCATTTTAAAAGAGTTATTTTTTATGTATTTTAATCTTATTATGATGGGATATGTTCTTATATATCCGTATTGCTATAAATGTTATTTCCATGTGATGAGATACCCCTTTTTATCTCTCATCAACACATTTTCTAAATTTTGAAGTGACGTCGTTAGGCTGTCAAATTTTTGCAAGGGAACTTATTAACCCAATTTTGATTCTTTTGGATAAACTTGTACTCCTTGAATATGTCGTTATATGAATATGTGTGAATAAACTCTGATTGTTTTACACTTAACATCCACTTATATTTGGTATATTCGTTTGTCACACATAATTATGTAATTGATTTATCCTTAATCCAAGGATACCGTCTTTGTAAGGTACTTTGTCTCGATCTCCATTTATTAAGGCATATTTTTGTTCTAATACAAGGATTTATTTTATACGGTGTATAAACCCCTTTGACTTAGACTTTTATTCGAAAGGAATATTTTCTAAACGAAGCGTTTTACTAAACAACAAAAAGTATGTTTATTTTTAACGTACACGGTGACAATGACCTTTCTGCTGCCGCAAGTATTATTTGATCTTTGGCTTCCTCAAAAAGTCATTATATTTTTAAAAGTAAATAAATACCATATAATCTTTTTTGTTATTGAAAATGGTTTTGATAATGGATTTTTTATGTCAATATATTTAAGTGATATATTGTGCTTGAAATGTGGAAATGTTTTCTTTCCTTTATAATTGTTTTATGTGTTATGATTTTATAATGGTACTTGAACATTTTACGGGTGGTTACGTGATAAACCATATGATGGTTGGTGTCGTGAATACCAGGACGGGTGGTTACGTTATAACCTCCAATGCAATGGGTATGTAATTCGGTCGTATGGCTATTCCATTAAGTATGTATGTAAGTCAGCCGTATGGATATTCCATTAAGTATTTTTAGAAGTCGACCGTATGGTTATTCCATTTATGTATGTTTATGTCCCAATTTACCTTTAATGTTATGTCTTCTTTATATGGGTTTTATGGTAATCCTTTGGTTAAAAAAGGGTGAGTAATGGTCTTTTATTTAGTGAAGAGTTTTTACTACTTCATAAAGGTGAAAAGTATTACTTTGGTAAAGTACTCATGGTTTACTTGTTGTTTTGAAAAACTAACAGTTTTCCTTCTTTGTGTATCCTTCTTCGTGTTGTTATTACCTTCTACTTGTTAGATATCCTATTGTGGTTTTTCTTGTGGCACTGTATAGGAGATTATCAGTTGAGGCTGGGTATCATGAACTTATAATTCAATTATATTTAATTGTTAAATAATAATTAAAATGGAAATATAACTGTAGGAATGTTTACTTTTAGTACTTCCTAGTTTACTGCATTTTATTACTACACAATGTTGTTGCACATTTTCACTAATAGTTGGGCATGGGCCTATGGTGGTTGCCTACTGGGATTTATCTGTCACACCATATTTGGGTAATGTCTTGGGGCCAAATGGATTATATTGTTGTAGGTGTTGATAAGGGCAAGAGTCCCTATACGGGTACTTGATTGTTGTAGAGGAGTAGGAGAGCATGGGACCGAGCTTAGGCTTGCAATGCTGCTAAGTTCATGCTGCACTATATTGTTTTGCTTTTCTGTACTTGTACCTTGTACTATATTATTTTAGATTACAGTGTATCCAGTTTTGGTTGCTTTCTTAAACTTAGGGACCTATTGCATCATCACATATATGATTGTTGATTATCTTTTACTACAGTTCTATTTTCCATTTTAGTTATATATTGTTATTGCTTCCATTTTTTTGGTATGTTTGTATTTTCTATGTTATGCTACACATTGAAAAATGAAGTCATAGTTTCCCCACTATCAGACCTAGGCCCTCGTTGCTAGTCGGTAGCCTCTGACATTTGGGGAAATGTGCTTGAGGTAATGTGACCAACCGGGTTCGGGGCACCCGTTGTGTGGCACCTGAATCCGGGATGTTACATTCCCAATCCTCTCGGGATGGCGACAAGCACCAAGGGAATCAATAGAGTACACAAGGAAACAATTTTTAACATATATAAAAAATAAAACAAACAGTAGAAATAAATGACAGCCCAAAATACATTTATATAAAAACTGAACTGAACATTATTTGTACAAGATACTGAAAGTACAACTAAACCAACAACTCAACTGACCAAAACCGATAACCAACTAACTCAATGTGAGCCTTCTAGTCACTCACCAACATATTGATCACACGTCACCCAAGGTAATCGAACTTAAGCTGAAACCTGCACAAGGGATAAAAACAGAATAAGACTATAGGCGTGAGTATTAAAACTCAGTAGGTTAGCCCGATATTCTATTCCTAATGCACATCCTTTAAAATAAAAGAAACGTAAATTTCAAGTTTTAAATACAATATATATAGGTATGTTTTCCAAATTCATCCCATGATATATAAAAAAATACCAGACAAAAACTTGCATGTTTTATAAACAAGAATGCTAGTAACAATTTTCAAAGAGGTGAAACTTCAAAATGAAAATAGTTTTCAAGAGGGATGATTTAAAGAATTTACACTTTTAAATAAATCGCACACACCACTGAATTTACCAACCAAACACACCATATTCTGATAGTGGGTACAAAATAGCCAATGGGAACAAGTCACGGGAACACCCCTAGGCACTAGTTAGTTGTGAGCCCCAGGTATCTCGTATCTCGGTGAAAGTAACCATAATAAATATTTGTTCTCATGCACACGATCCAATAGTTGGGAGCATACCCATAAACTAGTGGTCCCCCAAAAAAATCATCATCATATTTTAGTTAGTGTTGTCATCGTCAAACTTGCTACGTTAAACAGGGGTCAAACCCCACAGAATCACTAGCATACTAGTACACATCCGCCCACCTAGATACTCGGGATTCCCTTTAGTGCTCAATCAAGTTACACATATTATGAAATACATTTTCCATAAAAAAATTATATTTCCAAACCATAAACACATAAACATCCCATAAACATGCTTCACATTTTGTTCACAAATCAATAAACCACTAAAAAGATTCGTAAAACAATTTCAATGAGTATAACGAGGCCTTGCACATAAAATCCATTCAAAAATTCTCTTTTAAGGAAACAAACCCAGAAATAACATAAAAAAAGATTTGGAAGCCCCAAAACCAATTAATAAATTATTTTTCATGGACCATAAAATTTTCCCAAAATATAGAACATGAAATACACATGGAAACCATTTTTACAAAAAAACAAATGCCAAAATGGGACGTTAAGCCATTCTCAAAACCATCCTTTGACCAAGGTATGCATTTCACTTTTATTAAGGAGGTTTATACACACAATTTACAGCAGAAAAACACATTCATAAATCCCTTAAAACATTCAGGTTACATATTCAAAAAAACAACCATTTTCGTAAGGATGTGAAACAGGCCATTTTTCAACAACTCGGGCCAAAACATGTTATAAACCAAAACCCATTTGTTTGTAAAACCAAATCCAAATTTTAAAGCCATGTGAGGCCCCAAATTACCATTTATCATTCTTCTAATTCATTTATAAATCCTAACAAATAATTTTTAAATCAAACATAACACATAAAATCCAACCAGGCAATTTACCAAACACATGACATGCCTTTTTAAACAAAACAATTTATTTTAATCATTTGACATGAAATGGAACATTAATTGCATTCCATATTTTATAAAAGATATTGTAACATATTAAAAATAAACTAAACCAGGTTCTAAACCTTACAAAATAGTTTCAAAAGATATTGTAACATTTAAACAAACACTTGGTCTTTACTTTTATGACAAAACAACACTACCTTTCACAAAACAAAGATTAAACAACCATTTTCACACCAACAAAATAATCCAAATGATGAAAAATAATAAGAAATGTATATATCAGATAAAAACAATAATAAAATTATGAATCTTAAAAGATAAAGGCATGTGCAAGGGATATCCTACCTCAAATCCTTGGCGTAATGGAAACGCACACCAAATATCACCATCTGAGGGTTTATAAACCCAAAACCTATGAAGAACAGACCCAAATGAACAAAAAACCCATTTAAAATCATAGGATAACATAACCCTAGGTCGTTCATTACTAGTGGAGATTATAAAACCAAGAAATAATGAAAGGAGGAGGAAGAGGAAGGAGAAGGGAGAAGGATTCTCACCTTGCCACCTAGAAAACTCTTCGTCTTCCATTAGATTTGCAACCTTAGAGATAATGGAATGGCTTGCCAGTTTTTAGAGAGTCTCCTAAGATCTGGAAGAACTAGGGAATGAATATTTTTGGAAAAATAGTACGAATTGAATGAATTATGGGTGAAACATTTTACCTTCTCAATTCTGAACGTTTTGAGAAAACCAGAGAACTTTCAACCTAATAAGAGATTCCAATGAGCTCCAAATAGATAAAATCAATAATGGGGGTGAGGATAGGTATGTTGGATTCTATTGGGAGGTAGAATCACCGAAAAATATTAAAAAAAGAAAAAGATATAAAATAAACAAATTATTTTTTAAAAACTGTAAATGGGCCCATGGGCTGGTCCATTAACTAAATAAGTAACCCAAAATAATCATTTTTATGAATTTATAAGGGGTCCAAAAGGATATGGTAGTATTAATATGTCATTGGAGGCCAAGTGGGAAGTAGAATGACTGAAAAATGTTGAAAAATAAAGGTGTTATTATATAAACAAATTTGATTTTTAAAACTGCAAATGGTCTCACGGTTGGCCCAAATCATGAAATAACCACCCTTTCTCCAAAAACTCCTAAACAAGCAATGGGGAACCCAAATTAGGGTGACTAGACATATATGGAAGTTAAAAACTCAAAATTAATCTCACCCAAAACCCAAGAAAAGTATCAGGATTTTCAATGAACCGGATCAAAAACATGACATGAAAAGGAAAAAAATGGGTGTGACAGTTACTCATTAATTAACTATTAATTACTCATTACTTAACCATTAGTTACTCAGTACTTAACCACTATTTACTCACTACTTAACCATTAGTTAATTAGTACTTAACCAATAGTTAATCATTGCTTAACCATTAGTTAATCATTGCTTAACCATTAGTTAATCATTGCTTCACTAATTAATATAATTGCTTCGCTAATTAATATAATTGTTTTGTTAATTAATATAACTAATTTGCTAATTAATAGAATTTCTTAGCTAATTTATACAACTACTTCGATTAATTTATACAACTGGTTCGCTAATTTATACAACTGCTTCGCTAATTTATACAACTGCTTCGCTAATTTATATAAATGATTCGCTAATTAATTAACTACCTAATTACAATTAATTAATTTCCTAATTAAAATTAATTAATTACCTAATTATAATTAATTAATCACCTAATTACCATTAAATAATCACATAATTTCCATTACTTAATCACATAAATACAATTAATTAATCACCTAAATACAATTAATTAATCACCTAATAATAATTAATTAATCACCTAATTATAATTAATTAATCACATAATTAGAATTAATTAATCAACTAATTACCATTAATTAATTACCAAATTATCTTTAACTAATTACCTAATTAGAATTAATTAATTACCTAGTTACCATTACTTAATCACCTAATTATAATTAATTAATCACTTAATTACCATTAATTAATCACATAATTACCATTAATTAAAAACTTAATTATAATTAATTAATCACCTAATTATAATTAATTAATTACCTAATTAGGAATAATTAATCACCTAATTAGAATTAATAAATCACCTAATTAGAATTAATCAATCACCTAATTACCTTTAATTAATTACCAAATTAGAATTAATTAATTACCTAATTACCATTACTTAATCACCTAATTAGAATTAATTAATCACCTAATTGCCATTAATAAATCACCTAATTACCATTAATTAATCACCTAATCACCATTAATTAATCATCTAATTATAATTAATTAATCACCTAATTTTAATTAATTAATCACCTAATTTTAATTAATTAATCACCTAATTAGAAGTAATTAATCACCTGATTAAAATTAACAAATCACCTAATTACCTTATATTAATTATCAGATTAGAATTAATTAATCACCAAATTACTATTAATTAATCACCTAATTACTATTAATTAATCACCTAATTATAATTAATTAATTTCTTAAATACAATTAATTAATCACATAATTATAATTAATTAATCACCTAAATATAATTAATTAATCACCTAATTATAATTAATTAATCACCTAATTGTAATTAATTAATCACCTAATTATAATTTATTAATCACCTTCTTATAATTAATTACTCACCTTCTTATAATTAATTACTTGCGTAATTACAATTAATTAATCACCTAATTACCATTAATTAATCACCAAATTACCATTAATTAATCACTAAATACAATTAATTAATCACCTAAATACAATTAATTAATCACCTAATTGTAATTAATTAATCACCTAATTAGAATTAATTAATCACCTAATTAGAATAAACAAATCACCTAATTACCTTTAATTAATTACCAAATTAGAATTAATTAATTACCTAATTAGAATTAATTAATCACCCAATTACCATTACTTAATCACCTAATTAGAATTTATTAATCACCTAATTAGAATTAATTAATCACCTAATTACCATTAATTAATCACATAATTATAATTAATTAATCACATAAATACAATTAATTAATCACCTACTTATAATTAATTAATCACCTAATTGTAATTACTTAATCACCTAATTAGAATAAACTAATCACCTAATTACAATTACTTAATCACCTAATTATAATTAACTAATCACCTACTTATACTTAATTAATCACCTAATTATAATTAATTAATCACCTAATTATAATTAACTAGTCACCTAATTATAATTAATTAATCACCTAATTTCAAATAATTAATCACCTAATTATAATTTATTACTCACCTACTTATAATTAATTACTTAATTAATTAATCACCTAATTACAATTAATTAATCACCTAATTATGATTAATTAATCACCTAAAAACAATTAATTAATCACCTAATTATAATTAATTAACTACCTAATTACCATTCATTAACTACCTTATTACATTAATCACATAATTACAACTCATTAATTGCCTAATTAGAATTAATTAATTACCTCATTATCATTAATTAATGAAATAAAATAATAAATCATCTACGGGACCAACCACCACCCCTGCCTATCGGATGATGACCACTCCTTTTGGTTTGTCATTGTTTCCACATCCATTCAAACTCACGAGGATTAGAATTGTCTTTCAATGTAGTTGGATCCTTAAGGTGAGAGTTCTGGTCACCAGCCTGCACTGTGCCCCTTGAAAATCGAGGAGTGCCAAATTCATCATGAAATGCATCCATGCTAATTAGAATTAATTAATTACCTAATTACCATTAATTAATCACATAATTACCATTAACTAATCACCTAAAGACAATTAATTAATCACCTAAATACAATTAATTAATCACCTAATTGTAATTAAGTAATCACCTAATTAGAATTAATTAATCACCTAATTAGAATAAACAAATCACCTGATTGCCTTTAATTAATTGCCAAATTAGAATTAATTAATTACCTGATTAGAATTAATTAATCACCTAATTACCATTATTTAATCAACTAATTAGAATTTATTAATCACCTAATTAGAATTAATTAATCACCTAATTACCATTAATTAATCGCCTAATTATAATTAATTAATCACCTAAATACCATTATTTAATCACCTATTTATAATTATTTAATCACCTAATTGTAATTACTTAATCACCTAATTAGAATTAACTAATCACCTAATTACAATTACTTAATCACCTAATTACAATTAACTAATCACCTACTTATACTTAATTAATCGCCTAATTATAATTAATTAATCAACTAATTATAATTAATTAATCACCTAATTATAATTAATTAATCACCTAATTATAAATAATTAATCACCTGATTATAATTTATTACTCACCTACTTATAATTAATTACTCAACTAATTGCAATTAATAAATCACCTAAGTATAATTAATTAATCGTCTAAATACAATTAATTAATTACCTAATTATAATTAATTAACTACCTAATTACCATTCATTATCAACCTAATTACATTAATCACCTATTTATCATTCATTAATTGCCTAATTAAAATTAATTAATTACCTAATTATAATTAATTAATTACCGAATTCATTAATTGCCAAATTAGAATTAATTTACTACCTAATTATGATTATTTAATTAACTAATTACAATTTAATTACCTAATTATGATTATTTATTTAACTATTTAGAATTTAATTAACTAAATAGTATTAATTAATAACCTAATTACCATTAATTAATTAGAATTACTACAAATGAACAATTACTATTTCAAAATATATTAAATTAATTATGAATTATTTCTATGAACTAAAGAAACAAACAAATAAATCACCATATTAAACAAATTAAAAATTAGAATTACCTCAAATCTGCGAAAAGGTTTTGATTCTTCGAATAGCTACGCAGATAAAGGGAGCAAGAGCTTTAAGGGAGAGAGAGAGATCTTGAAGAGAGAGTGAGGAGAGGAGAGGTAGTGAGGATGTGGAAATGATGAGAGAAGGGGGTTGTGGGAATGAGGAGAGGAGAGGGCGAGCCTCCTTATATAGGGGAGGATTGATTTGGGCACCACTTTAAGTGGCTCCGATCTCTATAGTGGAATACTATCAGTGCCACTTGAAATGGCGCTGATGGACTAAAGTTATAAAGTACAACGCCACTTCAAGTGGCGCTGCACCTGTTTTCGACTGAAAATGGATAGTGCCACTTCAAGTGGTGCATTAGGGTTTTTTGCGATGAGCGTCACTTCAAGTAGCGCAATCAACCCCATTTTAGTACAATCAACCCCTTTTTCCAAATTAAAAAAAACATAGACCCTTAAAAAAATAAAAAATAATAAAAATCAAACGCCCCCTAAATGGCGAGTTCAAGTTTTAGCCTTCGTTTGGCAGCGCAAATTTGAGAAGAAAAGAAAAGATTTGATGCGATTGAAATCAATATCCCCTATTTGGTGAGGAAGAAGGGACGGAACGAAATGTGAGGTGCAGAAATAGAGAGAACACACATTTCTCTCCCACCCCGCGTTTTGCCTGTTTTGAAATCGTCCCAAAATTGGGACGATTCGGACGGAAATATCAAGCCACCTTCATATTTTTTTAGATTTCCCATATTATCCCTATATAAATAACAAGTTCATGTCATTTTTTTGTCACACCGTCTCGATATTCCCCATCAACCCAATGTTGTCAAGTTCCCCTGCTGGTGTAGCAGTCCCCTGTATTCCAATTCAATGTTGCGGTGTTGTTTCCTTTGTGCTTTTCATCATAATATTCTAATTAAAATTTGTGATGTGTTGAATTTCATAAAAAAATAAATGTTTAACTTATTCATGTCTCTACTATTTTCTGGAATTAATATTTATATAAATGAACATATTTTTAATTATTAATAATAACAAACAATATTTTCATAGGTATCTAAATATTTTTCACAATGTAATTTATAAATAATGATTTTTCTAAGTTCAACATAATTTATAAATAATAATAAAAATCAAATAAATATAAATAATTTTGATAATGTGTATTTAAATAATTTTGATTATAACTAATTATGTGTATATAAATACTCAAAAATAATTTATAAATAATTTTGATTATAGATGATTTTGATTATAAATAATTGTGATTATCTTGAATTAATAGTTTATTTAAATAATTTATAAATAATGTTTAATTAATAAATATTTTGAATCAATAACTTTGAATTAATAAGTATTTTGAATTAGTAATTATTTTGAATTTATAATTATTATGTATTAATAATTATTTTGAATTAATAATTTATAATTTATAATTTTGATTACCTATAATTAATAATTTTGAATTAATAAATTATGTAAATAATTTTGATTATCTTTTATTTATTTTTTAAAATTTTAAAATTTGTATTAATATATGTTTGTAGTTTAATGTTTACCTAATTTTAGTGATATAAAAGATAACGATTGATAAAAAATCAAAATTATTGTTTTTTTATTTGTTATAAAAACGTAATAAAAATTCTTTTTTTAATTTTATTTGTGTCATTTAACATAAATTATTGATGTTGGGCACACATGGTGGCAGGTGTGTGTCCGTGGGGATTTAATCTATGGTGTTTTTTTTATCTTGGGCAAATATGCCCTTTAATCTTGTGTGTATGTTGTTTTTTTAATAAAGGTTATTTGTGTCATTTGCACCAAAACAGTTTCTTCTCTTTTCTTTTAAAAATTGACACCAAACATGATGGAGAGAAATTCAAATCATTTCTTTTCTTTTACTAATTTATTAATCCAAACAGAATGAGAGAAAATCACAATCATCTCTTTTCTTTTCTTTTCTTTTATAAACTATTAAATCATTTATTTTATTTTACTAAAATCTTACCAAACGAGGTCTTAGTGTTTGATTTCGTGAGACCTTTCGATGGCTGAACGATTCCTCGGTCGTGTGCGTTTCAACTCGCACATTTATACCACTCCCGGATTGGAAGGTCGAAGGGTCTCTCTTCATATGGAATCATGTGTTTAGCTCTCCGACGGTGCTGGCCAAGTGTTGTTGAAGTGCGAAGAAGTTGCTCCACGCCTGCGTCGTCACTTCTATGAACATCGGAAGGATTCTGGATCCCCGCAAAATCAAATCACCAGGAATGGTTCTCAGGCAGTTGTGGTGGTGAACCCCAAGGTTCTGGAGGACCGGATTGAGGAATGTATGCTCTCAATCCTTGCGTGTTTGGTTATTTCACAGGAGGATAATCCATGGAATCTTGATGACTTACAGAATCGGCTTCTTCACATTTGGGGATTAAATGGATGAAACCTGGTCTCCATTGGGAAAGGGTTCTACCATATCGTCTTCCCCTCGCAGGATCTCAAGAATAGGGCTTGGGGTCGCGGCCCCGTTCCTCTCAATCTAGGATTTCTGAAAATATAGGATTGGAATCCTATCTTTGACCTTGAGAAGGCAAAGAATTCTATAGGACAGATTTGGGTCCGCATCCATGGCTAAAGCTTGTTTTTATGGAATTCTGAAATTTTGTGGGATGTTTCTTTGGCGATTGGCATCCCAATTCAGTTTGAAAGGGAGATAGAGCTCGCATGCTATGGGCGGTTTGCAAGGGTCTTAGTTGAGGTACAATTTTCTTCTACTATGATTGAATCTATCATTTTAGATGCTGCTGAACAGCGGATTAACCTCTCGGTTTAGTATGAGAGTGGACCAATTTGCATGATAAGTTTCGGAAAAAAATAGTTTGTCTCTATTGCATGAAAGTTGGTTATTCCGATGAAAAATGCAGATTGTGGTTGTCTAGAGATGGTGATGCTTGGAAATCCTATCTTGCTGGTGGGACATCTATGGCTTGATGTAGACCTGGGATGGATGAGGTAGGAAATGCACAACATCTGGTCAATACAATGGCTAAGGGTAACACCTCATATGCTATTGCGCTCATTAAAGGTCCCCATAGAGGGGCTGATAACCTAGAAAAACATGATGATTTGGATAAAAGTAAGGGGGGAATTATGGTTGAGGTTGCTGGAAACAAAGATTCCAATGAGACTGATGCTGGATCAACTGGGGGGAAGACTGTGTGACACTTCCGCGCATTAAGGCAGCATGGGCTGACATTGCTGATGAAGGGAATGAGGAGTAGTTTGATTTTGAGGATATTGTCCAAGGGGAAGTTGATCAGGATATGCATCATGAATTGCTTATTTCAGCCAAAAGGAAAGGGAAATACGTGGTGATGGATGACGAGGGATTCTAGTTGGTTATGCCTTGAAAATCCAAGTCTTCTTCAATTGTGTTTGGACAGGATTCATCTGTTCGTATTGAAGTGTCTGAATAGAAGCATATGGATGCCAAATATGTTCAGTTGGCATTGTCTAATGAAATCAATGTGGGCTCCCCCTTTGTTGGGACCTTAATTAATGTGGTCCCTTCACTGGAAGCTGATGTTTCTCCCTTGTAGGTTGCACATCCGAGTGCTGACGTGAATATGGAGTGGTCCTTCCCACCCCCACTTCACTAATTTAATGAAAAATTCATATCATTTGGTAAGGCATCAGGCCATGATTTTTATATTAAACGGGATAATAATTGAAGATGATTTTTATATTAAACGGGATAATAATTGAAGTATTATACCTCCTGAGGGTCTGGAATGTGATAGAACCAATGAAGGCCTTAGTAAGGATGTGGATGATTGTTAGTTCTCACAACTTGAATTTATTTACTATCTGATGGAGCCTAATGTATTCGGATTTAATGATTATATTTTGGTCCAGTGGTTGCTATCAATAAATATTGAAGATGGTTTTTGATCGGATATAAAAATGGACTTTAGGGATTTATCTTGGAAATTCATGATTTGCATTGATATTGGGTGCTCCTATGCATCATCATAAGAGGAAGATGAGGTCCTGTAAAAGAAGACATGGCGGCGAGGACATCGCCCAAAGGGTAGAGGGAAATACCTAAGGAATTTGGGAATGGGAGGGACTTGTAGGAGTTCATTGTTATATTTGGTTTATTTTTTTTATATTGTGGTCTCTTTATGCTTTGTTTGACCCACCTCCCATCATGTACTTATATCTTATTTTAATAATTTTGGAATCATGGATTTGGTCTTCAAATCCACGACTGTGTTGCATTGATTAATTATAAATATTTATTTATATAGTTAGATTTATAATTATATAATTATAAATATATTTATAAATAAACATTCTCCTATAGTTTGGGGGTGGAAAAATTAAATGGAGCCCGAAGAAGGGCATCGTTGCTTCCAATAAGCAATGCATCTACTAAATACTTGATTGGTAAGATAAATAGTAAGGTTAGTATACATAATTCATTTGATATGCTTGACTTGACATGCAGTGATGACGATGCTAAAAAGAGTGATGGTATGTCTAGAGCTGAAGTCTTGAAAGCCGATGTTGTTGTTGAGCTCTTGGATGATGGTGGTGACCCATGGATGTAGGTCAGGACTTGGAAGGGGGGATGACATCCTCATGGTAGGAGTGAGCACCCTGCTCATCATAGTATGAACACTCGCTCTCAAGTGGTTTAATGACTTTTGTACTTGATTTTTGTGGACCCTTGTGGTTTTGTATATTCATTTGCTTGTTTCATGTTTATTTTTCATCTTCAAAAAAGAGGCCTTCGAGCCTCAACATTTAAAAAATTATTTATATACTTATTTATATAATTAAATTCATATTTATAAATATATATTTATAATTATATATGTATTTATTCTTATATTTATATTTATTTATTTATAATTCGGTATATATTTATAATTATATTTATTTATAATTGTAAATGTATATTTATATAAATAAATTTATATATAATTATAAATACATTATAAATGTATATATAAATATATTAGATTTATAATTATATAAATTATAAATAAATATAATTATAAATATATACATAATTACAAATATATACATAATTATAATTATATATATATAATTATATACATATATTTATTATATGTTTAAAAATATTTTAAATTTATTCATAAATAAACATATATATTTATAACCACATAAATATAGATTTATATATATAGATGTATATATTTATAATTATATTCATTTATAATTTTAAATATATATTTATTTAAACAAATTTATATATAATTAAAAAAAATTAAATGTATATAAAAATATAGATTAAAAAATATAGATATATAATTTTGTATATATTTATAATTGTAAATATATATTTATATAAATAAATTCATATATATATAATTATAAATAAATTTTAAATGTATATATAAATATACATTTATAAATGGAGATTTATAATTATGTATATATTTGTAATGCCAATGGGGATCAAGTCAGTTGGCGACCTAAACCTGTCTGCAGAATCCCTGTGGTGTGGAGTCAAATGTTCGACGTCCACCCATAGCATTTGCCCCCAATATTTGGGGGTCACCTCTTTCCATGATGTAGGCGGCAGGAACCGGCTACGGTGATATCCGACACAGGTGGATGGAAGTGTTGACGGACAGATTGATACTCTCCAAGATGGGTCTGTGAAGGTAAAAAATGGTAGGATGTCATAAGGTGGCATGTTTCATTGACGACGGTCGACGGAATAATATGTGGTGCCCACGATGGATGATGATGCAGGGTGAAGGGTGGTGTGGTGGCCCCCTGTGGATGATACGACGATGTGATGGGGGTTGTGGCAGTGGCCCCATGTGGACGACAGCGTAAGGCGAAGTGGGGGGTACGACGGTGGGCCCCTATGGATGACGGTGCAGGGGTAAGTGGGGGGGTGATGCCGTGGCCCCCTGTGGACGATGCTCAGAATGTTGTGGCCCAGATGCAATTCAAGCGCACTCAATGGGGTGATGCAGATGGATGACCTCGGGTGGTCAGGCATTTGGGTCATGATGAACCTATTGGTCTTCAGGTCTTATATTAATAATAAATAAAGATTTATGGGATGGGTTATCCCATTGTGGGGAAATGCTCTGCCTTCCCGACATGTGTTGTGTGTGGTTTGTGTATGTTTGAATCCCTTCACCGCTCCTATAGAAGTCACCCTCGCCATCGATTCCAGAAATGTCAATGTTCAGCTCATGCCGCCTCAAGCTTCCACCATTGTCTGCCTTGCCCGCCAGGCCTGAAGCCCTTCACCATGTTGTTATCATCCACACCCCTCCATCACCGCCTCAAGTTTCCATCGTCGTCCGCCATGCCTGAAGCCCTTCAACGTGTCATCATCGTCTACACCCCCG
Source organism: Viscum album (assembly GCA_963277665.1). Classification (NCBI taxonomy): domain Eukaryota; kingdom Viridiplantae; phylum Streptophyta; class Magnoliopsida; order Santalales; family Viscaceae; genus Viscum; species Viscum album. The sequence goes on along the minus strand of OY728145.1, from coordinate 1,228,094,143 downwards.
CCTTGCCTAGTACTGTCACCGTCGTGACCCGGCGTAGGCAACATCTGCCACAAGTTCGCAGTTTCTACCTCTCTACACCACTAAGGCCCGCCGTCGGGCTCACCTACCTGTGCCGAGCACCCTCCGCGCTATTTTTCCCCATTGACATGCCACCCCCTATGTGCGCATTGCCCCTGTTAACATGCCACCCAATATATTTTTCCCCATAAATGGAGACAATGAGGGTTTGAAGCCTTGCTTTGAAGCAGTATTATGAGGTTGTCTTACCACCAGGCCAATAACCCAATTGTTATAAATATAGATTTATAATTATGTATATTTTTATAACTATATTTATATAAATATATATTTACAAAGAATTATAAATATTTTTTAAATGCATATATAAACATATTAGATTTATAATTATATAAATTATAAATAAATATAATTATAAATATATACATAATTATAAATATACATATAATTATAAATATATAAATAAATATGATTATAAATAAATAAATAAATATATATATAACTTGTTTGAAAATATATTAAATTTATTTATAAATAAATATATATTCATAACTATATAAATATAGATTTATAATTATATAATTTTAATATATTTGTAACTATAATTATAATTAATTTCATAATTTTAAATATATAATTATATATATATGTATAAATTAATTAAAATGAAAATTATTAGGTGTTTAAATATATATTAAATTATATAATTATAAATATATTTTAAGTGCAAATATAAATATATTTGATTTATAATTATACAAATTTTAAATATAATTATAAACACTTACATAATTACATGCAATGAGAAGGATCTTTCACGTGTCTTGTATCCATTGGATTCAGAATCTATTAAGATGTTCGATTCCTTTGTATTTCCCTTTGTGGTGTTTTATTTATACCTGATGTCGCATGCATGTGTTGTGTACAATTCAGTTGATTATATGTACTTACTATCAAGATTTCTATTTATTTTTTATACAATGGACATATGTTATTATTATTGGTTAATACAGGCTAAGGTCTCACATATTGTGAGATATTCTTACTTGATGTTAGTCACTAGCCTCTGGTTTATTGGTGGCAGGCTTGGGGTGGCCCTCTCAGCTTACCACTGTCCCAAGTGGGACCCAGGTGGGTCAGGTCAAGTTAGGATATTACTATTGATGAATGTGTGTGTTGTTCATTAGACTTGATATTATTGTTAATATATAGAGTGAATCATGTACATTGATGTATTGACAATAACTATGATGATATATGCTCTTAGAGCGATATGATACCTTGTGTGCGCCATATGTAATATCATATTAATTCAATAATTGAAGAAGGATTTATTCCTTCCATGTTAATTAAGATGATATCATTGTCCCTTTGATTGACATGGAATAGACTGATTAAATCCCTAGCCATGATAGATCATTAAAAAGTTCATTTTACAAAGTTAAAGATATATAAATCAAGCATATAGGCTAATGACACAAAGTACGCAAACTGATCGATGAGATATCGAGATAAAGTTATTATATTATACAATAAGAATTTGTATGTGGTTATTATCATTATCACATCACATTCTTTGTAACACCCTGACCCCTCTAGGCTGGAGCTGATGCATTACTTGTGATATTTGCATAGTTAGAAGGAATAAAAATCCCGAAGGAACGAACAGTTTAGTAGTCTAGAAGAAACTGGATATATAGATGTTTCTCATATTATATTGGAGAAGTTTACAAAATACAATACATAAAGAAAACTAAAAAGTGCATCCACGAGAACTCATTAAATGACTTTCTATTCATCACCTGTTGAGGGTAAACAATGAAAGAGGTGAGCTCAAACGCTCAGCAAGGGTTACAAAGAGCGGAAGCATAAATCAATAATAACTGAATCATAAACAAATATGGCATGATGGATAAATGAAAAACACACACCATTAATAAACTGAGAATGAAACTGCATTCATAGATTTTGTCATAATGAAAACCTCATGGATAATAATAATAACTGATAATGAATAAATAGAATGCTTATTAATTGGACGTCATGTATCTGGAACATGAAACCATAATACCATTAAAACAGTTTAGTTCTATCAGTAGAAACCCGTCTTATTTTTTGGAAACAAACTCGAAGGGTTTGTCGCCTACTGATTTGCCTCATGAGATCTATCGATGCATCGAGGGGCTATAGCAGACCCCACCGGCCACTGCATGTCCAAATCATTCTTTACACATTGACTCAATACAAGAGCAATATGCCTTTTCAATATCCGTATTGAGTAGAGTATACAGATTCATCAATATTTCCATAATTAAAATAACTTTCCAAATAAACACTGTATGTAAAATGGTATATGGTTTAGAAAACAAACATATCAATGATATGAGATTATGGATATTTAATATAATTATAATTTCAATGTGATCTCAAATGGGCAATAGGTACACCACATAAGGATTATTAGGTGCACCATACAAAGTTAGTCACAACAAAATAGAAGTTGAGACAAAGTCTCTTACCATAATGTAATTGATCGAATCATATGACCAGAACTTAATAACCCTAAAAAATCATTTATTAACATGAATATAAATAGAATCATGTTATTATATATCAAATGGTAGTACACATATACCACATACAATAAATATGTGGCGAACAATGAAAATCTCACAGAAATGAAAGTGAGATGAGAAACCCCTTACCTTATGCTCGAGTGTGTTCTTCGTTTGTTTTAATGACCTGAATAATAAAATTTAGATTCATTAATTAAAAATTCCATAACCTCCTATACATGTAATTTATTTATTATAACTTTATTAGGTTCATTCATGGACCTTTTAATGGGTTTAAGAGGTTCAATTTTATTGTTTTGGAAGCATTTTCTTCCTTGGTTTTCATGATTCGTTTACTTACATTCATGAATGGAAGCTCATTTAAAATGTGGTTAAGCATCCAGAATTGTTAATATATATTATTAGTGACAATAAATAGATATAAATTATCTTATAATGATTCTAGGTTATATACATGAGGATGAATCATTAGTTGAAGGTTTTTTTATAAACGCTTGGATTTACCTTGGTAGTTTTGTATACAATGAACTTGATTTGTATTATTATTCCATATTATTAGCGTGTAAAGATTATAGAAAATTAATCAGATGAAATACATATATTATTATCTGGTTAAACCATTAAAATGGTTTCATGACCAGTAATGAAGGAGAAAGTGAAGAACAAAACTCCGTCGTCCACAAAGGTTATAAATTGGAACCTCATGGACGTTGATTTCATTTATAAAAATAAAAAAGGAGGGAGTAAGAATATTGATGATGGTTATTCCATTAACATGATATAATTCTAGTATATAGATGATACTGGAGTTTATCATGGTCATTTGGAAAGAGGAGGTGAGAAGAGAAAAAGAAAAGAGATGAACATGAAAATAAAAGAAAAGTTGAGAGATCCCTTATGAAAATTCGGCAGCCTAACGGCGTCGCTTAAAATTTTATAAAATGAAATGATGAGAACAAATGGATATCTAATCATATTGAAACAAAAAGGGCAGTAATAATAATAGATAAAATCAAACCCCAACATATGAGAATGGAAATTCAAATAGATAACATAAAAGAAGTGACTACTAAAAGAAGAGAATGAAGAATTCCCTTACCTTATAGAGTAACTCCTAGATCTTAAAGTATGGGACCTTGGGGGATTACAGACACCTTGGGAGGACTCCTAGAGAGGTAAAATCACAATATATTCAAGGATGTGTAATTTAGAATGAAATAAAACGAATGGATGAGTGGGTATTTATAGAAAAAGAGAGGTAATTATTTAATAATTTCAAAGGGACACCTCATTAGTGGTTTTTGCCAAACCATGGGCTTTCCCATGGTATTTGACCATGGTTTTAGCCACTTGGGACACCTCATGTCATAATTTACTGTAAAATTGTCTACCATACTTTTATATTTAATTATTACATCATTATGATGTCATTAAACTATAGAAAACTCAAAAATGTATTTTTACTATTCATGAAAGATTCATGTATTTTAGAAAAATCCCAAAAATTCACCCTAACCATTTTTTGATTTGTAGAATTCAAAAGTGAACTCCATTTTTTGAAAATAATTTTCTAAGTATTTTTAATTTAATTTTTAAATAGAATCATAGATAATTCAAAAATAACAATTTTAAAGGTATAATTAGTTCTATATCACATTGAAAAATTAATTAAGATCTCATTATCTTATTAACATAAGAAAATAAAATATTATCATTATTTACTATTTATAAAAGTCATATTACTATTCATTTTACTATTCATAAGGGTATGTTACTATTCATCAAAAAAATCAAGTTGGTTCTATCAGACTCTAAATGACTTATTGGTCACAACTCTAGATGACCGTTTTTCGAAATTCAAAACATAGAAGTGGAAAATTTATGTTTAATGGATATCTTATAAGTTTCTCCTATAATGTTTTGATTCAAAAAAGATGTTTTGATTCACAAAATTCATAGTGATTCATGCAATATAGGCTATGAATAGAATGTATTTAATAGAAGAATACCATAAAATGTATGGGGTGTTATATTCTTTCTCTATGGGTTCCATGATAGATTTCTAGATATCAATCTTGGAATTTCAGAAAGATTTTTTTTTACAAACAAAGGAGCTTATATTAATCAAGAAGATCAAGAGTAATAAGATCTAACACCCATGAAGGGAAAGAATCAAGCCAAAGGTGATTTTCCTCAGACGCACGATGAGAAGCCAGATGGTGAGCTACTTTGTTTTCTTCCCTTTTGATGAAAGGGAAAGAGAAAAATGTAAAGCTGCGACTGAGATACTTAATTTTCCTAATGAGGAAGCCATAAGATTGGAAGCTGAGATCATTTGTGTTAATGGTGTTGATGATTCTGAGATAATCAAATTCAATGTGAATAACCTTCCATCCATAATCAATTGCAAAGGTCACACCAGTAAGGGAAGCATGGGCTTTAGTGACAGCTGGCTCCCAGAACGCATGGAATGAATCCTGTCTGACCATGATGATCTTGACATAATGGTCACGAATCATCAAACCAATTCCAAAAATTCCACTCTTGGGTAAAGACTCATTGACATTAATCTTAAAAATCCCTGGGGGGGGGAGTCCATCAAACTTCAATTGATCGGGGGTTAGAGAACACAATCTGTTATGGGTCCCGATTTCACCCATCAATCCAGGAAGTTGCACATTCAAACCAAAAACCAGAGGGTTTTATGGTGCGATTAAAGATGAAATCATTTCGTCTAACCCAAACAATCCAAATCATGATGCAGAGTGAGGCTACCTTATCAACAGTGAATGTGGAAGACCACATCATCAACAGTGATGGGAGATCTGACGTCGTGTCCAACAGAAGCTCCGAAAAGGATCCCCAAGCAATCCAAACCTCCCTAACCCCTGGGGAATGAATGATTGCATGCAAAGGGGATTCCAAATCAACCAAAAAAGGGGGTATAACGGGTTGTTCGTAACATGGTGGAAGGAAGGGAATTTCAATGTGGTAAGGGTACCCGTACAGATCTACCACCAGAAGTAGCGTATCTTTGGGGGAACATTCAGGTGCCAAAGGATTTTCCACAGCCCCTCTCTATCATCAAGGTGAGCATCAAGAGCATGTCGGTAGCTTGATCTTATTGAGTAGGATCCTGAAATATCATTACACCAAAAAAGACAGTCTGAACCTGCATCCATCACATAGGGAATGATGAGAATAATTCTTCCATCTCTTTCATTAAACTAGGAGTGAATTTTATCAAAGAACCACTTGAAACCAGAATCATCGAACAAACAACGAATGATAGCCTCCTCCATACCAGGAGTGGCTGGGGAAGTGGACATCATGGTATCTTTGTAAATTAACCACAAATCCTTCCAAATGTTGACTTTTGTTCCATCCCCAATCCGTCAGCCGATTCCTTTGTCAAGTAATTTTCTTGAACACTAGATACTTCTCCAAAGGAAGCTAGGGTGGGGGCTCAGAGAGGAGTTTTGGAAGTTAGATCGAGGAAAATATTTTGCACAAAGAATCCGCGTGCATAGAGATGTAGGTTGAGTCAGAAGGCACCATTTCTGCTTAGCCAAAAGAGCATCATTAAATAGGACATGGTCCCAGAACCCCATTCCACCACCCGCTTTAGGAACACAAAGTGACTGCTAGGAAATCTAGTGAATTTTGTTTCTCCCATTGAAATGACCCCACAAAAATTTGGCAATATGGGAGTGAATCTGGTTGACAATGGAATAAGTAATCTTAAACAGTGACATGTTATAGTTGGGGATAGACTGAAGATCAACTTTGATGAGGGTTTCTTTTCCCGCCTTAGAAATTCTCATCGGATACCATCCCTGTATTTTTTTCTCAATTCTATCCATGGTGGATAAGAAAATTTCTTTTTTTGACTGGACTACCATCATGGGGAGCCCAAGATATTTATTATTCTTGTCAACCATTTGGATTCTAGTAGTGAGATAAAGATCCTCTCTCTTATTCAGTGGAACACCCGAGCTGAAGGAGGTTTCTGATTTGGCATGATTAATCAACTATCCAAAATCCCTCTCATAGAGGCCAATCACATTGTATATGGAACTAAATTCATCAAGTGTGGCCATTGAGAAAAGAACACAATCATCCACAAAAAATAGATGAGACCTTTGCTCCATGAATCGAGTTAGAGGATGCTTCCACAGAAATGAGGTTGGAGAAAACTCAGCCATCAAAATGAAGAGAAAGGGGGAGATAGGGTCTCCCTGATGAAGGGCTTAGGTGGGTGAAAAGATTTGTGAGATTCCACAATTAATATTGAACCTGAATGAAATAGATGACACAATTCATGATCATGTCAATACATTTTGAACAAAAACCCATTTTGGTCATAACAAACCAGAGGAAATGCCATTCCACTCTATCATATGCCTTAGTCATGTCTAATTTCCAGGACATAATTCATCTTTTTTCAACCAAATGTGTTTTCATTGAATTAAACACCTCATGGGACACAATAGAATTATCTATGATAATCCTTTTCGCAATAAAAGTTCTCTGATTTTCAGAGATAATGGAAGGTATCCATATATGCAGACATGTGACTAAAATCTTTGAATTTTTTTTATAAGAGACGTGCATAAGATGATTGTCCTGAAGTCCAAATCCAAGAGGAGTTTCTTCATCTTTGGAATGAGGGTTAAAATGGTCTCATTGAGAGAGAACAGATTTATTTTACCTGCCCAGATATTTTTCATGAGAGCAGCAATGTCTGGGCCGATAATGTGCTAGTATTTCTTGAAGAAGAGGGCATGGAAGCCATCAGGACCTAAAGCTTTTGTGGAGTGGATATGCTTCAGGTCCCATAAGATCTCATCACCTGAGAGCTCTTTTGTGAGTTGTTGGTTCATTGCATCAGTAATAACATGTTTGATACAAGATTCCACCTCAGTCGGTATAGTAGAGTCCCCAACCGTATAAAGCTTCTGAAAATAGCAGGAAATAATATCATGGATTCCTTCATCATTGGATGTAGTTCTACCATCAGGGTATGAGAGGCAAGAAATAGTGTTTTTTTAGTGCTTGGAGGAGGCCTTCTGGTGGAAGTAATGGGTGTTGGAATCCCCTTATTTAATGTGGCTTTCGCATACATGCATAACCCAAAATCTCTCTTTAATATGAATGGCCTCATCCAATTCACCTTGGAGAAATTTAATTCTGGAAAGAATAACATCAATCAGTGTTTGAGTAGAAAGGGCATTCAACCATCTCTTAATTGAGTCATAATGCCTATCGGGTTGGTGAAATTTAGAATTTCTCCAATCTCTCAGCTTAGAGGCCATTTGTTGGAGGTTTGAACAAATGTTTGATTTTCCACCCTTCCAGCATGAGCAGACTATCCCTTCACATTCATGGTCTCTTGCCCAAAAGCTTTCGAATCTGAAAGGTTTCCCCTGTCTTCGATTGCGACCTCTATGAGAAAACTCAATGACAATCGGGAATTGGTATGAAGAATTTGGTGTCAGGTGAGAGACATGGAACATTATGAAGATATTGGTCCAATCTGTGGAGCCCAAAAATCTATCCAGATGCTCAGATATACATGAAATTTCTAAATTCTCATGAAACCAGGTGAAGGGGCTACCTGAAAAGACAAGGTCAGACAACTATGCTCTGGCGATCGCATCGCGGAATCTAGACATTACAGCAGAGGAATAAGAAACTCCCCCACTTTTTTCAGTTTGAGATAGAATTTTGTTAACATCACCACCAAACAAGTGAGGGCAAGAAATTCTATGTCGGAGTAAGCAGAGAAGATCCCACGATTTCCATTTTAATTCTGATATGGCCATCCATAAAAACCAACAAAAGTAAAAGGTGGAAAGGGGACATCACGAATCAAATAATCCACATGATTCAAAGATTAAGAGATGATTCTGACGTCAATGTTGTCCTTCCACAAAAGACACAACCCCCCCCCCCCCCCCCCCGAGTGGCCTTGGCAGGGGACCGGGAAGCAGCCATAAAAGACACATTTGTGAGTGATACCAGTGTTGTCTATGTTTTCCAACATTGTTTTGGATAGGAAAACTATATCATGATAACTTTTAGTGCAATGCTGTTGGAGCATCCGAACTGTTCGTGGGTTCCCAAGCTCACGAAAGTTCCAAATTAGTATGATCATTGTGCTAGGTGGGGCTGGTTCATTCCAGCCTCCGCCTCTTAGACTTTGAGCATGGTTCCATCTTAAGTAACTTTCCACCTTTTGGGATACTTTTCATTTTCCACTGGTTCCACTAGAGATCTTTTTGAACCACTTATCTCTAATGAACCCATTTCATATCCATAGTCTCCTTTTGTCTTTTTTCTTCCACATTCGTGGAATTTTAGGCACATGTGCATCGATGGGATGTAGGGCCTCACCTGGATGAATATCTTGTGAGGTGTGATAACATATAAGAGTACTCATACTATCTAGGAGGTCTGAGTAGATTTGTTTGGGCCTAGCAGGCGGTTGAGGATACTCCCCAGGGGTTGGAGGATTGGAACCCGTTGATATGATTGTTGCTATCAAGGGTTCCATTTGGGGCTTGTTGGTGTTTCTAGTTCCCACTGGCGGGGAAGTAGTTAAACATTTCTTTTCACCACTTGATTTATCTGTGTTACATAATTTTTTCTGTATGAGAGGAGGTCCAACATAAATGATTTTACTATGCATGGGATCAATTTGTGCCTAAAGAGCCTTGGTGAGTCTTTCTCTATCTTATTGCTTTTTTGCTTCGAGGATGAAGGAAGTTCGCATATTTTTTGTGCATAACCATGGGTCGTACTACATCACCAGGTTACCTTCATTGTTTGTCTCTTTTCCTACATAATCCTTTTCATAGTGTCCTAGGAAATCGAAAAAGAAACAAAAGTTTGGAAACTCTTCATATTAAAAAGATATCCAATACTTTGTTCCATAAAGTGTCAAGAAGGAGCCTCTCATGCGGGGTTTGGTGACATCAATCATCACTCTAGCCCTTACTGATGGTCCCCAATGGATGGGGTCTGATTCGTCTCATTCCATAAACTAACCAATATGATTTCCAAGTTCTTTCATTACCCGCTCTAATCTTACACTGAAGGGAATGCCTGTTAATCTCACCAAAAAAGGGGGCTTGGAAAAGATGTTAGAGAGTATATCTTCTCCGTTCTTCATATATTCCATCATCAAAAGATGGTCATCAAATGATCATGGCCTCCCCTTGATCACATTTTTTTATCATTCATTTTGAAGAATTAAAAGATTAGATGTCTAGCTCCAACATCCCGTATTTCCACTCCATAATCCAAATGCCATATGGATTGCAGTGTATTTTTCAGCACACCCAGGTTTAAGGGTATTCCTCATATGGATTTACAAATCAATAATAGGTACATGAATCACGCCAGGAAGGTATCATCAGCATTATTGGTGGTAATTGTTTCATTCTCTTTATCTATAATCGAGATATTTTCTCATCTATTAACTAGTTCATTTTCCATTGTATTGGTGGGAACCTAACTACCAAGAATGTGAACATGGGGGAACCTAGCCGAACATAGTTCCAAAAAGGGATGAAGTCATCATAGTCCTAAGGTAGACCCCCTTGTCGCGTACCACCAGGGGTCAATGCGGGCCAAATGCGGTCAAGAGACCTATGCAGACCACACCTCCGTGTACCAAAACATGGGAGGCCTTCGCAAAAAAGGATCTCCACACACACATATTTTTGAAAATAGAGGCTTTCGTGAACAAAAATATCATCCACATATGGATTTTTGCGGACAGGGAAAACTTCCGCGTAGAACCCGAAAAATGTGGGTGAAAAGCCACAGACTTCCGGGGGAGGCAACGAACAGAGCCCGCAAAACATGGATCAAAAAACTTGAGCCGTCGATCGGGATCCGCTAACCATCGGTCAGAAACCGCGAATAGGGTCACCGCCTCAGAATGCATAGGTTGTCGATTGAGGATTGTAGTCCATTGAGGTGGGGCCTCGAATGGAGCCCATAGTACATGAACCTAAAACCTTGAACCGTCAAACGGTAGCTGCGAGCCATCGGTCAAAAACCACGAGCAGGGTCATTGCCTTGGAAACCACAGTCTGTTGGTCGGCTGTCATAGGCCATCTGAGAGAGGCCGCAGTCAGAGCCCGTAGAGCATGGATCTGAGATCTAAAGTCAATGATCAATACTCTCTAATGATATCCAGGACCTAAGATCCAAATGGAGAACCAAACTCTTAGACGGGATCTATGTTCTAAGCTCTAAACAAGATAAAAAAACCAGCATCAGTGATGTGTACGAGATAAAGAAAGGCGAGCTGATGGTAACTCTGGAGAAAATGAGGTTGCTAGTGAGTAAACTGGAGGAGAAAAGGCCACCCCTGATGGAAAATGAGGAGGAAACAAGATCGCTGAACATAGATTGAAAAGAAGGTGGTGGCGATCCACTCCATCAGCACAACGAATCACCAACAAAAACTTGGGGAACCCCAGTGGAGACCTCTCAACGACAGATAGACATATGAACTCTTTCTTAATTCAAGTGAGATAGAGGCATAGAGGATCACCCACTAAGTAGTGTATCCTAAATGTTAGATAAATTTTATTTAAATTTAATATTAGGAATAAGTATTATTCTCAATATGTGGAATAATAATTATTTAGGTTAAGTTGATCACATAAATTAACTTACAAGCTATTTAAGTTTAACATATATGTTAGTTGAATAATAAATAAATAATATTTTAAAGGTATCAAATATATAATATTTATTTATCTCATATTTATTTTTATAATGCTAAGAATAATTACTTATTTTTTAAATAAATATTTATTTAGTTACATGAATGTTAAAATAAGATTTTATTCATAAGTTTGGTGAATACAATATTTATTTATTTATTGAATGAATAATATAAATAAAATTTTAAAATTTAACAAATATTTACTTTTCAAGGTTTAATAAATGCTAGATAGGATTGACGAGTTGAGTTAAGAGCTCGATGTAAATGAAATATTTTAATTAATATAATTTAAAAAATATTAATTTTGTTCTTTAAGAAATGATATTTAAATATAAAAGATTTAGTCTCTGGAGTGTGAAGTTTGTTTATGTGCCAAGTTAAACTACAATTTAAAGTAATAACAAGATGGAATAAATATAATGATTATTTTATTAAATAGAATAATATAAATATTCATACTACTATGTTATTAATACATAACCCCTTATTACACTTACATACTTCCTAAGGGTAAGGTGTGCAAAAGGGGCACATTATTAGGGTGGTTTGATGAACATGGTTTTGGCCTTGATCTAGATAATATTGAAATTATCCCATAAATGGTTTCAATCATGTTTTAGTTGTTGGATTTCAGATTGGTCTGTGTTAAGGGAAAAGATCGGTGATACTATCTCCCTTAGTAGCTCTGATAAACGTGCTTCATAGGTTAGGATCCAACTGGTTGAGTCCATCACTTGATCGGTATGTGTCAAATGGATTTTAACAAAACCCTTAATATATAATAATCTTAATGGTAACTATACAATGACTATAATATCAACATTTAAGATACTTAGTATACTTTTAAATCTGACTGGATATTTTTTTAATGGTACAAAATAATCAATGTAGTGAATTTTTTTTCTATAACTACACTACTTAACAATGCATCCATTCATTCAAAAAGGGAATTTTAGTTGTAAAACCTTGGTCCCTTATATTCTCACCCCTTCATAAATTTCACCTTATAAATGGAATTTCATACACTAAATAAGATGAGGGTACTTTTGTTTCATTGCCTCTTATGGTTCCCATGTTTCTTCCTCAAACATTTGGTTCCACTATAGCACTTCGACTAGGTGAGTAGTCATATTTCATAGAACAATGTCTCCATAATCTGAGATCTTAACCAAATGATCCTTATATGAAAGATTTTCCTCCATGGGTACCTTGTCTGAATTCAATACATGTGAGGGTTATGATATATACTTCTTCAAGTGGGATACGTGAAACACATCATGTTCTTGGGATATGTTAGGTGGGAGTTCTAATTGATAGAACAAAGATCCTATGTGATCAAGGATCCTAAAGGGTCCAATGTATCTATGAAAAATCTTTACCATCTTCCCAAACCTCATGTATTACTTCTACAATGATATATGAAGGAACACTTTATCTTCAGCATCAAACTCTAGGTCACATCGATGATTGTCTAAATAGATTTTCTATTGAATTTTTCCAGATTTAATATAAAATTGGATGGTTTGAACCTTATCTATCATCTCATGGATAAGATATAGTCCCATCATCTTCTTATCTCTAACATCATCTCAACATGTTGGAGTTTGATACCTCTTCCCATACATAGCCTCATAAGGTTCCATTTGAATGTTAGAATGGAAACTGTTCTTATAAGAGAACTCCACTATGGGAAGGTATTGATCTCAGTATCCTTGGATGTCCATTAAACATTATCTTATCATATTCTTTAGAGTTTGAATGGTTCTCTAAGATTGAAAATCCATATGAGACTGATAATAAGTATGGAAACTATGCTCTATATCCAACACTTATTGAAGGCTTCCCCATAACCTCAAGGTAAACCTCATATATCAATCAGATAAAATCAATATTGTTACTCAATATAGTATTACCACCACTATTATGCATATTTTGGTGATTTTTTCAAGAGAGAAATATTCCTTGATAGTAATGAAATGAACTGACTTTATAAGGAGATCGACTACCACCGAGATGGTGTTAATTTCCTTTAGATGTATTGGAGAGTCCCAGGATGAAATCCGTGGTTATGTTTTTCCATTTACATACTGTTATGGGAAATAATTGATTCATACACTTATAATTATATTGTCTAGACTTGAATTTTTGGCATACTAAGAATCGAGATACAAATTCTATAATCTCCCTCTTCACGTTGTCCCACAAAAAGTTTTTCTTCAGATCTATATACATCTTAGTGCTTCCTGGATGAATAGAGAAGGATGTGTTATAATAATATTCCAAAAGTTTCTTGTCTAGCCCTATTTTTGATGGGAAATATATCTGGGTTCCAATCCTTATGACTTCATCTATAGAAAAGTTTATCTCTAGAATATTTGCTACCTTTTTCTGTAGCACCTTGTCATCTTTTTCGGCATCCTTGATCTTCTCAAGAATGGATGGTTGAGTAGTTATTTAATAAAGGTAATATAAAGATTTTTTTATTATTACCATGTCCATACATTGATTTTCCAAGAAGATTGGATCCCATTCAATCATAATTATGGATAAGGTTTCATGATCCTTTTTACTTAAAATAGATTCTACATTGTTCGCTTTCCCAGGACAGTAATGGATTGAACAATCATATTCCATGATAAGATCTAACCACCTTCATTGGTATATATTGAGATCATTTTGTGTTAATATATGTATATTAGGATTTTATGATATGTATATATTTCTCACTTCTCCCTATAGAGATAATGTCACCAAAATCTTCAATATGATGATTAATTTGAAAATTTCCAGATCATGGGTAGGGTAGTTCTTCTCTTGGATATCAAATTAGCGGGGGTAATAGTCTATCACTTTTTCATATTACATGTGTAAACAACCCATTCCCTTTTTGAATAAATCTATATAGATAAAAAATCCCTCCCTTGTGGGGGGAATTTGATCACAAGTGCAGTGATTGACCCCTTCTTTATCTCTTTAAATCTTTCATCAAATTCATCAGTCTAGAAAATTTTTGACTCCATTTTGTGTTAGCTTCCTTATTGAGCTTGAAAATAATGTGATTTTTCTCAAAAATTGAAACTGGTACCCAAATAATCTAAGTAAAATATGTATCTCTTTCAAAAATGTTGGTCGGGGTCATCCTTTAATTGCCTCAGGTTTTGAAGGATCCACATACTTCCCTTTACTAGTTATAACATAACCCAAGAATTCTTCTTACTCCATCCAAAACATGAATTTTCTATACTTTGTACATAACTTTTGCTTTTTTAAGGTCTTCAGTACAACATCCAAATGATCCTCATGTTCCTCCGTTATTTTGAAGTAGATAAGAATATCATCAATAAAGACGACCAAAAACTTATCGAGTTAATCTCTAAAGAGTCTATCCATTATGTTTATGAAGATAGATACATAATTATTTAGTCCAAATGGAATTACTATGAACACATAGTTCACATAGCTTCTACAAAAAGTATTCTTGGGGATATCCTCCTTCATTTCCTTTACCCAATAATATCCCAACTGATGATCCACAGAGGAGAAGTACTACGCTCCACATAGCTGGTCAAACATGTCATCAATCCATAGAACATGACACTTGTTCTTTATTTTTGTCACATCCATGACATATTTTAAAGGTATTTTTCATTTAATTTATATTATTACTTTGTTTTGGGGGTTTCCCATGCATTTTGGTGGAAATGGTGGGTTTTCAAAATTTGTGCCAAACCGTGAGCCCATTTTCAGATTTAAAAATAAATTTTGTTTCTTTTATGACTCCTTCATTTTTCAACATTTTACACCCATTCCACTTCCCAATAGGAATTCCATGGTATATTAAAACCACCATATCAATTTGGAACCCATAGGAATCCATAATAATGATGGATTTGGGTTTTTTATTAAGGTATTGGGCAAGCCCATAAGCCCATTTCCTGCTTTATTTTTTTAATTTTTTAATATCTCATTCATTTTATACTGTTTTTTGGTGATTCCACCTCCAACTAAAATCCAAAAATATAAGTCTCACCCCCAATATTGAGTTTTCCTCTTTGGAGTGCATATCCTCTGTGGATTAGGGTAATCTTTTTTAGTGTTTCTCAAATCACCCAGTTTTGAAGTGGTAAAATGTTTCTTTCATAACTCCTTCAATTTTCACTCTTTCCCCCATTTCAGTCCCCAATTGACCTACTAAGACTTATTAGTACCTCCCTACCAGTTTTGGATGCTTCAAGATTCAACTATTTGTGGATTTGGGATGATTTCTTCAAGATCCCTCAAGTAAGTGGGTTTCCTCCCTTCCTCCTCCCATTTGCATTGGGTTTCTTCCTTTTGCTTAGGGTTTCTTGCATATTTTCTTGATGTTACTAATTTACAGAAGCTAGGGTTCATACCGAGAGTTTAAACTTGTGTCTTTTTTGGTTAAATCTTGTGGATTAGGGTTTGATTTCACTCCCTTGTGGTGCGGCGGTGGTGTGGTTGAAGTTCCACACAATGGTTTGGGGTTTTTGGCACAAATGGTAGGTGATTCCATGTGTAAGAATTATTGGATGAGTTAGTTTTGCATGAATTATATCTTTATAATTCTTATATTTTATTATGTTTGGTGCAAAAATTATATTTGGTATTATTTTCTAAGCGGTTGATTTTTAAGTGGAAACTTTTTGCAAAAATGAGTGTTTGTCATACGTATTTCATATTGTATCAAGTGGGGTTGTTCCAAGGTTCATGAAATGGTTTGATTAAATATTTTTAGGTCTGACAATTCTGGTTTTATGTTATATTGTCATGACTTTGGTCTCAAAATAGGGGTTTTATAAGGATTTTATGTGAAAACTTGGTTACGCTCCTTGGAATTGTTTCATGAAGGTTTTAAATGGTTTCTTGATCAATGTAATAGGTGCAACTATATTGCCAAACTATTTTGGTATGAGTGTACTTTTGAAATGTTATATTTTAATTTGA
The DNA here is from genome assembly GCA_963277665.1 of Viscum album. NCBI lineage: Eukaryota > Viridiplantae > Streptophyta > Magnoliopsida > Santalales > Viscaceae > Viscum > Viscum album. The sequence goes on along the minus strand of OY728145.1, from coordinate 1,228,077,838 downwards.
AAGGATTGTTGTGTGATTTGTTCTATATTGGAAAGGTTTTATAATTTTTTAAGGATTTATTGATGTGTGAAAGAGATGCGAAACGTGTTGTGGGCTGTTTTGGTGTAAGTATGATTTCAAAATGAATTTGAATGAAAAAGAGTATTATGTGACTTGTGTGATATACATGAGGGATTTTTGGTTTGTGTGTGATTTTCAAATGACCCTTTTATGTGGAAATGGACTTTACATGATGTGGAACTTGTTTGAGAACAAGGAGGAAAACCCAGGTATCTAGGTGGGTGGACGTGTACTAGTATGCTAGTGACCCGGTGGGGTTTGGACCTTATTTCATGTAGCAATATTGATGTGACAACACTAACTAAACTATGATGATGATGTTGGGGGACTACTAGGTTATGGGTATACTCCCTACTAGTGGCTTATGCACATAATAAAAAATATTTATTATTGATATTTTCACCGAGATACGAGGTACCTGAGACCCACAACGAGCTAGTGCATAGGGGTATTTCCCATTGCTAGTTCTCATTAGATAATTTACACTTACTGTCAGAATATGTTGTTTTTGGATGGATAAATTTAGTATCTTATGTGTTTTATTTAAAAGTGTCCATTCTTTAAAATAACCAACTTGAAAACTATTTTTATGTTAGTTTCATATTATAGAAATTATTACATACATTTCTTGTTTACAAAACATGTAATATTTTTGTCTTATAATGATTATCACATGGAATCTTTTAGTGGTGGAATCCTACTAGGCTTTATCTCACACCCTACTTACACATTTGGGTATAATTAGACTCAGATATTTTGTCATAGGTTTGGGTAAAGATTTTAGTGCCAATGGTTCGGGTTTCTAGCGGTCCTTCTTGGTGGAGTGTTGAGAAGATGGCTTGAGGGCAGTGCCTCTTGCCATGAGGAGGTTGTTGGGCTATATTTCTGGTTTTGTTACCTTTTGATAGTCTTTGATTATTATTTTAAATTTTGTAACTCAATTCTAAAATTTTGTAAAAGGAAATTTGGTTTGAAAAATCCAGATTTGTTTTATTGGATTCTTTTGTTATTTTATGGTTATAAAATCAGGTAAATCATTACCAAATTTCATTTTTATGATACCCGAGAACTTGTGCTAGCCTGTGGAAATCAGGAATTCCCTTCAGTCCTTACCACAGGATAGGTCATGTGTCATTTTTGATGGCTACCAAATTCATTTTGTGATAGAATGGTATCAAAGGAGGTTCAATCTTTGGGTCATGTTATTTGGGGAAGAGTCGAGATAGATTAGAGTTAGGATTGTTGGGGCTTGACATTTCAATTACGAATAGGGTGTCTATCCAGCACACCTCATGATGTGATTCAAGTCACTAGGGGAAGTCAGGTTTTATTTTAGTCCTTTGGTTTTCTTGGTTTTATGATGATTATGGGAAATTAAAATAGGATTGGGTAAATGGTTTAAGTGAGATCGCAAGGAAGGGAAAGCCATGAGGAGCTGGGGATATTTCCTCAGAAAAATCTCCATGATGGTGAAGTGATTGGTGTATGTCTGCCAACCATATATCCAATTCACCCACTAAAACTTGTTTCCTCTCACATTGTCTTGTGTCCTTTAGTTTTGGAATCTTGTAAGTTTGTTTTTAAAGAAAATATGACTTGATTTTAAGAAGTGTAATGTTTTTGTGAAATGATTTTCTAATAAATAGGGAATGGTTTGATTTTTTAAATGGTGGAACTAAAATTTCAGAATTTTTTTGAAATGGTAAATGGTGTATTTAAAATCTTTTGAAAGTATGAATTATGTCAAAGTGGAGTTTGAAAATCTGTTTCAAATGGAAGTTTCTGAATTATTGAAAAAGTGTTTTAAATAAAATAAACTATTTTTCAATTTGTGTGTGGAATTTAGAAATGGATTTTTTATTTGGTAACTAGTGAGAATTTGAAATGTTTTATGAATCATTGTAACCTTGTTTTAAATAAGAAGAGATGAGTTTTTCAATGAATGGGTGTTGATCAAATGATGTTTGTCATAAAACTGGAAGTGTTTTGAAAGGGGTTGAGATGTTTTGAAATTTATGTGAATAGGTTGAAAGTGAGTTTTCATTTGAATGATTGTACCTTTCTGAAAAGTTTTGTAAGCTGTAAATTGGGTTTGATTTTGTGGTTAGTGGGTTTGAGAAAAAGGAAGTGTCGGTTGAATGTTTTGGTTCTGAATAGTGGAAATAATTTTTGTTTTAACCTTTGTTATTTCTATGAGAAACCACATGCATGGGGTTATATGGGATGATGTATGGTTAATGGAATGACTGGATAAGTGTCAGGATGGATATGAGGAGGGTACCTAGTGTGGCACAGAAACATGAATGTGTGAGGCCCATGGAATAGCATTGTGGGATGCACTAACCACCGACCCATTTATTTTAAATGAAGTGATTTATTTTAAGTGAAAACTTGATGTCTTGATAACCATTTTTGGTGGTGTGTCTTATGTGTTTTTGGAAATGTTGTTTTTGTGGGATGTTTGAGTCCAAGAACCCCACTTGTTGAACGATGTTTTGGGTTTGTGTTTGGTCAGAAAGTTGGTTTGAAGGGCTGGTTAGTGGTATCCTTATGATAAATGTTCCGGGAAACCTTTACGGTGGTTCCCCTCATGTGTTTGGTTCTAGTTTGTGGCATGTTTCGACCAATGGACCCTCTAAGTTGGGTCTTTGGCTTCTCTCATTGGATAAGGTACGCCCCCATTAAGAGTTAATGCATGACTAAATTGTAGCCTATATTGTTTCTCTATTATAAAATCCCATAGTTGATCAACGTAAGGAATTTCTTCTCGTGTTTTGGATATTGATTATACCCCATTTACCTTTCCATGTTTTGGGGTTCCTCTTTTAGTGGGAGAGTGGTCATGGAAGGTTAAAAGAGACCTTAGTTTCTTAAGGTACCTGAGTTTCCAATGGTTAAAGCGATTCGGGTTTGTCAGTGTAAGATGTTTTCTATGGGGGACCCTTTGTCTGTTGTCAGTCTTATCAAAGAAAGGGTTCATATTAGGCCATTAGTGTGGAAAATTGGTCAGAGTGAGGCTGTTATGGCTGTTTGTAGGAATCATGTGCTATTTGGGACTCGATATAAGGTCCCTATCCTTATTTTGTTTCTATTATCCACAATGGTCATGTTTAGTGATGCCTTGTGATGTTGTGTGCTCATTTGACTATAAAGGTGAATTTTTTACAATCATCTAAGAAATCTGTTTTGTAGGAAGTGTGTCTCCCTTTGGAAAATCCCAACATCCTATGTTTAGAGGAAGGTGTTTCCATATCTCCTTTCCTCCTTCCGTTTTTCATCCGAAGAAACAAGGGGTGATGTGTGTACATATTATAAGCCCTTATTTTAGCAAAATGTTAGAATTTTGTAAAGTGATTTTTGGAGTGTGTTATGTCGTGGTAAACCCATCTAGGATTGTGGTGTAGTTTTTTGTAGCACCAGAAGAAGAAGTTCCATTCAGGGGTTTTCAAAGCCTGACTATTAGTACGAAGATGCTTCAGTCATATGAGCTCCATCCAAAGGTCCCGGAGTGAAGTTGGTGCATAGTCAGGGAAAATCTTAGGGTCATTCAAACCTTTGGTCAATGTCCCCTACTCAGTATGAAATATGGGAATAGTTTAAACCTCTAGTGTCGTCATTTGGTTGTAGTTGTTCCCGTTCAGTGGTAGAGGTGGGAGGAACTCATTTCCATGTTATAGTCTGAGTTCATGTTATTACCTTGGGGTTCCTTTTAATTTTTAGAGAAAAGGATGACATTTGGTCTAGTTAGATTAAAGATCACAGTTTGCGCACATTTAGTAATAACCGTGCACCAACCTTGGAAACCGTAAGATAAGAGACATTAGATACTGCATGATCTATGCATGACTGTGTGCCTCGACCCATGTAACTTTGTGAAGATTCCCCTTTTGATATAATTCTCCACACGATTAGCGCATAGTTTCCCAAACCGTGAAGACTAACCGTGCGGTCATGCCAACTCTTTAACTTTTGGGGTCTTTTCATGTCGGCCCGTGCTGGTCGGTTAAGATGGTTGGTTCTTATGGTGGGAAGACCCACTATGAGTCTCATGTAAGTTGTTTTGGAAATTTATAATGAAAATATACCCCTTATGCGGGGAGTCCGTTTAGGCCTCCCCCTGTCAGTGTCCCAATTCTACCTAAAAAAAGTTGAGTTTCCCCTTATAGTGGGGAACCTATTTCTTTCTCCCCATGGTAGTAAATAGGTTTTGTCCCTAGTGTTGGTCTGGAAATAGGAAGTCTCATTCAGAGTTATGTAACCACCAACTTTATCCTTGAGTAAATATTGGGATTGGAGCATGCCCAACATTTTTATTGAAGACTACGGTGACCTCGTTCGGTTTTGTTGTTCGTTCCAGGTAAGTTGCTTGAGTCTTGTTCAGAGAGTGTTTGAGGTGTTTTTTGGGATATGGTTCTAATATGATTGATCATTTTAGGAAGTGGTGTATTTTTTGGTTGGTGAGATTATTTCTTTCTTGATTGATCAATTGGAGGTGTTTTGGCCTTTTGGGTGAGGGAAAAACTTGGCAAAGCAGTCCATTTTGGCCTTTCAATTGGGTTTGGTTTTTTCTTTTGGCCTTGCTGTGGCTTTTTTAGGGTGGAAATTTTTATGGTGGGGGGAATTATCACACCCATGACTTCTGTTAAATCTATTTTTCATATAATTTCTATTCTTTCTTTATTTTGGGGGTTTTCCATGCATTTTTGTGGAAAATGGTGGGTTTTCAAAATTTGGGCCAAACCGTGAGCCCATTTCCAGATTTAAAAATAAATTATGTTTCTTTTATGATTGTTTCATTTTTCAACATTTTACACCCATTACACTTCCCAATTAGCATCTATTGGTATATTAAAACCACCATATCAATTTAGACCCCATATAAATCCATAATAATGATGGATTTGGGTTTTTTATTAAGGTATTGGGCCAGTCCCTAAGCCCATTTCCTGCTTTAATTTTTTTTTTAATTTTTTAATATCTCATTCATTTTTTACTATTTTTGATAATTTCACCTCAAAATCGAAGCCAAAAACCTAAGTCTCACCCCCATTATCTAGTTTTCCTCTTTGGATCGAATCTCCCCTGCGGATTAGGGAAATATTTTTTAGTCCTTCTCAAATCGCCCAGATTTGAAGAGGTAAAATGTTTCTTTCATAACTCCTTCAATTTTAACTCTTTTACCCCCATTTTAGTCCCCACATTACCTACTAATACTTATTATTACCTACCTACGAGTTTTGGTTGCTTCAAGATTCAACTATTTTTGTATTTGGGCCGATTTCTTCAAGATCCCTCAAGTAGGTGGGTTTCCTTCTTTCCTCCTCCCATTTGCTTAGGATTTATTCCTTTTGATTATGGTTTCATCCATGTTTTCTTGAAGTTCATAATATCCGTCATATAAGGTTCATACATAGGGTTTAACCTTGTGTCTTTTTGGTTAAATCTTGTGGATTAGGGCTCAATTTCACTCCCTTGTGGTGCGACAATGGTGTAGTTGAAGTTCCACACTACAGTTTGGGTTTTTTGGCACAAATGGTAGGTGATTCCATGGGTAATAATTATTGGATGATTAAGTTTTTCATGATTTATATTTTTATAATGCTTATATTCTATTGTGTTTGGTGTGAAAATAATATTTTTTAGCATTTGTTAAGCGGTTGATTTTTAAGTGGCAAATTTGTGCAAAAATGAGTGTTTGTCATATGTATTTCATATTGTATCAAGTGGGGCTGTTCCAAGGCTCATGAAATGGTTTTATTAAATGTTTTTAGGGATTAAAATTCTAGTTTTATGTTATATTGGCATGCCCTTGGTCTCAAAAGAGGATTTTTAGAAGGATTTCATGTGCAAAACTAGGTTACGCTCTTTGGAATTGTTTCATGAAGGTTTTAAGTTGTTTCTTGATCAATGTAAGGGGTAAAACTATTTTGCCAAACTATTTTGGTAGGAGTGTAATTTAAAAATGGTCTATTTTAATATTAAAGGGCTGTTTTGTGATTTGTTCTTTCTTGGAAAGGTTTTATAAAAATTGTTTAAAGTATTTATTGAATTGTGAAAGAGATGCAAAACATTTTGTGGGCTATTTTAGTGTGAGTATGATTTCAAAATTAATTTGAATGAAAAAGGGGATTATGTGACTTGTGTGATATACATGAGGGTTTTTTGGTGCGTGTGATTTTTAAATGTCCCTTTTAAGTGAAAATGGTACTTTATATGATGTTGAACTTGTTTGAGCATAAGGGGGAAACTCGGGTATCTAGGGGGGTGGATGTGTGCTAGTATGCTAGTGATCCAGTGGGGTTTGACCCCCCATTTCACATAGAAATATTGAAATGACAACACTAACTAAACTATGAGGATGATGTTGGGGGACCACTAGGTTATGGGTATGCTCCGTACTAGTGGATCATGTGCATGAGAATGAATATTTATTATGGATACTTTCACTGAGATACAAGGTACCTGGGATCCACAACGAGCTAGTGCCTAGAGGTATTTCCCATTGCCAGTGCTCATTAGATAATTTACACTTACCATCAACATACAACGTTTTTTGATAGATAAATTTTGTATCTTGTGAATTTTATTTAAAAGCGTTCATTCTTTAAAATAACCCACTTGAAAATTGTTTTTATGTCAGTTGCATATTTTAGAAATTGTTACTAGAATTTATTGTTTACAAAAATTGCAATATTTTTTCCTTATAATGATTATCACATGGAATCTTTTAGTGGTGGAATCTTACTGGGATTTGGGTCACACACTACTTACACCTTTGGGGGTAGGTAAACTTGGTTATTTTTTCAGTGGTTTGGGTAAATCTTTTAGTGCCAATGGTTCAGGTTTCTAGCAGTCCTTCTTGGTACAATGTCGTGAAGATCTTTTAAGGGTGGTGGCTCTTTCCATGAGGAGGTTCTTGGTCTTTCCTTTTGGTTTTTTCCCTTTTGATTGTATTTGAGTATTATTTTAAATTATGTAACTCAATTCTTAAATTTTATAAAAGATAATTTGGAATGAAAAATACAGATTTATTTTGTAATGTATCTTATTTTTTGTCTTTTATTTTTGAATATTATATGGAATTATTACGAGACTGAGCATGGAGGTGACACATAATTATGAGGCTTGATGATCCTGAAATGGTGGTTTGATCTTTTTTTAGCTAAGTGAGTTGGTGGGTGTGCGTGGTTGTGGAAGTTTCCAAACGGGTGCCCAGATTAGAAATATGAGGGTACCGTTGCATCTAGGACGATGACTTTACCTAAGAATAGGCCTAACCTCAACTGGAGTGAGGTGAGGGAAAAAGTTAATTTTTGGAAATTTTTGGTAAAATAAAATAAAACAATTCAAAAAGTTTATTTTATTTTATTTTGGAAACATCTGATGCAGCGCAATGACGGGGAACCTATTTCAATAATTAATGCTATGCCATAATTACATAGAAACAACAACACTGACTCATTACTACCACAGCGTAATGGAACAAAAAAATGAATTCCCTCCATTTAATGGGTTAATCGAATGTTGGTTGTTAGCAGAATATTGAGAGAAACTCTGGTGAATTCTTGGAACCTTGGAGAGAACTCTTGATGACGAACGATGGCAAATCAAAAGTGTGAATCACTACACCAAAAAAGTTGAAGGATCTAGATGATGAATACAATTCAATCCCTTCATTAGTGATCGATCCCTCCTTGAGGTAGGGGTTTGTTATTTCAATTCTTCCTTTCCCTGGTTTTCAAATAAATCGACGAACGCAGATCGACCCATAGACTGGTTGACCCGCGGATCGTACATTCTTGCGTGAGGGTTTTTATTAGGTTATTTTTGGGGATTAATCCACGATGTTGAAATCCATGTTTTGATTTGATCTATTTAATCCTTATAATTGGAGAAGATCAATGCCGTGATGAACGATGGTAAGGATCGTTCCTCTTTTGTTTATTGGATTTTTCTTCCTCCCTCTTCCCCGTGTTCTTTGTGTTCTTTGCGGGGATACAAATGAGGAATTGTTGCGCACCTGTTTCATGGAACAACAATCCCAAATTGGAGACCTGACAACACGATGACTCAACGGAGGTGCGACAGCAGTGGCGACAGACTAATCAACCCGGTTATGGAGAAAACTTTCTTTGACTGTTCTTCGTATGGATGATAGAAACAAGTTTTTAGGGCCGATCGAACACTTGAAACCTCCCAAAACATCGATGGAATGGTGGGGAGACCTTGGATCTTGAGTATCATGACAATCAGATGGCTGGATCGATAATAGGAGGAGCCCCGAGGCACAGAAATGAAGAACGATGGTACTAGAAATTTTTGAAGAACACAACGTGTATTCTGAAGAACACAGCATGTGGACCGGTGGCAGCGACTAGGGTTCCACAACACACAAAGCAATAACATTGCGTGTTATTCAAAGAACAAGTCATGTGGGTCTTTTCGTGGGATTCACCGTGTATCTCAGATGATACATGGACATAGGGTAGAGTATACAGCTGTGTACTCCACCACACGGCCAGACCAGGCTGACTACATGGGTTACCCCATGTACTAGTTACACGGGTTGTAACACACGGTTTGAAGCTGTTTATGGGCACATGGCCAGAGTACATGGAGTCCTCCCAAGATATATGAACATGGCGTGTCACTCTTTTACATGCCATTTATACCTTCTTCTGCACACATGCCTTGCGACACAGACCATTGTACACAGGCAATACCTAGGGTCAGAGGACATGACGTGTGAACTTTCTACACACCATGTAATTTTTAGTACATGGATTTATATTCTTGTCCAACATATCTTGGAAAAGTTTCCTATGGTTAGTTCCCCTTTTTATCATTCCCCTAAAGGACATGTATCGTTTCCTTCTACAGGAGTGTGATCCCTTTAGCAGGACTTTCCAAGATAGTGTCAGGTATCCTTTTGAGAGGCCCAGAGTGAGATCCTCTATCCATTATTGACCCTAGGTAGAGTCAAGTATCGACGTGACTATTCCCACGGGACATCGATATTCTACTTAGTAGGTGAATCCAGATGAGTCGTAGTATCCTCCATGGCCCTAGCAGTGATCCTCATCTGTGTATTGTGATATTTCCCACCCAGGAGTGTGTTCTTCTGTAATGAGTGTATCTATCTCTCATGACTTTTACTGAAGAACAATACTTCTCAAATGGACGACATCAGAGCATTAGACACGTGGAGTGAGTTCTCCCAGATGAGTGATTTATGGAATCTTCAAACTGAATCCCTAGCAGGGGTATGTGGTTGTGTGACTTGTCTCTAGACTACGGGTCTGGGTTTAAGTATATCTGGATTTTTGGTTACTCTTGTTATATGTTCAGTAGACATATATTGTGTAGATATGACTTACCTTTCCTTTTTGTATTGCTTTGTGATTTTTAGGGTCCTCTACTAAGTATTGTTATACTCACTCCTACATGGGATTTGCCCACATGTGTCATGTCTTGTATAGATGAGCATCCTTTTGACAGAGTCCAGGGAAGACCAGGACAATACCAAGATTTTTGAGTTCCCTACGGGCTGAGGTGTTCCTATGACTATGTGCAGAAATCCCAGTACCTCTTTTTTCTTATAGGTTAGAATTTTTAGTTTTCAGAATCTTGTTTTTTTTGTTGGGCTTGTATTCTAGCCCAGTTTACTTTTAGTACTTTACTTTCCGTCATACTCTGTTGGTTGAGTTTAGTTTTATGCATACATTTTGTTCCTTAGTGGGGTTTTTACATTTTATCATTGTGGGCTTGGAGATGTGTGCATTTGTACAGGTACTTAGGAAATGCCTCCCATGTTAGTAATATGCCTACTCGGTGATAGTCACTAGCCCCTGGACTATTGGAGGTGGCCTTGGGGATTTGTGGTATCAGATGTGGTCGGTTCTACCTTAGGACCAAGAGTCTGTGAGATTGGTTTGGGGAAATAGTGTTATGTGTTTCAAGCCCAGCTTTTAGGCCAGAGACTCCAGTGTTGGTGTGGGCGGTTGACGTATCCATACACCAGGACTCTGATAACCTACTTTTCGACTCGGTATATGAAAAAATAGTTATGGGAATGTAAAATAATGGTACATGCATCATATAGGAATGTGTTGTGTTTTCCATGTCCTTTGTGTTAGCTATCCAGATATACTCATTGACCATGGTACATCTAGTTTCCTTACAGGATACCTCCATGATGCATACCCACTAGGATTCAGCAGTGAGATCATGAGAATGACCCCCTCAGTGACAAGGCTTCGATACAGGGACCCATTCCCCAAGTGTTGCCTCTAGGTGGTGCACCTACTATACCACCACCAGTGAAGTAACCCGTGGTACCTGCAGTACCGACTGACGAGGGGTGAAGGCTGAGCGTGCTCCATGAGTTCCAGAGACAAATACCCCTCAGGTTCCAAGGCAATCCCGACCCTCAGGTGACTGAGGACTGGCTTGAGGTAGTGACCAGAGTTTTATATCTAGTGAGGACACCATCCAACCAGATGGTGATCCTAGGAGAAATCCTTCTTCAAGGTTCAATAGTATGATGGTGGAGTCTGACCACTTAGACTCACAATGAGGAGAATATTTCGTGGATGGAGTTTGAGAGACTCTTTAGGGAGGAGTTCTCTCAAGTTACACTAAGGGAAGTGTACATCCAAGAGCTTCTTCAACTCCAGCAGGGCCGTTTGACAGTAGTTGATTATTCATCGAGGTTCACCAACCTCACCAGGTACTTGATGGATATGGTTAGGGATCATTACATCAGAGCTTGGACCTTCAAGTGAGGTCTACTAAGGGACATCCGAGTTAGTGTCATGCCTTATAAATTTCGACATATGATGGAGTGCTTGAGTGGGCCTTGGTGATTGAGAGCTTCTTGGTAGAGAAGAGACAACTGACGATAGTCAGTAGCAGGCAGACAAGTGAAGAGACCTCGATAGTAAGGAGACGACGTCAGGCATAGTTATTATAACATGGAAGATGTCATATGAGGACCCAAGATTGGGGATCGATAGTCCGCGTCTCTTTGGAAAGATCCAATCCGCCTAGGGAGAGGCGATGTTACTTGTGCGATGGTAGCAGACATCTCGCTAGGGATTTTCCAACCCATCGATCTGTTGAGAGGGAAGTGGTGGATTGGTCACCGAGGAAGAGTTAGAGAGTGGAGCAGACAGACCCAACAGGCGGAAAACTTGGTAGAGGATATGGGAGAGTTTCATGGGGTGGCATACACTTCGATATAATTCCACCACCACCCCCAGGAGGTCTGTACCAAGCTCAGGGAGCTGGGGGACAGGGGCGAGGATAACTGCATGCAGTCGAAGCATATGCCCCAGGGACTCCAGGGATAATTCTAGGTATGATCTGTATCCTCTCTACCTTAGCTACCATACTTATGGACATAGGTTCTAGTCATTCCTTTCTCACCACATGTCTTGTGTGAAACCTTGAGATTCCAGTAGAGCCATTGACTCGATCCTTATGCTTGGAGACACCTATGGGAGGAGACTTGATGATCATGAACCTTTGCAGACAGTGTGATCTTACCCTTGGAGGTGATAATTTCAGTTGTAACCTCCTGTTTTTAGCGTCGAGGCCTTACGACGTCATTCATGGTATGGATTGGTTATCTTCGGTATATGCTCAGATTGACTGCTTTAGGTGAAGGGTGCAATGTGTCCATAGTGATGGGATGTGGTTTTCTTTTTTCAGAGAAAATGATACCCATTCAGCATAAAATGGTCTCATGTATAGGAGGGTGCAGTCGATCACTCATGATTTGGCTAGCCTTACCATCGGATTAGTAGATGTTGTGAGCTTCCAGTTCTCAGCAGTAGTGGCAGAGTACGAGGACTTCTTTCCTGAAGATGTTCTGGGACAACCTCATTTTCAGGAAATCAACTTCTGCATCGACTTACACCCTGGGATGACACCAATTTTTTCACTATCATATTATATGGATCTCATAGTGCTTTGTGAGCTGTGGTTGCAGTAGGAGGATTTACTGAGCAATGGTTTTTTAAGACCCAAAATTTTACCTTGGGAGGCCCCGGTTTTGTTTGCCAAAAGGCAAATGAGATTTTGAGGTTGTGCGTGGATTACCAGCTCCTAAAATAGGTGATGGTGAAGAATAAGTATCCCCTACCTATGATCGATGAACTCTTTGATTAGCTGAGAGGGGCATAGTGGTTCTCGAAGGTTGACCTTCGATCAGGTTATCACCAGTTACGAGTACAGAATGTGGATATACTGAAGAATACATTTAGATGCCACTACAGTCACTATGAGTACTTAGTGATGCCTTTCAGCGTGACAAACTCCCCCATAGTGTTCATGGGACTGATGAACCAGATCTTCCAACCGTATTTAGACTGGTTCTTAGTGGTCTTCATTGACGACATCCTTGTGTACTCGGCCTCAGAGGAGGAGCACATGAGACACCTGCAGATGGTTCTAGACATACTCCAAGAGAACCAGCTTTATGGGAAGCTCTTGAAGTGCTAGTTCCGGATTCAGGAGGTCCACTTTTGGGGACATGACAACTCAAAATATGGAGTAGCTATGGACCCAGCCAAGTTGGAGGCAGTGTTAGCATGGGAGCCACCTCAGATCGTGATGGAGGTGCAGAGCTTCCTTGGGTTAGCAGGATATTACCAAAGATTCATTCCTGATTTATCTCGAATATATGCACCAATAATGACCTTAACCAGGAAGGGGAAACCCTTCATGTGAATGGATAAGTGTCAGCAGAATTCTGAGAAATTGAGACAAAGTTTGACAAGCGTCCTGATTTTGAGATTGCTGGAGGAGGGTGTCGAGTACGTAGTGTTTTGCGATGCATCCGAGATCGGTCTTGGTTGTGTCCTGATGCAGAGATAGGCAGTGATTTCTTATGGTTCATTCTAGCTTAGGACAAATGAGAAGAACTATGCGACCCATGATCTCAAGTTGGTAACGGTAGTCTTCGCGTTGAAGATGCGGCGACACTACCTTCTGGGTGAGCTGTTTATCGTCTACTCTGACCACAAGAGCCTCAAGTACATATTATTGTATAAGGACCTAAATATGAGATTGAGAAGTTGGCTAGAGTTCCTCTAGGACTATGATTTCGATATCATCAGTACTTTTGGGAAGGTAAACAAGGTGAAAGATGCTCTTAGTAGAAGGTTGAGCTCCCGATTGTTGAGTGAGGTGACAGAGAAGTTATCTATGTTACAGTTATCCTTTATTGACAGAGAAGATGCAGCTTTCCTACAGTCAATGGTTGTCACCCCTACACTCTTATAACAATTTAGGGAGGCACAACTTGGGGATGTCTATTGTGAGGCTTTACGTGCTCAGTTATCCACAAGACATGCTCTTGATGATATTCACAAGGTGGGGAGAACATACTCCTTTTCAGAGGATACACTATTGTACCAGTGGCATTGTGGGAGGAGTTCATGAGGGATTTTCATACATCCCCCTTGGTGGTACATCTTGGAGTGGCGAAGATGTACCAGGATCTCCGACGATAGTTCTGGTGGTCAGGCATGAAAAAGACAGTAGCATAGTTCATTTCTCGGTGCCTTACATGCCAACAGGTGAAGGATGAGCACCAAGTTCTAGTGGGATTAGCTCACCCCTAGATGTTCCAGAGTGTAAGTGGGATGGAATATCTATGGGATTTATGATGGGATTACCACGGATGTACAAGGGGCATGATTCCATATGGGTGATCGTTGAATGACTCACCAAGTTGGCCCACTTCCTAGATATTAGGGAGAATAGTTACATAGAGAGATTGGGATGCCTCTACATGCAGGAGATAGTTTGGCTTCATGGAGTCCCTTCAAAAATAGTCTCAGATCGAGATGCCCGCTTCACATCCCGGTTGTGGAAGGGATTGCAGGAGGCTTTTGGGACTCAGCTACGCTTGAGCACATCATTTCATCCCCAGACCGACGGTCAGATAGAGAGAACCATTCAGGTTTTGGAGGATATGTTTTGAGCCTATATCATGGACTTTGGTTGCAGTTGGGAGGACCACCTACCACTAGTGAAGTTTTCATACAATAACAGCTACCACTCCACCATTGGTATGGCCCCGTTTGAGGCCTTGTATGGGAGACCCTACCAGTCACCGTTTTTCTAGACCGACCCCAGAGAGTCAGAACATATGGGTCCAGAGTTGGTGTGAGCAACCACCAAGAAGGTGCAGATCATTTGGGAGTGGATGAAGACTGCACAGAGCTGGAAAAAGTCTTATGCTGACAGATGATGGAGACCTATGGAGTTCGAGGAGGGAGATGACATCTTCCTTCAGGTCTCACCTCGACAAGGGTTATAGAGATTTGGCCAGTGAGTAAAGCTATATCTGAGGTTCATCAGACCTTTCTAGATACTGAACAGTGTTGTAAAGGTGGCGTACCACCTAGATCTACTACCACAGTTGCACCGGGTACATGTTGTCTTCCACATGTCGCCGTTAAGGATGTACATGCATGACCCATCGCACGTCATCGACTGGGGAAAGATGGACATCAAGGATGGAGAGAACTTTGTTGAGTACCCAGTGGAGATTGAGGATCTATAGGAGAGGATCCTTCATGGGTGATCAATTATCTTGGTGTGCATCCAGTGGCATCACAGGAATATTCATGAGAGCACATGAGAGTGGGAGGCTCATATCCGTGCCCTGTACCCACATTTTTTGAGTAGCCTTTATTTTGGATTTTTGGGGACGCAAAACCCCAAGGTGGGGAGAATTTAATGTCTTGGATTTTCTGTGTATTATTTTTGAATATTATATGGAATTATTATAAGACCAATCATGGAGAATACATGTCATTCTAAGGCCCGATGAGCCCAAAATGGTGGTTTGAATTTTTTTTAGCTAAGTGAGTTGTTGGGTGTGTGCGGTTTTGGATGTTTCCAAACGGGTGACCGGATTAAAAATCTAAGGGCACCGTTGCATCCAGGACGATGAAATTACCTAAGACCAAACTTAACGTAAACCGGTGTGAGGTGAGGGAAAAAGTTAATTTTCAGACGTTTTTTGTAAAATCAAATAAAATAAAATAATTCTAAAGGTTTATTTTATTTTATTTTTGAATCATCTGCTGTTGTGCAATAATGGGGCAACTGTTTCAATAATTAATGCCATGCCATAATGACTCAAAAAAATAAATGTTGACTCATTACGACCACAGTGTAATGGAACAAAGAAACACATTCCCTCCTTTTAATGGGTTAATCGAATGTTGGTTGTCGGAAAAAGATTGAGAGAAACTCTGGTGGATTCTTGGAACCTTGGAGAGAAATCTCAACGATGAACGATGGTGAATCAAAAGTGTGAATCGCTATGCCAATAGAGTTGAAGGATCTCAACAACGACCACAATGTAATACCTTCGTCAGTGATCAATCCCTCTTAAAGGTAGGGTTTTTTTTAATTTGATTCTTCCTTTACCCATTTTTAAAATAAAACGACGAACGTGGATGGACCCACAAATAGGTTAACCCACAGATCATGCATTTTGCAGGAGGGTTTTTATTGGGTTGTTTTGGGGATTAATCAATGGTGTTGAAATCCCTGTTTTGATTCATTCTGTTTAATCCTTCTAATGGGAGCGGATCAACGTCGTGATGAATGATGGCAAGTTTCGTTCCTCTTTTGTTTATTGAATTTTTCTTCCTCCCTCTTCCCCGTGTTCTTCCTGTTCTTCGTGGGGATACGAATGAGAAATCATTACACACTCGTTTCTTGGTGAAAAAATCCAAAATTCAAGACCCGACATCGCAATGACTCAATAGAGGTGCGCCGGTGGTGGTGGTAGACGAATCGGCCAGGTTTCAGAGAAAACTTTCTTCGACCGTTCTTCGTGCGGATGATCAAAACCAGTTTTAAGTGCCGATCGAATGACCAAAACCTCTCGAAACATCGATAGAATGGCGGGGCGACCTTGGATCTTGAGTATCAAAAAGATCATACATCTGGAATGAGAATCAGAGGAGCCCCAAGGTGCAGTGATGAAGAACAACAGTTCTGGAATTTTTTGAATAACACGACGTGTATTCCAAAGAACATAGTGTGTGGACCAGCAACAACGACTAGGGTTCTGCGACACACAAAGCGATGAAACAATGTGTTCTTTGAAGAACGCGACATGTGGGTCCTTATGTGGGAATCTACGTGTATCTCAGATGATACACGGACACGGGGTGGAGTATAAGACAGTGTAATCCACCACATGGCCAGACCAGGTCAGTTACAAGGTTTACCCCCATGTACCAGTTACATGGGTTGTAATGCACGGGTTGAAGCCATGTATGAGCACATCGCCAGCATACATGGAGTCCTCCCTGGATAGAGGAACACATTGTGTCACCCTCTTACAATCAGTGCATACATTCTTCTACATGAAATGCCTTGCAACACGGGCCATTGTACACGGGTAGTACCCAGGGTCAGAGGACATGGCGTGTGACCTTTCTACACGCCGTGTACTTTTCAGTACATGGATTGATCTTTTTTCTACCATATCTTTGACATGATTCTTATGATTTGATGTTATTAATATTTTAATGACTTATTATATACTCCTTTTACTTATTTTATTTTTAATGTTCATAATTTTTATGAAATATTAATGTTTTAATACTAAGTATAATTTTTGAGCATTTTTAGAAGTAGTCCAATTGAGTTAGTTTACTAATTTATTTATAACTCTCACCATACTAATTAAAATTGTGTGGTTATTGTTTTTTAGGATTTATAATTCAATATAAAACATTTCATTATAAGGGATCATGGGACAATTCTTCCATTTGAAGGATCATATAGACCACACAAGATGACTCAAAGAATTTGTGAACAAACTGGACCATCCATGATGATTGAGTTATTGGTTTAAATCCAAAAAACCCAAATTTTACGAAACTCTACCATATGTTCTTTATTATCCAAAATAATCATGGATAAAATTTTTAGGGCCCCAATATAAAGAACAACGAGCCCAAACAAAGCTTTTCATTCCAACCCACCATTATGGCTGAGAAATAAAATCAGTACAATATACATGACATATCTCATGATGTAAGCATCCAATAAAGATGAAAT
This sequence comes from Viscum album, assembly GCA_963277665.1. NCBI lineage: Eukaryota > Viridiplantae > Streptophyta > Magnoliopsida > Santalales > Viscaceae > Viscum > Viscum album. Next base: position 1,228,060,678 of record OY728145.1, on the reverse strand, counting down.
TTTGTAGTGTGAAATAGGATATATAGGTGGCAGAATTTTTTGAATAAATCATTCAGTTTTAAAGGCATCTTCCTATTCAAAAACCCTTTCACATTTTGGACTTTAAAAAGACTGGATTGAAATGGACAGATTAAAATTGCTTAATAAACCGGTTATAAACTTTGCTCCATAGGTCGAAATGACTCTAAATTTTTAGAGGGGTAGGAAAAATTAATTATCTACAACTTTTAAGAAGGAGATATCTCGAGATTTGACTGTCTGAATAGACAACTGGGCGATGCAAGTGGAGGGATAGATTGGGAATGAAAACAGTCCACTTCCTTGGGCTATAAATGCATCCCCATCCTCTCCTTCAAGGGGGTTGGAATTTCAGAAGATAGGAGCATCAATTGGCACGACCAAATCCTTTAAAAAGGCTTGGGAGGACCTGTAATACTCATGTTTTTACTTGAGAGACCTTTCCTCCTCTCTTTTTTTTTCATTTACTTTTATGTTCTTCATTGTTGTAATTTTGTAAGTCCTTTCTTTTGTAATTCTGTTTTAATGCAAGTTTCTTCTTCAATATATCTTATTCTCATCCACCTTATATAGTTTAATATTAATTTTCTTAAAATAGTTTAAATGCAGTTTAATACCCTTCCCTTATTTTTCTTCCTCATTCAATCGAAATTCTGTTCTTAATTCTCATTATCGTATGTGTGTGTGTTCGACACACCAATCTTTTCTTATACCTTTATTTTCATTATCTTATTAATTTATCATCATAATAATTATAACCAGATTACTAATCATTTAAATGGATGAGTAAATATACCATTGTGCTGAGTTATAATTTGGGGATATTAAGTTATTGAGAGCCTTTACTCAATGAGTATTCTTTGAGTTAATATTGTGTATGTTGAACTTTATATGTCATGGATTAATGACATGTTTTTTTTAATATGTGGATTATATGGATTATTGTAACCAAAAATACACTAACATAAACAATTAATGGTAATGATTATAAACCTAAGTTAAGTTATGGCTTGGATGAAAGCTTTAACACTTGGGAATTCCGATCAAAATCATCTGGTGAAGTGGGTATTAATTTAATGCAATATAAAGCAAAGCTCAAAGATATCATAAGCTTAAATCCCCAATAATGAACTCACCCCAGTATTTATAAATTTTTTAAATCAAAAATCATCCATAAATTATTTCATAATCTTTGCAAAGAAACCCCCCAATAAAAATACAATCAACTAAAAACAAACGACTATTACAAAGTATCATCGCTAAGGATTTTACCTGAGTGCTGCTATACACATTAAAAGAGCACCAGAACCTTGACCGGTCGATAAGAGACAATCATCCATGCATATTAAATGGCACCGTTTCCAGGGATGGTGCTTTAAGTAGTCATTATTTTATGGTTATTGTAAAAAAAACAAAAAAACAACAAATTTTTTAAAAAAAATTGAAAAAAACACAAAGAAAAACCCGTCTTCTCATAAAAATCATAAACAGAAAATACACAATGAAAAACCCATCTTCCTTTACCTTCCAACATCTCTCTGAATAACCTATAGCATCCCAAAGAATCCCTAATATTTGTTTGACCCTGAAATTGAGCGAACTCTTCACCAACTTAGGAGGAACTTAAGAGATAATCAACTCATTCAAGAACCATCCCTTGTCCAACGAGTTGAATTAGATATGGATAATCTTAGTGAAAAAACATTTAAAGAACTTGCTACGCCTAATATGAATTAATAACCTCTTGGTATTCAATATCCAAACATAGAAGCTGATTTCGAAATCAAATCGGGTTTCATTCATCTGCTCCCTTATTTCCACAGGCTAGCCGGTGATGATCCACATCTCCACCTTAAAGAGTTCCAAGTGGTCTGCTCTACCAAGAATCCTCAAGGGGTTTCTAAGGAAAAAATCAAACTACGAGAATTCCCTTTCTCCCTACCTGACACTACCAAGTCATGTCTTTACTACCTCCCTCCTGGTTCCATAACCACATGGAATGACATGAAGCGACTTTTCTTAGAAAAATTCTTTCCTGCTTCTCGTACTGCTTCTATCCGAAAGGAAATAAGTGGTATCCATCGGTTCCCAAGTGAATCACTCCATGAATATTGGGAGAGGTTCAAAAAGCATTTTGCAACCTGCCCACACCACCAAATCCCTGACCAACTCTTGATTCAATACTTCTATGAGGGGTTATTGGCAATGGAGGGAACTCTCATTGATGCCGCAAGTGGCGGTGCTCTTGTTGATAAAACTCCTGTAGCAGCAAGAGATCTCATAAGTAACATGGCTGCAAGCACACAACAATTCCATACTTGAGAACATGATCAAGTAAAACAAGCCCAAGATAATCAATCAATTGAGCCGAACAAGATTACCGAGTGGATGAGTGAACTTACAGGACTTGTGCGACAACTAGCTGTGGAATCCAAATCCCCAACCTTGTCTTCTATGCAATCACTGTTTCCTGGACCTATCAAAAACTATGGAATCTACAACTCTCCATCTCATCCAACTTACACATGTCCACAACTTCAAGGGGATCAATCCGATTCATCTGGACCAATGTATCTCAATGCAGCATATGCTTAGAGGAACACCAACCCTCAATAATTAGGTCAGTTTGTTAGAAACTTCAACCAACCTCACTCTGATCCCTTCTCTTCTTCCTATAACCATGGCCATAAGTATGTTAATATCATATCTCATCCTCCTCAATTACCTCCTCAAAACCCCAACCAGTTTTAATATGGTCAAGGTGTTGGTAACTTCCAACAACCTTATCCTTTTATTCCTCAACCTCAAAGGAACAATCCTCCTCCTGGATTCCACTATCCCAGTGAGCCTTCCCAATTCCCAAACCAATATAATCACTTTCCCAAGAACAAATATCATGGAAATCCCAATCCGGGACAAGCCTATTCTTCTAAGAAACCATGGGAAAGTGCAGTTGAAGATCTTTCCTCTTTCACCCATTCTAGCCTTAAAAATATTGAAACCCAAATTAGTCAAATTGGATCCCACCTTAGTCATCTGCAACCATCCAATTCTTCCCAACTCCCAGCTCAAACATTACCCAAACCCAAGGGTAATTTAAGTGAAATTTTACTTATATCAGGAAAGAAAATTTTTATGCCTCAAGATAAGTCCTCCAACCCTCCTTTGAATGTTGACCTAGAAAATGAAAATAAAAAGAAACTTGAAAAGGAATCTGAATCCATTCCCTCACCTCCTTCCATTCCACTTAGGAATCCAATTCCTTTTCCACAAGCTATCTCTAATCCAAAGAAGTCATTTGAACCTTATCCTGAAATGCTCGATATTTTAGACGTGTTGAAGTCAACATTCCCCTCTTAGATTCCATAAAACAAATTCCTAAGTATGACAGTTTCTCAAGGAATTTTTCACCCACAAGAGGCAACTTAGGACCTTTGAAAATGTTTCCACCCATCAGTCTATTCCCATAAAGTGAAAAGTTCCAGGGACCTTTACGGTTCCATGCCAAATTGGAAGTTCCAACTTTGATGATGCACTCATAGACCTAGGAGCCTCAATTAATGTCATGCCCAAATCTATATTCTCCAACCTTGGTCTAGGTCTCTTACATCCAACGGGTGTTATCATTCAGTTATCCAATCGAAGCATAGCTAGTTCTAAGGGAATAATTGAGGATGTCCTTGTCTAAGTCAATGATCTTATCTTCCCTGCTGATTTCTATGTCCTTGACCTAGAAAGTGAGATGAACTCTTCTCAATATCCCCTAATTATAGGAATACCATTCCTCATAACTGCGAGAACCAAGATTTATGTCCATTCTGGCATCTTATCCATGGAATTCAGTGACCAACTGGTCAAATTCATCATTTTCCAAGCCATGCGATACCCATATAAGGATCACTCTGCATTCTCAATCCATGCTTTCAAGGACACTTATAAGATTCAATTGAACCCCAATCCACCATGTTCTTCATTTTCTAATGACAAAGGATCTTGTGAAATTTGTACCATGATTAACAAAGTCATAAATGGTGATGTTGATGTAGACCTTTCATTCATAGACTCTATAAATCTAGAGGATCTTGAAAACTCTCTTGAATCCCACATCAACTTTGATCTCTACTGCTCCACCTTGGAAAGTATTAAGGAGAATGTATCTAAAGAAACTGATGTCCCTTCCTCAATTCCTGAGTTTTCTAATCCAAAAATGAAAGATGAGTCTGATCTAAAACCTCAACCTGAACACCTGAAATATGAATTCCTTTTCCATTATAACTCTTATCCTGTCATTATCTCATCTCCACTCACTGAAAGTGAGGAGTCCAAACTTGTTAAAGTGTTAGAGGAAAACAAAAATGCCTTAGGGTGGAACCTAGATGACATACCAGGAATCAACCCTGCCCTTTGCATGCATCACATTCATCTTGAGGAGTCATCCAAAAAAATTAGACAACCACAAAGAAGACTCAATCCACTCATACTTGAGGTAGTTAGGGAAGAGATCACCAAGCTTCTTGAAGCTGGTATTATCTACCCAATTTATGATAGTGAATGGGTTAGTCCAATTCAAGTTATACTTAAGAAGGGTGGGATAATTGTTGTCACAAATGAACATGGAGAGGTTGTCACAACTTCAGTGAAGAACAAATGACGTGTGTTCATCGACTATAGGAAATTGAATGTTGAAACAAGAAAAGATCACTGCTCTCTTCTATTCCTTGATCAAATGCTAGAACAATTATCCAGAAAGTCACACTATTTCTTTCTTGATGGATACACCAGCTACTTCCAAATCCCAATCTCACCTCAAGACCAAGAAAAGACTACTTTAACCTTCCCCTTTGGAACATATGCATATAGAAGAATGTCTTTTGGACTTTGTAATGCTCCTGCAATATTCCAGAGGTGTATGATGAGTATCTTTTCCAAATTCATTGAACACTACATGTAAGTCTTCATGGAAGACTTCACCATTTATGGTGAGTCATTTGAATTTTGTTTAAATTCACTTTCTCTAGTCCTTCAAAAGTGTGTCAAGTGTAACCTTGTGTTAAATTTTGAAAAATGTCATTTCATGGTTGATAATGGGATTGTTCTAAGGCACATAGTTTCAAAAGATTGTATTGAAGTCGATCCTACCAAAATTGAAGTGATCCAATCACTTCCTCAACCAACTTATGTTCGAGAAATCCGTTCATTTCTCGGTCTTGTCGGTTTCTATCGACGATTCATCCATAACTTCAGTAAAATTTCACTCCCACTCACTCGGTTCTCCAAAATGACGTCACTTTCCATTTCGATGAGGTTTGCAAGAGAGCCTTTGTTGAACTCAAAACTACTCTAACAACTTCCCCAATAATCCAACCCCCAGATTGGTCCTTACCATTTGAATTGATGTGTGATGCTTCTGATAGATCCATTGGGGCTGTTCTTGATCCAAGAAGAGAAAATATTCCTCATGTCATCTATTATGCCTCAAAAACATTGGATGAAACTCAATAACACTACACTATCACTGAAAAGGAACTTTTAGAAGTGGTTTTTTCCTTTGATAAATTCTAGTCCTATCTCTTATGTTCCAAAATCATAATCTTCACAGACCATTCTGCTATAAAGTTCTTACTCAAGAAAAGTGATTCTAAACCGAGGATAATAAGATGGATCCTAATTCTCAAAGAGTTTGACCCTGAAATCAATGATAGACCATGAAAATAAAACCATGTGGATGATCACTTGAGTAGAATTTCTAATTCTTCTCATTCTGAAATCATCAATCCTGAATTTCCCATTGAGCACCGTTCATCTCTCACTCCACAAATACCATGGTATGACCCAATTGTAAATTACTTGGTTTTTAGTGTTTTTCCTGATTTTTTTAAAAAGAACAACAAATGTAGTTGATAAGTGATTGAAAAAACTATTTTTGGGAAGAAAATAAATTTTGGAAAATTGAGGCAGACATGGTAATTAAGAGATGTTATGATAAAGATGAACATTCCTCTATCTTAGAATTCTCTCACTCAGTGCCTAGTGGTGGGCACTTTGAACCACAAAGGACCTCCCGAAAGGTCCTAGACTCTAGATTATATTGGCCTTCACTCTTTAAGGATTCAGATGATTTGTGTCAGTAATGTACCACTTTCCAAAAGTTTGGAACAATTTCAAAGAGAAATGAAATTCCCCAAAAGCATTTAATTTTCTGCGAGAACTTTGATGATTGGGGCATCGATTTCATGGGACCATTCCCCCTTTTAATATATTTTCATTCATTATTCTTGTGGTTGATTATGTTTCTAGGTGGTTTGAGGCCAAACCCACTATAAAGGTTGATTCAAAAACTATTAGTGAGTTCCTAAAGACATACATCTCCCACTGATTTGGCACACCTTATTCCTTGATAAGTGACTTAGGAACCCATTTTTGTAATAAAACCATGGAATATCTTTTGAAAAACAATGGGGTTGTACATAAAACTTGAACTTCATATCACCCCCAAACAAATGGCATGGATGAACTTTCTAATAGAGAAGTGAAGAGTTCGTGAGCGAATTGTAAAACCCACAATAAAAGACTGGCCTGAAAGACATAGTGAAGCACTTTGGGATTATCGAACTGCCTATAAAACACCCATTGGGATGTCTCCTTTTAGGATAGTTTTTGGTAAATCACGTCATTTTCCAGTTGAAATCCAACATAAGTCATTTTGGGCATTGAAAACTTGTAATTTTGATCTTGAAAAATCTGGTGAAGAAATATTGTTGCAATTAGATGAACTGGAAGAGCTTCGACTTCATTATTATGAGAATTCTATTCTATAAAAAGAAAAATCCAAGGTACTCCATGACAAACACATCCTAATAAAGGTATTTCATGAAGGTGAAAAGGTAATGCTCTTCAATTTTCAATTTCAGCTTCACCCAGGTAAGCTTAATTCTCGTTGGGAAGGTCCTTTTGTTATTACTAATGTTTACCCATTTGGTGCATTGAAAGTCCAAGACCCCTCTTCCAAAAGGAAATTCACTGTTAATGGACATCGGTTAAAGCATCACCATGAAATGGCACACATCCCAGGAACCACCTCAACTTCCATCAGATCCCCAACTTCTACAGTTGACCCACCACTGGATGGAGATGGTAACCCACCAAATCCAAACCAAGGGGCACCTATTTCCATTTAACTATCTCTCTCTCTCTTCCTCCCTCTACCTCCTCCTTCTTCTTCTGCTATCTTTCATTTTTTTACCACTTTCTTTTTCAAACCCTTTATTTTTATCTTTCTCTTTTGTGTGAGTGTGTCTTTATTAAAAACGAAAAAAAATCTAAAAAAAATGAATCATGAGGAAAAAAATATACAAAACAATTAAGAGTCATGCTTACTCATCATTGATTTTTGAAATTTTTTCCAACCTTTTTGGGGAGTCAAAAGAAATTTTTTCATCTCAAAAATTTTGTATTTTCATCATGAATTTGGATAAAGAATTTTTTGTCCAAACCAATACATTTTTAATGCTCAATTTTTGATTTAGAAAATGATTTCCTCCAATTGTGAGAACCAACATTAGCTTTCATGCCAAGGCTACCTATGTACATCTTTTCAAAATGAGTGTTTTTTTCACCCCCATTTGCGAGTCTTGAGTTTGTGGACCTTCGAGCTGAATTTCCTACCTTAGTGTGCATTAATATGATAGAGGCATTTTCTGAACCACATGAGAATCACAATAGCCAAATAGCCTCCCATTTCCATTACATTAATCCTCCTTTTGAAAGCCCCTTCTAGCATATGAAAATATTTTATTTGATAGCCACATTACAAGCCCAATACCTTTTCCCACCCAATATCAACATGGATTTTCATTGCATAATTTTTCGAAATTTAAGTGTGGGGGGAATGGATTTCATTGTTTGGGTACCCTATTATTGATTTTCAATGAGTTATCATCTGCTTGAGGGAAAGCATCCATTTTAGTTTGGGGGAGAGGTTTTTATTCAGTGTGTTTTGGGGGATGTAATGTACTTCCATATATGTAATTTTGTAAATGTTATTGACAAGTGTTCAAAAAAAAAATCAAAAATGATGAAAAAAAATCAAAAAAAATGAAAAAATGGGTTGTGTCTTGGGTAGGTTAAAAATCACTCTTCTTCAAACTTTGATATTGTTATAACTATTACAATTAGTGTTATTAGGAGATCAAACATGGGTTGAGATATGAGTGTGACATATATTTCAAGGTCAACTTTCAAGAAAAACAAAGAGAAAAAAGGAAAATAAAAAAGAACACTTTCATTATATTCTTATTGGGAGAAGTTTTGTGTTTTGTAAATATTCCATCTTCTCATTATCTTTATATTTTCTTCCTCTATTGTGTCTTTCTTCACACAATCATTCCATTTTAAATATGTGTTTTCATTTCCTTCCATGTTTTATTTCAAAAACATGTGCATTTCTTTTTCTATGTTGGTGTTTTACCCCTCTTCTTCTCTCTCTTGGACATTATATTACTACCACCCCATAGGCAGAGAAAAACCCCTTAAAAAGATCTCTTGATTATTGTGAACTTTGGATAGGTATTGGAAGCTGAGAGCTCTTTCAAACTCTAAGATTTTCACTTTTGGTTGGTGAAAGAGTGAACCTCCACAAATGAATTTTATCATCTTGAGAGGTGTGAGTTTTGAGTATCCACATTTTCCATTTCTAAATTTGATCATGAAAAAATGAATTAGTTTTGGAACATTTTTTTTGTAACAACTTGTGGTGGAATTCAAAATGGATGAGTGAAATAGTCTAAACCTCCCCTGATTGGAGAAAACAAAATTTTACTATTTTTTGGTGAGTGAAAATGATTTTGTTAAGTTTTTATATTTTTTCCACATGAGGGCATGCACAAGACTAAGTGTGGGGGAGTTGATGTTATTAATATTTTCATGACTTATTATATACTCCCTTTACTTATTTTATATGAAATGTCCACAATTTGTATGAAATATTAATGTTTTAATACTATGTATAATTTTTGAGCATTTTTAGAAGTAGCCCAATTGAGTCAGTTTACTATTTTATTTATAACTCTCACCATAATGATTCAAATTATGTTGTTCTTGTTTTTTAGGATTCCTAATTCAATATAAAACATTTAATTAGAAGGGCTCATGGTCCAATTCTTCCATTTGAAGGATCATATGGACCACACTAGATGACTCAAAGAATTTGTGAAGAAATTGGACAAGCCATGATGATTGAGTTACTGGTCTAAATCTTAAGCCCAAATTTTATGAAACTCTACCATATGTTCGTCATTATCCAAAAAAATCATGGATAAAAATTTTAGGGCCCAACTCTAAGAAAAAAGGGCCCAAATGAATCTTTTAATTCTAGCCCACCATTCTGGCTGAGAAATAAAATCAGTACAGTATGAATGACATATCACATGATGTAAGCATCCAATAAAGATGAGATTTTTCAGTGTGAAAGAGGAGATATAGGCGGCAGACTTTTTTTTGAAAAGAAAGATCCATTAACGTTGGAGATTAGCGAATGTACAATCACAAATCCATGAAGGGAAATGGTCCATCCAGAGTTGGGTAAACTCATAGGTTCCTGAGGCCTCCAACTGATGGGAATCATTGTTTCCTTCCCTTTTAGAAAATTATAATGTGTAGATTGAGAGGCTTGACGGAATGAAAGGATTCTCCTGATGAGGGATCCAAAAGACTGGAGCCCACTATCATTTGAATTGATAGCATTGATAATGGTGAGATATTATGAATCGAGGTTGATTTTATCCCATCCATGATACTTGGAGAGCATTATACCAGCAAGGATGGAAGTAGCCTCAACCACCACAAGTTCCCAAAATGTGGAGTGTTATTCATGTTTGGATGCAATAATTTTCCCCTGATGATTCCAGGCCAGGATGCCGAGGGCGACAGGCCCATCCTTGGGGAGAGATGCATCCACATTAATCTTAATAATCCCCTCACTTGGCGGACACCAGTAGGCGGGAAAATAAAGGGTTCCAAAGGGATTATATTAAACCTTGTGGTGCTTCCATCCCTCAATCCACGAAGAGGTCCATTCAGTCCATAATTTGATGGTTCTATGAACATGGTTGAAAACTGCCTCATTGCAACAGACCTAGATAATCCAGGATAGGGTGCAACGTGAGCCTGCATTAGCCGACAAGGAGGAGGAACACCGTTGCATCAGGAAGGATGGGAGGTCAGAGGCCATGGTAAGTGAAGTGGCTGGGGTAGAGCCCTATTTGTACCAAATTTCCTTATCCCCTAAGCACTGGACAATGGCATGTAAGGGGGATTCTAGGACGTTCGCGCAGAAAGGTAAAGAATCATCACTGGATATGTGCCGGAAGGCGAGAAGTCTCATGGTAGGAAGGGTGCCCGTGCACACCAACCACCAGAAGTGGTGGATTTTTGGGGGAACGTTGAGTTTCCAAATTGACTTCTAGGGTCCCCCATCCCAATCGACTGAATGGTTTCCAATGGTGAGCCGGTATCCAGACTTCACTATGTAGGCTCCCGACAGGTCGTTGATCCAGAAGAGATGGTCAGGGCCTGCATCTGGGACCCAGGGGTACTCCAGATAATTCTTTTGTCTCTATCATTTAACCATGCGTGAATCTTCTCTAGACACCATCTAGGACCCTGATCAGAAAAGTGGCACCCGACAGTGGCATCGTCGAACCCTGGTTGGACAGGGGATGAGGCCCGTACACCTTCCTCATTAATCAGCTAAGGGTCGGTCCAGATGTTAACAGTTTGTCCATTTCCAATCCTCCAGCCTAGCTCTTTTCCCAGGAGACTGCAGGTCCCCCAAATGCTTCTCTAGAGGAAGCTTGGACGGGGGCCAAGAGAGGAGACGTGGAAGTCCTTATGGGGAAAGTATTTAGCTCGAAGAACGCGTGCACAAAGAGATGAAGGACGGTTAATTAGGTGCCATACTTTCTTAGACAACAGTGCATCATTGAACTGAAAGAGATTCCGGAATCCCATAACGCCCTCATACTTGGGTTTGCACAATTTCTCTCAGTAAATCCAGTGGGTTTTATTCCTTCCATCATTATTCCCCCACCAGAAGTTGGTTGTGCGTGTGTGGATTAGGTTGACAACGGCTGATAGAAGCTTAAAAAGGGACATAAAATAGCTGGGGATAGACTGGATGATGGATTTAATAAGGATCTCCTTGCCGACTTTGGAAATTTTTTTGGGGGTCCAGCCTTGAATTTTCTTCTCAATGCTGTCCATCAAGGATGCGAAGATTTCTTTTTTGGAGCGGCCAATAACCGTGGGGAGCCCAAGGCACTTCTGGTGTTTCTCTACTAATTGGAAGCCTGTAAATTCACATATTTCTTCTTTCTTGGAAGGAGGTACCCCTGAACTGAAAGATATTTCTGATTTTCCGTGATTGATTGACTAACCAGACGCCCTCTAATACTATTGGATTGCATGGATGACTACCCGACATTAATTAGTGGGTGCTCTGGAGAAAAGGAGACAGTCATCAGAAAAGAAAAGATACGAAACCGGTGTACTAACCTGGAACACCTTTTCCCCATGTAAGGAGTTTGAGGATGTAGCCCTAGAAATAAGGTTTGAAAAAACATCATCGACCAAGATAAAAAGAAAGGGGGAGATAGGATCTCCCTGTTGAAGGCCCCTGGATGGGGAGAATCCTCGGGTGAGCTCCCCATTGAACTTGATTCAGAAAGAGATGGTCGAGACACAGTGCATGACCATATCTACCCATTTGGGACAGAAGCCCATTTTCAGCATTACGGCTCTGAGGAAGTGCCATTCCACTTTATCATAGGCCTTAGTCATATCCAGTTTCCAAGACATAGTTCCTATTTTCGCTGTGGAGCATGTTTTAATGGAGTGGAACACTTCATGGGCCACAATTGAATTATCAGTGATCAGTCTCTTGGCCAAGAAAGCACTCTGGTTTTCTGAGATGATGTCAGGTAACCAAGGACGCAACCGATTAACTAAGATCTTTGAGAAAGGTTTGTAAGAGACATTTCACATACTGATGGGTTTGAAGTCAGGGAACGCCAGAGGTTTATTTATTTTAGGAATGAGGACGAGGATAGTTTCATTTATGGTGGAAATGATTGTTTTCCTGGCCCAAATTTTCCTCATCAAATTGAAGATGTCAGGACTGATAATGTGCCAGTATTGTTTGAATAAGAGGGCGTGGAAACTGTCCGGGCCCGAGGCCTTAGTGGGGTGGATATGTTTCAGATCCAGGTGTAACTCCTCATTCGGCACATCTTTGGTGAGTTTCTGATTGATCTCATCGGTGATCACAAGTTTAATGCAGTCCTCCACTTCAACAGAAATGAGAGGAGTTCCTACAGAGAACAGGTTCTGGATATAATAGGTCAAAGCATCATGGATTCCATTAGTGTCAGAGACTTTACTACCATCTGGTTGAGAGATCCAATTGATAGAATTCCTATGATTCCTAGCTGAATATTTCTGGTGAAAGTATTGTGTATTGGCATCCACTTCGGTAATGTGGGTGTCCCACGCCCTCATAGCCCATAAGCATTCCTTGATGCGCAGGGCCGAGTCCAGATCTTTTTGAGTGGCACTAATAGAAGAGAGATTGTAGTTAGATGAGGGTTTATTGAGAAAGTAATGCAATTTCCTTTCAAGGAAATTGTAGTTCCTATTGGGATGGCGGGATTTCTTGTTGCTCCAAGACCTCAAGTTGGATGTGACCTGTTGGAGGTTGAGTCCAACATCTGCGTGATTACTCCTCCAGCTTGATCGGATAACATCTTCGTATTCCTACTCTTTTGACCAAAAGATTTCAAATATGAAGGGTCTGTTGGTTTTCATGTTCCGTCCTCCTTTACTGCATTCAATGACAATAGGGAAGTGGTCTGAACACCATCTTGCAAGCAGAGAGACTTTGAGACTCCTTTAAAAACCCTTTCACATTTTAGACTTCAAAAATACTGGATTGAAATGGATAGATTAAAATTTTTTAATCAACTGGTAATAACATTGGCTCCATCGGTCCAAAGAATCCAAATTTTTAGAGGGGTCCGACAACTTTATTATCTAGAACATTGAAGAAGGAGATATCTCTAGATTCGGCTGTCTAAATAGTCAACTAGGCGATGCAAGTGGAGGGACAGATTGGAAATGAAAACAGTCCTCTTCCTTGGGTTACAAATGCATCCCCCTCCTCTCTTTCAAGGGGGTTGGCATTTCAGAAGAGTGTAGCATCAATTTTCATGACCAAAGCCTTTCCAAAGACTTGGGAGGACCATCCATACTCAAGTTTTCACTTGAGTGACCTTTCCTCCTCTCTTTGTTTTCATTTACTTTTATGTTCTTCATTGTTGTAATTTTTTAAGTCATTTCTTTTGTAATTCTATTTTAATGAAAGTTTCTTCTTCCATATCTCTTATTCACATCCACCTTCTTTAGTTTAATATTATTTTTCTTAATTTTTTTTAAATATAGTTGAATCCCCTTCCCTTATTTTGCTTCCTCATTCAATCGAAATTCTGTTCTTAATTCTCATTATCGTTTGTGTGTGTGTTCGATGCACCACTCTTTTATTATCCCTTTATTTTCCTTCTCTTATTAATTTATCATCATAACCATTATAATCATATTAATAATCATTTAATTGGATGAGTAAATGTCCCATTGGGGTGAGTTATAATTTGGGTATATTAAGTGATTGAGAGCCTTTACTCGATGAGTATTCTTTGAGTTAATATTGTGTATGTTGAACTTTATTTGTCATGGATTAATGAAATGTTTTGTTTAATATGTGGATTCCATGGATTATTGGAACCAAAAATACACTACCATAAACAAGTAATGGTAAATATTATAAACCTAAGTTAAGTTATAGCTTGGATTAAATCTTTAACACTTGGGAATTCTGATCAAAATCATCTTGTGAAGTGGGTATTAATTTAATGCAATATAAAGCAACGCTCAAGGATATCATAAGATTAAACCCCCAATAATGAACTCACCCCAATCTTTATCAATTTTTTAAATCAAACATCATCCATAAATTATTTCATAAGCTCTACAAACAAACCACCCCAATCAAAATACAATCAACTAAAAACAAATGACTATTACAAAGTATCATTACTGAGGATTCGACCCGAGTGCTACTATACACATTAGCTGAGCACTAGAACCTTGACCGGTCGATAGGAAACAATTTTCCATGTGTTTAATGAGTTAATTACCCCTTTTCTCATTCCCTGGAAGGTTAGGTATTGTTTCCTTATATAGAATTATGATCCCTTCAGCAAGAATTTCCAAGATAGAGTCAGGTATCCCTCTGAGTGTCCCGAATTGAGATCCTCTATCCATTCTTGATCCTAGGTAGAGTCATGTATTGACATGACTATTCCCATAGGACGTTTATCATCTACTTAGCAGGTGAATCTGGATGAGTCATGGTATCCACTAAGGCCCTGGTAGTGATCCTCATCTATGTATCATGATCTTTCCCACTCAGGAGTGTGTTCTCCTGTAATGAGTGTATCTATCTCTCGTGAATTTTCCTGATGAATAGTACTTCTCAGACAGACAAAATCAGAGATATCAGACACATGGAGTGAGTTCTCCCAGATGATTGCTTCGTGAAATCTTCAAACTGAATCCCTAGCAGGGGTATGCGGTTGTGTGACTTGTCTCTAGAGTGCAGTTATGGGTTTGAGTATATCTAGATTTTTGGTTACTCTTGCTATATGTTCAGTAGACATATATTGTGTAGAGATGACTACACCTTTCCTTTGTGTATTTATTTTAGGTTTCTGGGATCCACTACTGAGTATTGTTATACTCACCCCTGCATGGGCTTTTCCCACACATGTCGTGTCTTGTGTAGACGAGCAGCCTTTTGACAGAGTCCAGGGCAGACCAGGATAAGACTAATATTTTTGAGTTTCTTACTAGCTGAGGTGTTCCTATGGCTATGAGCTGTAGTCATAGTATCAATTTTTTCTTATAGGTTGTACTTTGTAGTTTTCATACTCTTGTTGTTTTTGGTGGGATTGTATTTTGTCCTAGTTTACTTTCAGTACTTTAATTTCTGTCGTACTCTGTTGGTTGAGTTTAGTTGTATGCATGAATTTTGTTCCTTAGTGTTTTTTTACATTTCAGCATTGTGGTATTGGAGATTTGTGTATGTTTTCATGTACTTAGGAAATGCCTCCCATGTTAGTAATATTCCCACTTGGTGCTAGTCACTATCCCCTGTCCTATTGGAGGTGGTCTTGGGGAGTCACGGCATGGGCCCCACTGGGACGGGTCGTGACATGTTTTACTAGATTTGTTTGTTATTTTATAGTTATGAACTTAGGTAAATCATTCCCAAATTTCATTTTTACGATACCTGGGCACTTGTGCCAGTTCATGGGGATCGAAAACGCCCTTCGATCCTTACCACAGGACGGGTCGGGTGCCGATTTTGATGATGACCAAATTCAATTTGTGACCATCGTGATCTTTTTGAGCTCATGATAATTAATGCTGATGAACACTAACCCATCATATTTCATGATGTAAAGGGCTGGTTCTCCCCACAGTGAAGCACTTGGGTGTATAAATCCTTTATCCATATTCTCATATAGTTTCTTCTTTATATCTTCATGTTCAATAGTGGTTATTCAATATAGAGTCTTGGAAATTAGAAAATCACCTTGTATAAGTTCAATCAAGATCATAACCTCTCAGTTAAGTGTAAGACCAAACAATTATTCAAAAAACACATTAATATATTCCCTCACTATGGGAATGTCATCAAGGATGATTGTTTACTTAGAGTCAATCATTTGATATATATAATCTTTATCATAAGGAAATTATATCTATATTTGAGATGATGATTCTAAATGAGATTCATTATCCTCCACACACTTGAATAGATTAAGAAGAATATTTACATATCTCAAAAATATATGTTGGATCTATACATGGAAATCTAATCCATACCCAGAATTTCATCGAATTTTGCTAAAGGAAGCATCACAAGGTTCACTAGGATGTTTATCTTACAAATAATGGAATGAGAGAAGTTATATACTTGGGATACAGTAATTTCTTCATTTTTTATTTTCAAAGACAACTCTACTTCTATATTTTTATGTGGTGTTTATATAGTTCTACTAAAATTTTGTGATATAAAAGTATGAGTATAACCATAGTCACATCGAACATTTTTTGTTCATGGATGGAAGATAATCCCACCTTTCACTATTTGATTCTGGTTCTAATCATTTACATCATCCAATATAGAATTAGTGATGAGAGTTTTTAAAGTTTTAATCTTATAAAATGGAAAATATAACCATTAAAGGGATAACTCATAAATAACATACATTCCTTAACCTTTGAATTTATAGATTTAAATCTATTTTATCTAGAGTCTATTTCATAGCATAAAATTGTATGTGAATTTTTATTCTAATCATGATGGTTTGTAAGGAGCTTGTGAATTTACAAAAGCATATCCCCCAGGAGTGTCAAACCAAGTGCGCAACAAGGTCTCTTTTTCGTGCACCAAGTGATGATCGATTTAATACCCAATTCAACCTTTTTGGGTTATTACCCCTAAGTACAATTGTTCCTGAGCCACATCTAGTTATAGTATCTAGAAATGGATTTTGTTTCATGAAAATAACTTACTCTATACTTTACCAAAGTTTAGGGATGTTTTCTTTTGTTTAGTCATATCCCTAAGGCTTTCACTAGGGTCTTCTAATTCTAATCCCCAAAAAATAACTACAATTTCCATTAATACCAACTATGGAAACCCACATCATTTATGAACCTTAAATCATGATTTATTACATAGAGTTACACAAAATTCAATCTCAAAGTATTGATAGGCCTTGTGTCTTTGGGTATTTATATATATGTAGTACAATAACATAAAACAATGATACAACAAAAGAACTTAAACCACCTTAGAATGCTCTTAAAATTCTATCTCTCTTCTAAAACTACACGGGATAACCTGAGGACGTACATAAGAAAGAGGTTTTCTATAAATCCTAGTGAGGAAATAATTGAATCATAACATGATGAAAGTAATACATGTGAGTCAAGAGGCATATAAAGGTTACATAAAAAGGACGAGAATCAAAAACCTGAATATCCAAGCATGATATAAGATGACAACATCAAGGAAACATAACAATGTGGTAACATCATAAAATATTACATGATAACTGTAGGTCAAGGATAAATGTAAAGACATCATAAACATGTGTGATTAGGATAACCTCTCAAACACTATACATGGTATCTCATGATATAAAAACATTACCCAATGCATCAAAGTTCTATATAATTATATGACTACATATCACATTCATATCATGTACATGCATTTTTATGCGACATAGATCATACAACATAAGAACATATTTCATCTCATTTAATCCCATGATTAAGTAGTGTCAGTAACATGCATATAAGTACCCAATAAATGAAAGATAATTTCATCTAGTTGAATATGCTTGAGTGAAAGTGGGGATGGGTACTCACAACATAAATGTTTGGCATGGAAAATCATGAGATAATTTCGGCATCATAATGGGTGTACATAAATGTATGTGGAAGAGTTTAATGGGAGTGAAAGGTGGTATCTAATTACTTGGACATAATAATTATAGTAGAGTTATGTGTAAAAATAAATTATAACATGAAATATTTGATATTGAACTAATTAGTACAAATAAATCACTTGAATAAAAAGGAAAGATGATAGAATCTCTTACTATTAGAGGGAGATTCTAAGAGATTGGGAGGAGACTCTTAAGATATTAGGAACACTTTGGGAGGGATTTAGAGAGGAATAGGGAGAGTAAATTCTTTCTCAATGTGTTTTTAGTGAAGAGGAGTGCACAGTTTGGTTGGTATTTATAACAAAAGAGATGAGAATTATTTATTGATCTCTAAACACAGATTTTGGACTTTATATAATAAAATAATAAAAATAAAAATATTCTAATGGGTTTTCCCTCGATTTCTTCCAAATATGATGGTTTTAAATATTTTATAAGGCCAAGAACTGAAAATATTAAAATAATACCAAGGGTGATGTGAATGTGAGTAATGTTTATAAAGAATTGATTTTAAAACCTTAAAATATAATATAGGTTTTAATGGATTCATTAATTGATTTTAAATTCAATAAAAAAGAATAAAAACACATTATTTTTAATTTAAATCATAATTTTAGTCTTGTATACTCGTTATAGTATTTATTTCATCAGTTTTAGGCTATTATGATGTCATAATACAAACCATATAATTATATTGTATTTAATTTTTACCCAAAAATTTGACCATCTAAAAAATTTATGACCAATTCATCATAGGAAAATTTTGACATGGTAATTTCAAATAAGATATTTATTTTATAAAAATAGTTCTATAAATATTAAAATTTCCTCATTGAAATTAAAATCCTCTGTTATTGAAAAACATTATTTTTTACAACAATAATAATTTTTTGACCCTTATAAAGATTTCAATAGACTTCATTAAATTATACTATCATTATATATATATAATAAGAATATTTCATGAAAATATCATTTAATTTAAAATTATTAAATATAAAAAATGAGTATTTTAATTAAAGCCATATATTTCCCAAAAATAACATTTTGGTATCTTCGTATCAAAATCTAATTATCATCAACTCATATATAGTTGTATAAATAAAGTAATAATGAAAAGTTATAACTATAATAAATATTTTATAGAAAAAGAGAGTATACAAATTCAAACTTCTAAGACCTAGATACATAACCCCTTTTTACACCAATGTACGCCCTAAGGGAAAAGTGTGTGATGTTGATACTTTCTTGGGGTTGTTTGGTGAACATGGTTTGGGTTGTGATATTGATAAGTTTGAACACCTCCTCTAGATGGTTTCAATCATGTTTCAGTTGTTGAATCTTAGCTTGGTCTTAGTAAAGAATAAATCCCAATGATTTTATCTCACTAAGAGGCTCTGATAAATGGGATCCATATAGTACAATCCTACTGGAAGACACATCATTTCATTTATTGGCATCATTAGCTTGTACAAGGTCATTTAATTTATAAAGGATAACTCATGCATTACTGAGAAGAAACAAAGACCTAGGTATATGTACTTTTTATTCCCTATTTGGTTTAATTCAAATTTCATTTCATCCAATTCATTTTAACATCCCAATATCATGGGGAAAAGAACACACCCTAAGAGTTGAATCAATTTCATAAGAAACACATCGTTATTTTATCTAGTTTATAAACACACACCAAGGGTGGTTTAAATTGTGGTTATAAACCTCCACTGATTCTTATGGGCCACACGGGTCATGTAGTTCTAGGCCCATACATTTTATTAAGAAAAAAATCATTTTAGGAGTTGGCACATGGAATGTCTGATGTGCAGTCCAACGACACATACTATAACAAACTAGATTTTTAGGAAAAAGTACTAGACCACCTACCTTATATCATAAGACGATTCCTCATCCAGTATTAGCATCTAATCTGGACTAGAATGATAGAAATCAATGAAATGGATAGACTCCCTAAAAAATAGTGCTTAGTGGCATGGACATATCATTCAATAAGGTGAGGGAAAATGAGAAAAGAACCAAGTGGAATCATAGAAATATGGTTTTCTATCCATTGTGATGAATGTTGGTGGAATCAGTCATTAGATGAAGGAGAATGATAAAAGACTAGGTTGAGCTGGATGATAGCTCTCAACGTGATGAGGCTATTGTGCATTAAATGGAAAGAAAATAGCCATAGATAAATTAAAGGAATAATTGGAAAAGGTAATAATACCATTTTTTACAGGTTTCATGAGGTATTTACAATGTAAATAAGGAATTTACACCATATTTTCCCATTTAATAGATCTTATTAGGTTAATTTATGCCATAAATTGACAATTTACACCATATTTTTGTCCTGTAGACAACAATTTATTGTAGACAGACTCCTTCTTTGGGTGCAGAAAGGATCCTAAAAAATTCTAAAGAACGAACTCCCAAGCCCCAAACCAAACTCAATGAATGTTTAACCAAAGAAAAATGTACTCGGATAAAGATGATATCATACAATCCAAGACAAAACCATACATTTAATCCAAAAAATTTCAATGAAGGAATGTTGATTTTAAAATTTCAAAAATGAAATGGGATCCTCCAATGACATTCTAAAGAGGGTAAATTAAGAGTATATTTTTATCCTTCAATGTCATCTTACCAGTGAGATCAAAGACTCGATAGTGATATATGAGATTTTTCTTCATGTAAGCCATTATTTATGTACTCTTAGGTGATTTTCATGTGCCCACTAATTTTGCCAACTTCCTATGTGCCTGACCCACAGATAATGCAACTAAATAAACATCATTAAGCCTTTTTTGAGAAATTATGCCACTTTTATTAAAAAGAACCTACAGATATAAACTAAATGATCATTTCCCTTAAAAGTAAAAATAAATGTAGTGAAAATTTTCACTACCTGATATTTTCATAGATGAGTCTCATATGTGGCCTGCCAATAAAGATTGATTCTAGATTAAAACTGAATGATATTGATCAAATAAAGAATACCCAATCAAAAAATGGAATAAAATTTAAAATATATTCAAATCAAAATTATAGAATATCCAAGAATTGGTTGGTTTAGGTGATGATGAGCTGGTCAAATGAGGAACAAAGCTTGATAAAGGTTGAAATCATGAGTAGAAGATTACTAAGTCTGAGATGATCTAGTTGGGATAACTGACTTTGAAACCCAATTCACCCATAGAGACTCACTCGAGCATAGTGATTATGATCTATCATCGATCAATTGAAGTTTTTTTGTTCATTGGTTTGATCTATGTTTGTAGGACTATTCTAAAAAGAAAAAGGGGGCCTATATACTCCCCTTCACCATGGCATCCCATTTTTAGATGATTCCACACTAGGTGTTCTGCTATTTTTGTGTGAGGATAATGGTCAAAAGATGAACACTCTACTAATTCTAGTGCATAGAGAACCTTTGGATCAAACCATGTGTCCACTGACTACACATTGTTTCAAGATCAAAATTAAAGAAGATGAATTGATGTGGACGAATTTTCTCATTGGATTTTAACTGTTGTAGGTCCATGAATGATAATGATTTTAGGGACTTCATAAATACATGTTGTTTGGATGTGAGGATACATATTAGTTCACACCAAGTGCTTGATTATTTTTCTAGGTGAACATTGGAGAACCAATCATGGTTCATAGTGAGACCAATTTTGAGGTTGTTGAACCAAGATGTGATGTCATGGAAGTCCAAGGTAGGTCAATCTCTAGTTTACTGATTATGTGTTTCCAACCAATCATAAAACACAATTAAGAAGTGAATTAGTTTTCATGGTGTAAAGAAACTACACCTACAATAAAGGATTTCGATGAAAATTTAATCTTAGGGAAGAGAAATTTCTATATGGTTTCAAATAGAATAAGATAATAATAATTGAATCTCATAATAGTGGAGGCCAATTGAATATAATAAAATGATTATCTCTCACATGAAATGAAAATTATAAGTGTGTTATGGAAGACTAAATGAATCTGGAAATACCAATCAATATTATATGGGTATATCAACATTTTATATAGAGATAACTTAATTTGTTTGTGGTTTATGTTGATCAAAACAAACCCCTATTATCTACTGACTTGGGAGAAAAGATTACAGATGTGGACTATGATTCATAAAGGTAGACTCGAGTTGGTGCATGGTTTTTTGTTGGTGTAAAGTTATTTTAATAAGGGTAAAACCATTCTTGGATGTAGGGTCATCCATTCAATGATGAGGAGTAAACTTTATTTGTAGTGAGGGTGAAGCTTGACTGGTGCAGGGATCACAAACTCGGATGGAGAGAAGTTAAAGAAGATGATACTGGAAGACTAATCAATAGAGAGGAATCCTTTTCCCTCTCTACATTTTTCTATGAATTTTTTTTATTTTTTTGATTCAAATATTACTGTTAGCTAAAAATTCATTGGGAGTAATAATATTTCTTGATTAACTTTTTAACATAGTTATCATTCATTCATCGTATTCTACACTTCTACGATTTCAAATCATCAATGAATTTCATTATAATTGAAGACTGCACAACTAATCATCTTGATTGAAATCTTTCAATTTCAAAAAGCCTTTGTTTTTAAAATTTCATAATAATGAGGATCCCATTTTTGTGAGCATTGCACTAGAATCAAATGGCAGTTTTATTTCTGTGAGACCAACTTCATGAGTATTAAGAAAGGTCATTTCAATATCAAGAAATATAATTTCTTCTCATTCATAAATTGTATATAACACCTATGTCATAAAATGGATTACTTGTTTTTTATAGTTTCACACTTATTTCAACACTTTAATCATGATTATTTTATTTACATCACACCACAAAATTTAACTTGAAGTTGTTGTTGTTTCTGTTATTTTTTTTTAATTTTTGTGAAATTTCAATACCTTTTCACATGAGATTGACGGTATTACATGTTTCGTTGATTCATTTAAGAAATAAATAATTAAATTTACATGTCTTCAATTATATTATATGTCAAATTTTGACACAATTTTCAGGGAAGGAACATGTGAATAAAAAAATATTAAAACTCAAAAAATTGTTTGTTTGTTTCCATTTATTTTAAATACTAAAAATCTATATGATTTTTCTTGATTTCTTCTTAAACATAAATTTTAATATTCACATTGTTTTATGATCTATGAACTTAGATCCATTAAAAATTTAAATTGAAAAACACATTTGATAACTTTGTAAAGAGTAGTTAGAAATAGATAACCTAAGAGACAGGGAACCTATTGATGATTAATAAAATCATCCACCCATTATAATTTAACCCAACATTGAAAGGCCCATGATGAGATGAATTTAACTCCATAATATGTCAATAAACCCTTACTCTATTAGGATTACCTCTAGAGGATAGAACATTGAACCTAAGTGGTCAAATGTCTCATTGGTACAAAAATTTAATGGTTTTTCCAATGAAGACTCTTTAACCATCATTAAAGAATTTTACAAAAATGTTATATAATTACAACTATAGGGGATTACTGAATATTATATTTGGTTGATATTGCTTCTCTTCTATATTAATAGGAAAAAAAATATTGGGTATTTTGGTCTATATGGAAACATGATTGAAACATAGCGACATGACTATAATTATTTTTTCACAATGCCTTGACCATGAAGATAAAAAGGGGGATATTAGAAATCAGATCACTAGATTTTTTAAAAAGTATAGAGAATCCTTTCATGAGGCCTCAAAATGATATAGGGAGCTTCTTATACAGTTCCCTCATCATCATCACTCTTCCCATGTACCCATGGATATCTTGTATGAAGGAATTTCTTCTCTAAGATAGAAAATAGTTTACCATTCACCTAGTAAAAACTATAAATGAAAAACTAATAAGGAGTTGAGATATATTATCAATAACCATTCCTTTAAATCTCAACATAATAATTTTAGGATAATAACAGTTAATATGAATGAAAACAACATTAGTTCAGGGATGGAAATAAAATCCCAAATTATTGATATTAAGGGCCAAATTCAATCTCTTATGAACCAAAATATTATGTAATGTGTCAAAAAATTGGGCTATCAAAATAATACTCAAACTCATGGAGAATAATTTATCATGTATGGTATGATTTGAAAACCTAATAAATTATAGCCCAAATATTTACATGATAACCCAACCCCTAGAAAATGCTAATTGAAATACATATTATCATAGAATGAATGAAAATAATGATAAATTTTCCAACAACTATAACTTAGGAAATATGATCCATCTTAATATATTATGAAAATATCATTAAATGATAAGGCAACCTTCCATAGGTTTTCTAAAATAGCCCAAACAAAAAAAATTAAAACCATGATTTGACTGATAACCCTTATTCTCAAGATTATGAAAAGGGTATGTTTCAGCAGTTTATAGTAATATTCAATTCATAAAAAGAATAAATTGATTCATAAAAAATCAATATCAATCTAACTAAGCTCAATCATATGATACAATTCCCAATCTAGATATTTAAATAGGGTAGTTAGTTTGGGATATGAACATAAGGGATAAAGGTACACGTTGTAAAATATATAAATTTAATCCTAGAATGAATTCTATGGTTTTGGCCACTATGAGTTGTAACACCCAGAAACTTCCTTTATTTTATTAATATAACTCTTATTTTATAATGATTTTTTATTATGAGAAGCTTGAAATACTTTTACATTTCATAAGAAAGCTACAAATTATGTGTTGATATAAAATGATACAACGGGAAAAAGTACAAGTATATACACATTGATGAATAATATATTCATTAAAAAACTTAATAGGCTTAAAATCTCCAAAGAAGTTCACCCCTTCCATAATGATCACAAAATGAAAGTGAAGCGTCAGGAAAATAATTGGAATTATCATAGGATTTGTATGAACCTACTTAAGTAATGCAGTGCATAATGAAGAAAACATTATGGTGTATATTTATGAAAATATGACTGTTAGGCATAATGAATGTTGTTCAATATGGTTGATAGGAATTATGACCATTAATCAATAAGATGCTTGGTCATTATTATTGTGGTCGTCACAATAAAGTGATTGTTGTTGTATAAAAAAAGTGATTATTGAGATTATTTTATAATTGTGTTTTTGGAAGCTATATAAATATATTAACTTCCATTTAAAATATATTTTATAATAAATTTATAAGTATAAAATAAATTTATTTCCATGGAATTATCTTATAAAACACATTTTAAATGATAATATAAATTAATGAAGTCTTATGTAATTTTTATAACGGTCTAACAATTTACTATATCATAAAAGATATTATTTTTCATTAAAAAATGATTTTATTTAAAAGATAGAAATATATTATTATTATTATTAATTTGGTAAAATAAATTTCATTTTTGGATTCATTACATATAAATTATATTAGGGTGAATTTGTGTTAATTCTTTAAAAAGGTTGATTTTTTGGGTTAAAAAGTGATGATATTATTTTTACAAAATACCATAATTATAATGAAATAATCATTATATGATAATTATTTCAAATTTATTAAAACTCATTCCTAATAAAAATATATTTATGGAATGACATAACCCATAATATTTTACACTTAGAAACAAATTCATAGCATTTTTAAAACCTTGATTTTATCTTTTCTAAAAAAACTATTTTTATAAATTATACCTGTAACATATTTAGAAATGATTTGTATAAATTTTATAAATTTAATCAAGTAATATATATTGAATATATGTAATTATAATGTAAAAATTAGGTAATAATATTAATTTCATTTTTTAGACATAAAAAAGTTACCGTTGTAAAAAAGGTGTTATCGAAATGTAAGTAAAATAATGAAGCAAGTTAAAGCTAAATGGTAAAAGCATAAAATACCTAAAATAAACAACATTAAACAAGTGGTTGATGTATTAAAAAACCTTAACCAGCCTTTACAATATTAATTTTCAACAAAAAATGCTGGAATTAATGCCACCCAAAAGTGGTTATCTTTAAATACAAAAAAAAAATTATTTAGTCATGTAAATCAACCCCTCATCAGGTATAAATACCCCCATTCCCTACTCAATTTCCAAAACAAATCCATTTATCATGAATATTCTCAAAATTACCCTGTCAAGATTTTCTCCATATTGATTACAAGTTTCTAAGAATTCCATCTCTAGCTTTAAGAAACATCATCCCAAGGTAAGGGATCTTTTCATCCACTTCTTTCAATACAATTTCTCATTTTTCATAATACTTTGGTTCTCATTTTATTACATTTTCAAGTGATTTTAAACACCAATATTAATGTGAAAATGATTCCTTGTTAAATAGATAATTCATTTCCCTCTCATTATAGATTTATCCCATGTTGTTACTCAGCAAAAATAAGGGTTCCTCACCCATCTTTTACGACTACCTTTGTAAAAAAATTTAAATCCCTTATTTTTTAAATATGAAATATTATTATGTTTTATTGTTATAATTTCCTTATTATTTTATCAATGATAGATCACCATTACCTCTCATTAAACTAACTTCACAATATCTTATAATTCTCATGGTTTTCCATAGCTATAAAATCATATCATAAATTTGATAATGAAAATTGTGTGTGGTTTTCCAAAGCAATGACACCCCTATAAAGATACTAAAAGTAGACATGGATATGAAAAATATATATGTGGGGGTAATTAACTTGAAAACACCATATTTATCTAAACTCAATCATGAAATGGTGCATGACAATGGGCCTTATTGGACACCTGGTTTGACACTCTCAAGAAATTTTCTTTGGATAATTCACAAGAACATTATGGGAAATAATAATGGATCATAATATATGTATTATTATTTACATTCAAATGATATCCTTTTTCCATGAATGTAACCTTAACCACTTCATATTATCATTTATTCAAATGGGTCACTACCCTTTTTCATAATGAACATCTTATAGTTCACATAGGTGATTATTGGATATTCACCAAGATAGCTGCATTAATCCATTGAAAGGGGGTTATTTCCCACAAAACATGTAACCAATTTTCATGTTCTCTTTCACTCTCCATATTTCTCATGGATTTTACCGTTTTCTACATGTCTATGATCTTATGTACATGTGGTATGGTGGAAATATAATCTCTCTAGATAACGATCCATCACTACCTTTGATTTACCTTATCATCAGGTATGTTTAATCATTCCTTTCAATGAGAATACCCTTTCATGTGTCATCTAATTGAAGGTTATTCACCTAGATACCCACACATTTATTTACTGGGGAAAATTATTGAATCAATTTTATACTATTTATTTTATACGGTTTAAGAACCTTATAATTAATTACCTTGATCGAATGGTATTTACAAATATTATTACCTTCATTAGATACCTATTTATTTTCCATGGGTTAATTCAATGATTATTAAAGGATTTATATAAGATTCCATTATATGGAATTCATGAATTAAGATATACGAAGGGTGTACCCTGATATCACTCCAATGAATTGAGTGATGTGATAATGTTAACTGATGTATGTTACTTCTAAGATACCAAGGCATTGGGTAAATAAGTAATCTATGGATATGAAATGTTCATGATACATTGGAAAAATGTCCTATTAATGTTTTATGATACATTGGTGACCAACCTTGATAATATGAATGGTGTTCCCTAATAGTGTTCCAATGCAATGGGTAATGTGACAGAGTTTACTGAGGTGAGTTACTCCTAAGAGACCAATTAATTTGGTAAAGACACCTTGGAAAAAAGTATTGGTATTATGTTTTACAACACCATAGTGATTAGGAGTATACTTTTTTTATAGTGAGAGTGAAGTTGGACTAGTAAAAGAATCACAAACTAGGTTAGAGATTAGTTAAACAAGATGATGCTAGAAGAGCACATCGATAGAGAGTCATCATTTTACCTCTCTATTGTTTACTAATTTTTTATAGGAATTTAATTTATTTTACTAATTCAAATGTTACTGTTAGATAAACATTCATTGGAGGGGATAAAAAGTTTTGATTAATTTTTTTACATTGTTCTCATTCATTATTCTTAGGCTATACTCTTAAAATTTCACAGCATAAATGAATTTTATTATCATTGAAGGAAAAAAAATCTATTTTACTTGATTGAAATCTTTTAATTTAAAAAATTATTTGTTTTAAAATTTTTAGAAATGTGGTTCCCATTTTTATGAGAGTAGTGCACGAGAATCAAATGAAAGTTTGATTTCGGTGTGACCAAATTCATGTGTATTATGAATGACCATTTCAATATCAAGAAATATAATTTCCTCTTGTTCATAAAATTTATATCATTACTATGTCTAGTAATGGTTTCATCATTTTTTTATATTTTCACAATAATTTAAACACATTCATCATACATTTTTTATTTACATCACACTAACAAATTTCACTTGGTATTATTTATTTTTTCTATTTTTTTTTATTTTGGTGAAATTTCACTACCCTTACTTGTGGGATCGTTGTTATTCCTTGTTGTCTTGATTTATATAACATCCCCAGCCCAATAGCCACTATAAATAGTGCCCTGAGTCGAGTGGTCATATGACCTCAGGCGTGCATCCCCGTACACTAGAGGATGATGACTAGTAGTGTGGGTATAAAGAAAAATATTGGGAGACTATACCCTCTTATTAGAGAAAATACACAACATAAGTAATATCAACAGCTGAAGTAACCTACAAGAACAATAAAGGATAGCTTACGACAAGTTCCAATAATAACCAAATATCCCATGATGAGACTATATGATGAATACTGTACATGTGAGGAAGTCATAAAAATAAATTCCCAAAACCAAAACTACCAAAATATCCCAAACATATACCTGAGTCCCAACCTACTCCTGACATCCCATGCTCTAACCAAGCAGCCCATGAAAAAACCAAACACCAGATCCCTATCCTGAACCAGTAACATAAACAAGTAACATCTACTCGGGTACCCAAGTGTCATGGAAACTTCAGAAGGGTGTGTGTATAACTCAGTAGGCCACCACCAACAGTGTCTAAAGAAACAACCAGTCAGTAAAACAATGTTTTCAGATAAATCAAGTGAAATAAATAAAGAATGAAGTAAAGGAAAATATATATCTCACATTTAAACAATTATCAAAAAACCAATTTATCCATTAAGTTCACTAGAGTCAACCAACCAACTAAACTAATTATAGTCACACTGGGAGCCTAAGCCATAACATAAGGGGTTACACACTTTTAATTCATAAGGGTAAATTAACTAATCACTATTTATCAATATACCTAGAAACCTCAGTCTGGTAATCAAGTCATGTCCATATGTTTGGGAAGCATAGAGCATTAGTGTGACATCCCAACCCATGCCATAACCATACATTGGGAGAGAATAAATCCTTAGTATGACATAACAACTCAAAAATACATAACACAAACCTTGGAACCTCGGTTCAGTTAGTCACCTATTATGTAATTGTTAGGGGCATAGAGCCTTAGTCCAACTCCCTATGTAACGACCCGAACATTTATGAATAAAATTTCATTTCTTTTAATTAAATGTATTATGGATATAGAAAACACATGAAATCATTTTTTTATTATATAAAATTGGATTTAAATGACCATTAATTATCCTTACCATTGATAATATAGTTTTTGAATAGTGATCAAATGACTAGTATAAATTTAGGGTTTTAACAAATCCTTTTGACACAGACAAAGGAAGTGATGGCCTCAAAAAGTAAGATCCTACCCTATGTATCCCATTAATCAAAGCTTCTGATGGAGATAGAATATATGGGATTTTCCTTAGTCCAATCCCAGGCCAAGATCCAATAATTTCAGCATGAGAAAAACCATATACGAGAGAAGTTCAAACTCATCGAGATCACAACCTAAACCAAATTCACTGAACGACCCCAAGAAAGCCCCAACATCACACAACATACTCTTCGGGTGTATGTTTATGTAATAAAGGTATATGTAATAAGACCCTATCATTATGATTATGTTTATTATTTTTTATAGAATAATGAATATACTTTCATTCTATTATTGTTACTTTGTAAAATGATTTTTGAAGCACAAATAATATTTTTTGTTAATATTCAAATTCAATTAAGAAATTTATTCTGATGGATTAATGGATTGTTGAGTTAAATAATATTTTAATAAAATATTATTATTAAATTACTTTCAGTGAATATAAATGATCGTATAATTTTTATGAAGTCAAATATAAATTTTATTAAGGTTTAAAAAATGTTTTTGTCAAAACCCATCAATTTTAAATAAATGTCAGTTTTTATTATAAAAGTGAAAATTAAAATATTTTGAAAATTATTTATATAAAATGAATATTATTTTTGGAATCAGAACATTGAAATTATCGAATGGTGAATTTTTTATAATTTTCTGAGATAGTCGAATTTTTGGGTAAAAATTAAATACCATTTAAACATATAATGTGTTTTATGACATCATAATGACCCAATAGTGATGTAATAAAATAAAATAAAAGGTATATTCTCCTAAATATATGTTTTTACTTTAAAATAATGTAATTTTAGGCTTATTTTATTTATTTTATAAAGTCTTAGTGAATCCTCCAAGACATATAAAATATTTTAATATTTTAAAATCATTTTTTTGAAAGTGCGAGTCACCTCCACATAAGAAAGGAAAATAGTTTAATATATTCGGCCATTATCCTTATAAATTAATGTATACCACTCCCCTTTTCCATAAAACATGGTAGAAAACCATGGTATGGTTTGTGCTTTTAAATATGTTAGCGTGTAGTGTCCAAAACCAAAATAATAAGGAATTCCCCCACCTTTCCTATATAAACCCACCCAAGATCCCATTTCTCTTCACTAAAGATCTTTTAATCCCAATAAACCTCTGCCAATTAATCCCTATATTCCTCCCAAGGCACCCCCAAGCTCCCAATAATCCTCCCCCAACCCTTTGGAATCACACATCCAAGTAAGGGATCCTCACATTCTTCTTCTCTTTTGAATTCCAGAACCTTGTTTGAAATTAGTCTTTTTAGTTTCAATTGGTTATATTATCATCCTTTTATAATTAAATCCTTACTTTAAATTTGATTTATAAATTATTTGAGCTTACTTTAACTCCCATTAATCCCCCAATGATCCTTTATGCCCACCCATTACTATGCTGAAATTCCGTAAGGGATCTTCCACTCTCCGCTTTTGTCAAGCACTCCTTTTGTGATATGAATTTTCTCATATGATGTGATATGTTCATACATAATACCCTGACATTCCATTTTATTTAAAAATAATTATATCTTCTCTCCACTCTCATTAATCCATCCATGATCCTTATATACACCCATTACCATGCCGAAATTCTGTAAGGGATTTCTCTCTTCACATTTTCATTCAAGAAATTATTTTATATTATGAATCTTAATTCCATTTAATAAGTTAGGATATTATGTTCCATGATCAATTTACTTTCCATTTCATGTATAAATTTTGATAGAACCATTTTTCTCTCATCAACCCATTTTATGAATTTTCATATGACATCGTTATGCTACCAAAATTACACCGTGATTTTCTATGCCAAAATCATTGTGTTGTGAATACCATACCCATTACTCTATCAAGGGTATTTAAATTTATGCACATATAATTATTGATTTAACAATTACATGTATTTATTCTATATTCCTTAATCATAGAATAAATTATGATGTCAAATAAATCCATGTTATATGATCTATGTGGCACACTTAAGCATGAGATTGAAATGATTATAAAGGGTGTGCCTTGATAGCACTGTAATACATTGGGTAATTTTTAGTTTCATGATACATAATGTAATGACCCGGACCTCTCCGGCCCTTTCTGTTGTCAAAAAGAAGGTCAAGAAGAGTTCTGGAGGGTAAAATGGACTTTTCTCACACATTCCAGAATTTTGAAACTACACGCCGTGTAGTTTGAGTACACGCTGTGTACCCCCTTTCTGGGTATACCCCGTGTTGCAAGCCGTGTCCTTGCTGTGTGGAATAATGGGTGCATGCCGTGTGACCAGTTCTACACGCCGTGTAGTCCTTCCCCGCGTACGCGTTGCCAATCAACGACCGTGTACCGTGTTGGAGCTGTGTCCTTGCCGTGTGCAAAAAATGAGTACACACCATGTGTCCAAACTACACGCTGTATATTCCTTCCCCGCATATGCGTTACCCTAAAACCGTGTGTTGACTAGTCAACGGTCTCAGAGCCGTGTTGGAAGCCGCGTGGAGACCGTGTGAAAGAACCGAGTACACGCCGTGTACCATAAAGTACATTCTATGTACTTGTGCTTTTCACGCCTATTAAAGGAGGGGTCCCCTCCTCCTTTTCAACACACACTTCTCCTCCCCACTCCTCTGAGCAGAGCTCTCTCAAGAGACTCAAAGGCTCTTCCTTCCATAACTTCTTCGTCCGAGCTCCGATTTACGATCCATCAGCGGAAACGGGATCGTAACGACGAGGCAGAACTTCCGAGCTTGGATCTGTTGTTTTTCCATCGGCCTTTCCTTTCCGACTTCCACCGGAGGAGGTTTTGCTGGGACCCGACAGAAGTGACAGACGCCGATGGACGTCTTCTAAAGTTGATCCGAGGGGAGCGCTGTGATCAGAACCTGTTGAAGTAGGGATCTTGCCTTCGTCTCTCTAATTTGCACATCATGCGGGGTGGGTGTTTTCTTGATTATGTGGAACACTTTTGAACCGGTTTAATAAAGATAATAACTGGCTTATATAACAGGGATGAGAATTTGTGATTGATGTTACTTTATATCCTGTGATATTATGTTGTAAATTGAATGAGCTTCTACCTACTGAAAATCACGGTCGTTGGGGGCATTTTCTTATGCAATTAAATGTTGCCCTCTCCTTCTGGATTTTCTTATGGGTGGAAACCTTGTGGAATGTGAAAACTGGTTAATCACGTAAAGTTGGATATTTAAAATCCGGAACCCTTTTGTGATCACCCCGGTTAAACAAAATGGAATAATGAACATGTGGGTGTTGGATTGGTTATGTGTCATGTGATGGGGGTGTTTTTGTGGGTTGTTGTGGATCGGGTGAGCAGCGGGGCTGTGGTTGACTTGGTTGTGGGTTGGTGTGAATGTTGTGTTGGTAACGGGCAGCGGGGCTGCAATAAATGGTATTAAAGGGATAATGGTGTACGGTGTAGTTATGGTTATGGTGGTTGGAAGTGGGGCTGCAGGGATGGGCTTGTTTGTGAATGAATAGTGGGTTGTGAATAATATATTAAAGTGGAAGAATTAATAAATGGTGGGGCGTGGTAATGAAACAGAAATAATAATCAATGGGGTTGGTTGGTTGATAAGAGGGACCTTGTTGTGTTGCTTGTGTTTTTCTAACTTGATTTGCGGATGGAAGGGATATGTTTTACGAAAGTTTGATTTGGTTGGTTGTGGATAGTTTCCAAGTAGTTAAGGAACTAAATAAACTATTTCTACTAAAACGTGAAAACCTAAAGGGGGTTGGGATTGTTTGTTGTATGTATACTTCATGGTAGCAGTTCCAAGGCACATGCTCAAATTTCTGTTTAGAAGCCATAGGTTGGGCTGTGTGTTTGGTATACATATATATATCTGTGTATTTTGTGTTTTATCACACCCCAACCATGTTGAGAACTTAGTGCCGAACACTCCCATTTTATGTGAGAGGGTGTTTTTCCCTTAGTTACTAGCTCCTTCTTGCTCCTTCTCCCCTAGGCTATGATGGCTTGAGGCGACCTTACACATAAGACTCTTTAGGTAGGTTTGGATTGGGGTGGTTTTATCCCAAGACTCTTCGGGAAGGTTCTACTGTTTCCCAAGAATCTTTGGGATGAGGCCCAGGTGTGTGCGGGCGGGATACGTTGTTGTGAGGACCAGGTGTGTGCGGGCGGGATACGTGGTTGTGAGGCCGAGGTGTGTGCGGGCGGGATACATGGTTGTGAGGCCCAGGTGTGTGCGGGCGGGGAGAGTGAGGCAGTGTCAGGACGTTCATCGTTAGGAAGACCAGCTAAATAAAGGTAAATGGTGCTGGGTAACCAAATACTCTTATTTCTTATATACTGGAGGCAGGACTCAGGGGTCATTATCTCCCTTTCACCATTGCCAGCTCAGGAGGGGCATCTTTGGTGGGAGGGGGTCGTGACAGAATGATATCAGAGGAGAGCACTTGGGAGCGGGAAACCCAGATGCACGCTCAGTACCCGGAGTTGTTTTGACTTGTGTTTTCCTTTGTTATTCTGAGCTTTGTATTGATGTTATAATCTGTACCCTTGTTATATGGAATGTTTGGCTTGTCAGTTGCGAGACCTTTTGTTTCATTGTTCCCTAGTAATGTGTAACATGTACGGATGTGTGGAAAAGGGGAAAACCTGACCCTTAATCGAGATGCATTAATGCGGATGCGATTGAACCCGTGCGGGCGAGTCAGTGCCACCTAAAGTGGATAATATCTCGAAATGGGAGAGGGAATTTCCCAAAACCACATGTTCAGGTAGTTTTGTGTTGGGGGGAGTTCGAGTTAAAAAATCCTAATGTATGAAAGTGGGAAGAACCAATTCTTAATTGAGATGCATTAATGAGGATGCGATTAAACCCGTGCAGGCGAGTCAGTGCCGCCTAAAGCGGATAATATCTCGACATAGGAGAAGGAATTCCTAGCACATATAATTTGGGTTATTGGTTAGATTCCTGTTATAATGGGAACCCTAAGAGGTATCTTGTTGGGTTTCCTCTGGGTTGGTTTTTGAATTCTCGGGGATGAGAATGTTTTAAGAGGTATCTGATGTAATGGCTCGGACCTCTCTGACCCTTTCCTTTGTCAAAAAGAAGGTCAAGAAGTGTTTTGGAGGGTAAAATGGACCTTTCCCACACTTTCTAGAATTTTGAAACTACACTCCGTGTAGTTTGAGTACACGCCATGTACCCCCTTTCCGGGTATACCCCGTGTTTCAAGCCGTGTCCTTGCTGTGTGGAATAATGGGTGCACGCCGTGTGACCAGTTCTACATGCCGTGCAGTCCTTCCCTGCGTACGCGTTTCCAGTCAACAACCGTGTACCGTGTTGGAGCCATGTCCTTGCCATGTGCAATAAATGAGTACATGCCATGTGTCCATACTACATGTCGTGTAGT
This sequence comes from Viscum album, assembly GCA_963277665.1. Taxonomy (NCBI): domain Eukaryota; kingdom Viridiplantae; phylum Streptophyta; class Magnoliopsida; order Santalales; family Viscaceae; genus Viscum; species Viscum album. The sequence goes on along the minus strand of OY728145.1, from coordinate 1,228,025,821 downwards.
CCTTCCCCGCATATGCGTTACCCTCAAACCGTGTGTTGACCATTCAACGGCCGCAGAGCCCTGTTGGAAGCCGCGTGGAGACTGTGTGAAAGAACTGAGTACACGCCGTGTACCATAAAGTACATGTCGTGTACTTTTTCTTTTCACGCCTATAAAAGGAGGGGTACCCTCCTCCTTTTCAACACACACCTCTCCTCCCCTCTCCTCTGAGCAGAGCTCTCTCAAGAGACTCAAATGATCTTCCTTCCATAACTTCTTTCTCCGAGCTCAGATTTACGATCCTTCAGCGGCCACGGGATCGTAACGACGAGGCGGAACTTCCGAGCTTGGATCCGCTATTTTTCCTTCAGAATTTCCTTTTTGGATTCCACCCGAGGAGGTTTTTCTAGGACCTGAAAGAAGTGACGGACGCCGACAGACGTCTTCTAATGTTGATCCGGGGGGAGCTCTGTGATCAGAACCTGTTGAAGTAGGGATCTTGCCTTCGTCTCTCTAATTTGTGCATCATGCGGGGTGGGTGTTCTCTTACTTACGTGGAACACTTTTGAACCGGTTTAATAAAGATAATAACCGGCTTATATAACGGGTATGGGAAGTTGTGATTTTTGTTACTTTATATCCTGTGATATTATGTTGTGAATTGAATGAGATTCTACCTACTGAAAATAACGATCATTGGGGGCCTTTGATTACACAATTAAATGTTTCCCTCTCCTTCTATATTTTCTTATGGGTGGAAACCTTGTGGAATGTGGAAATTGGTTAATCACGTAAAGTTGGATGTTTAAAATCTGGAACCCTTGTGTAATCACCCCAGTTAAACAAAATGGAATAATGAACATGTGGGTGTTGGCTTGGTTACGTGGCATGTGATGGGGGTGTTTTTGTCGGTTGTTGTGGATCGGGTGAGCAGCGGGGCTGTAGTTGACTTCGTTGTGGGTTGGTGTGAATGTTGTGTTGGTAACAGGCAGCGAGGCTGCAATAAATGGTATTAAAGTGATAATGATATACGGTGTGGTTGTTTTTATGGTGGTTGGCATTGGGGCTGCAGGGATGGGCTTGTATGTGAATGAATAGTGGGTTGTGAATAATAAATTAAAGTGAAATATTTAATAAATGGTGGGGCGTGGTAATGAAACGGAAATAATAATCAATGGGGTTGGTTGGTTGATATGAGGGACCTTGTTGTGTTGCTTGTGTTTTTATAACTTGATTTGTGGATGGCAGTGATATGTTTTATGAACGTTTGATGTGGTTGGTTGTGGATAGTTTCCTAGTAGTTAAGGAACTAAATAAAATATTTCTACTGAAACGTGAAAACCTAAAGGGGGTTGGGATTGTTTTTTGTATGCATACTTCGTGGTAGCAGTGCCGAGGCACGTGCTCAGTTTTTTGTTTAGAAGCCATAGGTTGGGCGGTGTGTTTGGTATACATATATATATCTGTATCTTTTGTGTTTTATCACACCCCACTCATGTTGAGCACTTAGTGCTGAACACTCCCATTTTATGGGAGAGGGTGTTTTTCCCTTAGTTACTAGCTCCTTCATACTCCTTCTCCCCTAGGATGTGATGTCTTGAGGTGACCATACACCTACGACTCTTTGGGTAGGTTTTGATTGGGGTGGTTTTAGCCCAAGACTCTTCGGGAAGGTTCTACTGTTTCCCAAGAATCTTCGGGATGAGGCCCAGGTGTGTGCGGGCGGGATACATGGTTGTGAGGCCTAGGTGTGTGCAGGCAGGATACGTGGTTGTGAGGCCCAGGTGTGTGCGGGCCAGATACGTGGTTGTGAGTCCTAGGTGTGTGCGGGCGGGATACGTGGTTGTGAGGCCCAGGTGTGTGCAGGTGGGGAGAGTGTGGCAGCGTCAGGACGTTCGTCGTTAGGAAGACCAAATAACTAAAGGGAAATGGTGCGAGGTACCCAAATACTCTTTTTTCTTATATACTAGAGGCGGGACTCGGGGGTCATTATCTCCCTTTCACCTTTTCCAACTCAGGAGGGGCATCTTTGGTGGGAGGGGGTCGTGACAGAATGGTATCAGAGTAGAGCACTTGGGAGCGGGAGACCCAGATGCATGCTTAGTACCCAGAGTTGTTTTGACTTGTGTTTTCCTTTGTTCTTCTGAGATTTGTATTGATGTTGTACTTTTTACCCTTGTTATATCGAATGTTTGGATTTTCAGTTTTGAGACCTTTTGTTTCCTTGTTCCTTGGTAATGTGTAACATGTCCGGATGTGTGGAAAAGGGGAAAACCTGACCCTTAATCGAGACGCAATAATGCGGATGCGATTGAACCCGTGCAGGCGAGTCAGTGCCGCCTAAAGCGGATAATATCTCGACATGGGAGAGGTAATTTCCCAAAACCACGCGTTCAGGAAGTGTTGTGTTGGGGTGAGTTCGTGTTGAAAAATCCTAATGTATGAAAGTGGTAAGAACCAATTCTTAATCGAGACGCATTAATGAGGATGCGATTAAACCCGTGCAGGTGAGTCAGTGCCGCATAAAGCAGATAATATCTCGACATAGGAGAAGGAATTCCTAGCACATATAATTAGGGTTTTTGGTTTGATTCCTATTATAACGAGAACCCTAAGAGGTATCTTATTCGGTTTCCTCTGGGTTGGTTTTTGAATTCTCGGGGACAAGAATGTTTTAATAGGTATCTGATGTAATGGCCTGGACCTCTCCGTCCCTTTCCTTTGTCAAAAATAAGGTCAAGAAGTGTTCTGGAGGTTAAAATGGACTTTTCCCACACATTACAGAATTTTGAAACTACACACCGTGTAGTTTGAGTACACGCCGTGTACCCCCTTTCCGGGTATACCCCGTGTTGCAAGATGTGTCCTTGCTGTGTGGAATAATGGGTGCAGGCTGTGTGACCAGTTCTACACACCGTGTAGTCCTTCCTCGCGTACGCGTTTTCAGTCAATGGCCATGTACCATGTTAGAGCTGTGTCCTTGCCGTGTGAAATAAATGAGTACACACCGTGTGTCCAAACTAGACGCCGTGTAGTCCTTCCCCGCGTATGTGTTACCCTCAAACCGTTTTTTGACCATTCAACGGCCGCAGAGTCATGTTGGAAGCCGCGTGGAGACCGTGTGAAAGAACCGAGTACACGCCGTGTACCATAAAGTACATGCCGTGTACTTGTTCTTTTCATGCCTATAAAAGGAGGAGTCCCCTCCTCCTTTTCAATACACCCTCTCCTCCCCTCTCCTCTGAGCAGAGCTCCCTCAAGAGACTCAAAGGCTCTTCTTTCCATAACTTCTTCGTCCGAGCTCCGATTTACGATCCGTCAGCGGCCACGGGATCTTAACGACGAGGCGAAACTTCCGAGATTAGATCCGTTGTTTTTCCTTCGGCCTTTCCTTTCCGACATCCACCCGAGGAGGTTTTTCCGGGACCCGACAGAAGTGATGGACGCCGACAGACGTCTTCTAAAGTTGATCCAGGGGGAGCGCTGTGATCAGAACTTGTTAAAGTAGGGATGTTGCCTTCTTCTCTCTAATTTGTGCATCATGCGGGGTGGGTGTTCTCTTGCTTACGTGGAACACTTTTGAACTGGTTTAATAAATATAATAACTGGCTTATATAACGAGGATGGTAAGTTGTGATTGCTGTTACTTTATATCCTATGATACTACGTTGTGAATTGAATGAGCTTATACCTACTAAAAATCACGATCGTTGGGGGCCTTTTCTTATTCAATTAAATGTTACCCTCTCCTTCTGAATTTTCTTATGGGTGGAAACCTTGTGGAATGTGGAAATTGGTTAATCACGTAAAGTTGGCTGTTTAAAATCTGGAACCCTTGTGTGATCACCCCGGTTAAACAAAATGGAATAATGAACATGTGGGTGTTGGCTTGGTTACGTGGCATGTGATGGGGGTGTTTTTGTGGGTTTTTGTGGATCGGGTGAGTAGTGGGGCTGCGGTTTACTTGGTTGTGGGTTGGTGTGAATGTAGTGTTGGTAACGGGCAGCAGGGTTGCAATAAATGGTATTAAATGGATAATGATATACGGTGTGGTTGTGGTTATGGTGGTTGGAAGCGGGGCTGCAGGGATGGGATTGTTTGTGAATGAATAGTGGGTTGTGAATAATAAATTAAAATGGAAGAATTAATAAATGGTGGGGCGTGGTAATGAAACAGAAATAATAATCAATGGGGTTGGTTGGTTGATAAGAGGGACCTTGTTGTGTTGCTTGTGTTTTTCTAACTTGATTTGTGGATGGCAAGGATATGTTTTACGAACGTTTGATGTGGTTGGTTGTGGATAGTTTCCCAGTAGTTAAGGAACTAAATAAACTATTTCTACTGAAACGTGAAAACCTAAAGGGGGTTGGGATTGTTTTCTGTATGCATACTTCGTGGTAGTAGTGCCGAGGCATGTGCTCAGTTTTCTGTTTAGAAGCCATAGGTTGGGTTGTGTGTTTGGTATACATATATATATCTCTATCTTTTGTGTTTTATCACACCCCACCCATGTTGAGCACTTAGTGCTGAACACTCCCATTTTATGGGACAAGGTGTTTTTCCCTTAGTTACTAGCTCCTTCATGCTCCTTCTCCCCTAGGCTGTGATGGCTTGAGGTGACCTTACACCTAAGACTCTTTGGGTAGGATTTTATTGGGGTGGTTTTAGCTCAAGACTCTTCGGGCAGGTTCTACTGTTTCCCAATAATCTTCAGGATGAGGCCCAGGTGTCTGCGGGTGGGATACGTAGTTGTGAGGCCTAGGTGTGTGCGGGCGAGATATGTGGTTGTGAGGCCCAGGTGTGTGCGGGTGGGGAGAGTGTGGCAGCATCAAGACATTTGTCATTAGGAAGACCAGCTAACTAAAGGGAAATGGTGCGGGGTACCCAAATAATCTTGTTTCTTATATACTGGAGGTGGGACTCGGGGGTTATTATCTCCCTTTCACTATTTCCAGCTCAGGAGGGGCATCTTTGGTGAGAGGGGGTCGTGACACATAATGTTGGGATAGGGGTTTACCTGATTCCTTTATATGATTTTTTACACCATTTTGGTATAGGGGTTCACCTGATTATTTTATGTTAATGATGCAGTGTTTTAAGTTTTTGTCACATTTCCATGTTATGATAATCATGCTATATCATGCCGTTATGTCCATGTTTATCTTATGATCCATTGATATCCCTATTGCATAAAATTTATTTTATTCTTCATGCTATGAATTGTTTACTCCCTTACTAGGCTTTATATATCACCCTTTTCTTATGTATGTCCTCAGGTTATCCAATGCAATGCTAAGTACGAAGGATTGTTGTGGTCATGTAAAACAATTTTTCAATAAATATGTTTATTTCATGTTTTAAGTTGTTATGTAATGTTTATAATCATCAAAGACACTAGACCTCTCAATCTTTTGATTTGTATTAAGTGAAAATTTATGTAATAAATCATGTTTAAATATGAAATAAAGAGAAGGTTTGTTATAGTTATAGGATAAGTTTTGTTATTTTTGGGATTAGGATTAGAAAACTCTTGTCAAAGCCTTAGGGATAAGACTATGTATAAGAAAATAATCCCTTAATTTTTGTGAGTATAGAGTAAGTGGTTTATCAAGAAAATACATCTCTATTTGGATATGAACAAGTAGAGGTGGATTTGGCACATATGTATCTAGAGGTAAAACCCAAAACACCGCTTTGAGCTAGACTCAAACGGGAAATGGTGCATGATAATGGGCCTTACTGAACTCTTGGTTTGACACTTCTAGGGGATATGCTTTCGTAAATTCATAATCTTATTATAAACCATTATTAAGGGAACAAAATAATTCCATAAGAATATACGTTAGGAAGTAGATCATGGATAACTTAGATCGAAGCCTAGAAATTCATCAGTTAAGGAGATAAATTTAATTTAAAGTTTATCCATTTAATATCATTAGATTCCCATTTATCTATTTAAAAATTTAAAATTACTCTTCCCTAACTATATATTGAATAAAGTAGAACCAAAATAAAAAATTGAAAGATAGGGTTATTGTCTATAGTTCTATGCATTCTTTTATATCCTGAAATTTTTGTAGAATAATACAAACACGACCACAAATTATGGAAGTAGAGATGTCGGTGAAAACAGAAAATGGGGAAATTATTTCATCCTATGTATATAACTCTTCCCCTATCACAATTTTTGGATAGAACTTCCTGATTAATCTCATCATACTCCCTCTAGTGGAATTTGATACAATTATTGGCATAGATTGGATTTCCTTATATAGAGCCAACATAAATTGTTACGAGAGGGAAATCACCCTATATATGGTGAATTAACCCCCAATTATATACAAGTGAAAGAGGAGGATGAATCTTCTTTAGCACCATCATCTTCAGCATGGATATTACTTCCTTATGAGAATGTGTATCTTTCTCAGATAATTGATTATAAGGAAAGAACCATCCTTGAATACATGCCTATTGAGATGGAATTCACTGATGTGTTTCCCGAGGAATTTTTTGGTCTTCCTCTTAGAAGAGATGTTGGATTCTTGATTTATCTTATACATGGGGTTTTTACAATATCCAAGACTTAATATAGAATGATTGTTGTGAAGCTTGAAGAGATAATAAAACAACTACATGAGAATCTACGTAAAGGGTTTATATGCCCAATTTCTTCCCCATGGGGTGCACCGGTCTTCTTCATCAAGAAGAATGATGAGTCAACACACCCTTGAATTTATTATTGTGAGCTCAAAAAAATCACAATAAAGAACAAGTATCTTTTTACATGAATTAATGACTTGTTCTATCAACTATATGGAGAACAATACTTCTCCAAGGTGGATCTGTGGTCGGGATATTACCAAGTAAGGGTAAAGAATGAGGATATCACCAAGACTGCTTTTTATATACGGCATGGGAACTATTAATTCATAGTAATTCCTTCCGAACTCACTAATGATCCCTAAATCTTCATGGAATTGATGAATAGAGTCTTTAGATATTACCTCGAAAAATTTGTGGTGGTCTTTATAGACGATATTCTAATATAATTAAAAACCAAGGAGGACCATGAGGAGCATCTGATCACTGTACTAGAGACCTTTTGAAAGGAGAAGCACTATTTAAAGTACATCAAGTATAAGTTCTAGTTTAATTAAGTCTCATTATTGGGGAATATCATAAAAACAATGGGATATCAATGGATTATTCTAAAATAAAATAAATTTAGGGATGGCTAAGGTCGACAACTCTGACGGATATCCCTATCTTCCTAGGGTTAGAAAGATATTATCACCAATTTGTGAGAAATTTCTCATGATTTTCAAACCCTCTTACCAAGATAACTCAGAAGGAATTTAAGTTTTCTTGGAATGAAGAATTTGAAGAAATATTAATTGATTTAAAGAAGAGTCTTGTCACTACCTATGTGCTCGCACTACCCACAAGTGGGGAGATTTTCATAATCTTCAGTGATGCTTTGAATAAGGTCTTGAGTTGTGTGTTGATGTATAATGAAAAATTCATTTCTATTCCTCATGACAGTTGAAAATTCATGAGTAAAACTATCCCATGCATGATCTGGAATTGGTAGATGTGATCATTACATAAAAAATCTAGCATCATTATCTCTTTGGGGAGAAGTGTGAAATATATAAGATCACAAAAGTATCAAATATATATGCACATATAAATAGATGAATATGCACCAACGACGATGGTTAGAGGTCATTAAGGACTGCTCAATCCATTACCACCATGGGAAAATGAACAAGGTGGTAGATGCTCTAAGTATAAAGGACCCAAAAATTCTATCATTGATGAGTATTGAAAAAGATCCAATCTTTTTATATTTGATAAAGATGGACATGAGAATCATAAAGAAGGGAACATCATTAATCCTTTCATAAATGATTTCTCAACCATCTCTTTTGGAAAGGTTAATGGATGCTCAAAAAGATGATGCATAAATTTAGTAGAAATTGGAAAATATCAGAAAAGGGAAATCCTCGAATTTCAATGTAATGAAGAAGGAATTGTGATATTTGGGTCAAGGCTATGTGTTCCATCAAATCTGGAGTTAAAGAAAGAACTTTTGGATGATGCACATAGTTTAAATTTCTATATTCACCTAAGAAACACAGAGATGTACCAATATCTCCAAGATCACTATTGGTAGGTTAACATGAATAATGAGATCACTAAATATACATCAAAGTTCCTAGTATGTTAGCAAGTGAAGGCTGGGAGGTAGAAGTATAAAGGGATGATGTAACCATTACCCACACCGACATCGAAATAGAAAAACATCACCATGTAATTTTTAACTAAACTTCCAAAGACATCCAAGGGAAACAATTCTATCTGGGTTGTTGCTAATATTATTATAAATACATCACACTTCATTGTAATTCAAGAGGATTTATCACTAGATCAAATGGTAAAAATATACATCTAAGAATTGGTAAGGCTACATGGAGTATAACTATCTATTATTTATGATCACGATCTAAGATTCACCTCTAAGTTCTAGAAGAGTATCCAATACACTCTGAACAATGAGTTGAAATTCAGCACGACTTATCACCCTTAAACTGATGTCCAATCTAAGAAAACTATCCAGACACTTGATGATATGTTGAGAGCTTTCTCAATAGACTTCAAAGGCAGATGGGTCCAACATCTTTCTTTGGTGGATTTCTCTTACAACAAAATTTTCTACTAAATCATCCAAATGTATACTTATGAATCCCTTTATGGGAAGAGGTGAAGAACAGAAGCATATTGGGATGAAGTTGTGGAATGGAAACTTATAGGTCTGAAAATGGTCAAAAAAATGGTGGAGAAGGTTAAGACAATCCACAAACACATAAAACCTGCCCAGAGTAGACAAAAAGAGTTATGATAACAATCATCATTGAGACCTAGGGTTTGATGTTGGAGACATGGTATTCCTCTACATATCTCCATGGAAGAGAGTTATGATATTTGGGAAGAAGGTAATGCTTAGTCCAAGGTACATTAACTCTTTGGAGATCCTTGATCGCATCAGAGTAGTGGCCTATCGACTTACAGTCCCACAAAACCTATATCAGGTACATGATATATTCTATGTATCACTCCTAAAGAAGTACATACCAGAACCATAACATGTACTCAATCCATAGGTGGTACCATTGGAGAATGAACTCTCCTATAAATAGAATCTGGCGAAGATCATAGATCATAGAGAAAAAGTACTATGAAATATGACAATTATCCTCATCAATGTGTTATGGAGATACCACAAGTTTTAAGAAGAAATGTGGGAACAAGATGAAGTGATGAGGTAGAGTTACCCTCATCTATTTTAGTTTGGGAAAATTAAATTTCAAGGGTGAAATTTCTTAAGGGGGGAGGTTGTAACGACCCAAAAATTTATGAATAAAATTCCCTTTCTTTTAATTAAATTTATTATAGAAATAGAAAACACATGCACTCCTTTTATTTTATTATATCCAATTGTATTTAAATAACCATTGTGTATTCTTACCATTGACAATATATCCGTTGAATATTGATCACATGACTAGTATAAATATCAGATTTTAACAAATCCTTTTGACATAGACAAAAGAAGTGATGGCCTAAACCAGTAGGATCATACTTTATGTTGCTCATTTATTGGAGATTTCAAGGGAGATAAATTTTTTGGTCTTTTACCTAGATGAATCCCAAGCCAAGATCCAACAACTTAAGAATGGGATAAATCGTTTATGATAGAAGTTCAAACTCATCGAGATCACAACCCAAACCATGTTCATCGAATGAACCCAAGAAAGCCCCACCATTGCACACCTTACTCTTAGAGAGTATGCTGGTATAATAAATGGATATGTAACAAGACCCTATCATTATTATTATATGCATCATTTTTTATAGAATAATTAATATACTTTCCTTCTATTATTGTTACTTTGTAAATTATTTTAAAGCACAAATAGTAGTTTTTGGTTAATATTCAAATTCAATTAAGAAATCTATTATGATGAATTAATGGATTTTTGAATTAAATAATATTATAATAAAATATTATTATCAAATTAATTTTGTTAAATATAAATTATCGTATAATTTTTATGAAGTCAAATATAAATTTTATTAAGGTTTGAAAACTGTTTTTTTTTCAAAACCCATCAATTTTTAATAAATTCCAGTATTTATTTTAAAAGTGAACATTAAAATATTTAGAAAATTATTCACATAAAATAAATATTATTTTTAGAATCATTATGCTAAAATTATCCAATGGTGAATTTTTAATAATTTTATGAGACAATCAAATTTTTGGGTAAAAATTAAATACCGTACAAATATATAGTGTGTTTCATGACATAATAATGATCAAATAAGGATGTAATTAAATACTATAAAAGGTGTATTCTAAACAATATATATTTTTCTTCTAAAATAATGTAATTTTAGGTTTATTTTATTTATTTTATAAGGGCTTAGTGAATCCTCCAAGACATAAAAGATATTTTGATATTTTAAAATCATTTCCTTGAAATTGTGACTCACCTCCACATAAGAAAGGGAAATATTTTAATATATTTGGACATTATACTTAAAAAATAATTTACACCACTCCAATTTTCTAGAAACCATGGGCAAAAAACCATGGGATGGTTTGTGGTTTTGAATATTTTAGTGTGTAGTGTCCAAAACCAAAATAATAAAGAATTCTCCCAACTTTCCTATATAAATCCATTCAAGATCCCATTTATCTTTAATCATGCTCTCTGAAGCTCGACTAACGTCTTTATATTACTTACTAGAGTCCTCAAAAGGTTCCCCTAGCTCCCAAGAAGCCTCCCCCAAGCCTTTGGAATAACACATCCAATTAAGGGATCCTCATCTTCCTCTTCTATTTTGAATTCAAGAACCATGTTTGAAATTAGTATTTTTAGTTTCAATTGGTTATATTGTCATCCATTTATAATCAATTACTTACTATCCATTTTATGTATAAATTATTTGATCTTCCTTTCACTCCCATTAATCCCCCAATGATCCTTTATTCCCACTTGTTACTATGTTGAAATTCCACAAGGGATCGTCCACTATCCTCTTTTATCAAGCACTCATTTAGTGATATGCATTTTTCATATGTTGGGATATGTTCATATATAATCCCCTTACCTTCCATTTTTTTTAAAAATAATGAGTTCTTACCTCCACTCTCATCAATCCATCCAATATCCTTATATACATTCATTACCATGCATAAATTCTGAAAGAGATTTCTCCCTTCTCATTTCTATTCAAGAACTTATTTTATATTATGCAACTTAATTCCATTTCATATGTTGGGATATTACGTTACATGATCCACTTACTGTTAATTTCATGTGTAAATGATGAGATACCCCTTTCTCTCTCATTAACCCATTTTATGATTTTCCATATGACACCATTATGCTGCTGAAATTGCATCGTGATTTTCCATGAAAAAATCATTGTGTAGTGAATATAATACCCTATCCTATATCAAGGGTATTCACCTTTATGAACATATAATTATTTATTTAGGAATTAAATGTATTTATTCCTAATTCCATGATCATGGAATAAATTATTTTGTTGAATGAATCCATGTTATATGATCTATGTGGCACACTTAAGCATGAGATTGAAATGATTATGAAGGGTGCACCCTGATATTGATAAAATTCATTGGGTAATGTTTAGTATCATGATATGTCATGTTGGGATAATGTTTTACCAAATTAATTTATAGAAAATTTTCCCCATGTTGGGACATGGGTTCACCTGATTATTTTATGTTAATGATGCAGTATTTTAAGTTGTCACCACATTTCCATGTTATGATAATCATGCTATATCATGCCTTTATATTCTTGTTTCTATTATGCTCCATCGATATGCCTATTGCCTAACATGTATTGTATTATTCATGTTATGCCTCGTTTACTCCCATACTGGGATTTATAGTTCACCCTTTTCTTATGTATGTCCTCAAGTTATCCCATGCATTGCTAAGTATGAAGGAATGTTATGGTCATGTAAAAGATGTTTTCAATAAAGATGTTTATTTCATGTTTTAAGTTGTTATGTAATGTTCCTAATCCCCAAAGACACTAGAACTATTGATCTTATGAGTTATATTAAGTGAATGTTTGTGAAATAAATCATGTTTAAATATGAAATAAAGAGCAGGGTTGTTATACCATAACCCATACATTATAGGGGTGGGGTTTAGAGCCTCAAACTAACCTGACCTGTGGGAATAGATCCTTTTCTCAAATACCCCATAACTACAATAGAGAAGTGTTCACATGATTCATTAAACATGAAAAATTTACCAAACACAAAATATAACCATTGAACACATTTATAATTTACAAACATAACAATCTAGACATATCCCACTTACTAGGTATAACCCATTAACACATATACCATTATGCCAAACACCCCCTTATGCTATATCATCAAATAAGAACATTCATCATTTAGTTTATTTCATAACCACGTTAACATGACAATATAATCATCCTAGATTCTATTCCACTAACCCATATATCATTTCAACTACCATGGTCCCAATGGACCCTTAAAACCAAATCAAGGCTTAAAACACAATTAAAAATATTTATTTGAAATCATCTTGGAGCCACCCTTTAAGACAAAGTGTTTCACTTCAAAAGCTCCAACATTCCCCAAGACCTTCATTTCCAATTAATAAAAAGTATGAATCTAAATCATTTTTTCAAAGGGTAACCATTACCTAATTTCAAATAATCATTGATTTTTTAAGAAAAATACTTTTCGAAAACACTTTGAGGTCAATGCCTCCTTTTATAACATTACCCACTTAAAAAACATCATTTTCCTTCATTGAAAAACCATAAATGAATAAAAAACCTAAACACAACATTTAAAACATTTTTAAAATACATCTAAGAATTTCAAAAAAGACACCATTTGTATATTTTAGTTATCCCATTAACCATTCCCATATACCCACTTACAATTTCACAACCCATTTACTTTAATACTTATCCCATTTCAATGTTTACCAAATTATTTCACCAACCTTAAGGGTTTTTATACCCTAAGGGTATCCCCAGGTCTGATCTCAAACTACAAAGGACCAAAAGGGGCCTATTGGGGGTTTCAAACCTCCATCTAGGGCCCAATCTCACTTTCCTTACTCAAAAATGCCAATCCCAGCAAGCCAGTAAATTGGAACAACCACATATACTTGTAAAACATCAAGACAATGGGAAAAATCTTAAAGACCACCTACCTCATACTTGAAGATGGTTACTATCCCAAACACATCGCTTGATCCTAACTCAACAAGAAACTATCATTATAATTAATAACACTCTGAAAAAAAACATTTTGGGACTCAAAATGAGAGAAACCCACACACCAGGTCTCTTCCTGAAAATGGAATGAAACAAATTTAAAGACTTACCTAGAGATTTAATTTGAACTAAAAGGAACTCCAAATGCCCAATAATCAAAGGAGAATCACCCATGGAGGAGGGAGGAGATTCTAGTTTATCACCCTTATTGTAGGGGGTCGAATGGAGGAGAAATTATGGGGAGAAAAAAATAAGATCAAGAGGAAAATGGAAATTTAAAACATTTTAAGGGTCACATGGTTTGGAATTGTTGTTGGAAAAACTGAATGCCAACCATACAGATCCATTTTTCCAAGAGGGTCCAAGCTGCATGGTCTCCTGGAAGCACCCACACAGTTTGAAAAACTATGTGGTGCCCAAGTGCTATCCTCTATCTACGAGGAAGTCTTAGCGCATAGTTTCCCTAGCCAGACGCACAATTAGTACAAACCATGAACCAACTATGATTTGCACACTGTTTGGTCTCTTTTCCTTCTCTTTTTGTGTTTATAACCCCAGAGACATCCCTAAAACCCCTCATACATCCAAGAACCACTTAATTATTAAAAAAAATGAAGTTTAACTAAAAAATTTAACAACGGTGTACCCCAATGAGAGGTTGGGATCTTACAACCTCCCCACCTTATAATGGATCATCCAAAAGTTGTAATTCTAAGCCTTACTAAGCCTTCAATACCAAAAGGTTAGGTCATAGGGTCTACTTACCAACTTTCATTTCCCAAGTTTCCCCTGAACAAGTCCATTCCATCACAACACTCAGACCAAGGAAATAGTCATGTCCAATAAATTTTCCACTATAATACATAATCATGAACTTGATGCTCCTCAAGGGATGAATAAATCTCAAATAACCATTATGAACAAAAAATAGTATAGAAAAGTATAAGTATCATCACTAAACCACCACACAAAAAGGATACTTCCATGGCACTACACTACCCTAGAAGAGACAATCGGAATAGCTTCAGTCCAATCCTCTCCACAACTCATGGTCCAAATCACTTGGAACCATCTTGACCAATATTTTAAAGGTTATAATGGTGAACCAATCCATGACTCATCTTAAGGGACGTATGGGTTTCTATCCACAATTCTCTGACAAGGTCTGTCCACAACTCAAGGCCGACTGCCTCGTTCCAGTTCCAAACATTCATAACATAACCCAAGCATAAACTTCACATTAATGTACTCAACTAGTCAAAACCTGATACAAATCCTCTAAACAACACCACTACAACAATATGGATCCTACCCGAGTCTATCCAGCTAAAAAAATCAGTCATGAAATCAACTGACTACTTTCCCTCTATGGTGCTCCCCACTATATGCCTTAGATCACCACCGCCATTTTCTGGTGCTGAGAACTTCCATCATAAAAAAGAAGACTAAAAGAAAGTCAACTCATCCTTCACAATATAATCAATGTGGTTTCCAACTCACCATTCCAAAACATCCATAAGAACTCCACCCAACACTAGCTTCCAACATTTCAATAGAAACCACCCAAAAAGGACATGAACACTCCGTCTGTTTGAAGACTAAGAATAACATGAAATTATCATGTTCATATTATTTTAGGAGACACACTTTAAACTAGAACATTAAATCATAGGTGGCCTATAATTAATATTCCTTTTCACTTAAGGCATACCACCGCCATCTGATGCACCTACCATAGTCATTCCTCGACTTTTGGTGAAGCTTTACCATCAGGGTATCAACTATTATCCAATACATAATAGTGGTCCATTATACCCATCAAAATTCCTAAACCAAACACCTTTACTATACATAAATCAACTAAAAACAACATGGACCCTCCTTAGAGCCCATTTCTATTCTTGGAACACATTCAAATTCACTATTGGAATGCCACTACTTCACATGACCCAAAATGTCTTCACACTTAAGGACATTATCAAGTCACCCAAACACACCTATATGAGTCCATTTATGACATCTGATGAGGTTCTAGAACCCAACCTCTTTTACCATTAACCATTGTTGTGGATTATCTCAACCATATATGACTTTAACAGAGGAATATCAGAATTGTCTAAGAACCACCCCAAGCCTGAAGACAACACTTGGCTCAATCAACCACCACACCCAAGGTCCCATGTCCCTCCCTGAGAAACCCAAAAATATACCTAACATGTTTCTATTTGGATACTTGATACCACCACATATTCTCAATAGATTTATCAACATATCCATGACTAACATAACACCCCACCTCAGAAGTTTCATTTCACTTCTTTCCTCAAGAAAATTTGACTATCATGAATCACTCTTCAATCAAAAGATGAAACCAAAAACTTATACATGGTCATCTAGCCTCCACTATAATAAAATAAACAAACATCACCCACTACTCGTTCCTAAATTCTGATAATGGAACTCATGGAATTAATCTAAATTCAATCCATCCTAAGGACCTCTTCTGTAACTGGTTTTTGGTGCACACCCCCACCATATGGCTCCCTCACATATGTCTCTCTATGAGTGTATCCTGAAAGAGGCCCATTCCATCCAAAACACATTTTGGTATCTTGGTGTAAAGATTGGTCTCTCATAGTATATGCAAGATGATGTCAAGATATTGGGAATGATTGTCATTACCTAAAAGTATGATAAGGAGTCATCGAAGAATTCCATCACAAACTATCCCTCACTAACATCACCTCCCACCATGGGGATGCCTTAACCTACCAAAAACATTAGGCCTACCTTACCACTAATGTCTCATAAATACTCAATCACCACAACTCAAATTTAATTTTCAACCAAAACTCAGCACCACATGACCCTATTCTACGTAGTTGTGACCCAACATTATTGGAAGCACCATTATCATCACCCCACTTGAGTTCTTACAACAGGACCTTGGTGATTTAAATAGAAACACAATGACCACCACACTAAACCTGACACTAGATCACACAAGTAATACATCACCAAAGATAGGCCCAAATACCCTATCACCCAACTGATCATGTCACCTAATCTGTCATCCTCATCAGGCTCAAGGCTTTCTCAATACCCCACCTAACAAACAAACCTTTCATGCAACCAATTATAACCATGTGACCACCCTCACCCTGAGTTTCCTTAATAAAAAAAATATTCCATCCACAATTTGGTATCCCTTTCATTGTGATCTCCAAACTAACATCGATTTATGCATCATACACAAAAAAACTAAAGTTCAGGTCTCTAAATGATCCTACCCTTCACAACCACCTTTATAACCAACTAAAAGTACTCGGGTGGCTCCCTAAAAAAGGAACCAAGGCATAACCATGCACATTAACCAAAAACTTGAGAGAACCAACCATTAATTGATTTCACTTTGAAAGCACCCACTTGTGCTTTATAATCCAAGGCACTTGTAACACAAGTCCACATCTCTCAAGGCATACCCTTGATTTCCCAAGACTGTTATCTCATAGCCATAACTTGAGCCACATCTTCAAACCATTAACATTTATCACATTGAACTATAGGATAAACCCTCACTAGAAAACACTCTATATGTTCCACTATCAAAGTCCAAAACAACTATATGAACCATATGTACCCAAGGAACTAGGAACTCCAGCTGACCTCTCTCATAGGTCACCTTAGAATTCGAGCTATACCAACTCCCTCAACTGGAGTCATGAAAAGCAAAGGCCACTGGCTCTCTCTCTAAGAGATTCACATTAAACCTCAAACAACTCATTGCACACGAGTGGCAATACTTCCCTCATTCCAAAACACCTTTCTTCTAACGCACCAGAGAAACAATTTTCTCTAAGTCCCACACAAAATATACTCATACAAATTTATCAAAACTACAAGCCAATAACCCACTATAAGGTCCAATACACAGCATGGAAGTCCTCAACCCATAAGGAATTATGTATCCATGTTAATAAATTCCCTTTTTACAACCTCAAGGTCACAACCCAATTGAGTATACAACAAGAAACAACCCTCAATCCACACATCAAACCCTAAAAAATCTTTATGATCCATAACAAAGGTCACAACTAAGGAAATATCACTAACCAAACCACCCACACATAAGATCTGATCACAACACCAGGGATACCCGCACTAATGTCCCTTAAGGTCCCATAATCTCACATTCTTCTTTAATTAACTTTAATATTTTGGAAGCCTGATAATTTACATTCCAAAACATTCCATTTGAAAACCTTAAGGATTAACACTTTCTAAAAACCTTTTTATTAATACAAAATTTAAAAAATTCAAGTTTTATTCAAGTTAATATTTCAAAATAGTTTCATTAATGACCATTTCAAGGAAAGATCACTAAACATAAACCACGAGTAGAAATTACACTATTAACATTTTATTCCTAAGGAACTATCAATCACAAGAAATATATGAATAAACTACCAATACTATGTGCCTAACATGATGCATGGACACACAAAACCTCTCTTGCCATACCTTCCCAATAGATAAAACCTCAAAAATAAGTAACATCATATCCAAGTGCACAAATCAAGGTAGAAATATCAACCAAACATAAAATAAAAAAAACAGAACATCAATTCTCACCCCTCAAAAAGTGGGTTTTCCCTCATATGTGGGGATGAAGGAACCCAGGTAAGAGAAAATTACCAAGCCTTGAAAATATCCTAGTCTCTTATCTACCATTCCCAAATAGTAATACAGATAAAAAAACTCTAATAAAACTTTGTAACATCCCCATCCTAGTAGTCACTATAACTTGTGGCTTGAGTCGGTCATCGCATAACCTCAGGCATGCCTCCTCGTATGCTAGAGGCTGTAGAATAACAGTGTGATTATAAAGAAAAACATTTGATTCTATACCTACATATCAGAGTAAATCCACAATAGATGTAACATCAATAGTGAAGTAACCATTAGGAAGAATAAAGGGAAACTTATGACAAGTGCCAATAATAACCAAATATCCCATGCTGAGACAATATATTTAACACACCACATGTCAGATAGTCAATAAAATAATGTCCCAAAACTAATACTACCAAAATATCTCGAACATGGACCTACATACCAACCTGGTCCTAACATCACATGCTTCAACTAAGCATCCCATGCATAAACCAAACACCAGGTCCCTATCCTGAACCTATAACAGAAATAAGTAGCTTCTTCTTGGGTACCCAAGTGCCATGGTGGCCCAAGAAGGGTGTGAGTAAAACTCATTAGGCCACCACCAATGGTGTTTAAAGAATAGCCAGTGAGTACAACAATGTATTTAGATAAATCAAGTGTAATAAATAAACAAGGAAACAAAAGAAAATATATATCTTAGATTTAAGAAATTGTTAAAAAACTATTTTATCCATTATGTTCTCTAGAATCATCCAACCAACAAAAATAGGTTTGGTCGCACCAAGAACCTAATCCATAGCATAAGAGGTTACACATATTTAGTTCAAAAGGTAGAATTTACTAATTGAAATTTACAAACATACATAAAAACATAAGTCTGATAATCAAGTCATGTCCACATGTTTGGTAAGCATAGAGCCTCATTCAGATATCCCAACCCATACCATAACCATATGTTGGGAAGAGTAGTTCCTTATTATTCCATAATAACTCTACAATACATAACACTTACCTTGGAACCTTGATCTAGTTAGTCTCATTCTATGAAACCATTAGGGACATCAGTCCGACTGCCTAACCCGTGCATTATGGGGGTGGGGTTTAACGCCTCAGTCTAAAATAACCCATGAGCATAGACCCTCATGTCCAATACCCCAAAACTACAATTAATCCATGTGAACATTATTATTTAACCATAAAACATTTACCAAACACAAAACATAACCATTAAACACATTTATCATTTACAAACATAACTCATTAGACATACCCCACTTACAAGGCATAACCCATTAACACATATACCAGCATTCCAAATGCCCCTCTACGATATATCATCAACTTAGAACATTTATCACTTAGTTCATTTCATACCCATGTTAACATGAAAAAAATAACCTTCATGGGTTCTATCTCACTAACAGTTATATAATTTCAACTAACATGGTTCCAACAAACCCTTAAAACCAAATCATGGCATAAAACACAATTCAAAATACTCATCTGAAATCATCTTGGATACACCCTTTAAGACACATTCTTCCACTTTGAAGACTCAAAAACTCTCCAAGACCTTAATTTACATTTAAAACCACAAAAGGATGACTTTAAATAATTTTTACAAAGGGGAACCATGCCCTCATTTAAAATCATCATTGAAATTTGTTAAGAAAACCCCCTTTCAAAAACACATTGAGGTTAACACCTCCTTTCAGAACATTACCCACTTACAAAACATCATTTTCCTTCAATGAAAAACCATAACCAAATCAAAATCCTAAACACAACAGTTAAAACATTTCCAAAATCCTTCTATGCATTTTAAAAAGGCACCATTTTCACATTTCAATTATTCTCTTAATATTTCCCACATACCCACTTACAATTTCACAACCCATTCACTTTAGTACTTTCATATTTCAATGTTTACCAAATTATTTCACCATCCTTAAGGGTTTGGCATACCCCAAGGGTGGATCTTGGTCCGATCTCAAACACTAATAGAACTAATAGGGTCTGTAGGGGGTTTCACACCACTATCTAAGGCCCAATCCCCCTTTCCTTACTCAAGAACACCAAACACAACAAGCTAGTAAATTTCTAAAACCACATACAATTTTAAATCATCATGACCATTTGAAGAAGCTTAAAGACCACATACCTAAATCTTGAAGGTGATCACTAGCCCCCTAAAAAATCCCTTGATTCAAACTAAACTTGTCATTATCACTAGAACAAAGAACACCTTGTAAAAATAACAGTTTAGGTACTCGAAAGGAGAGAAAACCACACACCAATCCTTTTCCCGATAATGGAAGTAAAAATAATCAAATAATTACCTGGATCTTTGATTCACACAAAAAATCACTAAAAATTTTCAAAAATTGAAGGATAATCACCCATGGAGGAGAGAGGAGCTCCTATTTTTTCACCCTTGTTGTAGGGGGTCAAATGGGGTAGATATTCTGGGGTGAAAGAAATAATATTGAGAGGGGAAATGGGAATTTCAGACATTTTGTAGGATGAATGGTTTGACTACACTGTTGTCCAAACCACACACCAACCATGTGGCTCCCTGTATCCAAAAGTAGTTAAGACGCATGGTATCCTGGAAACACCTACATGATTTGGAAAACTATGTGGTTTCCGTGCACCAACCTTTTTCAAAGAAGAAGTCTAGGCACACATTTTCCCTATCTAGGTAGATAGTTAGTACCTAATATGCACCAACCATGTGCTACACACTGTTTGGCCTCTTTTCCTTATCCTTTTGTGTTATAGACCCCTAATACACCTGTGGAACTCCTCAAACACCCATGAACCACTTCATTATCCAAAATAAAGGAAGTTTAACCGAAAATTTTAAAAAAGGTGTTCCCCCATGAGAGGTCAGGATATTACACTTTATTTAATAAATAAATAAATAAAATGGCTTTCCATGAATGACATGTTATTTCAAAATTTGACACCATTTCTAGGTAAGTCACGTGAGAATAATAAAATATTAAAACTCAAAAGAAATTATTTTTCCCATTTTTTTAAGTACTCAAAATCTATGTGATTTTTCTTGATCTCTCCTGAAACATAAATTTTATTATGCACATTGGGTCATATTCTATGAACATAGATCCATTAAAAATTGAAATTGAAAATCACATTAGAGTTCTTAGTAAATAGTAGTTCGAAATGGAAGACCTAAGATATATAGAAACTATTTATGATTAATAAAATAATCTACCTATTATTATTCAATCCAACATTGAAAGGTCCATCATGAGAGGAATTAAACTCCATAAAATTTCCAAAAACCCATCTTCTATTAATATTACCTCTAAATAATGAATCTTTTATCTGAAGTGGTAAATCATTTCACTAGTTAAAAAATTAATGTCGTTTCTAATAAAGACTCTTTAGCCCTTATTATAGATGTTTACAATAATGTTCATAAACTACCACTGTAGGGGATCACTATATATGATCTTAATATGAAAATGTTTATCTTTTACATTAAAGGGTGAAAAAATATCTAGTATTTTGGTCTATATGAAAACATTTTTGAATCATGGTAATTTGTTTATAATTAATTTTTCACAATTCCTTAACCATGAAGATAAAAAAGGGACATTAGAAATCAGATCACTATATTTTTTCAAGAGGATAGAGAAGAATTTAGTGTAGCCTTAGATAGATATAGGGACCACTTAGGATGTTACCTCACCATCATCACTCTTTCCATGTAAACATGTACATCTTATATGGATGATTTTATTCTTTAGAATAGAAAATATCTTACCATTCAGCTAGTGAAAACTATACTAGAAAAACTGAAAGTAGTTGAGATTGATTATCAATATCCATTCATTTAACCCTCAACACAATAATTATAGGAGAATAATAGTTAATATGGGACAAAAAAAAATACTAGTTTAGGGATGGAAATAAACACACAAATTGTTGATATTTAGAGACAACTTCAATCCCATATGAAAAAAATGTTATGTAATGTGTTTAACAAGTGGGTTATCTAAATAATACTAAAAATAATAGAGAAAAATTTATCTAGTGTGTTATGATTAGGAACCCTGATAAATTATAAGTTTTTAAACAAAACAGGGGAATAATAAAGGTAATTAATGTCCAAAAAACTTTTATTGAAGAACTACATAAAGGGTTTGAAATAATTTAAGAAAATAAAAATCTTAAAATAAAAATTTAAAATTCCATGATGACACAAAACATTCTAGGATTAGTTGATAAGTGATAATTCATAATTATCTGAATTATAAATTTAGCTGATATGACATATTAGCATATTGTTTTGATACAATTCCAATATGTTACTTTTATTTATATAAAGGGGTTTTAAAAACCTCATAAATAATATTTTACTCTATGGTGTGGTGTTTGGATAACCCTCACATTGGATCCAATATATGTCTTCATTATTTAGAAAATGCATTCATTAGTATTTAAGGTGTTTTCATGATTATTTATTGACAACATGTTCATGGATATGTAATAGAATCAATTGATATGGGAGAATATGAAATGAAAAAATTATTAATGTTGAAGATTATACAATGGAGTGAATGGTGTTTATCATTTGGTAACTAGTTGACATTGAGAGAAATTTTTGTATAATTTAAGTGCATAAAACTATAGAGAAATGGAGGGTTTTCATGATGAATTTCCTATAGAGATTTAGGATATATTTTTTTCAATTATGGTAAGAAAAAAACCGGTCCACCACTAGTTGAGAAGATATAATTACCTCACACCATAACCAAATATACCATGTCATAGAAGTTATATTCATTCCATAATGAAAATTCTATTATAATTCTGGTGCTTAAATAGTTAAGGAGGTGAAGGGAAACAATTCAACATTACTTACGACCATACTATAATGGGTTTGTGTATTTTATCGATCTAATAAGATATTTAAAAAGATATATTTTCCATATCAATCATATCTCCTTGTCATGCCACCAAATCCATTATAATATGGTGAAGGATGAATTGTTTAAAAATATAAAAGTGTCTCCCCAAATAAAATTATGATGAAAATATAGTAAAAAATCTCCCCATATATTCTAGGGTAATGTCTAGGGAGATTTTTATAGGAACTTGCATGAAGAAAATGGTTGCACACATGTACTAAATTCTAGAGACACTTAAGGCTGGGAAGTGGAGACTAGTTGAATTCAAAAATATTTCCTTTATATATTATACACATATTTCATTTCAATCATTTTTCTTTAACACTTGCACATATTGATAATGTGATAAAAATTTAAATAGTGGGATCATATTCATTATTCACCAAGGATTGGACCCTTACAAAAAATAGTGAGTAAACCTTTTAAAAGTCTTTATGCCATCTAGGTTCTTTCTTGATCTATCATTCAACATCAGATAATTTTTTTGAGATCCAATCATAGAAACTAGTGAAGGTAAAACATATTTATGTGTTTCTATTTTTTTGTCCA
This sequence comes from Viscum album, assembly GCA_963277665.1. NCBI lineage: Eukaryota > Viridiplantae > Streptophyta > Magnoliopsida > Santalales > Viscaceae > Viscum > Viscum album. The sequence goes on along the minus strand of OY728145.1, from coordinate 1,228,002,303 downwards.
CTAATTCACCACCCCCACCCCTTAACAATGGTATCCTCAAACCTTAGCCTTATACGTGATATCAAATAATTATTGATCTAGTTCTAAGTATTTTACAATCGATCTAAGTTTTTAAATTATTTCTAATATCATTTGATTTATGTGATCAATGAAGTTTGTGTTTAACCTAAACAATAATGGAGATCTTATTTTATATTTAAAGGTATTCCACCTATGGATGTAGAGTATTGTTCTATTAATCATTTATATTAGCAAAAATATATTTTTTACATAACCAAGAATGGTTTAATTATTATCAAAGATAAGAAAATATATATGTTTCATGATAAGAATAAAAATGATGTGGATGGGAGAGAGAAAAAATCATTAATATTACCTATCTCAAAAATATATTTGACAATATTTATGGTCTTTAATACATATAATAAATTTTATAGGAAACATCATGATATCCATGAGTTGGAAAAAATGAAGAATGTATCTCAGTAACAAACATATTGAGAGCAATTTAGGGAAATAATATTTAAATAATATGAATCAGTGGATGAGTAATTAATTTGAATAAAAAAATTGAATATCAACTCAAATATATATAGTTTTTTATGATAATACTATGGTAATGAAACTAATTATAATTCATCAAGTTAAATTTAATTTTAATATTTATAACCCTATGGATAAATACTTGACTGAGTGCACAATTTTAAAACCCATCAATGTATTGATATCCTATGTGATGAAGAGAGTTTCATCTCTAATGATAAAAGTTAAATATAAAGAGAAAACTTCTAATGATTCAAAAGGATCATAACATTTCAAATAAAGGAAAACACGTGATCAGAAAACCAATGTCAAGGATGATTCTATGGGATTTAGTGGATTTATTTCATTATTATTAAAATACATGGAATGAAAAAATGTTAATATAAATGGTATAATATTTTTTTAAGTGTTTAAATTGTGGATTTATTTTACACTTTTAAATTTACATTTATGAAAGAAACATATCTGACGAGGAGGGTCATTAATATTAATGGATATCAAGAAGAAAAAATGTTTCAAGTAATCATAATAGAGGAAAGAACATTTAGGACTTTGAAAATGGAACCATATCAAGAAAATGGAACATTTTATGAAATCATGGAACGATATATTTTTATGATTAATTTGAAATAGAAAATGACTACTTAAAATCATACCAGAAAATGGATTTATGAAAAAATAAATTCAATTAAATGATGCTTTAAAAAGAAAAGGAAGGAATTTTTGAAGAGGATATGAGATGAAAAATGTATTCTAAAGATAGATATTTTAAATGAATTATTGTAATAAAAAATTATGATATATAAATAAGGCATTAGAAGAATGGGAATGACTCGTTAAAATAATTTTCTATCTAATCAAGAGACAAAGAAATTTAAAAGGTGTAAATAATGTTTAAATGAATGACGGTAGATCACAATTAAATAATTGAATTTAGGGATTATAATATCGATATTACCATATAAAATTTATTTACTAATAATGAGGAGTTGAATATTCTTATGGAAGAAATGGTTGATTTTAAAACATCCTTGAGAAAAGGCCTTATTGTGCAGTCAAAATATTTTGCAAAGGATGTTATTTAATTTCAAATGAAATTATATTAAACTAATGATTCCATAATAAAATTTATATATTATCCGATAATACTCTGGATCATTATTTTGGACACCAAGGAATATATACTATATGGTGTTATTGGTGAAAAAGAGAATTTTTTGATTACTACACCAAATAAGTTGAACACTCTCATAACTACATCGAATGATAGTTTTGAAACTTCCATTTAAAGTGAGTTGTGGATTGAAAAGACCAGTGAGTCTAAACCCAATGTCATTGTTGAGGTGAAAGATAGATCTTCTAAATATGATATTTCTATGAAAAAATTAGTGGACATTTAATTTTATAGAAAATCATTCCAAATATTTTCAAAATATATTTACTAACCAATGAGATATCAGTTTGATATAAGGTTCTATATTTGTAGTGTGTACATTAAAAAATATTATGTATATTTTTATAATTTTTCACTCCCTCAATCAAATATATGACATGAATTTTGGGGGATAGGATGATGTTTGTAGTGTCCATTTATGACAACATCTAATTATGAAGTTTTATTTTCATTAAAACTATGACTCACTTGAGGGAACTTGTTGTTACATGTGATAAACCAATACAAACCACTAAAAATTATGTCATCATAAAAATAAATCATCTCAATAATATGGATAAATCCAAATCTATCAACAGTATGAGTAATTAATACTAAACAATGTTGTTTAAATATTATTACAATGATAGAAAAAGATAGTAGCCTTGGACATATGATAGTTGTATCCAACACACATGTTTTGAAAAAATAACATTTTGAAATAAATCTAATATTATAATAGAGGTATTATTATAATCTATAAGGATGTATAATTAAATATGAAATGTGTTTCACCATCTAAGATTTGTAATAAGAAATCTAATAATATACTATCGGTTGATCGATTTAGGAATAATCTCTTATGTGTATCTTAGAATTTTGACATTTAGAATGAGGACATATTTTAAAATAATGGTTTTTTCATTTGAATATTGATGTAAGTAATTGTAATCATTAAGGTATAATGAATAATAAACAATCAGTATCATATTTATAATGATCAATAGTTGTGTGGAATAAGTATAAAGGAGGAAAACCAAATTTTTCTTAAGAGACTTAGCCATTTGGGTTAAAATAATATAGATAATATTTTCAACCATGAATATATGATAAATTGACAAAATATGAATTTTAAATGACTCAATTTATGTGACAAATGTCCCAAAGGTAAAACAGTGAAGAAGAGTCCAAAGGTAGGGGATATCAAAACATTACAACCTCTTGAGTTGGTATAATTGGATGTGTGTAGTCCAATATGTTTGAATTTAACTAATGGATATAGGTAATTCCAAGATTTTTCTTATTTCATTGATATGGTATAATTTTATTTTATGTTGAGTAAATAAAATGTTCTCAAGTTGATTAATTACTTTCATATGTGTGCTGAATATTAAATGGGATGTGCTATTAGGAAATATCAATTTGATAAGGGATCCATAAATTGGAATTCATGATTTGAGATATATCATGAGATTTTTGGTAAAATTACTAAATATATCCCCCCTACTGTTTCATATTATAATAGAGTTTCTAATTGAAATAAATTATTTTTGATTGATAAGTGGAGAATAATTTTATTGGATCATGGTTCTGAAAGAATATTTTTTTTGGAAATCCATGACAATGTGTGTCTAATTTTCAATTATTGGATACTATAACTAGATTTTTAAATAGGGATTATGATATTTTGTTATTAATAAATACAAACATTTAGATTTTATAGGAATTAGGTAGTTCATATGAAATCAAGATTAAAGGTAGCCATGTGTTCTAGTTTAGTGAGAGAGAAGATGAATGTATAGTTCTTTAATACACACCAATCAAAATATATTACCATTATTATAATAACAATATAATAAATATTTTAGATATAATTAATGTTATTTTAATATAAATCCGTCCAATCATAAATTTATACTAATGATGATATTGAATAATCTCTTGGAGATGATATAGGATACAATGAGAGTGGTTGGTTTCATAAGAAGATCTTCAAAACTCTCCAGATAGTTCTTAAATATTCAATAATGATGAAATATTAAGGAATATCATAAGTAATTCATACAAACATAGGTATCATGTGTAAAGTGAAAATATTATTTGATATTGAAAAATAGTGTTAAAACCTAGAGGAGTGTGAGTAATTCTAATGGTGCCATCTTTCTTTCACAAATTAAACAAATGGGTGTTGAAGAGGCATTAAAATACAATAATTGGATTATAAAAATGGATGGAAATCCGAGTGAAATTGAAAATAACATAACTTATTAATTTTTTTATATCTTAAATATAATATTGTGATTGAAAAATGGGTTTTTTATAGAATAATAAAAATAAGAAAGGAGTAATTGTACAGAATAAGACTCATCTTTTTTGAATGAGAAATATTCAAATTAAAGGTATTGATTTTGATGAAAAATTATCTATATATATGGGGAGATTACTATATCTCAATCCATGAAAACAATATATAGGATAATTCAAAATATGATGAAATGAGGTTGGATGTTTCATACCTAATAGTGATTGGGTATGATAATTAATGTGTGGTAAATCTGTAATGGTTGGAATGGCCTGAAGGCCTTCATTTTTTTATTATTTTTGATAATACAGCTTTCAAGGGATGAGATGGAACCCTTACAAGGCCCAAAGGGTTAGAGAAAATTACATGACCTGTAGGTCTTAGAGGGAATCACCCAGACAAGACAACTTGTTTCACGAACCAAGCCGGGTCGCCATCCGACCAGGCGCCCCACTCGGTCCGCAGCATGACCCGAGGGGCATTCCCGATCCCCATGGGCTGGCACAAGTACCCGGGTATTAAAACATTACATGGGAACGATTTACCCAAAATAAAAGTTAGAAAAGAATAAAAAACAACTAACAAGATAAAAAAATAAAACTGGAAACAGACAAACAAAACACGCATTTAAACTATAAACAAGTTTAAAGTCTACAATTCAACCAAAAACCCAAGTGCACAATAAGGATAGAAAACTAAACTATGATACCAACCTCCCTGTGACACGAGAAGCCGCATCCCCAAGCTACTAACACCAACCTACACGCGAAGACCAACAACATCCGAACCACTATCACTGAGCATGATGTCACAACCTGGAATACACAAGAAACAAAGTCAACATACACCTAAAGGTGTTTGTAGGGTGTGAGCTAGAAGCCCAATAGGACTTCACCCAATAAAAAGGTTCCACGTATAAACATTAAATGAAAAATATATTTTCAGGCTAAATAAATTAAAGGATACAAAATCTTGAACAACTTTAAAGAAACAATCTCTATAAGGAAAACATTTTTCAAAGAAAAAAACTTAATTAAAAATAAAGCACCATTGTAGTTAAGAAAACCCAAACATTCTAGAAAACCCAAAAGCTACACTGTATGCTGATGGTGATCATATAGTAGTCCAGGAGCACCAAAAGTGGGAGAGGCCCAATTAGTACTAGTAAAAGAATGGGACCCTAGAACATCGCGTCTCGGTGAACAATAGTATAGGAACCACAACAAAATATGTTCTTGTACACGATCCACTAATAGGGAAACACATCCATAACCTAGTGCTCTCCAGTCATCATCCAATGTTTAGTTAATGTTGTAATCGTCAAATCAGCTAAGTGAAACCGGGCCATAGCCACTTCCAAATCACTATCATGCTAGATCTAGTCCGCCCACCTAGTACCCAAGCTTCCCATTTTTGTGCTCAAGATGTTCCAATTTCACATTTCATGTCAAAATCATACAAATAAAACAACTAGGGTATTACGTAAACCAAATGCCACACTTTCACACACATAGAAAACCATTTGGCAAAGTGCGCATGCCAAAATACTTTACCCAAATAAATTAAAACAATTTCTTCATTGCTAATAATTGTTTATATAAAAAACATATTAAATTTTTATCATTAATAATTTTATTAAATCATGTTAAATTCTTTGTAAACAAATTCTTTGAAAAGAAACATAACATGACTTTAACATGAAAAACCAACTCAACCCTCTTTCATGACCAAACACACCCAACGCCACATCAAGATCACAAACTGCACACTTTTCACATTTTCACAAAACAAACACAAATCTTATAAAAACACTAGAACACAAACATTTCACTTTGCACATTTTTACAAAACAAACACAAACTTTATAAAACACTAGAAGATAGCTCACATAGGTTTTCATAGCAATAACCTAATCAACCATTACAACACCTTCACTTACGACCAAGAACACACTACGCCATGTCGAACACAATTAGCACTACTTGCACAAATGAAAAACTATGTGCAAATATTATTAAACAGTAACAATTGACTAAAAATAAGTTTTCAACCAATGAATGTACTCACCCATACGACATAATACCAGATAAATGTAACACATGGAAGACTTTAAGAAAAACAAAGTCCACAACCAAAATAATTAACCAATGAAAATTATAAACTATCAAACCAAGAAAATGAATTCATTAAATAATGTTTAAAACACAGAACCACATACCTCGTTGTCAAGGACTCAAAAATTTTTTGTGCGGAACTCCAATTGCACTCAATTCACACCACAGGGAAACCAAATCATACCCTAAGCAAGAATCCAAACAAAACAAGGATTTTAAAAAACAACCAATAAAAGATACCTCACTCTTGCTGAATGGACAAGAACTGAAGAGTAAAAAAAGAGAGAAGAACCAACCAAAGAGGGGGTGGCTACTCGCGTGGGAGGCAACACGCTAGAGGTTGTGCCAACAGGAAAGGCAAGGGTGACACATTAGGTGTTTGAGGGGAGCGGGTGCGTGACAACAGAAGGTCAAGGGAAGGAGGGGGTCCGGTGGAATTATGAACAGGAGGTAGGGGTGTGGGGAGACGAGACTGGCCGGGGCATGGGGCAAGCTGGATGGATGGTGCAGCTAGGAAACAGGGGGTGTAGTAGTAAATTTCAGGGGAGTCGCAGCATGACCGGCTGACCAAGAGGGAGGTGCGGTGCAAGTAGCTCATCGGGAAGTAGGGCGCGACATAAGGGAAGCAGCTTGATGGAGGAAGGGATCACCGTAGGTGGAAGGTGTGAAGTGGGGGGGGGGAGTCAGCACAATGTTTGAGAGGGGCGCGGCCGGACGATGGAGGTAGGCCGATGGGGCAGCACAGATGGAGGCGGGGGTGCAACACACTGGGCATAATGGGTGAGGCGCGATAAAAAAAAACTAGGAGGAAAGGAGGGTTCCAACGACTGGTGTGGAGGGCGGCGTGACGCGGAGAGCTCAAGTGGGGAGCGAAGCGGCGGACAACAAGGGGGAAAACCCTACTCAAAGAAAAGAAAGAATAAAAAAAAAACAAAAAAAAACAAAATAAAACTAAAAGTAAAACTAATAATAATAATAATAATGAGATGATAAAAAAACATAATAAACTAAATAATAAACTATACAATAATCAACTTAATAAAATGCTATTAATAAAAATAATAATATCAATTAAATTGTCATCCAATATAATAATAATAATAATCTCAGGTTACATTATTATTATTATTATTAAAACCATTCTTAATTTATCTTATTTCATTAGTTGACCATCGGGCAGGGTGTGTGGTGTACCAGGTGAGGTCGCGCGGTGACCTAGGAGAGGCCGTGCGACTTTGACCATAGTGTGTTGGAGGTTGTAAAGGAAAAAACACACATTTTAAAATAAGAACTCAAATTTTTATGTTGAGCTTAAAACCGGACTACCCGATGCAAAGCAAATTAATAAAATAGTTAATTCAAAGAAGGTGGGTGCGACAAATTAGAACTGCTCCTCCCCAATATATGTCATGAAATCAGCACTCCACCTTCATAGGGTTGGTTGGCTAGTTGTCCTATGAAAAACTGCATAGGCCCAGCACTGATGGAAATTCCATACCCTCTCATTCTTCCAATTCTAGTTAGCTCTACTCTAGTGAATGCGGCCGCCCTGAATCCTCATCTGAAGCCTTGTCCCTTGTAGTATGACTGGTACGTCTACACAATCATGTGGCCCAAAGGCCTTGGGGTGACCCTAAGGCCTTAAGGTGGCCCTAATGCCTTGAGAGACAACTGACCTGAAGGCCTTGGGTGGCCTAAAAGCCTTATAGGACCTGACGATCAAACTGGGGGCCTAGAGGCCCATATGGATGAATAGTTCCAGCTACTACAGTACCGAACAATATCTACTACAGTGCCTTCTAAAGTACTGTTACAACGCCTTATACAATGCTTGCTACAATAACCCGGAAGTATGAGATTCGATTGGAATATATTTTAACCATGGTTAAAGTAATGTATATTAGGATTAAACCAATACATCGAATACTTTCTAGTACTTTAGAATGTTGTTGGGAGTGCATTCTCTCATGTAATCTCCATATCTTTTCCAATCTATTTTTCCTTGTTAATTCATTTTTGTGAGACAAAAAATAGAAAAAATATATATATGAAATGTTATTTAAATATATGGGGATAATTTATTTCATTTTATAGTTCCATATTATGGAGAATAATAGAAGATATGTTTTCATTGTAGGGGGAGACATGTAGAGTCAACAGTTATTTTTAAGAGATGATATCATGTGTTAATTTTCATATAGAAAAGAATAATAAATTAGGTGATTGTTGAGTCATTTTAAAGAAAATATAAAATGATTGAATTATCTCTTATTTGATCTCAATGAAGACACAAATAATATTTTATTATTATTTACACTTAGGGTTTGGTGACCTCACAAAAACACAATTTTATCTTTTGGATTTAAGATGACACAAACATATTATAGAAACAAAATACATCATTTTATATGACTATACATTATGTATCATCATAAATCACACCATGAAACCTATAGTTCAATTTTTATTGGATATTAGTTACATAAACATCTTATTTTATTACATTTCAAAAATTTATCAACAATTATTTCCCACTTGATCCCCTTTTGGACATATCATATTTTATAATCATCTTTGTAGCGCGGGATACAAAAACATAAGAAAGGGAGATATCATATACCCAAAAATGTGTAAAAAATGTGGGATACCAATTGTCAATTATAAGTGATAATAAAATTAATATATGAGTTTGATATCATAATCAAGGTTAATGAATACAACATAAGGAAAACATACTTAAGGAAACATGAATCATAAAAATGAATATATTATATTCATTATGAAAAATATTGTAAATATAGTATAATCATATGAAAAAATGAGACAATAATATAGATCCATGAAAAAAAACACACAAATGGTGCATGCATATAAGCATAGAAAATCATTTCTTATGTCAAGTATCACTTCCAAGACCATCATCATATAGTTAATGGGTTTCAATCCCCATTTTAAAGGATAAGTCTGTCAATAGAGGATTGGATCGGGATTTTAGGGATGCCTTTACCTATTAACATTCCAATTATCCCCAAGAAAATATAGGATTCTTTAATTCATTTCATGTGTCTGGATTCCATCATGGTGAATATGTGTCATAATATAATACCAAAAATTTGGGTTGAGATGGTTTGGTCATGTACTTTCCATCAACACATTCTTCCTTAAGTGGGATCTTCAATACCCTTATACAAAAATATGTATATTCCTCTATGGTGGGATTATAATAGGCTCTCTAATTTCAAGGTATTTTTGATGCCTATTTCTAGAGGCATGGTCTTGGGATGTTGATATAGGTCCCTTTGGGTGTTTAAATGAAGAATTATCTCCTACGCTTTGCCCTTCCCCTCTGATCACCCAAGAAGAATTAGTTCAAATAGTATTTTAGTTGGTTAAACAAGTCTAAGGGGATACTTTAATCCTCCATACATTGAGAAATCTAAAGTTTAGGTTCTCTCGAGGGATCCCTCCCTAGATGAGTGTCTAATTCTTCTATTTTTTTCTCCCCCTCCTCAAACTTTTTATGCTCCAAATATCTCTCAATTTTATTTGGATGTGATAACAGATGTCATTTCCCCAAATTAGACTCTTTTAATTGGTCCCCCAGTCTATCCTAAGGATGGATCTTCCACTATTATGTCCCTAGATCCTTATGAATCTTATTAATAGGTTCTAATTTATTGAGGGTATTTCCCATTTATAGAATCTTTCCTAGTATTCCCTTCCCTCCCTACCTTGTCGGTCGATCCTTCTTTGGGTGTGGATAGAGCTTCTCTCCCCTCGCTAATGGATTATGGTTCAGTTGAGGATTATATTTCTATATATGGGAAATTTGAGCACTACCTAGTCCTTTTTCTCACCCTAGAATACCTCCTTCTACATGTTCAAGAATTACTACTTCATATTCTACTTGACATAGAATATTTTTATTCTATGAATTGTTATAAAGTGTTGGAGTAGAACATATTGGTTCAAAAGGATCCATCACCGATAATATATTCTCAATGACCATGTTATCATCTCTCTATTGTGTCATGATGTAGGACATCTAGATCCTCATCTAGATTTTAAATGTTCTCCCAGTTGGATTATTCCATAGACCAGTCTGATTCAGCATGAAAGGCTTATATCACCCAATCCTAATGACCTCCTTTACAATTTTTATTGGGATAAGAATAGTCTCATTTGGTATGTATGAATTTTTATTTAATGAAACTATATCGAATCATGTTTCACTAATTTTTAACCTTGAACCCATCCATAAGGTGTACTCCATTAAATAGTTTGTGAATATAATATATTAGCCAACTATATGCATGGATACCCATCAAATGACCATGTTATAATTTTTTGGAATAATTTCCTATAATTGAACCATATTAAATAATCTCCACAATATAAAAATGTTGAATTTGGTCTCTCTTCTAGTTCATTTTTTATCTCCATCATCTATGTGGAGTATAGAATCCCAAAAAGGGATATTTTATGGACCGATATTTGAATATTTCATCCATGATATAAAAGTTGGTTACTTTGTGGAGATTTGAACTATATTAAAAAAAATATAAGAAAAAAGGGTGGAAAATATACTCTTGGAAGGTGATAATATATTTTAAATTTTTCATATCAAGGAAGAACCCCCACAAAATGAGTTTCGTAGGTGACCATTTTACCCAGTATAAAAATAAACATGGTATAATAATGATATAGTATTGGTTGGATAATTGATTCTCCAACTTATAAGGAATATCATACTTTTTGTTGTCTTTAGATATATTACATTCTCAACCATTTTATGATATCTATCCTTTATTTATTATGTTGGATATTTATATGGGGACCTCATGGAATATCGCCTTTTCAAATCATTAGTTCTAGGACAATTCCATCACTAACCTTTTGTGAATTTTGTTTGAAAAGAATATCCATGGGTGTTTATGGGTGGAACTCTAGAACAATATTAGGAATTAATGAATAGATATTCAAAAATGGATAGTCATAGAAAAAACCATTAACTAGCTAGATGATCTAAAAAAGTTGATCGAACTTCTGGATACTAGACATCTGGTGTAGTGGAATGATGATCTATATTTGTCTCATGTTTACAAAAAACATACTTGAAGATAAGTTGGAGGATGAGGAATAAAAATAAGTATAAAAATTTAGATCCCTCTTATTATGAGTGGGAAACAAGAATAATGAATATTTTCATGTATATATCAATGAGATTAAATTCATGGTGAATCTTAATCTTTATATGGAGGATGGATCTATCATTAGTGATATTAAGAATGTCAGAACTCTTTCCATTTCTTATTTGTTTAACATTTTCACTAGCACTCGTCTGGACTCTAGAACTATTTAACACTTAAAGGACAGATACCCATCATTTCATAACTTCATTATACACTCTATTAATTATTCTCATAACCTCATCATCTAATCCATTACTTTAGAAGAAGATATTAAGAGAGTAGTTTAGGAACATAATTCTAAAAGTTATTATGGTACCTATGGTTTCTCTAGAGCATTATATGTCACAACATGGGGTATTATTAGAAATGAGATGGTGTGAAAGTCATAATATTATTTTAAAGGATGAAACCTTTCTAGGTTAACCTATTCACCCTTATTGGTTCTCATTATGAAGTTACACTATCATAGTGGGAAAAATTGACATTGAGGGTGTTTTTATTTTGTTAATTAAATGGGGTTAGTTTTTTTTAATTTGAGAAATGGGTGTTTAAAAGACCATAAGAAATAGAGATTTTGGGATAAACCCAAAAGAACCATATCTAATGGCATTATGGTGGGATAAACATGAAAAGGAATCTAAATAGGACTTTACTGGACATGTTCAAGAATGTTTAGAGAAATATTTTTCTCCATATCATCCTAGTTTATCTTTGACAGTAAGTCTAGTATAGGTTCCTTCCAATGATAGGACACACATTAATTTGAAAGTTGGGCCCCTATCTCATCAATATAAATAGGTCCTTATCCTATCAATGAATTGTAACTAGGATGAAGGTGGAGCAATTCTTAAACACTCTCCTTTAGATAACACCAAAAGGACATAGGTTGACTCAGTGTCTGATAAGAATCTCTTCTCTGCTGAAGGTATTGGGGATGTATCTGGTGAGGAGGAAGATGATATGGATGACTGTGAATTTGAAGCACATGGATAGGTTGACTTCCAATTCTAGAAAAAACATAAATTGGTTTTGTTAAAGAACCAAAAGGGTAAAATGAAGATAGACTATACTAGGCCAAAGGTGCACAAGGACAGGTCAAGACCTATCCCCCAAGAACCTACCAATTTAACTAAGTCAAGGACTGTAGTGGATAATATAAGGAAGCCATGTTTTGTTCCTTCTCAAAAGGAACAAGTGAAACAAAAGTTGGCGCTTCAATATCTCACAGTGATCGGCAATTGGAAAAGTCTTTTGGTGTATTTAATTTTTTCATGGATTATAAAATTAAGCAACCTACATCACCTAAGCTAATTATGGTTAATGATCAGGGCATCTTAGGTAGGTTTAGTTCAACTTTCTAGGATATTCTGTCTCCTAGACAAGGAAAACTGATGTTGGACTTAAATTTTCCAAAAAAAGATGTCCAAGGACAATTCTGGTCTGGTCACTCAGCATATTGAGATTGACAAAATTTTTTCTTTGAATAATGAAGTAGAGGGTAATAGAGTACCAAAATCACATGAATATGGTTCTTATGGACAATGGATGGATGTATTGAGTGGTATCTATGTAACTTCTACTAGAAAAATGTATGCATTCTATGATCTGACCTCTAGAATTAATGTACTAACTTCAAGAAGTCAATATGAACTACAAAATAATTAGTTTTTTCCAACAGGGGTATATCTGTTGGTAAAACTCCATTTTCTATTGGTAAAACATTTTACCAACAAAAATTGTCCTATCACTAAATTGTTGGTAAAAACTCTATCGCTAAATGTTATTGAGACATATAAAATAGTTATGTTACTATTATAATAATACCAACAGATAATATATTAGTTGGTAAAAAGGTTTATAAATAGATTCATATGACAGATTTATCCATTGATAATAACATTACCATCATTATATATATGTTGGTATTATTATTAATAAAATTGTATTATATGTGAATATAAACAATGGCCACAAATAATATTCACTTATAATTGATTTTTAAATGAAACTCATATTATCATGTGTTGGTTAAATTTTTTAATATATTTAACAATATATATATATATATATAATATACCTAATATAATTATTATATACTAAATATAAATTCTTTTTCACCAAAAACAATTAAAAATAAGAAATAATTAATTAATGTATCTCATCATTTCAAAAATATCATAAAGATTTCATCCCAATAATTATAATATATCAATATATATATATATACAATGATTAACCCATGGGGAAAACTCGATACTAAATAATTTTTTCTTGTTTATACATTTCAAAATATCTAAATATGAACATCATCAGAACTGTAGCTACCATATACTATGAATGCACCCTCAAAACCTTATTCAGAAGCAACCGGTACTTACAATCCATCACTGCCAACTGCTCAAAAAAAGAACAACACAAACAAAAAATTTGAATGAAAATGAAAAATATAGTATGAAGAAAGTCATGTTCATCAACATAAGATTATAAACTAAAATCTAAAAATGTCCATCCAAACTCCCCTATCTCATTGTACATTTCTGTATTCGAATTGTTGATACCATCTTGATCAACAAATGAAAATGGGACTCTATTCATAGTCACATCATTAATTTAGGAAAACTTCCTTGAAGTTATGGTCCTAATGATGGATGGGAGAAAGTAACAATGAAATATTTAACAAAATACAATGCATAACAAAAACATTTTAAGGTATTTTTCAAAAATTATTGTAAATGACCATTATTTAAAAAAAATCTATAAATAATTACATCAAATATTTTTATTTAAAAAATTCCAAATATATAAAATATTTCAAAATAATACCAACTATTGGTTGTTGTTCTTGCAATAAGATCTGGAACACACTCAAAAAGTCAGACACTGACATGCCGTGAGGATTACAAGTAGCCTTCATTTGATAACACTTCATCAAAACAATTGTTAATAAAATAAAATGTAATTTCCTATACTGTCATTTAAGATATTTTCTTCCCATAACATAACATTATGCTATCATTTAGTATAATCAAAAATATATATTATATAAACATATGTGGTGATATATTACCATACTGTAGTTGCCACAAATTCCACCCAACCAAACACTTCATTGAATCTCCAAAGATACCAATGAAATTTCCAGAGGTTCAAGCATCTTTTTTTAGAATTTATTTCCTCAATAATGCATTGAATGAATAAATGTTTCCTTCAACCTAGATCAGAGCTGTGAAGTTACACTTGGCATCATGATTTCCATTGTTCAATGGCACCACAAACTTCAAAGTCATCCACTTGACAAGCTCCACACCATCTTCATGACAATAAACCAGAAAAAACTGTAGCAATATATGCTTTATAACTAGAATGATACATGGTATAATGTACCATATTTGGAGAGACTTTATGGGGAAACTATTATCATGAATCTTCCAAGGAATAATAAATTTCCCATCAGTATCCTTCACACTGAATTTGGAACGATTTCTTGATGCACCCTTGAAGCTTTAACCTAGATCTAGATGCATGGAACTACTAAAAAGAGAGGCCAACATTGATTTAGAATTAGGAGTTATGATTTCAAAATTCTAGAAAATTTTAGTGAGAACCTAAGTGTTCAAATGACAGTGGATCAAGACTCTGAGTGATGTGCAACCAGTCAATATCATAAAGGCTACTTAATTAAAAAAAAACCTTCAAAAAACATTCTAGACCCATAAAAAATCCATGTAAAGTGGGATCCCATGTTCCCCACTAGGAATAGATAAATAAAAAATTTAAATACACCCATATGACACAACCACCCATATCCTACAACCACCCATATCCAACCTATTACCCTCTAGGTAAGTCAGATTGAACCCATCTCTAGAGAAAGAAGTTGATCCCAACATTTTCTCTTTAAAAATTTTCACAGTGACAACTATAGAAAATCCACAAAATGAGTAAAAACTGATAGTGTTTCTGAGTGATAATGAGTGTTACCCTCCAAGTAAGTTAGCTTGAACACATCTCTAGAGAAAGAAGTCAATACCACAATTTTCTATTCATAAATGTTCATAGAAATGACACTAGAAAATATATAAGTTGAGTAGAAACTGATGAGTGAGAATGAGTGTAAGGTTTCTCAACAATTAAAAAAATTCATAAGTTCATATTAAAAAATACGAATATAGTTGAATAGAAACTGATGTTTTTTTGAGTGAGAATTATAATGTTTCACATCAATTAATAAAAAGTAAAACTATATATTAACAAAGAAGTCGACTTTCAAATAACACATACACTAATTCATTTTAAATATTAAAATGAACTATGATTCCTTAACATGAGACACTACCGATTTATAATCACATAAAAATATTATTTTAATGTTCAAAATATAAATGAAATTCAATAAATATATTAACTGTTATGAATATTTCAACAAATTAAATCTATGAACATATGGAAAACACTATAAAAACTCATTTAACTATACCCTCAATATAAAATCCAATGGTACACCAAATGATTAATTTAATAAAATAAAAATAATTAATTTACTCATCACACTAAATTGGAATCATTCATTAATAAAAAAAAATGAAAAATTGAGGCATTTTTTTCACCAAATCAAAAAATGAATTAAATCCATATAAAAAATGGATAAACATTATTCACAAAGGTAATAAGCATATAGAAAACCTTTACCACATTCAAGATGAGTTGAAAATCATAAATACTTATCATGAATGATAAGTTTTATACATAGTTTTAAATTATACAAGATTATAGAACTTGTGCTCAAGTAAATTCTAGAATTAAAAAATTATATAATACTATAATTCCAATAAAAGATCTAATAATAATCAAAAGACACCACTAGATTCAATATTTTATATAATAAACTCAATATGAATAAGAAAACAAATATCATATAACAGAATTAAAACAAGAAATAAGAGTAATTATTTTATGTGGTTTGCACAAATGGTTGTAATAAATAAGAATAGGAACCAACGAATGAGTTGTTTGAATCCTTAATAAAATAATCAATTCATTGGTGTTCATATTCATCTTCCCTTGCACACAAATACAATAACTATAACATGGAAAATTGAAGATATAAGGAAGAATAAATCCTCACTATTTGAGGTACAAAATATGGAAATGTTAAACTCTTTTCTCATCTAGATTACCATATATTTCTCTACTCAATCCAACCAATTCAATTGTTCATAGCTTGAACACCTGAAAAAGCCCATGCATGGCCTATAAGAAACTCAATTAACTTAACTCATGGAAAAATTTCCCACTAAACTACTAGGCCAAATTCCAAGTATCAACCTCTAATGAATCAGTAAAACATCAAACACGCCACATATTCAAAAACAACCAGTTCAACAGTTTTTGTATGATAATGTGTGCCTAGGGAAATAAAGAATGTTCTCAAACTCAATATTGGACAGAAAACTAGGAACATGTTGAAAATTTAATTAAATAACAATAGCGCAACATTAAAGAAACCCTTATAGATTGAGCATTTAATATCTTTGAACATGGTTTTTTTGGAAATAGAGGATGTGAATTATTTAACCTTTGAAAAAGAGATTCTCTTAATTAAGTTGGTTTTTTTATGTGCAAGTCTAGATGGGATGCTTGTAACATTACATCCTGTGGAAACCTATGAGTTGTATGACATTTCTTCCAAATTTAATGCACAACCTCCAAAGAGTACTCAATTAATATAGGAATGAAAAGTTTATAACATAAGATTGCTCATCAATTGATAAAATTTCATAAATATGAAATAATAAAGAAAATGACTTTCTAATTATAGAGTAATTAATTTTAAATATTAAAATAAGCTATGATTCATTAACATGAAATTCCACCACTAGATTATAATCAGATAAATATATCATTGTCATGTTCAAAATATAAATAAAATTAAATATAGATATTAACTATTACACCAAATTCAACTAATTAATCTCTCAACATAAGGCATGCATCTCTTAAGTGAACAATTTGATTGATCATGTAGTTCCATGTTAAAAAACTCACGGGATAATTATTCCCATCTAACCACAGAAAAGTTCAATTAAGAGAACAATCCAAAAATTGACAAAAAGGTGTACCTTTACTACTTCTTTAAGAGTTATAGGTATTGTACAGTTTATCATTGTCCAAATTAACTCTAGTTCTTCCATAATCACAAAATATAATAGTGACAACTCCCTTTAAAATGACAAAAATCAAGTTTCATTCCTCACCATGATGCCCAAGACTAACAGAAACAACTCTTCCAGGATTCAGCTAGAGAGTTTTCTCAGAGAGAATAATTATGACAGGGGTCTTAAAAGGTGGAGAATGTGATTCAATATCAGGATGAAACACATTTCCATGTGATTCCTGAAATGATATAAGAACATTTCATCTAGATTATCTTTAGAAAATGATGTAATTAGCATCCTAAAATCACCCAAAAAACAAGAATAAGAACATGAAAGCTTGTTTAATTTTAATTTCACTAAAAAACCTAACTGGAATTCAATTAAAACACTAGATATCGATGATTTTAGGTTCTTAAAACTTTAAGAGAATAAGTACATACCAGATAAGAGGCCCAAACATCGACCGACTAAATTAAAAATGGGTTTATGTCCATGTCCCTCCCTACACATCTTCGAGGAAAAAATCAATCGAACAAGGTGTGAGAAAAGGTGGATGATCGAGGGTGAGGGTGTGGGTGCAGGTGCTGGTGCAGGTGCGGTTGACGTTAAAGAACCAGGAGTGTGACCACAAGAAGAGATCACCACTATGTGGAAGGAAAGGGATGAAGATCAGAAGGTGATCGGGGAAAATTGGGGTTGGGTAGGAGAAAGCGAGGATGGGGGAGGGAATTTTTTTCCTTTTTAATGATTGTTTATTAAATATTAATAGGTTTATTTTGAGTTTTTTAATCTTTATATGAATGGTTTTTAAAATATCACTTGGATATTATATTTTTCCTCAAATAAAATATATTTAAATTTTAATATTTATTTCTTTTAAATATAATATATCTTGGATGGATTTTTTAATATATTCTAAATATTTATTTATTTTTGTTAATTTCAACATATTTTTTTAGTGAACCACTAACTGATAATAATAATAATAATAATATTACTAAATGATTTTTTGTAGTGAATCAATACTAGAAACAGATTTATATGCTGAAAAAAAATTTGGGTAATAATAATTAATAACAATATTTTTATTTGTTAGTAAAAAAACTCTCAGTATTAATTTGATAAAACAAAAAAATTAATTATTAGTAAAATATATGTTGGTATTAAAAAATTACTAATGATAGATGCATTATTTGGTAAAACTAATTGTTAGTACTTGAATTTAATACAAATAAAACATTATATTTGTTGGAATTTCTCATTTTTACCAAAAGATATATTGTCTATCAATAAATTTTTGTTGGTATAATTCATTTTTTTGTAGTGATGGCAGGGCTAAAGGGATGGAGTCTTCAGGTAGTACTAGTATTGGGTCTCCCAACATGAGAGTTACTGAGTATAAACTAGTTTCTTCCCAACCATTTGACAAACCTACTATAATATGTGAATTATGGGAGGTAATTTGGTGATAAAAAAGGTATTGTGGTTGTGAAGACTCCCACAAATCCCACAAAATAAAAGTCTCATTTGGCTACCATAACTAGAACTAAATTGGCCTGCTCATTAGTCAGGCTGCCAGAGAGAAATTCTCAAGAACTCATAAAAGATAACTTTATTGGAACACCTTTTGATGACACAAGACCATACAATATATTTCACATTTAGAGTAAAGGAAAAATCCATACTCATAATTCCTATGAATTGTTGCAGTAGATAGTAGTGGGGAAGATATTCAATAATGTTTTTATGCTTTTAAGGATAATGAAATGAATTTTGACTCTGATGATGAATTTTTTGATTATGGTGGGAGTTCATGGAAATAGGAGAAGTCATTGAGAAGAGGGATACATACTCAATGTCGGGGTGGATGAGTTGCATATCACAATATGAGCACTCACTCTCATATAGTTTGATTGTTTTTTCTAGTTGAGGGGATAGATATTTTTCCAGGGCCTATTTTTTTATGATGTACTTCCACTTTTTTTTGATATTTTTTATTCATATTTGACGCTTATTTTACTTTCTTGATGAGGGAAGAATGTGTTTATCCCCTTCCCTTACTTCTCTTGTACCATTTTTGATTTTTAATAAAGGGGCATTGACCCCAAACTATTTAATGTATATATATATATCCATATTCATAAATATATATTTATAATTATATAAATATTTATAATTATATATATATAATTATGTACATATTTATAATTTTAATTAATTATAATTGTAAATATTTATTTATAACTTATTATATCTTTAAAAAAAATTAATTTATTTATAAATAAATATATATTTATATCTATATAAATATATATTTATAATTATATAATTATTAATATATTTATAAATTATTTCATATTATATATATATATATATATTAAGAGGATAATGAATAAAGATATTCTATCTCAAAAATAGAGAGTTTCTCTCTCTTAATCATGAAGGTTGCTCCAGAAACAAAGGGTTTGAAGACGAGATATTTGGTGATTATGAGTTTTTTGTAGATTTAGCTAGTGGGCATCATCTGTGTTGGATATTACTCATATTCCATGGACGGTGCCAAACATCCACTGTAGTGATGGAGGCTTGGAGTTCTTCAACGAAGGCTGATTGGAAAATCAAGATTAGGTAGCACCTACTCCGTAGATGTTTACTTTTCTCTATTTTATTTTTTTATATATATATGTATCCCTATAAATAGGGAGGGTCATGTGTGTTGTATTTCATTAGAATAGGGAAGAAATAAATACTGTGTTGCTGCTGCTCCATTTTTGTTATTGCGATCACCTCCAGTGATCTGCATGTGTGTGCGGTTTGTGTTACTACTACATTGATCCTTCATAAGTGGTATTAGAGGAGGTTGAAGGTGTTTCTATCAACCTACAGTTGAAGAAGACGGAGGTTGAAGGTGACCTATGCCGTGAGAGCTGCTACCCATTTGTTGCAACATGGAAGCGGGGAAGAAGAAGATGAATTGTGTTAGAAACTATTCATAATACCGCATGAGATTTCCATCCCTCCTTTTTATCAAATTGTCAAAAAAAATTGCTTATTTATATTCCTCATGCCACATTTCTGAGTTTGTCTACCTAAAGTTCCCACTAATGGCATCTATTTGACTTTTGTCTCTACACCTCTCACCATCCATTTCTAAAAAAAAACCAATCACTTGTCCTATTCCCGAATCCATCACCCTCTTCAACAAAAATAATAATCTCCATTTGTATTCTTGAAAATTTTGTTGAGTGATCCAAAAAAACATTTGTAAAATTCTTGATAAAATATCAGCCTATAATTCAAAAAAATGCACCACTTTTGGATATCTATATCCATTTTTTCATCAAAAAATTACTTTGTTTTCATGGAGAATGCATTTTCATAAGATGCGATCCCAAAGTCGATGAAGAACAATTACAACAATTGGTGCATCCAAATGCGCACGGTACTTGGCATCCTAGATGTCATGGACATCGTGGAGGACAGATACACCGAACTGGAATCCAAAGTAGTAGAGATGCTCTACCAGATGGTCAAAAGTCCACTCTTCATGCGGAACAAAATCAAGACTTCAAGGAAAAATATAACATTTATCAAGGGATTGACGAATCAAATTTTGAAATAATCACTTCGCCAAAATCATTGAAGGAAATCAGGGATACTCTTTGAAAATCTTTCCAAGGTGCTGAAAAAGTGAAGTGGATTCATCTTCAATCTCTGTGAGGTGAGTTTGAATCCATATTTATGAAAGCTTTTGAAACTATTTCCAAGTATCATACTCATGTAATAGTTGTGGTGAATCAACTATGAAGAAATAGAGAAGATATTGCTGACATTTGGGTATGTGAGAAAATTTTATGATCCCTTGATCCAAAATTTGATTACATAGTCATTTCCATGGAAGAAACAAAAGAACTTGAGATGATATCTATCGAAAAACTCGTGGGGTCTATTCAAGCCCACGAATTGAATGTGAACTATCGGAGCGATACCAATGGAGTGGAGCATGCCCTACAATCAAAGTTGTATTTAAACAAATATGAAAAGAAGCAAGGGGGGACATCTCAACGAAACTGAGGAAGGGGATTCCATGGATAACAATTTGATCTAAGAAGAGGAGGATGAGGAGGACGTAGTGGAAGAAGCCTAACTCAAGGCGGTCGTGAATATCAAACATATACTCCATGAGAATGTGGATGAGTAAGAAGAGGTGAATTCAAAAATCGCCAACCAGACAAAAGAAACATTCAATGTTATAATTTTCAGAAATATGGACATTATAGAAATGAATATTGGTACAGGAAACCCATAGAGAATGACACTGAGGAGGCACATATCATCAAAGCAAAATTTTTTTTTGACTAGTCCCATTTGTTGATGGAACAAACATCAACACAAAATCAAGGTATGTGGTATCTTGAATCTATACCTAGCAACCGCATGACAGGGAAAAAGCACTTTTTTATGAACTCGTATGAGCGGGTTTGAGGAGAAATTTAATTTGGTGATATTTCAATAGTATTTGTCTATGGAAGAGGTGATATTATGATCATGAAAAAAGACGACAATCATGCTTTCATCTCCGACATCTACTATGTACCCGACATGAAGAACAACATCTTGAGCGTCGATCAGTTGGTGGGAAAAGGATTTCACATAAGCCTTCAAAATAAACAAATGGTGATTGTCGATGATAGGGGAATGTTGATCAAAAAATTACTAATGGAGAAGAATCGCATGTTTAGGCTTATGATCTAACCCGACATACCACGGTGTTTGGAAATGGTACATGATGATAAATATTGGTTATGGACTCTCAGGTTTGGTCATTTAAATTTTGAAAGTTTATGATTATTAGGAAGCCAAAATATGTTGAATGGGCTTCCTATCATTTGACACCTAAATCAAATTTGTTAAAGTTGTGTTCTAAGCAAACAACATAGAAATAAATTTACATTGAAGACCAACAGAAAAGATACAACGCCACTTGATCTAGTTCACACCGATGTGTGTGGTCCATTAAATACAAAATCAGATGGACAAAGGAGGTATTTTATGACATTTATCGATGATTATAGTAGAAAAAAATAGATATATTTCATCAAAATAAAGTCATAAGTGTTTAGCATCTTCAAAGAATTTAAGGCTCTGGTTGAAAATGAAATCATGTATCACATACAAACTTTGAAATCTGATTGATTTGGGGAGTACACCTCTGATTTTTTTCAAGAGTACCTCAAACAACATGTAATTCAGCACCAACTGACACCAGCTTACACACCCCATCTCAATGGAGTATCCGAAAAGAAGAATCACACCATTCTCAACATGGCGAGAAGTATGTTGAAAGAAAAAGGATTTACCATGACTTTTTGGGTGGAAGCAGTCTCATGTGCGGTGTATCTACTCAATATATTCCTAACAAAAAAATTGAAGCAATGATGCCATATGAATCCTGGAGTACCCACAAGCCAAGTTTGATTCATCTTAGAGTTTTTAGTTCTATTACCTACGTTTGGATCCCGAAGGAAAAAATAGACAAAGCTGGAGGATAAAGGAATGAAGTGTTTCTTTACGGGATACAGAGATCGTGCAATGGGAATTATTTGTATAATCCCATCACCAAGAAGATTTTATTCAGAAAAGATGTTATCTTTGATGAAAAAAAGACATGGAATTGGAATCAAGATGATGATTCTAGAGATGTACGAATCACTCTAGAAGATATAGAAATCATTGAAGAAATACCATTAAAGGAATGAAGAGTTGAAGAACCAATGACGTCGTCATCACATACTCCAACATATGAAGACATCAAATGAGAACTCTCTCATATATGTCCTCAAAATGTTTGAAGCCTTGCGAATATATATGAGAGAGCATAACCAATGGAGGAGTATGTAAATTTATATTGTCTTATAGAAATTTCCAATTCATTTAGCTTTGAGGAAGCTAAAACTGATAACATGTGGAAGAGAGTGATAGATGTGGAAATCTATCTCATCAACACAACCAAAGACTACAATAAAAAATAAGGGTTTGACTTTGGTGAAGTCATTACACCGGTTGGAAAACCACCTGGATATGATGAAAAATTTGAGGTCATTAAGAATATGATTTTAAGGGGGGATGTTGGATATTAAACTCATTTTCCATAGACAGTTCCAAACATCCACTATAGTGATGGAGGCCTAGAGATCTTCAATGAAGGATGTTTGGAAAATCAATATTGGGCGGCACCTACTCTGTAGAAATTTACTTTTCTATGTTTGATTTTGGTTATATGGATGTATCCTTATAAATAGGGAGGGTGTGTGTTGTATTTCATTAGAAGAGAGATGAAATAAATACCATGTTCCTGCTTCTCCATTTCTATTATTGCGATCACCTCCAGTGATCTGCATGTGCGTGCAGTTTGTGTTACCGCTGCATCGATCCTCCATTGATTCACGATAGGTAGGTGATGATATAATTGAGGATGAAGAGGATGACTTGAAGGAGATGTCAGATTATGGGCCTTGTTGGTGGTCACTGGTGGCTATTCCTGGACAGCGGGGCTCTGACTTGCGATATTTCCTTGAAGGATGTGATAGTTGATGGTTTAGCAAACATCCGAGGGTTTTTGGTTCGATGACACTCAGGGCCGACCCAGGGGTGAGCCCAACGAGCCCCTGGGCCTAGGAAACATGATCTTCAGGGCCAACATCTTCCCCCTTACACTCTCACTTTCAACGCTACCCTTTTCCATCACTCGACATATTGTTCGCACTCACCTCTCCATGTGTGACACTTCTGCTGCAACCCTACAATTCTCCCTCTCCCCTGCAATGTCATACTGCACTACACAAGAGTCACCCCTTGATATTCCCCCTACTTCCCTACACTCATCTCCACACCCCACTTTCTGTCCTCAACTCACTTTGCTGATCTCTATGGCTGGAGGCCTTATCTCTTGCGCCTCGCTGCTCTTGCCTACCAAACCGAGCTGGTGCCGGTCTCGAAGTGTGCCCCTACTGCCGAAGGCCCCATAGTATGTGGGTTTTTTATAATCATTTTTTAATTATGATTGTTTCTTTTTATTAGTATTTTTGTTTAGTTTTCAAAAAATATCTAAATTAAGGATTGAGAGATGCCTTGTCCGTCTGATTTGCAGTTTGATGTTTGTGGTTTGAGGTTTGGGATTTATGGTTTGTTGATAGGCAAATAATTTAATGTTTATATTTCATTTATTTTATGTTTAGTTAATTTAAAATAAATTTATTGGTTTATCAATTTCACAAATAATCAATTTTGATTTACACACTATTTAATCCTTTCCTAATCATCCATACAATTTTCATTTTATGTCAATATTTAGTTTTTTATTTTATTTATATGTTAAATTTAAAATTAATAATGTATTTGTTAAAATATAGATTATTATTAAAAAAATTATAGTTTTCATTTAGTTTTAGAAGTTTGTGTTTTAACTATACTAACATGTTCAGTAGATTGGTAAGGTATTTAACTATTTAAAAGTGTGTTTTTTAATTCCACTAATATGTTCTTTTAAATATATTTGTTCAAAATTTTATAGGTTGGGAATAAGAATAGGGAGATAAATATAAAGATGATGATGATTCAGTGAAGGATTCAAATGATATTTGAATTGGTCTACACTATATGGGTAAATTTTAATTTTGTTTAAACATTCTTGATTTAATTAAAATGAAAAAATAAATTCATTTTTCATTCATATGTTATGATTTATTGTTTGAACTTTACATCCTTTACCCATTTTGGAGTCTTGGATAACACATATAGAGTGTTTTGAATTTATTTTAGTATACATTTTAGTTAACCTTTTCATGTGTTATTTTTGAAATAACGTGTGATGTTAGTTTTGACTTTATTGAGTTTTAGTGGTCATTGCACCTTACATATATTATTTTTCATTTGGTATATAAATATATAGAGACATTAAGCCTTAAAATGTGAGGTTTATTTGAGTTAATTGATTCACTAAGGTGTTAAAAATAGTTTTTTTAATCCCGATCATTTAATTCAGGTTGGTTTTAAATGTGTTTTAAGATTTTATTGTTATAGATAAACATTGATGTTTGTTAATTTATTTATTAGCATATTCTGATTTAATTTTTGAAATGGTATAGAATAGTTTCTAAGCAGGTTTTTCTAGATGTTTTAAGATTTTTCTTCCTTTATTTTATATTGTTTTTCATGGGTATATAGGGTGAAACTTTTATTTTTAATATGAAATATTGTTTGGGTATGTTTAAAACTTACTTTTTACAAATGAAAGACAAATTTTTTTAATTGTTTAAATAATTTTTGACACTTCTTTTAGATAACATTGTATACTTAATGATGTATTGATTTTAAATGATTTAATTTTATGTCTTGACTTCTTTTAATGATGTTTTTCAAAGGCTTAATATACGAAATTTTACAAAATTTAATGTCTTTTTTGATTGGTTTGAAAGTGGTTTAAAAGGTTAAAAAGTGTCCAATTTTGCTCTTTTAATAAAAAGGGTTGTTTGAATTTAAGTTGAATTTACATATATAAAATAATGATGTATTTATAGGATTTAAAGAATTTTTTTACATTCTTTTTAGTTGTTTTTTCAAGTGCTAGGGGTGAATTTTTTAAAATATGTATTTTTCTATTTTTTTTTTACATTTTTTAATATTTTATGGCTTGATCATGGTTGGGTCGGTCTGGTGTAGACCAAACTTGTTTTTTGAATCCCACATAAAGTGTGAGTTTAAATACACTGGGCACCAATAATCGTCAGCATGATTTAGTAGGTTTAAATGTATCGGGTAACAATAATCTTCATCCTGATTCAGTGGGATCCGACCTAGCCCGTTAACCACTCCAACTTAAAGGGAAACATTTCCCTAATTTGTCTTGGGAAACAAGAATCTTCAGGTCAGTCTTGATGACACTATAGGTAGTTTGACTTCTGGAGTGGTTCTAGGTATGAGGAGATATGGACACACGGGCTTCACCTCCGGAAATGACTTGTGATTGGTGTTTGATGCGTGAAGGTGAGAGCTCCAGTCTTGTTGGAAAGTATCTGAGATCCCGCTGGCAGTCATGTCGCAACTAATGAGAAGCTTGGCCGGTGATGCAAGTGAGCATGTGATGGTTTTGAGATGGGTGGCAATCTTGGTTTCTACATGAGATGATTTGGGATCAAGGTCCCACATGATTTTCTATGGGGACAGAGAGCAGCACGGGTGCGACTATGAGAAATGGGGGGCGGCGTGTTATACCTTGGATCCCAGTGGTGAAATGGGTGATGCAGGGTAGAGATAGCGTGCTGCAGGGTTGGTCGGTGACCACCTTGGCTAACGGTAAGGATGGAAATGGATTGGGATGGCAGTTGTGATCACTGCGACGAAATAGGGAGGCTGAGAGATAATATATATTTTAAATGTATATAAAAAAAATATTTTAATAATTATATAATTATAAATATATTTATATTTGTATAGTTATAAAATATATATTTATACAGTTAGATTTATAATTATATAATTATAAAAATATTTATTCTTTATATATTTATTTATGTAAATAAATTCATATTTATAATTATATATATATTTATAATTAGGTATATATTTATAATTATATTTTTTTATAATTGTAAATGTATGCTTATGTAAATAAATTTGTATATAACTATAAAGATATTTTAAATGTATATGTAAATATATTTGATTTATAATTATATAAATTATAACTAATTATATTTATAAATATATACATAATTATAAATATATATATAATTATACCAAAATGATCTGAGACGTGAGTTGGTCACCCAAATAATATCCCAAAAATTTTATTAAAGAAAAAGGGAGGAATAGTGTACACATGAGGTGTAATGAGCATACACCATATAAAAATTGAAGGAAAAATCATACATTTCACCATACCCACATTAGTGAAATGACCCTAAATGAAGATCAGATTTGATTCAATTAGCCAATCATCACTCTTTAATCTGCATTCAAAGCTCCATGACAAATGATCAAACCATGCAATGTTGGCATCCCAAAGTGACTTTCATGTCCCGGTTTTATTCCCAGATCAAGCCTATCATTAAAACACCATTGAATTAAGATGATAAATAATGAGGAATCCATCTTCAATAGTCACCCATTGTTGATTCACCAATTCTAGCCACTTTATGTAAAAATGATGTGATTATAGCTTCTATAAACCAACATTGAAGAATTGAAATCCCTCCCTCATGTGAAGCAAGACCGAACTAATCACCCCCATGCATCCTTGGAGTTCGTGCATCTTTGAGGACCTCAGTAATGATTTATTCAATAGGCATCCAGTTCAGGCCTGGTTAGATTCAATGAAGGGGCTGAAAATTCTGTAACCCCATTCAACATCCCACACTGCTTAACAACTTCAGAAGCAATAATAAAGATCAAAGAAAGTGAGTTTCAAAATAATTACAAAGAAATCAATAGAAAAAAGATCATATTAACATCAAACCCCCTCTGAATGAGTGATCTAAATATTCCAATTGTGACCATCTTGAATATTAGCTCCACATGTGAGCCTCACATCATTGAACCATAAGCTATTCCCAGTAAAGGCATAGGTAGTTAAAGTTGGGATCCCATTCAAATCCTAGTTCAATTTTATAAATAATGTGCTCTCCAATATTCTAATATTCATGGGCAGTTATCTTCCCCTTTTTATATATTTGAAAGGTCAAAATATCATGATCTTTGATCAAAGGATAAAGCTCTTCCTTAATGCCCAACTTGAAAAATCCTATAATGATTTTAATCTTGTGTGTAACATCAAGGTTTCCTTCATCAAAGAGTGTGTGTGTGGGGGGGGGGGGTCTCCTTGATAAAATGTACAGGAGGGTTCAATTTATTAGTGTATATCCCCATATATCTAGTGATAATGGTTTGTCCTAATTTAGAATAATCCCCCATCTTCCTCATCTTCTTATAGTGAGGGGTTATGAACCCATCCAAGCCCACCATTGATTTTTTTTACTTTTTGAGCACTCGAGTTGAAGAAATCATCTTCATCTTGACATGATTTTCATGTACATCATGAGATGTTTTCAAGATTCACTAGGCCCATACCTATCCCCCACCAGGGTGGGGAAATCAGTGGTGGCATCTTGTGCGATGTGAACTCAATCCACAAAACCCGAAAATTCTTCAACCTAAATAGTGTGACTCACAGAATGAAAAAGAGTCTAGTCATTGGCCACATCTTGACTCATAAACTCAACAGGCCTACCATCAGCTTCATTAATCCCTCTAGGATGATCTTGAACTCCATAAGGGCTAGCAGTGATTGTAAGTATATCATTACATTCTTCAGGACCCATATTTTGTTTTCCTTTCTCAACCCATGCATGTTTACGATCCTGAGGTTGTACTGCCCTATTACCATAATCCTTAGAAGTGTGTCCAATCTTAAGGAAATCACTGCATTAATCAGGGTGGTTTTCACATACCACTTCTTGAATATATAGGTATATATTTGTAATTACATTTATTTATAAATTTAAATAAATATTTATTTATATAAATTTATATATAATTAAAAATAAATTTTAAATTTATATATAAATATAGATTTATAATTATGAATATATTTATGAATATATTTATTTATAATTGTAAATATATATTTATATAAATAAATTATATGTAATTATAAAAATATTTAAAATGCATATATTAATATAGATTTATAAATATAGATTTATAATTATATATATATTTATAATTATATTTATGTTTAATTATAATTATATATTTATATAAATAAATTTATATATAATTATAAATGTATTATAAATGTATATATAAAAATAGATTTATAAATATAGATTTTTTTAACAAGTAGGTGGGACACTACTCCAAATACACCTTTTATCAGCGCTAAAAATGGCCTTTAACAGTGCTAAAAAAGCGCTATTAAAGTTGGTGAAGATAGGGGGGTCCCCTTTATCAACGCTCCAAAAAGCGCTGATAAAGACCCCTTTTATCAGCGCTAAAAAAAGTGCTGATAAAAGGGGTCTTTTATCAGAGCTAAAAACAAGTGCTGATAAAAGGGCCCTTTATCAGTGCTTTCTTTTTAGCGATGATAAAAGACCCCTTTTATCAGCACTTTTTTAGTGCTGATAAAAGTAAAAAACATTAAAAAATTTAAAAAAATTAAAAAAATCCTGCCAATTGGGGGTTTATAGCGCTTGAGCCCCCCTTTTAACAGCATTTTCTAGCCCCTCAAGAACCCACATGCACCCCCTTCTACCCTATATCAATGCTACACTCACCCACCCCATTTATTAGCGCTATCTCTCAAATCCACCCCCATACGCGTGCCCTTGCCTCCATCAAGATTTGATCTCGAGACCTCCCCCTTACATGCCTAAAGCCTTTACCACTCTTCCATATTGATTTGATCTCTAGTTAATGACATATATATTTTTATATATATATATATATAGTTATATTTATTCATAGAGTAATATATAGTCATATTAATATATATATATAGTTCGATTAATATATAGGTATATATAAATTTATATATTTGTATTTTAAATAAAATGGATATTAGTTATTATTTAGATAAAGCTAATATATTTTATATATAAATGGTATATAAATATTTATATATTGAAACTCAATGTGACCGTTTGAATGAGACTTCAGGACCCTTGTAGGTCAAGTGATATTTTCATTGTTCCTAAAGGATTCTCATGGATGATAAGTTCTAAGGGGGGAGGTTGTAATGACTCTTGTTTTCAATACAAGGTATATATTTATAGTGATATTAATATATATATTTATAGTTATATCAATATATATATGCAGTTATATTATTATTATATATATAGTTAGATTAATATATAGTTATATAAATATTTTTATATTGGTATTTTAAAAAAAATGGATATTAGTTATTATTTAGAAAAAGGTAATATATTCTATATGTAAATATATTTTATTATTTATATTTATGATTAAATTTTTATGTGTGAATATATAAAAAATATGTATATATTGTTATATATTTGATTATAAATAGTAGTTAATTATAAAAAAAGATAAAATTTTAAAGACATGATATCAATATGAATGTAATACTTTGGAATAAATTCAGTCCCCACCAAAAAAATCCAATAATACCCCCTTAAACGAGGCTGAAAATCCACAAAATATTAAAGAATCAGGATATCATGACTCAAAACACAGTTTTGGAGGCCTTCTGGGCCTTTTTTGGCCTCGAAAAACCTTGACTGGGGAAACCCGAGTCATAGGGGTGTAGAGCTCATCGCAGGAATAGATTTGATATGTGGTAGAGTTCAAACGGACTCCCGAACCAAAAGTTATGGCCGTTTGAAGTTCGAGTTGCGTTTTCAACATATTTTGGATATTTTTTTAATTTTTTTAATTTTTTTGTCTTCAAATTGTTATGAAATGACTATTCCTCCATAATAATTAGCAAATTATTAATTAAAAATATTTTATTAATTTTTTATAAGCCATTTTCACTAAATATTTTATATATTAATTGTATTAAGTGTAAATGTATATTTATACTTATTTAAAATATATTTAAAAATTATATATTATATTTATATCAATATAACTATATTTATATATTTATATATTAATATATTATTTTTAATTATTTTTTTTGATGTTGACCCTTTATCAACACTACTAAAAAAAGCACTGATAAAGGGCATCCCTTTATCAACGCTAAAAAAATCGCTGATAAATGGTACCTTTATCAGCGCTAAAAAAGCACTGATAAAAGGGTGCCTTTATCAGCACTTTTCTTAGCGCTAATAAAGGTACGATTTATCACGACTTTTTTTAGCCCTGATAAAGGTACCCCCCTTTATCAGGGCTTTTTCATTAGTGCTGATAAAAGTTGGCGCCGGTAAAAACTGTTTTTATGGTAGTGGGATGTCCCCCCATTTTTATTATTAAAACTAAGGCATCCTCTTGTTAAAATGGGTAGAGGATTCCCATTACATGGCCTTTGAAGGCCTTGTGGGGTATTAAACCCTAGTACAAGTGGCCTGTAGTCCCGAAATTAATTTTCATACACAGTAGTCTCATTATTTAAAGGGTTGTCTTACCACCATGCCAATAGCCACGATGCTATAAAATATAGATTTATAATTATGTATCTCTTTAGAAATATATTTTTTATAATTTTAATTATATATCTATATAACTAAATTTATATATAATTGTAAAAATATTTTAAATGTATATATAAATATATTAGATTGATAATTATATAAATTATAAATAAATATAATTATAAATATATAGATAATTACAAATATATACATAATTATAAATATTTAAATAAATATAATTATAAATATACACATATATTTATAATATGTTTAAAAATATTTTAAACTTATTAATAAATAAATATATATTTATAACTATATAAATGTATATTTATAAATATAGATTTATAATTATATAATTATAAATATAATTATAAATATAATTATAAATATATAATTATAAATATATAATTATAAATATATTTGTAAATATAATTATAAATAGTTTCATATTTTTAAATATATATATATATATAATGCAATTAAATTTAAAATTATTAGATGTTTAAATGTATATTATATTATATAATTTTAAATATATTTTAAATGTATATATAAATATATTTGATTTATAATTATATAAATTTTAAATATAATTATAAACACATACATAATTACATGCAACGAGAAGGATCTCTCATGTGTCTTGTATCCATTGGATTCTAAATCTATTCAAATGTTCGGTTCCATTGTATTTCCCTTTGTGGTGTTTTATTTATACCTGATGCAGCATGAATGTGTTGTGTACAATTCAGTTGATTATATGTACTTCCTACCAGGGTTGATATTAATTTGTTATGCAATGGATATATCTAACTATTAAAAGTTAATATAGGCTAAAGCCTCCCATATTGTGAGATATTCCTACTTGATGTTAGTCACTAGCCCCTGGTTTATTGGTGGCGGACTTAGGGTGAATCTCTCAGCTTACCGCTAGCCCGAGAGTAGCCCAAGTGGATTCGGGTCATGTTAGGATATTACTATCGATGAACATGTGTGCTGTTAATTAAACATGGTAATATTATTAATTTACATCGTGAATAATGTATAAGGGGGAGATGTCATGGATTGAGAGCTTCTCCCTCTATGAAAATGGAATATATGTTTACCATCTATGATGAATCCAGATTTGTGTGACTACTTTGACCCTACAGATATTTTTGTTGGCCCCTTGAAGAAAGTGGATGATGGATCTAGTTTGAGGCACAAAGAAGCTTCGATTGTGGAGTCATCAAATGGTCAAGCCCTATTAAAGTGATCTGAGAGAGAATCTGGAGTGTATGCATTTCTGTGAAAGGGTGATGATAGATTTATCTTTGTCTCTCAGATTGGTGAATCCACTTCTCATAATCAGATTTCAAATAATAGTGTGCTCACGGATGTTGAAGCGAACCCTTGATTTTTTGAAGAGAGAATTGAAGTCTGTAAACATTCAACTATTTCTCGACTCGTCTAAGAAATTACTAACTCTTGGAAGATTGATGTTCTATGGACACTCCTTCTACAAATTTGGGGATTCATTAAATGGAATATTGTATTGCTTGGTATGAATTTTTATCATATCACTTTTCATTCCAATGAAATGAAATCAAAGGCATGGAGTTGAAGAATTATCAATCTCAAGCCCAAGATTCTGAGGTTTCAGTACTGGGATCCCAAATTTTACCATTTTCAATCCAAGAATACTATTTCATAGATTTGGAACCATTTCAAATGCTTTAATTGGGTATTTTGGCACCTGATCATCCTTTTGGATGTTAAATTGGCCATTGGTACTCCAATAAATCCCGATAAGAAGATTGGAAGTGTCATGAATGGTCACATTTCTCTCATTTTAGTCATGTTTGAAATGTATCTGCCTCTTGTTGAGACTATATACTTGATTAAATGTGATATTAAATTTGATCTTGATATTGAATTTGAGCATGTTCCTGAATTCTGCCTTAATTTTTCAACTCTTGGACATGTTAAGGTTAATTTTAATAGAGTACTGAGATGCTATAATTATAAAAGGCATGGACATCTTGTTTAATGGTGTAAATTCAAAATGACATCAGCCGATGATTCTGTTCCTTCAAAGACATTGTTTAGAAAGAAGGATTCTCCTAATGATGTGAAGGAAGCTGATCCACCTTCACCTATTAAGGGGAACCTGATGCATATCATTACTTATGGGCCCGAGAATGGGGTCCCTCTTCTTTACCTAATGTTATAGATGGTAAAAAGCATGTTGATAGTAATTTTTAAGTTGATGTAAGTGGGGGTGTGTTTCCTTCAGGTGGACATCAAAATCTACCTGGCCTTCCTATGTTTGAAGGGAAGACCTCAACTATAGATGTTGAAATGCATCAGAAGATATTATTGGAGGAATAATTTCTATCTAATTGGAAACTGGTTTCTGATTCCATACTGTCTAGAGGGATATATTCTACTACTGATGGTCAAAATTTTCATGTCATTGATAATTTGAACTCAGGTAAGACTTTGTGTGAAACTGTTAACTCTCAACAGTGTGTGCAGAATGCTTTGGCAATTGTTTCTAATTCTGAGAATGTGGGTTTAGTGCATGATGCCTCTAGAATTTTTTATAGGTTATCACCTCTCCAGAGTTGGTGTTGTCACATAAACATGTTCTTGAACCCACTTTAGTCATTGGGTATTCCATTGTTAATGATACACATAATGTTACATTGAAAAAGGGTGTTTTATAGGCTACTTTGGCAGTGATAGTTACTTCTGAATATATGGGAATAGTGAAATCTCTCTCTAGTGTTTTTGTGTAGGAATAAAATGTGTTGGCAGCCCATGTCCTTGTTTATAAACCCAAAACTTCCTCAATAACCAAAATTGGTGATGTGAATCACATTTTTTTCACCATGCTGGAGTCCGTTAATTATCCAGAGTTTGATGAGATATATAGAGAAATTCAAGGAGGAAAGGTAAAAAAATTTAACAGTGCATGTGAATAATGTATCTCCATTGATGATCAAATAGAATTTCACAAAGTAGATTCAAATATTTTAGTCCACAAATAAGGACTTGTTGGATTATTACAATGCTAATAGTGGTAAAGAGGTTGATACTAACAAGAACATTGATGTGGTGGACGAACTGGTGGACACTGATGATTAGGGTGGCGTGTGGAAGATTCCAAAGTAGTTAAAGTGAGGAAGACATAGAAGAGTCCGAGGTGGATATCATGGATGGGGTGGTGGAAATAAAGGATGACTGATGTTATTCAATATATTGTTTTGGTAGTGTGTTTACCACTTTTACCCTACACTCTCTTTGCTTTCTTATTGCATGCTTTTTCTTTATAAAAAATTTCTTAGGACAAGGAGTTTCTCTAATGTATGAAATTTTTTTCTATATCATGAATCATTTAATTTTATGTATTAACAATAACTATGATGATATATTCTCATAGATAGGTTGGATACATTGTGTGTGCCATAAGTGAAATGAAATTAATTAAATAATTGAAGAAGGATTTATTCTTTCCTTGTTAATTAAGATGATATCTTTTTCCCTTTCATTTACATGGAACAATATGATTAAATACCTAGCCATGATATATCATCAAAAAGTTCATTTTAGGGAGTCAAGGAAAGATAAATCAAGCATATAGGCCAATGACACAAAGTATGAAACCTGCTCGATGAGATATCAAGTTAAAGTGATTATATTATATAGTAAGAATTGTCATTATGACATCACCTACTTTCTCCATGGGTTCCTTGACAGATTTATAGATATCAATCTTATAATTTATGCAAGATTTCATAATTATAGTGATAGAGAGGCCTAAATGATCACCCACTAAGTGTATCCAAAATCTTAGACATAATTCCAGATCCTAGATGATCACCCACTAGGATTTAGATACATAACCCCTTATTACACCTGAGTATGACCTAACGGTAAGGTGTGTGACATGGAATTAATCATCCTCCTTGAACTTGTATAGATTCAGAATAATATTTACTTATATCGGAAATATATATGGGATCTATACATGGAAGGCCAATCCATACCCATAATTGCATCGAATTTTTCTAAAGGAAGTGTCACAGGGTTATCTAGAAAGTTTTTTTCACACATATCGATGGGGGAAAGTTATATATTTGGAATGTGATAGTTTCATCATTTTATATTTTAATAGACAGATCCACATCCATGGTTTTAGGTGATATTTATATAGTTTTACCTAACTTATGTGATATGAAATTATGAGCATAACAATAGTCACAATGAAAATTTTAAGTTCATAGATGGATGATAATCTTACCATTCAATATTTGAGTCTAGTTCTAATCATTTACTTCATACAAGATAGACTTAAAGATGATAATTTTTAAATTATTAAACTTATAAAATAGAAAATATAAACATTGTAGAGATAACTCGTAATTAACACACATTCCTTAACCTTTGAATTTCTAGGTTTCAATCTATGTTATCCACAGTTTATTACATAACATAATATTTAATGAAAATTTTAATTCGAATCATGATGGTTCTTATAAATCTTGTGAATTTTACCAATAATATCCCCAGGAGTGTTAAAACAGTTGTGCAACATTGTATCCTTTTCATGCACTAGGCGATGATTTATTTAATACCTAGGGCACCTTTTTTGGGTCATTATCCCAAAGTATAATTGTACTAGAGCCACATCCAATTATTGTATACATAAAGTCATTTTGCTTCATGAAAAACAATTACCCTATAATTTAACAAAAATTAGGTATATTTTCCTATGTTTAGTCTCATCCTTAAGGATTTCACTAGTGTTTTATAATCCTAATACCCAAAAATAACTATAATTTCCTTTTATAATAGCTATGGAAACCCATATTTTTATTGAAACTTTACTCATGATTTATTTAATAAAGATAAAAAAAATACAATCTTAGAGGATTGACAGGCCTTGTGTATTTGGGTAATTAGATATATAACACAATAACATAAAACATGGATATAACAACAGCACTTAAAAATCCTTCACATGCTCTTAAAATTCCATCTCTCTTTAAAAATATATAGGATAACATGAGGATGTACATAAGAAATAGGAATTCTATAAAGACCACTAATAGAATAATCATAGCCTAACATGATGAATGTAATACATGTGAGTCAAGAGGCATATCGAGGATACATAAAAAGGGTGAGAATCAAAAACCTGAATATCAAAGCACGATATATGATGACAACATCAAAGCAACATAACAATGTGGTAACATCATAAAATATTACATCATAACTATAAGTCAAGGATAAATACAGAGACATCATAACAAAGTGTTCTTAGGATAAATGATCATAAATTATACATGGTATTTCATGAGTTAAAAACATTACCCAATGCATCAAATTTATATATAATTATATGTCTACCCATCACATTCATATCATGTACATTCATTTTTGTGTAATATAGATCATACAACATAAGAACATATTTAATTACTTTTAATACCATGATTATAGAGTTTGGGTAACATAAATGGATGAACCTAATCAATTAATTATAGGTACATCTATTGGAATACCCCTGAGTGGAATTGGGGATGAGTACTCATAATATAAAATTTTGGAATGGAAAATCACAGGATAATTTCGGCAGCATAATGAGCGTACATAAATGTTTGTGGAAGGGTTTAATAGGAGTGAAAGGTGGTATCTCATTACTTGGGAATCATAAGTACAGTAAAGGGATATTTAAAAACACATTACAACATGAAAAATTTTAAATTAAAAGGATTAGTACAAATAAAGCACTTGAATAAAAAAGGAAGAGGAGAGAATCCCTTACCATGAGAGGGTGATTCTAAATGCTTGGGAGGAGTATATTAAGAGATTTGGAACTCCTTGGGAGAGATTTAGAGTGGTATAGGGAAGGAAATTCATTCTAAATGGGTTTTTAATGAAGTGGAGTGAGCAGTTGGGTGGGTATTTATAGCAAAAGAGATGAGAATTATTTATTGTTTTCTAAACATAGGTTTTGAACTTTCTATAATAAAATAACAAAAATAAAAACCTTCCCATGGATTTTCCCTTGGTTTCTTATAAATAGGAGTGGTTTTAAATTTTTCATATAGCCAAGAACATAACATTTTGAAGTAATTCCATGGGTGATGTGAAAGAGAGTCAAGTTAACAAATAATTTATTTTGAAAGATTATAATATAATATAGGATTCAAAGGATTCACTAATGGATTACAAATTTCTTACAAAAACTTCAAAAACACATTATTTTAAAGGGGAAAAAATTTAGGTCTTTTATACACCTTAAAGTATTTTTTTCATAACTTTTTTGATATTATTATGTCATAATATAGATTCTATATTTTTATAGTATTTAATTTTTACCCACAAATTTTACTATCTCAGAAAATCAAGTGTTTCCAACCAATCATGAATAAATATTGTGACGTGAATATTTTTGATGGTGTAAAAAGAACTACACATTCAATGAAGGATTTTGGATACAATTTATTTTTTGGTATGCTAATTGGCTAAATGGTTCCTAATAGAAAAAGATAATCATAATTGATTATTATAAAAGTAGAGGCCAACTGGATGCAATAAAATGATTCTATCACATGAAATGAAAATTAGAAGTGTGTTATAGAAGGTTAAATGAATCTTTAAATACAATAAATATCATATGGGTATGTCAACATTTCATAGAGATATAAAATAAAGTCATTTTTGGTTGATTTTGATCAAAACTAACCCGTATTATGTGATGAATTAGGAGAAATGATTGAAGACACGAGCTATGAGTCATGAAGGTAGAGTCGAGGTGGTGCATAATTCTAAGTTGGTGGAAAATTATTTTAAGAAGGGTATAACCATTCTTGGATGTGGTTCATCCATTCATTGATTAGGATTATCGATTCATTATAGTGAGGGTGAAGGTGGACTGGTGTGGGGATCACAAGATTGGGTGGAGAAAAGTTAAAGAGGATGATGCTGGAAGAAGAATCGACTGAGATGCGTCCTTTTCCCTCTTTAAATTTTTCTATGATTTTTTTTATTCTATTGATTCAAATATTACTGGTAGCTAAACATTCAATAGGAGGAATAATATTTCTTGATAAACTTTTTTACAGAGTTATCATTCATTCATCTTAAGCTACACTTATGAAATTTCATAGCATCAATGAATTTATTTATCATTAAATACAAAAAAACTATTTATCTTGAGTGAAACATTTCAATTTAAAAATCCTTTGTTTTAAAAATTTTAGAAACATGAGGTTCCAATTTTTTTTAGTAGCGCACTAGAATCAAATGAAATTTTGATTTTTATGAGACTAACATTATGAGTATTAAGAAAATTCCATTTCAATATCAAGACATAATTTTTTCTTGTTCATAAAATCTCTATCATACTTTTTTATTTGAATGGTTTAATCATTTTTTTATAGTTTTACACTTATTTCAACACTTTCAGCATACGTTTTTTATTCACATCATACTAACAAATTTCACTTTATGTTATTGTTGTTTTTGTTCTTATTTTATTTTTTGTTATTCGTTGTGAAATTTCACTACCCTTCCATGTGGGATCGATTTTATTCCATGTTTTATCATTTTATTTTAGAAATAAATAAAAAATTTGAATTATCTTTGATGATATCATGAATGGTCCGAAGGCCTTCATTTTTTATTCATTTTTGATAAGACCCCTTTTATGGGTTTAAGGGTAACCCTTACATGGCATATAGGCTTTGTGACATTATAGGACCCTAAGGTCTTAAAGGAATTCATCCTAGAAAATGACTTCTTGAAACTGC
This sequence comes from Viscum album, assembly GCA_963277665.1. Lineage (NCBI taxonomy): Eukaryota > Viridiplantae > Streptophyta > Magnoliopsida > Santalales > Viscaceae > Viscum > Viscum album. The sequence continues at coordinate 1,227,962,877 of OY728145.1, read as the reverse complement.
CCCACCCTAGTGTCAGTATCGTGATCAGTACTCCACCTTCGCATGACTGGCCAATTAGCTATCATGTGCAGGGATGCACAAGCCAAGTATCGATGTCAAATCCATACCCTCTCATTCTTCTAAGTCTGATTATCTCTTCTCTGGTGAATATGCCTGCTTTTAATTTTCATCTAGGGCCTTGTTCCTTGTATGTCGATCTGGTACATCTACAATTCATGTGTCCCAAAGTCCACGAGGTATCCCAAATGCCTCGAGGTGACCCGGAGGCCTTGAGGTGGCCTGAAAACCTTACTAGTTCGAAGGCCTTGGGTGACCTGAAGGCCTTGAAGGACCCGAGGATCAAAATGGTGGCCTGAAGTCCCAAATAAGTGAATAGTTATAGCTGCTACAGTACTAAACAGTACCTGCTATAGTACTACTATAGTACCCAAAAATATACCTCCACCTGGATTTTATTTCAAGTCTCTTGGATTCACTTAAGGATATGTCAAATCTTTGATGATAGGATATGTGAAATCTTTCCACAATTTCTATGGAATGCACGTGTGAACAAGAAAATATTAAAACTCCAAAAATTGTGTATTTTTTTCTATTTATTTTAAATACTAAAAATTGATGTTATTTTTCTTGATCTCTTCTATAACTTAAATTTTTAATATTCACAATGGTTTATGTTCTATGAACTTAGATGCCTTAAAATTTGACATTGAAAAACACATTAGAGAACTTTGTAAAGAGTAGTTTGAAATAGAGAACCTAAGAGAAAAATAACCTAATGATGATTAATAAAATCATCCACCAATTAAAATTTAACTCAACATTGAAAGGCATGTGATGAGAGGGATTCAAATCCATCATATTCCAGGAAACAAATCCTCTATTAATATTACCTCTAAAGGATGAGTCTTTGAACTTAAGTGGTCAAACGTCTCATAGGTACAATCATTTAATGGTTTATCTAGTGAAGAAACTTTATCCTTTATTAGATAATTTTACAAAAATGTTCAACAATTAGAACTATAAGGGATTACTAAATATGGTCATTTAATGAGAGTGTTTCTATTCTATATTAAGGCGAACACAAAGATCAACTATTTGGGTCTATATGAAAACATGTTTGAAACATGGAAAAAGGACAATAATTTATTTTTCACAATGCCTTGACTATTCATATAAAAATGGGACATTATAAATCCAATCATTATATTTTTTTAAGAGGACAGATAATCCTTCCATGAGGCCTCAAAAATATATAAGGACATTCTTAGATAGTTCCCTCACCATATCCACTCATCCCATGTAACCATGGATATCTTATATGAAGAATTTTATTCTCCATGATAGAAATTAATTTACCATTCAGCTAGTGGATACTATTCTAGAAAAACCAATAAGTATTTGAGATGGATTATCATTAACTATACTTGAACACTCAACACAATTATTTCTGGAGAATAAAAATCAGCATGGGAGAAAAAAAATACTAGTTTAGGGTTGGAAATAAACTCCCAAATTGTTGAGATTAAGGGCCAAACATCAATAATTTATGAACCAAAATATTATGTAATGTGTTAGAAAATATGGATATAAAAATAATACTCAAACACATGGAGAAAAACCTATCTTGTTTGGTATGATTGGGAACCCTAATAAATTATAGGCCAAAAATTGACCTGACAGCCCAACCCCTTGAAAATGAAAATTTAAAAGGATATTATCATAGAATGAATGAAAATAATAATCACTTTTCTAACAATTATAACTCAAGAAATATGATCCATCTTAATATACTATGTAAATATCATGAAATTATAAATAAATGTACAATATATATTTAGAAATATACCAAACCAAAAATTTAAAACCAAGATTATACTAATAACCCATATTCTCAAGATGATGTAAAGGGTATGTTTCAGCAGTTCATAGGAAAATTTGATTCATAGAAAGATGAAATTTATTCACAAATAGATCAACATCAATCTATCTAATCCTAATCAGATGCTATAATACCCAATCTAGAGATGCAAATAGGGTAGTTAGTTTGGGATATGAACATAAGGGATAAAGGAAAACATTCAGAAACATCTAAATTTAATCCTAGCATTAATTATATTGTTTTATCTACTAAAAGTTGTAATTCCCAAAAACTTCCTTTATGTTATTGATAAAAATCTTATTTTATAGTGAATATTTTATCATAAGAACCCAGAAATACGTTCTACATTTCATAAGAAAATTACACATCTTGTGTTGATATGGATTGATTAAATGAGGAATAGTAAAGGTATATATACATGGAAGAATAATATATTCATCAAAACAGACTCCATAGGCTCAAAATATCCTAAGAAGATTTCCACTTCCATAATGATCATAAAAAGAAAGTGATGTATTAGAAAAATAATTAACATTATCAAAGTACTTATATGAACATTAATAAGTATTGTAGTGTGTGTTAAAGTAAAAATTATGGTGTATTTATATAGAAATTTGACCATTAGGCATAAGGAATGTTGGACAATATGGCTAATAATAATTATGACCATTAATCAATAAAACTGTTGTTAATTATTATTATTGTCGGTGTAATAAAGTGACTATTGAGATTATTTTATAATTGTGTTTTTTGGAAGCAATATAAATATCTTAAATTCCTTTTAAAATATATTTTATAATAAATGTATAAGTATAAAATAAATATTATTTTCATAAAATTAAATTATACAACACTTTTTAAATGATAATATAAATTAATGAAGTCATATGTAATTTTTATAACGGTCTGACAGTTTACTATATAATAAAAGATATTAATTTTTATTAAATAATGATTTTACTGAAAAGATAAAATATCATATTTATATTATTATTTTTATTAAATAAATTTCATTTTTTTATTCATTAAATCAAAATTATATTAGGTTTAATTTTTGGTAGATTTCTAAAAATGTTGATTTTTTCGTTAATAAGTGAATATATTATTTTTACAAAATATCATAACTCATATGAAATAATAAAAATAAGATAATGATTTAAAATTTATTAAAAATTATTCTTAATAAAAATTTATTTATGGAATGACACAATACATAATTTTTTACTCTTAGAAATAGGTTACTAGCATTTTGAAAACCATGATTTTACATTTTCTAAAAAAAAATTTATGAATCATACACATAACATATTTTTAAATGATTTTATCACATTTATAAACTGAATAATTTAAAATATATTGAATATATGAATTAGAATATGAAATTTAGTTAATAAGGTTGATTTTATTTTTTAGACATAAAAAAATTATTGTGGTAAAAAATGAGTTACCACAGTATAATTAAAATAATGCATTGGGTTAAAGTTAAAAGGTAAAAGATTAAAATACCTAAAATCCACAACATTAAATGGGTGGTTTATGCATTTAAAAACCTTGAAAATCCCTTACAATATTAGTTTGAAATCAAATAATGTTGTAATTAATTCCACCCAAAAGTGGTTTGCTTTAAATACAAAATAATCATTATTTAATCACTTAAAACCACCCCTCCTCAAGTATAAACACTCTCATTACCTCCTCAAATTCTACACCAAATACATAGAGTATGAATAATCTCTCAATTAAAATCCCAATAGTCTCTCCAATTTCTCTCCATGGTTCTAATAATTCCTTCTTTATTTTTAAGAAGCATCATTCCAAAGTAATGGATCTTTTTCTTCACTTCATTCAATTCAAGTTATTATATTTTATAATACTTTATTTCTCATTTTTTTCAATTTAAAAGTGATTTTAAATACCCATAATAATGTGAAATTTATTTCTTATTAATGATATAATTCATTTCCCTCTTATTATAGATTCCTCCTAAGTTGTTACTCATCCAAAATATGGGATCCTCACCCATCTTTTATGACTACCATTTCAAGAAATTTTAAATTCCTTCTTATTTCAATATGAAATATTATTATGTGTCATTGTTATAATTTCCATATTATTTTATCAATGATATATCACCATTCCCTCTCATTATACTATCTTTATAAGATTTTATAATTCTCATTGTTTCCCATAGCCATAAAATTATATCGTAATTTTGATAAAGAAAAGTATATGTGGTTTTACTAAGAAATGACACCCCTATATGGATATAATATGTTGATGTGGATATAGAATATATGTACCTAGGGGTTACAACCTAGAAAAAACCATATTTATCTAGAATCGATTAGGAAATAGTGCATGAAAATAGGTATTGTTACACACCTAGTTTGACACTCATGGGGGATTTGCTTTGGATAATTCACAAGCACATTATGAGAGATAACAAAGGATCAAAATATATCAATTAGTATTTACATTCAATTTATATCCCTATTCTATTAATTTACACTTCATCGCTTCTTATTATCATTCTTTCAATTGGTTCACTACACATTTTCATTATGAACATCCTATAGTTTCCAAATATGATTGTTAAATATTCACCAAGATAGCCACATTAATCCATTGAAAGGGGTTATTTCCTAACAAATGTATAACCAATGTTCACATTCTCTTTCAATATACAAATTTCTCATTGATTTTACCTTAGTATACATGTCTATGTTCCTATATACATGTGGTATGTTGAAAATATGATCTTGATGTTGTTAATATTTTCATGAATTATTATATACTCCCTTTAATTATTTTATATGAAATGTGCATAATTTTTATGAAATATTAATGTTTTAATACTAAGTATAATTTTTGAGCATTTTTAGAAGTAGTTCAATTGAGTTGGTTTACTATTTTATTTATAAATCTCACCCTATTGATTAAAATTGTGTGGTTATTGTTTTTTAGGATTCCTAATTCAATATAAAATATTTCATTAGAAGGGCTCATGAGGCAATTCTACAATTTGAAGGATTATATGGACCACACAAGATGACTCAAAGAATTTGTGAAGAAACTGGAGCAGCCATGATGATTGAGTTACTGGTCTAAATCCCGAAGCCCAAATTTTATTAAACTCTTCCATATGTTAGTTATTATCCAAAATAATCATTTATAAAAATTTTAGGGCCCAACTCTAAGAAAAAGGGGCCCAAATAAAGAATTGAATTCCAGCCCACCATTCTGGTTGAGAAATTAAATCAGTTTCATCTGAATGACATATCTCATGATGTAAGAATCCAATAAAGATGATATTTTTCAGTGTGAAATAGGAGATATAGGTGGAATAATATTTTGAAGAAATCATTCTGTTTTGAAGGAATATTCCTATTCAAAAACCCTTTCACATTTTGGACTTCAAAAAGACTGGATTGAAATGGACAGATTAACATTGTTTAATCAACCAGACATAAAATTGTCTCCATAGGTCCAAATGACTCCACATTTTGAGAGAGGTCAACCAAAATTATTATATGCAACTTTTAAGAAGGATATATCTCGAGATTCGTCCATCTGAATAGCCAACTGGGCGATGTAAGTGGAGGGACAAATTGGGAATGAAAGCAGTCCACTTCCTTGGGCTATAGATGAATCCCCCTCCTCTCCTTCAAGGGGGTTGGAATTTCAGAAGAGATGAGATCATATTGGCACGACCAAAGACTTTACAAAGTCTTGTTAGGATCTTACATACTCAAGTTTTTACTTGAGAGACCTTTCCTCCTCTCTTTGTTTTCATTTACATTTATGTTCTTCATTGTTGTAATTTTGTAAGTCCTTTCTTTTGTAATTCTGTTTTAATGAATGTTTCTTCTTCAATATCTCATATTCTAATCCAAATTCTATAGATTAATATTAATTTTCTTAAAATAGTTTAAATACAGTTTAATCCCCTTACTTTATTTTTATTTCCAATTCAATCTAAATTTCGTTTTTAATTCTCATCATCGTTCGTGTGTGTGTGTTTGGTGCACAAATATTTTATTATCCCTTTCTTTATCTTATCTTCTTAATTTATCATCATAATCATTATAACCAGATTAGTAATAATTTTAATGGTTGAGTAAATATTTAATTTGGGTGAGTTATAATTTAGGTATGTTAAGTGATTGAGATCTTTTGCTCGATGAATATTCTTTAAATTAACATTGTGTATGTTGGACTTAACATGTCATGGATTAATGTATTGTTTTGTTTAACATATGGATTACATGGATTATTGGAACCATAAATACACAAAACAAAATCAATTAATGATTGAGATTAGAATCCTAGTTAAGTTAAGGCTTGTATTAAATCCTTAACACTTAGGAATTCCAATCAATGTCAACTTGTGACATGGGTGTTAATTCAATGAAATATAAAGAAAAGCTCAAGGATATCACAAGCTTAACTACCTAATGATGAACTCATCCCAATATTTATCAAATTATTAAATCAATCATAATCAATCAATAATTTCAATTAATATCTGAAAACAAGCCCCCCAATCAAAATACAATCAATCAAAAATAAACGACTATTACAAAGTATCATCGCCGAAGATTTGACCCGAGTGTTGCTATACACATTAGCAGAGCACCGAGACTTTGACTGGTCGATAGGCGAAAATCGGCGGGGCTTTTCAAATGGTTCCATTTATGGGGATGGTGCTTTAGGTAGTTATTAGTTTCTGGTTATTGTTAAAAAATAAAAAACACAACAAATTTTTAAAAAAAATTGAAAAAAAACACAAAGAAAAACACGTCTTCTCATAAAAATCATAAACAGAAAAAATACAAAGAAAATACCATCTTCCTTTTCCTTCCAACATCTCTCTAAATGACCCATATCCTCCCAAAAAAATCTCTTAGATTTTTTTGACCCTGAAATTGAGCGAAATATTTTCCAACTTAGGAGGAACTTAAGAGATAATCAACTCACTCAAGAACCAGTCCTTGTCCAACCAGTTGAATTAGATATGGCTAATCTTAGGGAACAAACACTTAAAGAACTTGCTGCCCCTAATATGAATTACGAATATCTTGGTATTCAATATCCAAACATAGAGGCTGATTTCGAACTCAAATCGGGTTTGATTCATCTTCTCCCTCATTTCCACGGGCTAGCCGGTGAGGATCCACATCTCCACCTTAAAGAGTTCCAGGTGGTATGCTCTACCATGAAGCCTCAATGGGTTTCTGAGGAACCAATCAAACTCTGAGCATTCCATTTCTCCCTAGCTGACACTACCAATTCATGGCTTCACTACCTCTTTCCTGGTTCCATAACCACATGGAATGTCATGAAGTGACTCTTCTTAGAAAAATTCTTTCCTGCTTCTCATACTGCTTCTATCAGAAAGGAAATAAGTGGTATCTATCAGTTCCCATGTGAATCACTCCATGAATATTGGGAGAGGTTTAAAAGTCTTGTTGCAACCTGCCCACACCACCAAATCCATGACCAACTCTTGATCCAATACTTCTATGAGGTGTTATTGGCTATGGAGAGAACTCTCATAGATGTCTTAAGTGGCGGTTCTCTTGTTGATAAAACTCCAGCAGCAGTAAGAGATATCATAAGTAACATGGATGAAAACACACAAAAATTCCATACTCGAGCACATGCTCAAGTCAAACAAGCCCAAGATAATCAATCAATTGTGCCGAACAAGATGACCGAGTGGATGAGTGAACTTACAGGTCTTGTGCGACAACTAGTTGTGGCATCCAAAGACCCAACCTCATCTTCTCCACAATCACTGTTTCTTGGACCTGTCAAAAATTATGGAATCTACAACTCTCCATCTCATCCAACTGACACATGTCCACAACTTCAAGAGGATCAATCTGATTCATCTAGACCAATGGAGCTCAATGCAACATATGCTCAGAGGAACACCAACCCTCAATAATTAGGTCAGTTTGTTAGAAACTTCAACCAACCTCACTCTAAGCCCTTATCTTCTTCCTATAACCAAGTCCATTGGTATGGTAATCCCATATCTCATCCTCCCCAATTCCTTCCTCAAAACCCAAACCAGTTTCCATACAGTCAAGGTGTTGGTAACTTCCAACAACCTTACCCTTTTGTTCCTCAACCTCAAAGAATCAATCCTCCTCCTGGATTTTACTATCCTAGAGAGCCTTCCCAATTCCCAAACCAATACAATCGGTTTCCCATGAACCAAAATCAAGGTAATCCCAATCTTGGATAGGCCTCTTCTTCCAAGCAACCATGGGAAAGCGCTGTTGAAGATCTTTCCTCCTTCACCCGTTCAAGTCTCAAAAACATTGAAACCCAAATTGGTCAACTTGCATCCCACCTTAGTCAGCAATAACCATCCAATTCTTCCCAACTCCTAGATCAACCATTACCCAACCCCAAGGTCAATGTAATTGCAATTGCACTTAGATTGGGAATGAAAATTTCTATGCCTCAAGATAAGTCCTCCAACCCTCCTTTGAATTTTGAACTAGAAAATGAAAAGAAAAATAAAATTGAAAAGGAATCTGAATACATTCCATCACCTCCTTCTATTCCACTTAGGAATCCAATTCCTTTTCCAAAAGTTGTCTCTAAGCCAAAGAAGTCATTTGAACATGATCCTGAAATGACCGACATGTTTAGACGTGTTGAAGTCAACATTGCTCTGTTAGATTCCATAAAACAAATCCCTAAGTATGTCAAGTTTCTTAAGGAATTGTGCACCCACAAGAGGCAAATTAGGACCTTTGAAAATGTTTCAACCCAAGAGTCCATACCCATTAAGTGAAAAGTTCCAGGGACCTTTACGGTTCCATGCCAAATTGGAAGTTTCAACTTTGATGATGCACTCATAGACCTAGGAGCCTCAATTAATGTCATGACTAAATCCATATTCTCCAACCTTGGTCTAGGTCCCTTGCACCCAATGGGTGTTGTCATTTAGTTAGCCAATTGAATCACAACCAGTCCTGAGGGAATAATTGAGGATGTCCTTGTTAGTGTCAATGATCTTATCTTCCCTGCTGATTTCTATGTCCTTGACTTGGAAGGTGAGATTAAGTCTTCTTGATCTCCCCTAATTCTAGGAAGACCATTCCTAATGACAACAAGAACCAATATTGATCTCCATTTAGGCATCTTATCCATGGAATTTGGTGACCAACTGGTTAAGTTCAACATTTTCCAAGCCATGCGATACCCATCTGAGGATCACTCTACATTCTCAATCCATTCTTCTAAGGATACTTATGATAGTCAATTGGACCCCATTCCATCATGTTCTTCATGTTAAAATGACAAAGGATATTGTGAAATTTTCACCATGATTAACCAAGTAATAAATGGTGAAGTTGATGTGGACCTCTCATTCATAAACTCCATAAATCTAGAGGAACTTGAAAACTCTCTTGAATCCCACATCAACTCTGATCTCTACTGCTCCACCTTGGATAGTATTAAAGAAAATGAATATGAAGCAACTGAAGTCCCTTCCTCCATTCCTATTTTGTCTAACCCACAAATAAAAGATGAGACTTATCTAAAGCTTCTTCCTGAACACCTGAAATATTCATTCATTTTCCATGATCACTTATATCCTGTCATTATCTCATCTTTACTTATCGAAACTGAGGAGTCCAAACTTGTTCAGGTGTTAGAGGAAAACAAAAAGGCCTTAGGGTGGACCCTAGATGACATACCAGGAATCAACCCTGCTCTTTTCATGCATCACATCCATCTTAAGGAATCATCCAAACCAATTAGACAACCACAAAGAAGACTCAATCCACTCATACTTGAGGTAGTTAGGGAAGAGATCACCAAGATTCTTCAAGCTGGTATTATCTACCCAATTTCTGATAGTGAATGGGTTAGTCCAATTCATGTTGTACCTAAGAAAGGTGGGATCACTGTTGTCACAAATGAACATGGAGAGGTAGTCATAACTCGAGTGAAAAACAAATGGCGTGTGTGCATTGACTATAGAAAATTGAATGTTGAAACAGGAAAAGATCACTACCCTCTTCTATTACTTGATCAAATGCACGAAATATTAGCTGGAAAGTCACACTATTGCTTTCATGATGGATACACAAGCTATTTCCAAATCTCAATCGCACCTCAGGACCAAGAAAAGACTAATTTCACATACCCATTTGCAACATATACATATAATAGAATGCCTTTTGGCCTTTGCAATTCTCCTGCAACATTCCAGAGGTGTATGATGAGTATGTTTTTTAAATTCATTGAACAATGCATGTAATTCTTCATGGATGACTTTACTATTTATGGTGAGTAATTTTAATTGTGCTTGAATTCACTCTCTCTAGTCCTTGATATGTGGGTCAATTGCAACATTGTGTTAAATTTTAAAAAATGTCACTTCATGGTTTTTAATGGGATTGTTCCTGGGCACATAGTTTCAAAAATATGGTATTAAAGTCGATCCTTCCAAAATTGAAGTGATCCAATAACTTTCTGAACCCACTTCTCTTCGAGACATCCATTCATTCCTCGGTAATTCCAGTTTTTATCGGAGATTCATCCATAAATTCAGTAGGATTTCCCTCCCACTCACTCGGTTACTCCAAAATGATGTCACTTTCCATTTCTATGATTTTTTCAAGAGATCCTTCCTTGAACTCAAAACTTCTCTTACATATGCCATGATAATCCAACCCCCAGATTGGTCCTTACCCTTTTAGTTGATGTATGATACTTCTGATAGAGATGTTGGGGCTGTTCATGGTCAAAGAAGAGAAAAACTTCCGCATGTCATCTATTATGCCTTAAAAACATTGGATGAAACTCAATTTCACTACAATGTCACTGAAAAATAACTTTTAGCAGTATTTTTGCCTTAGATAAATTCCGGCCCTATCTCTTAGGTGCCAAAATCATCATCTTCATAGAACATTCTGCTATAAATTTCTTACTCAAGAAAAGTGATTCCAAACCAAGGCTAAAAAGATGGATCCTAATGCTTCAAGAGTTTGACCTTGAAATAAAATATAGACCAGGAAAAGAAAACCCTGTGGCTGATCACTTGAGTAGAATTTCTAATTCTTCTCATTTTGAAATCATCGATCCTGAATTCCCCACTGAGCACATTTCATATCTCACTCCAAAAATACCATGGTATTCCTCAATTATAAATTACTTGGTTTCTGGTGTTTTTCATAAATATTTTTCAAAATAAAAAAAAATGAAGTTGAAAAGTGATTCAAAATACTATTTTTGGGAAGAAAATAAACTTTGTAAAATTGGGGCTGACATGGTAATAAGGAGATGTGTCGATGAAAATGAACATTCTTCCATGTTATAATTCTATCACTCAATGCCTAGTGGTGGCCACTTTGGTCCATAAAGGACCTCCAAAAAGGTCCTAGACTCTGGATTCTTCTAGGCTTCACTCATCAAGGACTCACATGAGTTCTATCAATCATGTCCCACTTGCCAAAAGTTTTGCACAATTTCAAAGAGAAATGAAATTCCCCAAAAGCCTTTAATATTCTATAAGATCTTCGATGTTTGGGGTATCCATTTCATGGGACCATTTCCACCATCCAATGGATTCTCATACATCCTTCTTGCAGTTGATTATGTTTCTAGGTGGTTCGAGGCCAAACCCACTAGAAAAGATGATTCACATACAGTTAGTGAGTTCCTAAAGACACATATCTTCCACAGATTTGGCACACCTCATGCCTTGATCAGTAACTTAGAAACCCATTTCTGTAATAGAACCATGGAATATCTTATGAAAAATAATGGGTTTGTACATAAAACTTTAACTGCATATCACCCCCAAACAAATGGAATGGATGAACTTTCTAATAAATAAGTGAAAAGAGTGATTGAGAGAATTGTAAAACCCACCAGAAAAGACTAGCCTGAATGACTTGGTGAAGCACTTTGGGATTATTGAACTGCCTATAAAACACCCATTGGGATGTCTCCTTTTAGGCTAGTTTTTGTAAAAGCATGTCATCTACCAGTTGGAATCCAACATAATTCATTTTGGGTAGTGAAACCTTGTAATTTTTATCTTGAAATATATGGTGAAGAAAGATTTTTGCAATTGGATGAACTAGAGGAGCTACGACTTGATTCTTATGAGAATTCTAATCTCTACAAAGAAAAATCCAAGGAACTCCATGATAAACACATCCTGAGAAAGGTATTTTATGAAGTTCAAAAGGCAATTCTCTTCAATTCTCAATTTCGGATTCACCCAGGTAAGCTTAATTCTGGTTGAGAAGGTCCTTTTGTTATTACTAATGTTTACCCATTTGGTGCAGTGAAAGTCCAAGACCCCTCTTCCAAAAGGACATTCACGGTTAATAGAAGTCGGTTAAAGCATCACCATGAAAGGACACACATCCCAGGAACCACCTCAACTTCCACTGGATCCCCAACTTCTCCAGTCGTCAAACCACTAGATGGAGATGGCAACCCACCAAATCCAAACCAGGGGGCACCTCTTTCCCTTTAACTCTCTCTCTCTTCCTCCCTATACCTTTTTCTTCTTATTCCTCTATCTTTTTTTTACCACTTTCTTTTTCAAACCCATTATTTTTCCCTTTCTCTTTTGTATGAGTGTGTCTTTATTAAAAACTAAAAAAAATATAAAAAAAAGAATCATGAAAAAAATATACAAAACAATTAAGAGTCATGCTTACTCACCATAGATTTTTGAAATTTTGTCCAACCTTTTTGTGGAGTCAAATGAAATGTTTTCATCGCAAAGATTTTGTATTTTAATTGGATAATGAATTTTGTGTCCAAACCAATACATTTTGAATGCTCAATTTTTTATTTGGAAAATTATTTTCCCCAACCATGATAACCAACATTAGCTTTCATTCCAAGGCTACCTATGACCATATTTTCAAAGTGAGTGTTTTTTTCACCTCTATTTGTGAATCTTGAGTTTGTGGACCTTTGAGTTGAATTTCCTACTTTACTGTGCTTTAATATGATAGAGGCATTTTTTGAACCACAGGAGAATCACCATAGCCAAATAGCCTCCCATTTCCCTTAAATTAATCCTCCTTTTGAAATCCCCTCTAATCCTATGAAAACCTTTTCTTTTATAGCCACATTACAAGCCCAATAACTTTTCCCACCCAATATCAACATGGATTTTCATTGCATAATTTTTTGAAATTTAAGTGTGGGGGGGATGGATTTCATTATGGGTACCCTTTTTTGATTTCACCGTGTTATTATATGCTTGAGGGAAAGAATCCATTTTAGTGTGGTTGAGAGGTTTTCATTCAGTGTGTTTTGGGGAATGTAATGTACTTCCATTTATGTAATTTTGTAAATGTTATTGACAAGTGTTCAAAAAAATAAAAAATGATGGGAAAAAAATAAAAAAAAATGAAAAAATGGGTTATGTCTTGGGTAGGTCAAAAATCACTCTTCCTCAACATTTGATATTGTTATAACTATTAAAATTAGTGTTGTGAGGAGATCAAACATGGGTTGGGAAATGAGTGTGAGATCTATTTCAGGGTCAACTTTTGAAAAAACAAAGAAAAAAAAAGAAAAGAAAAAAAATAACACTTGCATAATATTCTTATTGGGAGAAGTTTTGAGTTTTTTTAAATATTTCATCTTCTCATTACCTTCATATTTTCTTCTTCTATTGTGTCTTTATTCACACAATAATTCCCTTGTAAATATGTGTTTTCATTTCCTTCCATGTTTTATTTCAAAAAAATGGGCATTTCTTTTTCTATGTTGGTGTTTTACCCCTCTTTATCTCTCTCTTAGAAATTATATTCCTTCCATCCCATAGCCATAGAAAAACCCCTTAAAAAGACCTCTTGATTATTTTTCACTTTGGATAGGTATTGGATGCTGATATCTCTTTCAAACTCTAAGATTTTCACTTTTGGTTGGTGAAAGAGTGAACCTCCACAAATGAATTTTATCATCTTGAGAGGTGTGAGTTTTGAGTATCCACATTTTCCATTTTTAAATTTGAGCATGAAAAAAAGAATTAGTTTTGGAACATTGTTTCTGTAACAACTTGTGGTGGATTTCAAAATGGACGAGTAAAATAGTCTAAACCTCACCTGATTGGAGAAAATAAAATTTTACTATTTGTCAGTGACTAAAAATGATTTCGTTATGTTTTTATATTTGTTGCATATGAGGGAATGCACAAGACTAAGTGTGGGGGAGTTGATGTTATTAATATTTTCATGACTTATTATATACTCCCTTTAGTTATTTTATATGAAATGTGAATAATTTGTATGAAATATTAATGTTTTAATACTAAGTATAATTTTTGAGCATTTTTAGAAGTAGTCCAATTGAGTCAGTTTACTATTTTATTTATAACTCTCACCCTAAGGATTAAAATTGTGTGGTTCTTGTTTTTTTATGATTCCTAATTCAATATAAAACATTTAATTAGAAGGTATCATGTTCCAATTCTTCAATTTTAAGGATCATATGGACCACAAAAGATGACTCAAAGAATTTGTGAAGAAACTAGACCAGCCATGATGATTGAGTTACTGGTCTAAATAACAAAAACCAAATTTTATGAAACTCTACCATATGTTCGTGATTATCAAAAGGAAACATGGATAAAAATTTCATGTCCCAACTCTAAGAACAGCAATCCCAAAAGAAGCTTTGAATTCCAGACCACCATTCTGGCTGAGAAATACAATCAGTACAGTATGCATGACATATATCATGATGTAAGCATCCAATCAAGATGAACTTTTGTAGTGTGAAATAGGAGATATAGGCTCCAGACATTTTTGATAAAATAATTCTATTTTGAAGGCATCTTCTTATTCATAAACCCTTTCACATTTTGGACTTCAAAAAGATTGGATTGAAATGAACAGATTAAAATTGTTTAATCAACCGGCAATAACATTGGATAAATATGTCCAAAAGACTCAAAATTTTTATAGGGGTCGGAAAACATTATTATCTACAACTTTTAAGAAGGATAAATCTTGATATTCGGCTATCTGAATAGCCAAATGGGTGATGCAAGTGGAGGGAAAGATTGGGAATGAAAACAGTCCACTTCCTTGGGATATAAATGCATCTCCCTCCTCTCCTTCAAGGGGGTTGACATTTCAGAATAGAGGAGATCATATTGGTACAAAAAAGAATTTAAAAAGGCTTGGGAGGACCTACCATACTCAATTTTTCACTTAAGATACCTTTCCTCCTCTCTTTGTTTTCATTTACTTTTATGCTCTTCATTGTTGTAATTTTGTAAGTCCTTTCTTTTGTAATTATGTTTTAATGAAAGTTTCTTCTTCAATATCTCTTATTCTCATCCAACTTTTATAGATTAATATTAATTTTCTTTAAATAGTTTAAATATAGTTTAATCCCCTTCCCTTCTTTTTATTTCCAATTCAATCTAAAGTTTGTTTTTAATTCTCATCATCGTTCGTGTGTGTGTGTTCGGCACACAAATCTTTTATTACCCCCATCTTAATATTATCTTATTAATTTATCAGAATAATTATTATAAATAGATTAGTAATAATTTTAATGGATATGTAAATCTTTAATTGGGGTGAGTTATAATTTAGGTATGTTAAGTGATTGAGAGATTTTCCTCGACGAATATTCTTTAAATTAACATTGTGTATGTTGGACTTAACATGTCATGGATTAATGACTTGTTTTGTTTAACATATGGATTCCATGGATTATTGGAACCATAAATACACTAACACAATCAAGTACTGATTGAGATTATAATCCTAGTTAATTTAAGTCTTAGATTAAATCCTTAATACTTTGGAATTCCAATCAACATCAACTTGTGACATGGGTGTTAATTCAATGCAATATAAAGCAAAGCTCAAGGATATCACAAGCTTAACTACCTAATGATGAACTCATCCCAATATTTATCAAATTATTAAATCAATCTTAATCAATCAATCATTTCAATTAAGCTCGGCAAACAAACCCCCCAATTAAAATACAATCAACTAAAAAAAAACGATTATTACAAAGTATCATCGCCGTGGATTCGACCCGAGTGCTGCTATACACATTAGCAGAGCACCAGAACTTTGACCGGTCGATAGGCGACAATCGACCATGCATTTAAGATCTCCCTAGAGAATAATCCATCACTAAATTTTTCTTTCCTTGTCATCATCCATGTGTAATCATTCCTTTAAATGTGAATACCATTACACGTGTCTTCATATTTATGTTTATTCACTTAGATACCCTAACATCAATTTACTAGGGAAAATTGTAGACTTAATCATATACCACTTATTCTATATGGTGTAAATACCATATAATTCATTAACATGATCAAATGGAATTTAAAAATACACTTAATTTCATTAGATACCTATTTGTTTTCCACGGGTTCTTGGTATGATTACTAAAGGATTTATGTAAGTTTTTATTAAGGGGAATGCATTAATTAATACATATGAAGGTTGCACCATGATATCACTCTAATGCATTAAGTAATGTGATATAGTTAACTAGTGTATGTTACTCCTAAGAGGGAAATGCATTTCGTAAATAATTAATATCTAGAGATGGAATGTTCATGATACCTTAGAATCATGTCTTGGTAATGACTTATGATACCTTAGTGAACAAACTAGATAATGTGAAGGGTGTGTCCTGATATTGCTTCAATGCAATGGGTAAAGTGATAGAGTTAACTGCTGTAAGTTACCTCCAAGAGACCAATGCATTGGGTAATGATACCTTGAAGAAAATACTTGGTAATATGTTTTATGACACCATAGTGATGGTTATTATACTTTCCTTATTGTGAGGGCGAATATGGACTAGTGCAAGAATCACATACTGGGGTGAACATCCGTTAAAGTAGACAATGTTGGAAGACTAGAGCACATTGATAGAGAGGCACCATTTTCCCTCTATCTTGTTTACTAATTTTTTCTTGTAATTTGTTTTAATCTATTGATTCATATGTTATTATAAGAAAAAAATTCATTGGAGGGGATACAATTTCTTGATCAAAAATTTTTACACTATTATAATTAATTATTCTTAGGCTACACTCCTACAATTTCATTGCATCACTAAATTTACTTATCATTAAAGACCAAACAATTATTCATCTTGATTGATATCTTTCAATTTAAAAATTCCATTATTTTAAAATTTTAAAAAACGAGGTTCCCATTTTTATGTGAGTAGTGCACTAGAACCAAATGACAATTTGATTTTGATGAGACCAACTTCATGATTATTAAGAAATACCATTTCAATAACAAGAATTATAATTTCCTCCTGTTCAAAAAATCTTGATCATTCCTATGTATTTGAATGTTTTACTTATTTATCTATTGTTTCACACTTATTTCAATAAATTCATTATATATCGTTTGTTCACATCACACCATGAACATTCAATTGATGTTTTTTTTGTTTGATTTTGTGAAATTTCACTACCCTACCTTGTGGGATCTATTTCATTCCATGTTGTCAAATTTTATATAACAACCCTAGCCTGATATCCACTATAATTTGTGCCCTGAGTTGGGTCATCACATGACCTTATCCGTGCATCCCCAAACATGAGAGGCTGTCAACTAGTAGTGCGAGTCTAAAGAAAAACATGGGGAGACTATACCCTCTTATCAGAATAAATCCAAAATAAAAGTGACATAAAACAGATGACATAACCAATAGGAACAATAAAGGGAAGCTTACATTAAGTACCAAAAATAATCATATATCCCATACTGAGACTATATGATGAATACACTACCTATCAAGTAGGGATATAAATAATGTCCCAAAACTAAAACTACCAAAAGATCCCAAACACAGATTTGAGTCTCAACCTTGTCCTGACATCCCATTCTCCAACCAAGCAACCCATGCATAAAACAAGCAACAGATCCCTATTCTGAACCTTTAACAGAAACAAGTTGCTTCTTCTTGGGTAACCAAGTGTCATCGTGACCCGAGCAGGATGTGTAAACAACTCAATAGGCCACAACCAACAGTGTCTAAAGTACTAGCCAGTCAACACAATAGTGAATGGAGATAAACCAAGTGCAACAAATAAATAAATAAATTAAGGAAAATATATATATCACATTTAATTAATTACCAAAAAACAATTTTACCCAAAAAGTTGTATAGAGTCAACCAACCAACTAAACTAGGTTTGGTCACACTGAGATCCTAAGTCATAGCATAAGGGGTTGCATGCTTTTAATTCACAATAGACAATTCACTAATCACAATTTATCAACATACCTTGAAAGCTCAGTCCAACAATCAAGTCATGACCACATTTTTGGGAAGCATAGTGCCTCAATCCAACATCCCAACCCATGTGATAACCATATGTTAGGAATCATAGAGCCTCAACCTGATATCCCAACTCAACAATACATAACACTTACCTTGGAAGATCGGTCCAGATAGTATTCTTTTATGAAACTGTTAGGGGCATAGAGCCTCGGTCCGACTCCCTAACCCATGCATTATAGCGGTGGGGTTTAGAGCTTCAGTCTAACCTAACCCATCAGTGTAGACCCTCATGTCTAATACCCCACAACTACCATTAATCCATGTGCACAAGATTATTTAACCATAACACATTTAAAAAAACAAACCATAATCATTAAACACAGTTATCATTTACAAACATAACTCATTAGACATATCCCACTTAAAAGGAATAACCCTATGCCAAACACCCCCTTATACTATATCATCAACTAAGAACATTCGTAATTTAATTCATTTAATAACCATGTTAACATGACAACATAATCTTCCTGGGTTCTATCTCACTAACCCATACCTAATTTCAATTACCACTAGCCCAATAGACCCTTAAAACCAAATTTTGGAAAAAAACACAATTCAAAATACCCATTTGAAATCATCTTGGAGCCACAATTTAAGACACAGTCTTCCACTTTGAAAACTAAAACATGCCCCATAACCTTTATTTCCATTTATAACCATAATAGGAGGCCTTTAAATCATTTTTCAAATGGGATACCATTCTCTCATTTCAAATCATCATTGAAATCTATTAATAAATCACTTTTTCAAAACACTTTGAGGTCAAAGCCTCCTTTTATAACATTACCAACTTTTAAAACATCATTTTCCTTCAACAGAAAAACATAATGGAATAAAAATCCTAAACACAACATTTAAACAACTTCCAATAGCCTTGCAGTCATTCAAAAATAGACACCATTTTCAAATTTAAATTATTCCATTAATCTTTCCCACATACCCACTTATAATTTCACAACCCACTCACTTTAGTAATTATCCTATTTCAACATTTACCTAATTATTTCACCATCATTAATGGTCTGAAATAACCCAAGGGTATCCCTAGGTCTGATCCCAAACACCAACAGATACAATGAGGTTCGTAGGGGTTTTTTCACCTCAAACTAAGGCCCAATATCAATTTTCGTACTCAATAACATTAAACATAATAAGGAAGTATGTTTTAACTACCACATACACTTATAAAACATAATGAATATGGGAAAAATCATAAAGACCACCTACCTCATGCTTGAAGACAATTATTATCCCAAATGAATCCCTTGATCCAAACTCAATTGGACACTATCACGCAAATGAAGAATACCCCAAAAAAACAAGGGTTTACGGAATCTGAAGGAGAGAAACCCACAAACCATGCCTCTTCTAGAAAATGGAAGCAAATAGAGTCTAAGTATTACTCAAAGATTAAATTAGAACTAAATAGCACTCCAAACACCCAAGAATTAAATGATAATCACCCATGGAGGGGGGAGGAGCTCCTGGTTAATCACCCTTTTTGTAGGGGGTAAAATGGGGGGAGAAAGTTTGGGGAGAAAGAAATAAGACCAGGAAGGAAAATAAGAATTTTACACTTTTTAAGGGACACACAGTTTGGTTGTGTTTTTTGCCAAACCATGAGCCAACTATGTGCCTCTCTCTATCCAAGAGGGGCCAAGCCACATGGCTCCTTGAAGAACCTGCATGGTTTGTAAAACCATGCGGTGCCCATGATCCAGCCTTTGTCGAAGAGAATGTCTGGATGTATAGTTTCCCTGTCCAAGTTCATGGTTAGTACTAACTGTACGCCAACCATGCGATGCATACTTTTTCACCACTTTTCCTTCCCTTTTCATGTCATGAACCCTTGATACACCCCTAAAACTCCTCATACATCCAAAAACCACATCATTATCCAAAACAAAGTAAGTTTAACTAAAAATTTTAACAACGACGTACCCCTATGAGAGGTTGAGATGTTAAAACCTCCATAACTTATAATGGCTCATCCTCAAGATGTACTTCCAAGCCTTACTGATCCTTCAAGATCAAAATTTTGGGTTACAAGGTCCACCAACCAACATTCTTTCCCAATTTTCCCCATGAATAAGTCAATTTCTTTACAACACTCAGAAAAATAAAAAAGTCCCACCCAAGTAATTTTTCTCTATGGTCCATAATCATGAAAACGATGCTCCTCAAGGGATACATCAATATCAAATCATCATTACCAACATCAATTACAAGAGAAAAGTACAAGTATCATCACTGAAGCACCACATAAATTGGATACCACTAAATCACTACACTACCCTAGAAGAGGCAACCAGAACACCTTTGGTTCGATCCTCTCCACAACTCATGGACCACATCACTTGGCTCCATCTTTCCCAACTATTTCAAGGTTCAAATGGTGACCTAATCCTGATATCATCTGAAGGAACATATGGTTTTACATAGATGATCCCCTGAAAAACGTTAGTCCACAAATCAAGGCTAATGACCTAGTTCCAGATCCAAAAATTTGAAATATAACCCAAGCATAACCTTCACCTCAAAGTACTCAACAATTAAAAACAAAAGGTAGCACCCATAAACAATAATTATACACCAAGATAGATTCTACTCAAGTCCATCCAACTCAAATCACCAGTCATGACAAAAACTGACTACTTTCCCAATATGGTGCTCCCAACCATATGCCTTAGTGCACCAACATCTTTTTCTAGTTATGAGAACTTATATCATCAAAAATAAGACTAAATGAACTTCAACTCAACCATAAAAAAAATATTGGTCACATTTTCCAACTCACAACACCCAAACATCCATAAGAACTCCACCCAAAAATTACTTCCAACCTTTTTGTTGAAGCCACTAAGAATAGACATGCATAATCTGTCCCTTTGAGGACTATGAAAAATTTGAAATTCTCAAGATCATATTCATTTCCAAGACACAATTTCCACTAGAAAATTAAATTGTAGGTGTCCAATACTTACCACGCCTTTTCACTTAAGGAATTCCACCGTCATCTAAGGCACCTACTGAAGTTGTTCCCTAACTTCCTATGAAACTTTACCATTAGTGTATCCACTACTCTCTAAGCCATCATCGTGCTACATGGAAACCATCAAAATTATTAATCCAAAAACCTTGGATGTCCATACCTCATCTAAAAACAACTTGGAACCTCCTTAAATCTCATTTCCATTCTTGAAACACACTCAGCTTCACTATCAGCATGCCAATACATCACATGACCCAAAATGTATTTACACATAAGTACATTCTCAAGTCACCCAAACACACCTATCTGAGTCCATGTACAACTTTATATGAGGTTATAACACCTAACCTCCATTACTATAAACTGTTGTCATGACTTATCTCACCCATAAATGACTCTATCATAGGCATATCATATTTCTCTCAAAACTACTCTGATCCTGAAGCCAATACTGGGATCGATCAACCTCCACACCTAAGGCCCACCTAGACCTCCCTGAGGAACCCAAATATATCCCTATCACGATTATATTTGGAACCTTGATACCACCACATCTTCTCCATAGTTTTCTCTACACATCCATGACTAACATAACGTTCAACACCTTAGGAGTGTCATCATCACTACTTTCTTCAATCAATTTCGACCACCGTAGAGCACGCTTCGATCACAAGATAAACCCCAAAACTTATACATGGATTTCAAGCCTCCAATAGAATAACAAAATAAACATCACCCACTACTTGTTCTTGATTTACTAGAATGACACTCATGGAATTCATCGACATCTGGTCCATCCCGAGGACCTCTTCTGTAATCGGTCGATGGTGAACTCCCCCACCATACGAATCCAACACACATACTGCTCTATGAGAATATCCTCCAAGAGACTCAATTCCATAAAAAACACATTTAAGTAGCTAGAAATAAATCTAAATCTCTCTCAACATACCTGATACAATGTAAATATATTGGGAATGAACTTAACTATCTCAAAGTACACTAAGTAGTCATCGACGAATTCCACCACAAACTATACCTCACCATCATCAAATCCCACCACAGGGACACCTTAACCTAGAAAAAGCATCAGACTTCCCTACCCACCAACATCTTATCAAAACTCAATCACCAAAACTTGAATGGAATTTCCATCCAAAACTCAGCACTACCTCATGACCCTATTCCGTGTGATCTTGACCCCACATTCCTGGTATAAACATTGTTCCCACACATAAGTTCTTACAACACAACCTTAGTGATTTAAATATAAACACAAGGAATACCACACAAAACCTAGCTCTAGATCACAGGAGAAGCACATCACCAGAGCTAGGCCCAAACACCCACTCACACAACTAATCATGCCACCTAATCTGTTATCCTCATCATACTCATGGATTTCTCAACATCTCACCTAATAGCCAAACCATTCATACAACTGAGCCAAAAAATGTAAACACCCTCACCCTGAGTGTCCTCCATAACAAAATAATCCATCCACAAATTGTTCTCCCTTTCCTTGTACACTACAAATTGACATCAATTTTTTCATAAAAGACCATCAAAACCATAGGTTGAAGTATCTAAATGATTATGCCTTTCAAAAACACATTTAAAACCAACTACAATAACTCGATTGGATATCTTAAAAAGGAATGAAGGCACAACCATGCACTTTTACCAAAAACTTGATGGCACCAGCCATGCATCGATTCAAATTTTGAATCACCCACTTGTGCTTTATATTCCAAGGAACCTATAAAATTAGTCCACCACCCTCGAGGAAAACCATTTATTTACCAATATTGTCTTCCCATGTACACTACTTGAGCTTCATCTCCAAACCATTACCATTTCTCACTTAGCCCTCTAGGATAAACCCATACTATAAAACACTCTTTATGTTGCACTATCAAAGTAAAAAATGTCTACCTGCACCATATGAACCCAAGACACTAGAAAATACACATGACCTCTCTCATGGGTCACTGTGGAAGTCAAATGATACTAGCAGTCTAAAATAGAGTCATGTTAAGAAAATTCCACTGGATCACTCTCTAAGCTATACACACCAAACCTCAAACAACTTGTTTCTCATGGGTGGCACTCCTTCCCCCATTCCAAAACACCATGTATCTAATGCACCCAAGAAACCATTTTCCCTAAGTCTTACACCAAATATACTTGCACACATTCATCAATATTTCAAGCCAACCTCCCACTCTAGGCTCTAAAACACAACTCGCAAGGCCTCAACCCATAAGGAATACCTTATCCATATTAAAAAAATTCCCTTTTTACAATCTCAGCGTCACAGCCCATGTTAGTATACAACAAGAAACAACACATTCTCGACACATAAAAATCCAACAAAGCCTTATGATATACAACCAAGGTCACAATTAGGGCACTTTCACCGCCCAAACCACCACCACATAGGATCCAATAACAACACTAGGGATACCCACACCAGTGTACCTAATGTTCCCATCATCTCACATTCCTCTTTAATCAACTTTACTATTTTGAAATCCCAAGAATTTTATTTAAAAACATTCCATTTTGAAACAAAAAAGATTTACACTTTCCAAAACCCTTTTTATTAAACCAACATTTCAAAAATACAATATTTATTAAAATTAATATTTCAAAAAATTTCTATTAATGAATATTATAAGGAATGATTAATAATATTACACCATAGGAAGAATGTAAACTACTAACATGTCAGTCCTAAGGAACTATCAATCACAGGAAACAGAAAGATGACCTACCAATCCTATGTGCCTAACATAACGCATGGACCCACAAACCCTCTCTTTCCATACAAGGCCAAGACATAAAACCTTAACAATCAATAAAATCACATCTAAGGGAACCACTCATGGTGGAAATATAAATCAATTATAAAATAATAAAATAGAAAATCAATTCCCACCCCTGGAAACATTGGGTTTCCTTTATACGTGGGGATACAGGCACCCAGGTACAAGCTCATTACCGATACCCAACAAGATCCTAGTGTCCTATCTCCCATTCCCAAATAGTAACATATCTAGCCTGGTAGCCAGTATAACAAGTTCCCTAAGCCGAGTTATCACATGAACTTAGGCATGAATCCCCGTACGCCAAAGGCTGCCGACTAGAATCACAGTTCTAAAGAAAAACATGGGGATACTATACCAAATTATCATAGTAAAGCCGAAACATAAGTAACATCAATGGATGAATTAACCAGCATGAATAATAAAGGATAACTTATGAAAAGTTACAAAAATAACCAAATAGCTCTTGCTGAGATAATATAAAGAATACACTAAATTTCAGGCAGTCATACAAATAAATTACCAAAACCAAAACTACCAAAAGATCTCAAACATAGGCCTGATTACCAACCTAGTCCTGAAATCCCATTCTCCAACCAAGTAACCCATGGATAAACTGTACACCAGGTCCCTATACCAAACATGTAACATAAACAAGTAGCTTATTCTTGAGTACCCATGTTCTATGGAGGCTTGAGTAGGGTGTGAGTAAAACTCATTAGGACACCAATAAAGGTGCCTAAAGAAACAACTAGTTAGTATAATAATGTATGCAGATAAATCAATTAAAACAAATAAACAGGGTAATAAAGTAAAAAATATATCTCACATTTAAGTAATTATCAAAAAACCATTTTCTCTATTAAGTTATCTAAAGTCAACCGACCAACTAAACTAGGTTTTGTTGCATTGGGGGCCTAATCCATAACATTAGGGGTTTAAAACTTTTACTTCACAAGTGGGTGTTAAATAATCACAATTTAACAACATACCCCAGAACCACAGTCCTGTAATCAAGTTATGTTCACATGTTTTTGAAACATAGAGCCTTTGTCTGACATCCCAACCCATTCCATAACCATGCATTGGGAAGCATAAAGCCTCTGTCTGATATCCCAACACAATAATGAATAATAATTACCATGGAACCTTAGTCTAGGTAGTATCATTCTATGAAGCTATTAGGGGAATATAACCTCATTATGACTCTAAAAATAGGGGTGTAGTTTATAGCCTTAGTCTAACCCAGCCCATGGGTGTATACCCTAATGTCTAGTACCCCATAACTACTATCAAGCCATGTGAACATGATTCTTTAACCATAACAAATTTACCAAACAAAAAAATAACCATTCAAAACATTTATCATTTAAAAACGTAACTCATTAGACATATCCCACTTACATAGCATAACCCATTAACACACTTACCATTATTACAAACACTCCCTTATTTTATATCATCAACTAAGAACATTCATAATTTAGTTTATTTCATAGGCACATTAACATCCTACATAATTGTCATGGGTTATTCCTCACTAAACCATATATCATTTCAATTACCATGGTCCCAAAAGAACCTAAAAACCAAATAATGGTATAAAAAACAATTCAAAATACTCATTTTAAATCATCATCGAGCCACCCTTTAAGACACAGTCTTCCACTTTGAAAACTTAGACATTCCCCAACATATTAATTTCTATTTACAACCACAAAATGAGGCCTTTAAATAATTTTCACGTAGGGAAACCATGCCCTAATTTCAAATCATCATTAAAATATATTAAGAAAACCCCTTTTCTAAAACACTTTTATGTCAAATATTCTTTTTATAACACATTACCCACTTACAAAAAGTCATTTTCCTTCAATAGAAAATCATAACTAACTCAAAATACAAAACAAAAAATTTAAACCATTCTAAAATCCTTTTAATAATTTTAAAAAGTACACCATATTAACATTTAAATTATCCCATTAATCTTTCCCACATACCCACTTACCATTTCACAACTCATTCACTTTTATACTTATCCTATTTCAATGTTTACTATATTATTTTACCACCCTTAATGTTTTAGTATTCCCCAATGGTAGCCCTAGGTCCAATATCAGACACCAAAAGACCTAATGAGATCTGTAGGGGGTTTTGTACCTCAATCTAAGGACCAATCTCACTTTCCTTACTTAAGAACACTGAACGTATCAAGGTAATAAATTAGAAAACCCACATACACTTGTAAAACATCAATACTGTGGGAAATATCACAAATACCATCTATCTTATTCTTGAAGATTATTAATATCCCAAACACATCCCTTGATAGAAACTCAACTGAAAACTATCACTAGAATTCATAACACCCTGTAAAAATAATGTTGTAGGGACTCATAAGGAAGGAAACCCACACACCAATCCTCTTCCATAAAATGTAAGGAAACAGAGTCAACAAATTTCCTAGGGATTCAATACACACTAAACAAAACTATAAATTCCCAAGAATAAAAGGAGAGTCACCCATGGTTGAGGGATTTGCACCTGGTTCGCCACCATTGCAATAAGGGGTCAAATGGGGGAGAAATATGGGGGGAATCAAATAAGTCTGGGATGAAAAATGGGAATTTAAAACATTTTAAGGGCTACACAGATGGACAAAATGTGTACCAACCATGTGAATCCATCTTTCCAAGAGGTTCCAATCCTCAAGGACTCTTAGAATCACCCACACGGTTTGGAAAACCCTACGGTGCGTATGTGCTAGCCACTATATGAGAGGAATTATAGTCGTACATTTTCCCTGGCCATGTGAACAGTTAGTAAAAATCATGCACCAACCATGTGTTGCACACTATTTAGCCTCATATCCTTCTCTTTTCATGTTCTGAACCCCCAAGATAGCCCTGAAACTCCTCATACACCCAATAACCACTTCATTATCCAAAACAAAGGAAGTTTAACCAAAAAAATTAACAAGTATTTACCCCATGATAGGTTGGGATCTTACATTTTATTTAAGAAAGAAAGAAATAAAATTACTTTTCATTGATGACATGTTATATCAAATTTAGATACCATTTCTAGGGAAGTCATGTCTGAATAGAAAAAATTAATATATAAAAAAATGTTTGTTTGATTTCATTTATTTTAAGTACTCAAAATCTATGTGATATTTATTGATCACTTCTGAAACATAAATTTTTATATGAACACGGTTTCATGTTATATTAACATTGATAATTTAAAAATTGAAGTTGAAAAACACATTAGAGCACTTAGTAAAGAGTATTTTGAAATTGGGAACCTAAGATATAGAGAACCTAGTTATGGTAAATATAAATATCTACTTATTATCATTCAAACCAACATTTAAAGGACCATTATGGGAGGAATTAAACTCCATATAATTTTAAGAAACCCATCCTATATTAGGATTACCTCAAAATCATAAATCTTTGATCTGAATTGGTTAAGCATCTCACCCGTACAAACATTTAATGGATTTTATAATAAAGACTCATTAGACTTCATTAGTGAGTATTGAAACAATGTTGAAAAACTACCCATACAGGGAATCATTATAGATGATATTAGGATGATAGTGTTCCTATTCTATATTATGGGTAATAAAAATATTTGGTATTTGGGTCTAGATGAACACATTTTTTAATCATGGTAACTAGTCTATAATTCATTTTTCACAATGCCTTAACCATAATGATAGAAAAAGGACATTAAAAATCAGATCAATATTTTTTTCAAGAGGATAGAGAACACTTTCATGAGGAATATAAAATATATAGGGTCCTTATTAAGAAGTTCCCTCACCATTATCAATATTTCCATGTACCCATGCACATCTTCTATGGATGATTTTCTTCTTTAGGATAGAAAATATTTTACCATTCTACTATTGAAAACTATACTAGAAAAACTGATAAGGATTTGAGATAGATTATCAATATCCATTAATTTAACTCTTAACTAAATAATTATAGGTGAATTAGAGTTAATATGGGAGAAAAACTCTAGTTCAAGGAAATAAATAAACTCCCAAATTGTTGATATTAAGAGACAACTTCAATCCCAGATGAACTAAAATATTATGTAATGTGTTGAAAAAGTGGGATATCAAAATATTACTAAAGCTCTTAGTGAAAAATTTATCTAGTGAGGTGTAATTGGGAACCCTGATAAATTATAGGTTTTTTGACATAATAGATGAATAATTAAAGGTAATTTATTTCCATAAAACTTTTATTGAAGGACTAGGTAAATGGTTTGGAAAATTTCAAAAAAATTATATGAAATCTAAAATTTAAAATTCCATGATGATACTAAACATTCTATGAGTATTTGATAATGATAATACCTCATTATATAAATTAAAAATTGGGAATATATGAGATATTTGTATATTTTCATTTAGATAATCCCAATATGGAATATTTCTTTACATCAAGAGGTTGTAAAACCCTTGTAAATAGTATTATATTCTACAATGTTGTGTTTAGATAACCCTCACATTGGATCCAATCTATGCCTTCATTATTTAGGAAAATCATTTATAAGTATTTAAGGTGTTTTAATGATTATTTACTGACAACATTTTCATGGTTATGTAATAGAATAAATGGATTTGGGTGAATATGAAATGGAAAAAGTTTTAATGTGTAATATTAAATAATGGAGTGAATATTGTTGATTGTTTAGTAACTAGTTGACATTGATAGATTTTTTTTATATTGTAAGTGCATTAAAATATAGTGGAATGGGGGTCTTTCCTAATTAATCTTCTATAGATATGTAGGATATATGTTTTTCAATTATAGAAAGCCAAAAAAATAGTACACCACTGATTGTGAATATAGAGTTACCTCACACTATAATAAAATATATCATGTCATAGAGGTGATATTCATTTGATAAAAATGATTCTATAATAATTTTGGTTCCCCACTATTAAAAAAAGTGAAGGTAACCATACCACTTTATTAAGGGATACACAATAATGGGTTTGTGTATTTTAGGGATCTAATCGGATATTTAAAAATTGATATTTTCCATATAAATCATATATTCATGTCACACCACCAAATCCATCACAACATGGTGAAGGTTGAATTGTTTAAAAATACAAAGACTCTCCCCCAAGAAAATTATTATGAAAATAGAGTTAAAACTCTCAAAATATATTTGAGGGAATAGTATAGGGATATTTTCATAGGAACTTTCATGAGGAAAATGGTTTCACACATGCACAAAATTCCAGAGACACTTAAGGATGGGAAGTGGAGATTGATAGAATTATTAAATATTTTATTTATATATTATATTCATATTTCATTTCAAACATGTTTCTTTAACCCTTTCAAATATTGATAATATGATAAAAATGTAAATAGTGGGATCATAATCATTGTTCACCAAGGATTGGCCCCTTCCAAAACAACAGAGAGTAAAACTTTTAAAAAACCTTATTTTATTTGGAATATTTATTGATCTATATTTCAACATCATATAATTTTTTTGAGATCCAATAATAGAAACTAGTTAAGGGAAAACATCTTTATGTGTTTGTGTTTTTGTGTCCACTGATTCACCCCCACCCCCACCCCCACCCCTTATTGGTTTTATCCTCTAAAACGAGCCTTACCCTTTATATAAAAGAATTATTGGTCTAGTTACAAGTATTTTAAAAATTTTATAAGTTTAAAACTTATTAAAAATATCATTTGATTGATCTGATCAATGAAGGATATGGTTACCATCAACAATAATGGAGCTCCTATTTTATTTGTAATGGGATTCCATCTATGGATGAAGAGGATTATTATACTAATTCTTTATCTTAACATAGATATTTTTTACATAACCATGAACATTTAATTATTATCAAAGATGAGACAAATAATAAGATTCATGATAATAATAATAATGAAGTTTATGGGAGAGAGGAAAATCATTAATATTATCTATCTCAAAATGGATTTTACAAGAGTTATGGTCTTGAATACATCGAATAAAGTTCATAGGAAAAATCATGATATCCATGACTGGGAAAATGAAGAATCTATCTTAGTAATAAACATATCAGGATCAATTTAGAGAAAATATATTTAAATAAGATGAATCGGTGGATGAATTCTTCATTCAGATGAAATATTTTAAGCTCGATTGAAATACATAGAGATGTTTTTTAGGATTATACTATGGAAATGAATGTAATTTTAATTCATAATGTTAAATTTTATTTTAATATTTATAACACTATGGATAAATACTTGAATGAGTGTAAAATTTAAAAACTCATCAATGTATTGATAGCCTATGTGATGAGTATAGGTGGATCTATAAAGATAAAAGGTAAATATTATGAGAAAACATCCAATGATTCAAAATAATTAAAAAATATCTAATAAAGGAAAACACATGATCAGAAAACCAATGTCAAGGATAATTCGATGGGATTTAGTGAATTTATTTCATAATTATTAAATGTTATGGAATATGAAAGTGTTAACTACAATGGTAAACTATGTTATTAAGTGTTTAAATTGTAGAAAGATTTTAAACTTTTCAAATTACATTTAAAAAAGAAACATATTTTATGTAGAGGGTCATTAATATTAAAGGTCACCACGATGAAAAAATGATTCAAGCAGTCATAATGGATGAAAGGCCATTTAGGATTATGTAAATGACACCATATTAAGAAAAAATAAAATTCTATGAAAACATGATGCCACATATTTTTCTGTGGAAAGTGAAATAGAAAATTACAACTTAAAAGGATATAAAAAATTGGCTTTGTAGAAAATTCAATTCTACCAAATGATGCTTTAATAATAAAAAAGAAGGAATTTTTTAAGAGGGATTTATTGATAATGAGACAAAAAATTAATTAAAAATATATATTTATATTTTAAAATGAATTAAGGAAATAAAAAATGATGATATATAAATAATATATTAGAATAATGGGAATGACTCGTTAAAATAATTTCTTATTTAATAAATTGACAGGAAAATTTCTAAGGTGGAAATAATGTTTAAATGAATGATGGTATATCACAAGGAAATAATTAAATTTAGGAATAGGAATTTTTATATTACCATATAAAGACTCTTTACTAATAATGAGTAGTTGAATATTCTTGTGGGAAAATTGTTGAATTTAATTTTTTTTTGAGAAAAGGCCTTACTATGTAGTCTAAATATTCTACAATGGATGTTGGTTAATTTCTAATGAAAGTATATTAAATTACTAGTTCCATAATGGCATTTATAGATTATCTGATAGTACCTTGAAACATTATTTTGAACACCAAGTATTATAAACTATATGGTGTTGGCGGTGAAAAGGAGAATGTTTTAATGACTACATCGAAGAATCTGAACACAACCATTTCTACATCAAATGATAGTTTTGAAACATCCATATTAATTGAGGGGTGGAATAATAATATTAGTGAGTATAAAACCAAAGGAAATTCTATGGTGAAGGATATATTTTCTATGTATGATATTTCTATGATGAAATTAGTGTATATTTAATGACAAATAAAATCATTATGAAGATTTTCAAAATCTATTTACTACCCCATGAGATATCACTTTGATATAAGGTTGTATATTTATAGAGTGTACATGAAAAAATATTATGTACATTTTTATAATTTATCACTCCCTCAATCAAATATATGAAATGAATTTGGGGGGATAGGTTTATGTTTATAGTTTCGATTTAAAATAATATCTAAATGTGAAGTTTTATTTTCATTCATACTATGACTCACTTGAGGGGACTTCATGGACATGTGACAAAAAATTACGCACCACTAAAAATTATGTCATTATAAAAATAAAGCATCTCAATAAAATGGATAAATCCAAATCTATCAAGATGAGGAGTAATCAACACTAAATGATGGTGATTAAAGATTCTTACAAAGATATAAAAAGATAAAATCCTTGTATATATGGTAGTTGTATTCATCACACATGTTTCAAAACAAGAATATTTGGAAATAAATTCTATAGTATTATGTAGGTGTTATTAAATTCTATAACGATGGATCATTAAATATGAAATGTGTTTGAATAACTAAGATTAGTAATAAGAAATAAAGTAATATAGTCTTGGTTGATCGGTTAAGGAACAATCTCTTATGTGTATCTTAGATTTTAGTCAATTTGAATGAGGTCATAATTTAAAATAACGGTTTCTTATTTTTGAGAATAATGGAAGGAATAATAATAATGAAGGGATAGTGAAAAAAATCAATATCATATTTATAATGATCAATAGTTGTGTGGAATTAGTATAATAAAGGAAATCCTTAATTAGATTAAGAGACTTAGTTGTTTGGGTTAAAATAATATAGATAATATTTTCAAACATGAAGATATGATAAATTTACAGAATATAAACTTTTAATGAATCAATATATGTGACATATGTCTCATAGGTAAAATAGTGAATAAGAGTCAGAAGGTAGAAGATATCAAAACATTGCAACCTCTTGAATTGGTACAATTGGATGTGTGTTGTCCAATGTGTTTGAATTTAACCAATGGATATAGTTAACTCATAAATTTTATTATTATTTAACTTATATGACATAATTCAATTTAATGTTAAGTAAATCACATGTTATGAAGATGATTAAGTACTTTCATAGGTGTGACAAAAATTAAATAGGGTGTGCTATTAGGAAATCTCAGTTTGATAAGGCATCCATAAATAGGAATTAGGGATTTGAGGCATATCATGAGATGTTTTGTAAAATTTATGAATATATTCCCCTATGTTTTCCATATTATAATATTTTTTATAATTAAAATAATTGTTTTTTTGGTTTAAAGGTGGAGAATAATTTTATCAGATAATGGTTCTTAAATAATATTTTTATGGAAATTCGTGACAAGATATCTCTATATTTTTAATTATTGTTTAATGTAACTAGATTTATTCAATAGGGCTTAGGATATTTGGTTTATAAGAAATATAAACATTGAGAGTCTATGGAATTTGGTAGTGCATATTAAATTAAGAATAAAGGTAACCATGTGTTATAGTTCGATGAAAGAGAATATGAATGTATAGTTATTATATACACACCAATAAAAAATATATTTATATTTATATAATAACATTATATGAAATATTATTGATATAATTGATTTTATTTTTATATAAATACTTCCAAACATAATTCTTTACAGATGGTGATATTGAAGAATCTCTTGAAGATGAAATAAGATACCATGAGAGTGGGTGGGTTACATAAGAAGATTTTATTAATTATCCTAATTGTTATTAAATATTCAATAAAGAGAAAATATTATATAATGGTGTAAATAAGTCATAAAAACATAGATAGCATGTTGAAAATGAAAACATTATTCAATATTGAAAATATGGTATTAAAACCTAAAAGAGTTTGAGGAATTCCAATGATGCCATATTTCTTTCAAAAATTAAACCAATGGGTATTGAAGAAGCATTAAAATACAAGAATTGGGTTATGAAAATGGATAGAAAGTAGAGTCGAATTGAAACTAAGGTAAATTATGATTTTGTGTTATATCCTAAATATAAGAATATGATCAGAAAAATGTGGATTTTATAGAATAAAAAAATAAAGGATTAATTGCAAAGAACAAGACCTGTCTTTTTTGAAAGAGAGATGTTCAAATTGAGGGTATTCATTTTGATGATAAATTTTCTCTAGATAGTGATATTATAATATCTTAATCCATGACACAAATATTTAGGTTTAATTCAAAATATGATGACATGAGGGTGGATATTTCATACCTAATAGTGATTGGGTGTGGAAATTAATGTGTGGTAAATATGTAATGACTTTGGTACACAATTCAAATTCAATAATTACTAAAAAAATTATGATTATTCAAAAATAAGGTAGGAAACTTTGAGAATTAATTGGAATATATTTTAACCATGGTGAAAGTAATATATATTTGGATAAACCCAACAAAATTAATACTTTCCATTACTAGAGAATGTTGTTGGGAGTGCATTCTCTCTTTTATTATCCACATGTTTTCTAATATATTTTTCCTTATTAATTCATTTTTATTATATAAAAATGGGGATAATATATATATATATATATATATAATGTTATTTAAATATAGGGAGATAGTTTATTTTATTTTATAGGTGTAGATTATGGAGGATAATAGAAGATATGTTTTCATTATAGGGCGATGCATCAGGTGTCAATAGTTATTTTTTAGAGATGATATCAAGGGTTAATTTTCATATAGAAAACAATAAAAAATTAGTTTATTATTTATTCATTTTGAAGAAAATTAAGTAATGTTGTATGATGTTTTTATTTGATCTCAATTAATACATTCATATATTTTATTAGTATTTTCACTGAGGGTTCATTGAACTCTCAAAAACAAAATTCTATCATATGGTTTTAGGATGACCCAACCTTAATATATAAAAAAATACATCATTTTACATGACTATACATTATATATCTTCATTAATCACACTATGAAACCTATAGATCAATTTTATTTGGATATTAGTTGCATAAAAATGTTATTTTATTACATTTCAAACATTAATCAATAATTATTCCACATTTGATTCCCTTTTGAACATATCATATGTTTTACTCATATTCTTAACATGGGATATAAAAACATAATAAATAGAGATCTCAAATACCCAATAAGGTGTAAAAACGTGATATATCAATCGAATATTATAGGTGATAATAAAATAAATATATGAGTATGATATCATAATCGAGGTTTATGAATACAACATAAGAAAATCATACTCATGGAAAAATGAATATATTATATTCATTGTGAAAAACTTGTAAATATTGAATAAGAATATGGAAACATGATACAATAATCTATATCCATGAAACATAACATACAAATGGTGTATGAACATAAGAATAGAAAATAATTTCTTATGTAATGTCTCACTTCCAAGACTATCATTATATAGTGGATGGGTTTCACTCCCCATTTCATAGTTCAAGTCTCTAAATAAAGGATTGGATCAAGATTTTAGGGATTCCATTACCTATTCACATCCCAACTACCCCCAAGATAATATACGGTTCTGTAATCAATTTCATGTGTTTTGATTCCATGATGGTGAATATACGTTATACTATAATCCCAAAAAATTGTGTTAAGATAGTTTGGTCATGTTTTTTCCATCAACACATTCTCCCTCAAGTGGGATCTTCAATCTCATTATATAAAAATATGTTATATACTTCTAATGTGGGATTATAATGGGATTTTCAATTTCAATGTATTGTAGATTCCAATTTATAGAGTAATGGTCTTGGGAATTTTGTGGTAGGACACTTTGGGTGTCTAGAAGAAGAATGACCTCCTTTTCTTCACTCTTCCCCTCTCATCCCCTATGAATCATTAGTTCAAATAGTATCTCAAATAGATGAAAAAGTATAAGGGGTTACTTTGATCCTCTAGAAACCATTCAATATAAATTTTAGGTTCTCTTGAGGACTCCCTACCTAGATGAGTGTTTAATTTCTACATGTTTTCTTCCCCTCCTCAGAATTTTATTGCTCCAAATATCTCTCAAATTTATTTGTTTGCGATAGTGGATGTTGTTTCCCCTAATTAGGATCTTTTTATTGGCCACCCAATATTTCCAAAGGATTGATATTCCCATCTTATGGACCTATAAGTTTATGAATCTTATTAATAAGTTTTAATTTTTTGAGAGTATTTCCTTGTTACAGTTTCATTATGTGTAGTCCCTTCCCCCTACCTTGTAGGTAGATCCTTCTTTAGGTGTGGATATATCCTCTCTCCTCTCTCTAAAGGATCATAGTTTAGTTGAGGATTCTATTGCTATATATAGAAAATTTGAGTACTAACTAGTCTTTTTTCTCACCTTAGAAGACCTCCTTCAGAGTGTTTAGAAATTACTAATTCAAATCCTTTTGACCTAGCATAATTTCATTCTCTAAATCAGTATAAAGTGTGGTATTAGGAAATATTTGTACATAAGGACCCATCACCCCTATAGATTATTGATGACCATGTCATTATCTCTCTTTTTCATCATGATGTAGAACCTCCAGATCCTCCTATAGATCTTGAGTGATCTCCTAGTTGGGTTATTCCATAGATCGGTCTGATTCCATAAGAAATGATTCTATCATGAAAATTAGATTTTTATTAAGATAGAACCACTTTTATGGGCTAAGGGGGGAACCCATCATGACATAAAAGACTTAAAAAAACTAGGCCCCAATGTTCCAAAATCCCATGACCATAAAAAACCCACACTATAAGAGAAAATCCCCTCCCAACATCAAAAAACATTAAGTCCAGCTTCCACCTTCTATCACTGCTCGGCTATCTGCCTCGTGAAAAAGTGCATGGGCCTCGTACCAATTGTAATAACCATACCCTCTCAAACATCTAATTATAAATAGTAATGGTTCCATGAAAACTACTTACTCTGAACCTCATTTGGAGTAGCCTCTTGTAGATGATCTGGTGTTAGAATCCCTTAAAACATGGACCACAAAGGCCAATAGAAATATCACAGCACCATGAAATTTAAACCATGAAGACAAAACAGAAATCACCACTGAAACACCACCAAAAAAATAAATCCATAGTATGATCACCAACACTGCCGATTTCACAAAGAAAAATTACCTATGCATAATGATCACCTTTATAAAAACAGCATTGCTGTAGACTTCACTATTACCGGAGAAATCCTCACCACACTGAACCCATGAGCTACCCTCAACACCGAAGCAGTAAGAAACCCGATGGGCATAAACTACTTTAGTATGCATGAATTTTTAGATAATGAAACTATATTGAATCATGTTTCACTCATTTTTAAACTTGAACAAATTCATAATGTGGAATCTATTAAATTGTTTGTGAATATAATTTATTGGATAAATATATGTACGGATACCCATATAATGACCATGTTTGTATTTTTTGAAATATTTTCCTATAATTGAACCATATTACATTATATCCCAAATATGTAAATGTGAAAGTTAATCTCTCTTCCATTTTATTTTTTTATCCCCATCATATATACAGAGTACGGATTCTAGGAAAGGGAGATTTTATTGAGGCATTTGTGAATATTTCATCTATGCCCTAAAATTTTGTTACATTATAGAGATTTTAACTATATTAAATAAGAGTCTAAGAAAAAAGGAGAGAAAATATACTCTTGGAAGGAGATGATAGATTATAAATCCTTCATATCGAGGAATAACTCAGACAACTTGAGTTTCTTAGGTGACAAGTTTACTAAGTATAAAAATAAGAATAGTATAAGAAAGATATAGTGTTGATTGGATAATTGAATAAGTAAAATTATAAGGGATATCATCCTTTGCATCTTCATCCATTAATTTACATTTTAGAATATTTTATGATAGTTATCCTTTATTAATTATGTTGGATAATTATATGGGGACCTCGTTCAATTTGATCATTTCAAATCATTGGTTCTAGGATAGTTCCATCACTAACCTTGTGTGAATTTCCTTTGAAAGTAATGTCCATGGGAGTTCATGGGTGGCTCTCAATAATAATATTAGTAATTAATGAATAGATATTAATGAATGGATAGACATACAAAAAATCCATTTATAACCTAGATGACCTAAATAACTTGATCAACCTTCTCGATACCGGACTTCAGGTGTAGTGGGATGATGATATATATTTGTCTCTTATTTTAAAAAAATATACTTGATGATAGGTTAGAGGAGTATGGATGGAATGTAGTATAAAAATATAGATCCCCATAGTTAAGATTAGGGGACATGAATAATGCATATTTTCATTAATATAACAATGAGAGTAAATACATGGTGAATCTTAATCTGTATATGGAGGATGGATCTATCATTAGTGATATTAAGAATGTCAGACAAGTTTCTATTCCTTATTTCTCTATCATTTTCACTAGCACTTAGATGAAATCTTGAACTATTTCACACTCTAAGGATAGAGACCCATCCTTTCATAACTTCATTATGCGCCCTATTAATAATTCTCATAACCTCATCATCTACTCCATTTATTTAAAGGAATGGATTAAGGGAGTAGTTCAGGAACATAATCCTGAAAGTGATTATTGGACATATGGTTTCTCTATAACATTCTATGTCACTATATGGGGCATAATTATAAATGAGGTGGTGTGGACATTGTAATATTATTTAAAAGGGTGACACATTTCTAGGGTTACCTGTTCAACCTTATTAGCTCTCATTATGAAGGTACAATATGCTAGCAGGCAAAATTGGCATTTATAGTGTTTTTATTTTTTTAATTAAATGTGGTTAGGATTTTTTAATTTTAGAAATGGGTGTATAAAGCATCAGATAAAATGGAAGTTTTGGGATAAACTCAAAATCGTCAGATCAAATGGAACTTTTTTGGGATGAACACCAAAAGTGCCTAATCAAATCTCGCTTTGGGGTTTTCTATTTCCCATATTTCTACTCTCCCCCACCATTTCCACTTATATATATAAACTTATATAGTTATATATTTATAATTATAAATATATTTAATTTAAATATATAATTATAATTATAAATAAATAAATTTATTTATTTATTTTTGTATAAATATTAAATATATTTATAAAAATATTTTAAATATATATATATATATATTAATAATTACATAGTTATAAATATATTTATAACTATATAATTATTAATACTTATTTATAAAGATAGATTTATAATTATATTTATTATATTTATACATATTTAGATAAATAAATCCATATTTATGAATATATATTTATAAATATATAAATATTTATAAATATATAAATATTTATAATTATATATATATGTATATATTTATAGTTATATTTAATCATAATTAAAAATATTTATATATTATTTATTATATGTTTAAAAATATTTTAAATTTATGTATAAATAAATATATATTTATATCTATATAAGTATATATTTCTAAATATGGATTTATAATTATATAATTATAAATAAATTTAGAAATTATTTCATATTTTTAAATATATATTTATATATATATATAAATATATATCTATAAAAAATTAAAAAATTAAATTATTAGTTTTTAAATGAATATTAAATTATATAATTGTAAATATATTTTAAATGTATATATAAATAAATTTTAAATGTATATATAAATATATTTTAATAATTTTATAATTATAAATATATTTTTATCTATATAATTAAAAAAATTATTTATAGAATTAAATATATAATTAGAAATCTATAAATATATTTATAGATATAAATATAAATATATTTATTATTTTTATATATATATATAAATAAATTCATATATATATATATGATTATAATTATATATATATATATATATATTTATTCATTTATTTTTTATTTATAATTAAGTATATATTTATTATTGAATTTTTTAATAATTGTAAATGTATATTAATATGAAGAAATTTATATATAATTATAAATATATTTTAAATGTATATATAAATGTATTAGATTTATATTTATATAAATTATATATAAATATAATTATAAATATATAAATAATTATAATTATATACATATATTTATTATATGTTTAAAAATATTTTATATTTATTTATAAATAAATATATATTTATAACCATATAAATATAGATTTTGTCTCTATGTAACAAGATATTACCGACAATGGCTTGCATGCTTCAGAGACGCTGGCTACTTGGCTTTAGGATCCTCTTATATTGCATGTTGATAAGGTATGCTCTGCTACTAGGGTATCGACTTTGAAGTATGAGGTTCAATTTGTACATGAAAATCGATCCTTTAAAAAGGCTCTCTATATGAATAATAAAGTTTCATTGGAAAAGTAGGTTCCTTCATAGCAATTTGAACATGAGATGTTTTCTCAAGCTGTAGTTGATCATGAGAAGAAGCTTACTAATATAAAAATGAAAGTGAAGGCACGTGTTTTGGATGATGAGGGATTATATTTGGTTCTCCCTAGGCATTCTAGGATAGACACACCTTAGAAAATTAATGGAAAGGACTTGACACCCATTACTAGAGATGATATTTTATTTTATGTTCTTTCTTCTTCATTACAATTTGTTGTTGTATCACCCTCTGTGCTTTCTGCTAGAACTGAAGGTGCAGATGGTGACCGCAAGTCTTTTGATACTCTGGAGAAGATGGTGGCACCCAAAGAGGGTGTTAATTCTATTCCGGTCTCTAGAATCATTTTTGGTAATCTTACCATGTTTGACATTCTTAACTACTTTCACAGTAGGGATGCTTTCTAGGATGAAATTTGGAAACCTTTGAGCTCAAGAGTAACCTATTTTTGAGGATAATGCACCAACTGAAGATGAACCTATGAACGCTACTGAGGACATTTTTACCACTGATGAGGATGACGAATCATCGAATATGGGAGACGAGGCCACCTGGTAGACTCCAAAATAGTGGAAGTGAGGAAGGATTCCGATAGGTTGAGACAACTCTCGAGAAAATAGCGGTAAACATAAAATAAGATTATTGCTTTTTGTTATCATGTCTAGTGGTAGATAACCTTGTTAAACATTTCACCCCTTCTCATTTTCCTTTCTCTTTTATGTACTTTGTTT
The DNA here is from genome assembly GCA_963277665.1 of Viscum album. NCBI lineage: Eukaryota > Viridiplantae > Streptophyta > Magnoliopsida > Santalales > Viscaceae > Viscum > Viscum album. The sequence continues at coordinate 1,227,922,138 of OY728145.1, read as the reverse complement.
CATTAATATTTTTTTGGGATCAAGGATTTTATCCATAGTTCACATCATTTGAGGTATAAATATCGATTTAAACTATATAAATATAGATTTATATAAATAGATTTATACATACAAATATGTATATTTATAGTTGTATTTATTTATAATTTTAAATATATATTTTTTGAAATAAATTTATATATAATTAAAAATAAATTTGAACTATATTTATAAATATAGATTTATAAATATAGACTTGTAATTAAGTATAATTTTATAATTATATTTATTTATAATTATAAATATATATTTATAAAAATAAATTTATAAATAATTATAAATATATTTAAATGAATATATAAATATGGATTTATAAATATAGATTTATAATTATGTATATATTTATAATTATATTTATGTATAGTTGTAAATATATATTTATATAAATAAATTTATATATAATTATAAATATAGTTTAACTATATATATAAATATAGATTTATAAATATAGATTTTTTTAACAAGTAGGGGGAAGTACCCCATTTTTTATTACTGAAACTAAGACTTCCACTTGTTCTTATAGGTGGTGGAATCCCATTACATGGCCTATGAAGGCCCAATGGGATATTAAACCCTAGTACTAGTGGTTGTAGTCCCAAAATTCATTTTTGTGCGTAGTAGTCTCATTCTACAATGAGGATGTTAGGTCTATGGGAGAGGCTTCCGAGTTTCTCTAATGGAATCTATGGTTAGTCCATTGTGGCTAAAAATTGGGTTCTGTCTACTAATTCGTTTATTTCTAAAGTTCTATTTGATGCATGCACAGGTAAACGGGATGCAACATCCCTCCTTGATCATAGTTCAAGGACTCTGGATGTGGGATCTAAATCCTCTACTTCTCTTCCTCATGAACTAGTGATGGGTATGATGAAGCCAGATTCGAGTGGTTCCAAGGTACCTAGAAATCACTCCCTTGAGGTTAGTTCTTAGGATGAAAAAATGTGCTTCACCTTGGGTAAGGATGGCGTTGATGAATGCATTTTTCCAGGAGTTAATTAAGCACACATTCATGTCAATCAATAGTTACTTCTGGATAGGTTTAAAATTTGTGACTTTTTTATTATCAGAAGAGGTTTTTTTCTAACAATTCATAATTTGTGTAGCAATGAGGAATTGGAACAACAATTAACTGATATTTATGGATTTTAGGAATGGAAATTCATCCCTATTATGAGAGGTCATTTCCAATTTCTTTTTCCCTATGAGGAGATGAATCGTAAGGCATGAGGCTTTTTCTAGATCTCCTGTGAGCTAGGGACCATGTGCATCCTAGATTGGGACCCTTTCTTTAATACATTTGTGGTCCGTAACATAAGAACTCATGTTTGGGTTCAAATTTATGATTTGAATTGGATTTTTTGGCATCCCTAGATATTGTTTAACATTTCTTTTATCTATTAGCACTCCGATCAAACTTTTTCAAGCAATGAAAGAAGCCTATTTTGGATTTTTTCCATGCTTTTTGGTAGAGGTGGACCTTAGTTTGATGCCCATATAATTGGCGACTCTGTCTACAATAGATTTTAATTTTGATATAAGTATAAGGTATGAAATACTAACCTTGTTTTTTATTAGTTTCAATACCATTGGTCATGATAGAAATTATTTCTGTAAGGTTTGATGTTTTACTTTATATAATTTGTGAGGTCATGAAGCTGTTTTCTATAGATGAAGGAGCTCATGGTCCACCAATGAGGTGGGTGTAGAGGTCCCTACTTATCACACTATTGGTGAGGCTACTGTTGATGATTGCGCTATACTTGTTCTTAAAGATAGAGATGTAATTGATGTTAGGAATTAGGTGGAATTTTCACTGGGAGTAAAACATGGTTTGATCTTACTGAATAAGCCTCTATGGATGATGATTGTCAAGAACCATATCATAGTAAAAAGGAACCACCTTCATATAGAGATGTTTTTTCATCTCCTGGAGATTACTCTAAATTTTATAAAGAAGATGAAATAGATGATTATAATGTTATGACCTGAGTTGGTATTATAAAATAGAGCATTGTTATTAGTATAATGGGTGACATCCTAAATTCAAGAAGCCCAAATATATTTGTGAAAGACAGTATGGTGGCTTCCACTATGAACTTTGGTTCATCTAAAGAGATTAAAAGATTTTCCCCTACTAATGAGGATGTAATAGATATGCACTCCACTAATGAAGATGCAGTGAAATTATTATTTGATCAGCAAGTTGACCACAATATTATGATTATGGAAAGTGATTGAAAAGGTAAACTCAAAATGGATGCATCTTCTAGAAATTTTGAAATCTAAAGGTAATAAAATCATGGTAGATGATGAGGGTTTCAAACAATCCCCCCATTGAAAATATAATTTGCACGTGTCTTCACCTAAAGTGGTGGAGACATCTCATGCTCAGGAACTCCTCTAGCAGGTGGAACTTCCACCTTGTGGTCTCCTTGTGAATAATAAGAATGTGGACTGGTTCTACCTGTCTAGTTTTAACAACCTTATGAAAACGCACATGGATTTTTTGGCAAAGCCTCAAACATATATTGTGTCACTACATGGTATAATAATTCATGTATCATTCCCCCTAATGACTCTAAATGTGAAATTTCTATTGAAGGAATTATAAAAGAGGTGACTGACTACTTTTTCTTGCAGCTTGAGTTAATCTACTCCATGATGGAACCATATGATTTTGGTTTCAATGAATACATTCTTGTGTAGAATTTGTTGGCTATTAATATAGAGGTTGGCTTTTGAGCTACCCCAGTGATGGACTTTCAGGGAATTTCTTAGAAGTTCAAGATTAGGGAAAAGTCCTCTGAATCTGAAGAGGATCATGTGCCACCACAATAGGCCAAGATGTAGAGGATAGGATGACACCCAAAGGGAAAGGGAAGACTTCCAAAAAAATTATAGCTATAGAATAAAGTGATTTTTTTTGTGGGCAGTCATGCCTTGTTTTACTTGATCTTCTCGTTGTTTTTTGCCTTTTGTTCTTATTATTGATAAATTTGGAGTCTTGGATTTGGGTTCCAAATCCATGAATGAGCTATTTGGGTAGTCTCATTCTACCAAAGCCACTCCTTGTATCCCTCACTCTGCCACACAAACACTTGAGCTTCCCACCATCGTCCTCTTGGCCTGAAGTCCTTCACCGCTCCTATAGAAGTCTCCCCTACTACAGATTCTAGGAATATCAACGTTCATCTGACGATGCCTCAAGCTTCCACCATCATCTACCAGGGCCGCCAGACTATAATCTCTTCATTGTGTTGTCATCATCCACACCCCCCATATCCCAGAGAAGTCACCCTCACCACCCCAAACTTCCACTATCATCCTCCTTGCTTGAATCCCTTCATTGTGTTGTCAGCATTTCCACCTCTCGTCCAATAGTATCACCACCGTGACCCGTCGTAGGCAGCATCTGCCACAAGTCTATGGTTGATGCCTTATTACGCCACTAAGGTTTGTCTTCGGTCTCACCTTCCGGGGTTGAGCACCCTCCACATCATCTTCCCCCAAGGACACGCCACCCCCTCTGTGTGCACTACCCTCGTCAACACACCACCCAATTTATCCCCCCCGTAGATAGAGACCAGTATGGTTTGAACCCTTGATTTGATGTAGTATTACGAGGTTGTCTTAGCACCAGGAAAACACCCCAACTGCTATGAATATTGATTTATAATTATGTATATATTTATAATTATATTTATTTATAATTGTAAATATATATTTATATAAATAAATTTATATGTATATATAAATATATTAGATTTATAATTGTATAAATTATAAATAAATATATTTATAAATATAAACATAATTATAAATAAATACATAATTATAAATATATAAATAATTATAATTATAAATATATACATATATTTATAATATGTTTAAAAATATTTTGAATTTATCTATAAATAAATAAATATTTATAATTTTATAAATATAGGTTTACAAATATAGATTTATAATTATATAATTATATTTATATTTATAAATATAATTAAAAATAATTTCATATTTTTAAATATATATTCATATATTTTTATTCATTTCTATTAATATAACGAAATTAAATTTAAAATTATTTTGTGTTTAAATGTATATTAAATTATATACTTATAAATAATTTTAAATGTATATATAAATATATTTTATTTATAATTATATAAATTATAAATATAATTATAAACATATACATAATTACCTGTAATGAGAAGGATCTTTCATGTGTCCTGTATCCATTGGTTTCAGAATCTATTCAGGTGTTCGGTTCCTTTGTATTTCCCTTTGTGGTGTTTTATTTATACTTTATGTCACATGCATGTGTTGTGCACAATTGAGTAGATTATACGTACTTCCTACCGATGTTTCTATTTTTTTATATAATGGATATATGTTACTATTATAGGTTAATATAGGCTAAGTCCTCCAATATTGTGAGATATTCCTACTTGATGTTAGTCACTAGCCCCTGGTTTATTGGTGGTGGACTTGGGGTGACCCTCTCAGCTTACCACTGGCCCGAGCGGGGCCTAGGTGGGGTTGGGTCATGTTAGGATATTACTATTGATGAACATTTGTGTTGTTCATTATACCTGATATTATTATTAATTTATATATTGAATCATGTACTTTGATGTATTGACAATAACTATTATGATATATGTTCGTAAAGAGGTAGGATATGTTGTATACGTCATAAGTGATATGATATTAATTAAATAATTGAAGATAGATTTATTCATTCCATGTTAATTAAGATGATATCTTTTTCCCTTTTATTGACATGGAATAGTCTGATTAAATCCCTGACCAAGATACATTGTCAAAAATTTTATTTTAGGGAGTCAAAGAAAGATGAATCAAGCGTATAGGTCAATGAAATAAAGTATGTAACCTTCTCAATGAGATATCGAGAAAAATAGATTATTTTATAAAATAATCATTTTTATGTGGTTATTGCCATTAGTAAATCATATTCATTCTATATTGGTTCCTTGAAATATCTGCCAATCTAGGAATTTATTCAATATTTCATAATTCTAGTGAGATAGAGGCCTAGTGGATCACCCACTATGTGTATCCAAAGTATCAGTTAAATTCTATTTAAATTTAATATTATGATAACATATTATTCTTAGAATGTGGAATAATAATTATTTAGGTTAATTTGATCAGATAAATTCAATCACAATCTATTTGAGTTTAGCAAATAAGTGAGTTGAATATTAAATAAATAACATTTAAAAGAAAAAAAAAATATAATATTATTTATCTCCAATTTATTATTCAAAATGTAATAAATAAATAATTATTTATTTATTTTCATTAATGTTAAAATATTATTTTTATAAGTTTGGTGAATATAATATTTATTTCATTATTGAATAAATAATAAAAATATATTTATTTAATTTAACAAATATTTACTATTCAAGGTTTAATAAATCTTAGAGAGGATTGATCAGTTGAGTTATTTCCTCGATGGGAATGAAATATTTTATTTAATATCATCTAAAAAATATTAATTTTTTTTCTATAAGAAATAATATTTAAATGTACACAAGTTTATGTCTAGAGTGTGAAGTCTATTTATGAGCCATATTAAACTATAATTTAAATTAATAATTAAATGAAATAAATATAATAATTATTTTATTAAAAATAAGAACAAAAAAATTCATACTACTAGGGTATGGATACATAACCCCTTGTAATAGCTGCATATGCCCAAAGGGTATGGTGTATAACAGGGGCACTTTATTGGGGTGGTTTGATGAACATGGTTTTTGAATTGATCTCTATAAGATTAATATTCTCCGATAAATGGTTTTGATAACATTTCAATTATTAGATTTTGACTTGGTATTCATCAAGGGAAAATCATGGTGATGTTATCTCCCTCAAAAGCTCCAATAAATGGGCTTCATCAGGTACAATTCAACTGGTTGAATCTATCACTTGATATGCATGTGTCAAATGGATTTTATCATAACCCTTAATATATAATAATCTTGACGGTCACTATACTAGGACTATATTATCAACATTTATGATATATAATGGTCTTTTAAATATGATCAGCTATATTTTTTAGAAATGCAAAATAACCAAAGCGGTGAATGTGGTTTCTATAAATACATTACATAATAAGGCATTTATTTATACAAAAAGAAAATTCAAGTTATAAAAATTTGGTCCATTAATTCCTCACCCCTTTATAAATTTCACCCTCTAAATGTCATTTCATATACTAAATAAGATGAGGGTACTTTTGTTTCATCACCTCTTCCGGTTTCTAGGTTTCTTCCTCAAACTTGTTGTTTCACCATAGCACTTTCACCAGGTGAGTAATCAGGTTTCAAAGAACTTTGTCTCCATGATTTAAGATATTTACTAAATGATTCTCATCTGAAAGTTTTTGCTAATAGGATACCATGTCTGGATTTAGTAAATGTTATGGGTATTATATGTACTTTTCAAGAGGGATACATGAAACAAGACATGTACTTTGGATATGTTAGGTTGGATTTCTAGTCAATAGAACAAATATTCTATGTGATAAATGATCTAAAAGAGGATGTTGTATCTAATAAAATCTTTACCTTCTTTACAATCTTCATGAATTTCCTCTATAGTGATATTCAAAAGAACACTTTATCTTTGACCTCAAACTCAAGGTCACATCAATGATTATCTACATATATTTTTTAACAAATACGTCCAGATTTCATATATCATTGAATAGTTTGAACCTTCTCTATTAGATATTAGATAAGATATAGTCCCATCAGGTTCTGAACTATAACATCATCCTAACATGTTAGAGACTAACACCTCTTCCCATACAGAGCCTCATAAGGTTCCATTTGAATTCTTGAATGGAAACTTTTTTTATATGATAACTACACTCTAGGAATGTATTGATCCAAGTATCCTTGGAAATCCATTAAACATTATCTTATCATATCCTCTAGAGTTTGAAATATTCCCTTTGACTGAACATCCATATGAGAGTGATAATAATTATGGAAACAAAGCTCTATATCCAATTATTATTAAAGGCTTCCCACTAACCTCTTGGTAAAACTCAAATATCAATCTGATATAGTGGAGAGTGTTAATCCATATAGTCTTACCAATTCTATTATTTATATCTTGGTGAGTTTTTCAAGAGACAAATCTTCTTTCACAGCAATGAAATACACTGAATTTATAAAGAGATCGACTACCACTCAGATGGTGTTATTTCCTTTAGATTTCTTGGGGATTCCCATAATGAAATCAATGGTTATATTTTACCATTTACATACTAGTATAAGAAATGGTTTAATCATACCCTTAGAATTCTATTGTTTATCCTTTAAATTTTGGCATACCAAGCTTTGAGATAAAAATTCTATAATCTCAATTTTCATGTTATCCAAAAAAAACGTTTTTCTTCAGATCAACAAACATTTTAGTTATTCTTAGATGAATAGAGAAGGATGTTTTATGAGCATCATACAAAAGTTACATATTTGGATCTGGTTTTGATGGGACACATATCTGAGTTCCAATCCTTATTAATCCATCATTAGAAAAGTGATCTATATAATATTTTCTACCTTTTTTTATAACATATCTTCATAATTTTGGGACTCTTTGATCTTCTCAGGATTGGATGGTTGAGAAGATATTTGAGAAAGGTAAGATGAATATTTTTTTATTATTCTCATGTCCATCCTTTTCATTTCCATGAATATTGGATCGCTTTCATTTCTAATCATAGATTAGTTTGTAGGATCCTTTTTACATAGAATATATTCCTCTTTGTTCGCTTTCCCAAGATAATAATGGATTGAAAAATCATAATCCTTGATCATCTCTAACCACATTCATTTGGACTTATTATGATATTTGTGTATGAATATATACATGAGTCTTTTATGATATGTGTATATGTCATACTTCTACCTATAGAGATAATGTCACCAAATACTTAATATAGGGATCAATGAGTCTAATTACAGATCATGGGTTGGGAAGCTCTGCTCATGGAGCTTTAATTTTTGGGGGGAATAGTCTATCAAATTTTCATATTACATGATTAAAAAACCCATACCCTTTTTGGATACATCAATTTTGATAAACAATCCTTCCCCACCATGGGTTATTTGAGAACAAGTGCAGTGATTATCCTCTTCTTTAACTATTTAAATCTTTCCTCACATTCATCATTCCAAACAAATTTCACTCCCTTCTGAGCTATCTTTATTAGTGAGATTGAAAATAATGAGAAGTTTCTCATACATCAATACTAGTAAGTAGATAATCTAATAAACTGGGGATATTTTTCACATATGTTGGTCTGGTTCATCCTTTAATTGCCCCTCTTTTTAAAGGATCTATATATATCCCTTTAACAGTGAAAACATAACCTAATAATGTTCCTTTCTCTATCCAAAACAATCATTTCTATACTTTTCATATAATTTTTTTTCATATGGTCTTCAATAGAGCATCTAAATTATCATCATGTTCCTCCTTGATTTTGTATTAGATAATAATATCATCTATAAATACTACCAAAAAATTATCAAGGTAATCCATAAAGAATCTATCCATTATGTCCATGATGATTGATGGAGAATTAGTGAGTCCAAATGTAATTACTATAAACTCCTAGTGTGAATCACTTATACAAAAATTAGTCTTGGGGATATTCTCCTTCTTCACATTTACCTGATAATATCCCAATCGAAGATCCACCCGAGAGAAATACTAAGCTCCATATAGATGGTCGAACATGTTGTCAATCTAGAGTAGAGGATACTTTTTATTTATCATGATATTTTTGAGTTCATGATAATCAATGAAGATGAACATTGACCAATCCTATTTCTTGATAAAAATGGTTGTGCTCCCCACAGTGAATTACTTGGGTGTATAAATACTTTATCCAAATTCTCCTTCAGTTTATTCTTTAGCTATTTAATTTCTACAGCGAATATTCTATATATAGTCTAGGTTATTATAACATAACCAGGTTTAAGTCCAATTGAGAACTCAACCTCTATGTTAAGAGGAGGGCCAAACAATTACTTATAAAACACATAAATTTATTACCTCATAATGGGCATGTTATCAAGGATGATCATTTCCATAGTCTCAATCATTTGATTAGGATATTATTTCTCATGAGGCAATAATATCCATGTTTGAGATAATGATTCAAATTAGATTCATCATCCAACTTTCACTTGTATAGATTCATAAGAATATTTACTTCTCTTAGAAATATATGTTGGATATATACATATAAATCTAATCCATACCCAAAAGGATATCTAATTCTACTAAAGTAGTATCACAAAGTTTTCTGGGAAGTTTATCTCACAAATATCGAAAGGGGAGAAGTTATATTCTTGGGAAGCAATAATTTCCTCATTTTAAATTTTCACAGACAGTGCTACTTCCATATTTTTAGGTGGTGTTTGTATAGTTATAATAAACTAGTGTGATATGAAAGTATCAGTAAAATCATTGTCGCATAGAAAATTTGAAGTTAATCGATGGATGAAAATCCCACCTTTTACTATTTGATTTTTGTTCTAATCATTTACTTCATCCAATATAGACTTAGGGATGAAAATTTTTAAAATATTAAACTTATAAAAGGAAAACTATAAACATTGAATGGATGACTCATAAATAAAAAAAATTTCTTAACCCTTCAATTTAAAGTTTTCAATCTAAGTTATCCACAGTCTATTTCTTAAAATAAATTTGTATGGGAATTTTTATTCCATTAATTATGGTTCATTGTGAGGTTGTGAATTTAACAAATCATATCCCTATGAGTGCTAAACCAGGTGTGCAGTAAGATCACTTTTTTGTATACCAAGTGATGATAGATTTAATACCCAATGTAGCCTTTTCGGGTTATTAACACTAAGTACAACTGTTCCAGAGCCACATCCACTTAAAGTATCTAGACATAGATTTTTTTTCTTGAAAACTAATTACTCTATACTTGACCAAGATTTATGGATGTATTCTTTTGTTTATTCTTATCCCTGAGGCTTTCACTATGGTCTTTTATTCCCAATCCTAAAAAATAACTAGAATTTCCTTTGATACCAACTATGAAAAACCATATCTTTTATGAAAAATAACTCCTGATTTATTACATAATGATTCAAAAAATAAAATCTAAAATGATCAATAGTCCTTTTGTATTTGGGTAATTAGATATATAGAAAAATAACATAAAACATGGATATAACTATAGTACTTAAAACTCCTTTACATGCTCTTAAAATTTTATCTTTCTTCTAAAACTACACAGGATAACCTGAGTACGTACATAAGAAAGTGGTTTTCTATAAATCTCAGAAAGGGAATAATCAAAGCATAACATGATAAAAGTAATACATGCGAGTCAATAGTCATATAAATGTTACATAAAAAGGGCGAGAATCAAAAACCTAAATATCAAAGCATGATATAATATGATAACATCTAGGTAACATTGAAATGTGGTAATATTATAAAATATTACATAATAATCATAAGTTAAGGATAAATGATGAGTCATCATAACATAGTGTGCTTAAGATAATCTCTAATACACTATGTATGGTATCTCATGAGATAAAAACATTACCCAATTCATCATAGTTATATATAATTTTATTTTCACCCATCACATTCTTATCTTGTACATGTATTTTGGCACGATATAGATCATAAAACATAAGAACATATTTCATCACTATTAATCCCATGATTAAGGAGTGCGGGTAACATTCATGGAATTCCCCAATCAGTGAAGGATAGGTAAATATAGTTGAATACCCTTGAGTGTAAGTGAGGATGGGTACTCACAACATAAAAGTTTGGCATGAAAAATCACAGGATAATTTCAGTAGCACAATAGGTGTACACAATGGTTTTTGGAAGGATTTAATGCAAGTGAAAAGCGTTATATAATTAATTTTTAATCATAATAACATTAAATTCAGTTTAAAAACACATTATAACATAAAAAATTGTAAATCAAAATGATTAGTATAAATAAACCACTTAAATAAAAAGGGAAGAGGAGAAAATCACTTACCATGAGAGGGGGAATTTTAAAGCTTGGGAGGAGTCTCTTAAGATATTGGAAACACATTGGTATGGATTTAGATAGGGATAGGGAGAATAAATTAATGATAAATGAATTTTTAGTGAATATTAGTGCATGTTTTGATGGGTATTTATATCAAAAGAGTGGGGAATTCATTATTGTTTTTTAAACTTAGGTTTTGGACTTTACATAATAAAAAATCAAAAGAAAAACATTTCCATGGGTTTTACATTGGTTTCTTCCAAATTGGAGTGGTTTTAAATATTTTATAAGTAATATAACCAAACATATTAAAATAATACTATGGGTCATGTGGAAGTGAGTCATGTTCCTAAAGAATTGATTTTAAAACCTTAAAATATAATATTGGTTTTAACAGATTCATTAATGTGTTATAAATTAAAAAAAACACTTGAAAAACACATTATTTTAAAGTTAAAGCATAATATTGGTCTTTTATAATCCTTAAATTATTTATTACATCACTTTTGGGATATTATTATTTCATAATAGAGACCTTATATTTATATCATATTTAATTTTTACCAAAAAATTCAACAATCTATGAAAATTATGAAAAATTCACCATTGGATAATTTCAACATTCCAATATAGAAAATAATATTTATTTTAACAAAATAATTCTATAAATATGATAATTTAATCCTTTAAAAAAACATCAGTTATTGAAAAATACCAGTTTTAACGACAATAACAACTTTATAACCCTTATAAAGATTACATTAGACTTAATTAAATTATATTATGATTTATATTTAAATAAATACTATTTATTAATAATATTTTATGAAAATATCATTTACTTCAAAATTCATGAATTTAGAAAAACAAGTGTTTTAATTAAATCTATATATTTTCCAAATATAAAATTTTGGGTTCTTCGTATCAAAATACAATTCTTTATATTTATAATTTAATAATGAAAATGGATAAATAGAATAATTATTTTATTAAAAAATAGAAAATACAAATTCATACTACTAGGGCCTAGATACATAACCCATTAATAAAACAACACATTCCCTAATGATAAGGTGTGCGATGGTGACAATTTCGTAGGTTGGTTTAGTGAACATGGTTTGCGTCATTATCTAGATAAGCTTGAACATCTCTCATGAATGGTTTTTTTCATATTTTAGTTGTTGAATCTCAATTTCAGCTTAGTTAATGATAAATCCCAGTGATGTCATCTCCCACAGAGGCTCTAATAAATGGACTCTATACGGTATGATCATACTGGAAGACACATCATTTCATTTATTAGCATCCTTAGTCTGTCAAAGGAATTCCATGTAGGGAACCTAGGTATTGCTCTAGGTGTACTATGAACCCATCACCATACAACCCCATCCATGGAATTCCTCATAAGTACCCAGGTATCACACTAGCATGGTATAAATTAATTTACCTCTAATTCCATCTAGGGAATCCCACATTGGGAACCCAAGTGTTGCATATAGAATAATAATAATCCACCCACTAGGTGAGCCCGTCCAAGAAATTCAATATAGGAATCCATGTATCTCCCATGATGTGATTTAAATCCAGTTAATAATTCATTTAAATTCAATAATACCAATGATCCAACCTAAGTTGTTTCAAGTTGAAACCCATTTATCACCCTCCACATGGTATAATGAGTGGCCATAGATCACAGTCTACCCATAAAATTTAACAGTACATTTAATTAATTTTTTTTGGTTATTTATATTTGGAGAATAACCCAACCTAAATTAAATAAAAACAAGGCTATTTCATTTATAAGGTATAACTCATGAATAACTAATAAGGAATAAGGACCAAGGGACATGGAATTTTAATTCTCTCTTTAGTTTAATTCAATTTTAATTTCTTCCAATTCATTTTAACATCCCAATAACAAGGGTAAAGTAACACACCTTAATATGTGATTAAATTTCATAATCAACACGTGGTTACATTATTTAGTTTAACAACACATGTTTCAAATTGGGGTTCTCAAACTCCCTTGATTATTACAGGTCACATGGGTTATATAGGTCTAGGGCCATATATTTTATTAAGGAATAAATACATTTTAAAATGTGGTACACAAAACATTCGGTGCATGGCATAATGAAACATACCATAAACATATATATTTTTAGGGAAAATCACTATACCTCCTACCTTATATTAGAAGATGATTCCTCATCCAGTATTGGAATCTAATGTGGACACGAATGAGATAAATAAAAGAAACAGATAGTCGCCCTAAAAAAATAGGGCATATTAGCTGGAATGGAGATCAAATTCAACAAGTAAAGAGAAAAGGAGAAAAGAACCAAGTTGAATTGTAGAATTACCATTGGATATCTCATAAAATGAATGGTGGTTAAATCAGTCATCACACAGAGAAGAAGGATAAAATCCTAGGTTTATGTGGATGATAACTCCCAATGTGAGGAGGTTTTTGTGTGTGAAATATAAATTAGAAAGGTGGAGGTAGATTAAAGGAATAAGGGGAAAAAATTGAAATCCCATTTTCATTTTATAGGTTTTTTGAGTAATTTACAATGTAAATATGGAATTTACACCATAATTTCCCATTTTACTCGATCCTCTTAGGATAATTTGTGGATTAAATTCAAAATTTTCACCATAAGTTTGTCCTGTAGACAACTATTTACTACATATAGACTCCTTCTCCTTTAGGTGTAGATAAAATCCTCCAAAAGACTAAAAAACGAATTCCCAAGTCTAAACCAGACTCAACGAATGTTAAAACAAAGAAAAATGTACTCAGAAAATGATGAGACCTTACAATCTAGGACCAAAATAAATAGTTAATCTAAAAATGTCAATGAAGGACTATTGATTTTAAAATTTCCAAAATGAATTGAGATCCTTCATTGACATTCATAAGAGATTTAATTAAGAGTCTATTTTGATCCTTAAACATTATTTTCACTTGAATATATTTTATTTTTTACCTTTTCATATAAAAATAAAAAAATTAAGATAAATATAAAATATAAAAAAGGTTTACTTAAATTAAATATAAATTATTTAAATAATAAAAAATAATTTGTGTGATTAAAATCAGATAATAATGATGCTTTTGTGAATCTGAATAAAAAAATAAATAAATAATAAGAACACATAAATCCATCATGTTTCAGATCTATCTATTGATGGATCACCCCATCCACATTAGGGCCCTCACCAATGGAAAATTCTGGAGCCACAACCCCAATTGGATTTGGGTGGATAGTGATGATGTTGGTAGAGACAACAAATAAATCTTGGTCGATCCTTTCAAGGTTGAAAACATAAAAATTTATTTTCTCTTAGGATAAACCAATGAATACCCTTGCATGTGTCTTTTGAAAAGTTTCATTTGCCTATGTATTCTGAATGAAGTTTATTCACCTAGATACCAAAATGTATATTTACTGGGTAAAATTATTAACTCAACTGTTTAGAATTTTTTATATGGTGTAAATACCTTATAATTCATTACCTTAATCGAATGGTATTTACAAATATTATTACTTTCATTTGATACCCATTTATTTTACATGGGTTCATACTATGAATATTATAATGTTTATATAAGTTACTATTATGTGGCATGCATGAATTATGACATTTGAAGGGTGAACCCTGATAGAACTCCAATGCATTGAGTAATGTGATAGAGTTAACTAATGTATGTTACTCTTAAGAGGCCAATACATTGGGTAAATAAGTAATCACTAGAGATCATAGGTTCTTGATACCTTGGAATCATGTCTTGGTAATGTTTTATGATACCATGGTGAAGAACCTTGATAACATAAAGGGTGCTCCCTGATAGTTCACCAATAAAATGGGAAAAGTTATCAAGTTAACTGATGTAACTTACTCCTAAAATATCGATTCATTGGGTAAAGATACCTTTGAAAAAATCCTTGGTAATATTTTTTACGACACCATAGTGATGAGGAGTATAGTTTACTTATAGTGAGGGAGAAATTAGACTAGTGTAGGGATCCCAAACTAGGGTGGATATTAGTTAAAGAAGATGATGTTGTATGACTAGAGAACATCGATAGAGAGGGATCCTTTTCCCTATCTCTTTTTTATTACTTTTTTCTATGAATTTTATTTATTTTATTGATTAATTTTTTTTGTTAGCTAAACATTCATTAGTGGGAATAACATTTCTTGATCATCTTTTTTACATTATTATCATTCATTCTTATTAGGATATAATCCTAAAATTTCATATCATCAATTAATTTAATTATCATTGAAGAACATACAACTATTTTTCTTAATTGAAATAATTCAATTTTTAAAATCCTTTGTTTTTAAAATTTTAGAAATGAAGTTCCCATTTTTATGAGAGTAGTGAACCAGAATCAAATGATAGTTTTATTTTGGTGTGACCAACTCATGAGTATTTATAAATATCATTTCAATATTAAGAAATATAATTTCATCTTGTTCTTAAAATCTCTATTATCACTATTTATTTGAATGGTTAACTCATTTTTTTTATAGTTTCAAACTTTTTTCAACACATCCATCATATATATTTTATTCACATCACACCACTAACATTTACTTGATGTTTTTTATTTCTATTATTAATTTAATTTTTGTTTGTTTTTGGGAAATTTCACTACCCTTTTGTGGGTTTTATGTTATTCCATGTTGTATCATTTTATTTATGAAATAAATAAATAAATTGAAATTTATTCTATTTTATGTTATGTCAAATTTTGAGAACATTTCCAGGGAAGTCACATGTTAATAATAAAATTTTAAAACTCAAAAAATTGTTTATATGTTTCCATTTATTAAAATACTCAAAATCTATATGATTTTTTATGATCACTTCAGAAACATAAATCTTTATATGCACACCGAATCATGTTCTATGAACTTATATCCATCAAAAATTTAAATTGAAAAACACATTAGAGAAATTAGTAAAGAGTAGTTTAAAATAGAGAAACTAAGAGATAGAGAACCTATTTATGACATATAAAATCATCCACATATTATCATTCAACCCAAAATTGAAAGGACCATGGTGAGAGGGATTCAAGTCCATAAAATTTCAAGAATCCCATC
This sequence comes from Viscum album, assembly GCA_963277665.1. Lineage (NCBI taxonomy): Eukaryota > Viridiplantae > Streptophyta > Magnoliopsida > Santalales > Viscaceae > Viscum > Viscum album. Next base: position 1,227,905,883 of record OY728145.1, on the reverse strand, counting down.
CTCAATTAGTACGACCTCTATATTCTGAAACATAGGTCTGAATTGGTTAAGCATCTCAATAGTACATAAATTTAATGGTTTTTACAATAAAGACTATTTAGCCTTCATTAGATACTTTTAATATAATGTTTAGAATCTACCAATATAGGGGGTCCCTGTAGATGATCATAGGATAATAGTGTTTCAATTCTATATTTAGTGTATAAAAAATATCTGGTATTTGGGTCTTGATGAAAACCTATTTGAATCATGGTAATTGGTTTATAATTTATATTTCACAATGTCTAATCCATGAAAAAAGGGACATTAGAAATCATATCACTAGATTTTTTCAAGAGGATAGGTAATACATTCAGGAGGCCTTAGAAAGATATAGGGACCTTCTTAGGATATTCCCTCACCATCATCACTCTTTCCATGTACCCATGGACATCTTACAAGAATTATTTTTTTCTTTATGTTATAAAATAGTTTACCATTAAGCAAGTGACCAATATAGTAGAAATTTTGATAAGGAGTTGAGATAGATTATCAATATCCATTCATTTAACTCTCAATATAATAATTTTAGGAGAATAAGAGTTAATATGGGAAAAACAAAACTATTTTAGAGCTGGAAATAAACTCACAAATTATTATTATTAAGGTAAAACTTCAATCCAATATAATCCAAAGTATTATTTAATGTGTTGAACAAGTGGGCTATCAAAATAATACTCAATCTATTGGAGAAGAATGTATCCAGTGTGGTATTATTGGGAACCCAAATAAATTATAGTCCAAACATTGACATGATAGACTGAACTTTTGAAAACTATAATTTAAATGGATATGATCATAGAATGAATGAAAATAATGATAATTTTTCCAAAAAACAATAACTCAGGAAATATATCCATCTTGATCTATTATGTAAAGATCAGAAAATTCTAAGACAACCAACCATACTTTTTCAATAATGGTCTAAACCAAAAATTTAAATCCAGGAATAGAATAATAATCCTTATTGTCAAAAGGATGTAAAGGGTATGCTTCAGTAGTGGATAGAAAAATTTCATTAAAAAAAACTCAAATTGATTGAAGAAAATATCAACATAAATCTAATTAAGATCAGTTAGATATTATAATGAACAATGTTGTGATGTAAATAGGGTAGTTATTTTGGGATATAAAAATAATGGATAAAGAAAAATTATTAAAACATATCAATTTAATCCTAGAAATAATTATATATTTTTGGCCACTAGGAGTAGTTTGAAAACTCATGATGACAATTGAAATCACCATAAGGATGTGGAAACTAAAAATTTAGATGTATCATGAGTCAATTTTCTAGAATACACCCAATTTAGAAATCATTATTGGAATATTAGGAATGGTACTAATTATACTTTTCCAAATTAAAAAGGTGAAAACGAGTTTCAAGTCATGGAAAAATAAGTAAAACAAAAGATTGAGGGAAATCTAGATGGGATTCCCACTATTTTCATGAATTTTATCCCTTATATCCCTTTCCCTTAATGGATTATAAATAAAAATGTTGAATCTAATTATCTGAAATTTATTTTGTCTTTTAAAACAATTAGAATTGAAGAAAATTTATTGGTATCTAATAAAATCACTTCTTAAATAAAAATATTCAAATGTTTTCTAGATAATTATAGGCACTTGGAGGGAATTTATAGCATTTTCTAACCAAGTCATGTAATTTTTTACTTTAAAAAAAGTTTCCTCCTAAACTAGAAGACCTAGGTAGTATTGTTATCTCAAAAAAACTAGGAATAAGAGGTAATTAATTTCCTATTTTATTTAGAAGTGAGTTTTAACCTAATTACTTACTTTTTATTTTTTATCTAGATCATAGGTAATTCAATCCCACTTTAGTGTCTCTTTAGTTGGATGAAAGGCCATTTTCCCAACCAATAGGAAGAGTGTATGACCTACAAGTAAATTTATATAATCTCACATTACACATTTATTTCATTTTTCATTAAATGGAGTGTGATGATAAGGTCTCTATCACTCTATGAAGAACATTTCAAGCAATATGTGGGATAGTAATTGATATTACAAAAGGAAACAATTACTTTCTATATAAAGATAACCAAGATGAATTTTTGTGTTTATGAGTTAAGCACTTGATGTGAGTTAAAATTTATATTATGTGTTTGAATAGGTATTTATGTAATGGCCCGGGTTTTTGGGGTCCATTACTTTGTGAAAATATCGTGTTGGGTTTTCTGGTCTGGGAATCTTGGTGAAGTTTGGGAACGGTAGGCCTACCGGTAGCCTTAGCTTATGGGTAGCAGGACCACCGGTAGCTCGGTCTACAGGTAGACGAAGCCTACCGGTAGATCGGTCTACAGGTAGACGAAGCCTACCGGTAGCTCTGTCTATCGGTAGCTCGGTCTACCGGTAACTGCAGCTACCTGTGGCTCTGTCTACCGGTAGCTCGGTCTACCGGTAGCTGCAGCCTACCAGTAGCTCGGCCAACCGGTAGCTGCAGCCTACCGGTAGCTCTCAGCTACCGGTGGCCCTGGCCTACCCCGCAGATTCTTTCCAGTGGCGTTCCTTCTTTCACAATTAGGGTTTTAAACCCTATTTTGACTCGTTTAAGTGTGTTTTAAAGACCGGTAATGCCCATAAGTGTTTAAATTAAATACGTAATGAATTAATGAGTCGGTTTAAACCACTTGACCCCTTTAATAATGTGTGGGGTCGTATGGCCAACCCACGACCCCGCGCCTTATGCGGTTTCATGTTCTTATCTCAACCGTATGCGGCCCTTATAAACTAAAGGGTTGGGCATGGTTTCTTTTTCCTCGATCGCGGCTTTTCACAAACAGCTTTGGTGCATCGGGTGAGCCGCATCGTTATCCGTGAAGTTTCGCGCCCTGCCTCAGCGTCGACCATTTATCAACAAGTAGGGAATTTCTCCTTCCCCTCTCTCTTTTGTCTATCATACGAGGTGGGCATGATTTTGTTTCTGTAAGATTGGATAAACCAGACCTAAATAAAGATAATGAATGGATTCTATAAAGAATGAATGGGGAGCTGTGATCGTTGATGTTGTTTATGTTATGATCATCTTTCTGAGTTGTGTTGGGTTACTCCTTCTGAAAATCGAGGCTGTTGGTGGTCATTGTCTGTGAACTAATGAACTCCTAGTGGTGTTTAAATGGCTTGTTTTGTAATTATAAACCCCTGCTGTGAAGAGTAAATTGGTTAACCACATATACCCGGCTAAATAAATTGAATGCACCAGGATTTATCCTTCTGTGATAACCCCTATAAAGCACACAAAATTGAATCATGGAGTGTGTTAAATCTTATAAATCTGAAAATACAGGCGTGGACATACTTTATGTTGGTGGTAGTGGTTCAGTTGTTTTCATTTATGGGCTGATTGCTGGAGATATGGGAGGGGATGGGATCCCCTGTTTATTATACTTTCGGTGGTTGTGAGTTTTATGAAGGGTTGGTTAACTTGTTTATATCATGAATTGGGGTGTGATCCTCTGTTGTTGAGAATCCCTTTTTGCTTCTGGATATTGGGCATGGGGCTGTAATTTAGGGTTCTCCTTAGTTGATGTGGCTTTGCGAGAGAACCGGGTTTGGGTGTTATGGTTGATGCTTGACTGTTTACTTTCCTAGATTTGTGCCTATGTTTGGTAGTTTCCCAAGTAGGTTTAGATCAAAATTAAATATTGCTAATGAACTTGAAAAAAAGGATGGGACAAATGGGTTTTGTTGGCGAGAGTCTTGACTTGGACTTGAGTGTCGTTGTGATCTGTAGGCTGTCTGGATAAAAACCTAAATTTGGGTAAGTTCTTGTTACCTAAATCTATATTTGTAGTTTTTTGTTTCTTATTCGTGCCCCACCCAAGTTGTGAACTTAGTGCCGAACACCCCCATTCCATGGGGGAGGGTGTTTTTCCCAACACTATTATTAGGGGCTGGTTATTAGCTCCTTTTCTGCTCCCTTTCCCGGATAGCCCAAGTATCTTCGGGTAGGCTGTGATGGCCTGAGGTCCATTATTAGCCCAAGATCCTTCAGTCAGGGTAGTGTGGTGGTTGGCCAGGTGTGTGCGGAAGGTGATTTCCCAAGTGTCTTCGGGATGAGGCCCAGGTGTCTTCGGGCGTGAAAGTGGATCTTCTAGCCCAGGTGTCTTTGGGCGTGGTGGTGGTTGTTCTGGCCTAGGTGTTTGCAAGCCTGGTTATGTGTGACAGTAGTGGCCCAGTTGTTTGTGGGTGGGATTTGGCAGTGGGACTACGTGTGGTTATGGCCCATTTGTGTGTGGGCGGGTGTTGTAGTGGGACTGCTGTGGAAATGGCGGGATTGGTTCGATGTGTAGGATGTCTCAATAACCAGTGGGAAAGTGGCGTGGGGTACCCAAACATCGATGTGCTCTTATTATATATATTACATGACTTGCATTATTTGGGGAGTGTGCCTTAGTGAGGATTGGGTGGATAGTTTACCTTGGTAGGTGTTGGTTTACTCCTTTTCTCATGGGACTTTAGCACGTTGCCCCACTTGTGCACGAGAGTCTTTGGTTTTCCCTACTGAGTGTACTTGTATGCTCATCCTACGTATATAAAACTGTTTTTAGGTTTCCAGGAGGACTTCAGGGATCGTGCGGGACCATACTAGCTCAGACCTTTGGGGTAGTTGCAGTTGTTGTTTTCCTTTCTTTGGTACTTACCTTTGTAGTCACCTTTTGTACTTTGTGGCTTTAACTTTTGGAACATGCATGTGGGAATGGTTTACTTTTGGCTTTAATTTTCTTTTACTTTGGTGTTGTTGAGTTTCATCATCTTATCTCCCGATCCTATAAAATAAAAAGGGGTAATGCATTCCATTTGTGAGAAATTTCCATACCCTTGGTGCTAGTCACCACTCCGAGACCTATTGAAGGTGGGCCTTGGGGTCATTATCTCTCCTTCAACTTAAAGAAGGAAGGTCCTAGAAATCTGCTGACCCTTCCCTCCTTTTGGTGAAGGCGGGTCATGACAGAATGGTATCAAAGGCAAGTTAATAGATAGGATGGAGTCTGGAGTTGGGCACAGTAAGGATTGCATGGGATGGTAGGGAAACAGTGTTGGGTGACCTCGGTGCGTGAATTAGGCCAGGGAAGACTGGCTAGGACATGGGATTTTAGGGCCCCATGTGATCCTACGCAAGGACTCTGGACCTAACGAACGACCAAGTGATACCACGCTGATTGAAGGGTAGAGACCCTAGGAAAGGTACATGCATCATAATGACTTGTGTTCTCGTGTTTCTCGGGTGATTTGGGAATTAATAATAAATGAAAAGTTTAAGAAGTTTTAGAGAAAATAATCTTCACTACTTGGGCTTAGGCATTCCTTGTTTACCTTGCAGCTATGGCACCTGGAAGGCGAACGCATGTGGTACAGATGATCGAGGCCCCACAGACTGCCTTGGCTGATCGGCAGAGACCTGACCGAGAAGAGGAGGATGACCAGTGGTAGAGGACTCTTCGGGCCTTCCAGCGACAGACCCTCGAGAGGTATGAGGGCAGCACCTCTGACATGAAGACGGAAGGCTAGATAGAGGAGCTAGTGATAGCTTTCGGCCTTATTCGGGCCCCGACTGAATACTGGGTTCCTCTGGATGTCATCCATATGCGGGGAGTGGCGGATCAGTCGTGGACACTTTACCTGGGGGAGAGGACGGAGTCTGAGGTGGCGTGGGCTGATTTCGAGAGGGAGTTCCAGGTGTAATTCCTCTCTTCGACGATGAGGGCGGAAAAGATACAGGAGCTACTCTCCCTCCAGCAAGGGAGTATGTCCATGAAGGAGCTAAGGATCAAGTTCAAGGACCTCCTACGTTTTTCTCTGGACCTCTTTCCCGACGAGGAGTCTCGGGCAAGATGTTTGGAGGAGGCGCTCCGACCCTCCCTCCAGTATGATGTTACCCCTTTACCCTTCTGACGTACTTGGAGTGCTAAAAGAAGGCCTAAGTGGTGTAGAGGATGCATGCTCTAGGAGGAGTGTCACGAGAGGGGATCCAGCTGGGAATGTCGAAGGGGAAGGCTGTCAGCACCAGGCCTCCAGTGTCCGGACCCTCTAGGTTCCGACTTGCAGGGAGTAGGCCGCAGTAGTTTCAGTTTCGATCCCCTAGTCCTCACCCTTTTCCTTCAGGTTCGGGACCGCGGTGCTTCGTCTGTGTCAGCCCTGGACGTCTCTGGAGTCAGTGCCCGGACTGGGTACAGTATGGCAGTGGCAGACATCCCCACCACCCACCCCAGCAGCAGCTTCCAGCCATGCCTTTCCAGCAGCAGCAGCAGGGACAACGAGATCCCGCTCCTCCGAGGGTAGACGTAGGAGGAGGAGGCCGACCTCAGGGCGCTCCTTAGGGACCTCGACTAGGGCATGTTCAGGGAGGTGGCCATCAACCGAGAGGCAGTGGAGCTGGGCGTGGACAGTTACACGCCGCAGAGGCAGTAGTTCCAGCAGGTCCGGAGGTTGTTCGAGGAACGATCAGTTTGTTTAGTACCCTTGCTTATGCCTTGTTCGATACCGGAGCTTCACACTCATTTGTTTCACCCAGTCTAGCCCGTTCTTTGGGTCTAGATGCTGAGAGACTCCCAGTGCCCCTGGTTTTGAGCACAACAGTCGGGGGTCAGACCAACTTGTTGTTTGTTTGTCGGGGATGCAGACTGATGATAGGGCCACATCAGTCAGTTAGGGTTCTTCTTCTACTATAGATACAGCCATACAATGTCATCCTAGGCATCGAATGGATATTCTTTATGTGTGTTGTCATTGACTGATTCTGAATAAGGGTCGTGTTCTCAGACTTGGGTAGACGACGTGGTGTTTTCACCGGCGAGCGGAGCAGTCAGAAGGGCGACATGCGAGAGGAACCCCTCCTCTCCCTGTTAGCTGAGCTGTCAGTAGGGTCCGTAGATACTGAAATGGTGGAAGTGCTAGAGATCGTCTGTGGGTTTATGGACATATTCTCTGAGGAGGTGACGACTCTACCCCCTCGACGTGATATCGAGTTCGGGATAGACCTGCATCCCGGTGCTCATCCGATCTCAATGGCTCCTAATCGGATGGCACCTTCAGAGCTGCGGGAGTTGCGGATCCAAATTGACGGTCTGATGAAGAGGGGATATGTTCGGCTGAGTGCGTCACCGTGGGGTGCTCTAGTCTTGTTCGTGAAGAAGGTAGATGGTGTTCTTCGGTTGTGCATAGACTATAGGAGGCTGAATCAGGTGACGATCAAGAATCGCTACCCTCTTCCGAGGATAAATGATCTTTTCGACCAACTGAAAGGGTCAGGATAGTTCTCGAAGATCGACCTGCAGTCTGGGTATCACCAGCTGAGGGTGAAGGAGGGTGACATCCCGAAGATAGCGTTCAGATGTAGATATGGACACTTTGAGTTTGTGGTTATTCCCTTCGGCGTTACGAACGCCCCAGCTGTTTTCATGGGGCTTATGAACTCCATCTTCTGGGAGTACTTGGATCGGTTCATGGTTGTGTTCATCGATGATATAATGATCTATTCGAGGTCATAAGAGGACCATGCAAAGCACCTGAAGGTAGTTTTGGAGGTCCTCCGACATCATCAGCTTTATGGGAAGTTATCGAAATGAAAATTCTAGAAACGATAAGTGCACTTCCTCAGGCACGTGGTGTCAGAGTAGGGAATAGCAGTGGACCCATCAAAGGTTGAGGTAGTTGTTTCTTGGGTAGCACCCAAGAATGTGGCAGAGGTCCGTAGTTTCCTTGGGCTGGCAGGTTACTATCGGAGTTTCGTACCCAACTTCTCCAGAGTAGCAGCCCCTTTGACAGCCCTAACCAAGAAAGACCAGGTTTTCGTGTGGAGTGAGCAGTGCGAGTCAGCCTTCAGCTATATGAAGGTGAAGTTGGTTAGTGCCCCAGTGCTGAGATTACCAGAAGAAGGGGTGTCCTATGAGGTGTTCCGTGATGCTTCAGGATAGGTCCTGGGATGAATGTTGATGCAGCGATAAGGGGTGATCTCTTATGGGTCCAAGCAGCTACGCCCTCATGAGCGTAATTACGCCACCCACGACCTGGAGCATTCAACGCTCATTTTTGCGCTAAAGCTATGGCGGCACTCCCTCATCGGGGAAGGCTTTGTGGTCTTCACAGATCACAAAATCTTGAGGTACATATTCTCCCAGTGGGACTTAAACTTGCGACAACGGAGATGGGTGGAGTTCCTCCAGGATTACGACTTCGAGATCTCTTATACTGAGGGCAAGGGAAATGTAGTGGCTAATGCCTTGAGCAGGAGGACGCAGAAGGATGCAGTGCGAGAGTCAGCGGACGCCTGGAAGGTGATGGAGGAGTTGGCTACCTTACGCCTGGATGCGAAGATGGATAGCGGTAGAAGTTGCCTATATCAGATGACAGTGCAGTCATCTCTGTTTCAGCAAGTGGAGGAGTCTCAGTGGGGAGACCTGGAGTGTGAAGTGATGTGTGACCGAGTTGACCAGGGCAATGCTCTGAAAGGATGGACAAAGGATGGTCAGAACCGGATGCTTTTCTAGGTAAGGTTGTTTGTCCCAGAGGTGATGCGTGGAAAGGCTCTCAGTGAGTTCCACAACTTAGCCCTGGAGGTACACCTAGGAGTTTCCAAGATATACCAGGGACTGAAGATGTAGTTTTGGGGGCCTGGAGTTAAGCGAGCGGTGGCAGAGTTTGTGGCCAAGTTCATAGTGTGTCAACAAGTGAAGGCTAAACACTGAGTTCCAGGCAGCTTACTGCAGCCTCTAGATGTCCCCGAGTGGAAGTGGGATGACATCTCGATGGATTTCATTACAATAATACCCAAGTTAAAAGGGGGATATGACGCCATCTGGGTGGTAGTGTACCGGTTGATGAAATTAGCTCACTTTCTGGCGATCAGGGAGTCGAGTGTGGTGGATGCTTTAGCACGAAGGTACGTGGATGAGGTGGTGCGGTTGCATGGGATTCCAAGGTCTATAGTATTAGATAGGGATGCATGGTTTACCTCACAAGTCTGGAGAGGATTACAGCATGCTTTTGGCACCCAACTGCATCTTAGCACTGCTTTCCATCCCCAAACAGATGGACAGATAGAGCGCACCATCCAGACCTTGGAGGATATGATGCGGGCATGTGTTCTAGACTCAGGGGGATCATGGGTGTGATACTTTCCCCTGGTAGAGTTTGCCTTCAATAATATCCACCACTCTACCATTGGTATGGCCCCATTTGAAGCTTTGTACGGGAGTCCATGTCGTTCACTTGTGTGTTGGAATGAAGTAGGAGAGGCAGGCATCCTTGGCCCGGAAGTGGTGCAGAGCAGGACAGAGAAGGATCAGCTCATACGGGAAAAGTTGAAGGTGGCCCAAGACCGACAGAAGTTGTATACTGATACAAGAAGGAGTATATTGGAGTTTGAGGTTGGAGACCATGTGTTCTTGAAGGTCTCCCCTTGGTGTGGGTAGCGGAGGTTTGGCAAGGGGAGTAAGATTTCTCCTAGGTTCATCGGACCCTTCGAAGTGTTGCGGCGGGTCGGCGAAGTGGCTTATCAGCAAGCATTACCACTGCCTCTACTGAGGATACATGATGTCTTCCATGTGTCCCAACTCCGTCGGTATCTGCACGACGATTCACACATCCTTGATTTGGGTGATCCGGACATCGAGGATGATGTGACTTTTGTGGAGAGACCAATGATGATCGAGGATCGTAAGGAGAAGGTTCTTTGTGGGAGAACCATTCCCTTGGTTCATGTGTTGTGGAGACATGGTGGGTTTGAGGAGAGTACGTGGGAGAGGGAAGCACAGATGCGTACCCAGTACCCAGAGTTGTTTTGAGTTTTGTTCCTTGTTGCACCTGTTGTGGTAGAACGTTTTGTCTTTTTGGATATGAAATGTATTGGTTTTCTTTCCTCTGAATGTGTGTGAAAATCCCTGCCTATGGGGGAGGAGAGAACCCGAAACCTAATCAAGACGCATTAATGTGGATGCGATTAAACCCGTTCGGGTGAGTCAGTGTCGCCCAAAGTGGATAATATCTTGACATGGGAGAGGAGACTCCCCAACCCACATGCCTGGGTAGTTTGGCATGGTATGTTGGAAGTGTTTTAGTTAGCATGGGTTCACTCCTAAGAGGTATCTTTTGAGGTGGTTGTTTGGACCCTCTCTTTCCTTCTGGTTTGTTTCGATTCTCGAGGACGAGAATTGTTTAAGAGGTATCTGATGTAATGGCCCGGGTTTTTGGGGTCCATTACTTTGTGAAAATATCTTGTTGGGTTTTCTGGTCTGGGATTCTCAGTGAATTTTGGGAATGGTAGGCCTACCGGTAGCCTTAGACTACGGGTAGTAGGCCCACCAGTAGCTTATTCTACCAGCAGCCGCAGCCTACTGGTATCTCTATTTACCGGTAGCTCAGTCTACTGGTAACTGCAGCTACCGATGGCTCTGTCTACCAGTAGCTCAGTCTACCAGTACCTGCAGCCTACCGGTAGCTGGAGCCTACCGGTAGCTCGGACTACCGGTAGCTGCAGCCTACCGGTAGCTTGTTCTAGTGGTATATGTAGCCTACCGGTAGCTTGGTCTACCGGTAGCTGAAGTCAACTAGTAGCTCGGTCTACCAGTGGCTGCAGCCTACCGGTAGCTCTCAGCTACCGGTGGCCCTGGCCTACCCCCGTGGGTTCTTTCCAGTGGCATTCATTCTTGCACAATTAGGGTTTTAAACCCTATTTTGACTTGTTTAAGCATGTTTTAAAGACCGATAATGCCCATAAGTGTTTTAATTAAATGTGTAATGAATTATTGAGTCGTTTTAAACCACTCGACCCCTTTAATAATATGTGGGGCCGCATGGCCAACCCATGACCCCGCACCTTACGCGGTTTTGCATTCTTATCTCAACCGTTAGGGACCCTTATAAACTAAAGGGTTGGGCATGGTTTCTTTTTCCTCGATCGTGGCTTTTCACGAACAGCTTTTGGTGCATCGGGCGAGCTGCATCATTATCCGTGAAGTTCCGTGCCCCGCCTCAGTGTCAATCGTTGATCAACAAGTAGGGAATATCTCCTTCGCCTCTCTCTTTTGTGTATCATGCGGGGTGGGCGTGCTTTTGTTTCTGTAGGATTGGATAAACCAGACCTAAATAAAGATAATGAACGGATTCTATAAAGAATGAAGGGGGCTGTGATCGTTGATGTTGTTTATGTTATGATCGTCTTTCTGAGTTGTGCTGGGTTACACCTTCTGAAAATCGAGGCCGTTGGTGGTCGTTGTCTGTGAAATAATGAACCCCTAGTGGTGTTTAAATGGGTTGTTTTGTAATTATAAACCCCTACTATGAAGATTAAATTGGTTAACCACGTATTACTGGATGAATAAATTGAAAGCACCAGGATCGATCCTTCTATGATAACCCTGGTAAAGCACATGGAATTGAATCATGGAGTGTGTTAAATCTTATAAATCTGAAAATACAGGCGTGGCCCTGCTTTTTATTGGTGGTAGTGGTTCAGTTTTTTTCATTTACAGGCTGATTTCTAGAGATGTGGGAGGGGATGGGATCCCCTGTTTATTATACTTTCGGTGGTTGTGAGTTTTATGATTGGGTGGTTACCTTGTTTATGTCACGAATTGGGGTAGGATCCTCTGTTGTTGAGAATCCCTTTTTGCTTCCGGATATTCGGCATTGGGCTGTAATTTAGGGTTCTCGTTAGTTGATGTGGCTTTGCAAGAGAACCGGGTGTGGGTGTTATGGTTGATGCTTGACTGTTTACTTTCATGGACTTGTGCCTATGTTTTCTAGTTTCCCATGTAGGTGTAGAACATAACTAAATATTCCTACTGAACATGAAAACAAGGATGGGACAAACAGGTTTAATTGGCGAGAGTCGTGACTTGGACTTGAGTGTCATTGTGATCTGTAGGCTATCTGTATAAAAACCTAAACTTTGGGTAAGTGCTTCTTACCTATATCTATATTTGTAGTTTTGTGTTTCTTATTCGCGCCCCACCCAAGTTGAGCACTTAGTGCCGAACACCCCCATTCCATGGGGGATGGAGTTTTTCCCAACACTATTATTAGTGGCTGGTTATTAGCTCCTTTTCTGCTCCCTTTCCCGGATATCCCAAGTATCTTAGGGCAGGCTGTGATGGCCTGAGGTCCATTATTATCCCAAGAACCTTTGGGCAGGGTAGTGTGGTGGTTGGCCAGGTGTGTGTGGAAGGTGGTTTCCCAAGTGTCTTCGGGATGAGGCCCAGGTGTCTTCAGGCGTGATAGTGGATCTTCTAGACCAAGTGTCTTTTGGCGTGGTGGTGGTTGTTCTGGCCTAGGTGTTTATAGGCGTGGTTACGTGTGACAGTAGTGGCCCAGGTGTTTGCGGGTGGCATTCGGCAGTAGGAATGCGTGTAGTTGTGGCCCTGGTGTGTGCGGACGGGTGTGGCAGTGGGACTGCGGTGGAAATGGCAGGATTGGTTCGATGCGTAGGATGTCTCAATAACCAGTGGGAAAGTGTTGCAGGGTACCCAAACATCGATGTGATCTTATTATATATATTACTTGACTTGCGTTATTTGGGGAGTGTGCCTTGGTGAGTATTGGGTGGATAGTTTACATTGGTAGGTGTTTGGTTTACTCCTTTTCTCATAGGACTTTAGCATGTTCCCCCACTTGTGCACAAGAGTCTTTGTTTTTCCCTATTGAGTGTACTTGTATGCTCACCCAACATATATAAAACTGTTTTCAGGTTTCCAGGAGGACTTCGGGGATCACGCGGGACCATACTAGCTAGGACCTTTGGGGTAGCTACAGTTGCTGTTTTCCTTTCTTTGGTACTTACCTTTGTAGTCACCTTTTGTAATTGTGGCTTTTACTTTTGGAACATGCATGTGGTAATGGTTTACTTTTGGCTTTAATTTTATTTTACTTTGGTGTTGTTGAGTTTCATCATCTTATCTCCTGATCCTATAAAATAAAAAGGGGTAATTCCTTTTATTTTTTTAGAAATTTCTATACCCTTAGTGCTAGTCGCCACTCCGGGACCTATTGAAGGCGGGCCTCGGGGGTCATTATCTCTCCTTCATCTTAAAGAAGGAAGGGCCTGGAAATCTGCTGACCCTTCCCTTCTTTTGGTGAAGGAGGGTCGTGACAATTTATAACAAAAATATTAATGGATACCTATGACCCCTTTAGATAAATAATTGAGGAATTAGTGTATAAATATTTTATGATGAACATTATTGTATCAGAAATAGTTAAGGAACTAAAAAGACCAGGAAGACTTGAGAATAGTATTAGAGAGCCTATTATTATGTTTTATGAAATGGTAAATATTGAATAAAGATTTTATATTTTTAGTTATTCATTGGTGGAATATTAGGCCTCAACAAACTCTTATTGTAAGTAAATCAATTCATTTGAATCTAGTTTCAAATATGATATTTTTACCCTTCATACTGAAATAAACAAATCTATTTAAAATGTTTTTAATAGGAAATGATTGTTTTATAGATGTGGAAAATTTTTATGTCATTTAATCACTAATGGAAGTGGAATCCATGTTTGATCAATATATTAAGAGTGAATAGAATGGAAATCTAGATAGTTTCCATGATAAGGATAATTGATATCTTCCAGTTTACATGAGTAGTTTTGAGGATTGATTTTCAATCTTTGAGCTGAATGAATTTCTTAGAGAGAATGGGGATTTATACTACGTCACAAAAATGAATTAAATAATATATATAAATAATATTATTTGGAAAAAATTGAATAGTATGTGGGAAATGTTGCATTTATTTCCAATTTGTTTGATATCTCAATATTAGGGGAAGACAAAGTGTTTACTTCTAGTCAACATGATGATATTCTTATGTGGTTGAATTACATTTTTCCTATTTTTTCTGAGAAACATGGAATGAAACTCAATAGGAGTACAACCTCAGCCTGAAGGACATTAAATATTTATAGAAAATTATAATTAATGAGTATGTTTTAGAAATTTTGGAAAAATATAATGAAGTGGCCTCAAGAAATAGTGGGTTTTCAGTTACTAAAAAGCTGCACATCCCAAATGATCATAGATAGAATTATTGGGGTATTTATGGATAGAGACTCTAAATTTAATGCTTCATGGGAGGATACCCATGGGTTTACAAGTTTTTTAACTTATTTTTTATATCTTTTCAAATTTATTTTCTTCCCTATGTATTATGTGTTAACATTTATTTTTCTTCAACTAACCATCCTAGTAAACTGATCACGTGAAGGGAGAGAAGTGATTGTGAGGTAATCCATATTCTCTCCCATCATCAAAGTCATTGTGTGGTGACTCAACCTATCAGAAGGATATAATAACTCTTGGTTTACTATGTAATACATTATAATATTCTTAGGAATATTTATGGAGCCAGGCATAATGATAGTGTGATATTTTGGGACCCATTGAGTCCGATATTGATATTAAAAAAATATAAAATATATTAAAATAAAGTGTATGTAGTTTTCCTGAAATAGTTTAATAACTCCAAAATAGTTTATTAGATAAAAAATATAAGACCATAGTTAATTTATAAATGTGGTGTTTACCCTACGCGCAACCTAAAGTTGGTCCGAATCAGACATTTAGATGAGGAAGCTGTTGGTAGGTATGTTATGTAGATTAATTAATTAATTAATTTAATTAATCAATTTAATACACTTAACCTAACTTTATATTCAAAAATCATGTAGTGAAAATTTTCTAGGGTTAACCGCATGACCCTGGGAGAGTTAGGGAGGAGCCTCTAACATTCTTCATTAGTTGATTGATATCGGATAACAAATTGATACTAGATTGAGGTGGAAAAAGAGACAATGAATGAAGTGGGACTCATCCTTCACTGGAGAACATGTTCTTCACCAATGATCAATCCCAATCAAGGTAGGTCATGTTATTTTATGGATTATCTCCCTTAATTTCTGTGGAAAATAATGCATTTGTTATCAGGTACTTAATTGGTGAAATATCATTCTCTTCACATGCCCTTTATCTAAATTAAATTGATTAAATCAATTTATATTATGTTATTACATGATATTTGGTTGATCCAACACTGTGATCATTTTCCAAGATCTCCTCAACTAATGATGTAAACCTTTGTTTATTATTCTTTCCACCCCCCAAATTTTCTTGGTGCTCTTTTTTGTTGTCCTGCATTAACATGGTTCGACTTAAAAGGTTATATTTGAGCATGATAAAACCCATAAATATGTAATGGAAATGAAAATGAGGGATTTTCTGGATCCTTGGGGACTAATCGAGGTAGGGTCATGATTTTTGGGCAACGACCGGGGGTTCTGAAACCCCAATCGACGACAGGTGGGGTGTGAAAACACCTTAGTACATGCAATGGATCTATGATTTCTGTCCATCAGAGGTAACATATCGATGTTCACAAGTGACCCCCACCAATTTTGGGTGGTTGAACAGTGGGTTTTGTAGATATAAAGGAATTTCTGAGTCATGTGAGGCCTTCTTCAATTTTTATAGAAATCTTGAATACAAGTTGTGTATTTAAAAAGAAAAAATAGAGAGAATATCTATAGATATAAAGCTAGGGTTTCTGATGAAGTTAAATATCACATTCCATGTAGGTGAGCCTCCATGTTGTGTGAGCCTACCTAGGTAGTCAGAACATGTTTCAGCTGGCACACACCCAGGTCCCTGTGTGGATAGACACACCATATACCAGAGTACACAAGCATGTGTATGAATACACAAGGATGGGATGATATGTACAATAAGGACACCGAGTGGTCATATACACTATGTATCATATAGGTCACATCATGTATAGAGACGTGTATTC
This sequence comes from Viscum album, assembly GCA_963277665.1. Lineage (NCBI taxonomy): Eukaryota > Viridiplantae > Streptophyta > Magnoliopsida > Santalales > Viscaceae > Viscum > Viscum album. The sequence continues at coordinate 1,227,890,032 of OY728145.1, read as the reverse complement.
CCGAGCTATTTCCATGGAGAACATGGCCAGGAAGCCGAGCAGGGTCATATGCCATGTTGATCCCATACACATTGTCTACTTCTATGTGAATCTTCACTATCTCTTATATCCTTTTCTAGAATCATATTTTGGCTCGTAATTATCACATACTGATATTTTTTCCACATAGAATGTGATGGTGGGATTCATTGTGGAATAGAAGTTACAAAGTAATGTGTCCTGAGCATGACACTTATTCAGGTGATGTTTGACAATGGTATTAACTTGGTGGTTGTCCCCAAATTTACCCTACTGATAAAATCAGTCATTTAAGTGCAAGTTGGGACAAATCCACATGAACTGAAAAAGAAACCTTTAGACACTCAAATTTTTTGATGGATTGGATATGAAGTGGCCAACTTTCAGGTAGATTTTAATTGGACAAATAATGATATAATTTAAATAACAGACAAGAAAAATTATGTGTACTAAACAATTATTGATGTTTGGTTGATCTTAGGGTTTTTCATGGGGTGTATTGGATGAATTTATTTTCTTATAAAATTTCATGTCATTAATTCAAGACGTATCTAAACAACAAGATAATTTTCCTAAATCATTAACCAATTTAATCCCAACAAAATTCCAATACTAACAACCAATTCACTTTGAGGATCACTTTAATGAGAACTCAAAGGAAATAGATCATACTAACACTCAAAATGTGTCATCGTTAAGGTTGGAGAAGATGGAAAAGAATGTAACTCATCAAATGGAAATCCTAAAATAACAAAAAGATTTTAATATTAAGTATATGAAATAACATTGAATCCATGAACTTTTTACTCCCTTAGATCAACCCTTGAAATTTTATATCTTCATTTATGCTATTATACCAATGGAATTGATACATAGATTTATGGGGGTTGAATTGAAGAAGAATAAAAATATTAAAAGAATGAACACTCCACCGTTGTGTGATTGAATTCACAAGTGATTGTATGAATAAATTCACACCTTGATTCAGTAGTATCAATGTGTGTAAAAAATTAAAAGAAAAAGTGAATAAGAAGAATTAATTTTATTAATAAACTAAAATTATTGAAAAAATTACATGGTAAAAATTGACAATGCGATTATGAAATGAAAGAAGAAATTACAATTAAAAGAAATACAATGGATGAAATAAAAACATTGATTGAATGAAAAAATATTAGATGTTAATTCCATTCACCGCCAGCTCTTTATATAGTCATATTATTATCCTTATAGATACCCAACAAAAATTAATTCCATCCCCATTAATTTATAGAGTCAAAATGAGGTTGAGATAATCAAGGGAATTTGACGTTTGGAAGTTGACCATAAAAATCGTCTAGATTCATTTCTCTTGTTGACATGTGAATTTGTAACTGAATATGGCCGATTATGAAGGAGTCATAGAATAAGAATATCTTTTTACATGTGTCCTCTATCGTATTTAAAAAATTCAATCCATTTGGTGCATCCATTTGGATGTTATGCTCTAAATGGTGGGAAGACTTTATGGACATTTACATCCGGACCACCATTTAAATGTAAACTTTGGATCCCTTTATCTCCATAAACACTTCAGAATTATCTCTAAAATAAGTTTAATTAAATGATCCCCATATTTTTCTCTATATACAATAAAAATTTGAGCTTCATTGGACTTGGTTAATGGGCCCCACTTTTGTTTAATGGGCCTTAGGCCCATTATGCTTTGTCCAGAAATTTTCTTCATTCATGATGACAAATATCCATATTATCTTGGGATTCATCCATCAATCCTAAAATATAAAATGTTCTAAAAAAATTGATCAATCATATCCCAAAATATCTAATTCAAAAAATTAATATAATGTTCTCCACAAACAGATTATTTATTAGGACTAGATTTTTATTTTAAACATTAATTGCACTTAATATGAGAAATGAAGTTCAATTTTTATCATTTACTAAAAATGATGTTTATGGACTTTGTAACACATGAATATTAAGATATAAAAAATGAATATTAGCCACTTTAAGTGGGTAGTCACCCCCCCAACTTGAGTTTTTCTTGTCTTGAGCATAAAGTATCTCAAAAATATGAAATTGAATTCTATTTTTCAAAAAAAAATTAACAAATATTTCTCATAAAAACATCATTCCAAAAAATCATGGAACCTTTCAAAATTATTTCACACAAGATAGTTCCACAAGAATATACCAAGCCCAAGACCATTCCTTCGTTAAAATTCATCATCACATTTCATCCAATTTCAATTAAGCATGATGATGTGTTGTGCATCACAAAATAAATGGGGCCCATTTTCTGGTTGAAGGGGAAAAATGGAAGCGCTAGGTGGGAATCAAATTAAACCTTAAGATGGGTATCCATTTTTTGGATTTTTTGTTGATTTATTTGGTTTATTTTTTTTTATCCTCAATATATATGAAAAGACTAACTTTGGGAAAGATAACTATGGAGTCACGATCCCCAAGTGTTGGGCACCACATATATTGTCAATTACATGCTCTAAAATAGAGATATAAAGCCTAACTCTAGGAAATACAAATATGGAGTCATGATCCCCAAGTTCCGGATGCCACACATTTGAACAAAACATTTCTCTATGTGGTTGTTTTATTTTGATTTTCTTTATACTCAAATTAAAATAAAAGTGGCCCAGAACCTTATGCTATGATGAAAGGGACACAATAAATCAAATTTACACCCAAGATCCAATAGACGTGCATTATGAAATTTTAATTAAAAGGATTAAAATTTAAACTTTGAAAAATCACATCAAACAACTGCACTTTCCAAAAAACTACACTCATGGATATAAAAATGCATTCAAGTCATAATCAAGGCATTCAAAATCATCTGAAAATCATTTTTCATGTTTTAAAATACACATTAATACATTCAAGTATAATGAATTTATTTTTTTTAATTGAAAATATTTATCATAAAATCCCGATATTTTTTCTTCAAAATCCCAAATTTTCACTCCCCCAACTTAGAATGACACTAACCTCAGTGTTGAAAGATAATAGAAGAGAGAGTTTAGAATTGGGAAGAAAGAGGGGAAGAATGTGATTTGAAATAAATTCATGGAACAAAATCACCTGGTTTAAATTTTATGACCATCAATATGTAGTTGATCACATTTTCTACATGTCACAAGTGGACTCCTCAGGGTGATTGAAGGGTGGGTTTGAACTATGGATGGAAGGGGTTTTATTTGAAATGATAAAAAATCTTTCATCGATTAAATCTCCCAAAAAAATATTAGATCACATTGTAAATCCCAGGGGGTTCCCTTGACAAAAGAACAAAAACAAACAAAATAAAAAAAATACAAAAGTCGGGTTTCCTCCAAGAAAGCATTTAATTTAATGTCTTTAGCTTGACATGGACCCCCTAAATTTTCCAACACCAACCTTCAAAAAAAATCTGACCCCACTCTTGACCACTTCAACTTAATTGAGATTTATTATTTTTTTAGAATTTGTGTCATGTGCAATCCTTTGTTCTACAATGAGTGGTAAAATCCATGTAACATCAGAAATGGTTGATTTAGTTGAATTTCTAGTCTTTCCTAAAAAATAAATGACCATTCCAACTTTATTGGTTTCTTGCGAAGAATGAATTATAGCTTCAAGGTCTTTCTTATCACCTATAATGGAATTATTGAGTTGGGAAGGAAGGAAAATAATTTTGAGCTCGGTTTCATTAAAATTTCCTAAAGGATATTGACAAATAAAATCAAAATTAGTTTCTTGTCCAAAAAAATTAGAAAGAATTGATTCATTTTGAAAATATTATTCATCCCAAAAATAGTTCATTTTAATATCAAGAATGGGTATAAACTCATTTTTTGTGATCTCTCCTAATGGTTCAATGATTGCTGCTTTTGAAAATTTATCAACGGAGTTATATTCAAGAAACTCAATCTATGATGTCAAATTTAACTCTTTTGAGTCCAAAAAATCAAATTGCTCTTGATTTAGAGACCCTTCAACATTTGCTTCATCATCTTCAGTTATCCCATATCCAAAGGTTAGTTCTTTTGTAAATTCATGAGTGTTTTTTGGTATAAAATATTGGTTTCACTACCAGAAAATAGGGCAAGGGAAGCGCTGCCCTTTATCAATGCAAAATAGAAAGTGCTGATAACGGGGTATACCTTTATCAGCGATATATAAAAGCACCGATAAATGTTACATTTATCAGTGCTAAAATAAGAACTGATAAAGGGTACCCCTTTATCAGCACTTTTTTTAGCGCTGATAAAGGTAGCTCTTTATCAGTGCTAAAAAAGCGCTGATAAATGAATGTTTTATCAATGCTTTTATTTTAGCCCTGATAAAACATACCTTTATCATCGCTTTTAATGAGAACTGATAAAGGTTCTATCAGTTTTTATTTAATAACACTAACAGGCCATCCTCGCTTGCACGCGGTCAAGCTCTCGCGGAAGCTGAACCAGGCCCCTCGCCGCACGACCTCTTCCTCCTCGTCCTACTCCTTCCTCCTCCTTCCTCCTCCTCGTCCTCCTCTTCCTCCTCATCCTCCTCCCTCTCCACCACCGTCGCCGCCTCCGCCCCCACTCCTGCTATCGCGACCGCCTCTGCCTTTATCGCCTCCACCCTCGATGGCGTGACCACTGCCGCCTCTGCCGCCGCCGCTGCCTCCACCTCTACTGTCACCGCCGCCTCCACCCTCGCTGCCACGAACACTTCCACCTCGTCCTCCTCCTCCTCGTGCTCTCAAGGTGGGATGTGAGTTCCATGGATTGTATTCCCTTGGTATATTATTTATATATTGTGTGTGTGAGGACCAAATAGTGAATATAGATGTGAGATAGGAATGATACTATATATTGAGCCTAATTCCAGTAAGGATTTCCATAATAGATAGTGTGGTCTTAATGTGATTATGATTATGCATAGGTATGTGATTCATAATTAGTGATGAGTGTCAAAATAAGATATGTTATTGATATTTAGAAACACAAGTGGGTTTTTTTGTGAATGATGTGGAATTGGATACCCTATAGGTTCCATAAGGATATCTTGACTCTAAGATGAAGTATATGGTAATTGGTTAGTTATGATGGTTCACATGTGTGAGAGGTATACCAAGGTTATGTGTGATGACTTCTGTGGATAACCAACCCTTGTTTTCATTTTTTTATTTTGAGTTTCCATGGGCGGTAAGTTCTACCCCTTCGAGTTGAATATTTATGTAGGAGATACAAAGGAAGTAGTTTTTAATCTTATAGTTATATGCATTCCCAAATATTATCCCAATGGAAATGATGATGGATCCATATTAATTTTCATCACATAGCATAATCTCATAGTTATATGATTAGACAAAGATGAACCCATAATACAAAACATATCACCTAGTATGTCTATCACATATATGAATAAATAAATTAGAAAAAAACATGCTACAAAGAATAAAGGTACCATTAAATACATACATTGGTTAACTTGTTCTAGAAATTGTTTATCTTCATCTGTGCCTTGTACTTGCACCCATGAATTTGAAGGTGAGTATGCGTACATGATAGTTGACCTTTTTAGAGAAGAGTTTCTGGAAGAGTATAAGAGACATGAAGCAATGAAGATCATTAGAGTGTTGGAGCAAATGTGGTTGCTACAAAAAATGTGGCAATCGGCTTGTGCAACGCGGCCTAAGTTACAACTTGCAGGTATTGTAACTTAGGCCACGTTGCACAAGCCGATTTCCACAATGAATAACAAGATCTTCATTGCTTCATGTCTCTTATACTCTTCCAGAAACTCTTCTCTAAGAAGGTCAACTATCGAGTACGCATACTCACCTTCAAATTCATGGGTGCAAGTATAAGGCACGGATGAAGATAAATAATTTCTAAAACAAGTTGACCAATGTAAGTATTTAATGGTACCTTTATGCTTTGTAGCATGTTTTTTTTCTAATTTATTTATTTGTATATGTGACAAACATACTAGGTGATATGTTTTGTATTATGGGTTTATCAGGAGTCTGTATGATTTCCTGTTTCGATATTTCATTTTAAATAGCATGTTATAATTATATATTTACTGTACCCTAATGGATCAAATAGTCAGGCATATTGTAGATGTTTCTAGAATTCTATAGGATTATTTTTCCCCAATGGTAGTACATTTTTAGGATTTTTTCACTGATGAGGTATAAAATTTACTTTTTAATAAAGAGATAAACTTTATAATCTAGTTAGTTTTGGGAGAAAATTCAGTTTCTATCATAATTTATAAAATAACACCAAAAGAGCATCAGTTGTTTGAATTACAATGTTATGATATAGAATATAATGGTTTTATATGGCATAGTACTTTACCATGGGGTTTTATAGTTCTATAAAATAGATGGTTGATTGGTATTTTTTTTTTTTTTGGACTATTAGAGATTGAACCTGATGAGAGTCATGAATATGTATCCTCATCCATGCATTGATAGTCACATTGATCATCTATGAGGTTCTATGATCTTCTCCAAGATATATTTGACATTAGGATACCATTAGATGAGTTGGACATTGATGGACCTACCATGGACTGCTTTTAAGAGTAGTTATAGCTTGTACGATTTTTTAGCGATGATTTTTGGTTTAACTAATGCATTGGTTGTATTAAGGGACTTGATGAATAGGATATTTCATCCTTTTCTGGATCAATTTTTAGTAGTTTTTTTCAATTAAATATAAGTGTACTCCCAAACCATAGTTGGTCTTGACCAACATCTTATCATCACCTTGAGTACATTGAGATAACATCATATTTATTACTGTTTTCTCATGTTACTCATTGGCTTCCTCTTGTTCGCATGTCATGTATTTTCTAAGGCATCATTCAGTCATTGTAAGACTAACTTGGAATAAATTTGATATATGTCTATTAAATCAGGTATCTTATACATACACGATGTTCACCCTACTGGACACACTATGTATATGGATTTCACATGTGTTTAAAGGCATTTTTTACCATGATTTGTTTTTATAAAACCCAAAAAATTCTACCTGATTAATTAAAACATAATATTAGGAAAGTTCTCAAGATAGAACCCATAAAGACGATGAATATGAATAAAGAATGGATGAATGTCAATCGGTTGACAAAAGAGTATGAAGATGGCATGAAAGAGTTTATTAAGTTTGTAGAAGATCATGCATGTGACCCTTCTCAAATCCTTTGTCCGTGTTTACGCTGTTATTATTCAAGACAAATTAGTCCATAGGAGTTGGAAGAACACCTGATCTATAATAGAATAGATTGAAGTTATACATGTGGGAATAAACACGGGGAAAAAAACCAATGTAGGTAGTGACTCAGAGAACACTAAATTTTATAGATCATCTGATATGATTAGAAGTGTGAACAGTAAAGACGATCGTATGGAGGGTGTGATTACAGATGTGAATGATGATGAAGATCGTATTGAGGAAATGACAAGGATGGTTGAAGATGAACTTCGTGATTGCCCAAAATTGTTTGAGAAGTTAAAGAGATGTGCAAAAACATCATTGTATGCTGGTTTCACTAAATATACAGCATTGTCAGCCATATTGCATCTGTATAATTTGAATAAAGGAAATGGGTGGAGTGACACTAGTTTTATGTAACAACTTTCTCTCCTGAATGACATGATCCCAGAAGATAATGAACTCCCAAGCCAAAAATATGATGCCAAACAAATGTTAAGATTGATGGGTATGATCTCTGAAAGAATACATGCTTGCCCGAATGACTGTATATTGTTTTGCAAGGACCAAAAATCACTTAAATAATGCCCAAAGTGTGGTGCTTCCTGATACAAGAAAGATTATTCTAGTTCTATGAAAGTTGTATGGTACTTTCCAATCATTCCTAGGTTTAGAATCCTATATGGAAGTGAGGAGACTACAAGACAATTGACATGACATGCAGATACATGAATTAATGATGGGAAACTATGTCACCCTGCAGACTCTCCTCAGTGTAAGAGAATTGATCACGAGTATCCTGAATTTGGGAACGAGCCAAGAAACCTTCGTCTGGCGTTATCTACAGATAGGGTGAATCCTTTTGGTTTTCAAAGCAGCAGTCACAGTACATGTCTAGTTATGTTGGTAAATTATAATTTACCACCGTGGTTATGCATGAAATGAAAATACATCATGTTATCTATGATTATATTAGGACAAAAACAACTGAGTAATGATATTGATGTTTATTTGGCCCCATTGATCAAGGATTTGAAAATATTGTGGGATTAAAGTGTTATGATGTATGATGCTTACAAAAATGAACAGTTCAATTTGAAATCCATGTTGTACGAGACGATAAATGACTTTCCTGCTTATGGAAATTTGTCAGGATATAGCATTAAAAGGAACCCAAGGGTGTCCCGTTTTCAAAATAGGTACACAGTCAATTAGGTTGAAACATTCATCGAAAACCGTGTTTCTAGGATATCACAGATTTCTACCCCGACGACATAAGAACCGATCTTGGATGACATCATTTGACGGAAGTTTAGAGGAATGTACAACACCGTCTCCACTAACAGGTGATCAATTGTTTGAGAAAGTGAAAGATTTGGACACTACTTTTGGTAAACCCTTTTTGAAAAACCTTACAAAAACTGGTTGGAAAAAGAGGTCAGTTTCTTTTGAATTACCATACTAGAATTGTTTGTATGTCAGAAATTTTCTTGATGTTATGCATGTTGAAAAACATGTATGTGATAGTGTCATCGGCACATTGCTAAATGTACCCGGAAAAACAAAGGATGGAATTAAGGCTAGATTGGACATGGTTGATATGGGAATACGAGAAGAGTTGGCACCAGTGAAGGGTGAAAAATGATCATTTCTTCCTCCTACTGCTTACACTCTTTCTAGGTAGGAGAGATATCTGTTTTGCATCTTCTTGAATGATGTAAAGGTTCCATAGGTGTATTCATCAAATATCAAGAACATCATGTCAATGGGAGATTTAAAATTAAAGGGTCTAAAATCACATGACTGCCATGTTCTGATGCAAGATCTAATTCCTATAGCTTTACATTTCATTTTTCCCAAGAATGTCTACCATAAATTAACGAAGCTCTATTTCTTCTTCAAAGCTATATGCAGCAAAGTTATAGACCCAGAGAAATTTCCAACTATGGAAAGCGAAATTGCCATCATATTATGTGAATTGGAAATGTTCTTCCCACCGACATTTTTCGATATGATGGTTCATTTGGTGAGAGAGATTTGACTATGTGGTCCTGTACATTATAGATGGATGTACCCCATTGAATGGTATATGAAGATTTTGAAAGGGTATGTCAAAAACCAAAGTCAGCCAGAGGGTTGTATTGCGGAGCAATATATTGTTGAGGAAGCTGTTGAATTTCGTACCGAATACCTGTATGGTGTGGAAATTGTTGGCCTACCGAAATCTCGTCACATTGTGTGGCTTGAGGGTGAAGGAATTTCTGGAAGAGAGGTTGTCACAATCAATATTATAGATCGGTGGCAGGACCACCTTTACGTTTTGCATAACATCTTTGACGTTGACCCATATGTTCAAACCCAAAAAGAAATTCTTAGGCGTTTGAATCCTTCTAGGGAAGAAAAATGGATATCAGATACACATAATCGACAGTTTATAGGATGGTTTTGAGACCATATTTTTATGCAGTTAGATGAAAATCCAGACTCAATTTCAAAACGACTTTGATGGATGGCCGGAGGAGCAAGTGTGTACGTATTATCTTACAATGCTTATGCAATTAATGGTTATACATTCTATACCAATGAACATGATGAAGACAGTACCATACAGAATAATAGGGTTACACTTGTGGATGAGGCGATGCATGTTTCCGGTGCTAAGGACAAAAATCCAACTTATGTGAATATGTCATACTTTGGCATCATCAAACGAATATGGGAGTTGGATTATACGAAATTCAAAGTGCCAGTTTTTCAATGCAAGTGGGTTGATAATAGGACTGCTGTTAAAATAGGTGAATTAGGATTTGTGAAAGTTGATTTCAGTAAGGAAGGGGAGAAAGATGAACCATTTATAATGGCATCACAGGCAGTACACGTATTTTATGTTCCAAACCCTGCAAACCAAAATTGGTCAATTGTTCTGTTATCGAACAAAACAACTGAAGGGTCAGATGAAAGTTCAATGGAGGTTGACCCTTTTATAGGGACATCACAATCATTTCGCAATGGTCCAAATATAGAAGGTGTTTTGTATGTCAGAGGAGACCATAATGAAGGAATTTACATAGTCGATAGAGGAGTCAAATCACTTCAGCCTTTAAAGAAAAAAAAGAGAGTACAATAATCGGGTTATTTGTTTATTGTAACATACATTGTGTTACGTTATGTTATTATCTGTTCACTGCTGTTTTTATGTAATCTAAATTAAATGTTAAACCACTTATGTAGATAATGATTTCTGCTCCGGCTGATGCACCCAATCTCGAGGCACAAAAGGTCTCTCAACCAGCAGCTGGTGGACCCACTGCAAAGCAGCAATAGGTTTCTCAACCAAATGCTGGTGGTCCCAGTGCAGAGAAACAACATGTTTCTCAACCTGTTGTTGTTGGTCCCAGTGCTGAGGTACAACAGGTTTCTCAACCTGTTGATGCTGGTCTCATTGCCGATGCTAGCGGTTCGGGGGAAGATATTGATGCTACTTATGAAAAAATGGTAGGAAATGAAACCCTAAAAGCGCAAAAAAAAAACAAGAGCATCGTAGTTTGATAGTTTTGGAAAAAATCCATAAGGCAAAAGAAAAAGGCATCAAATTTGATGTGGGATGGAATAAGCGAGGCCAACATGTTAACCCCAACAAAGCCATCTTTAGTAGCTACATTGGAATCGTCACTCGGCAACGCGTGCCGATTGATGTACAGTTGTGGCACCATGTTGTCACCGGGCTGAAGACACTAATGTGGGAAGAGATTACAGTAACATTATGATATCATTTTTTTAATTTATTAAAATAAAATAAAATACCAAAACATTGACTTACTCTTCATCATCCATTGCAGAGTGCATTTATAGTAGATGTATCGCATAAGGAATATGAATTAAGAGTTGCAGGAAGGTTTCATAGAGGTTTCCGCACAATTTTAACGAAATATCATCTTAAAGATGCAGAAGGGAAAATCAAGCCGCACCCACCTCCTCTTTACGCACACTTGATATCCCAAGGAGCGTGGGATGTGTTTAGCAACCGTCGTGGGGAGCATAATTTTTAGGTACATTATGTGGGGTAATATGGTGTTTGACGTTTGCTTGTATTCATCACTCTGATTGACAGTTTTTTACTTATGAAACAGCTACTGAGTGCTGAAAATAAAAAACGCGCAACAGAACCAGCGTACCCTTACCGTAAAGCAAGGATGGGGTACGCTGAACTTGAGAAATAATTGGTACGTCTTTTAAATCTACCCTACTACTAGTATGTGACATAAAACAACACCATAACCATGTTTCTCTATTTACATGCAGATTGATGAATCGAAATCAAAAACCATATCCATCCCACGCCATGTGCTATGGAAGGAGGCTCGTGTAAATAAAGAGGGGACATTGATAGATGAAAACACACAAAAAGTGTGGGAAACATGTGTAAGTATGACATAATATAAATTTGAGTTGCTTTAAATCACTATTACATTACAATACCTACTTATTTTTGTATATTTTCTATCTGAAATAGTCACAAGAATCAACAACAACCACACCAGATACAAACATACTTTCAGCAGCCTTGAAGCAGCCAGAAAAGTATGGCCGCGTCAGAGGTGTGGGTTTTGGGGTGACACCCCGAACATATTTTCAAAAACAAAAACAAGCGGAGGATCAAAATGAAAAAATGGAAAAGCTGCAAGACCAATTATCTATTTTTCAAGAATAATTACAATATCAGAGATAGATGATAGCAAAATTGATGGGGGAGAGGCAAAGAGAAGAAAAACTCAACAAAAACCCATGCGTGATGATCTCACCCCACCCCCACCAGCTTTGAGGTGAGTCATTCCCCTAAAAACCTGACTTAGATGAGGTTATAAATGTTTTAATAATTGTTTTTGTGAAATTTTATTTACATAGACACCGATACCTTTCCTGTACAAATATTCCATAGGGTGAAAATGACAGTCATTTATATTTATCAACTCCCACCTATCACCTTATAACGAGGGATACAGTGTTCAATACGCAAAACGACATGCTACACAACAAACAGCTTCCAAAAGATCATCTTAGAGTGTCAGTTAATGTAGCTAATGAGCCGAGTGCCAAGCTACCTGTTCCAAATGATGATGATGACATTCATACAGTTGAACAAGCTATTGGAACATTCATCGGATGGCCGATAGTTCTTGTAAAAAAACATGTTGACAAAAAGGTATTCATTTTTTATTTATTTTTCAAGCTGGACCTTTAACATTTAATGAAAAAAGGTCTGAACCGATGAGTGTTATTATAGAATTACAAAGACTGTGGGGTGAAACAAAATATCAGCTCAAAACAATATCAAGGATCAACAAACCGATTGAAACGGTCTACTGAGAGCACCTTCACCCCGCCCGTTCTATATCCATAGTTAATATCATTGCAGGCTCATGTGGATACAAAGTTGAAAGACGGCAGTACTCACATAGTTTCTTTTGAAAAATATATGTATCGAGAGGAGATATCAGATTTCATTAGTGCTGAAAATTTAAATAAACTCCTCAAGTATGAATGGCTTGGCTCCTTAGTTGTAAATGTATACATGAGGTAAGTTTTCATGATTTTATTTTACAAAAGCTGATATACTCTGATAATTTTGACTAAATACATTTTATATTTGTCGCCGACATATATATGAAAAAAAAATTTAAGGGATTTTCCCATGAACAAAAATTTGGACTCGTTAGTCCTCACACCACATCTTCAAAAGACGAAATAGATTCCATTAAAGAGGCTGCAATAATGTCATCCCTGCTCAAATCGTTTGAAAACAAAATTTTGGATGACAGACTCTTTTTAATACCAACAATGCAGGGGTAAAACTCTACAATTTAATCATATCAACTATATTTTCATTTCTTTCTTTACTTATTCATTTTTGTATTTTTAGGGAGCATTGGATGCTGATTGCAGTCAATTTGGATACTCCAAAGATTTATTTTCTGGATTCAACGCATGTATATCCAACAAATCGACCACGCATGATGGAGTTTGTTAATTTGTAATACACTAGATCCAACATTTTAAAACTAAACATCTAGTTATATAATTTATGTTATCTTTTAATGATGATTTTGTTATGATAGGGTGGTGCATCAATATCCTCTAATGCATGGAATGAATCCAGGGCATAAGGATGAGCACGCCAACAAGATCTACAACTGGAAAAGTATCCGGGTATATATAATAACATTTCACTATCCAAACACATATCAAAAAAAATTACTTATTGTTGTTGATGTTTATGTAGTGTCCAAAACAAACAAACAGAAAGTATTGTGGTTATTATGTTTGTAAATTTATGAAAGAGATCGTATTTCATCAACAAACTTGCATCCCTGATGAGGTATTTTCGAAAATAATTAGGAGTTCATTTAAAATAATTATTAATCCTTTGTGTATTTATATTTTTTCAGTACTACCATGACTGTTGCAAAAACTCATATTCAGAAGATGATATACATGTGTTTAGAAATGAATAGGCAACATACCTGATGGAAGATTGTACACAAATAGGATGAAGGTGAATTCCTACCACTTATGTTTTCTATATATGATCATTGATTATCCTCCAACCTTCTTTGGTTAATTGAGAATGCTCCGATGTATTGAAATATTAATTTATTACTCATTGTTTTCTATCCCCAGATTCATATTATTGATCTTTAAACAAATCAATATTGAAGTAAGGCATGATGTTGTGCAGTGCGTATGGGGTGAATGACGAAACCACCGAGGATCAACAAAATCCATTTTCTATATCTCGTTTGTTTGAATTTGTATTTGAGCACATGTGTTGTTGTTTGACTTGCACAATTATTTCTAGGTAGATTCATGAGATAATCAGTATCGTTGAGGGATTTTTTGGAACCAAAATATGTGTCCCAGGATAATTCAAGTACGGGAAAGGCTGGTTGAGATGAAATCCAAGCTCAAACGACTAGTACATCATCAAAAGAATCAACCTTGTGATGTACCATCATGTAGAATCTGGTCCTCGTGATGTTTTGAGGTGTTTATGGAAGTTATAGGGAGTCTGATAAGCCCCATGGCCACCATAAATAATGTTTACAGATAGATCCACATGTTTTTGTGCCTCGTGCCTCTTTATAAGGATCATGCCATTCACATGGTCCATCTTAGCACGTATATTCCATTCATCCCATTGCTACTCTTGGAAGAACCTGAGAATCTGACAATGCATAAGCCCCCCAAGACCCATACTCATCCAACCAACAGTATTCCTAGTGTGAATGGAAGCTAACCATGGGTAATACCCACAACATACCTCTTTTAAATATATGGGTTTTTATCCTTGTATTCTAAATAGGGTACGTAGGAAGACTCCATGAGGTTAAATCCCAACCAATGGTAAACCTTGGTGACCCCCTCACTGGGGTACACCTTCCCTTATTTTCCCTCTTGTATTTCCCTTAGTGTCATCTGAATAATTCTTCAAAATGAGAAACCTTACCTTTATGGGATGCAACACACTTGGGTCAGACCTCATTGGGCGTTTTGATCCATCTATCAGGTAAACATTCCAGGTGCTCCCTCATCGAGATGTACCTACCTGATCCACCTTTATAAATGTTTTGATCCACCCAGGTCTTACATCTCTGTGAGACATTAAATCATGACCATCTATCCTTGTGGGATGTTAAACTCATGGAATACCACAAGTTAAACATGGGTTTCCATTAATATATTCAATATTAATGTTTAATCAGTCCTTATTAAGGCATTGTGGAGGTGTGGTTTTATGTTTTCCAGCAGATTTTGGAAGATTCCACGCTTTATGTAGGTGATTCCATGCTTTTACATTATATGAGGATTTTATTATCCTGTATTTTCTTGATAAGTGTACTATATGAAATGTTTGTGTGGTTAAAAATGTGTTATCAAAGGAATTTGGGGTGTGTATAGACTTGAAAGTTATTTTTAAAATGAATGCAGTTGTATTTATTGTGGATTTTCATGCTTAAGTCCTTTAAATGTGTTTGAAGAAATGAGAAAGTTGTGTGATGGGTGTTTTAAAATGGATTTAATGTGTTTGTGAATTTTAAAAAGGGTTTTCTTATGAGATGTAGAGATTCTATATATGTGTATTTACATTGAATGAAATTACACGAGAATGTGTTGATATATATGATGTGTATAATGTAAATTGAGCACAATTTCCATACAAGGTATTTTCGTTATGATGTGCAGGGGACAGGGTGAGAGGGAAGGGGTGGTTTTCTGGGGGTGGGGGAAGGGGGAAAAGTGGTAGGGGAAAGGGGTAGGGGGTGTGCTGGGTTCTTTTGAAATATGTAGGGGGTGGGCAGGGGGTGTGCAATGGGCAGGGGGAAGTGCAGTGGGTAGGGGTGTGTTGGGGAAGGGGGCAGGGGGTGTTCCGGGGGTAGGGAGTGTGCAGGGGTAGGGGGTGTGCTCAGGGGTGGGCAGTGTGTAGGGGGTGTGCTGGGGAAGGGGGCAAGGGTGATTCTTTCTTATGGAATGGGGGGACATAATATTTGTTTTATGTTTTGTGCCTCACTAGTATAATTGGTTATTTTATGTTTTGTGCCTCACTAGTATAATTCTATTTAGCAACCCCATTATTTATTTCATTATTGTATTACTAACATAATATTTGTTTTATTATGTCGGTGAAATATTTTTCCTCTGTTCGAATGCTTTGTTCAGAAACCACCGAAATGGATGACAATTTTTTAGAGAGGATGGAAGCAAAAAGGATGGAACATCATTGTTTTTTAACTATTTGTTGGATAAATGTAATTGTAGCCAAATTAAACATTGTTTGTAATGTATATAGAAGTGTGTTGTTTTGTATTCATGATTTCAAGTAAATGTATGTATCATTTTTTGTTCTTCTGTGCTTTGTGTGTGGGTGTTGTGTGTGCTGTGTGCAGGTTTTGTTTGGACTATGTGCAGGTGCTGTAATGTGTGCAGGTGCTGGGCAGGTTCTGTGCAGGTTCTGGTTTTGGATAGGATCTTTGGCCTTTATCAGTGCTAGTTAAGCGCTGATAAATGGATAATATATCAGCGCTATTTTGAGCGTTGATAAAGGTAGTTTTTATTAACGCTCACAATAGCGCTGATATATTATACATTTATCAGCGCTGAAAATAGTGCTGATAAATATTACCTTTATCAGCGCTTGCTTAGCGCTGATAAAGGGGACCCCCCTTTATCTTCACCGAGATTAACATCACTTTTTTAGCGCTGTTAAAGGCCGTTTTAGCCCTATTATAACCCTATTTGTAGTAGTGTTTATTAGTGATGAGGAAAGGACATCCTGAGTGGGCATGGGTTCTGTAATTTTTTTAATTCTTTTTAGTTATGATCTCAATGACGAATGATTAAAATTCATTTTATCAATTTTTTCATCAATTTTTCAAGAATTTGTTGTGTATTAGGCTGGATAGGAGTTTGGAAATATTGGAAATCCCTAGGATTGATCTCTTCATGCATCCTTGATAGGGCTGGGAAATGATCCTTGAAAAAATCATCATCTATGTGATTGTACATATCATTCAGTGTAATGTAATCATTCATGGATTGGTCCAATAAAATCCCTATGTGAGGTGATTCCCAATATTAATTTCCTATTTGATTATGGAATTGTTTTATGAAGGGGTATTGTGGAAGATAATCCATTGTATTAGACTGAAATTTTGATTCAGAGTGAAGACAAGAGAAAAGATAAGAGAAATGGCGGTGAGAAAATAGAATTTTGGGAGAGAAAAGAAGGTGAGTGTCTAAGATACTTACTTGGGTCCTTGGAATCAATGCCAAAAGTTGGATGCATCCAAATTTACCCTACTGGTAAAAGTGGTCATTGAAGTAAAAGTAGGGATCAAATCTACAGGGACCGAAGAAGAAACCTTGAGACACTCAAATTTGTTGATGGATTGGCTATGAAGTGGCCAACATTGAGATAGATTTTAATTGGATAAATAATGATATAATTTAAATAACAGACAAGAAAAATGATCTGAACTAAATAATTATTTACAGTGGGATGATCTTAGGGTTTCTCTTGGGGTGGATTGGATGAATATATTTTCTTAGAAAATTTCATGTCAGTAATTCAAGACGTATCCAAACAACAAGATAATTATCCCAAATAGTTCTCCAATTTAATCCCTAAAAACTTTCAAGACCAATCACCAATTCACTTTTAGGATCAATTTACTGAGAACTCAAAGGAAATAGATCGTACTAGCACTCAAAATGTGTCATCATTAAGGTTGGCGAAGATGAAAAAGAATGTAACTCATCAAATGAAATAATAAAATAACGAAAAGATTTTAATATTAAGTACATGAAATAACATTAAATCCACGACCTTGCTACTCCCTTGGATCAACCCTTAAGAGGTTATCCTCCCATTTATTCTATTTCTTACCAATGGAAGTGGGATTTAGACTTATGGGGGTGGAATTGAAGAAGAAGAAAAATATTAAAAGAATGAACACTCCACTGTTGTGTGATTAAATTCACAAGTGTTGGTATGGATAAATTCACACCTTGATTTAATGGTATCAACGTGTGTAAAAAATGAAAATAAAAATTGAATAAGAAAAATGTATTTTATTAAGAATCTAAAATTATTGAAAAACTTACATGGGAAAAATTGACGATGCGATTATAAAATAAAAGCAGGAAATTACAATTGAAAGAAATACAATAGATGAACAAAAAACATTGATTGAATGAAAAAAATATTATATTCTAATTCCCTTCACCATAATCTCCTTACATAGGCATATTATGATCCTTAGATACACCCCCAACAATAAATTTTATCCCCATTAATTTATAGAGTCAAAAGGAGGTTGCGATAATCAAGGGAATTGGATGTTTCAAAGTTGACTAGAAAAATCGTCCAGATTCATTACTCTTGTAGAAGTTTGAATTTGTAACTTAATATGGATGATTACGTAGGGGTAATATTATACAAATATCTTCTTCCATGTGTCCTATATCATCTATAAAAACATCAATCCATTTGGTTCATGCATTTTAATGTTATGCTCGAAATGGTGGGAAGACTTCATGGAGGTTCAAGTTGGGACCACCATTTAAATGTAAACTTCAGATCCATTTATCTCTAAGAAAAATTCAAAATTATCTCTCACCACAGTTTAATGAAATGATTCCCATATTTTTATATTTATATAGTAAAAATTTTAGCTTCATTGAACTTGGTTTATGGGTCCTACTTTTGTTTGATGGGCCTTAGGCCCAATATGCTTTGTCTAGAAAAATTCCTCATTCATGCTGAAAAATCACCATCTTATATTGGGATTCATCCATTGATCCTAAATAATAAAATATTCTAGAAAAAGTGATCAATAATATCCAAAAATATCAAATTCAAAAAATTAATATAATGTTCTCTACAAACAAATGATTGATTGGACCCATATTTTCATTTTAAACAGTAATTGAACTTAAGATGTGAAATGAAGTTAAATTTCTATAATGCACTAAAAATGATGTTTATGGACTTCAGAACAAATGAATATTAAGATATAGAAAATGAATATTAGCCACTTTCAGTGGATAATAACTGGGTGTGTTCATCAGAGGTTTATCAGTGTCAGCACTCTGCTATTACAACATGGTGTGGGTTCCCCATTATATTTGAGAGATATTAGGTTTAGTACTCCCATGTCTCACCAGGGCATGGGTTCACCATATTCTTTAAACAATAGATATCAGGTCTATTAATTCCACATCACACCAGGGCACAAGTTCCCCATATTCTTTATGAATGCGCTGTCAGGTCCAGTACTCCCCTATCACACCAGGGAACACGTTTTTCATTTTATTCACACATGTAGGGTCAATACTCCCCTTACTACTATAGGGTGTGGATTCTCTACCTTTGGTATTGTACTCCCCCATCTTCATTATCTGAAGGCATGCATGCCTGCCACTAGAGTTGTGGGTCCATCAGTTGTAGAGCACACTTGTGGTGTGTAGGCCCCTCTACTCATATTATGGTGAGGTTACACAAAATACATGGATCATAGTTGTGGCTCCCTTAGCTGAAGTGTGTAGTGTCCAAGAGCAGGCCCCTCTATACTATTTATTATGCTATTATGCTTGATTTTGGGCATTAGAGATGGACCTTGAAGCTCCAAGCAAACTCATTATTCTTAAATGGGATGTGGATATGGAGATCCACTTTCTCTTTTTTATTTGGGAATCTTTTTGAGCATGTCTGGATGCTTATTATTGTTGTTCCATTTACTGATTGACATGACTTCGTTGGGTTTAGAAGACTACTTTTATTATATTCTTTATATTTCTCCCTTCATTTTCAATGTGTCCAATTGGTTATGTTTATACTCACCCCTATATAGTATTTTCTAAACATGGTGTGCCTTATTAATAAGACAAGTCGATTAGTGGTGACCATGGTGGAGCCTAGGGATACTTGGGTAGATTGACCACATTCGGTGGTCGGGACTAGGAGATCAGGAGTCAGGCTATATCTTATTTTACCTTTACTGTATTTATTATTAGGTTGGGAAATATTTTTTTGGCATGCTTTTTTTTACTTTTTATGATTTAGTTTATATATTTTCATAGTCTGATGTTTTCACTAGAGTTTATTACATGCCTGGTTTATCTCTAAATGTTATAGTCTTTTACTTTATATTCCTCAACACTACTGCATGGAGATCGTTGGGTATGTGCATACAAGTACATTAGTAAAATGACTCCCATTTTAGCTAATCATTTACAACAGTTGTGACCAAACCCTGAATAATTAGAGGTAGACTTGCGGTTATGGTAGCTCAACCTTCCGCTAGCCAGGTAGGCCCCGTCGGGTCGGATCATTAACGAGTGCTATCAGAGCATGGTTTATCCTCCAGATAGTGATTGGATTTCTCCCCTTTTGAATATTGGTTGGGACATAGGGAAGTGATGTTAGAGTGTCTTGAGTTTGTCATTCGGTCCAGGAAAGCCAGTGTTGGTGCGGTGGATAATATATCCATACATCCTGACTCTGACTACCTTCTTATCAACTCAAAATACGTAGACATCAGTTATAGGGAATGTGGTACATGCATCATATAGGATTGTGTCTTTTGACCTTCCTTATTGACTCAGCTATCCACATATGCGCGTCTTATCATGATATGTATTGTCAATTTTAGGATGTCTCCATGAATGCATCCATCTATGATACATATATAGGTCGTGACAACGACCAGTTTAGTGAGGATGCCCCAGTTTATAGAAATTTTGATATCCAACACAATATTGAGGCTCTAATTGAGGATCCTAATGTACATGGATTTCACAAGTATTTTTATATTTTTATAACATTGTTTAATTTAATATTTCAACATTTTTTTTCATATTTTCTGTTTAATTTTTCATAATTTCATAGTTATGTAGTTTTTTTATTATTTTTATAGTTTTTTGTTATTTATCTATAAATTTTAGTATTTAAGTATTTTATTAGTTTATTTTATATATATATATATATATTATAATTATTAATTTAATGTGACATGTAACCCTAGTTTATCTAATTAAATATATGTAATTATATCGGTTTAATTTTTTTAGCCTTTTATTATTTTTGATTAGTTTATATTGATTTTATACATTATTAACATTTAATGTCTAACACTTTGTTTTTAGAAGTTTAATTTATATTAGTTTTACTATTAGTTTATTAATATTTTTTAAGTAATTTTATTAATTTGTTATTTTTGTATATTTTATATTTGTTTTTCTTTTAATATATTAGTAGTATTAATGAAAGTCATATTAATTTTTTTAGTTTATTATTTTTATTAATTTAGATTAATATTTTATTTTAGTATTATTATTATGTGTATAGATTAAAATTTTATCTAACTACTTATTTTATTTTATTTTATGTATTAGTATTATTAATTTTATATACCTATATATATTTATGTAGTCTAATTAATTTTAGTTGAATAATTATTTACATAAATTTATTTTATTTTTATTACTATTAATTTAATCCAAAATTTATTAATTTTAATGTTTTTAACATTTTTAATTGTTTTTTGATTTTTTATTTAAATGCAAGTCACTTTTAACTCTGATTAATTGTTGTTTACATTTTTATTATTTAGTTTCTTATTTAAATGAAGGATGTGCCCCATCCTTCTCCACACACTTCAGCGCACTAGGTGAATTGAAGTAGGAGATCTGCACACCATCTCCAGGATTGTTTCACCTCTCTACCTGCACACCTGTACGACACCCCACGCAGAACCATGCAGAAGCGCCCCTCTTCTATCATCTTCCACCGTCCCGTGCCTCCTCCTACCTGCACCATATATAGTGCCCCTCCCTCAACCCTCATTCATATCACCCCCTCCAGCCCCCACCTTCTCACACCATCCCCCACGCCTGCAAAAACCAGCACTAGGGCAGCACCAGGAGTGACGGATCCTCACCGGATCGTCGCACCTTACCAACACCACCAACGTGCTCTCCCAATGCCACTCCATTGCTCCAACATTAGCAACGACCTCCCCTTCGGTGCACAAGAATTCAATGCGGACCTCCTTCCCCATGTTGTCTCCTCCCCTCATGGAAGCAACCCTGATTGTGGAGTTTTTTTTTAAATACGTTTTTTAAAAAAAAATAAAAAAAACGGTCAGGTTAAAAATATTTTTCAAAATACCTCTCAAAGGCGGCATCCGAGATGCCGCCTTTGCGTTTCGGGGCAAAGGCGAGATCGTGGATGCCGCCTTTCCCCTAATTTTTTTTAAAAAAATTTTATTTTTATTTTTTTTTGTTTTGTTTATATATATATATATATAGTACATTCTGTGTTTGCAATGTGGGATTCTGTTTCAAGAGTATGACTTTGAAAGACAATAAAATATAAACTATAAGACCAATATAAATGAAATTTTAAATATTGATTAAACATATAAGAAATTATTGAAAAAAAAAGAATTTCCTTAAAAATGATGCTGAAAAATAATTTATAAGCTTTCAAAACCGCCTACTTGAAATTTAAAAATGGTTCAAGTACGTGAATTTCAAAGACTATAAAATATAAAATATAAAACGAATATAATTGAAACTTTAAAGATTGATTAAAGATATAAGAAATAGTTGAAAACAAAAGGAATTTCCAAAAAAATGTTAATGAAAAGTAATTTATAAGCTTTCAAAACCGCTTACTTGAAATTTAAAAATGTTTCAATCACGTGAATTTGAACGACTATAAAATATAAACTATAGAACGAATATAATTGAAACTTTACACATTGATTAAAAATATAATAAATATTTGAAAACAAAAAAAATTTCATAAAAAATGTTGATGGAAAATAATTTATAAGCTCTCAAAACTGCCTACTTGAAACTTAAAAACGCTTCAAATACGTAAATTTGAACGACTATAATTACATAAGTATTAATTAATAAGTAATAAGAAATAATTATTAATTAATAATTATAATGAATAATAATAATTAATATTTATATTACTAATTAAATAATTAAAAAATAATAATTACTAATTACTAATTAATTAGCAATATAATTATTAATTATATTACCAATTAACTAAATAATTATTATATATGTAATAATTAATAAGTAATAAGTAATAATTTTTTAATTAATAATTATAATGAATAATAATAATAATTAATATTTATATTACTAATTAATAATTAATAATTACTAATTACTAATTACTAATTACTAATTAATTAGTTATAATTATGAATTATATTATTAATTAAAAATAAAATAATTATATATGTAATAATTAATAATTACTAAGTAATAATTAATAATTAATAATTACAATGAATAATAATAATTAATATTTATATTACTAATTAACTAATTAATAATTAATAATTACTAATTATTAATTAGTTAGTTATAATTATTAATTATATTACTAATTAACTAAATAATTATTATATATCTAATAAGTAATAAGTAATAAGTAATAATTATTAATTAATTAATAATTATACAACTAATGAACTAATTAACTATTATATAATTAAAAATTATATTACTAATTAACCAAACAATTATAATATAATTAATAATTATATTACTAATTAAATAATTAATTATTATATAATTATTAAGTAACAAATAATAAATAATAATAAATAATTATAATGAATAAATATAATTAATCATTATATTACTAATTAACTAAATAATTATTACTAATAACTATTTTCTAATTATAATTAAAAATCATATTACTAATTTACTAATTAATTATTATATAATTAATAATAATATTACTAACTAACTAATTAATTATTACATAATTAATATATATTGATTAATAATTACTAATTATAATTAATAATTACAATTAATAACTATAATTAATAATTATATTATCAATTAACTAATAAATAATTAATAATCACTAATTACTAATTAATAATTAATAGTTATAATGAATATTTATAATTAATAATTATAGTACAAAATAAGTAATTAACTACTTTATAATTAATAATTATATTACTAATTAACTAATTAGTTATTATATAATTTTTAGTTATATTAATAATTAGCTAAATAATTATTATATAAGTAAAAATTAATAATTAATCATTATAATTAATCATTATATTTCTAATTAATTAATTAATTATTATATAGTTAGTAATTATATAATTAATCATTATATTACTAATTAAGTATTATATAATTAATAATTATATAACTAATTAACTACTTAATTATTATATAATTAATTATTAATAATTAATAATTATATTACTAATTAACTAATTAAATAATTTCTTATATGTTTAATCAATCTTTTAGATTTCAATTATATTCGTTTTATAGTTTTTGTTTTATATTCTTTCAAAACGGTCAACTTGAAACTCAAAAATGTTTCAAGTACACGACTTTGAAAGACTATAAAACATAAACTCTAAGACCAGTATAATTGAAACATTAAACATTGATTAAAAATATAAGAAATAGTTGAAAAAAAAGAATTTCATCAAAATTGTTGATGATAAATAATTTATAATTTTCCAAAACCACCAACTTGAAACTTAAAAATGTTTCATGTACATTACTATCAAAGACCAGAAAACATAAAATATAAGACCAATATAAATGAAACCTAAAACATTGATTAATCATATAATAAATAGTTAAAAACAAAAAGAATTTCATCAAAATTGTTGATGATAAATAATTTATAATCTCTCAAAACCACCTATTTGAAAAATAAAATATGTTTCAAGTACCTAACTATTAATTATATAATAATTAATTAGTTAATTAGTAATATAAATATTAAATATAATTATTTATTATAATTATTAATTATTACTTATTACAAATATAATAACTATTTAGTTAATTATTAATATAACTATTAATTATATAATAATTAATTAGTTAATTAGTAATATAATTCTTAATTAGATAATAGTAAATTAGTTAATTAGTAATATAATTAGTAATTATAATTATTCACTATAATAACTAATTAGTAATTATTAATAATTAATTATGTCAAAATTAATTAGTTAATTAGTAATATTATTATTCATTATAATTAATAATTAATAATTGTTACTTATTACTTATTACTTATTAGATATATAATAATTATATATTTAATTAGTAATATAATTAATAATTATAACTAATTAAATAGTAATTAGTAATTATTAATTATTAATTAGTTAATTATTAATTAGTAATATAAATATTAATTATTATTATTATTCATTATAATTATTAATTAATAATCATTACTTATTACTTATTAAATATATAATAATTATTTAGTTAATTAGTAATATAATTAATAATTATAACCAATTAATTAATAATTAGTAATTAGTAATTATTAATTAGGTAATTAGTAATATAAATATTAATTATTATTATTCATTATAATTATTAATTAATAATTATTACTTATTACTTATTAATTATTACATATATAATTATTTTATATTTAATTAGTAATATAATTAATAATTATAACTAATTAATTAGTAATTAGTAATTAGTAATTATTAATTATTAATTAGTAATATAAATATTAATTATTATTATTATTCATTGTAATTATTAATTAATAATTATTACTTATTACTTATTAATTATCACATATATAATAATTATTTAGATAATTAGTAATATAATTAATAATTATATTGCTAATTAATTAGTAATTAGTAATTATTAATTTTTAATTAGTTAATTATTAATATAAATATTAATTATTATTATTCATTATAATTATTAATTAATAATTATTTCTTATTTCTTATTAATTATTACTTATGTAATTATAGTCGTTCAAATTTACGTATTTGAAGCGTTTTTAAGTTTCAAGTAGGCGGTTTTGAGAGCTTATAAATTATTTTCCATCAAAATTTTTTATGAAATTCTTTTTGTTTTCAACTATTTCTTATATGTTTAATCAATTTGTAAAGTTTCAATTATATTCGTTCTATAGTTTATATTTTATAGTCGTTCAAATTCACGTGATTGAAACATTTTTAAATTTCAAGTAAGCGGTTTTGAAAGCTTATAAATTACTTTTCATTAACATTTTTTTGTAAATTCCTTTTGTTTTAAACTATTTATTATATCTTTAATCAATCTTTAATGTTTCAATTATATTCGTTTTATATTTTATATTTTATAGTCTTTGAAATTCACGTACTTGAACAATTTTTAAATTTCTAGTAGGCGGTTTTGAAAGCTTATAAATTATTTTTTATCATAATTTTTAAGGACATTCTTTTTGTTTTCAACAATTTCTTATATGTTTAATAAATATTTAAAATTTCATTTATATTGTTCTTATACTTTATATTTTATTATCTTTCAAAGTCAAGCTCTTGAAACAGAATCCCACATCGGAAATACAGAATGTACTGTGCAGGAAAGGGAGAACCTGAATCCCAAATTGAAAATGCAGAATGATTTCCAGGGCAAGACATCTTATTTAAAAAAAAACTCGCACAAGCCCCACCTCTCCTTTCTATCTTTTTTTTGAAAAAACATTAAGTCTTATTTATTTTATTTAAGTCACCTACATCTTTTTTTATGTCAAGTATTCTTCCAAAGTTTTTCACACATCAAAAAATAATAATAATTTAGGAATATTCTTTTAATATAATAATAATTATTATACTAATAATTATTATTTTAAAATTATAATGATAATAATTATTATTATCCTTATTTATGTTTTATAAACAAAATGAAAAATGATACCGATGATCGGTAACATTTGAAAAATTAATATTTGAGATCAGACCACATAATTGATCCAATTCGAAAAATTAAAATGACCATAACTTGACCGTTCGAGATCGGATCGATGACCAATTTGAACCATTGGGACCGTATTTAAACCCTCTACATAATTATATACAAATTATTTTTTTGGCTCAGAAAATCTACGCAGTCCCTCTGATATTACAATTAGGTTCCAGGGCCTGCAGTGGAAGCCGGTGGACCGAGGATTTTAAGATTTCTGTCTGCGGATCGATGAGACGTGTCGACGCCAACGATCCAAGCCCCAGAGAAGTCGGAGGATCTCACGTAAATTTTATAAAGCACAAAATGAAATTGAAAACATATCAATTTCAAATATGAAGGAAGGCACAACTTTAACTCGTCGTTGGCGATCACTGCTTGAAGAATCCATAGCAGGATCCCTCTAGATTTCCCACTCGTGCTCCAAAAATCCACTGGAACGTCGATCATCGAATTTCGGGTGCTAGCGCGGTGATCCGAATATGCTTTCGATGTCCCAAAAATCACCACATCTAGATCTTTTCAATGGTTGAGGATGAACTTGATCCGAACTCTAGGATCAACAGCTTCTCTCTCCAGGAAGGGGGTGGAGAGGCTCTCAATTTCCGTTCATTGAATGAATGAATAGTGGAATGGACACACATGAGAGAGATCCCTCCCTTGTATTTATAATGATGTTGAGAAATACCCAGTTGGGATCCCCATCCCCCGTTTATTTCAACATCCACTAAATTAATAATTTCAAGGAACTAAACTGCATAAATATTATTTATTATAGTATCACATACTTTTAATATGTATAAAATATATTATGCGATAAAAAAACTGATCCATTTAACTCGACTCGATGTCCTGCTTAATAATAAAAGAACCCTGAAAATTAATAGAATATTTATTCGATTAATAATTTCTCGTATTTACTAAACTCTTAAATACATTAAATAAATTCAATCCCAAATATTCATAACTTGAATATTAATGAATTTATTTAATTCTTTTGGTGATTTATAAATTGGACAACACTCTGACCATGTGGCAGGGCCCACTATGTCATGTTACTATTCAACTGAATATGGAGGATTCTTGAATACTCTACTGTGTGGGACCCTCTAGGCCCTTATCTCAATAGTAGTGAATAAATCTACAGACCATGAGCGGAGAATAGAAACTGATTAGCCAATAAAAACCCATATTTTGGTTACATTTTAAGGGTATTAAATTTTCATTTTTTATCTTATGGGCTTGAGTTAGTGGTTTTAATTTTGAACATCCATTCTCATCATTTGTGCACTTCATGCCTAATATGCACCAATTTAGACCCAATGTTTCATCTGATTTTAAAAAATTTAATTATCCATATTTTAATATGATATTTATGTAAATGGATATAAATTTAAATATGAACATTTTTCAATCAGAGATCAATGGAGGATTCATAAATGATGATGAGGATTTTTGGCGAAGAAAGGAAACAATTCTGGAGAAGGCAGATTGGATATCTTTCCAATGATCAGAATTTGGGGCCCACAATACAGGCCCAATGAAGCCCAACATTTATGGACGGATAGAAGACATATAGGGGAACAAATAATTCTTCTGGATCCAATGCTAATTCGTCACACATGGCCATGATTAAGGCGGCCCAAATTGAAGATGCAATTCTGGGCCAGATTCTGCGGCCCAGAAAAACAGCCCGCTATTTATATCATATCTCGCGAACTGTTTCTTATTTTGGGCTGAAAGTTTACAGGTTATTAGGGGACATCCGGGGCTTCATTTAAGGATTCTAGGGACCACTCAAATTAGGCCTTCTAGAAGGTACTTTAGGCGCGTCTTTCCGGTGGATGCAATATGGCTGCAACTTCGGAGCAAGAAGTGGAAAAGTCTCTCAACATTAATGTTCCACCCACCTTTCCCCAACACAATTAATTAAAGGCACATGGGATATTGGGATCTCGTCCAAGAAATCATTTTTTTCCTATTTAAGGTAGTAGTGGTGAAGTATTTAGAGATCATGGAGCTTTGTTTTGATTGTAATGTTATTATGACAAATTGTCTTTGTAGCATTTTTCCTTCCCATGTAAGCTGTTCGAATCACCTTAGTTTTTAATAAAAGTTATTCTTCTTCTCTGGTTCTATTCTTTCTCTTATCACCTTGATACCGTTTACTCAATGTGTGAATTTATTCACACCAAACCTTGGGATTTTTTTTCACACAACGGTGGAGTGATTGTTATTTTTGTTGTTTTTACTTCTTCAATTCCACCCTCGTAAGTCTACTTTCCGCTTCTGTTGAGAACTTGTCATCAATGGGGGGCAATCTATTTTATGGGTTGATACAAGGGAGTAGCAAGGGGATGTATTTAATGTTATTTCTCACGCCCTAGATGTTATTAATTTCTTTTAATTGAGTTTCTTTCATTCAATGATTTTTATTCTTCCTCTTCCTTATTGAATTTATTCTCCCCACTTTCACGTGCTAATTACATCCTTTACATTGGAGTGCTCATGAAAATGATCCTACAAGTGTATATATGATTATCATTTGTTTTGAAGGTGTTTAATCAGTAAGTGATGAGGTTAGTTTGAATTTATTGCATGAATCCTTATCGAGTTAATGAAATTAAAATCGTAAAAAAAGGAATTGATTCAATCCATCCCGAGCAATAACCTAGGATCAACTCATTTTCTCATAATTTGATTTCACATAGATATTTTAGTGCTCTTTAAAAACCATCTAAAATCAACCCAATTTGGCCACTTCATATCCAAAAATCCCTCTCTTTTTATTGAGTGTCTAAAGGTTCTTCTTAGGTCTCTGAGGATTCGACAACCCAAGCTATACTACAAGCGACCGCTTGACCCTTAAAACTTGGGTAAATTTGGGCGAAACCAAATTTTGGCGCCGTTTCGAGGGAACAAGTAAGTTCCTTAGACAAAAACCTTCTTTTCTCACCCTCATTATTCTATTCTCACCCAAGATCTCTTATCTTTTCCCTTTCTCGTTTTTTTTCTTTTGGTGCATGTCCGCCTTCACCCGCAATAACTCAAACAGACTAGTTAGGGTGGAAAGTCATAGGATAGGGGAGTCAAGTACACCATTGGATCTTAATCTTCATAATACCCCAGAGTTAAAGATTGAGTCAATTTCAATGGAGGGTCTTCAAAGAAACCAACTCATAAACCCAGGCAGGAACCAAAATGGAAATCCAAATGAGGCAGCCCCAAATTTGGAGAATGCAGTCAATCAAACCGTGAATGACTAACTTACACCTACCTGGACCAATTCACCCTCTTGCATTAGGCATGATTCCCTAGGAGATGACCACTATGTCTTTAAACCTCATGCCCTAAACCACCTTCCCACTTTCCATGGGATGGAGTCAGAAATTCCTTACCTTCATGTCAAGGAGTTTAATGACATTGTTGAAACCATGTGCTCACCACATCAACTTGAGTCAGCTAAGATGAGGCTCTTTCCTTTCTCACTTAAGGATCGAGAAAAGAACTGATTAAATAATCTGAGACCTTCATCAATCCACACTTGGAACGAACTGCAAAGAGAATTCTACAAGAAATACTTTACCCACCATAAAACAATTGCACTTAAAAAGAGTATCCCAAACTTTTTTGAAAAAGAGGGAGAGTCATTCTACGAAACATGGGAGAGGTTCAAGGACACCCTAAACATGGTTCCACACCATGTTTTTTCTATTCCTGAACAAGTAAGAATTTTCTATAAAGGTTTGGGCATAGGGAACAAACAATTCATTGACATGATGTGTAATGGGACCTTTAAAAAAATCCCCAAATGATGCTTACGAGTATCTAGAAATCCTTGCTGAACAAAACCAAACATGGGGAACATCACCTTATTCTGAAAATCCTGAAAGAACTGCTGGAATGCATACACTTAGAGAAGAGGAACGCCTTTGGGTGAAACTTGCAACACTCTCTAGGAAGGTTGAAGAGATAGACCATAAAAAAAATCCATGAAATCCAAACTGTAGACCCTATTTGCACAATCTGTGACAAACATGAACACAAAACAGACAACTTCCCAACCATTCCATCCATCAAGGATGTTCTTTTAGGAGGACCACCTGTTGAAGTCAATGCCCTAAACTTTCAAAATCCCAAATACCCAAACACATTCAACCCAAGGTATAATGACCACCCATGCTTCCGATGGAAAGATAAAGAACAACCTAGACAACCACAAGGACTAAACCCCTACGCTATACCAAATTTAAAAAACCATAACCAATTCTAACCACAACCAGTCCAATACCAACATCCTCCAGTCCAATACCAACAACCCATCCAACAACCAAAGTATCCCCCTGGAAAAAACCAACCAACACAAGCCCCTTCCCAATGTGTCTCTCTCCCAATCCTCGAACAACTGTGCAAAAAAATGGAAAGGATGAACTCAGAAGTCTCTTCCCTAAAACAACAACTTCAAACCATCAAAACTGTAAAGGCACCCATGCCCACACAGGCCATTACACAACAAACATCAAGGGGGGAGACAAGTTTCACTCAAACAACTCATGAACAACTAAAGGCTGTGACAGTTTTGATAAGTGGGAAATCAATTGAGAAACCTGAAAAAATAGTTCAAAACCCACCTGAAGATTCAAACTCTAATGAAAATTCAAATGAAACACACGAACAAACTGAAGATACTAATAAAAATGTGAAAGAAACAACTCTTCAAAAAACAACCCCACAACCTGCCCCATTTCCTCAACACAAGAGGGGGAAAACCAAGACTGAATTGAGTGAAACATTGAGGGAAATATTCTCACAAGTCAAGTTGAACATTCCACTCCTCGATGCCATTCAAACCATTCCTGCATAATCAAAATACCTTAAGGACCTCTTCACATTTAAACGGAAATTCTCATATAAGAACTAAGTCATTCTGGAAGCAGATGTTAGCACAAAAATCCAAGGAACCCTTCCTCCAAAGATGAAAAACCCAGGATTCCCTTACATAAATGTTGAACTATGAGAGAACAAAGTTGTCAAAGCCCTGTGTGATCTAGGAGCCAGTGTAAACCTCATTCCTTATGCTATGTATTGTCAATTAGGGCTCGAAGAACTCCAACCCACATCTATCACTCTACAACTTGCTGATCGTAGTATTCGAGTTCCAAAGGGGATCTTAAAGGATGTTTTTGTGAAAGTTGAAAATTTCATTTACCCAGCTGACTTCATTGTTCTAGAAAATCACCCAAGCTTAGGTCCGAGGGAGAAAACCCTAATCCTCTTTGGTCATCCCTTCCTTTCAACAATCAACTCTGTTATCCGAGTCTGAAATGGGAACATGACCATCAACTTTGGAAACATGAGTCTAGACTTGAACATCTACAATGAAAACTCTCAAATTGGGGATGATGAAGAGATCCATGAGGTTAATTGGATAGGTAGTGTTTATAGTGAACTCAAGGAACATCAAGGAATTACCACAGGATGTTTAAGTCAAGAAGAGATTGATTTTCTTTGTTCACATGAGGGAAATTTGTCTCCTTGGATTTAATCTCTTTCAGATTGATCTATTGATGATTTTATAGAATCACCAATCAATGATACCATGGGTAAAATCAATAACATCAAGTCCATACCCATTCATGAAACTACTCTAGATAATTTAGTGGATGAAAATTCTTTTCACATGGAACCAATTTTGTCAAGAAATATGAACAAAGAAACTGAGTTCAATACAAAGTCTCATCCTTTCTTGGAAAGTGATAACCACTATGATATTGAATTTATGGTTTTACCTTCATCACTCAAGTATGAATTATTTGGGGACAATCAATCTTTTCCTGTTGTCATTTGTTCCTCTCTTGAATCTAATCATGAGAGGATGCTTCTAGATATCCTTAGGAGACACAAGAAAGCCATTGGATGGACCCTATCCGATATTCTTAGGATTAGCCCACTTACCGGGACTCATAGAATTGTTCTAGAATTCGATTCAAAGCCATGTCATTAACCTCAATGGTGAATCAATCCTAATCTCATAGAAGTAGTGAGAAAAGAACTTTTGAAATTGTTAAAAGCTGGCATCATCTATCCTATAGCTGAGAGAGAGTGGGTTAGCCCAATCCATGTGGTTTCAAATAAGGCTGGAATCATAGTAATAACCAATAATGATGGAGAGATTCTTCCAACAAGGGTTAGTAGTGGATGGAGAGTCTGTATTGACTATAGGAAGCTCAAATCTTATACCAAGAAAGACCATTTCCCCTTGCCCTTTATTGATCAAGTCCTCAAGCGAGTGGTGGGTCATCAATTCTACTGCTTCCTAGATGGATTCTCATGGTATAATCAAATCGAAGTCTCCTTAGAGGATCAAGGAAAACAACCTTCACCTGTCCATTCAGAACTTTTTCCTTCAAGCGCATTCCCTTTGAGTTAGGTAATGCCCCTGGTACCTTCCAGCGGTACATGATGGGAATCTTCTTGGACATGGTGGGGGATTGTTTAGAGGTCTTCATAGATGATTTCTCCATCTTTGGGGATACTTTTGAGGGATTCCTTATAAATGTTGAAAAGGTTTTGTCAAGGTGTGAGGATAATAATCTCATACTAAATTTGGAAAAATTCCATTTCATGGTAAGGGAAGGACATGTTCTAGGTCATCTGGTATCTGGTAGAGGGATTGAAGTTGATAAATATAAGGTTTACATCATTAGTCACCTTCCCTCTCATAAAACTGTTAAGGAAGTGAGGTCCTTCTTAGGACATGCTGGTTTTTATAGAAGGTTCATTAAAAATTTCAGCTCTATTTCTCGACCACTTTGTGCTCTATTGGTAAAAGATGCTCCATTTGTATGGACATAAAGATGTGAGTAATAATCCTCTACACTCAAGTCAACTCTTATATCTCCACCTATCATGAAATCTCCAAATTGGAAACTTCCTTTTGAGCTCATGTGTGATGCAAGTGACTTCACTGTAGGGGCAGTCTTAGGACAACGGTGTGAGAAAACTCCATGTGTCATTGCTTATGCAAGGAAATCTTGAAATGATGCACAAATAAACTACACCACCACTGAGAAAGAGCTACTTGTTGTTGTCTTTGCCTTAGATAAATTCAGGTTTTATCTCTTAGGATCACCCATCATTGTCTTCACTGAACATTCAGCCCTAAAATACATTTTCCAAAAACAATATGCCAAGGCTAGATTGATTAGGTGGGTCCTTCTTCTTCAATAGTTAGATTTAAACATTAAGGATAAAAAGGGTGTTGAAAATGTTGTAGCTGATCACCTCTCTAGGATGGAATTCAAAGACAACTCACACCACCTCTCTGTGTCTGATTCATTTCCCGATTAGCACCTCTATTCAGTGAGTGATTGGGCTTAGTATACTGACATAGAAAACCATTTGGTGACTGGTGAAATTCTAAAATTCCCGGGGACCCAAGCTAAGAGGAAATTCCTTTCTGATGTCAAACACTATGTGTTTGATGATCCTTACCTCTTCAAGTTCTGTCCTGATTAAATCATTAGGAGATGTGTTCCTGAGTCTGAGCAAGAGTCCATTCTAAAATTTTTTTATGGAGAGGCATGTGGAGGCCACTTTTCTACAAAGAAAACCACTTTAAAGGTCCTCCAAAGTGGTTTCTACTAGACAAACCTCAATAATGATTCCTTCCAATTCTGTAAAAGTTGTCCTCAGTGTCAGTAATTAGGATCCATTTCCAAAAGGAATCAAATGGCCCTCACTCCCATTCTGGTTGTTGAAATCTTTGATTATTGGGGAATTGATTTCATAGGACCCTTTACAAACTCTAATGGATACATATACATCCTCTTAACTGTTTATTATGTCTCAAAATGGGTTGAATCCATTCCCACCATGTCCAATGACCATCATGTTGTGATCCAATTTCTGAAAGAGCATATATTTTATCGATTTAGAATTCCTAGGGCTATAATCAGTGATTGAGGAACCCATTTCTCTAATCACCCATTCTCTTCACTCATGTCTATGTACGGAATTTTTCATAAAGTTTCCACTGTTTACCATCCTCAAACCAATGGTCAAGTTGAGTTAGTAAATAGGAAGATTAAACAAATTCTTGAAAAAACTGTCAACCCCTCTAGGAAATATTGGGCTTAGAAACTCTTGGATTCTCTTTGGGAATATCTTACCACATTCTAAACCATCCTAGGAATGTCACCATATAGGTTGGTTTATGGAAAATCATCCCATTTACCTGTTGAAATTGAGCATAAGGAATTTTGGGCAATCAAAAAAATGAATTTCAACATTTCTTTAGCTGAAGAAAAGAGGAAATTATATCTTAATGAACTTGAGGAACTTAGGATGGAGGCTTATGAAAATTCAAGGATAAATAAATCTAGAGTTCAAGCCTACCAATCTAGGAATGTCAAAGTCAAACAATTTGAACTGGGAAAACATGTGCTCTTGTATAGTTCAAAAATTCATTTACACCCGGGAAAGTTAAGGTCTAGATGGTCAGGTCCATTCATAGTGCATCATGTATACCCCCATGGGGTAGTAGAGATTCAGGATCACAGAAGTGGTAACATTTTTAAGGTCAATGGTCATAGGTTAAAAACATTCATTGAATCATTCAATAAACAGGAAATAGAGGTTGAGTTAACAGAACCAACCTATGAACCCAGAAAAAATTGATAGATTTAGGATCCATGTCGGGCTAACATTGTTAAAAAAAAGCGCTGCACGGGAGGCAACCCATGGTTTTCATGTTTCTAATCATTTTGAATCATCTTTTGTTTCCTTCTTATTCATTTTTTTATTTTTTTAAAAAATATAGACTGTTGATCTATTCTTCTTTTATGAGTAAGGATGGGTATGAAAGGGGAGCACCGTATTCATCCGTGTCATGCGGTGTGATCCATGAGTAATAACATACCCAGAAAATATAAAGAAGACAATGCATCATCAGTTTATTTTTATTTTATGTTTTTTTAGGTATTTAAAAAAATAGATTGTTAACCTGTTCTTCTTTTATGAGTAAGGATGGGTATGAAAGGGGAGCACCGTATTCATCCGTGTCACGCGGTGTGATCCCTGAGTAATACCTTACCCTGAAATTTGAGAGAAGACAATGTATCATCAGTTTATGTTATTTGTACATTTTATTAGGTTAAAAAAAATACAAAAACAAAATATTTATATTAAAAAAAAATTTAAAGGCATGTCATAGGTCATTGGGAAAAGCTGGGCATAATCGTCCAAGCTATTGGGAGACAAACCAAAACTGAAGGGAGACATGGGAATTCATTTTGAACATCAACCACTAGGTGAATTCATTCCATAATTTTCATTTTCAATGTCTTCATTGAACTTCTATCCTACCCCTTCTATGTTTCAATTCTTTAAACACTGGGGAAAGTGTTATTATAAGTTGGGGGGGGAGATGAAAATGTGTGGAATGAAAAATTTCATTAACCTTGAACATGATAACACACATTACAAACTCTGAAATTGGATATCAAATAATTTTGCATGCCTTGATTCTGATTTTAATGCAAGTTTATATTCTTGTTCATAGATATTGGAAAGTGCGGTTGTCCGATGTGATTTTTCACCATTTATATTTTCATCCAATTATTTAAAAAAAACACAATGCACATCCTCTAGATTGTGGGGTTTTAGTTTTAGTTCTTGGGGACCCATAATAAATAGCATAGGATTGGAGATCATTTTAATTTTAACACGAGTAGTCAAAAAAAAAGTAATTGCGCATAGAGCAATGAATTGACCTAATGTGTGGCTTTCAGCACTTGGGGATCGTGACTCCATAGTTGTCTGGCCCAGAGTTGGGCATTTTATCTCTATTTGTGGTAATTTGAATTTGTTTTTTATTGAGTTAACTCGAGATGATGCCCGAGTATGTGAGCTTCACTTGGTGCCCTAAGGTCTTTGAGCTTGGGAGTCATCGGAAAAGTCTTGCTACATGGGTTGAATCGATGGAGTTCAATTTCAAATACCATGGAAAAATTGCAAAAAAAAAAACAAAAAAAAAAACAAAAAAAAAATGAGTACTCATCTTATTATTAAAATTTTATTGCTCCTAGCACTTCCATCTTTTCTCCCTCGAATGGAAATGAACCCCCATGTCTATTGTGACGCACAAAACTTCATCATGCTTAATTGAATTTGGATGAAATATGGCGATGAATTTTAACTAAGTAATGTAATTGGACTCGAGATATGCCTATGGACATAGCTTGTTTTAAATGATTTTGATGGGTTTCATAATTGTTTGGTATGTGATCTTTGGGTGAGAAATGTGTATTAAAATGTTTTTGGAAAAGATCATTTGAATTTCATTTTTGTGAGATATATTTTGCTCGAGACCAGAAAAACTAAAGTTGGGGGGGGGGTGTGATTATCCAATAAAAACAAATATTTTTATTACATTTTAAGGGTATTAAATGTTAATTTTTGATCTTATGGGCCTGAGTTAGTGGATTTTAATTTTGAACATCCATTCTCATCATTTGTGCACTTCATGCCTAATATGAACCAATTTAGGCCCAATGTTTCATCTGATTTCAAATAATGTAATTATTCATATTTTAATTTGATATTTTTATATATGTATATAAACTTAAATATGAACACTTTTCATTTAGTGATCAATAGAGGATTCATAAAGGATGATGAGGATTTTTGGCGTAGAAAGGAAACAATTTTGGAGAAGGTAGATTGGATATCATCTCATTGATCAGACTTTGGGGCCCACAATACAGGCCCAATGAAGCCCAAAATTTATTTAAGGATATAAGACATATAGGGGAACAAATAATTCTTCTGGAGCCAGTGCTAATTCATCCTAAATGGTGGTGATTAAGGTGGCCCAAATTGAAGATGCAATTCTGGGATAGATTCTACGGCCCAGAAAAACAGCCCACTATTTATATCTTATCTCGTGAAAGGTTTATTATTTTGGGCTGAACTTTTACAGGATATTAGGGGACATCCGAATATTCATTTAATTATTATAGGGCCCACTCAAATTCGGTCTTCTAGAAGGTCCTTTAGGCGCGTATTTCCGGTGGAAGCAATCTGGATGAAACTTCGGGGCAAGAAGTGGAAAAGTCTCTCAACATTAATGTTTCACCCACCTTTCCCCAACACAATTAATTAAAGGCACATGGGATGTTGGGGGATCTGCCAAGACTTATTTTTTTTCCTATTTAAGGCAGTAGTGGTGGAGGATTTATGGATCTTGGAGCTTTGTTTTGATTGTAATGTTATTAGGCCAAATTGTCTTTGTAACATTTTTCCTTCCCATGTAAGTTGTTCGAATCACCTTAGTTTTTAATAAATGTTCTTCTTGTTCTCTTGTTCTCTTCTTCCTCTAATCACCTTGATACCATTGCTTCAAGGTGTGAATTTATTCACACCGAACCTTGTGATTTTTTTCACACAACGGTGGAGTGATCATTATTTTTTTTGTTTTTACTTCTTCAATTCCACCCTCGTAAGTCTAATTTCCGCTTCCGTTGAGAACTTATCATCAATGGAGGGCTATATCTTTTATGGGTTGATCCAAGGGAGTAGAAAGGGGCTAGATTGAATGTTATTTCTCACTCCCAAAATGTTATTAATTTATTTTAATTGAGTTTCTTTCATTCAATGATTTTTATTCTTCCTCTTCCTTATTGAATTTATTCACCCCACTTTCATGTGCTAATTACATCCATTACCTTGGAGTGCTCATGAAAATGATCCTACAAGTGTATAGGTGATTATCATGTGTTTTTAAGGTCTTTAATCAGTAAGTGATGAGGTTAGTTTGAATTCATTTCATGAATCCTTCTCGAGTTAATGAAATTAAAATCGTAAAAAAAGGAATTCCTTCAATCCACCTCGAGCAATAACCTAGGATCAACTCATTTTCTCATAATTTGAATTCACATAGATCATTTAGTGCTCTTTCAAGACCATCTAAAATCAACCCAAGTTGGCCACTTCATAGCCAAAAATCCATCTCTTTTTATTGAGTGTCTAAAGGTTCTTCTTAGGTCTCTGAGGATTCAACAACTCAAGCTACACTACAAGCGACCGCTTGACCATTAAAACTTGGGTAAATTTGGGCGAAACCAGCAACCCATCATGGATCCTAAAGAAATAAGGACAATCAGAGCAACGTCTACCAACCTATTAACACTGACTGTATACTATAATCTCTTTTTCATTAAATATCTCATAAAGTAGTATGCACACTTGTGTCATCGTCATTTTATTTCTTTATTATTTGTTGACCAAACCGAATGGATTTACCTTTGTACCGCCTTTTCCAAAGACTTATGGAGGTAGAACCATCCTAATCAATCAGGTCTGAGATATAAAACTTCCTAAACTTGTAAGTGACAAATATTTTATTGACTATTCAAAAAATTTTATACCACCAATGATGCACCCAACACAAGCTACCTCACCACGATCTCAATACCATGGTTTTCGCCTTGCATCAAAGTATGCAATCAAATGGTACACACTAGTAATGGTCTCAAGTCAGGAGACCAATACACATGTCTGTAGATAGGAACAACCAATGACACCCAAAACAAGTGGTGTTCTTATTAGCGGGTTTGTCCTCATGATCTCACAACTAGAGATACCAAGTGATACCTTCATGAGAAGAAGTATCAATGCTTATAAGCCCCCATCACCTAATAGTCAAACATATACTATGTCCAGTCAGTTAGATGTATCTCGACTATAGAAAATATTTTAAAGATTAATGTCATTGTATCTCTTGGTTCTCATTATAGCTTGAGATCTACAATAACCTCATGATACGATACTTAATCTTTGGACATTACCATTATAATTGTGGATGCAGAAAGGTGTACACTATAATGGTATGATAAAATCATGTATAACTAACAGTACACATGATATGGAAATCAAAAGCACTACATATTTGTTTCTAGGAAACCCATTATTTCAAAACTCTCTTGTCGATCCATGGAGGTTCATATCATTGTCGATCCACGAAGGGTCTCTCTCTTGTCGATCCAAGGAGGGTCTCTCTTCACATGACAACCAACTAATAGATTCCATCACATAGAACACTTGATTTTAGTAGGATCCTCTCCTCAATCCACCGATTTTACCTCAACCGTTACGAATTACCACAACAAAGTATTCTAAAGGACAGTCTTGTCGTAAGGGTTCTAACTTGAATGATGGCGCATCAAACCGACACCCGGTTTGTGAGTTACTATAGTTTTAGTGAAACGTGGTCGGTCGGGTCTGGGTCCGGTAGGGGTTCAGCCCACTTGGAGAACCCGACCCACATATATGTTGTCCGGTCGCACCGAATCGAATGATGGGTGTCCATTTTTCCACATCCCGTGACACCATCAAGGGGTCGCCCCTCACTGGAAAACAATCGGCTGGAGCCAGCCGTTGCGCATCCAGCCATGTGGCCCGAGCAGGGCACTTTTCTCCCATGCAGTGTGTTAGTGTTGCATATTCCACCAGCCACTCTTGCCCGGCTATGATACCCTACCGTCACAGTGCCTGTAGACACCTCCATCTCCATACGACCGACATGGGCTAGTCGATGCCACCAGTCACTAGCTTCGCCGCACTGGCAGCCCCTTCCACGGGACACTAAAGTTGGTCTAGTGGTCCCCTCTTCTTCTCATCAGTGCCTACAGATCTCTTGGGTCACTGCCTTCACTGTGAGACCCTTAGAAATGCATTGCCACCGCATTTTCTGATCATGCACAAATAATTCACAAAATCCAAGAACGGTGGGGGGGTGGGGGGTCCGACCCTTATTCGGATTGGTATGTTCCCTCCCCGATAGCATTTTATCATCGAGAAAGAATCAACCATCAATTGTTTAAGATTATCCCCAAAACGATTCTGCAACAACCACCCACGGAAAATTAAAAATCATGATCAAACTATTAGTCAGATGATCCACATTCTATAATATTTTCCATGAATGAGAAATGAAAAATAATTATTCACTTAGAATAAATTAATTACCTACCTGGATTTGGTGTAATATTCCACATAAAAAGGAATGAATTTCCGTGTTCGCTGACGTTCAACGTTCTTCACCGCTTGTCGATTTCTGGATTGATATCTCCAAAGATCGTTGTTCATTCAATATTATTTTTTGGAGAGGAAAGTTATCGATGTCACTTCATAGGTTTCTCCTTTTGTTGTGAAATCGTGTGCCAATGGTTTGATTAATAAAAATAATTAAACCCCATGTTGTGTTCATTAATGTGGTTTATTGATGAATCTTAAATAATGAACCAATTAATCATAGGAGCATTGCGGTTACACAAAAAAAGTAACATGACATTTATTGATCTTCATTTAATGACTTCTGTTATGTTTTGGTTCCACTAACCAACGTATAACCGGAGGAAGATGAGGATAAAATAACTTATTGTTTTTTTTGTTTTCTTCTGAAATTCTAAAAGCTAACATTTCCATACAACATTTTCCGGTAAATGATAATCTTCTACTAAGTGAATTTTGGTACTGCGAGTTCATTGGTGCCCTCATATTTTCAATCTAAGCACTAGTTCAAAAGATAAAAAATCTCACTCGCACGTTTAATGAACATACCTTCAAATGTTCAAAAATTCGTTTCAGGCTCTCTGGGCCTCAGAATCACGTGTCGTCGAATTTAAAAGTCTCATAATAATTCCATATAATAAAAAAATTAAATGGAATTTCAGGGTCTTTATATTCTCCCTACCTTAGGGCTTTACGTCCTCAAAAGCTGCATCAAAAGCAAAACAAATAAATGGGGGTACAGAGCACAAATCTGAGCCTCCATCTCCCATGTGTTCTCTTAGAGGTTCACGTGCTACCACTAAACTCACACCAGAGGGATAGAATTTCCATGAAGGAACCAATCCTCTCGATCCTCTATCTCCACTGGGAACTCCATAAAAGTCACCCCATTATCAATTTATAGGTCGCCCCAGTCAATGACATGTGATGGGGCATGCACGTACCTCCTCAGATGCAACACGAGAAAACATTATGAACCTAGTGTATCTGTGGGGGATGAGTTATGCGGTATACCACCTTACTGAGTCTACTGAGAAATTAGAAAGGTTCGATTAACCTCATAGATATCTTGCCACCCCGGCCAAATCTATGTAATCATCAATGGGGAGATAATTGTAGGAAGAAATGGTCTCCCTCCATGAACTTCAACAGTGTCCATATCCTATCAGAATAAGACTTTTTCCTACTCTGTGTAGTCTTCATCCACTTATAGATGATATGCATCTTCTAAATGGTATCCCATACCAACTCTAGAACCATAAGTGTTGACTCCCCTGGGTCAGTCCAGCATAGAGGTGATCTGCGTGGTCACCCATACAAGGCCTCAAATGGTGCCATGCCGATGGTGGAGTGATGACTATTGTTGTATAAAAACTCCACCAGTGCCAAGTGGTCCTCCCAAATACAGCCAAAATCAAGGACACAAGCACAAATCATGTATTCAAGTGTTTGTTTGGTATGATCCGTCTGACCATCAATCTTAGGGTGAAAGGCAGTGCTCAAGTGTATCAGAGTCCGGAATGCCTCCTGTAATACCTTCATCAACTGAGATGTAAAATGAGCATATTGATATAAAATAATCATCATTGGTACCTCATGAATATGTACTATCTCATGAATATAGATTCACCCTGTACCATGTCGGTGGAGTAGTGAGAGAGGTCAGTGAATCTCGCTAAGTTCAAGGCCACTGTCACGCTGCCCTACTGTAAGTGTAGTGTCTCGTGAATATGCATAGCGAGTAGATTCAATAGAATGAACTCCACCCTAAAGATACTCTCAAAGTACAACCAAGAAAGAGTTTCCTCCTCTAGTTTTTGGAGCGTCAGGATCTACCATATCCTTGATGTTCCTTGAAAGAGACAAGTAGTTGGGATCACCATATGGTCTGCTGGTGTCTCAACCAAGTGGAAAGCTTGTGCCACTACCTCTAACCAGTCCTCAGTTTCTTGAAGATCTATCTCGCCTCGAAACCCAGGAGGCCTCTATATCTGGTACTCTTGCAAAAAGCTCAATCAACATGCATTGTCCATTGATGGGGATGGTGGTAACTACTACCCAAAGGGTGGTGGTGTTGTTGGTACACCACTCGAAGGTGATATCACTATAAGAGGGCCCTACGTCAACACCTCTTAACTCAGTGGGACATTATTGTGACTGTTCTCCGGAATCATGGCTGGCTATCTATGTGGAGACATCATATAAAGAAACAAATGCACCATGACCAATAAGATTAACCTAGTGAGTTGACTCAAATGATATAAAAAGAAAAACATCTCCCAAACACACACAAATAATGTTTTCTTGTATCAAGTTAGAAATCAGAATTCAGGGTCCTAGTGTATGGATATGTCGGCCGACACACCATCACTGGACTCCCTAAACTGTAATCCGAACACAAGACACTTAACATTATTG
Organism: Viscum album; assembly: GCA_963277665.1. Classification (NCBI taxonomy): domain Eukaryota; kingdom Viridiplantae; phylum Streptophyta; class Magnoliopsida; order Santalales; family Viscaceae; genus Viscum; species Viscum album. Next base: position 1,227,846,962 of record OY728145.1, on the reverse strand, counting down.
CTCCATTGAAACCACAGACTCTTAGTTATTCTAGAAACCATCCTCTAATACCACTTTTCAGGACCCTTCACAAGGGGCTTGTTCCGTGACTACCCCAAGCCTGCCTTCCATAGGCCAGGGGTTGGTGACTACCACTGGAAAGGCATATCCCAAAATGGGAAGGTATTTCCTTTCATCTTGTACACACACACACACCCAACCACATCCCAGCACACTGAAGGGGGAAATAAGTATACCACTAAAATAAAGATGAGTCCAAGTACAAGTGAATGTATGTGGGATAGAATACAAGCCCAACAAGAAACTAAAAATAGTAAGATACAAAAAGGAAAGACATCCATGGAAAACACCACCTGATCATGAAGAGTAGTGAAGCTACTGGAATCCAAATTAGAATGTCATGCATGCCTGGTCTTACTAGGCCCCACCTGGTCATAGGCCTCCAATTCCACTGTAGTAGTGTCCATAAGTCTCACCCCATGATCACCTCTATCAAAACATCTACCATCATCACCAGACAAAACAAGTGTAGGTGAAGCCCGTGCAGGGGTGAGTATAACAATACACAGTAGGGACCCCGAGACCCCTGAAGGTCTCTTGGAAATTAATGAAGGGAAACACCACAATGAAAAAATACTGAGCGGTAAAACCACCACGAAATATCTCAAACACATAGCAGAAAGTAAAAGAAGCATCCCACACCAGGTATATAACTTAATGATTAGTGATAACGATGATTAGTCATTAGTAAGACCATATTATTATGTTGAAAGGATCGACTACTAATCTGATAAGGGTTGCTCCACTGCCGATCCACAAATGGTCGTTCTGCTGCTGATCAATGATGGGTCACTCTATGGTTGGCCTGTGATGGGTCGCGCTAAAAATGATGCAAAAAATTGTCTTTATAATGCCGATCCATAGAGGTTCACGCTATTGCCGATCCACCGAGGGTCTCTCTCTTTCTGATCCACGGAGGGCTGCTCTAGTGCAGATCCATGTAGGGTCTCTCTCTTAATGATCCATGTAGGGTCACGTCATTGTTGATCCATGTAGGATCTCTCTCTTTTCTATCAATGGAGGTCCGTGTCATTGCCGATCCACAGAGGGTCTCTCTCTTTCCAATCCAAAAAGGGTCTCTTTTCACTTGACCTCCAACCACTGGATTCCCTCACTTATCATGCTTGATTTCTAGTGGATTCTCTCCTCAAGCTACCTGTTGTACCTCAACTTCCACGAAGGACCACTAATATGTAACCCAAAGGACCATCTTGTCTTAAGGGCTCCAACGTGATAGATGGCGCATCAGTCAGGGACCTGGTCAGTAATATAAAAGAAAAAAAGGTAAATAGGCCATTGTTGGATTCCTGTATGATCCAACCCGGCCATAATCAAACTTCATCCAAAACTCAACTGAAGTATCTTAAAAGGACCTTTTCGTCACAAGGGTTCTCATGTCATAGATGGCGCGTCAAACAACAACCCGGTTTGTGAGTTACGTTAGTTTTAGTGAAATGGGGCCAGTCCAATTCGGGTCCAGTAGGGGTCCAGCCCAGCCGGCACGTTGGGCATGTGGTTCCGGCTCGGCTCAGCTGGAGGGTCATTCCAACCTAGTGAACCTGACCCATGGAATACACTTTGGATGAAGGAAATAATATATCTGTTCGCTGATGTTCGACATTCTTCGCCACTTGTTGATATTCAGATCGATTCATCCAACGATCATCGTTCATTAAATGTTCTTTATTGGAGAGGAAAATTGTTGGCCTCATGTGATAGGTTTCTCCCACCATTGTGTAATAATGTTCCAATAATGTGATTAATAATAATAATTAAACCCCATGTTGTGTTCATTAATGTGGATCATTAATGAACTGTAATTAATGAACCAATTAATCACACCATCATTTTGGTTACACAAATAAACTAAATGGTCATTTATTGATCTTAATTTAACTCCTTTGGTTATGTTGTGGTTCCATCATTCGACACTTAACCAGTGGAAGAAAAGAATAAACAAATTCTAGTTATTTTTTTTAAAGTCCGAAAACTAACATTTTTGTCTGACCTTTCCGGTAAAAGTTAAGCTTCTCCTAAGAGAATCCCAGCATTGCGTGTTCTACGGTTCCCTCAGATATTAAATCCGAGCAACAATTAAAAAGATATAAAATACCACTCATGAGTTTACTGAACATATATTAAAAAGTTCAAAATTATGTTTTGGGCTCTCCGGGCCTTGGAATCACATGCCGCTGAATTTCCTATTCTTGTAATAATTTCATATAATTAAAAAAATTATACAAAATTTTGGGTTTGTTACATTAGTTATTTGAAAATGGGTTTTTTAATTTAATGACAATTTTTCCAAACTGGTGGACTTCATTATTGAATTTTTATAGGGTTTTAAATTGAAAATTATTTTAAAATATTTTTTAACTCCACTATTATTGGGATTGAATATTACATTTTTTGAGCTTTGAGAATATTTTTTATTTTATTATTAAATGGTGAAATGTTTTATTTATTTATATCTATTTTGAAAAATGATTTCTGTGACTTGTATTTAAAAATGGAGGCTTTAAATTGAATTATTTATGTTATTTATTTATTTTTTTGAAAATATTATTGTTTTGTTTTCATATGGACTATATTAGAACAATGTTATTTCAATAGAGGATTATGAATGGATGGATTTTTGTTTTCTATTATTCATGTATTCCTAGGATAATTCATGTTAAATATTAGATAGTCAGTTCTTAGGAATATTTCATTCATTTTACTTGTGTGAATTGGTTTTGGGATTGATAAAAACTATTAGTTTTGAAGATTATTATATTTGAGTTTTGAGACATTGAGGATTTTGAAGGAAATTCAGGATTGATGTATTAATTTGGTGTCCCAATAAATATTCCATAGGGATCATTGATTTCATTGATGATTCCCTTTCTATTGTATCTATTGTATTTTTTGGTTTTCATGGGATTATATACAAGTGGTGAAGTTCTTCATTTGAGAGGTTGTACATGAGGGGTATTGGGTGTAAGTTATTGAGTGACTTAGATAAGTTTTACGACTTATTTTTTCTATTAGGATCACTAAGGACTGGTTCTCTAAGTGATATGTCCCATATTAATCTCACATATCCAAAGGATGTATCCCTTTTTGATCTCGACATGGAATACTTATGCACAAATTATTTTCAGCTATGTATTGTCTTATATATTTACTATATCTTGATTATTTTCCATTTAGAGATAAGTTATTATAAAATTTTGATTCTTCTATAATTATTATGGTATATTATGAGTATTTATATATTGAAAATTATTTCATTACATGGTTATTAAATTAATTTTTTAGATGTTTTTATATTCACATTGTATCTTTTTATCTTTTATTGAGTCATCATTTTTTTGATTTTTTTCCAAATATCAGGTTTTTTGAGTATTAGTTACATTGGATAGTCAATGAGTTACTGTAAAACATAAATTTTTTGGAGACCACCATATATGATCATATCATTTCTTATTTTCAAGTGAAGGTAGAAGTGTATAACTATAGTGTGTCATATCTCAGTTTTCAAACCATATAGATTCCATGGATTTAATGTCAAATCCTTTTCCATGAGACTTTTTTGTAATATGATTTGGAATATTTAATATTTTTTCATGTTTTATTAAGGGATTATTATTATGTAATTATCATCAATCATTTTGATGATTGTATATGTGGTTTTTTGGTTTGTTTTTTAATTGTAATTTTGATATGACACAGTCTACGATTGTGTAATACGCGATGGTTGGTGTTGAGAATTTTATTATGGTGTTCCATATCTTTAATAAGTCTATTAGGAATAATGTTATAAAACCTCATGCATCAACCAACCCACTAATTGTTATATGTATATGTAGAGAAAGATAGTATTATGTTGGGGAGTATTTTCACACATTAACCTCATTTTCCCTTAGGATTTTTTATTAATTAAGTTGTTCCATTTCCTCAATTATTTGGTCAAAATAAATTTAATTATAACAAAAAAGGGTTCTTATAGATTTTTTATGGTATTAACATGGTTATTGAATAAAATAAAACGTAATTATGAAGAGAATATAATTGTATAAGGTTCTTATGGACAATTGGTTCATAGTTTTTCAAATAATGAGTCTGAAATTTGTAGCAATCCAAAATTATATTTAGTTCTATGTCGAAGGTTGGTGCATTGTTGGTAAATTTTATAGACAAACTATGTGGACTTCTTTAGTTTAATATTTTTTTTTGAGTTACAAAATTTCCCCTCAGTTTTTAATCCATCAACATCTTCCTCTTCTCTCATTTGAACCCCCATCAACCAGAACCTATCCCTTTAATTTACCCCTCTTACAAGGAAATATTTGTTCCTCTTCCACACACTATTATAGTGAATAATAAATGTAAATATTAGTATACATCTTCCAATAACCCCATATTATTTTTCATTATTCTTTTTAATCATAGAATGGTCTCTTAAACCTAGGTAATTGTTTTTATGTTTTTTTAATTTGGGGTTCCCCTTATTTATGTATTCCTATAGTTTAGTAAGAATTCTTGAGGGATTAAAATAAAAATAATGATTTTATTCTTTTGATAAGAATAATGTTTGTGGTTTATTGCTCTATGTTTGGATCATTAAATTCAAATCCATGGATTTCCTTAATGTTTTAACAATCAATATGATCTTAATTAAATTTATCTAAGTGTATATAATGAATATTGGCTATGAATGCCTTTTTATCCAAATTTATAAACTATAAATATTTTTTAATATAAATAAACATTCATAGGTCATGTTTCAAATGGAAATGAGGTACTATCCAAAATGTTTTGGAAATTTAAGAATTGTTATGGTTTCTATAAAGAGATTTTTTATGGTTATTTGATTTAATGATTTAATGATTACTTTGATATATTCATGAGTTTGTTTTCAAAATTTTTTTTTAAACCAATTTCATAATGGTTATATCAAAGTCATAGGTAGAACATTCTAAAAATGGTTTTATTAAAAAAAACAAACTCTTAATGTTTACAATTTTTTATTAAACATATGTAATTATTCATGTTATAGGAAATATTTTTTTATAATGATATTATTAGGGTAATAGTGGTTGTGTTTTTCATGGTTTTTCTAGATATGAGTTTGTGTTATGATATTTTTTATAATATATAATTTTTAATGTCTTATTTCTCATCCCCAATTTATAAATCATTGGAAATTAAGAATATATTTATTTTCCTATAGCTCTTAAGACATCCCATGTATTTTTTCTCAATTATTTCATGAGGGTTGTGAAAAAAATATTTCATTGATAGTATGATGATTATTTGATCATCATTATATTGTATTTGGGTATATTTCTATTAAATGGGATAAATTTATTTTCTTTATTTCACATGGAATGGGTTTTAAAGGATTTGATATTTTAACTTTTATGTCAGCGATTTTAAGATTATTATTTTTTAAAAAATAATGTTCTCATAGAAATTACTTAGTCTTATTTAAGAAACTTAAATGATTAATTCCTATCAAAATCATTAATTACTTTTGTTGAATTTAGTTATTTAATGTAATGATCCCATATTGTTTTAATTTTTTAAGAATTAATAAATAACTTGTATATATTCTTATATTGAATCAATAATGAATTTTATTTTTTTAATATTTATTGATATGGTATTATGAGGATATATAATGGACATTGCACTAACACATATCATATTACATGTTATGAAAGATCATCATTGGTGTATCATAAAATTTGTTGCGTCTTGATTTGGGTTTGTTGGCAGTGATATGCGATGATGATTTATTTAAGGAGTGGATATAGGTTTTTGTGGCATTTTTTTAGTATATTAATCTTCATTCATATATTTTCATGTATGATCTAAAATATCATCCCATCCAATTTTGTAATATATTGGGTTTTTATTATAGATTACTACTTTTGATGTTAGAATGAAATGGTTGTGGTTATTATCCTTGTTTATTTTTTATTAGTTATGTTTACATGTTTATTCCTCATTTGGATATCCTAATTATGCGTTATTCTTATTTCTATGGTTTATGATTATCTAGTTTTTTAATTGGCCATGTTCTAATCCTTGTAGGAATACCCTGTTTTGTTATTACTTATTCATGCATAATCATTTACATGTGTCTATATTTCATGTTCGGGGCTCAATTTTAATTCCATGGGGATCAAAAATCTGATTCGGTTCATTCTACAAATAGACTCATGAGCACATATTAGGGGTTTCCAAGGTTATTTTATATAATACACACACAAAAATGAAACAATATACATTTTATGAGTTCAATAGTGGTGTGAACGCCACTCCCAAGCCTGAAGGCCTCCATCTCTATGTAACGCCCCGACCCTAGTTACCCAAAGATGGTTCATTATTACATATCATTGGAATAATCACAAGAGATCAAGTCTCGAATAACCTATTAGTTTAGTAGCCTATTAAGTATTATATATATACATAAGTTTAACATTACAACCTGAAATAAAACACAACAGCATTGTGTTCTCTTAGAACACACTCATGTCACATAGCCTATCCCTGCAGGTTAGTCATAATACACTTCCTCACATTCTGGGAAAAATAAAACATAGAAAGGGGTGAGATTAGATGCTTAGTAAGGATAACAATATAGTAGAAAATTTCATAAAGAATCATAGACATTTAAGGCAACATATAAGACTAAAGAAAAATCATTTTAAACATAAACATCAGCATAATATAGAAAAGGTAAATCAAAATAATTCCATTTAATTATTCACAAAAATATTCTACTAGTAGAATAATCACATGTAATAACAATAGATAATTTGATAATGATGGAATTCGTAATAATGGACATCATAACCACATAGTCAAGTAATCGTGCCTGGAATTCAAATAGATTTTGGTCAAGGCCTTGTGATAAGACACTAGTTTGCCTCATGAGTCCTACTGATACATCAAGGAGGTATATCAGGCTCCACCCATCACTTACTAAGTCTAATTCATTCCTTATATTACAAGGATGAAATATAATATAAACATTCATATTCAAACTAGCATATGAAATTTCAATTGTTTAACCATAAAACAAGTATGGTATAAAAATAGAATATCCGCAGTCAAACATATCAAAAAACCTTCAATATAATGTGGAATATTGTATCATAATAAATCAACTTCAAACAAACGTAAAATATAACGAAGTATGTTGGCATAGATGAAATCAATCCAGACATTATTTGAGTGAAATATTAATTTCTACATTGAGATAATTCAAAATTAAAGAAAACATTTAATTTGATAATATTCTTATAAACTTGTAGGGGAATCTTTAAAGGTGTTATAATGATGGAAAATATCCTCACCCACCGTATAGAATAAAAAACATATGTTCCTTAATTTTTCAAAAAGATCATAAAGTACCATGTTTGAAAAGAGACGGAATGATTCCCTTCAAACCATTTTATAAAAATTAAGACAAGGGTATAAATGAATTTGATCCATAGTATAGTAAATAGTAAAAATGTTTTGAAATATATTTTTAATAAACAAAAGTGTGGATGACAAATAGTTCCTAGTAGATACTTATGTATTAAAATCCTCATATAAAAAAGAGATTGTAAAATTATCCCTTACCTTGTAATTTTCCTTGGTTGAGGGTACATTAACATTATGTATAATAGTTAAATAAATTTTATTAAATTATAAAATAACCAAATACACAAATATTATATCATATATGATCTTCTAATATTTCTTTGTTAATAACATTTCACCAGTATCCTTGTTTTGTGTGTTAACTGATTAGTTTTACTTTATATGATTTGTTATGTAGGTCATTTTTATTATGAATAGGATGTATTAAATTAATATATAGAATTATATTAAGTTATTAAACATTATTTTTAACCATAAAATGAAAATTATTCTTGAATTGTTACGATGAGGAATGAATCTCATCGCGTTCGTGGAGACGGTAATCCGTACATACGCACGAGAGACAATATCATTCTATTGATTGTGAGATAGTATATAATGGGATGATTTATCATATAAAAAGAATCATTAAAATATTATATTAATTATTTACAACAATTCTAATCATTATTATACCCATTCAAATAATTATGGGTTGTATAACAAACTACGCCACGACGTGGAGACGGTAAGCCATACGTACACACGTATGATGACTTTTCCATTCATAGGATGGATAGAATGATGAATATTGTTTTACCATATTTATAATAATATCACATTATGTATAAGGTACTGGAGTTATTTCTTTGTTATGTAAACAAAAATGAAAGAGGAAGTGGAAAAAGTAAAGAACATTGAAAGAGGTGGTGAAATTATTACATCTTCTTTGGGTTCTTCCATTTGATTAGAACAAAAGGGCTCCATTGGATGGATTTATGATCAATGTAAGGCCTCTAGGTTTATTTTAGGGTAGTTGGGAGGATATTGTATTGTGTATTGGATGATCCAAAAGGCTTTGGAGGTGTGATTTTGAGTGAAGGGGAAGTTCCCTTTTAAAAGAGAGGTGAGGGTCACTTTAGGAAAAGTATGAAATATTATTTTATTATAAAATTGTATTCGGATTATAATGGACCCAAAAGTGATTTATTTCATGGATAAGGTGTGCATGTGTCTCAAACCACTCAAAAATAGGTATTATATAGGTTTAGGTCATCACATTAACCTTATCTTTTGAATTTAACTATTAGTTAAAATGTTTAACTTTTACCATGTATTGTTGTATTATTATAATAAATGGATAATAAAATTACTATAAGAAGTCCAGAAAACCAAAATTGGTTCATTAATGACATATATATCATTATATAAGTCCTTTTGTAGAACATTAGACTTTTATGAATATTATATAATTTAATAATATAGTATTTGTTTTAAAAACTCATTTATGTCAATTTTGACCATATTTAGTATTTTGTTTTCTTCAAAGTCATCAAAACATTATCACTTTCAAAAAAATTTATTTAACCAACCCTAACATGTCATATTAACCTATAAAATTAGTGTAATGATTCAAAAATCTAAATTTATATTTATTTGGATATTTATAATATCAATTATTTTAATCTTTCATTAATAAGGTAACTACTGCATCATCATTGTGTCATTAATAAATATTATTATTTAATGTCTAAAAACAATATATAAAATACCATTAGTTAGGAAATAATTTTATCTTTCTAATTAATATTTATCGTTGAATATATCTTATGTATGTACCTATATTAAAATTTTTTTAGTTATTAAAATTTGAATTTACCACTTTTAAATCTTCTTTAAATAAAATAATAATAAATGTCATAATCTAACCCAAGTGGATCAAAGAAGATCATATTTTATTCATAAGGTTGATTTTGGTCTAAATACACTTATCCAATATAATTAATACATGTCTTAGGGTAATTATAATATAATTTTTACCTTTAATTACATTATTTACTTTTAACTGTTGTAAAAAAAAAGTCAAAAGTTACTATTCACCAAAAATTATTTTCATATTATTGAACCACATTTTACCTACTGATGTCAAACATGTCTCTCATATTTTTGAAATTCAATTAAAAAAAGTGGTAAAATTTTGTTTTACGCAAATTTGAAAATGTGCCTAGAAGGTGGGTAAAAGATGTTTAAAAGTTCAATAAAATTGTATACATCTAATTTTATTATAAAATGACTCAAATGAATTAAATTGAAATTATATAGGTATTATGTATATATTTGGACTTAAAATAAATTTATACAAAATAAATTATTATTAAAATAAAAATTCAGTTTCAAACAATAATGTAGTGTTTTTCACTATTCATCAAAAATTTCATGTTTTTAGAAAATTACCAAAAATTCAACCTAAGCTAATTTTGATATTCCGAATCCAAAAAAGAAGACCATTTTGAAAAATAAATTTTAAAATTTTTAAAAAAGTGGGTATTTCTATACATAACAGCTAGTTTTATTGGTCGTGGTGCTCTAGAACACGAAGTTTCATACATCGCAAGCTATTGTATTATTCAAAGAGAAATGTACCATAGAAGCTTAGGGTGTTACATTCTCCACAACTTCAAATAATTTTGTACTTGAAATTTCTAGAATATTACTTCATAAAAAGATTTAGGTGGTTCTTCATCATAAGTTCCTCAGGTTCCCACAACGCCTCTTCCATCTTATGATTTCTCCAAAGAACTTTTACTAGAAGAGTCATTCAGTTTCTCAATACTCATTATCTTGTATAAAGAATTCTGATGGGTTCTTCACAATAAGACAAATCGGGTTCCAGTTATAATTCTTCATAAGTGAGTTGATGTGATGGGTCATGCATATATTTTATCAACAATGATACGTGGAACACATCATGAACATTGAAGATACTTGGCGGCATTTCCAAACGGTAATCTACAACTCCAATTCGTTCTAGAATTTCGAAAGGTCTGATATACCCAAGACTCAATTTACCCTTCTTACTGAATTGTATAACACCCTTCCAGGGAGATACCTTCAAGAAAACATGATCTCCTACATGAAATTCCAAATCCTTACTTTAGTTATCGACATAGATCTTTTGCCTACTTTGAGCTACTTTGATGTGGGTTTGGATAATCTTCACATTTTTCATTGTTTTTATCAATAAGTTTTGGGCCTACAAGTTTTCTTTTGCCAACATCATCCCAAAAATTTGGTGTGCGACATCTCTTTCCATATTACACTTCATATGGTGGCATCTGAATACTTGAATGGAATCTATTATTATAAGAAAATTCTACCAGAGGTAAATACTAATCCGACATACCTTGAAGTCATGTGAGTAAGATATCAACATGTCTTCTAAGATTTTAATAGTCCATTCTGATAGTCCATTAGTTTGAGGGTGGTAGGTAGTGGTTAAATGAAGTTTATATATAGGGACTTCTAAAGAATTTTCCCAAATCTTGATGTAAAATGGGGATCATGACCCGAAACAATCGATAGGGGTACATCATGAAGTCTTAAAACTTCATTAATATATAGTCTTTCTAAACGTTAAAGTGGTAAATCTTCTCATATAGTTAGAAAATGTGTTTACTTTATAATATGATAAAAAATGAACAATATTGCATCATTCCTTCTAGGAGTCTTTGGTAGTCCCATGAAAAAGTACATCATCATATCATCACATTTCCACTCAGGTATGGGAAGAGGTTGCATGACTCCTCCAAGATGTTTCCTTCCAGCTTTCACTTGTTGACAACCCATACATCTTGACACATAATCACCAATATCCCTCTTCATGTGGTCCTGACAAAAATGTTCCTCCAAATCTATATACATCGTAGTGCTACTAGGGTGTATAGAGAACTTAGAGCTATGAGCATCATCTAACAATTACCTTTTTAGATCAAGTATATTGGGAACCCAAATCCTTTTCCAAAATTTGAAAATTCCATCTTCATATACGAATTTGATCAATATCCCATCATTCACAGCTTTAATTTTATTTTGAAACACCTCATCATTTGTATGAGAACTTCTTATCCATTCTAGTAGAGATGGTTTGCCAACCATTAGAAAAATTATTGATGTTTCACCTTCCATGATTATTCCCATATCCATCTTTACTAGATCCATGATCATAGATCCCTTTCAACTCTCATATTGTTTAGAACTCCATGATCCTTTATTCTCAAAGCATCTACCACCTTATTTTACTTTCCCAGGTGGTAGTGTATAGTGAAATCATAATCCTTGAGTAGTTCAAGACATCTCATTTGTCTAATGTTGAGTTCTTTCTATGAGAAAATATACATCAAACTCTAGTGATCAGTATATATCTCACATTATTCACTATAGAGATAGTGTCTCCATATCTTCAGAAAAACGATTATAGATTCTAACTCAATATCATGAGTGTGATAGTTTTATTAATGAATTTTTAGCTATTGTGATGCATAAGAAGTAACTCATCATTATTTATAAGGACACAAGCAAGTCCATTCTTTGATACATCACTATAAATAACAAACCTATCATTCACTGATGGTATAGTCAAGATAGGATAATTGAATAATATTCTCTTAAAATAATCAAAATATTCTTCACACTCTTTTTTCCAAAAAAATTTACCCCTTTGTGTGCGATATTCGTTAATGGGTTAGCCAGTCGGGTAGAATTCTGGACGAAATGCTAATAATAACATGTGAAACCAATAAAATTGCGTACCTCAGTTATACTCATTGGTGCTGGACATTCTTGGATTTCCATGGTCTTTGAAGGATCAAAAAATATTCCATCCTTAAGGATAATATGTCCAAGAAAATAAATTTCCTGAATCCAGAATTCAAACTTTCTAAACATCCCATATAATTTATTTATTCGAAGAGTATTTAGAATAATTCACAAGTGATTTTTATTATTTTCGAATCTTTTGAAGTATACCAAGATATCATCAATAAATACCACTACAAATTCATCAAGATATTTCTTGAAAACTCTATTCTTTAGATCCATGAATACATAGGGTGCATTAGTCAGTATAAAAGGTGTTATTGCATACTCGTAATTCCTATACCTAGTTTGAAATGATGTCTTTGGAATGTCTTCATTTTTCATGCACAATTGACGGTATCCGGATCGAAGATCAATCTTTTAAAAATATCAAGCTCCGTAAAGGTGATCAAATAAATCATCAATGCGAGGTAGGGGATTCTTGTTCTTTATTGTTATAGCATTGATGTCCCTATAGTCAATGCACAACCTCATAGATCCATCTTTCTTCTTAACAAAAAGAACATGGGCTCCCCATGGAGAAAAACTAGGGTGAATAAATACATTATTACTCAATTCCTCTAGTTGTTTCTTTAGTTTCACTAAATCCACAGTGGCCACTATATACAAGGTCTTCGATAAGGGCCTTGAACTAACAATTAAAATAATTGAAAACTAAATTTCTCGTTCGGGAGGATGTCAAGGTAAATCCTCTAGAAACACATCAACATATTATTGCACAATAGGTACATAATATATTTAAACATAAATTTCCTCACCCATAGTTTTTTCATTCTCCTCCTCTCTAATAATTGAATATAGTAGAGATACCGGGGGTGGATCTAGATAAGAATCAAATGGTGATGTTTATACTCTAAAGATAATGTACTACTTATCATCATAAAATTTTTTAAACTCAATCATCTTAGAATAAATTTTCACATCATGGTCATAAACCCAATCCATACTAAGTATTATATCAAATTCAATCATGGGTATGACAATAAGATCAACAAAAAAAGAATTTTTATATTCCAAAATGGTAACTGATTAAAAAAATGTGTTGCAATGATACTTCCCTTATGAGTTTTGACTTACAAGTCCCTTGTTAAATCAAATTGGAAATATCTAATTTCCTTAGAAAAATAGGATGATATGGAATAATGCGATGATCCAAAATCAAATAAATCATTGGATAAATTTGAGGAAACCATTAAATTACCTTCCACTACATCATTCAGAGCTTCAACCTCAGTAGTAATGATCGCATAAGCCTGGCCTTTCTCCCTTGGCCTTTTTGAGTTATGTTTCCCTGACGCTTAGGATTTTCATTTGCATTATGTCCCATTTCTCTATATTTGTAGGAATCAACAATGGAAACCTATTTTTTATCCTTGAAATCATGAGATTTGTGGCCTTTTTCATAACACTTGTAACAAAATAACATTACCTTCAGGAAAGTACTAGGTTGTTTCTTCCCAAATTTACTACAAGATGGAAATTCAACTTTTCCATTCTTCCCCTTATTTCCATTTCCAGGGTGTTTAATAGATTTCTTCTTCTCTTGCTTCACTTTAAATTTGTAAGACTAAGACAATTCATTTTCTATCTTCATAGAACATGAGACTATATCTTCATATGATGAGAGAGATTGTAAAACTAATTCTCAACAGAGAAATGGTTTTAACCAATTAAAGAATTGATCATTCTTACTCGTTGGGTTATATATATAATATTAAGCATGAATTTATAACCTTGTAATGTTAGCCTCAGACTTTGTGAAATTCTCATCCTCCTTTTGTCTTAGACTCAAAAATTGTTTTTCCATATCCGCTCGATGGTCATGAAGAAACTATTTTTCTAAGAAAATATCTTTAAACTCCCTCCATTCCATATTTGATACCTCTTCATCCTATTTTGTGTTTTTAATTAATGACCACCATTGATCTACATCTCTTTTGAGGCGATAAACTACCATGACAAATTTTTCCATTTCACTAGTTCCCAAAGCATGAAATATTTTTTCTATGGAACTTATCTATTGATTAGATACAAATGGATTTTAGTCCCATTGAATATTATTGGTTTTTTCCACATGAATAGGTCTAACATTGATCCTACACATTGTGGATAAGGGTTCTCTATATGGGTAAGGTTATTATTCATAACCTGAGTGAGTTGTGCGAGTATGGTAATAAGTTTTATAGCACGAGTTACATCACTAGCTCCACTATAAATATCTCGAGTAGGAGGGAAATCCTATATGGATCACGTGCATTGATACAGTTTCCATTCCTTCCACTAGGCACCATTTCTAAAAAATGTCATACACATGATTTGTTTATGAATCTCAAAACATAATTCCAAACTAATAAAATACCTAAAAAATTGAACAGTTTATGCATATAATCCATAATCATAAAAAATTTCATCTTTGAGAAAGTATTTACTCATAAATCTTTTATAATGGGTTTTAAAGAAAATGTGAATTATCCTAAGAATATACCCTTGGAATGTCGTAACCAAGAGTGCAAAAAGACCCGTTGTCAGGCACTAGGATACCTCGGGTCATGACCAAAACTCCTTGTCAAAGTTTTCACTCCTATGTACATCTGTGCTAGAGTTTCCTATACCTGCTCATTTCCTGACAGGGATTTATTTTCATGGAAAATACAAAAAATATCTACATTACCAAAATTATAGGATGCACTTCTATATTAATCCTCAATGTCTATCTTAGGGTAATGTTCATTAATCAGATATTTTCTAAATCTAGATTCCAAGTTTTATACTAATCTTCATATGATACCAACTATTACACCCCGACCCTAGTTACCCAGAGTTGGTGAATTATTACATATCATTGGCATGATCACAGGATATCAAGTCTTGAATGATTCGTTAGTTTAGTAGACTTGGAAGTACTAGATATATACATAAGTTTTATATTACAACATGAAATAAAAAAACAACAACATTATGTCCCCTTTGAACACACTGATATCACATATCCTATCCCTATAGGTCATTCATAATATACTACTTCACATCCGGGAAAAAATAAAACATAGAAAGGGGTGAGTTCAAATGCTCAGTAAGGATTACAATATAGAAGAAACTTTTATAAATAATCATAAACATTTAAGGAAATGTATAGGTTTAAAATAAAATCATTTTAAACATAAACATCAGAATAATATAGAAAAGGTAAATCAAAATAATTCCATATACTTATTCACATGGATATTCAACTTGTTTAATAATCAATGTAATATCAATAGCTAATTTTATAATGATGGAATGCATAATATCAGACATCATAACCACATAGTCATGGCATTGTGCCATGACTAAAAATAGATTTTTGTCAAGGCCTTATTCCAAGACACTAGTTTGTCTCATGAGACCTACCGATGCATCGAGGAGCTATAACAGGCTCCACCCATCACATACTAAGTCTAATCTGTTCTGCATATGACAAATTTGAAACTTAATATAAACATTCATATTAAAACTAGCATAAGAAATGTCAATTCATTAACCAAAAACCATTAATGGTAAAAAATAGCACATCCACATTCTAACATATCACAAAACCTTCAATACAATATAAATGATTGTATTATAATAAGTCAACTTCAAAAAAATGTAAAATCCAATAAAGGATTACAACATAGATGAAATCAATCCAAAAATTATTTGAGTGATATATTTATTTGTAAATTGAAATTATTAAAAATTAAAGAAAACATTTATTTTTAAAATATTCTTATAATCTTATAGGGGAATATTGAAACATGTTTCAACACCAGAAAATGGCCACACCCATCGTATAATTTAGGAAAACATTCTTTCCTTAATTTATAAAAAATTCATAAAGTGCCTTGTTTGAAAACCGACGAAAAGATTCCTTTCAAACAATTTTATAAAAATAAAAACAAGGGTATAAATGAATTTAACCCATAGTCTATTAAATAGTAAAAATGTTTTGAAATACATTTATAAGAAACATAGATATGGATGATAAAGAGGTCCCAGTAGATACTTACATATTAACAACCTCATATAATAAAGATATTGTAAAAATAAGAACTTTTCCTTAGTCAAGGGTACATTAACATCCTTTATAATAGTTAAATTATTGTTATTAAATTATAAAATAACCACATAAACAAATTTGATATCATATATGATCTTCTAATATTGCTTTGTTAGAAATATTTCAGTATTGTCATTGTTTTGGGTGTTAACAGATTCGTTTTCCATTATATTCTTTATTATGTAATTCATTTTTGTTATGGATAGGATGTATGTGATTCATATCCAGAATTATATTATGTTACTATAAAATATTTTTAACCATAAAATGAAATTTATTCTTGAATTGTTACAATTGTGAATGAATCTTATCGCATTCGTGGAGATGGTAATCTGTACGTATGCACGAGCGACAATATCATTCTATTGATTGTGAAATCGTATGAAATTGGATGATATATCATATAAATAGAATCATTAACATGTTATATTTATTATTTACATCAATTATAATCATTTTTATACCCATCCAAATAACGATGTGTTGAATAATAAACTACACCACGACATGGAGACCGTAAACCGTACGTACGCATGTATGGGGACTTTGTCATTCATAGGACCGATAGAATAATGAATTTGGTTGTAACATATTTATAATGAAATCACATTATTTATAAGGTACTGGAGTTATTACTTTGGTATGGAAACAACAAATAAAGAGGATGTGGAAGAAAAAAATAACTTTGAATGATGTGATGAAATTATTACATATTCTTCAGGTTCTTCATTTAGATTTGAACAAAATGGCTCCTTAGGTTGGCTTTCTGATCAAAGTAAGGTATCTAGGATTAATTGAGGGTATTTTGGAGGATATTTGTGTAGGTTTTGGCCGAACTAAAATGCTTTGGAGGTGTGATTTTTAGTGAAGGGGAAGTACCCTTTTATAATAGATGTGAGAGTCACTTTAGGAAAAGCTTGAAATATTATTTTATTATAAAATCATTTTCAGTTTCTAATTGCTCCAAAATGATTTACTTGAAGTATAAAAAGAGGATGGGTCTAAAAAATCTCAGCCAATTTGTTTTAGATAGGTTTAGGACACCATATTAACCTTATTTTTTAAATTTAACTCCTAGTTAAATAGTTTAACTTTTACCATGTATTCTTGTATTATTATAAAAAATGATTAATAAACATACTATATAATTCCAAGAGAACCCGAAGTGGTTTATTAATTACATATCAATCATTATATAAGTTTTTTTTGCCAAACCGTAGATTTTTAGGATAATTATATAATTTAATAATATAATATTTGTTTCAAAAAACCATTTATGTCAATTTTGACACTATTTAGTATTTTGTTTTTCTTAAAGTCATAACAAATTTATCACTCAAAAAAATATTTATTAAATCAACCATATAATTTAATATTAACCTATAAAATTAGTGGAATGCATCAAAAATCTATATTAACATTTATTTTAATATTTATAATAACAATTATTTTAATTATTCATTAATAAGGTAATTACTACATCATAATTGTTTCATAAATAAATTTAATTATTTAATTTTTAAAAAATATAATTAAAATTAAATTATTTACTAAATCTATTTATCTTTCTAATGAGTATTTATAGTCGAATTTATCTTATGTATAATCTTATATTAAAAAATTTTTAGTTATGGAAATATGAATTTAACACTTTTAACACTTCTTTAAATAAAATAATAATAAATGTCCTAATCAAACCCAAGTTGATAAAAAAAAGATCATATTTTATTACTAAGGTTGATTTTGGTCGAAATACACTTATACAATAGAATTAGGGCATGTGTTACGGTAATTATAATATCATTTTTACCCTTAATTACCTTATTTACTTTTAACCGTGGTAAATAAAAGTCAAAAGTTACTATTCAACAAAAGTATCTTCATCTTATTGAACCTCATTTTACTTACGTATGTCAACAGTGTCTCTTGGATTCTTGAAATTCAATTCACATAAGTGGTAAATTTATGTTTTATGTAAATTTGAAAATGTGTCTAGAAGGTGGGAAAAAGACGTTAAAAAGTTCATTAAAACTTTATACATCTAATTTTATTATAAAATGGAAACAATGAATTAAATTGAACTTATATAGGTATTATGTATCTATTTAGGCTTAAAATAAATTTAAATAAAATAAATAATTATTTATATAAAAATTCGGTTTTAAAAAATAACATAGTATTTTTCACTATTCATAAAAAATTGAATGTTTTTAGACAAAATACCAAAAATTCACCCTAAAATAATTTTGATATTCCAAATCCAAAAATGAATTCCATTTTGAAAAATAAAATTTATAAAATTTTAAAAAGTGATTATAACTATTCGTAACAGCTAGTTTGATTGGTCATGGTGTGTTAGAACTCGAAGTTGCGTATATTGCAAGCTATTGTATTATTCAAAGAGAAACGTACCATAGAAGCGCGGGGTGTTACAGACCATCAAGAATTAAATAAAAATTTATATTTTTTTCATATTAATAATACCATTTATCAGTTAACATTATAGTAAAAATGTTTCTATATAGATAAAGTTATATTTACATCTGTAAGTCTTTATATAACGATATAAATTAAATAATTTTGAGTTTCTATTCAAACAAAAAAATAATAATATATATATATATATATTATATTATATTTTCCAATTCAATATATATAACATGTTTTCTATATTTTATATAATATATATATACATGCATATATTAGTGAATTTTTTATTTTAAAATCAAATAAATTAAAATATTAAAAATTTTGAATTAATAATTATTTTAATATAATTATAATATACTTTAGTTATTATCAGTAATGAAAATTTATTATCATTATGATTGAATTTAAAACATTTAAATATATATATATATATATATATATTAAAATATAAAGTAATAATATAAACATTTGAAAATGTAAATTGATATTAAATATAATTTTAAATAAAAATGAATTAAAATGTAAAATGATGTTGAATGGTATAAACTAAAATATAGTTGTGATAATATATAGGAAAATATTTTCATTTCTAAATTTATTTATTAACATAAAAAATTTCAAAAAATATAAATATATATATAATCATTATAAAAATATTACTTAATGGTTAAAAATAATAGAAAAAAAATTAAAATTAAAATGATATATACTATAAAATAAAAAAATTGAAAATTAAATTGAAATTTGAAGCTATAATACTAATTAATAGTTTAATGATATATATATATAGTCATGTACATTATAATTAGTGGTCTATTTAGCACTAAATGAAATAATAAGTATGTTCTGAGTTTCTCGACATTGTTTTTTTAGCATTGGGAAATGATGTCACCCAAATGGGTTTTTTCATATGACATTGAGAAATTCTAAAAAAATTATTTAAACTGGGGCTATATATAGATTTTATGTTAATGTCCATTCTTCTCACACTATAACAAACAAATTTAAGATTTCTCTATGTGTTTCTAGTAATTTTCTCTCTATGTCTTTTTTCTTTTGTGCCTTAGTGGCCAAGTCTTGTTCAGAGATAGAGAAATTTTTTTAGAGAAATTTAAATAAACTTCAAGGATGTATGGTTTTCAGAATTAATTGAGTCCATGCATAAATGGGTTATGTGTGAAACATTTGTACGTGGTGATTTGAGAGGCCTTGAAGGGAAAATGGGATGAAATTCATCTACCAAACATTTACATGTTGTGTAAGGGTATTACATGTTGTGTAATTATTCATGTGTTTAATAAAAAAAACCTAGAGATAATTTTTCTGGATAAAACCATTAAAATAAAGTATACAACATGTAAACTAATTACAAGTCCTGTAATTTCCCAACCTACAACTTTAACGTAGCTATGCTGGTTATTATTGTTGGAAACTATTGTGGGTCCTCTCCTCCCAACCTTGGCAGACTCTCCAGGATATTTTGGAGTGCCAAAACCCCTTATGAACGTCTCATTCATGCAATCAATACTAGATAAGTCTACATGGTTGGATTTCATCCATCTCTTTGTTCTTCTCAAATCCATTATGGTAATATCCCTGTGAGAATTTTCGTTATTGGTTTCAATCATTTTCAAAATTGATCAAGGAACCTCTTAGAAACCAACCACATCATTCCTCATGTAAATTGGCCATTGGAAAGAGTGTTGGATATTTGGTTAAAGGTAGATGATCTGAAACTGAAATCCCATATTATCTATTATCAAATTAAATTTATGTGATAATATAATTTATATAGTTCATTCACCAGTTTTAATTCCAAATTGAATCAATTAGAGTGATCAATTAATTTTTGAGGAATTGGGGATTTTATTTAATTATATAAATTGTGAAATAATTATAATTAATTTGTGAATAAATCATCAGTGTATTGAATTCAAAAATAGGGGATAATTAATTGTTCAGTTAAATTTAAAATTTTTGAATTGTAAATTGAGAATAATTAATTGGTGAACTAATTATTACATTTTGAGTGTGAGAAATGGTCAATTAATTTTTGAATTGTTCAACATAATATATTTTATTAATTAATTTTAAAATTAATTAATTGGAAGTGGAGATACATTTAATGTTGTATTATTATGATATATGTGATAGTAAAATTAAAATCATTATATGAAAATTCCGCCAACAATTAAAGAATGGGTACATGACCATTCAATTGTGTGAATCAATTTTATGGTAACGTGGCCATTCATTTTTGAAAATAAGAATGGTTACATGGTCATTAAATTGTGTGAATTAATGAATGATAATATGGTCCTTCATTTGTAAAATTAATAATGGCAACATGGTCATTAAATTTTGTGAATTAATAAACGGAAACACAGTCATTCATTTGTAAAAATATGAATGGAAATATTGTTGTTAAATTTTGAAAATTAATTAATGGTAACAAGGTCATTAATTTGTGAAAATAAGAATTGTATCGTGGTCATTCAATTATTTGAATTAATGAATGATACCATGGTCATTAATTTTTGAAAATAAGAATTGTAACATGGTCATTCAATTGTGTGATTCAGTGAACGGTAACATAGTTATTCATTTATAAAAATAATAATGGAATCATGGTCATTCAAACTCATGATGTCGCTCAAGGATAGTCTAGATTCTAGAATGGGCCGAAACAGGTATTACGATTTGATTTTCCACAAGAACCCATGGATTTATGTGGTTAGATAAAGAATAATTGATAATGTGATAACTGTTTAATTATTCATTTAAATTATTTTGTTATATAACATCATGGACTATTTTTGTGGCCGAATATTATTTTAGACACTGTTTACGATGTCCTACTATGTTGTACTCATAGCCTACTCAGGATGCCTAATCGGTAACCGAATGGAAATTATTGTTTCAGGACATGTACATGGAAAAGCCATTGGGTTATACTATTAATTTGGGGGTGTATCATTGATGAGGAACCAAATATGGGTTGGGACCCCCTCGGGAGTCATCAATGCCTTTATTTTTAGTTTTCCATTTAGACAAATGATAAGTACTTTAGCCTGATGTGTTTTCTATTTTAGTTGGATATTGTATTTTCCTACTTTGATTGTCTTGAGATATTGCTATTTGTGTATGTATTCATATATTTTTGTTTCTCTATTTTTTAATAATTACACAAGTGTATTACATTGTTCATGAGGGTATAGTCTCCTCATTAATCACTTATTAGAACCTCACACCAAGGTGACATTTTGTACCATATGGGGAAGCACACATGAGGTTATATGACCAACTGGCTTCGGGAACTGATATGTGAATTCCTATTCAGGATGTTTAAAAGTGATATTAGAGCCTCGTTTTCTTTTATTATTCTTCTATCTTACTTTTTGGGATATTTATACATTATAATCGGAAGAGTCACAACTTGTACATGAGATCGTTCATGGGAAAATAAAACCCATGTATGATAGAAAACCCAAGTACCCAGGGTGGGATTATTGGTATTTATGTATTCTGTTATAGTTGAATATTATTTCACCTTAGGTGACACACATGTGACGTGATGTGAAAATTGTTTTTGAGATATTCTAAGAATTGACTCAGGACCTGGAATGGTGTGAGAGTTGAGTCATCATGCATCATTATAAGAACTCTTGATTATTTTGACAAGTATCATTTTAGTCATTCATTGGAAACATGTATTTAGGCTATGTGTCTTAACATAATTTATTTTTCCTTTCTTGTAAACCCGAATTGAATATGGTGCTTAATATAAAATTGAGAACCATAAAATGATGAAATATTGTGAATAATCGGGTATCCAAATGTGAAAATTGAATATGATGTTGTGTTTATCCTTGTTAACCAAGTACTAGGTGTAGGATGGTTAAGGGAAGTGTTATAACCTCGGTTTTGACCAAGTGGTGAGGTTTATAGAGGGTAATTTTTGTGACTTGTTTTTCCTCTAACAAAAAGGTTTTAAATTTATGTATCATTATTATATGAACAATTTTTTGCATTGTAGAGAGTATTCCTCCATGATTATTCATGTTGGCAGGATGGCCTAAGGACATGGATAGGAATGATACTCCAGTGATGGAACCTGAGGCACCAATTGTTCCAGTTGATGAGGTCAGGGAGAAATTCTGAGAGAACATCACACACATTGGGAAATTCATGGAAAGAGACCCAGGGCGGGTTGATAAGTGAAGATCTGACATGATGAGGGATATTCAGTTTCAACACCCTAAGACTTTTACTGGAGTGGGTGGACATAACATAGATGAGTTTTGGGTTGATTTCATAGAAAAAATTCATTACCATTTGGATACCCCTACATATAAGAGGGTCAAACTGGACACGTATATGCTACAAGGATCACCAAATTGCTAGTGGGGCATTCATGTATAAATTGGATATGCTGATGGAATCCTAGGGAATGGATTGTTGGATTAGTTCTTAGAGAACTTCTATCTAGAGATTTTAATGAAGGAGAAAGTCAAAGATTTCATGTGGCTGCCTCAGGGGACAATATACGAGATGGATTATGTTGGACTCTTTACAGACCAACAATACTTCTCTCTAGCATTGATAGAAATTTATACAACTATGATTAAATTATTTCTATATGGAATTAACATAAAGATTATGTCCCCAATAAACCTCTATCTATTAATGAAGTTTACTGAGGTTGTTGATAATTCTCTAATAGGTGAAGGAAACCTAAGGGAGGCTTCTAGTGCTGGATAGATAGCTTCTTCTAGGAAATCAGGAGGTGAAACTTCCGTGAGCAGGAAGAATCATTATGAAAACTTTTTTCCAAATAGTGGAAAGAAGACTAGTCAGATAGGAGATTCTTTCTCATGTGATCTTATTAGAGTGGTATGTAATAAATGTGGTGGGCCGAGACATTACTGTAGGAATATTTCTTTACGGCAAGTGGAGTGATGATTTTGCGGCAAGATGATACATCTAAAGAGTTTCAACACGAACCTATGGTAGATGTTGAGTGATATAGGATATATATACAACTAGGGCATATGAATAATACATTATGCACCATATTAGTATATAAGTTGCAGTTCTAATGGATGAGGAGGTACATGTTGGGGACACGGTGCTTTTGGGAATAAGCACCCATATCCGCATTGTGGTGCTACTCATGAGAATTGGATGACATCATAAGGAAGAGGGGATGGAAACTACATGAAGTGTAATATACACTTGTGGATATTGAGGATATACCATTATTATTGAGATGTAATAATCAGGTATGTTCTATATGACCTAGTGCCTTATTTGATATTAGTGCCTCTCATTCATTTATTTCTACAAAACATGATAACGGTTTGATTATGGTGGTGGAGATTTAGAGTAGGGTAATAACTATTGATACATATTTGGGAGTATTGTCTAGAGGCATCTCTTTGTAAAAGGGAAATTCCCTTGAACTTAGGGAGTATTATTTTCTATGGTATTTCTATATCCATGAAATGTCAGGATTTAACCTAATTATGGGTGTGGGATACCTAATCCTATACTGAGACCATATTGATTGTCACCATAGGAGAGATAATATTATAGCTCATAAGGGTGAAACAATATTATTCGAGGATAATGGGATATCTAGACAGGCCGAGCATGTCCAATTACCCAAAAACTGGGAGAGATCACAGTTCTAGTTTCTAGTTTATTACTTGATTATAGGGGTGTTAAGCATGATATCTTTCCACCATTAGTGGAGAAGATCCAGGATGTATTTCTTGAATAATTCAAATATATTCCATCTAAGAGAGAAGTGGAGTTCAATATTGATCTTATATTGGGGGATGAGTTAGTAACTATTCAACCATACAAAATGTAACCATTAAAGGTTCAAGAGCTCAAGAACCAGATAGAGGAGTTGTAGGATAAGAGATTTATCCATTCGAGAACTTCCCCATGGGGATCACCTGTATTGTTTTCAAAGAAGGATAATGTGATATTATTCATTTTTATGATTACCAAAAGTAAAACAAGATGAATGTAAAAACATGTACCCAATTCCTTTTATCAATGATATTTTTGACCACTTAAAGGGAGATTGTGTGTTCTTGTAGACCAACTTGAGAATGGGGTATCATTAGTTGGGAGTCTGGACTATTGATATAAAAATGCCTTATTTTAGAAGAAGGTATTCCATAAATGTGTTTTTTGAAATTCCATTTAGGTCGATGAACACACCTATAATGTTTATGGCCTCTCTAAACAAAATCATCAATCCATAATATGATCAATTTTTGGAAGTGTTCATAGATTACATATTGGTGTACTCCAAGACTCATGAAAATCACGACCAATATCTTGAAATAGTCTGGAGTACACAGAGAGAGGATCAACTATATTCCAAGCCATATAACTACCATTTTTACACCAATCAGGTACAATTCATGGAACATATCATCTCAGAGGAAGGTTTGTCAGTGGACCTAGAGAAGGTTGAGGAACTAGTTTTTTAGGAGAAACCCAAGAATGTTTTAGATATCGATTTATTTCTGGGGTTAGCTATATACTATTAGAGATTTATTTAGTACTTTTTCTAATTAGATGTATATATTTGAGGCTTGACCATGAGGGGGATAAAGTTTGACCGGTTTGAATCATGTGAGAATTCCTTTTAGTATTTGAATAAGAATTTTACATTGGCACTAATATTGATCTTACCCAGGCCTGGTGAGGAGTATACAGTGTATTGTGATGCTTACGGGATCAGAATCCAAGATGTGTTGATGCAGGGATATAAAGTTTAGTCATATGGGTTTCAGAAGTTGATTCTACAAGAAAAAAACATCAATACACACAACCTCAAGTTGACAGTAGAGGCATATGACTTTCTCTATTGGAAACATCATATTCTGAGAGAAAAGATTACAGTTTCAACAGATCACAATAGATTGAGGTATATATTTACACAGTATGATTTCAATGTTCCAATAAAGATATTGGATGAGTATATGTATTATATTTATTTTTGATGAAGCATAAATTCCTTGGAAAAGAAATAGGGTGGCTAACACATTGAGCAAGAAATCATATACTTAAGTGGTTGAGGAGTCTAATACTATGTGGATGATAGTAATATTTCTAGATGAAAAGAATTTTATGCTTTAAGAGATTCATGAGAAATTGAATCTAGTGTCAGTTTTAGTGGAGTATGCTCTTTTGATATTATTCATGGGAAAAATTATCAGGATATAGATTGATTAAACTTTAGATAATGTCTTGATGATGAGTATACATCTTTATATTAGACCATAGATAATGATGAGATCATTTATGCTAAGAATCAGGTAGTTGTGCCAACATGCATGTGAGATGATATCTAAAGGAATTTAGTTCCTTGAAGTGGGTGGTACATCCATGTATGAAAAAAATGTACCATGACCTAAAATGACTATTTTTGTATCCCATCATGTAAAAATAGATTGTAGTGTTCGTGACACAATGATTAACATGCTATCAAGTGAATACAGAACACCAACAACATGATTATTTGTTATTGACGTTACCCATTCTGGATTGGGAGTGTGATGATGTTACCATGAATTTTTTAGTTGGTCTTATAAGTACTCCAATGAAGAATGAATCTATCTAAAGTTTACTGGACCGACAAAAATTGTTTCCCATTTTTATCCTCTACAGGAATCCTTCTCAGTGAAACAACCATGATATTTGTATGTTAGGAGACAGTTCATCTACATGGGGTGCAATGGATTATTGTTTTAGATTGTGACCCATGTTTCACTTCATGCTTCTATTAGGCCATTCAGAAGGAAATAGGTACTAATGTATTATTGAGTACGACCTTTCACCCATAAAAATATAGAAAACCAGAGCATAATATACTAGTTCTTGAGGATATATTGTAGGTACTTGTGCTTAACTTTAGTGGGTCTTTAGAGAAACACATGGACTTAGTAGAGTCTACCTTTAACTATAGTTATCCTGAAACTGTTCAAGTGGAATAATAAGAGGATCTTTATGGTAGGCTATGTAGAACACTAGTATTATTGATGGAGGCTAGTGAGTTCGAGTTGTTAGGACTGAGATTCATGCATGAGTTGTTAGAGTAGGTGTATCTAGATCAGAATGATATGGATACCACTCAGAATAGTTAAAATTCATATACTGATTTACGTAGATAACCCTATATATTATAGAGTGTGATCTTGTATACTTTTGAGTTTCACCCAGATTGGGTCACTATAGGATACATAGGGATGGTAATTTGGAACCTATGTTTGATGGACCATTTGAGATAATGGAAAGAATCAGGTAGGTGGTGTACCGAGTGACTCTTCTATAGAACTGTGATTCTATTTATGATGTTTTCAATGTATTAGAAAATCAAAAGTATCATCCCAACCCTTCTCAAGTTATTGAGGTAGAGAATATCGATCTTAATAGAGATGCGTACTTTGAGTAAAATCTGAGGAGTGTGTTGGATCACTCTGAGAAAGAGTTGTGGGGAATGATATTTTCGATAGTTTGTGTATTGTGGAAACAACCAGAGGAAAATTAGGAAAGGAAAGCATATATGTGGTCTAAGTGGCACAATATTGTTGGATAAAAATCCTAGAGATTATTGGAAGTGCAAATCAATTATCAGCTGTTATAAGGTGGGGAGATTGTAAGATACCATATTTCCTATATACCTTTATCTCTTGTTTTTTTGTCATTTGAGCCTTAGCGGCCTAGACTCATTTTGAGATGGAGAACATTTCTAATGAAAATGATCTAATGTTCGGGGATGTATGCTTGACTGAATTAATTGAGTCTGGGTATAATTGGGTTAAGTGTTAAAAATGGGTTCCTAGTTAGGTGAGAGGTATTTGAAGGGAATATGTCTATAAACACAAAAGAATAACATTTACACAACGTGTAAGAATATTAAATGTTGTGTAATTATACATGATTTTAATAAATTTTTTCCTATGTGATAAATTTTTTGAGAAAAAAAATTTAAAATGAATTACACAACATGTAACCTAATTACCCACCATGTAATATCCCAACATTCCATTTTAATGTTTTTGTGTGGGAGATTTATGTTGTAATCCACTATATCTCTTCTCCTTTCAACCTAGGGAGACTATCCAGGTGATTTTCAATTTCCAAAACCACTTAAAAATAACATGTTAATGAAATCAATACCTGGTAATTCTTCATGGTTGTATTTCTTCCATCTCAACCTTTTTATATTACCCTTTATGGTAATATCCCTTGGTGAATTTGCATTGTTGGTTTTGGTCTAATTCATTCTTGATCTGTGATCCGCTTGGAAATCACCCTCATATATCATTGTGGGTGTTGGAAATTGGAAGTTTTTTTATATCATCAACTAATGGTAGGTGGTATTAAACTCAAACCCCATTGTCATTATAACCAAATTACATAAAAGTGATTATAGAATTTCTATAGTTTTTCAGGTGGTTAGAATTTCAAATTTTATTAATTAATGTGGTCGATTAATTAATTGAGGAATTAGGGATTTGATTGAATAATTAAAACTATGAATAAAAATAATTAATTTATAATTTAATTATACATGTATTTAATTGGGAAGTTGGGAAAAATTAATTATTGAGTAAATTATCAAATTTTGGAATTGTAAATTGAGAATAAGTAACTGGTGAATTAATTATTATATGACTAGTTTGTGAAATAACTAATTAATTTCTAAATTGATTAATAATGGATATTTGATTAAATGACTTGAAAATTAATTATTGGGTTGTTTAGATACATGTAATTCAGTGTTATTATGATATATGTGATATTAAATGGTGATTGGTAACATAGACAATTTCCCTAGGATTAATGAGTGGAAACATGGTCAATGAATTGTCGAAATTAATGAATTGTATCATTGTAATTAATTTGTGAAAATAAGAATGGTAACATGATCATTCAATGTGTGTATATTAAGGAATGGTTACATGGTCATTCAATATGGTAATTAAATTGTGTGAATTAATGAATGATAACATAGTCATTAATTTGTGAAAGTAAAAATGTTAATACAGTTATTAAATTTTGTGAATTAATCAGTGGTTACATACTCATTTAGTTGTGAAAATAATAATTCTAAAATGGTCATTCAATTATGTTAATTAATGAATGTAAACATGATTAATCATTTTTTAAAATAAGAATGGAAACATGGTCATTCCATTTTTTTAAATTAATGAATGGTGACATGTTCATTCATTTCTAAAGATGAGAATTGTATCATGGACATTAAAAATCTTAATATCCCTCATGGATATTTCAAACTCAAGTATTAGATGAACCAGGTATTGAGATAATAGTATTTATAAGAACCTAAGTGTTTATTTGGTTAATTAAAAATTAATTGAAAATTTGATTGTTGTTCAATTATGAATAGTAATTATTTATTTATACAACATCATGTACTATTTTTTTGACAGGATATTATTTTAGACATTGTTGGTGGTGACCTATAGAGTTGTACTCAGACCCTACACGAGTTTCCAGATCGGTGCCTGAAGAGAATTTGGTGTTGCATGACATGTTAAGGGTAAAGTTAATATGTCATATTGTAGATTTTGTGATGGATCATGGATAAGGGAACCAGATGTGGCTTAGGGCCCGCTCATGAGTCGTCGGTGCCGTTATTTTTATTTCTATTTTATACACATGGCTATTACATTAGCATGACATGTTTTCATTTTTAGTTAGATATTATATTTTCATGATTTTATTATCTTGAGATATTCGTATTCATATTGGTATATTTTTAAACAATTATTTATTATTCCCATTGATGTATTACTATAATAAAAGAGGGTATAGTATCCCCATGAATGACTCTTCAGACCCTTGCTACTAGTTAGAATCCTCAAGAATATAGGGTGGTGCACTTTAGTTCATGTGACTAACCGACTTTGGACACTGATGCATGGCACCTGATTCGGGACAATAATGTATGTATGTGTGTGTTTGTGATAATAGTTTGACATAAAAACATTCATGTATTGAAATATGTATGTGTGTGTTTATATTTTCAAACACGCAAAAATATTATTTTTAGGTTGTGTGCACGTCTTATGTTTATATTTATTATATATATATAAATATTATTTCTATATATATATTTTTAATATTGTATTTATATACATTGTAATTCTTTATATATGCATGTATGTGTTATATATTTGTGTGTATAATTATGAATATATATATATTTTTATGTATGTTATATATATATATATATATATATTTCATATAGATATATTTTTATAACATTGGTTTCAAATAAAATTATGCATGCATATGTTCATTTTTATGTTAGTGTGCATGCATGAGTTTATTTGTAAATGTATATATTAGTAAATTATATAATAGTTTCATTAAAATAAAAAATAATAATGAATTATTTATAATAAATTAAAATATAAAATTGGTGGATTATAGTTATATGATTATAGACTCTTGGGATAGGGTTCCGAAGTTCATCAAATTTTTAACTGACTATTAAAATATCCATTATTTAATTTTTCATCTATATTTATATCATTATTACTCTAGGAAATTTTTTCAAGATGAGGGGGAAGGTCACTTGATATTTTTTATAGAGTTAATAAATGATATAAACACTATAAAAATAGTGATAAATATGAAATGTTTTTAGAGAGTAAAACAATATATGGACATATTCTATAAATCATTAATTACATATGCATTATTTTGTCCATATCATATTGTGAAATATAGGGTATGTGATAATTCATGTAAATCATATAGTGAAACAATATCTTTGTCATTATTAAGTATGGATATTTTCCCCCTTATTTAATTTTATTTATATTCTCTCCATTAATATAATGTTTTTGGTATTTTGGGGTGATCTAATATTTTTGGATGAAATTATATATAATTTAAGAAGAGTATGTTGTGACCCATGTGATCCCATAATGAGGATTATTTATATTCTAGTTCCTAATATTTTACTATCCGTCATGAAAATCAAAGGACAAAACCTTTGAGGTTAGAGATTATGTTTGGTAGGAGGCTGAATGGATGAAAATTTATATGTCCAAAGCACTACAACATTAATGAGAAGAACCATACCATGTTCAGTGACATTGAGTGAATGGGGTCACAATTTAACATGGCCACATGGGAATGTGTTATTCTCTGGTTATATAGACCTTGACAAAATTATTGGATCATTATGTTTTATTGAGGGTAATCACCTTATAGGAATGGACCAAATAGTGCCTTCATGACATGACTATAAGGGTCGACCATGTCCTGCTCTTCCTATATCTTTTTAAAAAATTGTGAAATATCATTTTTGACCTTATAGGTTTCAACCCCTCTATCCCCTATTTTATCCCCTTATTAAAACATTCCAAACCACACATGCATATGGAACCTTTTCCTCTACTACAAATGATTATTTCAAGTGGGATTTAATCTAGGTACTTCAGGAAATCCCTTATTTGATGACTTTTCCCTTCTCCAATGTCGCATTTCTCTATTATTTAATGGTTTTAATTATCCCACATTTCAACTGAATCAAATATATTTATTTAACCAAATATAAATAATGTGGTCCACATTCTCCTGCATGTGTAGTCTGTTGTAAAATGATTCTATTAATTTAGGAAGTTATTTTAAAAGATACCCTTTATTTTAAAAATTTATTTTTTTATTTAAAAATAATATTACAGTTGAATTAAACCATGTTATAATTGTTTTGATGTCTAGTTCTATCTGATATTGTATTTTCAAATGAATTTTTTTTATTTTCACTATTAAAATGGTGTTGAACACATTTTTGTTATATGAAAACAAAAAATCAATGTTTTTCCTTCATATAAGGGCCATTTAAAATTAATTTATGTATCTAAAAAAGGGGATGGAAAATTGGAATTTGGGTTCTTAGGTTGAATGAATGGGAAATGTACCAATTGGAATTCCATGCCCTACTAGGCCTTGGATCACACAAAACTTACTAATGTATATTAAGATATAGATGTGATTGACATCTTGTAGTTGAAAGAGTTCTCCCTAGACTCCCATCAATGAGACATTATATTATTTTTTAAATCATCATTATTGTCTATGGATCTAAGTGTTCCCATGGTCGTGGCTACATTAGGGATTTACCATGGTTATTGTTTTTGAATTTTTACTAAAATTCCCTAGTTATCCATATTTGAAAATTTTTAAAATACATTCGAATGAGGCTTGATTTAAAAATTATCTATTATTATTTTCATGTTTTGTTAATTTTCATCATTAATTATTGGATTTATTTATCAAATTTTTCTCATGAAATCCATGGTCAAGTCCAAATGGGATAATTTTTCTCACACCATATATACACCCAATGGGTATATGATGACCATGTGGTAACTAATATATGTAAAGGAATGACATCGCATATTGGTGGTTGTTATTCATTTTTGATGACCATTGTTTGGTGGTGTTGAGATGAAGGGAGTTATCCCACATGTCACATGGATATAGGTATTGATATATTGATAAATTCTATATTTATTCTCTATCCATATATCATCAATTCAGGATCCCATCCCATCCTTTTGTATATGTATGAATGATTAAATGTCTGGTGTTTGTTATAGATTCCCTAAAATTTCATTTATATTATATATTATGGATATGTTATTATGAGAGTATTATTTTTAGATATATATGACTTGTATAATTATAATGAATTCATGTCAGGTTTTTGATTATCATCCTATATATGTATTTAGTGTGGAAACAAATCCCAATGTAAACTTTTAGATTCATAGGTACTAATTTTCAGCACATGGGGATCAAAAATAAAATTCATTCCTTTCAAAAAATAATTACTAACTACATCTATTGGTCAGTGAAATAACACAATAAAATCCAAATTTTGGTATATTATAATTAGGGATGATAAAGAAGAAAAAATATAGGATGATTATAACATGGGAGGTAGGTACGATGGGGTTTGTAGTCAGTACTAATAGTACAAATTCATGAATTTATAGGGTATACCAAGAATGTGTACTTTATATTTTGGGTTGTTTTTGTCATTTGTTTTGGGTAGTGTGAACGTTATGAAAGCCATATAAACAAACATTTTATTGAATAAGTGTGTAATTTTTTTTATTCCTTCTGTGATTTATTATATTTGCAAGGAATGTTAATTATTTTTTATATAATAAATATTTTTTTTAATATTTTCATCCCAATTTGATTAATTTTATATTATACCACACCCATCAGAGAGCACTTGTTATCTGTTTGATGGAATCTTTGGATAATTTTTTAGGAGATAATTCCTATGTGGTTCATAATTTCTTTTCATCTATGTTAGGAATTGTCTAGGTTTAAGACCAAAGAGTGGTTGTTTCCAAGACCAGGATAAGTAGGTAGGTTTGTTGATAGAGTATAGTTAAAAATTGACATCATGAGTTATTCTATAATAAACCTCCATAAATTAGAGAAAATAATGATCTATTAGAGGTTGATAATTTTTTTTGGAAAATTTATAGAGTCTTTTAATGTTTAATGACCCATTCGAGGTAATTTACATGTAATGTGCAACCTTTTTGTTTTCGATTTCAGTATCCAACATGGTGGGAGTATATCATCTACACAAATAAAAATGAGATCTTATAATGGATGTTTTATAGGGATGTTTGACTAGGATTAATACCTAGAAATCATTGCACTATTATAGTCTACGGAGTTTCTATATCTTTAGAATGGTTAGTAAACCATTTTAGAATATCCCAACGGTTCTCCAAACTTGTGCACTTTTCTCCTAAAATAGTTTCAAATGATAAATTGAATATTTAGACACTCAAAATATAATTTTTACTAAAAACATAAAACCATTTCATCCGTCTAAATTCTCGATAATATTCTATGGTCATAGAATGATCTTTAATATTTGTTATTGATTATGATTTGATTGTTGGGACACCCATGTTTATTGGAAGTGATAGTGTCTTATCAAAGAAGAAAAGTAATCATAATGAAATGAAAAGAGGTGTGAAAGTGGAATTGGGAATCCATACATGTTATTATCATTGGTATTTTGGGTTTTTGGGTCTCTTGTATGAAACTAGTGTCACAAGACAAGGAATATATTATTTTCATGCCATGTACACCTTCTGATCTATAACAAATATAGATTCTAAGAATATTTATAGAAATTTTACTGACCCAACCCATCTCATTATGGTTTATAAGCTCATCAGCTGTTATGGGATACAAATATCTATATTATACTTCTATGGAAACAGATGATCAAACCCTTAGGTGTGGAGGTAATAAAAATTCAACATAAGGGAGGTATCAACTGCTGAATAGAAGCTGAGGATAATGGGATTACCCTAAACCATTGAGAGGAGTGTATTATTTTTTAGTAGTGTAAATTAAAATGGAGGAATAGGTTTGATTGAAGATTGCGTGAGTTACTTGTTACAAATAGTCAGTTGTATGATGGAATTATTGAAAATCATTATGTATGTTCGATATTGTTAAAGGTTATTGAAGGAAAATTTATAGTGGTTAATTATATTGAATATAAATGGATTTATGTGATGATATTCATGGTTTGAAAGATGATTGAGCATGTATAAATGATGGTTCCTGATAAGGAAAATAAATATAAATGAATGCAATAGTTTTTCATACTTTTGGGTTGGATTATTGTTTTTGAATGAGTTGTAAAATTCAATGAATTATCTAGATATTATGGGGTGTAAATTATTGAAGGGTACATTTATTGTGATAATAACCACACCATGGTATGCTTTACATGATTAAGTGGCCTTTAAAATGGATATAATAATGATTTTTTTGTTACAAATAATTTTTAATTATATGAATTGTTGATTAGGTAATGGTGAGGCATAGAATATTATAATGGGTGTTATTTTATTTATGATTATTCCATGTGACGTATAGAGAGTAACACTACGTCAAGACATGTGAAATTTTATTTTAATTGTGGTATATTATATAATAAATGACCCACAAATATAGAAATTACATAAATGATATTTCTCATATTGTTATCAAGACCATTCTTATTATTTATAATATAAATCATGGAGGAGATAGTGACTATTAGAAAATAGAAAATGTTTTTTCTAGAATCTACTTGTGAATATTTGTGAAGAACAAAATGGTAATAGAATAAGGTAGTGAGGGATTACTAAATCACCCCAACAAAGGAAACAAGAGAGCAGCATTCCATTGAGGTGGGGGTTTCATGTAGCCAATTTTTATAGATTTTTTGAGAAAAAGGATGTGAGAATTTTTAAAGAAATTTTAATGGATGATTCAATATAGAATACACAATGTTTCATGGTATTTGGAGAAACATTTTTTGTCCATCTTAATGTCAAGAATAAAATTCCAGTTTTTAGGTGGGACCACACCATGGTATTAAAAAATATATAAGCTACATTATGATTTCAAGAATTTTAACCTCTACAACTTTAGGGATGTTATATAATGAGATTATATAATACAATTTGATTTTAATGGTGATTAATTTATTAGAGATAATAATATTATTAGATTTAATTATGTGTATGTTTGTAGTAAGTATCTATTTTTTCATTCTGAATTACATATTAAAAAAATCATGTATATATATAGGGGGCATGTCTCTCAAGATATGAAGAGGGTGAGAGTAATTAAGAAGTGGGAGGGGGATATAAATGGTTATCTATTAATAAAATATATTAGTATGGGAAGACTTTTTGTATTTGGATTTATAATTTATAGAACTACCTGATTATAATTCATTTATGATGAGAATTTTTTGAAAATTATAACACTGTTTATGTAATTTATGAAATGAAATGTAACTAAAGTGAATTATAGATTAAATCCATAGTGATTTTTATTGAATTTAATTTTGAAAAAATATAAAATTGAATTATGTTTTGAATATATTCTTTTAACCCTATGGAAAATAGTTTGTGGATGATAGGAAGTGTTTTTTGAACATAGTGGGGTTGTGATATCTTCCCAATGATGCGACCTCATACTAACAAATTAATTTTAAATTTGGAATATCACTACATCATTGATATGATATCACATGAGAAGAATTAATAGGTGGAAAAAGAGAAATATGTGTGTTCATCCTCTTTAAATTACCACTTGGGATGTGATTTAAAATTAGATTCTAGTCTTACCTGCCTATATGAAGAAAAGAATCAATATCATTAAAAGAAATGAATAAATTTTATTCTCCCAAATTCACCCCTTTGTGTAATTCTGAGAAACACCCAAGGGTATAGTAGTACATTTCTCATTTATCATCTATCATTACTACACTAATTAATATTGGT
This sequence comes from Viscum album, assembly GCA_963277665.1. Lineage (NCBI taxonomy): Eukaryota > Viridiplantae > Streptophyta > Magnoliopsida > Santalales > Viscaceae > Viscum > Viscum album. Next base: position 1,227,810,722 of record OY728145.1, on the reverse strand, counting down.
TCTTCCAAATCATTTATATGTTCTAATATTGTTTAATTACTAAAATAACTAACTAATATCATCCATAATGTTATGGATATATCGATACATCTGAGGAACAAGTAATAAAATGGATACTAGTGTACTTTTTGTGTTATATTCAAATAGAAAGGGGGTCTATCATGGGTGTTCTTGTCATCATGTTGAGTATTTTCTATATCATTATCAAAATGGGATAGATGGCTTATTCCAAATACCATGTTGACTATTATCATTAGAGGGTGTCCTTAATCGACCCCGAATGGAAAACTCATGTGATTCAAGGGGAATTAGATCAATAGATTAGTTGAGTGGGACATCATCATCTTGGGGATATTATAATGATGTCATATAATATATTTTAGGACGATGAAGGTATCATCATGATTTTGTTTATTTATGAGACTAGATGTTTTCTTGAATTGTTTTTGAATGACCTATTGGGTTTAAACCTGTAATTATATGATGAGTTTTCAATCATTATTGTTCATGGGACATAAGAAATCTCATTACCATCATATCAAATGGTTCCTTTTAAACTGAAATAGTTATCAATTTATCAAGAAGAATTTGAAGGTAATGATCCTAATGGGTCTCTATGGTCATCTGTAATGTCTTTTTCAAGGAAATTGGATGTCATTTTTCTCTTATTTGTTCCTTATAGAAAGATAAATCTCATGAAAATTAAGAATTAATCTATTTTTACCCTCACTAATGATCCCATTTATTTCCTAAATAGGGACAGTTTATGTTTATATATTGATATCTAAATGAGATATCATATTCTCTTGGTGAAAGAGTTTGATATTCTTATTATTGATTTTAGAAAGAGTTATGATCATTTTGAGTACCTGGTGATGTCGTTTTGATTAACCAATAATATGGTTAACTTTTTTCATATCAGTAATTAAATATTTAATATATACCTAAAAATTATTATTGTTTTTATGGATGACATATTGGTTCATTAGAAAAATAGTGAGGACAATGGCCATCATTTGAGAGATTCTATGGGGACTCTATATGACCATAACCATTATGAAAAGTTATCAAATTGATTATTTTATTCTAAAGATCTAAATATCATAGGCCATGTGAGAAAAGAAAAAGTCAAAACAATTATTCATCTATATGTGAGATCTGATATGAATTTAGAAGGAAAAAATAAATATTTTTAAGAACAAGATCTTTTTAGGTCTTTAGAGATATTATCAGTGGTTGATGATGAATTATTCAAAGATTACACCTCCCTTATCTTATATCACTAAAATTGGTGGGGTAATAATAAAAATATGAATGTAAATCATATTTTTATAATTTGAATCAATGGTACACCACATGAACAATTTTGAATTTAAATAAGGTTTTTTGGGGAAATGTAGTCTATTGTGATTCTTCATATATGTGTTTGTGATGTATTCTTACATTGGGTGATCATGTGGTGTCATATAGTTTTCTCAAACTTTTACCCCATGAGAAAAATTAGCAAAACCATGACATGGATCTTCATGGGGGTTATGAATGATATTAAATATTATTGACAACATATTTTTGGGAGTTATTCATATACAATTCTAATAATAAATTTTTGAGCTATGTATTTTCCCAAAAAGATTTGATTCTCTTGAAATGAGGATGTGTTGAGAATCTACATACATTCAATTTTGGACCCTCATATAAATTTGGAAAAGGGATTGTGGTTATTGATGCTCTGAAAAAAAAATCTTCTCATTATTTTAGTGTTAAGGGATGTGTGTAACTTCATGGGTATCCCTTCACGGAATAACATTGAGGTGAAAGAAGCTAATAAAGATATATTTATTTCTTTTGTTCGGTTAAAAAATCAACTTATTAAGACTATTCATCAGGATAAATAAAATTATGATGAATGTCATTGTATTGGGATAATTTTATATTATTGGGAGACCATTGATGAGTGGTCTCTACATTGTGAGGGTATTATATATTTTACTAAAGTATATGTGGTTTCATTATCACTAAACTGAGCTATGATGTAAAATTATCATAAAAATATTTTTGTAGTTAATCTAGGTACCACTAAGATATATTATTTCCTATTTATATAATAATAGTGGTTTATTATGGGATGTGAAATCACATATTTCATATAACAATACAATACCTATCTATAGAGTAATGATGAGCATCAGAATCCATCCTGTTTTTTTATCCACTTCTTATAAAATTCAAAAATATTATCATATATCATGGGAATTTATTATTCGGATTCCTTATACCCCTATTGGAAATAATTCCATAGGGATTGGGATAGATCAATTACATAAATCATCCCATTTCATACCAATCAATGATATCAGCATATTAGAGGGTCATGGAATGTTTTATATGGAATATGTCATAAGATTATATTGGATAAAATATGTTATCATATCTAATGGAGTTCCATGTTTCACCTCCCATTATTTGGATGGTTATTGAGAAGTGATGGTGTGAAAACCACAATAGATATTGGATTAGAAAGACCCACGATACAATGGAATTTAGGTTATGTTTCTCATACACCAATGTTTGGGATTGTATTCTAACTCATTGGAATGAATGGAGGTATTTTTAACACTTCTTATAAGATCATGATAGTAAAAAATAAAAAAACCCATGAAAACTATAAAAATGATGCATAATTAAATATGAAAATTTTATGTATAAAAAGATAATAATTATAGTAACAATGATAAATCGTAGACTAGAAAAACCATTACTACAAAATAAAGTAATTCATAATTACCATAGTGGTCCTGATCGTTACTCATAGAACACATCTAACACATAAAATATATCTTTAAAATCTATGTTACCAATGTTAAGAAGAATTTCTAGTGAAATATAACACCAATATCATTCCTATATCATGGAAAAAACATAAACATTTGTACCAAGGATTGTATGTAGGGGTGATAATGAAATCCTGTTAGGCTCACCCAAATAGACCTTTACCACATGCCACATAAATAAAAACTAGGTTAAATAAATAATTTAATTAAATATTTATTCAAAATATAAATGGAATTAAAACACTATCATTGTAAATATATAAAATATGAAATTACATTTTGATGAGTAGTTTAGTAACATTTAAATTCTCATATGAAGGATAAATATATCATTTTAAATGAAATTGAAGAACCATTCCATGTTCTCTCATACACACCCATGAATGATGAATGAAACATCCCTTGATTTTCAATGGAGGTATGTCATCAAAAAAGTCATCACATTGTTGTAACTGTCATCCTAATATGGTCCTAGGAATATATTCTTATAAAAATTGTCCAATTCACATGAACACATGCTTACTATACATTTCCATGTTCACACATGGATACATATCACATATTGTAAGAAAATAAATAATCAATTCATCAACCACATTATGGGTGATACAAAAAACAAATTTTTAATGAACTAACTTGTTACTGAACAATTATATAGAGTTTCAATGTTATATTTTCATTTTATATATGTAAAAATATCATTTTTAATCAATGATACTTCACAATAAAAAAATAGTTGAATGTGGGTAAACTTGTGACCATGAAAACTTATGACATTTGAAACCTTAAAATGATCTCATAAATCTATAGTAATTCTTTGTTTTCCCAAAATAATCAAAGGATGGTTCATTAAAAACATTTTGAATCACATATATTTGGACAAAATAAACCTAATTTAGGGTTCTTTTCAATATGAAATAATCATATCTTAATATAAATAGAATATCATATCCCTTAAAATTTATTTCCATGATCCAACTCTTAATGATTTTTTTTAGAATAGATACAAGAAGTCAATGGATTTCAAAAATATATATCAGGAAGGCTAGGGTATGACAACCTAAAACATTAAAGAATAAAGATGGATTTTCAGTGAGTTATGGGTTTTAAAAAGAATATTTCATTAATGATGTCACATGATCAGGTCCAAAAATTTAGAATAATATTTACAAACTATTATAATCACCAATATCTAATTTTTTTATTTACATATTTATGATGAATTATTTATCAAAATGACTTCTAACAAGGAGATTAGGCAATAAGTACAATAATCACCTTGAACAATTTCTTGTAGGGTCATTATGGTTTCCATTAAATTTTCTAAAACCATGTAACCTTAATAAATCTTCCAAAAAATTCACATGCTATCCAAAAACATCCCAGGACTCAACATAAACATTCAATAAAACATCATAAAGAATAAAATACAACTTCTTAAAACAATGTGTATCACATTGTCCACAAGATTAGGGATTATATCTTTACAATGTTAGAGATTTGTGTTGTCATCAATGAGTTTTGTCTAATGATTGAGAAATAATTATTCTCAATCCCATGTCACTTCACAAATATGATCATTTTTCTCTCTTATAAATAACTAGTAATTTCTTCCCTAGAATGATATTTTAATATCTATCTATACAATGAATTGGTTCATAGATAAATATCACATTAGAATAAATAGTTATTCAATCCATTCTTATAACATACCTAGGAACTTTCTTGTAATTTTCGTGTTGATTAGATTTGATAAATTAAATGGGAACGAAGAATCTCAGTGATAAAATTTTCAAATGAAACAACATTATTATATTCCATAATCTGAAATTTCCCCACATAATGAGGATCTATTTTTTCATGATTTCTCAATTTGTGATTACATAATAATAGTGACAATTTTAGAATTACATGGTCACCTCTATTAAAAGATTAATGAAGATGGTCAATATAACATTTCTATCATAATTAGTCTATAACCATATGATTATGGGTAATTTGAATCATTAATGTTGTTTCCACGAGAATACATAAAAACATTTGTGATGTTTGTCCAATTTTCACAAAATATTGTGGTGATAAATTAGGATTAATAAACAATGCCTCAATCAGATCCATATGTATCATGGCATATTAACTATTATTATTTGATAACTTTACTGAAGTAATCTAATCTTCCCATGACACATCAATGTCAATTACACAAGATCATATAATATATTCCATTAACTAAATAATATTTTTTTACTACCAATCCATTGGAGTAACATATTCCATGTTCATTTCAACTAGGTTTCTTGAACTTGTTGCAACAAGCCCCAAAACCGAGTGTTATATTTGGTAACTCTATCATGGAATATATATTTTGACACTCTATGAGGCATAAGTAATTAGATATATATTTATATATTCAAGATACTCTACAATGTTAGACTCTTTAATAGGTAGAAAATGTGATGAAATTTAAATTAAATCCAAAAATATCCACATAGTATCATTTTCATAAAAAATATATGGAGGAACTTTGAAAAATTCTATGTAAATATATTTCCCTATCCAAATAGCTATCGATAAAGATTTAAACATACCAATAGGGAAGTGACTCTATTCTTCTACCTATTGAATGGTGATACATTTTATAACATAATCTAATATATTTATTTTCACACTGAACCAAAAGAAATGATATTTCATTACCCTGTACATTTTATGAGTTCCCTGGTGAATATCACATTAAGAATGGTGATACACTAAGAGAATATATTCCTAATATGAATGGATTGTTGGTTTTTGGTGTATTAGAAGAATTTGGTTTGAGGGAGTGAAATTAAAATTTCTTTTAATAATATTTTCCCGAATCCAAGAGTGATGATCCTTGATGTGAAATTTATAATTAATTTATTTAAAATCTAAAGAAATAAACATATGGGATTATGAAAATTCTTAATTGATTATTTTTTTTTCATCTGAAAAGGCCCTTCTAGATTGACAATGTTACAATTGTGAGGATCCAAGGGTAGAATCCCTCTAGGTGTGGTACACATGTGCTCCAATGGTCTCAGAGCAAATCCAGTAATTCTACGAGTGCAAGCATAGTGGATCGAATGCCTTGAATTGTTCATTATTGATGGAACACTATATTATCTTGAAGAAATTCAATCAGAGGTTTTTAATTCGTTAGAGGGAGATAGGAGGAGGATTCGAGAGAGAATTTTGTGTGTGGAACAATTATCAATTCCAAAACATGGAATCGGTTTCGAATGAATTAAACAATATACAAAGTAGTATATTTATAGAGTTGTTATTTATAATAAAAAAGTAATTTTAATAACAACTAATAAATATAATTATAACCATTAATTAAATTCCATGTCACACAATAATAATAATAATAATATTTTTCAGGGCATCAACTTCCAACAAATTTAAAAATAGTATTTATAGACTCTAAAATAATTAGTTTTTCATAGGATATGGTCTTGGTCTATTCAAACTCCTCTTTAATTTATTAAAAACATGAATAAATATTTTAATCACTTAAATAAATATTTTATTCACAAACAAGTAAATTAAAATTTATTAAATATTAAATGAAATTAATAAATATATTTTATTCAGAATCTAGTAAATAAATCTTTATTTAATTTATATGATCAATATAACCTAAATAAAATTATTTCTCAATCATGGGAATAATATTTATTGCATTAATTAAATTCAAATAGTATTTAATCGATAACAATAAAAAACAAAGTATGTGACCCTTTAGGATTCATTCTCGTTGGAAATAGGTGGGCTTGTCTAAAGACCAAGATTTCTGACTAGAAAAAGGTTAAGGAAACCAAGAGATAGAACATAACATCACAACAATGAAAACCATATATAAATGCTTACTATGAATATACTCCATTTGTTACAATATCTCATCAGGAAGGTTGCATGATGATATCATAAACCTATATATAAGATAAATAATTCACTGAATATCTGAAATAATCTCATCGTTACACCACAAAAATGGAATTTAGGGAGGCATTTCTATTTCACTCATAGGGTCACGATATCAACATCCATAAAGATGGAAGGGACAAATCTTTCCATGAATTATCCTTTAATAAAATGTTATTCGTTACACACCCAATGCACCCTAATCCTCACAAATATATTGTGTGATAGTTTTCATCAAAAAATATAAGTGCTTGAGTCATGACATACATTAATGATAATAATAATGTCTAAGGACCATTACACATGCTTTTATATAGGAATATTGGATGACACCAAAATGTGTGGAATTCTTACTAGTGGGTATATTCTCACATTATCCCATCATGGAGATTACTATGTGAAAAATTAATGAGAATAGGTATAATATGCTTATGAGTACTGACACCAGACAATATATATACTATGTGTCCCATAATAGTATGTTATCCAACCACATAACTATATAGAGAATATTTTCGTAGTACTTCTTGTTTCTCATCAAAACTTGGAACTAATATGACTTTATCAATGTGATAAATAATATATGATATTATTACATTAATGTCTTGAAAAATAATAAAAAATATGTAATTATATGTTTAATTAAATATTTTATACATCAAATATTAATGCAATCAAAGTATAAATAGGTGGTTCTAGGAAACCAACTCTAACAAACACCCACTTGGAATAGAGACAACTACCTATGACTTTTAGTCCATTAGAACTCATATAATAATAATGTTTTGGATAAGTCAATGTTATAGTCTAGGGGTTCTCCATGTTTTCTTCAATGTAAAAACTACTCACTATAACCTCACCTATTATAGGAAAATTCCTCAAGAGAAGATCCTTGTAAATTATGTTCTTCATCTGCAGATGTGACCTTGGATATTTTGCAAGAACCACCACTATAGTATTCTCACAATAGTGTGCTATGGGATATTTATTGCTATGTACCATATCATGATCATATATTAAATTGAGAATCTAAACTACTTCATTAGCTTCCTCATATTTTGAAAAATACTCAGACTATGCTGGAGAATCTATGACCACAACCTTCCTTGAGCTCTTCCAACACATCCCACCTTTAATCAATGTTAATATATTTTCTATTTGAGACTTTATGTCCTCTTGAAAAACTTGGAAACTAGAATATTTATATCATATGGTGAATATTTCCTCATCTTCTCCATTAAACATGAATGCATCTATAGTATGCCTCAGATTCTTAAGGATAGTCATGACTACCATCTAATGGAAGTCACCTGAATCAGCTTGATATAATTATATCACACATAATTAATAGGTGGAATATATCCTAATAAATATCATAACACACATGAATTAACAACCAAATTATGCATATAAAATCACTTCTATTAAATTTATTTTATAATGGACTGAAGACACATGGTCTTTGAAATATGATTTCCATGTGATGCTAGCAACAATCCCCTATTAGATTGTTCCATACTAAAAGTCTTCAGTATCATGTCAATGTATGTACTTTGACATAGAACAAACAACCTCTTGGATCTATCATGATGGATTTTGACCCCATGAATATATAATTCCTCACTCAAGTATATCATTGAGAAGAAATTATTTAACCACACATTAACAGACCATAATACTGGTATTTCATTTCCAATAAGTAATATTTCATAAAAATATATTATTACTATAATGAAAGCACCGCCACAAAACTACTTGTAGACATAATGATCACTTTCATTATTTATAAAACCAAATTACATTATGGATTCGTAAAATTAATTTCCTATGACCCGGATGCTTGCTTTAATCCATAAATGGATTTTTGAAACTTGAATATCTTATTGGAATCCTTATATGTCCCAAATCCATATGGATGTGTCATATAGAAAACTTCTTAAAGGTTCTATTTCTATAAGGATGTTTTGAAATTTATTTACAAATCACATAGTCATGGTATGTAGTAATGAAAAGTAGAATTATGATGGATTTTAATAGTTCAAATGGAGAAATGGTTTCTTCATAGTCAATGCCTTAACACTATTTAGATCCCTTTTCAACAATTCATGACTTATAGGTATTGACTTGTCTATCCATATCTAGTTTCATCATGAATAAATATTTGCAACGAATAAGCTTTACATCCGTGGGAGAATCTTCAAAAATCCTGACATGGTTTTGGTACATGGTATCCATTTTCAGATTAATGGATTCTTTCCACATGGAAACATATATGCCCGTAATTAATTACATTTATGTTAGAGGATCATAATTATAAACTAATAATGATTCACCATTCTGGGTAACTGAAAAATATTTTGTTCTAGTAATCTAACCTCTATCTTACTCATACACAATTCATTTGTCTCTGGAATAGTTTATTCTTCCACAAGGATTTTTGGAATCTAATCAATTAAAAACTATTGTGTTCCTTGATCCTCTAATTCATCGACGTTTATCTCACTCCACCTATCTCTTTTGGAGACATGATCCCTCTCAAGGAATATGTACTATATTTTCATTATAAAATTTCTTCTCAGGAGTCATATAGGTAATATCCACATTTTTCTTTTAGGTAGCCTATAAAGGTACACATTGTTACAGAAGGAGAAGGTTTTTTACCTGGCGATTTTATATCAAACACTTAACTTCCCTACACATCAAAATTTGATATCATGGATTCTATTCCACTATATAATTCATATGGAATTCCATTTATTGATTTATTTGGTACTTGGTTTAGTATTTGTGATGGTGTTTTTATTGAATATCCCTAAAAGGATAATGGAATACTCACCAGAATCATCATTGATATCACCATGTCAAACAAGTTGTGGTTCCTCTTCCACATTTCCTTATTTTAATAAAAATAATTTGACTTATACATCATTAAGTAAATATATCCATATCTACTAAAATCATTAGTAAAAGTTATGAAATATTAATACCTACCCTTATATTAAATAGGAAAAGGTAAACACACATCTGTATGAATTAATTCAAGAAGCACTTTAGCACTTTAACCTTTCCCACTAAATATGGATTGGGTCATTTTGACTTGTAAACATGTGCGACATACAATAAGTGGTGTTAGTGTGGATGTATGTAAATATCAAACTTGATGTAATTTGGTTTAGTGTTTTTTAATTTATTTTACCTTGTCGAAAATGTGACCTTGTAGTTGCTGATAGGTACATTCTAAATTTTATCTATGTTGGATTATCATAGATACACCTCCCCTTAGTCAATTCTTCAAAATCTATGTGGTTCCTATATTTTAATAAATAAGTGATTACCAAATGATGTATCAAATACCCAATTTTTTGAAATAGATTAATTTCAATGGATAACAAACACACCAAAATCTTCCCTTTATTCTTTATCTGGGTGCATTTTTTCACCCAGTTTCCCTTCTTGCCAACTGAGAAATAGATAGCATCTTGTTCCATTGTTTCTACATTGATATTATTCTTCTTATAAGGGCATGAAAAAGCATTGGGATTAAAGATATTTGGTTTACAAAAAATTTTATCCCCATAAATGAAAAAAGGATTTTGTGATTTTTATAATTATTTACTTGGAGAAGGAGGATGTGAATTTCTGGTAGAGAATTCTCATGATTGTTCATATTAAAATTCACAAAAAATGAGAGAAGCTCTGGGAGATTTATTCTATAATGAGATTGGTTCTCAGACCATCAGAGAGATTAAAACCTAGAATCTATATGTGCTCAATGTAGACATTGAGCACAACTAAATGATTCCCAACTAGGGTACCCACTATATATTTACTCTAAAAGAGAGCCTTGGAAATCACTAATAGTTCATGTCTAGGAATCTCCTGATAAAGACTACCAAAGTGCTGAATCAAGCTATATGCATCCATGTTTTTCATGAGAATTCATGTGGTAATTATAAATTTATGAAAACATCAAACATTTAATGTAGATCACATTGATCATATGTTTTTCATATAATAGTTACTCTTCATCACAAGGATCTTGATCATATGGATTAGGCATCGATGATTCTAGAACCTAAGATTTCCGTTCATCACATAGAATAAACTGATGGTGTATAAACCACTCTTGGAAGTCACTATTAGTGGAGAGATTGTTTTTTATCCAATATTGATCATAGAGATAGTGTAGATGATGATATTTTAAATTAATAATATAATTAAAAATATTAGATTATTAGTACATTTCATGATAAAATATTTTGTGTGAAATAATAAAATAATTAATTTTATTAAGTCTCTCACTATTTGATCATGTCCCAATAGCCCTCACCATTGAATTTGGAATGTATAATTTATATGAAATTATAGTTTCAATGATCTTTATTACCCTTCTAATAACCCTAAAAATGGTCAGTAAAGCTATTTTGAATGTATTTAGTTAGAAAAGTATTTTCTAACTATGGGATTTTATCACAATGATCCGTTTAGTGGTCCCTTGATCCAAAAATCCTGACATGGATTTTCTCTACACCTGCCTAAAAATTACACCAATTCTAGCAAGGGAAACTCATCATGATGTAAAATGGTTATTTCAACCCAAATAATTCATAATAACTCCCCTTATAAAAGTATATTCCCCAACAATGGTTGGTCAAAAACATAGTTAGATTGAGTTTTGTTAATAATAAATAAATGAAAGGATTTTTTTGAATTAATATTATATTGTTGGATTTTGTTATATTTTTTTAAAAATATTATCTTATTTTATCCTTTAAATGTAATGTTAATATTTAAGTGGTTTATTATTTAATTAATTAACGATTTTTTTAAAAAAATTTAAACATAATCAATTTTATTTAAATTATGTCTTTTAATTTTATGGAATTATATTATGAGATCACAACTAAATAATCAATAAATATAATTTTAATAAATTATATAGAAACAAATAATTAATTAAATGACTTGTTCATGAGCATATGAAATGAATCATTTAATGAGGGACATTAAATCATCATATGACTTAGAGGAAATAACTACTTGTGATAGACATGGAATTAGCTATAACATTCCACATGTCCACCTATGTATCACTGATTTAGCATCATTATAGTTTTGTCTTGAACTGTCCCCATACACCTTGGGATGCTCCATTATTTAAAAATATTTTTTACACACATGTAGGTTAGGGGAAAAAAAGACCAGTTAAATAGAATTACATAAATATTCCTGGACACCAAGGTCCTCTATAAAAATGGTGGTTGGGATGACTCACATTACATATTTTAATTTAATATTAATTCATTGCTAAACTATCCAATATATTTAATTGAATAAATTCCCACAAAATCATAGGTCCTGGTCAAGATCATGATCGGTTGTACATGCAACGAATACACAAAAAGTAACTGGATAGAATTCAATTCATTATTCATTTGTTATTATTAACATTAAAACACTTGTATTAATTAATTAATTAATTAATTAATTCACTTTCATCTTAAAAGTCATCTGAACATAATTAAAGATACCATTGAATTTGGAATTTAAGGAAAAATAATAGTAGAACCATTAATGACATATTTATTATAGCAAATTAAATGATCATTTAAAATCCATTAAAAAAATAATTAAATTTTCAAACACACAGCAGTGTTCCACTCAATAAAATAATGTTTTAATGTTGTAGGTTTTCAAATTTAATGTAATTTTTAATTTTTACATTAATGTGAGACTACATGGAGTGTACATCCAGATACATTACATGTACCTCTATTGCCATATTTCTAAGTCACACACCTCGGGATTCAGCATGTTAACTCTACTATTAACACAATGTGTACATGCTAGATATACACCCTATAACCACTTGTCATGTTACATGTTGGCTTGATCATCACATGGTGTACAATAAAAGCACAACATGTTTTTAGTTGCTCAGTGCATCTTGTTTCAAAACACATGTGTATACGGAATGTGTTCCATTATCACGTCATGTAACCCAGTTTTATTGACCATATATTCGGCACATACCAGTGGAATATTTGGTCAATCTTCATTTGTTCATAAAACTCTAAGAAAATGAAACACTGAATGAACATGATTAATATCTATAGAACATGTTAATTCAAATATGATTAAAGAACACACGACTTGAAATGAAAATATTACCACCATTTCACATAGATCAACAATCAAATAAATATTTATAAATTTAAATGTGACTCCTCTGATACAACTTGGTGGTTCTGGGAATAGTTAGAGTGTTGCGTTGGATGGTGATAAATAAAAATTAATTTTACAAATCATTTTCTAAAACTGAGAGTGAGGAAATTTAAAATAAAATTTATAATTAATTTGTTTAATATCTGAAGAAATAAATACAGGGGCTTAAGAACATTCTTCGTTGATGATTTTTGATTGTATGAAAAGGCCATTCCAGATTTACTTCATTATGTTTGTGAGTATCCAAGTATAGAATTCCAGTAGCAGTGATCCACATGTGGTCCAATTGTCTCCAAGCAATAACACTCATTAATTAGGTGCTAGTACGGAAAATTGAATGTCTTGTGTTGTTCGTTATTGATCACTCATTCATCAGTCTTGAAGAAATTCTCCCTTGGGTTTCTCATTATTTTGAGGGAGAGAGGAGGAGTCGGGAGATAATTTTATGTTCGTAACAATTCTCTATTAAAGAACTTGGAATTGGTTTTGAATGAATTGGACAAAATATATAGCTTTATATTTGTAGATCTGGGATTTTGATTACAAAATTTCATTACATTACAACCATTAAATATAAGTATAACCTTTAATGAAATCCCATGCAAGAAACTAATATATATTTTATTATTATTTTTGTGTGCGCTAACTTGAGAAAAATAGATAAATAATATTTACCAACTCGAAAATAAATATTTAATCACTAGACATGGTATTTTTCCATTTGAAATCCTCATACATTTCCTGAACACTAAAATAAATATTTTATTCTCTTAAATAAATATTTTATTCAAAAACTAGTAAATAAATATTTATTAAATATTCAATAAAATAAACAAATAAATTTTATTCACAATTCAGTGAATAAATAATTAATTAAAACATGTGATCAATATAACTGGATTAAAAGTATTTTTAAGTTTTAATAATGATATTTGTTCCATTAATTATATTCAAATTGAATTTAATCGAGACAAATATAAACACATAGTGTGTGACCCACTAGGATTATTTCTCATTGGAATTAGGCGGGCATGCCAAATATCCAACATTAATTTCTATCAATGGGTTATAGAATCCATGAGAAGGAATATAAAGTCACAATGACAACAACCACATACAAACACTCACTGTATAATATAATCCCTTTTTCATAAATGTCATAAATCATATTTCATGATGATCACATAAACCTATATTATCGATACATCATTCATTGACTTTTTACACCATGGAAAAGGAATTTAGGGAGATAGTTCTATTTCAATGAAAGGTTCAAGATATCAACATTAATAATGATGGAAGGGATAAATCCTTCCTAGATTTACCCATTAATATCAATACATTCATGATGAAACCAACATAAGCTTTTTCCAACCAACATATTGAATCGTAGTTTTTGTCCAAAAATATATGTTCACAAGTTGTGAAACACATTAATGATAATCATATAGTCTAAGGACCAATACGCACTCTCATAGATAAAAATATATTAGGACCCCGAAAAATATGTAATTTTTATTAGTGGGTATGTTTTCATAATATCTCAGCATAATGATTATGATGTGCAACATTCATGGGAAGAAGTATCATCTAATTTTGAGTATTTTCACCTAATAGTATATATACCATGTGACCCTTAATAGTATGTCATCCAACCATGGAACAATGTTAAGAATATTGTCATAACACGTAAAGGTTCTCATCATAGAGGGGAACTATAATTTCCTTACAAATGCGATGAATACTCTAAGAAATTATTACATTAAAGTCAAGTAGAAAATGAACATTATATGATAATATATTTATTTTTATATTTAATACATAAAATATTCATCTAATCAAAGTAAAAAATGATTGTTATAGGAACCTAACTCTAACTTGGTGGACACAAATTCATCTATGAAAATGTAACATCAAGATTTCATCAAATGCGCAATATTTTAGGTTGTACAACCCATATTTTAAACATAATTGTGATTATGTCATGAATTGATCATTGATCATAATTAATTTATCCCATGAAATCAAGAAGAATAGTCACCATGAAAAATATATAATCTTCATTTATTTGACAATGTCTACATGCATTTCAACAATAATTCTCATAAACTACCATCAAACATGAACTTCTCTAAACATTATTAATTTAAATTTTTAATCACTTAATCAGACAATAAATTCCCATTAAAAGAATAATACTTCTCATTGAAGTGAAAAATCTATATATGGTCCATTGAGAATCATTTCCTTATTTTCAGGTCTCTTATATTGAGGATATATTTTAATATTTTGTGATCAGTGATGATAATGGAAATTTAACTAAGGAGATAGTGGAAGAATATTTTTATGGAATAACCCAATATTACTTGTTCTAGGTAGTACACGAGATAATTAATTTCATTTGTTTATGATTTTATAAATCCATAGGTCACAACATGATCTCCCTACCTAAGATAAAAACAAATTCCCACTCTGGAAGCATGATAATATACCATATAACCCTAACCTAGTTTTATAGAGACATGTATATGTGTTGAAGTAAGATGATATTTAATATTTTAAAAGGATATTTTACAATCATCATCATATTGAAATTTATTCAATTTCTTGTTAATGTCATCATTGAGAAAATATTCATAGATAAATATCAAATGATGAAATGATAATAACAATAGAATCCTCAAAAGATTGATATCATATAGATGTTATTGGGTGGCTACAAAGATATTAATGATTAAATCACTAAAATTTATATAGATATAACTTTTAAAAAATAAAATTTCATAGGAAACATAATTCATAGATCCATTTGTCTCACACAGAATTTTTTTTCATAAATACATTGATCATGTAGTGTTGTCAACATAGTCCCCATGTTCTCCTACTTATCATTCATTCTCAAAGAGTAAAAAAAATTATAATAAAATAACCATGATAAATAAATCAAGACACCTATAAAATATATTTTTCATCATGTCCATTAAAATTTTAGTCCATTAATTATATCAATGAGTATGAAAATAGTTTCATAATGGTCATATCGATCCTAAAATGAATTACTCATAATAACACCTTTCCTACCTCTATATTGAGGATAACCCAATATTAGATAAATAATAATGAACCATTGGGAACCCTTAAATTGATCAAACCTACAATGAATTAAATGAATATGATAAAGATTTCTTATTATATAATGATTTACATTATGATAGTGGACACATAGTCAATGCCAACCATTTTCTTTTTTACAAACTAAACTGGAAATCCCAATTTAATGTGCATGGTTTAATGAATCCCTTTCCTACCAATTCTTATATTTTTAAATTTAATTAAAATACAATTATTAGATCCATTTTATGTGGTATAAGTGAATTATTAGATGTTCATGGAAGTAGGTCGAATGAAATTTTTATTTAAAAAAATAGTGGTAGCCTAGGGATATCATTCAAAATGACATCCAAGGATTGATTCAATATTATATGAAAATTCATATTTTATATTTTATTTGTAGAACCCAAAGTAATATCAACAAGATTACTAGAAAATGATAAGTCTACTTCTTATAAAGGGCTATATATTCCATTATTCATATAAAAATTCAATTTTAATAAGTGAATATCGTTATTCAAGGTTGTAAAATCTACTTACTGATCTTAATAATCCATATAAGACTTGAATTATTCTCAACAATCCATTCAAATTATTAAATAAAAAATATATATCTCTATAAAAGTAAAATATTATAGGAACTATACTGCATCGTTGGAAATAGAAAATGTTGGGATTGTGAATCCTAAACCTTCATGTATACCAAAATGTATCCTAATGATCATGACATAAAAAATTATCTCAGAAGGTAGGAATAAATTTTTCAACACATGAGGAGAAATAAAATAATGTGATGTAATATTATAAGAAATAACATTAATAAGTGTTGGGTTCAAAATAAAGTTACCTATCACTATTGGCACAACTTATTTCATAATCGAAATATCCAGGTCAACATTGTTTATATAGAAATAAATTCCTATTAAATAGCCTTTTATCCATTACTATTGTGTCTGGCAGAAATTCATATTAATCCTTTTTTTATTCCTCACTATTAAGATTATGTGGTAGAGATTCATTATGATGTGATTATCCGAATTGGTCATGGGATTTATGATACAAGTTTGATATATCTAATCTCATTAAATTTAGAAATATATATTAGTATTTCACATGATTACATATATTTTAAATTTTTTTCAAGGTTATGAATGTTTTATAATAGTGATTGGCACAATAAAAAACCTATTAAATTATTTTGAAATGGTGGAAAAGAGACTTATAAAATAGAAGTATTCCCAAGTACTATACTACCTAAGGAATAACATTTCATTTTTTATAATTTCATACATGGGATTGCTTGGTTACAGATAGATGGATGAAGGTTTCCATTATACTCGGATTACCTAAAATATCTATATGTCCCAAAAGTGAATTGTTCGATATTAATATATAATATGATGTAAATCACATGATTACATTATAAGGCATTTAATAAAATAAAACAACCTAATATATTAGAAAATTCATTATTTCAGATGATTGTACCTTTGATTTGAAGAAAAATAGGAAAGTGAATCAAAAATCATATTCAGTAACTCACATACTTGTTCAATTGGATGAAGTAATTCTTATTTGCTATGTGGAAACTATATGGATACATTTTTTATTAAGAAACCTCCTCAAACCCATCCAAAATTAACCCAAAACCATATTTTCTTGAACATTTATGTCTCACCACAATATGTTTCCTCGTTATATTGACCATTATCTAGGATTTAGTTTGATGGATGTAAAGTATTACATTTATCATTCAAATACATTCTTATTCTTTCTTGAGTCTAAAATTTCACAAAAAAATTTAGTGCATTATATTTCATAAATTTTAAATTGTGACTACTATAATGTGGTTCCCCAAATATAGGTCTCATGTTGAGAGCTTGGAATGATTTCATAATACTCTAGTGAAGATATAGGTTTAACTATTATTTAGGTGGAACCATATTCTCTACTGAATCCACTTACTAGTTTTTTATTATACTCAATCGATTCATTTCTATCAAATAACACTATTAATAATTTTAATTTAATTATTTAACAACTTCCTTTTTAGGTTTATATCATATATCATATTAAGAAAATAAAAAACATAATATCACAACACAAAAACAAAACAATCATGTTATAATACAATCCTTGGGGAAGGTCTCTTTACTAATGTAGGATACCAAACTCAAATCAACTAAACCAAAAAAGATGAGATGATGAAATTCCTTGATGTCTTTTAGAACAATTTTTATATAGAAACAAACTATTTCACATAATGAACATCCTAAATAGGTTAACTATATATTTATATTCTATTAATTTCACATCCCAAATCCACTTATCTTCTTGCTACCATATATACTGATGGACTTACAAAACATATATAATTTTTAATTACTAGGACCTAAAAATAATCTTGGAAATAAAATAGGTACCAATATCCTTAGGTGACATTACCTAGACACCAGATTTGGAGAATATATTCAAAGGGTTTCATAAGAATGAATGGGAACACTTTACCCTATTTATAATAAAAAAATAAACAAACAAAATATAACTATATTAATAATCCGTGAGTAAATAAAACAAGTAATAGAATAAAAAGAAATGAATATTAGTAATATTAGAATATAATATATATTAAAAACTATGTCTCTAAAAAAAGGAAGGTAATGGGGCCATGGTAGCACCACTCCCAACTCCCCTAATATGACTAACACCCAATCTCTAACTCTAACATCCATGAAAACTTCCTCATGGAGAACTACTAGTGAAATATGGAACATATAACTTAATTTTATAATGGGGAAAATTTATTCACAAACACCAATATTCCTACATAGGTGTTATTTGTAAGAACACAATAGTAAAATCACAATATTCTTTTCTCACATACATCTGAAAGTATAATATGGTCAGCTTAATATTTTTTAAATTAGATGTTAAAAATACTAATGTATTGAAAATTGTTTCAAATTATTATTTATAAAACATGATAGAATAATATAAATATTAATTTTAAAAAATAAAATTCTCTATGGTTGTAAAAACCTTTTTTTTCAAATAACCTAGAAAAACCATTCAATTCTCTCATGCATTGACCCATGAATGTTGAATGAAACCATCATTTCTCAACATTGGAGATCATTACTCCACTAATTCATCATTTGGTTATACTAATTATCCTATATTTCCAATATAATCATGTTCCCCCAATATCTAATTCATATGAAAACCGAAAATATATACCTTTTTGTTTCAGCACATTAAAACCATTCATTGGTCTTAGAAAAAAAATGATCAATTCAATAAAAACCTTATGGTCGAAAACCACAACCCATGTTTCGAGAACCAACTAGTGACCATAAAATATAGTTTATATTATGAATAATATTTACTTTTCAATGAAAAATTAATTTCATTTAGAAACTTCAGACGATTCATATTCTAGATTGTATGAAATGTGGAAAAAACACATACCTCATAAACATGAAAAACTAATAATCATCACAAGATCTCATAAATCTATAATTTTATTAATTTAATTAATGAATCCTAAGGATATTTGATATAGACATGTCATATCCCATAAATCCAACAAAAAATGCTATATATATGGTTACATTCACAATGCAATGAGCTGATATAGAAAGAATGTTAAATATAGATCAATTACCTTTTTTTCCAATAACCAATGCCTAATAAATAATAAATAATAGGGGTAAAATGTTTATGATCATTATAAATGTCCTATATGAATGTTTAGGGTCGATATCCTAAGTCAAGGATAGAATAATAGGGTTTTGTAGGTGAATTTTAGGTTTCAATGATTCCTTTTAGAAAATAACCAATGACATTGAATCATTGGGTCGTATAGCTTGGAAAGCCATATTGCAATTGTTAAAATCACCAATGGATGTAAATTTACAAATTGTACAGTTGTACCATGTTTTTTAGAAAAAATTACCCTAAATGAACCATAACAATAAATCCCTTAATAACCTCTCATGGTTTTATGCAGAAGATGCATAGTTTCCCTTGACCGTGCTCATATCATAATCCCATATATATTCTTAAAATATAATTTAAAACCATACATACACAACATTATACTCTTCCAAAAAATTCCATAACATAACATACATAATGAAACTAATAATTATCTTAAACTATTTTTGTTAAATATTTGTGTTGCACACTAATTGTTTTTGGTGATCGTGAGTTCGTAATGGTAACTCCTTCATTAGATCATTTTGATATGGTTACATAAGGAATCTTAATTCATTTACATGGAATTGTTTTATATCATATGAATGAATATAAAGGATTCATATTGGTTTTTGTTACCTATATAGTATCATTTATTAATGTTGTCTTCCACATATCTTAGTAAAAGATATATAGTATCTATCCCTCCCATATGTAGAATTTGGAAGGGCATGTGGTGGAGCCTAATGTATTGAGGACTGATAAACAACTTCATATTTTTGTATCATATGAGAATGTGTTGAATGGGATATCCAATCCATTAGTCCATGTGATATTAGAAAAGTAGAGTGATTCTCCTGAAACATTGTTTGAAAATCTATTATGTGGATGTAGTGGTTGTATCTTTTCTATGACCAAGACGTATGTTAATTACCTAGGGGAATAAAGTGACATTGCGGGGAGAAGTGTAACACCCATGTTATAATTTTCATGTATGTATACATATTTTATATATTTAATGTAATTTATATTTTATATATTTAATTAATTTTCACGTTTTATTTGGTATTTTAAGGGATCTGGAGTTGAGATATAATTTCTATATTATCGAAAAATAACAATTTGTTACCCATGTGATCATGAAATGGTGTGTAAAACCATATCCTGGAAAAGGGAACCATAGATTTTTGATCAGTTATTTTTTAGTGTATGGGATTTCCCGTGATTTAAGTAATATTTTGCGACCATTTCATGATGTTTGGTGTTATTATAAGGTGGAAGAATTTATGGATGGAAATGGTAACATCTGATACCTTAAATATTATTCTAGAAGCATCACTTCATGATGTGTCACTATGAGGTAGTTGGGTCACATATTGACCTTTTCATAAGGAATTTGTTTTTTTTCCATGGAAATAAAGACCACACTGAAAGGGAGATAAATTTATAATGGTGAGTGAGATTATTCCCTAACGAGTATCCTAGAAGGGGGTAATCACCATGTTTAAAGGGGCCACATCATATCCAATTATATCAAGATTGTTAAAAACATGAAATTACAATTTTTTTTTTCAAATTTTATACCAATTCTCCTTTCAATTTTATATTTATTTAAATCCTCATAACAATCATATGTTGATCCCCTTATTCTCCCCTCATTTGGATTATTTCATGTGGGATCGAGCTATAATTATTCAATATATTCAATAGTAAAGTATTTTCCCTTCACCATTTATTATTTTCTCCTCTATTTCATGGTTTTTTTCTTTACATATGGCCATGATGACCATTGATTTTCATTACCTATAATTAAATGAGGTGGTTTTTGATGTTTGGACATCCATTCAGCCTCTCCGGTACTTCCTTCTCATCATTAATTGAAGAACATCATTGAAAATATACTCCACTAATTAAGGAAGTTTGTTCATAAAAATCCATTAATTATTGAGATAGAAGTGAAAACTATATTTTTATAATGGAATTATATCTTTTTTAATGAGTGAGAAGTTATTATTTTTTTTACTGAAAAGGTTTTTTATAGTAGGTTCAAATGATTTTCATTTTCATTTGATATGTAAAATACATTTAAAGAAATGATTTTATATGAAAAGAAATATTTAATGTGTGTGTTTGATAAAATGTCTATCACAAATAATATTAAGATTTATAAAAATGGGATGGAACATGGTAATCTAGTTGCTTAGGTGGGAATACTATTACAAGTACAACTAAGAATAACATTCCATTCTTATCCATTGATTAATCTATACTATATAAAAAATATTAAGATAAAGATGTGATTTAACACAAGGAAATAAAATCTATCACCCTATGGATATTATATTGGATTGGATTTGTGTGGTTCAATCATTGAGATAGTATAAAAACCAATGGTGGATTCGAAAGAAGTTACATCATATATTTTTCTATAATCAATGTTTTGTATTATTTATTTAACTGTAATTTTGATTTACTTATAAAATTTATTGAATTACTTTTTCATGTGAATTTTTTCTAATAATGTTAAAAGATTATTTTTTATTGTTTAAATTTAAACTACCATGATTTGATTTATCTAAAAATTAATACCCATAAATCCTTGGTGGGATAATACTGGGATAATTGTGTTCACATCCTACAAACACTAAATAGTAGTGATTACACCAATATTTAACTGATATATATAAAGGTAAGGTGGAATTGAGTGGAATAGGGTATATATTCTAGTGGATCATGGTATGTTGGTGGATAAATGGATAGGATTTATTTATCATGTAACATGGATATGTGTAACATCCTATAATATTTCACATATATTAGTATTAAGATTTATCCATACTTCTTGTGTTTTCTAAATATGAATTATTTTGATGGAGTTATGGGGGTTTCTTGTTGGGTTGAAAGTGTTTTAGAGGCCTTTCTTAATGTCCATATATTGATCATGGTTTCCCTAAACCATGATAATTATATAGGAATGTTTTTGTAAGTTGGTAGAAGTATATGGGGTGGATGTTCTTTTCATCAAACCATTTGAAATCACCTTAAAACTAATGAAGCATGATCCAGTGGGCCAAAAAATTATAGTTGGAATGTACAAATAAATGTGTGACCAATCCCTGTGGGTTTCTAGAATAGAAAAATAACCTTTCATAGTTGGTAAATGGTTTTCCAAAAAGAGAAACCAAACCATGTTACCAAAATTTAATTATCCAAAAACCCATTTATATAAACAAAACATCATTTGAACTATATATTATTCTTATTTATAGATATATCATCCCTAAATACACCACAACCCTTCCAAATGGGATTTCATCCCTTATAAGCTCAATTATGGGTGATCCATTTGAGTTATTGAAGAGGAATTCAAGTATGTTATCAAAAAAAAATTTCTTCTTATTTATTCAACATATACAATTATTCCATTGAGATAAGTCATTTATATGGAATTATATTTAAATATATTTAAATTTCAATCCCATCCAATAAATAATTCATGGATTGTTTCTAAAATTGTGGATGATCATGAGCATTGGAATCATTCAATTGGATTATTTCTAGATCATTCATCTATATATGATACTAAATGATAAGTTAGTGTTTCTCATTTACCATGGAACTAGAATATTGATTAATAATTTTATAAAACCCTAATGTGTTTGAGTTGGGAATATTACTAGCGTTTTATAGAGAAATGGATTGATCTAGTAAGAGTTCAGGTGTGAATCAGGTATTTTTCATTGATAGGTTCATTGTTTTTCATCAACATTCATATTCTAGATTTTCATTTTCACAAGGGAATGATTATAAGGGTTCTTTTCATGACTATTTTGCATGTGCGTGTAGACATGTGAGATCAATTATTAATGTTTTATCATATTAGTTATGAATGTGAAACCCATTAGACCTATGCTTGATTTTTTCTTTCATGTGTATTTTTTATGGATTTAGATATTTCATTAAACTATTTAATATATAAAAATATATATTTCATCTATAGTTCCTATATGAGTATAGTTTTTTAGATGTGGGCCATTTTATATAGAGGGATGTGGATGACATTTAGAAGGCACGTACATGGACTATTCCTTAAAGAGGGAAGTTTCAAACATGTTTCTAGACAATCCCACTGATGATGAATGTTTCAAACGTGGATTTTAGATATTATTTCTTGCATGGAGTTGAATTTGGTAAAGTATTTATCTAAATACCCTACATATATGTTGTTCTTGTATGATATATCATTTTCTTGTCATGTATCTATTTAATTTCATGGAAGGAAATTTTATATCTTATAAACATATGTTAATTACCATTCTTGGTATCATAATGGGGTTTATAATCAAAACCTACATGAACATCTTAGTGCACAGGTATATTTTCTAATCAAGGATTTGGTGATGGGAATTTTCTATATGGTGTTCAGTTGAGCATGATTTTTTGGATGGTGATGGGGTTGCAGGATAGACTTCATCTCAAATAGCTGCTATTATTTTTAATAGTTTATAACTTATTTTTTGATACACTACTTGTGGGTATCTTTTTACTAGTTTTGTTTCGTTTTAGTGGAATTATACAGTATTATTACATGGGTTGGTACATTGTGTAGATGATACTACTATGACGATTTATATATTCATTATTTGTTTATTTATATTTATATATCATAAATTATATTCTATGATTTTTATCTAAAACCTAGGGTATAGTATCCCCATGATGTTCTTTGTAGGCCATATTAATCTAAAAAACCATTTGTGTATAGGGAGGCATTCATGTGTTCATGTGGAATTATGGAATTATCCTATTGATTCAGTTTAGGGTGTCAAAAAAATGTTATAAGAGGGTGGTTCACTATAATGTTTTTTTTTCATTGATTTGGGACTGGGTAGAAGATATATAGTTTTGTTGGGACTCAGGTAGAGTAACTATGTTAGTTTATAACTAGAAGTATATTGAAAATCTCTATGTTGTGATGTAAATTAGAAATGAATTTCTTGAAATTTTATGTTTTCTCTTATTTGACTCAGTTTGAGAGATTCACATATTATTGGTACACAAATTATGGGATTGGGATTTTATTGATACTTCATGTTTAATCATGTAAAATCACATTACAATTGAATGTTTCTTCATTTTTATAGAGAAAAAATAATTAAATTACTGTTAAAATTAATGATATGTTCATTTTCTATATAATTTTATAAATTTATTTAACTATATATATTTGGATAAGAATATCATATAGGTAATAAAGTATTTTTATAAGTATTGGGAAGTTATTATGGGGTTATGTATTTTTTTGTGGTGGCCTCATAGGTTTTGAATTATTGTAAACCATTGTGCATGTTATATTGTGAAAAAATATTGATCTTATTTGTAAACTATTGACATTATATAAAAGTTTTTTTTATTCCAATAAATTATTCCTTGTTGATTTATTTTAACACCTATTTTATAGGAAAATTATTCTTGTCATGCTCCACTGTATTCTCTAGTGGTTCAAGCTATACAAATGATCGAATATGGACTTTTATGTCTTGCTCCTATTTATGAAATAAAATCCCACATGGTTATGATAATGATGATTGTTTATGATCATTAACTCTAGCTATAGTATCCCATCTCAGTCTAGGGAATTAAAGACTTATGTACATAAAGAAATGGATATGATTCATCAATATGATTTTTGATCTGGAAGTGACGTTGGAGGATTAAAAGGTCAAACTGGAGAACATTATGCTTCAAGGCATAGGTGGATGGTGGTGGGATGTCATGATTTTGGTTGGTGGATGTAAAGGGATGTGATAAGAGAGGCTTGTGGACCCCTTTTGAGGAATTATTCCCTGCTATGTGTATTATTTATTATTATAAGGTGTTCGTGGATTTCTTTGAGGGATGATGGCTCTGTCTTCTTATAATGTGCATTTACTATGTTAATTTTCATTGTACCTAATCTACCTATAAACTAGGAATTAAAAACATGATGTTTTATATTAGGATTCATATAATTTTAAAACATAAGATCTTTAAAATTTATATAAAAACATTTCATATAGTGTTTTTTAAACATCGAACTATAGATATGGGGAGAAAGGAAGTTAGGGTTTGAGGTCTTCCTCTTATTTCCAATGGTTCGACTAGTTCCTTATCCAATATTGTTCTTGTTTCATTTTCAATGAATATGAATGTAAAGTAAGAGAATATAAAGCTAAGAAGTAGTAAATAAGTATGGTATAGAATAGAATATTTAAATCTATCTATGGTATATGACACTATTATTGTAACACCCTGATATTTTCTGGGATATTTTTTTCAAATTAATTTATTCTTTTTGATATTTTCCATTCACATAAGTATGAAAATAGTTCATTTTATATTAAATAACTATGGTCAGATTGCATTATAAAAACAACCATGTTAATCATGAACTACATGTAACATAGAATTTAAAATAATCCACATAGAAAGACAAGGATAGAATATATTACATGCAAGATTGACTTTCCCCGTTGGCTTGTATAACACACAAAACTATGTGTTACTGAACAATAACATATTTTTCAACATATTACTATTCTATATATTAATATATAACATTTCCGTTATGTTGACAGTTATGAATATGATTAAATAACTTATAAAAATATATATTTTAATTTATTTTTCATATATCAATTTGAAATTAGTATTGAAACCAAATGAATATAAATGGAATGATTTTATAAAAGATTATTTTTATGGGAAAATGAGACTTATCATAATAAATTAAATTAATTAAAATTATTCAGTGAAATTAATTTAATATATATTTTATATATACAATAAAATTTTTCTTATATTCATTCAATAGATTTGGTAAGCATAAGACAAGAACAAACCTAATTTCAAACATAAAAACATATATTTTTATTAAGGCACTTTTCTTCCTTTTAATGGAGAATAATTTTAAATACATTTTTATTGGATACTTTATAAATTTTATATGAAAAAATAAATTTAATATTTTAAATAGGGAAATAAAAATTAAATTAGGGGGAATTTTTTGAATTTATCTATTAAGTTTCATATT
The DNA here is from genome assembly GCA_963277665.1 of Viscum album. Classification (NCBI taxonomy): domain Eukaryota; kingdom Viridiplantae; phylum Streptophyta; class Magnoliopsida; order Santalales; family Viscaceae; genus Viscum; species Viscum album. The sequence continues at coordinate 1,227,783,839 of OY728145.1, read as the reverse complement.
TTATTGAATAATGAAAACCAAAAATTTTATTTCCAAACAGGTTTTAAATAAAAATTATTTATATTGATACATAATATTTTTAATTGTATATAATGTTTATTTTTATTAAAGTTTTATCAAATAACCCAATGTAGGTCATTGGAGTAAATTTAACATTGAAATTGAATATAAAAACATAGAATTATTTGGTTTGTTTTTACATTAAAACACAGTTTTGTCGTCCCATTTGAATGATTAATTTAAAATTTATTTCTGCCACATCTGTTATTGGAATTTTAAAAATGAATTCAATATTTTTAATCATAAAAATTTAAAATTTCTAATAAGAAAAACATAAATTTTCACAAAAAATATTTTTGATTATAATTGAAATTAATTACAATGATTAAAGCAAAAAACTATGCTTAACAAGGGAATAAGCCATAATCTTAACTTCGAAAATGACTTTTACTATTTTTAAAAACCCATTTTTTGGCAATTATTTATACATAAAACATATATAGTTGTTTTTTATCACTATTGTTTATGTCAAAACTTTGGTACACTTAACAGGTTTTCAAAAATTCCAAGTGATTCATTTCCCTCCCATAGAAAAGGTGGCCTTTTTCCTCCTTACTCAAACATCTCAAATAACATGGGTTTTCCCAAGATATACCCAATAAAAATTCCAACATTAATACCCTCCTCTTTGATACATCCCTTTTTATAAGAAGAAATCCAAGGACTCCTTTTAGAAGAAACTAAAATGAGGTACCTCATTAAGAGGTAATGTCTCTTCTCAAGATCCCTTATTTTGTATCCATTATCCTCCCCCTCAACAACTCATATTCAATTATTTTATTAAAAATTCATTATCCTCAATACAATAGGTCTTTTATTATATGGGTTTTATGTGAACTTAGACACACTACCATATAATGGGTATCAAACATTTTGTTTACATGTACCGTGAACTACCGCCTCATAAAATGCTGATTGATCATTTGTTCCTTTACTGCATCACATAGTGGAAGTTATGATGTTAAATAAATTTATATATAATATATATTTTATTTATTAATTATTTAATATTATATAATTATATTAAAATAAATATCTTTATACTTTATATTGTTTTCTAAATATGATAACTTCATTCGAGGAAGTGTGGACTACCACCCCATCAATGTGTTGTCATGTGTTCACAAACTACATAGAATATATTAAAAATGTGTTTAGTGAACATATATTATATATTTGATATAATAAATCCACCTTTATAATGATATATATTCATCTATTTCATTTAATAAATTTTATTCATTATGACAATAACGCGGTTATAGTGTTCATGCGTACGTATGGCTTATTGTCTCTATGAATGGTATATTTAATTTTACACATCAATATTATATAAGTTATCATAATAAACTATTATGAACATACATTATATTTATATCATGTTTTAATTTTTTTAGATCATGATATAAGTATAAATACCAATTATATAACAAATGAAGATGCTTGCGATGATCAAAGTAGATATTTCCCAAAATGAAACATTATCAATGAATTGTTAACAAGAAAGTAATATAATTCCATATTAAAAAAATATGATATTAGATATAAGAATATGGTTTAGTTATTGATGTATAATAAACTTTTATTTATTATATAGGATTTTTTTTCTGAATATGATGAGAGTCAAGACACAATGTAAGGTAATTTCATGTCACTTTTTATTTTCATGAGATACATGAATTATACACAAATTATTACTTTTGTGTTATATATATACCTATTATGAAATTAATATGCGGTTATGATATTAAAATTTAATGGTAGTTGTATATCCATTTTACTATCTTAATTTTATTGGGTTTATGATTCAAAAATTATTAATTCGCTAACATAATATTGTCTAAATCTTTCATCTATGAGACACAAGCATTGTTATGCATCTGTATTTTCCATGAGGTTCATATAATGACTTTGATATTTTATACCATAATTCTCTTTATTTTCATGAAATTTTTTCATCATGTAATTTTATTATTATTCAATGTTATAATGTGGTAATGGTTTGTTGAAACAATCTCATCATTTATTGAGATTTTTTTATGATTATACTTTAATTGAAGAAATACTATGTTCCATCTCTCAATAAATCACATGAATTTTATTCTCCCATAGTTACTCATGATATATTCATGTATTTGTACCATTTTTCCATTATATAATACATTATATGAATAATGATGTTTTTAATAAATTTCAATAGTACCACTCTCTTTGGTGGGAAATCTATGTTCTTTCAAAAAAATATTTTCAAAAAAGGTTTCAAATTTTTTCCAAAATTATTCCAATATTTTCAAATTATTTTCAATGAAATGGTTTTCAAAATGTTTTTAGGATTTTTTTATATGTTATCAAATTATTTTCAATGAAATGGTTTTCAAAATTTCATTAAAGTATTATTTTTTAATATTTCAATCTATTTTAAAGGAAAAATGTTTTCAAAATGTATTCATGATTTCTTATATGTTTTCATGGAAATCAGTTTTAAAAATTATTTCACTATTTCCTCATAAAATATCAAAATATAATTTATGAAAATGGATTTCAAAAGGTTTTATTTTTTAAAGGTACCTTTTCAAAGTAAAAATGATATTTCCATTAAGAAGTAATTTGAAAAGGTGTATCAAAATTATTTTCAATATAGGATAGTTTTGGTACATGTTACTCATTCATTTCTAGGATTTTATGAAAATATTCCTTTCATATTATTTCTTGAATGGTTTATGTTTTTATGTAATCATGACTATGACATCTATTTTTCATATGTGGGTAATTTGAATTTTAATCCCACTTCTTTTCATGGGTTATACTTTAAATAAATGAGTAATAAACCTATCTATTTTCAATGTTTTATTGTGTAATGAAATGTTAATTATACCCCCTTCTTTTCATGGGTTATGATTTTATGTTTATAAAAGTCTGTCCTTTTTTATTAGGCATGATATGATGAAATATTTTTTATCTTGTGGAACATTTATGAATTATTTTTTTTGATATTGGTGGAAACTATTTCTCCCTCCACTGCTTTGGTAATGAGTTTTTTATGAGTTTAACGGGTAAAAATGAGCAAATACCAAGCCAAAAACAATAGGGTGTGCATGAGGAAATCACAAGCTTGAAACAAGAGGGTACAATGGGGGACATATTTAGATTAAAAAAAGATGGTACACTAGAGAGAAGCCCAATCCCTAAACCATTAAATGATTTATTATCCTAAGAATAATGTGTTACAAAGGTCTTGGTAGGTATCCCAGACATAGGTTATTTATATTCTTATGTTTCTACCACAATTACATGTCCTATTCTTACATTATTCATTCATGTCTTATGTTAATTATTTCAATATGATTCATGTATTATGAACTATATATAGTTATTACATGATTCATGTTTATGATCTTGATATGTAGTGTATGATCTTTTAATGTCATGTTCACATTGTCATACCCCTATTATAATGTATATGTTTACATGTATCCATTTTTACCCTTAATGACAATCTGATCTCACCCCATTTTATGAATCTTTCCACATGTTGTTATGTTATATTTCATCTATGATATGACTAAGATGGGTTATAGTATTAGAGGACATCGTGGGAGATAATATATCTAACTCGTGTACCTATGTATATTTTTTCATTTTTCCAAAGGAAATAAACTAATACGATTTTGGGCATCTGTTTATGTAAATTTATATGTATTCTGCAAATGTTATGTAATTTCAATGTATATTAAAACTGGGTTATTATAGTTGGTATCAGAGTGAAAGTATACTCAACCTATTGAAACCAAGATTAGAAATATTTATTAAGATCCATATGTATATTTCTAATAATATGTCTAGGGATGTCTCTATTTATATGTATAAGGTTGAGTTAATATTTTGTAAAATGTCCTAATTTTTTTCAAAAGGATAGAGTTAGTTGTTTTCATGAAATGAATCCATGTATAAATACTAAAAGAAGACATGGTTGTGGCATAAATGTACATAAGAGTAACAAATCTAACAATGTGTGTTGGGTATGACATGGTGTAACCTGGTACACGACAACGACCCTTACTACACACCTGGTTTGACACTCTCGTGGAATATGTTGTGTAAATTCAAAAAATAATCAAGAACCATCATGAGTGATTTAAATGGATTCAACCTCCGAATAACCAAGGACAAAACCAGGGTTTCATAGATTAAGGAAGGTGTCAATATTTAGACTTGATATAAATAATTTTTCACGATTATTTTATTGTCATCTATGATATGTTTTTCTCCCCCTATTCTTTCCAGATTTTGTTAATGGAGATAAATAAAAGGAACATGGTTAACATTTAATGTTTCATATGTGTCATTTATGGTAATTATGGAGATCAATTTCCCAACTAGAAATCTCATAATGAGAATTAGGAAGCAGGTATGAGTATTGGTTATACTTATGAAGATAAAGAGACCACAAAAGACACGTGAAAATTATGTGATATTAATCCAGTATTTTTTTATATTAAACACAAAATAAAAGTTTGGATTAAGGTTAAGAAACCTTAACACATTACTCATATTTCATATTATAGGAATGAAGTATTAATAAAAATGATTATGAAGCCTCAGTAATGGTTTAATAATAAATTTATATGAATGAAGTATCTATGATTTCGAATTAAAATATTATGTAATATGAAACATGAAATATATATGTATTTTAAGCATAAATTTTCATTAAGGATAGAATTGGGTATGTTTTATAAAGATGAAGAATTATAAATGTAATATATTGATTAAGTGAAGGTTACCCTTAATGTGATCTAGATGTTGAGAAAAGTATTTTTAGCTTAGATAAAGACATGATTACTTTGGATAAAGTAAAATATATATCACCAATTGACCTAGATATTATTATTGATTTATTGAAACATGTTCTATGTCACGATGGATAACTTTTACAACATTTTTGTATTTTAGGAATAAATCCAATATAATTTGGAATAAGGAAAGATGACTGTTTTCAAAAAGTATTTTTTGGTGATTCACGTCATTAAAATGTTTGAAGAGAATATTGGATGGGGAAATTAACATGTTTGGATTGTAACAAACAAGAGATACATTGTGATATAATGATCAATGTTAAGCTATTTTCATGACCTCCCTTACACTATTTGTTATTTTCGTCTTTCAAAAGTCTTATAAGGTCAACCATTAATGAAATTTTTATATTAAACAGGAGAATAAGTATTAATGTTTTGGGATATTATTGAAACCCATAGTTAAAATTGTATTTGTGATTCCCATAATATCTTGTAAATTATATTTCTATGGTTTTAGATAAGGACATCATTTATGTTGAGTGAGAACCAATCAATTTTGGAAAATCCACTGGTCTTGAACACATGAGTGAAGGATGATAATGGTTTCATGCCACCCACTTGGTCTATGCGATGTCCTGATTAATTAGTAATTATTTATGATTAAAAAATATTAATTATGAACCAATAAAATTACTTTTTTATGTTTATATATTAATTTATACAGAGTTTTAGGAATATTTAGTGAAATAGTTATACTGTTCATTTTTTATGGCCCTTATGATTTTCTAGAAGTTTATTTTTGAATATTTTTAGACATCCATTTCATGAAGTATTAGGTGAATTATAATTTTGTCAAATCAAAAAAATATTACAATCATGTTTATATAAATATATCATGTATTTATATTTCCTTATATTCTTGGTAAATAAAATAATTGCTCAACATTAAAAAGATGAACAAAAAATGATCTCCTAGAAGATTAATTTTTGTTGAATTGATGGCCTTTTAAATCATCATAGATTTATAATATTGAGTCCCTAAACTTTTCATTGATCATTCACTTTTTTATGATTCATGACATCAATCACTCCCAATGAATATTTGAACTTTTCATCCAAATCCATGTTTTCACATTCCACATATGTTCTCCTATATGGAAATGTAGTTATATGTTAATATAGGTAACCATTATATTTCCATCATTCCATTTTTAAAGGATGTTTTAGTGTTTATATATATAATTTGGGATTGTATTAAAGGAAACTTCAAGTATAAATAGTTTGATAAACAAGAAAAATTGTAAAGGATAAATTCATTTTATGGGGGTAGTCTATAACACCCCATGATTTTTTGAAATATATATTTTTTAATTAATTTAATCTTTTTGATATTTTCATTTCATGTAACACTAAAAATATTTGATTTTATATTAAATAACTATGGTTTTATTGCATTAAATGGAACCAATTTTAATTATGCACTAAACATAACATAAATTTTAACATTCATTAAACAGAAAACCGAGGATAATGTACATTACACTCTATATAGACTTTCCACAATGGTTTATGTAATATTAAAAACACAGTGTTTCCAAACAATAATATAATATTAAAAATATTACTATTTAATAAAATAAGATATAAACTAGCCATTATGTTGATGGCTATTAATTTGAATAACTAACCTATGAAAATATATAGTTTAATTTATTGGTTATCTTCTAATTAGAAAGTAGTATAAAAACCAAATGAACATAAAGTGAATGAATTTATAAATATATATTTTTATGTGAAACAGTTATTTATTACAATAAGTTATTTATTGATTATAATTATTGATTGATAGACATTTAATATATATACATATACATAAATATATTATACAATAATTTATTTATTTATCTAATATATTTTATAAACATAAAATAAGAATAAACCAAATTTCACACATGAAAACCTTTTTTTTGTAATGGCACTTTTACAGCCTTTTAATAGATAAATCTTTTAAAATAAAATTTTGGATCATTTATAAATATTATTTGTAAAAATAAAATTAATATTTGAAATAGGAACATAAAAAGTAGTTCAGGGTAATTTTTGGGTTTTTTATGTGACAATTTATATTTTGATTGACAGTGAAAAATGATGAATTTTCATTAAAAACTAATTTTTAATATAATTTATTTGTATGTTTAAAAAAGTTTTTTAATTGGTTATGAAGTTTATTTAGATTAATTTTATGTCAAATAATTGAATTTATGAAATTTTAATCAATTATACATTGAAATTAAATATAAAAATATAGAATTTTTTTTAATGTTTTTACTTTAAAAACATGCATTGTCATCCCGTCCGCGAGATCAAATTTATACAACTTTATGCCACTTCTGGGATTGGAATATTGTAAAATTGATTCCATAATATGAATCCTCATAATTTATAATTTATTATATTCTAATATTAATTTTTCACAAAAACTATTAGAGAAAATAATTAAAATGTCTTACAATGATTAAGGGAAAATTAGTGTTTAGAAGGGAATATACCTTATTCTAATGGGGCCAAATTAACTAAAAACATGTCCAAACCAATTTATGGGAAATAATTCTTCCATTAAACTTCAATGATTTAATTATTTTTGTTTTCTATGACTTATTTTTGGTCTATATTTGGATACACCTAACTTATTTTAAAAAATTCCATGCGAGTCCATTCCCTCCCCTACAAAAGGCCACCACCTCTCCCCCTTCATCAAACCTATTAAACTGCTTAGGATCCGAAAACCACTTCTCAAAACACATTATAACATCACTTCCATACACCATGAATCCTCCCTTTGGGTAGGAAGCAATACAATGAGTCATTTTTGGAAAAATCTAATTAGTGTTACTCGATTAAGATGTAACGTATCCTCTCAAGATCCCATATTTTATTTACATTATACCCATCATAAAATAATCTTGTTAAATTTTTGAATTTAATATCATAAATATAATAGGATGTAGTTATATTAGGGTTTATACCTACACATACACACACTTCTATCTAATGGGTGATGAACATTCTGTTCATGTGTAAGTTGAACTACAACATCATGAAATGATGGTTACTCATTATTTCCTTTACCATCTATCATGGTGAATAGTTTGATGGTCAATAAAATTATACTTAATATGTGTTTTTCCATTTTTATTTATTTTATGACACATATATTATTTTTCTTTAAATTTTTTGGAAATATGATAATTTCGTATGAGGAAGTGTAGACTACCACCCCCATAAAGCGATGTGATTCAATCCCACACTACATGGAATGTATTGATGATAGGATTAGTAATCTTATATTATATATATTATATAATCATGAAACTATAATAATGATATATATATGTATATATAAATATATATTATTTTCTCTCTTTCATTTAATATGAAAATAACATGAAAATAACGTTTATACGTACATACGACCAACCATCTCCATAAATGGTGTATTACAATATCTATATTAAATTGATTATTATGATACAAATTTAGTGAAATTCATGACATTTATATCATTTTTTAATTCAGTAAATTATTGTATAAGTATAAGTACCAAAGATATAACAAATTAAGACACCTATTAAGAACAAATAGGATATTACCTGAAGTGAATCCTTAACATAGAATTGGTAACAATCTAGTAATATAATTCAATAATAAAAAAATATTATATTATAAGAATGAATATGGTTATATAATAAAATTATAATAAACCTATATTTATAATATAATAATTTTGTATGAGTATGATGAGAGTCAAGACAGAAGGTCGGGGAATTTCATCTCACTTATTATTTTTGTTTGATGCATTCCTTATACAACACACATTTTTGTTTGTGGTATGTATACTGGATATAAATGTTTTATAAGATTATGAAATTTAAAATTATCGGTATTTACATATCCATTCGATTATATTCCTTTCATGGGGATTATATATCAAAATTTACCAAATTGGTAAATTATTTTTCTCATAATTTTCCTATTTTGAGAGAGATGACATATTATGCACATATATTTTTCCACGAGGTGTATATAGAGAATTTTACTTAGTATATCATGAATATCCTTATTTTCATGATATTTTAAGATTTATTTAATTTTTTATTTCCATTTTTTTATTACTCAATGTTACCAATGTGGTAAAGGTTTATTAAAACAATATCTTTATTTGTCGAGATTGTATATGCATACGCTTCCATTAATGAAATATTATGTTATATATCTCATGAAATATAATGAATTCTCTTCTCCACTGGTTATTCATGATATCTCTATGCATTTCTACCATTTTACCATTATATGTTACATAATATGATACATATTGTGTTTTAAGAAGTTTAGAGTACACCTCTTTCTTCCATCGGAAATCTATTTTCTCTCAAAAATGTATTTTGTAAAAAAGGATTCCAATTTTTTTTCATAATTATTTATATTTATTCAATGTGTTTTCAAATAAATTGTTTTCAAAGTGTTTTCATGGTTTAATTATATTTTGTTAAATTATTTTCAATGAAATGGTTTTCAAAACATGTTCATTCTTTCTTTATATAGTTTCAAAGATTATTCATGGAAAAATGTTTTCAAAATGTTTTCATGATTTTTTATAAGTTTTAAAGGAAAATGATTTTCAGAATTATTTCAATATTTTTTAACAAATTTTCATATTATTTTCTATAAAAATAGGTTTCAAATGTTTTTATGTTTTAGAGATCCTTTTTCAAAGAAGAAATGATTTTTTTCCTCAAGAAGTCTTTCTAAAAGATAATTAAATTTCATTCCATTTAAGATGGAGTGCATTTATTTTACTCATGGAACTTATGGAAAATGATCCAAATGGTCAAATAATAATATTTTTTAAATGATTTATGTTTTTATGGAATAATTATTATCACACCTACTTCTCATCCATTAGTTATATTCCTTTGAAACCCACTTCTTTTCACAGGATATGTTTTAACGAAATGATTATAAAACCTATCTCTTTTCCATAGGTTAGGATGTAATGAAATATTAATTATATCCATTTAATTTCATGGGTTATTAGTATATTTTCATAAAACCCTTATCTTTTTATGGGTCATGATATAATAAATGAGTTAATATCTTTAAGGAAGTTGTATGAATACGTTTATTATGAGATGAGTGGGACCTATATCTACCTCCATTGAATTGGGAAAGAGAAATTTCTTATGAGATAAAAGGGTACACTAGAGGTAATCCCAAACCCAAAATAAGTGGGTATATAAGAGGATATAACATGCTCGAAATAAGAAGGTACATAAGAGGATAACCCTTGCCCAAAACAAGAGGGTACATGAGAGGGAATCTGATGCCTGAAATAGGTACATGTGTGATTAGCTGAATCCTAACAAGTTACAAAGGTCTTGGTAGGTAGCCTTTACATAGGGTTTTTATATTTTTATGTGTTTTACGCAAGTCCATGTCTTATTCATACATTATGATTTCAGATCTCATGTTTTGTTTATAAGGACCCAACCCAATTACATTACAAAATCATAAATTTATGTTAAGAACTCACTTCCTTTAAATTTTTTATCATTTCAAGTTTATAACTTTATGGAACTGGGATATAATACATACATAACATTTGACATTCATTTAGATAATATACAACATAAATAGTATCCATTTCTACAAAAATATAAAAAATTTCAAATAAAACATGATTTCTTTGACAAATCATCATAACATTTAAATGGATTAAATATTTTTCATACAAATACATATAACCTATGAAAATCATTTAAAAAATTGGGATGATCACAAAAACTCAATAAGGGAATTAAAAATAAGGAATAAGAAAAAATTTGTGCAAGAATACCTTTTACATGTATAAAATCATTTCCAAAAAGACATACTTGTCACCCATATTAACTTACTTTGTAAAACATGATATTTCCCAGAGATTTCAACAAAACATATAGAACATAAATAGAAACATAAAGGTATATTGGGGAATTACTTACTTATTTTTCTATCCATAATAGCAACCTTATGATTTTTAACCCTCAAGGCTACCATACAATGTAACCCTCAGGATTACCTTATTATGTAACCATCATTGTTACAATTGGAGTAACCATACAGAAGACCTACAACATACACATACCGAATGAATTTTAGGGAGATATACATCTCAAAATTCATCATTAATAATTCAAAATAACAATAACATAATCATATAACATGTATAATTTTATAAAAACATTGCTTTTGAATTTTGTAAAACAGAATATTAAGAGGATTTTAAAAGAAAAGCCCCTTGAAAATATTATATAACTGATGTGATACATAATTGAGTGGATGGAATATGAACATAAAATAAAAATTAAAATAATTTAACATAATATAAAAAAACTTAATCACATAGAAAAATTTAATACAACATAAATAATGAAGTAGAAGATTAACCCAAAGAATGGAAATTGGGTCAATAATTCAATTACCTCGGGTTTTTATTACTTAAAACACGATTAAACCTCCGGTATAATTGTTAAAATAATATTATTAATATATTAAAAACACATATTCATGTCTATAATACCTTTTATTATCATTTTATAACATCATTACACCCTTTCATTATTAATATTTTGTTGATTCCATTGTTTTGGGTGTGTTATTTACATGATTTCCATGGTTGGTTTGTATTTGATTTTCTTATCTTATAGAAATGAAATACATAAGTGGAATTAAAAGGTATTCATATGTTTCCATAATATTTAATGATACCATAAATTATTTTGTTATCATATATTATGATGAGTCATTATATACAACATTAATGATATTTGATTAGATCATATTTGTCAGTTCCTTGATAATCAAGAGCTTGTTTCATTATATAATCTAATTCCATGAATATAACTTCATTCTAGATAATAAAATAGGTCAGAAAATAAAATTTGCTTTTTTTTTCAACCATTAAAATGTTTTTATGATCATTATTTGATGGAAGAAATGGAAAGTGCAAACACATCATCCATGATTTTGGTAAAACATAACTTCCCATACCGTGTTTTTATTTTTAGAATAAAAGGAAGATGAGAGGAAGAAAGATGATGAATTTTTTTACATGAAAATGATAACATACATAATTTATAAGATTCTGGATATTTTATTCCTCCATGATATTGGTATGGAAATAGGGTATAAGAAAATAAAGGAATTGAATAGAAAACACATGAAAAAGGATGATGATTCATACATTTTGATCTCTTATCCTTGAGATCCTCGTTAAGTCCTTTGGTTTTGGACTTTTGGTGATACCAGTGTCTTAGAAATGGAGAAGAGACCTATGGAGGGATTTTGGAAGAACATATAAAATGCTCAAGGCATGATAGGTGTGAGAGGAAGAGGGGAATGAGGGTTGTATTTATTTTGGATAAGAGGATGGATTTTACAATATTTTAATCATTATTTTAATATTTTTATCCATGACTATGAATATTCATCATTCGTGAGATCCAAATAGTAAATAGACTATGTGTGTTTGAAAAAGTAGGGTTACATCAGCTATGATATTAAAAATAGTGTATTTAACTAATAATTTGAAAATACATATTTTACCATATTTCACTTTTCGAAAGAAATTCAAGAATTTCAGAAAAATCCAAAAAATTCACTATAATAATTTTACAATGTGTAGAATACAAATAAATGAACTCCATTTCTTGAATATATATATTTTTTAAATATTATTAATTTAATATTTAAATAAAATCATACTTTAATAAAAACAATTTTATAACTATGACTGATTTTATATCACCTTGAAAAAATAATGAAGATCTAATTATATTATATCCTTAAGAAGATAAAAGAATAATAAAATTTACTATTCATTTGGGTCATATTACTATTCATACTACAATTCGTCAAGGTATGTTACTGTCCTCAAAAAACCTTGTTGGTTCTATTAGAATCTAAATAACTTACTGATCACAACAAAAGATAATTTTTTTTGAAATTTGAAACATAAAAGTGCCAAAATTATGTTTTACAACTATTAATGATTATATACTTAATACACAGTTTCTTTTATTTCAATTTATTTTTAAGAACCTGTGTTGTTACATTATCCAAACCTTTTAAAATTGTGACCTTGAAAATTTATTTACATATTAAACAAGTGAGGGTACCTTTGTCTCATAGGATTTTCAGATTCCCATGTTTTCTCTTCAACCATGTGGTTTATCCACAAACCTTTACCTGCTGGATTATCATATTCTGCAATAATTATTCTCCTCAATCATGAATTTTAACATGTTTCTCTTCATATGAATGTTTATGTTCAATCTGAACAACTTCTTGGGTCAAGACATTAGATGAATCTAGCACATATTTTATCAACATCGACCCATGAAGAACATTATGTACCTGAAATAAACTCAGAGGAAAATCTACTTTTTATGCGGCCAATCAAATATTTATCTAGATATTTATAAGGCTTAATGAACCATCGACTTAGCTTTCCTTTCATACCAAAACACATAACACATTACTATGGTGAGATTATAACAAAAACATGATCACCTACCTCAAAATAAAAGTTTTTCCTCATACTATCTGTATAACTTTTCTGCATGCTCTAAGCTATCCTCATGTGTTGCTGGATCATATTTAAATTTTCAACCACTTCCTCTATAAGCTCTAGTCCAATCAACTTCCTTTCCCTGACTTCATCCCAAATTGCTAAATTTCGACACTACTTCCCATTAAATGAATGAAAAGGTGACATCCGTATACTGGAATGAAAACTATTATTATAAGGAAAATAAAATAATGAAATATGATGATCCCAACACCCCTAGTAGTCTATTTAAAAACATTGAAACATATAATCTAATGTCTAAATCATTAGTTTTGACTTCCCATATGATTGAGGATGAAAATATGTAATAAAATTTAATTATATTACCAATGACTTTTGAAGGATGTTTCAGATGTTAGTAGTGAACCTAAGATCCAAGTCAGATACAATAGAAAGAGGCATTTGATTTATCCTAACAATCTCTTTGAGGTATAATAGAGAAAGAAAATCCAAATGAATTTTATTTTGAATAGGGAGAAAATGTGTAGATTTAGTCAGTCTGTCAACTATAACCCATATTGTGTTTTTACCTCATGAAATCATAAGTAGTCCTAAAATGAAGTCCACAGATGTATTCTATCATTTCCACTCTATAACTGGAAAAGGCTTAATCATCCCCTTTGGTAGCTTCTTCTCTTATTTAACATGTTGAAATTTCAAACATTTTACAGTAAAATCAGAAATATCACTTTTCATTCGATCCCACCAATAATACACTCGATGGTCTCTATACATCTTAGTACAACTAGAATTAACTGAAAATGGAGAACTATGAGCTTCACACAATAAATCATTATTCAACTATAAATCACAAGACAAACACAAGCATTTTATACATCTTAGAACACAATATTTATCAAGGTTAATGTTTGGAAACATGACCATTTTAACCAATTATACCTTTTTCCATAGTTCACAGTGTTCCTTTTATGGTTTCTTAATTCTTTCTGATAATGATGACTGCATTGAAACCTAAAAAAATAGATTTATTTCTAGCACCAACAACTTCTATGCCAAATTTTATCAAATCATTAATCAATGGATCATGTTCCAAATGAAACATGGGTAATGATCTCTGATGTTTTTGGCTTGAGGAATCCACTAATTTGTTTGCATTTATTGGATGGTAATTGATCATGGAATCATTATATTTTATCAATTCAAGCCATATTCTCTGCCTCATGTTTAATTCCTTCTAAGTGAATATATACTTCAGACATTTATGGTTAGTATATATTTGACAATTTTCTCCATATAAATTATGCCTCCAATTTTTCAAAGAAAAAACCACAGCAACCAATTCCAAATCTTGTGCGGGATAATTTATCTCAGGATATATTAGTTGTCTTAAATCATAGAAATTTCCAAAATGTTCTGTATCAAAACACAACCAATTCCCTTCAATGAAGCATCAATGTAGATGAAAAAATCACCATTTCTAAAACAAAGATCCAAAAGTGTAGCATTCACCAATCTCTTCTTCAATTCCAAGAAACAAATATCATATTCTTTTGTCCAAACAAATTTAACATTTTTTGTGTTAACTTTGTTAGCGGGCTAGATAGTCGTGCAATGTTTTTAAAAACATGTAGATAATAACTGAAAAATTCAATAAAAATATGAATCTATATAAAATATAGTGGTCTTGTCCATTAATAAACCAATTTTGATTTGGAAGGATCAACTACTATTCCATCCTTATTTATATTGTTCCCTAGAAAAGAGATCTATTATAGTAAAGAATCACACTTTTTGAATTTTCCGTATAATTTCATTTCCTTTATGGTTTGAAAAACAACCCTTAGATGTTTTACATACTCTTATTTACTAATAGAAAATACCATAATTCAATGAATTAATACAACCAAAAACATATAAAAGAACTATAGATATATTATATGTAGCAAATCGGGTTTTGGCCCTGTCAGAATTTGGAATATTCTTATGAGTAATTCTAGAGCTAGGCGCGAAGACAGCGTGTGATTCCGAGGCCCGGTGTGCCCTAAATTAATTTTATAAAAATATTAAGTATTTTTATACTATGCACATGGAGAGGGTAAGTTTTCTCTTAAATGGTAGCTCAGATCGGAAATCTGAGGGTACAGTTGCGTCCGAAGCGTGTCGTTTACCTTAGGTGGGGTGTAAAAGTTTCAGGCACGGGCCTACTATGAGAGATGTCACCCAGGGGAAAAATCACCATTTTGATATAATGACTTAGTGATTTTTATCACTGGAATTATTTTCAAATAACATTTGAAAAAAGTCTCAGAATGGAAATCTGAGCCTTCCATTGAGTTTAAAATGGGTTGTTTTTTCTAGGTGTGATATAAAATAGGCAAGCGCGGAGGTTTCAGAATCCGTGGTCGTTGGTGGAATTTTAGTGCGTTTTTATAAATGCCTTAGAGTGTTGGAATTAAGGGAAAGCCCTAATTTCCTTACTCTATCTCTCTCTCTCAACTGTTCTTTGGTGATCTTCATTGTTCTTCACCAGATTGAGGAGATAACTCCAGCGGATCGAACTGGGATCGCAGCCGGCGCATCACCAACAACGAACGACCAGATCAAGGTAGGATTTTGGTTGATTTTACACTCCTTCATCAATTGTTTGAGTTTTTTTCAAATCCGTCATTTTAATTATATAATTTTAGAATTGGGACGATAGCCAAACAATCACGACCACCATCTGAGCCCCAGTCTAAATTCCATGTTCGACGCATTCTTCGTCGTTCTTCGTCTGATTTTTTCGGATGCGTTAAAACTTGGTGGGATCGTTAATCGGGGGCAGGCGCTATGAAGGCTTCGTCCCAAGGATTCCAAATCCACCTTCAATTTTAAAATTGGGCCGCCGGAGCGGTTGTGGTGGATGAAGGAAGCCTTGGCTCCGGCAAGGGAGATGGCCGGAGATCGGGGTGGCACAGAGGTGGAGCCGGCCAGAGGCGTTCGGTGCAGCACGGTAGGCCGAGGCGGAGCTCGGAGGACCGGTGTGCGGTGGCTGATGATTGAGTAGAGTCTAGAGGGGTTTGGAAGTAGGAGGATAGGAGGCATTGGGTGTGGCCGGAGCAGCGGGGTCGGGTGCGGTCGGCGCAGACGAGGTAGCTTCAAGGGAGCTGACAGAGGGTCGAAGAGGCCGGTGCAGGCGGCTGGTGTGCAGCAGCTTTGGGTGGTGCAATGCCGACATGTGGCATCAGTGAGTCTGGGCGGCCGTCATCCTCTGCCAGTCGTGGTCGGGAGGATCCCTGAGGTGCTGACCACAGGGAGAGCCACAGACAAAGACCCGCAACACGCGGGTCCTGCTGGTGCGGCGTGCGGGAAAAGACCGGCCAGATGGTCAGTCCTTTTGGAGGAACCAGACACAAGGGGTCCAGTGGAGTTCGAATGGGCCACAACTAGCGGGCCGCAGTGAGTGAGACCGGACCAGCGGGTGGGCCGTGGGCTGGCGGTTTGGACCAGGCCAGCCGGGGGGGGGGGGGACCAGCCCAATTGGGCCCCCTTGTGTTCAAGGGGTTGTAACTTTTAAACGGCGCGTCCGTTTGACGCGCCGTCTATGGCCATGAGGTTGTCTAATCAAGACAGACATTATTTTGAATCATGTTTTGTGGTTTTTTTGGGTTCTGTGCCCAAGGGAGGGTGACCCGAAATGCTTTAATTTAATAATATTAAAATATTATTAAAACTTGCAACGGACGTACATCGCGAACCAGGCGTCGGATGGACACGCCATCAGCGACAGCATGATCCTAGTTCTCATACAGAATTTTTGAGATGCTTCTTTTATTTTTCAGGCTAAAGACAGGGTGCGAGCCTCACAGGGCTTGGTTTGCACGTTTTACGATGATATGCCATTTTTTCACCTGATATCCATTTGGAGTGTTTGAGTAGTCGATTCCGTGTGTTTGTCCGAGGGGATGGAAGTGGTGCGATATGCTTGAAAAGTTTTGGGAGCGTGGTGTGGGCCCCACCTGGGCTGACTTCAGTGAATAGTACCCTTTTCACCAGGTGTCTGTCTGGGATGTTCGAGTAGTCGATTCCGTGTGCTTTTCCGAGGGGATCGCGGTGGTATGATCTTCTTGATGAGTTTCAGGAGCGTAGTGTGGTCCCCACACATGATAACTTCATTAAATAGTGCCTTTTTCACTGGTTGTCCGTTTTGGGCGAGTAAATAGCCTATCCTGCATGTTTTTCTGTATGGATCACAATGGTGGACTCGGTATCGGCATTGGAGGTGTGTGGTGTGGCGTTGTGGCAGGTCACTCAGGTTAGCAATGTTTGGAACAACAGTGGTTGAGGGTACTCCCTTGGTTAGTTCCTACGAGGGTTCGCACGACATCACAACCTTAGCATAGGATTGTGATCCTCTCAATGGAATGTTTAATCTATTAGAGTTGTGGCATCCATCCAGTGGTCCCGGAGTGGGATCCTCTAGCATTATTTCCCTAGATCGGGTTCTTTATATCAATGTGACCGCTTATCCACGGGCGGTGATCCCCTATCTAGTAGGTTAACCCCATAGGGTTTGAGGCCTCATCGGGAATATGATCCCCTATGTAGTGGGACATGCATAGTAGGGTTGCGTTATCATTAGTTATAAGATACCCTACTCCGCATGTGATTTATAGTAGGGTTGTGACATCGTTGGTTATACCATCCCCTACATATCATGTGGTTTCAGTAGGGTTGGTGCATCGTCAGTTTGATCCCCTACATCGTGAGCTATACCAGATGGGGTTTTAGTATCATCGTGATCGCCTTAACGGGAGGCAATCCTCTATCTGAGTTACGTGTTTCTAACGAGTGCCGGATCGGGTTGTGGTATCCCCCAGCGGATACTAGGAGTGATCCCCTATCTGTGAGATCTACGAATGCTAGATCGGATTTTGGTATCCCCCAGCGGACCCTGGGAGTGATCCCCGATCTGTGAGATCTTCATATTTCTATACAGGTTCTGGTATCCCCTAGCAGACCATATGAGTGATCCCCTATTCAAGGAGTTTTTTGTTCTTGCTATTTTAGCTTGATGTTCTCATTGACATTTTTCGATGAGCATGAATCTCACGGATGAGTTTCATCTAGGAAGACAAAGCTCGTGGAGTGTGTTCTCCTAGTTATCTACCTTTCATAGGTTACGGGGTTGGAACCTCTTGAGGCTTGGTGTGTGGTTCGTGTATATCTGTATTTCTCATGGTATATGTATGGGCATATACCTGAGCTATGATGACTAGTCTGGTTTATCCAAGGATGGTCTCGAGATGGAGTTTCTCTCTCATTTGGGTTCCCTCTGGCATGGATGAGCTGACTGTTGACTTTCAGTTTCTCCCTTTTATGTTTTTGTGTTTTTGGGGTGCCTAATGAGCATTTTTCTACTCACCCCTGCACGGTCATTTCCCAAACATGTTTGTGTCTTGTGCAGATTGCAAGACTTTCGATGGAGTTCTAGGAGGACCCAGAGCTAGCATAACTTAGTGATCGGGACTAACCGGGGTGTTTATCAGAGATGTGCAGACGATATTACTGGCGGGTGTTCTTTTTGGCAGTGTTTTACCTCCTTCTGAGTTGGTTGGATGATTTTTTAGTTTTCCTTTGGTGGGCCCTATTTTGAACTTTGGTGCTGTTGTTGTACTCTGGTCTGGGATAGATATATGCATGCTTTTCCTTTTTAGTTTTTATATACACTTATCTGCACTGTTGCATGGAGGTGTATGTGGGTACATGTGTATAGGTACCTTAGGCTAATGCCTCCCATGTGAGTGATAGCCTACTCGGTGCAAGACTCCAGCCCTTGGCCTATTGAAGGCGGGCTTGGGGAGTTGCATCTCGAGCCCCGTTGGGTCGGGTTGTGACAGAGTGGTATCAGAGGAGGATCCACCTTTGGGATCTCAGAGCGTAGTTGGTTTAGTTGTGAGCTTGGTTTGGGTTGCATAGTGGAAGTGTTATGATATTTCAAGTTTATGTTTCAGGCTAGGGACTTTAGTGTTGGTGTGGTGGCTGACGTATCCATAAAATAGAACTCTGATAACCTATGTTTCGACTCGGGACATTCGTACACTGGTCATAGGGAAATAATAGTGCATGCATCATATAAGACTGGGTTTTGGGTTTTTCCTTGTCATTATTGAGTCATCTCTCTAGATATACTCTTTGACCATTTTTCGTCTTGATTGTATTTCAGGATGCCTCCATGACAATAGCCAATGAGGGTTCTGCAGTGGGATTGTGGTAATGATCTGCCCGAGTAGAGGCCTTAGGGAAGGGTGCAGATTCTGAGGTTGGACCTCTAGGTGGTACACTTGAGGGGCCACCACCTATTGAGAATTTGGTTGTGTCAGCAGGTCCAGATGAGGTTTCACAAAGGCTGAGTGCGCTGCATGAGTTCTAGGGGCAGCGACCTCTGAGGTTTTGGGCTAATCCAGACCCCTAGGCAGCTGATGACCGACTTAAGGCAGTCACCCAAGTTTTCTGCCTCGTGAGGACACCTCCTGATCAGATGGTTATCCTAGCAGGGAGCCTTCTAAACGGTTAGGTCGGGTGATGGTGGATCTTAGTGACACAGTCCCATGATGAGGAGATTCTCATATGGGCAGAGTTTTAGAGGCTCTTCATGGAAGAGTTATATCCAGTGACGCTGAGGTCAGTACGGATCCAGGATCATCTGCTGCTTCGACAGGAGGAAATGACTGTGTCAGAGTACTCAGTGAGTATTATAGACCTGTCTTTCTACTCCCTAGATATGGTTCGAGACCTGTTATTTAGGGCTCGGACCTTCGATCAGGGCTTATACAGAGACATCTGGGCAGGTGTGGTTTCCCTGTGTGTGCCCACCTATGCTGGAGTACTGGAGTGAGCCTTGGCGGTGAAGGGATTTATGGATAAGCAGATTCTATATGTTAGTGTCGGGAACGTGGTAGATGAGACATCAGAAAATGGTAGCCGGCGATAGGCACAAGGATCTGGATGCGACCGAGGTTTCAGAAGGTGACCTCAGGATAGAGAATCTGAGGCTCAGGGATCACAGGGCTCGTAGAACAATTTTGGTTAACCGTAGGAGAGGCGGTGTTACTCTTGCGATGGTCAGGGACATCTCGCTAGAGATTATCCAACCTGTCGTACTGCAGAAAGGGGGTCAGTTGATAGACCCCCTTGGAAGAGGTAATGCCTCGAGTATGGAGGTCCAGACAGAGGTGTATGAGGTGATGAAGAGGGTGCAGTAGTGGGAGGTCTTAGGCGGTATCAGGTTCCACCACCACCACCCCCAAGTGGTCCTCACTGAGCTCAGGGAGCTGGAGGGTGAGGGAGAGGACAACTGCATGCCCTAGAGGCTATTGACCCAGAGGCTCCGCAGATGGATTGAGGTACTCCTTGTGTCCTTCCAACTTCTGTAGTAGTTTTGATAGACACTGTTTAGTGGTACTCATTCCTTTCTGTTGCTTGTTTGAGGTTTGTTCAGGGCATTGGTAAGAACTTGTGTGGGTGTTGTTCGATGTTCTATGAATGCACGAGGAAGAGGGATCTTTCCCCCACTGAGATGCATTTTTGTGATGGGATTAAAACCATGCGAGTGAGTAAGTTCCATCCAAAGTGGATAGTGTTGAGGGTGGGTGGATGAGTCCCTCTAACTTTTGTGTTTCGGAATGGGTGTTGGTTGGTGAACTCACTGGCATGGGAGACCCAGTTGAGAGTCATATTTCTTTCATTGTGGTTATGGATTTTTGGGGAAGAAAAGTTCTAAGGTGGGGAGGATGTAGCGACTCGGGTTTTGGCCCTATCAGATTTGGAATATTCCTATGAATAATTCTAGAGCTAGGCATAAAGATGGCATGCGATTCCGAGGCCCTGTGTGCCCATAATTAATTTTATAAAAATATTAATTATTTTTATAATATGAACATGGAGAGGGTGTTTTTTCTCTTAATTGGTAGCTCGTATCGGAAATCCGAGGGCACGATTGCGTCCAGAGCATGCCCTTTACCTTAGGAGGGGTGTATAAGTTGTAGGCGCGGTCCTGCTGTGAGAGATGTCACCCAGGGGAAAAATCATCATTTTGAAATAATGACATAGTGATTTTTATATTTAGAGTTCTTTTCAAATAACATTCGAATGAAGTCTCAGAATGGAAATCTGGTGCTTTCATTGAGTTCTAAATGGCGTGTTTTTTCTTAGGTGTGATATAAAATAGGCGGGCATGAAGGTTTCAGAATCCGCGACCATCGATGGCATTTTAGTGAGTTTTTATAAATTCACTTGAGTGTTGGAATTAAGGGAAATCCTTAATTTACTTCCTCTCTCTATCTCTCAATCGTTTTTCACCATTTTTGGATGTTCTTCACCGGATTGAGGAGCGAACTCCGGCAAATCGAAGTGGGATCACAATGGGCACGTCACGAATAACGAACGACTGGATCAAGGTAGGCTTTCAGTTGATTTTCCACTCCTTTGTCAATTCCTTGAGATTTTTCAATTCAGTCATTTTAATTCTATAATTATAGAATTGGGATGATGGCTGAATGAACACGGCCACTGTCCGAGCCCCATTATAAATTCCATGTTCGACGCGTTCTTCATCGTTCTTAGTCTGAATTTTTCAGATGTGCTAAAACTCCTTGGGATCGTTAATCAGGGGAATGCGCTGTGGAGGACTCATCCCGAGGATTCCAAATCCACCTTAGGTTTTGAAATTGGGCCGCTGTAGCAGTTGTGGTGGATGATGGAAGCCCCAGCTCTGGTAAGAGCGGTGGCCTGAGATCAGGGTGGCGCAGCGGTGGAGCCAGTTGGAGGCATTCGGTTCAGTGCGGTAGGCTGAGGAGGAGCTCCAACAGCCAGCATGCAGCAGATAATGGATGAGCAGAGTCCAGAGGGGTACGACAGCAGGAGGAGAGGCGGCATCAGGTGTGGTTAGAGCAGCGGGGTCAGGTGCGGCCTGTGCGGATGAGGCGACTTTAGTGGAGCTGGGGGAGGGTCGGAGAGGCCGGTGTGCGGCGGAGTTGGGCAGTGCAGTGTCGACAGGTGGCGTTAGTGATCCCGGGCGGCCGTCGTTCTCTACTTGTCGTGTTCGAGAGGATACCAGAGGCGCTGACCTTTGGGGGAGTTGCGGACAAGGACCCGCAACACGCGGGTCCGGCTGGTGCGGCACGTGGGCAAAGATCGGCCAGTTGGCCGGTCTGTTTGGAGGGGCTGGAATTGAGGGGTTCGGTGGTGTTCAGATGAGCCACGACCAATGGGTTGTCGCGAGCTGGACTGGACCCGTGGCTGTGCCATGGGCCGACAGTCTGGACCAGGCCGACCAGGGTGGACCGGCCTAGTTGGGCCCCCCTTTTGTTCAAGGGGCCGTAACATTTAAAAGGCGTGTCTGTTTGACGCTCTTTCTGCGGCCATGGGTTCGGATCATCAAGATGGACTTTTTTAATCGAGGTTCATGGTTTTTTTAGGTTCCGCACCCGAGGGTGGGCGATCCAAAATGCTTTAATTTAATAATATTATATTATTATTTAAACTTGCAATGAACATACCTTGGGAAACAGACGTCTGATGAATGCGCCGTCAGCGGTAGCGTGATCCTAGATCTCGTGCAGAATTTTTGAGATGCTTCTTTCAGTGTTCAGGCTAATGATAGGGTGCAGGCCTCACAGGGCCCCGTTTGCACGCTTTACAGTGAAATGTCTCTTTTCACCTGACATGTATTTGGAGTGTTCAAGTAGTCTATTCCGGGTGTTTTTCGAAGAGGATAACAATGGTGTGATTGGCTTGATGAGTTTCGGGAGCTTGGTGTGGGCCCCACCCGAGCTGGCTTTGGTGAATAGTTCCTTTTTTCACCAGGTGTCCGTTTGGGAAGATCGAGTAGTAGATTCCATGTGTTCTTTCAAGGGGATTGTAGTGCTATGATCCACTTGATGGGTTTCGAAACCGTAGTGTGGGCCCCACACAGGCTAGCTACGATGAATAGTTCCTTTTTCACCAGTTGTCCATTTCGAGTGAGTAAACAACCTATCCTGTGTGTTTTTCTACGTGGATCACGATGGTGGCCTCGGTATCAGCCTTGGAGGTGCGCGGTGTGGTGTTGTAGTAGTTTTTTTGGGTTAGAGATGTTTGGACCATCAGTGGATAAGGGTACTCCCGTGGTTTGTTCCTACGAGGGTTCACGCGACATCACAACCTTAGCATAGGTTTGTGATCAACTCGATGGGATGTTTAATCTATTAGAGTTGTGGCATTCCTCCAGTGGGCCCGGAGTGAGATCCTCTAGCATCGCTTCCCTAGATCAGGTTCTTGGTATCATTGTGACTGCTTATCCATGAGCAGAAATCCCCTATATAGCAGGTTAACCCCGTAGGGTTTGAGGCATCATCGGGAATATGATCCCCTATGTAGTGGGCTATGCATAGTAGTGTTGCGATATCATTATATATATGATCCCCTACTCCGCATGTGGTTTATAGTAGGGTTGAAGCATCATTGGTTATATGATCCCCTACTTAGAATGTGGTTTCGGTAGGGTTGGTGCATCGTCGGTTCAATCCCCTACATCATGAGCTATACCAGATGGGGTTTTGGTATCGTCATGACTACCTTGACGGGAGACGATCCTCTATCTGAGTGACGTGTTTATGACGAGAGAAGGAACGGGTTGTGTTATAGCCCAGTGGATCCAGGAAGTGATCCCCTATTTGTGAGATCTACGAATACCAGATCGGGTTGTGGTATCCCTCAGTAGACCCTGGTAGTGATCCCCAATCTATGAGATCTTCGTATTCCGGTATGGGTTCTGGTATCCCCTAATGGACCCTAGGAGAGATCCCCTATCTGAGGAGTTTTTTGTTATTGTTGTTTCAACGTTATGTTCTCAGTGACGTTTTTCGATGAGTATGTATCTCTTGGACGAGTGTCATCTGGGAAGATAGATCTCATGGAGTGGTTTCTCCTAGTTATCTACATGTCACTGGTTACGTGGTCAGATCCTCTTGAGGCTTTGTGTTTGGTTCAAGTATATCTTGATTTCTCATGGTATATGTATGGTCATACACCTAAGCTGTGGTGACTAGTCAGGTTTAGATGAGGATGGTCTTGAGATGGATTATCTCTCTCGTTTGGGTTCCCTATGGACGTGATGAGCTAACTGTTTCCTTTCAGTTACTCCCTTTTATTTTTTTGGAGTTTTGGTGTGCCTGTTGAGTATTTTTATACTCACCCCATCACAGGCTTTTCCTGCACATGTTTGTGTATTTTTCATACCACATGCCTTTTGACGGAGTTCTAGGAGGACCCAGAGCAGGCATATCTTAGTGAGCGGGACTGATCGGGGTGTTTACCAAAGCTGTGCTGAGGACCTTACCGGCAGGTGTTCTATTTGGCAATGTTTTCTCTCCTTCTAAGAAGGTTTGATGCTTTTTTAGTTTTTATTTGATGGGCCATGTTTATCCCTTTTGTGCTTTTGTTGTAATCTGGTTTGGGATAGATGTATGCATTCTTTTCCTTTTAAGTTTTTATATACAAATATCTGCACTGTTGCATGGAGGTGTATGTGGGTGTATGTGTATAGGTACCTTAGGCTAATTCCCCTCTTGTGTGTGATAGACTACTCAGTGCTAGACGCCAGCCCCTGGCCTATTAGAGGTAGGTTTGGGGAGTCGTGGCTCGAGCCCCATTGGGTCCGGTCATGACATTCTATTCATAAGATCCATGAATAAAACATGTGCATTTGTTAACACAAATGGCATAAAAAATCCATAATGCCCATATCTAGTACAAAAATCTGTTTTTGGGATGCAATCCTCATTCACCTTCAACTGATGGTATTTTGATCTCAATTCAATCATGGAAAACTACATAGATCCCTGAAGTTGATCAAACAAGTCATATATATGATGAAAAGGATACTTGTTTTTAATGGTGATGTTATTTAAGCCTCTAAAATCAATGGAAAGTCTCATGAAACCCTCTTTATTTTTAACGAACAAAATAGGGGCACCCATGGTGAAGTGATAATATGAATGAATCCTTTATAAAGCAACTCATGTAATATATTTATGAATTCCTTAGATTCATTTGAGCCATTCAATATGGGGGAATTGAAATTTTCATAGCATCAGGAACTAAGCCAATTGAGAATTTGACTTCCTGACTAGGTATAACACTGGGTAACTCATCAGGAAAAACATCAAGGTATTCATTTACCACTGGAACATCATTAATCTTAATAGTACCCTTGTTTTTAAAAATTTGAGCAAGATAACATTAATTTCCATCATTCAATTGTTTCTTAGCATCTTGATTTGTAATCAATTGTTTGGGTTCATTCTTGTGTACAAACAAAAAATCATTCTAAAAAACTCTTTATTTATCTCTATAATTAATCTTAACATGATTAATATAAAGTCAATCCATTCCTAGAATGACATCAAACTCAATTATGGGAAAAAACAAGATTTGTAGGTAAAGTATTTCCACAAACCAAAATATTAATATTCTAATAATTCATCTTTGGTATAAAATATTCGCAGGTGCTTTACCAATAAGTTTCAATCTCAATTTTTGAGGTGATATTTCTAATTTACCAAGAAATTACTCTTAAATAAAGGAATGTGTAGACCCCATATCAAAAAACGGTTAGAAAAATCTAAGTAAACAAGCATGGTACATTATTAAAATTTATTGGATGGCCTAATGTCTACCGAAGAAGTTGCAAAGGATATCATTACTCTTTTCTTCTTATAATATGGATTGATTGCATCATTCAGATCTCTCTTTGGGCATTTATTTGCATAATGACGCATTCGTCCACATTTAAAAGACTTCATAGTTTTATTATCAAGATTAGTCTTTGGATGATTTCCATTACAATCTCAGGCCATATGTCTAAGAATTTCACATCAATAACACTTCATAGTTATGGTATGGCATTCCCCAGGGTTCTATTTGGAACACTTTCCAAAAACTATAAACTGGACTGTAACACCCCAAGCTTCCATGATACACTTCTCTTTGAATAATACAATAGCTTACGATGTACAAAACTTCGAGTTATAGCACACCATGACACATCAAACTAGCCGTTATGAACAATAATACCCACTTTTTGAAATTTTATAAATTTTATTTTTCAAAATGGACATCATTTTTGGATTTGGAATATCAAAATTAACTTATGGTGAATTTTCGGTATCTTTATGAAAACATTCTATTTTTGATGAAAAGTGAAAAAAACTACATTATTGTTTAAAACTGAATTTTTAATTAATTAATTATTTATATTATTTAAATTTATTTTATGTAAAAATAGATACATAATACCTATATTAGTTCAATGTAATTCATCGGAGTCATTTTATAATAAGATTAGATGTATAAAATTTTATTGAACTTTTTAACTTATGTTATCCACCTACTAGAAACCTCTGCAAATTTGCATAAATAGTAATTTTACCACTTCTGTGAATTGAATTTCAAAAAAACTAGAGACACGATTGATATCAGTAAGTAAAATGTTGTTCAATAATATGAAAATAATTTTTTGGTGAATAGTAACTTCTGTCTTTTATTTACCATGATTAAAAGTAAATAGGTTAATTAAAGGTAAAAATGATATTATTATTACCATAACACATGTACTAATTCTATTGGATAAGTGTATTTAGACTGAAATCAACCCTTGGAATAAAATATAATCCTTTTGGTCAACTTGGATTAGATTAAGAAATTTATTATTATTTTATTTAAAGAAGAGTTAAAAGTGTTAACTTAAGATTGTCATAACTAAAGAATTTTTAATATAGGGTTATACATACGATAAATTCGACTATAAATATTCATCAGAAATATAAAAATATTTTTTATATACTGGTATCTTTTTTATAATTTTTAGACATTAAATAATTAAATTTATTTATGAATCAACGATGATGTAGTAATTAACTTATTAATGAAATATTAAAATAATTGATATTATAAATATCCAAATAAATGTAAATTGAGTTTTTTGATGCATTACAATAATTTTATAGGTTAATATTACATTTTATGGTTGATTAAATAATTTTTTTTCTAAGTGATAAAGTTTTTATGACTAACAAAAACAAAATACTAAATAGTATCAAAATTGACATAAATGAGTTTTTAAAATAAATACTATTTTATTAAATTATACAGTAGTCCTAAAAATCTATGGTTCATCCAAAATACTTATATAATGATACATATGTCATTAATGAACCACTTTAAGTTTTCTTTGTATTTTATTTAATTTTTATTAACCATTTATTATAATAATACAAGACTACATGGTAAAAGGTAACCTATTTAACTAACAGTTAAATTCAAAGGATAAGATTAATATGGTGACTAAACCTATCTAAAACCTACTGATTGAGAGTATTTCGACCCATCCTCACCATATACTTGAAATAAATTCATTTGGATCCATTAGAAACCAAAAGTGATTTTATTATAAAACAATATTTCAAGTTATTCCTAAAGTGACCCTCGCCTCTCTTATAAAAGGGTACTTACCATTCTATCAAAATCACCTCACCAAACCCATATGGATCAGACAAACCCTATTAAAATATCCTCAAAAATACCCTCAATTAAAACTATAGGCCTTAAATTCATCATAAATCCAACCTAATGTGACATTTTGTTGAAATCAAAAGGAAGAACTAGAAGAAGATGTAATAATTTCATCACCTCATTCAAATTTCTTTTCTTTATCCACTTCCTCTTTCTTTGTTGTTTCCTCACAAAAGTAATCAATCCAGTAACATATATATTGTGATGTTATTATAAATATGTTAAAACCATATTCATTATTCTATCCATCATATGAATGAAAAAGTCACCATACATGTGTACGTACGACTTGCCGTCTCCACGTCGTGGTGTAGTTTGTTATCCAATACTTAATTATTTTGATAGGTATAATAATGAGTATAATTGATGTAAATAATAAATATAACATTTTAATGATTTTTTTATATATGATATACCATCCAATTACATACGATTATACCATCCATAGAATGGTATTGTTGCTTGCGCAACGTATAGATTACTCTCTCCATGAACGCGATGAGATTCATTCCCCATCATAACAATTCAAAAATAAATTTAATTTTATGATTAAAAAATTATGTTTAAGAAATTAATATCATTTTGTATATGAACCAAATTCATCCTATCCATAACAAACATGACTTATGTAACAAATCATATAAAGTAAAACAAATCGGTTTACACATGAAACGATGATACTACTGAAATATTATTAACAAAAAAATATTAAGAGATCATATATGACATCATATTTATCTATGTGGTTATTGTATAATTCAATAACAATTATTATACTATTATACAGAGGCTTAACATACCCTCGACAAAAGAAAATTACAATGTAAGGGTTAATTTTAAAATCTCTTCATTATCTGAGGTTGTTTATATGTAAGTATCTACTAGGACCTCTTTATCACCCACATCCATGTTTCTTAAAACTTTATTTCAATACATTTTCACTATTTACTCAACTATGGTTTAAATTCATTTATACCCTTGTTTGAGTTTTTATAAAATGGTTTGAAAGGAATCTTTCCGTCGTTTTCCAAAAAAGGTACTTTATGACCTTTTCAAAAAACTAAGTTAAGAATGTTTTTTAAATTATATGGCAGGTGATTCTATTCTCCGCTGTTATAAAACCTTCAAAGATACCCTTACAATACTATAAGAATATTTTCAAAACAAATTTTTTCTTTTATAATTATGTGACTTTTTAATTATTTTAAAAAATAAATCGATATTTCTCTCAGATAGTTTTGATTTCATCTATGTCTAAATCCTTTGATGGATTTTAAACTTGTTTGTAGTTGATTTATTATGATACAATATTCAATATTATATTGAAGGTTTTGTGATATGTTTGAATATGGATGTGTTATTTTTATTCCATTCAATATTTGTTGTTAAAGTATTGACATTTTGTATGCTTGTTTTAATATAAATGTTTATATTATGTTTCATCCTTTTCATATAAAGAATTAATTGGACTTAGTAAGTGATGGGTGAAGGCCACTATAGATCATTGATGCATCAGTAGGTCTCATGAGACAAAGTAGTGTCTTGTCACAAGGCCTTGACAAAATCTTATTTTAGGTATGGCATGAGGCCATGAATTTGTGGTTATGTTTTCCAGCATTATGCATTCCATCATTATGAAATTATCTATTGATAATACATGTGATTATTAGACTTGTATAATATCCATGTGGGTAAGCAAATGGAATTATTTGATTTATCATTTCCATATTATGCTGAATATTATGTTTAAAAGGCTTGTGTTTTATTCTCATACATTATTTTAAATGTTTACACATATTTATGAAAGTTTCCGCTATATTGTTATCCTTATCGAGCATCTGATCTCACCCATTTTTTATGTTTTATTTTTTTCCAAGATGTGAAGAAGTAAATTATGATTGACTTGCAGGATAGGCTAAGGGATATAAGTGTGTTTAAAGGGGTCACAATGTTGTCTTATTATTTCATGTTGTAATATAAAACTCATGTATGTATCTAGTACTTCCATTCTATGAAACTAATCACTCTTTAAAGACATGATCTATGGTGATCATGCCAATGTTATATAATAATGCACTGACTCTGGGTAACTGTGGTCATGGCATTATAGTTTATATCAGAGAAAGTTTAGTACAAACCTTGGAAACTATATTTAGAAAAACACTGATTAGACAACATTATCCTAAGATAGACTTTGAGGATTAGTATATAAGAACTTCTTAGAATTTTGGTAATGTAGATATTTTGGGTATTTTATAAGAAAATACATCATTTTCTGGATACAAGTAGGTAGAGGCAGCTCTGGGACATTTGTACCTAGGATTAAAAATTCCGACAAGGAGTTTTGGTCTTGACCTAGGGTATCCTGGTACACGATAACAGGCCTTGCTGCACTATTGGTTATGACACTCACATGGGATATGCTTAGGATAATTCAAATTTTCATTAAAAAACGTTACGAAGGATTTATAAGTAAATACATCCTCAAAGAAAACATTTTTATGATTATAGATTATATGCATAATCTATTCAATTTATGATAGGTATTTTATTAGTTTGTAACTATGTATTTTGATTCATAAACTAATCTAGTGTATTCCATTTTTTATAAATGGAACCTAGTAGAAGGAATCGAAACCGTATTAACAAATGTAATACATTTAAGAATTTCCCTCCTACTGAAGACAATTATAGTGGAGTTGGTGATCATACTGGTGATGAACAACTTATAACCATATATGGAAAACTCACTCAGGTTTTGAATAATAACCTTACCCGAATGGAGCACCCTGATCAAAAAGTGGTGGATCAATGATAGACTGCTTCATGAGTCAAAAACCACCAAAATTCAATGGGACTAAAAATCCATTTGTATCTGAGAAATGGATATGTTCCTTAGAAAAAATATTCCATGATTTGGGGTGTAGTGAAAGGGAAAATGTTGTCATGTCAGTTTATCCACTCATGGGAGATGCAGATCAATGGTGGTCATTAATTAAAAAAACAAAGGAAGATGAAGAGGTAGCAAATATGGAATGTAAGGAGTTTAAAGGTCTTTTAATAGAAAAATAATTTTCTCAGGACCATCGAGTAGATATGGAAAGACATTTTTTGAGTCTGAGGAAAAAGGAGAATGAGAATGTCAAAAAGTATGAGGAAAAAATTAAAAGACTTGGAAGGAAAGCTACAAATTATATATTTAAGTCAAGGAGTAAGATTTATTAATTCATTGATGGGTTAAAACCATTTCTCTGTCAAGTATTAGTCACACAATCCTTCTCATTGTACGAAGATATAGTCTCATGTGCTATCAAGACATAAAAGGAATTCTATAAGTCTTACGACATTAAAGAAAATCAAGAGATGTAGAGATCTCCTAAACACTCTATAAACAGAAATAAGGGGAAGAAGGGAAAAGTTGAATTTCCCTCCTATAGTATATTTGTGAAGAAACACCCCAGTACGTTCCTGAAGGGAATAAGATTCAGTTACAAGTGTGCTGAAAAAGGCCACCAAGCTCACAATTTTAAGGGAAATAAAGAGGCTGAAAATGTTAAATGCTAAAACTGTAGAGAAATGGGGCATTATGAAATTTAATTTCCTAATAATTAGAGGATATTACCTCCGAAAAGGATAGGGGAGCAAGGCTAAGCTAATGTGATTACTATTACTGAGTTTGAAGCTCCAAATGATGTGGTGGCAGGTAATTTAATGACTTCCTCATATTTATCCAATGATTTCATTGATTCTGTATCATCACATTGTTTCATATCTTCCTAATGTTCTAATAAAATTAGATATATCCAATTTTATTTGACAAATGAGTTGT
The DNA here is from genome assembly GCA_963277665.1 of Viscum album. NCBI lineage: Eukaryota > Viridiplantae > Streptophyta > Magnoliopsida > Santalales > Viscaceae > Viscum > Viscum album. The sequence continues at coordinate 1,227,751,936 of OY728145.1, read as the reverse complement.
TAGTCAAAACTACTAAGGGAAGTATCATTGCAACAATGTTTTTTCAATCAAATACTATTATGGAATATAAACATTCTTTATCTGCTGATCTTATTGTCATACCCATAATTTAATTTGATATAATCCTAGGTATGGATTGGATTTTGGACCATGATGCTAAAACTTATTTTAAGAAGAAGGAGGTTTCAATTTTTGATGATGATAAAGAGTAACTTATATTTAGAGCAGAAACATCACCATCTAATTCATATATGGATCCACCCCAGTAGCTCTACTAAATTAAATTATTGGGGAGGAATAGAGTGAAATAACTATGTGTGAGGAAAGGAAAGTTAAAATATAGGACGTACCTATTGTGCAATAATATTTTGATGTTTTCCCAGAGGATTTACCTGGACATCCTCCAGAATGAGAAACTGAGTTTTCCATTGATTTAATTCCTGGTTCAAGGCCCATATCGAAGACCCCTTATAGAATAACCACTGTGGAATTATTGGAACTAAAGAAACAACTATAGGAGTTTAGTAATAAAGGATTTATTCACCCTAGTGTTTCTCCAGAGTGATCCCCTGTTCTTTTTGTTAAGAAGAATGATGAATCTATGAGGCTGTGCATTGACTATAGGGAGATCAATGCTATAACAATAAAGAACAAGTATCCCCAACCTCGCATTGATTATTTATTTGATCAACTTCATGGAGATCAATATTTTTTAATGATTGATCATCAATATTGATATAATCAGTTTTGTATGAAGAAGGAAGAAATTCCAAATACAAAATTTTCAACCAGGTATGGGCATTACATGTTTATAATAATTCCTTTTGGACTGAGTAATTCTCCTTATGATTTCATGGATCTAATGAATAGAATTTTCAAGGAATTTCTTGATGAATTTTTAGTGGTATTGTTTGATCATATATTGGTTTACTCTAAAATATATGAATATCATGAAAATAAATTTGTCATTATTCTAAAGACTCTTAGAAGAAATGAATTATATGGGAAGATTAGCAAGTGTGAATTTTGGATTCAGAAGATTTCTTTTCTTGGCCATATTTTCTCTAAGGATGAAATCTCGGTAGATCTTTCAAAGACTAAGGAAATCCAAGAATGACCATCACCTATGAGTATAACTGAGGTACACAGTTTTATTGGTTTAACAAGTTATTATCGTTGTTTCATCCAGAATGTTTCCCGATTGGCTAACCCATTAACGAAGCTCAAATGTAAGGGGGTTAAATTTGTTTGGATAAAAGAGAGTGAATAATGTTTTGAGAAATTTAAGATAATATTAGTCAATGCTCTTATTCTGACTTTACCATAGGGGAATGATGCATTTGTTATTTATATTGATGCTTCAAAGAAAGCATTGGGTTGTGTCCTTATGCAGAATGATAGGGTTATTGCCTATGTATCACGAAAGCTAAATATTTATGAAAAGAAATATCCCACTCATGATCTTGAGTTATCAGCTGTAATATATAATCTAAAGATATGGGAGAGTATCTCTATGGTGAAACATTTGAGATTTATACTGATCACAAGAGTTTGAAGTATATTTTCCCACAAGAAGAACTCAACATCAGACAAATGAGATGGTTTGAACTACTTAAGGATTATTATTGCACTATACACTACCACTTAGGGAAGGAAAATCAGATGGAAGATGATTTGAGAAGAAATGATCTTGAAGTTATGAAAAATATGAGATTTGAAAGGGATCCTATGTTCATTGATCTAGTAAAGATGTATACGGGAATAATCATGGAAGGTGAAACATCAATACTTTTTTAAATGGTTGCCAATCCATATTTATTATAAAGGATAAAATGTTTATAGACTGATGATGAGGAGTTCAAAAAAAAAATTAAAGTTGTGAATGATGGGAGAATGATCAACTTCATATATGAAGATGGTTTTTTGAAATTTGGGAAGAGAATTTGTGTTCCCTACATAACTGATCTAAAAAGGGAATTATTGGATGATGATCATAGCTACAATCTCTCTATAAACCCTGGTAGCACTAAGATGTATATATATTTGAAAGAACATTTTTGTTGGGACAAAATGAAGAGGGATATTTCATATTATGTGTCAAGATGTATGGTTTTTCAATAGGTGAAGGCTGTAAGAGAACATCCTATAGGATTCATGAAACCTCTTCCCATACCTGAGTGGAAATGGGAAGATATTATGATGGAAATTATCATGGTGTTATCAAAGAATCCTAGAAGGAATAATAAAATATGTGTCATTGTTGATCATCTTACCATGTCAATACATTTTCTGGCTATAATAGAAGATTTACCACTTGAACGTTTAGCAAGACGATATATTAATGAAGTTATAATACTTCATGTTGTACCCCTATTGGTTGTTTCTGATTGTGATCCCCATTTTATATCAATATTCTGGAAATGTATTCAGAGTTTCCTAGATACTTAACTTCATTTAAGAACTTCCTACCACGCTCAAACTGATGTAAAATCAGAACGGACTATGAAAACCATATGAGACCTATTAAGATCATTCTCACTTGACTTTCAAGGTATATGGGATCAGTATTTAACTCTGGTAGAATTTTACTATAACAATAGATTCCATTCAAGTATATAGATGGCACCTTATGAAACATTATATAGAAAGAGATGTCCCACACCAACTTGTTGGGATGATGTTGGTGAAAGAAAACATATAGGCCCAAAAATTATTGAGGAAACAATGGAAAAGGTGAAGATTATACAGACCCACATAAAAGCATCTCAAGTTAGGAAAAAGATCTATGTCGATAACCAAAGTAAGGATTTTGAATTTCAAGGAGGAGATCATGTATTATTGAAGGTATCTCCATGGAAGGGTGTTATATGATTTGGTAAGAAGGTTAAATTAAGCCCCAGGTATATCAGACCATTCAAAATACTAAAAAAAATTGGAGTTATATCTTACCATTTGGTAATTCCTCCAAGTGTCTCCAAAGTTCATGATGTGTTCCACATATCATTGTTGATAAAATACATGCTTGAACCAACACAGGTACTCACCTATGAAGAAATAGAACTAGAACCCGATCTGTCTTATTGTGAAAATCCTATCATGATTCTTGATACTAGAGAACACATGTTGATAAACTGGATAACTTGTCTGGTAAAAGTTCTTTGGAGAAACCATAAGATGGAAGAGGTAACATGGGAACATGGGGAACTTATGATAAAGAACCACCAGAATCTTCTTACGCAGTAGTATTCTATAAATTTTGAGAACAAAATTTTTTATGGAGGGAAGAATGTGCTACCCCAAGCTTCCGTGGTACGCTTCTCTTTTAATAATACAATATCTTGCGATGTACACAACTTTGAGTTCAAGCACACCATGACCAATCAATCTATCCATTATGAACAGTAGTACAAAATTTTTAAAATTTTAATTTTTTTACAAAATGGAATTCATTTTTGGATTCATAATATGAAAATTATCTTAGGGTGATTTTTTATGGTATTTTTATGAAAACATTCAATTTTTTATGAATAGTGAAAAACAACGTGTTATTGTTTAAAACTGACTTTTTATTTATATAATTATTTATTTAATTTATATTTTTTAATGTAAAAATAGATACATAATACCTATATTAGTTCAAAATAATTCATTGGAGTCATTTTATAATAAGATTAGATGTATAAAATTTTATTGAACCTTTTAACGTCTTTTACCCAACTACTAGGCACATTTGCAAATTTGAATAAAACATAATTTTACCACTTTTGTGAATTGAATTTAAAAACTCCTAGAGACGTAGTTGATATAATTAAGTAAAATTTAGTTCAATAATATGAAGATAATTTTTTGTGAATAGTATCTTTTGAATTTTATTTACCACGATTAAAAGTAAATAGGGTAATTAATAGTAAAAATTATATTTTTATTACCATAAAACATTTAATAATTCTATTTGATAAGTGTATTTAGACCAAAATCAACCATAGGAATAAAATATTATCCTTTTGGTCAACTTGGATTATATTAGGACATTTATTATTATTTTATTTAAAGAAGAGTTAAAAGTGCTAAATTCATATTTTCCGAAATAAACATTTTTAATATAGGGTTATACGTGGGATTAATTATACTATAAATATTAATTATAAATATAAAAATATTTCATATATAATTTTAGTTTATTTATAAATTTTATACATTAAATAATTAAATTTATTTATGACACACTGATGATGTAGTAATTAACTTATTAATGAAAGATTAAAATAATTGATATTATATATATCCAAATAAATTTAAATTGAGATTTTTGATGCATTCAACTGATTTTATATGTTAATATGACATTTTAGGGTTGATTAAATTTTTTTTTCAATGTGATAAAGTTTTTATTGCTATAAAATAACAAAATCCTAAATAGTGTCAAAATTGACATAAATGAGTTTTTAAAACAAATACAATATTATTAAATTATATAATTGTCCTAAAAATATAAAGTTCGTACAAAATACTTATATAATGATATTTATGTCATTAATGAACCACTTTAGGTTCAATTGGAATTTTATATTCAGCTTATTAACCATTTCTTATAATAATACAAGAATACATGGTAAAATTTAAACTATTTAACAAAGAGATTAATTTAAAAGAGAAGGTTAATATAGTCACCTAAACCTATCTAAAACCTATTGTTCGAGAGGTTTTCGACCCATAACCAACATGTTCCTAAAATATATCAATTTGGTGGCATTAGAAACCGAATATTATTTTATTATAAAGAACTATTTCAATCTTTTCCTAAAGTGACCCTCACCTCTCTTATAAAAAGAATCTTCCCTTTCTATGAAAATCACGCCTCCAGAGCAATTTGGATCAACAAAACCCTACCCAAATATCCTCACAAATACCATAAATTCATCTTATAAGGATTTATTTGATCATAAATTCAACCTAAATATCCCTTTTGTTCAAATCAAAAGGAAGAATTCGTAGAAGAGGTAATAATTTCATAACCTCTTTCATATTTATTTTCATCTTCCACTTCATCTTTCTTTGTTGTTTCCATACCAAATTAATAACTCTAGTACCTTCTACATAATGTGATGTTGTTGTAAATATGGTACAACCATATTCATTATTCTATCAATCCTATTAACGACAAAGTCACCATACGTTCATAGGTACGACATACCGTATCCATGTCATGGTGTAATATGTTATTCAACACTTCATTATTCGGATGGGTATTATAATGAGTATAATTGATGTAAATAATAAATATAACGTTTTAATGATTCTGAATACATAATATACCATCCAATTACATATTATTCCACCATCAATAGAATGGTATTGTCGCTCATGCGTATGTACAGATTACCATCTCCACATACGCGATAAGATTCATTCCCCATCGTAACCATTCAAGAATAAATTTCATTTTATGATTAAAAAATTATTTTTATGAACTTAATATCATTATTTATATGAATAAAATACATCCTATCCATAAAAAACATTATTACGTAACAAAACATATAAAATAAAATGAATCAGTTTACACCCGAAACGATACAACTTCAGAAATATTATTAATAAAGAAATATTATTAGATCATATATGATATCATATTTATGTATGTGGTTATTGTATAATTTAATATAAATTATTTAACAATTATATAGAAGGTTAACGTACCCTGTACTAATGAAAATTACAAAGTAAGGTTAAATTTTAGAGTCTCTTCATTATCCTATGTTGCTTATACATAAGTATCTACTGGGACCTCTTTATCGGCCACATCCATGTTTCATAAAAATGTAATTAATTTTTTTTAATATTTACTAGACTGTGTTTTAATGTCATTTATACCCTTGTTTTACATTTTATAGAGTGGTTTTAAAGGAATCTTTCCATCATTTTCCAAACAAGGTACTTTATGAACTTGTTGAAAAATTAAGGTAAGAATGTTTTTTTAACTTATACAGAGGGTGCAGTTATTCTCGGCTATTATAACACCTTTGAAGCATCCCATTAAAGATTATAAAAATATTTTAAAAATAAATGTTTTCTTTTATAATTATATGAATTTTAATTTATTTCAAAATTGAAAGAGATATTTCTCTCAAATAGTTTTGATTTCATCTATGTCAACATCATTTGATGGATTTTACACTTGTTTGAAGTTGATTTATTATGATAAAATCATCCATATTGTATTAAAGTTTTTGTGATATGTTTGAATGTCGATGTGTTATTTTTATACCATTCATGGTTTATGGATAAATTATTAACATTTAGTATGCTAGTCTTAATACGAATGTTTATGTTATGTTTCATCCATTTCATATAAGGAATGCATTTGACTTATTAAGTGACGAGTGGATCCCGCTATAGCTCCTAGATGCATCATTAGGTCTCATGAGACAAACTAGTGTATTGGAATTGGGCCTTTACAAAATCTTATTTGTAGTCTTCGGATGAGACCTTGACTACGTGGTTCTAATGTCCAACATTTTGCATTCCATCATTATAAAATTAGCTATTGATATTACATGTGATTATTCGACTAGTAGAATATCCATTGAGTATGTAAATGGAATTATTTTATTTATCTTTACCATATTATGCATGAATTTACATTTAAAAGGCTTGTGTTTTAGTATCATACTTTGCCTTAAATGTTTATGCTTATTTATGAATGTTTCTTCTATATTGTTATCCTTACTGAGTATCTGATCTCACCCCTTTCTTATGTTTTATTTTTTCCAGGATGTGAAGAAGTAAATTATGATTGACCAACATGATAGGCTAAGGGATATAAGTGTGTTCAAAGGGGACACAATGTTGTTTTTTATTTCATTTTGTAATGTAAAGATCATGTATGTATCAAGTACTTTCAAGGATACTAAACTAATTGGTATTTTGAAACATGATCTCTTGTGATCATGCCAATTTTATTTAATAATGCATTGAATCTTAGTAACTAGGGTCGGGTCATTACATGGACCTTCTTACCATAAAATTTCTTTGGTTGATTCTTAACCATAACTTTCCATCTAAACCTATTCTTATCATTTTTTTCAAAGTGCATGTGAACATAATCAAACTCGATCTCTACCCACTCAGCACATTGAACATTTTTATCAAAACATTGAATTCTTGGGAGTCCAATTCCATTTGATTCATTGGTTTTAATCCTGATTAAAATTGATTGATTTTTCTATCAAGATCCAAAAAAAATATTTGGGGTATAATATGCCAGTCGGGTGATGTTTTCATCATACACAACCACTTAATCTTCATCCTTTTTATTCAATTAAAGGAATTTATTCTCCATCCTATGTCCTACCACATTAGTAAAATATCATTCAAGGAAAAGACTTTTAAATTAATCCCACTCTAAGGAATCATTCTCATCTCTATCCCTGTTAATTTTGAAATTTTTTCCATCAATGATCATATTCACCTTCATAAAGATAAATAGAAAGACTTATTTTCTGATTATATAAACCAAAAATAACATCAAATATCATTTCAAGGGAATTAATCCATCCTTCAGCCACTATTGGGTTAGAAGATTCATTAAATACAGGAGGGTTTTGTAATATAAAATGTTCCACTCCCATAATGTTCCATTGTGGTAGCTCTGGTTGCTCACTTGAATGGATTACACTAAAATTTATTGAATGTGTTAGATATTCCATTACTATCACAAACTACTGGGTTCTATTTCCTATCATTCTGGGATATATATTCGAAAGGATATCATTATGTTGGTGCCTTTCCTCTTAAATTTCCATGTTTTGTCTATGTAAAACCATTCTAAAAAAACATATCATAGTTGAAGAAACATAGAAATATTTAAATGATATAACACTTTAAATTAAACCTAGAGTAAAAATCATTTATGGCATTCTATTAATATCATCATAACTTCAAAATTAATCTAAACAATCTTCTGATACCAACTATAGGAACTAAGCCTTATTACATTACATAATCTTGAAATTAATTCAAGAACTAACATCCATTCATATAGAGGATCATTTCATGTTTAGAGTTTTATTGAATTTTTATATAATACATACATAACATTCCACATTCATATAGAGTAGATACAATAAAAATAGTACCCATTTATTCAAAAATATAAAACATTTCAAATAAAACATGATTTCATTGAAAAATCTACACAACATTTAACTTAACATACTTATTTGTCTTACACTTCCTTATAACCTATAAAAATAATTTAAAAACTTAGTATTATCATAGAGATATTTGCAGGGGATATAAAAATAAGGAAAAATAAATCATTAGTCTATGAAAACTTGTACACGTATAAAATGATTTTTCAAAAGACATACTTGGAACCCATATAAACATACATTTTGAAACATGAGATTTCCATGAGATTTAATGAAAAAATATAGAACATCAATAAGAAACATACAAGTATATTAGGGTATTACATAGTTTTTTAACCATCATGGCTACCCTGTGATTTGTAACCTCTGCAGCTACCTTACAATGTAACCCTCACAACTACACTATTAAGTAACCATCGATGTTACACTTGGAGTAACCATATGGATGACCTACAACTTACACATAAACAATGAATTAAAGGTATATATTATTCCATCCATTAATCACAAACATTTCCCAATAACCATAACATAATAATATATCATGAATAATTTCACAAAAATATTTCTTTTGAATTTTTTATAATAGAGTTTTTAAAGAAGATTTTAAAAGAAAATCCCCTTACAAAGAGAATATAATTGAAGTGAGACAAAATAGTGTGGTTGTAATATATATATACACAATAAATAAAAATAATTAAAAATTATATAAACAAAACTAATCACAAAAACAATATTAATACAATGTAAATAATGAAATAGAAGGTTAACCCAAAGAATCGAAAATGGGTTAAAAATTCACTTACCTTAGGGTTTTTTACATAATTCTCATTTAATCCTCCTTTATAATAGTTAAAATGGTGTTATTAATATCATAAATAAATATATTAGTGTTTATAAAATCATATATGATCATTTTATTACCTCATTTCACCCTTCTATTTTTAGTATTGTGTTACTTCTGTGGTTTTTTGGTGCGTTCGTTACAAGATTTCCATGGCAGGTTTGTATTTTATTTTCTTGTCATAAGGAAATGAAATTACTAAATTGGAATGAAATGATATTCATTTGTTTATAAAATATTTAATTATTCCATAATTCATTTTTTATCCTATATGATGATGAATCATTGGATGAAACATTAATCATATTTGTTTTGATTATATTTTGTTGTTCCTCGATAATCTTGATCTTTTTTCAGTATATAATTAAATGACAAGCATATAAGTTCATTAGAGAACATAAAATTAGACAAAACATTCACTTTACATTCTATATAATCCATTAAATGGATTTTATGATCATATTTTATAGATGTAATGGAAATTGCAAACACAACCTCCACGATTTGTGTAAATCAGCACTTTGTAGACGATGTTTTTATTTTTAGAATAAGAGGGGAAGGAGAGAAAAAACAAGATAATTATTTTTTACATGAACATGAAACCAAAAAAAGTATAATATTATAGATATTTCATACCTCTTATAAATGGTAGGGAAAGAGAGTACACAAAAATAATGAAATTGAAAATAAAATGCATGAAAAAGGAAGTGGAATCTTACTTCTTGATCTCTTCACTTTGAGATCCTCCTTAAGGCCTTTGGTTTTGTCATTTTGGTGAGACCATAATGTCATAGATGTGTGGAAGAGCCTTGGGGTTGTAATTTGTCAGATCATAGACAATGATCAAGGCTTGATAGTTGTGAGAGAAAGTGGGTAATGAGGGTGATATTTATAGTAGAGGAGAGGAGGGATTGTACATTATTTTAATATTTTTTCCACGATTATGAATAGAATTCATTATTGTGATTAAAAAATTTATGAGATCATGTGAGTTAAAAAAAGTGTTCTTATATCAGCTATGATGTAAGTAATAGTTTACTTAACTGAAAATTTGAATATAAAGTATTTTACCATATTTCACTATTCATAAAAAATTCATGAATATCATAAAATTCCCAAAAATTAACCCAAAAAATTCTTCGATGAGTTGAATTCAAATATAAACTCCATTTTTGAATATAATTCTATAAATATTATTAATTTAATTTTTAAATAAATCATACTTTATTAATAAAAACCATTTTAAAACTATAGCTTATTTTATATAACCTTGAAAAAAATATCATGATATCATTATCATATATCTTTAAGAAAATAATATAATAATAAAACTCATTATTCAATTGGTTCTTATTACTATACATAGTATTATTCATAAGGGTATGTTACTATTCCTAAAAAATCAAGTTGGTTTTATTAGACTCCAAATAACTTACTGACCACAACCACTGATGACCGTTATTTGAAATTTTGAACATAGAATCACCAAAATTATGTTTAGAGGATGGTTATAACTATCTATTTAAAATAATGTTTTATGAATTTCAATATATTTTTAAAACATTAGGGTGTTACATTGTTTCTTATGATTCATGTCATATGAATTGAATGTATTTATGCCATGAATCATGTTTATGATCTTGATATACATAGAATGATCTTCTATTATTATGTTAAAATTCTCATACCCCTAGGATCATTTTTAATCTTACATGTCAAATTTTTTTTACCTTGATGAGAATCTAAGATCATTCCTTTTTATGTTTTCTTCCCCATGTTGTGAAGAAAAATATAATGTATGATATTTCTAAGAGGGGTGCTAGTTTTAGAGAAACATGTGGGAGATAACGTATCTCACTGATGTACCAGTGTTTACGTTTAGATGTTTTCAAAGGCAATAAACTAATATGGTCATTATGGTTTAGTTTAGGTAATATTTTAGGTATTATTAATGTTTTATGTAATTTCCACTTATCTTAATACTGGTTCATTATAATTATGTTCTATAACTATGGGAGGAATGGACAATATCTTGGTACTCTCATGTTACAATTAAAGCATTTAATTACTATGTAATTGCCAGTCATCTATTGAGTTACTGCGAGGAAGTCTTGAGGGAGAATACAAAAATGTCATCTCATGGTATATGTAGGGAACCTAAAAAGTAGTGGAAAAATAAACAACGGTTATTGAATTAAGTGGCCAAAAATCCTTCAGTGCATCAGAGAGTGGCTAATTATATGCTTTATATGGATGATCATGCTCCTCCTGATGGTGTAGAATGACCATTGAACCATTGTGTTATGGTCAAAATCACATTTACACTTATTTTTTATTTTTTTGATATAAAAACAGCTTATTCATTCATTTCTTATTATGTTTTCATGTGGTTAGTCTTATCTATTATGTTATCTTTAGAGTAATTACCAATTGATACACTGTTGGGATGGATGTGTACAATATTATAATTTTTACAGAATGTAAAATAGTGATAAATGAATTTGAGAATATGTGGAGATTCAAAATTATTGAGATATGAGGTTCAAATATGATTCCTTTCATTAATTGGTTGACTTGGTTTCATGAAAACATCAATTATTATCAGAGACCAGTGACATTTAAATCAGATATAAGGGAGATTTACAAGTTGACCAGTGTGTATGATGGTGATGTAGGTAGGTTGGGACCTGATCCTCATTAGAGGGAAGTCTTCACAATTCATGTCAATGGAATGATACATATAGTTGATCAAATAATGACTCCCTCCACAATCCTTCTAGTGGTAGATCTATACTAGGATGTCATTGTAGTGGATTTATCATTATTAAATAAAAAAAGGAGTTGGATATATGATAAAAATCAGGCCTAATATGTAATGGCCCAAACCTATAATCCCATAATAAATGCATTAATTTAATACATTAGTATGATTACAAGGAATCAAATCCCGAAGGACTGATCAGTTTAGAAATCTTGGAATATATATATCATTTATAAACATTACATTAAAATTTATAATATAAAACCCAACATAGATAATCCTTTGAGAATTAAATTATCCTCATTGCTTAACCCTATATATCAATCATAAAACCTATCAAGGAATCCTGGGAAAATAAAACATAAGAAAGGGGTGATCTTAGATGCTCTGTAATGATAAACAATATAGCCGAAGCTATGAAAAATAACCATAAATTATTATGTCAAGTTAAGAAACTAAAAAAATCCTTTTAAAACATTATATTCATTATGATATGACAATAATAAATTAAATAAATCCATTTAAACATTCATAAGGATATTCTACTAGTCGAATAATCACATGTAATATCAATAACTAATCTCATAATGAGGGAATGTATAATGTCTGCCTGAATGGCCCGAAGGCCTTCATTTTTATTGATTTTTGATATCCCCCTTTCAAGGGATGAGGGGGAACCCTTACAAGTCCATTAGGCTCAAAGATTACATGGCCCCTATGCTTAGGAGATTACATGACCCAAATGTCTTAGTAAATTCAACTAGAATATCTACAAGGAACTAACCCTCCCTAGCACCTGCATCCTGATAGTAGCTTTCCACCTTTGCACGATTGTCTTGCTTGGATTCATGTGAAATCACAGGCTGGTACCGATGTCATAGACATGCCCTCTCATTATGACAATCCATTTGGCTCTGCTCTGGTGAATGCACCTGCTCTAATCCTCTTCTGAGGCTACTCCTTTTTGTAGTGTGTCTAGGGCCTTCATTCATGTGGATCGAAGGCCTTGGGGTGTCCCTAAGGCCTTAAGATGGCCCGAAGGCCTTGATAATTAACTAGCCCAAAGGCCTTGGGTGGCTTGAAAGCCTTGCAGGACACAAGGACCAAACCCATGGCCTGAAGGCCTAGATGGATGAATAGTTCTGGCTGCTACAATACCTAACAGTGCCTGCTACAAAACTTCTATAGTGCCTGCTACAATACTTCTATAGTACCCGTAAATATTCCTCCACCCATATTTGATCTCGGGTCTCTTGGAAGAACCTAGAGAGTCCTCTCCAGCTGGGCTGAGGCTCATGTGCCAGGGAATGCATAATGTCGGATATCATAACCACTATGCTAAGGCCTTGTACTAAGACCATACACAAATATTCTATCACATCATTATGCCATGACACGATTATTTCTCATCAGACCTTATGATGTACTGAGGGCTTAACGAGGTCCCTGTGTGTCACTTAATAAGTCCAATACATTCCTAATATGAAAATGGTGAAACAAAAATGTGCACTTGTACAAAAACTAGCATACAAAATGTAAATACATTAACCATAAACCATGAATGGTATTAAAATATAACATCCATAGTAAAAAATATCATAAACCCTTCAATACAATATGTGTGATTGTATCATAATAAATCAATATCAATTTAGTATAAAATCTAACAATTGATGTTGACATAGGTGAAAATAATCTAATAAAATCATTATAACAATTTTAGAAAAATAACCCTTTTTACTATGAAAACATTAAATGTCACAAAATTTATAAAATAAGACTTTTAAAAGAAATTTTTGAGTCAAATTTTCCAATACAAATTTGAAACTTTTGATTTGAATTAATATTTTAAACCATTTCTATCCATATAAATAAATAGTTAAAACCATTTTAAAAATATGGATACTAAAGAGAACACTTTTGAAGTATAATTCATTAAAAAATTTCTAACGATGTTTTACTTTAATTATCCCTTATATAAAACCCTAAAAATGTTCATGTTGGAATAATTTTTAAGAAACATGGACCAGAGTGATAAATATTTCCTCGTAAACACTTATACATAATCATTCAGAGATAATAATGAGATTTTGAAATTAACCCTTACCTTAGGTCTAATATTCTTTGTATATGTACGAAAATATTCTATAAGGATTTTGAACATATTATAAAATTATATCAGATAAAAAATAATATTTATTATAGCATATGTTCTTCTTTTATGACTTTATATTACCAGTTTATTAACAATTCCATGTTAATGAATCATTTCGAGTAATACTCAATTTGTTTCTCGTATGTTTTTGACTTGTATTCTGGATCATATTACATAGATCATGATTTACATTCTTATAGAATGCATAATATTATTTATATTTTATATATAATCATAATATAAATATATATAATAGTTATATATATGAAATGGAATATGCCATTCATGGATATGGTAGGATGAATGTACATATGAATGTTGTTTCCGTTTTCATATCACATTTACTGGAAGTGAATGAATTATACTTATACACACACACACACACAAACACAAATATATATATATATATATATATATATTATTAAAGTAGCCTTATCAAGTCATATATTTCAAAATTAATCATAATATATATATTTTTTATATTCATATTTGGATGGAGAACGTGGAAGATGAGTCTCATCGCGTCGTGGTGACGTTATGTTGTACGCACGCACGAGTGAAAATATAATTTCCATAAGGGTTAAATGGTATGTAATTGGATGGAATATAAATTTAAAGAAAAAATATAATGTTATATTTTATTATTTATGTCATTTATATTCATCTTTATAACCGTCAAAATAAAGTATAGTTGAAAAACAGTTTACACCACAGTGTGGAGACGATAAGTTGTACGTATTCACTCACAGTGATATTATTTTTCAGATAATGGGTAATAGGATGAATAAGTTTTTCCCATAATAATAACCACATCTATGAATATTTTATATACTATAGTTATTATTTTATTATGGTAAAATCTTTGTAAGAGGAAGTAGAAGAAGAAAAGAACTTTGAAAGAAGGGATAAAATGATTACCTCTTATTCAGGTGTCCCCTTTTGATTTGCACAAAAGGATTCATTAATATGGTTTTCCACCTAATGGGTGGTCTCAAAGATGTAGTTAGGTAATTTATTAGGAGGAATGTTAAGGGGTTGGATGAGATAATGGCTTTGGAGGTGTGAATAATAGAGAAGGAGAACTTCCCTTTTATAGGAGAGGTGAGAGACAATTTAGGAAAATCATGAAATATAAATTTATTATAAAATGATTTTTGATTTCTAATAGTTACAAATTAATTTATTTCTAGTATAAGATGACTTTGTTCAAAATCATATAATACAATAGGTTTTATATATGTTTAGGTCATGAGATTAACCATATCTTTTAACTTCAACCCTTAGTTAAATAAGTTCACTTTTACTATGTCTTCTTGAATTTGTATACTATACGGTAAATATATTTACTAAAAAATTCCAAGAAAACCCCATGTGGACAATTATTATTTTTTTAACACTATCTATGTCATTTTTCTAAATCATATATTTTAGGGCTATTATATAATTTAATAAAATCTTGTTTGTTTTAAAAACTCAATTATTTCAATTTTGACCTTATTTAGTGATTTATTTTTGTTAAAGTCATAAAAACATGAATCCTTAGAAAAAAATTCATTAAATCATACATAACATGTCACTTTTATCTAAAACATTCTTGTATGGCATCAAAAATCTCAAATTACATTTCATTTAATAATAATATCATTTATTTCAATCATTCATTAATAAGGTAATAACTGCATCCTCATTATGTCATAAATAAATTCACTTATTTATATCTAAAAATTATAAATAAAATT
The DNA here is from genome assembly GCA_963277665.1 of Viscum album. Lineage (NCBI taxonomy): Eukaryota > Viridiplantae > Streptophyta > Magnoliopsida > Santalales > Viscaceae > Viscum > Viscum album. The sequence continues at coordinate 1,227,736,284 of OY728145.1, read as the reverse complement.
CCATATTTATGAAATATATTAAGATATATATTTAATACTTATATTAAAAAATATTATTTATATAAACCAAATTTAAAAAAATTTAGTTAGAAGATACATGTTTATGTTATATTTCCCTTTTCATTAAATTAAACATTATAAAAGGTCATTATCACACCCATGCAGCTCCATGGGGCTATAAAATAAACCTAATTATGATCATGGTCAACCATATATCATGAAATATGATTATTACACGTGTTGGGGTAGTTTTATGTTATTATAATATTATTTTTTAACCCTTATTTACCTGATTTACCCTTTATCTATGGTAAATAAAAATAATTTTTGAAGTTACTATTGATAATGTGCAAAAATAAAAGGTACCTATTTAAAAAAAAATTATCTTATGATAAAATATATGGAATCCATTTTTCTAAATTAAAAAAACATAATTGGAAGAAATTAATTTAAAATAAATTCCCATTGTTAAAACTAGAAACTGGGTTTTTATGAAGTAAAAACTAACCAAATATTGACATGTATTTATGTGCAATTTCAATTTAATGTTACATGAAATGAAACAAATTGGATTAAATGATAAAAAATAATCTAATTACTCATTAAAATAAAATAAAATAACAATATATCTATACAGATAAATTAGATGAAAATGCAGTTTTAAATTAAAATGCAGTATTTCCGACTATTCATTAAAATTTGGATTCTATCTGGAAAATACCAAACGATTATCCAAAATAAATATTTATATCCCTATTCTAATAAATAATTTCATTATCTAAAATTTAATATATAAAATTTTAAAATATTGCATTTAAAAAGGTTTCACCATTAAAAGGTGGTAAACTGATTTTTTAAAAAATACTTATTTTATCTGAAGAATTGAATTTTCCCTTATATTATGTCTAAGAAACACATAAGATGAATTTTAATATTATATGGTATATATAAAAAATAAAAAATTTGGTTAATACTATTCATAAACACTTTTTAAATGGCTATTTTGATAGGTTATGGTGAACTCAAAATCGGTGTTACGTGTATCAGAAACCAAGACAGTGTTGTGTATATAGAAATATTATGTTGGTGTAGCATACAAAACAAGCTATTGAATTTATTTAAAAAGAAACATACCATGGAATTTGGGGGTGCTACATAATTCATGAATTAAATATATTCGATAATTATGTATATATCTAGCTAACCTAAACATTTTCAAGATACAAATTGAATATATTAATGTTAATGGATATATCAAGTTGCGTGCTTCTCCATAAGGTTATTTAGTGCAATTTTCGATGATAGTGTACGGTATTATTTGTATTTTTGATGAAAAAATGTTGTTTAAGTATGTAATTATATAAATTAGGTATCCATTTCTATGGATTAATGACATCTTTAATCAATTATGGGGAAGGGATTTCAAATATTGACAATATTTTTAGCAACCATCATCCATGGGTTAAAAAAAATACATACTAAAGATAGAAATTATAAATTGATATTGTTTTGATGAGACTCCTCCAATGAAATTTGGATTAAGGAATTATCCATAACTTTTCATGTCCGTCATGAAGAATATATTTCACGAATACACTGAGTCTAGTGTTATTTTATTCTTTTTAAACATCCTGATATATTCCAAGGTTTTGAAATCACATGATAGAGAACATGAAATCATATTGCTTATGATTTATAAACATAAACTTTCATCCATGTTTTTGAAAATTAAATTTTGGACATACATTGTATATCTTCATGGGTATTTTTTTCATAGGATGATATATGTGTTGATATCTTGAAGGAATAAGTGGTTATATCATGGGCATGGATAAATAATTTCTACAAGATTTGTTGTTTCCATAGATTTTTCAAATAAAATAGTATATTCATTAAAGTGTTTTCTATTCTATAAATACATTTTACCACAGATACTTTAAATTGATTCACATTTGAGTGGACATAATTGTGTTATCATAACAATTCAGTGTTTATGAATAGGTTAATATTATAATTAATCCTAATTCATCATATGTCTGGAGCTATGTAGTTATCCTAATTGTGGGCATTTTACTACACATATGGTGTTGCCTTTGTAGTTAGTATAATACATGGTGAAAAGGTATCTTATTATGGGTTTTTTTCATTCATCAACCTAGGATATGCACAACCCTACTCATGACTTAAAATTTGCAGTTTTGGTCTATGAATTATTTTTTTTGGTGAAACTACCTCTTTGGTGAGAGGTTTTTCATATACAAGATCCAAAATTCTATGTGTTATATTTACCCCAAAAAAGATATGAATTTTCATTAGAGTCAATATGTTTAATATATGAAGATTTTAAACATTAGGATAACATATTTCGCTATTAAATATATTTCCATTGAAGATGCTCTAATGGGGAATATTGAGGGTGTTAGAGAGAATATTCCATAAGAATCTTGGAAGATTATGGCTTTTTTGGTAGACTAGAATTTGGGAATAAATAAGGGTTAAGGGGTAGTGACTCTTGTACCCTTGGTTATCATATCCTATTTTGTTGAATAAGAGATGTGCGGTTCATATTATGGTCAATAGTGTATCATGATTCGAAAGATTTTATTAGTAAATAGTGACATTATATGTTGGATTATATGTATATGTGGTGTCCTTCTGGTTCATGGAAAGGTGATGCTTCCACATACTATGGGATATGAAATGATAAGATCCTATTTTGATTTTTAGTGGGTAGTTCATCATAGATCAACCCAAATTTATCATAATTTATTAGGAAAATTATGATTCCCAAAGATGAAAAGAGGCATTGTAGTATATTTATCATATTATGTGCATTTTCGGATGACCATGAATGATCATCAGAAATAAGGAGGGTTTCTCCAAACAATTACATTTCATATGTTTATGTGTGATTAGGTGAAAATAAACATTTTTATGGGGTTTTCTAGGACTCCGAGGGGTCAAGATACTATTCGAGTTATAATGGAATTCTTGAACAAGGAGGATCATTTCTATTTGACCAAATAGACTAAATAAATTAATGAGTGATGAATGATCGGTTTTTGGGTTATTTTTCGGTTATAGGTTTGATCATAAAATATGTTTTCCAATAGAGATGCCCAATTCACATCACATTTTAGCATGTTTTAAATAAGGTGATGGAGACGCTATTGATGTTGAGTATTACTTTTCATCATAAAACTATCAGGATATAAGATATAATGAACCAAACATTATAGTATATTCATTTATTTTTCTCTATAGATTTTGTGGGATATTGGTATGATGAATTTTATATATTAGATTTCACTCATTGAAAAAATAGACATCAATTTAGATTGATCTAAATGAGGATATCCATGTTCATCCATGTCATTCACTAAATGATAGTATGAGGTAGGTTAATTTTAGTTTTTGAACCCAAAATGGTTCAAGACAGCTCATAGAAGGTATATATGATTCAGATATAGCATGTTAAATCTCAGAATAGATAGAAATTCTATGTAAAAAAATGGACATGATACTTGGTGTTCACTATTGATGATAAAGTTTTTTTTGAAAGTGACCTCGTAGTTGGGGTATATATGTTTTATGATGTTAATGGATGTTTGATGAATGTTATGTTTAATCATTCATGAAAGTTGAGCACATCAATATGGTACCCTATTGGTTGGATAATACAGCATGGTATAAATGTATGCTTTATGTGTTCAATGTGTCTCATCTTTAGATAAATGAGATTTACTATAAAAATGTAATTGAATGAGAGGATATAGAACCATAACAAGATGTATATTTTGTGAATTGGAATATTCTATTTCTTGATAGAAGTGAGAAGCTGTTTTGAAGGATGATACATTATCTATTTGGATCCAATGATAAAACAGGTTGATTGAATAGGAATATTGTGATTGGAAGTACGCTATTTAGTCTTAGTGGCCTAGGTTTATAGTGCAATATTAAACTACATGATCCTTAGGGGTGATAATTATTTAGATAGGATATTGTAGTGGCCTAATAATTTTAGTGCATTAAAAGTCTAATTTTTAATTTTTCATTGTTATTTAATTATGAATTGGTTGGGATATATTTAGTGGTTTGTGGTTGAATCTATATATTTTGTATGTAATTATTGATATTGAATGTATTGAGAGAATGTTTACAAGACCATGAAGATCCTTTATTAAAAAATTTAGTAGGTTGCAAAGGAGCCTATGGTGGTTAATGGTTAAGGTACTCAATTTTTGAAACCATACCACATGACCTAGTAAACCATGAAACATGATCCAATGAAAAAAATAATAGTTAGTGAATAGATATACAAACTATGAAATAGAAAGTCTTATTTTAGTATAAATGGAATAAATCCTTGTATAATTGGATAATAGTTTTATATGTCATTTAAAAAAACCATGTTGCCTTAAAATAATTGTATGAAATTATATTTCCATGTCCATTAAAAACACTATATGACTCATTATTCTACGTATTAATATTAATCTTATTCTTAGTGTCTCTCTTGAAATTATATGGTGAAATTCTTCCCATCCAAGCTCAATTCTAGAGTATCTATGTGTTTTACAGAATGGGAATTCTGGTATATGATCTAGAAACCACCATTCTTTGTGTTTTTTCTAGATAAACCTGACTTTACATGAGATGAATTGTATATCCTCCACAATTTTTCTATATATGTGGATTATAATTCCATCTAAGGATGAATTATTGTGATTTTTCTAAAACTATGGTAGATCCTGACCATTGTGTGCATTCATTTTTATAAATTAATAATATAGTATCATTGGATGATACAAGGAGGTTTATTTTTTTTGATTCTTTATCTTGGACATAGAAACATCTTGAATATAATTCCATTGCTCTGATGTGTTTGAGTTTGGAACAGTTCAACATTCTTATAGTGTGTGGGATTGAACTAGTTTATGTTTTGGAATTCTTAATGATTCATTCCCTAGTGGGTTTAGTGTTATTCATTATCATTATTAAAGAAGCATGTAGTTATTAGAATATCATTTTTTAATATGTTATTGGAATTACTTTTTATCGTGTTTCTAAATCTTTATGAGTAAATGATTTTATTTTTGAATACGTATGGTTTAGGTATGTTTCCTATGTGACATATGTTTGATGGTTTATTGCATGAGTATTTTGACTACTATGATTATTTCTTGATATGACATGAAGTTTGATCTTCCATCATATATATATATATACACAATATCTTCTATTCCATGTAATATAGAGGTTAATCCATATATATTATTTATGTGAGTGGGTTGTGATATATGTTTGGTTAGTATGAACATGGATTATTCCATATAGAGGGATATGTCATACATGTTTTTGGACTATCCCATTGAGGTACAATGTTTCAAACATAATTATTTTATATTAATTCTGGTATAGAGCCAAATTATGTATAACTTTTATCCATAAAAAAATAATAATTTTATTAAATATATTTTTTCAAATAAATTTAATTTCTTTAATAGCTTGTGTTACAAAAAAAATCGAATGTTTACAAACTATGAAAAACTGTTATTACTATTATATAAAGACAAACATAATTACATATCCATAAGAATAGATGATTTAATATGAATAAAAACACATTAAATATTAATATTTTTTTAAAAAATCCCTTTTAAAAATGTAAATAATTTTTTAATTTATATATATGTTTCAAAAATACTATTTATTAACAAAATATTTTATTACATTTTGTAATCAAATAATAGATTAAAAATGTTAAACATTAGATATTTTATATTAAAAATTAAAATTCATTTTTATCTCATCACATCCAAATTTACTTAGGGTGAAATTTTGGTATTTTTTGGGAAAATAATAATTTTTCCATGAATAGTGAAAAATACCAATTTTTATAAAAATGTCATATCATTTCATGTAATTATATAATTATAAATTATATTTATATTTAGAATATTCATTTAAGTGACATATGTTTTAATGATTTATATTTAATTATGTTAATTACATATGAATCAATATTATACTAAATTTTAGTATATGTTTATTCTTATGTTCGAAAAAAGATTTCACGTGAATAACATTTTTTAAACAACACTATTTTTATCCTTTTTAATTGATTAAAACAAACCCTAATGTGGAATTATTTATATTAAATAAATATAAAATATTTTAATAAATATTAATAAATATTCATATTATAATTATTAAGAGTAATATAGTTAACAGAAAATACTTATTATTTTTTTTTGAAAAATACACTTCTTGAAATCCAAATTATTCATCATGCCTACTCGTCTAAAATAAAATAAAATATTTAGTATTATCTAAATTGAATTTTAAAAAATGGAATAAATATTTTGAATTAAAATAATTTATATCATCTAGAAATTTATGCTTAAATTTACTCATAATTAATAGTGAAAATAGTAAAAATATTTTTTCACAATTGAAGTAGAGAAATATTTTATGACGATGTTAAATTTAAAAAATATGGATTAAAATGAACTAAAAACATGTATATAATATATTTTAAGGAAATAATTTTTGATTATCTTTTCTAATTATCACAAAAGGTCCATTATAAATGTAACGTCCCAGATAAAGGTATCGCCCACAGGTGCCTCGAACACGGTTGGTCACATAACCTCAATCGAATTTCCCCAAACTCCAGAGGCTACTGACTAGCAGTGAGGGAAATGGTCTGATAGTGGTGAACAATTGTGGAAGAAGAAATAATAAACAAAAATAAATAGAAGAAGACTGAATGTAAATCTAATAGAATCCATAATATAAATATATATATGATTCATGAAATATGTATCCAATAAAATAGCAAAACAAGTCATAGTGCTGGAAAGCAATACAGAAACTAAAGTACAAAATAAATAAGTAAACTCCAGCAGCATCCCAAGCCTCAGCTTAGTCTCACGCTCTCCAGATCCAACTTCAATCATATACACGATGAATAAAGGCACTTTACCTTCTCTATACCTACAACCACATAATACGTTCATGTCCAAATCATATCCCAAACATGAGTGCTACAGTAATCCCATTAAGAAACCACCAAATGGTCTGTGCCTAACTATCAGTGAAAATATAGAGCATATAATATATATAAATGAAGAAATAAACTATGAAGTACTCAAAAGTAAATAATCCTACAGTTTCCAATTACATTAATTTTCTTTTGTTATTAAATCCATTGAATCATGTAAACATCGGGTTGTTTTTATAAGCTCAGTATCCCCTGTATAAGAGTAACAGAATTGATGTCTCAGAAGACCATCTAACAATCATGTAAAACATAGTTTAAGCTTATGCTTTGGCTTGGAAGACTCATCACAATCATTAAATTATTCAATAATGACACTTTTTGAAGGTTCTCACAATCTAATATATTTTTCTACAATAACAAAAATTCCCTTAATAATAACCCTCTGTGTAGCTCTCATGGTCTAACCCCTTCAGTGTAACATATCACTAAACAATTAAAAATGGCCACCTAGGCATCTCACACGGTTAATACCCCTTAGACAATATTGCGCACAAAAATAAATGACCATTTGGGTATCTCTCAGAGTCTAAACCCTCGGGTCGATGACCACCTAGTATATCTCACAGTCAATACCCTCTTGATTAACATAACCGTAATACATTCATAGGTGAACCTACCTTGGGATACTCTCATAGTCAAATCCCCCTTGGCTAATCCCTCACAATGTGTATGACATTCATCTAATATAATCAGTAACTCCAAACTAAAAAAAGGCATGGAAAGAAAATAAATCCAAATAGGCATTCTAGACCAAATGACCATAATAATCAATCATTTGAAACTCACCCACGGGGTGTCTAATTAACAAGGAATCTAACCTTACGTATATGAAATTACACTTTATCAATCAAACTAACCACAAAAGGCAATAAATGTTGTTTAATTCCAATAAAAATGAAATACCCAAAATGTGGGTCGGCGGAACATTTAGCACATATAATACAAAGAAGAACAAAGAAAGGAACAAGAAACCATCCTTGTTATCTCCTGATCGATATACTTGAACATCAGGCATTGAATCAGCCTAGATAAGTGTAGATCAACAAAAAGGTGACAATATTTCAACCTTTAATATCCCAATATAGAGGATGAATAAAAAAGAAAGACTTTATGGGTTTTGAGAACTCACTGGGGATATTCAAACACAACCGATGACATCTTAACCAGAGGTTAAAGGAAGAATCGAGAGGTCTTCAGAGTTTGTTGCCCATTCTATCACACTCTAGTAAGAACCACTTCCAGAAGAAGGTGTTTATGAAGATGAGATGCGTCCCCACTATGATTTTTTAAATAAAAATTAAAGTAAATGATACGTTCATTAATAGTACACACTGTGTATTAGCCTTAACAAGCCCCAACTTAAGCGTTCATATAGGTCATCACATGGCCATGTACTCGACTATCACATAGCCAGTACACAACTACATGTGACAATAGGGTAAATGACATGTACTGAGAAGTACATAGAGTGTACTTAGAAAATCCCAAATTCATTATTTTTCTCGAAAAAACCATAAATCAAGACTCATATAAGAAATAAAGATCCTGGTTATTACAAACTTCCACCATTAACAAAATTTGTCCCTGAATTTTTCTTCCAAGGCTGGTGAAAAGAAAATTCAAAAAACTCTGGCCACTGTGATCATATGTTGGCCACCCTCTTCCATGTATCATCTTGTACTTTCTTGGGGTTACATAACACCCATTCTAGGGGAACATACCATCCACATAGAACCTTCATGTTGTGATCCAAAATTTTAATAGGGTGATACATAAAGTATGAATCCATATATAACACAACCTCCTCATGCTGAAAAACATGAGTGGGGGATGAAAAGTAACACAATAGAAGAGAAACTTGAAAGAAATTGTGCATATACTTGTATCTCTGATATAAATGTTACCAATAGGCAACCAGAAAAACTCTCCCCATGACCTCAAACAACCTGACATATCTCAGTGAAATATTCCCCTATCTCATATTCCTCATATGTCCCAACCTCAGTGTGACACATAAGAAAACAAGATATCCAACATTGAACTCCAGAGGTCATCTCCGTCGATCAACATAATCTTTATGGTGATATTGTATAGTATCCATCCGAATTAAATCCACCTTCTCATTGGTCTCCGGGACAAGAAGAGGTCCCATCATAGCGCCTCTTCTGCCTCCTTCCATCATATGGGTAATTGGCATAGAATACCATATAAAGTCATTAAAGGTTTTATCTTAATCATTTAATAGAAACTATTATGTTAGGGAAACTCCACCATGGGTTTGTGTCTCTCCCAAGATCCCCTAAAATCTAGGAAGTATACTCGAAGCATGTCCTACAAAACCTAAATTGTGTGCTAAGTCTTGCCATCTGTATGGGGATGGTAAGAAGTTCTCACAAATACCTGTATACCTATATCTATCTGTAGTCCCAACTAGACATGAGACATAAAATGGGAATCCATTTCTAAAACAATAGAGTGAATAACCCCACACAAATGTACATTCTCTCATATGTTCAAATTTCTATGATCATTAACACTGATGGATTTTTTGATCTGCATGAAATGTGAAACCTTTGTGAGTTTTTCAAAAGAAACCCAAATAATATCATTTTCTATGGGAGGCCTTTGTAAACTTATCATGAAATACATTGTGACATCATTACATTTCCAATTATGAATATGTAACTTCTATAATAGACCTACTTGTCACTGATGCTCCTCCATCTCATGCTGATAGGTGGAACATTCTTAACAAAACTAGTTACATCCTTTTTCATTTCCCGGACACCAATACTGACGATATAAATCTCGATAAATCTTGGTGATTCTAGGACGATCTACCCATAATGAAGCATTAATGTCTCTCAAAAGCTCTTCGTGAATTTTTTCCACCACCCATATGTGCCCATGAAATTACAAAACCTCATCATCGCCTATGGTCCACTCTGGTGTAGGGTCCTCTCATGATACACTCTCTCGTAGGACTAGGCCTTCAAAATCTAATAGTTTCCTCATTCATACTCGAACTAGTAGAGTATAAAAAACATCCATATAATAAAGAAAGATCTTCTCCTATTTGTCATGAACCTCCAAATGCATCTTAGAGAACAGAGCCATAAGGTTCCACTCACTTCTAGAATTCTGAACTACCTATAACTGTGTCCTCATGCTGAATGTATCACCAACTACTTTTCCTTTACAAGGTGTGTAGGAATGATCAAAGTCAAATGATTGAAGGCACACAAACCACTTACACATCTCAAATTTAGATCTAACTATGAAAAGATATACTTGTGGCTTTTTTTGTCAATGTATACCACAACATGATCTCCCAAAAGATAATGTCTCCAACAGTTCATTCCATGCACAACTATAGCTAACTCAAGATCATGCATCGAGTAGTTCCTCTGATATGTACTCAACTACTGAGACCCATATATGATGGCTCATTCGCCATGAATAAGAACTACTCCAAGCCCAATTAATAATTCCCCAGAGTAAATGGTTTAACTCATTCCCAACTTTGTAAAAATCAGTATCGATGCTATATAAAATCTCCCTTTCAGCTTCTGAAAGGCTGAATGGATGGAATATTTCCACAAGTACTTCACATCCTTCTTAATCAGGCCCATCAGTGGTGCTTCTAAGTATGAAAAGCCTTAAATAAAGAAAATATAGTAATGTGCCATCCCAAAAAAACTCTCTACCTCAATGAAGTTCTTCATATTCTCTTAAGAAACTACCACTCTCACTTTATTTGGATCTACTAGTACTCTTCCCCTTGAGATAACATGACCCAATAAATAAATGTTGTCCATCCAAAAGTGTCACATTGAATGCTTAGACTATAACTGATTCTATCTTACTGTATTCAATATGTTCTCAAGATGTATGGAATGATCATGTAAATTGTGAGAGTACACCAATATATCATCCATTAAGACTATAAAAAAGGAATTTATATAATGATGCAACTGTCGGTTCATGAGTTCCATGAAAACTGTCAGTGCCTTCGTGAGACGAATGACATTACCAAATAATGGTATAGACCATATCCACTTTATAAGGTTGTAAAAGGTATATATTATAGTCTAATGTGCATCTAATGATAACCAGATCTCAAGTAATCCTTCAAGAAAACACAAGCTCCTCAAAGTTGATCAAAGAAATCATCAAACCATGGAAAGGGATTTCAGTTCTTGACGGTCAACTGGTTCACCATCTAATAATCCTCACAAAGAATGAGGGTACCATCAGCATACTTCATAAAATGGTCTGGTGAGCACCAAGGGGAGATATTGGGTTAGTTGAAACCATTCCCCTAAAACTCCTCTAACTGCTTCTTGATCTCCTGTAACTCTGGTGTAGCCATCCTATATAGAGGAATGGACATCGGTGCCGCTCCTAGCATAAAATCAATAGATAAATATACCTCTCTCTCCATAGGTAAACCTGAATTGTCATCTGAAAGGACATATATAAAATGATCCACCACTGGAGGAAAATCCATCTGTGAATTCCTCTAGTCATATAGATATAAAGTAGATATCCAAGCTATAATTCCTCCCAACCCATGATGCTCAGGTCCTGCTCTGGTCTCCTGGACATCCCATTCTCCCTTATGTTGAAAATACACACCCTTTGGTGACATGAAACTCACCATACAATGATATCAGTAAAAAAAAGGATTGAACAAAGACCAATCAGTCCATTCTATGAATGACATCAAAGCCTTTCATCTCTAAGACAAAGATATCCTATAAGAAGTGACACTAATCAACCTCAAGAGGAAACTCCTTACACTGACATATACGAGTCATCCTAATCCCTAATGGAGTGTATAGAGTAATAAAATCATTAGAAGTAAAGGTAAATATCCCAAGGCTCTCTATAAAGGAAATATATATAAAAATATAAGAAGCCCCTATATCAAAAATATTATATGCTAAAACTGAGGTAACTAGAATCTTACCACTAATCATAGATGGTATGATATCCTATTAATTTTGGGTCTGTTCCATCGTAAATGTCTATCATGTACCATGACCCTAGGACCCTACCTGGGTACCCTGAGATGATCCACCATGTTTTCATGGAAAACCTAACACCTGGATTCCATGGCCATGACAACCTTTAACGCCTAAATGGAATGATGATCTATAGTTCTCGGATTGATGAGTAGCTTGTGATCCTGATCGTGAGTGTGGGGTCATAACTGATCCCTTCTCACTCATTTCATGTGAGAAAACCCTAAAAAACACATAATGTGGCCCATCTTACCGCAATATCGGCACTCAATAGGGTGCGTCGTGTAATGTGGCCTCATATGGCCACTCTTTCTGCACCGGTATCACACTACTTGGATACCCAAAGAAACATCACGTGAGAGATCCCTGTAGTGATTCTTTCTATAGGTCGAAGGAGTACCAACTCTATATGGTGGATCTCCATGGCTCACAGCTTCTAACTCTATCAGATTATGCTTTCTAGTCAGCACCTAGTTTACTATAGTAATTACCAATGTCATCCTGAAAACATTCACATGCAATTAGATGTTTTACCTGAGACCATGCTCAAATTTCTTAGATATTGATAACTCATAAACTCCCAAAAAAGGTGAAAAGTGCCGAAGATCAGTAAAATGAGAAGAGTAATACATCACATAAATATCACCCTTCTCCAAATTCATGAACTCCTTGGATCAATCAGGCCTCAATGTCCTGAGGTAGATCTAATCATAGAAGGTTCTATGAAACTCTTCCCAGTAAATATCCCAATGATGTCCTTACTATGAGATAACATCCAACCATATCTTGGTGGAATCCCGTAGAATATATTCCACGATATTCAACCACATATTAAGATGTGTATACAAATTATAAAATATAGGAATCATGGCCTCCAACCATGACTCGATAGCCTCTGGTCCTCTATCCCCTGAAAAACTAGGATGATACTGCTACTAGAACACCCACATCAACTCTTCCATAGTTGGGGTAGGATGTGATACTCCATAAAAAGTATGTATCATCCTCATAAATCCTTCACAAAACTATACATGAGCACCTGCATCTAGTATAATAGTTGGTGCCATGACCGGCTCGATTGGAGGAACTGCTGGTAGTCCTTGATCTATCATTTCTGGTGTCTGATCATCACCCTGTACCTAGCATTAAATTGGAGGACATCTTGGTTTCATGACTTTATAAGGTCAAGGGAACACCATAGCAAAAGTTTATTAGGTAATTCAACATAGAAGTTAATGAATACAACTGAATAATGAAATCATTCAATTTTTGTAAAAGAGGGTTAGACGACATATAAAACCACTACACGGTGTGTTCCCTTTAGGCGTTAACATGGGTGTGTACCTCTGCAAACCTGGTCATGTAACTCCCCATACACATGACATGTTCCTAATGAGACACAATTTATACTTGAATATCCCCTCCTACCAAAGTAATCCTACATGTATAGAACTGCATATTTCTTCCCATGTATCACTACACTAAGTTCACCCTCTAGGCCTGATGTGTACCACTAAAATTTCATCCACCAGTGTCATTAGTCACACGGCCGGATACATGGTGTTTTACACCACGATGTATACCCTCAATTGATGGAGTGTTCTACCAAATGTTTACCAACCCTATGTCTCTAATCACATTGTTAGGCACACAGTAAACAAGTACCCATCATGTACATACGGTACACAGTGTGTACGTAAGATGAGTCCGTTTTTTTGAATAGAGGAACACATTGTATGTGTTCATAACATCACACACTGTGTTGTATGGGTTTCCAGAGAGTAATCCTATGTAACTTCTCTAAAACTCTCAAAATCATAAAATTTGTCAAATTCATGCCTTGTTATGATCTGTGATAGCCCATAATCCCCACGAATCAATGTTTGGAATCATTAATCATATAATATTAACAGATTTGAATTACTGTTCAAACATGATCCACCAAATTCCGATCCAAGAGCACCCATAAAAACTCAGGGTTTAAAGCATGGAATCCATCCAAATGAAACTTCACATATACCAATACCATATCAAAATAGTAGGTATCACTATCATTGAATCTATCAAAACAACATTCATATCAAGCACAACATCTATCACAACAACACACAATCCGTAATGCACCCTAAATGGCATGACAAGAATGAATGAAATGTGATCTCTTGAAAGTGCCTATATGATGCATGAAATGTCATACCCTCATCTCATCATGTTTAAACAGACATAGAACCACAATGATATCAATCATAATAACACCAAAAAATTGAATCACCCATCCATGAAATAAAATCAATTATAACAATTGAAAAAACACAAAAAATAAATATTTGAGGTAACTTGGATTTTTCCTGTACAAGGTTTACCTACTCCCAATCAGAAATTATTATGAACTAACTATTCCTTTCTATCCCAGTCTATTGGTTCCAAATATTAATGAAAACAAGAAATGAAATCCCTTTGATATCAATTTGTATCATCCCAGATTTGGGATCCACAAACCGGTGCCCTAGAACCGATTGGTCACATAAACTCAAGCGCATTTCCCCAAATTATAGAGACTACTGACTAGAAGTGATATACAGATTCTAATAGTTGGGAAAATATTCCCTCTTTGGATGTGTGTACATAGAGGATAACATATAGTAAACAATAGTGGAAGTAGTAATACCAAACATAAATAAATAGTGGAATACACAATTTAAATCCAACAAAAGAAACAATATATATATATATATATATGATGCATGACATATGTATCCATGAAAACATCCAAATAAGTCACAATGCAAAAAAGAAATAGAGAAATAATGTTTAGAAGAAATAATTAAACTCTAGTAGTAGTGTAGGCCTCAGCTTGGTCCCATACTCTCCAGCTCCAACAACAATCAAGTACCTGATGATGAAGGGTGCTTTAACTTATTATACTTACAACAACATAATCAGGTTGGGTCCAAATCATGACCCAAACAAAATTTGAGATGAATCCAAGTATAAAACCACCAAAAGATATGTTCCTAGATTTTACTGAATATATATAGCATGTAATATATATAAATGAAGCAAAAAACTAGGAAGTACTCAAAATTAAACAATCCTACAGTTTCCAAATACATCCATATTCATTTATTATTCAATCCATTGAATCATGTAACTAGTGGGATCAAGCCTATACTCTGTTTACCTTGTGTAAAAGTAACAAAAAATATGTCTTAGAATACCATCTAACAATCATGTTAGATTGAGTCCAATCTTCTTATTTGCTTTGGTAGATTCTTCATAATCATTCAATTATTCAATAACAACCCTTTGGGAATGTTCTCTCAGTCTAACCCCCCCTGTACTAACATAACAACAATTCATTTAATAAGAAACCTCTATGTAGCTCTCATAGTCTAACCAATTTAGTCTAACATAACACTAAACATTTACAAACATCCACTTGAGAATCTCACATGGTCAATACCCCTTGGTCAATATAGATTAAAAATTATAAACGACCATATGGGTAGCTTTCACAATCTAAAACCCAGAGTCAATGACCACCTAGAAGCTCTCATAGTAATTCCCCACTTGGTCACCATAACAGTAAAACATACATTAGTGACCCTACCTCAGGAAGCTCTCACAGCCAAATTCCCTTGGGCAAAACATTCACAATGTGTATCACATGCATCTCATATAATCTATAAATCCTTCCTAACAAAATAGTGCATGGAAAGAAATTCAAACATGCATTCTAGACCAAATGGAAATAACAATCAATCATGGGAATGGAACCCATGGGGTGTCACATTATGAAAGCATCTATCATTACACATATTCAATTACCCATTATCAATCAAAAAAACCATAATAAGAAATTAACAGGGTTTAATTTCAATATACACAATACCCCAAATGTGGGTATGTGACACATTAAGAACATATAATCCAAAGAGGAACAAAAAAAGTCACAAACCACCAACCTTGTTATCAAACGATTGATATACATGAACGTCGGCTCTTGAATTGGCCTAGATCAGAGTATATCTACAAAAAGGTAAAAAACATCCAACCTTGAATAGCCCAAAATAGAGGATAGATCTTGAAGAAAGGCTCTAGGGGTCTTGAGAACTCATTGGTGGGTTTAAACGTACCCAGCAACATCTCAATTGGTGGTCAGACTAAGAATCTGGAGGGGTTCAGAGTTCATTGTCCCTTCTATTGCACTCTCATATGATCCACTATAAGAAAAAAGGTGTTTATAAAGATGAGATGCGACCCCACTACAATTTATAAAAAAAGTACATCAAGTGTTCAATAATATTATATTCCATGTATTAGACTAAATTGGACCCCCAAAATAATCGATCTACCAATTCATAACATGGCCATAAAATCAATTATTACATTTCCAGTGCATGACTGCATGCGACAATTGGGTACATGGATTCATGTGGCAACTGGGTACACGGTGTGTACTCTAAAGTACACAACGTGTACTTAAAAGATCTACAATTCATACTTTTCTCATTAAACAACCTGAAATAAAGTCACATTCCTTAAATTATGACCTGGGAACATATAATAGATCATTGTTTCTTGTAAAAGTAAGTGGGTAATCCTCTTTAATTTTAATAATTACAAGTGTTCCAATCACCTCACTTATTAAATATCAACCCTGATCCCCTCCTTTTCACATAATAAAATCCATTTTGATTATTCAATAGCTACCCAATATATTCTTTACACCCTTCCACATGACCTAGATCCCTTATATTTATCATAAATCCATATTTTTAGGCCTTTTGGTTGTAACCTAAGTAATTCATCTGATAAAGAGGTAACATACGTAACTAAGTGTCTTTATTTTATTTTTTTCTCTATGCCTAAAATAAAATTTAATTATTATTCAATAATAAAAAAATATCTCCCATATAATGATATTTCATTATGTTAATGGATTAATTATGAACCATATCATCTTCCATGAAATCGGATTTGAAATCATCATTATTATGTATGGGGAACTACCACATTGCGGTCTGATGCGATTTTTTTCCCTCAACACCTTGCATAGAATAATATAACGATGGATAATATTTATATATATTATATTAAAGATATATTTATGCTTCTTAATGTATGATATCAGATATAAATTATTTCCTTCCATTCTATGTCGGATATGATAATATCGTTCGTGTGTATGACATATTATATACTTATGATGTATTGTGATTTTTTAATTGATTCTTTTCATGAAAAGTAATTAGGTTAAATTTAATGATTATATATGATATATGGGGCATAAAAATTATTATAAATAATTAATATATTATTTACCTTCTTTTAATTTCATATTTCAAGATAACAGATACCGTGTTCATATATAAACCATTGTCTTTTTGATTGATGCATTCCATTTTCTATCTCTAAATTTATGGATTACTCATAATAAATATATAAGGAATTTATATGATATTTATATAGTTTTTAATATTCTATAAATGATAGATCCATGGTCATTTCAAGAGGACCAAAACATCAAAATCAAAACATAAGCAAAAAATGAAGTAATTATTACTCAAAAAGTGATTTAAATACATAATTATTATCAAACATGTAATAAAGGGTAATGAATTATTTATATATGAAATTATATTAATATATATGGTTTGATAATAGATTTATAATAATGTTATATTTTATATAAATTATGTTTGAACATGAACAAAGGAATTAGAGACATAAGGTAAGATATTTTTGCCTCAAATTACCTTTTTGGGAAATAAAATATTTTATGCACCTATTTTATAATATGAGGTGTATATAATTTCCCATATAATTTTCATATAATTGAAATATTTAATTTAATGATATTTAAATTTTCATATCATTTTATTATATTATTTTCACTATGATTTAATAAAAACCAAAATCTTAATGTTTTGATGTTATTATATCATTATTTATCAGGATTGATTATAATTATGATTTCAAGGATGAAATGTAGTGATCTATTTCAAAATTAAATAATTGATATTATTATAATCAAGTTATTTAATGAAAATAATATTCGTCCATTTAGTTTACTCTATTTATGTACTCAAGATTCCAAAATAATTTATTTATGAAAAATTCAATTTATTTCTCTCTTCAGTAGAAAGCCATATTTCTTCCATATACCAGTTTTCAAAAAAACTATTTTTCCAAAAAAGTTTAAAAATTACCCATATTATTTATTAAATACTTTTAACACATTTATAAATATTTACTATATTTTTAAAAGGTAATATTCTTGTTTTTTTTAAAACAACGATCATTTGAATTTTATTGAAAATGAAAAAGGAATCATTGATTTATCGTCTATGGAATGAATGGAATTTTCCAATATCATTACCATTATTTTAATTATATTTTTTTATAATTTTTATGGTTATTTACATTGAAAAACATTTACACAATATTTTATAAATTATTATATTTACAAAGGTTGTTTTCAAATAAATCAGATTTTCTTCAAGAAACATTCCAATTGATTTTTCATCAAAAATCATTATCCAATTAAAATTACACCCTTTGATGTTACAAAATGTTTGCTGGAAATATGAACCAATGATTCAATTTTTTTTCATTTTATAGATGGTTTAATTTTATGATGAGAAGATAAGTATTATTTCCATCACATTTTTATTTTTTAGGCTATGATAATATCTTCTATGAAACCCATTTCATTTCATGGGATATAATATAATGATTTTTATGAAGACAATTTTCTTTTAAAGGTTTTAAGTATGGTTAATGTTTTATTATATTGTGACACACATATGTATTATTTTCATTATTTTATGGGTGGTACCTATATCTCCCTAAATTTCATAGGGTAACTATTGAAGTCTCATGAGATAAATATGACTATAATGTGCAGTAAACCAATTTTAGTAAGGTAATTTTACACTATGATAGCTTTGGGGGTGAACATTTACTACTATAATGGTTTGGAGAGTGATATCATTCGATTATTTTAGCCTTTTAATTGATCCTTGACTACTAATGAAATTATATTTATGCTTATTTGTATTCTATAATTCATTATGTTATGAAAATGTTATACTGTTGCTAATCATGTTCCTTTCTTTAATTATGATTCTTGTCTTATGAACCTCCATTCAATATGACTTGTATCAAGATTGTGATATTTTATATTAAGGTTACTGTTTTTGATTGTTAATCTCATGTTATTATATTATAATGCTTACGATATGTTTACGTATCACCATTTGTGACCATTACTAAGAATTTAATCTCACCCTTTATTATGTATACATTCCAAAAGATATAAAAAATATATTTTATGTATGATATGTTTTAGAAGGGTACTTTTATTTTGATCTTTGTGAGATATGTGGTATCACACTTGTGCGCCATTTATTTATGTGTATATGTTTCCAAATGAAGTAGAACCAAAACATTCATGGGTGGGTCATTGTATAATGTAATGGATATTCATATAATACTAATTTATAGTTATATAAGATATGGATGAGTTTATACATTTTTCATTAGATAATGGTTTAATTATTATTTAGTAACCTCAATGAAAATACCGTTGTTAGAACCCCGAGGATAATCCTATGAATAGGATAATGTCCTATGTTATGGAAATGAAAGGATAGTTTATTTCCTAGAAATATATCTATTTCTAGATACTAAAGCTAGACATGGTTCTGAAAAATATTTACATTGGGATAATCACATTGAGAAAGATGACACATGATTGACTCGAGTGATACCTGGTACCAGAAAATATGGCTTACTACACATATGGTTTGACACTATAAGGGGATAAGATTTCATTAATTCATATTTTATTCATGATTCATTTGAAGGGTATTAATAATAAAGATGAATGACATGGGTTAAGTGAAAGGTTTAATATATTGAAAATATTTTGTCATGATATAGAATTATTATATGTTATTTTTAATAATTATGTGGTTCCTCTCTTGGACTATGTTTCATTAATGTATAATTTCTGGTCATAGTCAATGGTTGGAACCTGAAAGAACCATGTTAACAATGTGGGAGATAGAAAATTTAATGATTTTCTATATGAGAAGAAAATATATTATTAGATGGAAAAAGCCTCATTTATATGCTAAGAATACATTATCATGTTATGAATCACATTGAACTAACAAATTAATAGAGGTATAAAAATTCTATCGAGTCCCTCTTGAGGTATCACCATTCTTTTTAGTGGTTCTACTGATCCAATATCACATGAAGATTATATTAGCACCATTGAGAATATATTTTCCATTCTACATTATTAGAATAATGAATATTTTTGTTTAGGATATTTTTCATTTGTAAGGTGAAGAAAATAAATGGTGGACATTTGACAATAATATGATATAAACAGTAAAAATTAACTCCATTTAATTGGGTGAGTTTAATAACATATTTTTCAATAATCACATTCCACATATTCATTACATGAAAATGTTTAAATAATTTCATGAGGTAAAGAAGAATTATTTTGAATCAATTGGTACCTATGAGGAGAATTTTACATGAAATTCATGGTTTGATTCCCTATTATCATACAACCTAAAATTATGTATGATTAATTTTTAATGTCTTAAGATGCAGTCTCATAATGAAATTGGGCATACGAAACATTTTTAGTTATGAATTAATCATTCATATTTTTTTTCATAGTAGAAATGGTGATTGGGTTCTCCCATCAATTGATATTTTTAATAAGAAAATAAATGTGGAATTTATAAGAAAAACTAAAAACCATGAATGAAAAGGATAAGTTTTCCTTTATGCCCAAATTGTCGAATGAAACATAAAAGAAATTTTCTATAGGGAACTGGTAAATGTTTTCTATATAGAGTGGATATTCATTGATAAATTTATTAGCAATGTTATGGGAATAAGTTATTTTATTATTTTAATAGGATGAAATCTTCAATTAATTCACCACCTACACAACAATGATTCAGTTGTATGTAGTATGGAAATTATTCCAACTAGCTAAAAAATTCGATGGTTAATGATGATGATCAATGTCTGGGTCCTCTTAAGATTAAGGAAAAAGTGAAATCTAATTTGAAAACTATGTATAACAAGGGATGTGATAACTACATGGTGAAAGGTATACATATGATCTAGTCTAGAACTACTAATGTCTTATATGACACTACATGTACCCTTTATTTCATATGTGGTGAATTTTCCAAGGGTTTCATGATTCCACCAAAATGATTATATATAGAATTATTAGTGAATACCCCTAATGATATGATTATAACATCTCATGTAGATGATTCACCAATAGTTATTGTTTGTCATAAGTTTATTCATATAAATATTATCATTCTTCCTATAGTTTAATTTTATGTTATCTTTGGAATGAATTGGATTTATTCAAATTAATCGCACATAAAATTTTGAGGAGTGGATGAAATTTCTTATAATATAAACCAACCAATGATCATTTATTAGCATGATGATACATATGAACATCTCTTGTAACTAGATCTATTATATAAGTTTTGATTCATATAAAAAAGTGGGATTTATTTTAGATGGTTGGTGAGAAAATCCACATCGATGATATGCTAATTGTGAATGTTTTCTATGATGTATTTATAAATTAATTTCATTGTATTCCATATAAATGTATATATGTTTTCTTAATAGAACTTGTACTTGGTTCCACACCTATTTTAAAGAATTCCTTTAGAATGGACCTGATTGAATTACAACAATTGATGAAAAACCTCCATGAGAATCTTTATAAAGGATTCATTAATCCATGAGTGTCACTATGGGGTGCACCCAATCAAATTTTTCAAAATGAAATACATATCATTTTGAATTTAAATGGATTAGAAATATTTGAACAATGTCATAATCATGAATAACTATCATCTACCTCATAATGATGACTTATTTAATAAAATGTATGAATCCCAATATATTTCTATGATTGAAATTAGTTTTGTATAACATCAATTAATGTCCAAGAAGGATAATATACCAAAGAAGACATTTTTTACAAGGTATAGACACTATAAGTATTTATTTATTTCACGTGATATTATTAATTCACCCTATGTTTTTATTTATTTAGTGAACAATGCCATTAGATAGTACCTTGAATAGTTTGTGGTAATATTTATAGATGATAATGTTATGTTTTATATGTGAAAGGAATGGAATGATGGTCAGTTTATAATTTTATTTAAGCACTAAAGTAAGGATAAGAAATATAAAAAATTTAACAAGAGTTGTTTTTTTTATACAAAACGGTTTTTTTTCTGGTCATATAATCACAAGAGAGGGTATATAAGTATATCCATCAAATATAGAGGCTATTTAATGTTGGATATACCAATAATAGTTACTAAGATATAAATTTTTCTTGGTTTGGATGGATATTGTTGATGGTTTGTGGATAATTATTCATGAATATCTAGTCTACTCACAATGTTAACTCAGATAGGACTCGTGTTTTGGTGGAAGGAATAATGTGAGTAAATTTTTAAGGAAATTAAAATAATATTAGTTATCCATCATATACATAAATAGAAAAATAGTATAGAAGGGTTTTTATTAATTATAAATTCATCCATTAAGGTATTGGTATGTGTTCTTATATAGAATGAAATATTTTTATCACATGACTAAAAAAAATTGATTGTTAGTGAATTATTTTAATAACTCATGATTTGGAGTTAGCTACAGTAATGTTTCCATTAGGGATATAGAGGCATTAATATTACACAGACAAGTGTGATTTATATTTAGATCACAAATTTTCAATGTATATATTCATATTAAAGGAGTTGAACATGAGGAAAATGATATGGTTAGAGATGATTAAATATTATGACTTCCCATTACATTACCACCCTAGGAATGTGAACAATATTGCTAGTATTTGGAGTTAAAATAACCATGAAAGATTTTATATGATGAAGATAAAAAAACATGAAATATTTCTGGATTTTTAAAGGATGGATCAAAACATTATGAATGAAGGGGTGAAATATTATCTTTCTCAAATGAATGTTGAATGAGCTATCATTGTGAATATCAAAGAGGTGTGTATGGAGGATATTAAGATTCATAATATGGTGATAAATTATCATGATATTAATGTTGATTGTTATAGGAAGACAACTAACAATATTTTTGTGAGTCTTCCTTCTATAATAGACTAGATTAATGATTTATTATAGGATTCCCATAGTTCATTGTTCTCTATTCATCTTTGAAATATGAAAATGTATAAAGATTTCAAATTGTATTTCTATAGGGATAGAATAAAGAGTGATATAAATGTTTTTATATCACAAATCTTAGTATGTCAGCTACTTATGGAATTTAGAAAAATGTCTAATTAGGATATTACATCTATTACCTATAATAGATTAAAAATATGAAAACATTACTGGGAATTTTTCCATTAGGATCTCCAAAATCTCTAAAGGGAAAATTCTATCTGGTTTGTATTCAATCACCTTACAAAGTTAGTACACTTGGTCACAATAATAGAATATTTATCTTTGGACAATATTTATAGGATATACAATATTTATGTTGTGTAGATTCATGGATTATTATATTCCATTTTTTCTAATTAGGATATGATGATTACCTAAAATATCTGGTGAAATCATAGAACTATATTAATATAGAGTTGATTTTCAGAAAAATGAATCTTCTTCAGATATATTGTCAATCTGAGAGAACAATTAAAACACTAAAGGATATGTTGAGGTATTTTTCTCTAGATTTTAAAAGTGGAAGATATCAACACCTTCCAATAGTTGAGTTTTCATACAAAAATAACATTTATTCAAGTATTCAGATTGATCCTTATGAATACCTATATTAAAATAATTTTAAATATATAATATATATAAATGAAGTTGTAGAAAACATCTTATGGTACCTAATATTTCTCACAAAATAGATGATTATGTTGATTTATTCAACAACACATAAAGGTTGAAAAAGTCAACATAAATTTATTATGATATTCATTGATGTGGTGTAGAATTTATGGTTGGTGAAAAGGTGTTTCTAAAGATTTATCCATTTAATAAGAAAATAATATTTTTAAATAAATATAATTTAATCTCTCAGGCCTTTTGAAATTCCTTATCATATTAGGATGGTATTCTATCTGTTGGTTCTTCCACCAAAACAGTTTACCATTCACTATGTGTTCGATGTTAATATCTTGAAAAATTAAATACAATTAAATTCACTTATAATAATTTAAATTTTTATTCAACTAGACCATTGTAATTATTATTAGGAACAATTTTTGGATATTCTACATCAGACAGAGAATGCTCAATTAAACAAGACCATCCACCTGGTCAATGTTTTATGGCGAAACATTCTGTTTGAGGTAGCTATAGCAGACCAATATGATATGATAAGTAAGAAGTATCCTAATATATTTTTATTAGAGTGAAAAATGAAGAGGTATAAAATAATTTTACAATTTTATAGTATTAAAACGTGAGATTATATAAAATATATTATTTTAGTAAATTTAATTTGTTTGATTAGTTTCATTACACCGAACATAATGTTTTAATGAAATATAAAAAACTATTTATGTTATTATTGAATCATGAAAATTATTACTTATACAGTAAACATGAATATAAGGATATAAATAATAAAATATTAAATATTATGTATAATGGTTTTATATTAGGTGAACTTAGTAAAAAATTACTTAATTTTTAGTACAATCATTATAAGTTTTTATAATAATATTTTCTATGAATGAAATTATTGTTTCTTTAAAATAATAGACATTGATGAAATTATTATAAAAAAATAAATAATAAACTTCATTTTTCAAATAATCATATAAAAATTTACATAGGTTGAAGCTCTAGGATTCTTTTGAAAATATTGATTTTTAGTGAATGGTAAAAATAAATATGTCAAATAAATGACATTTAATTTTAATAAATTAATTTTAATAAATACCCTTTATTTTTTTAATTTGGGTTTAGGTAATATAAATAATATTTAGTTATATTTAATTCAATTATTTTCTTTTTGAAAAAAATTAATTTGGATTTTAATATACGTTTATTTTTTAGTTAAAAACTTGTTTTTAAACTGTTTTAATGTGAGAAACATTTATACCGTTCAATTAACTAAAACAACCCATAAGGAGAAATTATTAAAAAAGAAATTCATATATTATATATCAATAAATATTAATTTATACTCATTTAATTATTATTAATTATCATAGAGTTTATATAAAATTGTCATTTTGTTCAAAAATACATTTCTTAAAAAAACTTATTTCATCACATATGTGTCCTTAATATTAAATTATATTCTTGCACTTTTGTTAATTTAATTTGGGAAAATTGATTCCATATATGAAATTGGAATAATTTATATTATCTAATAAGTTCAACATAATTTTTAGTCATGCATAATTATGAAAGAAGTAAAAATATTTTACCATGGTTAACGTAAAAACCAATTTATAGTGGGGATAAAATATAAATATATAGTTTATATTGAAGTAAGAAATTTTCTATAATATTTTTTCTAAATATATTTTGAACATATAATTAATATTTAATAAAATTTTTCAACAATTTATCATTATATAATTTGAAAATCATGGGCACACCTTTTTTTCAATAGTTACAAGCATGCACTACACCTCAACTATAAATTCATACACCTCTTCTCCCATATTCAAAACATCAAATCCCATTTGATCAGAAATTACACACCCAAAAATATTGATTAATTACCTACCCATTACCTATCTCACTTATTTTTATCATAAATCCATCATAATAATATTTTGGGTGAATACAAAAAGGTGGTTGTCTAGAGAAGAGGAATCATTCTTAACTAAGCACCATTATTTTAATTAGTCTGAGTTAGTTAATTAGATTAAGGGAATGAATATCATAAACCATATGCTATAATATCTTGAGGTACATTATAGGGATATAAAACCACAAATTTATTCATATCGTATTGTAAGATATAGTCACATCACATGTGGTATAGTATATATCAACTACAATATATGATTAATGTCAAAGATGAATGTAAAAACATTACCATTCATGATTCATCAAAAAATATGGACATAATTTATTATATAAATTTCATATAAATAAGAAATAGTATAATATAAATGAATATATATAAATGTTAAATGAATTTATATTTGAATGGATAATATTCAACAACTCAATTATCCCATGGTTTTCCCTTCCACCTCAACTTCGGTGCACTCAGTTTACTTCATCCTTACATGTTTCCCATGTTTTTATTTGTATCCTCTCACCTACCTAAATACACTAGGTATTTCACCCTACCATAATGATTATTATCAATTTTAGTTGTTTTTGTTTATTCATTTTTTATTAACCTCATATTTTTGTTATCTTTTACTATTTTATGGTGTGTGCTTCTCCAGTTTAATTTAGGTTTTATTTCCCCCACTACACCAACATATTTTATAAATGCAATGTTTGAGACCCCATCTCAGTCATACATTATTGTGAATTGGAGGTTTAAAATTGAGTGAGTGGTAGTATTCTATGGTGGAATGTCTTTAGGGGTCATGGATGTATTATATTTTTATGTTTATTATTTCTGTAATTTCATGTATTCTATCTTTTCTAAGAGGTAGGGGTTGATTTGGGGTGTCATGTTTTAAAGAACTCTCTTTTATATATCATCTATACTATTTTATAGAATTACATCTTCATTGATACCATAATGGACATGTGTGGATGAGTTTTCAGTGTTTTTTGGTTATGAAAGGGGAAGCAGTCAGTGGAGACTTTAGGGAGTTAGTCATTCACTATGGTCTGATATATTGTATGTTATTTCATTATATAGTAACATAATATCTTATTATTCACTATTTATTATTAATTTATATATTTTTTATCCAATGCACCCTCATTCACATGATCTTCCTTTCCATAGTTCTCTCAAACCTACCTCTCCAATATATAATTAATTTATATTTTAGGTATTGATTAAAATATAGTTATCTATTTGAGATTTATTTTACATTTGGCATGGTGATGAACTCTCTTGAATATGATGTTTTGAGTGTTGGTGTTGAATTGGGTATTTTTTATATGATTCATCAACTATATTTGAGAATTATGTGACATTGACATCAAGATTAATGAAGAAAGTCATGGAATGATATTTATTATGGATATAGTTGTACCAACTAGATTTTTATTATATGGAGTATAATTTGATTAATGTAGTATTGATGTAGGTTATCAGATTCATTTATTTATATATGAGTATTCTACTATTCATTTTTATATTTCATTAAGAGGTGTTGTTCATTTAGGTTTTTTATGATGATAACAATCTCTATAGATAGTTAGTCCTAGATTCTTCTTAGTGATTAGATATTTATAGTTATTTGGGATGATTATTTGAATTTAAACCAATGGTATGAAATTAGATTACATATTAAGGAAAGAATCACTAGTTAATTTATATCAAGGCCATAAAGGGCTTCCTATTATAATTAGATGGTATTGAAACACTGTATTTGAGGATTGATTTTAAGGACTTTGGGTGTGTTTTAGTTTAATAACTCACCCCTCGAGTGTCTTTTAGTAGAACTGAAATTGAAAACCAATTCCTTGATTTTGGGTTATTTTTACATTTTTTTAATATTTTGGAAAATATTTGTTTTTTGTGTTGGTCCTTTTTGTGAAGGTTCCCATAAAACCCTAAAAATTAGATCATTAAAAAAGAAAAAAATATAATTTGATATTGATTTTAGGAAATTGATTATAAAACATTTATAACTAAATTCTATTAATCAAAATATTGATAAATCCTTGGGTAAATTCATATAATATTAAGGAAAATTCTTTATTACTCTACATAAGCAATTTAGGGTATGATATATAATGATTTTATTTTATATTTGACATTGATTTTAAAAACATTAATTCTCTCCGCAACATAATTGTTTTCTATCAAGATTTTCCAGAATACTTTTTTAAAATGTGAAATCCTACCTAAGAATTCTATAATTCATCAACCATTTGACATAGTATGAGGAATCAGTCCATTGGATTCTTCTTTTTTTTTTCTTCAGCAAATCATTCACTAAATATAGGAGGCTTGAAAAAAAAAATCTATGAATCAAAAGACTACCATTAAACATAGTGGAATAAAATATGAATTCTTAAACATTGTATATACCAAGTGTGATATGTGAAATAATGTATGTAATGCACAAGACCCACACTCCTTGGTCTAGTTCCATACAAGATAATTTTTGTAGAATCAAATTTATAAAAACATTATTGAACTAGATTTAATCATCCCTAATAAAAAACCAATAACAAATATTGCATCTCATGCTTCCCAAAGATCATTTAATATTGTGAGATTTCAAGAATTATAAAAATTCATGTCCTAATAAATATCATAATATATTTATCAAATGGGAATTTTAACCCCAATATAATTGAAAAAAATTAATCTATAAATACTATTTAATATATCTAATAGATTTTCAACATAATTTATCATTATAGACAATCAGGTGTAATGATTTTCATAAAAAAATTTAAAATAGAAAAAGGATAATGAGTGTGGGAAAATTTTTTGAAAGAGAAACATGTATTTAATGATATATGAAAAAATTGGTTTATATAATTCTTTAGTTGAAAATAATGTGAATAATTCTATAAAAATGTGACTATGATCATTCTTTATAAATTATAATAAATGAAAATGTGTATAGAAAAACATACCAATATCATATTACTAGAATTAATAATGCCAGACATTCTAAACATTTTATCAAGTACATATGTTGAGACACTATAAAAATATTGGTATAGGTATAGACCAAAACATATGATGTTTTTTATTATGTAAGAAATCAATTCATTTAGGGCATAAATAAAAATGGTCTCCACCCACCATTTTTTAATGTCCATGGAATTTACCATAAGATTCGATAATAAAACTCATAATATTACATAGGTAACCTCTATATGAAAAAAACATATATATCTGTATAATTAAGAATAATGAATTATAATATTTAAGAAGCATTAATTATAATTCAATAATCAAAATAATTTAAATACATTTACCAACGTTGATAAAAGGGATATCAATATCATCACACATCTAGATGAATAATATGAATTCTTTGACAATACAAAATCAACTTTCCCATATTCATACTTATTGGAAAAAAGTATCAAACATGAATAAGTTTTTCAATGTTAATGAAAGGGATAACATGAATATTACCCATTCAAAGGAATAAGGTGGATGTTTCAAAAAATACATAGCCAAAATTTATGAAATTAGTTGTTTTATAATAACATCATATAGAACACCAATAATATTCTTCATATTAATTAAATTGTTAACAAATAAACAACTAAGAGAAATATGGTGTACAATTCTAAAATAACAAAAACATAGTATAACAATGGAAATATAGATAATTGTTTATATATATGAAAAAACATTGATAAATAATAATGAAAATGTTATTTCTATTGAAAGGATAAAGAATGAAAAATTTTGATACCATGACTTCAATCCCCCAAATAAAATATTGTTACTATATGATAATTCATGAAATATAATCCCCATTATAGATAATAAATTAATAATTTACAAGGGATATGTTACTGATAACATAATAGATCCATTATAAAAAAACATTAACATTTACATAAATTTACAAATTTCATATCTTTTTCAAGGTTATATTTTGAAAGGTGATGGCAGAGCATTTAAAACCATTACATTTAAATTAATCTCTAATAGTGGAACCTTGAAAAAAATAATGTTTAAATTATTGAAATTGGAACAGGGTCCCCAATCATATAATTATGAAAGGAAAAAAACATAATTTATTATTTTAAAAATACTATTGTTCATAAATCACATTATAAATGGAGTACTAAAATTTTCTTTACTATAAAATTTTCATTTTTACCACATAGGAAGATACATTAACATTAAATAAAATATTATTATGGGAGAACCATACCATAGATGAAACTGGTTCTTCATGAATAAATATAACTTCAAAAATCTTATTTGAGTTATCAAAATCCCTTTTAGGTAAGATTCTCCTTGATATAATAAACATTTGAAAAACTTATTTTGTGGTAGTAATGAATATTGATTTTTTAAAAGGTGGGGGATAAAGCCTCAATTTATTATTAAATCAAATACCTCTTTGGTCTTGGTAGAGGGAGATCCATTACAAATCCAAAAGGCCCAAGGAAAAGTAGCCTATGTATAAGGCTTGAAAGTCCATTATTTGTCCCAAAGGACCCCTCAGTGAACAATAATACAATAGTACGCAAACTGCTACAGTACCACCACTCCTACAGTTCCTCCACCAATACAGTGCTGCCACTGCTATAGTCTACCGCCGCTACAGTACTGCTATAATAACCAGAAATTAGTCCCTTCTTGGATTTGATCCTTGGTCTTTTGTATTCCAAGAAGGAGCCTATACCCATTGGGTACATGCTCGTTAGAAGAAATTTTTTTTTTTTGAAAACATATGAAATACCATATAATATAACCATTTTTATTTATTTATCCAACTATTATGTCTAATAAGATGATTATAACTACATGACAGAAAATTGTGTTTCCAAAAATAATTATAAGCAATGTAACAATTGAGAAAAATTACACTTGATTAAAATGAAAATTTTTGTGTTTGTATTTTTAATTAAAACCAAAATATATAATAATGATACATCAATGGGTAGTGAATAATCCATTAAACAGAAAAAATTTTACATAATATAATCATATCATGGGAAATTAGGTTTTGAGACAATGAAAACTTTTGTATGGAGTAAAATTTTAACCCATCCATTGAATGGTAGTTCCTAGGAATGATTTTCAATTTTCATTGTTAAATTTTCATAGATGATATGATATCTAAAAAAATTAGATTCTCCAAAAAAATTAAATTAGGGTCACAATACTCAACATGTGTCAAATAGAGTAATTTCATAACAAAATCCTTACCTTTGTTCTAATTAATTCTAAAATCACACCAAACATATAAAAATAATTAAATTTTTTCATTAAATTCATAAACAAGAATATTATAAGAAGTTAAAAAAATTTATATTACTTATTTATAATCATTATATACATATATTTATTAGTTAGTTGGAATATATGTTCAACACTGGGTTAATCTAAAAATTTCCTATTTGAAATAGTTTCATAAAAGTTTTATTGGTAGATATTATTTTTTTAAAAAAAATTAATATATCATAAAAGGTAATGAAATATATGACACATTATATATATAAATTCAATGATTTATTTTTTTTATAGACCATGAAGAAAATATTGACAATGATCATGTTTCAGTGATTCCTAATGAAGGAAATGGATTTTCATAAATAATGGGTTAAATTTTCCTATCACCACTCCATAAATAACACATAAATTTTTTAATTCATTATATAATAATACACTAATAATTATGTTACATTCTAATAAATTATCTAAATGGAAAGTATTGTTCAAGTATACCATTATACTAACCTAAAGAAGAACAAAAAATGATTAGTAGGCGATAATTAGGTCGTTTAGTTGGGATATCATTAAACTAAAATCATAATAAAATTATTTTCTGTTTAATAGTAGGATATATAATAATTTCATTATTAATAATGAGAATGTAATTTATTTAAATTCCCTACAAAAACAAGAAGAGTTACTTTTAATCTTATTATTCATGTTTTTAATGATTGAATTAATGATAATCATTTTTTGATCATATCGTTAAATGTTTTTCAAAATTTTCATACTATATACATTATTATATCATTAAAATATTATTTATACTTTAATTTAATCCTCATAACCAGACATGTAAGGCATTGATTAAAATAAAAACAAAATCAATTATTCCACGGTGGTGGGAGAACACATGTTCACATGGTTGAATATTTTGATTTCAATAAAACATGTGAAGAAATTATTATGATTTGTTTTTTATAAATAATAATCAAATTATTAATATCAAAATTAATTATTTAATTCCATATTTATACCATCCATGTATGTAGGTGAAGGAAAATAAAACATATTATGTTGTAGAGGTGGTTTCCCACACATTGCACTAATACCGATTTCATATTTCATTATAGAAAACAGAAAAGGTTATTAATGATTATTACTATCAAATAATGAAATTCAGTATATAATAAATAATATTTTCATTATAAAGGTATTTGGAATTTGGAATTGTAAATAAAAATAAAATACAATGATGTCAAGTGAAAATGATTTTCCTCATTGAGCAATTTTACATTTCCTTAGAAAATTTCTTGGAAATGGAATTTATATGAAAATTTATTGTGACCAAAATATTAGGGGAGTGAAAGAGTATTATATGGTATCGAAAAAATTTAGGCCTTTAGGAGTAAAAATAATTTTTAGGTGTGACTTGAATTGGTTGGGATATGTTCCTTTTATAATTATTTAGAATAGAATTTTCGTTTATATTTAAACTTAATATAATATGAGAACATGTTAAAAATTTCATGCATCTCCAGAATTGATAAATAATGGAGTATAGTAGTGATATGGTCGTGAAACACCAAATACACTCAACTTTAGAATTTTTTAATCCATTTAGTCATTGATTTGTACATATACTATTTTAACTATTACTATGATAACTAGTTTTTACCTAAGGTAACATAATATTTATGTTCTAAAATAAATTCAACTTTATTAGATAATTTATACCCACTAATTAAAAATTATAGTTCCATTCAATATTATTTAATATATAAAATGTCTAAAAATTAATTTTAAACTAATAATTTAAAAATTATTTTTTTGCATAAATATTACTTATGTTATAAAATAAAAAATATAGGTTTGTAAATAAAATAAAGCATTTTTAAAATTATTTTATCATATGTAAAATACATATATTAGTTATAATATTTTTTTATTAATTTTTTTTATTAATTTCAAATTTATACTTATATAAAAATTGTTCCATAATATACATGTTATTTGAAAATCATTTTTTATTACACTATTCAATCAATCCTATTCTTTTTTTATAATTATAAGAAATTAAATTATAAGATTATTAATATAAGTAGTCCACATAATATGTTTTCTTTTATGACGATTAATATTTTAAATTTTGTAAATTTAAATTTACAATAAAAATATGAGATATATTGATGAAATATGTTTATATAAATTAATCTTTTTATGAATGTTAAACATTCTCATTCATATATCCTATATTGTAAAAATGTAATTACTATTGACAAATTATTCATATAAAATATATTATATCAACATCATTCATATGATTCTTATAATGTGATTTAATATCATTTTGAGATTAAATATTAAAAAAATAAATTTATAAGTTTAATATGACGGTGTTAGTAATTTTAGAAATAACAATTTTATTACATTTATATTAAAAGTATAAACTATTTTATATAAGTAAATATTTAATAAAGAACTTATTAATATTCATTACAAATAATTATATATTTCAATATTAATGTTCATATATAATATTTTTATTTTTGTCTAATTATAGGGCAGATTCTTTTTATTTTGGTGTTGCATGAAGTGAAACCTATCAAACACAATGACATGTTTGCAGGTATTCAGATATTAAAATTTTTGGGTGTTCCATTCTCCCCCATTAACAATTACTATCCCCATAACATTACTCATAATATCATGATAATTTATAAAGGAAAATCATAATTAACCATACACATATACATGATCATGGATTTATTTATGATGTTTAATGAGATTTTTCTATATGATAAATTAGAATAGGCTATTTATAAATTGAGCTGTCCCATTCTACGTTATAGAATTAATTTTTCTAAGGTATAAATGTCCATATATATAAAGAATAACTTTTAATACATAATGATAATTATTTGAATGAAAATCATACAACTAGGGGGTTTAATTTATAACTCAATATCTATTAGTGGGTGAAAACATATATATCACAGGGCTCTAATAAATCAAGACTAAGTGGTAACTATCTAATATATTAGTAGTATTTTTTCTGTATTTTCCCCATTATCATAGTTTTAGTGGCTATTTATCTTTGTACCCATTGGATTAGAACATCATCTCACATACTTCCCAACAGTCTTACAATTAAAGAAATAGATTGTTTTTAAAAAATTCTATCATTACCATACACATTTGAATTTAATTACCATAAACTCCATGATCACATCAATTACATTTCCCTTTAATAAAATTTCCCCATGATATTCCCATATTATTGACATGTTGGTAATTATATCTTGCTTCCATCATTAAATTCACCAAGTAATCATTCATGAGACTCTATTTTCTCTTATTTTATATGTAATAGAAAAAAAACTATATTCACATTGTTAAAAGAATTTAATTATAATTACCGTGGACTAATAATATTGTTTCTCACTATAAATATCATTATAATGTTTTTTTGATTGGTATAGTTTCCAAATTTTATCAGGGATTTGTGATTGACATGCTAACTTTGGGTTGATCTATTACTAAAATCAAAATAATTAACATTTGTGATGATCATTTTGTGATAAATATTATATATAATAATATAAAAATTTAAGCACAATATATATCTCAATATAACATTATCATTTTATACTATAGTTTTTTAACCTCCACATGTATTAGATTAAGTTCAATTTATATCACTATTAGTGTAACCTATATCATTATAGATGAATTTCAGTTTTTTATGTCATAATTCATTACATAATTTGTTAGGTAATGTTTCCAAATTACTATGATAAATATTAAAACATTATAAACAAATAAATAATTTAAATATATACTCTCAAAATTAAAAATAATCCTTTAATAGGGAAAATACATATCAATTAACATATACCATAACCTAGTATAATATATCTTTAAATCAATGTTATCCAATGTCACATTACTATTAGGATATATAATCTAAAAAAATAAAAATCACGTACATTTGTTCGTAATGAGAACTTGAATTTTCTTATGTATATCTCTTAGGAGTATCAAATTAGTTATACAATTATGCCTCTTTTTGATTCACTAGGTGATGCAATAGTTTGTACCAAATATTACCTTTTTTGGGTTGTTTCCCCACAATACATCTGTGTAAGTGCATGTATCAACATTTAGTATCAAGATACACATATAATTTATAGGAATACTTCATACTCATGAATTTATGAAATCTTCCGGATGTCTTATTAAACATGTACCTGTTAATAGGATTTTCACTAATGTTCTCCTATCAAAATCTTTGGATTAAATGTACTTTATTATGTTTAATTTAAATAATATAAGATTCCATAGTGTTATTTATACCTTTTATATGATGATCATCCCTAAATTCTCAACCCTTAAATAAAACTTAACAAACATCATAATATCCTAATATATGATAAAATTTTCTAAAATACCAATAGTGATATCTTTGACACACACTCCTTGATCTAGTCCTATAAACAACTAAAATACATACTCAATATAATAATAGAAAGAAATTATTTGATAAAACAATCATTAACTAAAAATAAATAATGGTTATTTCATCTCTTTTATAAAAAAATATTTTCATGTATTTATCTTTATAGAATTATGAAAAATCATAAACTAATAAATCCCGTTTTAATAATATCAAAGCATAATTTTTGTCATTTAATATTAAACTAAAAAATATATAAAAGTTATGAAATTTCTCCGATAAATTATCCAAATAATATATCCTTTTATACATATCATGTGTAATGATTTTATTCATAACCTAGTGAAATTGAAACATAAAAAAGGGGTGATAAAAAATGATCAGTAGGGGAAATATGTAACTGAAGCTTCTAAAACAAAAAAACGGTACACATAATATTGAATTAGTAAATGATATTATTATATCCCTAATTAACTATAACTGAGATAAATATATATCAATGATAATAATTGAAATCATAGATACCAAGAATAGAAATTCTCATAGATATGGAATGTACAATGTTGGAGATCAATAAAATGATGTCAAGGATGTCTTCTAGGACTGCACACTTATATGGGGAGAGGTATACATCAAAATTCAAGATGTTTTATATAATTATATTATTCAATGTATTTAGGGGATATATAATTATGGGACTCATATATCACTTATTTATTTTGAATTAATTCACCACAATATTGAAAATTCCATTTCTTCCCATTTCTTTTGGAACATCATGTTAGATAAAAAAACACTATTATATGAACAATATAGAATAGAAAATGTAAATACATAATCAAACTATGTTATAAATAATTAATCAATAATAACTTTAAAGCATTTCATTATTAAATGAAATACAGATCATTTTCATAACACATTTTTAGGAAGATAGTGGATATTTATAAAATAAATAGTAAATATTCTAAAAATCATCACCATTGGAATAAAAACACATGGAATCCCAAAAAATGTATCTATTTGTAAATAAGGAATAACAAAATCATATCCCAAATAGAGGAAGATGGTGGATGGTTGGACAGTAAAGATTTAACTTTCCCAAAATCATTAATATTTGAATTAAAATATTCTGAACCTCAATAAATTAACTGAAGTCAATAAAATTGATAACATGATCTAAAACATCCAGAGGAAGAAGGAGGATGTTTAAAAAATCAAAACCACAATGTAATAATAAAAACATTAAAGGGTGTTCACATAAATGAAAAACACCCTGGTATAAGAATGCATCAAATGGATTCACAAATGATGGGACCAAGAACTAATTTTTTTGATACTTTTCATTAAATAACCCAAATGATAAATATAGATACAAAATCATAAACCATGATAAATAAAACAAATTAGGGTAATTAATTTTGAAAATAAAAATATCATTATGGTTGAAAATTTAAAATTTATCTTATTTTTTTTATCATTTGACATAAAAGATGAATGTATATTTTATCTTAGTATGTATCATTAGAAATGGTGATGTGAAATACATTTATGAAATCATAAATTATAATTATCTATAATAATTGATCATTAAAATGTAATAATGTTTATGTTGGATAAATGTTTAGGGGATGGAAAAAAATATGAAAGTGAAAAGAAAAACCACATTTATTAGTTTGAAAATAACAATAATCAAACATCACATTTTTAGAAGAGTAAACAGATATTTATCGAAATAAAAATATAATTTTTTCTCATAAGGAATCATATATTACTAGGTTATAAAATATTATGGTGTTAGAAACCATGAATGGAAGAAACATGTACATATTGTACCAATATAATTTAATGAGTTGATATTTGAGTTATCAGTATCCCTTAGGGACATGATAATCCCTGAAATAAGATATACAAAAATTGTAACGTCCCGGTTCCTAGTGCCACCCTAAGGTGCCTCGTACCCAATTGGGATCATGGCCATAAGAGCATTTCCCTAAATTCTAGAGGCTTCTGTTTAGCAATGAGGTCCTTTGGAGTGATAGTGGGGAAACTATTCCTTCATTAGTAGGGTAACATAGTGGAAACAAATAGAAAACAATATTGTAAATAGTAATACCATACAATAGAATAAATTACAAAAGACTGGTAGTATAAGAAAATACAACATATATATACATAAATGATGCATGTCACATGTATCTAGGAAGAATCCAAACAAGTCAAAAAGTTA
The DNA here is from genome assembly GCA_963277665.1 of Viscum album. Taxonomy (NCBI): domain Eukaryota; kingdom Viridiplantae; phylum Streptophyta; class Magnoliopsida; order Santalales; family Viscaceae; genus Viscum; species Viscum album. The sequence continues at coordinate 1,227,698,404 of OY728145.1, read as the reverse complement.
TAAATACAACACTCAAACTAATGTATAGAAAACAGTAAAACTCCAATAGCATCGCAAGCCTCAGCTTTGTCCCATTCTCTCTATATCTAATAATAATCAAGTAGTTCAAAAAGATGAGTGCTTGTTGTTACCTATAAATGAAACCATATAATCTTTTTTGGGTCCAAAATAATGAACTGAATAGGGTGTGAGATGAATCCTAGAATGAAACTACCATTGATTTGTGCCTAACAGTCAGTGAATATATATAGTGGTTAATATGAAAAATGACGCAATAAACTAGGATGTACTAAAAAGTAAAAAATAATAAAGTTTTCATTTAAATTAATTTATATTTATAAATTATTCAAAATTTTGAATAATGTAACCTTAGGATCTAGCCTACGATCTGTATCCTATTGTATAATAGTAAATACATAGATCTCAGAAGACTATATAAAGAAAAAAGTAAGAGAAAGTTCATGTTATTGATTTGGATTGGAAGACTCATTATAGTTATTTGATCCATCATTCACAACAACCCTCTAGAAATGCTCTCGCAGTCTAACCCATTTGGATTAACATATCAATAATCAATTTCGAAACAACCACCTCTACATCAAACATGTTCAATACCCCTAGGTCAATGTGGTATAAATAATCATAAAGTACATCTGAGTAGATCTCACGTTCAATACTCCGTGGGTAAAAATCTACACTAATGATCTCATGGTCTGATGTATATAAACATGGACACCCCCATAGTTTTCATGGTCCAGGGCTTTAATAGTCCTTAGAATATCATCATGTATACAACATTCATTAAATGATCCACCTAGAATCCAACCTATTACATGGATAAAATTTAATCAAAGTATAAAAACATGCATCATACATAACCAATCAACTCGATCATAAAGAACTCCATGCATGGAAACAAGACATGGATCATAGGAAACCTGGTCAAAATGGGCAATAATAGTCAAATAAGGGAACACACCTTTGGGGTGTACCAAAAAAAATGGTATATAATCTTATGCATAGGAAAAAACCCTTAATTAATAAACGAAACCCTAGTAGGTGTTAAACAGGGTCAAGGACCAAAATACTCAATACCCCCAACATGCATATTCATCACATTAAGCATATATAATCCATCAATAATAAAAGAAAGGAAAAAACCACCTACCTTGATGTAGTTCGATGAACACTCTTGAATGTCGGCCCATGAATTGGCCTAGATTTTCATATATCTACAAAATGGTCAAAATCATTCAACCTTGAATAAATAAAGATAGAGGAGAAATACTAGAGAGAGGATTCATGGAAAGAGAGAACTCACCAATGTGAATCCAATACATTTGGCGGCATCTCAATCAGAGCTCAGATGGAGGAACAAGAAGAGATCGAAGTTTCATGGACGTACATTGCTCTTTCGTAAGAGACATGAGAAGAAGAAAAGAGTTATAGAGATCAGACGCGACCTTATCTGTTTTATCAAATAAAAAGAAAAGTACACAATATGTTTATTTAACATACACGATGTGTACTAGACTCAATCGACCCCCACTTTTGGCGATCTTCCTGGTCACCTATACGGCCATGTACATGAATGTTACATAGCCAATACATGAATACCCATGGAAACTAGGTACACGACGTGTACTCAGTAGTACACGTCCTGTATATAGAAAATTTCCATTTTCTTTCTTTTTCCTAAAAATCATCTTGAAAAAAATATTCATACTTGAAATAATGATATGTGTTCTTACAAACTTCCTCTTAAAGAAATTCATCCCTAAATTTTCCTTCCTAGGGTGGTGAAGAAGAAACATCAAACAACTATAGACACTGTAATCGTACATCGGACTCCCTCTCCCAAGTATTATTATGTAATCCCCCATTCTTCCATAACACCTATACTAGAGTGATAGCCCGACCATAGAGAACCTTCATGCTATGATCTAAAATGTTAATAGGGTGCCACTCAATGCATAAATCCACCTCCAACTCTACATAATTGAGTTAGAAAACATGATATGGGTCTAAAATTTAACGCCATAGATGAGAGACATGAAAGAATTTGTGCATAGATTGGTACCTCTGAGTAAACTTCAACTGATTGGAAACTTGACTGACTCTCTCAAAAATCACAAAGGGCCTGATGTATCTCTATGAAAGATTCCCCTTTATCCTAATCCTCCAGTGTCCCAACCTCTGCGTGACACATAAGGAATCCTGATCTTTGACCTTGAACTCCATAGGTCATCTCCATTGATCAACATAATATTTCAAGTGAGACTATGTAGTAGGTATCCTATTCCAAATAAACTCTACTTGCTCAATGGTCTCCTGGACAAGACGTGGTCCTAACATAGGTGCCTCCCCTATCTATAGCCTACATAGCTGTGATTAGCATGGACTACTGTACAGAGCCTCATAAGGTGCTATCTAGATCATCACATGGTAACTATTATTATAGGAAACCTACACAAGGGGTTTGTGTATCTCCCAAGACCCCTTGAAATACAGGATTAATGCTAGGAGCATGTCCCCCTAAACCTGAATTGTGTTCACGGACTGACCTAATGTCTAGGGATGGTATGCTGTACTCAAAAGTACCTATATACCCAAAGCCCTCTATTGTCCCTACCATAAATGAGAAGTAAAATGAGAATCCCTCTCTGAATCAGTAGATTATGGAACCCCATGGAAAAGTACAATCTCTCAGACGTAAAACCATCCATTCTCATCAATAATGAAGGCTTCCTTAATCATCAAGAAATGTGAAACCTTCATGAGTCTATAAAAAACAACCCAAACTGCATCATTCCATTGAGGTGACCTCATTAAACCCATCAAAAATCCATCGAGACATCATTCCACATCCACTAAGGAATGGGTAACTTATGTAAAAGACCTTCTAGTTGCTGATGAACTGCATTACACTATATAAAGATGAAACATCTCATAACGAAACTAGCTATATCCCTTTTCATACTTGTCCACCAATACAGACGGTTCAGATCTCAATACATCTTGGTGACACCAGGATGAACTGCCCAAACTGAGGAATGTAAATACCATAAGAGATCCTCGCTTATGTCTACTAATACCCATACACGTCCTTGAAAATGCAAGATGTTATCCTCGTCTATGGTTCACCCAGGAGTAGGGTCATCACCTGACACACTCTCCCATAGTACTTGGCCTTCAAAATCTGATAGCTGCCTAATTCACACTCGATCCATAAGAGTAGAGCCAATAGTTATAGAAGAAATAAACGTTTTCCCCTATCTGTCGGCTACCTCCGAAAGAATATTAGAGAACAAAGCCATAAGCTACCACTCACTACTGGCCTTCGTAACTACCTGTATCTGAGTCCATATACTAAACATTTTAGCCACTACATTGCATTTCCATGGCATATAGCCAAGATCAAAATCAAAGGACATAAGTTACTCATACAACCTTCATTGTCTAAAATTTAGATCACCCTAAGTAAAGATATACTTGATTCTTTTGTGCCTAGTGTAAACAAAAAAATTATATCCTAAAAGATAATGTCTCCAAAAGTGCAAAGAAAGCCCAACTACGACTAACTTGAGATCGTGCGTCAAGTAATTCATCTCACGTGGCATCAAATGTCGAGACGTGTATGCAAAAACTCCTAATCCTTTCATAATCACTACTCATATCTAGATACCTAATGAATCATAGTAAATTGTATAAATCTTGCCTGACACTAGAAAAACGAGTATCAGTACTGAATTCAATCTCTTTTTCAGCTCCTAAAAGGCTGAATTAGAGGAATCTTCCCACAAGTTCTTATCACCCTTATTAGTCCAGCCTGTCAGTGGTCTTGATAAGTATGAATATTCATATATAAAGCTTATTTACTAACTAGTTAGTCCCAGAAATCACCACACCTCAAATAAATTATTTGGATTCTCCCAAGAAACTACTAATCTCACTTTCCCTAGGTCCATTAATACTCCTATCTATGAAATAACCTAACATAGTAACTGAATATGGTCCATCCAAAAGTAGAATTTTAAGATCATAACATTTAACTAATGCTCTCTCAGTGTAATCGAAACGGTTTCAAGATAGATGTAATGTTCATATCGAGTGTGAGTGCAGACCAAGATATTGTCCACAAATACTACCACAAAATAATCCATGTAATGATGAAACACTCAATTCATCAGAACGATGAAAAATTCCAGGGCGTTTGTGAGACCGAATGGCATAAAAAATACTCATATAGACCATACCTACTTTGAAAGGCTCTAAGAGTTATATTAGATTGTGTAACATGCAAATAATGATAATTGGATCTCATTTCTATATTTGAGAACACCTAAGCTCCTTGAAGCTGATCAAATTGATCATCAATCCTTGCCAAAAGATATCAGTTATTGACTATCAACTAGTCCAGATTCTGATAATCCAAACACAGTCTAGGGGAATAGTCTCCCTTCATCGTAAAAAGGACAGAAAAACCCCAAGGATATGTAATGGGTTGGATGAAACAATTTTCATTCAAATCCTCTAATTGCTTATTAAGCTCTTGAAACTCCGGTGTAGCCATCCAATATGGATGAATGAACACTGATGCCACTCCATGAAAAATATAAATAGAGGAATCTACTTCAAACTCTAGAGGTAAACATGAAAATAAATCTGGAAAAACATATCTGAAATGAGCCACCACTAGAGGGAATCCATCTGTGTATTCCCCTAGTCATCCAGATATAAACTAGTAATATGGGCTATAACTCATACCAACCCATGATTCTTGGGTCCCACTATACTTCCTGAACATTCCGTTTTCCATTGTGTAGAAAATACCATCCCTCTAGTGATGTGAAACTCACCCCATGAAGATAGTAGTCACCGAAGGATTGAAAGGAGACTAAACAATCCATTCAGATAATGAAATCATACCATGTCATCTCTATAAAATAGAGGTGTCAAAATAAGTGACACCCACAAATATCAAGAGTGATCTCCCTACACTAACGTACACTAGATGTCATAATCCCCAACTAAGTGTTTAGAATCATAAAATTCACACAATTAATGATAGAGACCCCAAGGCTCTCCAGAATGAAAACAAATATAAAACATTTAGAGGCCCTTGTATAAAAAATAGTTCATGCTAAAATTATGGAAACTAGAATCGTACCTCCAACCATAGAGGGTCTGGGATTATGCTCTTATTGAGTGTGATCCACTATAAAATTCTGACCCATACTGTAACCCTACAACCCTGTCTAACTACACTGAGTTGATCCTACCTACTGTCTCTGAAGGACTATCGTCCGACTACCCCGCCCATGACCACCTCATCAACCGGAAATGCCTTACGAACTCCAGTTCCCTAAATTAGGAGAAAATGGTGGTCCTTATACTGAACATGGAGTCATAATAGAACCCCTATAACCTTCTGATAGTGGGAAAACCCAGTAAAAATGCTAAAGGTGACCCATTTTGATACAATATCTTCAGTCGACTAGGTCTCTCAGGCATTGAGTTCTCATGTTCCCACTCTTCTTGCACTAGTAGCACCTCTCCTGGCTACCTTTAGATACATCCTTGATACTGGGATCACCACATGAAGGATCCCTACAACACTTCCTACTATCATTCAAAGGAGTTCCAACACTATATGTTGAACCACCCTGGCTTGCTATACCAAACTCCCTCAGATTCCACTCAGTAATTAGTAACCGGTTCACTATAACCGTAACTGAAGTTATCCTGAAGAAATTCACCAGCGATTAGATGTCATACCTTAGGCCATCCTCAAACTTCCTAGCAAGTGTTAACTCATCACCTCTCAATGTAGGTGTGAAGCACTGAATCTCTATGAATCAGGAAGAGAAATATATCACAAAAGGGCCTCCTGATCCAAATTCTTGAACTCTCAAGATGGATCTACCCTCAATGTCTCAAGGTAGAAGTAATTGTATAAGGTCCTCTAAAACTCCTCCTAGGCCATATCCTGATGATGTACCACCTATGTGATAACTTCCCACCATATCTTGGTAGAATCACGTAACATAAACATCACAAGCATCACCCTCCTCTCCAGAGGTGTCTCCGAATGCTCAAGGATAGCATGAATGGCCTCCAACTATGACTCTACATCCTATGGTCCCCCATCCTTAGAAAAAGTGGGATGATACTACTATTGGGGAACCCATGTCGGCTCTACCATAGATGTGGTAGGACCTGGTTCTCCCTTAAGCTTTTAAAATGGCTTTTACATCATCCAAACATGGTCATGTAACACCAATTCACACGGCTCGTTTTTCCTGAGACACAGTGTGTACTTGAATTTTTCCTCCAGGAAAAGTTATTCTACACAGCTCGAACTACACGGTTCCCTCCTGGGTAACATTGCACGACATGTTCACCATAGATATGGTGTTTACTATTTAACTTCTTACCACCCCTATCATTAGTCACATGATCAGAGACACAGTCGACTATACATGGTGTGAAAGAATGTGACACATCATGTGAAAACTATGTTGTAGGATCGAAATAATGATGTAGATTCTCAATATACAAGAGGGGGGTGAGTTGTATACTTTAAAATTCCTTTGGAACCTTTAAAGTTAGTTATGAATAACTGTGTTTTCCTTAGGCAAGGAAAGGGCTAAGTTTAACAAAGTTAAACTTGAGAAAATTCAAAACACCTCTAATACCAAATGAAAACTTGGAATAGGGAATGATGTTATAAACTTAAAATCCTATGAACTTTCTTAAAACTGAAAAGAGATTCCGAAAGTATGTTCTGGAAATATGGTTCTTGAAATTGAAACTTAACAAAAGATTACAATATGAGATTCTTCCTTAAAGTGTATAGAATATAAATGAAACAGAGTACAAGTAAGGAAGTATAAGAAAATTATACTTTCCTTTTAATACAATATGAAGCGGAAAATAGACAAGTAGTAGAACTACAAGTAACAAGATATAAGTCTTTTAACCCAGAGAGAAGGGTATCCAACAACCTTGGATAAAGGTCCCTTGATTTATACTTTCAAGAAAGTCTGTCTTACCCACACAAGGGTAAGCCCTCGATACAAAGATCGGAGTCTCTTTCTTTCTATCCTCACAAGCCCTCAACTTCACGGTAGTTGGCAACCTCTGTCTTCCTCAGCAAGGAAGCCCTCAAACTTCAAGGTAGTCGACAACCTCTATCTTCCTATTCCCGGAAGTCCTTGAATGTAATCACCAACATTCGGAGTCGCACGAAGCTTTGAGAGTTAATAAGAGCCTCTATCTCTAGAAATCACTTCAACAACATGTATTCACAAAAACCAAGTTGTTGTGAGCTCTTTCAAATGAGCTCCTATTTATAGGCAAATTTCCAACGGTCAACTCCCTCTTCCAACGGTCATATTTTCCATGAAATTCATAGGGACCTGTACATGTGTGACTTATCAAATGGTTAGTTTATAACAGAATATATGACATCGTTTTATAACAAAACAAATGTAATAGAATGTACGACACCGTTTAAAATCTAACTCAAAAGTTCGGAATGAAAACTTCGGAGTGAAGGTTCGGAGTGTAAGTAAAATAATAAAGAATAGAAAAAATATAAAGGCATAAACAAAATGAATGTTTGGAGTCTAACCAAAAATAATTTTTGGAGTATGAATATATTAAGAGTGTATAAAACAAAGATGACCAGATTCTGTATAATAGGTGAATTTGGAATGAGAATTCGGAATGGGAATTAGTCATCAGAATTCGTAATGAGAATTCATCATCAGGATTCGTAATGAGAATTTGTCATCAGAATTCGTAATGAGAATTCTTCATTAGAATTCGTAATGAGAATTCATCATCAGGATTCGTAATGAGAATTCTTCATCAGAATTCGTAATGATAATTTGATGTCGAATTTCATAATAATTCATATCCTGAATCTGGAGTAAAACTGTATCCAGAATTCAGAATGAAACTTTATCACAGTTCTCAATCTGGATTTCGGAGTGAAACTTTATTATAGTTCTTGTCCAGAATTTGGATCCTAAAACAGAATACCTCATATCAAAGTTTCAAGCAATTCCGAGAAAATATAAATGAATCTGAATCTTATACTTAAGAAAAATATGGATGAAAATATGATACGGATAATTTTTCTTACAAAAGTGATTTTCCTTATAAAAGTAATTTTCCTTATAAAAGCAATTTTCCTTAAAGATAAGGTGTTTGTGATTTTCAAAACAAGAAGGAATGGAAAAGTCATAAGGAAAACCTTATTCACTCAACAATCTCCCCCATTTTGGAAAGCACAAACATCCTTACGAAGAAGAAATTCTAAGAAGAAAGAAAAAAATTAAGGCTTATCTCCCTTTGCATTAAGGATATTGATGAATACGACTAACTCCCCCTTAGGCTTTGAAACTCTAAGGATCATATTCTAGATTTCCGGAGTGACATTTCATTATGAATAAGAAAGTATTATTTAATGAAAAACTCCTCCTTAAATTAACTCTTATTAGAGTTATTTTTTTATGAATCTTTTCCTTCTCCCCCTTAGATAAAATCTTATTAGAGTTATTTTTCTTTAAGGATCTTTTCCTTCTCCCCCTTTGTGATTTTCAAAAAGAATTCGAGGGAATGGAAAAAAATAACAAAGTACCTGAAAAATTAGTAATAACAACAAAAGAAACGACAAGAACAATTTTTATTAAGTTTGAAATCTCAAAAACAAAGAAAATACAACAAAAGATCGGATCTTTCTATTTTGGATCTTTTTCCTTTGCCATGAGACCCTTAAGAATAGTCTTTATTTTCTTCAAGTCTTTATGGTCTTCTTCAGCTTGCTTCTCTAAGTGCACTATTCTTGCACTTTGAGCTTCAATCTTTTCTTCCTGGGCTTGAAGCTTTTCTTCCTGAGCTTTGATATTTTCTTCCTGAGCCTTAAATTTCTCTTCAAACTCAATCCGATGATCCCTTTCGAATTTCTAGTTTTGAGAAACAGAATTCATCTTCCCATTCAGATCTTTGACTTCTTGAATCCAGAAGTTCTTTTCATTTGTCAGCTTCTCTTCAAAGGAAGAAGTCAGCTCATTTATCTTCCTATCCTCTGTCTCAAAGGCATCTTTAACATTGTCTTGAAATTCATCAAATAGCCTCATCTCTTCTACAGTCTTTCTCGACCAGTTTGTCATCCTCTTGCAAGATCTTATATGGGCTTCGTAGCTGACAAAGAAAGTTTTGAACTGAGCTTCTACTTCAACACACTTGTCCATAACCATAGATACAAAGTCTGTTTTCTGATTCAAAGCATGTTGGAGCATCTGGCATCTTGAGTCAATGCTTGAGAAGGTTGGAATAGAACCTACCAGCTTCTTTAAAGATTGAACAACAAAGTCATGCCCCAATGAGGATGACTCCGAATTCAAGACTCTGCTTGGAGATATTTCTTCTTCAACTAGGTCAAGCTTTCTCTTGAAGAGCTACCAACTTCCTTTCTCTTCACCACTACTGAGCTCGGAGTATCAGCAAGAATTTTCTTTCCCTTGTCTCTTTTCAGAATAGAGTCCTGTTCCGGAGTTCTCTTCTCACTATCAGAAACTTGGACAATATTGTCTTCCTCATCAGCAACTTCTTGAGCACCAACCCCTACATTCTCCATTTGATCAATTTCTTGAAGAAGTTGTTCTTCCTCTACATGATAAGCTACTTCTTCTTCTCCTTTCTCTTCTTCCATTTCCGGAGTGACTAGCTTAGAAGACTCAGATTCTGAGGTTCAGAGTGTCAAATGTTCAGAAGGAGTCCCCTTATAATCATCCACTTGTTTCAATACATCTCCAGTTTCACCACTTCCTTTAGCAACATATTCTTTTTCTTCCACTTTCTCAACTTTCTCACCTTGATCAACAAGCTTAGCTAATGCCTCTTCCAGAGCAAGAAAGTCTCTTCCTGCAGTCTCAGGTAGAGATTCCAATGAAAAAGATCTCAGAACATGAATGTTCGCAGAAATCATCTCATTAAACTTTAACAAAGCCTGAGCTACCTTAGCCTCAAACATCTTCTTCTTTAGCTTCTTTTATTTTTCTTGATTTTCTAGCTCATCCGCAGTTCTTTCCTTCAAGGCCTTAGCCTCCGCAATGTCCAAGCCAAACTGAGGCTCCCCTTGCACTCTCTTCTCTTTCATTTCCCTCCATTTAGCAACAACTTCATCTTGGTAAGCTTTCTTCTTCTTTGGTTTTGGATGTTCAGAATGAACTTCCTTAGACTTGGGATTCTCTGCTTCTACGTCCACTTATTTCAACTTTCTCTTCCTTATGGGTTTAGAGGATTCTAGATCAGCAACATTCGGAACTGTTTCTCCTTGATCAGGTAAATCAATAAACTGACCAGACATCTTGTCAAAAGCTACATCCATTATCTTAAGTGTACCATCACGTACCAGCATAATCTTGAAAACTCTGGGCTTAGATTTGCACGCTTCTTTGAAAGACTCAAGGAACCGAACTATCAACTTTGATAGAATTTCTAGATACATTATAATCTGAGCTCTCAGATTCCCTTTTTTAACATTCTCAAGAGTAATAAGAATGTGCTTCATCAAATTGAACTTCCTTATATTTATCAGAAAATCTCGGATGTAGATCTCACTCTTCTTTAAGCTATCTTTGTCACCCTTCCTCGGTACGGTAAGACCTTGTACCCATAACTCTAGAATCCGAAAATTTGTAGATAAACTAGCAATCTTCAGAGCCTTGTCATCAGCCAGTATGAGAGATTCTAAAGATTTTTCCTTGTCGAAGCTACATTTCAAATCCTGCAACACATGAGATATGAATTCAGCTTCTCCTTCATAGTTCAGCCTTATCAAGCTTGCTGCCTTGGTATGAGAAAGCTTATAAGTATTTCCATAAGACTTAAAAGAAAATTTCTCCCTATTGTCTTCCTTAAAGAAGGAAACTGTTTCATATAATTCAAAAAGTAAATCTCAATACACATCATCTTGGTTCCCAGGTTTTGACACCGCAACATCTTCCCAACCATTAAGCTTAATATTCTTGGAAATAAGAGAGTCATACTTGTTGAAGAAATCCGGATGAAACAACCTCTCTCTGTATACTAACCACTTCGAAATCGTCTTGGAGGAAGACGTGTCTTGAGAAGCTACTTCCACAGACATTCGGATCTGAAGACCTCTGAGAAGTTCGGAACGGAAAAAGCTGAGGTTCGGAACGGTCTTAAAACAGATAGGCATAGCTTCAGGACACGAGAGCTTGAAAACCGATATGGGTCAACTATTTGGGTCCCCTTTATATAGGCAATGAGATGATGGTTCAACTTCTACAATTGATCGAACAGTTGAGACAAGCTGAGATCAGATCTGATGGTCGAAAACCAATTCTCAAGACAACTTGAATCCGATCTTTTGAGGTTTTTATTTAAACAAAGAATTAAGAAAATTATAATCAGAAAACAAAATATAATAAAATGCCAGCAAGAAAAGTATGACTACGAAAACTTATGTAAGGAAATCATACCTTTAGTATTGGCTTAGGAAGATTATTCATAATTGGTAACATTTTTACGAAAACTTTTAAAAAAATTATTATGAAAAGACAAAATTCAGTAAACTCACTATGAAAAATAGACTCAGTACGGAAAACTCAGTACGAAAATTTAATTAAAAAATTTGAAAACGAAAAACTTATTATGAAAGATTCGGTACAAAAATCCCGTTATGAAAATACCAGTATGAAATTTTCAATTCCAGATGTTTTCAATACGGACATTTCTATTCCAGAAGTATTTTGTACGAATATATCCATTCTGGAAAATTTTAGTTCCGGAAATTCGATTCCGGAATTTTAGTTCCAAAAAGTTTGAAATTTTTTTTTGAACAATTTTATTATTCTAACAATCAGATGTACTCCCCCTACAAAAAGGAGTTTATTGCTGTAAGGAGACCTTTTCAACAGAAAGTTAATTAAGGAGGATTACCTTATGGTTATCATCCCTAACTTCTGTTTAATGTATTAAAATCTATCAGAAGGCAAAGATTTTGTAAAAATATCAGCAAGTTGATCTTGTGTTTCGATAAATTGTTGAATGATATCTCCTTTGAGTGTGTGATCCCTATGAAAGTGATGCCTAATATCTATGTGTTTTGCATGGGAGTGATGTGCATGGTTCTTACTAAGGGAAATGGCACTTGTGTTATCACACAAAATTTGAGTTTTAGTAAAACTCAAGCCATAGTCTGTGAGTGTGTGTTGCATCCACAACACTTGAGCACAACAACTTCCAGCTGCTACATATTCAACTTTAGCAGTGGAGAGTGCTACAGAATATTGCTTCTTACAGGACCAAGAAACTAATGAATCTCCTAATAAATGACAATTCCCAGATGTACTCTTTCTATCCATTCTATATCCACCAAAGTCAGCATCAGAAAATCTTTTTAGAACAAAATCATTTCCAGAAGTATAAAATAATCCTAGATCCATGGTTCAATTAAGGTAGCGAAAAATTCTTTTTACTGCCTTTAAGTGAGATTCCTTAGGAATAGATTGATATCTTGCACATAAGCATACTGAAAACAGTAAGTCTGGTCAACTAGCTGTTAAGTAAAGTAAACTTCGTATCATACCTCTAAAAGATGTTTGATCTACTGGTTTCCCAGCTTCATCATGATCTAAAGAGTTTGAGGTACCAATGGGAGTACTTATACTCTTAGTGTTGTCATAACCATACTTTTTAAGAAGATATTTTATATACTTATGTTGAGATATGTAGTTTCCTTCTGGTTTTTGAGAAATTTGAAAACCAAGGAAAAAAGTGAACTCACCCATCATACTCATTTCAAACTCAGATTTCATTAGACTTGCAAAAGATTCAGTCAAAGATTGCTGAGTTAAACCAAATATGATATCATCAACATAAATTTGAACAATCGAAACATTTTTCTTATCTTTCTTTATAAAAAGGGTTGGATCTGCATTTCCCTTAACATAGTTATTTTGAAGCAAAAATCCAGTGAGTCTATCATACCATGCTCATGGGGCTTGTCGAAGACCATACAAAGCTTTGGTAAGTCTAAAAACATGACCAGGTTGTTTTGTATCTTCAAATCCAGGAGGTTGTTCAGCAAAAACTTCCTATTGAACATAACCGTTGAGAAAAGCACATTTTACATCCATTTGAAAAGGTTTAAAATTAAAGAAATCTGAAAAGGAAAGTAGAATACGGATAGATTCGAGTCTAGATACTGGAGTATAGGTTTTTTCATAGTCTATTCCCTCTTGCTGATTATAACCTTTAGCAACAAGTCTAGATTTATTTCTTACTATGACTCCATTTTCATCACATTTATTTCTGAAAATCTATTTTACTCCAATAATAGAAGTTTCCTTAGGTCTTTCAACCAAGGTCCAAACTTTATTCCTTTTGAATTCATTTAGTTCATCTTGTATGGCTTTGATCCAATCATCATCACCTAAAGCTTCATCAATTCTTTTTGGTTCTAATTGGGAAAGAAATGCTAGAATTTCTACTTCATTTCTTAAGGAACTTCTAGTCCTTACGGGTTGATTTACATCACCAATGATACTATCACTAGGATGATTCTTAAGAAACACCTGATTTGGGTTTTTTAAGACCTGTTCATCAACATAGGGTAGAAAGTCTTCTGGGGTAAATTTTTCAGAAGTATCTTCTTGAACAATTTCCTTATCAGAAGGTTCTTCTATCAAAGGTTGACAATCAGTTTTTGAAAACACATCTAAGGATGTATATTGAGGTGGTTTAAAAACAAAAGGTTCTGACTCATCAAATTTTACATGTACTGTTTCTTCAATAGTACAAGTATTTTTATTAAAAACTCTATACGCCTTAGAAGTTGTGGAATAGCCTAAGAAAATTCTTTCATCAGATTTGGGTGCGAATTTATGTAAGTTATCTTTAGTATTCAAAATGAATACTTTGCAACCAAAAACCTTGAAGTAGGATAGTCTTGGTTTTCTACCATTCCATAACTCATAAAGAGTTTTATTAAGAAAAGGTCTAATGAAAACTCGATTTATAGTATAGCAAGCAGTACTTACAGCTTCAGCCCAGAAATGTCTAGCTATAGAATATTCAATCAACATGGTTCTAGTTATCTCTTGAATAATTCTATTTCTTCACTCAACTACACCATTTTTTTGAGGAGTTCTAGGTGCTGAAAAATTGTGAGTAATACCTTTTTTACTACAAAAAGTTTCAAAATCAGAATTTTGGAATTCTCCTCCATGATCACTATGAATAGTTTTCAATGCAAGGTTTTTCTAATTTTTAACTTGAGCTCTAAAACTTTTGAAATAGGAAAAATCTTCAGACTTCTTTGCTAGAAAATAAACCCAAGTACATCTAGTGTAATCGTCTACTAAAACAGACACATAGTATTTGCCCCAAATACTTCCAGTTTCTGTTGGACCGAAAATATCCATGTGCACTAACTGTAATGCATTGGTTTTTGAGACTTCACCGATTGACTTAAAACTAGATTTATGGTGCTTTCCATATTGACATAGATCACAAACTTTAGAAGAATCAAATCTAAGCTCCGGTAGATCCTTAACTAGTTTCTTCTTAGAGAGTTTACATAAGTTCCTAAGATTACAGTGACCTAGTCTTCTATGCCATAACAAGGAATGATCTTCCATTGCACTAAGGAAAGGTAAATCTTGGCTTCTAAGGTCTTCTATGTTTAAGGTGTAAACATTCTCTTGCCTATTGGCTGAGAGAATAAATTCTTCCTTGGAATTGTGAACTAAGCACTTATCATTCCTAAAATTCACAAGGTAACCTTCGTCACATAACTGACTTATGCTGATGAGGTTGTGCTTAAGACCCTTAACAAAAAAAACATTTGAAATCAAGGTTTTACCAAGAAGAACAATATTTCCAATACCAACAATCTCTCCCTTAGCATTATCTCCGAAAGTTACCTTTCCTCCTTTCGTTTTGATAATCTTTTCAAAAAAGCTTTTGTTACCAGTCATGTGCCAGGAACATCCACTATCCATGTACCATGTATTGTTGCTGGTAATCTCTTTATTTTCCTGAAATCAAGAAGAGAATTAGGCTTTCGGAATCCAAACTTGCTTGGATCCGAGATTTCCAGATAATAAAATTTTAGGAACCCACATCTTCTTAGAAAAGTAAGCTTTGTGAAATCCTAAAGTTTGGGTTTTGTTTAAAGAAAAATTCTTTTCCTAGTGACCACCACATTGAAATTTAGTACAAAATGGGGCACTTTGAGGAACAAAATAAATGTTACTGAAAATTGGTTTTGCATGGGTATAACCAAATCCGGATTTATTTCTTAAAGGTCATATTTAGGAATACATTTTATCAAAATTTTCCTTACCATGGGTAAAGATTTATAAACACTTCTTTAAGGAAAAAATTTCAGACTTAAGTTTTATAACCAAGTTTTTATCCTCAAAATCATTAGTTTTAGAACTAGAGCTAGGCTTGAAAAATTTTTTATTAGAAATTACTTTTTCTAATTATTTAGAAAGTTTGTTCTTCTCAGAACGTACTTCCTCAAGATTTTTGAAATACTTTCAAAATCAACATTTTTCCTATCAAGATATTTAGAAAGATCTGATATCTCTTTCGTAATAATAGAATTCGTAGAATTTTCTTTATCAATTTTCTTATTGAGTTTAGAATTCTCAATTTCAAGAAGTTCAGCAAACCTAGAGACTTCTTCATAAGTAGGTAAAGTATTTTCCTCATCAAAAGAGGATTCGTCATCAGAAGAGTTATAATATTTACTATCATTAGAATTTATAGAAACATTGGTCAATGATTCAGCATTTCATACCTTAGCCATAAAAAAATTATTATTAATAGGTAATCTAGCTATAAGACCAAGATTCTTCGGTCCTGAAGATTCATAATCAGATGTTTCATCTGAAGAGTCACCACCACTGGCACTCCAGGTGTCATTAGCTTTCAATACATTCTTAGCTTTGTCTTTATAATATTTCACTATGTTCCTGTCCAAATGCCTTTCTTTTCTTTCTTTCTTTTTGAGCAAAGGCAGTCTGGTCTAATATGTCCAGCTCTCTTGCATTCATAACAAGTAACATCTTCATATTTCTTATCTTTCCTGTCCTTTTTCTTATACTTGGATTAGAAATTTCTCTATCCAGCTATCTTGTTCATCCTTCAAGAAAGATTTGCTAATTCATTTTCAGAGACTTCACTCTCACTAGATTTGGATTGGAAAATGACTTTCTTAGACTTGGATCTAGTTACTCTCTCAGGAGTCTTAGCTTTCATCTGATTTGATGTTGTTGTAAAAGAAATAATACCATTTCCATTCTTCTTCTTGATGTTGTCATTATCTCTCTTCATTCTGGTTTGATGTTGTAGAAGAGTTCAAAATAACTCATCAAGAGAAATTTGAGTGACCTTCCTGTTCTCATCTATAGCAGTTCTTTTGGATTCCCACTCATTGGGCATAATGTCAATTATTTTATCCACAGGTGCTTCATCATCTAATCCTTTCTCTCCCACAGACTTTAGGATGTTAACAATAGTCATAAATCTCTGTTGAACTTTACATATTGGTTTACCATATGGAAAGTTGAAGCCATGATATTCAGATCTAAGCATTGCTCTCCTAGTCTCAATCACTTTAGATGTTCCAAAGTGTGTAACCTCTAACTTCTTCCAGATACAATTAGCTGCTTCACAAGAAGAAATTTGGCTATATATAATTCTTGTCATTGAACACAGTAAAGTATTGTGTACCTTATAATTGAGTTGATATTCTTGATTTTCCTGGTTAGTAAAAGTTCTGACTACCTTGTCAGTAATTTTATAATCACCAATAAGCATAACAAAGTTGTCCACTCCAGTATTGATAACAAAAGTTTTCATTCGATATCTCCAGTACACATAATCATTACCATTAAAGATTGGTGGTCTTGTAGGATTTAGATTATCAATAGATCCAACATTAATTCCTGCCATACTTATAATACCCTTCGATACACAAACTTGTTAGTAGCAAAAAGTTCATGATAACGACGTTCGGAATGAAAGAGTTTGGAATGGGAAAGTTCGGAATGATAAAATGAGAAAGAAAAACTTATTCGTGAGTATAAGTATTTCAAAGACCTCCTCTGATACCAATTGAAGGAATGGTATAGAGTATGAGGTTTCCAACCTTTGATACCAATTGTAGGATCGAAATAATGATGTAGATGCTCAATATACAAGACGGGGGTGAATTGTATACTTTAAAAATTCCTTTGGAACCTTTAATGTTAGTTATGAATAACTGTGTTTCCTTAGGCAAGGAAAGGGCTAAGTTTCACAAAGTTAAACTTAAGAAAATTCACAACACCTCTAATACCAAATGAGAACTTGGAATAAGGAATGAAGTTATAAACATAAAATCCAATGAACTTTCTTAAAACTGAAAAGAGATTCCGAAAGTAGGTTCCGAAAATATGGTTCTGGAAATTGAAACTTAACAAAAGATTACAATATGAGATTCTACATTAAAGAATATAGAATCTAAATGAAACAGAGTACAATAAGGAAGTATAAAAAAATTATACCTTCCTTTCAATACAATATGCATCGGAAAATAAACAAGTAGTAGAACTACAAGTAATAAGATATAAGTCTTTTATCCCAAAGAGAAGGGTATCCAACAACCTTGGATAAAGGTCCCTTTATTTATACTTTCAAGAAAGTCTGTCTTACCCACACCAGGGTAAGCCCTAGATACGAATATCAGAGTCTCTGTCTTGCTACCCCTGCAAGCCATCAACTTTAAGGTAGTTGGAAACCTCTGTCCTCCTTAGCAAGGAAGCCCTCGAACTTCAAGGTAGTTGGCAACCTCTATCTTCCTATTCCCGAAAGTCCTCGAATGTAATCAGCAACATTCGGAGTTGCACGAAACATTGAGAGTTAATAAGAGCCTCTCTCTCTAGAAATCACTTCAACAGCATGTATGCACAAAAACCAAGTTGTTGTGAGATCTTTCAAATGAGCTCCTATTTATAGGCAAATTTCCAACGGTCAACTCCCTCTTCCAACGGTCATATTTTCCATGAAATTCGGAGGGACCTGTACACGTGTAACTTAGCCAATGGTTAGTTTATAATAGAATAGACGACATCGTTTTATAACAAAACAAGTGTAACAGAATGTACAACACCGTTTAAAATCTAACTCAAAAGTTCGGAATGAAAACTTCGGAGTGAAGGTTCGGAGTGTAAGGAAAATAATAAAGAGTAGACAAAATATAAAGGCATAAACAAAATGAAAGTTCGGAGTCTAACCAAAAATAATTTTCAGAGTCTAAAAAAATTCAGAGTGTATAAAACAAAGATGATCAGATTTTGTTCAATAGCTGAATTCAGAATGAGAATTCAGAATGGGAATTCGTCATCATAATTCGTAATGATAATTCCTCATCAGGATTCGTAATGAGAATTCGTCATCAGAATTCGTAATGAGAATTCTTCATCAGAATTCGTAATGAGAATTTGGAATGAGAATTCTTCATCAAAATTTGTAATGAGACTTCATCATCAGGATTTGTAATGATAATTCTTTATCATAATTCGTAATGAGAATTTGTTGTCGAATTTCATAAGAATTCGTATCTTGAATCTGGAGTAAAACTGTATCCTGAATTCGGAATGAAACTTTATCACAGTTCTCATTCTGGATTTCAGAGTGAAACTTTATTACAGTTCTTGTCCAGAATTCGGATCCTAAAATAGAATACTTGATATCAATGTTTCAAGAAATTCCGAGAAAATAGAAATGAATCCGAATCTTATACTTAAGAAAAATATGGATGAAAATATGATAAGGATAATTTTTCTTACAAAAGAGATTTTCCTTATAAAAGCAATTTTCTTTATAAAAGCAATTTTCTTTATAAAAGCAATTTTCCTTATAAAAGCAATTTTCCTTATAAAAGTAATTTTCCTTATAAAAGAAAATTTCCTTAAAGATAAGGTGTTTGTGATTTTCAAAACATGAAGGAATGGAAAAGTCATAAGGAAACCCTTATTGACTGAACATATGTTTCATCCACCCTTGTCTATAGTCACATGGACGAAAACACGGTCCTTAGGAAACAAAGTGGAATACTAATACACTTAGTGTGATACCAATGTTTTCCCAACCTCGTGTCTCTAATCACACAATTATTCACATGATTAAAGACTGCACAATTTCTACTTACGGTACACAAAGTGTAATTAAAAAAAATTTCTTCTTCCAGAACAAATGAACACATGGCATGTGTTTATAACACAACACGACATTTTGACTGGGTTTCTAGATAGTAGGCCTCTAAAAACTCTTTGGAACCTTATAAAATATAGAATATTGTCTATGTAATGAAAAATACCAACCCATGATAGCCCATACTCACATGAATTACTGTTTTGAATCATTATACATATCAAAACATGAAAAAATTCAATTAAAGTTCAAATATGATCCACTAAATTCTGATCTAAGGGGGCCCATAACACCTCAGGGATCAATTATTAGAATCCATCCAATGGAACTTTTCACAAACTGGTACCCTATCAAAATAAAAGGTTGTCAATCACATCATCTATCATAAAGGCACGTGTATCTAGAAAAACAACTAGCACAATAGCATGAAATCAGTAATGCATCTTAAATGGCATGACAAGAATGCATGTCAGGTGATCTCTAAAAAGATCCTATATGATTCATGATATGGAATACCCTCATATCAATAGGTTTCAAAAGAAATTGAACCACAATGATATTAATCATAATAGTGCAAAACATGTGTGTCACCTAATGGTGATATCAAATCAACTATAGCAATTGAAAATCCATAAAAATTTCAATACTCGAGGTAACTTTGATTTTCCCTATACATAGTTTAGCTACTCCTAGGAACAATATATTATCAACTACCTATTCCTTATTATCCTTGTCTATTGGCACCAAATAGTAAAAAAAAGCATAAATGAAACTCCTCTAATACCACTTTGTAACATTCAGATTCTGGGTGCCGCCCAAAGGTGCCCCATACTTGGTTATTTACATAGCCTCAAGCGCATTTCCCTAAATTCCAGAGGCTTACAACTAGTAGTGAGTGACTTGAGTGTGAAAGTGGGGAATCTATTCACTCATTTGTAGATTAACATATTAAAAAAATAGAAAATAATAGCAGAAGCAGTAATACCATACAACAGAAGTAAACAAAATAAGACTGATAGTATAAACAACTACATCATATATATAAATAATCGATGCATGACACATGTATCTAGGAAGCATGAAACAAGTCACAAAGATATAAATACTATTCTGAAACCAAAGTATAAAAAATAGTAAACTCCAACAAACTATCAAGGCTCAACGTGTTCCCATGCTCTCTATCTCCAACACTAATCAAGTACATGATGAAAAAGGGAACTTTCCATTATCTATACGTACAACCATATAATATGTTTGGGTCCAAAAGCCTGACAGAAATAAAGTGTGGGAAGAATCCCAATATTCAAACACAAAATATTTGTTCCTAATAGTTAGTGAATATATATACCAGGTAATATGAAAAATAATGAAATAAACTAGGATGTACTCAAAAGTAAACAATCCTACAGTTTCCAATTACATTATTTTATATTTATTAATTATTCAAAATTTTGAATAATTTATCCTCGAGATCTATCCTATGCTATTTATCCTCCTATATAATAATAATGATAGAAATCTCAGAAGACCATCTAAAAAACTTGTAGGACCTATTCCAATATTTTTCTTTGGATTGGAAGACTCATCCAAGTCATTCAATCAATCATTCATAAAAACACTCTAGAAAATATCCACAGTCTAACCCCATTGTTTTACATATCACTAATCAATTTCAAGAGACAACCTAGGTAGATCTCAAGGGAAATACCCCTGGGTAAACATGGTATAAATACTCATAAACAACCTTTGGGTAGCTCTCACGTTCAATACCCCTTGGGTCAAAATCTACACCATGGATCTCACGATCACGTGTAAATAAACATGGAAACCCACATAGTATTATTGGTCCAAGGCTCTCATGGTCCATGGAAGAACAATTTATATATACCATTCATTAAATGTTCCACATGAACTCCAAAATATTACATGGTTCAACATTAATCAAATCACAAAAACAAGCATCAAACAAAACCAATCAACTCCATCCTAAAAAAATCAAGGCATGGAAACACAGTATGGCTCATAGAAAACATGGAAAAAATGACCAATAATAGTCAAACAAGGGAATGAACCCATGGGGTGTCAAATAAACAAGGGTATTCAATATTACTCATGGGAGAAAACCCTTAATTAATCAACCAAGCTCTACAAGGTATTAAAAAGGGTCAAGGACCAAAATACACATTACCTCAACATGGGTATTTGACACATTATGTATATATAATCCAAATAAAAATAAAAAAAAGGCACAAACCACCTAACTTTATGTAGTATGATAAACACTCTTGAAAATCAGCCCTTTAGTCATCCTGGAACATCATAGATCTACAAAAAGATAAAATCATTCAACATTGAATAAAACAAGATATATGATAAATCTGGAAGAGATGATCTAGGGAAAGAGATTACTCACCGATGATAATCCAACACACCTGTCGACATCTCACTCAGAGCATAGATGGAGGAACAAGAGCATCTCGAAGTTTCTCAGCCGTATGTCTCTCTCCTTTACAAGACACTATAAGAATAAAGGAGTTCTAGAGATCAGACGTTCATTCAATCAAATTAAAATAAAAGTACATGGTGTGTTAATTTACTGTACACACCATGTACTAGCCTCAACCGGCCACTACTTTAGGCGATCATCCATGTCACCCACATGTCCATGTACTCGATCGTTACACGACTAGAACACATCTACCCATGGAAACTGGGTACATGACATGTACATAAGAGTACATGACATGTACTTAGAAAATTTCCCTTTCCTTCAACTTTCTTAAAAAGCAACCTGATATAAAGATCCATACATGAAATAAAGATATGGGTTGTTACAAAAATAATGGTTTAATATATAGTATAAATATAAATTCAATGAATAAAATATAATACCATATAATATTATCAATTGTCAAAATATAACTATTCATTAAGTCTAAGAGGATGATCAATACTTAGGGAAAGAAAATTGTGTTCAAATAATGATTTATAGAAAGGGTAACAATTGAGTAAAAATATATTTAATGAAATGGAACTAATTATGATTATTATTTAATTTGAATAAAAAAATATTTTATTAAGATACATCCATTGGATTTGATTATATAAATAAAAGGAAAACATGTTTCATAACATAAACATGTCTCATTGAATTAGTGTTTGATATAAAGAACCATTATGGGATGAGTATAATTTTAATGAAATCCCCAAGAAATGTAGGGCTTGTAATTGAATATAAAGTACAACTATTAAATGAGAAACTATGAACTGATATCTCAAATGGGATGTATATAAACAATAGAAATAAAATTATGTACATAACACAGAATATTTCAGAGAGAGATGAATTTGATATGAAAACCCTTACCTCATTCCCAATTCATTGAAAACATGAATATATAATTTTGAATAATAAAATTATTTTCAATTAAATCACTTATTAGAGCCCCATTAAAATTTATAACCATTTATACTCCTTATTTATAATCATTATATAAATATATAATAATAAAGTTTTACCTATTTTAAACACCATGTTTAGGTAATCAATATCACTTTGAACTAGTTTCATATACTTGGTGTTAGAATATGTTATTTTTTCACTGTATATAACATTTATATCATATATAGAACTCTAATATATTTTCAATGATAGTTATAATGTTATAATTTCATTCTTTGTTAGTTTTCTTTTAAAACCATGAATATAAAACTAACGATGACTATGTTTTGGTGGTTCTTGATGAATGAAAGGTTTTTCATTATTTAATGATTTAAATTCCGATATAACCATTAAAGATATAATATAATAATTAAATAATTGACTCATATTAAAATAGGGAATATTTATTCATAGTTAACCATGACATAAATGAAGTACAATTTTCATGTAGGTTATAAAACCTACCCTAACATATAAATACAAGGTTTAGTTGATGATTATGAGGTGGATTAGTAGTGATATAATTATAAAATAAAATGAATGAACTTATTTTGTTTTCATTAGTTTGAAAAATCAATATATTAAAGATATATATACTAATGTTAAATTATTTATAATAAATTACATGATAGAAGACATAACATTTCACATAATATGTTCATTTTAATCGTTCAAATTAATGATAAAAATTTGTTGGTAATACCATTAATAGGTTAAGAAATTCTATATATGATAACATTAATGAAATCATATATGTCATCTTTATCATTTAATATTACGTTTCCCTACGATTCATAGGTATTATTAATTTCATGTTTAGTTCAACCCTTGTGGGGTTCAAGATGATTTTTGGAGTCAGTGTTTGAATTTTTTTGAGACTTATAGATAATATGTTAGGAAAATGGTCTATGAAAGGTTAATATTATACATGTGGTATCCATATTAAATGGATATAGAAGTTACATTATTTATTTATATTTTTTGAGAATCTTTTTCCTAACCACAAAAGTATCTATTAAAACTCTGGGGGAGGATGGATTTTTGTCCAAAGACTATCACACAGATTGAGTATAGATTTTCAAAACACATGACTATTCTTATGAAACCATGGGGTTTTTGAATTCAATAGAATGTAAATACCAATTGGTTAGTGAACCATATATCTAACCATACTATTAAACCATGAAACCAAATAAAAAATTCATAAAATAGAAAATTATACATATTCCCTTCATTGTTTTCAATTATAATATCTTTCAAATTCCACATTATAATAAACTAGACATTCAATGATGATTTAGAGGACACTCTTTTTGATTCCTTGCAGTTATTTTATTATTTTTGGTGGATATATTAATTTAATGTATTGTTTCCTCTCTTTTATACTATTTTTTTCTTAATATATCAATAATATCAGATTCCCTTGATTAATTGGAAATTAATTGGGAAGTTATTATATAATCTATGGTTATTTAGTGAGAATTTGTGAAGTTCATTATAGATGATGTTCAGTGAGCACCAAATATCTTCATTTCCCATCATAAGTTTTGAATTCATTATAGTTCTCTTTATTCTTGAGGTATGGGTATCTATCCATTAATATATCCACTGGCATACATTATTTTCTAGTGAAATTTAATTATTTATGATTTTTGAAATTGTTTTATTGAAATCCATGAGAGTTGAATGTAATCATTAATGGATTTTTAATGTGTTCCTAAGAATGGGGGGTTTGATGGGAACTATTTTGAATCACCTTCTATGTTTGATAAATGGACTCAAATAAATTTTTGAAAAGGGAATGGTTTTATATGAATGGATGTGGTTTAGTATCACTATAGAAAATGTTTTTTAATAAATTTGAACATAACATACTGAATGGAATGGATATTTATTATCACATCAGATATATATTGTAGTATGATGGAAAAATAAATATATGTGAGACCAAATAAATTCATCTATCACTAGTAGAGGATACCATACTTCCATGGATTGATAATGGGTTCCCTTTCAAAGGAACCAATTTATCCATCCATTTCGAGTCCCTTATTAAAGCATGGGGTCTTATTTTTTTGAGTTGAATACATCATGTTGTTATTGATTTTCCCAATGATATTTTATGCGGGCAACATGTTCGTGTTCTGTTTATATGATTATTACCCACTTGATATGGATATTTATTCTTGAGAACTTTTAATATCATCTAGATACAAATTTGGGATAAATGATATGCCGTCTTATATTTTGAACATGAATAATAATTGTTTTTAATAGAAAACCAATCGTTGATTTTTATATGTATAATGGTTTATTTTTTTTTGAAATAACATTTATAACAAAACTAATAGATCACAATGGATATATGTTGTATAAATTCATTCTGTTATCCTATTAAGAATTTGTGCTCAGTCCCTACGTTATCATTTGGGTGTTTGTAGACTTTGTTATAAAAGATAAAAATAAAGGTAAGAGTTTCATATAGTTGATGGATATCCAGTAGCATTTTTCTTTCTAGTGTATTTGGGTAGTGGTGACACATGGTCATGTAGAGGTGGTACCAAGTGTTATACCAGGTTCCATGATGGTCTTCTATAAGTTTTTTAACCAAGACATTGTTATATAGTTGATGGATGTTAAATTATTTGTTTAGTAATTTGTGAAGTAGGTTGTATGTTGCATAAAAATCATAATACATTGTCTGATTCATTCATACCATATGTTAGTATAGGGTGAAATTGCCTACATGAATTTTATGATACCAAAAATCTTATCACCATCCGATGACAGTCAGAAACATTCTTTTGGACTTGTGGTGGACCAATTATAGTAACAATATTAGATGACCTAGGGTGGTATGTTATTAATTGGTATCATAGAGCCATTATATTGTTGAATATTATGCTCACCCTTGATCATAACCCTCATGATTCTAGGAGATATTTATATGCCAGGTATATTTCTTTTGGAACATGATAGGCCATGTGGGAGTATACCTAGATAGGTCACATTAATAACAAGCATCATGTAACCATGTGATGTATTGGATTTTTTGGCACCTTCGTAATGCCTTTAACATATTGGTATTAGTTTTCTAAATTAATTTTTTTATAATGGAATGAAATATTAATCTAATTTTTATCCCTGATTTTGTATAATATATATTTTCGGAAAAAACTATTGAATTCTATGGAGTAAAATGTTGATAAAGTCCCACAGGTGAATCCTATGGTTGATTATGTTATGGTGGAAAATATAGTTTGAACTGTCTAGTACTTTATCCAATTCTCTAAATGTAAAATCAAATAGGTGGAGGAGCAGTATATGTAATTCACTACAAAGAATCCACCTATCATTCTTGGTGAATAGGTTCCCATAGAATCAGAATAATGGATCGACAGAATTGAAAGGATTATCCACTACCTACTCAAAATAGAAGAATTCAAGGTTATTTTTGACACTTATATTATTAAATGACCATATATAAGTGGTTAAAGTATATAATGGGAAAAATATCATGAACATATAACCAGAACCACATTATAGAAAGTCAATTTTTAAATGTTCCATCTTTTAGCACTAAGATCAGAGGTGGAATGTATTTTAATATTTTTAGAGCATGAATATCATTGTATCATAGAGTATATTACTCAGTATAACAAATTATTGAAATACCAAATCCTATTTCAAATGAATATACCAATACCTAGAGCATACATATGTTTATGAGGATTTTTATTTGGTCTATGATGATAATTATATGTCCAAAAATAATAGTGGTTATAGAAATGAAGTTGTGTATGTGGAGGGTATATTTGAAAATAAATGAATCTATGGTGCACTAGTTATATCAATAGGTAGAAAGATTTATTTTTCTAGAAAAAAGAGTAAGTGGTGGGACCAATGTTGAGGTAGTTGTAGTAGCGAACAAATATATATCATTTTATACATAGTTATTATTTTATAATTTTGGGAGAAAGGGACACCAAAAACATGAGTGTATAGAATCTAATAGGGTGTTTCACTCATGTTGGAAATCTTTTCACCCTCATTGATTATGTAATAGAGAATCCCAAGGTAAAAGAGAGGGATCCCTCTTAACAAAGGGATATCAGTTTAGATCTAATGTATTAAATATTTTTTTGTAATTTAACCTTGCTATATGGGTGATTGTATGTTTTTAATAACAAGATTGATTAATCTATAATATTTTTATGTAGATTATTTTAAACTATAAAAATAATTAAATGGACTAGATACCATGCATTGTATAGTGATTATATCATATTATATTTTTATGTAATTTATTTATACGAGGGAAACTCATTCCCTTACCTAGTCTTATATTATCAAAGTTTCATACTTGTAATAAATACCTATTCCATTAATGATAACTCTTTCTAATACATTGTGAAAGTGGATAGTGACTGGTTTAAAATAGAAAAAGATTTAGTCGATTATCTCTATCAATGAAACTATATGAGACATTTTAGTTAATGATCATAACATAATTAATCTCATAATTAGAATAGATTGGATGATTTTTCTCAAAGGATAGATCAATAACTATACAAATCAGGTCTAGATTCTATCTTATTATGGTTTCACTCTTGTATTTCAGTGTGATTGTTGTTCTAGATTTGTGATATTGGTCCCAATTTTCTTATTACTGAAGAGGTATTATTTCATTTATCTGAAATGTTTCTTTATTATATTGAAACATTTTTTGTGGCCATCTTCCTATGGTGGTGAGTGAGTATCAAAATGGTTTTATCAAATATTTCTCCATGTTTCTCCCCAATATGGATTCATTTAATACATATACATACATTAGTGGATGAGAAAAAAATCCATAAAATCTTTAGGTATAACACAACGTATTTGAATGAATTAATGGTTCATATTGAGGATCATTAGGCCAAGGTAAATTTTTTTACAATAGTTTCTCCAGAGACATCACCAATTATCTTTTCAAATAATGTGTTTGGGAGTATTTTTTATTTATTTATATCATCATAATAACATCTAGGTTATAGATAAAATTAAATATTCATTTTCTATTATTAATGACATTTTTATCATCCCAAGGGAAAAAGATGGTTTCTAGATTTAACTGAGATTGAGTTACAATTGTAACACCCCGAGATTTTATGAAAAATATTCTTTTAATTTCATTAATGTCTTGTGTTGTATTCTACACCAAGATTACCTTGCGCTATACGCAACACCGTATTAGCTTGTAGTATACGCAACACTATTCTTGGATCGTGTTACACACAATTTTGATAATAGTTATTCTACGCAACATTGAGTATATATATATATATATATATTCAATGTATAAATGAAATATGGTTGGATTATGTTATACGAAAAAACGAAGGATTCTTGCACAACACGTAACCCTGACTTGGCTTGCAATACACGAAATCACGACCTTCCTCGATAGCGTGTGTGGTAAGCAATACCGGGTTTTACTAAACAACGATATATTATTATAATATTATTATGAACTAGCCATTATGAATAGTATTAACTAAATTTTGAATCTTATAACATTATTATTCGTCTTGCATATTTTCTAAAACATGGTATAAGAACAAAATAATTTTTCGGGTAAAATAAGAATTTTTCAAAAAAAATGCAGTTTTGCCGCCTTTTGATGGCGCACCCACTTTAAATCTAGTTTTTGACATGTTTATAAGTTCAATTTGACAAAATAAAATTCTCCTTTGGAATCATCAAATAAATATTTACTTTGGATAAATTTTCATATCATTCTGGTAACTTTCATATTTTGATGAATAGTAAAAACATGCTATATTTTAATTAAAAAAAACTTTTTCAATCGAACTAATTAATAGTGATAAATTATTAATTTGAGTGTGTTTAAAGTGTATTTAGAATATATTTTTACAATTTAATACAATGTTGGTCATTGGATGTAATTTCACATTTAAACCAGACATAAACAAGTGTCAATCTTTTGATAGTTATTATCTCTTAAGAACAAGT
This sequence comes from Viscum album, assembly GCA_963277665.1. Lineage (NCBI taxonomy): Eukaryota > Viridiplantae > Streptophyta > Magnoliopsida > Santalales > Viscaceae > Viscum > Viscum album. The sequence goes on along the minus strand of OY728145.1, from coordinate 1,227,669,696 downwards.
TATTTGTTTTGACGACAAGAATTAATTTTTAAATTAATTAATGCAACTAATATGTTTTGAATTTGGTAAAATTGACATCATTTTTGAGTTCATAATATCAAATATTTCTTAGGCCTAATTTTTGGTATTTTTCTGGAAACTTTCATTTTTTTGATGAATAGTGAAACCACTAAGTGGTAGTAAAAAAATGATTTTTTCATAAAACATAATTTTACCACTTCTGTGAGTGGAATTTCAAAAATCCGAGAGAAATGATTGATGTCAGTAAGTAAAATGTGGATCAATGAGATGAAAATATTTTTTGGTGAATAATAATTTTTTACTTTTTTTTACCATGGTTAAAAGTAAATAGGGTAATTAAGGGTAAAAATGATATTATTATTATTACCCTAAAAAATGTCCAAATACTATTGTATAAGTGTAATTTGACCAAAAACAACCTTAGGAATAAAATATGTCCATTTTGGCCCACTTAGATTAGATTAGGACATTTATTATTATATAATTCAAAGAAGAGTTAAAAGAGTTAAAATCAATGTTTATTTACTAAAACATTTTTAATATAGGGTTATACATAAGATAAATACGATTGTAAATATTAATTAGAAATATAATTAGATTTACTAAATAATTATATTTTATTTATAATTTTTAGACATTAAATAATTTAATTTATTTATGACACAATGATGATGCAGTAATTAATATAATAGTGAAAAATTAGAATAATTGATATTATAAATACCCAAATAAGTGTAATTTGAGACTTTTTATGAATTAAAATAATTTTATTGGTTAATATGACATGTTAGTATTGATTTAATTTACTGTTTTCGAAATAATCATTCTATTATGATTTTCAAAAAAATTAATTACTAAATAGTGTCAAAATTGACATAAAATAGTTTTTAAACAAATATTATATTATTAATTGTTATTTTATTCCTATAAATATAAGGTTCGGCCAAATGACTTATATAAGGTTATATATATTAATAATAAGCAACTTGGGGTTCTTTTGGCTTGTTATAGTATGTTTATTAACCTTATAGTGTAAGAACACAAGAAGACACGGTAAAAGTAAAATTATTTAACTTAATGTTAAATCTAAATGATAAGGTTAAAATAGGAACCTAAACTTGTATAAATTATATTGGATGAGAGTATTTAGATCCATCACCACCTTAGGTTCGAAATGAATCAATTTGGAGATATTTAAAACCGAATATTACTTTATAATAAAATAATATTTTTATTTTTCTAAAGGAGCCCCTCTCCTCCATTATAAAAGGGAACCCCCTCCCTCTCTTCCTCACAACACATTGAGCCTTCAAGCTCAGCCAAACTCTGCCAAATTCTTTTCTCCAATTCCTTAGAAACATCCTAGAGGTTCTGGTCTTCCTCAAAGACCAATTTTAGTGCCCTAAGAGGAGGTCTCAAAGAGGTGCTTCAAAGAAGAGGTAATTTCCGTTACTGATTCTTTCATTTTTATTTCTTCTTCCACTTCTTCTTATTTAGTTGTTTCATTATGAAGTAATAACATCAGTATCACTCATATACTAATATGTTATTATAAGTATGAAACAACCCTATTTCACCATCTATCCATCCTACGGAAAATGAAATCACCGCGCATGCGTACGTACGGAATACTGTCTCCACGCCGTGGTGAAATCTATTTTCCACCTCCACCTTACTTGTATGGGTATAATGGTGTAAATAATAACTATATATGATTATTTTAAAGTGATATTGATTCTAAAATAGTATACATACACTCCAATACAGTCCCACGATCATGAGAACGATATCTTCACTCGTGCGTACGTACGGACTACCGTCTCCACGACGCGATGAGATTCATTCTCCACTTTAACCATTCATGAATGATTATAAAGTACCTATAATAAGTAATCATGAAATATATTACATAATAATGATACTAGATTTATGTGTATATATATGTATTTCATCTACTTAATTCCATTCAACTCAATAAGGAAAAGAAAATAGGCGTTCATGCGTACGTACGACCTACCGTCTCCATGAACAGTGTATTTCTTTCCATTTACTGATTTATTATATATATGTATATTCTGAATACATATTATATATAAATCATGTTTTATATTCTTGAATTATGTAATCATGATCTAAGATATCATATGAATAATTACAAGTCAAAACACGGACGACAAATGAAACAATTTTACCCAAAACGCTCTTTAACATTGAATTTACAAAAGAACGGGTAAAATAAAGTCATAAGTGAACCATATATGATATCATAACAATGAGTATGATTCTGGAATTTTTCAATGACATTATTTAAATCATTATACCGGAGGTTCAGACACTTATGAAGAAAATCGGACCTAAGGTAAGGGAAATATCACAATCTCATTTTTATCCGAGATTTTTTATACTTTGGCATTTACTGGGGTGTATTTTATAATCCACATCCATGTTTCCTAAATATGTAATATTATTTCCTTCCACCTAAAATTGTTTAAATCCAATTTTACCCTTTAGTGAGTTTTTAGTAAAGGATATGAAAGGAATCTTTTGACATTTTTCGTACGAGGTACTTTTTGACTTTTCCGACAAAAGTACAAAGAATGTTTTTTTAACTTATACGGCATGAATGGATTTTTAAAACATTATTTACAAGAAGCTTCCTTTACAATTTTTCAAGTTTATTTTTAATCAACTTCTTTTAGTTTATAATTGTATGACATGTTAAGAAAGGAAAAGTGTTTTTGAAGCAGAAAGGATATTTTCCACAAGAATGGAGTTCAAGTGTTTTATCAAAATTATTTTCCATCTAAGATAATAAAGGGTTCTGTTTTTATCCCTATTATTACATTGATTTGATTATGTTGAGATGGAATTATATTTATGAATTCCTTTATCTTATATGAATTATTTTATGATGTCACGATGTTTAAGATTCCCATTTTTATTACATGGGTTATGCTATGATGTATGGTTTATGATTTTGTAGAACACATAAGAATGGTATCATTATGAGATGGGTGGGACCTATATCTCCCTCCAATGCATTGGGTAAAGATTTTATATCTCATGAGATAGACATGGCTGGAACGGTAGGTTATACCGGTTTAGTGAAACAGGACTGAAACGAGGAGTGAACTCGGCTCAGAAAGAGACTCTGTCCACTAAGATAGTCTTGGAAATGAGTCTTGACTAATAAGAAATGATTCTCTATGATTATGTTTTTATGACACATAGTTTCATGTTTTAAGTTATGATTATTGGGATTACATTTCACTACTATGATTTATTCCATCTTATGAAATTGTGGTCTCTTTTACAGGTTAAGATTTCCAAAATATTATATTCTTATGAATATGATATGATTGATATTTCTTTTGTTTACCCTTAATGAGTATTTGAGCTCACCCTTTTATGTTTTATTTTCCCCAGGATATAAAGAGAGGTTTTAGGTAAAAAAGTAAGATCTTTATGGGAGATGTTGAAGATCTTTCACCATGATTAGAAGATTATATTCCGAGTTTCCAAAGACACTAAACTATTACGATCCTTGTGTGTGTGTTTTTTTTACGTACTAAGTATTCCGAAAAAGTAATGTAATGTCCATGTACGTTAAGCTTCGGGTCTCTACAGTTGGTATCGGAGGAAATGCTTAGTCAACCTTTGGAAACTAGGATGCGAAAACGTTAGTGAGATCCCTAGAGATATTTCTAAGGTATGTATAGGGATGTCCCTAAGGATAAGTATACGTATAGGATACAATCCTAGAACTACAGTAACGATCATAGAATTTAACCTAAGATGTTAGATATTGAGGATACTCCCCCTTTATTATGTTGTTTTCCCTAGCATGATTTTTTCCTCTCACACTATTCTTTTTGGGTTTTAGAAGATGGCTAGAACCCGAAGGAACTGTGTTGATCAATGTAATGGACTATGCAATGATTGTCCTCCTAAACAAACAAATGTTATGAGAGATGGAGTGCAAAATCTTATTACTATACTTATACAAGTTATGAATCATTCTGGACTTCCAAATGAGCAGAGAAGGGAACAAAATTCTATTGATTCCTTCATGAGGAAACTTCCACCTTCTTTTAGTGCGTCTTATGATCCAATTGTTGCTGAACAATGGATCAATACCACTGAAAAGATATTTTCAGTTCTTCAATGTTCTGAACATGATAAAGTCATCTTAGTAGTATATCATTTGGAAGGTGAAGCTGATCAATGGTGGAATATTATCAAGAATACGAGGCAATGAGATGAAATTAAGTCCATGGAATGGGACGAGTTCAAGAACTTATTTTTCAATAAGTACTTCCCTCGTATTCTTAGAACATAGATAGAGAAGGAGTTTCTTGAACTAAAGCAAAAGGATGATGAATCTTTTTGAATATATGAAGCGAATTTTACAAGGCTTGCAAGGTATGCATCTGGATTTATCATCCAACCTGAAAGTAAAGTTGATCGATTCTTCAGTGGCTTAAAACCAAATCTTCGAAGGGCATTAGCTATAATAGACTTCAGTAGCTATGAAGAAATTGTGCATTGTGTTATCAAGGTAGAAATGTAAGTTGGTGTTACTTATCCATCTCATAGTTTTGACAAGAAACGAAAGATGGAGTTCAAGGAGAAATCTCTGAATAATGGTGAAAAGAAGATGAATGTTTCCTTATGCTCAAAGTGTGGAAAGAATCATGGTGGAGATTGTCTTAAAGGGACAAGTAAATGTTTCAAATGTGGAAAGGAAGGTCATTGGGCATTTGAATGCCGCAATGATGGGAAGAAGATGCCTAATGATGCAAATAAAGGAACTGATACACAGAATGAACCTACTACACTTCAATGCATCAAGTGCAAGGAAATGGGGAATTATGCTAATAAATGACCTAATCCAAGGGTTAGTGATGATCGACATGAGCAACAACTTAAGGCAAAGGACAAAGGGAAGTCACATACGATCACCATTGGAGATGTTGAATATGAAAACGATGTGGTGGAATGATTAAGTGTTTATATAATGGGATTCCAGAATAATGTTGTATATAGTATCGTGGAATATTGGAATATTTATGTTTTGGTCTATTGTGGTTTTCAATAATTTTATGGCATCAGTAACCATGAAAATTGATTGAAATATTTTTGGAAAGAAGATGATATGCACATAATGAAGGGATAAAGAGAATCTAATATGTTTGAAAGTATTCATGAGGTAATTATTGATATAAGGATTAAGTGATATCATGGTTTGAGGATATAGAATTTTGAGGATTTTGGTATGTGGAAGGTGTTAACTTTTAACTGCATTCATGTTTTCACTAAGGTTCAATGGATATTCAATCTTCAATAGAATACATGATTTAGGTATTCACATATTTGTAATTTGACCAACAAGATATATCTTATGATATATGGGGGATAAATGATGGCATTCACGTGATCATTTTCTTTATACTATGAGCTTGGATTGAAGTATTTTAGATAAGCCTAAAGGTTGGAATGGATTATGTTGGACATAAGTTAGTATTGTTTAAGGATAATTTTTTTTGATATTGTTGATGGGATGTCATAGTAATATAGCTTTACAAAAAGGACAACCTGCAGGACGGACGACAGCCCATCGCGTCGGACAAGGCTATGGGAATCAAACCCACAACCGAAGTGCGACTGGCCTTTATCACCTACCATTGGCCTACAGGAAGTCCATGTTTAGTAGAAAATAGTTTTATTATATTAAGCAGTATAATATATGAAGTATAAGTCCATTTTAGGAACCATATATGATTAATCTCACTATAGATGGACTTATGTATTTTTTGATAACTTTTCTAACCTTTTTGTTTGAGATAGATGGAATGACCCATCATTCTATCACATGATCTGCTAACACATCACGAATGACAAATTCAACTTCATTTATTTAAGAGATGAAGTGGAAATTGTCCAAAGAATGATAAACGATGAGACTATACCAAAATCACGCAAGTATTTCTTCTAATTCCAATTTCATCAACTTTAGGAAAATGATCTAGAAAACCAAAAATGTTGTCCTAGTGCTCTTATATCTGATGAATCAGATGGTACCTTAGATCGTCACAAATTTATGGCTTTGTGATTGTTGGCTTTTCTATAGCCATGTTCTCTACCACTATCCATCGGAACATGATGGTTAGATTTCTCTTCCATATCCATATTTTCACCTATGTGGAAACCCAGTGATTAGTTTATTTGGGTAACCGTTATGTTTCATACTTTTGTTCTAAAAGATTGGTTTCGGTATTCCTTTTTATGATGTGGGTTTCTATTAAAGAATCTTTTGAATAGTAAACCATTTATAACCCCGATGAATTTCGAGGGCGAAATTCATTTTAAGGGGGGTAGAATGTAACACACCGAGATTTTATGAAAAATATTATTTTAATTTAATTAATGTCTTATATTGTATGCTACACCAAGATTACCTTGCACTATACGCAACACCATATTAGCTTGCAGTATACGCAACACTATTGTTGGATCGTGTTACACACAATTTTGATAATAGTTATTCTACGCAACATTGAGTATATATATATATATATATTCAATTTATAAATGAAATATGGTTGGATTATGTTATACAAAACAACGAAGGATTCTTGCACAACACACAACCCTGACTTGGCTTGCATTACACGCAATCCCGACCTTCCTCGATAGTGTGTGTTGTACGCAATACTGGGTTTTACTAAACAATGATATATTATTATAATATTATTATGAACTAGCCGTTATGAATAGTATTAACTAAATTTTGAATCTTATAACATTATTATTCGTCTTTCACATTTTATAAAACATGGTATAAGAACAAAATAAATTTTTCAGGTAAAATAAGTATTTTTTAAAAAAATGCAGTTTTGCCGGCTTTTGATGGCGCACCCACTTTAAATCTAGTTTTTGACATGTTTATAAGTTCAATTTGACAAAATAAAATTCTTCTTTGGAATCATGAAATAAAAATTTACTTTGGATAAATTTTCATATCATTCTGGTAACTTTCATATTTTGATGAATAGTAAAAACACGCTATTTTTTAATTAAAAACAACTTTTTCAATCGAAATAATTAATAGTGATAAATTATTAATTTGAGTGGTTTTAAAGTATATTTAGAATATATTTTTACAATTTAATAGAATGTTTTTCATTAGATGTAATTTCACATTTAAACCAGACATAAACAAGTGTCAATCTTTTGATAGTTTTTATCTCTTAAGAACACGATATTTATTTTGACGACGGGAATTAATTTTTAAATTAATTAATGCAACTGATATGTTTTGAATTTGGTAAAATAGACATCATTTTTGAGTTCATAATATCAAATATAGCTTAGGCCTATGTTTTGGTACTTTTCTGGAAACTTTCATTTTTTTTGATGAATAGTGAAACCACTAAGTGGTAGTTTAAAAAAATGAATTTTTCATAAAACGTAATTTTACCACTTCTGTGAGTGGAATTTCAAAAATCCGAGAGACACGGTTGATGTTAGTAAGTAAAATGTGGTTCAATGAGATGAAAATAATTTTTGGTGAATAGTAACTTTTTACTTTTTTTTACCACGGTTAAAAGCAAATAGGGTAATTAAGGGTAAAAACGATATTATTATTATTACCCTAACACATTTCTTAATTCTATTGGATAAGTGTAATTCGACCAAAAACAAACTTAGGAATAAAATATGACCATTTAGGCCCACTTGGATTAGATTAGGACATTTATTATTATATAATTCAAAGAAGAGTTAAAAGAGTTAAAATCAATGTTTATTTACTAAAACATTTTTAATATAGGGTTATACATAAGATAAATACGATTGTAAATATTCATTATAAATCTAATAATATTTACTACATAATTATATTGTATTTATAATATTTAGACATTAAATAATTTAATTTATTTATAACACAATGGTGATGCAGTAATTACCATAATAGTAAAACATTAGAATAATTGATATTATAAATACCCAAATAAGTGTAATTTGAGACTTTTTATGAATTCCAATAATTTTATAGGTTAATATGACATGTTAGTATTGATATAATTAATTTCGTTGTAACTAATCATTCTGTTATGATTTTCACAAAAACCAATTACTAAAAAGTTTCAAAATTGACAGAAAATAGTTTTTAAAACAAATATTATATTATTAATTGTTATTTTATTCCTAAAAATCAAAGGTTCGGCCAAATGACTTAGATAAGGATATATATATTAATAATAAACAACTTGGGGTTCTTTTGGCTTGTTATTGTAAGTTTATTAACCTTATAGTGTAAGAACACAAGAAGACATGGTAAAAGTAAAATTATTTAACTTAATGTTAAATCTAAATGATAAGGTTAAAATAGGAACCTAAACTTGTCTAAATTCTATTGGATGAGATTATTTCGATCCTTCCCCACCTTATATTCGAAATAAATCAATTTGTAGCTATTTAAAACCGAATATGACTTTATAATAAAATAATATTTTTAGTTTTCCAAAGGAGCCCCTCTCCTCCCTTATAAAAGGGCACCCATCCCTCTCTTCCTCACAACACTTTGAGCCTTCAAGATCATAAAACCTCTACCCAATTATCTTCTCCACTTCCCTAGAAACATCCTAGAGGTTCTGGTCTTCCTCAAAGACCAATTTTAGTGCCCTAAGAGGAGGTCTCAAAGAGGCGCTTCAGAGAAGAGGTAATTTCTGTTTCTGATTCTTTCATCTTTATTTCTTCTTCCACTTCTTCTTCTTTAGTTGTTTCATTATGATGTAATAAAATCAGTATCAATAATATACCGATATGTTATTATAATTATGAAACAACCCTATTTCACCATCTATCCATCCTACGGAAAACGAAATCACCGCGCGTGCGTACGTACGGAATACCGTCTCCACGCCGTGGTGAAATCTATTTTCCACCACCACCTTACTTGGATGGGTATAATGGTGTAAATAATAACTATATATTATTATTTTAAAGTGATATTGATTCTGAAATAATATAAACACACTCCAATACAGTCCCACGATAATGAGAACGATATCATCGCTCGTGCGTACATACGGACTACCGTCTCCACGACGTGATGAGATTCATTCTCCACTTTAACCATTCATGAATGATTATAAAGTACATATAATAAGTAATCATGAAATATATGACATAATAATGATACTATATTTATGTGTATATATATGTATGTCATCTACTTAATTCCATTCAACTCAATAAAGAAACGAAAACAGCGTTCATGCGTACGTACGACCTACCATCTCCATGAACGGTGTATTTCTTTCCATTTACTGATTTATTATATATATGTATATTCTGAATATATATTATATATAAATCATGTTTTATATTCTTGAATTATGTAATCATGATCTAAGTAATCATATGAATAATTACAAGTCAAAACACGGATGACAAATGAAACAATTTTACCCAAAACACTCTTTAACATAGAATTTACAAAAGAATGGGTAAAATAAAGTCATAAGTGAAACATATATGATATCATAACAATGAGTATGATTCTAGAATAATTCAATGAAATTATTTAAATCATTATAAAGGAGGTTCGGACACTTACGAAGAAAATCGGACCTAAGGTAAGGGAAATATCACAATCTCATTTTTATCTGAGATTGTTTATACTTTGGCATTTACTAGGGTGTATTTTATAATCCACATCCATGTTTCCTCAATATGTAATATTATTTTCATCCACCTACAATTTTTTAAATCCAATTTTACCCTTCGGTGAGTTTTTAGTAAAGGATATGAAAGGAATCTTTTGTCGTTTTTCGTACGAGGTACTTTTTGAATTTTCCGACAAAAGTACGAAGAATGTTTTTTTAACTTATACGACATGAATGGATTTTTAAAACAGTATTTCCAAGAAGATTCCTTTACAAGTTTTCAAGTTTATTTTTAATCAACTTCTTTTAGTTTATAATTGTACGACATGTTAAGAAAGGAAAAATGTTTTTGAAGCAGAAAGTATATTTTCCTCTAGAATGGAGTTCAAGTGTTTTATTAAAATTATTTTCTATCTAAGATAATAAAGGGTTCTGTTTTTATCCCTATTATTACATTGATTTGACTATGTTGTGATAGAATTATATTTATGAATTCCTTTATCTTATATGAATTGTTTTATGACGTCACGATGTTTAAGATTCCCATTTTTATTACATGGGTTATGCTAAGATGTATGGTTTATGATTTTGTGGCACACATAAGAATGGTATCATTATGAGATTGGTGGGACCTATATCTCCCTCCAATGCATTGGGTAAAGATTTTATATCTCATGAGATAGACATGGCTGGAACGGTAGGTTATACAGTTTCAGTAAAACAGGACTGAAACGAGGAGTAAACTCGGCTTAGAAAGGGACTTTGTCCACTAAGATAGTCCTAGCAATGAGTATTGACTAATAAGAAATGATTCTCTATGACTATGTGTGTATGCCACAAAGTTTCATGTTTTATGTTATGATTATTGGGATTACATTTCACTACTATGATTTATTCCATGTTATGAAATTATGCTCTCTTTTGCAAGTTAAGATTTCCATAATATTATGTTCTTATGAATATGATGTGATTAATATTTCTTTTGTTTACCCTTACTGAGCATTTAGGCTCACCCTTTTATGTTTTCTTTTCCCCAGGATATAAAGAAAAGTTTTAGGTAGAAAAATGAAGATCTTTATGGGAGATGTTGAAGATCTTTCACCGCAATTAGATGATTATATTCCGAGTTTCCAAAGACACTAAACTATTACGATCCTTGTGTGTGTGTTTTTTTTATGTACTAAGTATTCCGCAAAAGTAATGTAATGTCCATGCACGTTAAGCTTCGGGTCTCTACAACAATAATCTATGCCTCAGAGAGAATAATATTATAGTTATTTTGTTTAGGAGTAGGTAATAAAATTTTATTTATTTTGTTATTTTAGTTGTCCATATTTTCACTCTTGTGGTTTATCTAGATTTTATGAATCTTATCGTTCATTAGTTCATAGATTCATTTAGAGTTGTCTTTTTGGATTATATACTTGTTTATTCTAGATTGAAATTTTATCACCCAATGATATTGAATATAATAATTTTAATCATTAATAAAATCCATCTGTATGATGAAATAAAAATTGATATTTATAGATTTACGATGTGAAATTTCTCAGCCTTGTGATTTTTGACAAGGGTGTCTAAGTAGATCCAATCGAGATTTCATTAGTGAAGTCTTTTGAGCAGATCTAAAATGATTTTGATCTCTAGATTTTATCAGGAATAATTTTTATTATAGATTATTCATTTAGGACTACTCATAAATTTAATATCCTATGATATATATGACAAGTATAGTTATAATATTCATTGAGTGATTATTTCCAGAGATATTTTGAGGTGTTGATTGTGAGATTGACATGAACTATAATATTAATTCTCAAAAATCCAAGTGTTGGTTTTAATGTCTACTATTACACTGTAGGTTTGGGTTTGATAATTTCAATAATGTATGGAAGATAAGTGATTAAATATTTATCCAACTAGTCACTCCATAATGAATAAAGGAATCTCATTAATGATCTAAACATAGTTACAATGTTTCACAACCTTAAGACACGGTTCCACTACCACTTCAGGGAGGGGTTTACATTATATTTAGACAATTGATTTTAATATTAAATACATTCTATGAAAAGGAAATGTGGTCAAAGATTCTTTGATTATACTGTTTCAGACTCACGAAGTAAATGAATCTATGTAATAGGGGTGTATGATTGGTTTATTTGCTAATATGATCTTCGATAAAGAGATAAGTGATAAATATGAATTCAGAGATTTTTCTCAAGATGAAAAAAATATTAATGATAAGATTTGACCTAGAAAGGGTGAGGATGTTGAGTGTTTTTTGATGTACAGGTAATATTTGTTTGTAAGGATGCTTTGAGTGAGTCATCTTGGTATTTTAAAGGAGTGTTTTGCTTTAGAATATGGATGGTTTTATAAATTACATTGGGAGAGTAATGAGGAATATTCCTAACCAATTCATTTTTTTTGAACCTTGAATCAACAGTGATGAATTGCGACTTATGGTGTAATCACTGGTATATATGAATGTGGAGGTCAATTGCAGATTACATGCCCATGTGCCTTACATGTCAAAGAATACAGGTGGAGTATCATTGTCCTATTGGATTTATAATGAACATAACCATTACAATTTCAAAATGGGATGATATATCCATGGACATTATTATTTCAATTCTTGTTAATATTGGTGTTATGGATGTGCTATGGGTTATTATTGTTCAACTCCTGAAACCAGCACATATCTTACTAACCAGAGAGTTGTAATAACTAACAGATCTTTGGAACATTTAGATCTACGAGATTATAAGAATTAATAGTGTATCATGGAATAATAATTTAGATAGGTACCCTCACTTATTATACTTGTTTTGTAGTGGACATTTGGTTATGATGGGGTGTGCGATAAAGTAAAACAAGACTTAAATATCATAGTTGGATGGCTAGTATGTGCAAACCATACATGTTCATGAATTCATTCTTCAAGAATGTGTGATATTCTTATGTGGAACATTGTAAATAATCCTACCCATGGAAGAATATTTATATTATAATAGTTATCAGGCATTGGTCTAGTTATATCCTTTTGGGTAATAGTATGGGAGGCCTTCTAGAATGACAATTTATTGGATTGATGTTAGAGAATGGTCAATTGTTAATTAAAATAATTGATTAGATAAAAGAAATCATGTAATTGATCATGTAGAGGTTATAAATAGCTCATAGTCATCAGAAATCATTTTTTAGTTTCATAATTCATTGGTGTTTTATCTTGGTGATTTAGTTTTCCATAGGTTTGATCGTAGTTAGGTTATAATCACTTGGGGATAAAAGTTATGTCAAAACCTCATTATATTATCATGTTTTAGATTATGGAGTACCATTGGATGTTGAGTAATTATTTTATACTTATAAACTGGTTTTGATTCTATCTATGATGCATTCTATGTTTCCTAATATAAGTTGTATCAACCTGAACCACCTTACATGATTGAGTGAGAGAATTTTAGAAATTACCCTAAAACATCAGTGATCAAATGGATTGTTTAGAATGTATAATGAAATGATAAGGTGTTTTCTAGATTTTTTATCACATTAGATTAAGTGTGATGTATTTTTGGTAGGTAAATCTATGATACATGTTAGCATGGGGCCATGATAATGTATCATTGGCCTTATCTTTTCATAGATTCATGATCACGAGAATTTATGTGGAATGTAATATTTTATATTGGGGAGAATTTTGATTCTTATTAGGTTATATTTATTTATAATTTAATTATTGGGGTATCCCTTCATGATATTACAGAGGATTTTGGAGTTAGGGGTTGAAAATATATCAATTTAGAGAAAATATGCTATGTGCATGGTCTGTGAATAGTTATGAGTATTTGTCTGTTAACCACGTAAAATTGATATTTGACTTTCAATGGAGATCCACAAGTTATGTATTACCATGAGAGTAACCAATAAAATCATGTGAGAGGACAAATTTTTTCTTTAGATCCTATTTTATCACTTGAGTATGATTTCAAAATAATGTGGCTATTCCAATAAAACCATGAATTTTTTCTTTTCAATAGATAGAGGCTAAAACATTGTTAGTGAATGGTTTGTCTAAAAATTCATCCTATGAAAGTGACAAGATCTTAATATCTTAAAACATATAATTCCATTGATTAATATGATCATTTTTAACACTAATATCTTCCTAGTTACTAATTAGGTTGAACTAGTCATTCAATAATGATTTAGAGGACTATACCCTTGATTCCTTAGTGATCAATGAAAATTTTTGGTGTATCTCATTGATGTATATTTATATTGTTTTGTTTGATTTATCCTTATTTACATTGATATATAATAGATCTATCTTCCCCATGAATTATTGTTACAAAATTGGGTAATAATTTTTAGATATATGGTTATAGATGGATAATTGTTGACTTTACTTAGAGATGTCGGCTTGTGTAGAATATATGTAATGGTTTCCCTTTATTATCTATGAAGTAAATCAGGTTTTCTACAATCATGAGGTAGATGTATCTGCACAATTCTCTATCCTAGTGAATACTATATGTTCTTATTGAATTCAATTAGTTTTAAAATTTTAAATTGATTAATTAAAATCCATGAGAAATAAATGTGATCATTGATGTTTATAAAAACGATTTAAGAAAAGGGGGTTTTGATAGAAATAATTTTTTAAAAATGTTGTTTTTTGAATATTTACAAAATTAAAATGGAGTTTAAATCATGGAAATGATGTGGTATATCAATTTATTTTTTATGAATTATAAACTTGGTTTCTAGATAAGATTTTATATGTATCAGCACATCAGCTATACCATATGGTATAGAGTAAAACATGATATATGGGACACCTAGTGGAGTTTCTTATAACTAGTGGAGTTGAGTATGATGACATAGATTTCTAATAGGTAGCCTTTCTTAGGAACCATGTTTATCATAATTTCGGGGTCATATATACAATATAGTGGTTCTTTTCTTCTGAGTTTTTTTAAACCATTGTGTTATGATAGACCTTGTAGTTTTGTATGGATACATTGCATGGATAATAATTTGATATTTCTGTTTCACACCAATTAGGGATGTTGTATCATGAAAACTATTTATTTAAACATGTTATTACTCATGGATTATTGTTATTTAATATTTCATTGTGTATTAGAATATGAATTTTTCAAAAGAAAATCAAATGGATGTTTTTATATGTTAAATTATTTATTTTTTAATTTTTTGAAATATTTTCTCTACCAGTATTAATTGATGCATGTGGATGGACATTATATAGGTTTAGGATTGTATCCAACATAGATCTAGTGATCACACCCTAATTTTTCCATTTTGAATTTGTGTCATGTGTATTAAAAAATATAGGAAATGGGAAGAGAAATAGGCACATGTTGAGTCTCCCTGATCGTGTCACGTTCCAATGGGCTGGGATGGTAGTGACATAAGGGTATGTGTAGGTGGACATGTGGGTTACTTTATGTTCCATATTTTTAGTCTATTAGTGTTTCCATTTAGAACATGTTATCCAGTTGTGGTATTTTACCTTTTATCATTTATTTTTATAACATATGATGTTCCTTGGATTTTGTTTGATACAATATGTGATTGTTTATTATCATATGTCTATATGGGAGAAATATATCTCATATTCCTTGTTTTTAACCCTTGTGCTTCTCACCAGCCCATGGAGATTTAGAATGTTTATTAGGTCTATTAGTGGCACAATTTGGATTAAAATATTACTGTATCATTGTTGGTGTACTAAAAATTTGATCCTCATGAACATCAATGCAAATCATTGATGAAATTAAATATGAAAATAAATCATTCAATGGTTGAAATAGTTCACATGTACATTGGGATGATAAATTAAATTTCTATTAAACCTGATAATGGTGTAATATGTTTAAATTTGTTAGAATAAAAAAATCAATAAAAATATAATAATTATTTTATAAAATTCAAATTTTAGGATAGCCTTATAATTTTGTAATGAAAATAAAATCACTTTGCGTCATGGATATGATAGTCCGCACAATGCACACATGATTATTACATTTTTCATAACTGAATTTTAAAAAGGTAATTAAATAATATTTCAATAATATAATAAATTTATATGAATTACCAATATGGATGTCATAACCTATGGATTTTTTAATCAGAATTAGAAATTTAAAATAGAAAATAATGATGTCATGTAGAAATGATTATCCACATTTTGTCCATTGAGATTTCATAAGAAGATAGAATGGGAATGGATCGAATATGATAATATATTTTTATAATAATCTCATGAATGTGAAAGTGTTTTATAGTGGAAGGGAAATTATATAGTTGAAATGGGATATTACTTTACCAAACCAGTGTCACTGTGTAGTGATAAGGCCATTTTTATAACTACATTCATAATGACATTTCTATAAATATATACAATTAATATAAAGGGATAACATTTTCAACATAATAATTAGATCCAAAATTGATAAATAATTTAGTTTTCAAGATAAAATATTGGGAAACACCACATACACTCAATTATAGAAATGATTCTATCTTTTTTCAATCACTTTACACCTTGATGTTTTCTAATTATATATTATCTTAATCCAAAATAACTTTTTTTTACTAAAGGAACCATAATCATTATGTATAATATTAATGCCCATAATAGATAATTAAATCCCATAGAGTCTAAATTCAAATCCATTTCACATGATTCAATTTAAAATAGTGGTAAATAAAAATGTTAAAATAAAATTTTATAATGTATTACAAATAATTTATTAGAAAATATTAATTCTGTTCAAAGTTATGAAATATGGGTTTTCAAAATAAGAGAACATTTCTATAAATATAAATATCTAAATAAAATATATATTTGGTTTTATAAATGGGTACTATTAATTTCTAATTCATTCATGCATACAAATAATGTCATAAGTGTTAGGTTATTTGTGAAAACAGTATATTCCATTATCCCCATAAATATAACTTTTCATAGAATACTAACTAATCCAAATCCTAATAATATATTTAAATGATAAATAATAAAAATTCTTTTTTTATAATTAATTTTTTTTAATGATTTTTACTTTACATAAAAATATGAGATATATTGAAAAATAATTATAGAGAAATATATTATTAAGAATACTAGTCATTCTTATTTATATTCCCTCTAATTTTAATATTAAATTAGAATTAAATTATTATTCTTTTAAAATATATTTTATCATAATTAATGAAATGTATTAAAAATGAAAAAAGAGTATCTCATATAAATAAAATATTAGTAAATAATACATTTCTATATATAAATTTATCATATTATACGTTTTATTTATATTAATTGAATTCTGTTCATATTAATCATATAAATTGTTTCAATTATATACATATATCATAATGTGGACAATCCTATTAAATCTAACTAATTTAATATATAGGTTTTAAGGTTCATACTTATTAATTTTTTCTGTATAATTATATCACATATTATTTTTTGTTGGTGTTACCTATGGAGAAGGCTATCAAACAGAATAACTTATTTAAAGGTAATTATATATTAAAATTTCATGGTGTTATATTATAATATATAAATTAATGATCCCACATGTATACCATAAAAAATAGCACCAATTCTATGATCATTATACATATTGTAACACCCAAAGATTCCATGGTACGTTTCCTTTTGAATAATGCAATGATGTGCATTGTACGCAACTTCGAGATTCTAACACACCACAACCAATCAAACTAGTCATTATGAATAGTAATACCTAATTTTTGAAATTTTAGAAATTTTATCTTTCGAAATGGACTTCATTTTTGGATTCTGAATATCAAGATTATCCTAAGTTGAATTTTTGGTATTTTTCTGAGAACTTCCAATTTTTATGAATAGTGAAAAATACTTGAAAACAACTTTTTTAATCAAAATAATTTATAGTGATAAATTATATTATTGAGTGGTTTTAAAGTATAATTATAATATATTTTTACCATGTTATCCAATGGTGTTCATTAGAATTAATTTCACTTTGAAATTGGATATAAACAATTTCCAAACTTTTGATATATATTGTTTCTTAAAAACACGCTATTTGTTGTGATAGCGGGAATTAATTATAATATTAATTAATGAAACTTATATGTTTGTAATTTTGTAAAATAGAAATAATTTTTGAGTTTGGAATATCAATTTTAGCTTAGGGTGAAATTTTGGCATTGTTCTGAAAAACTTCAATTTTTGATGAATAGTGAAACCACTAAGTTGTTGTAAAAAAAAAACAGAATTTTTCATAAAACTTAATTTTATCGCTTCTGTGAATGGAATTTCGAAAATCCAAGAGACACGGTTAATATCAAGTAGTAAAATGTGGTTCAATGAGATGAAAACAATTTTTGGTAAATAGTAACGTTTTACTTTTATTTACCACGTTTAAAAGTAAATAGGGTAATTAAGGGTAAAAATGATATTAATATTACCATAAAAAATGTTCTAATTCTATTGGACAAGTGTATCTCGACCAAAAACAACCTTAGGAATAAAATTTTATCATTTAGGTCCACTTGGATTAGATTACCACATTTATTATTATTTAATTCAAAGAGGAGTTAAAAGAGATAAAATCAAAGTTTATTTACTAAAACATTTTTAATATAGGGTTATACATAAGATAAATTCGATTATAAATATTCATAATAAATATAAACATATTTCATACATAATTATATTTTATTTATTATTTTTAGATATTAAATAATTTAATTTATTTATGACACAATGATGATGCAATAATTACCATAATAGTGAAAATTTAAAATAATTGATATTATAAATACCCAAATAAATAATATTTGAGACTTTTAATGGATTACAATAATTTTCTAGGATAATATGACATATTAATATTTATTTAATTTACTTTTTTTGAACTAATAATTCTGTTATGAGTTTCACAAAAATCAAGTTTCCAAATAGTGTCAAAATTGACATAAAATAGTTTTTAAAACAAATATTATATTATTAATTGATATTAAATTCTTAAAAATTTAAAGTTCTGCCAAGAGACTTATATCATGATATGTGTATCATTAAATTACCACTTTGGGATCGCTTGTATGTATATAGTAAGTTTATTAACCATATAATATAAAAATACAAAGATACATTGTAAAAGTGAAACTAATTAACTAAGAGTTAATACTTAATGATAAGGTTAATATAGTAACCCAAACCTATCTATATTACATTGGTTTAGTGGTTTTAGACCCATACCCACCTTAACTATTAAATAATACACTTTGGAGCCATTATAAACCGAATATGAATTTATTATAAAATAATATATCTAGCTTTTCCAAAGGTGCCCCTCACCCCTCTTATAAAAGGGCACTCCCCCTTCTCATTAATTCACACATTAAAAGCCTTTTGGTTCGGACAAACCCTGACCAAATACTCTCTAAACTTCCCTCACTACAACCTCAAGGCCTTATTTTGATCGGAAAGCCAACTTAAGGAGCCCTTTTGATCAAATCAAAAGGAAGGACCCGAAGAAGAGGTAATGTTTTACCACCATTTTTCAAATTGTTTTCTTCTTCAACTCCTTCTTTCTTTTTTATTCCCATTATACAATAATGAATCCAGTATATCCTATATACTGTAATATTATTATAAATATGTCACAAACATATTCAGTATTCTATCCATCCTTTGAATAACATGTCACCATACGTGCGTACGTACGGCTTACCATCTCCACGTCGTGGTGTAATTGCTATTCAATATATTATTATTTGGATGGGTATAATTATTATTTTTAATTCATGTAAATAATAAATATAACATTATAATGATTATTTATATGTGATATACCATCCAATTATATATTATTTTAATATTAAAATAATGATATTGTCGCTCGTGCGTACGTATGGACTACCGTCTCCACGAACGCGATGAGATTCATTCTCCATCGTATCCATTCAAGTACAATTATCATTTGATGATTTAAAAATAATGTTTAAGAACATGATATAATTCTGTATATGAATAAGATACAATGTATCCATAACAAAAACGGCTTACGTAACAAAGAATATAAAGGAAGACGAGTAAGTTAACACCCGAAATGACGATAATACTAAGATATTATTAAAAATTCAATGTTAAAAGATAATATATGATATAATATTAATGTAAATGATTATTATATAATTAAATAACAATTATTTCACCATTATATAGTAGGTTAACCTACCTTTGGCCAAGGAAAAAGTACAATGTAAGGGGTTTCTTATCTCACTTTTAATTCAGTGAGATTTCCATTGTTCACCACTTATTTATTGCATGTGGTGTGTGTACTGCCCATGATTGTATTCATTGTGTAATATACTTTAATTTATGGGTATTTACAGGATCATTGTATGATCCTTCTTTCATGGGTACATGATTCATTTGTTACCAAATCGATAAGGGAATTTGAAATTTCAATTTCCACTCATTTGGCTTTACGCATACTTCATTGATTATTTTACTCCAAGATTATGTGTGGAATCACTATTCATTTGATTATGTCATAATTTCCACTCCACTTTCTGTGGATATAATTTTTATACACATAATAACTCCATTGATAAACTCTCAGGTCATCGGTATGAACTTGATAAGAGTAATTTTTACTCAATCTCGATTTATTTAGATAAACATCCAATTCATTGGTGTTGTTTTTACTAGAATATGTGTGAATGTCCTTTGATTGTTTTACACTAAATATCCAATAATATTTAGTGTATTTATATTTTTCAAACATAATTATGTCATTGATTTATCCTTAACCTAAGGATACAACCTTTATGAGAGATTTCATCTGAATTTACATTCCATTGAGACTTCTTTGTTGTTATACACCAAATCACTTTTATGTGGTGTATATAATGTACTTTGACATAGTATATCATGAATCCATTTATTCTCATGATATTAAAAAGTTTTAATTACCTCAATTATTTTTATTCAAGTGTCTCTCTTTTGGTTAGATACTCTAACTAAAATACCATTTTTAAATGTTTTAAAGACTTATTCTTCTAAATCTTGATCATTAATGTCCATGTTTTAAAAATGGTTTTAATGATTTATTTATATGGACATTAATGTATTAAAATTAAAACTTCTTTTAAATGTTTCAAAGTGGTATGGGACACCTTGATTCAAAAATATATATTTAAATGGCTTCTTAACAAATAGTGTGACTTTTAAATGATTTCTAGAAAAAGGGGATATTTCTATCAAATAGTTTTGATGATTATTTTCATCTATGTCAATATCCTTCATTATTTTCAATTGAGGTTAATATGATACAATAAAATATTCCATATTGTATCGAATGAGTTATGTTTGATTGTGGATGTGCTATTTTTATACTATTCACGGTTTGTGGATAATGTATTGACATTTCGTATGCCAGTTTTAATACGAATTTTTTTGTTATGTTTAAAACTTTTCATATGAGGAATTCAGTGGACTTAGTAAGTGATGGGTGGAGCCCGCTATATCTCCTCGATGCATCGGTAGGTCTCATGAGACAAACTAGTGTCTTGGAACAAGGCCTTGGAAAAATCTTATTTGTAGTCTTGGCACGAGGCCTTGGCTATGTGGTTATGATAGTCTGGAATTATGCATTCCATCATTCTAAAAGTGGTTATTGATATTGCATGTGATTATTCGATTAGTAGAATATCCATGTGAATAAGTAAATGGAATTATTTCATTTTATTTTTTCCATACTATGTTGAATTTCATGTTTAGAAGGCTTTTGTTTTCGTTATACATTGCCTTAAATGTTTATTCTTATTTATGAAAGTTTCCGCTATATTTTTATCCTTACTAGGCATTTGAGCTCACCCCTTTTCTATGTTTTATTTTTCCAAGGATGTGAAGAAGTAATTTATGAATGACTTGCAGGGATAGTATGTGGGGATATAAGTGTGGACTATGAAGAAAATATGTTATTGTAGTTTTCATTTTTATGATTTAATGTAAGACTTATGAATATATCTAATTTTTCGAATGCTACTAAACTAATTGGTATTTCGAGATTTGATCTTTCTTGTGATCATTCCAATGTAATGTAATAATGCTCCGACTCTGGGTAACTGGGGCCGGGGCGTTACAGTTGGTATCAGAGGAAGTTTAGTACAAACCTTGGAACCTAGATTTAGATAAAATCTTATTAGAGCATGTATACCTAAGATGGAATTTGAGGATTAGTATAGAAGAACTTCCTATAATTTCGGTATTGTAGAGATTTTGTGAGTTTTCTGAGAAATACATCCCTGTATGGATACGAGTAGGTAGAGGCAGATCTGGCACAGATGTACCTAGGGGTAAAACCCAAAAACACCGCTTTGAGCTAGACTCAAATGGGAACTGGTGCACGACAATGGGCCTTACTGCACTCTTGGTTACGACACTCCCAAGGGATATGCTTAGGATAATTTACATTTTCGTTACTAACCGATTTGATGTATTAAATATATAAGTTGAGAGTAAATGACCTTGGTTAATCCTAATGTGTTCCAAATTGAGAATATGGTGACATGTGAATCTCTAAATGATTTTATAACTACTGTTACTCACACAATGCTTTTTGGTTTTAGTCAATGGCAGGATTCCAAGGAAGTCATAGTGACTTTGAGAATGATGTACCAGGTCGGAACGATGGTGGAGATGAGTAACAAAATGGAATGTTGATAGGCGTAAAAGACATCGCCTTTATGCCAAATCAATTTTCCAAAAATATGACCAACAATATATATATATTAACCAATTATCGGACTCAACAAAGAAGAGAAAGGTGACGAATGATAAGAGCTATAGCAGTGGAGACCATGGAGAAAGGAATCCTCAATTTCCATCATATAGGAAATGTGGAAGGAGACACCTAGGAAAGTGTCTCAATGTGACAAAGAAATTCTTTACGTGCGGGAAGGAAGGACATAAAGTGAAGAATTGCCGAAGAAAAATGAAGAGTACTATGGAAGAAGATAAAAAAGGTCCCAATGGTCTATTTACAGTCATTTTCCACAAATGTAGGGGACCTGACCATTACCCAAGTGAATTCCCTATTCTATAGAATATTTTCTTGGTCCATGAAGAATCTATGTGGAAATAAATGGTTGGAGAAATGTTTAAAAAGTCTTAGTGCTCATTGTTGATGGGTTTACTTTGGAATAATTTTATCTTGTATTTTTAACCCTGCAGTTTTCCTTGTAAGAATGATATTTTAGGAAGAATTATCTTTTCTCTTGTGAATATAGTTATAAATAACCATTTGGTTTTATATGATCATTGGGTTTGAGGAAATTATAAGTTATTATAATTTGGGATGAAAATTCAAGGTATGAGAAATTTTTTTTTGTTAAATTATGTTATGGTTATTTTGATGGAATTTATCTCATTTTGGTAATGTTATAAAATATAGTTTTTTGAAAAAGGACAACACACAGACCATGTGACAACCCGTCGCGTCAGAAAAAGCTGTGGGAATCGAACCCACAACCAAAGTGTGATTGGGATTTATCACCTACCACTGGACTACGTGAAGTCACTGGTTAGTGTGACTATTATTTTTAGTTAAATGATTTTATTGATCATTAATAATTTGACTTGGGATCTTATGTCTTATCAAATGAACACCCTTAGTATAGGAAACCGATTTGGTAATTATGTGATAAATGTTATTTTGGAAGTCGTTCGCTTTGTTGTATGGAAAATATAATATGGGATTTCATTTGAGGAGTAATGGTGGATTTTGATCTATGTTTTTATTGTAGATTTATAGTGATTTGGGATGTTTATGGAAATGATTAGGTTAATTACTTTTAAGTATGTGACTTTAATAGTAATTAATGTCATTTGGAGATACAATTTAATGTGGAAGACTACATTCTTATAAGTTATGAGTTTCAATATTAGTTTGGATTATATTTAAGGATTTTAAGGACAATTGATTATTGAATGTTATTTATTTAACTTTGGGGTATTGATGGTTTAATTTTAGAAATTAAGATTAGTGTTTTTTTCTCTAATGGAACATCCATTTGGGGGGTCATCAGATATTATACTAACCATTTTGGGATTGATTAATCTCTAAAGACATGGTAAATATATAGTTTATCCTACGTGGATCATGTATTTCTATAGAAGTTTATTCTAGCTCTTCCATTGTGACCAAGCCTTCTTGAATACTCTTTGTTCAAAAAAATGAGCTAGTGGTAAAAAGTTATTAAAGAATGAAACTCTACTTAAAAAGTAAGTATATCTCTTTACGTTCGTAGTCAATATCATAAATTAATTCCTCGTCCTTATGTAATGTAACTTAAAACAAAAAAAATGTTGTCCGTTTACTTTTCCTACTGGGAGACTAAAGACCGTTTGTCCCAACACAATTTTGTGATTTTCTTATTGTTAACTTTCTCCTGATCATGTTTTCTATCCCTCTCCATCACAACTGAAAACTTAGTTTATCGTCCATATCCATGTTTTCCTACATGGAATCCTAGTATGGGTTATCTTGGGTGACCTTTATACCTCGCTTCCTTTCTTTTAAAGTGATAGTTTTATTGACTCTTTTTCCGATGTGGGACATTCCATTATATTCTGAAGAAAAATTAAAAAAAAATTGCGAGGATGCAATTTATTGAAGGAGGGGAGAATGTAACACCCCAAGCTTCCACGGTACGTTTCCCTTTGAATAATTCAATGACGTGCATTGTATGCAACTTCGAGATTCTAACACACCACAACCAATCAAACTAGCCCTTATGAATAGTAATACCTATTTTTTGAAATTTTATAAATTTTATATTTTGAAATGAACTTCAGTTTTGGATTCAGAATATCGAAATTATCCTAAGTTGAATTTTTGGTATTTTTCTGAGAACTTCCAATTTTTATGAATAGTGAAAAATACTTAAAAACAAATTTTTTAATCAAAATAATTTATAGTGATAAATGATATTATTGAGTGGTATTAAATTATAACTAGAATATATTTTTACCATTTTATCCAATGGTGTTCATTAGAATTAATTTCACTTTGAAATTGGACATAAAGAATTGTCAAACTTTTGATATATATTGTTTCCTAAAAACACGCTATTTGTTGTGACAGTGGGAATTAATTATAAAATTAATTAATGAAACTTATATGTTTGTAATTTTGTAAAATATACATAATTTTTGAGTTTGGAATATCAATTATAGCTTAGGGTGAAATTTTGGCATTGTTCTGAAAAACATCAATTTTTGATGAATAGTGAAACCACTAAGTGGTAGTTAAAAAAACTGAATTTTTCATAAAACTTAATTTTACCAATTTGGTGAATGGAATTTAGAAAATCAAAGAGACACGGTAAATATGAAGTACTAAAATTTGGTTCAATGAGATGAAAATAATTTTTGGTGAATAGTAACTTTTTACTTTTATTTACCACGGTTAAAAGTAAATAGGTTAATTAAGGGTACAAATGATATTAATATTATCCTAACAAATGTCCTAATTCTATTGGAAAAGTTTATCTCGACCAATAACAACCTTAGGAATAAAATATTATCATTTAGGTCCACTTGGATTAGATTAGGACATTATTATTATTTAATTCAAAGAAGAGTTAAAAGAGTTAAAATCAAAGTTTATTTACTAAATCATTTTTAATATAGGGTTTAACATAAGATAAATTCGATTGTAAATATTCATTAAAAACCTAAAATGATTTCATACATAATGATAGTTTATTTAGAATTTTTAGATATTAAATAATTTAATTTATTTATGACACAATGATGATGCAGTAATTACCATAATAGTGAAAAATTAAAATAATTGATATTATAAATACCCAAATAAATATAATTTGAGACTTTTAATGAATTAAACTAATTTTCTAGGATAATATGTCATATTAGGATTGATTTAATTGTCTTTTTTCGAAGTAATAATTCTGTTATGATTTTCACAAAAATCAATTTTCCAAATAGTGTCAAAATTGACATAAAAGAGTTTTTAAAACAAATATTATATTATTAATTTATATTAAATTCCTAAAAATCTATTGTTCGGCCAAGAGACTTATATCATAATAGGTGTATCATTAAAGGACCACTTGTGGGTATCTTGAATGTATATAGTAAGTTTATTAACCATATAATATAAAAATACAAAGAGACATTGTAAAAGTTAAACTAATTAACTAAGAGATAATACTTAATGATAAGGTTAATATAGTAACCCAAACCTGTCTAAATTCTTTTAGTTGAGTGGTTTTATACCCATACCCACCTTAACCTTTAAATAATCTACTTTGGAGCCATTATAATCCGAATATGAATCTATTATAAAATAATATTTCTAACTTTTCCAAAGGTGCCCCTCACCCCTCTTATAAAAGGGCACTCCCCCTTCTCACTAATTCAAACATTAAAAGACTTTTGGTTCGGCCAAAGCCTACCCAAATACTCTCTCAAATTACCTCACTAAAACCTAGAGGCCTTAGTTTGATCAGAAAGCCAACTTAAGGAGCCCTTTTGATCAAATTAAAAGGAAGGACCCGAAGAAGAGGTAATGTTTTTACCACCTTTTTTAAAATTCTTTTCTTCTTCAACTTTTTCTTTCTTTGTTATTCCCATTCTAAAATAATGAATCTAGTATCTCTTATATACTGTAATATTATTATAAATATGGCACAAACATATTCAGTATTCTATCCATCCTTTTAATAACATGTCACCATACGTGAGTACGTACGACTTACCGTCTCCACGTCGTGGTGTAATTGCAATTCAATATATTATTATTTGGATGGGTATAATAATGATTTGTAATTTATGTAAATAAAA
Organism: Viscum album; assembly: GCA_963277665.1. Lineage (NCBI taxonomy): Eukaryota > Viridiplantae > Streptophyta > Magnoliopsida > Santalales > Viscaceae > Viscum > Viscum album. The sequence continues at coordinate 1,227,643,095 of OY728145.1, read as the reverse complement.
AATATAACATTATAATTCTTATGTATATGTGATATAACATCCAATTATATATTATTTTAATATCAAAATAATGATATTTTCGCTCGTGCATACGTACAGACTACCGTCTCCACGAACGCGATGAGATTCATTCTCCATCGTATCCATTCAAGTATAATAATGATTTGATGATTTAAAAATAATGATTAAGAACATGATATAATTCTGGATATTAATAATATACAACCTATCCATAACAAACACAGCTTACGTAACAAAGAATATAATGGAAAACAAGTAAGTTAACACCCGAAATGACGATAATACTAAGATACTATTAACAAATCAATGATAAAAGATAATATATGATATCATATTAATGTAAATGGTTAATTTATAATTAAATAACAATTATTTCACCATTATACAGGAGGTTAAACTACCATCTACCAAGGAAAAAGTACAAAGTATGGGGTTTCTTATCTCACTTTTAATTCAGTGAGATTTCCATTGTTCACCACTTATTTATTGCATGTGGTGTGTGTACTACCCATGATTGTATTAATTGTGTAATATAATTTAATTTATGGGTATTTACATCATCATTGTATGATCCTTATTTCATGGGTTCATGTTTCATAAGTTACCAAATTGATAAGGTAATTTGAAATTTCAATTTCCACTCATTCGGCTTTACGCATACTTCATTGATTATTTTACTCCAAGATTATATGTGGAATAACTATTCATTTGATTATGTCATAATTTCCACTCCCCTTTCTATGGATATAATTTTTATACACATAATCACTCCATTGATAAATTCTCAAGTCATCAGTATGAACTCGATAAGAGCAATTTTTACTCAATCTCGATTTGTTGAGATAAAAATCCAATTCATTGGTGTTGTTTTTACTAGAATATGTGTGAATGTCCATTGATTGTTTTACAATAAATATCCAATCATATTTAGTGTATTTATATTTTTCACACATAATTATGTCGTTGATTTATCCTTAACCTATGGATATGGCTTTTATAAGAGATTTCATCTCAATTTACATTCCATTGAGTCTTCTTTGTTGTTATACACCAAATCACTTTTATGTGGTGTATATAATATACTTTGACATAGTATATCATGAATCCCTTTATTTTCAGGATATTAAAATGTTTTGATTACCTCAATTATTTGTATTCAAGTGTCTCTCTTTTGGTTAGATACTCTAACTAAAATACCATTTTTAAATGTTTTAAAGACTTATTCTTCTAAATCTTCCTCATTAATGTCCATGTTTTAAAAATGGTTTTAAGGATTTATTTATATGGACATTAAAGTATTAAAATTAAAATTTATTTTAAAAGTTTCAAAGTTGTATGGGACACTTTGATTCAAAAATCTATTTTTAAATGGCTTCTTGACAAATAATGTGACTTTGAAATGATTTCAAGAAAAAGGAGGATATTTCTTTCAAATAGTTTTGATTATTATTTTCATCTATGTCAATATCCTTCATTATTATTGATTGAAATTAATATGATACAATACAATCTTCCATATTGTATCAAATGAGTTATGTTTGATTGTGGATGTACTATTTTTATACCATTCATGGTTTGTGGATAAAGTATTGACATTTCGTATGCTAGTTTTAATACGAATGTTTATGTTATGTTTGAAACTTTCCATATGAGCAATGCATTAGACTTAGTAAGTGACTGGTGGAGGCTTCTATAGCTACTCGATGCATCGATAGGTCTCATGAGACAAACTATTGTCTTGTCACAAGTCCTTGGAAAAATATTATTTGTAGTCTTGGCACGAGGCCTTGGCTATGTGGTTATGATAGTCTGGCATTATGAATTCCATCATTATGAAAGTGGTTATTGATATTGCATGTTATTATTCGATTAGTAGAATATCCTTGTGTATAAGTAAATGGATTTATTTCATTTTATTTTTTCCATTCTATGTTGAAGTTCAAGTTTAAAAGGCTTTTGTTTTAGTTATTCATTTCCTTAAATGTTTATTCTTATTTATGAAAGTTTCCGCTATATTGTTATCCTTACTAGGCATTTGAGCTCACCCCTTTTTTATGTTTTATTTATCCCAGGATGTGAATAAGTAATGTATGAATGACCTGCAGGGATAGTATGTGGGGATATGAGTGTGGAATATGAAGAAAAGATGTTATTATAGTTTTCATTTTTATGATGTAATGTAATACTTATGAATATATCTAGTGTTTCCAAGGCTACTAAACCAATCGGTCTTTTGCGATTTGATATTTCTTGTGATCATGGAAATGTTATTTAATAATGCTCCAACTCTAGGTAACTGGGGCCAGGGCGTTACACATATTGAATATAGAAATCACTTAGTAGTAAAAAAATTCCCCCTACAGTAAAGTGTTTTCACAGGAAATGTTGAATCTCTAATAATATAAGTGGGATTACTTATTCCCTCATAAAATTATAATATCTCTTGTAAAAAAATAAATGAAATTTTGAACGTTGTGGGAGGTTAAAAATTGTACAATTATATGAAATGTCCACACACTATCATCAATTATGTATGCCCCCTATATAGTGGTCATGATAGCTCATAATACATTGAATGAAAATACTCATACATTTAAAAAATGTATGAATAAATTTCATGTATTTTATATCCATTGTAAATAATCAATCAATCAAAAGTAGTTGGTATATAATCGTATGAAATTAATACATTAATGATACCTATATGATGAATTGATCCTTAATATACTAACATCTAACTTAAATGAAATAAATTACATGTAAAAAATTGATTGTACTTATTATTGTCCTTGTAATTGATATTCAAAAATTAAGATACTAAAAATTTCAAGAAATAGTGGATATAATATCATAAAATATCTCTATATTTAACCATATGTCAGAGAAATATATATATCACACACATAGATCACTTTAGGGAACATCCATTTTAATCACACACCAACATTAATAATCAATGGTATTTCATCCATTTTACCTTATTTTTCATAATATTTAATATATTCTATAACCATATCTAAAATTAATTTTTTATATCTCTCAAAACACTTTCATAATGATATAATTTACTTCACCTTGTATAAAATCATTTGAAAATCCATGTGAATTATCCTCAAAAATGCTTTTTGTATTTTATGAAAAATAGTTTTACTGTATGTCATTGATTTAAACTCAGATAAATTCCTTTAACTATGAATCATTAGCCTATAAAAACATTATAGTGTTAAAAAATATATGAATAACAAGATATATGAATATAAGAAAAGATAACCCTTAAGAAAGTAAATAGTGTTACTCTTAGAATAAAAGGATATGGTGTGAACACCAACAATAAAAGGTTTTTTATATCTTTGTAAAAAATATATATTATATCAAAACATGAAATTTTATCCGAAACTATTATCCAATCAACCACATCATCATAATACATTAAGTGGGTCAGCCCTTAAATATGACTCATATGTTCTAGATTCTCCATGCATAGACTAACATGGTCAATGAATACACAACATTTCATTCACCTTTTGGGATGATAACATTCGATTCCACCCATCCAAATAGATTGTCACATCATATATACTATATATATTTTTATATATAAATCCTAAGCTTATGAAAATTTGGGGCCCAAATGTCATACTTTCCATAAAAGAAGAAAAGTATTATATTTTCTAAGCTCTAATTGGTTATATGAGTTGTAAAGTTATAACACTTGGTATATTTCATAATTCATTTAGTTACAATTCCAATTATAAAATATTCATCATTATTGTAATAATGACATATTATATGGCACTCCATGTGGTATACGTCATAGATTATCCATCACAAAAACATGTTTTTGTGGATAATAAAAATTTATGAATCATAATATAAGTATCATACCTATGCTAACCATGAACTTTCGATTCAAACTATAACACTATAATATGATATTTATTTTTGCATAACTAAAATTAATCCATTGATTGTTGCATTACCATTTTAATTCATGAAGTGTATTTCAACATATACACAAATGAATCTATAATGAAGGAATGAAAAAGTTTAATTTTTAATTCACATAACATGACACGTTTTATATTCATATACTACATTAATAGTATTTTACAAAACAATATTTTTGTATTTTTTATAAAATCATATATGATCGATAGTAATATCAGCCATTTGATTGTATAGTTTTTAGGGGTTTTGATTAACTCATGATATATCCATGTATTTCATACCATATATCCATGTGAACATCTGATAATTAATTATAATTAATTTATTCAATGAGTAATATCTATGAAGAAACCCATATTGAATAATGGTGATATTTAGTAATAATATTCCTATTTTCGAACTCCTTGAAAAACATTCAAACTCTATAACACCAAAAAATTAAATGATTTTGAGCTAATAATTTCAATTTCTAATATTGATCACTTTATAATTATGTCATCAGTATCCATGGTTATCATTCAAGAAAAATATTTTCATTAGATATATTGGATTCTAATGTATCTATTTACATTAGTACATTAAAAACATTGATGAAATAATTTATGATATATATGTGACATTCACATTGTCAAGATTTTTTTTTATTTATAGAAATGGAAATTCTCATAGTCGATACATACTCCCACTATCCAAATAGGAATTTTATTATCTTTATAATATCATTCCATAATAAACAGAATCTATTTTGTTTATGAATGAAATTATATTTCCTTAAATTATATTTTTTATCAAAAAAAACCACTGTTTCCATATCAAATATAGTAATTTATCTATTTATAGTATTTTTAAGAGAAAAGGTTTTCTTTAAAATATGTCACAAATGGTAGTGGAATTAAAATTCCTTATTCTTATCCAATATTTTGATAAAAAATAGTTAGCCTAGATATAACATTTTAACCATATATTATTTTTATATATATCATTGAATATAATGAATCATAAACCTTTTGTAATGAATCCATAATCTCTTAGTGTTCATAAAAAATATTTGGTCATAAACATATTATAAGGCCCCAGCCTTAATCCTTACTTAATATTGAATTAAAAGAATAATTCACGTTGAGGATCTTTTCAGGTTTAGAGTTTTAGAGAATTAGGACATAAATATTACATCTTAAAAGATTACAAAGTAGTCTCTTCTACTAAATTTCCATAAAATAAAAACTCTTAAAAAGAAAGATGTCTAGATTCCATGTTTTAGATAGCATGACATTCCCTTGATCACATCCTTGACCTTATTCCACTTTAAGTCCTGTGAAAAACATTTCGAAAAAACTTGGGGTGAGCATAAAAAGCTCAGTAAGGGATACAAAGAGAATGAAAACAGTTAGTTTTTCAAACATCAAGTAAACCATGTATACTATATCAAAGTAATACCTTCACCTTCATGAAGTAGTAAAAAAAAATCTTCACTGAATAAAGTATCATTACTTACCTTTTTGTAACCAAAGGATTACCATAAAACCCATATAAAGAACACATAGAATATATAAAGGTAACTTGGGACATAAACATACTTAAGTGGAATAACCATACGGTTGACTTCCACACATATCACTTAATGGAATAGCCATACGGCCAATTTCCATACATACTTAATGGAATAGCCATACGACCGACTTCCATACCCAATGCATTGGAGGTTATAACGTAACCACCCATCCTGGTATTCATGGCACCACCCGTCATATGGTTTATAACGTAACCACCCATTAAAATGTCCAAGTACCAATATAAAATCATAAAACATAAAACTAATATAAAGGAATGATAACATTTCCACATTTCAATCACAAGATATCAATACAACACATTGATATAATAAAAACGCTTTCAAAACCATTTTCAATACCAAAATAAAAGAAAGTTAAAACTTTTTATTTATTTTTCATTAAAAAAAATGATGGCTTGTAGAGGAAGCCGAAACTCAAATAATGGTCACGGCGGCGGAGAAGTCGTTGTCGCCGCATAAGTACGGAAAGAAAAACATTCCCTTTTTGTCGTTTAGTAAAATGCTTCCTATAAAAAATATTCCTTTTGAATAAACATAAAATTCAAAGGAGTTTATACACCGTATAAAAGAAAGTTGTGTATAAAACGAAATATGCCTCAATGAAAGGAGATTGAGACGAAGTCCCTTACCTCGGGTCTGATTTGACTCGATCGTTCTTTAACGTCATGAATAATAAACTTGAGTTAATTTATACATGATTAAGAACCTTTTTAAAATTCATTATTCCTTTTATATCACTTATTTCCATGTTATAAACATTATGTAACCATTTAAGTTAATAATGTTTGTTTTGTCAATATTTGGTTCTTAAGTCGAAAGTTGACTTCTTCCAATTACATGTTGTTCGTGTGGTCAAAAGTTCATTATATGCAGAATGAAATTCCAGATTTGGATATAATATTTATCATATATATCCAGAATATAAATGTATTTATAATATTACATAATCATTTAGAGGTAAGAGATGAAATGCACCGTTCATGGAGACGGTAAGCCGTACGTACGCATGAACGCTACTTTCATTTCTTTGTCATATTAATGGAATTAAAACTAAATGAGAGGTATGTATATTTTAATTCAAGAATTATATTCATCATTTAGATATATCATTAATTATATATATACATTATATACATGTAATTGTAATAGTACATTACATTTGGAAATAAGAAATGAAATGCACCGTTCATGGAGACGGTAAGCCGTACGTACGCATGAACGCTACTTTCATTTCTATCTCATACTTTAATAGAAGAAATAATAATGATATAGAGGTATATTATAATTACAGTATAACATCATATATAATATCATTAAATCCATCCTTTATACGTCCCACGTATGGAATTAACGAATCACATCACTTTGAGGGGGCGGTAGTCCGCACTTCCTTAAATGAAGATATCGTGTTTACCCATAATGGAAACCAAAAAGGTATGAAAAAATGAAAAATACAGAAGATTAAAGAAAACATAAACATATTATATATCATATATAAAAATAGTGACATCATAATGGCCACCTTTGAAGGTGTTAAATGAGTATTGAACAATCATCGTTTCGGGAGGCATAATTTCGCCATCCACGGAAACCGTATGTTCTTTAACCATTTGATGTAGTTGTGTGAGAGTGTAGCTCAAATAAATCTTATAACAACATCCTAGTATATTGAAGATACGGGTGTTGTTACAAAAGAAGTAAATAAAAAGAGTTTAGAGGGTTGGAGAATCAAAATAATACAAATTAACAAGAGAGAATGAATTACCTTTAAAAGTGTAACTCCCTTTTGATTTGAGCCTAAAGGCTTCCTTTGAAAGAATTCTGCCCAAATGGAATCCTCTAGGATGAGGAGAGGGATGTGGAGAGAGTAATTAGGCAGGTGTTGGCCGAGCCAAAGGCTTGAAGAGTGTGTGAAATGAGGTAGAGGTGGGGGCCTTTTATAAGAGGAGAGGAGGGCCACTTTTGGAAAGTAAAGAGATATTACTTTATTTGAAAATGTGTTTCGGTTTCAAAAGGTCCCATATTTATATAATTCGTGGCTAAGGTGATAAGGATTCGAAATACACTCATACAATAAGTTTTGGACATGTGTAGTGCATAGATTTTACATTATCTTTCAATTTTATTTAAATCGTCAAATAATGATGTCATCGCTGCATCATTATTATGTCATAAATAATTTATTTTATTTAATGTCTAAAAATTATAAAAAAAATACTATAATGTATGAAATCTTTTTAGCTTTCCAATTACTATTTATAATCAAAATTTGGACTTGTATAACTCCACCTAAAAATTATTTTAGTAAAACAATTTATGTTAGTGTCATTTTCACTTTAACATTAAATAAAAATATATTAATGTCATTTTCCAACTAAAGTGGCTCCATGGGGTCCCCAAGTTTTCCCATGGCTTGTCTTGGTCGGCCATGACTCACCCAATAAGGTTGGGACATGTTTCTAGGTCATTTCATATTATTAAAGCATTATTTATACCTTAAACTACACTAATTACCACTAATCGCGATTAATGAAAAAAAGTTACTATTCACCAAAAAATTATTATAATCTCATTGAACCACATTTTACTTCTTAATGAAAACCATGTATGTCGGATTTTCAAAATTAAATACACATTAGTGGTAAACTTTCATTTAACTGAAAAATCAGTTTGCTTGATTACCACTTAGTGGTTTCACTATTCATCAAAAATTGAAGTTTTTCAGAAAATTACCAAAAATTCACCCTAAGCTATATTTGATATTCCGAATTCAAAAATGAAGTCTATTTTACAAAATTCAAATCATATAAGTCAAATTAATTAATTTAATAATTAATTCTCGCTGTCATGACAAATAGCGTGTTTTTGTGAAACAATAAGTATCAAAAGATTGACACCAGTTTAAGTCCAATTTCAAAGTGAAATTGATTCCAATGACCACCATTGGATTAACTGGTAAAAATATTTTCTAATTTCACTTTAAACCAATTAAAAAGATAATCTAATCATATAAATAAATTAGATTAAAAAAGAGGTTTTGAATTAAAATACAACATTTTACACTATTCATTAAAAAAATGAACTTTATCAGAAAGGTACCAAAAATTTACACAAAGTAAATTTTGATGTCCCGATTCTAAAGAAGAGTTATATTTGGTCCAAAATAAAGTATAAGAGTGATCAAAACTATATTTAATGACGGTTCACCATTAAAAGGTGATAAGTGGACCTTTCGTGAAAATTAGGGTATAAATGCCTAAAATTGAATTCTTTCTGTATTTTAATCCTTTATCTTTTATTGGATAAATGTAAAAACATTTAAAAACATATATAATCATATTTTAGTTATTTATATCCATTCCCGCCAGTACAACGGCTACTCGATAACTAACATTTAAAATAATATTATTTTATTACTAGTGTGCTACGTAAGTTTCAAAGAAACTCATCGTTGCGTATCGGGTACGCTATCGAACATAGAAACCCCTTTAAAATAAAATTAATATTTAATTCATAAATATTAATAAATATGAAAATTATTTATTCTTTATTTACCTAGGATGTTACATCCTTCCCCCCTTTTGGGAATTGCATCCTCGCAATTTTATTCACTTATCAAAATAAGTGGGGGTATTTATCCCTCATAGCATTTTCAGATTCCCACGTTGCCTCTTCAATCACATGGTTTTTTCCACAAAACCTTTACCTGATGAATCACCTTATTCCGTAACACTTGCTCCCTGTGATCAAGAATCTGGACTGGTTGTTCTTCATAAGATAGGTTCTCTTCCAGCTGAACTACCTCTGGGCTCAAAACATGAGATGGATCTGGCATATACTTTCTCAACATCGAAACGTGAAAAACATTGTGTACCTGGTATAAACTCAGAGGTAAAGCCACTCGGTATGCAACTGATCCAACTATCTCCAGAATTTCATGTGGTCCAATAAACCTTGGACTCAGCTTTCCATTCTTACCAAATCTCATCACACTTTTCCAATGAGAAACCTTGAGAAAAACATGATCACCTACCTCAAAAGATAGATCCTTCCTCCGGTTATCCGCATAACTCTTCTTCCTACTCTGAGCTGTTCTCATGTGATTCTGGATCATCTGATCTTTTTCTGCCATCTCTTCTACCTATTCTGGTCCCATCAACTTCCTTTCACCCACTTCATCCCAAAATGCTGGAGTTAGACACCGCTTCCCATATAATGCCTTAAATGGTGCCATCTGTATACTGGAATGAAAACTGTTATTATATTAAAACTCAACAAAAGAAAGATGTTGGTCCCAACTTCCCGGATAATCCATAGAACAAGCTCGTAGCATATCCTCCAATGTCTGAATTGTTCGTTCTGACTGCCCATCTGATTGAGGATGAAAAGATGTACTAAAATTTAATTCAGTACCCAAAGACTTCTGGAGGCCTTCCCAAAAGTTAGATGTGAACCTAGGATCACGATCAGATATAATGGAGAGAGGAACTCCATGTAACCTGAATATCTCTTTAAGATACAAACGGGAAAGTTGATCAAGAGAGAAAGTATCTCGTATAGCAAGGAAATGAGCAGATTTGGTCAAGCGATCAACAATAACCCAGATTTCATTATTATCTCGAGATGTCCTCAGTAATCCCACAACAAAGTCCATGGATATGTTTTCCCATTTCTACTCTGGCACTGGTAAAGGCTGAATCATCCCTTTCGGTAACTGCCGCTCTGCTTTAACCTATTGACATGTCAAACACTTCCCAGTAAAATCAGCAATATCTCTTTTCATTCCATCCCACCAGTAATACTCCCGCAGATCTCTATATATCTTAGTACTGCTGAAAACGAAGAACTATGAGCTTCACATAACAACTCTCTCTTCAACTGTGAATCACAAGGCACACATAACCACTTCACAAACCTGAAAACACAAACACAAACTTATCCAAGAACTCATGGAAAATTTTATTCATAAGGTCCATGAATACAGCAGGTGCATTGGTTAACCCAAAAGGCATAACTACAAATTCATAATGGCCATATCTAGTACGGAACGCAGTCTTCGGAACGTCTGCTTCTTTTACTTTCAACTGATGGTACCCCGACCTCAAGTCAATCTTCGAGAAATACTGAGCTCCCTGGAGCTGATACCACTTCATTCGATGGACCAACATCTGCTGAAGTTGTTGAAAAGGATTTTACCACCCCTTTCTGCTTGTAGTCTGGCTGTATTCCCCCAGTTGAGTTCTTCGTCGGACACTCGTTTGCATAATGACCCATTTCATTACACTTAAAACATCTTACCGTTGGCTTTTCATTTCCTGCTTGATCATCTTACTTACAGTTACGAGCAATATGACCAGACTTACAACACCGAAAGCACTTACCAGACTTGGATAAAAATTCTCCAGGATTCATTTTACCACACTTCTCACAGGATGGATATTTGGTTCTCTTACCTCCTTGCTTCTTTGATGAATTCTTCCCCTTTTCCTACCAACTAGACCTCTTATTCTGTTGTTTGTCATAGAACACCTGATCATCGGCAAACTCCATTTCTACCTTCTCCGCACATCGAACACGTTTTTCATAACTTTTGAATTCACGAGAAGCTAAAGCCCTTTGATACTTTGGCTTTAGCCCTGAGTAAAAACGGTTTATTTTACTATCAAGATCTCGTATGAAGTTTGGGGCATACCTTTCCAATCGAGTGAACTTTCTACATAAGCAGCCACTGAATCATCCTCCTGCCTCAATTTTAGGAACTGTTTTTCCATCCTAAGACGAACCACCTTAGGAAAATATTTCTCAAGAAACATACCTTTGAATTCGTCCCAGTGAAGATCCTCAATCTCATCACTATCCCTTATATTTTTCACCATCGACCACCACTGATCAGCTTCACCTTCAAAACGGTAAACAGCAAGACTAACCTTTTGATGTTCTGAACACCCCATGACATCAAAAATCTTCTCCAGTTCTTTAATCCACCTTTCAGCTTGCACAAGGTCAGATGATCCTCTGAATGATGGGGGATGTTGCCTCATGAAATGTTCCACCACTGATATGTTCCTCTGCGGTTGATCTGGCTGATCTCGTGCATGGATACCACCACCATTTATAGCCTGAGTCAACTGTTCCATCACTGCAACAAACTGTTCTGTTCCGATTCCGACCATCTCAGGTTGCTGATTTGGAAGGTTGTCTTACTCCTGATGTCGTCCCAACATAGCTGCTTTGTTTCCTCTACGGAAAACCATTCTGAACACAGAAATATCTTAGGCGAAGAAACATGGTAATCCGTAAATGCTATATCATTTCAATCATATTATAATTTAACACTTTTCTAACTCCTAAAGTTGTCTAAACTGACCTCTGATACCAACTATAAGGCCCCAGCCTTAATCCTTACTTAATATTGAATTAAAAGAATAATTCACATTGAGGATCTTTTCAGGTTTAGAGTTTTAGAGAATTAGGACATAACTATTACATCTTAAAAGATTACAAAGTAGTCTCTTCTACTAAATTTCCATAAAATAAAAACTCTTAAAAACAAAGATGTCTAGATTCCATGTTTTAGATAGAATGACATTCCCTTGATCACATCCTTGAACTTATTCCACTTTAAGTCCTGTGAAAAACATTTCGAAAAAACTTGGGGTGAGCATAAAAAGCTCAGTAAGGGATACAAAGAGAATGAAAACTGTTAGTTTTTCAAACATCAAGTAAACCATGTATACTATATCAAAGTAATACCTTCACCTTCATGAAGTAGTAAAAAAAATCTTCACTGAATAAAGTATCATTACTTACCTTTTTGTAACCAAAGGATTACCATAAAACCCATATAAAGAACACATAGAATATGTAAAGGTAACTTGGGACATAAACATACTTAAGTGGAATAACCATACGGTTGACTTCCACACATATCACTTAATGGAATAGCCATACGGCCAATTTCCATACATACTTAATGGAATAGCCATACGGCCGACTTCCATACCCAATGCATTGGAGGTTATAACGTAACCACCCGTCCTGGTATTCACGGCACCACCCGTCATATGGTTTATAACGTAACCACCCGTTAAAATGTCCAAGTACTAATATAAAATCATAAAACATAAAACTAATATAATGGAATGATAACATTTCCACATTTCAATCACAAGATATCAATACAACACATTGATATAATAAAAATGCTTTCAAAACCATTTTCAATACCAAAATAAAATAAAGTTAAAACTCTTTATTTATTTTTCATTAAAAAAAATGATGGCTTGTAGAGGAAGCCGAAACTCAAATAATGGTCACGGCGGCGGAGAAGTCGTTGTCGCCGCATATGTATGGAAAGAAAAACATTCCCTTTTTGTCGTTTAGTAAAATGCTTCGTATAAAAAATATTCCTTTTGAATAAACGTAAAAGTCAAAGGAGTTTATACACCGTATAAAAGAATGTTGTGTATAAAACGAAATATGCCTCAATGAAAGGAGATTGAGACGAAGTCCCTTACCTCAGGTCCGACTTGACTCGATCGTTCTTTAACATCCTAAATAATAAACTTGAGTTAATTTATACTTGATTAATAACCTTTTTAAAATTCATTATTCCTTTTATATCACTTATTTCCATGTTATAAACATTATGTAACCATTTAAGTTAATAATGTTTGTTTTGTCAATATTTGGTTCTTAAGTCGAAAGTTGACTTCTTACAATTACATGTTGTTCGTGTGGTGAAAAGTTCATTATATCCAGAATTAAATTCCAGATTTGGATATAATATGTATCATATATATCCAGCATATACATGTATTTATAATATTACATAATCATTTAGAGGTAAGAAATGAAATGCACCGTTCATGGAGACGGTAAGCCGTACGTACGCATGAACGCTACTTTCATTTCTTTGTCATATTAATGGAATTAAAACTAAATGAGAGGTATGTATATTTTAATTCCACAATTATATTCATCATTTAGATATATCATTAATTATATATATACATTATATACATGTAATTTTAATAGTACATTACATTTGGAAATAAGAAATGAAATGCACCGTTCATGGAGGCGGTAAGCCGTACGTACGCATGAACGCTACTTTCATTTCTATCTCATACTTTAATAGAAGAAATAATAATGATATAGAGGTATATTATAATTACAGTATAACATCATATATAATATCATTAAATCCATCCTTTATACGTCCCACGTATGGCATTAACGAATCACATCACTTTGAGGGGGCGGTAGTCCGCACTTCCTTAAATGAAGATACCGTGTTTACCCATAATGGAAACCAAAAAGGTATGCCAAAAATGAAAAATACAGAAGCTTAAAGAAAACATAAAAATATTATATATCATATATAAAAATAGTGTCATCATAATGGCCACCTTTGAAGGTGTTAAATGAGTATTGAACAATCATCGTTTCGGGAGGCATAATTTCGCCATCCACGGAAACCGTATGTTCTTTAACCATTTGATGTAGTTGTGTGAGAGTGTAGCTCAAATAAATCTTATAACAACATCCTAGTATATTGAAGATACTGGTGTTGTTACAAAAGAAGTAAATAAAAAGAGTTTAGAGGGTTGGAGAAGTAAAATAAAACAAATTAACAAGAGAGAATGAATTACCTTTAAAAGTGTAACTGCCTTTTGATTTGAGCCTAAAGGCTTCCTTTGAAAGGATTATGCCCAAAGGTAATCCTCTATGATGAGGAGAGGGATTTGGAGAGATTAATTGGGCAGGGGTTGGCCGAGCCAAAGGCTTGAAGAGTGTGTGAAATGAGGTAGAGGTGGGGGCCTTTTATAAGAGGAGAGGAGGGGCACTTTTGGAAAGTAAAGAGATATTACTTTATTTGAAAATGTGTTTCGGTTTCAAAAGGTCTCACATTGATATAATTCGTCGATAAGGTGATAAGGCTTCGAAATCCCCTCATCCAATATGTTTTGGACATGTGTAGTTCATAGATTTTACATTATCTTTCAATTTTATTTAAATCGTCAAATAATGATGTCATCGCTGCATCATTATTATGTCATAAATAATTTATTTTATTTAATGTCTAAAAATTATAAAACAAATACTATGATATAGGAAATCTTTTTAGCTTTCCAATGACTATTTATAATCAAAATGTGGACTTGTATAACCCCACTTAAAAATTATTTTAGTAAACAAATTTATGTTAGTGTCATTTTCAGTTTAACATTAAATAAAAATATATTATTGTCATTTTCCAACTAAAGTGGATCCATGGGGTCCCCAAGTTGGCCCCTGGCTTGTCTTGGTCGTCCATGACTCACCCAATAAGGTTGGGACATGTGTCTAGGTCATTTCATATTATTAAAGCATTATTTATACCTTAAACTACACTAATTACCACTAATCGCGATTAATGAAAAAAAGTTACTATTCACCAAAAAATTATTATAATCTCATTGAACCACATTTTACTTCTTAATGACAACCATATATGTCGGATTTTAAAAATTCAATACACATTAGTGGTAAACTTTCATTTAACTGAAAAATCAGTTTGCTTGATTACCACTTAGTGGTTTCACTATTCATCAAAAATTGAAGTTTTTCAGAAAATTACCAAAAATTCACCCTAAGTTATATTTGATATTCCGAATTCAAAAATGAAGTCTATTTTACAAAATTCAAATCATATAAGTCAAATTAATTAATTTAATAATTAATTCCCGCTGTCATGACAAATAGCGTGTTTTTGTGAAACAATAAGTATCAAAAGATTGACACCAGTTTAAGTCCAATTTCAAAGTGAAATTGATTCCAATGACCACCATTGGATTAACTGGTAAAAATATTTTCTAATTTCACTTTAAACCAATTCAAAAGATAATCTAATCATATAAATAAATTAGATTAAAAAAGAGGTTTTGAATTAAAATACAACATTTTACACTATTCATTAAAAAAATGAACTTTATCAGAAAGGTACCAAAAATTTACACAAAGTAAATTTTGATGTCCCGATTATAAAGAAGAGTTATATTTGGTCCAAAATAAAGTATAAGATTGATCAAAACTATATTTAATGACGGTTCACCATTAAAAGGTGATAAGTGGACCTTTCGTGAAAATTAGGGTATACATGCCTAAAATTGAATTCTTTCTGTATTTTAAGCCTTTATCTTTTATTGGATAAATGTAAAAACATTTAAAAACATATATAATCATATTTTAGTTATTTCTATCCATTCCCGCCAGTACAACGGCTACTCGATAACTAACATTTAAAATAATATTATTTTATTACTAGTGTGCTACGTAAGTTTCAAAGAAACTCATCGTTGCGTATCGGGTACGCTATCGAACATAGAAACCCCTTTAAAATAAAATTAATATTTAATTCGTAAATATTAATAAATATTAAAATTATTTATTCTTTATTTACCTGGGATGTTACACATATACTCTTATCATATATGAAAATTGAGATAACTAGTCACCTCTTTTACTATGACCAATATAAGAATGATGCATTCCTTTACATACATAACAATGATGTAGAAACACATTTTTAAATAACATGAATGAAAACTACATGTAATGCCTATGATTTCATTTATTTTGATGTTATATATGTGTGCCACATTTGTAAGGTATAAATCTAGAATCACAGAACTTAATATCTAAATAATAAAACATTAATATCAAATTTGGAAATTCAATAGAGTTTCACGAACCCCTTCAATCATTTTAGAAAATACCTTGTTATAGAAATAATGTCATCAATTCTGGACAAATCTATGTCTCAATGACCATGAAATACGACAAGAAGAAACATTATTGGACTATAAAAATAATTTTTCTTCTCCTAGTTTAAAATGTTACCCACTAGTACTAACCGCACAATTAAAAAATATTAACTTCAAATTACATGTTCATTTAATGTTAAAAATTGGAAAAATATTGGGTAAACATTTAATGAGACCATTTATATTTTTCAAAATTTTACCAATATGGTGCATTCAATTACTAGAGATTTCCATTGAGGATATCTCCAGTCTCAACATGGAAGTCAACCTACTAAATCACTTTAAGAATTTCAGAAAATTTAAATTCACCTTGGGAGATTTATGATCTAATTATATTTAAACCTCATGTGAATCATTTTATGATTCTCATAATCATATAGATACTAGTTCCAAGTGATTTTAAAATATTTTTGTAGGAATTAGTTGTCGTAACACAAATAATTTCTCTTATATAATATCCTTTATAATGTAATAAGTTATATTAGTTGAATATACAAAAGTATCACATTAAATAGTGGATTTTAATATCATATTGGTTAATTATTTTTATATTAATGTACAATAAAATATTCTTTATACGAGTATCATGTTATATATTTATTTAAATAGGATATTTATTAAATTTTATCCCACTAAAATGATGACCCTTTTTAAATTTATTATACACATTATTGGGACAAGTTATATATTTCAGTAATATATGATCCTGTATTGTGATTCCACTCACCACATATGTATTTTGTTCAGGAAACATACCAATCATATGATATATGACTCTTGGATAGTTTTTTTTAATTCTCATTATCTTATATACCAAAATTAATACCAAATCACATTTACTATGGTATTATAACTATTATGATTTCCAACCTATGTCTACCACAAATATCGTAGTTAGATTTCATTACCAAAATCAAAGGGTAAGACATTTATACCATACCTTATAAGAGGAAATACATGGAAAACTTACATTGGTAAATCCTACACTATTAAATTATCATTGTCTTTAAATGTGTTCCATTTGGAAGGAATCTTACAATAATAATTTAATGTGGGATTTATACTCACTATCTTATAAAATGTTATTCCCCTTACATGTAGGTATGATTATAATGAGTATGTTTGAAATCCCATTCCATCACCAAACTAATATCATCAAACCATATAAATTTAAACATATCTATAAGACTCATAGCTTTTGTTAACCAAATTAATAACTAAATTTATCCCATGAATTGGGTTCTTAAAGAGAATTTATGAAGTTCTTTAGAATTAAATGAAATCATCATTCCCTTCATGAGAAAGCCTTTATTTATAGATAGCCAACCATATCATTTCTAGATAATCTTTAATCCTTATTTACTATGAGTATTCCAACCCAATGTACCAATACACATTGATGCATAACTTGTGTGAGATATCAATTACCCAATGATTCTGATAATAAATAAATATAAATATAAATTTATTATTTAATTATAGTGCATAAATATTTATAAACCAATTTAAAATAATAAGGGAATTGTATAAATTATATTCACTATAATTTAACTCCATCTATTCATGTATGATAACTGAGATGTAGTTTAACACATAATCTATAACATACATAAAATTCAGAATTTGTAAATTATATATATTAATGATGCAAGGAATAAAAGATTAATGATAAATGAATGTATTTAAGTATATTATAACTAAGTTATGAGAAAATAAAAAATAAACTATTAATACTCAGAGAAAAGATGTATGATCCTTTGTGAGTTTCCAAAATTCATTGTGCTCAGACGATACATAGAATAATACTGGAGGTGTTTGCAGTTAAAAATTCTCGAATAGGAAGACTACACACTTTGTAATATTTACAAGCTGTGTAAAATAGTCTAACATGATATAAAGTATAGATACCATTTTACTTAAAAAGTTGTAAATAGAGAGGGTAATATAATTAAATTTATCATATATTCAGCCACAAAAATTTCCAACAAATACATGATGTTTAAATGATTTGCATATAGTTTAACTCCCCTCAAAAGTGCATTATTAAATGTGTTCATCCAGTGGGGATTTCTATAAAACATATATCCATTTTTTCTCTAACCACTCTATCATTCTATTTGACTAGTGGCTCCCTCCATTTATATTTTGAGATCCCTCAAACCATGAATTAATTCATTACTTCAATAATCTACCTGTGGTGATCCAAGGTGTGTTCCTTCATTTTCGTTTTTCACCTTCTCCCGGTATGATCAGATTCCATACTTTTTCATCCTTCCATGTAATTTATGATGATATCCCATGTTTAAAAGGTGTTTTTTCTTAGTTGTTTGTTTTTTCTGTTATGTCACAATGTCCTCAGATAGATACAGTTTTTAAGGGAGAAGTGATTAGAGTTCTTCAAATGGGATCCATTATCATGATAAGAATGTTTATGGGTTTGGAGGTAGTGGATTCATTACTTCACTCTATATTTTCATTATGTTTCAAATGTATCATTTGGTATCTCTTTGGATGGAAATGGAATTAAATTTATATTATGGTAATAGAATGATTCAATTTTTTGGTTTGCGTATTTTTTTCTAGATAGTGTAGTATCTTTGTGGTATTCATTTTTAGCAAGTTCTTAAACTTATTTTATCATCGAGAATTTGGTAATGAATGTAAATTTTTTATTAATTGATAATTAAATGGATAACAAATAAATATTAAAGTATAAGGAATTCATTTGATATTTTATATATATTATGATCAAATGGATGTGATGCACAGGCTTAATTAAAACTGAATTTAGTTTTAATTAATTTAATTAAGAAGTAATATGATTTATGTGTGTGATTTTTGTTGATAACAGTTTGAATATTCATGATAATTGAACATGGTACTTCTATTGTTTTTTTAAACCACAAAAAATTTCTATGAAAATGATTTTCATTTGAATTTTTTTTATAGCTTGATGTTTTAGATTTCACAAAGTGGGAACATATAAATAATGAATTAGTTAATTCATGATGGAATAATAACCAGTTTTGTGGTTATGATTATTCTCATGGTCTAAAGTGTAAAGTTTTTTGGGGAATACTGAGTGCCTTGTTTGGGTGTTGTGAGATATCATATCTAGGAGATGGGTAAAATACTTGTTTTGAAGGCCCAATTTCCCACAATATTTCTTAAATTTTTCATACTTTATTATGATGGTCTCCATAGATAAGCCATCTGATATAATTTTGGTATGGAAAATCCTATAGGGATCATGCGTGGTTTGGGGCAGGGGGCTCGGATGTGATATAATAATGGTATATCTTAGATTTTGATGGATGATGTGACATGTGTGAAGCAAGGCTCCAATTATGTGGTACAATATGACACATGTAATGGTTATATGCATTTTTATATGAGTTTTTGTGCTTTGGATGGCCCCATAGGTGATGGAACATGTCAAATATGTTCTTAACAATTGTCGTCATGATGAGTGATAGTGTGCTCTTTTTTGAATATGATTAATGGATTGTGGATATGTTTCTTATTATATCTACATTCCTTTCTCTACTTCATGAGGCATCTGGAGGTTCCTAGATGCATGTTTTTTTATGGGTGGTATCATAAGATTGTTTTACTCGAATATATTATTTATTTAATGATACTAACATTGAACAAATAGTTCATTACCCATGGGGTTGGTTGATAACGGAATTAAAATACTGAAAGGATGATAATATTGAAAAACTAGGGACATGGTTTGGATTATTCTAGGAAGGAATGGACATTACAATGATATAATATAATATTATTTATTTTGGAATAATTCTAATATTAAATTAATATCTAATTAATTAACTAATGGATGGAAAAAATAAAGTGTAAAGAATGAAATTAATGTAGATCTTAAAAATGACTATGTGATTATAGGATATTTTGTCTAAGAATGGGAAATTGGGAGTCCAAACAATATTAACTACATTTGTGTCTTTGTCTAGATTATGAAAACTTTTTAGTTTTGAGCTATATTAAATTATTTATATTCTATCATTTTAAACACTATACCACCCATGCCAGTGAGGGGGACTGTCACCCAGTGGACTATGGGAGCGTTTTTTCTGTAACATCATCATGCGAGGATCGATAGATGAATACACCCTCTGGACCCACTCTCATATCCTGGTAGTTACTTTTATTGGTTTGCATGATAGTAAAATTTACCATGTATATTTTTAGATTTTTATGTTTTATTTTGGAAATTTCTTAGATAGGTATTACCAGATATAATATCCAAATGATATAGCTAAGAAATGTAATGACTATGGTGGTTTTAGGCCCTTATATGGTGTATGTGATGTAACAGTTTGATTCATATTACCTAATCTATGATAAATGTAATACAAGAGATAGTGGATCTTGAAAACCACATGGTTAATATATCTGGATATGTGGATGGGATGATATGGTTATGTGATGCATGTGTTCCATGTTTTGATTCCTTTCCTTGGTGCTTTCGGACCGACATACATTTGGAGATAGATGGATCATGACATGAACATTTGAGGTAAAGCGGTATACAAGTTTTGAAGTAAGATATTGGTACCCTTGATGTTAATTATTATATTTTATCTTCTCTTATATGAAATATTTGGAGACTTTTTTTGAGGTTGAGATAGGGAACATAGTATATCCATTTATGTGGTGAGTTTGTTTCATTATTGTACAATGTGATTTAACATTATATCATTATCTTTTACATGAGAAGATCTAGGGAGGATAATAATGAGTATACTGTTATTATCACCTAACATATATATATATAAATTATATTTTCAGGTCTATTGGGAATGTTTTGATATTGAGATGGATATTACTAGATCGAGGTTTAGTTGGAGCTACTTGGGCTTCATGGCCACCACATCTTTACCATTTTGTATTTGTAATTTTGTTTCTAGTAGTCACAGTTTTGTATGAATTTACATTTTTTTTCACTTGGGATATATTTAATATATATGTATTGAAAGATTTTATTCATTTTATGATTCTCATATCTCCCTTCATTGTGCTTCTCCTATAGGGTAATGCCTCCCATATGCAAGTTTTTTATGCTCCCTGGTGCTAGTTGCCAACTTGGGCCCTATTCGAGGAAAGACTCGGGTAGTCGATATCCCTCTCAAATAATTGAAATAATATTTTTGGGTGGGGGTTAGGAAATAGTGGAATCATAGGATATGGTTACGCGATAGGTTGGAGTTTGGGGATAGTCACGTGTAATTTTGTATGTTTTAGTATGGAAACGATGTCAAAAATGACTAGTTTGCAATTTAGACACATGAGACCAGCTGAGAAACGAGTATTTATGTCCCACTATGATATGATGTAAGGAAAAATATATATACTAAGTATACTAAATGAAGTGATTATAGTTTTAGGGAAAAGGCCTAGGAAATCACATTGTATCATTCTTCATTGCTCCTGTGTTTGAAAATGGTAGACCATGGAATTTATTAAAACATTGACAAGATAATAATATAATTAATTAATGTTATGTATACCATAATTTATGTTTAAGAGCTATAATAGTTTTTCAAAACCAAGGTACGTCTCTATGTCACCATCCTCATCAGTTTTTCACCATAGATGTTTAGTAGGATGTTCCAGAAGATCACCCTTGACCAGAGGACGATGAATTTGGAACTTGAAAGTTGACATTTCAAAAGTTTCAGCACCAGAGACTATAGTATTATGAGGTTTATATTTTATAATAATTCATAAAAGACTCGATGGAGGAGTTTTATATAAAATTATTCTTGATCATTTCTCAAAATGAGCATTGGGATTCATTTCCAATGGTGAATCTATGTGGAGTTGCGTGGTAGTGGTGGTTGTTGTTCCTCAAATATCGCAAGGAGCCATAGTCTTGTGGGAAGTGTTCTAAGATTAGTTCATAGTATAGTTTCATTCATTGATTGAGAAGAAACCCAGTCACCATGTGTTTCTTACTCTTCGGTAGGGGAGCTCCAATGTGCGAGAGTTTGGGATCTATTTATTGACCTTTTTTTGATGTGATTCAGACATATTTCTAAATGGAGAGGCCAAAGAAAGGCATTTCAAGGATTCATTGCATCCATAGATACATTGACATGTTACCATGTATATGTTTAAGGTTTATCTTTTTGTTATAGAGTGGGAAAAGGTTATTGATAGTAAAATATCTTGAAATGGGTCATCATGATATGGTAGTTATCGGGTTTCCTCACAAATAGTGTTATCCAAGTTTCACAATTGTTAAAAAATATGAGATTTTGGTTAGTCAAGGGTAGGTCCCAACCCTATTCAACACATTTATATAGGGGAAAAAACTATTAGACATATTCCAAGGGATCATAAAAATTATTTTCTTATGGAGGCTGAGGTCAGCAGTGGTGAATGTTCATTACCATTTCAGTATTTAGCATATGACAGTGTTATAATTTGGGTTCAACCATTATGAAAACTTTATACAAGGAAATTGTAGTTTGGTGGTAAAGTCTTGGATAATTATATATGATATGGGGAAGGGATAGTAGGACCTAGAGATGCTCCTCTTATTTATAGAGAAGTCTCTGACCAATGATATGGTTTCTAGTAGGGTTACAGAGGTTGTAGAGTAGGAAATGGATAGATTCATTATTTATCTTTTGTAGAACAAGGTGACCAATATTTCATTAGTGGTATAAATTTAATATTTTCTACATGGGTGTATTAATTTATTTATTTATTATTGTTGAACTAATTTATATCACCTTCCATCATCCATGCTTTGGGACATGAAGTAGAGAGGCTTCTTGTCCCCTTGGTGTTGACAATGTTAGTTGGAGGTGGAGCTAACCTGTATGGAGTACGTAGAGAATTCAATATTGTACAGGGGTAACACCTCTATTTGGGACATTTTATATGTTTTCATATCCATCCAAATGAAATCAAACTCAATATGGCTTAGTTTTATTTATAGTATCTTATCATGGATTTATTTATGAGGATGGATGTGTTTTATGATGTTGATAGAGATCCAAAAATGTTTTAGGGTTATAGAGAACCTTGGATGTCTCATAGGTAGGTTCCGTCCATGTCATCATTTATGTTTGAGTTGATGTTGATTTAGTCGGAGGTTTACCAGTAAGTGTTTTCCATGTTTGTCGAATAGTACTAAATGTTCTTCCAGAAGAGGTTGTAATATTACACTCTTGAATAAAGATTGAGATTGGGATTGAGATACAACTAGGACTGTCTCTAATTTAGATGTATATATATAGGATGGTTCCTTCTATGTTTTGGGAGCTACAATTACAACTCAATAATCTATTTCAGTGAGTTTGTTTCAACTGAGTGTGTCAAAATTGGGTGGACCAATATTTTTTATAATAAAATATGATGGATGTTTGTGTCCTTTTATCAATTATTTTCACATGAACTATATGAAAATTATTAAATTATATCCTCTTACATGGATTTATGATTTATTTGTTTAGATGAATGGGGAATTATATTCTTGAATATTGTTTTTTTCTCCGGATATCATCACATGTGGTGTAAGGATGAAGACATTCATAAGAGAACATTTTTTTTGTAATAATGGGAATTATGAGTTCATTATGATATCTTTCGGTGTGATGAATACTACAAATATATTAATTGTATTGATAAACATAATGCTCTATGAGTTCCTAGATATGATCATAATGGATTTCATCGATGACATCCTTGGGTACTTCGAGCCTAAGGACAATCATGAAGGTCATCTGTATACCATTTTGGGAAGTTCTTTGTCATGACGATCTATTATATAAGATTTATAATTGATATTTATGGGCTCATTAAGTCCATTTATGGTGGAATTTCATGTCCCAAAAGGAAAAACAATGGACCCTTTGAATGTAGAGGTGGTTGTGTTTTTGTCAGACCCCAAAATAGTTGCAAAGGGAAATAGTTTACTTGGTATTATATGATATTATAGGACATTAATATTATAATTTTATATGGCCATGAATCATATGATAGAATTTCCCAGAAGGATCAGGCATTTTAGTAGATTAACCAGTTTGAGGTAGCTTTTGTGCACCTAAAATAAAATTTGTTCAATGATCCAATCCTACATTTTTCGGTAGAGGGATTTAAAAATTAGAATTTTCATGATGTTTAATGTATTTTAATAGGTTATTTTCTAATGTTATAGTTATTAGTTGTTTATTATGGTTCTTTACAGTTAGGTCTTTGCGGAAGTTACTATTCCACCCTTGATCTTAAGGTAGTGGTAGTGGTGTTATATTTTATTTTGTTACGAAATAATATCATCACTAAGTGTTTTGTGGTTTTTACTAATCATAATAGATGAAGGTATGTCTTATACTTGGTTGACTATAACTAGAATCAATATCAATGGATAGAAACTTTTATTGGATTTTGACTTTGAATTTTTGTATACTATAAGAAAGGGAAATGTTGTAGCTGATGAACTGAGTAGGAAGTCAAATAGTGATGTTGTGAATGAATCTAAAGATACCTAGAGAGTGATGGAATAACTCTATGTGATGAAACACTATATCAGGGAGGATCAATGTAGAGGTTCTATTTTATTGATGATATTGTAGTATTATTTTGTTCAGAATGTAGAGGAGTCCTACTTCAAAAAATTTAAGGTGGATTCCTAGCAAGACCATGTTTTTTTGGTGATTCCTTTGATTGTTGGTAAAATGATGGATAGTATAGAGTGGTGTTCCATTTATAAATTATTGTTCTTAGGTGACTCATGATATGGTTATTTCATAGTTCTATAGTTATCCTTTAAAATTACATCCTAGTGTGATAAATATGTATTGTGCTTTTAGAGGTCAGTTTTGGTGGACTGGGTAGAATAGTGGAGTTTCATGGTTTGTTACTTGATGATTGGATATCCAGATAGTGAAGAGAGAGGGACATGTTCATGGGGAGTTTCTCCAGTAATACCATGTTCAGTATTGGAAGGGGGAGGATATATATATATATATATATATGAACTTTTTTAATATATTTACTCATTCCTAATGAGTCAATTATTCTATATGGGTGGTTATGGATCATTTGACGAAATCTACCCACTTTATGGAAATCTAGGAGTCGATCTTAGTGAAGGTTTCGTTAAGGATGTATGTGGAAGTGGTTGTGAGGCTCCATAGATTCCCTAGGATGATCATATATAATCATGATCCTTATTTTTTCTACAGTCTATGGAGAGGACTCCATCATGATATTGTTTCTCAGTTATTCCTTATCGTTGATATTCATTTGGAAATGGATGATCTAATAGAGAATACTATCCAAGTTTTTAAAGACATGTTGCGCTCTTGAGTCCTATATTCTGGAGGGTTATGAAAATCCCACCTACCCTCGTTTATGTTACATAAAAATAATAGTTTACAATCCACCATTAGTATAGAAAAATTTTACACTATTTATGACCAACTATTCCATTCTCTATTTTTATTGACCATGGTAGGAGAGGCTGCGATTTTCTAGTAGGATGTGGTACAAAATACGATAGAGATGGTTCAAATTATTCACGGCCGGATGAAGGCAATACATGATAGTCATAAATCCAATTCCATTTGTATGAGGATACCAATGGATTTTAGCATAAGGATATAAGGTGTTCCTAATGGTGGTTCCTCATTATGGGTAGTGATGGTTTGGTAATGAGAGTAAGGATTCTCTGTGGTTGTTTACTTATTTTGTGGTGGTGGATCATGTTAGAGGAATGGCATATCAGATTTCACTCCCCCATAGATGATCCTTATAAATGATGTTTTTCATGTGTCTTAGTTATGTCATTATAATCATGATGACTCTTACATAATTGATTGGGGGTGTGATTGATATTGATGATGTTGCGGCCTTTAAGGTTTATTATTTATAGATCTAGGAAAACTAGGAGAAGGTGTTGCATAGAAATTATCTTCATGTGGTTCATGTATGATACTAGTATAGTGGTATATAAGATAATACCTAGGAATTTTATTCAAATATGTGTACACAATACCACAATTTGTTTTTGTACAAAAATTCTCTTGTAATGCTTGTTTTTGTTGGCAAGGATTTAGTTTATTAGTTGTTTTCCACTTATTTCTTGTTATGGCCTTAACCACATTGAGATATATGTTTACTAAGAGATTAATTATGAGATTATTTTTTAAGCATTATTATAACATTTATTCTTTAGATCAAGGTGGTTGAAATCCACTGACAGTGATATATTTTATAAGTACCTCATGGGGTTGTTATTCGGATGACCCATTTTCAATTCTTTATTGGGGAGTATTTTTTATTCTTGGGGATGAGAATTATTTGGGAGGTATCTAATGAAAATGCTTAAATATGAGTAGTCTGATCCTTATTGAGTATTGAATGATTGAGGTGCTCATATGATTTTTAAAATAATTCTATAGGTGTTGTCTATTATAAATAATAGAACATGGAGATTAAATGATACGTAATATTTTCACGGTGTGTTGATTTTGGTAATATCTTGTTAAGGATTTTCTAGAGGGCGCTTCAATTTGTGATAATAGTTAGGGTTTAATAATTAATTGATACATGTTTTTAGTGAAATATGATGCCTTAAATTTACACAATGTGTAATTGATTTAAATTATATGTAAATCCCCTATGAAATGCATCATTAAAGGGGTGCATACAGTCAGGTTATATCCCAATCCTTCATCTAGCCATTCCTCTATCTCATTCTAGGAGACCAATGACCCCCTCTATTGGTTTTTTAGATCCCTAAAATTAGGTATTGATTCATGGATTTTGGAATTTATCCCTTATGATACATGGTGAAATCCTTCTTGGTTTCCTATAATTTTCTCCCTTATTAATCTCATTGTATTATGTTTATTCGTTCCATGTGATGTTAGATGATCTCTAATGTTTCTAGTGGGGGGAGGGGGGGGGGTGTTAATGGTTGTTTGTGGGTGATGTTGTGGAGTGGATTCCTCTCATAGATGCATTATCATGGGATAGGTGATCAGAGACCTGTGACATGGTTTGTTATCTTGAAAATAATGTTAACAGCATTTAAGGTAGGTCATTCATTGATTATCTATATATTTTCATGAAATAATAAATTTATCATGATTTATCCATTTTTATAGAAATATTAATAACAGAAAAATATTAAAATTTATTTAATAAATTTGATGCATCTAAATATGGATGATTTTGCTACATTATACCATAATAATAGTTTTCCTCTTGATTTTCGAGATAGTGTGATATCTATGCTTTATGCTTCGCTGTACTTTTCTTATTCATGGATTAAAATGATTAAATTTTTAAATAACATAAATATGTAATTAATTGACACATAATTGTCTAAATAATATAAAGGCATGTTTAATGAGTCTAGTTGTTGTTGTAACTTGAGGATAGTCACATTGATAAAATGTACATGTATAATTGAAAATGATATTCCATTTAATTAATGGAATTGATATATAATATTAAGCAAGTTTATTCTTGTTATTTATATTAATTATCAAATACATGATAATTTTGAAAGGTACTTATCTATGGTTGATGAAATAAAGAATAAATGTAATCATCATGTTTTTCTTTGGTAGTGCATTATAGCTCGATGCTTCATGTTACCTTTAGTTAAAATCGGTGAACAATGAATAAGTAAATTCAAGATGGAATGAGAACCAGTTTTTTCATAAATATAATTTTCTCAAGCCTGCTTTTTTTTTCATGAGAAGGATGAGTTCCATGTTTTAGAGCTGTGGGATCTCATTTTCATGAGAATAATGAATGCCTTGTTTTGAGGTCATAATAGTCCTAATGATTTCTTGTTCATTTCATGTTGATTTGTGATTTCATCTGAACACCAGCCTCATGATATATGCCTAGTATGGATGAGTCTATAGGGATAATGTGGAGGTGGGACAAGGAACTTCATATATGATGTGAGCTTATTATGTCTAATCCTATGATGGATAATGGGATATATGGGTTTTGAGGCTCTAATTATGTTATAGAAGTTGACACTTGTGATGTTGGGGTGTGTTGATATATGTGATTGGGTGTCTATAAGGGAAAAGAAGGCAGTGGAATGCATAAAAATTGGAGTACACATTGATGTGACGATGGGAGATGGTATGATCTCTTTTGAAACTATTTAATAGATGATGACCATATATCTTATTTTATCTAAATTTATTTCCCAAAGGTTTGATGTGGTTAGAGGTTCCTGTCTATAGTTTTACCTATTTATGGTATCATAGGACAGTTTTCCGAATATAAAAAGTTTATGTAATGATGATAGTAATGAACAAATAATTTTTAATCCATGGGAATGGTTGATGAGGGAATGAACATTCATAAAAGTGGTTAATCTTGATATTCCATAGACTTGGTTTCAATTTTAGCAAGATGGAATGGATCTTACTCATATGTAATATAGTGTAATGAAATGTCTAATAATTTTAATTGTTAATTAATGGATAATGAATTAATTAAAGAAATAAAAAAACATATATTAATGAATGCAATTATTGTAGTGCTTAGAAAATCTTGTGCACTTATAGGATATCTAATCTTAGTAGTTTCATCCGTGATTCAGATTGATGTTAATTACAATTGTGTATCAGTATAGGTTATTCCCCTAGTGTGTTTTTGAGAAATATTATATCATGTATTTTTTTATTTTATATACATCCCCACCCATGGTGTTTTGGGAAACTAACACCCACTTGACCATGGGATGTTATTTTCCCCAATATCCCTGTGAGAGGATAGATGGCTGACTACCCCCTTTAACCCCCCTCACTTCACATGATAGTTACTTGTGAGGGTATGAATGATTTTTACCAGTCCTATATATATTTTTTGAGGGATTTTATGTATTGTGGTTATTTCACAGACTTTCATTATCAGATATAGTATTTAATGGATTATTATAGGTATGGAGTGTTATGGGTGTGATGGCTTGAGGTACATACTCAGGGTATATGCTATAGTCTGTTGAGGTATAATATTTGATGTATGATATAATTCATATGGGATATTGTGGGTCCCAAAAAAATAAATGATTAGAATATATAGATATTTGGAGGAGATTATATGGTTATTTGATGCACGAGTTGCATGTTGTGATGCCTTTCCCAATTGTTTTCATGCCAGATTACTTTTTGAGAGAGATGGATCAAGATGTCAGACATTGGGGTATAGTGGAATAACAGTGGGGAATTGGGAGATGTGTACCCTTGATGTTCATTATTATATTACATGATCTATTGTATGTAATATTTTATTAGAGTTATCTAGGGTGAGGTTGGGAACATAGTATACATTTTTAGGTGAGGAGTTGGTTTCATTTTCTTTACTGTTCTTTAGAAAGATTTATTTATATTTTGCAAGATATGATTTGGGGAGGGACCTAATGAGTATACTATTATTATCAACTAACTTATATATAAATAGTTTTTAGGGTAGTTGGACATGGTTGGAGATTGGGGTGGATGTTACTAGAATGAGGCTTAGTAGGTGTTGTTTGGTCTTCCTTGTAACTGTTTACTTTAATTTTTTTACATTTAGTTGTTGTAGTACTATATGAAATTTAATGTTTTTTCATTAGGTTTTTTATATATATTTCTAATGAGTTATTTGTTTTTTATCCTTATTATCTCTATATTCCAAATGTTTCTCTTAAAGGGTAATGCCTCCCATATGCATGTTTATTACACCATTAGTTCTAGTCACCATCTGAGGGCATACTAGAGGAGAGATTCAGGATGTCACTAAATATCTCTCATCATTGTAGTGTTTTTGTGTGGAGGGGTAATGACATAAAGAAACATAACAATAGATAATTCAGTGATTCATTTTTAAGATTCCCTGATTTTAAATATAAACATTTTATTTTCTGTTCACACATGAACTCCTTCAAATTATTCTTCATTAGGAATTTATATTAAATATATGACATATAACAAATTGTAGACATTTAATACTATTTTTATTATTTATCCTATTTACATAATATAAAACGTAAATATTTAATTTTTCAAAAAACATTATTGTATTAGTCACCAAAAATATTTTTTTCATGGTTTATAGAATTTATCAAAAAGTGATGTTTTTATTTGAACAATTCCTGTTAATAAATTATGATTAGTTTAAATTTTTAAATAAAAATTTATATATTTTGGACATATTTTGAAATTTATCAAAATATTATAAATCACATGTATGATAACAATTTAAACATTTCATTTTTAACTATACCGAATGCTATATAATTTGAAAAGTTTTTGTCACTAGTATCATTTAATTTTCAGGATATTTATTTTACTTATAATTCAAAAAAATTGAGTAATTTCTTGTTAAAATTTTATAAATATGTAAACTCTTTCCTAAATTAACAAATATAAAAACCTTTTCCATAATTTATAAATATGAATATATTATTCAATTCAATTATTAATTGAATTTCATGAATTCCCTAATTTATCATCTTTTTTCATTTCATTCATATTAAATTGTTGTTTAATTCCATGGGTTACCTTATAAGAACTAATCTATCATGATATATTTGATTAAATAATTTATTATATAATAAAAATTACACATGGTTCAGGTGTACATGAGATTATTTCTGGACCTACATCGGGTATGTCTCAATTTTCCCATAGTATTAACATCATGAGGAGAAAACTTATGTGATATTAACCTAGAAACTTATGATTTAGGACATGCATGAGATTAAAATATCTTGCCTCATCTATCACAAAATAAAACTTTATACTATTTGAGATTAAATATCGTGAAAAATGACAGAAGTGGGATTTAATCCACACCTTTAAATTATTGAAGGAATAACTAATGTTGACCAATATCTGATAAGATTAAGAGATATTACACTTGTTAGATTAATCGATTGGTTAATGAATTTAACCTATTGGGTACTAGATATTGTCATTACATTGAACAATATTAATTATATTATAGGTTATAAAATATCATACAATATGATATCAACCATAGTTTATGTTACTATAAAATATAATTATTCAATCACAATTCAAATTCCTAATAATTTTGAATGATTCACACTATATAATAAATGATTATAAAATTCATTTTTGTATGAAGGGTTCTGATTTATTATTTTTATGTAGAAACATTTATATTTTAATGGAATGGTTTTGTTTGATACCACTAAAGGGTTTTTAGGAAGCTGAAAACTATCATTTTACAATGTAGAAATAAAAATAGAAACCAATAATCGATGATGTAACATGTTTGATATATGAAACCGTATAGAAAAAAAAATAATATGTGCATATGAATTGTTTTGACCATTATATTTATCCACATTAGTGAAAAAATATCTCTTATAAGAATGTAAAATATACCTCACATTCAATGTGTATCTACAAGTTGGATTGAATCAATCACCTTATAAGAAGGATCATTTAATCATTATTGATATTCTAGTATCATTAGACTAAAAGAGTGATGATGAGAGAGGGATTTGACGGAGAGAGAAATCTGACCAGTAGAATTTAGTAGTCACACAGTCCCATAAAATTGGTAATACATGCATATTTACAGATGAGGAAAAAATAAAGTTATTTAATCAATTTATTTACTTTTTTTTATAAAATATAGAGTAAATTTAGAATGATACAAGTCCTATGTATCTAATCATCCAATAAAATCCAAATCATTTCATCATATGAATCATTTTATTTGATTATAGCACCATGTTTTTTCCTATCATTGAGGGTATAAAACACACAATATGAGAAATTTCCCTTGATAAAACCGAGACAATTTTATAAAATTTCTAGTCAAAACCATTTCATAAATATAAAAAACCAACATCACCAATTAATTTTACTATATATAAATAAAAATCACTATAAATAAATAATAACGTAAATCCTATGACAACAAATATGTAGAAACTCCAACCTCCTATCTAGTGATCTCCAAACCAATATCTGAAACCCTCTTACAAAAAATACAACATGATTTAAATAATAGCGATGAGAAGAAAAATTATACTCAGTAGGATCAAACCTAATACATCTCATGAAAATATGAGAAGTGTATAAAAATTCTCTTGTGAATAAATAAAATATCTTACATACCCCAAAATAGGTCAACTAATCCCATTACCAATCTCAATAATACTCAATTACTATATAAAAAATAAATGTTAGTAAAATATTATCAATCATATTGAAAATGATCCCTAAAATTAAAACCAAACTATTTTTCCTCTCTCATGATCCAATATCCAATGTCATGTTCTCCCATCCTCTCCATAAATTCCAACAAAAAAATATTGGGAAATGGTTTAAGAAAAAATAAAATAATTTTTATTTCTCCTCCTACAATGCATTACCCCACCAGACATCACAAAAAATACCACAACCACTTAGTAATAAATCGCTACTAGGAATCACCAACAACTAATCTATAGACACCAGGAACCACCACTAAATAACCCATCATTACTGGTCATTTCCACTATCTGAGTTAGCAGAATTATGAATCCCTGCAATTTGAGAATTCATCAAAACGAGTCACCACCAAGTAATCCATACTCACTAATCATTTACTCACATTTACTCTTATGAATACCCGTATATATAAAAAAAATTATTTGATGATTTATTACAAAAAAATACACTTATTAAAACACCATAAGTTCATTAGAAATTTTGATTTTTATAAGGAATATATATACAATATTAACATGGAAAATTGTTGAAACATATTTATTTTGAAACTCTAAATGAAGCCCTTACATTCCATCAATCATCTAAAATGACATGGGATATCCTAGATACGTACATAAAAATGGGGTGAGCTATAAACCCTAGTAAGGGAATAATCAAATCAAAGAACATGGTATTGCATTTCATGTAATTTTTGAGGCATATCAAGGTATCGTAATATGGGTGAGAATAATAAACTTGAATTATGTTGTATGATATAACATAATTACAAAAAGGTAACATAGGAATATGGAAAAAATATAAATCATGAAATATAAAACATAAGTCATGGTTGCCTCCAATAAAAAATATAATTCAATGGTTATGCTATCCTCACATGCACTATACATAGAATCGCATGAGGAAGAACATTACTGAATAAATTATATCGATAAATAATTCTAGGCCAACATGTCACTTTCATTTCTTATACATGCATAAGTGTGTATCGTATTTCAAAGAACATAGGATCTGATTCCTCAATTTTTGTACCATTATTATTTATATTGGGGTATATTAATATAAATTCATCATCAATGATGGATATGAAAAACTAGGTGGATACACTTGAGTGTAAATGGAGACATATATTCACTACAAAAATTATTGGCATGGAAAAATAAATTGATAATTTCAATACCATAATGGTTGTGAATAAAGCATTATATAAGAGGATAATGAGAGTGAAAGGGATATCTCATTAGAGAGAATAATATTTATTTTAAGAGTGATGTGTAAGAACATATCCCGAAATGAAAATTATAAATAAAAAACAATACATAGAGATGGTTTTGAAATTAAATGGTGAAATGGATGGTCCCTTACTTTCATAGTGATCATCTAAATGATTGTGAGGAGATTTTTAAGAGATTGTGATACCATGAGTGATATATATAAGGATGATAATAGTATATTTATGATCCAAATGTATTTATTATAGATCAATTAGTGTTTGGTTGGGTGTCAATTGAATAAGAGATAAAAATTAATTATTAATTTGAAAACATTTGTTTTGGAATTTATATAATCATGTAATCTACACCATAAACCATCCCATATTGTCACTAATGGGTTTGTCCATTGTGTATATTATTTAACTATTTTATAATTCTATGAAGCTAACTCTTTAAAATAATACCCATGGTAATGTGGATGCGATTCATATTTCTAAATAACTAATTTTAAAACCATTAAATATAATATAGGTTTTAGAGAATTTATTGAGGGTATATAAAATTAATCAGATAACTTCAATGAAAAATCATTTTAAAGGAAAAGAATAATTTTTTTAATGGGTAATTTTTCTTGTATTTATTAAATCACATATGGGATTTTTTATGTCATAATAGATAACATATATTTATATCATTTTTGAATTTTTCCCCAAAAATCCACAAGTCTAATAATATTATGAAAAAATCACTATTGGGTAATTCTATGTTATAATTTAAAAAATAATATTTATTTAAACATAATTAAAACCTCAATATGAATATTTATATTTTAAAATTATCTAATTGAAATTTATTTAATAATTAAGTGTTTTTGACCATAGTAGGTTTTTGACCCATATACTAATTACATTTGAACTCATATATTTATCTATTAATTTATATTATTTAATAATAATATCTTCTTGAATTATAAATTATATAAAAAAATTATTTCATAATGAAGTTTGTATTGATTGAATATATATGTTTTATAAAAATACAACTGGTATATCATCATATCAAAATAAATATTTTATCAAACTTATTTCTAGTAATTATAACAAAATGAAAGATAATTATAAAAATTATTTTGTGAATAATAAAAACATAAAAAATTCATACAATTAGTTTATATAGAAATAGAAATTTATTATACTAATGATTTACCTATGGGTAAGGTGTGTGATGGTGACATTTTCATGGGGTGGTTCTTTAACATCCCAGGTAAATAAAGAAATATGATATTTTCATATTTAATAATATTTTTGAATTAAATATTAATTTTACTTTTAAAGGGGATTCCATGTTCGATGTCTTTCCCGATATGTAACAACGAGATTTTTTGAAAACTGATGTTGCACTCAATGTTGGGTCATACTGAAAAATAATAATATAATATTATTTTAAATGGTAGTTAATGCCAAGCTGTTGTATTGGAAGGAATGAAAAGAACTAACTGTATAATAATATACATGTTTGTTAAATGTTTTTATATTTATCCAATAAAAGATAGAGGCTTAAAATGTGAACGAATCTAATTTTAAGCATAAATACTCTAATATTAATTTAAAGGTCGATTTATTGACATTTGATAGCGAAACCTATTTAAATATAGTATCAGCCACTTTTATATGTTCTATTTGAGAAAATTAAATTCTTCATTAGAATCGGGACATAAAAATTTACTCTGGGTAAATTTTTGGTATTTTTATGATAAAATTCTTTTTTGATGAATAGTTAAAAATACTTTATTTTAATTCAAAACTACCTTTAAATCTATTTATTTGTATGGATAGATTATATTTTTAACTAGTTTTAAGGTTTAATTATATTATTTTTTAACCAATTAATACAATTTTGTTCATTTTAAGTAATTTCACTTTGAAATTGGACATAAACACGTGTCAATATTTTGGTAGTTATTATTTCTTAAAAAATACGCTTTTTATTTAGACAACATGAAATAATTTTAAATTAATTTAACCCCCTTATATGTTTTGAATTTTAAAAAATGGATTACATATTTTGAATCAGAAGTTCCAAATTGGGTAAATAGGTAAATTTTATTTTTAGACATTTTAAAAATTTATTTTATGAAATATTTTATTTACCATGGTTAAAGGGTAAATTTGGAAAATAAGG
Organism: Viscum album; assembly: GCA_963277665.1. Taxonomy (NCBI): domain Eukaryota; kingdom Viridiplantae; phylum Streptophyta; class Magnoliopsida; order Santalales; family Viscaceae; genus Viscum; species Viscum album. The sequence goes on along the minus strand of OY728145.1, from coordinate 1,227,607,112 downwards.
GTAACAAAATAATATTATAATAATACAAAATTACCATAACCTGTGTTCTAATCCTATTGGTTGACATATTTCCGACCATGGACATCCATGGGTCGATTTTGGGTTCCCATGGAGGCACTTAAGAGTGATAATGACACTTTATATTAATTAATTTAATGTAAAGGTAAAAATGAAAAAAACAAATATCTTTTTGTAAATCAATTTTTACATGAAGTTATATAAGAAATATATTCAACTATAAATATTCATTAGGAAGTTAAAAAATATTTCCTAAATCATTGTATTTTTTTTCTAATTTTTAGGCATCATATAAATAAAATTATGTATGAAACAATAATGATGTAGTGTTTACCTCATTAATGGATGAATTAAATAAATAAGATTATAAATATTAAAACAATATACAAATATATCCAAATATTATTCGATTATATTATTTAGATCATGAGTTTTCTTATCTTTTACATTAATGAATTTTGGACCTTTGTAAACAGAAGATATGTTTATAATAAAATTACATTTTCAAACATTCCTAAAGAGCCCCTCCTCGCCCTTATAAAATGTCAACACCTCTAACCCATTCCTAAAACCTCTAAATCCCCTTGACTCATCCATCCTCTTATCAATTAATCTTACTATATCACTATCTTTCTCCTAGAAGCCTTACCTTTTGCAGAAGGCACTTCAAAAAAACTTTTTGGTTCAAACAAAATAGAATTATCGGATTTAAATGTAACATCTTCTCTTAAGTTCTTTTCACTTATTTTACTTCTACAACCACTAAACTCTTTTTTTTCCTTTATTTTATAGTAACCGATGTATCCAAAATATAATAGGTTGTTTTTATGATATGGATTCTAACTAATCTCACACACACCTCCATATAACGGGTAAACAACATATTGTTTCTATGGACGATGAACTACGGCCTCACGAAACGATGATTGTTCAATTATCTCCAACTACCTCTCATGGAGGCCGTTATGATAGAATTGTATTTATATATTATATATAGTTTCTTTATGTTTTCATTATGCTTCTTTATTTTCCATTTTTATCATACCATTATTTTTTCCATTATGGGTAAATACGATAATTTCATTTGAGGAAGTGTGGACTACCGCCCCTCAAAGTGATACGACTTATTATACCATACATGGGACGCATAAAGGATATAGTTAATGAAATTATATATGATATTATACTATAATTATAATAAAACTATGTATCTTTACATTTTCATTCTATTATATTATGAAATAGAAACAAAAGTAGTGTTCATGCCTACGTACAACTTACCATCTCCAGGAACCGTGCATTTCATTTATTTTCTTAAAATGTTTTGTAATTTTATAAATACATATATATACTGGAAATATATGATATATATTACATCTAAATCATGAATATCATTTTAAAGATAATGTAATTTTGACCACATAAACAACTTGTAATTATAAGAAGTTCATTTTTGACTCAATTACCAAATATCAACAAAACAACAATTATTAACTTAAAAGATTACATAATGTTTATAACACAGTAATAAGTTATATAAACAGAATAATAAACTTGAAAAAGGATATTAAGAAAGTATAAATTATCTTTTGTTTATTATTTAGGAGATTAAAGAATGAACGGATCATGTCGGACACGAGGTAAGGGAACTTCATAATCCAATTCCCATTAATTGGGTTGATATTCTAATTTTTGATTATGTCATTGTATGATTATGTGAGAAATGATTTTTGATGTACTATCTTGTATTTATAATATCTTTATGTGTACATATAGTGAATACATATAATCAATCAATTATATTTACAAAATTATCTTTGTAAGGGACTCGTCTCAATCTCCTTTAATTGAGGAATATTTTGTTTTATAAATGAATTTATTTTATACAGTGAATAAACCCCTTTTAATATTCATTTCATCCAAGGGTAATATTTTTTCTACAAAATATTTTACTAAATGATAAAAAATAATGATTCTTTTTAATGTAATTAGTGACAATGAACTTTCCACCTCCATGAGTATTATTTGACCTTTAGCTTCCTTAAAAAGTTGTAATGTATTAAAGGAAAATAAATACCATATAATCTTTTATGTGTTTTGGTTTTGAAATGGTTTTGATAATGGATTTGTTATGTCAATATATTTAAATGATATTTTGTGATTTAAATGTGGAAATGTTATCTTTCCTTTATGTTTTTTTTATGTGTTGTGAATATGTTATGGTTCTTGGGAATTGTTTACGTATATATGTCGTTCTGTGATAAACCTAGGGTGGGTAAGCCTGAGATAGATCTCCAATGCATTGGGTAACATGACCGAGGTAAACATGAATGTTTCTCCTATTATATTTAGGGAATATACTATGATGGGTATTCCAACGTAACTCTCTATATATTTTTGATAGCTATAATGTAGGTATGATATGGATGCCACAAGTTACCTTTATAATTAGTGATTACTATGTGTTATTCATAAATCACATGATTTCTTGAGGTATCTTAAAGAGATTATGTTATTTAATTATTGACTAACTAATTTTTTCTTTATTTGTTTTATAACCCTTACTCAGATTTTTATTCTCATACCAAGTTTTGAAATGTTTTTCACATGATATAAAGATAAATAGGGTCGAGGATGGGATCAAGGAAAATTCATGCTATCTAAAACATGGAACTAGTCATGTCTGTTTTTTTCAAAGCATTTTTAAGGTTGGGTCTTTATAGTTGGAATCATAGGTCAGTTTAGACAACATTAGGAGTTAATAAATTGTTAAATTAATATCCATAAATTAATTTATGTTATGATTAAAATGATATAGCATTTATAGATTACCATATTGCTTCACCTAATATAATTTTGTGCTCATAACGGTTTTCCACAAAGGAAAAATGACAGATATGATGGGACAAAATCAAGAGGAAGACAACCTTCCAAATCAGCAACCTGAGATGGTCGAAATAGGAACTAAATAGTTTGTTGCAGTGATGTAACAGTTGACTTAGGCTAGAAATGGTGGTGGTATCCATGCACAATATCATCCAGATCTACTATAGAAGAACATGTCAGTAGTAGAGCATTTCCTGAGGCAACATCCCCTATCATTCATAGGATCATCAGAACTTGTACTAATAGGAGGGTGGATTAAAGAACTGGAGAAGATTTTTGTTGTCATGGGGTGTTTATGACATCAAAAGGTTAGTCTCTATATTTAACAATTTTAAGTTGAAGATGATCAGTGGTGGTCTATGGTGAAAAATATTATGGATAGTTAGTAGATTAATGCTCTTTATTGGGATGAATTCAAAGGTATGTTTGTTGAGAAATATTTTCCTAAGGTGGTTCATCTTATGATGGAAAATAAATTCTTGTAATTAAGGAAAAAGGATGACTTAGTGGCTGATTATGAAGAAATATTCACTTGACTGGAAAGGTATGATCCAAATTTCATATGAGATATTGATATTTAAATCAAAAATTTTCACTTAGGATTAAAGCCAATGTATCAAAGGTCTTTAGCTTCTCGTGAGATCAAAGGATATGAAAAATGTGTTCGATGTGTGGAGAAGGTGGAAATAGAGTTTTCGGTTGATCATGTGTTTATTGAAAAACAAAAAAAATAAGAGGTCTAGGTGGTAGATGAAAGGGAAGAACTCTTAAAAAACATCTGATGGTAAGAAACTTAAGTTTACAGTTTGTGAAAATTGTGGTAAAAATCATGCTGGAGAATGACTTTTGAATTTTGGAAAGTGCTACTGATGTGGTAAAATGAGACATAAGGCTTGTAATTTCCTTGAAAAAGACTAGGGTAATGGTATGATCAAATATGATATACAATTTGTAAAATGTTTTAAGTGTAATGAAATGGGTCATTATGTAAATAAGTGTCCAACGAAGAACTCAACTGAGGGAAATCATTCAGACTACAAGTAGAAAGGGGTGGTGAAATCCTTTTCAACTACTTTAGTAGATTTTAGGCCATCAAATGAAGTAGTATCAGGTACACTATTCGTTTATTCATATTATTCCAATGTGTTGTTTGATTTGGGTTCTACAAATTCGTTTATTTCTGAGATGTTTTCTATTAAATTGGGAATAACATATCAAGATATGAATCCCGATCTTATGGTAAAAACACCAGGGGGTAAACGTTGATACAAAAAGAAATTATTATAACCTTCTTGTCCTAGTGTGTGGAAAAAATATATCTGAAAACCTTATTGTTTTTTCCCTAGTAGAGTTTGATGTTATTTTGTGTATATATTGGCTTTCTATCTATCATGATATGATAGACTGTAGAGCTAAAGAGGTTTCCATTCATAAATATTTTCAGATTGTGTACAAGAATGAACCCTTACTTTTGATAACATATCAGGAAGATGAGAAACTAGTAAAAGATGGAAATGAATGTTACCTTGTACATATTGTTTAAAATAAAGGAACTTTTCAGATCAATGATGTGCCAGTGGTAAATGAGTACCTTGATGTATTTCCTGATGACTTGACTGGTATTATACAAGATCGCGAAGTTGAATTAACTATTTACATAGTTCTTGATGATAAGACAATTCCAAAACACCCTTATCGAATGGATCAAATTGAAATTTTAGAGTTAAAGAAGCAATTGCATGAGTTATTAGATAATGGATTCATTCAACCTAGCACATCACCATGGTGTGATCCTCTCTTGTTCGATTAAAAGAAAGATGGTTCAATGAGACTTTGCATTGATTATAGTGCATTGAATAACATCATAGTTAAGAAAAAAATATCCTTTTCCTCATATTGATGATTTGTTTGATAAGCGTGAGGGAGATCGGTATTTTTCAAAGATTGACTTGAGGTTGGGGTTCCATCAGTTGAAAGTAAAGGAAGCAGACATTCTGAAGACTTCTTTTCATACTAGATATAGACATAATGAATTTGTAGTTATGCCTTTCTGGTTAACATATAACATCCTAGGTAGACAAAGAATAATATATTTTCATATTTACTAATATTTGTGAATTAAATATTAATTTTACTTTAAAAGGGTTTCTATGTTCGATAGCGTACCCGATACACAACAATGGGATTCTTTGAAATCTTACGTTGCACACTAATAATATAATATTATTATTTTTAATGGTAGTTAACTCCTAGCCATTTTATTGTGGGGAATGAAAAAAACTAACTACAATATGATTATACATGTTTGTTGAATGTATTTACTTTTATATAATAAAATTTAGAGGCTTAAAATGTGAAAGAATCTAATTTTAAGCATAATTTACATTAAAAGGTCGATTTACCGACTTTTAATGGAAAACCTATTTAAATATAATTTTGGTCACTTTGATACATTATATTTGACCAAATAAAATCCTTCTTTATAATGGGGACATCAAAATTTACTTTGTGTAAATTTTTGGAATTTTTCGGATAAAGTTCATTTTTAATGAATAGTGAAAAATATTGCATTTTAATTCAAAGGTTCCTTTAAATATAATTTATTTATATGGTTAGATTATCTTTTTAAATGGTTTTAAGGTGTAATTAGAATATATTTTTACCATTTAATCCAATTTTGGTCATTGGAATTAATTTCACTATGAAAGTGGACATAAACAAGTGCCAATCTTTTGATAGTTATTGTTTCTTAAAAATAAGGTATTTGTTTTGACAACAGGAATTAATTTTAAATTAATTAATGTAACTTATATGTTTTGAATTTTAACAAATAGACATCATTTTTGAATTTGTAATATCAAATAAATAATATGCATAATTTTTGGCATTTTTCTAAAAAACATCAATTTTTGATGAATAGTGAAACCACTTAGTAGTAGTTAAAAAAACTGAATTTTTCATTTAAATGAAATATTACCACTTTTGTGAATTTAAATTCAAAAATCTCACATACATGGTTATTATTAGTAATTAAAATTTTGTTCAATAAGTTGAAAATATTTTTTTATGAATAGTAACTTTTGACTTTCATTTACAGCGGTTAAAGGTAAATAGGGTAATTCAAAGTAAAAAAATATGTTTATAATTTAAAATTACCTTAAAACTTGTACTAACATTATTTTAAGAGTAATTTATGACCATGGGCATCCTTGGGTCTATTTGGGGACCCCATTGAGCCACCTATGAATGATTATGTCACTTTAGATTAATTAATTCAAACTAAAGGCAAAATATGACAAAAACATAAATCTTTTATTAAATTAATTTTTATATGGTGTTATATAAGTAATATTTTTGTCTATAAATATTCATTTCAAATCTAAAAATATTTCCAACTTAATGTATTTTTTTTAAATTTTTAGACATTGAATAACTTAAATTATTTATGACATAATAATGATGCATTGTTTACCTCATTAATAAATGATTTAAATAAATAAGATTATAATAATTAAAATATTATCCAAAACCAGTCCAATTCCTATTGGTTGATTTTATTTCCCCCATGATTCATCTTATCTTTAACTCTAATTATTTATGGACCTTTATAAACTGAATATTATCATATAATAAAATAATAGTGTCACACTTTCCTAAAGAGCCCCTCCTCTCCCTTATAAAAGGAGATCTCTTCTAACCAATTAATCACACCTCTCAAGCCTTTAGGATCATCCAAAATCTAACCAATTAAGCTCCCTATATCCCTCTAATCCTCCTAGATGACTTACCTTATGCAGAAGGCACTTCAAAAAGTCATTTTGGTTCAAACCAGAGGAAGTTACCCAAATTAAAGGTAATGGTTTCTCTTAACTTCTTTTCTTTTATTTTACTTCTCCAACCCTTAAACTCTTTTTATTCCTTTATTTTATAGTAACAAAAGTATCATCAATATACTAGGATGATTTTATGAGATGAATTCAATCTAAACTTTCACACACGTCCATCTAATGGGTGAAGAACATATTGTTTCTTTTGATGGAAAACTAACGCCTCATGAGATAATGATTGTTCGATTATCTCCAACTGCCTATCATGGTGGCCGTTGTGATGACAATATTTATATATGATATATGATATATATATATTATGTTTTTGTTTTCTTTATGCTTCTTTATTTTCCATTTATATCATACTTTTATGGTTTCCATTATGGGTAAACACGATAATTTCATTTGAGGAAGTGTGGACTACCGCCCCCTCAAAGTGATACGACTCGTTAATTCCATATGTGGGACATATAAAGAATTGAGGTAAAGATATTATATATGATATTATATTGTAATTATAATATACTTATGTATCATTATGTTTTAATTCCATTAAAATAATAAATAGAAATGAAAGTAGCGTTCATGCATACGTACGACTTACGGTCTCCAGGAACGATGCATTTCATTTCTTACCTCCAAATGATATGTACTATTATAAATACATGAATATTATGGATATATATGATATATATGATATCTAAATCATGAATATCATTCTGGAAATAATGGAATATTGACCACATGGACAACTTTTAAATATAAGGTTTTCATTTTTGACTTATGTACCAAATATCATCAAACCGACCATTATTAACTTGAATGATTACATAATGTTTATAACATGATATTAAGTGATATAAAAGGAATAATAAACTTCAAAAAGGTTCTTAAGAAAGTAGAAATTAACTTTATTTTATTATTCAGGATATTAAAGAATGATTGTGTCAATTCAGACACGAGGTAAGGGACTTCATCTCAATCTCCTTTCATTAAGGCATATTTTGTTTTAATACATGAATTTATTTTACACGATGTATAAACACCAATGAATTTTCAAAGGGAATATTTTTCTACAAAGCATTTTACTAAACAACAAAAAGGAATGTTTCTTTTAACATAAGCATTGACAACAAACTTTCTGTCACCGTGAGTATTATTTTTTCTTTGGCTTCCTTAACAAGCCGTAATGTTTTTAAGTAAAATAAATACCATATTTTATTTTAGGTATTTTGGTATTAAAAATCGTTTTGATAATGGATTTGTTATTTTAATATATTTAAGTGATATATTGTGATTGAAATATGGAAATGTTTTCTTTATTTTAAATTTGGTTTATGTGTTATGATTTTATAATGGTACATAGACATTTGATAGGTGGTTACATGATAAACCAAATGATGGGTGGTGTCATGAAATCCAGGGTGGGTGGTTACATTATAACCTCCAATGTATTGTGAATGTAAGTCGTCCGTATGACTATTCCATTTAGTGATATGTGTTGAAGTCGAATGTATGGTTGTTCCATTTAAGTATGTTTATGTCCCTAGTTACCTTTATATGTTATGTGTTCTTTATATGGGTAATATTTTGGTTGAAAACGGGTTTGTAGTGATCTTTTATTCAGTGAAGAGTATTTACTACTTCATAAAGGTGAAAAGTATTACTTATGTTAAAGTATTCATGGTTAACTTGTTGTATTGAAAAACTAACAGTTTTCCTTCTTTGTGTATCCCTTCTTGAACTTTTTATGCCCATCCCAAGTTTTTGAAATGTTCTTCACAGAACATAATGTGGAATAGGGTCAAGAATGGGATCATGGAAAAGGCATGTTGTCTTAAACATGGAACTGGACATGACTTTTTTTCAAGAGTTCTTGTTTTGTAAAGAAAATGGAAACTGAGTAGAAGTGTCTACTTTGTATTTGAAATGAAATGTAATAGTGAGGGCCTAATTATCTAAAACTCTAAACCTGAAAAGATCCTCAATGGGAATTATTCATTTAATTCAATATTATATAATGTTTTAAGGTCATGTCCTTATAGTTGGAACCAATTTTCAGTTTAGGCAACTTTAAGAGTTAGGGTATTTTTAAATAAATTTCCATAAATTAATTTATGGTAATATTTAAATGATATATAATTTACATATTACAATGTTGCTTTTCCTATGATATTTCTGGGTTCAGAATGGTTTTCCATAGAGGAAACAAGGCAGCTATTTTGGGACGACATCAGGAGGAAGACAAGCTTCCAAATAGGCAACTTGAGATGGTCGGAATCGGAAATGAATATTTTGTTGCAATGATGGCATAGTTGAATGAAGCTATAAATGGTGGTGGTATCCATGCACGAGATCAGCCAGATAAATAGCAGATGAACATGTCAGTAGTGGAGAATTTCATGAGGCAACATTCCCCATCATTCAAATGATCATCTAGCCCGGTGCTAGCAGAAGGGTGGATTAAAGCACTAGAAACGATTTTCAATGTCATGGGTTGTTCAGAACATCAAAAGTTTAGTCTCGTTGTTTACCGTTTTGAAGGTTAAGGTGATCAACGGTGGTCGATGGTGAAAAATATCAGGGATAGTGACGATATTGTTGCTCTTGTTTGGGATTAATTCAAAGGTATGTTACTTAGAAATATCTTTCTCAGGTGGTTCGTATTAGAATGGAAAAATAATTCCTAGAATTGAGGCAGGAGGATGACTCAGTGGCTGCTTATGACACAATCTTCACTCAACTGGAAATGTATGCACCAAATCTCATCTGAGATCTTGATAGTAATATAAATCGATTTTACTCAGGACTGAAGCCATGTTATTGAAAACCATTAGCCTTTATTAAGTTAAAAAGTTATGAAAAACATTTTCGATGTGCAGAGAAGGTGGAAATGGAGTTTTCCAATGATCAGGTGTTCGTTGACAAACAACAGAATAAGTTGTCCAGTTGGTAGGAGAAGGGAAAGAATTAATCAAAGAAGCCTGCTGGTAAGAAAATTAAATATCCAACTTGTGAGAAGTGTGGAAAGAAGCATCCTGGAGAATGTTTATCAAATTTTGGAAAGTTCTTTCAGTGTGGTAAGTCTAGTCATATTTCTCATAACTATAATGATGATGATCAAGCAGGAAATGAAAATCCATCGGTAAGATTTTTTAAGTGTAATGAAATGGGTCATTATGAAAATGAGTGTCCAGAATAGAACTCAACTGAGAGAAAGAAGCCAGACTACAGGAAGAAAGGGGTGGTGAAATCCTTTTCAACTACTTCAGCAGATGTTGGGCCATCAAATGATGTAGTATCAGGTACACTATTTGTTTGTTCAGATTATGCCAATGTGTATATTGATTCAGGGTCTACACACTCTTTCATTTCTGAGAAGTTTTCAAATAAATTGGGAATTCCATATTAAGATATGAATACATAACTTATGGTAAAAACACATGGAGGAAATGTTGAGTCAAAATGAAAACATAAGAACATTTTTGTCCTTGTGTGCGGGAAAAAATCTACCTGCAGACCATATTGTTTTCCCTCTAGTAGAGTATGATGTTTTTTGGGCATAGATTGGATGTCTGTTTATCATGATAAGATTTAATGCAGAGCTAAATAGGTTTCATTTTCGAAATATTTATAATTGTGTACAAGAATGAACCCTTGCTTTTGATAACATATGAGGAAGATGAGAAACTAGTAAAATATAGAAATGAATTTTACCTTGCACATATTGTAGAAAACAAAGGAACTGTTCAAATTAATGATGTTCCAGTGGTAAATTAGTATCTTGATGTTTTTTCTGATGAGTTTCCTGGTATTATACCTGATCAATAAGTTGAATTTACTATTGACATAGTTCTTGAGGCTAAGCCAATTTCAGAACCCCCTTATCGTGTGGCTCAAATTGTACTTTTAGAGTTAAAAAGCAACTGCAGGAGTTATTAGATAAAGGTTTCATTCGAACTAGCACATCACCATGGGGTTCTCCTGTCATGTTTTTTAAAAAGAAATATTGTTCAATTAGACCTTTGCATTGATTATAGAGCTTTTAATAACATCACTGTTAAAAACAAGTATCCTTTTCCTCATATCAATTATTTGTTTGATCAGATCTAGGGAGCTCAGTATATTTTGATGATTGACTTGAGATCGGGGTACCATCAGTTGAAAGTAATGAAAGAAAACATTATGAAGACCACGTTTCATACTAGATATGACCATTATGAATTTTTAGTTATGCCTTTTGGTTTAACCAATGCACCTGGTGTATTCATGGATCTTATGAATAGAATTTTCCTTGAGTTCTTGGATAAGTTTGCGGTTGTGTTCATTGATGATATTTTGTTTTATTCTAAATGTAACGAGGAACATGAAATTCAATTAAGGGTTGTCATGAAAACCATAAAAGAAAATAAACTCTATGGGAAATTCAGGAAATGTGAGTTTTGGTTACAAAAAATTTCTTTCCTTGGTCACATTTTTTCAAAAAATGGAATAATAGTTGATCCTTCTAAAACAAAATTTATTGAATAATGGCTATGTACCACAAATATAACCAAGATACATAGTTTTCTTGGTTTGGTAGGTTATTACCTAAGGTTTTTTGAGAATTTTTCATGGTTATCTAGTCCAATGAATAAGTTAACTCGAAAAGGTGTTAAGTTCTTTTAGACAAAATAATGTGATGGTTTTTTGTAAGAATTGAAAAGAATATTGGTGAAAGCTCCAGTTTTAGAACTTCCTTCCAGAAATGGTGAGTTTTTTATTTACAGTGATGCTTCATGGAAAGAAATTGGATGTGTCCTTATGACGAATGATCAGGTAATTCCTTATGCATCACGTTATTTGAAACCTCATGAGTTAAATTACCCTACACATAATTTGGAATTATCTACTATTGTTTTTTTATTTGAAAATTTTGAGGCATCATTTGTATGGAGTAAAATGTGAAATATATACTGACAAAAAAAGTTTAAAGTATAAATTCTCTAACAAAGAATTGAACATGAGACATATGAGATGGCTGGAATTAATCAAGGATTATGATTACACAATCCATTACCATCTAGGAAAAGCAAATAAAGTGCATGATGCTTTGAGTAGAAAAAGTAATGCTTCATTAACCATGTTACGTTTGGAACAATATACTTTTGTTTTTGATTTGATAAACTATGGTATTGATGTTGTTGGTGCATGAAATTATTCTGTTTTGTTTCAGGTGTCAGTGAAATCATCTCTATCAGAAAAAATAATGCAAACGTAGAAGGAAGACAGTGAGTTTCCAAAAAAGGTAGTGTTTGTTCAGAAGGGTAAGTTTCCTGATTTTAATGTTGATAATGGTTGTGTTTTGATGTTTTAGAAGAGATTATGTCTACCTTGTGATTCATAGTTGAAGAATTTGTTATTATGTGAAGCTTATAGTTCTCCGTTTTCTTTTCATCCTGGTAGTACTAAGATGTACATATATATTCGAGAGTATTACTGTTGGGATGGAATGAAAAGAGATATTGCTGATTTTACTATGAAGTGTTTGAATTGTCAGTAGGTTAAAGTATAGCGGAAGTTACTGAAAGGGATTTTCAGCCTTTACCAATTCTAGAGTGGAAATCAGAAAATATATCCATGGAAATTGTTTTGGGATTCCCAAAGACATCTCGAGGTAATAATGCAATATGGGTTATTATTGATCGATTGACTAAATATGATCATTTCCTACCTATTTGAGATACCTTGTCTCTAGATCAACTTGTTCTATTGTATGTTAAAGAGGTAGTTAGGTTGTATGGTGTTACCCTCTCCATTGTATCTGATCGGGATCCCAGGTTTACTTCTAACTTTTGGAAATGCCTTCAGAAGTCATTAGGCACTGAATTAAATTTTAGTAAAACTTTTCATCCTTAATCAGATGGAAATTCAGAACGAACAATTCAGACCTTGGAGGATATTCTATGTGCTTGTTCCCTGGATTGCTAAGGATGTTCAAACTAACATCTTTCATTGGTTGAATTTTCTTATAATAATAGTTTTTATTCCAGTATATAGGTGGATCCATTTGAGGCATTATATGGAAAACATTGTCGAGCTTTTTCCTTTTGGGATGAAGTAGGTGAAAGAAATCTTATGGGACCAGAATTGGTAGAAGATATGGTAGAAAAATTTTAGTTGATTCATAATCAAATGAGAACAGTTTAGCGTAGACAGAAAATTTATGCAGATAACCAGAGGAAGGATCTTTCTTTTGAGGTAGGTGATCATGTATTTCTCAAATTTTCTCCATGTAAAAGTGTGATGCGTTTTGTTAAGAATGAAAAGTTGAGTCCAAGGTTCAATGGACCTTATGAAATTTTGGAGAAAGTTGGATCACTTGCGTACAAAGTGGCTTTACCTCCATGTTTATCCTAGGCACATAATGTTTTTCATGTTTTGATGTTGAGAAAGTATATTCCAGATCAATCTCATGGTTTTAGTCCAGAAGTATTTCAGTTGGAAAAGAATCACTCTTACGAAGAACAACCAGTCGAGATTCTTGACCGAAGAGAGCATGTGTGGTTGAATAATGTAATTCACTAGGTAAAGTTTCTATGGAAAAACCATATGGTCTAAGAGGAAATGTGGGAATCTGAAAATGCTATGAGGGATAAATACCCCCACTTATTTTGATAAGTGAATAGAAATTACGAGGATGTAATTTCCAAATGGGGGGAAGGATGTAACACCCTAGGAAAATGAAGAATAATATATTTTCATAATTATTAATATTTTTGAATTAAATATTATTTTTACTTTAAAGGAGTTTCTATGTTTGATAGCGTACCTGATACACAACAACGAGTTTCTTTGAAATCTTACGTTGCACACTTATAATATAAATTACTATTTTAAATGGTAGTTAACTCCTAGCCGTTGTATTGGTCGTAATGAACAAAACATACAGTGATATGATTATACATGTTTGTAAAATGTATTTACTTTTATCAAATAAAATTTAGAGTCTTAAAATGTGAATGAATCTTATTTTAAGCATAATTTACATTAAAAGGTCGATTTACTACCTTTTAATGGAGAACCCTCATTAAATATCATTTTTGTCGCTTTAATACGTTATATTTGACCACTTACAATCCTTCTTTAGAACGAGGACATCAAAATTTACTTTTTTTAAATTTTTTGAATTTTTCTGATAAAGTTTATTTTTTAATGAATAGTGAATAATACTATATTTTCATTCAAAAGTGCCTTTTAATATAATTTATTTGTATGGTTATATTATTTATTTAATTTTTTTTAAAGTGTAATTAGAATTTATTTTAACCCTTTAACCCAGTGTTGGTCATTGGAATTAAATTCACTTTGAAAGTGGACATAAACAAGTTTTAATCTTTTGATAATTATTGTTTCTTAAAAACATGATATTTGCTTTGACAGTGAGAATTAATTTTAAATTAATTAATGAAACATATATGTTTTGAATTTGGAAAATTAGACATAATTTTTGAATTTGGAATTTCAAATAATACTTAGGCTTAATTTTTGGCATTTTTCTGAAAAACTTCAATTTTTGATGAATAGTGAAACCACATAGTAGTAGTTAAAAAAACTGACTTTTTCATTTAAATGAAATTTTACCACTTCTGTGAATTGAATTTCGAAAATCCAACATACATGGTTGTTATTAGTATGTAATATGTGGTTCAATAAGATGAAAATAATTTTTGGTGAACATTAGATTTTGACTTTTATTACTGCAGTTAAAGGTAAATAAGGTAATTCAAGGTAAAAATAATATTATAATAATTCAAAATTACTTTAAAACTTGTCCTAACCTTATTGGATGAGTAATGGAAGACCATGGGAATCCTTGAGTTGATTTTGGAACCCCATTATGCCACTTATGAAGGATAATGACAATTTAGATTAATTAATTTAAAGTAAAGGAAAAAATGAAAAAACAAATATATTTTAGTAAATTATTTTTTATATGGTGTTATATAAGTAATATTTTTTTTCTAAAAATATTAATTGGAAAGATAAAAACATTTCCCACATCATGTTATTTTTTTAAAATTCTTAGACATAGAATAAATTAAATTATTAAGGACACAATAATGATGTTGTGTTTACCTCATTAATAAATGATTTAAATAAATACGATTATAATAATAAAAATATTATCCAAAACCTATCCAATTCCCATTGGATGATTTTATTTCGATCATGAGTGAACTTAAATTTCATTCTAATTATTTTTTGACCATAATAAACTGAATATCAATATATAATAAAATAATAGTTTCACACTTTTCTAAAGATCCCCTCATCTCCCTTATAAAAGGAGATCATTTATAACCAATTCCTCACTCCTCTCAAGCCTTTAGGCTCGTCCAAACTCTGAAAAATTAAGCTCCCTACATTTCCGTCATCATCATAGAAGCCTTACCATAGGTATAAGGAACTTCATGAAGTCCTTTTGGTTCAAACCAAAGGAAGTTACCCAAATTAAAGGTAATGGTTTCTCTTAACTTCTTTTCATTAATTTTACTTCTCCAACTTTAAACAATTTTTATTCATTTATTTTATAGCAACACCAATATCCTCAATATACTAGTATGTTTTTATGATAAGGATTTGAACTACACTCACACACACCTCCATCTAAGGGGTGACGAACATACTATTTCTGTGGACGGAAAACTAACACCTCATGAGACGATGATTGTTTTATTATCTCCTACTGCCTATCATGGTGGCCATTATAATGACACTTTATTTATATATGATATATATATTATGATTATGTTTTATTTATTCTTCTTTATTTTCCATTTATTTCATACCTTTATGGTTTCCATTATAGGTAAACACGATAATTTCATTTGGGGAAGTGCGGACTACCGCCCCCTCAAAGCTACATGACTCATTAATGCCATATGTTGGACTTATAAAGGATGAAGTTAATGATATTATATATGATATTATATTGGAATTATAATATACTTATGTATCATTATTTTTTAATTCCATTAAATAAGAAATATAAATGAAAGTAGTGTTTAGGCGTACATACATCTTACCATTTCCATGAACGGTGCATTTCATTTCTTACCTCCAAAATTTTATGTACTATTACAAATACATGAATATAATTTATATATATGATATATATGGTATCTAAATCATATATATAATTCTGTATATAAGGGAATATTGACCACATGACCACTTGTAAATATAAGGTGTTCATTTTTGACTCATGTACCAAATATCGACAAAACAACCATTATTAACATGAATGATTACATAATGTTTATAACATGATATTAAGTGATATAAAAGGAATAATAAACTTGAAAAAGGTTCTTATGAAAGTAGAAATTAACTTTAGTTTATCATTCAGGAGATTAAATAACGATCGAGCCAAGTCGGACATGAGGTAAGTGACTTCGTCTCAATATCCTTTCATTGAGGCATATTTTGTTTTAATACATGACTTTCTTTTTTAAGTGGTATAAACACCATTTAATTATCAAAGGGAATATTATTCTATGAAGACTTTTACTAAACGAAAAAAAATTAATGTTTCTTTTAAGGTAAGCGGTGACAATGACTTTTCCACCGCCACGAGTATTATTTGTTCTTTGGCTTCCATAACAAGCCGTAATGTTTTTTTAAAGAAAATAAATACAACATTTTATTTTATATATTTTTTTTATTAAAAATGGTTTTAAAAATGGATTTGTTAAGTCAATATATTTAAGTGATATTTTGTGATTGAAATGTGGAAATTTTTTCTTTCCTTTATATTTGTTTTATGTGTTATGATTTTTTAATGGTTCTTGGACATTTGATGAGTGGTTATATGATGAACCAAATGACGGGTGGTGTCGTGAAAACTAGGATGGGTGGTTACATTATAAACTCTAATGCATTGGGTATGGAAGTCTGTCGTATGGATATTCCATTTAGTGATATGTGTGGAAGTCAACCGCATGGTAATTCCATTTAAGTACGTTTATGTCCCAAGTTACCTTTATATGTTATGTCTTATTTATATGGGTAATATTTTGGTTACAAAAGGGAAAGTAGTGATCTTTCATTCAGTGAAGAGTATTTACTACTTCATAAAGGTAAAAAGTATTACTTATGTTAAAGTATTCATGGTTTACTTGTTGTTTTGAAAAAATAACTGTTTTCCTTCATTGTGTATCCCTTACTGAGGTTTTTAGGCTCATCCAAAGTTTTTGAAATGTTTTTCACATGACATAATGTGGAATAGGGTCAAGAATGGGATCAAGGAAAATTCATGCTGTCTTAAAAATGGAACTAGACATGACTTTTTTTCAAGAGTTCTTGTTTTGTGAAGAAAATGGAAAATGAGTAGAAGTGACTACGTTGTATTTGAAATTAAATTTAATAGTGATGGCCTAAATCTCTAAAACTCAAAACCTGAAAAGATCCTCAATGTGAATTATTAGTTTAATTCAAAATTATGTAACGTTTTAAGGCCATATCCTTATATAACCAATTCACCTACTGTATTCATGAATCTTATGAATAGAATTTTCTATGAGTTATTGGATAAGTTTTTGGTTCTGTTTATTGATGATATTTTGGTTTATTCTAAAATTAAAGAGAATCATGAATGTAATTTAATAGTTTTCTTGCAAACCTTAGAAAAATAAATAATATGTAAAATTCAGCAAGAGTGAGTTTTGTATCCAACAAATTTCTTTTCTTGGTCACATTGTTTCAGCAAATTGAATAACTGCTGATCCTGTTAAAAAAACATTGTTGAAGAATGGAAAAGACCTACCAATATCACAAAGATTCATAGTTTTCTTGGTTTAGCATGTTATTACTAGAGGTTGTTGAAACATTTTCATGGTTATCTAGCCCACTGTCTATGTTAACTCAAAAAGGTGTTATGTTAATCTAGAAAAAATAATGTGATGATTGTATTCATGAATTTAAAAGAGGATTGGTGAATGCTCCAGTTTTATCACTGCCATCCAGAAATGGTGAGTTTTTTATCTATAGAGATGCTTTGTTTAAAGAAATGTGTTTTTCTATATATATAATGATTCGGTAATTTCTTATGCTTCATGTCAGTTGAAACATTATGAGTCAAATTACAGTATACATGATTTGGAATTATCTTCTGTTTTTTTTGCTTTAAAAATTTTTAGGCATCATTTGTATGGAGTAAAGTATGAAATATAACTGATCACAAAATTTTGAAGTATATATTCACTTAGAAATAATTTAACATGAGATAGAGGAGATGGTTAGAATTAATCAATGATTATAATTTCATGATCCATTTCCATCTGGGAAAGAAAAATAACATGGTTGATGATTTGAGTCTAAAAACTAATGCTTCATTAACCATGCTACATTTGAAATGGTATCCTTTGGTTTTTATTTGTTTAATTTTTGCATAGATGTTATTGGTGATGGAAATTCCATTGTTTTTTTCTGGTGTCACTGAAATCATCTCGATCATACAGAATTAAGCAAGCATAGAAATAATATTGTTAGTAAAAAAAATTAGAATTGGTTTGTAAGGGTATGTTTTATGAATTTAACATTGATAGTGATTGTATTTTGAGATTTGGAAAGAGATATTGCATGCCTTGTGATTCAGAGTTGAAGAATGAGTTATTACGTGAAAATCATAGTTCTCTATTTGTAGTTCATCCTATAAGTACGAAGTTTTATAGAGATCTTTTGAAGTATTACTGGTGGGATGGCTTGAAAAAAGATATTTCCAACATTACTGTGATGTTTTTGACTTGTCAACATGTTAAAGAAGAGGGGTAGTTACTGAAAGGGATGATTCAATTTTTATTGGTTCCAGAGTGGAAATGGTAAAATATATACATTGACTTGATTGTGGGATTACTAAATACATCTCAAGGTAATAATGAAATCTGGGTTATTGTTGATCGATTGACTAAAATTTCTCTTTTCCTTCCAATTTGAGAGTCTTTATCTCTAGATCAACTTTCTTAGTTTTATCTTAATGAGATAGTCTAGTTACATAGTGTTCCCCTCTCCATTGTATATGATCGTGATCCTAGGTCTACTTAAAACTATTGGAAAGGCATTTAGAAGTCATTGCGTACTGAATTATATTTTAGTACAATATTTTATCGTCAATCAGATGGGCAGTCAGAATGAACAATTCAGACTTGGGAGGACATGATACGTGCTTTCCCAATGAATTTTCAGGGAAGTTGGGATCAACATATTTCTTTTGTTGAATTTTCTTTTAATAACCGTTTTCATTCTAGTATACAGATGGATACATTTAAGGCATTATATGGGAAGCTATGTCGAACTCCAACTTTTTTGGGATGAATTAAGTGAAAGGAAACTGATGGGATCAGAATTGGTAGAATAGATGGAAGAAAAGGTTTAGTTGATTCAAAAGCACAATAGAACACCTCAAAGCAAGAAGAAAAGTTTCAGATAATCAGAGGGAGGGTCTCCCTTTAGAAGTAGGTGATCTTGTCTTTCTCAAATTTTTTCCATGGAAAATTGTGATGAATTTTTGTAAAAAGGTAAAGATGAGTATGAGGTTCATTAGACCGTATAAAATCTTGGAGAAAGTTATATTAGCTTCAGACAAAGTGGATTTACCTTCAAGTTTATCCTAGGTACACAACTTTTTCACTTTTCATGGTTGAGGAAGTATATTATAGATCCATCTCATGTTTGAGCTCAGAGGTAGTTCATTTGTTGAGAATCTCTATTATGAGGAATAACCTATCCAGATTCATGACCGCAGAGTGCAAGTTTTTTGGAATAATGTAATTATTTAGGTAACGGTTTTGTGGAAGAACCATATCGTTGAATAGGAAACATGAGAATCTCAAAATTCTATGAGAGATAAATACCCCCATTAAATTTATAAGTATAATAAAATTGTGAGGTTTCAATATTGAAAAGGGGGGAAGGATATAACATCCCATGTAAATAATGAAATATGATATTATCATATTTATTAATATTTTTGAATTAAATATTAATTTTACATTAAAATGGATTCCATGTTCGATGTCTTAACCGATACACACTAATGGGTTACTTTGAAAACTTACAATGCACACAATGTTGGGTCATACTGAATAATAATAATATTATATTATATTAAATAGAAGTTAACGTCTAGCCGTTGTATTGGCAGGAATGAACATAACAAACTATATAAGAATATATATGTTTCATAAATGTTTTTACATTTATCCAATAAATGTTTGAGGCATAAAATGTGAATGAATGAAATTTTAAGCATAATTACTGTAATATTCATTAAAAGACGGATTTAACGCCTTTTAATGGAGAACCCTCTTTAAATATAATATTGGTCACTTTTATATATTCTATTTGAAAATATAAAATTCTTCTTTATAATTGGGACATCAAAATTTACATTGGTTAAATTTTTGTAATATTTTTGATAAAATTCATTTTTAATGAAAAGTGAAAAATACTGTATTTTATTTAAAAAATACCTATTAATCTATTTTTATACGGTTATATTATCTTTTTAATTGGTTTTACATTTTAATTATATTATATTTTTACCAATTCATCTAATTTTGTTCATTTTAAGTAATTTCACTTTGAAATCGGACATAAACAAGTGTCAATATTTTTATAGTTATTATTTCTTAAAAACATGCTTTTTTTTGACAATGTCAAATAATATTAAATTAACTTCTGACACTTAATTGTTATGAATATTGAAAAATGGATTTTTTGTTTGGAATTATGAATTAAAAATTATATAAATATGTAATTTTTTTTTAGACATTTTAAATATTTACTTCAGTAAATATTTAATTAACCGTGGTTAAAGGGTAAATTTGGTAAATAAGGGTAAAAAAATAATATTATAATTATATAAAATTACCCTAACATGTGTCATAATCCTCTTGGTTGATACATATCTTACCATGGGATTCCTTGGGTCGATTTTGGGACTCTATGAAGCCAATTAATAGTGATAATGACGCTTTATATTAATTAATATATAGTGAAGGCCAAAATAACATAAACATATATCATTTAGTAAATCAATTTTTACATGGGGTTATATAAGTTATCCATTAAACTATAAATATTCATTAGGAATATAAAAATACTTTCTACATAATGGTATTTTGTTTATAATTTTATGAAATCAAATATTGAAAATTACGTTTGAAACAATAATGATGCAATGTTTACCTCATTAATGGATGAATTAAATAAATAAGATTATAAATATTAAAAAAATATCCAAAACCTATCTAATTCTTATTGAATGATTTTATTTAGATCAATAGTCATCTTATATTTGAATTTAATGAGTCTTGGACCTTTTCAAACTGAACATAAGTGTATAATAAGGAAACATTTTTAAACATTCTTAAAGAGACCCTCCTCCCCCTTATATAAGAACACCAATTCTAACCCATTACTCACACCTCTCAAGCCCCCTGGATCATCCAAACTCTACCCAATTAAGCTACCTACATCCATCTATTCCTTTTAGAAGCCTTACCTTAGGCATAAGGCACTTAAATTAAACTTTTTGGTTCAAACCAGAGGGAGTTATCTGATTTAAAGGTAATGTCTTCTCTTAAGTTATTTTATTTTATTTTACTTACCAAACTAAATAAACTCTTATTATTCATTATTATATAATAAAACAAGTATCATAAATTTTATAGGTTGTTTTTATGAGATGTATTCGAACTAAACTCACACACACTCCATCTAATGGGTAAGGAACATACTATTTCCGTGGACAACGAACTACTGCCTCCCAAAATGATGACTGTTCAATTTTCTCCAACTGCCTCTCATGGTGGCCATTATGATGGTAAATTAATTATATATGATATATATTTTGTTTATTTTTCTTTAAGATTCTTTAATTTCCATTTATATCATACCTTTATGGTTTCCTTTATGGGTAAATACGATAATTTCATTTGCGGAAGTGCGGGCAACCGCCCCCTCAAAGTGATATGAGTCTTTCATACCAAATGTGGGACATATAAAGGATTTAGTTAATGAAATTATATATAATAATATACTATAAGTATAACATACCTATGTATCATTAAGTTTTCATTCCATTAAAATATGAAATATAAATGAAAGTAGTGTTCATGTGTACGTACGGCTTACCATCTCAATGAACGGTGCATTTCATTTCTTATCACTAAATGTTACGTAATGTTATAAATACATATATATTGGATATATATGATATATATGATATCTAAATCAGGAATATTATTATGGAGATAATGTAATTTTGACCAGATAAACAACTTGTAATTATAAGAAGTTAATTTTTGACTCAATTACCAAATATCAACAAAACAACCATTATTAACTTAAATGATTACATAATGTTTATAACATGGTAATAAGTAATATAAAATTAATAATTAACTTGAAAAAATTTCCAAAGAAAGTATAAATTAGCTTTAGTTTATTATTAAGGAGATTAATGAATGACTGTGTCATGTCGGACATGAGGTAAGGGAACTTCGTAACCCAATTCCCATTCTTTGGGATGATCTTCTACATTTTAATTCTGTTGTTATATGATTATGTGAGAAATGAATTTTGGTGTACTATCTAGTATTTATAATTTATTTATGTGTACACATAGTGAATATATATAATAAATCTATTTTATTTACAAAATGATCTTTGTAAGGGACATCGTCTCAATCTCCTTTCATTGAGGCATATTTTGTTTTATACACGACGTTATTTTATATGGTGCATAAAACCCATTTGACTTATAATTTCATTCAAAGGAAATATTTTTTGAATGAATAATTATACTAAATGACAACAAATAATGTTTCTTTTTAACGTAAGCAGTGACAAAGACCTTTCAGCCGCCATAAGTATTATTTGACCTTTGGCTTACTTAATAAGCTAAAATGTTTTTGAAAGGAAAATAAGTAGCATATACTCTTTTCCATAATTTTTTATTTAAAATGTTTATGATAAAGGATTTGTTATGTCAATATATTTAAATGATATATTGTTATTGAAATGTGGAAATGTTATCTTTTTTTTATGTTGGTTTGATATGTTATGAATATGTTATGGTTCTTGGGCATTGTTTACGTATAAGGGTGGTCAGTGACAAACCTAGGGTGGGTGAGCCCGAGATAGCTCTCCAATGAATTGGGTAAAATAACAGAGGATAATGTGAATATTTCTCCTAAGTGATTTAGAGAATATAATGTGATGGGTATTCCAATGTAACTCCCTATGTTGCTGTGATAGCTACAATGTAAGTATGATATGAATGACACAAGTTAACTTTATGATTTGTGATATCTATGTGTTATTCATGAATATCATTATTTCATAAGGTATTTTATAGATATTATCTTATGTATGTATTGATAAACTATTGTTTTATTTGATTGTTTTATAACCCTTTCTGAGCATTTTATGCTCATCCCATGTTTTGAAATGTTTTTCACTGGACTTAAATATGAATAGGGTCAAGGATGGGATCAAGGTAAAGTCATGTTTTCTAAAACATAGAATTAGAAATTAATTTATTTTCAAAAATATTTTATTTTATGACAAAAATGGAAACTGATTAAAAGTGTATAATTTGTAGTTTTTTGAGATGTAATGGTTATGACCTAATTCTCTAAATCTCTAAACCTGAAAAATATCTTCAATGTGAATTATTAACTTATTTGAAGATTATTTAATACTTAAGGTTTGTTCCTTATTGGTATGGTGAACATGATTTGGGTAGTGATCCCGATGAGAAAGAGTATCTCCCATAAAAGGATTATCTAATAATTTAGTCATTGAATCATATATTGGTATTGGTAAAGGGAAAATCCAAGAAAGGTTATCTTCATCACATTCCATGATAAATCTGATTAATAGGGTACAATAATACTAGATATGTGCATTGATTCCTTTTCATATATCAATATAGAAATACTATTACCCTTAATATAATAATCTTAATTGTCACTTCACAATGACTATATTATCAATGGTTATGTTGAATAAAAGTGTATTAAATTTTGGAGACCATATAATGAATCAAAATAACCAAACTAGTACATTTTACTAACATAACTTCATTATATTATAAATAATACACGAATATAAAAAATTGAATTTCATTTAAAAATTTTCTGGTCATTAAATTATCCCCCCTTCATAAAATAATACCTTGAATGTTTCCATTCATAGACTAAAAAAATAAGTGTACTTTTGGTTCATCACCACTTCAAGTTATCATGCTGCTTCTTCAAACATGTGGTTATTTTATAACACTTTTACAGGTGTAAAACCTTGTCTCTACAATCTAATATATTAAAAAATTTCGCCTCCAATAAAATATTTTTTTTTCTAAAGGTTCCACCTAATGATTCATAACATTTGAGTGGTGATGTGTTTATTAGCTGAATAAGGATTCAAGGAAAACATCATGTACTTGAGATAAGTTAGGTTGGAGTAGTGGTGGATATGACATTGATCTGATGTGATCAAAGTTCTCAAATCTGCTGATGTATCTAAATGTAATATTTCCCTTCTTCCCAACTTTCATTACTTTATACTAGAACAATATATGATGGAAAACGTTATCACCAACCTTAAAAACCATGTTATATAAATTATTGTATGCAACTATTTTATATCTCAAATTTTCATATTTTATATGATTTCAAATGATTTAAACCTTCTTTATCATTTATTAGATAAGATCATGCCCCATCTACTTCTGTTCATCAACTTCATCCTAGATTGTTACAGTCTAACAACTACTCCCATAAAGAGACTCGTATGGTTCCACATAGGTATTATAATGAAAATAGTTAGTATATAAGAACTCCACTAGGGAATGTGGTTGATCCAAAAATCCTTTAAAATCCATTGATCTTGATCTCAACATATCCATAAGAGTTTATATGATTATTTTAGACTAAAAATCCATCTGAGGTTGATAAGTAATGCTAAATATATCTTCTATATCCAACATTTTATACTGTTTTCCTGAAAACCTCTTCATAACCTTTTAATCTAAATAAAAAATAAATAAATAGTGGAGTCCATTTAGTCATAACACTTCTATTGTGTATATCTTGACAAGTCAGCAAATAGATAAATATTCCCTGATAATAATGAAATGTGAAGAGATTGTATAGGGATAGACAACCACCCAAATAGAGTTATATCATTATGTTTCCCAGGGATTCATATGATGAAGTCCATGGTTCCATTCTCATTTCCATACTGGTGTTGTAAATGTTTTCATCATTCCATTATACTTATATTGTTCCACATTGATTTTTTTTCATACAAAGAATCATCATACAAACACTCATGTTTCTATCTTATGGCTATCCCACAATAGTCTTTCATTCAAATATCTATAAAGCATAGTGATTTCTATATGAATATAAAATAATTATCTACATACATTATCCAGAATCTCCCACTCTTGTTCTGGTTTTGATGGGACACATTTTTTTGTTCCAAACCTTATAACTCTATCTTGAGAAAGTGGAACTCCAAAATATTTAGTACATTATTCCATATAAACTCATTATTTTTTGGGTCTCCATAATCCTATAAAAAATAGTTCATTGAATGTTTATATTAGGAATGTTGGATGATGATACATTTATTATTCCCATATCTATCCTTCTAATTTACACGATGATTGGATCTATTTCAATTGTAATTATTGAAAAACCCCATGTTTTTAAAGGACATTTTTATTTTAGTAATTTTTTTTTCTGTCTTGTGTTATACACTACACCATGATAGTCTTGTGCTAAATACAATAGTATCTTCACTTGTGTAACATGAAATATTTAGTTTATATGGTGAAACATTTAATTATTCTAATTATTTAAACATGATAATTATAATCTAGATGTTAAATTTGGGGGGTGGGGTATTAGTAGTATTAAAAAAAATTAAATTTATATATTTTATATCAAATAATTGTTTTAGAATTTATCAAACATATTTGATAGGAATAAGATAAGAATTAATAAAATTTTACACATACAAAGCTATATTTTTCTAAAGATATTTTGTTACCATGTAACCATGAACATATTTTAAAACATAAATTTGGAAATGTAATAAATTATATTTAATGAAATAAAATTCATTTATTAAATAGTAATGTCAAAAAATTTCAAGGTTTAATTTTTTTTTATTTTTCAAATAACATTTATTTTTGGATTTAAATTGAAAAATAATACATTTCATTTAAAAACTCATTTTCAGCTAATTTATTTTTATAGTTAAGTTATTTTTTAATTTGGTTTTAATGTATAAATAGTTACATAGTAAATAATTAAGTAAATTTATAGTTTTTGGAATCAATTTCATATTGAAATCAGATATAAAAAGATTTCAATGTTTTGAACATTATTGCTTTAAAATCTTGTTATTTAATTCGACCTATGGGATTAATATTATATTAATTAATGAAACTATGTGATTTTTAAAAAAAAAATGAATTCCATATTTTGAATCCGAATTTCCAAATTTATTAAATAGGTCCCATTATTTTTTGTAAAATAAAAATTGTAACCTTTGTCAATTTTTTACAAAGGTAAAGGGTAAATTGTGTAATGTATGGTAAAAATCATACTATAAATATTAGAAAATTACCTTATCATTGGAAACAAATGTTATTTTATGATATTAATTTGACAAAAAACTCCAAATGATAGAATTTTAATTATTTAATACACACCATTGCCTAAAAATGGCATTGATATTTTTAAAATTCAAAGAGTGTGACAAAATGTCACACTCTAAGTTTAAATAAGAATAATATTTATTATATGGGTTTAAATTGATTTAATTATTGAGATTGTATATAATTATTAATTTTGAAAGTATTATCTACATCATTGTGTTTTTTTGATAAATTTTAGTAAATAAATAATTAGCATACATAACAACATAATGATGATATAATAATAATGTTGTTACTGAGAAATTCAATTAAATAATACTGTATATATTAAAATAAATATAATTTTAATTAAATTATGTCATTGAAAAACTTTATAGGATAGTATAATATATTTTGGGTGTATTACATTATTTTTTAGATATTATTTCTTTATATTGATTTTATTAAAGTCAACATACTGAATATTGTGAAAATTGACACAAATGATATTTTATGAAAATAATAACTTAATAAATTATTTATAAATCATAAAAATTTTAAATAAGGATAAAATAGTTTCTGTAGTTTCAAAAATATCATAAAATTTCAATTTATGGTCTAATTTTTGCATTATAGGTTAAAATTAGTTCCACTAAATATTGAAAATTTGTTACCGTATTCAGAATTAAAATGGGTCATATAAGATTTAATCAAAATGAATTGGTTTCAAATAACACAAAAACATGGATAAGTTCCATTTATTGATGAAACAAAAAGCATATAATATCTTAGATTCATTTAAATTGAGTTTTTGAGGTATATAAATTTATAATAAATATAATATAAAGAAATATTTTGAGAAAATTATAAAAGTGTCCCTCCATACTCTTATAAAACTAAAAATATTATTCTCTTTATATCACAAATAAAAACCTATTTGGTTCAGCAGACCTCTACATAAATCTCCTCCCAACAACCATCACTTCATCCCTAAAGCCTTCATTTGGGATGAATATTGGAACCAAGGGTGTTCATTGCTGAAGATGTAATTTTGTATGTGTTTGTTGTCACCCACACTTGGTTGATCAAGTAATTTTCAAGAGAAGTGATTTTATATTATAGATAGGAATTATAGTACAAGGTGACTTCATTTCCAAGTTTGTTACAAATTATTAGGCTCAAAATATAAAGGATGTGGCTAGCATCGTGAAAGGTTGTTTTTTGGAATCAAATTTTCTAAATATCGTAAAGGCATAGATTTCTCAAAGGATAGGGTTCACAAAGGTGATATTCATGAGTTTATGATGATTTGATATTGTTTTATATGAGTAAATTAATTACAACATCATGAATAAATAATGTGTTTATGGTTATCTCCATGAATACGAAAATTATCACTGTAGCTTCGTGAAAGGAGAAGCTTCATGTAGACATTTTTTGAAGGATACTAAAACAACAATGGAGATGTTGGAGAATAATGAATAGTGTATCCTATATATAGAATGCTACCCACACATTTTAGGGTAACAAAATCATCATAAAAAAATTTGGAATCCCTCTATTTTTGTGAATATATGCAGCTCTGTAAATCTTGATAATTTCATGAAGGTTATGAGATCCATGAATTTGTTTTTCCATGATATCTTGATCATCCAATGAAGACTAGTTAAGTCATAATTGATTCCAATTCACCTATGTATTGGGTTATTAATGATTATTGGGTATCCCATGTTGGCTCAGTGATCCTCCGGAAGGATGTTTCATTTCAAAAATGAAGGTTTCCTCATGAAGGTTGAGCTTTGTGAAAGAGATTTAGGATTGGCATTTCAGAACATCATATTTTAACTGAATAGTGCTCTCAAAGTGTTTTAAGATAGGTCTATGGTGTAGGAAGATTAATATTATAGTCAAGGAAATTGAATTTAATTCCAATATAATTAAAATACCTTCAAGTTGAATAAATTATTAAGACATCAACCATGTCCATGAGCTATGGGGATTAAATGGAAGTGTTTTGAGGGAAATTGTGTGTTATAAGTAATATATTATAAATTATGTGCACCTAAAATAGATTGAATGTGTCTAATCATCTTTATTTCAAAACCAGTAAAAATTAGTATACTATGCTACAACATAACCATGGTCAGTGTATGCTTCATAGACTATCACTTAGAGGTGATTCAAGTAAAATTGTTCTATTGTCCCCATGAATTTTAATTTTTTAATTAAAAAAAATTACTATCAGGAATGTTTATCATATTCATTGCAATGTCAGAACATGATTCCTTACATTAGAAGAAACATTTGAAACATTGATTCATAGCTCCCATCTCAAGGTGTTTTAGGGTCCTTCAAGTTGTTTCAGAGCCCAAATTTTGGTGTAGTTAAATCATTCTACTCCTTTTTATGGATAATTAATTAAATTCTAGGGGAGTCCTCCTCTTTGATTTAATAAAGTTATAGTTTTGACGAATATGATTAAATCTCACGTAAGATCTATTGTAATGTATGTTCTTTTTTACACTACACAAGGGATATGTGTCCCTGATGCAACATGACCATCTATGACTAATAAAGATAGGAAAATATTTTATGGATATGTGGAACAATAAAATACCCTTAATATATCTATGTCTGACAATGTCTATCTGAAAGTGATGAGTTTTAAATTATCCAAGTCAATGTGGTAAAAATTGGATAATATATAAGAAGGTTAAAACAATGTGAAGGATGTGATACTCAAAATTTATCACAATAGGTTTGATTATATTAAATATCCACATAAAAAATTCAGAAAACTTTTATATATAAATCCGAGAAGTTGTTCGAGAAATATGAGTAATTAGAGAGGAAATCAAAAACATTGAAATTATGAAGTAATGTTTTGAGAAGGATTCCCCCTATTTTAAATCCAAATGTGTATTGCCTTTAGTAAAGAGATCTTTCTAAGATTTCTATATATGATATCCTAAGCAGTCTAGTGTCTTACGAAATTGGAGTCAAACTGTTTGATGCAACAACCCAAGTTGGGATGGAAATAGAATTAAAGGTAGTGTAAAAAGTTGATGTTGTTGAAGATAATATTCATAAACATATTGAGGAAGGGGAACATATTTCTATCTTTTCCATGAAATTAATGAAATGAAAAGGGAGTTTTGAGGGAAAGAAACCTCTTACCCAGTTTTTGGGGAATAGTTGGGCATATTGACTCATAGTGCATAATGAAGTTAGGCGATGAATAAAGTGAAGTTGTAAACATGTAGAAGCCTCTGAAAATATTTTATGAAAATGAGGACTTCAAATAGAGAATTAATGTATAGAGAAATATTTTTTTACTTAATAATGAAGATGATGGTATTGAATTTTTTGAGGTAGAAGAACAAGTAGTTTAATCTATAACACAAGTATATATGATGGAGATAGATGGAATGTTATAATCATCATATTATAAAGCTAGAGATAATCAGTTTATTATTGATTCTAATCTAAAGATGGAACTTGAGGATTCTCTTGGAGATATTGATAATCAATAAAACAGAAATAAAAAGTGGAACAATTTTCTATAAGAGTCATCAGAATTTGTTGATCATCTTGAAGCTAAAATTGATCGGTTGTAAGAAGTAGTAAATGAGAATTAAAAAATGATTAAACTCATATATGATGTTGTATAACTATATCTCTTAAGTGAAAAATAGGAAAATTTAATCAATGAACTTACATCCAGAATAGAGGATAAGTACAAGACAATTGAGGGTCTTGAAGTATATGTCGATATTCTAAGGAGTAAACTAGAAAGTGAATGAAATTGAAAAGTAACAAAGAAGAAAATATAATTTGGAAGATTCTAAATTGCTGATATGTTAGAGAGAGATAATCATGGTTATGATGGAGTAGAGAATAATTTTAATGATCGAAGATACACATACAAGAGGAAAATTGGAATTGGTTTTGATGTAGAAGCATAGAATGATGGAAATAAAATGGGCCAAAATATTGGGAAGTATAAAGAGGGGTATATAATAAAGTCACCTAATGTTAAAACAATAAATCCATTAATTAAAACTGATAAGAAAATTGAAAAATATTCACATGTATCCATAAATGATTCATTATGAAATTATTTCCTTAATGAAGAGGACATGAGGAGGATTATAAGGGAGAATACATTTATTCTTAGGGAATGCCAATTTTGTGGCTATCTATGTCGTGAAATGTCATACTATGAAGTGGAATGTAGCTATCTAAATGGGGAAGAATTTAATAGTCAAAAACATAGAATTAGACCACATCCTTCATCTTATAAAAGAAATATTTTTTATGGATATTATTTCCACTATTATAAATATGGACATAAATATATTCATTGCAGGTAGAGGAAAGGGGGAATAATACTTGTAGAACTCAGAGACAAGAAAATACTATCTATTCAAGTGGATATTCTATTTTTAATATTTATTCCCTTCTATAATAACATGATTAGTATGATGAACCAATACATATAAAAATGTGATAGGAATGACATCATTATCCACCACTCAAGTAAATACTTTATAAATGGAAAAGAAAAAAAATAAGAAATCCATCCTTATTGAAACTTATCTTAAACCCATAAGGAAAAGTAGAACCTTGATGCTTGAATACTGGTTCTCGTCCCATATGATGAGAAATGAATACTTATTAAAAGATATTAAGAAAAGGGTTGATGGGATGATACACTTCTGCAATAATAGTTCTTTGAAATTACCCAAAATAGGATTGAACACGACAAGAGGTAGATTATATGAGAACCCCATAATAAAATGAAGTTGTTTAGCATTGAAATGGACATGAGAAGAATATGGCCAGAACTATGCTAATTGAGAGTCGTATCACATGCCATTACTGTAAATACGATATTTAGGTAGTAGTATATATTCAAAATTGAACAAGGATTTATATGGGAGAAAAAAGACACTATATGAATTGTGGCATGTATGGATGACATCATTGATGTACTTTCATGGTTTTAGATGTAAATGTTTGTATCAACCCAAAATATTATAAATAAAATTCCCCTTGAAATTTTTATAAATGTATTATTAAGTAGTATTGTTATAGAAAACCCATGAAAATAATTTTTTTATTATAAGAAATTTAATTTAAATGACCATTATGTATTGTTACTACTAATAATAAATCCATTGAATAGTAATCAAATTACTAGTTTAATTATAGGGTTTTAAAAAATCCATTTAATATAGAAAAAAGAACTGATGGCCTCAAAAAGTAGGATCATACCATATAATTACCATTTATTATAGCTTCTATGAGAGATAACATTTATCTGATTTTCCATTAACCAATTCCATGTACATATCCAATATCTAAAGAATGAGCAAAATTGTTTACATGGGAAGTTCAAGATTATCGAGATTATAACCCAAACCATTGTCATCTAATGTCCCCAAGAATGCCTGACCACCATGCCCCACACCCTCGGAAATATGATGGTGTATTAATTGGATATGTATCAAGACCCTAGAAATTGGAATATGTATATTATTTTTTATAAAATACTGAATATATTTTAGTCTTATTATTTTTACATTGGAAATGATTTTAAAGAAGAAATTGCATTTTTGGTTATTGATCAAATTCAATTAATTAATTTAATAATGAATAGATTTTTTTAAAATAAATAATATATTAATTAAATATTAACATTAAAAAATATTTTT
This sequence comes from Viscum album, assembly GCA_963277665.1. NCBI lineage: Eukaryota > Viridiplantae > Streptophyta > Magnoliopsida > Santalales > Viscaceae > Viscum > Viscum album. The sequence continues at coordinate 1,227,574,968 of OY728145.1, read as the reverse complement.
TAAAATATAAATCATCAAATATTAAACATTTAATAATTTTTGAAAACTCTTATTGTCCAAAAAAATCATCAATTTATATAAATATCAGTATTTATTTTTAAAGTGAAAATTAAAATATTTAGAATATTATTTACAAAATATATATAAATTTTTTTTGAATCATGATGTCCAAATTCTCCAATAGTCAGTTTTTTATGTGTGTGACTCACCTCTCCATCACCATGGGTAATATTACAATAATCCTGGCCCTTGGAATTATGAAATAATTTATACCACTCCCATTTTCAAGAAACCATGGGAAAACCCAAAGGATGGTTTGTTTTTTTGGATACTTTATTATGAAGAGATGAAAACAAAAATAATAAAGTAATTCACAACATTTATTATATAAATCCACCCAATATCACATTTAATTTCACTAAAACTGCATAGATTGCATTGATATTCTTCCCTCCACACTTTAGAGTTCTCTCGAGGTTTCCCCAAACTATTAATAAGCCTCTTCGAAATAATTGGAGTCAGGATTTCATTATATGGATCATCCACTCTCCCCTTTTATCAAGCACTGATTCAATGTTATTTATTTTAGTTTCAATTTTATTATGTTTGGATATGTTGTTCCATTTCACAATACTTTACATTTTAATTATAAATGATGAGAGATCCTTATACTATCATTTATCCCTCCAATGAACCATTATTCACACATGTTACCGTGTTGAATGTTTATAAGGGTTATTTGATTTATCCTCATTCTTCAAGATTCTTTATTATTTTATGCCTTATATCTCTAATTAAACATTTGGGAACATTTCATTCAAAGACCATATTACTATCCATTTAATTTATAAATTTTTATACACCCCTTTCTCTCTCATAAACCCATTTAGAATTATTTTTGACACTGTTATGTTTTCGAAATTTCACCATGATTTTCCATTCCAAAACAATTGGTTAGTGAATACCAAGAACATTTTAAATCATAGGAATTCAACATTATATACACAAACTTGATTTTTAGTTAATTAAATGTATTTATTCCATTCTCTAGGATCATTTAATAAATTATAATGATGAATTAATCAATGTTGATTTATTTATATAGGACACATAATAATTAGAAAAAAAATAAAAGTGAAAGGTGTTCCCAAAATTATATAGAACTCCAATGTATTGGGTAATGGTTAGTATCAATGTACGTCATCTTGGGACTGGGTATTTTCCAGACCCCATTATTGGACTTTTTACACCATTATTTCTTGGTGGGTTTAGAGTTTACCTATGTTTATAATGGATTTTTTATGTTGTTTCTATATTTCGTTGTTATGATTATCATGATATATCTTTCCTTTTTATTCATGTGACTTTTACGATTCATTGAAATGACTATTTTCATTAATTTATTTTATTGGTCACTTTATTTCTAGTTTATTCCTCTATAGGGATTTGTAGCTAACCACTTTCTTATGTATGGCATTAGTTTATCCCAGGTAGTGTTATGTTTGAAGGATATGTTTGATCTTGTTAAATAAATTTTCAAAAGATATATTGTTTCTCATGTTATAAATTGTTATGTAATGTACCTAATTTCACAAATACAATATACCTATCAATATTTCAGGTTTTATTATGTATACATTATGTAATAAATTTACAATTAATGTGTATTAAAGAGAAGGGTTGTTATTTTTGGGATTAGGATTAGAAAACTGTAGACAAATGATCAGGGATAATACTATGTATAAGAAAAAATATATAAATTTTGGTATGTATATAGTATGTGGTTTATTAATAAAAAACAACCATGTCTGGATACTACATATGGAAATGGTTCTAACATAGATGTACTTAGTGGTAACAACTCTGACACGATGTTTCGAGACTCACTCATAGAATTATTGTAAACAATAATGAGCCTTATTGCACACATGGTTTGACACTACCAGGGGATATGATTTTATAAATTCAAAATATCATTATGAACCAATATTAAGGTATAAAAATAATCCCATAAGAGAACATATTAGGAAATAGATCATGTATAACATAAATTGACGCAATAAATTCAAATGTTAAAGAAGTACTTATAATATACAAGTAATCCATATAATTACACTTTATGTTTTATATATTTTAAAATAATCATTTATAATTTTCAATTTATTCTATTCAATGTCCAGTAAAAGGAGGAACCAGTTTAACAACTGATGCAAAGGGAAATGTGAAGAATACCCCAAGGAGATCCCAAACTGATGGTAGTGGGAATCGTAAAATTTTTCTTCATACTCTCTCATCTAACTCTCATTCTGAATATAATCATGGATCATGAGGAGTTACCAATCCCCCCTTAGAGATAAAAATCCACAATTAAGAGATTTATAGAAAAAAGTCATCCTACTTTCAATGGATCATATGATCCCTTAATCATGGAATAATGGATAAACTAACCTGTGAGGATCTTCTCCAACCTTTAGATTTCCAAAAAACAAATTGTTATTCTGGTTTTTTATCATATGTTAGGAGAAGATAATCAATGGTAGAAATTAACCAAGAATACAAATACTAAAGAATATTTTAATATAATCATGTGGAAATAATTTAGGAAACCATTTTTCAATAAATATTTCACTTGCACTCTTCATTTTAAAATGAAAATAAATTTCCATAAATTCAAAAAAAAGATGAAAAATATATGAGGTCATATGAGGTAAACATAAAAATAAATGCCTGATACACCTCTAACATTATCATTACCCTAGAATGTATGGTTTTCCACTTCTTTAGTAGTTTAAATCCTAGTATACAAAATGCACTAGTGCTCTGTGACATTGGTTGCTATGAACATGTTTTCTGATCTGTCATGAATGTTGAAATATTGATTAGAGAATCCCAAGATTTTTATGGGGATATGAACAAAAATGTAGAGTTTAATAATTCTAGTCTAAATGATAAATCCAATTGTGATATGAAATTTCTACGTCACACTTTTCAATGGTGAGTAAATAAGCACCCCATAAATTGTGTAAGGGGACCAAGGAAATGATCTAGGTGTGGAAGAGAAGGGAAAATAGACAATAACTATCAATATGAGAAACAAACCAATGTGAAAGCAGAATTAAATTCTATTGTAAACCCTCAATGTGTTGTTCATTGCTTCAACTATATGGAATCACAAGATCTTTGCAAACTGGGGCCTTAAGCTAATGGTTTTCAAAGCAAACCAACAACCTTTGAGGTAGTAATGGAGGGATTTTTCTATTACTACCACCCAAGTGAATACAGACAATGAAGTGTTTATAAGAACACTAGTTACTAATTATCGAATAGAGAATTTAATTTTTGATTTGGGTTCTACACATTCCATTATATAAATATTGATCAGTAGAATTATTCAAACACCACTATAAAGCATGATTGTATATATGTTGGTTGAAATATAAAATGAAAATAATATTGCATCCTAAGTATATATCTCCACCCCTATCAAATTTTTTTTTCAAATTCTCGGTGAACTTTTTCAGGCTCCCTTTTGGGAAATTTTACACAATTATATAAATTGATAGAATTTCCTAATATAGAGACAACATAAATTTACTTGAGTAAGAAATCAGTCTCTATATGTCCAATCATCCCTTGATTCTATAAAATTTCAAGTAAGGGGGTAGATCTTACATATAACCACCATTTAAATAATATATATTGTTACCTTATGAGAAATAATTTCTATCTCAAATGACTGGGTCTAAAGAAGGTATCATCTATAAATATATGCCTATTTTGAGGTATTATGCTGATGTGTATCCCAAATAATTGTTATGACTTCCTTAAAGCCGATATGTTGAATTTTATATTGAGCTTATACCTATGGAGTTTACAATATCCAAGACTATATATAAGACGAATTTTGTGGTAAATGAGGATCATAAGAAGAAACTGTAATAGAATTTGGTTAAATGGTTTATATAGCCAAAGGGCTACCCCATCGGGTGAAACAGTCCTCTTTGTCCAGAATAAGGATCGATCAATGCACCTTTGCATTGATTATTATTAGCTCAACAATATCACAATAAATAAAAAGTATCATTTTCCATGAATTGATGACTTCTTCAATCAACTATGTGGAGATAAATACTTCTTCATGGTAGATATGTGGTCTGAATATTACCATGTTTGGGTGAAGAAGGAGGATATCCCAAATCATTGTTTTTGTATGAGGTTTGGTTAGTATGTGTTTAGAGTAATGCCATTTAGACACAATAATGCTCCAAAAACCATCATGTACATAATGAATATTGTCTTTCTAGATTACCTAGACAAGTTCAAGTTAGTATTTATAGACGATATTCAAATTTATTCCAAAACCAATGATGGTCATGATTATCATCTTAACACTATAGTAAAGAACATGAGAAAGGAGAAGCATTATGAAAAGTAAAAAAAGTGTGATTTTGGTTGACAAATGTCTCATTAATGGGGTATATCATCACAAGAAATGAGATATATATAAATAATTCAATGAAAAATAAAATTAGTTATTGCATAATGCCAATATCTGTGATAGATATCTGTAGTTTTCTTTGGTTAGTTGGATATTTTCACCGATTTATAAGAAATGTATATAAATTTTCAATCTATCTTACCAAGATAACTCAAAAGGTAGTTAATATTTCATGGAATTATGAATGTGAGGAAATATTCTTGTAGTTGAAAAGTTATCTTATCACCACCCATGTTATCACACTATTCAAAAGTGGGGAACATTTTTTAATTTTCTATAATTGTTCAATGAAGGGATTGGGGTGTCTGTTGATGAAAAATTGAAAAGTCATTGCCTATGCCTTAGGGAAGTTGACAATTCATAAAAAAACTATCCAATGCATAATTTGGTGTTGGAAAATATGATCTTTATGTTGAAAATTTGGTAGATATTTATATATAAGGAGAAGTTTGAGAAATATACAAATCAGAAGATCCTTAAATATATACTCACATAGAAAGTCATTAATATGTTCCAGTGACGATGGTTGGAGCTCGTCAAGGATTACAAAAAATCAATCCAATACCATCTTGGTAAAGTTAATATGGTGTAATATACTCTAAGTATAAATGAACCAACAATTATACCATTGATGAGAATTGATAAGTATCAAATCTTCATGAATTTAAAGAGGATGGACATGGGAGTCATAATTAAAGGAACACCATTAATCCTTTCAAAAATGACTACTCTACCCTCTATATAGGAATAGTTAAAGGATTCTAAAAAATATGTCATTTAAATTTAGAATAATTTACACACTATAAGAAATGGGGAATCCCCAGAGTAAAATGTTAATGAAGAATTAATAGTAATATTTTGGTCAAGACTGCGTGTTCTATCAAGTCATGAGTTAAAGTAGGAACTATTGGACGATTCTCATAATTGGAATTTATTCATTAAACTATAAAACAGAAATATGTATCATGATCTCTAAAAAAAGTACTGGTGGGACAACATGAATAATTTTATTGAGTAATATACTTCAATGTTCCTAGTACATCATCAATTGAAGGGTAAAAGGAATAAATCATAGGAGATGATTCATCCATTAACCATTCCACCAGAGAAATTGTAAGACATAAACTTAGACATTGTAACTAGATATTCAAATACATCGAATATAAATAATTATTTCTTGGCTATTGTAGACCGTCTTACAAAGACTACTCAATTAATTGTGATTTGATATGATTTATCACTATAAAAAATTCATGGATATACATCAGTGATGTGGTGAGGCTACATGGAGAACCAATATCTATGGTGTCTAATTCAGATCCAAGATTCACCCATCAGTTTTTGAAAATTCTTTAACATGCCTTAAACACTGCACTAATATTCAATATGAATTATCACCCTTATATTTATCAATGAACTTAGAGGAAAATTCAAACACATGAGGAAATGTTGAGGTAATTCTTGATGGACATCAATGGTGGATGGTACTAACATCTTCCTCTAGTAAAGTTCTCTTAAAATAATAGTTTTCACTTGATCATCCAAATTTCTCCCAATGAATCATACTATGGGAAGAGGTGCAGAACAATGGAATGTTGTGATGAAGGTGGCTAATGGGAACTAATAGGTCCAGAAATGGTTGGGGAAAAGTTGGAGAAGGTTAAGACAACTTAGTATCACATCAAGTCCACTTAGAGCCAATAGAAGAGAAATGCTGAAAATCATCGACAATATCAAATATTTGAAGTAGGAGACATGGTATTCATCCGCATACCTCTATGGAATAAAGTGATAAGATTTGGGGAGAAGTGAATGTGTTGTCCATATTAAATCATCCCTTTTGAGATAATTATTTGCATTTGAGTAGTGGCCTATCGACTTAAACTACCACCTAAACTATCTTATGACCATGATGTATTCCATGTATCCTGCTTGTGATTACACATACCAGAACCCTCCTTTGAACTCAATCCAATGGTGCTACAATTGGAGAATGATCTTACATATGATGAGTATCTAGTGAAGATATTATATCTTTTAGAAAAAAATGTATGAAATAATACAATTCTACATGTAAAAAGTTTTGGAGAAACCACATGTTTGAAAAATCAATGTGGGAACTAGATGAGGTGAAGATGAAAAGTTACCTTCATATATTTAAGTGTTGAAAAAGAAAATTTGTAAGGTGAAATTTCTAAAAGTGTGACGATGGAAATGAATTGATCTTTAAAAAAAATATTACCATTACAATTCATTTAAATGTATTATAGAGTAACATGGTTATAGAAAACACATTCACTTATTTTTGTTTACTATATACAATGGAATTTAAATAACTTTTACGTATAATTATTGTTGGTAATATAGCCGTTGAACAGTGATCAATGACATATATAAATATAGGATTTTAAGAAATCAATTTTACATAGAAAAAGGAAGTGATGACCTCAACAAGGTGGATCATACCCTATGAATCCAATTTATTAGATATTCACAGGGTGGTATAATTTTTCTTGATTTTCCCTTTACAAATCCCAATCTATTATCTAAAAACTTAAGCATGAGAGAAACAATTTACGAGAGTAGATCAAGCTCATCAAGATCATGATCTAAACCATATTCTTGGAATGGCCTAGTGAAAACCCAACCATCGCACACCTCACTCATTGGTATTCTGCTGATGTGTTAAAGAGGTCTGTATCTAGACCATATGAATATGAAATGTACATTATTTTTTATAAAATAATGAATATATTTTTATACTATTGTTGTTACTTTGTAAAAGATTTGGAGTGCATGAATTGTATATTTTTTTCATAAAAAAATTCAATTAATGAATTTATGAATTGATGGATTCTACTAAATTAAATAAAATTTTAATTGAATATTATTATTAAATTATTTTTATCAAATATAAATAATCATAAAAATTTTATGATGCCAAATGATATTTTTAATTAAGGTTCAAAAATTGTTATTATATAAAACTCTTCATTTTTACTAAATGACTATTTTTATTGAAAAATTAAAAAATCCACATATTTAGAAAACTATTTAAAGAAAATGATAATTATTTTTATAATTACTATGTCAAAATTATTCAATAGTGTATGTTTCAAAATTTTATGAGACAATAGTATTTTTGGGTTAAAATTAAATACCATATAAATATAATTTGTGTTTTAAGACACCATAATGACCCAAATGTGGTGTAATAATTAATATAAATTATAACAACATCCATATATAAGTTTTAAATTAAAAATAATGCAATTTTAAGTTTATTTTATTTATTTTATAAATCCATAACAATATGTAATATACTTTATGTTTCTAAAATATGTTTGTTAAGAGTTGTAGTCATCTCCACATAACCAAGGATAATATTTTAATACATTCTTCCCTTGTGCATATATATTAATGTAAAACACTCCCATTTGAAAAAACCCATGGGATGGTTTGTGGTTTTGGATATTTTCTTGTAAAGAGTCAAAAACCAAATATTATAGAAATCAACATAATTTTCAATTTTAACCCACTCAATCTCCCATTTCCCGTCCCTAATACTCCTTGGAGAAGGTCCATATCATTTCATTTAGAGTATATAGTTCTTCCATTGATCCACCATGAACACAATAATCATCCCCCAATCCTTTGTAGTCATTCATTAATGTAAGGGATATTCCACTCTCGTATTTTATCAAGAACAATTTATATGTTTTGTTATTTAATTTCTATTTTATTATGTTGGGATATGTTATTTTATATACCATTACTATACATTTGGTGTATAAATTTTTTAATATCCTTTAATTCTCATTTATTCCTCCTATTAACCTTTATGAACACTCATTACCCTAAGAAAATTTTATATGGGTTCTTTCCTTTCTTTTAGATCTTGATGTTTCTTTATCATGTGACGCCTTCAATTTCTGATTCCTTATGTTTGGACATGCCTTTTCATGTCCATTTTATAGTCCATTTCATTTGTAAATTATTTGATACCACTTTATCTCTCATCAAACCATTTTATTAATTTTTATATGATATTTTTTTGCTTCCAAAACAATACCGTAACTTTCCATTCAAACAAAAATTGTGTAGTGAATAACATGACCATTTTCTATCTTGGGTATTCCCCTTTATACACATAATATTATTTGATTGGGGGCTTACATGTATGTATTACACACTCCATGATCGTGGAATAAATTATGACAATGAATGAATCTATATTGATTGATCTATTTGGAACAAATAATCACGATAATGAAATGAATGTGATTGTTGCACCTGAAGTTATATAGTGCTCCAATGCATGGAGTAATTATTAGTATCACAATAAATCAGGTTGGGATAATGTTTCTAACCAATTAATTTATATGAATTTTTTTCACCGTGAATTTTTGTAGGGTTTAGCATGGACCTATGTTTACGATATAGTGTTTTATGTTGATACCTCATTTCACATGTTATTATTATCATGCTATATCAAGCCACATAATTCAGGTTCTTTTTATGCTCCATTTAGATGTTTATTTTCTTACATGAATTTTTTAATTCATTTTATCCCTTGATTATTCCATTATTGTTCTTTATATCTCACAATTTTTCTTATTTATGTGGTTATTTTATCCTATGTGATTTTATGTATGAAAGATCATTATGATCATCTTAATTTTTTTTTCAAAAGAGTTTTTATTTTTTATGTTTTGTATTTTTATATAATGTACCTAATTTCCCAAATACACTAGACCTCACAAATTTTTGGGTTGTATTATGTGTAATTTTAATGTAATAAAAAATTATTTATTGTGTAATAAAGTGAAGGACTGTTATAATATTTCATCCAAAAAATGAATGTAGTCAAGGGAAGTATGGTGATACTATAGATGAGGCAATATTCCGTGGATATTCAATGATGATAAAATCATACAAGTGTTCAAATTTTCACCTTGGATGAATTTTGGGAATCAGTTATGTAATAATCATTAAATATAAAGCTCTAAATCCCTCAATTAATTTATATGATGATATGATAGAGGATGAGGAAGAAAGTGCTCATGGAATAGATGTAAATGCATAAGTAGAGGATGAAATGAAAAAATTGAGGTCTCAGATGATGATAAGGATTTGAAAAAATAATTGGAAGAGGAAACTATGGATGAATAAACATCATAAAAGACATATATAAGGAATATATGATTATAAATTAATCATTTAATCATCATTTCAGATTGATCTTCTCACAGAAAGACATGAATAATTATGAGTGATTCACATTATTCCTTCCTATAAGTTCTTGAGCCATGCTTGTTTGAAGAAGTTGAAATGGATGAATACTGGGTAAAATATATAATTTTATAGCTTTCTTAAATGGGTTTATTGAAGAAGACTTCTACATTGAACAACCAATGGTGAAATAAAGGTTTTTAGATTAAATAAGATACCTTATGGAATAAATAAGGCACTATAATTATGGCAATCATGGATATATTCTTACCAATAAAAGCTTTAATTTTAATGAAGTAGATTATACCGCAATCTCTATGTGTAGAATTCTCAGAATTATCAATTAATCATTCTAGTGTATATAGATGATATTATATTTGGTGAAAGAAAGAAGTAATAAATTAAATAATTCTTCTATCACATGAAATCAAGATTCATGACTCCAAACCAGCTTTTACTTTAATAATATTTGGGACAAAACTAAGAAATCATGAGTATGAGATATCTGTGGATACCACATTGTACACGAAAATCAATAGAAAGTTATTGTACTTTACTGCAACATGACTAGATATTGTCTTTAAACATGATTAGTGGGCAACCTTTAGAGTAATAAAAAGGATTAATATATGATTGTACTAAAAATAATCATGAGGTTTTTTCAACATACTTACAATTATGGATAATACTTTACTTCATGAAGAGATAATAAACACTCTACATTTTCTGATGCAGATTGGGAATGATATGTGATAGATTGAAGGTATAAAACAAATGAAGCGTTCATTATTGGCATGTAATTTGTGGGATAATTGAGTGATAAGAAAGAGACAACAAAACTATGTAATACTAAATTTTAGTGTATCTCATCTATATAGTCTTTCACCAACATACTGTTGATTAAGAAGCAACTGAATGATATTGGTGATGTGGTAAAACATTCATTAGGGATTCACTATGATGACAATGAGCACATTTAATCATACAAAGAATCTAGTGCAACATTCTCATATGAATCATATTAAAATCTAATATCACGACATCAAATAAATGAAGAATAAGGTGTGATTAAAATGGATCATGTTTGAACAAATGATCATGTGGCCGACATTCTATCAAATACATTGGAATCCCATGTGTTTGAGAAACATCTGTTGGACCACTATGTACAACAACCTCCTAGTCCATGAGGAGATTATGGTTATTCCCATATACCAATCCATGTAAACTATTTTAATATGTCTGTGTAATTGATTCAGGTTTATGGGTGATATACGATCCAAGAGAGTGTGTTCTTTGGTCTATACATACTAATATATGAGCTTTGGGATATATCTAATGGGGGATAATGGATAAATAATAGAGATATTAAATGTTATAAATATATGGGTTTTAATGTTTTGAAAATTCATGAAATTAATATATGAAGTGATCAGAATTAGGTGTTATGAGGAAATAGTTTTGAGGAAAAAATTTATTATATTGAATGATCGGAGATTCACCTGGAAATATTTAAGAATTCCAAATCACGAGAAATGAATTAAAGTTTCCCCTCTTGTTTTCAACATATATAATTTATAATTTAGAGTGCTGGATGATTTTTTAATTTATTTAATGTTTTTGAAATTAGCTGATGAATTAATGAATTTATCTATAGATTTCTAAGAAACCTAGAGGGGGTATTGTTGAAACCAATGTTGTTCTTTGCTGAAAATGGAGTCATTTTGTGTTTTTTGTCAATCCACATTGGGTTGATAAAAGAGTATTCAATACAAGTTACCTTGCAATACATGCTAACACAATTATTTATGGTTATTTTTTCCCAGAGTTTTCCAATATTTTGGGCTCAATGTTCGGAGGAAGAGACTACAAATGGGAGTTTTTGTGTTCAAGAATAAAGTCTTTATAAATATGTTAAGGGAATGAGTTTCTTGAAAATTAGTTTTTGAACAGATAAGTTACATGATTTCAAAATGAGTTGATTATGTTCTTCATGAATACATTAATTGGATCATCCCAAATGTCTGATGCATTTGTGGTGATCTCTGAGACAATAAAAAATCTCACTTTATCTATGAGAATGGAGGAGCTCTACGAAGACGTTTTTTAAAGAATCAGAAAATTACTCTAAAGGCGGTGGAGCATTGTGAAGGAACGAGACAATATATATGAGAGAAACCAATCTTGATAGTATAGATAAATTATTAAAGATAATCCTAAATGAATTTGATTTCATGAATGTAGGGACCTCCATAAATTTTCACAATTTTTTGAAGGCAATGAGCTCCTCAAATTTGGTTTTCAAAGCGAGCTTGAGCATCGGGAAAATACTATTTATGTCTTGAATTATACCAATACTTCTATGTAATGGGTGATTTTTGGATATTGGTTATTCCATGTTGGATCAGTGAGATTCTCATAGGCATATTCATTCAATGGAAGAATTTTTCTTCGTGAAGGGTGAGCTTCATGAAGGAGCATCATGAACGACTGTTAAGAACATCTTATTTTAAGTAGAAAATAATTCAATGTGAATCAAATCATGTTTATGGTAAATAACCAGTCATTGTCTAGCCATGGATGAAGAAATTAATTACAATGTATCTATGTGACCTCCTTGTTGATAAACTGAGTATGAAATCACCCAAGACAGAGAGCTATGGGGAGTCAAGGGAATTGTTCTGTGGGGCGCAGTGTGAAATCTCTTAAAACATTTCAAGTTAGAGTGCCTATAATAGAGTTAATATGTTTTATTTCCTTTATTTTAGAACTAGTGAATATTTTTTTAATTTGATACAACTGAAACATTTTTATCATATACCCTTTTTACCAGACCTTAGTGGTAAACAAGTACAATTGATGTGTTGTCCCTCTTCATGTGATGTTTTATATTATATAATATTACCATAATACAAGTTTAATATGTTCGTACCAACAAAAGAATAAAATATGTCACCTTATAAGAAATGGTTGACACTCTGATTCACCCCTCCCCTTTCAAAGATTCCTAGAGTCCTTTACCAAAATCCATCTTAGGATGCCCTTTGGTGAAATCCAAAAGTTGGTACCTAAAAAAGATTCAATGTTCATTAATGGTTTTTTACATCTTCCTTAATCCAATTTAATAATAATTTTCTTCATATTAATATATTAACTTGAATATATTAAATATAATTAAATGTTTTTTTATTAAAATTAGGAAATAAAACTTAATGATCTTCTATCACGTGGGACACTTAATCATCAGTCTAGTTTATGTAGACAACCATCTAACTAACGGATGTGGTTAATTCATCCATTACTACTATTAATGGTTTGGTATAATGATGTATTCATATTTTTTATATAATATATTTTATTTTAATTATTTTATTATGATTATTTAGTTGTTATATCAAAAATACATTCATTATTTCCATTTTTTGGGAATACTATAATGTTGTTCATCTATACGGTGGGCTACCTCCTCCCAAACAATATGATTAATTAACGCATTACACTGAATGTATTATGGACGGTTTAAATAAAATTTTATGATATATATGAAATAAAAATGATTCCTTAATGATTATATATAATATAATAATCTTTATTTTTATATTAAAAAATGAAAACATCATACATCAGTATATAAAACCTATCATCTCACCGAATTGTGTATTTTATTTTATACCTATTACTTTTAATAATCACAATAAAGAAATTTATTAATAATATATATATATATATATTTGATATTTATATAATGGTTATCATTCTATACATGATTAAATCATGACCTATGTAATAGGACCAAGAATAGAATTTCAAAACATTTTTGAAAAACAAACCAGAAATTTTAACATGGATTTTGATAGTAAATGAGTAATATAAAGACATAGGTAAATCATATATGTTATTATATATATGAATATGGTTCTGTGTTATATGTATAATAAACATATATTTATTATACATGGTGTTTTAACATGTAAAAATGGAAATGAAGACATAAGGTAAGGGTAATTCATGTCTCAATTTCATTTTTTCAAGGATTATACCACATTCCCCAATTGATTCATTTATGTGGGGTAAATATTAACGATGAATGTATTATATAATCTATATCCATAAATTTATTGGTATTTACATATCAATTTGATTATCTCCCATTCATGGGTTTATGGTTCAAAAGTTACCCAGTCAGCAAGATAATTTTATTCCATTTTTCACTTCATTAAGACACACGTAATGTTATGCCACTATATTCAATTATGAAAATTATATACTACAATTTAACCTTTTATATCATTAATATCCTTATTTTCATAATATTATAAGTTCTATGCAATGTTATTGTCTCTTAGTTTGGGTTTTTTTAATTGAAAATACATGTTTTCTTAAAATGTATACAAAATTGTTCTTTTAACCATTTTACATGAAAAGGATTAAAAAAATTAAAATGGGTTTAAAATATTCTTTTATATATTTCATTGTTATTTTCAATTAAAATGTATTGATAAATGTTTTATGACTAAAAAATAATTTTTCAACGTGGCACAAATATTTTAATCCAGAAATTCTTTGAAATTATCATTCAAAAATATTTTCCATCTAAGATGACATTTTTGGGTGTTACTCATGCCTTAATATTGATATGATCCAAGTATATCATTCATATTATTTCACTGAATGTATTATTTTTTAATGTAATTAATTCTATGAATCTCATTACATTTCAATGAGATATTATAGGATGTGATGTTTATGAAAACAATTTCTTATCTTGATTTCAAACAGGTTGAATGATTTATGATTATATTGAAGAGATATGTGTGATTTCATTATATTATGGGTGAGGCCTATATCTCCCTCCAATTAATTTTGTAAGGATGAATATTTCATGAGGTATATAAGTATATGTGAACTAGATTTATTGTTTATAGTTCTATGTGTGGACCTGGTTTTCATGTCTATAATTTTATGTGTGGACCTCATTTTCATCTCCTCATTTGTTTTAAAGATTCCCAATTTCATATGCTAATATTAATGAGTTATCTTGTTTCTATTTATAAATGTTCTAAAAGTTACTAGTTCATGTGTATTCCATAATTTCATGTGTTTTTTCAATTTTATGATATTACCGATTATGTTCTTTGATTCCTTTATCATTTATGTCTTTTGAATGGTCAATAATCATGTCAAGACTCATGTATATAAACTATAAAATGTAGGTTATGATCTTTAAAATATAATTTTATTCCATCATATAATTATTTTATGCTAATCTATGTCCCATGTTTTCTATTACTGAGCATTTGAGCTATTCTATCCATATGTTTCTTTTCTTCAGGTTAAGAAGAAAAGGTTTTATTAAGATTATTATAGGTGATGTTATTTATAGGATATGCATATGATTTTTCACCAAATAAAAATTATGTGTTCCATGTTTGCATTTTTACTAAACAAATATGGTCATTGGGCATGTGCTTTTATAATGTAATAAATATTTATCTAAAAATATTTAATATGCATGTATAAAAATCCATGACAATTATAGTTTTTATTAGAGAAAATGTTTTTTCAACCTTTGGGAACTAGGATGAGAAAACATTAGTGAGAGCCCTATGAATATTATTATGGTTATGTGTAGGAGTTTCTCTTTGGAAATGTCAATATATTAGATACAATCTATGAATTTTGGTAATGATAATGAATAATCAAGGATTAAACCTAAGATATAATAGATTGATGGTAATTTCCAATGATTATGTGGTTTTACACATATGGATATTATTTCTCATACTATTAATTATTGGTATTTAGACA
Organism: Viscum album; assembly: GCA_963277665.1. Lineage (NCBI taxonomy): Eukaryota > Viridiplantae > Streptophyta > Magnoliopsida > Santalales > Viscaceae > Viscum > Viscum album. The sequence goes on along the minus strand of OY728145.1, from coordinate 1,227,559,430 downwards.
ATGGATGCAACAAAATGGATTCATATAAATAGATAATTTCTTGTAAAATGTAATAATATTATACATAGTAAGCCAAATGAAATGTATTGTTGATTGTGAATTCTTGTTATTATGTCTAATCTTCAATCTTATAAAATAATCAACAATATAAAACATGGTGAATTTTATGACCCATCTAGTAAGATAAAAAAAGACTTTTATGGTGATAATAGAGGAAGGAATTTTCAATTTTCCTCAGGTACATCATGTGAGAGGAGGCATAAAGGAGAATGTTCTAAATACACTAGAATGGTTTTTGGGTGTGGAAAACAATAACACAATGGAAGTAATTTAGAAAAAAGGTTTACATAACACATTTTAAGAGGATAAAGGTATTCCTAAGTCATCATATATAGTTAAATGTTTTAAATATGAAATGTATGTGATTCAAAAAAAATTGGTTCCCCTAGAGGAAATATAGTAAATAGAACCAGAAATGTTGTATTAGTAATGGTTTGATTTCCCATGATTATGAGTCTATAAATGACATGTGAAATAATTATTAATGAATAAAATGACAATAATTTTTAATGAATTTAATATGACATTTGAATGACTGTGTTTTTATGTTTTGGAAATCATGAAAAATGTTTTAGAAGTAATTTTTTGAATTAATGGAATAATAAATCTTCTAAGGAATGTTCCACTATTGAATTTAATTAATTATCTGAATGTATATATTTAATGGTACTATTATTAATGAAATGTGATTTAGGTGGTAAGGTGATATTTTTTGTTTAACACCTGATTAAGGAAACAACTATGTTTAATATGTTCTTAAATAGATTTTTTATTATGATAATTTAAAGTGATAGTTCTAATTCCCTTGCAACTGATTAGTAATATAATGATATTGTGGATTATGGATTATGTTTTATAATGTTTAGGATGTATCATATGAGAAAATAGTTATTTTTTGAATGAATTCTTGTTTTCAATATGGTATTGTGGTAATTTAGGATATTACCATGTTTTAAGATAATAGATGATAATGGTATTCACATGTTTGGTGTGGGAAAAATAAGAGATACATCATGTTTCTTGGGTGATAAATGATATGTTGATTTTTGGAAATTTAGTAACCTTCATTATATTGTTTTATATTTTAATCGTTGGGAATGTTCATAAGGAGAACCATATATGAAATTTTCCTTGTTGATGTTTTGTTGTGGAATTAAAAATGTATGTATTACACCACCATATAGAGATTAATGGGTTTTGTATTACCTGTACTGACCATTTTGTCATTATAATAACTAGATAAATAAATAATAACTTTTCATAACATTATTTATATTATGATCCACTAATTATTTTGGAATTAATATTTCAACATCATTTGTTGGAGTAAGATATGAAAATGAAATTTATCCAGGAACAAATGATGGATGAGATCATTCTTACAATATTGAATGAAATAATTATAAATACCATCTTATAAAAATTCTTCTTCATTGGGAACAGTTTCTTCAAAAAATTTGTTATCATAGTACCTTCATTTTTTATTTATCAAATGGCCCCTTTTATTTGCACATATTTATCATTCCTTGAAGGTTAACATTATAATTACCATGTTCTCTATCAATGTCAATCAGAATTTGAGAGCTGAAATTCCCTTCCTTGTCCATGTTTTTACAAAATTATATTTTTATCCTAATCAAATTCCATTTTATGTGGTGATCAACACCATTTACATTTGTTCTTTTTAATTGAAACATTTAATAGCTTGTTTTACAATATAGGTCATCCACAATGAAATTATCAAACAAATACCTTTGATTTTTATAGTTCCATTTCAAATTGAAAGTAAAATATTTCTTTTTTAAATTATTAATTATATTATAATGTTAGAATATGTATTGATGCTACCACCAAATCTCCCTCAATCTAATAATGTTCTCCATATATATATTCTGTTGATGTATATACTTAATCCATCAGATTTACTAAATTCAACATTATTACCACTAGAGGATGATCATTTTATGAAGTGAAATTTATAGATATTTTGGCTCATACATATTGACTTATACAAAAAAGAAGAACTAAGAATTTTAAGGTTTTGTTGACATGACAAAAATTTGAAAACGATACTTTGGAACCTGAGGATATAATGAGGTATAAGTATCCTCATTTAAGTATATTAGAACGACAAATGTTTAGGATGATATTTATTTTTATGGGGTACAATCTAACACCAAGTGTTTTTATGAACATTTTTTATTATAATTTTTTTTAATTTATTGTGTTACCGAAAACACCGTTTTAAAATTTTTCTACGCACAACATCAGTCTAGATTTCATTACATAGAACACTGAGTTTTTATGATAAAGCATTTTATTATTATAATTATTTTAAAATAAACATTATAATCTAGTATTTAAATTGAATTTAATAAATATTATTTAATATATAATTAAATTAATATATTATTTATTCAGTAAATGGTTTTGAAATTCATCTAACATTTTTTTACGCATTAGATGAGAATAAATACAATTTTACGAGATAAAATGATATATTTTTCTAACTAAGATTTTGTCTCCTTTAAAGGAACATTGTTTATAAAAACAAATTTTGGAAATTATAAATATTTTATTTGATAAAATAAAATTCATTTTTGAAATAAGTTTTTCAAAATTACATGAGGTTGAATTTTTGTTAATTTTATGATAAGTTTTATTTTGGATGAATAGTTAAATATAATGCATTTTAATTGATAAAATACTTTTCATTTAATTTATTTATATAGTTAAAATATATTTTATATTTATTGTAATGTCTAAATAGTGCAATTACAAATAAATAAATCCATTTTAGTTCATTGAAATCAATTTCATATTGAAATTGTATATAAAAAATGTCAAACTTTTGAACATTTTTAATTCAAAAACTCATTGTTTAATCCCATCCATGAGGTTAATTTTTAATTAATTTATGAAACATATATGAATTGAATTTTGTAAAAATGATTATGTATTTTGAATTCAATGGTCCAAATTTAGTAAATATTTCCATTTTATTTTTATTAAATATAAATAGTAACTTTGGTAAAAAAACATTAACACTATTAATGGTAAATCAGTTAATTAAGGTTGAAAATAATTTTATAAATATTATAATACTACCCTATAACATTAAAAAATGTTTTTAGAAAAATTTCCTTCAAACTTTGACATAATATTTCTGTAATTTACATTTATAATGAACTATTTTCCATGAAAATGACATATATATTATTAAAATTAAAATGTTGGACAAAATGTTTCACGTTTTCTTTTAATAAGTATAATATTTTTAATATGGGACTATATATAAATTATTCTTTACTATAAATAATATTTTGAATTTTAAAATTATTATATAAATCATGGAAATTTATTTGTAATTTTTAGTAATGATCTAATTATCAAAAATAATTCCACAATGATGATGTAGTAATTATTCGAATAATAATAAATCAATTAAATGATATTAAAAAATTTATATAAAATATAATATTAATTAAATAAGGTGATTCAAGAATTTTATTGGTTCATATGAAATATCTGTGGAGTATTAAATTGTTTTGTTCAAAGATTTCTTTCTGTATTTATTTTCATAATGTCAATATATTGAATACAATCAAAATTGATAGTAATGATATTATGTGAAAATAGTAGTTTGTTAAATTATATAGAAATTAAAAAAAATATTTGATAAGAAAAAATGGTATGGGTTATGGTATAAAATATCATTAAGATTCCATTTATAGTCCAATTAACACTTTATAGGTAAAAATTACATTTTTTTAATATTAAAATATTTGTTACCACAGATAAAATTTAAATAGGGAAAATAAGGGTATCTAAAATGAAGAGCTTTAAAATAAATCCAAAATATGGGTTAAATATATTGGTTTGTTTAATTAAAAACTAATATTACAGTATCATATAATTGATTAATTTTTGAGGTATTTATATTTATATTGATTTTGTTATAAATTAATATTTTAAGAAATTCCAAAAAAGTGACCCTCCCCTCTATAATAAAATGTAACCACTTATTTTCATTTTTCACACAAAAAATCATATTATTATCATATAAAATTTATCTTCTCAACTATTTTAACTACATCCTAGATGCCTATATTTTGGGAAAAATCCAAAAAGCACGTGTTATGTTGAAAACCAAAAGTAGATACCTGAGGAAGAGGTAACATTCATAAACGAACAATTATGTTTTAATTATTCCTTATTACTTTAAATTATTTTGATTTAATATTTAAAAAATTAACATAGTATATTAAATTTACATTTATGATTTTATATTTAGGTTATTACCTAAAAAATCAGACACTTCCATCAAATGGGACACACAATCATCATTTTTGAGTACAACAGACAACTGCCTCACAAATAGATGTCATTCGTTCTTCCATTACAACCATTAATGGTTTGGAATAATGTTTTATTTATAGTTTATGTATGATATATATTATTTTAATTATATAATTAGGTTTCTTGAATTAATATATCACACATACCTTTATTCTTTCTATTTTTTTGGAAAATTATAACGTCGTTCGTCTGTACGGATGACTACCCCCCTGAAAAGCGATGTTATTTCTTCATGTTATAAATATATTGAATTACGGAAGGATTTAATAAACTTACATTATATATATAAAATAAAAATTATTATTTAATGATAATATATTGTACAATTTACTTCCATTAAATATGACATTAAATATAATACAACATTTATATGTATATACGACCTTTTGTCCCCATAAACCATATATTTTAAATTCTACCTATATCTTTTATGAATAACCATATATAAATAGATAAATAATATATATATATATATGATATATATATATATCATGATTATAATTATTTATATGAGTATATCACTACTTTTATAAGAGGACAAAAAAACTAATCAAAACATATATGAATAATGCGTTAACTATAACATTAGTTTGTTAATAAATGTGTAATTTAAGGTCATATTTCAATAATATATGGTATTATATATAATAATATTGTTCTATGGTAGATTTATAATAAACTTATATTTATTACACATGATGTTTTAAGGCATTTCAATGATGTCAATACATAATGTATTGTGATTTTTACTCACACTTCTATTTTTGCAAGACTTATCCCTTAATCACAATACCATTATTTTGTGTGGTGTATATTCTCAAAATTAATGTATTATATGTTAAAAATCATTAAATATATTGCTATATACATATCATTTTATGATCTTCCTTTCATTGAATTTACAGTTCACATGTTACCCAAAAGGTAAGTAAATTGTTTTCTCAATTTTCTTCCTTTGAGACACATGTTATGTAAGGATCTTATATTATTTTATGAGGTGTATATAATACCATTTCTCATGTTGTATAATGAATCTTAATATTTTAATGGTATTATATTCTTCCTTAATGGTTATTATCTCTTCATTTGGGAATTTTTTTATTAAAAACCATTTTTTCTTAAAATGTGTTCAAAATTATATTTTATTCACTTTCAAGTAAAATGATTTAAAAGATGTTTCAAAATGATTTTAAAGAATAATTTTTAGGTGTTTATATTTATTTTAAAAGAAATTTTTTTAAAGGTTTAATTATTTTAAAGTAGTTTTTAGAAGTTGAAATGATATTTTCCTCAATGAAAGATTAAAAATATCTTTAAAAATAATTTATTATCTAAGATGAAAACTATTAATGATAATCACACCCTACTAGGGATATAATCCAAGATACCTTTAATATTCATTAATTAAGTAATTTATGTTTCAATTGATTGATGTTTATGAATCATGTTACTTTTCAATGAGATATGCTATGATGAAATGTTTATGAAAACCATTTCAATTCATGATTTATGAAATGAAAAATAATTTATGATTATATAGAATATATTAAAAATGATTTAATTATTTGATAAGTGGGAACAATACCTCACTAAAATTCATTGGGTATGTAAGGATAACTTATGAGGTAGATATTTATATATGAACCTGATTAAATGTTCTTAATTTGATGGGTGGACCTGGTTTTAATGTCCATAATTTTATATGTGGACCCTGTTTTATTATATATATGATTATTCACTGGTAAGATTTCATGTCCATAATATATTTATTGATCATGTTTATTTTTATACAGGTTTATAGACTTATTAGTTTATGTGTATGCGATAATTTCATGTATAATTTACTCTAATGGATTATTTTTTTGATTCCCATAGGATTAATGTCTTAATAATTTACAATCATTATGACATGTCTCATGTATAAGATATGGGACACGTCTGGTATGATCTAAAAAAATTATTCTTATCTTCTTATACCCTTTTGTAATTCTTACATGTCTCCAAGGTCTACACTTATTGAGCATCTGCGATTACCATTTGTTATGTATTTTTCTCCATGTTATGAAGAATGGTTTTAGGTAGGATTACTAAAGGGGATGTTATTTATAAGAGATATAGAAGATATTTCACCTATTTAAAAGAATGTGTTCCATGTTTCAAAATGCACTTAAATAATATGGTATTTGGAAATGTGTTTGTGTAATGTAAGAAATATTGTACAAGAAATTATGTAATTACCATGTTTGTTATACTTGATTTGTTATAATTATCGATATGGTTGTTGGATACTTTCATCTTAGGGAATCTACCACATGGGTTTACTTCCCTTAATGGTAATGTATTGAAAAATCATAATCACATATCATATCTAATCACCTTTATTAGAGAATATTAAGTACCTTTTGTTTGAATATATAATTGAGGATTTTGTGATCCATATATATATGTCAGAAATTCTTACATAGGGATAATGTCAACAAATCAATAACATGAAGATCAATGTTGCCAATTATAAAAAATGAATTGAGTAATTATGCTATTGTATCATCAATTGGTGGGTCTAATATGATTTTAGTTTGTAATATTTCATGATTACACTACCGAATCCCATTTTTGATTCATAACTATTGATTATAAATCCATCCCCATTTCAAGGTAATGTGACCAAAAGTGAAGTGATTAACCTATTAATTAAATCCTTTGATATTTTATCACATTTATTAATATAGAAAATCATAAATACCTTCTTACTATGATTCGTTAATTGGATTATTAATCCTAAGATGATTCTTCAAAATTATTGATTGCACCTATCCAATACAAGGAAAATATGGATTTACATCACATATGATTTTCATGGTTATAATTAAATAGATTAATTTTTAATGGATTCTTAGATATCCATTATTTAGTAACAACACGCAAAGCAATGACACTTTTTCTATCATTAGCTTTCATTTAATATAATTTTCAAATATATATTTCATTCAAAAATTCTTCAATAAAAAATTAAAATTCTCATCATTTTTCACATTTACATTAGAGTAAATAATAAAATCATATATAATGATTACCAAATATTTGTTTAGGTAATCCCTAAAGACTATATTCATTAAATCTATGATTATTCCTAGATATTTAGTGATTCAAAATGGAATCTCTATTATCTTTTAGTGACTATTCCTCATATAAAAATAATTCCTATTGATATCCTCATTCTTCACCATTACTCCATCATATCACGATTGGAGATCCACCTTAGATAATTATTTTTCTCCATCATAGCCGACCAAACATGTTATCAGTATTTAGTAGAGGATACTTATTCTTTGTCAAGTTATTTTTAATCACATTATAGTAAATTATAAATTCCAAATTCTTATTGTTCTTCTTGATTATGTGGATCTGTGCACCCCATCCTAAATCACATGGGTGTATTAACCATTTATATATATTGTCCAATATTTTTTTCTTCAACACCACATGTTTACCAATATCTGTTAAATATGGATTTGATGAAATTATAAATATCTGAGTTTAAGCTCATTAAATAACACATCCTCAAATCTAGGAGGAAGACCATGTTAATCTTTAGGATACACATAAGTGAATTCATTTAAAATGGTGATGTCATCAAGGATGATATTATCTTTATTATCAATTTATTGATCTATGTTTTACTTCTTGTAAGGAAAAATATTCATTCTTGATATTTCCATACCATATTATATTTATACGCCTCCTTGAAGTTGTATAAAACTTGAGGCTGATTTGTGATATGAATAGTGATTTTATTCTTTTAATTTTATTTTTACTATGTAAAGTGAAATCCAATCCATGACTATAATAGCATTTAGTTTTACTAATGAATGTATCACAAGGTTTTATGGGAAATTTTGTTCAAAATTTTGGATAGAGAATGAGTTATATTATTGGGATGAAACAACTTTCCAATTTTCCATATACATCAATAACTCTATATCCATGATATGAGGTGGTGTTTGAGTAGTTCTATTAAACCTTTATTATATTAAAGAATATATAGAACCAATATCATATTGCATATTTTTTATACATGAATTAATATCTAGTGTACCTATCTATAGTTCATTATATAGATCCTCCCCAAAAATTATGATAGCATGCACATTAATTTTATCTATAGGACATAGATGTCATTATCTGTGGTTATCATTAACATCCCTTGTCCTAAGTAAGTGATCCATATATATCCATATTTTGTACATTTCAAACATTTTATAAAATTATGACAGATGACTAGAGAATTCCTTTATCAATCACATTGGATGTTTTCTCCCATTTTCAATCACTATTAAGATGGAATTACCACACCTAAATAATTTCCTTTTCCCCTTTAGGAAATTAATAGGGTTCTTCTTCCAACACATTTGATAAGTGATATGATATAAATTCATACACCAATTGAGTTTTTCATTGCAAAAAAATAATTAAAATCTAATATTTACTTATTATCTATTATCTAGGTGGATCATGCAATTAATTGATCTTCATATGAACATTGATTACATATTAGATAATTTTATCATAGCTATTAAAGTCTATAATAATTTTTTTTAGATTAATCTTTCTATCTCCAAATAATTAGAAATATTTTCATTATGGTGGTAATTATAAGGTTAAAGATATAACATTAATGTCGTGTTATGAATTCCTTGTATTCACCAATGGATTCTGTATCATTTTACATGAGGTTCATGAAATACCTCAATATTTTGAGATAGAGAGTGTGAGGAAAATATTCATCAAAGGACATTTTTCATGAATTCCTTCTATTCCATCACTTCAAAAAACTCCTTCATAATGTTATTTTTCACTGGCATACAAAAATGATTAAAATCTCCTTCAATTTGATAAAAAACATGTATGGCCATTTATTAATTAGGGAATTGAAAGAAGAGAAAAATGTTTCTGATGGACCTGATCCATTACTCTATAATTAAGGGACATTAAGATTCAATGAATGTTGGTGACATTTTTTTTATAATGGTCTCCATTTAATCTTTTTATTTTTAAGGTGGATTTTATAATTCCTCCTAATGTAAATATTTATTTAAAACATAAGTCAATTGAGAATATAATAACATGATATTCATGATTCATGTTGAAAATAAGTTCATAATCTCATTTAATATTCTGTCACATTTCCACTCACATTGGTTGTTTACTCAGTTCCTCTTATTTTAAGCTAATGACTAGAAATAAAGCAAAAATTAGGTGTGAGAATTTATTATCCATTAAGGATGTTAATAGGAACCCCCAATTATTTTATATAAAAAATAATAAAATTCATATATTCTTTAACCTATGTATTTCTATATTTAAATTATAGTTATTTAGGATCAATTGTCAAAAATAATATCCAACATTCACTTTTGATCCCATAATATTGTCCTTTATAGTGATTATGGACTTAACATTCCATATCCTCTAGGAGTGTCAAACAAGATGTGTAACATCATATGTTTTCATCCACCATGTGATGATTAATCTACATCAATGCACACTTTTTAAGGTTATTAACCATAGGAACAACCAAGACATATCCAAATCCACTTGTTGTATTCAGCAAGGGATTTATTATCTTGTAAACCCTAACTCTATACTATAAAAACGTTTTGAGATGTTTTACTACATAAAATATTATCTTAATATATATTAATATAGTTTTATAATAATAATATCCAAAAATAATAAGACTTACCTCTGTTAATAACTATGAAAAACCCTTTATTTAATACACAATATGAAATGGTTTATTTCATAATGATACACTTAAAAAACCCAAATAAGATGAGTAGGCTTATTGTTTTTTTTTGAAAATTATATTTATAGAGCATTAATATGATACATGGGTATAACATCATTGTTTTAAAACTCGAATGCATTCTCATATACTACTTTTATTTTAAAAAACATCACGGGATATCATGGGGATGAAAAAAATGTGGAAATATATAACACCTATTACAAGAAGAAATAAAGAATAGAGTAAGTTAAAATAGTAAATGTTATCCATGAACTATATGAAGGTAACATAAGAGGTGTGGTTATCGTAATCTTGAATAATGAGTCATGAAATAACAAGATAACAAAAAGCTAATAGATGGCATAATGAAGGTGAATTAATACATAGGATAAGGTGATGATCCAAAAAATTAATAGGTTGATTATATATTCTTTGGAGGAATGTCATATGATCTTTGAGAATTTATATAAAAAAATAGAGAATAATTATTTTTTAATTTAATAAAATAGGTTTTGTTCTCTATATTATAATGTAATACAGATGATAAACCATGCATTAGTTTCTACCAATGTTTAGTGGAATTTATTAGTTTATAATGATATTAATATAAATCATTAAAAATACCCTTGGTGATGTGGATGGGAGTTGGATTCAAAACATAATATATAAAACATGTTTAAAATATTTTAAGAATGGTTAATAAAATTAAACAAATAACATCAAAATCATATTATTTGAAAGGAAAAACATTATTTATGATGTGGAATCTCTTTATGGTTCTTATTATCTCACTTTTGGTATTTGATTATGTCATAATAATTACTGTATATTTAGACATGAAATAAGTTTTTTCGCAAAATGTCGAGTCTCTTAGAAAATTATATAGAATCCACCATTTAAAATTTTGAAAGAAATATTCGAAAAATAATTATTATTTTAACATATTAATTCTCTATATATAATAAATTTCCCTTTTAAATAAATAACCCCCATTTATTAAAAAGCTGGTTTTTGATAATTTATTTTTTCTGAAAGTCCTAAAAATTATATTTAAATTAAAAAACATATATTACCATTTATATATTACAAATATTATTTAATAATAACATTTTATTAAAAATTAATTTATTTTAAACATTATTGGATTTATATAGAAGAGTCTGTTGATTGAAACTATACATTTTGAAAAATTATTTTTTTTGTTTTGTCATTTCAAAATCAAATTTTTATAAGGTAAAATGTTCAAAAATTATAAAGTAATAAAAAAATATATTAATATATATATATATGATTTAAAATATAATAATTCATTCTATTGTGGTGGAGATAGATATAAATTTATTACAAGAGAGAAGTCCAAAACGGTGAGGTTGGTGACAGTGATATTTTTATATGGTTGTCCAACGAACATGGTTTGGTTCATGATTTCAATGATCTTGAACTTATTTCGTAAACAGTTTCACTCAAGCTTCTCTTTTTTATTGCTAAATTGGGATTTTTTAGGGGAAAATCCTAGTGATGATATACATGTTTGAAGTACATATAAATAAGCTTCTTGGGGGTATTATCCTACTATTAGAGCCCATCACATTTTTTTTTATCAAAAACAATTTTATCAATATAATAATAATAATAATAATAATGTTCACATTAACACATTTTAATAATAATATATTATTATTCTATTTGGTATTTTACATTTTAAAAATTATAATTGTAAAAAATTAACAAAGTAGTTGATGTGTTTTTTATAACATCATATTTTAAAAAAGTAACTATCCATTTTTTGAATATAATTTTATTTATAAATGTTTTGGACATTATAATCCATCACTAATATACATTATAGACAAAAAGAAAAGGAAATATCTGGTTTTGATAAACATACACTTTTTTCAATCTCACATTGATGGGAAACAATTAGAATATAACACCAATGAGAATTATTATTATTTACAAATTTTGGTGTGGTGTGTATAGAAATTTATTTAAAGTAATGTGACATCAGTCAAACATAATCTCATCCTTTGGGTTCACATAAACAATCCCTAACCAAAATTAATAGATGTCCATACCACCAAATATTGTCCTCCACTAAATGCTTCCACTTCTAAAATTCTGTCCATTGCCCAAAAAATCAAAACATATTCCACAATTCATGTAGTAAATCAATGATTACATAAATTATATGTTATATAATTTCCATCCTTTTTGAATTAAATAATCTAATTACATAAAAATTTAATTAAAACCCATTAGATGAAATATCCCACATTAATGTTAATATGATACCCATTTATTTCAATAATTTAAATAATTAAAAACAATTCCCATACAATTCCTTCTAATGACACGACATGTTCATCATTACCATCTACATACCATATCTATTGAGATCTGATAAAAAATTCCCCTATAAAAAAACCCAACAAAATCCCAATACATACTATCACAACCCATTATAGTACAATAATATAAACCAATCCATCACATAACAACAACCCCCAACATGCTACCACAAACCAGACCTTGAAATATTCTATGATAAAAAATTTTATCTACGCTTACCTAAACCTTCAATATCCAATCATTACATAAACATTTACAAAAAATACCCACAAGATCCAATGAAAAAGAATAGAAATTAGGTATCGTGAAATACATTTTAGTTTTTCATATTATCTACCTTAATAGTCTATATTTAAGGTGTTTTTTTGTATTATATCATCATTCCTTTCATACATTCTTTCAAATAATATATAGATTTAAAAATAATCATTTCATTTTCATAATTATTTTATTATCCATTAATTTAATGTGATTATAAACAACATTTCATTATATAAGAACATTACTCATATCACCCACAATAGAAACATCAAAACATATTTCTTGTTTTCTGAAATGATAATAAAATAAACACAAGTATGGTAGTATTTACATTCCAATTCATCAATTACCCTTAAATTCCACATGATCCATTTCATTAAAACCCTTATTTATCTATTAAAATACACCATATGATAAAAATATTATAATTTTATTGATTAATATAAAAAATATAGATATTAGTTCCCGTAAATCAATATAAAAAATTAATAATCAATTTGAATGTTCAAAATGATGAAAATAATTTCAAATAACCACGATCACACTATAGAAACCTAAAAAACCAAAAGAAACCCATTAAAAATAAATCCCTCACAGAAATATCATCCAAAATGACATTTCACATGACCTCATACATCCATGGATTAAGACAAAAAAGAAATTGAGATTAAAAATGAAAGGGGACTCCACTTAGATAACTTTGAAAAAAACATCCAAGGGTGAAAGTCAGAATCATGAATGTGGGGTTGAAATAAATCCCAAAATATCACCTAGTTCACCTAATAATTTAGATATCATTTAAATAATAATGTGATTTTACGGATTTTATAAATATATACAAAAAAGTTTGTATTCACGGTGTGGTTGTACCATAGGCAATGCCACAATACAGATGGATTTCATCTACAATTATAATGAAACACAACATATTATTTCATAATAAAACATGGTCTCACATCATTTTAAATACTTAGTGAAATACATGGTGTATCATCCACTAAACCTATAAAAAATACAAATGGCTATGGTATATCCCATATAACTATATCTTAGAAACAAATAAATAAGTAGATACAATGGATCATTCCCCTCTATGGGAATATAAATATCCTAGTACTACATTGTAGACATGCAATTATCATACCATTGTTTATTGTAATAATTGAACAATAGCATGGTTATAAAAAATACAATAAAAAATTAAAATACATCTATACACAACTATAATTTTTATCCAACCTCTCCTCCATATCTAGGAAAAAATAATCTGATCCACCGAAACCCAATATGTTGATCCTCTACCGAGAAATTCCTAGACAACACAGTAATGTCCCCCACTATGTTGAAGTCATTATAACCATGTAATATCATATTACATCTATAATATCACCCTAAAGTACTATAGTTTATTCAAAATAATTCTATTCATGCCTCTATCTTCCAAAACTACAAAAATTAACCACCTTGTATCCTCGTCCTCTATCTAAGATATCGACCAATGAAATCCAATGATGTAGAACAAACCTACACTATAGGAAGAAAACCCATACAATAATATGTATCAATAATATTATAATGGATTGGATACAAAAAAAATTATCTGAAGAACTAAAATATATCAATCCATCACTCTAAGATAATACCAACCTCTTAGATGCAGGTTTGAAACAATTAACATATTTGATGAGACCCATAATCCCAGGCATTTACAATACAAGGCCCATGCTACACTACATGGGATACAAATATGTTTTAGTCCATATAAACATGTTGCAACCTCATCTTTAATCTCTAATATCAACTAAAAAACAACCTCTCCTTCCAGAAGACACCTCTCAATAAATATATCACCCAAAGACTCAGAATGTAACATGTCATATTATTCAAGCCATTACAATAGATACCTCTAAAATATTTACCATACTAATGATAGAAAGAAACAAGGAAATTAGAAAATAATGGGATGTATGGAAATATAACCCATTAGAAACCCCATTAAGGTGTCTTAACATACAATAAATGAACACTATATATGAAAAAAGATGTTTTTAAACCCTAAGACACTAATATAAATAAACAAACTCTCATAGAAGACACATTTCAAATATCAATGGTTCCATCAACCATTAAAAATTAATAAATATATGTTATATACTGGAAACAATTCATTTATAACATCACCAAAAAAATAAATTTCAAAAAAACATGAAATATTATGCCTACATTTCCATCTCATACCCCTTTGTACTCTCCTACAAAATTAAATTCATTAATTACACCTGAATAATGGGAAAGATATCCCATACCACACCATTTATCAATGATCATGTATTTTTATGATCAACGTAAGAAAATTTGAGTCTCCCTTAATATATAATGCCACCTAGACTATAAAATGGGAGTTATCCCAAAGGTAATAATGAATCTGGAACTTGTGAAATACATTGTCATTTTTTTTTTCAGTTATGGAGAAATATCCCACTAGTATACCTCCATTCCATCATGCCCTAATTCCTATAAAGGTCCAACAAAATAGAGAGATAGATAAATCCAATATCCAATCATTTAATTCCATATTTTAGGGGGAAATCGGGAAAAAATGTAATAAAACTTCAAAATACAACAAACCCCACATATAATTAATAAAATACTTTTAGTTTTATTTTCATGCCATTATCTAACCCCAAAAAATATGGATCGTCTCCATCATTATTTTCAAAACATATTTACTATGTAATAAAAAATGCCTAATATCAGTGTTTTACAACGAAGACTAGAATAAATTCATAAACAACTTCATAAAGAGAGAAATACTTATGGATTAATGTTAAATGTTTTCATAACAAAACACCTGGATTGGTATATTATTCAAAAATGATTCACCAAAAACTAGGATGTATCCTCATAATATATCCTCAGACATCAGGATAGTCTACTCCATCTTCCCATTCATCTGAGGATGGAAATGAGTACTATAAAATTGTTTGGAGGATAATGAATATTGTAATACACTATCAATTCATGGTTTTCATAATGAGTCCTAATCAGATATAATGTTAATCGACACCACAAGTTGCCTTACCAATTAATCCATGTACCAAATCATTAAAATGTCCATTGAACATGATTTTTAAATTTAATGAAGGCAGAATGGTTTTATTAGTCAGTCTACCTTTACCTAAATGGAATCATATTGACCCTAAAATCTAGGTAAAACAATGATGAAATCCCTTAACAATTCCTCTAACATTAACATGAGTATATATAAATAGTGAAACAACCCTCCAAGGATTAGGTTATCTTATTTCTCCAGCTATTAGAATAGACATTATACAATGAAATGTACCACTGAATCATTAATGATTCATCCAAAATAATTATTTTTCAGAGGTGTAGTAGATATTGAAGTCACACAATAGGATAAAATATATTGACCTACACTAACATGTGTTCATATCGATGTGATAGACATCATACATCATTTTTTATAGTTTATATTATGAAAAACAACATAATGGGGTATTGTTTCTACAATATCATGGTAAATACCATTCAACACCATGTTATGTGTGGAATAGTTACAAATAAGTGGAAATAACAATATAGAACCATATAAGATCACTGCTCTCTACTTCACCATGAAAAACCACATGATAATATATGAATCCACAAAGACAACCTCTAACAACACCACATATTTTGGAAACTAAAGCACCAATTAATTGATAAAATTATCCAAAAGGTAGTCAAAGGATGCCATACACTGATTAGTCAAGATAAATGTCGGGGTCTTAACTATTAAGTTATTAAATGTGGATATAATCTTAGAGAAATCATAAAAAACCAACCATTAATATCCTTCATGAGTAAGGAATCTATAAACCACTACCACAATCACAGATGTTTCCTTAGAAAACATTGTCCAATATTTGATGGACCAACCAAACACACCCAGTATAGTCATTAAATGTTTTAGGATGTTAACCTACTACACATAGAACATAAGAATGGAGAACATCCCATAGAATTTATGGTTGTGGGGAACCTCAAGGATAACCTTAATTTTCATATTATGTACAACATATTACCTCAATTTTATGGTGTTTTCAATGATGAAAATGATTACAGTATGATCTAGGAACTAATGAAATAGGGAGATCATGATCCTAATGAACATAGGTAGCACATTTAAGAAATATAACAAATTGACCACAAAATAAATTTTCCCATACCTATATCAGAACTAAATATTCAAGATGTCATTTTCTCTCTCTCTCCCTTTCTCTATTTTTCATTGATATGATGACTACAAAATCTATCTTTTAAAACAAACCAAATCCACTTATCTAGTAAAATAAATATTCAATACTCAATAGGGGTTACTAGTTCATAACAATCAACTAGTTCAACCTTCTATAATACTTACATAACTAGATATTTTGATCTACATTTTGGTACAATAATACTAGAGCACCCCACAAAGATAAAGTTGTCTAGATGTAGACATTTTAATTAAAACCATAAATTGGGATATATAATTCATACATCATTATTCATTCCATATAAAAGGGTCCATTAATGTTAGATATTATCTCTATCCAAAACAGGATAATATATTTCTCGTAGATCTATAACCTCATCCAATAGGATATCAATAGAACCATGAAAAACTCTGAAAACACTCTACTACATGATATTCCATTGTATTCTATACCAGATGAGATAAAAAATGCTTTACATTCCTTCTTCCTATCAAATAAATCTTCTCACTAATGATTGGTAATTAGTACCCTACATGTCTGAAAACAGAAATCCCCATCAAAGTTAAAAATTAAACTTCCACATACAATATTGCAAACATACTTAATTAATGTAATAATATGGATTTATATATAATAAATTTAAATCCACCATCAAATTATGATGACCCATCATCATTATTCACCCATAGAACACATCACACAATATATCCTGACTATTAACTAGATTGGAAAACAACAAAGGCTGATGATGTCTCTCCACCGTCATTCTGATGTAATAGGACTAAGTAGGGGTACTACTAGATTGTAATGCTCCAGAATCATATATATAATAAAATAATTTAGAAAAAAAATAATCATACCTTAAAAATCAGTATCACATATGGAGTTGTCACCTCTATATCCTACAACTATCCATGTTGACCTACTTTCCATCTCTATTGATAGCTATATATAACCACACTCTAGTATGGATCCCTTTTGACAAGTAACTCACAATGATGATTCGTTAAAACCCCATTCCCCCTTAAAATTTCATAATCCTACTAACCTAGTTATTGAACTATAATTGACAAAATCGATTACTAAAACATCTTCAGGTTAAATGTTTTTACAATGAATGAAATGGGGAATGACCTCCCATTCCACAGTGACCTTCCCTTATAGTTAGTCAATAAGACTGAAGGTGACCACAAACTCAGTAGGAAGGAAAAATAGGGAGAACTACATAGGTTCTTACTGTGTATTTAGCTGTAGAATTTCATGAAATATATTGTAAATATCCACACCATGTTGATTAGAACAACAACTTCCCAACCATTACTGATCCCCTACTAGAATATCTACATTATGAAGAACAATATTGACATAATTATTGATGAAACCCCCCTTAAAAATGCATCAAAAGGATAATTATTTACTTCATCTAAACATAAAATTAATTTTTTAATGTAAATGTTGTAATTATAAACTAACTATATTTATACATCGACCCTTTAATATGATTTTTCTCAGGGCCCCACCTCATGAAAATTGTCTTGAGTGATGTGTCAAATGTTATTGAGAAAAATTTCAATCACCATCATTATTTGAATCCAACACATAATTGATTGAATATTTTTCCTCTTTTCCACATTCATCAATGATGACAAGAACTCTTAAATAAACTCTTTTCAAGAAACTACCCATAAAACAACATTATAATTATATTATTCAATCTCCAACTTCCACCATTGAAGCACATCCTCCCATTTTAGAATGATTTTTAATGGATTAAAATACTAATCTTCAGAGTGAATCATACTAAGAGACCCTAATATCCTCTAGATAGTTCCATATAACCAGATGAGAAATTCCACTCATATTTATCATGAATATATTATATGAAATCATACAACATATTATTTTATATATCATCACCTATAATTGAATCGATCCTCTGATGATCAAAAAAGTCATCCTATTCAACATTTACACCATTAAATACTTGATAATAATGACCACGAGATATATCTAGAAATAATTGTGTACCCTATGCTTAGTATCATGGAATTTGTATGTATTAATTTGATTAGGATAATTTAAATTTCATAAAATCACATCATTAAATGTCAAGAATAGATATACATGATACATGTAGCTCTCCAATATCATTACCATGAAAGAAGTGCCACTTCACAAATCACATTTAAAATATTGAGGTACCTATGTCAATATCCCTGGGGCCCTAAAATAATATTTTTTAGTTCTTATCCCTTAATCACATCATGATATATGATCAAATAACATTTTTTCTTACTAACTATTGATCCCATGTGTTTTATTTATTACCAATGTGTCAATATGTGAAGTGATGATGCCTGGATAATTATTATGGATTCATATAATGGAATTGAATTACATTATTGTGCAATTATCATTAAAATTATTATGAATTTTGAAATAGTTTTAATATTAAATACATGTGTTGTAGATGAAATATTATTTCCAACATGTTCATTAATAAGATGAATAAGAGGTATTAAAGAGTGAAATGAATAATTTAATAATTTCATGAGGAGTTTTAATTGTGATGTCTAATAAAAATGTATTTATACTTTTCATAATGATTATTCGATGAATAATTTAGATATTATGGTTTGGAATTTTTTTTATGATGGAATTTAAATGTATCAATTTATAAACTATTACAAAAAACTAGAAAACCATTGTAAAAATAACCATCTTGATCGACCCAATTATTGAAGGAGGTCATTAAAAAATTGGATATAAAGATCAATGATCCCATAAGGAGTAATGGGTGTGGTAGCCCACATGGTCATTTGGTTTTACACACAGAGGCACCTAGGGGATGAGTAGAAGCAGTAATGCATGGAGTGTCATATGTATAGTTTTTGTGGATTAGTTTTGGGTGTGAAACATAGGATACTCACATCAAGTGGATAATAAAAATGAATGGGTTAAAAAGAAAGGCCTATCTAAATGAAGCATTGATGTAGGATGGGAAAAGTGGTTTATTCAACCATGATAAAATGGTATGAATAAAGGGTTCACCTTCTGATCTCTCTAATATGTTCCCCCGAATCATGACCATTTCCATCGTCTTCATCTTGTTTTTTAGGGTTCTATTATATTTTCCGTCCCCGCAATCTTTTACCTATAGAGGCAATGAAATGTATTAACCATTAGTCCAATAGGTACCCAATATTGTGAAAACATCCCATCATGATAAACATTAATCAATGATGTTTTTATATACAATATTCAATCATGAAATTCATGCATGTATAATATTACAAATAAAAAATTATTACTCATCACCCAAAGAAATGTTATACAATCAAAAGATTTAAAAAAAATATAATAATTCACATATTTGATCGAAATAGTGTGATATAATTATAATTTCTCTTGCATGTATATACATTGAATGGTAATATAATGACAATCAATTTTTGATAATTTAATTTGATATTAAAGCATATGAAGCTAAAAATAATGAGTAATTTATTCTCTTTTTGATAATGGATAATCCTAGAGAAACATATAAAATAGAATATTGTTGGCATTTTAAATGAGTTAGATTTTTGATTTTTGATATCGATTCCAATACCATGTGAATAAGTATGAAAACAATGAAACCCTTATTTATTATAAATGTTTTTACTAAATATTATCCACACAATAATCCGGTATTTAATTAGAGTAAATATAATATCCAAAAAACTTCACGTATTCATTTTTAAATTGAAACAAATAAATGTGTTATTCGTTACAAATCTAAATGATTGATATGATTAAGAAAATGAAAATGGAATTTAAAAATTAAATGAATGAGATATTATCAAGTTAAAAAATAATTGTTTTACTTGGGGATAAAATTTTACATGATTTTACAAAATATTATAACTAAAAAATATTGTGATATTTTTCATCCTTTGAGAAATAAAATTTTTAGAACACTAAAACATATTTTTATCAATGGAAATGGATTTATTCAAAGATAATTTAAAGGAGAAGAAACATATATACCATGGAGATTAATGATTTATAGAATTAGATCTTTCAAGATTTAAGAAGATATTCACATCCAATAAACCAATTAAATTTAACTAATAAAGATGTTGAAAAAGTTTAAACAAGGATGGGTCATCCAATTTTTTTTTGGAGGAATACTAAAGAATAAATATCTTATTTTTAAATTTTGAAAATAAAGTGATGAAGTGAATAATTATTATAGCACACTATGGAGGGATAGTGGGAATAGAGGATTAAATGTTTTAGAATATGTATTCACTTGTAGAGATAATATCGAGTGCATATTGTGGGCTATAACTAAAAAAATCCTTAGAATATTTCTTTCTTCGGAACCTTGTAAATATTGTGTTCTACTATCACTATTATTAAAATTTATTTCATTGTGAGTTTTAAAGATATTTTTTTTAAAAATAGAGACATATAAGTTTAATTATATTATATTGAAAATGAATTTGTAAAATTAGCATACCACTGACCCCCCTCAGAGAACCTAATCAGTCCTAGGACTGTAAACCAAGATATTAAATCTATATAAGTTAATTGCACAATATAATATCCAAATTACCTTATACCAATATATCATGAACCCCTCCATTGGTAACTTTACTAGGCCATAAATAAATAGGTATATTGATCCCCAAATCCCACATCAAGTAGGTCCCTGGATGGAATCACACACTGGGGATATAAAAGACACAATGGATGATATTACTCTCAATAAACATATTATTGAGTTATCAGAAGTAAAATTAATTCATTGTCATAAATATAAAACAATTATGACCCAAAATTAATGTCATGTAATAAATATTAAAATATCCTATTTATAATACCACGGGAAATACCAAGGGAAAAACATTGAAATTGCACCTACAATTATGCTAGTGATATCTAAATATATATTTATAATCCTATTGGAAACCATAAATATTGTTTAGATAATTGGGGTGACAATAAAATGTACACTTAACATGATCATACCAAAGTCCTCTCATGAGTATGTGGGAAGAAAATAACAATACTCCCATGATTGAATGGTATAACTAAAAGGCATTTAAAAAATAAAATCTAAACACATTCACATCCTCATCATGGATCACAAACCAAGAAAAAAATCCAAGTAAGTGAAATAATATTAATTAATTTTGATAATATTCTTTATAACATCATCCTTGGTATTTTTTCCTCTACTATTCCCAACAAAAAATGAAATATGCTCTCATCCCTTCTATATAAGAAAAAAGTAATTGTCTTACAGTAGGGTATCATGAATATGAATTATATAAACATTGTTCCCTCCTCCTACGAAGATTCACACCCACCACAAATCAAATCAAATACCTCAAAAGCCCAAAAATACACGACTAATTCTAATCATAACAAAATGATAAATCTCAACACGATATCACCCCATAACGAACCATCATCTTAGTGTATAACCACCGACTCTTCCATATTTACTATAAGTCACCATAAACAAAGAAATCAACAATAGTAATCATCTATAAATAAACAACCTCACAACACACCATATGGGATGATAGAGTAGGATATATGGTCTAGTTATTCATTATCCCTTGCTAAACATGATGTTATAAAAAACACATTGAACCTATGACCTTTGGGAATTGTTATTGAATACTATATTTGATGTGATTCAATTAGAAAGTGTATAATATTACTTTTATATTAATAAAAACAATCAAAACCTAAATCTTCACATTAATAAGATATAATTTGGGTCACCACATTACTATATCACCACTTGAAATCCTTCAAAAAATACCACCACTTATATAATTTTTTCCACAATAGAATATAATAGAAAACTGAAAATCCCCTTATTTATTTCTCCCTTAATTTATAAATTAACTAATTTCCAACACTATTATATCTATTCTTATATTTAGTACAAAATTCAATGAAAAAACATTTTGAAACCTATCCCAAGATTATATTTTACTATTTTCTATCCAATTTTTTTCATATCATTACAAACCAGTACCATTTGTCCTAAACCATTCCACTATGAGTTTAAAATTTCCATCAATATCCCATATCTATTGGTCCCTTAATAAAATATCCCACATCACACAAATATATCAACCTCACAGTAACAACTATTATATCCCATGAAAAATTATTCACAAGATCCCAAATATCACAAATCACTAATCATCAACTAAACACTATTAACTTTACCTAGACAGGTATCATGCCCACCAACTACAAAATCTATGTCAGACACATTTTACCTCTAATATAGCCACAAATATCACATAAAAATTAACATTAAAACCATAAAATCAAATGAATAACAATAGTCTCACCAAAAATATATAAACTATTATTTCAAATTAAACTGATTTTAATATTTACCTTAAAATGGGGATTTAGTATTATTTTATTATATCACGTAATGGTGTATTTATACAATTTATTAATTTATTTATGACCCATTAATTTAAAAAAATATGTTATTGTACTTTTATAAAGTGTTATTAAAAACAATAAATTAAAATAGTATCAAATAATTCATTGCATCTACAGAATAAATATCACAATATAGTTCTAGCCTTAATAATGATCAGGTATTTATTATAATGAATATAGTAAATACTTGAGAATTATTCCCTTCTTATATGATTAACATTGATATATCTCATTATCTTTTTAATTTATCTGTTACTATACACTTATAGAGATAAAAATATTAAAAATTTCAAATATGAAAAAAGAGAGCTTGGATCCTCAATAAAAAAAAATTCATTGACAATGGTTGTTCCTTATCCAATAGAATAAGATATTTCTAAGTAATAATTATCACACCATGAGAACATCTAAAACATAATATAAATTGTTCCTCATCAATAATAATGGCTATGAATACAATGGAATCAGTTTTTGTATTAACCGATATGAAATTTTTAGTAATTAATATATAATATGAGTTTTAAATGACATATAGTATCATAACCATCCTAATTAAGTGGAAAATTAATTAATAATTACACTAGAACAAAAAATAATGTATTAGTGCACATTTTATACCAAAAAATTAGGTATATATCATTTCCCTTGTGTTAAAATTAATTCATAATCATTGAATATAATTTTTTATTCATGTTAATATTTTCTATGATATGAGATTCGAGGGAAGCTTCACTCTAGTGATGATCCACAAGTGCAACACAATACTCTGAAAATAATCATAGATATATCCTAGTTCTGGTTCATATGATCATGATATTTGCATCATTCTTTTCTGATTGTCTCAAAAATATATTTTTCTATATGGATTCACCATTATCTCCATATAATCAGTATAGTTGTAGAGGATGATTTTATTTCTATTTTAGAGAGTTCTTGGATTGTAACTCTCTAGTTCATACAAGTATTTTATCAATATCAATTTTCATAATGATTATAATTGTAATATTTTTTAGGAATTCCATAAAAATGTTTTAATAGATTTAATTTAGAACATGATAATTTCATACACACCCTTAATATTTTTTATAATCCCTAATGAATCCAATTTTATTTTATTATCATAATTTTAATTTTTAAAATCTAATATGAAAAACACAAGGATAAAAAATATAATATTCTAGAATAAATTATATAAGTATAATATGAAATTATCTTGACACCATTAAATTATATTCTCTAAAACTCTATAATATTTCTAATATCTTGTTTAATGACTTATTTTAGAAAATAAATAATTGTTAATTATAAAATAATTAATTAATTAATAATTTATTTTCCAAATTAGAATGTAAGAAACAACAAAATATTCAACTCCCAAATATTCTCGCAAATAACATCTCACTGAAAAAAATGAATATACATGAATAATTATTAGATAACACAATGGAATAATATTTAACTAACATATTATATTCATATATAATTTATTATAACTCATGGATACCCCTATCAAGTGTTTCTATTGGACCCTTTTACAGTGTCACAAGAAATTACTACATAAAGTCTAGGGGTTGTGTCTCTAAATAGATAAAAAAACCCATATGAGTATAATTTAATTTATCTATAACAAAAAATCTCAAATAAAATAACATTTTGTATTAAAATCTATTTGTCATAATATTTCAAATAAAATAGGATTAATGTTCGTGTTATAAACCTATGTCAATATGTCTCTTTGAGGGATATTATAAAAATAAAAATTCTAATAAAAAATGCATGGATATAATATTTTAATTCTATTCCCATAAAAGGGCTAGAGATATCAACATCAATTAAACTAGTAAGGTACCCATCCTTTCTCACTTTATTCAATAATTATATTTATATCTCTATGAACCAATATTAGCTAAAATCATTATGAGAATATATTGTAATGTTTCTAATATATAAATCAATATAAATGTCTCATGAATTGAATTTACAAAAATAGTAATTTTTATGTATTATTACACATGTTTATTGATAGGAAAATCCAATTACACATATAATTATAGATTTTCCACTATGGAATCATTTTCTCATAATCCCTATCACTAAATATTACCATAAGAATAAACAATGAAATTATATCTCAAAATACTATGAATATACTCCCAAGATAGAATATATGATTTGAGACCCATAAAATGATATTATCAAAACAATTAATATATGCTGAAAAATATTTTCAAGGAGCTTATATGATCTTGTCATAACATTGAACTGTTTTGTCCATTCAATTAAATAGTTACCCTCATAAAATTATTTATTATTATGTATTGTAGAAGAAAAATAATTATGTGAAAAAATTATTAGTAATTAAAATAATATATATTGGTAAAAATAAATTACTCTAAATTCAGTTCTAGTGAACCTATACAAAAAATCATCCACATGCACTATAACCAACTCCAAACAGATTTCAGTCTAGTATATTTCACCTGATATTACTACTTATTATATGATAATAATTTACTCAATGGTCCACCATGTTCTCCTCTATGAAAAATATTTACACTAATACATCACCCCTCCATGAAGAATTACTCAATATGTGATACATTTAGTGTATATGTTTTATCTATTAGCGTGAAATTGGATCCTTTTGGATATTCGGAACTACTATATTTCCATAATATAATGAGGGACATTAATAATATACATAAAAATATCATAAAAAATATTTCATATTCAAATTAATAATTATCAATATTGTAATCCATTATATACTAAAAACCAATGGGAGAATCAATGACTATGGGATGCTTTTAACTCATCCTTCTCACAGGTGCACCATTGAAACAAAACACATTTCCTAACTATTACATGGAATAATTAATTTTTGTGGAATCATATCATATGATGAAGGCTTTATAACAATATCCTCATTTAAGCCATATACTAGGATCAAATGATTTGTTTAACATCAATACATAAGGATAATACTAAATGTATAGAACTTTTCTTTATGTGGGTTATATTGATATAATTTAACTATTATCAAGAAATAGGCATCATCAATCCTTGTAAATAACATGGAATATATAACTGATCCTTTCATAAATACATATGGAATCTTACTCATTTTAAATATCTTAATTCATTTAATATAACATTTTCCTAGAGATTTGTATCCCATGTTTCATTGGAACAAATACCATCCTAAATTTTTCAATTCAAATATATTCAGTTTCTAGTATGTGTATTTACATTATATTGAACCAGAAGCCTCATCGATCCATCCAGAATGATCCCTATTCCACAGATTTAGTTTACTCCTTCTATGTTCTTCACATAGGATTAATTTTCTAAACTAGCCCTTATTTTCCTATAAGACATGTATATAATTTCCAATAGAAAATATTCCATCAAAAAATACAAAAATTATTTCAACCGCACTCCCACTAAACTACTGGTAATAACATAAATCAAATTCTTCTTGATGAAACCAAATTCATAGATTCATTTATATAATTGAATATTTGATAACCTATGTGGTTTCTTGTATCTACATATAGATATATCTAAATTAAATACCTTTTTATAAATTTTAGATTTATAAAACATTCGTATTCTTCTACATAGAAATCATGTTGAAGGGTTTCATTATGGAAAATTATTTTAAAATTCATATACCAAATATCATATTCTTAGAAATCACCCGTAAATAATTATATTTTGTAGTATTTAAAATTACATAATAGGTAAATTTTTTGGACATACATAACTCGTTGATGAATTTTAAAATATTTAGCCACTAGGAGTGATTTATAGGTAATCACATTACCGTCCATGTGTAGTTTACTTTGGAATACCCATTGTCACCCAATTGAGATTATAACAATTTGTGGATCAACCAGAACTCAAACAGGGATCAAACAAATAGAATCTATCATAAAATTCTTGTATTTTTTTTTATCTTGTATCACTGTATCTATCTAATAAATCCTTATAGAAAAGGGTAACATTAATTTTAACCAATAATGAGATATCATAAATGATTACTGTAAAAAAATGTTCTTCTTGTTTTCTACACTATTTAGTTCTCCTATATAGTTCATGTGTTTCGCAAACAATAAATTCCAGGAATAACTATATAATGTGATATTATTCAAACTCTTTGGTATCTTGTAACTCAAATTCATTGAATTTAATCATTATCCTACTATTATTCTTGATTATGATCTCTCTCTAAATAAAATTTTATTTAAACCACTACATCAATATTTTAAAAATGTGTATATATGTAATATAAAATTGATTCTATAGGAATTCATATTAAGGTAAATTTTATGCTCCCTGAGTTTTCAAAGATTTGGACTCAAAAAAATCCAATAAATCTCAAGCATGATGTTGTAAACAAATAGGTATAATTTCAGTTCATATATATGAATGTTAGTATCATTTTCCACTGTAGTTCGTGCATGGGTTAGTGTTTATGCTACAATTTCTAATGGATGTTCATAAAATGATAATTGAAAATATGCATTAATCATAATAAAACTATCAATTTAATTAATTGTACATTTCCTACATTCAATAAAATCATTAAACTAAGATGTATTTGTTTTGTTAAGTTAATATATAATCCTAAACACTTATAGAAACATAAAAAGTTTTTTGTCAAGATAGTAACCATCTTAATATAATAACATGTTGTTATCTTCATTGTAGGTTGATTCTCTACTTTATTATTAAACCTTTTGAATTTAGTATATGACTCAATATTATACCTAATAACATTGACATCGCCACTTTTAATCATTTGATCATTAAATATTATGATGTAAGAAAATCATCATCTTGATTAAATTGGAAATTTCATAGTCAATAGTGTGTACCAATTCTAGAAGTTAAGTGTCTCTATAAACTTTTCCAACAACTGTTGTTTTAGTAATCATAACATGAAAACATGGATATCATTTTCAAAGTGTTGTTAGATCAAAAGTTTCTGAATGACCATCATAATTTGGATTTTTCAGATTATTCCAATTTACATAACCTTGGAATTTTTTTTCATAATTGGTTGTGAAATGAGTCTTGTGAACATGATTCATTATATATTGTTAATGGTTTGATATCATATTATAATTCATAAATGCTGTTATTTAAATTTTCCATACGATAATATATGTTTTTTTTAATATAATAAATACCTTTTATTTCAAATAATTAAACTAAACCCATTTTTATCTGTGATGGTTATAATAATAATTTTTTGTGTAATAGTTAGAGGATAGAAAAAATCTTTTAAAACATTAAACATTTATATTGTTAGTGATTTTGGTAGTCTTCTATATCCAAGGGAACAAGTCCTTCTCCATTGGATTCATTGAGATCCCCCTATTCTTAAGAAATAGTTTAAAAAATAATGGGTTCTTATATTCAGAAAATAATGTCTACTCAACGTGTTTTATCTAATATCCATTATGTATATATTGAAAGATTGATATGAAAATCAAATGCACCTTGCAATTACCCTTTATTATTTAACAATATGGTGTTCCTCTTGTAGTGTCCATTTTTTCCAGATGAAAACAATTTTTGACTTTTTCCTTGATATTGATTAGATCTTCTTATTCATTAATGGATATAGATAATGAGCTAAAAGAATAGATTGAGAATTGGGGCCTTTTCCATTTTATTCATTTTCATACTCACAATATGGAAATTTCACACCCAATTTCATTTGAAATATAGTGAATCAATGTAAAATTTTGTGAATTTTCCTTCTCAATATTTATCATGTTATAATTCACAATTACCAAGAAGAAAGATTTACATAATCCAGATATAATTATGTATTTTTTATATCTCATCATGTATCATAAGACCATGATTTACAATAACTCTATACATCCAATCATGATATAAATGTGATGTAGAGGTAGAACTGAATATCCAATATTTCACTACAATAGTTTATTGAAGATCTCATATATCTCTATTCATATATTCTATAGATAAATTTCAATAAGGAGAGAAATGATGTTATATGAATCTTTTTTTTCTTTTTTTTCATATGTTAATTTGAAGATTATTTTATGATTAAACATAGAACAATTGTGGATACATATATATGATTGAGGTTGGTATATAATTATTTTTCAATATTTTCTTCCACAAGTGACTCTGAAACTATAGTTTACAACATGTATAATTTCCACTCATAGAATAGTATAATGTGACTATGCGTATTACATTTCTAAATATTAGATCATGAGAGATGGTTATCCTTCCTTAGAATATTTCTTAGTGATCTATTTGAAATCATTTTATTTTTTAATTTTTTAATTTAAAAGAAAAAAAAATATGAATTTTACCAGATTGAAAAATTAGATAGAATATTTTTTGATTTATTATTCTCCAGTTTATTTATTAAAACCTAATATCCCTCTATATTTGTATATAAATATCCCATAAAATTGATATTCAAGTGGAAAGGATCAATATTCCACATCACATAAGAAAAAAATTGAATTGAGATGTTATTTAAATAGTTTTATATAGAAATAAAATGAAAACTACATGTTCTTATACATATTTTATTTGCTAAGGGGACTCCCCAATCATCAAAATATGGATATGAAATCCTCAAAATTTACCACTATACTATATAATGGGCTATTTGTTATCCAAAATACGACATGAACATTGGGATACCAACCAAAACTCACAGGATAAAATTCTCGATAGTTGAAGGAAAACATACAAGTGTTATTCATGAACATTTAACAATATTTTTATTTTAATATAAGAAGTGAAAACCTAATATTATCTAATATATTGATTTGTTGGACTTTTTCTTATTGGAAAAATATTCCATCATTATTTTTATTATGTGCTTGTTAACTTAAGTAGGATTTAAATGAGCATTAAAAATTTCATAGATAACTTGTTTACATAGTAAAATGATTTAAATTCCATATTCCATTCTTGTAAATTAATTTATTTACATATTATTAAAATGTTTCCATATTAACATAAGATATGAAAACTGATAAAATAAAATTATCAAATGTGGGATGACTAAGAAATTTTTTAATGGTCAGTTTATGTATTGGATTATAAACTAAACGTCAACCATACTTGAAAAATACCATGAACCATGTTTTGGTTTGTGTTAAAGTATTCAAAATGCATTGTAAAGTACCGTATTGATCGGATTCTCCTTGGATTAGAAGATGAAATACCTCTACATACATTTGAACTCCATTAATTACATAAGATTAAATCTCATGAATGTGAGAGAAACTAAATAAATTCATTAAGAAGGTTTTCATAAAGAAAATTGGGTGGACAAAAGCCCTTTTATAATGATAGGAGGGGCTAAAAGGCTTTAAATAATTCAAAAAAATTATAATAAACAAAACATTCCATTCTTATACACAGTATTCGTAATTTCTCATGCTCACCAATAAACAAGAAATGAATATATATTTGGAATCATTATTGAATAACTTAATTTTTTTCTTTATCTAATATATAATTCCTTGAATTAATCCAATTATTTATCATATTAATGAATTAATTAAATTTATCTTAATTCCAACCAAAACAAATCTAACATTTCAATTATCTATTATTATTGAAGGATTTTTTATTTATAAATTACACATGTTTACTTAGAATAAATTATAAATACCCATCCAAACTACTTGCAATGGTCCTTATATTGTCTATTCACATGGAATCTATCGTACACATCTTCTCACATAATTAAATGGTGTACACTTGTAATCAATGAAACTATGAATTCATGTAATTTTATTAATTCAAATTGAGTATAGTACAGTTAACGTTGATAATTATCTTCTACTTCAATATTAAACAAAAAAATTAATTTTATAATGTATTATTACCAATATAATAGTGTGATTATAGTTCATAAATAACAAAAAAAGATATTTTTATTGAATTAAATTATCCCATTTATTCACTATTATTATAAAATAAACCATGTATGGTATATTTTGTTATAAAAAATGTTCATGTGAAAAAACATCATTTAATCACTTCTACCCTTCTCTGTCACACACACTAAGGGGCTAAGTGTATTTTTCTTTATTTGATGTGTATGAGGTACACAATGTGTATTCAAGATAAACACTATGTTACATTGATGCTTCATAGTTTTTTACAAACCATGTCTGGTATTAAATGAATAAAATTTAATGAACCTCATGCTTTCAATTGTAAAACACACATATATTACATGAATTTAAAGTAGGTTATGTAGAATTTAGTCTAGAAAATTGTTTATCATCACGCCATAATAAACACATGGTCTGTATGTAATAAATTTGGTGTAAATTTTATGAACGAAAATCTGAATTATATTATTATTATTTTTTTTATATGTAGAATGAGTACATAGTTTTTAGGTTTGGGTTACATAGTTTGTGCTCCTGTGTTATCTAACATAATCTTTTTGTACCATCTCATAGATTCTTTTCATGTTTAGTTTGTAAATTTAAAATATTCTTTGTTATATATCTGACAACAATGAGGTAAAATGGAATATTTCAACATCCATATTGAAAAAATAAATAATTGAAAAATGGATACTAACAACATGGATTAAATAATTAATAGTATATAATTAATGAATTATGTTTAACAACAGATAATAATAAATAAATAAATGTAAATTAATTATGTCGCCGCTATGATACCAAATCATGAATTTAGGCATATTGGAAGAGTGTATTATTTATAACAAACATAGATTTGGTCATAATTGATGAATAATCCGATATGTACATAAAGAATAAGTTAATGACAAGTAGAATTAAATAATTGATAAATTAATTATTATCCGAAAACCAACAAAGTAAGATAATTACATATATTTTATAATTAACTTAATTAGATTTTTTATTTATTTTGTGGAACTTAATTTTTTTTTGTGATGAATCTAGTGATGTCTTTAAAACATTCCATCATCCGATTAGTGGAAAGAAGAGTAGATTACCTCTAGTGGTGATCTATATGTTCACTAAAAACCTCTAAATGATGTTCTAGAAATCTACATATTAAATTTCTTAGCATATCAATGCTTATATAATTCATCATTTATCATCTCATGAATCGATTTGGATAGAGGGATGCTTTATTGTGTCTCTATAATAGGGAGAGTGAATAAGGAAGATTTTTCATCATTCAACATAGTGTTATAGAGATGATCTCTCCTAGGATTGAATAGATTTTCATTAATTAGTTATAAAAAATGATTCAAATGGATAGAGTTTTAAAGAATATCATTGTCTGATTTAGATATAGATTATATTAGAAAATAGTAGTTTCATATGGGCCCATATTATTTCACTTTATCCTTAGAAAACCATATTAAAAATAAATATATTCCTTTAATTATATACTCGCCATGAAATAAAATCATATAAAAAACAAATATTACTTTTTTGATGTAATAAATTAATATTTATTCAAAAAATATTTAATAAATCATTTCTCAATGGAAATTTATACTACGTATAGGAATATTACATAATATTTACTAGCCATAGAATAAGGGATTTTTTAAATAAATAAATATAACTACATTATTTTGTAGTAAATAAATAAAAAATATTTTTAATAAAATTGAAAATAATTTCTTACTTAATATTTACACATGAATACTCTCTCAAATTAGTTTTGAATGAATATATATGACAAAAAAACATGAATAATTTTTTAAAAACCTAGGGGTTTAATATTTTTTATCATGTTATATTAATATAACAATTAACTATTGTTCTAGATAAACTTAGTATGTGACCCTCTAGTCCCTTTTCATTGTGGAATTAGGTGAAACTACCAAACTTCCTAGGATAACATCTAGAAACACACCAAGGAAAAAAATGAAAATGAAAATAATGTTTTACTGAAATATAACCACATAAATACACATAATGTAATGTTATCCCGTTATCATGATATATCTAATCAAGACAGATGCATGTAGGTGTCATCAAGGATTATGCATCATGTAAATTTCTTCGACTATCTAAAAATGGTTTTTTTGATAGATCACTATTGATATAGACATTATAATGAAGTTCCATTAAAATCAAAGGACATGACATATAAACCACCACTAAACAATGATTTCATAAATCTATTATCAAATTATTCATTAAGAAAATGTCAGTAATGACACACTCAATGTATCATACCTCACAACAAGAATATGTTTTTTAAACTGTACGCAATATAATATTATGTGTGACTTATTTATGGAATTAATAGTAATCCTAATGTTTATAGATCAATAGAGACATTCATAGATAGGAATTCCCAGTGACACATATATGTATTGCCTTTTAATGGTGGATCTTGTTATAATAATATCTAATACTAGATATTAGCAATGGAATATACCCTATGAAAATATCTCAATGTCATATGAGTCTCCACATTTGATAGTATATATATTTTTGGCTCATGAAATGATATCATTGAACAAAAGATAAAATTTTAATGATTATTTTTAGGATACATCTAGGTTCTCATCATATTTTTTAACTGATATAACATTTTAGTATAGTGGTTATTTATAATACATTATAATGTACTATGTTGTGCAAAATAACAACCGTAATGTGATAAAAACTCAATTAATAATAAAATGAATGAATTAAATAAATAATAATGTTCTTGTAATTACGTTCTTTTGAACCATCTCTATCCAATACCTATCCTAAGATCCAATAAAACTATTATTCCCATGATAATTACCTTCTTGGGATAAAGGATGTGAAGAAATCAATAAATGAAAATGGATAGGACCTTAGATCACTAAGAATAACTCTTCCAAGATAGTGTATAAGATATCTAGAAGAGTGGAGGAAGTAAATTTTAAAATTACACCAATTTCACCTAGGAATTAGAGATAAATCTAATGAATAAAAGGCTGTGAACGAGTTCCCATACTTATACCAAAATATTTTGAAGGGCCTTTGTTCAACATAATAGTCTATGTAAAAAAGCATAGGGAATTTACTTGAAACTATTATGCAACATATTATTCTATTATATAATTTCCCATTGTTTTTCATCCTTAATAATACATGGTGAAATTCTACGTAGGTCCATATTGAATATAATAATTTTATTTAAAGGCAATAATGAAACACAATAATCTACATCGTAGCTATACCTAAATCAATATAGAGAAGGGATATCATCCATCCAAAGTCTATAGTGTATCCCATTCATATTCCATATGAAGTGCCCAGATCAGTGTGAATCACTGAGAGGGGGAGGGGGTGAATCAGTGATCCCTTAAAACTTTTTACTAATTGATTCCTTATCAATTAAACCTCTATGGATGGTTAAAGCCTCGATCCACTCTTCTTGTATCTCTCACCTTTCCACGAATGATGCAGTAAATGTAAAGGCACATGACACAAGGATTTACAAGGTTCGGCACCAAAGGCCTACGTCCTTGCCATGTTGGTTATACACCCCAACATGGTTTCTCCCATTATAATCTGTTAGTATTACAATGGTCGATACAGAGTCCCACTGTATCTCTCCTGAGTCCCACAGGAGGGTCTTTATACTGCGTCCCACAGTGTTACCATAGTCCCACTAGCCTGCTCCAGAATCCCACTGAATACTTCTTCTCCCTGAGTCTCACATGGGGCTTCTCCTGGCTTCTCGAGTCACACGAGCAGCACTTCTTCACTTCAAGTTCTTCAAGTATCTTCAGCAGCCTGGGATAAAGACTGCTGGCCTTGCTCTTTACCTCTGATCACTTGAGTTGATCAGGTCTCCTCGTCTTGCTCAGGATTTATCTCCTTCTTCTTAGGATGACCTGGCTTCTCTCCAACTACTGAATACTCAAACAACTGATATCTTTAACTTCAGTCTGGTCCAGTCTCACAACAACTCTACTTCATGCACTGGGTGCATGGCAACTCTACATCCTCATGCACTGACTGCATGGCCTTCTCAAATTCTTCAAGAACTCCTGGTCTTCGACTCCTCAAATTCACACAAGTAGATTTGACTTGTTTACGTGTGCACGTGCATGCATGCATGCATGCACTCCCCGTCTTCTCTTCTTGGTGCAGTAAACCCACAAAGGGTGTAGTATCTTTAAGCACACACCAGCTTCTCACTTCTTCACACACTTTTTGCTTACACACTTGAATGTGTGTTATACTTTAGTGTGGATGTCCTCCCTTTTCTTCTTCTAAGTGTATACACACTTCTTAGTGCACACACATAGGTTCGGCCACTTCACTTTGTTGTTTTTCACACACAACTTTGTTCTTTGATTTGCACACACACAATGAGTGTGTATTTGGCCTTCACTATTTTTTCACACACACAAGCTATCCTCGACCTTCTTTTCAAATGCACACACACACAAAGTGTGGTGGTCTTCACTCTTCAAGAATGAACACACAAATGAACTAAGGCCTCAGGTCTCCTTTGGTTGCACAAGGCTACGGCCTTTCCTTCCCTTCTTGCACACACACCCGAATATGTCCTTCTCCACTTATGCACACACACTGTCCCGTAGGGTTCCTTCACTTGACACACAAGCACAAAGACTCGGCCTTCTCAATGGGGCAAGGTGGCGCGCAAGGGTATGCTTGAGCCGCGGCCAACTCCTTCTCCAACAGCCGCGTAGGGTCTTGGTGCAAGGGCCACTGCCTTGGCTGTGCACGGTGCAACACCGCGGGCACACAAGTGCTTACCGCGCCGGGGGACGCGGTGCACAGAGGGGGTGCGAAAGTTGGCGCAGCCCAACCTCTCCTTCCTGTCGCGCAAAGGGGTAGCGCGCAGGGGACTCTCCCTTTCTCTTCTTTCGCGCAAGAGGTGCGCAAAAGGAACACACAGAGCCAAGGGATGGCTCCGGGCTTCACTGCCACACAAGTGGTGCACGCAGGCTGTTCTTCGCTAAGCACCGAGGCTTCGCGGGACTTCAGATCTTCAACAAATATTCAGCAAGCACAATGAGAGCCTCGATCTCTCCTTATATAGGCAGAGGGATTCCTCTGTCCATCCGCGTGTAAAATCTTGAATCATCGAAGATTTAGGATCTTTAAAATCTTTCCAAATTTTGATTTCTTTCCTCTGTTTCAACGTGGGTTCTTTTATTTATTATTTCCTCTACGTGCATGCGACTTAGAACACATGCACGACCTTCGTTTAGGTCCAAACCATGCAGAAAATAAATCACGTGGCCTCGCACCTACGGTTGCTTCGTCCAACCTCGAAATCTCCCATGTGTTGCATGCAAATGTATTTTTAAGCATGAATGTGATCAGTAGAGCCAGACGATCTCCATGGAGGTCTCGGTTTGCTCGGAGGTGGCCGGGAACTCTAAAACCGTCGTCGGGATGCCTCTGGTTCAGCGGCGGCTTCACGGGGTGGTCTTCGGCTGAGCTCGAGGAAGACGATGTGGCAGCCGTCGGATCAGATCTTCGGATGGCCGCGATCAGATCATCGCGTGCGGAATGCGATGAGCGGCTGTGATCAGCCGCGTGATTGGATGGGCGGCCAGGATCTCTTCCGCGGCAAAATCCCGCGTCCCACATCAAAACAACTCGCGGAATTTCCGCCGTTTATCAAACATCCGCTTCCCCCTTCACCGCAATTGAACTTCCCCCTCCACGGTGCCGCCCCGCACCGTGTTCTCTCTGCGGGCGCGCTCTGCGCCCACTCTGCTCCCTGCGGGCGCGCCACTGGCGCCCACTATGCATCCTCAAGCGCGCTCCTCGAGCTCACGCTGCGCGGGCTTCATCACCACGTGGCTTCGGGGCTTATACACGGCCCCACCCTTCTGCCTTAGGGAGCGCCTTGGCCTTGAGGGTTCCCCATGGGCGTGGCGCCTTAGGCCCATATGTGCCTTGGGTGATCCCTCGGCTGGCCTCCTTGGTGGCCATATTTTTGGCTAAGTGTTGAATTAAAACACTATTAAAAACAAAGTTCTCCATATGAAACATGCCAAACCAAGTGCCCTTCTTTCTTCCTCCCATTTCTTCATTTCTTCTTCATAAGAATTCTTCCAATCTCCTCAACATATATTCATTACTCAGGAGGGAAATTCTTGAAGGTTCTTCATCAACCGAGCTCCTGAATCAGATAATTCTTCAATGTTCTTCATTGATCTAATCAGAGATCAAATTGGATCTTCTTCACATTCACATGCACTAGGAGATAGTGCATGGACATCTTTAATCCACTTTATCCACTCAGTAGTTGTGGATGGATCCCATTCACATCCTCATGCATTGTCAATACAATGCACGGTCTTCTAAAGTTTGTTGTGACATTGTATCCAGTTGATACAAGTTCTTGGAACTTAAAGATCAGTTCAACAATCGTCTGATGTTCATAGATAATGTTTCAACCACAACATCCTATGTCACTTAGTGAATCTCCTAAGTGACATGCATCTTAGTACCTACCATGGCTATTCTCCATTCATCACCAACACCATCACATCCTTTGTCATTCACATATTGAACCTCCTTGACATCCATCCATTCATTCCTTGACAACAACATACCTAATTGACAACAAATGCAACACAGTGCACTTCAATCTCCCCCTTTGTATTTGTTGGCAATACACTAGAGCACATATGAATGGGTCAATATGTGTGCCAATATTTCTCCCCCTTATTGGCAAAAAAATGCAAAGGTGTGGTGTGGTTCTCTTTCAAAAATCTCTTCCTCCCTTTGAAAAGTATTTTCTTGAAAAACACTGAGAGAGGGATGATGTCACATGTTCTCTTTAGAAAAGAACCTTTAGTAAATCAACTCTAAGTCTACTTGGGCTAACCCGGTGTAGAAAACAAGAGTGATATGACCAAGGAATTCAAAGCTGTCCATAATTCTCTACACATGTGAGATTATGCTTAGGGGTTTGAAATTTTTCAGATATAACAATGAATTTTCTAAATCCTGCACATCTTCACAAAACTTATTAGAAAGTTCAGGTGCAAAGATAAAGCTCCCCCTTTCATCCATTTGACTTCAATCAATACTCCCCCTTAATTGTCATGATGAATACAATTAAGAAACAAGGGATGAAAGTATGATTGGAATACCTTCACTTTTCTCAAGATGGTATTAAATCTTAGAATCCCATCTTCTTCTGATTGGCTCCCCCTCAAGGGGTGCACTCCATTCTGTCCAAACCACTCTCCATATGAGAATGATCATCATCTTCAATTCCCTGCAATGTTAGCACATGTAAATACCAGAAGTATTAGGGAATAAGATGGAACCTCCTTGGTTCATCAATGTGAACAACAAGGTTGAGAAGATTCTCTCAACCGAGATGTCCCATTTTCACCATTCTTCACACTTTCACATTTGATCTTCAATGATGATTGTGCTGGTGTGGATCTCAACACATCTTCATGTGAAATCTTCTTCTTCCCTTTTGCCTTAGCAATTTCCAGAACTTCATCTTCATCTCTTTTCAGATCTTTGGCAAGTTGCAACTGATTTGGCCATATGACTAGTAAGTCACTTGGAAGTGTGGCCTCAGTTCTGGAAGTTCCACATGGTTCTTTTGATGCTTTCAAGATACCTTTATTAGGCAACTTGTTTTCAATCAATCCCTTCTGCTTCTTCTGGATTGATTGTCTTTTTGAGTCCAGTCTGCCTCTATTGAATTTCATGGCTTCTTTACAAAGATCCATGATATGTCCTTTCTTTCCACAGTAGAAGCATTTCTTCTTGGTGGTCCTTCTGGATGCATCACCCTTCTTGGATTTAGACTCCAAGGTCTTCTCTTCCTTTTTCATAATCTTCTTGGGAGCATCTTCAGCTTTCTTCTACTTTCTTCCCAAGGATTCTTTCTGAGCCAGGTTCTGTGATATTTTCTTCTTTTGAGCTCTCGATACAGTTGGAGATTGCCATGTATCTTTTTGACCACTTTTCCAATCATCCCAGATGTTGTCAAGTAATCCTAATCTATTTGCAGTAAACAGATGTCTCTGGACCTGTGGATGCTGCTTCTTTTCCTCTGGCTTGCTCCCCCTTGGCATGGGCTTCCTTTGTGCTTTTACATTCAGTGGATTGTACCAACAATATTTTGCACAGTGCCCATACTTATTACAACACCAACACTGACCCACAAATCTTGACTTTTTGATTCCTTCTGATTGTAGGGTACTTGTGTTGAATTGTTGTGCTGCTTCAGGAGAGCTCTCTTTCTTCACTGTGTTCATCCATACTTGTTTGGATTCATTCTTCCATCCTGCAATTTTAGTAGAAACACTTTTAGAAGCATGAGTACAAGATGGTATGGATGGTACCTTATTTTTAGAAGATGTTTCCCCTTCATTATAGGATGTCTTTCTTTTAGAATCATCCTTCTCAAAGCATACTTGAGTAGCAACATTTCTCCTTTCAGCTGACTGGGAGGATTCAGCTTTGGGTGATTGCAGATTTTTCGATATCACCTCTAGTTCTAAGCATTTCATATTGAGGGAGTTCTTCTCATCCTCAATAGTTCTCAGCCTTCCTTCCCATTTCTCTTCCAGCTGGTTTATCTAGTCTTCATGCACCTTTTTTATTTCTAGCAATGAATTGTCCATCTCCTTCACCCTGTTTACTTTGTCTTCAAGTTGAGCATCTCTGACATTCATTGAAACTCTATACCTATTCTCCAGTGCATGGTAAACATATTTGATTATTACTTTAAATAATTCTTTCTCAGAAAGGATTCTTTGCAATTCTTCAGCAGTGTCTTCATATCTTTCATTGCAAAGAGAAACGGTTTCATCTTTAGCCTTCACCAGCTTTCTGAGAGTGTTGGTTATGCCAACCCTTTTAGCCAATTGATCTTCCATTGCATTGGATTCTTCTTCTAACTGTGATTTTTCTTCTTGAAGATCAAGGATGCATGTAGCTATACACATTGCCACTTCCTTGGGGACTGTCTTCTGAAGATATTCGATTGCACTTTGAAGATCTTTAATTGTTCCAACTTCATCACAGCTAGGACAAGCTTTCTTCATCTTCTTGGCCTGTTTCTTCTTTCTATTATTCTGAGTCTTGGCAGATATCTCCATTTGAGGATGTTATTTCATTTCCTCAAATCTGCACTTCATAAAGACTCCCTTGGATCTTTTTAGATGGAACCTGGCTCTGATACCAATTGAAGTGCCCAGATCAGTGTGAATCACTGAGAGGGGGAGGGGGTGAATCAGTGATCCCTTAAAACTTTTTACTAATTGATTCCTTATCAATTAAACCTCTATGGCTGGTTAAAGCCTCGATCCACTCTTCTTGTATCTCTCACCTTTCCACGAATGATGCAGTAAATGTAAAGGCACAGGACACAAGGATTTACAAGGTTCGGCACCAAAGGCCTACGTCCTTTCCATGTTGGTTATACACCCCAACATGGTTTCTCCCATTATAATATGTTAGTATTACAATGGTCGATACAGAGTCCCACTGTATCTCTCCTGAGTCCCACAAGAGGGTCTTTATACTGCGTCCCACAGTGTTACCAGAGTCCCACTGGCCTGCTCCAGAATCCCACTGAAGACTTCTTCTCCCTGAGTCTCACAGGGGGCTTCTCCTGGCTTCTCGAGTCACACGAGCAGCACTTCTTCACTTCATGTTCTTCAAGTATCTTCAGCAGCCTGGGATAAAGACTGTTGGCCTTGCTCTTTACCTCTGATCACATGAGTAGATCAGGTCTCCTCGTCTTGCTCAGGATTTATCTCCTTCTTCTCAGGATGACCTGGCTTCTCTCCAACTACTGAATACTCATACAACTGATATCTTTAACTTCAGTCTGGTCCAGTCTCACAACAACTCTACTTCATGCACTGAGTGCATGGCAACTCTGCATCCTCATGCACCGACTGCATGGCCTTCTCAAATTCTTCGAGAACTCCTGGTCTTGGACTCCTCAAATGCACACAAGCAGATTTGACTTGTTTACGTGTCCAAGTGCATGCATGCATGCATGCACTCCCCTTCTTCTCTTCTTGGTGCAGTAAACCCACAAAGGGTGTAGTATCTTTAAGCACATACCAGCTTCTCACTTCTTCACACACTTTTTGCTTACACACTTGAATGTGTGTTATACTTTAGTGTGGATGTCCTCCCTTTTCTTCTTCTAAGTGTATACACACTTCTTAGTGCACACACATAGGTTCGGCCACTTCACTTTGTTGTTTTTCACACACAACTTTGTTCTTTGATTTGCACACACACAATGAGTGTGTATTTGGCCTTCACTATTTTTGCACACACACAAGCTATCCTCGACCTTATTTTCAAATGCACACACACACACAAAGTGTGGTGGTCTTCACTCTTCAAGAATGCACACACAAATGCACTAAGGCCTCGGGTCTCCTTTGGTTGCACAAGGCTATGGCCTTTCCTTCCCTTCTTGCACACACACCCGAATATGTCCTTCTACACTTATGCACACACACTGTCCCGTAGGGTTCCTTCACTTGACACACAAGCACAAAGACTCGACCTTCTCAATGGGGCAAGGTGGCGCGCAAGGGTATGATTGAGCCGCGGCCAACTCCTTCTCCAACAGCCGCGTAGGGTCTTGGTGCAAGGGCCACTGCCTTGGGTGTGCACGGTGCAACACCACGGGCACACAAGTGCTTACCACGCAGGGGGCCGCGGTGCATAGAGGGGGTGCGCAAGTTGGCGCAGCCCAACCTCTCCTTCCTGTCGTGCAAAGGGGTAGCGCACAGGGGACTCTCCCTTTCTCTTCTTTCGCGCAAGAGGTGCGCAAAAGGAACAAACAGAACCAAGGGATGGCTCCGGGCTTCACTGCCGCGCAAGTGGTGTGCGCAAGCTGTTCTTCGCTAAGCACCGAGGCTTCGCGGGACTTCAGATCTTCAACAAAGATTCAACAAGCACAATGAGAGCCTCGAGCTCTCCTTATATAGGCAGAGGGATGCCTCTGTCCATCCGCGTGTTAAATCTTGAATCACCGAAGATTTCGGATCTTCAAAATCTTTCCAAATTTTGATTTCTTTCCTCTGTTTCAACGCAGGTTCTTTTATTTATTATTTCCTCTACGTGCATGCGACTTAGAACGCATGCACGACCTTCGTTTAGGTCCAAACCATGCAGAAAATAAATCACATGGCCTCGCACCTCCGGTTGCTTCGGCCAACCTTGAAATCTCCCATGCGTTGCATGCAAATGTATTTTTAAGCATGAATGTGATCAGTAGAGCCAGACGATCTCCATGGAGGTCTCAGTTTTCTCGGAGGTGGCCGGGAACTCTAAAACCGTCGTCGGGATGCCTCTGGTTCAGCGGCGGCTTCGCGGGGTGGTCTTCGGGTGAGCTCGAGGAAGACGATGTGGCAGCCGTCGGATCAGATCTTCGGACGGCCGCGATCAGATCATCGCGTGCGGGATGCGATGAGCGGCTGTGATCAGCCGCGCGATTGGATGGGCGACCAGGATCTCTTCCGCGGCAAAATCCCGCGTCCCACATCGAAACAACTCGCGGAATTTCCGCGGTTTATCAAACATCCGCTGCCCCCTTCACCGCAATTGAACTTCCCCCTCCACGGTGCCGCCCCGCACCGTGTTCTCTCTGCGGGCGCGCTCTGCGCCCACTTTGCTCCCTGCGGGTGCGCCACTGGCGCCCACTATGCATCCTCGAGCGCGCTCCTCGCGCTCACGCTGCGCGGGCTTCATCACCGCGTGGCTTCGGGGCTTATACACGGCCCCGCCCTTCTGCCTCAGGGAGAGCATTGGCCTTGAGGGTTCCCCATGGGCGTGGCGCCTTAGGCCCATATGTGCCTTGGGTGATCCCTCGGCTGGCCTCCTTGGTGGCCATATTTTTGGCTAAGTGTTGAATTAAAACACTATTAAAAACAAAGTTCTCCATATGAAACATGCCAAACCAAGTTCCCTTCTTTCTTCCTCCCATTTCTTCATTTCTTCTTCATAAGAATTCTTCCAATATCCTCAACATATATTCATTACTTAGGAGGGAAATTCTTGAAGGTTCTTCATCAACCGAGCTCCTGAATCAGATAATTCTTCAA
This sequence comes from Viscum album, assembly GCA_963277665.1. Classification (NCBI taxonomy): domain Eukaryota; kingdom Viridiplantae; phylum Streptophyta; class Magnoliopsida; order Santalales; family Viscaceae; genus Viscum; species Viscum album. Next base: position 1,227,515,818 of record OY728145.1, on the reverse strand, counting down.
TGTTCTTCATTGATCTAATCAGAGATCAAATTAGATCTTCTTCACATTCACATGCACTAGGAGATAGTGCATGGACATCTTTAATCCACTTCATCCACTCAGTAGTTGTGGATGGATCCCATTCACTTCCTCATGCATTGTCAATACAATGCATGGTCTTCTAAAGTTTTTTGTGACATTGTATCCAGTTGATACAAGTTCTTGGAACTTAAAGATCAGTTCAACAATCGTCTGATGTTCATAGAGAATGTTTCAACCACAACATCCTATGTCACTTAGTGAATCTCCTAAGTGACATGCATCTTAGTACCTACCATGGCCATTCTCCATTCATCACCAACACCATCACATCCTTTGTCATTCACATATTGAACCTCCTTGACATCCATCCATTCATTCCTTGACAACAACATACCTAATTGACAACAAATGCAACACAGTGCACTTCACCATAGGCACACAACGCCTTAAATATTATATAATGAATTAAAATATCTATGTAACAAAGGACCTAAAATCATTAAAAATTATTCTCCACCTATCCATCACTATACATCACATCCAACATCCATTCTAATACTTAGAAAAAATCAATTAACCCACCAAACATCATTATATCAACCCTCCATGATACAAGTCCATCACTACATGATAATGTAATATTTTACAATATAAACCATATCCCCATGATTTAACCTCCTCATATAGTTTATAATAAAGATCAAATGAATCATCCTCTTACAAAAGACTACACTTGATGCCTCTATAAATTAAATCCAAAAAAGTGTTGGGCTCGAATATTTACGCCATTACCCTTTGAATAATGGATATCATCTAAAATTATATCTATTAAACATACACTATATATAGTAAAAAATTAATCATATACATTGTTGGCATTAGGGTATATCCCCTATATAACCATCAGCACTGTATGATATCTCCTCTGTTATATATTAATGATGGTATCATTTTTAATGCATTATTAGTATTGGTATACTATTTTAAAGTCTTATACATTATGAATAAGTTTTATTATACTCTTGAATACATTTTAATTTATTTTTTTAAATTATTTAATTTCAATGCACATTTATTTTATTATATTTATTTCATTAAAAAGGAATTTATCTGCAGTGATGAAGTAAATAATTTCCAAAAAATGATTAAAATGTTAAAAAAAAATATACAAAGATTTCATCTTATGATGGTTTTTTCACATATATAACACAAATAAAAGTGTTAGAAATACATAACATGAATGTGTATAGTTTTTTAGCGACACTAGTTTAAGAAAACTAATTTTTATATTGAAAAATATGTTATGAAATGATACATTACATCCTCATAAATAATATAATTCTAATCTAATGTTATGAAATGTTTGTATGCACTATAAAAAAGGCATTTCATAATTATTAGAAATTATTCAAAAGGATATATTCATCTTAGTAAATTTCATTAAGATTTATGTGTCTCAATATATCAAAAATATATCAATCCAATCAAATTATTGTTGGAATATTCAAAATATTTATTGATGTAACTGACTATATAGTGGTTTTATAGTAAAAACTATGATAAAAAATCATACAAAAAAATTATATATTAGAAACATTGACACATATTTGATTCCCCTTTATGAATAAAAATTTATTATTATTATCCAAAATTTCTAAATGATGTGTGTAATCAATTTAATTCATCACATGAAACATTCAAGAATCCTTATGATTTATAAATAATAAATTCAAATATATGACATATAATGTTGGAAAATGAATAAAATATCACCATGGATATGAGTAAATAATATGTATACTATGTTATCTATAGTCATGTTAGTGTTAAATTGACCATTTATTGATATTGACATTTACTTTTACCTGTTAGATGAATGTCAAAAATAATTTCACTATATGACAAGTATGATATATAATATTCCCTAAAATGTTGATTTTATATCATGACCCAAGATAATTAATATGGTAATTGACTATGCTATGAATGTAAATTTATAGGGTATATCATTAAAGGAATATTATGGTGTCCACTGTATTTGTAATGTATATATCAATTAAATTAATTTATTGGAGGACATGCATGTTTATTATCTATAAAAATATTTTTCCATAAGAAAATAAGTATTGGTTTTAGAAAACAACGTTTCACTAGAATTTTAAAAAATATAGGTGACATTCTATAAAATCATTCGATTAAAAATTTTATACAATTAAGGTTGTTTTAAATATTTTAATCTTTATTTCACTAAATATCAACAAAAAATGAATCATAAAAGTAGATTACCATTCATCAAATTACCTTATTATAAATGGTTGTATATTAAAAATATTATTATATTTATATGAAAAAATCCACTTGATTGTGTCATTGGTGCATTACTAAATACATAAGGATAAAAAAAGTATGACATGATTTTGCGGGTTGATTTAACTTTCATACAGATAAGGGAATATTTTATGCCTATATTGGGGAGGAAAAAAATATTCTTCTTGATGTGCCTAAAACTATTTACATGTATGATAAAAATAAGTTTTTCAATATCTAAATATTTTAGTGATTTGATAGTTATGTTCACAATAGATTAATATTATTATATCAATGAATGCCTTAGAGTTATGGGGTTTAAAATCACATGAATTTAATATTTTGTAGTTAGATTTAATGTCGGTTACTATATATTGTATAGCTTCTAAAAAATATTGAAACAATAAATTTTATTTTATAATTTTAATAATTAATATATTAAAATGTGACTATACCAAAAAACATAATCAAGGGGGAAATTAATTGATGTCATATTATATTAATTGTGGACATTCTATCCACCCACATTTGTTGATTTTATGGTTGACATGATTTTCCCATAATGACATTCATTTGACATTTTAAAAATGTATATTTCATATAGACATATCACATTGAATAGAATATGAAGATAGTAAAAAGAACGATAAGAATATATCATTTTATCAATTACCAAATTAATAAATAATTATCTCTTTTAAATTATTTGGTAAAAATACATTGATAAGAAATTATTACCTTTCCCTATGACGTGCTACTTTTAAGAATGAGAGATTTTTTATATTTTCAATTATCTAAAAATATAGAAAGTCTGATTTTATCAAACATAAGAATCATGTATAGATGAAGTTTTATTTATAAAAAAATTATCATAACATGGAACACAAATATTATATTAATAACTATATGTTGACGTATAAATCCACATAGTTGAAAAAGATAATGTAATTTAAGAACATGATGAAGATGAAGAACATGTGGAAAAAAAATGAAATGAATATGACCACCAAAAAATTAATATAGATTCTAACACAACATTAAATTTATTGAAAAATATTTTTTTAAAAAGAATTATGAGAGCATAAAAACAATGATCTATAATGTTATATATTTTTATGAATATCTAGAAAAAAATTTATATTTATAGATATTATTTTTCATATTTGGATCTTAACATCATTCTTATCATTTATACAGTGTAAAATTTTTCTTTCGAGTGATTATATAAATATAATTATAGGGTTATAGTGGGGATTAATAATTTAAATATATAAGGAAAAATATTCCTACACATTGTGAGTGATTTCTTGAAACTTATATGAATAACAAACCTTTATCAATATATTTTTAAAAATCCATTAATGGGAACATTGATAATATAAAACAAATTATTTATCATTAATATTGATTGAAAAATTGAAAATTTAAAGTCAATTTTACTAGTTGTGAGGCAGTGTTAAAAATAAATGTTGTAAATAATGTTTTCATTAAGTGGTATATTATTAAAGACGACAATGATTTTTTAAAAAAATACATATCTATTATTGATATTATAGGGCTATTATAATATTATTATACTAGTTGAATACCATGTAAAAGGATTTCATGATAATATATTGTTACAACTATATTAATGACATATTTCATTTCATAGGATTGATTCTTGACTCCATCAAAACTGAACTAATGAAATGTGAAAAAATTGAAGGCTCTCAACAAATTGAAAATATTTTCCTAGCTGTAGTTTTTTAGCTACACCATGTGATCTTGTACAATCACAATGATATTATTCAAAACAATTACTTACACAATAAAAATGCAGTTTGGATGTGGATCATTGTTTCCACACATAAAACTTATTTTATGAAAATGTACATTTCCACAACACTGTTAATGACTTTGTAATCCTATGGCGTCTACAGAATAATGGAAATTTCTATCAACCTCATTACACTATATAGTTGTTCTAGAGATATCCTCTTCCTAGATAGATCAAAATAAAAATTGATGGCGACTCTAAAGGCTATCTGGGCCCAGCAGGATGTGGCGTTATGGTTAAGAAACACCTCAGCTAGATCCATGGATGTTTCATGGGTAGTTGTGGCTCTAGTACCTCAGTAGGAGATCATATTATGAGTTTAATTCATGCTATTTCCTTCACGAAGCACATTTGTTAGTACAACCTCTATATTGAATGTGACTCAATGACAATTGTATAAAAAATTTGGAATGCCTTGACACATCTTGCATGACCAATTAATACCCGTTGGATGGATTGCACCTACTCACATAACGATCTCAGTTACTTCATCACACATGTTTATTGAGAAGGAAACATGGTTGCAGATGACCTGGAAAACATGGGAGTAAATCAAGATATCACCTGGTTCAAAGACCTCCCCACTGATCCTATTTCCTTAAATGAAAAATATTTTTAATATGATCATGTATTTTATACTCCTTTAAACCTTAATTGGATAATAATTATGCTTTGGTTCAATAAAAATAATTTTTACATCCCCCATCATAGTTCGGGATAAAAAACACATATTTGATTTATAAGATAGGTCATATATTTTATTTTATATTCAAACTCAAGAGCCCATTTTTAATAATTTTTATAAGGAAGAGGATAAAATTTCGATTTCATATTCTGATTATAAAATTATGGTGACTTGGTTTTTTGGTCACATTTTTAATGATCTTTACTACTATGGATGTTTTTTACATAATGAATGACATAATATAGGGATAGGATGAACTGAGATGTTGTCTTATGGTTTATAAGTTTATGATATGCTTAATGATGCTAGGATTGGTGAGTGTGATAATAAAAATTTGTTGGAATACTAGATATGATTGATGAGAGTGTTGATAGTTCATGAAGGATTTAATACAAGAGAGGTGTAATAATGATCCATGAGTTTTTCATGTGATTATCTTATTAGTGGACATGATGGTTATAGTGGATGATAAATTTATTTAGTGCTCCATGATTGGATTGGGGTGTAACAAATAATGATTATAACATATATAGTGATATTTTATTATGTGTTTTACTGGAGAAGTAGAGATGGGGGACCACTAAATCATGATGGAGTACATATATCATAAGTAGAGGATGGCATGACAGAATTAATAACATTGGTAATGGTTGAGGAAGTGTTGTCATTATAAAGGGATAGATAATGAATTGGTCAACATGTTGTAGGGTTTATAACCACCACTCATGAAGGATATGTACATAATTATAATATGTCCCCCCTATGAGTCACATCTTTTAAAACTTATGAAATATATATAGAACTTTTAAAACTAATGAAATAAAATAATAATAATAATAATAATAAATGTAATTTTATATAAAATTTGTGGGTAACATAAAAATAAACCCTCACACAGACTCCTGGTGAAATTTATTTCAAGATACCATTCAAATATCAAAGGGAAAACAAACAAAAAATTTATATCACATGTTTATAATTACCCATTTTTTACATGAAACTACAATTTTAAATTACCTATCTCATATTCATATTTTTTTAATAACCCATTAATTTTTTTTGTTTAAAAAAAAAGTGATTCCCAAAACAAGTTTTAAAACATTTCTTCCATCTATTCATATTATTTTCCATGCCTGATATGGGTTAATTAATTCAAACCCAATCCCATTTTTTCTCAAATTACCAGTAATTGTGTCCCAATACATATTTTTAAACATTTTTTCCATCCATTTCTATTTTATCAAACCAGAAATGCTTGTTTCCGAAAAAATTAGTTTTATTATTATAAATAACATCCATGAATCCCCACCTTTACTTTTGTTTAGTACACCACTAGTATAGTAACTTACAAAACCCTAAATTCCATATGCATTCACATATACGTGCCACCTTTCCATTAAATCCAACAAGCCAAATAGTTTTGATAAAACTAGAATACATCTTACAAAAATTAGAAACTATCCAAATCATTCTTGTCATATATTTTACACAAGCACCCTATCCTAAAGTTTCATTACATATCTATTCCCCCACCAATCAAACCACCAGGAATAAATAGTAGTGATATGTTTTAAAAAATATTCATTTATAAAAAATCCACCCTCTTTAAAAATAATTAAATGTAAATGAAATGATTAAAAACCTAATATATTGAATAATAACTATATTCTAATCCTCAGAATCATGTAATGAAACTTTCACCCTAACCAAAAAAATATAGAGACAAATGTGTAAAAAATTCTCATTATAGTAGAATCAAAATAAAAAAATAAAATCCCAATTAATTGTAAAATAAAATAATATAATAAACATTTTCCTAGGTGAAATGAACAATAAGGGAGAAAAATTCATTAAATTAATTTCCTATAATCTTCATAAAACTATTTGAAGCATAAAAATGGAGAACCAAACACAAATCATTACCAAGGGGATTTTGGTGTTGAAATGTTTTCTTAGAGATCAAACATTATTTCATGAGATACAAAAAAATGTAACTCATAGAATCATATTCATCAATATTCAATGAAACACCATAACATATGTATCTTTCAAAATCAAATAGGACTATCATGAGATGTATCCCACATTTAAACCAACATAAAATGATCACTAAATGGTTAGAAATATAGTAATACCACCTAAATATACACTATAAATAAAAAAATTTAATGGTATATATAAAAAATCAAATATTATAAAAAACAAATTCTTAGGAAAAACCCCACATTAGTAAACCCTACATGTCCAAATTAATAACAAAAATATCATATCACCCTAATAATTAGAGGGAATTGAAATAAAGTACAGTTAATTTGAATCCAATAAGTAATTGGGAAATACAAAAAAATCATTATAATCCAAAACTCAATTTAATTTCAAACATATTAAAGGACCCATTTTAAAAAGATATCATAAAATGGAATAAACGGAAAAACCATAAATCCAATAGAAGTTACAATGTGACTTGATGAATTCAATGATGAAGAATTGAATAAAATTCATATAATCTCTATAAAATGCATTTCCCATTTATGGGAAAAATTAGGGCATGGATTACATATGAAAAATTGTGATGATTCATGGGGCTAAAAAAACATATTAATAATAGTATAGGCCAAAAAATGAATTTAAAGGGAAAAACATGATAAATCACACTAGAAATGTGTGAACATTATATAGGACAACTAATATACTCAATAATAATATATTATTCCCATTTACATTAATTATAATCGTTATTTTTATAATATTGGTAGGACTCTATAATAATTGAGACCAAAAAATCTAAAACTAGTAAATAATCATCAATAAAAATTCATCCATTAATGAATTAATTATATATAATAATTACCTATGTATCAATACATTTATAAATAAAATTTTAAATATCAGAATTAACACTAATATCCTTTAATATTTCTCTTAAACACAAAATCCTTTTCTCGATATTTTCTTACTTGACCATTGAAATCATATATGATGGTTTCACTTATAAAATGAACCCTAACAAATAATTTAAATGTGTATGATAATTATATGGATCCACACTCTCTTAATCCATGGTTCTTTACAATTTAAGGAGAAATATAGTTAAATTAAAATCTATAGATCCTTTTATGAATTCATAATTATGTGGGGAAATTTCATTTTTAGTGGAAGGATTTTGAAACCACAAGAACCATCCAAAAATATTTTATGGTCACATGATTGAATATAATTATCCTAAGTATATTGGTGATTAAAAGGATTAGGGTTTGTCACATTAATAACCACCAAAAAAATATCATGCACATCCACAATTCATTATCAAACATAGGTGAATTTGAATGAATATATCCTATATAGTTGTAATAGAAACATCATTTAACCACTTTATAAGTACACAAAAACTCATTCTTAAACTCATCTGGTAAAATATAATTGAATTTCATAACAATTCAATAAAATATCTCAAAATCATAATTACTTAAAAATCTACCAAATTTAAATAAAATTTTATAATACTTTCCAAAATTCTTAAAAATGTAAATTTCCATAATTTTTATCATCATTTTAGTTTCAAATATTACAGATAATGTAAATTTCAGTTCCACCTTAATGAGAATCTTTAAAAAAAATAACATGATTTTTTTGAAAAATTACAATTATGTGATATTGTAATTAGACTAGAAATATATAACAATGAATCCAATTAACTCCTAACCAAATAGTTATAATAATATGTATAATATCAAATTTAAACTCATGGATCCACTTCAAATAATTCATTTTATACCAATAAAATAATCTTGATCCCCTTGAACAATAATTATAATAGTAATTCTATAAGTAAAAAACATATTATATTTTAGAGATCATAAAATTAAAAAATAAAAACAACAAAATCCAAGTATATTCCAAAGGATTCCATAAAAAATCCTATGGTAGGACAAGATTTTAATATTTTACTATTAATGAAAATTGAATGTTTGGATATAATAACTGGATATCCTTCATAGAGAACATCATTTATATAATAACATTGTTGAAAATTTTCATTTCCTCGATATTAAATTTTTTCAAAAACTCATAATACCCTGAACATCATTAAAAGTCATTGGAATTATCCTGGTAATAATAAACACAAATAATCATTGATGACCATATATAATGTGACATGTATAATAATCTCAATTATACATTTCATATAGACAATCCATCCTTAAAAATCATAAAAAAAATAATAATTTACATTATTTAGTGGGGATTTAATGAATACACTAAACACTCGACCAGTGATCCACTACGGATCAAGACTCATCCCTCCTTGAACTGATTATCTCTACCACATTAGGATCCCTTATTACACACACTCATAGAATATCCTTACGAGTGGAAAAAATATTATCATGGGTGGAATCAAAGGTCTGACAAGAAGGTTAGAGCCAATATTGAAATGGAAATTATATTTTTTAGGGAGACTTAGTATATGTTGAATCATTGGGACAACATAGAGCATTAGAATAGACTATATCATAGTGACAATGGAGGAGTAGGGTCTATTGCAAAAATTATTAGGGTAACTGTAAACTAGAATGGGATGACATAAGCTCCATTGTGAGATGAATTAATTGGATAGATATGATCTAGATGATTCAAAACAAATATAAAATTCACATGTTATTAGGAACATTACCCATGTTTGATAACACATAGGGAAAATCACCCCATAACTTTGGTTTATGGGAGGTTAAACACCCGACCTTAAATTTGTGGAGTAATAACCCATTATTATTTAATAACATTGGTGTTGGTAATAAAAACAATTACAGTGTCATCAATAATAATAAATACATAAATATGAATAAGAATAATAATATTTTTAATACTCTAGTAAATTATATGAGGTACAATTATACAGAACAATACAGTCATGATATGATTTTATTGGACTAGGCCACCGACACCATAAGGGTAAACACAACTATAATTATTTTTTTACAATGGTCCCTAATGAAGTATCACAACTGGTCCTAAATTATTAAAAAACATGGGTTCTTGGAAACACCATATTTTAAACCTTAGAACCCTAATAAATATCTTTTTATCTATATTTATATTCAATTTCTCTACTTTATATGCCAAATATTTTTAAGGGGTTGATATAGTATATTTGAAATTTTACATTCTCCAAGATTCTTACATGTAATGTAATAATCCAATCCATACAAAATTACTCTCATTTACCACTAGGTTTTAGAAAACATATTCTAAAATATTCAATCTTTAAAAAAAATTAACTGCCTTTCTTATTTACTTGTAGACACAAAAATGGTGAGTTCAATTATTCATATATTTTTTTATAATTTTCATGAAATTAAACTTTTGGACAAGTTAATGTCGTGATCCACTTAGAATATAAATCTTATCATAAAATAGTTTTAATAAATATATTTAGAAATATGATATAACATAGGATTATTACAAAGATCAATTCCAATGTGGGTGTATATCTCATTGATATATTCAGGTTGAGTTTGAGAAAAAAATCACTAATTTGATATAGTGATTATGTGATATGTTATTCTTTATTCATAACCTGAAATATATCCCCCAAAATAAAGTTTCTCCTAGTACTTATTTATTATAAAACCCTATAGTTTTAGAATGATATTGAAAAAATAATCATAATACCTCCTTGGAATCTATATATTTTAATGTATTAATAAGAAGACCAAATTTTAACTTAAATAATATTATAAATAAATTAAGTCACCCATATACATTTTTTTAATCATTCACAATATCATAATTATTAGTAGATCATTAGTATTGTACTAAAAATATTATTTTTCTATTCTTAATGAAACAATATATATTCAGAAAAATAATATAATTACTCTATCTCTCCATATCATTGTTCTTTTCCTTTTATTATTCTTAATATATCCTTAATAACATGATAATTTTTTATATTTTGAAATACATATAACCGAGTGATCTTTGGACACATAATTACTTAATATAAAACTAGTCCAATGATATTAAATTTAATATGCACATGAACCTCAGCTCTGTTGGTGAGGACACATAAGTGCATCCAGGTGACCTGAGATCAACTCTAGGTAGAGGAATAGTTTTCTAGGGTACTGTAGAATTACTATAGCCGGTACTGTTGTAGGAACTATGTATTACTATAGCAGGTACTGTAGTAGGACTGTAGTAGGAACTGTTTGTCACAATAACAACCAGTAAGTTTCTCCTCTTTGGGCCTTTGGGCCACCGATTTGGTCCCCGAGTCCTTTAAGTCCTTGGGACACCCATGTCTTCAGGACAGTAAGGCCTTTGGGCCACCTCAAGGTGTTCAAGACAACTTATGTATAGATGTAATCTAGACAACCTATAAGGAACAAGCTCTATATGAGGATGCGCTAGAGCTCTCACAACAACAAGAGATACACGGATTTCCAGAATGAGAGGGCATAGAACCTGACATCGGGACAAGCCTGTGCATAAACGGGATAGCCTAGCCGAACAGACATGAGAAGGTGTAGAGATGTTTTCACAATTATGATGATGGGGAGGATTAGTTCCAAGTTGTTATTCTGGGTTGTATTTAATGTTTGAATCCTACTGGCAATGAATTCCTCTATGGCCAATGGGCCATGTAATATATACGCCTACGGGCCTTGTAAGGGTTCCACCTTACCCCTTGAAAGGTGGATTATCCAAAAAATCAGTGAATATTAAAGGCCTTTGAGCCATTGGAAAGATATTAAAGTTAATATCCCATCATCTATCTCTATTAACAGTTTTAAAATATAGATATTTGAAACCACGAAACATCACTACAATATCATCTCAAAACACTCATTTAAATATCTTCAAAATATATGTTATCCATTCCATTAAATTTCTTGGAATCTTATAGGTATTCTCCTCTTCGAAAATAAGGTTCACATATAATAAAAATCTTGTGTCATACAACACATTACTAAGTGAGCTAATCATAACACTCATCCATGTTATCATAGAGATTACCTAAATATTATCCATTGGTTTAATTTCATCAAATATTATAAAAAAGTGTTAATTAATGTTTTCATGAATATAAATTTAATTATATCTCTATCCCATAGTTCTCAATATGGAATATATTATTTTATATAAAATCTAATTCAAAATTAATCTACCCAAATATTTATTACAACATGTTTTAAAATTATATGATGTAATGTTATTTTTATAATCCAATCATGATTTGTAATTAACATAAATAATCATAATGTCTGAATACTTAGAGAATTTATTTCGGTATCACTTAATTTTAATTCTTTATAAAAATTTGTATGTTATTAAAATAATCCTTTTTTGTAAATATATTATTTATATACAATCATTATTTATTAATATGCGGCCTTAAAATGTATTTAATTTTTTTTTTAAAAAATATAATATGTTTCTCTAATAGAGATACTGTTATATCAATAATTATTAACACACATCTCTATATATTTTTTTAATAAATCTTGTGTTAATATTTTTTTAATGATTTCAATTTTTGTAGGTTTAATATATTTGAGAATTAATATTTCAATGGGTTGAAAATAATTTTGCCAAAACGTTTATGAGTGGTGAAATAGTATGGGAATTTGAAAAAAAATTGGATTCTCATGTGGTGTACAATATTTATTATTAACCTTTTAGAAATGATAAGATTATTTTTATGACCACTCCATTTGTGTCGGAATATGTTTTCCCCCTATGACAGGAGTTTAGAGGAAGGATGATCTTTTTTAATTTTCATTGTATTTTTTATGTTAATGTAATTAAATTTTAATTACATATAGATGTTTTTGTAGTGATATTTTTCAAATGTGTCTCAGATTAAGTTATTAAAATGTTATTAAGTCAAAAATAGAGAATCTTTTTATAGTCAGGTAAAACATCAGGTCAGGAACTACAGTTAGTCCTAGTCCCATATTTGTTTCATTTATTTTCATTTTATTTCTCATTACACCCTTTATATTTTTCATGTTTCATTTCTCGTACATACCTTGAATTTATACACACATGTTTCCCCACCACTATTAGGGTCATTTCTGGCGGAAAGATAATTGATCGATAAAGATAGGGAGGTGATTCTTTTGAGGTATTTCGATACCATATCGATGTTCAATTTTGGTAGAGCGTTTATTCAAGTGATTTATAAACATTTTATAAATGGGGTAAGGATAGTTAAATTCATTATTTATCAATCGTTAATAATTTATTTAATATGTATTTTCTTATCGGCCTATTGGGGATTATTATATGGTTAATCTATTATTATATTAACGAATATTTGGAATCTGAGGGGATTATAAGGGTTTTATTTTAGAAATCCCGAACACATTGTCTGTAATTTTTTAAAAAACACCATGTGATCCCTATTTTTAGGAATAATAAAATGTGAGGGTTACATAAATTTTTTTCTAGTACATTCCATGAATGGGTGAACAGTGGTGTGGTCGGGGTCATGGTTAGATACCATATATAGGCGAACATAGTTGTGTTGGGTAAAGAACTTTTCATAGTGAGAGCTTCCATAGAAGTGGTCTTGAATGGATTCTTAAATGATCCTATCTATATAACATGGAAAAGTACATTTATGGGGACAATGTTTAGGTGATAAACTCTATAGTATGAGTTCACATATTGTACATGGGAAACATACACAGCGGGTTGATTTTAGTACATGAACAGTGAGTTTGTATTTTGGTACCATCATGTATATGTGGTAACTTACATCAACAACCTCCATATAATATTTTTTATATATTTTTATGGAGTTAGAATATTATTTTGAGTAGTCCATTTTGAGTTTTTTCCATATATAAAATCGGCATAGTCCTTTTTTAATGTAGGGTTTATCAGGATGGTTTTTTTGGTTCCATGAGTGTTTTATCATTGATTTTTCTTGATTTTTGGATTAAAGTTCCTCCCAGGGAATGTTTTGTGATAAGAGGGGATTCCCAAAGGTCCATGGGAATATATTCTATTTGGATTGAGTATTCCAACACAATCTGTTTCAGTTTCTATTGTACCTTTTGTGAGGTTACTTCCGAAATTATGTGTTCTATTGGAACTTATTAGTGTTGTTTCTCAAGTATGTAATCTAGAATTCATAGTGGGGGTTGGTTAGAGACTTTATGATGGGTGGAATACATGATGTGTCAATTTTTTATAGTGACCATTGTGGATATGTTGAAATGGGTTTAAGGGAGTCATTGTGTAATCACTTATGGGAGATATAATACCCATTGATTGGTTATATATCAAGGAAACTGGACAAGGATTTTACGTGATAGGTTTGGGGAATTGATAATGGGTTTTGGAATTCAAGAAAACATTGATTAATTTTTTTAAAACAATACAATTAATTTTCGTATCAGGTGTTCTTGACCATGTAATATATGCCTTAAATATTGTTAAGATGTGAAGGATCTACACTCCTGTAGCGATTTCAATGTGTGTGAAAAAACCCACTGTGTAACATATCATGTTTTTAGGATTTATATTTTTTATGAATAAGATTAATTTATTTAATGGATTGTTTTACATTATCCTCTGGAAGAATCTTTCATTACATAAAACACCATGTTATCTTATATTACAAACAATATCATGGTTTTTTAAAACCATGATATATTTTTAATTTATTTATTTAAACGTGGCCAATATATAAAAGATTCTAAACATAGGTATATGAATAGTAATAACTACCATTTAAGTAACTTTTAATATGGATTTATATAATTGAAAAATTATGATAATAAAATACATTATTTTTTGTAATTACTTTATATGTTTTAATAATACCATTCTATTAAAAAAATAGTTTTATATGAAATTTGTGAACAATAATAATATATTTTTTAAACATATAAAATTAATTTCATAAAATTAATTTCAATTTTCAATTAATAATATTATAATAATATTATGTTTAATTTCTTTTCAAAAAATATTTTTTTTTATGAATAGTGATAGGTATTGAATTTCATTTCAAAACTACCATTTCATTTAATAAGTTAATAGAGATAAATTATATTCTAAATTATGTTTAATATATAAATAGTTTAATTATAAATATATGCATCTTATTGAGTACATTATAGTCAATTTCAACATGAAATTGGATATAAACACTTGTAATCCTTTGATCATTTTCACTTAAAAAACATTCTTCCCAACCACATCTATAAGATTTATATTAAATTAATATATTCCACCTCTAATAATGGGAATTGGAAAATATTATTCCATATTTGGGATTATATTAAGTTATAATTTTTTAAAACATAATCATATTTTATTTCCAAAATTAATAATTATTACACTAAATATAATATTCAGCAGTTATGGTAAAAATGGGTTTAGTAGGGGTGAAACTAAAACTATAAGGGTCTAATTTACCTAGAGACTTATAAGAGAATATTTTCCCATATATTTACTATATCATATTTATGTGTCTTATTTGATCCATTTTAGACACTTTTTCAAAATTTCTAGCATGGGATAACATATTTCTTTTGAAAGATACCAAGTGTGTCCACTCACCCACTTATATAAGGCCACTGACTATCCTCATTTATTCACAACTAAAAACCTATTTTTTCAAAAAATACCTACCCAAATAAAATTCCAACATCCCTACCATGATCCTAGAATATTTATTTTTTGATATATCAAACTTATGAATTCAATTTCTGAAAACCTATTGAGGATTCCATAAAAGAGGTAATGTTCATCAATGAGAATTTTATGTTTTATTTTGTCCTATAAAAATTAAATTAATATTATATGATTAGTATATAATAACCTCTGTATTCTACATATATTGAGATATATTTTTAATTTAATGACCAATAACCATCTCTACTTCCATAAATTGGATCATGAATGTAGTATTAGTGTTTACAATAGACCACAATCTTATGAACTAATGTCATTTGTTTTTATATTACCACCTCCAAAGGATGGAAATGACGATTGATTTATTTTTTATAATATATATATACTATATATAGGATTTTTTTATGATATTTTAATTTTTAAATCATACATACCTTTATGAATTGAATATTTTTGTCCATATGATAACATTGGTAGTGTGTATGGTGGACTACCAACTCACAATGCTGTGTTTTTGATTCATGCATTACATGGAATGTATTCAGGGTGGTTTTAATTTTTTTAATATTTATGAAAAAATTATTTTTCTATAATTATTCTTCATTTCAGATACCTTTCTTTTGTTAAATCTAATATGAATATTGAAATAGGGTTCATGTATGCATACGGCCTACCGTCCCTATCTACTGTGTATTTCATTTTCTATTACTGCATATTTTATATTACTATAAAATATATATAGTAAATGTATAAGATATTAATATTATAGTCATCATTCTATAGATGGTGAAACCATAATCAATGGATGATCCCAAAAAGTGTAACATATCAACAAATATACGAAAATATAGCAGTTATTACCTAAAACATAAATTAAACTACGAATTGTTAATAAAGAGTTAATAATGATTCATAAGAAAATCATATAAAGTTTGATATATTTTATTATGGATCATTAATAGATTTTTTTTAAAATTATAATTATATTACAAGTGGTCACAACGTGTATGACATTTGTCATGACTTAATATAAGGGATCATCGTATCACATTTTTTCTATGAGAAACATGCCATATTCACATACTATTTCATTTATGTGATGTCTATACTAATTATTAATTTATTTAATTATATTTATCCTGAAATATATTGGGTTTTACATATCCCTTTGAGGATATATATTTATAGGGTTTTAAAGCTCAAAAGTTAATGAATCAGTAATAAATTTTTGACTGAATTTTCATTCTTTGAATTTTACATTATGTTATACACCTAAATTCATTCACATAGGTTATGTACAACCCCATTAACATTTTATATCATTAATGTATTCATACTTATGATATTTTCAATTTAATTTTATTTTATACAATCATGAGGCTTTTGAATCAATGTTACCAATGTGGTAAAGATTATATTTTTCAATATCATCATTTATCATGATCCTTTTTTATTATGTCTCCCTTATTAAAATATCATGATATAAATCTATAAAATTCACAATTATTTTAGTGACATCTATTTATTCATGATATATTCATGTTTTGGTACCATTTAGACACTCTTTGGTACATAAAATTATTAAGAAAATTTTTTCAATAAAATATGACTTTATTGCTCACATCGATCAGAAATAGGTTTTGTAATAAAAAATATTTTGCAAAAATGTTTTCAGAAATGTTTTAAATTAAAAATTAAGATCATTTTTAAGTATTTTTGTTTTAAATTTTTTTATTTTAATTTTTTTAATTGATTTCATTGCTTCATGTATAATTTTTCAATGTTATTATCATTGAAAATGGTTTTCATTTTTTTATGTTTTAAAAGGATATTTTCAACAAAAAAGGATATTCCAACCATGAAATACATTAATTTATCCTTTAAAAAATTTAAATCTAATATAACATCTATTGGTGTTACCTATGACTTGCTGGAGATATGATTCAACGATATTATTCATATTATTGATATAAATGGTTAATGTTTTGACGGAATGTTCATTGTCAAAAACATTTATCTTATTGGTGTTATACCAAGATAAAATCATTATGAAACATAATTACATTCAATGGTTGTTATATGACGAAATGGTTAGGAATCATTTCTCTTTTCTATATATATTATGTGATTAAATATTTGTGATACCCATTTCACTACAAGGATTATTATAGGATTAATGTTTATTATCTTGGGGGAAACATAATTTGGGTTTCATAATGGGATATTTGGGTCCTATACATCCCTAAAATGCATTAGGTATATAATAATATCTTGTGAGATTGAATGGATTCAAATGCTGAGTGAACTCTATTCAGTAATATAGAGAGAGAGTAGGGACATAAGTTTTTACCAGTCAATCATTAAAATATTTCTAGGAATATTTTTAAAGCCACACACAATGTCAATGTGAGATTTTTGGGCCTGAGGACACTTAGTGCTGTGGAATTAAAAAAAATAAAACTATTATTCTATGAACACATAGTTTCTTCGGAAATGTGTTATAAATATTGTGTAGAGACTTGGATGGGAAATATTATGCCATATTTGAGTTTATATTATTATGTTTAACCATGGTGAGACATCAAAATTGTTAGTGTAATGTGTCAGGCGGATATGAGTTGTTAGAGAAAAGTTAAAATGATTTCAATTTTTTTTAAAAAATTAAAACCAAATAAACCCTACCCCGCCTTTATTGGACACAATCAAAATATGTGGAGAACCCCCTAGTGATATGGACTAACAGAGGCTGATCCAAGGGGAGGAGGCTACACCAATCAATGGTTTTGATAGTGAACACTCCCTAATCATGGGGGCACAGATTGTCCAAGGATACTTATAACAATATATTTGATAGTGGTCCCCTCATTATGGGAATGATGAATGCTTTGTAGATTTTGGTTGGATTTAATTTTTTATCTTTATATGCTTCCAGTAATTTTTTAGTACTATGGATGTGTTATTGTTACAAGAATGCATTTCTTTATAGATAGTTTTATTAATGCACTATTTTATTGATATGTTTGTGGGTGATAGAATATTGGTACCGTAGGAAATGGCCTATAGTTTTTGTGATATACATATATGGGGATAGCCCCTGGCCCCTAGCCTATTAGAGGCCATATTGAGGTTGTCCATGATCAGGCCACGATTGAAAGGGTTGTAAAAGAGTGGTTTCAGAGGTGGTCCATCCTTAGGTTTGTGTTGAGAGAGACCCACAGTGAGGTCTAAATTGGGATATAGTTAAAAAAAATTCTGGTGTCTCATGACCAATATTTAGTCTTCAGATTGTAGTGTTGGTACAGTGATTGACATATTCATTCACTAGCACTTTGATAACAAGCTTTTCGACTCAATATATTAGTAATCTAGTTATAGAGAATATTATTCGTATATGAATCATATAAGACTATGTTATGGGTTCCCTGCCATTATTGATTTAGCTCCCAATATATATAAAATTTCTGTAGTTTTTCATTAATTCATTATAGGATCCCTCCATGAGGATAACTAAAAATATTATATTACTAAATTGATTTGATGATCCATCGATTTATGATTCTTCAATGTATGTATTTGGTTATGAGGAAGTACCCCAATGTGTTATTGTAGTTGATCCCGCACCAGTTGAAAAGACACTTATTGATAAATAACATGTTTAGGATGCGAGCTAGCTTTGTGCATTTCATGAGTACCAGAGGAAGAAACCTCTAAGGTATCATGTTTTTATATACCCCCATGTAGTTAATGACTAGTTTGAGGTACTCATGTACATTTATCTCATTGTGAGAAAACATCCTGAATAGATGGTGGTTCATGTTGAAAGTCTTTATTAGGGCTTGGTCTAGAGATGGGGGAGTCTGGGGATACAATCCCATGATGAGGAAACACTCAGTTGGGTGTAGTGTGAATGGATATTCATGGAAAAGTTTTGTTCTTCATTTTTTATATCAGTTTTAATTGAGAAATTTCTTCAACATAACCAGGGTATCATTTTCATAACATAATACTTGGAAAGGTTTATAAATCATGAACATTACTCCACAGATATGGTTTGAGAATCAATTTCTTGAGCATGAACCATTGAGCAGGGTTTCCACATAGATATAAGTTTAGTTTTGGTTTCCTTGTGCCTTCTCTCGTATGTTAGGGTAATGGAGAAATATTTTGTTGTAGAGAGATTAACAAATGAGGGTAAATCATATTTTTTAGTAGTGTTGATCACAAGGATAAGTTCATTGTAGTAGATGGTAAATGGTAATTGATATTATTATGGGATTGGAGGCATACCCATTCCCAGGAACTTGCATGTTGGTTTATAGTACAAGAGATGGACCAGGGATCTAGTCAGACGTAGGAGAGGGAGTGTTATGGTAATGACTACTGGGAACATCTTTCTATATATTTTCAAACAGATCATGTTACTGAGATGGATCCATTCAATGGAATACCATTATAGAGGCAATGTTTATATAGAGGAGTTCTGAATGATGTCGGATGGAGTAGAAGAGTGGGGAGAGAAGTAATATGGGGAAGGTGGTATGAGATGATTCCACAACCTCCCCAAAGATTTCAATGCATTTCTCAATGAGCTAGAGGATGGGGTCAAGGAAAACTATAGGTCCTATTTGATGTTAACCTAGAGGATCCAATGATGAATAAGGGTACATTTTATGTAATTTCTTATTTCTGTAGTATTATTTTCGGATGCATTTAAGTGGTAGACTTTTCAATCCACTCCATGTTTGATGTTTCATCTTGGGGGATGTAAAGAATTAGTAGAAACTAGTAATGTCATTTTTGATGCATCTTCTTACTCAGGAGGAAGAGGAATGTTTTCCTGCACTGAGATTATTTCATATCACATTATTTAAAATATGTCTATGAATAAGTTCTACCTAAATAAAATAATGTCGAGGTGTTGTGGATAGGTACATTTTAAATGTTTTTTCAGGGAATGTTTTGGAATTGGAGTGATTTAGAAGGTATGAATATGGAAATTGGAGCCTTTTTCCTAGATCTATATGCTTGGAAGGCCTAGTGAATGGAATGCCTATGGTAGATGCATTCCATAGTGGTATAGATGTACCCTTCCATTTTCCTCAATATGGATTGATTTTATACAATCCATTCTTAGTTGGTTTTCCACTACTAGGTCCAATAGTAAGTGGTTTACAAACAACGACCCCATTAAGACCTAGAGTGTGTAAACTTGGGTAACATTGTATTGTTCATTTGATTCATCATGTTCATGGTTCCATCTTTTTTTCATTCCATTATGGTTTGTGTGGTGTAGTTTATGTTGGCATAGATGAAAGCTATTGGGTTACGTCAGTATCTTTGTAAGGTTAGTGAGGTAGGGTAACAATAGACCCTATGACTGTAGATGGACAATGGTTCTTGGTGTGTTCCACCAGCCACAATTTTGGATACATGAGTCACATTTGTAAATAATTTAGACCTATGTGTAAAAATATGTGACTATGAGTTGGACTTTTTGGTTCCCCTCAATGCGTTCTTGTTAGAAGGACGAGAAACCTTCATGTAGTTGCTGGTGTGGGAGTACCATTAGAGAGCATTGCCTTACTACATCTATATATGTTTTTTCTTTTTGAGGATGAAAATCCTTAATGTTGGGAGGATTTAGTGAATGGGATATTGAAATGATAGACTCTCAATTATTTCTAGGAATATTTCAAAATCCAATCACTGTCTTTTCACAAGATTTTGGGGCTTGGGGAGCCTCCTTTCAGTGATATTAATAATATTAAATATTTTATATCATGAGAATGTATTTTACTCTTGAAACATGTAAAAAAGATTTTTTTTATCTCTGATGGAAAATATGAGGTTTCAGTTGAGTTCATAATAATTTTTTACCTTAGGATTGACATAGAATTTGTCAACGTCGTGTGTTTTTTAATAGGTCTGTTCATAGAGGAGATTTAAAAAATATTAATTTATTTAATAAAAATAAAATCCAAAATTCCCACACCATAGTGTACACATGAGTGATTGGGGGAAAACACCCCCTTGGTGTGACAGATGAACCTATGTGGATCCAAGTAGAAGAGGAACCACTGATCTCTAGTCTTGACAATTATATCTCCATGTTCATGGTGCAGTGGCTTTGGGGCATGGATCTACAACCAAAGCTTTTGTATTTAAACATTAGGTTAGAGGATTTGAGTTTTAATTCTTAATCCCATTTATTATTAATTTTTAATTATTGATATCCATTATACAAATTTTATATTTCTCCTAGGGTGAATCTATATGTTTTGGGGAAAACATGGGTGATTTTTGTGGCTCATTGAAAAAATACTATCTAAATTCCAAATATCATGGTGTCTACTCTAGGTTCATACTCTATGTGTTATTCATTTTTTAGAAACATGGTTTTTGCTTAATACACATCGTATACTATGGCCACACATTCTTTAGTGACCATGGGACATGTGGTAGAAGGACATGGCCAGGGTAGCCATGTCAAACGACTTGTTTCTGTAATAGTTAATCGATAGATTACATAGAAATTAGGTACTAATAACTTTCATCAGAATGAGTCAATTCTATATGGATGGTTTTCTAGGATGTTTTGTATACCCAGGACATAGGTGGCCGAGCTATGAGGGGAATGACATAACACAAGGCCCAGGTGAGGTGAGACACACCATTTACTACCTATACAGGCTTTGTATGTTCACATAGCCAACCAAGACACATAGTAGGGTAAATATATAGGTGTTAATATGGGTTCTCACACCTTGTAGACAATAGTCCACATGGTTTAATACTCTTGGGATCTTCATGGAGCCATCTACCATGAATTTTCCCTTATTCAATAGTCAGATTTAGTCTTGCGAGTAACCTATCATGAGGTTTTTTCTATGTAGATCATGATGTTAGCTTCTATGGTGGATTTACAGATACTATGTGGTGTTATTAAACCACAATGGTGCTGTCGAAATGCAAGACCTTGGGTACTGATCAAGGCAGATCCCTAGGTTGACAATGGGGACATTACCCTTCTTTATTATCTTATGATATGGGTCACCAAGATTCTTTGAGCTGATAGAGAAATTATACAATGTCCTTATAGGGTGCGGGTGACCTACCTATGTCTATGTTTCAAATAATTTCCTGATGTGTGTGTCACTCTTTGATTGATTTTAGACTGATTTAGGAGAATATATTGGTTTATCAGAGAGATGATGGGACTGGTAATTCCTTGACGTACCATGGCATGAGATTCCCGTAACTCTAAATTAATTAGTGAGAGAACACCACCAAAATCGGAGTGGGTTCTCTACCAGTGGATTTATTCTCCTAGGATTGGTACTCCCCTATTGGACAAGGGAAAAAGTCACCCATATCATTTGTGTAGTTAGAGATAAATATCCCTAGAAATACTAGTGTGTGGGTTCACTATAATTGTTCTATAAATTAAGTGGGTCATCAATTATTGGAATATTGTGTAGGTCCCCTATCCAAGGTGTTTTGACACCCCTATATCATTATGGTGTGGGTCCTCCATATTTTTTGTATATATAGAGTAGGTACTCAATTATCATACTAGAGTGAAGGTCCTCTATCCTTATAGTATATACTCTATTATAGTACCAGTGTGTGGGTCCTATATCCCAAGTTCTATACTCCCATGCCGAGTGAGGTTGTGAGTACCTCATTGTAGATATATAGATAGAGATAGAGTTTTTCTCCCCTTACATACCAAGGTACTTTTACTCTATCTATTTAGTGGTACTCCACTATCATACCAGGGTGTGGGAAATCATCTATGTATTTTTATGCCTGCATCATAGAGTAGTAGTGGGGACCAGGTCCTGCACTAGAGTAAAATCTCCGTAGGCTATGGATAAGTTATGAAGAGTTTTCCCCTCCACTTATAATACATGGTATCCTTGGTAGGAGGTAGTTATCCGTATATATGCAATAGTTCAGCACTCTCACTAGAAGTATTTCCTTTGTGTTGCGTGATGGTTAGGATCTAGTACTCCATTAGATGTGGTGTAGTTGGATGGTTTGGGTCCCACCATAATGATTGTCTAGATAATATGCATTTGGTTCATAAGCTATAGAATAACTCCCTCATTTATATGCTAATTTGAGAGGTTGGACTCTTTTCTTCGGATTCTAGAATCTTGTGCATGGTTCAAGAGAGTGATGATATGACCTGTGGTGTTAGGCATATGGGTTGGACCTATAGTAGTTCTTGATGGAGAACCTTCTTTTAGATGTACCATCTAGGTTGATAGGGTTATTCTTAGTCAATTGTATCTCTCAGAAGAGTTTCAACCGGGATGGTAGAGCATGTAGAACATGTTCTCATGATCATGTGTTTACTTATAGAATCGATTAGGATCATATAGTTATATATGAGTTGAGGGCCATATGAGATATGTATTTTTAGATGAGTATATATTTGTTTATCTGGGATTCCTTTCAGTGTTGTCAAACTTCTTTTTTGTCACCCCAATTGGTCTTAGGAGATAAGTAGTTTATTTTTTATGATGTCTTCGAGATGTAGTTTATCTCTATTTGGGTTCCCTCTAAATAGGTTGAGTAGAATGTTTCCCTCTAGTTTCTTCCATTTATTTTGCGTTTTTGGGGATCTTACTATGTATTGTTATAATCACCCTTGCATGGGATTTTTCAATACATGTTGTGTATTTTGTAGACCATAGACCCATCGAAAGAGTCCCTAGAGGAACCAAAGTTGGTGAAGCACAGAGAGTTAGTACGACCAAAGATTTTATAGAAGATTAGTTATGAATAATTCTACATGTTTCATTTGACAGTGATCCCATCCATCTAAGTAGGTTGTATTATTCTATTGGATTTGACAGTCTTTGATTTTTTCTATTTCATATTTTTTAATTTTATTGATCTCTTGTTTAATGGTACATGTATACATTCATTTATTTTCAGTTATTTTTATATTTTCACTATTTTATAGAGATTTTTATATGTGTTTTCATAAATGTAGCATAGGAAAATGACTAAATCTTTTGAAATATTCTTACTCAGTGTTGTTATTTATCCCTTATCAATTTGGATGAAGGCTTGGGGTAATATTTTCTTGAGCCCTAGGTGGTGGTATCCTGATAAATTTAATGGGAAGTGAAATTGATTTTTTAAGACATTGATAGAATATCGAGTGATCACAGTTCAGTGTAAGAATATTGTTTTATGATGGTAAAATTAGTGGGTCTAGAATAAAATATAAATTATTTTCTATGCTTATGTCTATTCCATAAATTCATTTTCCTATACCAATATTATGCTCTAATTTATCATGTTCTCTGATTCAAATTTGATTCACATTTGATTCATGTATTATGAATTGTATATAATTATTACATCTCTTAATATTTAGAACATTGACATGTAGGTTATAGTTTTCAAATATTATACTCATGTTATCATACCCTTATATTCATGTTATGCTTACATATCTCCCTTCTTTAGCCTTACTGAGTATATGAGATCACAGTTTCTTATGTATATTTTACTAATTTTAAAAATTCATGTGAAATATATAATATTTATAATAAGAGTTATACTTGTTAATAATGTAGTGGGGGATTATGTATCTCCCTAATAAACTAATGTTTTTGTTTCCATGTTTACAAAGGCACTAAACTATTATGGTCCTTGGGAATTGGTTTTTGTAATTTAATTATTATTCATTAAAAATGTTGTATTATGAATGTGTGATAATAAATGGAAATTAAATTTGGTATTAAGGGATATGTTTAGTTATCCTTTGGAAAATAGGAAGAGAACACATTATTGATATCCCTATGTACACATATAATGATTAGTATAAGAATGAGTTATTGTATAATGAAATTCTACAGAAATTGGTAAATTATAACGAAAGTGTATTCCTAGAAATACATCCTAATATGGATACTACAATTTCAAGTGGAAGATGTAAATATATACCCATAGCTAAAAACGTTGATAACAATGTATTTTTATAATCTTGAAATGGGACCGGTGCACAACAATGGGCCTTACTGCACACAAGGTTTGGCACTCTAGGGGTATATTCTTGGAAAATTTAAAAACTCTTTACAGAGATTCATGAAGGATTTAAATGGAGGATTACTGTGAATGACCTATGATAAACATAATATGTCATAAATTAAGGATGTTATTTAGATTTATGAATCCTATAAGTTATTTTTCAACATTTTATGGTTAACAACTCTGAATATTCATTCGTACACTATGATTTTTGGTTTTAATAAATAGATTGATCCTAAGGGAATTGTGTTAATGTTGAGAATGATGGAAATTTCTATTATTTTATTGTTGAGAATCCAAACATTATGCGAGATTTAATGAAAAATTTTATTTCTATTCTCATACAACATTCTCAAGATATTCATCATTCTAGACATTCAAATGAACGAAGGATGCAACAATATTATATAGAGTTATTCATGATATAATGACCACCTTCCTATAGATGATACAATGATCTTCCTATTGTTGATAAATGGATCAACACCATAGAAGATATATTTTCCCTTCTATTGTTTTTGTAACAAGAGAATGTCGTATTACATGTCTACTATTTTGAATCTGAATCTGTTTAATGGTGGAATCTAATCAAGAATATGAGGCAACAAGATGAAATTGACTGCATGTATTGGGATGAGATCAATGAATTTTTTTTTCAATATGTATAATCCTATTATTCTACATAAAAATATTTAGAAGGTGCTCCTTGAGCTATGTAAAAAGTATGTTGATTCTATTGGTACCTATGTAGAAAACATTACACGACATGTGTGGTACACTTCTGGTGTTTTCATCTAACCTAAATTTAATGTTGATCGATTCATCAGTGGTTTAAACACAAGTCTTAAAAGGGTCTAATAGCTAAAATACTTCAATAGATATGAATATATTTTTATATGTGAAATCATGGTGAAAATGGAGGTTGGGGATATTTTTCTATCTCATGGATTTTATAAGATAATGTTACTGAATTTCAATGAAAATTCTCGGAATAACATAGAGAAGAATATGATATCCCATTACAATTAATGTGTGGGAAGAATCATAGATGAAATTTTATTTGGGGGGTATTAAATGTTTTATGAATAGAAGGAATGTTTATTAATAAATTTATTCCAAATGTGATTGGACATAGCTATATTTTTTTGTGAATAACCAAAAAAATGAACAGAATGCACCATCCACACATAAATTCATCATCTGTAAGTATAATGGTAATTATGAAAATAAGTTCAAAAACCTTAGGGTTATTGATTATAGTTAATTTCAGAAACATATTATATCGAGGGTCAATGAGAAATCTCTTGCATTCATTATTTTTAATGTGGACTGAGATAATGTCTTTTTTAAATGTAAACGTAAAATCCTCTAAATAATTATTATTATCATATTTGACTATGGATACACCAATTTTTTCATATATACTTCATTTCATAAGGGTATCAATATGTCTCATGTATGATTAGAAGCCAAATTAGAAATTAAAACCCATAATGGTATGGTGATAGAATCTCAAGTATATGATTCATCTCTAGAATATATTAGTAGGAATGCACATCCAATAAATCCTATAATTATTCCTCTGGTTGAATTTGATGTCATCATAAGAATGGATTTTATTTTTTTCTTAAATACCATATCAAGTTCCAATGAATGAAATTTATGTTAGACATTCCAAACAAATATTTGATTTTCTATCAAGGTGATTCTAGGTATGAATTTCACATGGAGATTGTATAATTTATATTAGTGTTAATTCCTATTATTATTGGGAGTTTATCTCAAATTGATTGGGTAGAACTAGAAACTGATGACATGACTTACATAAACCCTCAAATTTAAAAAATTAACATTACAGAACATTTATGGAATACATAAAACATTATACAAATATATTCCCATAGACATAACTAGTCTCATACAATTGGAAACATAGAAAATAAGCACTGGTTCATAAATGAGCTACATCATCTCTCACTAGGTTATTTTGGACTAGAACCCATCTTAGATCAATAAAAAACAATACATATCTTCATAACCTAGGGGAAGGAAACATAAAAAGGGGTGATGATTGATTCTCAATAAGGTTAATCATTGAGATATGTAAGAATTGTCATGAAAATATGGGTATGGGAACATGGTCAGGAAAATAAAAAATCATATAATGCATATCACTGATCATATGCACAGATCATGGCGTAAATAATTTTATTTCATAATAAATAAATCCTAAGTACATAATGAAAACAATCCATGAAATAATTACAATGGAATAAAACATGTTATTGTGGAAGTCACGTAAGCATATATAGTGGTTTCCATAGTAGTGAAGTCATTGATGCCAGTGTCATAATAGTGGAAAAAGTGCTTTACGGAACTGGGTCACACCCTATTATAGCCCTGTATTTCTAAACCTATTTATCTTCTAATTCTATCTCTATAATAATAAACCATGATCATTTCTCATTCCAACCATTTCAATCTCATAATATAGAAATCTTTACCCAAATCATTGGAATAATATATAGGTCTCACCAATATCATAAATAAATCATAAATACATATTCCAAAAAATAATAAATAATCATATTAGAAATCATGATATGAAATGGGTATTATAAATAAGTAATCATATAATAACCTTTGGAAAATATAGTTTTTATAATCATTTAATCATAATCATAACCCTTGAAAATTAGTGGGTTTGGAAAGTGTATGACCTAAGAAAGAGAAACAGGTTTCATTATCATCATGAGATCAAAAAATAATCTATTTGAAGAAGTAATATTAATGTAAAACTTTAATAATTTCCCCGAAAAGGAATGATTAACACCAAAAGATGTTATCTAATATGGGAAAAATATTGAATTGTCAATTTGAAACATTTCTTGTAGAAAATTATATTTTCTAAATTAATTATTTTAAATAGAAAAAAAAATTCAATTTTTTTTTTCAAAATAGATTTGAAATAATATTAACAATGATTTGAAAAAAATAAAAAAATTATAATCATTTTATATTTTTTAGAAAACATGTTTAAATTTTTTTTTAATAAAATAGATTTTCAACTGTAGAGTGAAATATGGGAAGATTTTCATAAAAACCATTTTTAAATACAATAAGTACCAGTGAGTGAGAAATGATACTAAAAAAGATAATATATTATGAAATAAAGGTGGAGTTTGAAATTGATTAGTTTTATTGAGATATGGATCAATATATTTCAATAAAGGATGCATAATCATAAACAATCTCGATAAAAAATGGGATTGTTTCAATAAAAGCATACCACAAGGTAAAATGGGAGCATACTTTCTAGGTAAGAAAATAAAAATACATAACTCATAAAATATACTTAAATGACGTAAATTAATATATAAATTTTCATTTTGAAGTGCATAAACCTCAAACAAATATACATTCATAATAAAAAATGTCTATCAATGAAGAAAAATTGAGATGAAAGTGTCATACCGATTTGTTAGCTTTTGATACATTAACCCCTGATATAAATATCTTATAATAGATATGTTAATACCCTTATATTTAAGTATAATAGTCATTTAATACATCCATGTTTAGTATACACACTATACAACAGTAATGGGTGATGAATAATGCATTTATCTTATAGAAATAAAAAGAGAGATGAAATCCCCTTACCAAGCCAAAAGAGGTATTTCATTTTCTTTAATAAATAAAATGTGGTTTCTATAAGGCCCCAGCCTTAAACCTTACTTAATCTTGATTTATTACAAGATTACACATTGAGGATCTTTTAGGGTTTAGAGTTTTAGAGAATTAGATCATAAAACTTTCATTACAATCCATATATAAACAAAGTGGTTACATAAAGATAGTATTCCTCATTCCCATCAATGGAAACATATTCAAAATAAAACATGGATTATTTCTTGACACATCCTTGACTCTATCATCTTATAATGTACCTTTCCCTTGACCTGTGAAAAACATTTCAAAAATTTGGGATGAGCATAAAACTCAGTATGGGTTAAAATAAACATGGAAAGGAAACATGAGTTCATATATACATAAGAATGAAATCATACTGTACCCATAAATCTTAGGCACTTTAACACACCTCATAAAATCATGAATAAATCATAGAAATCATAATACTTAAAGGTAACTTGAGGCATTCATAACATTCTTACGTAGGGAGTAACCCTCTTGGTTACGTTTGGAATACCCATCACAGTATATTCCCTAAAATCTCTTCGGAGAAACCTTAACATTTCACTCCTTCGCGTTACCCAATGCATTGGAGAGCTATAACGGGCTCACCCGCCCTTAGTTTATCACGGAACCACCCGTCTTCATAATAATGCCCAAGAACCATAACATAATCATATCACATAAAACATGCATAAAGGAAACATAACATTTCCACCATTCAATCACAAGATATCAATACCACACATTGATATAAAAATATTATGAAAACCATTTTCAATACCAAAATAAAATAAAAGTAAAACATGGTATTTATTTTTCTTTTAAAAAGAAGGAATGGCTTGTAGAGGAAGCCGAAACTCAAATAACGGTCACGACGGCGGAGAAGTCGTTGTCGCCGCATACGTACGACAAAAACATTCCCTTTTTGTCGTTTAGTAAACGCTTCGTATAAAAAAGATTACTTTTGAAAAAACGTAAAAGTCAAAGGGGTTTATACACCGTATAAAAGAAAGTTGTGTATAAAATAAAATATGCCTCAACGAAAGGAGATTGAGACGAAGTCCCATACCTCGTATCCGACTTGACCCGAACGTTCTTTTAATCTCCTGAATAATAAACTTGAGTTAATCTCTACTTGATTATGAACCCTTTTCACATTCATTATTCCTTTTATACCATGTTATGAACATCATGTACTCATTTAAGTTAATAATGTTCATTTTTTAATGAATAGTGAAAAATACTGCATTTTACATCAAAACTGCTTTTTAATCTAATTTATTTATATGATTATATTATCTTTTGAATTGGTCTTAATGTGTAATATGAATATATTTTTACCATTTTATCCAAAGGTGGTCATTGGAATCAATTTCACTTTGAAATCAGACTTAAACTTGTGTCAATCTTTTGATACTTATTGTTTTGTAAAAACACGCTATTTGCTCTGGCAGCGGGAATTAATTATTAAATTAATTAATGTGACTTATATGATTTGAATTTTGTAAAATAGACTTCATTTTCGAATCCGGAATATCAAATATAGCTTAGGGTGAATATTTGGTAATTTTCTGAAAAACTTCAATTTTTGATGAATAGTGAAACCACTAAGTGGTAATCAAGCAAACTGATTTTTCAGCTAAATGAAAGTTTACCACTAATGTGTACTGAATTTTGAAAATCCGACATACATGGTTGTCATTAAGAAGTAAAATGTGGTTCAATGAGATTAAAATAATTTTTTGGTGAATAGTAACTTATTAAGTTTTTAATCGCGATTAGTGATAATTAGTGTAGTTTAAGGTATAAATAATGCTTTAATAATATGAAACGACCTAGAAACATGTCCCAACCTTATTGGTTGTGTCATGGCCGACCAAGAAAAGCCATGGGTCAACTTGGGGACCCCATGGATCCACTTTTGTTGGGAAATGACATAAATTACTTTTTATTTAATGTAAAAGTAAAAAATGACACAAACATAATGCGTTTTACAAAAACAATTTTTACATGGGGTTATAAAGATCAGATTTTTGATTATAAATAGTCATTGGAAAGCTAAAAATATTTCCTACATCATAGTATTTTTTTTATAATTTTTAGACATTAAATAAATTAAATTATTTATGACATAATCATGATGCAGCGATGACATCATTATTTGACGATTTAAATAAAATGGAAAGACAATGTAAAATATATGAACTAAAAATGGAAAAAACCAATTGGATGAGTGGATTTATAACCCTTATCACCTTATCCACGAATTATATCAATGTGGGACCTTTTAAAACCGAAACACATTTTCAAATAAAGTAATATTTCTTTACTTTCCAAAAGTGCCCCTCCTCTCCTCTTATAAAAGGCCCCCACCTCTACCTCATTTCACACACTACTCAAGCCTTTGGCTCGGCCAACCCCTGCCCATTTACTCTCTCCACATCCCTATCCTCATCCTAGAGGATTCCCTTTGGGCATAATCCTTTCAAAGGAAGCCTTTAGGCTCAAATCAAAAGGAGTTACACTTTTAAAGGTAATTCTTTCTCTCATGTTCATTTGTTTTATTTTTGCTTCTCCAACCCCCCCAAACTCTTTTTACTTACTTATTTTGTAACAAAACCATTATCTTAAATATACTAGGATGTTGTTATAAGATTTATTTGAGCTACACTCTCACACAACTACATCAAATGGTTAAAGAACATACGGTTTCCGTGGATGGTGAAATTCTGCCTCCCGAAACAATGATTGTTCAATACTCATTTAACACCTTCAAAGGTGGCCATTATGATGTCACTATTTTTATATATGATATATAATATGTATATGTTTTCCTTAAGCTTCTGTTTTTTTCATTTTGGTCATACCTTTATGGTTTCCATTATGGGTAAACACGATATCTTCATTTTAGGAAGTGCGGACTACCGCCCCCTAAAAGTGATTTGATTCGTTAATACCATATGTGGGATGTGTAAAGGATAAAGTTAATGATATTATATATGTTATTATACTGGAATTATAACATACTCTTATAAAATTATGAATCCATTCCATGAAATATGAAATAGAAATGGAAGTAGCGTTCATGCGTACGTACGGCTTACCGTCTCCATGAACGGTGCATTTCATTTCTTACCTCTAAATGATTATGTTATATTATAAATGCATGAATGTACTGGATATATATGACATATATGATATCTACATCATGAATAATATTCTGAATATAATGAACCTTTGACCAAATTAACAACATGTAAGTGTAAGAGGTCTATTTTTGACTTAAGAACCAAATACCGACAAAATGAACACTATTAACTTAAATGAGTAAATGATGTTCATAACATGGTATAAAAGAAATAATGAACTTGAAAAAGGTTCATAATCAAGTAGAGATTAACTCAAGTTTATTATTCAGGAGATTAAAGAACGGTCGGGTCAAGTCGGATACGAGGTATGGGACTTCGTCTCAATCTCCTTTCGTTGAGGCATATTTTATTTTATACACAACTTTCTTTTATAGAGTGTATAAACCCCTTTGAGTTTTACGTTTATTCAAAAGGAATCTTTTTTATACGAAGCTTTTACTAAACGACAAAAGGGAATGTTTTTGTCGTACCTATGCGGCGACAATGACTTCTCCGCCGTCGTGACCGTTATTTGAGTTTCGGCTTCCTCTACAAGCCATACCTTCTTTTTAAAAGAAAAATAAATACCATGTTTTACTTTTCTTTTACTTTGGTATTGAAAATGGTTTTCATAATGTTTTTATTATATCAATGTGTTGTATTGATATCTAGTGATTGAAATGTGGAAATGTTATGTTTCCTTTATGCATGTTTTATGTGATATGATTATGTTATGGTTCTTGGGAATTAATATGAAGACGGATGGTTCCGTGATAAACTAAAGGCGGGTGAGCCCGTTATAGCTCTCCAACGCATTGGGTAACGCGAAGGAGTGAAACGTTAAGGGTTCTCCGAAGATATTTTAGGGAATATACTGTGATGGGTATTCCAAACGTAACCAAGAGGGTTACTCCCTACGTAAGAATGTTATGAATGCCTCAAGTTACCTTTATGTCTTATGATTTCTATGATTTATTCATGATTTTATGAGGTGTGTTAAAGTGCCTAAGTTTTATGGGTAAAGTATGATTTCATTCTTATGTATATATGAACTCATGTTTCCTTTCCATGTTTATTTTAACCCATACTGAGTTTTATGCTCATCCCAAATTTTTGAAATGTATTTCACAGGTCAAGGGAAAGGTACATGATAAGATGATAGAGTCAAGGATGTGTCAAGAAATAATCCATGTTTTATTTTGAATATGTTTCCATTGATGGGAATTAGGCATACTATCTTTATGTAACCACTTTGTTTATATGTGGATTGTAATGCAAGTTTTATGATCTAATTCTCTAAAACTCTGAACCCGAAAAGATCCTCAATGTGTAATCTTGTAATAAATCAAGATTAAGTAAGGTTTAAGTCTGGGGCCTTATAGTTGGTATCAGAGGTCTGTTTAGATAACTTTAGGAGTTAGAATTAAACTAAATGATTATCCAAAAATATTTTTTTATGGTCAAATTGAAGTGATATAGCATTTGAAGATTACCATGTTGCTTCATCTAAGACATGTTCGTTCAGAATGGTTTTCCGCAGAGGAAACATGGAAGCAGTGCTAGGAAGGCATACAGAAGGAAATAACCTTCCGAATCAACATCCAGAAATGGTCGGAATTGGAACTGAACAGTTTGTTGTAGTAATGGCGCAGTTGACTCAAGCGATAAATGGCGGTGGTATCCATGCACGAGATCAGCCAGATCAACCGCAGAGGAACATGTCAGTGGTGGAACATTTCATGAGGAAACATCCCCCATCATTCAGAGGATCATTTGACCCTGTGCTAGCTGAAGGGTGGATTAATGCACTGGAGAAGATTTTTGATGTCATGGGGTGTTCAGACAATCAAAAGGTTAGTCTTGCTATTTACCTTTTGGAGGGTGAAGCAGATCAGTGGTGGTCTATGGTTAAAAATATCAGGGACGCCGATGAGATTGATGCTCTCGACTGGGATGAATTCAAAGGTATGTTTCTTGAGAAGTATTTTCCTAAGGCTGTTCGACTTAGGATGGAAAAGCAATTTTTGGAATTGAGGCAAGAAGAAGACTCAGTGGCTGCCTATGAAGAAAGGTTCACTCGATTGGCAAGGTATGCTCTGAATTTTATCCGAGACCTTGATAGTAAAATCAATCATTTTTACTCAGGATTAAAGCCAAAATATCAAAGGGAATTAGCTTCTCGTGAGTTTAAAAGTTATGAAAAGCTTGTTCGATGTGCTGAGAAGGTGGAAATGGAGTTTGCCGATGACCAAGTGTTCTATAACAACCAGCAGAAGAAGAGACCGAGGTGGCAGGAGAAAGGTAAGAATTCTTCAAAAAAGTCTGAGGGTAAGAAAACTAAGTTTCCAGCTTGTGATAAATGTGGCAAAAGGCATGGTGGGGAATGTCTTCTGAATTCTGGGAAGTGCTACCGATGTGGTAAGATGGGACATAAGGCTCGTGATTGCACTGAAAAGGATCAAGGTTAAGGTAAGAACAAATTTGATTTACAGTTAGTGAAATGTTATAAGTGCAATGAGATGGGTCACTATGAAAACGAGTGTCCGACAAGGAGCTTGAGTGATGGGAAGCAGTTAGACTACAAGAAGAAAGGGGTGGTGAAATCCTTTGCAACTACTTCAGCAGATGTCGGTCCATCAAATGAAGTTGTATCAGGTACTTTGTTTGTTTTTTCAGATTATGCTAGTGTGTTGTTTGATTCGGGGTCTACACATTCTTTCATCTCTGAAACCTTTTCTAGTAAAATGGGAATACCATCTCAAGAAATGACTCCTGAACTATTGGTAAAAACACCTGGGGGAAGTGTCGAGGCAAAAAAAATTTATAAGAATCTTCCTATCCTTATCTGTGGAAAGAACCTACTTGCAAACCTTATTGTTCTACCTCTAGTAGAGTTTGATGTTATCCTGGGTATGGATTGGCTCTCTATTTACCATGCTAAGATTGACTGTAGAGCTAAAGAAGTTTCTTTCCAGAAATACTTTAAGTTTGTTTACAAGAATGAACCCTTACTTTTGATAACATATCAAGAGGCTGAGAAACTTGTAAAAGATGGAAATGAATGTTACCTTGCACACGTCGTTAAAAATAAAGGAACTGTTCAGATTAATGATGTGCCAGTGGTAAATGAGTATCCTGATGTTTTTCCTGATGAGTTGCCTGGAATAATACCAGATCGGGAAGTTGAGTTTACTGTTGACTTAGTTCCTGATGCTAAGACAATTTCAAAACCCCCTTATCGAATGGCACAAATTGAACTTTTAGAGTTGAAGGAGAAATTTCAAGATTTATTAGATAAAGGTTTCATTAGACCTAGCACATCACCATACGGTGCTCCTGTTTTATTTGTTAAAAAGAAAGATGGTTCTATGAGACTTTGCATTGATTATAGAGCCTTGAATAATATCACGGTTAAGAAAAAATATCCTTTGCCTCATATCGATGATTTGTTTGATCAGCTCTAGGGAGCTCAGTTTTTTTCGAAGATTGAACTGAGATCGGGGTACCATCAGTTGAAGGTAAAGGAGGCAGATATTCCGAAGACCGCGTTCCGTACGAGATATGGCCATTATGAATTTGTAGTAATGCCTTTTGGGCTAACCAATGCACGTGCTGTATTCATGGATTTAATGAATAGAATTTTCCATGAGTTCTTGGATAAGTTTGTGGTGGTTTTCATTGATGATATTTTGGTGTTTTCTAAAAGTAAAGAAGAGCATGAAAGACATTTAAGGGTTATCTTGCAAACCTTAAAAGAAAAGAAACTGTATGGGAAATTCAGCAAGTGTGAGTTTTGGTTGCAACAAATTTATTTCCTTGGTCACATTTTTTCTAAAGATGGAATAACTGTTGATCCTGCAAAAACAAAAGTTGTGGAAGAATGGCCAAGACCCACTAATGTAACCGAGATTCTTAGCTTCCTTGGTTTGGCGGGCTATTACCGAAGGTTTGTTAGAAATTTTTCACGGTTATCTAGTCCAATGACTAAGCTAACTCGGAGGGTTGTTAAGTTTATCTGGACAAAAGAATGTGATGATTGTTTTCAGGAATTGAAAAGAAGATTGGTGAATGCTCCAGTTTTGGCACTACCTTCCAGGAATGGTGAGTTTGTTATATACAGTGATGCTTCATTGAAAGGACTTGGTTGCGTCCTAATGCAGAATGATCAGGTAATTGCTTATGCTTCACGACAGTTGAAAACTCATGAGGTAAATTACCCTACACGTGATTTGGAATTAGCTGCTGTTGTTTTTGCTTTAAAAATTTGGAGGCATCATTTGTATGGAGTAAAGTGTGAAATATATACTGATCACAAAAGATTAAAGTATATATTCACTCAGAAAGAATTGAACATGAGACAAAGGAGATGGCTAGAATTAATCAAGGATTATGATTGTACAATTCATTACCATCCGGGAAAAGCAAATAAAGTGGCTGATGCTTTGAGTCGAAAAAGTAATGCTTTATTAACAATGTTGCGTTTGCAACATGATCCTTTGGTTAAGGATTTGATGAACATTGGAATAGAAGTTGTTGGTGCAGGAAGTCCTTCTGTTTTGTTTCAGGTATCAGTGAGATCTTCTCTATCAGATAGAATCAAGCAAGCACAGAAGCAAGACAGTGAGTTTCAGAAAAAGGTAGAGCTGGTTCAGAAAGGCAAGTTGCCTGAATTCAACATTGATAATGATTTTGTTTTGAGATTTGGGAAGAGATTGTGTGTGCCTTGTGATTCACAGTTGAAGAGAGAGCTGTTATGTGAAGCTCATAGTTCTCCGTTTTCAGTTCATCCGGGCAGTACTAAGATGTATAGAGATCTGCGGGAGTATTACTGGTGGGATGGAATGAAAAGAGATATTGCTGATTTTACTGTGAAGTGTTTGACATGTCAACAGGTTAAAGCAGAGCGGCAGTTACCGAAAGGGATGCTTCATCCTTTACCAGTGCCAGAGTGGAAATGGGAGAATATATCCATGGACTTTGTTGTTGGATTACCGAAGTCATATCGAGGTAATAATGCAATCTGGGTTATTGTTGATCGCTTGACCACATCTGCTCATTTACTTGCTATACGAGATACTTTCTCTCTTGATCAACTTTCCCGTTTGTTTCTTAAAGAGATAGTCAGGTTACATGGAGTTCCTCTCTCCATTGTATCGGATCGTGACCCCAGGTTTACTTCTAACTTTTGGAAAGGCCTTCAGAAGTCGTTGGGTACTGAATTAAATTTCAGTACAGCTTTTTATCCTCAATCAGATGGGAAGTCCGAACGAACAATTCAGACATTGGAGGATATGCTACGAGCTTGTTCTATGGATTATCAGGGAAGTTGGGACCAACATCTTTCTTTGGGTGAGTTTTCATATAATAACAGTTTTCATTCCAGTATACAGATGGCACCATTTCAGGAATTATATGGGAAGCGGTGTCGAACTCCAACTTTCTGGGATGAAGTGGGTGAAAGGAAGTTGATGGGACCAGAATTGGTAGAAGAGATGGCAGAAAAAGTTCAGCTGATTCAGAAACACATGAGAACAGCTCAGAGCAGGCAGAAGAGTTATGCGGATAACCGGAGGAAGGATCTATCTTTCGAGGTAGGTGATCATGTTTTTCTCAAGGTTTCTCCTTGGAAAAGTGTGATGAGATTTGGTAAGAAAGGAAAGTTGAGTCCAAGGTTCATTGGACCATACGAAATTCTAGAGAGAGTTGGATGAGTTGCATACCGAGTGGCTTTACCTCCGAGTTTATCTCAGGAACACAATGTTTTTCACGTTTCGATGTTGAGAAAGTATATGCCAGATCCATCTCATGTTTTGAGCCTAGAGGTAGTTCAGTTGGAAGAGAACCTATCTTATGAGGAAAAACCGGTCCAGATTCTTGACCACAGGGAGCAAGTGTTACGGAATAAGGTGATTAAGCAGGTAAATGTATTTTGGAAAAACCACATGATTGAAGAGGCAACATGGGAATCTGAAAATGCAATGAGGGATAAGTACCCCCATTTATTCGATAAGTAAATAAATTGCGGGGACGCAATTTTCTAAAGGGGGGAAGGATGTAACATCCCAAGTAAGTAATGAATAATAGATATTTTTATCTATGTCTATTAATGATTAAGATAGTGTTATAGAGGCTTAAAATGAAAATAAATACAATCTTATGCATGGAATACACTAATATTCATAAAAGATTGTTTTACTGCCTTTTGATGGAAAACCATTTTTGAATCTATATTTTGACAATTTTATAAACAATGTTTGTCAAAATAAACTTATTCTTTATTATTGGGACATCAAAATTTACCTTGTGTGAATTTTTGGTATTTTTCTGACAATGTTCATTTTTTAATGAATAGTGAAAAATACTGCATTTTACATCAAAACTGCTTTTTAATCTAATTTATTTATATGATTAGATTATCTTTTTAATTGGTCTTAATGTGTAATATGAATATATTTTTACCATTTTATCCAATGGTGGTCATTGGAATCAATTTCACTTTGAAATTAGACTTAAACTGGTGTCAATCTTTTGATACTTATTGTTTTGTAAAAGCACGCTATTTGCTCTGGCAGCGGGAATTAATTATTAAATTAATTAATGTGACTTCTATGATTTGAAATTTTTAAAATATACTTCATTTTTGAATCCGGAATATCAAATATAGCTTAGGGTGAATTTTTGGTAATTTTCTGAAAAACTTTAATTTTTGATGAATAGTGAAACCACTAAGTGGTAATCAAGCAAACTGATTTTTCAGTTAAATGAAAGTTTACCACTAATGTGTACTGAATTTTGAAAATCCGACATACATGGTTGTCATTAAGAAGTAAAATTTGGTTCAATGAGATTAAAATAATTTTTTGGTGAATAGTAACTTATTAAGTTCTTAATTGCGATTAGTGGTAATTAGTGTAGTTTAAGGTATAAATAATGCTTTAATAATATGAAACGACCTAGACACAAGTCCCAACCTTATTGGTTGTGTCATGGCCGACCAAGAAAAGCCATGGGTCAACTTGGGGACCCCATGGATCCACTTTTGTTGGGAAATGACATAAATTACTTTTTATTTAATGTAAAAGTAAAAAATGACACAAACATAATACGTTTTACAAACAATTTTTTTACATGGGGTTATAAAGATCAGATTTGTTATTATAAATAGTCATTGGAAAGCTAAAATGATTTCCTACATCATAGTATTTTTTTTATAATTTTTAGACATTAAATAAATTAAATTATTTATGACATAATCATGATGCAGCGATGACATCATTATTTGACGATTTAAATAAAATGGAAAGACAATGTAAAATATATGAACTACACATGGCCAAAACCAATTGGATGAGTGGATATAGAACCCGTATCACCTTATCCACGAATTATATCAATGTGGGACCTTTTAAAACCGAAACACATTTTCAAATAAAGTAATATTTCTTTACTTTCCAAAAGTGCCCCTCCTCTCCTCTTATAAAAGGCCCCCACCTCTACCTCATTTCACACACTACTCAAGCCTTTGGCTCGGCCAACCCCTGCCCATTTACTCTCTCCACATCCCTCTCCTCATCCTAGAGGATTCCCTTTGGGCAGAAACCTTTCAATGGAAGCCTTTAGGCTCAAATCAAAAGGAGTTACACTTTTAAAGGTAATTCTTTCTCTCATGTTCATTTGTTTTATTTTTGCTTCTCCAACCCCCATAAACTCTTTTTATTTACTTCTTTTGTAACAACACCAGTATCATAAATATACTAGGATGTTGGTATAAGATTTATTTGAGCTACACTCTCACAAAACTACATCAAATGGTTAAAGAACATACGGTTTCCGTGGATGGCAAAATTCTGCCTCCCGAAACGATGATTGTTCAATACTCATTTAACACCTTCAAAGGTGGCCATTATGATGTCACTATTTTTATATATGATATATAATATGTATATGTTTTCCTTAAGATTATGTTTTTTTCATTTTGGTCATACCTTTATGGTTTCCATTATGGGTAAACACGATATCTTCATTTTAGGAAGTGCGGACTACCGCCCCCTAAGAGTGATTTGATTCGTTAATACCATATGTGGGATGTGTAAAGGATAAATTTAATGATATTATATATGTTATTATACTGGAATTATAACATACTCTTATACCATTATGAATCCATTCCATGAAATATGAAATAGAAATGGAAGTAGCGTTCATGCGTACGTACGGCTTACCGTCTCCATGAACGGTGCATTTCATTTCTTACCTCTAAATGATTATGTAATATTATAAATGCATGAATGTACTGGATATATATGACATATATGATATCTAAATCATGAATAATATTATGAATATAATGAACCTTTGACCAAATTAAAAACATGTAAGTGTAAGAGGTCTATTTTTGACTTAAGAACCAAATACCGACAAAATGAACATTATTAACTGAAATGAGTACATGATGTTCATAACATGGTATAAAAGGAATAATGAACGTGAAAAAGGTTCATAATCAAGTAGATATTAACTCATGTTTATTATTCAGGAGATTAAAGAATGGTCGGGTCAAGTCGGATACGAGGTATGGGACTTCGTCTCATTCTCCTTTCGTTGAGCCATATTTTATTTTATACACAACTTTCTTTTATACAGTGTATAAACCCCTTTGACTTTTACATTTATTCAAAAGGAATCTTTTTTATACGAAGCGTTTACTAAACGAAAAAAGGGAATGTTTTTGTCGTACGTATGCGGCGACAACGACTTCTCCGCCGTCGTGACCGTTATTTGAGTTTCGGCTTCCTCTACAAGCCATACCTTCTTTTTAAAAGAAAAATAAATACCATGATTTACTTTTCTTTTACTTTGGTATTGAAAATGGTTTTCATAATGTTTTTATTATATCAATGTGTTGTATTGATATCTCGTGATTGAAATGTGGAAATGTTATGTTTCCTTTATGCATGTTTTATGTGATATGATTATGTTATGGTTCTTGGGCATTAATATGAAGACGGGTGGTTCCGTGATAAACTAAGGGCGGGTGAGCCCGTTATAGCTCTCCAATGCATTTGGTAACACGAAGGAGTGAAACGTTAAGGTTTCTCCGAAGAGATTTTAGGGAATATACTGTGATGGGTATTCCAAACGTAACCAAGATGGTTACTCCCTACGTAAGAATGTTATGAATGCCTCAAGTTACCTTTATGTCTTATGATTTCTATGATTTATTCATGATTTTATGAGGTGCGTTAAAGTGCCTAAGTTTTATGGGTAAATTATGATTTCATTCTTATGTATATATGAACTCATGTTTCCTTTCCATGTTTATTTTAACCCATACTGAGTTTTATGCTCATCCCAAATTTTTGAAATGTTTTTCACAGGTCAAGGGAAAGGTACATGATAAGATGATAGAGTCAAGGATGTGTCAAGAAATAATCCATGTTTTATTTTGAATATGTTTCCATTGATGGGAATGAGGAATACTATCTTTATGTAACCACTTTGTTTATATGTGGATTGTAATGCATGTTTTATGATCTAATTCTCTAAAACTCTAAACCCGAAAAGATCCTCAATGTTTAATCTTGTAATAAATCAAGATTAAGTAAGGTTTAAGGCTGGGGCCTTATAGTTTCAGACCCAATATTTTTTTATTCCAATATCAGATAAAATTCATATTTTTATTATGATTTTATATTACCCTCTTGTTAAAAACTCTATGCTATGGTTACACTTTAGGTAATTATCATTGTCTTTTTCGCATGTGTCATAATTTGTTATATCATTAGTCCTTATAATCAAATCATGATTTAAGTAATGTAATACATTTGATAAATATCAAGTATATTCAATATATTTTTATTTTGAAAATATATAGCATATAGATATATGAAATTTAATACACCATTCATGGAGACTGTAAGTCGTACATACACATGTGCGTTGTTTTCATTTTTATTTTTGTATTGAATGAAATAAATAAAACTAAATATATGTCAATATGTATATAATATATTTTAATTATAATTATCATGTTATATAGTTAATATATTTTCACTAGTCTCATCCTTAATACTTTCCATGTACTATGTGAATGAATAACATCTCTTTGAGGTGGTGGTATTCCACACATCCTCAAATTTATTTATCACATTTCAAAAAAATTGAAAGAATAAAGATATGTGTTTATAAAAAATTAAATAATATTTAATAAATTATAAATATATTATATATAATATATAAATAGAGTGGAAACCATTATTATCATCATGAAAGGAGGTAAAAAATAACAAACCATAGTCTTTTTATGATGCGATACTTCATCATATACATAAATAGAATTCCCATTACCCATTAGATGAATGTGTGTGTATGTTTAGGAAAGACCATTATAATAAAAAACATATTATATTTAACATAATAATTTTTTATAAGATCATGTAATTTGAATATTTCTGGAGTGGAGAACAAAAATAATAGAAAGGTGATTGGGAGAAGAAGTTACCTTTTAATAGGGTAACTCCTTTTGGTTGGCACAAAAGGGATTCCAGGGATTCTTTTCCCAAGGGATGGATTCTAGGAGGAATGGAGGGATGTTGGTGATTTTATTAGGTTGATATTGTTTGAACCTAATTGGTATTATATATGTGTTGAATTATTAATGGTGGTGGCCTTTTATAGGGAAGTAAAAGTACTCACCTGATATTTTTTAAACCAAGTAATGTGTACCCCTATTTTTACCAAAAAAAAAATTATGAAAACAGAAAAAGAACACATTAATAAATGTTTAAAATAAGAATAATGGAAATAAAATGGGTGTTGGTAATGTGTCTAGGTCTTTTAGGTTCTCCATTTTAGGGGTTGTTTCTATTAAAAAAACTTTACTCCTAATTGATGTAAATAATTTTAATCACTATCACTAATCATTTTACTGAAAAATAAGGGGTATTTTTTATAAATCGAAAATTAATCTTATTAAAATTATTAACTTTTAAAAAAAATATAATCACATAATTGGTAGAAATTAATTTAAAATTAATCATGTAGATGGAATGATAATGTAGGTTTTTAAGGTAAAAATGTCCAAAAGTTTTTTTTGATTTTTTTTTTAATTTCAAAGTGAGATTGATTACAATAACCTAAATTGAAATAATTGAAAAAAATAATGATCTAAATAAATATTGAAAAATTTTCATAACATAATTTTTCTATTTATAAAAATTTTAAAAAATATGTTTTGAATAAAAATTCAATAGTTTTCATTATTCATCCAAAAAGTGTATTTCTTTGAAAAATCCCAAATAATGAACCCTAATCTAATTTAGGAAATAAAAAATAAAAAATTATTATTTTATCACATAAAATTTTTGAATGTGACATAAATTAATTTATTTTTATACAAGCACTTGAAATGTTGTTTATCCAAGAAAATATTATTTTAAAACATATTTGGAATTTACGAAAAATAATATCGTTCCTTATAAATATTTTTCATTTTTATTAAAAAATTATAAAAAAATTTGAACTTTTTTTA
Source organism: Viscum album (assembly GCA_963277665.1). Classification (NCBI taxonomy): domain Eukaryota; kingdom Viridiplantae; phylum Streptophyta; class Magnoliopsida; order Santalales; family Viscaceae; genus Viscum; species Viscum album. The sequence goes on along the minus strand of OY728145.1, from coordinate 1,227,471,926 downwards.
TTATTATTCATATTACTATGTTTAATAGTTATGTTATAAATATCTTGTTTGAAATATTATAACAATACAATGTTGTTTGTTAGAATCTCAGTGTTTTTTATGCCATGTCATTGTTGCATGAAACTAAACCCAAGTAAATGTTGCATGTAACGTATGAAAAGTCTGTGTTTCATGATATCTATACCGAGTTAGTGTCATGTAAATGTAATTTTTTTTACTTTGAATAATTTAATACATCGATAAAAAATTAACAAATTCAAAAATAAGGTCCATAAAAACTCAAGGTGTTACATTCTACCACCCATAAAATGAATTTTGACCTCATAATTCATCTTTTGGTTAAACAATGTGGTCATGTATGCTTCATAAAATCCTCACATCTCCACATAGCCTCCTTTATCTGGTGATTTCTATACAAAACATTAACTAGTTTAGTGGTCTTATTTCAACGAAGATTCTCCAAGCGGTCCAAAATTTCAACAACTTGTTCTTAATAAAAAATATATTTCTCTAGTGGTATTTCCTATGAGTTAAATGCATATAAAAGTTCAGATATGTACTTACTCATGAAATATATATTGAGAACATCCTGGAAATGAGAAATATATTAAGGATGTTTTATGTGATAGGCTATCATCCTATTATGATCATGAATCTCAAACATACTGATATATCTAGGACTTAGTTTTAATTTCTTCCCAAATCTCATAACATTTTTCCAGGGTGAGATTCAATGAAACACCTTTACACTGACTTCGAATTCTTGATCATGCTTTCAGTTATCACTATAACTTTTATTCTGATATTGATCTACCATGATATGTTGTTGAATGCTTTTAACCTTTTCTGCCATTTCATCAACGATCATAGGTTCTAAGAGATTTCATTCTCCACCCTCATCCCATCATGTTTGAGATCAACATTTTTCCCATGGAGGGCATCATAATGTGAATTATTAATTCTTATGTGAAAGATATTGTGGTAAGAAAACTAAACTACAACAGGGTGTTGATCCCAATGACATTTGAAATCCAGAAAACAAGATCTCAACATATCCTCTAGGATTTGAATTATTCAGTCACTGTTTCAATATGATTTGGGATGATAACTTGTTATGAAACTCAATTCTATATCATATTATTTATAAATATTTAACCAAAACATTGAGTTACACCTTATATCCTGATATGATATAATAAAATTTGTTAACCAATGAAACTTTATCACTTATTTAATGTATATCTTTGAAAGCTGTTCAAGAGAGATGAATTCTATGATAGTGATGATGTGTGATAACATAGTAAAGAGATCAACTACCACCCATGTATTATTAAACCCTATAGAGGTTTTTGGTAGTCTAATGGAAAAAATAGATAGTTATGTTCTCCAATTTCCATTCTACAATGGGTAATGGATGATACAACCACTTTTACTTTTTTTCTTTCATCCTTAACATGATGTCATACCTATCACTATGATATATCTCTTCATTCCATCTCACAAGAGTATTATTTCAAATCTATACACATTATAGCCTATCTAGGATTAATAAAGAATGAATAACTATAAAATTTCTATAATTGATCCTTGTTTAAATCTTATATGGAAGTAACACATATACAGTTCCTATACCTTATCATTACATCCTGATCAAGGTTATCCTAATAAAAATTTCTTACAATTTTTTCAGCTCTACATTTTACTTCTTCACCTCAATAATATTAAAATGGTTAGAGGGTTATACATTCATTTGAGAGAGAAAATATTTTCCCCTTCCTTCAAGATTTCTAGATCCATCCTTTACATATCATGAAATATTGGATCTTTTGTGATCCTCACCATGGTAAAGATAGCATGATCCTTTTGACTCAACGCATAAGACACCTTCTTCCCTTTCGTAAGATGATAATGTATTGAAGAGTGATAATCTTTTATTAACTATAACTGTCTCCTCTATAATATTTGTAACTCCTTCTATGTGAAAATATATATTACAGAATTTTATGATCAGGATATATATAACACATTCCTCCATAATGATAATCCCAACATATCCTTAATGAAAAAATACCACTACTAACTCTATATCATGAGTTGGGTAAATTTTATTATCATTATTTACTTTCCATAATGAATAAGAGATAACAATATAATTATACATAATAAAATATTTTAATCCCTTCAAGGATGTAACTCTATATATTACATACCCTTCTTCACTACAGGGTAATGTAATAACATGTTCCCTGACTAAACTTCACTTCAGTTACTTGAAATTGTCCTCATATTAATATGTCCAAAGGAACATGACACCCTTCTATGTTAACATGGTTACAGGATTAAATAGTTATATGAAATTATACATAGACTTTTGATAATATTCATATATCCCATGAAATCTATATATCTCAGTCACAATGGTTAGTCTAGGCCAACATTCAATATCCCCAGTCTATGATGGATCTACTACTATACCATCTCATGAGATTAGGTCACATAAAAATAAAACCAATTGCATCCAAAATTTAAACATTGTAATTTTTTCATATAGATTCTCCTTCTTTAATGTATTTGTCACAAATATCAAGTGATATTAATGCTCTTCATTTCTCCTTTAATAGATAAGAATATCATCTACAAATACTACCACAAAATAATAAAGGTAATCTCTGATGAATCAATTAATTAATTAAATGATGATAAAAGGAGAATTTGTAATACAAAAATAGATCACTATATATTCATAGTGTAAATACCATGTATGGAATTCCATCAAAGGAATGTCCACTTTCTTTACCCTAAATTGATGATATCTAGAAAAAAGATCAATATTAGAGAAGTATTGATCTCCATGCAGTTAAACAAACATGGTGTCAATACAAGGAAGATGATACTTGTTCTTGATTGTAATATTGTTTAACTCCTTATAATCAATGAAAAGTTTAATAGATGCATATTTACTTTTCACAAATATAATAGGTCCCCCCAAGGTGACATGGATGGCTGAATGAGTCCCTTATCAAAGTAATCATAGCATTTCTTCTTCAATTCCAACAACTCAATTAGGGCTATTCTATAAGGAGTCATTGAAATCGGTGTGGAACCAGGGAAGAATTATATTGGGAACTCAACTTCATGTTTTGTTATAAGGTTATAAATATCTTATACAAATACATCTAAAAATTCCTGAAAAATAGGTAGATCATCAATGTTTGGTTTTCTCCACAACCATTTGTGATAAAAACACCCTTTTGATTGGAAATTAAAACCATACACTCAATTTAATCCCATAAGAAGTGTATTATCATAATCACATAGATGGAATATCATTGGAGGATTTCAAACACGAAATGTATCTTCCATTCCTTGAAAATTAATGTAGGCTTTATGTATATAAATTTAATCCATGCCTATGATGACATAAAATAAATCCAAAGGAAGAATAACCAGATTTGTAGAATGCATATTCCAGTAAACATATAACAGAGAGGAATAATATATGTGCGATGAAATCATCATACCATTATGGGTTTTAACTACTAATTCCTCATATAATTGTTTTGTTGGAATCTTAACACCATTATAAAATTATTTCGATATGAAGGTGCGGGTAGGCCTAGAATCAACTATGACATCAACAGTTCTAGGGTGAATAGAAATTGTACATTTTATCACGTCGATATCAAAACACATATTAGAAATAACGATTGAATGAGATTTTCCCTTCTCTCTCTTCTTAGGAGGTTACTGACATCAATCATTGTCACCATCAATTGGGTTTGGGAAGTGGTTATCATAATAACCATTATAATTACAATTTTTCATTGAATCATGGGAGGTTCATTTTGTGTACATTTCCCTCTATAATAATATTTAAATGACTTCTTCACATTATCTCAGTAATAAATTTCCCAATTATATTCCTTTAAAATCATAAATGATTTACTGTACCCCATCAGACCAATTACACCATGCTTCATCCTATATTTAGAGTATTAAGAAAACTCATATTCATTTCTCGATGGTTATTAGAGTTTATATAGTACTTCATCTTCATATTATTTTAAAAACCATGAGTTTGATATGTGACTCCAATTTTAATTACATCATTGATTTCACAACGAAATATATCTTCGTAGCTACTAAATTCCCTTATGTTCAGTTCCCTTCTAAGACTTATCCTTATGACACTGAAGAACCTATAATCTTTACATTTAGGATGGATGATTATTCTTGAGTCATACCTTAGAAGTTTCATGAAATTATCATCATATATTCCAAAATATTCATAATACATTAGATTCAACTTATGGAACTCTTTATCAATCATTTTATATAAAATCTGAGAAAAATACATATTAAAAAATAACTTCTTTAAATAATATATATCCATGGATTCAATATAATATTGTAAACTCATATTCTTGATTAGAGTCCACCATTGGTCTTATTCTCCTTCTAAGAGATAAATGACTATAATGTTGCTCTCAAGCTCTAAACGCTATAGAATGAATAATATCATTTCATCATTATTGATACATTGTTCAATAATAAGTGGATCATAAGACCCTATAAAAAAAGGTTTACATTGCCTCATGAAAGACTAAAAAAAATGTTGTTCTCTATTTTTCTCATTAGGAATTCCACCATGATTCAAATCATTAAAATGTTTTTTGAAGATAGAAATGAGGTTTTACATTACAGCTCCCATATAATTTAGTTTTTCCAGTGTACAGTCATTATATTGTCCATAAAAATCACCATTAAAGCATTTTCATCAGTTCTGACAATTGAGTAAAACCAAAACCATTTAGTAAGGAATAGTTAAAAAATATAGGAATCACATAATCATGAAATATCACATATATAACATCTATAATATCAATCCTTATTTTATATATGACACCATAGGTTTACCATATGTTATTAATATCCAACTTCTATTTAAATCTTTCATATTGGTTCATGAAGTGTTTGTAAAATTTAGAAGCATACCCCTTGGGAGTGTCGAACTAGGAGTGTAGCACGACCAGTTTTCATATACCAGATTACGCTGAGTCCGGCCTCGAACATCTTGTCAGATTTTTTACCCCTAGGTACATCTGTTCTAGATCATGATTGAATTGTAGTATCCATACATGGATGTTTTCCCAATAAAGCAATCACGCCATCCAATTCCAAATTTAATGAAAATTTTATATAATTTTCATTATCCTTAGACTTATCCTTACACAATTTTTTAGGGTTCTCACTATGGTTTTCTCATCATAACTTCAAATGGATAAATAGACATTTTATTTAATAATAACTATAGAGACCATATATTTTAAAGAATTAAAATTACATATATTTTGTGGGATATGTAAAACATTTAACAAATATACAATAAAATAGATAACAAGTCGAGTACATTTAAAAGAATAGAAGCATATAAACTGGTATAAAAATGAGTTACATCATCTCCCACTTGGTTCTTCTTGACTGAACACTTATTAGACCCATGAAAAATAATACATATATTCATAAAATGGGGGAATAGACTATAAAAATGTGTGAGATCAGATTCTTAGTAAGGGTAAACAAGGGATATGCACAAGAATATTCAGAAGAATAAGGTTACGAGAACATGATCATGAAAATAAAAGATCATACCTTACACGATAGTGTTCATAAACAAGAATCATGGAATAATGAATGGTTTTTCATAAGACATGAATCATAAGGAAATAAATAACATAATCCATGAAAGCGTAAAATAGGAATAAACATGGAATTGTATCATACCCAAACGAATATGTAATGGTTTCCATTGAAGCCAATGAATTTATACTAATTCCGTCATAGTATACAAATTAAATGAATCAACCTAGTTCAAACATTGTTCTAGCCCTATATTACTGAACACATTTCACTCTTAATTCTATTTATTTAATACTAAATATGGTTCATTTCTCATTATAGTCAATTCTATCTAATGAGATATATATCAATACAATATGCATTGGAATGAGATATTGGTCCCACCCATCTCATAATAAAATAATAAATACACATGATAGAAGATAGTAAATAATAATATCAAAACCTATGAAATTAAATAGTTATTAACAACATGAAATCATATATTATTCTATGGGAAAATCAATGTTTCATACAATAAAAAAACATAACCCATGAAAAGAACTGGGTTTCAAAATCATATAACCCATGAAAATTAAATGGCTTTCATAAAAACAATTCCGTAAAAACAAAATCCATTAATTAAATGAATTTGAATGGAGACATTTCATAATTTATTTAGAAAGGAATGAGTAACACCTAAAAATTTTATATTATATGGTATTTTTTTTAAATATCTTTTAAATTTTTTTCAGGAAAATGTCTTTTATTCATTTAAAAAGGATTTTTAAAACATGAAAATTTTTAAAAACCATTTTTCCTTGAAAATAGAATTTAAAACATAAAAATAATGGTTTTAAAACTATAAAATATTTTTAAATTCATTTGAAATCATTTTTAAAACATTTATAAAAATATGGATTTTTAATGAAACCAATTTCTAACTGAAGAAAAAAAAGACATTAATATTTTAATGAAAACAATTATTAAACACTTTAAGTACCAAAGACTGTAAAATGACACTAAAATATAAATATAACATTAATAAGAATAGATCATTAAATTTAATGAGTTTTATTGAGATATAGATCATAAAATTTCAATTAAGGAAGAATAAACATAATAAAATCTTGATAAACTATAAGATTATTTCAATAAAGTCTTAAAATATGGTATCATGGAATAATTATCTACATGTAGGAAGATAAAATTACATAAACCATAAAATATAATTAAATTAAGTAGATTAAATTTATAAAATTTCAAATTGATGTATATAATCCTCTAAAAATATTGTTGGTTCATAGTAAAACAACTGTCTCACAGAAAGAAAATAGAGATAAAACTATCTTACAGATTGGGTATCTTTTGAATCAATAAACACAAGAAATAAAGATCATATAATGTATATGTAAGTAACAATGTATTTAATTATTATAATAATTGAATAAATCCATGATTAGTATACACAACACAAAATGAATGGGTAGTGAATAAATCATGTATCTCACTAAAATAAAAAGTGAGAAGAAATCCCCTTTCCGTGTGTGTTGAATCTCTTCATAATCATACATGATTCTGGTATAACAAATGTTAATTTATAGTAAATATTTTTAAAAATTATATTCAAAAATATAATATAGTAAATGGATTTTCATGACCTTACTTCACCCACTTGTTAAAAATTCGATGTTAATGTTTCACTTCAGGTAATATCTGCTTTGTTTGTCCCATGTGTCTGAATTTTTAATATATTTGGTCCTTATACCTAGATATTTATTTATATAATGTAATAAATGTTATAAATATAATTTATATTCAGTATAAGTTTATTATTAAAAAATTATTATATTGATGTATGAAAGGCAATACATCATTCATGGAGATGGTAAGTCATGCGTAGGTATTAATGATGTTCTTATTTTTTTATTAAAAGAAAGAATGAAAATTAAATATATTTATATTTGTATATAATATAATTAATGTTAATTTATAAAGTTATATATATTATATAAGATCAATAATCCCATCTGTAACTCGTTTCGTATCGAGTGTGAATGAATCACAGTACTTTGACGGGGTGGTAGTCCACACAACCTCAAATTAAATTATCGTATTTACACAACATGAAAAATATTATGATATTTTTTGTAAACGAATTTTATAATATTAAATGAATAATAAATATCATAAATATTATATATAATGATATGTTCCATCATAATTCCCACCATTAGAGCTGGTAAATGAAGAATGAACAATTATCATTTTGTTAGGCATTAGTTCGTTGTACACATAAATAGTATGTTTATTACACATTAGATTGAAGTGTGTGTTAGTGTAAATTGAAATAGTAACATAAAAGAACCATATTATTTTGATGATAAATTTTTTATATAATAATGGAATATGAATATTTGAGGGGGTAGAGAATGAATATAAAATAAAGGATCTTGAGAGAATATTTTACCTCTTTAATCAGGTAACTCCTTTTGGTTTTCACTGAAGTGATTCATTAGGTTAATTAATGAACAAGTAGAGGATTCTAGGAGGAAGTGAGGTATGTTGGGAATTGAATTGAAGAGATCATGGAAGAATCTATGTGTTTTTAGAGGTGTGAGTAATGGGGAGAGATGGTGGCCTTTTATAGGGAAGTAAAAGGACTCACATTGTATGTTGGAAGACAAGTTTTCTTTACCCACATTTTTATCGAATAAAAGTCATAAAAATAAACCCTCAATAATGGATGGTTCAAGTATGATTAATTTAATTCCAATGGTTTTTAGACTTGTGTATATGTTTTTCTTTTTCTTATGTTTATTTTTTAGTTTATTATTGACCCCATTATACTCTTAATTGTTTTAATTAATATTAATCACATTCACTAATCATTTCTGTTAAAAACTAAGTATAATTTGTTATAAATTATAAATTATAATGATTAAAAATATATTATACATTTATGGTAGTTTTTATCATAAATTTGGAAGAAATTAATTAAAATTAAATCACATATATGGAATTACAATGTGCAGTTTTAAGTTAAAAACATCAATAGTTTTCTATTTTTGTATAGTCAATTTCAAAGTGAAATTGTTCCAATGAAATACATTGGATTAGTTGATATAATTATAATATAATTAGTATTATAAATAATTTAACAATATAATTTACCATTATAAATAAATAAAATGGATGAAATTATTTAATTAAAATTCAGTATTTTTAAATATTCATCCAAAAATGATGTTTCCAAAAAAATTTCTAAAAATTCCCCATAAGATAGTTGATACATTATAAATTAAATAATATAGTTTATTTTAAAAATTTATCTTTTTAAATTTATATAATATTTTTTTTGTTTTTCATAGAAGGACATTAGAAGATATTTATTTGTAAAAATAGTATTTTTTTAACATATTAAAACATTATAAAAAATTATATATATCATTTTTAATATGATTTATTTATATGAAACAATTATTAGAAATATTTTTAAATTAGTTATTACTATTTAAATTAAATTTTATAATTTCTAGGTTATATTTATGTCATTTAAATAATTATAAAATTACTGTGTTGTTTCATAGATACTTAATGTTGTATAGGACAAGATGATGGTGTGTGTAACATACGCCAAGTGGGAATTGTTTTAAATTTATGCCAACTAGGTGTTTCATGTAACATATGTCAATTAGGTTCAATGTGAAAGGAACTATTATCTTAGTGTAATTCATGAAAGTAATGAATATTAACACATTAAAAAAGTCCATAAAAACTCAAGGAGTTACATGCCTATTATTCGGGTGTTTGTTGCTATCTTTCTCGAAGTGTATCCAAGACTTTCACTAAAATGTGTAGTTGAGTTCACAATAGTACTCATACTTGGTTTCAATCAAATTTTAATGTATCTATACATAATGGACCTTATTTAGTTGTTATAAATAAGAAAGAAACTCCAAGAAAACATTGAGAAGGGACTCATTCATCCAAGTGTGTCCCCTTAGGGGAACATATAATTTTTTTCAAAACTAAATATGGATCAATGCGACTCTACATTGAGTATCAACATATAAATAAGATCAAATTTAAGAAAAATGTCATCTTCTGCATATTTATTAATTGTTTAATCAACTATGTGGATGAAAATACTTTTCCAATATTTAAATTCTTTACAGATATCTTCAACATAGGTCGATGAAGGAGGATGTACCAAAGACACCATTACATACAAGGTATAGAAAATATGAATATATAGTGATTCCATTATTTATTAATAATTACACTATTATATTCATATAATCATGTAATATATTCTTTAGAGATCACATTGATCAGTTTGTGGTAATCATTGTAGAATAAATTATTATATACTCAATGTTCAAGGAAGATCTTGAAGACCACGTGAGAATTGTAATAAAGACCCTAAAAAAGAATAAAACGTATGAATAATTTTTAATGTGTGAATTCTGGTCAAATAGTTTTCATTATTGGGTCCCATAATCTAAATATATACAATATCAATATATGTATCAATGATAACGATTATTGAATGTTGTCCAAGGAAAACCATAGTGACTAAGATCCATATTTATATTGTTTTACCTATATTTTATTAATGGTTTGTTGATAATTTCTGAAGAATATCTAATCATATAACCACCTTAACATAGATGTGAGCCGACTTCTAATGGAATTATAAACATGTGTAAAATTTCATGTTACTGAATAGAATATTTGTCACAACACATATGATTACATTATCCTTTATTGGGGAAGGGTTTTTAATCTATTTTTATGAATTTGAAAAGGTATTGGGATGTGTATTTAAGAAAAATGAAGTTGATATAGATTAAAACTCATTAATATTTTGTATTAATGAGAAAAAATGATCAGCACAAGATTTGGAGTTAGATATGGTAATTATATCATTACATATATGGATGTATTATCATTATGGATTAAAGTGTGAGATATATACTGATAAAAAAAATAAAAAATATATTTACAAAAATGGAGTTGAATATGAACCAAAAAAATATTGTTATAGTTGATTAATGATTATTACTACTAAATACATTACCATGTTATAAATGTGAACAAGGTGGATGACCCATTGATTTGAAAGGATCATGCTTTCTTATCAATACTAATGATTACCAATGATCCAATATTTTGGGATTTTCAATGAATTAATATGGAAGTCCTATAGGTGAGGTAAAATCATATCTTTCTCACATGAATGTTAAACCATCTATTCATACAATGATTTAAGAGGAACATAATGAAGTTGTAGAGGTAAAAAAAGTGTTATAAATGTTCATATGTTAAACCTCAATCATGATGGAGTGATAATATTTTAGTATCATGTATGTGCTCCTTCCATTATAGAGTTGAAGGAGGATTTGTTAGGGGAAGGTCATTGTTAATTATTCTCTAATAATCTTGGAATTATGAATATATATGAATATTTGATGGAAAAAATATTCTGGGATGCGATGATGAGGGATTTCATAGATTTTGTATCTCAATGATTGGTATTAAAACAAGTTATGTCTAAAACGAAAAATAATAAGGGGATATTACACCCATTACACATAACAGAATAGATATTGGAAAACATCCCCATTGTTTTTGTCATTGGACACCCAAAATCAACTAAAGTAAATTTTTTTTGTGTGTTGTAGTCGATGACCATACTACGTCATAACACATAATCACTATTAGAGAAAAATTCACTCTAGATCATCCTTCCATGATATACATCAAGAAAATGTTAAGGTTTTACTATTTACCAAATTCCATTATTTCAAAATGGGATTTGTGGACTACCTCAAGGTTCAAGAGAATTATTTAGAGAGATACTGATATAGAGGTGAGTTTGAGATTTTTGTATCATCCCCAAATTGACGGTCAGTCTAAATGAAAAATTCAAACCATATAAGTTATTTTGATATCATATTCATCGGATTTGAATGTTTATTGGGATTTATACCTTCTTATAGTTGAGGTTTGGTAGAACTATACATTTCATTAATGAATTTATATTTATCCTTGTGAATGTATATATGGAATAAAATGTTGTACTAAAACATGCTGGAATAAAGATGAAAAAAGAATCCTATTGGGAACCGAGAGAGCTAATGAAATGAAATGTAAGTTTAGAAATATTCAGAAGAATAACAAGGAAAATCACATTCAAAATAAATGCTATGATTATACTCACCAACATGTTATAGAATTTAATTTTTGTGATAAGGTCTTCCTATAAATTTCTCACATGATGATGGTTATGATCTTTAGGAAGAAATAAAAACAATTCCATTAGTATATCATTCCCTTGTAAATTATTGATCATATCTGGATTGTATCCCATTACATAGAAGTTCTAAAAAATCCCTCTAAATTCAAAATCACGTTCAATATCTCTCTCTTGAGGAAGTATACACCTAGAAACTCACTTATGCTGAATAAAATGCCATACCATTGAAACAAGGAATTTTTTTTGTGGACAACAAGTAGAGACCCTAGATCATATAGAGACTATTCTATGAAACAATATCACTCACCTGGTCAATGTTTTCTACTGATATACATTTTTTGAAGAATCTATTTTGAAACCTAAGGATATAATGAGGCATTAGAATAGACGTTTTTGTGGAATCAGAGTGATTTTTACGGTATTATTTGATTTTGAGGGGGGTAAAATCTGAGACCCTAATTTATAATGAATTATTATTTTTTGAATAAATTAAATTTATTTTATTGATTATGATACATGCAACCCCAAGTTAATCCTTCTCTACATGAAACATATGTTTAGATTGTGTTACATGTGATGCTGAGTTGTATGAAAACAATGATATATTATTAATTTAATTATTTAAAAGGGATAATTATAACATTGAAGTTAGACATAGTGATATGAAGAGTAATAACTAATTTTAAAATAAATTATTTTTGATAATGTCTATATATGATTTGAAGATACTATTTTCTCATAAATTCATTTTTATGAAATTTTGGAAAAAATAATAAAATAAATATTTCCAAATATTTTAGAATATTATCACAATAAAATAAATATAATTTTAAAATAAAAAATTTAAAAATTATCTTGGGGTGAATTTTTAGGATTTTTATGAAAAGTTTCATTTTTTTATTAATAGTGGAGAAAACATAATTTTAATTGAAAAATAAATTTTATTTTTGTTGTTTGTTAATTGAAATTATTATTTAATTTTATTTTAATGTATAATTAGTTAAATTATAAATATATTAATCCAATTTTTCTCTTGTGAATAAATTTCACAATAAAATTTGATCTACAATCTTTGTAATCCTTTGATCATTTTGACTTTAATAACCCACCTTCTTATCATGTATGTACGATTAATATTAAATTATTTTTTACAATTATATTAATGGAATTTTTTATAATGAATTATATATTCAGAATAATAATTATATATATTTTTAATCATAATTATATATAATTCTTAATAATGTCAACATAATTTTCAACCAATATAAAGACTGAATGTAATAAAAATTAGTTACTAGGGCTAATTTAAAAAAGTGGGTTTACTAGGGGTTTAAACTAAAAAGATATGGGTTTTATTAATTGATAAAAATGTAAAAAAAATACTTTCCTTCCATATTTAAATGTAATAATGTATAAGGTTCTAAATTTATTCATTTTAGTCCCTTTTTTAATATTAATAACTTTAGATCACTTATTTCATTTCAAAAATTCCAAATATTTCATCTACCCCACTTATAAAAGGCCACCCCATCACCTCCGTTTTTAACACCTTAACAAATTTTTGTTTTGGACCATCCATTCAAATAGAAATTATGATCCTCCATAACATCATACAAGAATCCTTTTTGTCTGAAAAAATAAAACCTAGGATTGAATTTAGATAAAAACTAAGGTAGGTGCCCGAAGAAGATATAATGTTCATCAGTGAGCACTATTGTTTTATTTATTAACCCATCCCCATAAATTATTAAAATATTATTATTATATTATAAAAATGGGATCTTCTTAAATACAGATTGGTTTTTATGTTATGTTAATGGACAATAACCTTCTCCATATCCATCAAATGGGTTATGAAATCAACGTAAATGTGTACAGCATACTACCGCATCACGAACTGATGTCATACTTTCTTTGATTACCACCATTCAAGGATAATCATAATTATTATTATATTTAATATATACCAGGAAATTCTGAACCAGGCGTAAGCCTGGTCCCGCAAATTTATTAAAGGAAAAAAAGAGAAAAAACAACCGGTTTAAGGGTTGCCGGTACCCTTACAACGTGACACAGCAACCAAAGACCACTCCGCATCATATAGTGCAAATACAAATTAAAATTTCAAAACCAATTACCCATACAGCTGTCCTCGATCCGCACGCCGTCACCGCACACCTTTCAATGCCTCGAGTCGCTCACACCCTCGATACGCACCCAACCATCACACCCATCAACATCACCATCCATCGTCACCGGCGAGACCTCCGCTGGCGTCAATACAACACCAAGATCCACAAAATTAACAAAAAACAGAGACAACAATCCCAGTTCAGAACCGGAGAATCGCAACCCACACGCCATTCACTGAACATCAGCTCCCCAAGTTAACACCAACAAACCAAAACCAGAACAAGAAACCTCCAATCGATCGCATCCCACCACCGAATGTGTCGCGGACCAAAAAACAACTGGTAATCACCAACCAACCCACCACAAAACCATCACCAACACTTCATGAACAAAACGACAGAAAGAACGGAACCAGAAACATCACCAAAACCAGATCTCGGAGTTGCTGTAGAGAAGATCCCGTCGTCGCCATCCAAGCCGCACCTCAGGGTTGCGACGAAACGCCCAACACAGGTCGGAGAAGAGGAGGAATCACTCGAGCCGCAGATCCTGGAGCTGTCGACCAGCATCACAAACAAAGAAACCCTATCCGAGATAGGGAATCATTGTGCGAGAAGGACAAGGAGGCAGACTCCGCATCACGCAATCCCAGAGGGCTCCGACTCCACTGTAAACGAGAGACCGCCGCCACGACCTGAAGGAAAGGCGCCGCACGAACCCTAGGCAGAAGGAGGCGGCGACAAGGGGAGAGAGATGGAGACGCGGAGCCCCTTACAGGCCCATCCCTATCATTCCTAACTTATTCGTTAATCGGTGGGGCCATAATCTTATATTTAATATATATTATATATATGATATATATGATATTATTACGATTCTTTAATTTTTTTATAACACAAAACATCATGATTGACGTGTTCTTGGAATATAATAATGTCGGTCTTAGTTATATCGGACTAACACCTCACAGAGTGATGTGATTCATTCACTCTATACATAGAATGAATTATGGGTGATTTTAAACAAAATCTATTTATGACATAATAATTATTATATAATGATAATATATATCATTTATTTTTTTTCTACAAATCCAATAAGAAAATGGAAATAGATTTTATGTGTGTGAACGGACTACCATCTCTATGAATGTTGTATTTCATTATATATCATGTGATATTAAGGATTACTATAATTAAATATTTAATTAATTTATGTGGTATTTATATTATGGTTATAATGAAAGAGATGGTGGAACAATGTTAAATGTAGGAGGACCAACAACATAAGAAATCAAGACATATAAGAAAAAACAAAGTGGTTATTACACGAAACATAACATTAACATGGAATTGTTATAAAATAGGTTATTAATGGTAAAAACAAAATCATACATTTTATGATATATATGAATATGGTTCTATAATAAATTTATAATAGTATTATAATTATTTACATGGGGCTTCAATGAGTATGAAATAATTTAAGACTT
This sequence comes from Viscum album, assembly GCA_963277665.1. NCBI lineage: Eukaryota > Viridiplantae > Streptophyta > Magnoliopsida > Santalales > Viscaceae > Viscum > Viscum album. Next base: position 1,227,456,417 of record OY728145.1, on the reverse strand, counting down.
AATGTAAATCACTTCCAACACACATTTATTTTTCTGTGGGACACACACCGTTTAAAAAAAAAATATATGTGGTATATATACTATAAATTAATGTAAATTATGATTCTTATATTGATAAATATTTTGTACATATTTATTTGAGGATCTTTCTTTCTTGGGGTTTACTATTTAAGAGATATCAAATTGGTATGATATTTTTGTCTCGATTTTCGTTATTTGATATGTATGTCATATTATGTGCCATTATACTTTGTTAATGTGTATATAAAACAAATATTACATGTTATATCTTGAATTTATTCACCCTAATTAAAATTTATCTTTCAACATATTTTCCTTCATGGGGACTATAAATAATCATTCTTAAAGTTGTAATTAATTTATGATAAAATCCCATGATTTTTATGACTGTTTATTATTAACATTGAAATATTAAAATATAATGATATACCAATTAAGTATTTTTATGGATTTTCACAACCTATGGTTATTCATGATATCTTCAAGTAAATTTACTATTATTCCACTCTCTTGTAGTTAATATTTTGAATAATGTTTCTTTAATAAAATTTAAATTGATTTCTCTCTTTTTTCATAAATCGTTTTTCTTCTAAAAACATGTTTTCTAAAAAAATTTGAATATTTTTAATGATATATTAATAATGTTTTCATTTATTAGGATATATAAATTTTTTATGTTTATAAAGTGTTTGAAATTATTTTCAAATATTCCTTTATATGTTTTCATTGTAATTTTCTATACGAATGGTTATTTTAAAATGTTATATATTTTTAAAATATATGTTTGTAGTGGAAATTTTATTTTCTGAAAAACAATTTGTAAATGATCTTTCAAAATTATTATCCATATAGGATTTCATCTATTGGTGTACGATATTCCTTATTAGGGATATGAAAAATGGCTATGTTCATATTCTTTCATCGAACAATTTATATTTAGATTACCTATTGTTTATGATACCCATTTCACATCCATGGGTTATACCATGATAAAATGATTATGAAACCCCCTTTTAGAGGTTATTTTTTGATTAAATTATTATGAAACCTATATATTTTTCATAATATATGATTTGGCGAAATATTTATTATACATATTTCATTTCATGGGTTATGATATGTTGACTATTTATGATCCTATAGAATATATAAATATGGTTTTGATTATGTGACTAGTGAGACCTATATATCTCTCAATTTCATATTGTTAATATTTATATCCCATAACATATAAAATATTTGAATTGGGAGTCAACTCAATCTGATAATATATTCCTATAAGGGTATTTGGACTCGGTTTATTAAGATAGGTTTGGAACAAGGAGTGAACTAAGTTTTTGTAAGGGACTCATACCACTATAGAAGTCATGGCATTGAGATTTGACAAATATTATGTATGCCATAAGTTCCATTGATTATTATAGTGTCATAGTCTCATGGATTAAGACCTTTGATTCTCTTGTGATTCATGTCATATGAATTCTCAATCATAATTCCATTATTCTGTAGTGTGATATTTGATATGAAGTGTGTGGATTTTAATTGTTATTCCCAATTCTCATACACTTAATTTCATTTTATTCTAAAATAGCTATTTTTTTTTTACTCTTACTAAGAATACGATTTCACCATTTCTTAAGATTCCACTCCCCATGTTATGAAGTCATGTATTGGATATGATATTTTTATGAAGGGTTTTAGTTTTGATGAACGTAAGGGGAGATGATGTAGCTCACATATGGAATTGTGTTTTGGTTTCCAAGTTTCTACAGCCACTAAACATTTATGACCCATAAGAATATGATTTTTTAATGATAATAATATTCATTAAAATATTCAATATATATGTATAGAAATAAAGGGTCTTTGTTCAGGGGTTGTTTTTAAATAAATTTATTGTATATTTACTTGAGGAAACATTGTTGAAATGGAAAATTACATTATTAGTGGTCTTGTGTACTACCTATTATGAGTTATATTACTGAAGAAATCATCCCATATTGGGTGGTCATGAATCTATTATAGTGTATTTCATGGATTATAAATTTTATTATTGGTTCTAGAAAGAGTAGTGCATTCCTACTATGTTCTAATTGATGGGGGCTTGTGGGGTTCTGAGTGGGTGTTTTTTATTCTTCCAAATGAGGTAATTCATGTCATGTTCTAGCTATTTGTGGATTTATGGATCTTTTGTGGCAATAATTATGCATATTGGACAGTTGAGGATTAGTTTTTGAGACCATATAATAATAGTCTCCCAAATATTAGTTGTCGATAACATATAATACTAGGATGTTGTATTCCCAAGGTTGTAATTCTTGGAAGATTCGATCCAAATATTTTTTTACTATGTACTATAATGAGTTTATCTCTTGGTTGTTATGAATTTAATTTGGTATTAATATTATCTTGGTCATTATAATGGCTGAAACAATCATAATTACACACCTCTATGGAGGTCTACAATGGATAAAAAACTTATTTTCTATCGAGATTGTTGATATTAGTATCCATAATGGTTTTGATTTCATGGATAAACTTCTTACCCCTTGGAATTTATTTACTTTTGATTATTTATTTACGAATATAACTCTGATATGTATAAACTAATCTATGAATCATGCATGACTATACACTTATGATATTATATTATAGTTCTATTTTATGGGTTGTCTTATTAAAGATTATATTCTCACCCCATATATGGGAACCATAGAGGTCGAATAGACCTAATATTTTCTATTATGTATTGTATAGATTCAAAATGTATTGGTTGAAGGTTAGTGTTTTCATGATCAAATGAAGCTTCTCACGAGGATTTTTGGATTAGGCTAGTGCTGCATGATAGATATTGGATATTGGGTAGAGCTATGGCATGTAGTTAACATTAAATACCCATGAAATTTATTTTCCTTTTTTCTATTATCCTTTATGTGGTAAGGATATTTGGATAACAATTTAATTCTATGAGCATAACTTTTCAAGTCTATTTTTCTACATTTCATTAAATTATTATAGAATAATCTATCTTGTTCCATCTTCTAACATATATATTTTCTGTGGATGATTTTTTTAATTTTATAAAAAACTATTATAAAAGGTGTTTAATATCCCCCACAATACCACACCTAGATAAATATTATACTTAGTATCCTATATCATACAAATAAGAACTACTGACGTAATATTGAAACCAGTTTAGTTAATATTCATATAAGAATTGAAAATAAATTAAAAAGTTATCTTAGTGGTGTTTTTATTTTTGTAATTTCTATTTATGAATTTTATAGATTATAGATTTAAGAATATATGTAGGTTTGTGATTAATATTTTTCAAGGGTATTGTAAACACATTATCTAGTGGCTGTCTATGATACCATGTGAATTAGATTAATTTTTTGGTTTTTTATGTTTTAGTCTTATGATTCTTTCACCATGCGATTCAAAAGATGTCAGATATTGATGACTTTTTGATGTATTTTTTTATCTTGGTCCAACATCAAGAAGCTAGTTATGTTATTTTGGTTCTTATCCTGGTTCCCAATGGAATCTATTAATTCATCATTCTTAGAAATGAGGATTTTGATCTTATATAGGTCTATAGTTTTATTATTATCTCTTATTATATAGGTTTAATTGTTTAAAGTCTACAGAATACCTCATATGAAATATTCTTATATATATTCTTGGTGGAATATTATTCTACTTGAAATCCATATATAAGATTTTTTTTTCATATTTTAGTTTTTGTGGGTTAAATGGTGGGATAATTGATTGTAATAGTGTTTATATTGTCACTCTGTGTTGGGGATGTATAGTGATTCTAGTAGATTTTTATGGTCATGTGATTCCTCAGTTATAAACCAATTGAGTGTGGTTATTATATGGGATCAGATACATAAAGTGTTAGTGACTACATATATGGTATCCTAATCCATTTCTTATTATGACATTATACACCCCCAAAATTATTGAATGTGGCTCGGTGGATAGGTAACATAATGGGGCGACAATGATTTTAATGACTGACGGTGATGGGAATGGATCAAAATCTATTTGGTTCAGAAAATGTTTTAATAGAAGGAACTGATTGGGTTTAGGATCGTGGATCTATATAATTGAATCCATATGATCGGGATTTCAAAATTTTATTATTATATGGAAAACCCTCATATTAAATTTAGTTTCATATATTTATGTGAAATGATGATCCCATGAGATATAAAAGAGTGATGATTAATATTTTTGTGTTAGCACCTTGGTATCATTGCAATAGCCAAGTCTAGTGATCATGTTGGTTAACAGATGAATCATTGGGCTTGGAGATCATTAATATAGTTCAACAACATATATATAATGAAAAAAATATAGTGGGAAGAATCAGATCATATACAATATATATAAAATTGTAGGGTGATTTGTGGGAACTATAAGATCAAATTTTTGGGATTCATTCTGGCATTGTTATGTCTATTCTTAGATTGATATCATTTTACATTTTTTTTCATAGACTTGTTTGGGAGAGAATATGGTATTATGGGGGGGGGGGGTTATAAAGATCAAAACATTTTCAAAGTGTGTACCTAAGAAGGAACTTGATCTATTGGTTTTGGAATATCTTACAGTCTAATAATATCATTTTTATACAAGGGGATTATTTTAGATAATTTCTTCAACCACTATGTAGGTTCAAGAATTGGGTGGTTATCCTATGATAGGAGCCTGGTTTAATTGTGATCCATCCAAATTTTTATAATAATTTTACAATTTAAATAATTAAATATTAATTATCTATGCGTATTTTGTTGGAGATAACTTCATAAAAATGTCTCCTATTTATATTCCAATCATATAGTTGAATGTGAAATAGAGTTTTTTTCCTAGAATATATATTACTTCTTGTTAGTAATCAGGTTTGGGCTCATTCTCCTTTTTAATCACTTTCCTTTATTTTTTTATTTTATTTTTATCCTATTCTTTTTACAATTTCATTTTATCCTCAACCCCATATACTAATTCTTTATGGATACCCCACATTATGGTTCATTCTAAGTCAATATAAATGATAGGTATAGGTCTAGAGTGTAGGGGGAGAGGTATTGTGATGATGGGAATATATTGTAGCATGCTAGTCTAGGTAAAATTTTTTGGTTTTATTCCCCAAGGAATGATGTTTTTTTCACACTAATACCTATAGAATAGTATTTTAAGTGTTATTTTTTTTCAAACAGATATAGAACCCTTGATGGTAATAAATTTTTTTTTTCTAGAATATAGTTTTTGAAAGGATTATAGGGTTTTGATTTTGTAAATCCCAACCAAACTATATTTATTTTTTGAATACACATAACAAATTCTTGTTTTTAGGAATATGGATGAAGATAAAGGTTTTATGTTATGTTTGTCCCAGACATGCAGTATAGGGGTGACTTAGGGTGTCTCATGGGTTATGATTATACAAATCATGTGAGGATACATATTAATTTATGGTAAATGGATATACACCATATGAGGTATATGGATAATGTTCATGTATGACTATGGCTTGACCCCATGTGGGTCACATGGCTTGATACTTGTGAGGGAACCTTGTGTGGGTGAAACACTTTGTAAGGATAGTGCATGTTGTGTACATAGGAATTGTACACACTATATGGTATCTATTATATAGTTAACATAATTCCCATGAGGTATTTGTCTTTAACCATCAGTACATTCTCTGTACCCCCTTAATGGAGTTGTTTTTGTTGGGTTTTCAAAGTGTATTTATAAGTAGACCTGTATGTTGTCAATTTTGAGTGTTTTCCACACTGATTTCATTAGTGAAACCCTTTTGGTTGGAATAGGCTCCCAAGATGGTTAGTTTGGATGAGAGTTGGTGATTATTTTTATTGAGGATATGATTTTGAATTTTATAGTGGGATGGAATGTGTGAGGTTAAGCCTGAGTTAGGGTCATGGGTTTGTATTCAACCTTGTTTATGTATAAAAATGGGATCATTTAAATTTTATATTTTATTATTCTATATGATTGTAGAATGTGAATTTTTTTATCGGTGATTATTATTATAGTTTATCGTAGTTTTGATTTTAAATTCATGGTTCAAATTAGTGGAATACTTCTTGCCAGGTTAAAACCATGAGGTGTAGAGTAAAAATAATTGTTTTTTTGGGGTTGTTGAGATAGTAAATAAGGACTCGTTATAAAAATGTTTATTATAATGGATATAATTAATGATGGGTTGTTTTCTATGGAGGTCAATTAAAGTTTTAATTTTATTGTATAAGGAAATTAATGATAGGTTTTGGTTAGTCATTCAAAACATAATTATTTTTCTATAAGTCCCCCAAAATTTATTATGACGAGGCTGTGACCCAAAATAATATCACATAGAAGAAATTAAAATGTAATTGGACCTATTCAATAGTGGTGGCTTTTATATTTATTGAATTTAACATAAAAATGATGTTTATATTATTGTATGATATATGAAATTGGGGAGTAATTTCTAAAATAGGAACAACCATATCGATAGCCATTATTTCTCCATACATGTGTTTTCTTTAATAATGAAAACATAAATTGAAGGGTGTTCAGGGATTTTGTTGTGGGGATTCAATGCACTGAATCTAGGACCATTCATTATAAGAAGATGAGTGTGTTCTAGAAATATGATTGCTTTTAGGGGCTTCTGGGGTATACAAGGTGCATGTTAACGTTTTCTACAATATGGAATTTTGGAAAAAATTTAGATATCTAACCCTTATATGTTTATCAGTTGGAATCATCACACCTATTGCGAATTCCAAACCCAGCTTCCTAGAATACTTATATAATGGGATACAACATTTATTGGGTTGCGATGTTGTGATAGGAATTCTCCATGACATTATACTCTATACCAGGATGAGTGTTTCCCTAAATAAATTATATGTATACTCATCATTAATGTATATTAATCTTATGCTATTTTTTAGGAAGTGTATGTTTTTTATTCATCACGAAACCTATTACGGTCTTGTGGGGTGTTCAGTGGCCATGGTTGATCCTTCTAGAGGATAGAGTATCCACCATGTGATAGTTTTAATTTTTATATGGGGTCTTTGATGGATGTGGTTTGGAATTTTGATTATCAATTTTTAGTTAATGAGACCATTACATAGAAAGATTCAGGAATATCTAACTTTATGATACTAGGAAGGAATGTTTATATAATATTCCATATATTCTAATCATATTATTTTATGATTTATTATATAATTATATGTATAATTCCACTAATTATATTGGAATTTTATTAAATTAAAAAATAAAAAGAAAAACATAAAAACCAAGTAAATATGGATGTATATTGTTATGGGGGTATTATGTAGTAGAGCCTGAGAGCACCCCCTCAATCTAGACACATAGATTTAAAAATATGGAATCCCAATCTAGAGAGAAATGAATATTTTCCATCATATGGGGCCATTAATACAATGAATCCATTAAACTTGTTCCCCTCTCACAAAGGGTTATGTATTTCCATGATGTTATTGATGAGATTCCTACATCTATGAGTTTGATAGGAGTATATGATGACGTTGGATATGATCCAATGATGAGTGTTTTGAACTGTTAGGGAGTCTATTTCAACGATAAATTGGTTGATGTTTCTCTCACAAGAAAGATCAGGACCATTAAGAATAGTGATTACAACAACATTTAGAGTCACCATTCCCAATGTATGATGTGAATTCAAAGGTGAAATATAATATTAGGTCATGGAAAATCCTTCAATACTACATGCCATCCATACTACATGAACGATCGATGTTGAGTTTGTGAAACATTTTATAGGGTTTCCTATAGATCCATCAGCTCTCACTACTAGAAAAGTACCCTATACCCACGGTTCAGAACTATGGGTATAACCCCCAAAACCATGGGTATAGGCTATACCCACATTTTTGGGAACCTTGGGATGGAAAGGCATCAAGATATTGGTGTCGGTCAATACCCACGGTTTCTCCAAACCATGGGTGTTATATTGGCACAACGTGGCAGGCCCGTGAACACACTTGCATAATGTTGAACCCACGATTCTCAAACTGTGGGGATTGAATATTCAAAAAACGAGGCTACTGGGACACAATCACGGAATGCACACACAACGCTTCAACCTTCACTACCAACCGAGCCAACTTCATCTTTTGTATATATAGATATATCTATCTAAATATATTAATAATATTGCGTATCTAAAAAATCCACGTTGAGAATCGAAAATAGAAGACACTGGGACTCGAACCGGTGACCTACCTAAGGAATATACCACACTGAACCAACCAAGAAATGAAGGTTTCTATTAAATATATATTTATATTAGTCTACTTATATTAATATTAGTTATTTATTAGAAAAAAATTACAGCAAGATTTAATCCCAGGATTGCTACAAATGGCAAAAGACCGCCTAACCAACTAAGCTACTATGTGTTTATTATTTAGTATTTATATCTGCATAATTATATTAATCCATATCGTTTTCCTACCAATTTTTTTTGTTGTCCCGCGTAATTTATTTCCCGCCATATGGTGGTAAATCTATACCCACGGTTCTCTATAACCGTGGGTATAGGTCTTCAAAAGAAATACCCCAATACCCACAGTTTTGAAGAACTAGGGGTATAGGTCTTCCAAAAAAACTCTATACCCACAGTTTGGCCAAAACCATGGGTATACCTCTTAAAAAAACATCTATACCCACAGATTTTCAAACCGTGGGTATTTGTCTTTAAAAATAATCTATACCCACAGTTTTGTCCAAAACCGTGGGTATAGGTATCCATATTATCCCTATACTGACGGTTTTCGAAAACCGTTGGTATAGGGGTACCTTATACCCACAGTTTGTTTTCATAACATTGGGTATAGGACCATTTTTTAGTAGTGTCAGAGGAAATAATAGGGTGGTGGAGTGGGGAATCATGGTTTCCCTAAGAGATCTATGAGAGGGTTCATCATCTATGTTTATTCTCATCTTGTATAGGTTAGTAATCATTAACATTGTATTTAATTGGAGATCCATCCTTGATAGTGGGATCACCTCATATAAGGGTTTTCCCATCATATACTAGATGCACACTCATTTTGATGATATGATTATAAACCATGATTTTTTATCAAGGATTTTTCAATCTATTACTTTGAACTAGATATTGTTGATGTTAATGACTCTTGAATGCTGAAAATATAGGATTGTAAAATCATAGTGGGAGGGAAACACTAAGCTCTCCAGTTCACCTTTAATGAATAAGTGGGTTTTTACTGCATGTAGCTAAAACTCTAATAGGCAAGAATAAGAATATGATCAATACTTGGTCTCTTGGAACACTTGTCAATGGGTAGTGCATGGCTCCCATTTTACCACACGAGAATGTTGAACTTCATGGGGATTTTGTTACCTTAGGTTATCTTAACCCAACTATCTTATATTTTAGGTTCTTCTGAAACCCTGTGATAATACTTCATAAAGATGTTCCCTATCTAGGATCCCATAATGTTTTTCATCATCATTATAAAAAATATATAATGTCAACGATCTCACGAAATTGATTATCGAAAATGGTTTGAATGCAGCCTGAATGAAAAAATTATTTCATTAACATTAAATATGTAGTATATAACCTTGGGAATCAAATCATGAAACATAATAAATTATGATCACATTAGATGATATCAACCCATATGATTATCCACTATTTGAGGCAATGAGTATATTAGATATGACTGTGGATAATTTTATATAATAACTTTCCCCCCTTACACTGATCCTAGTCCAATCTAATATTTGATTAATATGAACTTTCCTTATAAGAAAATCACCTCAATAAGCTCACATACATATTTTTCATTTAAAATGTTCATCATTACATAAATTCTATTAATGTTGATATTTCCCCCATCCATCATCATCGCTACACATTACATTGAATCCCATTAGTGGAGGCCAGTAGAGTGAAAATCCCATATAAAAGATGACAAAAAATTCCCAATATTATTGATGATGTCCCTCATCACTATGAGAGATGAGAGTACATGTAACATGAAAGGGTTTAGGATTATTTTTACGAGAGTAATTATTCCTTCAAATGTTAATAAGTGGTTATTCCAATTACTAATATATCTTGTGATCCTTTCAACCACATAATCAAAATTAAGGATACAAATCTAATATGATGATATCATAGATCCTATGTAGTCTAAATTTAATATCCTTGTAAGGATAACAAAAATAGTTTCAAAATTAATTTTATCGCCTATTTGAGAAATAGTTCAAAATACATATATTTGTCTTCTCTCAGTTGAACATTTAGAAACAAAATTTTCTGTAATCTTCAAGAATTATATTTATACAAGAGGGAAATATTACATACATTGTGAAGTAAGAAAATTTCATCTTAAAACATGATACATTAGAAACAACTATTGTGATCCATACACAGGAATAAAATGATATTACATTAGGATGGTTCTTTTTTATGAATCTATGGTGGATTTACTATGATTGAATAAATATTATAGAAGAAAATTGATCCTATATCCTCATCATTTATACAAACATGAAGAAGCCATAGATCCTTCTCTTAAATGTTTTTAAGAGCCATGGCAGCCAAAACATTTGAACAAGAGATCATTTTCCCAGATAGGAATCCAATTAAAGAGATAACCATTAAAATAAAATTCTATTATAAAAAACATAGAATTTATCCATTTTATGTTTGATATAAATATATGAACAAAAGGATTTTTTATTGCTGGAGCTTATCATTTTATGAGTGAATCCTATGGAACATTGGATTACCATTACATATAATAATACATGGTTTACTACATATATGCATAGGTGGAGGTTCATGGATTTACTCATAATAATCATGTGGGACAACACCACTTATGAGATGTTTCACATACTTATCATTCAGTATTTATTGATTGAGGAAGGGTGTTTTAACTTTGAAATGAGAATATGATTAGTCTCTCTAGCCATGCATGAAATGACTCCAGTATGAAATAAATACTACACCTCTAATTTGAGATCAATTTTAACCACATACCATGTGGCCACATATGAATACACATGATGGTTGGTTGGTCTAGGTAACATTCTACGATACGAGTGTCGACAACCTAATGAATTTTAATCTCATACAGAATAGATTAAATGATGTATTTTACATTACTAGAAATAATTTTAGTTAAGGTGTCTAGGATATCTTCATGGTTTATTCGGTAGTCTCCATGTATTATGGGGTTCAGACATGAATGAATATATTTAAAACATACACCTTGCGTACCTCGAACCGCATAAGAGTCATTTTTGAACATGAAATCTTCTTGGGGATTTTTGGCCTATTGGTCAACAAAACCTCCTTCATCAAAGCATAGAATACCTCACATTTTTTGTATTACTTAAGTATTTTTATTCTGTACTTTTCCAAATTCAGATGTTCACATTTCAATTGCATCTCCTCTATGCTATAATTTTTTTTGTGAGTTTTCCAAGTTTAACATAACTCCATCCATTCTCCTTCTTGGACCATATATATAAAATATACGTTTTGATAATGTTAAAATAATGGATTTGATGCGGTGGTTTTCTATTATAGGACTATATATATCTCTTTATATTTTTTGGATTTTTTTTAATATTTATACAATATAATCTTTTAATTTTTTAGGTCTATGATGCACTCCCTTCTAGATTATTACTGCGATCGATGGTCATGTTTTGGCAGAAGAAGTTTCTACCACCTTCTATTCAAGGATGAAGATCAACATGGAAGGGAATGTGATTATAAATAGATGAGTGAGATGATTTTTCTAAATATCTTGGTAGGAAGAGATGGTTTGAATGTAACACCATGAGGTTTTGGTATTTATTTTCAAATTTATTTAAAATTTTAAATATTATTCATTTCATGAAAAAAGTAATATAGTTTTCATTAAATGAAACACCAATTTATCATTCAATAACAAGAAACACATTGTTTATCTTTCACTAATGTGAATGCTATATTTGGATTATGTTGCACAAAATGTTGAGTTTTTTTGATAGACTACATTACATGCCAGACCTTATTCTACCAAACAACAGTCTACAATCAATAATGTTATTAAACTATTATTTAAGTAATTATTTATCCCATAGAATGGACTCTATGAATAATATTACACAAATTGTGAAACTATGATTTAAAAAATTATACAAATATAATCATTTTTTATCAATTAGTTAAAATTGAATGTACAAACTATTTGGAAATAAATAAATTCATGTTCTCACCAAAATATTTTTTGTATGTATGAAAACAATTTTATCAGAAAAAATTAAACAAAAAACATTTTGTGAGTTATTTTAATATAACATGTTTATTATAAATTCATTAATTTATTTCACTCATCCAATATTTTTGATAGGTATTATATTAGAATCAAACACGTTTTATGAATAAAAATATGTATTTTTCTAAAAGTTAATATTACGGTATTTCATTGCAGAACCTATTTTAAATATAAATTTTATTGTATTATAATTTTTATACATCACACTAAAAATAAATTTTTTAATTATAATATCAAAATGTACTTTTGGTAATTTTTTTGTATTTTTTTAGAAGTCACATTCTTTGATGAATAGGGAAAAATAGTAATTTTTACTTGAAAAACGTATTTTTAATCTAATTTTATATTATAGTTGTTGAGACCTCTGGAAGATTGTTGAATTCTTCCTATAATTGCTGTTTTAATAATCAAAAATCATTGATTACTTAATCCTGTTTGATTTCTCATATACATAATCACAATCTCTTAGTGAATCTGTTTATATTGGTTAGATCATGTTTTTATCTCTTTGTTATTGATTTTTAAGTATTATGGAAGTCTTCTGGATCAAACAGAAACTTTGTGTTCTGTTAAGTGAACGGTTGCACCAATCCATATCAAAAGACAACGGTCGCACCGATCCATATCAAAAGACAACGGTTTCACCGATCCATATCAAAAGACAACGGTCGCACCGATCTATATCAAAAGATAATGGTCGCACCGATCCATATCAAATGACAATGGTCGCACCAATCCATATCAAAGGACAACGGTCTCACCGATCCTGACACACCGATGCTGATCAAATGAGTCACCGACCATGTCTCACCGTTGCTGATCAAATGAGTCACTGACCATGTCTCACTGATGCTGATCAAATGAGTCACCGACCATGTCTCACTGATGCTGATCAAATGAGTCACCGATCATGACACACCGATGCTGATCAAATGAGTCACCGATCATGACACACTGATGCTGATCATCTGAGTCACCGAAGATGTCTCACCGATGCTAATCAAATGAGTCACCGATCATGACACACCGATGTCTAGCCACCAATGCTGATGCTGATGACCTATCGATCACTTGACTCACCTATAGTCATAAACAGCTGTTTGAATTTCTTTACCTTTATTTAATCTAACCAATGGTCATATTAGGAATATTTTAATACTCTGTCATTTATTTAATGAATGTTGTTGGATGTCAGGGAACCGTACCTCGTACCTGCAAAAAGAAATCTTTTTTCTTTTGCAGGAACTCATGCCATAAATACAAGAAGTCCCTGTTGGTGGAAAGTAGTAGAAGTAGAAAGTAGACGATGACGAGACATATATGAGTGCAAAGAGTGGTGGATGAGATAGTTACAGAAGATACATTACCTCATACATACTCAAGCTTACTCAAGAAGAGTTCTGTACATTTACGAGGACATTGAAGAACATCATCGATTACATCTTTCACTATCTCTGAACCTGGATGCCAAGCAGACGACACTCTGTTTTTCAGAAAAAAACCAGAAGAGGACTCTGAATCATTTCTGATCAAACTCAAGGAGTCCAAAGCTTCATTGAAATCACTAGAGAAATTTCTAAACTCTACATATCTGCTCTGTGATTCATTATTTTACATTTCGAACAGTGTGTGTTATCTGCTGTATTTAACACACACACTGTGTCCTATACTTTAACTGGAGGATCTGTAAATCCTCACTCAATCTCCTACATCTTTTATTTCCCACTGGGATAGTGGTAGAGGTCGTGTGTGACCTGGACAGCTGGTTGTTATTGTTCTGTTTCCCACGAATAACAGTGGTAGAGGTCTTGGACCTGGACAGTTGTAAACTGTTGTGAAGCCCGATCCAGGGTGTGGATCATATTTATATAAATTGTTGAGAGGACTAAGTCTCGGGTTGAGACTTAACCTCTTGGTTATATCTACTGTGCTACATCTTCCATGTTATTCCTTTTTTACTCCGCTGCTAATTACTTTAAAACCAAAACTGTTTTAAAGTCACTTTGTTAATTAAACTCGCAAGTATTTATATTAGTTGTGAATTAGTAAGTTAGTTTCAAAAGTTAATCATCTCATCTGTTGTGAATAACTGGGAAATAATTAATCCCTTGAGAACCCAATAGAACCTTTACTTTCATATAAATTCACTACAGTTTAATTCAGTATTTTATTTGGGGGTTTTTAAGACAAATTTTTGAAAACAATAATTTTAATTGGAACTCAATTCACCCCCCCCTCTTGAATATCCACTCCGACCAACAATTGGTATCAAAGGGAGGTTTAAATATTTTCTAATGTACTCTGTTTTTCAACTGTGATTTTAGTTGTATTTTAATGTTCTTAAAATTTCTATTATTTTTAAATTTTTATCTCTTAAAAATCTTTGCCTTAAGTAATCTATCTTGGATAATAGACTTGAAAGTGTTGCTACCAATAGACCACCATTTTTCAATGTCACTAAATATTCTTAGTGGAAAATAAAGTTGAAAATACATTTATAAAGCATGGGTTTTGATATTTGGACTGCTATAGAATCAGAATATAAAATTCCTACTACTGTTAGAACTACTTGGAATGAATATACTATGGCTGCCTACAATAATAATTGCAAAGCTATGAATGACTTGTATTGTGCTTTAGAATATGAGGAATTTAATAGAATATATTCCTGTAAAACTGCTTATGAAATTTGGGATACCTTAGCCATTTCTCATTAAGGAACAACTAATGTTAAGGAAATGAGACTGTATACTTATACTATTAAGTATGATAATTTTAAGATGAAGCATGATGAACCCATTTCTAACATGTATCTCAGGTTTAATGAAATTTTCAACATAATGAATTCTTTGGGAAAGGATGTTCCATCAAAGGAACAAATTATGAGAATTCTGGGATGTCTGCCTGAAAGATTGAGAGGAACTTCTGTCTCAATTAGAGAATCATGTGATATTGGTGAACTGCTAGTCAAGGAACTAATTGGAAAATTTATGATGTATGAAGAGGGACTCAAGGTTAACAAAGAAGAGGAAGATGAACCTAGAAGGAAGCCAGTTTCTTTCAAGACTTCATCTTCAAAGAACAAGGATAAGGAAAAGCTTCAAGCTATAAATGAGAGTTCAAGCTGTGAAGATAGTGAAAGTGACTCTGATAGTGATGATGAGATGGCTCACATTGCCAGAAGGATTAAAAAGATTTATAGGAAGAAGATGTTTTTTAGAAAATCAAATTATAAAGGTATGCATGATAACAAGGGACATTGGAAAAAGGATTTGATGAAATATGACAGATTAGATGAAGTTTTCTGGTATGAGTGCAAAAGAAAGGGACACATAAAATCAGGCTGTCCAAAGTTTAAATACAAGAAGAGGTATGAATACAAGGAAAATAAGTTTAAGAATGCCATGAAGGCTACTTGGAGTGATTCTGAGGATAGCTCCACTGAATCTGAAGTTTCTGAAACTGAACACGGAAATAAGGAAAACATGTTTTTATGAAAAACACCTCTGAGGTTGCATCTGAAACTCCTGCTTTAAATTCATATTATTTTGAAGATGATTCTGGCTCAGAAAACATGTCAAAATCTGAACTATTTGAATACTTTGATATGTTAGAAGAAACCTATAATGATATGAAAGACAAATACAAAGGTTTAAATAAACAATATGCATTAACTATTAAACATAAATCTGATCTAGATATTGAAATGAAAAAGAATGCTCAGTTGCTTAAAGAACACACTAAGCTGAAATTATATAATGAGAAACTAAAGAAAGACTTAGAGAAATTTACCAATGGCAAAGATACTCTTACTCAGATTCTAGGTAAGAAAATAGCACCTAGATACACTACTGGTATAGGATATCAACCTGGACAAAGGAAAATCACCAAAAATAAATTCATTCCTAAATATGGATATAATGAAGCTAGTTCTGAAACTTCATATACTTCAACCTTTTATATTCATAGTTATGGATCTAATAAGGTTTATCTTTCAAAATATTTTAACTCTATAAATCTTATGAGACCCATTAGACAAATATGGGTACCTAATGTTTTATTGGCAAACCTGTCTGGACCCAAGAAGATCTAGGTACCAAAATCATTTCCTATCTAAATCTGTTTTGAAGGGAACCTGCTTAAAGAGCTCCTGTAGAAAGCCATGGTATTTTGACAGTGGATGTTCAAGACATATGTCAGGAGGCCTCTCATGCTTTAAAAGCTTAGTCAAAGTTGATGGAGGGTTTTTCACTTTTGGTGATAACTCTAAAGTGAAAATCAACGACTTAGGCCAGATTGGTAACACTAACTCAGTATTAATTTCTATGGTTTTATTTGTTGATGGACTTAAATACAATTTGTTAAGTATTTATCAGTTATGTGATGATGGTTTTGATATTAAATTTGAAAATGATTCTTGCATTGTTTTTAATTCTAAAAATGCTTTAGTGTTTTCTGCTTTAAGAAATGAAAATGTTTATGCTGTTGATTTAAATTCTGTAGCAAACAAAATATTACTTGTCTGAATGCTTTTCATAAAGAGTCTTGTCTTTGGAACAAAAGATTAGGATACTGCAATGTGCATTCACTTAGAAAACTGGCTAAGAAGAACTTAGTTAAAGACCTACCCAAACTAGAATTTCCAGCAAACAAAGTTTGTAATCCCTGTGAAAATGGAAAGCAACACAAAGTTTCATTTATATAAAAGAAAGAAGTTTCAACTTCTCAACCTCTCAAGTTGGTTCACATGGACTTATTTGGACCTTCTGGAGTTTCTAGTTTAAATGGGAAGCACTATGCCTATGTTCTTGTAGATTACTTTTCTAGATATACTTGGGTATATTTTCTAGCTCACAAAAGTGAAGCTTGTTCTAGATTTGTAAAATATTCCAAGTCTGTAGAAAATATTAGTGGACTTAAAATTATAACCCTGAGAAGTGATCATGGCCGTGAGTTTGAAAATCATGAGTTTGAATCTTACTGCTCACACAGTGGCTATAGTCACAATTTCTATGCCCCTAGGACACCCTAACAGAATGGTGTTGTAGAAAGGAGGAATAGAACCCTACAAGAAATTGCTGGGACTATGCTTAATGAGTATGACCTACCTGTTAATTTTTGGGCTGAAACTGTCAATATATCTTGTTATGTTATTAATAGAGTCTTGATCAGACTTGTTCTTAAGAGGACCCCTTATGAGCTGTGGAACCATATGAAACATAAGGTTAACTACTTTAGAGTTTTTGGCTGCAAAGTCTTTATTCTTAATACTAAATAAAATCTTGATAAATTTTCATCCAAGAGTGATGAAGGAATTTTCCTAGGTTACTCTACTTCTAGTAAAGCCTATATATTTTTCAATAAAAGAACCAAATGTGTGGAGGAATCTGTTCACATCAAATTTGATGAAACTGATCCACATGAACCTGAGACCTCTCTTGAAAATATTGAAGATGTTCTATCTTCTTTGAACCTTAATGATAAGGACAGTGTACCTGTATTAAAAAGATCTAGTTCTGGAAATTTCCCAGAACCTACTTTTTTTGATTCCCAACCTATAGATGAACCTGAAATCTCTAGTCCTAAATTTTCTTGACTAACTAGGACTCTAAAGAACTATCCTTTAGATGCTGTTGTAGGTAATATAGATAGAGGAACATAGACTAGAGATTCTCTAAGAAATCAGGCTGAACATAAAGCTTTTATTTCACAGTTAGAACCTAAAAATATCAATGATGCTATCAATGATGAATTTTGGGTAATGACTATGCAAGAATAGCTATATCAATTTGAAAGAAACAATGTCTGGAAATTAGTAGAAAGACCTAAGGACACTATAACTATAGGCACAAAATGGGTGTTTAGAAACAAAGTTGATGAATCTGGAAACATCATTAGAAACAAAGCTAATCTAGTTGCACAAGGTTACAATCAAGAAGAAGGAATTGACTATGAGGAAACCTTTGCAGCTATAGCTAGGTTAGAGGCTATTAGGATCTTACTTGCCTATGCATCACATCTGAATTTCAAGTTATTTCAAATGGATGTGAAAAGTGATTTTTAAATTGTTTTATTGTTGAAGATATGTTTTTATAACAACCACCTGGTTTCTCAAATCCACATTTTCAAAATAATGTTTTTAAACATTCTAAAGCTTTATATGGTTTAAAACAAGCTCCAAGAGCATGGTATGTAAGAATTTCAAACTTTTTTATTTCAAAAGGATTTAAAAAAGGAATAGCTGACCCCACTCTTTTTATAAAAAGGATTTCAAAAGATATATTAATAGTAAAAATCTATGTTGATGATATTATTTTTGGATCTTCTAAAAATTCTTTATGTACTGATTTTTCAAAGGTTATGCAAAATGAGTTTGAAATGAGCTTAATGGGAGAGATTATGTGTTTTCTTGGATTTCAAATCATTCAAACTAAAGATGGTATTATTATAAATCAAAGTAAATATACTAAGGATTTATTAAAACGTTTTGGTTTGGATTGTATTAAGGAAAGTGATATACCTATGAGTCCTACCATTAAATTGGATATTGATGAAACTGGGAAACCAGTTGATCAAACCTATTACAGAGGTATGATTGGAAGTTTACTTTATCTTACTACTTTTCGACCAGATATTATGTTTATTGTGTGTATGTGTGCTAGATTTCAAGCTAATCCTAAAGAATCACACTTACTGGCAGTTAAAAGGATTTTTAAATAACTTATGTATACTGTGAATTTATGTTTGTTTTATCGAAAAGGACAATCATTTGACCTAAATAGTTATTCAGATGCTGACTTTGCTGGATGTAAGTTAGATAGGAAAAGAACATCTGGAACATGTCATTTACTTGGAAGGTCCCTAGTATCATGGTGTAGTAAGAAACAGAACTCAGTTGCATTGTCTACTGCGGAATCAGAATATATAGCTGCCGGTAGTTTCTGTGCACAGATTCTGTGGATGAAGCAAACTTTATTGGACTATGAATTTGATTTTAAAAATGTTTCAATTAACTGTGACAACACTAGCATGATCAACATATCTAAGAACCCTGTGTCTCATTCTTGGACTAAGTACATTGATGCCAGACATCACGTTCTAAGAGATCATTATCAGAAAGGTGATATTTCTATAGAATTTATTAGTTCTGAACATCAATTAGCTGATATTTTTTACAAAGCCTTTATGTTCTGAAAGAATGAATTTTATTAAACAAGAATTGTGTATGATTGATCAGTGAAACTGATCTGTGAAACCGATCTATGAAACTGATATGTGAAACTTATATGTGAAACCGATTTGTGAAATTGATCTGTGAAACTGATCTATGAAACCGATTTGTGAAACCGATCTGTGAAACAGATCTGTGAAACAGATCTGTGAAACTAATATTTGAAACTGATCTGTGAAACCGATCTGCGAAACTGATCTCTGAAACTGATTTGTGAAACGAATCAGTGAAACTGATCTGTGAAACCAATCTGTGAAACTAATCTATGAAACCAATCTATGAAACTGATCTGTGAAACTGATCTGTGAAACCGATCTGTGAAACTGATCTGTCAAACCGATCTTTCTTTCTATTAATTTTTATTATGTTGTAATTAATTAATTACTTATATCTTTATTATGGAAACCCTAAATGATGAAATAAATGATACACGGCTATTTCTATTCCCCAAACCGTCGACCTTTCACTTCCCACCAAGCCTTATTTTCTCTCTTCTCCTCTACTTCGAACCTTTGATCTCCTACATTCCCCAGAATCTGCAAATGGCTAAGAAAAAGAGACCAAGAAAAGGATCAGAATGTCTTGTACCCTCAAAGCGTGCTCGAGTAAAGTCGAGTAGTACCACTCAAAGATCAATAAATTCGAACCTGGAAACTCGGATTGCTGCTGGAGAAAAGGATGTCAGTTCCGCCTGGAATTTGACAAGTAATTCGCTGTTGTTACAAGTTTTAGAATCGCAAGGATGGAAAGCCTGGTTCTTAGATAACACTCATGTATACTACCCAAAGCTAGTGCAGGAGTTTTATATAAATCTGCAAGTTACTTTAGATGGTGTAGAGGCTGCCAGAATGTCTTATGTAGTGAAATGAAAGAAAATATCTTTTTCATCTAAATAATGGGCTGAATGTTTAGATGTAACCCATGAGGGTCGGTATGAGGATTATGCTGGAAATATTCCTCCAACCACTGAATACTTCTCTTATGAGTTAGCTTTAGAGCTTTTGACTGGAAACAGAGAGTCAGCCTCAGAGTTGGATGCTGAATGTAGACTTCTCTTTAAGTTTATTCAGCACCAAATTTGCCCCAGGAAAGGATATTTTGCTGCTGTAAAATACCATGATTTTTTTCTATTGTTTCTGCTAATGACCCATGAGAATATCAATTTATGTAGATATAAAATGGTGCACATAGATGAAATGGTGAAACCTTCTATGAAATCCACTGCCCTGATCTATTCCAAAATGATCTCGGCTATGTTAAAGAATTTGGAATATGAAGATGATGCTGATGAGATAGCTGAATCTGATAGTGCTTTTTTTATTAACAAAGAAATTTGTAAAAGGATGAAAATAAACTGGAACCCATGGAAGAAATGCTGGGTTGCTGATGAGAAAAAGTTGTACGAGTCCTACAATCCCACTGATCATGGAAAGAGGCCGAAGGGTGTAAGAGACCCTGTTTTGAAATCAGATGAGGAGCCAATTTACTCTGCTGATGAGAAATAAGTAGATGTTGAAAGGAATAAGGGAATTGAAGAGTCTAGTAAACAAGGGATGGAAGAAGATGAAACAGAAGAAGGAAGTATGTCACCTCCTGATGATAGGAGTGATCCTGATACTGTAAGCCCTAAGAGAAGAGTGGAATTTGGATCTGCCTATCCACCTTTACCCTTACCTGAATCAGAACCAGTTCTTGGTGATGAAGAAGCTAGTGACATTGAAGCATCTAACAGTGATGTTTCTGTGAATAATGGAAATGAGAATGATGATGATGATGATGATGATGATGATGATGGTGATAACCGACCAATGGATAGTCTTGCTGTAACTACAACAGAAACACATCAAACTGTACCAGAAACAAATACCAATGGTAAGATAGATTCTCTAGAAATCAGTGGAAAAGAAAGTTATGATAAACCGGAATATACTCTGTGTGCTGCTGTCTGGGATGATTACCCTGGTTTTGCTGTTTTGGGTTTTGAGTAATCTGAAGAAGAGGAGGAAGAATCAGAATTTTCTACGGGTGTGAAGGAAATCCAACCAGTTGAGGCAAGGTCTGCTCATGCTATTGATACTGTAGATGCTCATCTACCTCGTTTTACTGTCTCTCAGTCTGATTTTGATAAGTTCAAAATTGAGTTGCTTGCTGCTGTGAGAGATACAGTCAGAGAAGAAATTTCAAATGCTATGAGACCGGACCTGGCCTATACTGGTGAGTTTACTCGCAGGCACATAGCCTCTCTAAATCAGATTCTAAAGGATCTACTATATGAATTAGTTTCTTTATCAAACGAATCTAGATCAAACATCTCTGGTATGATGGAAGTGTTGAGGAATCTGATTGAACATCTTAAGATGTCTGATCTGAGAAAGTTGAAAGCTGAGATAACTCAGATAGTTTCTCAAGACAGTATAGCCAAAGTAACCAAGATCACTACTCGTGAGCTAGAGGCTCTAAGATACATTGTGCATGATGAATTGGCCGCCATTAGACAAGTTCCTGATTTGGACTCATTGAGGAAGATGAAGGAGCACAGTGATCACATTCAAAAGATGGTAACAGTATATTCAGCAGATTCCACTAAAGCTCAGAGAGAGATAAATGAAACTTTTGAACATTACTTTTCAAAGATTTATACAAATCATGAGATGACCGCGAATTTCAAAGTGTTAGCTGACAATCTAAGACTACCTCCAGTCACACAAGCTTTCAAGACTCAAGTTCGTCAGTTGGAAGATTTTACTCCTACCTTGGAACGGTTCATGGAGAATAAGGATTATTTTGAGAAGGCTATGTAATATGGTGGAAAAGTTATTCAGAATTTCATAAATCTTTTGGAGCCTTATCTGAATGCACAAGACACCACCATTGTAATTCCTACTACTGACCCTCTCAGCGCCTCTGATGTTTCTCCAAATCAGATCTCTGATGCTCAAGCTCTATCTCAACTTCGACC
Source organism: Viscum album (assembly GCA_963277665.1). Taxonomy (NCBI): domain Eukaryota; kingdom Viridiplantae; phylum Streptophyta; class Magnoliopsida; order Santalales; family Viscaceae; genus Viscum; species Viscum album. The sequence continues at coordinate 1,227,433,820 of OY728145.1, read as the reverse complement.
AGTTCCTCGCCAATCTTCTCAATCTGCTGCTACTGCTTCACAGCAAATCCTCGTGGCATCTACTCCTCCACCTTCCCGAGTCATCTTACCACCTTTTCAAATTCGCCCAGTTCAAACTGCCTCCAAGCCCTCCAACTTGCCAACCATTGATCCTTCTGACAAAGGAAAATCCCAGTTACATCCCAAGAAATAGTTGTGCGTTGTTTTTGATAGGGTGAACCCTGTTGTGATTGTACTGTGATGTATTATAATCTTTATTCTATTTTCTTTTTATTCTCATGGCTGTCTTCTTTTACTATCTTCTTTATCTGTTTTCCATCCTTTTTTATTTTCCCAAAGGGAGAGAAATATGTATATATATAGGGGCGATGCATCTCTGAAGGGGGATATTTTTTTTTCTATGGGGGAGAACCTTTCTATGGCGATGATTGCATATGTATTTAAAGACATATATTCAGGGGGAGATTTATATCTCATCGTGTTTTTATTCTTTTTATGCCTTGTCACTATTATTGATGATATATTAATTTTATTTATGGCTATGAATTGTGATTATCAAAAAGGGGGAGATTGTTGAGCCCACTAGAAGATTGTTGGATTCTTCCTATAATTGCTGTTTTAATAATCAAAAATCATTGATTACTTAATCCGGTTGGATTTCTCATAAACATAATCACAATCTCTTAGTGAATCTGTTTATATTGGTTGGATCATGTTTTTATCTCTTTGTTATTTATTTTCATGTATTCTGGAAGACTTCTGGATCAAACAGAGACTTTGTGTTCTGTTAAGTGAATGGTTGCACCGATCCATATCAAAATACAACGGTCACACCGATCCATATCAATAGACAATGGTTGCACCGATCCATATCGAAAGAAAAAGGTTGCACCGATCCATATCAAAAGAAAATGGTCGCAATGATACATATCAAAAGACAACAGTCGCACCGATCTATATCAAAGGACAATGGTCTCACCAATCATGACACACCGATGCTGATCAAATGAGTCCTCGACCATGTCTCACAGATGCTGATCAAATGAGTCACCGACCATGTCTCACCGATGCGGATCAAATGAGTCACCGACCATGTCTCACCGATGCTGATCAAATGAGTCACCGATCATGACACACCGATGCTGATCAAATGAGTCACCGATCATGACACACCGATGCTGATCATCTGAGTCACCGAATATGTCTCATCGATGCTGATTAAATGAGCCACCGATCATGACACACCGATGTCTAGCCACCAATGTTGATGCTGATGACCTACCGATCACTTGACTCACCGATAGTCACAAGAAGCTATTTTAATTTATTTATCTTTATTTAATCTAACCAATGGTCATATTAGGAATATTTTATTACTCTGTCATTTATTTAATGAATGTCGTTGGATGTCAGGGAACCGTACCTCATACCTGCAAAAAGAAATCTTTTTTGTCTTGCTGGAACTCGCGCCATAAATACAAGAAGTCCCTATTGGTGAAAAGTAGTAGAAGTAGAAAGTAGACGACGACGAGACATATATGAGTGAAAATAGTGGTGGATGAGATAGTTTCAGAAGATACATAACCTCATACACACTCAATATTACTAAAGAAGAGTTCTCTACATTCACGAGGACATTGAAGAACATCATTGATTACATCTTTCACTATCTTTGAACCTGGATGCCAAGCAGACGACCCTCGGTTTTTCAGACAAAAAACAGAAGAGGACCCAGAATCATTTCTGATCAAACTCAAGGAGTCCAAAGCTTCACTGCAATCACTAGAGCCATTTCTAAACTCTACATCTCTGCTCTGTGATTCATTATTTTACATTTCGAGCAGTGTGTGTTATCTACTGTATTTAACACACACACACTGTCTTCTGTACTTTAACTGGAGGATTTGTAAATCCTCACTCAATCTCCTACATCTTTTATTTCCCACTAGGATTGTGGTAGAGGTCATGTGTGACCTGGACAGCTGGTTGGTGTTGTTCTATTTCCCATGAATAACAGTGGTTGAGGTCTTGGACCTGGACAGTTGTAAACTGTTGTGAACCCCGATCTAGGGTGTGGATCATATTTATATAAATTTTTGAGAGGACTAAGTCTCGGCTTGAGACTGAACCTCTTGGTTATATCTGTTGTGCTACATCTTTCAAAGTTATTCTTTTTTTACTCTGCTGCTAATTACTTTAAAACCAAAACTGTTTTAAAGTCACTTTGATAATTAAACTCGCAAGTGTTTATATTAATTGTGAATCAGTAAGTTAGTTTCAAAAGTAAATCATCTCATCTGTTGTGATTAACAGGGAAATAATCAATCCCTTGAGAACCCATCAGAACATTTACTTTGATATAAATTCACTACAGTTTAATTCAGTATTTTATTTGGGGGTTTTTAAGAAAATGTTTTAAAAAAAAAAATTTAATTGGAACTCAATTCACCCCCCCCTCTTGAGTATCCAATCCGACCAAAAATAGTTAAACTATACATTTAATTATTTTTAAATATAATTTTGACAAATTTTACATCAATTAATCTAGTGTAGCTATTTTAAAACAATATTACATTGAAATTAGATATAAAAACAGTTCAAACATTAAAAATATTTCACTTTAACAACTCATTATCACTACAAGTGCGTGGGAGTATTTTTAAAATAATTTATCCATACTAAATGATTATAATTTGGAAATAATGGATTTAATATTTGGAATAATAATAATTTTCTAATTCCAAATCTGTTAAACATAGTTTTTGAAATAAAGGTACTAGTGAATTATTTAAAATTAATTATAATGATTAATGTAAAACAACATTATATAGTCCATAAAATTTAGTTTAAGGGAAAAAATAACATACAATCAAGTACAAACTCAATTGGTAGTAAATATTTTGTCCAACTACCCTTTTTTTGTAAAAAAATCCAATTATTATTTTAACATCATCGACGGGTGACCCATCAATATTGTTTATCTATTTATATTTAATGAAATGAAACTCCTCATCAAATCTAAATGGGAAATCACTCCAAAAATCATATATTCACTTCTTATAGAAATTTTTAACATTATAATACTTTTATAATAAGCTCCAAACATCATTCATCCCATCCTAGAAGACTCAATTTGGATAGAAATCTATCCAAGGAAACCCTTCGTTGAAAACTAAAAAGGAGTTACCCAAAAAAATCTAATGTTCTTCAACATGTATTTCAGTTTTATTTGTTTATCCACGAATTTAGTTATTTTTATTCCATGACTAAATAATTAAAATATTATTTTATATATAATTTTTTTATTATGAGGGTTCGACCTAAACCTATAAAAACTTCCATCAGATGGGTAATAAACTTACTGTTCATGTGTATGACGGTCTACCGCCTTCTGAAACAATGTTGTTATTTTTTTGATACCTCATCTTTTTGTTTGGACTTATGATAGAAATATTATATTTTTATTATATATATTATAATTATGTTATATTAATTCTTTTTTATATATTAAATAACACATAATTTCATTCTTTCGGTTTTTTTGGAAAACGAAAACTTAGTATTTGGACAACTGGATCACCACCTCATCCTATGGATGTGATTCATTATCGCATTACATAATATATATTAAGTATATATTTTAAAATATATATATATATGGTATATATGAAATAATAATTTATATGGAATCAAAATATACATATATATACATATATGTCATTTACTTTCATTTAATCAATACTATAAGAAAATAGAAACAATGTTTATTTGTATGTACAACCTAATGTCATCATGAATGGTGTATTTCATTTCTTATTTCTATATATTATATAAGAGAATAAATACTTAAATAATGATTTTATATGATATTTTATATAATGTATTTCATTATGTATATAAGTAAATCATCATCTGCATAAATGGATAAAGAATAACAAGCAAAAACATATACAAAAAACAAACTTGGTTTTACCCAAAACATAACAATGACTTGGAATTATTAATAAATGTGTAATATAATGTCATATTAATGAAATTTATGGTAATATATATTATAGTTTTTTTCATTGGTAGATGTATAATAAATTTATATTCTTTATATATAAGGTTCTAAATTATACAATCAATGTCAAGTCCTAAGGAAAGGGTTTTATCATCTCAGTTTTTTCAGTGAGATATATGTTATATTCAAAACTTAATCTTGTTATGTAGTGTATATAATAACCTGTGTAATTTTATATAATTAATTATTTTATTTAATGATATATAAAGTTTTTATTGGTTTTATTTTTTCATGTGGATCCTGATACAAAAGTTACTTAAGTAGTAATGGGACTTCTAGTCTAACTATTATTTCTTCTAGAATTATTCCTTATCCATAAATAGTTTATTTGTGTGGTGTATATAATTCTCATGAGTGTATTATATTAAAATTTTCCTCATTTTTTTATAATATTCATATATTTTTTCTGATTTACCTTTCAAGGGGTTTATAGTACAAATGTTACACAATTGGTAATGTAATTTTGTCTCACTTTTCCTTCTTTGAGACACATGTTTTATTATGCTCCTATATTATTCTATGAGTTGAATATACTTACAATTTAAATTTTATATAATGAATATATTTCATTTCATGATATTTTATTATTCATATAAATTTATCCTTTCTTTTTTATTGTGATTCAATGTTATAAAATTGGTAACAGATTTCTGCTACAATCTCATCATTTATTGGGACTGTTTATGATTATACATACATTGATGAATTTTTATGATATATTTTTGAAGAAATATCATGAATTTTATTATACTCTATTTATTCAGGAAATCTTCGTATAATGGTAAAACATTTCACTTTTTGGTAGATTATATGATTATGAATTTATTTGAAAAAAATACCACTTTATTTCTCTCTGTGATTGGAAACATTTTTTCCCAATACATGTTTTGAAAATATGTTTTCAAAATATATTTTAAATATAAAATTAATCTTATTTTCAAGGTAATATATTTTAATATATTTTTTATGTTTTAAAGTGTTTTTTTAAATCATAATTTATTTGATATTAAGGTTAGTTTGAAAGAAAATTTTTTTCATGCTATTTTGTGTTTCAAAAAGTGTTTTTAAACCAGGAATTTAAATTTTCATAAAAGAATGTTTTAAAATATTTTTAAAAAATTACATCATAATATTTCAAAATGTTTTTTAAATTAAAATATTTTGATAATATTTTCTGTTTTAAAATTTTATTTTTAATTAATCCTTATCTTCCTTATGAAAGGCACAAAATGATATTTCAAAATACTCCCCCATCTAAGATCACATAATTTGATTTTGTTTTTTATTTATTGGGGATATTATCCCAAAAAACCATTCATATATTTTCTTATAATGGTTTAAATTTATGATGAAATGATTCTTATGAAAACTATTTCACTTCTATTGGTTATACCATGATTAAATGATTTTGAAACAAAATTATATTAATGGGCTATTTTAAAATTAAATGGTTATGAAACCTATCTCTTTTACATAGGTTTTAATATAATGAAATTTTTCGGATACTCATTTCCTTTCAAGGGTAATGATTTTTTGTTTATGAAACCTATCCATTTTATTTGGGTAATGAAATGATGAATTTTTTATTATCTTACAGAACATGAATGTATGATTTAATTATTTGAGTGGCAGAACCTGTAACTCTCTCCAAAACATTGGTTAGTGAAAATGGTATATAAGCTCAAAGGGTACACAGGTTAAATCCCAAGCTTACGGGTTGTATTATAATACAAAAAACAATAGGGTACACAGGATGTATCCCAAGATAAAAAATAATAATGTTTATAGGTTCTTCCCCAATAATAAAAATAAAAGGTTTAATAAGTTATAGCCCAAGCCCAAAAATAATTTGGTACATTTGTTGTCACGCTATCTCAAAAATATGGGGGTCTACAGGTTATTATCTAGAGATTGAAGTAGATAACCAAGTGATTATCCTAAGCCAACAATGGTATGAAGATCTTGGTAGGTATCCATGACATATTTTTTTCTATGCATATGTTTAACTAGAAATTCCTGATCATATTCCAATGTTATCATCTTATGGATTATTATCATCATTACCATATCATTCTTGTATTATGAAAATTCAAGAATTATTCCATTACTCATGTCTATAACATTTTATTTGTAGGGTATGTTCATCAAATGATATATTATTGTTATCATACACTTATTCACATGTTATGCAATAGTATCTATTTATTTACCATTACTGAGCATCTCATCTCACCATTTCTTATGTTTTATTCTCCATGTTATGAAGATATGTTTGAAATATAAGTACTAAAGGGGATGTTCTTTATCTTAAACATTTATGATCATTCACTAATTTAGAATATTATGTTTAATGTTTCCAAATACAAAAAATTTATTACCATCCTCAGGTACGTACTTTTTGAATATGCTAAATATTGATCCAAAATGATGTAATATCCATGTATGTTAAGCCTGGGTCTCTATAGTTGGTACAAAAAAATATGATAATAATCCTTCAAAAACTATGATGAGAAGATATTAGTGAGATCCATATGGATATTTTTAAGGATATGTCTTGGAATGATTCTAAGGGTGTATTTAGGTATGAGTTATAGTATAGGGTACGGTCCTCAAGATTTGGAAAATATTAGATTGAGTGATTTCCAAGAAATACATACATATCTGGATAATAAAAATGGATGTGGATTTGGAAGACATATATTTTGGGGTAACAACCCTAAAAACAACATGTTGAGCTATACTTTTTGGAAACCTATATATAAAAATGGCCTTGCTGCACACCTAGTTTGAAACACTACTGGAATGCGATTTTGGAATACACAAACTATGTATAAAAAATCATGAAATATTTATATAGAAGTTGAATATGGAAGACCTATGTTAGTATTAAGTTGTCATACACAAAAAAATTGTTCCATGATCTTGAAACCATATAAGTAATTTTCTATGATTATGTGGTTTTTTACTTTGAAAATGATTCTCATGCAATGATTTCTAGTTTTTCTTAATGGATAGAACATGAATGAACCATGTTAATGTTGAATACAATGAAAATTACAATTGTTTTCATCCTGATACACTAGAAATTATAGAAGAAGGAATGGAGAACATTTTCTCTATGAACACACAACATTCCCTGGATATGAATCATATTGATCATATCAATGAGAAATGGAGGGAAAATGATCAGTTGATTCCATCATGAGGAAACTTCCACCATCATTTAGTAGTTCCACTGATCCACTAGTTTTTGAATAATGGATCCATTCCACCAAAATATATATTTTTAATTATTCTATTTTAAATGTATAATAAATTTATATTGAATGTTTATTATTTGTAAGAAGAAGAAAATATGTGGTGGAACCTTATTAAAAACATGAGTTGTCATGGAGAAATTGATTTTAAAAAATTGGAAGAGTTTTAGGGGATATTTCTCAAAAATTAAGGCCCTTTTATTCTATGAGAAAACATGTAGGAGGAATTTCGACTACATAAACATACATATGAAGAATATATTAGAGCCTATGAAAAAAATTTACAATACATGCAAGGAACACCTTAGGTATTACCATTTAGCATAAATGTAAGGGTGACTGATTATTCAATGTATTATAACCAAATCTCTAAAGGGAGTTAGCATAAAGTTATTCATATGATATAAAGTTATTTTTTAATGGTCTATGAAATTTGAAATGTTGGTTGGAGTTATGAATCATCCTCATAGAATTTATAACAACAGAAAAATGGAATTCATAGGTAAATCATAGAACCATGAATAAAGAAGATAAATCATCCTTAATTATGAAATTGTGGGAATAAATATGGAGGATTTTTATTAATGGGACTATCAATTTAATGTATTAATTTTAAAAAATAATATTAATGAAAATCTTATTGAGTTTCCTTTAGTGTGACAAGATATAATTATAAATATTTTTTATCTCTATCTACACTGATTCTAGTTTTAGGAAATCATATTAACACTCTCGAAATACAAAGATGATCCTAGGATTCGAATATAAATATATATTATAAGATAATATCCTAGTTAATGAATAAATGGTGAATTTTCTAATGAAAACAGATACGATTTCAATAAGGATTTACAGAATTTCTTGTTATTACCATATTTAAAGAAAATACGTGATTAAATTATACACATGTTTGATATCTGACAGTCAAGAGCCACCCTTTCACATATCAGATATCAATATTTGATAATTTTTGAGAAATTTAGTGACCACCTTTCCAATGTTTTTAATTTTAATATTTTTAAAGGGTTAAAACCATAAACATTTATGGAATTGTTTCTGTTAAATCATAGATGGTGTTTTAGATATATTATTTTTATCTCAGCGTATGAGGAATAATGAATATTAGATAACCTATGATAAAAATTATTTTTGTGATGTTAACTAAATACATATGGAGTTACTTATCATTTGATTTATGGATATCCTGATCTCTTAGTTCTCCATGAATAAAAAATTTACCTTCATTTTTTTGGAATAAGGCATGAAGTGGAAATTGATCAATTAAAAATACAAGGGTGATATTGTTAAAATGAAACAGAGTGATAAAAATTAATTACATTTTCTCACTTAATGTATCTTGTTTAGGGAAAGGGTCTTGAAAGAAAATGTTGTTTCAATATCACAATTTTTGATGATATTAATGTACTTTTTCAAGCCTTTTGGGTTTTGGATTTTTGATATTATCTTTATTCAAACCTTCTTTTCTATAACTATCCATAAGAAAATGATTGTTAGATTTATCCTCCCTGCCCATGTGTTCAAATTCCACCAATGTTCTACTATGTGGAAACCTAGTTATGTGTTATTCTGGTTAACCATTATGTTTGCAACATTCTTATTATAAATGATGGTATTGTATTCATTTTTTCAATGTGTGTTTATATGAAATGGAGTTTTATGTATTAAAAATTTGATAACCCATATGAATTCCAATAGAGACAATAATTATCTGGGGGGTAGAATGTAACAATGCAATATTTTTTGATTGTTGAAAAAGAATTTATTCTTTTCAATATTCTCCAACTCACACAACACTGAATATATATTGTAATATAAAAAAAAATTTAATTATTATTTTTGTATGCAATACTAATTCTAGATTACACTACACACTATAATTATATTGTATTGTGGTACAGGAAAAACTATGTTTGTTTTATATTATATACAATGTAGAGTTTTTTCTATATCCAACATTACACGCAAGAAATAATTTTACTAAACTGCATCATAATATTAATAATATATTTAAAATATTATTGTAGTTTTCACCTAGAAATTAAAATACATATTATGAATAATATTAAAAAATTGTGAAAATATGACTTTAAAATGTATTAGAAATGAATACTTTATATTTAAATTAGTTATAAATGAATTAATGACCTATTTTAAGATAAAAAAATCTTTTTCTAAGAAAAATATTTTATAATTTACAAACACAATTTTATTACAATAAATTAATACAATGAATTTTAAAGATTTTTCTTAACAATATTTGTATATTATGAATTAAATAATTTATTTTGACACTCATCCATTATATTTTATATTCATATGATAAGATTAAATCCAATTGTATAAATAAAAAGATGCATTTTTATAAAATCTAATTTTAACACCATTAAATGGCGATCATATTTTAAATATATATTTTTAACAAAATTATATGTTTTTAAAAAGAAAAAATTGGTTTTTGAATATAAATATATATATTTTCGTTTAGTGAATTCTTAGTATATTTATTAGAAGTATTGTTTTTTTATGAATAGGGGAAAATATTGAATTTCAAATAAAAATTGCATTTTTGCCTAATTTACATATATAGTTTAATTACATTTTCAAATAGTCTTAAATTTAATTAAGAAAAAATTTACATAAATTAATACACTATATTTCATTGGAATCAATTTCACATTGAATAAAAAAATGATATTTTAAACTTTGAAAAATTTTCTCTTAAAAACTCTATTGTCTTGACACGTCTGTGAAACTAATTTTAAATAAATTTATACACTATATGGAATTTTATTTTTGAAAAAATGGATATAATATAATATATTTCAATTATTTATAATTTATTATAATATAATGAATGTTTTTAATAAAAATGATTGTGAATGTAATCAAAATTAATTACAATGATTATAGTAAATAAAAGATTAATAAACGGTTAAAAAATAATTTTAGGGGAACAATAACATAGAAAAATGTGAAAAATCTATTTTATGGAGAAATTTCTAAGATTGTCTGATTTTTTATAAAATTCTCATTTTTAGAGGCTCATTATGTAAGGGAGATCTCTAAATAGTGTTTACCTTTTTAAATTTATAAAAATACCACTCCTCCTCTATTATAAAAGGGAACTCATCCCACACCCTAGTTTTTTCTCACCTATAAAGACTTTTGTCTCCTGAAAAATAATGAAATATAAGCTCCCAAAATCCCTCCCATCATCTTATAAGCCTCACATTGTATATAAATCCAACCCTAGAATCCATTTGGTGAAAACTAAAATGAATCACCTGAAAAAGAGGTATCCTTATTCAATGTGCATTTACGTTTTATTTACTTCTCCATCCCATTAGTTATTGTTATTCCATAATTATATAATAACATCAGTATCCTCAGTATAATGAGAATATTTTCATTTTAGGGGTTCTACCTACATGAAAAAAACTTCCTTCAAATGGTGAATGAACAAACCATTTAGTTGTACGACGGACTACTGACCCAAGAAATGATGTGATTATTTTAACCTCTACCACCTCTCATGGTTAGAATTATGAAGGAAATAATGTTTTTATGTGATATAAATATTATTTAGGATTTATATATTCTTTTAGAATTATTATATAAAACATACCTTTATGAATTCCATTTTCTGGGAATATGATAACTTTTTTGTGGATATTTGGACTACAACCTCCTCAAAGTGATGTTATTCATTCAAAATTAACATGAAATGTATTAAGGTTGGGATCAGTGAAAATATATATGACATAATAATTCAAGTGGAATTATAAAATAAATTTCTATTCATATATGTCATTTACTTACTTTCGTTCAATAATACAATAAAACTGAAACATCTTCCATGTGTATGTATAGACTAACATCTCAATGAATGTTATATATAATTTTATATATTGTTATAAAAACTTATATAATGAATATACATGATATTTATAAAATTTTCATCATTATAAAAGTTATTAAATCATGATATAAGTAAGAGGGTCTAGAATAACATGTCCAAACATATAACAAAAAATGTTGATATTACCCAAAACGTAACATTAACATAGAATTGTTTGTAAATGGGTAATATAATGTCATAATAAAATCATATGTTGTATGATATATAAAAATATGGTTCTACGGAATATTTTTAATTAATTTGTATTTATTATACATGAGGATTTAATCTGTTCAATTAATTTCAAGACATAAGGTAAGTGTTTTCTCATATCACTCGTATTTTTTTAGATATATGATATATTCACCAATTATTCTTGTTCTGTGGGGTATATAAATCTATATTACATGTTATATAATAACTTCACTTTATTTAATTATATAAAATGTTTCAATTGATGCTATTATTTCATTTGGATCATGATTCAAATGTTTCTCAAGTAGTAAGGGGATTTATTGTCTCAATTTTATTTCTATGACACTTATAACTTATTCACCACTCATTTATTTTTGTGTGGTGTATATACTAGACCTAAATTTATTCTATTATATTTATCCAAAATTTTATGGTTATTTTCATATCCATTTTATGATATCCCTTTCATGTTATTACGGCTAAAAAATTCACCAAATCACAAAATTAATTTTCAATTAATTTTCATTCTTTGAGAAAATGTTTTTGTTATAGACTTATATTCTATTATAAGGTGAATATATTTTCATTTTACATTTTATATAATTAATATTTTTATTTTCATAATATTTTATTCTTTATTTAATTCTATCATTTAATGGGTAATATGATTTGATAAAAAATTGATTTTTTATTATTGATCTATGGGCTTAAACACTGATTATAACAAGGAAAGACCAGAACGACCTAAAGTGGAGAAGTCCATGGGAATACCCTTGAAAACAATATCTATATTCTTGAGGATAGGAACCTAAACTATAATACACAATCAATAGATCATCTGGATTACTCCCTTGGGAGAGGGAATCCGTAGTGATGTTTTCTTCTCTTGGAAAATGCCGAATATAGAATCCATGACTAATCTTCAAAATGAAACATCAAACAAGGTAAATAATGTTCCATTGAGGACCCATTTAACCATTTAAATCTCTTAAATAGGACTCAAAATCCGAATCCAACTCTGAAAAATGCAATGTAACAGTCATGCAATGCATTACATCAGTGTGTAATGTTTTCACTTCTTCAACTAATGATCTCCCTATACCATAAAAGATGCTGAAAGAAAATAGCACTGCACCATGATCATCATGATTAACACCTCCCCCACACATCATACCATTCATAAAATATCCATTCACATTAAGATTATATCCATGCATCAGTGGAATCCTTTTGAAATAGAATCCTTGGGAAGTAGGCTAGGCCACTGGCCTCTTAAGGAACCTACAAAGGCTATAAGATTACAATCCACCTTTAACAAAGTAACCCAATTAATGTTGTAGAACCTTCATTCTCATATGAATAAATGACACTAAAGGATGCACGTCTGTTCTCACATTATTCCTTGCCTCAAATAGGGTCCCAAAAATAGTGATAAAAATGGTTTCATCGATCTTCAACTCCTAATCATGATATTTAGAACCCAAAAATCAACCAGAGAAAAAATCATTGATGGAAAAAAATGTTGTGTTGAGTCATCCCCACCTTCCCATATTAGAACAAATGCTGGTGTCCCATTAACTCTAGATAAACAATTGAAGGGACGAATCCAACTAGGGATTTCTACCAAAAATAGCAATGATAAGCCACAAAAATCCTATAATTTTGAATATTATCCCCCATTTGTATAGCTTGGTTTTGTTCACTAAAAACCAGAATGTTAATATTCATACAAACCACTATACACCATAAATGAGTATCCCACTCATCACGGTCCCCTCTAGGATAAAGAAAACCCCAGTAGTTATGGCCAATGAAATATCCTGAAGTAGATCCTATAAAGCATCAATGATAATCCTCCACAGTTAACCCAAACTCATTGACTGTGGAAATCCAATCCTTTCTAAAAATGGAATCAAGTAGGCTGGGATACCGACTATCCTTATTAATGATCATTTTAGGAATTGGAATGTTTGAAAAAAATAACTTCTAACCAAACAAATTATCTCTCTACAATCTAATCTCCCCTCTCCCAACAACCCAACAAGAGGCATCCTGAAGGATTTCCAGAAGGTACATGATTCTTATCGCCAAATTAGACAGTTTCCGTCTACCCGAATCCACTAAATGATTCCCGTACTTGGATTTGAGGACATTTTCCCAAAGAGAATCTCCAAAAATATACCCCCTTTATAGATGGGACTGCGGGGACTGCATTGTGATTGAAACATCCCTGAGATGGACTCCTCCATCCTCAATTGATTTCACCAGACATGTCCATGATTCCCAATGAGACATTCCCATATAATGGGAGTCCTATAGGAAATTGTTTGTATGATTATCCATTGCAGTAATAATGCTTTTGTGAGGAGTGATGATGGACATGACATGCATCAAAATTGAAGATAAAACATTGTTGATAAGGGAAACACGACCACTAAAGGATAGAAAAATGCTTTTCCAACTAATAATACATCAATTATATTATTGATGATTTCATTAAAGATTATCTTTTAAACCTGGACATTATAAATAGGATCCACGATGTAAATCATTAGAAACTGTTTCCGCTGAATTCCCAAATTGTCTTAAATGCCCCAAACCCTTTTTCATGAATTTTTACCATAAATATACACACTACTCTCTCTAGCATTGATCCTATAGCCTCATAGCTTACCATAAACTGCAATTATTTCTATAAATCTATGTAGATAAGATCACATAGAATTAATTACAAGATGAATATCATAAAGAAAATAATATAATAAAAATATTCATCCCATTATTAGGAGTGGTAAGGAAAGATATTCCATTCCACAATTCCTCAGTGATGATTCCATGAAATCGCCACCTGGGAAATGTTAAAAATAATGGGTGACATAGGTCCTCCCTGTCTCAAACCCGACACACATTTGAGAAAAACAAACCCTTTCCCCATAAAGTAGATGGTGATCATGGGTGAAGAATAAAAATAGAAGAAGATTCCACAAACCCATTTGAGAAAACCAATATTCCTCATGTTCTGAATAATGAATCTCCAATCTAGCTTGTGGTAGGCTTTATCCATGTCTACTTGAATGATAAGGATAGACCGAATCACCATTTTACTAAAATCTTCTTCCAATTCCTTGGAAATTAAAATTACTCTTTGAATACCTCAGGTTTTTTGATAAAACAATGTTTCTACTGAGAGATATCCTTCAGGATCACCTTGTTCAAAATCTTTTCAAGCAATATTGCCAAAATCTTTTATGACACATTACACATAAAAGTGGGAATATAGTGATCAATGGAGTAAGGGTATTTGATATTTTTAAAAGAATCACTCAAGAAGGGAAAGTACTCATCTTAATGGCTCCTCTACAAAAAAGGTATTGCACGGACTTAGTCGGATGCATCCCTAAATAATCCCACACTACCATAGAGAAATACGCCATAAAACTCTCTAGAATTGGGGAACTGTCTAGGGACATATTGCGGACTGTGTCCCAAACCTCATCACTTTTCAGAATACCATAATAGATTCGTTATCCTCAACGTCAATCCTTATAAGAATATAACCCATTAAAAAAGAAACTTCTACAAAGAGACACCATTCACAAAATTCTCTTGATTATCTCCTGCAAGAAACATTTCAAAATGCTCCAATGCCATCCTTCTTGCAAAATTAACATCGGAAGTGTATAATACATCCTCATGTTTAATATATTTTTGTCACATTCAATCGCTCATTAAAACATGCATGGTTGAATGAAGTATTATGATCACCATTTTTATGCCATGGGATGTGAGATCATTGTCTATCACACCGTTCAACCTATGACAATCTCTCTATCAGAAAACAATGTTTATCACATAACATTAGGAAGGCACCATCATCTCATATCTACTATAGTTGATGCCCTTGTCTATAAATTTAAACCTGTAGAGACCCAATGAATTTTCCCCAACATGGTTACTAATGAACCATCTATATATATCTTCCTTAAGGTGCCATAGCCGACCTGTGAACCCCAACCAAGCCCTATAATTTTTCTCATACTCCCAAGAGTTCCCCATTTTTTTAATGAAACCATCCATGAGATGCTAGTTATATGAACACATGAAAAGATTTTTATCCTGGCACCCTTGTTTAAGCTCAACTAGAAGTAGAACATGACCTGACAATGATCAATATAAATGAGAAATAGAATACTGATAGAAGGATTATAACCCTTGGATATTAGATAGGAATCTATCTAGTTGACTCCAAATACAGATAACCCCATTGCTTTTATTACACCAAGTATCCTATGTTTTGAAAACCCTTACAAGACATGATATTCCTAAAATAAATCATACCATATCTAAAGCTCCTTGATCAACCTATATTTTCTAAAACAGCCCCAATCAGATTGAGTTCCCCACTGATAAACCATGTTAAACCACTGGATCAATGGAGTCAATACATTCCCAAAGGGACTTTTATTCCTACACATCACTATTGGTGTAAATGAAAGAGAAATGTATTTCAATACCCTTAATCCAAATCATCACCATAATACACTCAATCTTTTCCTGAATCAAATCCGCCTATAGATTTCTTTTCCAACATACCCAAATGTGTTTATTCGTAGGGTGGCCATGCATGAAGTAATGAAACCCCATCTTTTTTGTGAGGTAACTCATTCTGATGGTATCCTACTTTTGTTCAAGAATGGCATCCATATAAGAACTAAATATTTCAGACTCCAAATCCAAGAAGGCACATTTTTCATTCCCTCCCATACTAGAATCATTCTATATAATCAATTATATCATCATCAAAGGTAGGTATTTAACCTATGGCCATTGTTACCAAGTCTTAGAACAAACAAACTTATGAAAAATTCATCCTTGGACATAGAAAACCTAATTGACCTAGAAGAGCCTTTAGAATATGAACCCTTATTTAGAAAGAGAATCTTCCTCTTTAATGAGTAATTCAAATCTTCCAAAGGGGAAATCTAATTCCCCAAGGAGTCTCATGGTGATACTGGAACCGCCACCTCCTGCAGAAAAGAAACCAAAATCAATCATAGAGGTGACCTATAGGAAGATAATATTTACTTCGCCACCCCATATAGTGAAGCACACCTCAAATGATTATCATAATCATCTTTGGAACATCTCAAACTAGGAAAAAATGAATATTTTAGGGTGATTGGAGACAGTAGTGAAGACATCTGAACACCTAAAGATGGAGGTGATTACTCTATGGGGTTGTTCTAAGTGGCATAGACCATAAATTTGTCCCTTCTTGTAGAAAAGAATGAAACCACTATCTTCAAGTTCAACTCCTTCAAATTAGTTTCTGTGGCCGCCATCGAGGAGTCATCGAGAGACAATGGTATCATCCCAGATAGCGTGCTACCCTCCGAAAAATAGCTACCCACCATGAACCCTTCATAAAAGGCTTTAAACATTTCATGTATGTGTCTGAAATGATTTTATTTTAAAAAAATGATTCTAGACCATTGACATTTTCCCCCTCCATCGAATCAGACAACGATTGATCCCAATGAGTCATTGTCACACCATCGATGCACTGTAAGGCCATATTTTTAAAAGAATCACCCTATGTCCCAATCGATGAAAAATATTGATGATCACTCTAGTCATGAAGGATCCCCTATTTCAACGATCCCTCTTTCCACATTCTACAAACCTCCCTTGAATTCCTTTGAAACCCACAAATCATACAAAATCTGGGTGGATCATGAAACACCAACCACCGACACCCCTTAAAACCCTTAGGATACATTATGCAATGGCATGAAAAAAAAAATCAATGATAGATTCATCTCCATAAAAATATGTGGATTGGTTGTGTCCAGAATCATATTCGTATTCAGGTCAGAGAAATGAGAAATTCTCAGTGAGTCTACTACCACCGCCAGTATTGATTGTTTACGAAATAGAATGGTAATACTCAACAATAAAATCTAAACTGAGGCCATGAAGGATTAATTTCCATGGTGACAGAACAAAGACCAGTACGGTAGGGTAAAACATCGGGATCCACAATGTATTTCCTCCCACACCCAAGGAAACACAAGGTCTTCTTTGTAGAATATATGGATGGAAAACATAGACCTGAATAGTTAAGAAACTAAGGATGGGTGTTAGAGGCTCCAAGAATCCACAAAATACCTAAACACCTCTATGAAGGGATTAATAGGTATGAAAGGAGAAACCAGTGAATGATTATAGAACTCAGGAGCATCGTAAATCCTCTTTTCTAAAACCACAAAAAAATGAAGTTCCATAAAAAAACTATGCACATATGTGCTCCATTCAAAGAAGAGGGATATTGTCCAGACCATTAGAACCCACATATGAATCTCTAATGACAACCTCCTTAATGGATTTATCCTTAGAAACCCAAATGGGTAAATCACCATTAACCTTGTCATCCATAGGAGGGGCCCCCAAGGTGAACGAAGGTGAAACTCTGGAACCAACACCAAAAGTCGAGTTCATCATCTTCTTAATGTAAATTATGATTCATTATTACCAAATTGGTAACAATTTATTGCTATAATATAATTATATATAGATATTGCTTATGATTTTTCTTCAATTTGTTGACATCTTCTTATCCATATCTCATTTACTCTAATGAATTTTCCTCTCCTCTATTTATTCCTAACAACTTCATATAATGGAAACATTTTATACTATTTAGTGCTCAATAAGATTACAAAAATCTGATTAATAAAATTTGACTTTATTTATCTCTTCAGTCGAAATACTTTTTTAATCACACATCATGTATTCATTTTTTTTAATTTTTATAATGATATATTAAGATCATTTTGGAGGGAAAATATATAAATAAATTGTTATTTAATGTTTTCTTTATTTTCAAATATTCCATTATATGACATCAAGGTTAACTTCATATAAAATTATTTTCTAAATGTTTTATGTTTTGAAAAATGTTTTTTCAATGTAGAAAGAATATTTTCTTCATGAAATATTTAAATTATATTTTAATGATTGATTTCTAAGTTTCTAAAGTTTTTTTTAAATGTAATAAATTTGATAATGTTTTATTTAAAAAAATTAAGAATTCTAATTTTCATTTAGAAATCATGAATGAGATATTTCTGAATCATCATCCATCTATAATGACAACCTTAGATATAGTTTATGCTATATTTGGAATATGATCCAAGGTAACCATTGTTTTCATTTCTTTGAACAAATTACATTTATGGTGAAAGGTTTCTTATGAAATCTATTAATATTTCATGGGATATACCTCGATAAAATGTTTATAAAACTCCCTTCCATTCACTGGTTATTTTAGGAATAAATGTTCATGAAAACTATCTCTTTTTCAAAAATTTTGATATGATTAAATATTTATGATACAAATTTCCTTTAATATTTTATGTTATGATGTTTATGAAACCCATATATTTTTATGGGTCATTATATGATGATTTTCTTATAATATTATTCGATATGGATGGTTGATTTCATTATGTAACGTGTGGTACCTATATTCCCTCCAACTAATTGGGAAATGATAAATGTTATATGAGCTAAAAGAGTACATTGGATATAGACCTAGCCTTAAAATAATTTGAAACCTCGGTTATAACACAATGCGGAAAACAAGAGGATACACTGGTTGTATACCAATACCATAGATAATAGGTTATACAAGTTGTATCCCAAGATCAATATTAAGTGGGTTCAATAGTTGTAGCCTAGCCTAAAAAATGTGTGGGTATATGGGTTGTATCCTATGCGTAAAAATAAAAGGGTATATAGGTTGTTCTCCCCTTCTTGAAGAAGGTACATGGGTGACATTACCAATCCTATCATGTTATAATGGTCTTGATAGGTATCCTTGACATATGATTTTCTCTGCCTATCTGTACACCAAAAATTATATTTATTATTCATATACTTTTATCTAAGGTCTTATATTCACAATTATTTGATGATTCAAGTATTATGAATTTTAAATCCTTATTTCATGACTGATGAATATGATCTTTGATATGAAAGGTACAATCATTAATTGTTATTATAATGTTTTCATAACATTATAGACATGTAATGCTTACATATATCTTTTATTTATCCTTAATGAGAATATGAGTGCATCATTTATTATGTTTTATTTCCCCAGGTTATGAATAATGGTTTTATGTAGAAGTTCCAAAGGGGAAGGTATTTGTGGGAAACATTAATGTTCTTTAACCATGTAAGAATATTGTGTTCCATGTTTCCAAAGACACATTATGATTATTTTTCTCATGAATATAGTTTTTTATTGCTTTGAATATTTATCTAAAATTATGTAATGTATGTTTATATTAATCATGGGTTACTATTGTTATGATTTTAAAGGTAATGATCAAGGTGCACCAGGTGGGCCATTTTCAATTTGGTTTGTTGCTATAAGTTAATTTATCCCTTGTATAACCCGTATAAAACAATATTTTGCAGGACACAAAAGATGTGATGTCTTATACATCAATTCAGTAGTATTCACCACACACATTATTTACCCTTCATTCTAATATGACATTGATATACCCTTGAAAGATAAATTTTATGCCCCCCAACTAATGGAACCATGTTCATGCGACATAGATTATCTAAAAAATTCATCACATTTATAATAAACCAAAGAGATTATGTAACACTAAACATAGTTTATTATCGTAATTAAAATGAATTGATCATATGATTCCACCATATCCACTATAGTATTTGGTTTCCAAAAGTGAAATATTTTTTGATTATAGGGATTGACATTCATTAAACCATTCACCTTTATTTTGGGCATGATGTTGGAAAATCATTATCATTGTTGTTGTGGTTTCAAATCTACAATGGGATAGCATCTACTATTGTGAATTCCATTTTGGTTGAAATGTATACTCCCTATGTTCTGAGACCATAGATACTCTATAAATAAATTATAAAACTTGTTTAAGGGTGGGTTTTATTTAGTTCTTTTCATTTCAGTTTATTTAGTATTGAGGGCCATGAAGGGTTGTTAAAATATTTTTAGGAATTGGTGTGGATAAAACTAGGATGTGAAGAGGATATTATGGAAATGAGATCTAGGTTCCTGATTCTAGAAGGATATTGAGGGGGTGGAGAGTAGTAAAAATCAATTTTATAGAATGAGTGGAGAGAATCGAGTTGATCATGAATCCTTTTCATAGGGAGAGGTCTCAGAGACTGAGAATGTAACACCCTGAGATTTTATAAAAAATATTCTTTTTAATTTCATTAATGTCTTGTGTTGTACACTACACCAAAAGGTGCTTGCAAAAAACGCATACTTGACTTGCCTTGCATTACACGCAATCACGACCTTCCTCGATAGCGTGTGTAGTACGCAATACCGAGTTTCACTAAACAACGATATGCTATTAAAATATTATTAAAACTAGCCGTTATGAATAGCAATATCCAATTTTTGAAATTTTGTAAATTTTATTTTTCAAATTGGACTTCATTTCTAGATTTGGAATATCGAAATTAGCTTAGGGTGAGATTTTGGTACTTTTCGGATAACTTTCATTTTCTGATGAATAGTGAAAATTACTAAATTTTAATTAAAAACAACCTTTTTAATAGAAATAATTAATAGTGATAAATTATTAATTTTATTGGTTTTAAAGTATATTTAGAATATCTTTTTACAATTTAATACAATGTTGGTTATTGGATGTAATTTGACATTTAAACCAGACATAGACAACTGTCAGTCTTTTGATAGTTATTATCTCTTAAGAACACGCTATTTGTTTTGACGACGGGAATTAATTTTTAAATTAATTAATGCAACTGATACATTTTGAATTTGGTAAAATAGAAATCATTTTTTAATTCATAATATCAAATATAGCTTAGGCCTAATTTTCGGTATTTTTCTGGAATCTTTCATTTTTTGATGAATAGTGAAACCACTAAGTGGTAGTTAAAAAAATGAATTTTTCATAAAACTTAATTTTACCGCTTCTGTGAGTGGAATTTCAAAAATCCGAGAGACACTATTGATGTCATTAAGTAAAATGTCGTTCAATGAGATGAAAATAATTTTTGGTGAATAGTAACTTTTTACTTTTTTTTACCACGGTTAAAAGTAAATAGGGTAATTAAGGTTAAAAATGATATTAATATTACCCTAACACATGTCCTAATTCTATTGGACAAGTGTAATTCGACCAAAAACAACCTTAGGAATAAAATATGACCATTTAGGCCCACTTGGATTAGATTAGGACATTTATTATTAATTTATTTAAAGAATGGTTAAAATAGTTAAAATCAATGTTTAATAAGTAAATCATTTTTCATATAGGGTTATACATAAGATAAATTCGACTATAAATATTAATTAGAAATCTAAAAATATTTCCTACATAATTGTATTTTATTTGTAATTTTTAGACATTAAATAATCTAATTTATTTATGACACAAAGATGATGTAGTAATTATCTTGTTAATGAAATATTGACATAATTGATGTTATAAATACCCAAATAAATGTAATTTCAGACTTTTTTTGAAATCAACTAATTTTCTAGGTTAATATGACATGTTATTATGGATTTAATTGACAAGTTTCGGATTAATCATTCTGTTATGATTTTCACAAAAATCAATTACAAAATAGTGTCAAAATTGACATAAAATAGTTTTTAAAACAAATATGATATTATTAATTGTTATTTTATTATTAAAAATCTAAGGTTCGGAAAAATGACTTAAATAAGGTTATATATATTAATAATAAACAACATGGGGTTCGTTTGGCTTCTTATAGTATGTTTATTAACCTTATAGTATAAGAACACAAGAAGACACGGTAAAAGTAAAATTATTTTACTTAATGTTAAATATAAATGATAAGGTTAAAATAGGAACCTAAACTTGTCTAAATTCTATTGGATGAGAGTATTTCGACCCATCCCCACCTTATCTTCAAAATTAATCAATTTGGAGCGATTTAAAACCGAATTTGTCTTTATAATAAAATAATAGTTTTAGTTATTCCAAAGGTGCCCCTCTTCTCCCTTATGAAAGGGCACCTCCTCCCTCTCTTCCTCACACCACTTTGAGCCTTCATGCTCGGACAAACTCTGCCGAATTCTCTTATCCACTTCCCTAGAAACATCCTAGAGGTTCTGGTCTTCCTCAATGACCAATTTTAGTGCCCTAAGGGGAGGTCTCAAAGAGGCGCTTCAAAGAAGAGGTAATTTCCGTTACCGATTCTTTCATCTTTATTTATTCTTCCATTTCTTCTTAATTAGTTGTTTCATTATGAAGTAATAACATCAGTATAAATCATATACTGATATGTTATTATAAGTATGAAACATCCCTATTTCACCATCTATCCATCCTATGGAAAAAGAAATCACCACTCGTGCGTACGTACAGAATACCGTCTCCACGCCGTGGTGTAATCTATTTTCCACCACCACCATACTTGGATGGGTATAATGGTGTAAATAATTGCAATATATGACAATTATAAATTGATATTGATTATGAAATAGTATACATACACTCTAATACAATTCCACGATCATAGGAATGATATCATCACTCGTGTGTACGTACGGAATACCGTCTCCACGATGTGATGCGACTCTTTCTACATGATCTTCATTGCTTATTGATTATATAAATGCATTTAATGAATGAAAATGATATATATTACACTAATACCATTATGGAAATGATATATCTATAATATAAAGATAAGAATAATAATTTATTCAACAAAACATGCATAAGAACAAAAAGTAATAAACAAACAAATAACAAGTAGTAATGAAATATTACTAATAAGAAGATAATAATATGACCATATATGATATAATAACAATAATTATGATTCTGGAATAAGTCAATGAAATTATTTAAATCATTATACAGGAGGTTCGGACACTTACGAAGCAAATCAGACCTAAGGTAAGGGAAATATCACAATCTCATTTTTTATCGGAGATTGTTTATACTTTGGCATTTACTGGGGTGTATTTTATCATCCAAATCCATGTTTTCTCAATATGAAAAAATATTTCCATCCACCTACAATTGTTTAAATCCAATTTTACCCTTCGTTGAGTTTCTAGTAAACGATATTAAAGGAATATTTTGTCGTTTTTCGTACGAGGTACTTTTTGACTTTTCTGAAAAAAGTATGTGAAGAATGTTTTTTTAACTTATACGACATGAATGGATTTTTAAAACATTATTTCAAAGAATCTTCCTTTACAAGTTTTCAAGTTTATTTTTAATCAACTTCTTTTAGTTTAAAATTGTATGACATGTTAAGAAAGGAAAAATGTTTTTGAAGTAGAAAGGATATTTTCCTCAAGAATGGAGTTCGAGTGTTTTATCAAAATTATTTTCCATCTAAGATAATATAGGGTTCTGTTTATATCCCTATTTTTACATTGATTTGATTATGTTATGATGGAATTATTTTTATGATGTCCTTTTATCTTATATAGATCCTGTTATGATGGAATGATGTTTAAGAATCCCATTTTTATTACATGGGTTATGCAATGATGTATGATTTATGATTTTGTGGCACGCATAAGAATGGTATCATTATGAGATGGGTGGGACCTATATCTCCCTACAATGCATTGGATAAATATTTTATATCTTATGATATAGACATGGCTGGAATGGTAGGTTATACCGGTTCAGTGAAACAGGACTGAAACGAGGAGTGAACTCGGTTCAGAAAGGGAATTTTTCCACTAAGATAGTCTTGGCAATGTGTCTTGACTAATAAGAAATGATTCTCTATGATTATGTGTGTATGACACAAAGTTTCATGTTTTTAGTTATGATTATTGGGATTGCATTTCACTACTATGATTCATACCATGTTATGAAATTATGATCTCTTTTGCAGGTTAAGATTTCAAAAAGATATGTTCTTATGAATATGACATGATTGATATTTCTTTTGTTTACCCTGACTGAGCATTTGAGCTCACCCTTTTATGTTTTCTTTTCCTCAAGACATAAAGAAAGGATTTAGGTTTAAAAAAAGAAGATCTTTATGGGAGATGTTGAAGATCTTTCACCACGATTAGAAGATTATATTTCGAGCTTCCAAAGACACTAAACTATTACGGTCCTTGTGTGTGTGTTTTTGTTATGTACTAAGTATTCCGCAAAAGTAATGTAATGTCCATGTACATCAAGCTTAGGGTCTCTACAGTTGGTATCAGAGTAAGGTTTTAATCAACCTTTTGAAACTAGGATGCGAGAACTTTAGTGAGATCCCTATAGATATTTCTATGGTATGTATAGGGATGTCCCTAAGGTTAAGTATAAGTATAGGTTATAGTACTAGAATTATGGTAACCTAAGATGTTAGATATTGATTGTAATCCCCCTTTATTATGTTTTTTTCCCTAGCATGATTTTTGCCTCTCACACTATTCTTTTTGGGTTTCAGATGATGGCTGGAACCCGAAGGAACCGTGTTGATCAATGCAATGGACAATGCAATGATTGTCCTTGTGAACAAACAAATGTTATGGGAGACAGAGTGAAAAATCTTATTGCTATACTTACACAAGCTATGAATCATTCTGGACTTCCAAATGAGCAGATAAGGGAACAATATTCTATTGAGTCCTCTATGAGGCAATATCTACCTTCTTTTAGTGGGTCTTCTGATCTACTTGTTGCTGAACAATGGATCAGTACTACTAAAAAGATATTTTCAGTTCATCAATGTTCTAAACATGATAAAGTCATCTTAGCAGTATATCGTTTGGAAGGTGAAGCTGATCAATGGTGGAATCTTATCAAGAATACAAGGCCAAGAGATGAAATTGAGTCCATGGAATGGTACGAGTTCAAGAACTTATTTTTCAATAAGTACTTCCCTCGTATTCTTTGAACAAATATGGAGAAGGAGTTTCTTGAACTAAAGCAAAAGAATGATGAATCTGTTGGTATATACGAAGCAAATTTTACAAGGCTTGCCAGGTATGCATCTGGATTTATCATCCAACCTGAAAGTAAAGTTAATTGATTCTTCAGTGGCTTAAAACCAAATCATCGAAGGGCATTAGCTATAAGAGACTTCAGTAGCTATGAATAAATTGTGCGTTGTGCTATCAAGGTAGAAATGGAAGTTGGTATTACTTATCCTTCTCATATTTTTGACAAGAAACGAAAGATGGAGTTCAAGGAGAAATCTCAGAATAATGGTGAAAATAAGATGAATGTTTCCTTATGCTCAAAGTGTGGAAAGAAGCATGGTGGAGATTGTCTTAAAGGGACAAGTAAATGTTTCAAATGTGGAAAGGAATGTCATCAGGAATTTGAATGCCACAATGATGGGAAGAAGATGCCTAATGATGCAAACAAAGGAAGGGATACACAGAATGAACCTACTACACTTCAATGCTTCAATTGCAAGGAAATGGGGCATTATGCTAATAGATGCCCTAATCCAAGGGTTAGTGATGATCGACATGAGCATCCACTTAAGTCAAAGGACAAAGGGAAGTCACATGCGATCACTATTGGTGATGTTGAATATGAAAACGATGTGGTGGAATGATTAAGTGTTTATGTAATGTGATTCCAAAATAATGTTGTATATAGTATCGTGGAATATTGGAATATTTATGTTTTGGTCTATTGTGGTTTTCAATAATTTTATGGTACCAGTAACCATGAAAAGTGATTGAGACATTTTTGGTAAACAGATGATATGCACATAATGAAGGGATAAGAAGATAATGAGATGTTTGATTGTATTCATGAGCTCATGATTGATATATGGACTAAGTGATATCATGGTTTGAGGATATAGAATTTTGAGGATTTTGGTATGTGGAAAGTGTTATCTTTTGACTCCATTCATGTTTTCACTATGGTTCAATTGATGGGTATTCATTCTTCAAGAGAATACATGATTAAGGTATTCACATGTTTGTAATTTGACCAACAAGATATATGGGGGATAAATGATGGTATTCACATGCTTGGATGATGACATTTCAAGTAATCGTTTTCTTTATACTATAAGCTTGGACCGAAGTATTTTAGATAATCCTAAAGATTGGAATGGATTATGTTAACCAGAAGTTAGTATTGTTTAAGGATAGAAATTTTTTTGATATTATTTATGTGATGTTATAGTAATGTGGTTTTAGAAAAAGGAAAAACTGCAGGACGGGTGACAGCCCATCGCGTCGAAAAAGGCTATGGGAATCGAACCCACAACCAAAGTGCGACTGGCCTTTATCGCCTACCACTGGCCTACAGGAAGTCACTATTTAGTAGAAACTAGTTTTATTATATTAAGCAGTATGATATATGAAGTATAAGTCCATTTTAGGAACTATATATGATTAATCTCACTATAGATGGACTTATGTATTTTTTTGATAACTTTTCTAACCTTTTGTTTGAGACAGATGGAATGACCCATCATTCTATCACATGATCTGCTGAAAAATCACGAATGACAAATTCAACTTCATTTCATTAAGAGATGAAGTGGAAATTTTCCACAGAATGAAAAACAGTGAGACTATACCAAAATCACCAAAGTATTTCTTCTAATTCCAATTTCATCAACTTTAGGGAAATGATCTTGAAAACCAAAAATGTTGTCCTAGTAATCTTATATTTGATGAATCAGACGATACCTTAGATCATCACAAATTTATGGCTTTGTGATTGCTGGCTTTTCCATAGCCATGTTATCTACCACTCTCCATCAGAACATGATGGTTAGATTTCTCTTCCATACCCATATTTTCGCCTATGTGGAAACCCAGTGATTAGTTTATTTGGGTAACTGTTACATTTAATACTTTTGTTTTTAAAGATTGATTTTGGTATTCCTTTTTACGATGTGGGTTTCTATTAAAGAAACTTTCTAATAGTAAACCATTTATATCCCCGACGAATTTCAAGGGCGAAATTCATTTTAAGGGGGGTAGAATGTAACACCCCGAGATTTTATGAAAAATATTATTTTTAATTTCATTAATGTCTTGTGTTGTATGCTACACCAAAAGGAGCTTGCACAACACGCATCCTTGACTTGCCTTGCATTACACGCAATCGCGACCTTCCTCGATAGCGTGTGTAGTACGCAATACCGAGTTTCACTAAACAACGATATGCTATTAAAATATTATTAAAACTAGCCATTATGAATAGTAATAACCACTTTTTGAAATTTTGTAAATTTTATTTTTCAAAATGGACTTCATTTCTGGATTTGGAATATCAAAATTAGCTTAGGGTGAAATTTTGGTACTTTTCGGATAACTTTCATTTTCTGATGAATGGTTAAAATTACTAAAATTAAATTAAAAACAAAATTTTTAATAGAAATAATTAATAGTGATAAATTATTAATTTGATTGGTTTTAAAGTATATTTAGAATATATTTTTATAATTTAATACAATGTTGGTTATTGGATGTAATATCACATTTAAACCAGACATAAACAACCATCAATCTTTTGATAGTTATTATCTCTTAAGAACACGCTATTTGTTTTGACGACGAAAATTAATTTTTAAATTAATTAATGCAAATAATTTGTTTTTAATTTTGTAAAATAGACATCATTTTTAAATTCATAATATCAAAAATATCTTAGACCTAATTTTTGTTATTTTTCTGGAAACTTTCATTTTTTTGATGAATAGTGAAACCACTAAGTGGTAGTTAAAAAAATGAATTTTTCATAAAACATAATTTTACCACTTCTATGAGTAGAATTTCAAAAATCCGAGAGACACGGTTGATGTCAGTAAGTAAAATGTGGCTCAATAAGATGAAAATAATTTTTGGTGAATAGAAACTTTTTACTTTTTTTACCACAGTTAAAAGTAAATAGGGTAATTAAGGGTAAAAATGATATTACTATTACCCTAACACATGTCCTAATTCAGTTGGACAAGTTTAATCTGACCAAAAACAACCTTAGGAATAAAATATTACCATTTAGGCCCACATGGATTAGATTATGACATTTATTATTAATTTATTTAAAGAAAGGGATAAAATAATTAAAATCAATGTTTAATAAGTAAATCATTTTTAATATAGGGTTATACATAAGATAAATTCATCTATAAATAGTCATTAGAAAGATAAAAAGATTTCCCACATAATGGTATTTTATTTGTAATTTTTAGACATTATATATGTTAATTTATTTATGACACAATGATGATGCAGTAATTATCTTATTAATGAAATATTGACATAATTGATTTTATAAATATCCAAATAAATGTAATTTCAGACTTTTTATGAAATTAACTAATTTTATAGGTTAACATGACATGTTATTATTGATTTAATTTACTTTTTTAGAACTAATCATTCTGTTATGATTTTCACAAAAATCAATTAAAAAATAGTGTCAAAATTGACATAAAATAGTTTTTAAAACAAATATTATATTATTAATTGTTATTTTATTCCTAAAAATTAAAGTTCGGCCAAATGACTTAGATAAGGTTATATATATTAATAATAAACAACTTGGGGTTCGGTTGGCTTCTTATAGTAAGTTTATTAACCTTATAGTATAAGAACACAAGAAGACAGAGTAAAAGTAAAATTATTTTACTTAATGTTAAATCTAAATGATAAGGTTAAAATTGGAACCTAAACTTGTCTAAATTCTATTGGATGAGACGAATTAGACCCATACCCACCTTAGCTTCGAAATGAATCAATTTGGAGCTATTTAAAGCCGAATTTGACTTTATAATAAAATAATAGTTTTAGTTATTCCAAAGGTGCTCTCTCCTCCCTTATAAAAGGGCACCTCCTCCCTCTCTTCCTCACACCACATTGAGCCATCAAGCTCGGCCAAAATCTAAAAAATTATCTTCTCCACTTCCCTAGAAACATTATAGGGGTTTTGGTCTTCCTCAAATACCAATTTTAGTGACCTAAGAGGAGGTCTCAAAGAGGCGCTTCAAAAAAGAGGTAATTTCCGTTACTGATTCTTTCATCTTTATTTATTCTTCCACTTCTTCTTATTTAGTTGTTTAATTATTAAGTAATAACATCAGTATCAATAATATACTGATATGTTATTATATGTATGAAACAACCCTATTTCACCATCTATCCATCCTATGGAAAAAGAAATCACCGCACGTGCGTACGTACGGAATACCGTCTCCACGCCGTGGTGTAATCTATTTTCCACCACCACCTTACTTGGATGGGTATAATGGTGTAAATAATGAATATATTTTACTATTATAAAGTGATATTTATTCATAAATAGTATACATACACTCCAATACAATTCCACGATCATAGGAATGATATCATCACTCGTGCGTACGTACGGAATACCGTCTCCACAATGTGATGCGACTCATTCTACATGATCTTTATTGCATAATGATTATATAAATGAATTCAATGAATGAAAATGATATATATTACAATAATAACATTATGGAAATGAGGTATCTATAACCTAAAGAGAAGAATAAGAATTTATTCGTCAAAACACGTATAAGAACAAAAAGTAATAAACACCCAAATAACAAGTAGTAATGAAATAGTACTAATAAGAAGCTAAGAATATGACCATATATGATATAATAACAATAATTATGATTCTGGAATAAGTCAATAACATTATTTAAATCATTATACAGGAGGTTCGGACACTTACGAAGCAAATCAGACCTAAGGTAAAGGAAATATCAAAATCTCATTTTTTATCCGAGATTGTTTATACTTTGGCATTTACTGGGTTATATTTTATCATCCACATCCATGTTTCCTCAATATGAAATATTATTTCCACCCACCTACAATTGTTTAAATCCAATTTTACCCATCGGTGAGTTTTTAGTAAAAGATATTAAAGGAAACTTTTGTTGTTTTTCTTACGAGGTACTTTTTGACTTTTCCGACAAAAGTATGAGAAGAATGTTTTTTTAACTTATACGGCATGAATATATTTTTAAATCATTATTTCCAAGAATCTTCCCTTACAAGTGTTCACGTTTATTTTTAATCAACTTCTTTTAGTTTAAAATTATATGACATGTTAAGAAAGGAAAGATATTTTTGAAGTAGAAAGGATATTTTCCTCAAGAATGGAGTTCAAGTGTTTTATCAAAATTATTGTCCATCTAAGATAATATAGGGTTCTGTTTATATCCCTATTTTTACATTGATTTGATTATGTTATGATGGAATTATTTTTATGATGTACTTTTATCTTATATGGATTATGTTATGATGGAATGATGTTTAAGAATCCCATTTTTATTACATGGGTTATGAAATGATGTATGATTTATGATATTGTGGCACACATATGAATGGTATCATTATGAGATGGGTGGGACCTATATCTCCCTCTAATGCATTGGTTAAATATTTTATATCTCATGAGATAGACATTGCTGGAATGGTAGGTTATACCAGTTTAGTGAAATAGGACTGAAACGAGGAGTGAACTCAATTCAGAATGGGACTTTGTCCACTAAGATAGTCTTGGCAATGAGTCTTGACTAATAAGAAATGATTCTATATGATTATGTGTGTATGACACAAAGTTTCATGTTTTTATTTATGATTATTGGGATTACATTTCACTACTATGATTTATCCCATGTCATGAAATTATGATGTCTTTTACAGGGTAAGATTTCAAAAAGATATGTTCTTATGAATATGACGTGATTGATATTTCTTTTGTTTACCCTTACTGAGCATTTGAGCTCACCCTTTTATGTTTTATTTTCCCCAGGACATAAAGAAAGGATTTAGGTTTAAAAAAAAGAAGATATTTATGGGAGATCTTGATGATATTTCACCACAATTAGAAGATTATATTCCGAGCTTCCAAAGACACTAAACTATTACGGTCCTTGTGTGTGTGTTTTTGTTATGTACTAAGTATTCCGCAAAATTAATGTAATGTCCATGTACGTCAAGATTAGGGTCTCTAAAATGAATGTCACAATCAACATGGAAATTCTATGGTGAGGTCAACATTGGTGGATAAAAAATCTTTTAATAGAGAAATTCATGACCAGTAGATCATAAGAAACATTCATGCACAGTCTTTATCATGGGTGAGGGGGGAACATCAAGGGGTGAAGAGGCCTATTATTGGGGTGGAATACTTAAAACAAGATCACTAATTATAGGGTTACTTGAAAGATATTTTGAAACCATAATAAAATTTGTAACAACCCACAATTTTGGGGGAGGAGGGTAGGGGTTAGAATATGGATCCTGGCGAGGGACTTAAGAGAGGGACCAATTTCTCCTACATGATAAGGATTGGTGAACTTAATGGTGTTAAATAATAAATAAGTGGGACACAATGTAGGGGATGTTATTCTTCCAATGAGAAAAATAGTCTTCTTCTCATTGAATGATAGAATCATAAAAAGGTAAGGATAAATCCACATCAATGAAGATGTGGGCTATGGAGTCATTGAACAACTAGATATTGAAATTTTATTCACAATATAAAGGACCCAAAATATCACCAATAGTTCAGAATAGAAAATATATATCTAAAATAGTATGCATTGGAAGGATGATCAATATTTCTCTTTCATAATTTTCATGACTAGAATAATCCTTCCTCAAAAAAATTAAATTGTTGAAATTACACTTGTTGTATGTCCATCAATTTTTTTACAATTTATTCTTGAAATTATTATAAGTAGATAGCACCACATAGAATGGTTTGTGGTTCTACACTGAGATACTCACTAGAGAGTCCATCCTTGAGGAAGCTGTTAGATTCTTGGGAAAAGGAAGATGAGGTCTTTCCAGGCAAAACCCCACCACTAGAATACACTAGTGGAAATTCAAGTGTTCCAAAAAGGAATAATCTAGGAATTCAATCACAGGGGACCCTTCCACTATGCCTAGATATATCTGATCAAGTGTTATCTATATAATTGGTGGAAGGGATGTGTAAGAATAAGATTATGGATACAGAAGAACCTCTTTCAAAGATGGATCTCTTAGAACTCACCTTGTTGTCTATCATGGAAGCATCCCGATGGGGGAACCTGTGAAATATCATGTATTCTGGACCTAAAAACATAGTGTACTTGATAAAAATGAAAATCCAAAATATATGGTTTTATATGTGCTAAAACAAACTACCAATGCATTGGAGGGATATATAATTTTAGTCCCACCAATCAAATTCATATAAAGTACATTATTTGTCTATCATATATATAATAAATCATAATAATAGGGTTCATCATATTTTACCAAAATTATAGATTTTGGTTTACATAAATGGATCTGCATAATAAAATAATTATATAGACATCTTTGTGAATACCATCAAGATTAAATTAGTGTGGTTATTCACAATATAAAAGTTTGTCATGGAGAATCACTTGTCAATTTTGATAGCATAACAGGTGTACATAATGATTAATTATATGGTTTAATGAGAGTGAAAGGTGGTATCTCATTTTTTTCCATCAAAATTTATATAAATAAGTGATTAAAAAAATATTCCAACAGGAACAAATTGAAATTAAAATAATACTTTGCTAAAAAAAATTATGAATTGAGGGTAAGAGGAAGAAAATTCTCTATATTGAGAGGGAGAATCTGCATGATTAGGAGGATAATATTAATAGAATGAGAAAACCAAGGGATTTATTTAGATAAAGGTATTTAGCATAATTCCATAATCAATGAATTTTTAGTGAATATTATTTGTAGGTTGGGATGTTATTTATACAAAAAAATATAGTAATTCTTAATTAATATCCATGCTTCTGTTTTGGAATCTAAGTGTTAAAATAATCCGAACCGTGAACCTTACAAAGAGTTTTCACATGATTACTATAAAATAACAGTATTTTTCTTTATTTTATTCTGATTTGAATTGAGGAAAATTAAAGAATATCATTGGTGATCTGAACATGAGTTTTGTTAATAAGGAATTGATTTTACAAGCATAAAATAGAAATGTGTTTTCGAAGATTCATTATTTTTTTCAAATTCAAAAGGAAACATAAAAATTACATTATAAAAAGTGTATGTATATTTTTTTCCTTAATTACAATTAAACTATATATTAAATTTATTTTGAGATACAATGTTGTCATATGTCAAACTTCATATTGATACAATTATTATTTTTTACATAAAAATTCAACGATCATTTGATATTATGAAAAATAAAAATTTTCAAATTTTGACATTTGATTTAAAAAAAATATTTACATTACTAAATTAATTTAATAAATATAATAATTTATAGTTTTAAAAACATATCCTTATCCACTACAAAAAAATAGTATTTTACATTAAAAATATTTTTTAAACACTTATAAAAATGGAATTAGATTTCATTAAATTATTTTATAAATTATATTAAAATAAGTTTTTTTCATAAAAATACCATTTATTTTATAAATGATCGAATTTAAGGAAAAATGTGTTTTAAATGAAATTATATATTCCCAAAAATATAATTTTTTTCTTCATATAAAAATATAATTTTTATGAACGTCATTATATATTCATCTATATTAATAAAAATGAAAAATAGATAGATAAAAGTATTATTTAATAAAAGAAAATGCAAGAATTCATACTAGTCGGGTCTAGACACATAACCCATAATTATAATATTGTACCTACTGAGGGTAAGATGTGCGATGGTGGTACTATATTTTGTGGTTTGGAAAGCCTATTTTTAGTAGTGATCTTGATATTATTAAACTTCTACTATAAATTGTTTCAATCAAGTTTTAGCTATTAAGTCATGTCTTCACTAGGTCAAGGGAACCCCAAAGATTCCATCTCTCATGGAAAATTTCATAAATGGCCTTTATGTGATATGATCATACAAGCCATGGACATCTCTTATTCTACATTTTTCAATTAGAATTTATCACTACCATTACCATATATTAATATTTTTTGTCATTTTACAATGGCTATATTAATAATGGTTATAATGTGTAATGGGATATTAACATGGACTAAAAACTAATTTTTATATTTTATAATAATATTTATTGAAGTTAAATTTTTTTCTATTACAAAATTTTATAACAAGGATTTTTTTTAATAAAAAAGTGAATCTGATTTATGAAATTTTGTTTTGTAACATTCTCCCCCATTAGAATTTTTTCTATTGAAATATCATTCTATACAACAAGACATATAATGACGTAACTTTTGATTTACCTCTTTTGGTTCCCATATTTTCCCTTGAAACATGTAGTTCTTTCCTAAAAATTTTACCAAGTGAGTAGTGTTGTTTATTAGATCATTGTATAAATAATATATATTCTTCATCGACAGCTCCACATATTAAATATTGTTATAAAAGTATATGAAATATAGATTAAATACCTATAGGGTGTCTGGTATGAACATACATATGTGAGGTACATGATCCCCATAATTTACATTAGATAGGTTTGGTTTGTGTGTTATTTGATAGTTCATAGATTTAATGTTCTAAAGGATATCTATAGGGATGATGTATGTTGGGATTCACATTTCCTTATTAAAATAATGACATTCTCCAATAGTGATACATGAAAGAACACATTAACTCTGACCTCAAACTCTATGTTATATTAAACTTTTTCTTTTATATTTTTATTTCATATTACTTATTTCAACTTATGATGCAATGTTTAAAACGAAACTTTTATCTCTCATATAAGATTCGGTATTATTAACTTCCAATCTTGTTATTCAACACTACAAGTTGGAGTCGGACCCCTATTCTTATATAGAACCACATAATGTGCCATTAGAATTATGGAATGGTAAATTTGTTATATGATTACTCTATTAATATATTATATTGATATATATATCCTGATAAATCTATTTAAAATAATCTCAACATATCATATGGATTATCAATGGTTCTATAACACTGGCTATCCATCTTAGTGTGACAAGTATCACTGAAACTCAACTATGTATCTAACCCCTGGTAAAGGCTTGTCTAAAACCCAATGGTGATCCTCTTGTATATGTCAGATATAATATAGAATGGTACTCTATATTAAATTATTTTTTTTATTTTATAATTCATAGAGTGTATGTTATGAGTGAATTATTTATTGATAGTAATGAAATGCATTTAAATTATAAAATGGTTGGTTACTGACCAAATTGATTTATTTACATTATATTTTCTAAGGAGTATGTGTAAAGAACCCATAGTTATGTTTATACATATACATACATAAATGATTAGTGGTTTTTTCCCAACCTTAGAAGTCTATTTTTTACCCTTTACTTTTGAGAATACCAAGCATTGATATAAAATTTTTGTGATATACCTCTTTCTTTTATCCCACTAGATGTTTTTCTTCACAAATATATACATCATAGTGATTACAAGATAAATAATGAAGGGTGAGATATGAGCATCATCCAGAACTTCCCTTATCAATTTTTATTTCTATTGCACCCATATACATGTTCAAAACATTATAAAACACCCCTAATAAAATTTGAAATTTGGAATATTTCCAACATTTCTCTATTTCTCTTTATCATCTTTTTGGACATTATACATCCCCTCAGTAATGGATGGTATCATACTTATTAGTGAATTGGATGACCAATACCCTTTTATGATTTTATTTTACATTATTTTCATGTAAATAAACATTGTATACATTTTAATTTTATTCCTGGATAGGGTTGGGGGATCCTTTACACAAAGAGGATCAACTATTTTTTTCATCCTAGGATAGTAATGTATTGAACAATAATAACCATTTATCAACTCTATCCACCTTTATTATTATATGATGATCTCATTTTTGGATAATATATACATGATTATTTTATTGTCCATATATATGTATATATCATAATAATCCCAGAAAGATAATGTAACCATATTATCAATGTGAAGATCACTACATGCAGTTCTAGATACTTTTTTCGTAGAATAACCCATGGATAAATATGTGGTGGGTGGAATACGGTATAAAGTTTTCTTCATTCATTAGTTTTATGCCTATTCCCTTTTTGGTGGAATCTTTATAGATCAAAAATAATTATCCACTAGTGGGTATTGTGAGAACATGTTCAATGTTTATCCTCTTAATTAAATAATTTTTTCCCTTTCATTCATCATTAACAAGAAAATACATTGCCTTCAAATTATTTAAGTTAGTGTGTTTGATTTTCATGAGAATATTCTCATTATTCAATCACAATACCTAGAAAATCTTAGGAAAATAAAAAACTCCTACACAACTAATTTTCGAGATTATCCCTCAGTTTCCACTACTTTTGAGTGATATATATATATATATATCATTTAATGGATATATAATTACCCATAAACTTCACATGATCCATCGAAAACATGAATCTATTTACCTTACATACAACTTTTTCATTCACATGATATTTAGTATGAAATTGAAATTTGGTTCATGTTACACCAGGACCGTGGATTAGATTTGAATTTATCTTATAATGACATCCAAATATTGGTTGAGGTAATCCCTAAAGACTCAATTCATTTATTCTATGATGATCGATGGATCATCAGTTAGTCCAAATGTAATCACATGAACTCATAGTTCCCATACATTGTTTGGAAATAACTCTTAGTTATATCCTTCTTCATCACTATTACATTAAAATGTCCTAATTGATGATAATCTATAGAGAAATATTGTGCATAATTTTTCTGATCAAACAATTAATCAATCGATGGAAGTGGATTATAGTTAATTATCATGATACTTTTGAACATAGGATAACTAATGTTGATATGAAATAACCCAGTGCACTTTCTGGTGAACTGGTATAGTACACCATACATGGAATATCTTCAACATATAAACCTATTTTATAAATTATTTTGTATTTTACTCATCATTTGTTCATGTTAAATATGTTAAATATGATATGGGGTTTTGGAAATCGGGAAATCTTAATTTATCTGTCAAATTATGAGTCAACGCTCAGTTAGGGGAAAGGCTATACAATCATTAAGAAACAAATCTTTTTATTCAATCCTAATGTGAGTATCATAAAGGATGATATTTTCCATATTCTCAATCATATTATATGCAAACACATTCCCATAAGGAATTAATATCCGTTATTAAGATGATTATTCAAATGGGATATTCATCCTATTTTATGAACTTTTATAGAATCAGTTGGTGATTCATGAAATGAAGGGATATTACCTTCTCACAATAGTTTCTACTGGATATAAATATATATAAAGCCAATAATTTTCTAGAATAGGATTGAATTTCACTAAATGTAGTGTCATGATATTCACTAGGATGTCCAACCTAAAAATATTGGTAAGGGTGAAGTATATACATAGGATGAAATAATGGGCCCATTATCTGTTTTTAATGGAGCTTAACATCCATGTATTGGTATTAAAAATAGAATTTATTATCAACCAATGAATAAATTTAATAATTGTCACATCATTCTCATGATACCCCTCCATTTTTTTGATAGTATATGGTCACACATTCTCTCTAGACCTTTGGGTTTTTGACAATAGTTACCATCGATTACACATGTCATAGTGCATTGGTTGGACTAGTATCATTGTTCATTGCAATTGAAAAAGTGGATTACAAAATTATGTTTTAATCATGTGTTATATTATTATCTCACATTGGTGGGTTTTTTCTATAGACATTTACATGAATGGTTTCTTCCCTTAACACACCAAAATGATTTTCTTAAACCCTTCTAGAAAATTTCCAATTGCTTCATCGAAAAAATTTATAGGCTTACTGTTGGACATTCTTTCAATCTTGATATTTATAAATTAGGATTCAATAAATATGTTCCATTATCTAATCCCTATACGGAAAACCAATATATTTTTTGGGTTCTCTTATCCCTATTTCAACATTAGAGATATTCCGTGATCACTATTCAGACATTAGGAAACAACAAGAAACTTACTCATAGACATAAAAGTATCAAATCACCAAAACATTTTATTGATTTAGATTTATCCCAATAAAATGTTTTCCATTATATATAGTTAGAGTCAATGAAAAAGATAGAGGAATATCTTGAATGAATTCTGAAGATTTCCTCATTATTTCCAATTGATCTATATTTATTTTTCATGTGGCCAAGGAATACCCTCTACAATTTTATTTTGGGAGTATAAGGAAAATATTAATCGAAAACCTTTTATTGAATTTTTTTCACATTATCACATTGGTTTCTTCCATAGGATTCATATTCCTGATAAACATACACCATTGATTAGGTTATCCTGCTACAAAATAAAAAACCATCAATAAATTCTCCTTCCAAAGACATTTAATTTTATAGAATATAATTTAATTGGAATTGATCAATTATTCCATGATTAAGGAATGAGAAGATATATTGAAAGTCAAGGGAATTTGCTAATAATGGTCCCAATTGTAACATTCTATTTCAAAACGATATGTGGTTTTTCTTCATAATTTATATATATTTCTAAAATTTTTGTTAATTGAAAAGTAATTTTCATAATTGTATTGAAATTATCTCTCATTTGGATTGGAATGTCAATTGGTTAGTCATATCCCATCACATCACACTGGCTATTGACATGGTTCATCCAATTTCAATCAATTGACTAGAATAAAGAGAAGCCATTGATGGGTTTTTTGAAACTATTAATCAAATAAATTGAGAAATATGAACTTTTATGTGATTACTCATAAATGAAATATATTTCATAACAAATGAATTTCATGGTTTTAGTCTATGTTATTCATGTAATTTTTCCTACCAGAAAATTTAGTTAGAATATTTGTTCCAATTATAATGTTTTTCAAATAACATGTGAATTTATAAAATCATATCATATTGGTAATTCAAAATAGGTGAGTAGTAAGGAATATATTTCATGATCCAATTGATGATCTTGTCAATAAAAAGTGTTCTATTTTCATGGATATTAACCACATGTATAACTATACCAGGGCCATATCCAATTGTAGTTCCCAGAAATGGATTTTGATTCTTGGAATCCACTCACTCTACACTTCCCCAAAATTAGGGTTTTTTTTTATTTTTAATCTTATTCATTTGGATTTCCTTATTGTTTTATCATCCTAACCAAACAAATTAACTATAACATGATCCGATACAAAATATGACAACCAAACTTATTTATACATGTTGTATCATGAATTATTAATATATATTTATAATATAATCCCAATGAATATTGCCCCCATGTGTATTTGGATAATTAGATACATACCATAAAATAATGAAACATGGAAACAAATACATTATCATAAAATCCAAAAAATGACCGTATAATAGATTGACCTTATAATAAATAATGGGAGATTTTGGGGATGTATACAAGGATTGAATGTTTTATAAAACCTAGTAGTAGTATAATATAAAAATAACATGATTTAAGTAATTAATTAACGTCACGAGTCAAATCATGGTGAAAATTGGTTAGGAATCATAATCATAAACAGGGAATAAATATATAATAATATTTCATCAATGGAACATGGTAATGTGGAAATAATAAAAAACATATCGTCATAATTTTTTTTCAAAGTTAACTACTGAGGTATCATAATACAATGTTCTTAGGTTATCCTTATATACACTATATGTGGTATGTCTATAGATAAAAACATTACTAAATTTATTAAGGGAAAATAATTTTTGGGCCCAAAAATCACATTAATATAATCTAGATACATTATTGTGCCACATAGATCACACACTATAGGAATTTACATTTCCAATTGTTACCTAATAATTAAGGATAATTGTTATAAAGAATTTTTATCCATAATCAATGATGGATATATACATATACGTTAATAACATTTAGCCTAAATGGTGATGACTTTTCAAAACATCAAAATTTAAATGGATAATCTAATTATAATTTTGTTCTAAAAACTAGGGTACATAAAGGACCATTGAAGGGTTTAATGAAAGTGAAACATGTTTTTTCACTATTTGAAAATAATAAAGAATGTAAATGATTGCCCTAATACATCTTCCAACATGAAAAATGGTGAAAACTGAATAATTAAATGAAAATACATAGATAAGTGGGGGGAGGAATAAAATATATTACCTTGTTAGGGTACTTATATAATCATGGGAGGAGATCCATAAGGGATGGGGAACAAAATAGGAGGGAATTAGAGATGTATATGGAGAGGGAATTATTTATAAAAGGGTTGTATGGGAAGTGTAATTTTTTTTAATATATATATATATTAAAAAAGATAGTGATATTATTTATTAATTTCTAAACATAGGTTCTAGATTATAAGTATTATAATAATAAACACTAAAAAATACCCCATGGTTTTTACCAATGGTATCTTCCCAATAATAATGATTTCAAATATTCTACTTTGATATGAATAGAACTTATTTAATTAAAACCATTGGTTAAGTGAAAGTGAGTAATGTTCATAGAGAATTTATTTTAAAATCTTAAAATATATTATATGATTTGGTTGATTAATATAAGGATTGTAAAATTAATAAAATTACATAAGAAATAAATTATTTTAATGGGGAAAACTATTTTGGATGATAACTAAAAATATTGTATTTATTAAATTAATTTTTAGTTATTATTATTTTATAATACATACCATATATTCATAATATAGTTAAAATTTCCCAAAAAAGTTGGAAGATTGAGAAAATTATGGAAAATTTACCATTGGCTAATTCAAATATAATTATTTCAAAAATAAATATTTAATTTAAAAAATTATTTTCAAAATATGAGAACCAACACTTTTAATACAAAATTTGTATCCATTGATGAAAAATAGTTTGTACGATTATAACCACATTATAACCCATATATAAATTATGCTATACTATATTAATATATTTATCGTTTATGTTTTAATTAATATAATTTGGTAAAAATAATTCATGAAATTAATTTTTTTTTACAAAAATTCATTAATTTATGAAAATTATTTTTTAATTGAAATTACATTTTTGCAAAAATAAAATTTTTATTACAATAATTAAAATATATTTTTTACTAAACTCATAATATAATCATACAAATATATTAATAATTGAAAATGGATTAAAATTGTAATTATTTAATTAAAATAAAAAAATAAAGATTCATACTAAGAGGTCCTAAATACATATCCCATTACTAAACCATTGTTCTCCCTAATTGTAAGGTGTTTGATCATGGAAAAATCTTTGTGTGTTTCATTCAATATGGTTTGGAATATGATTTCAAAAAACATGAGTTTATCCTATAAATGTTTCGTCTTGTGTTTAAATTGCTGAGTCACAAGATAATATGGTTTATTGTAAAATCCCAATGGTGTTCTCTCCCTAGGAAGATTAGTTAAATGGGCCTCATAAGGTATGATGCAACTGGTCAAGGCAATCTGTTCTTACATGTTTTTCAAATATAATTTATCATAACATTGAATATATAATAATAATCGCTCTTAATGTTATATATATAAATTGAAAATTGTTATGACTATTAATGTTATTTTATGTCCAAAAGATAAATTATGGAATCATTTTATAAAAAAATAATATTTAATGCATGTTCTTTATATAAATATATTTCCACAAAATGAACATATTCATTCTAAATGGGAATATTATTTATAAATGCTATGATCATTACATTACACTATTATTATAATTTATACTTGTAATAGTGTAACCCATGCTTGTTGTCACTATACCATACAGTAAACAACCACTAAATTGTTAGGATGGACTTTGTGATCATGTCAAGGTACTCTAATACACTATGGAATTGGTTAATCAAGGCCATAACCTAGAGGACTAACATTGTTTTTATATTTATTGGAAGGAATTTGTCCACCTTGGTGGTAATTTTATTTTATTTATTTATTTATTTATTGTAACATATATATAATAACTATTATAGACATATTTCATGAACATTCACTATGAAATAATATTATTGGTCCCTTATTTGGATTGTCATTCTATGGATTTTATATTCATACAATATAAGAAACTGTGGTGGTTGTGCATAAATTAAATCTACTTTCAGTTTGACTACAGATGCACAATAGATATAGAAGACCCCTAGTGATCCTTTATTGAGAGTATGTATTTGTCTAGAGGCTTGGATTAGGTTGGTACATGTCTATCAATATTCGAGACCAGGTCGATGTACAACTTGGAGTTAGATGTGGGGACCTATAAACATTATGTATCTTTTACTTATTCTTGTATACTTTGTCATCATAATGGGATAATATTTTTTTATGTTTCCATGACCATTTGAGTTATTTTGAAATATGTTTATTTATTTATTATATCATATTATAATTTATTCTATCCCCTTTCTAAGGATATTATTAAGGATGTGTTTCTTAGTTTACACTTATTTTTCACTCCGATGAACTTCATATAGTCCCTTAAAATTAACAGTGTTATACCAATATTGCTTGATGGAAGATTTTGACATTTATAGAATTATTCTCGATGCCTAATAACGATCATTCTAGTTACTATTCCTTGTATGTTTGGTAGGAATGTGATAGAAACTATTGAAATTATTCTCCCATTCTGTTTTATCATCCAATGATAATATTTAATATCATTTCTATTACTCATATATAAAATAAAAAATTTATGAGGTCATAATATATATCACCTATCCTAAAAAGGTTATGTTTATATAAAACAACCTCATAATGTTTACTCCATACATTTATTCATAATAATACTTATTCAAATAGCTCAAATCGATTGAATGATATTCATAATAAACTAAAAAAATCACAATGACTTCCAATGATCCACATATATAGTTATCAAAAAGTTTAACAAAAAATCAAAAATTCCACGTCCTATTAAATATCTCATATTGAATTTTTTGGATTGTAATAACTTATAAAATTTCATTAAATCATGAACATTCTCCATAAAAAAATAAAGATAAAAATACATAATAAATAATTTTTTAGTGAATTTCATCACTCAATTTATTGAAATTTTATTTTGTGAGAATAATTCACCCCCTTAAGTATATCACTCATTTGTACCCCATTTAATGTCAATCCCATTATTAAATTAAACCGTATGGAAATTAATAGTCTTTTACTATTCTCTACATTTTTAAATTGAATCTAACAGAGTGAGGGGTATACCATAATTACATGTGTAAGAGGGAGAGGAGGAATATAAATTATTATTCAAAATTATTCAAATTTTTTTCGTTCAATAAAATTGATAAAAATGTCATAAATTTTATCATTTATTTAGATATATTAAATCCTCACATATCTATTTAATCATTTCATTATAATGAACTGATATTTTAAATCGATATACATGGGCATACTATGTTAAACTAGCTTTTGTATATATAATAATTCTAATTCAATTAATAAATTTCATTTTCATTGTTTCTTAACTATCTCCCTAAAGTCCTAGAATATATATTTCATAGAAATATTTTTGTTTCATGCATATTAACTAGTTATACACTAAACTTCAGTAAAATTAAATGTTATAGGATTCTATTTCACACAACTCCAACTCATAAATCATCAAAGATAATAATTAAACTAGTTTTTGTTGATTTTCTGTCATCATATTATTCATCCTAATGGTCATCCATGTACACAAAAATTTCTTCAGATTCATATATATGTTAGATGATAGGTAATGCTTCATTTTATTTTTTACTGAAATCTATTATATGTTTTTATGTGTGGCTCTTTCATATCAATTTTTTATCCTATGGTTGGTCTTTTGTGGATGGATTGTAACTTAATCAGCGTAGAATAAATAATTTGAAACCATAAACCCAAAAATAGAATTTATTTTAAACTAAAACCATATATATTGTATATAATTAATGTTTAACTTATATTATTTATTATATTTATTATGATGACTTCAGTCTATACGTAGTGAATATTACATTGAAGAATAAATATACTATTCCCTGTGAGGTGTATCTTTGGGATACAATGAATCACTGAATTCTTTTAGTAAGGACCCTATTTCCTCTATAATATTCAAGTATATCAAGATGAAAATGTTGAAATACAAATATGAAATTATGAGGGAATTGGAATCATATAAGGTAATTCTTGAGAAATTCCCCTATAATATTCATTGCCAATCATCCATTATATAGGCTATGTGAATACTTCATATTCCCATGTAAAAAGTAATATGTTTAAAATGTATTAGTAAATTACTTTAGTTATAATTTTTTAAAATAATATCCATTAAACACTCTGATAAAATTCATGTAATAATACTAGATAGTGTGGACGATAATTCAAATATTAGTATTTTACATTTCA
Source organism: Viscum album (assembly GCA_963277665.1). Lineage (NCBI taxonomy): Eukaryota > Viridiplantae > Streptophyta > Magnoliopsida > Santalales > Viscaceae > Viscum > Viscum album. Next base: position 1,227,388,993 of record OY728145.1, on the reverse strand, counting down.
CGTCCTTAGTGGATAATAAAAATTCCAAAATGTATTAAACTATATCATTCAAAGAATTAATATTTGACTCAGTAGTAAAATATTAATACCATGGTTGGCCTTGATATGATATTTTTATATCACATATGTTGATATATCCAATGACACAAAACATTTAGGTTTCCCCATGTATTTCATAATCAAATAAAAAACCATGTCATGGAATATGGTATATTTTACTTAAGGAATATTTCATTCTATCTCCCAAATTCACAAATTCCTTATATGATTTCAACCAATTCACCTTATATCATAACATATATAATTAATTTTGGAACCATATAAATAAATCCCATTGGATATCTTCCTAAACACGTCTCAAAATATTACCTTAATATCTCACTATATTATATAAAATTATATTTAACATGAATACCCATCCAAAATGTAATTTATAGAAATTAAAAACAATTTTGATTCTTTTTTATAGATTCATAAAAGTAAATTTCCAGTAATATAACCACAAAATTGTTCTCTAGGTTTTTATTCAATTTTCAAAAAAATATGAATCCCAAAATTCTAATGTTATGAAAAATACAATCACTATCAGTGTGTCAAAGTTTCCCATTTTTAAAATAGATCTAGGGTGATTTAACTCATTCAAATATAGACATATACCTAAGTCCTCTTATGGTATCATATACATGAATTAATTTTCAAATAACCCCATTGACAATGATTTTGAGTACACATGGGAAACAATGTCTCTCAATCCCATATAGCCAACTCATATGTTCTCAATTAACCAAATATAGAATTATCACTTTTAGTAATACATCACATGTAAATCATATGTCCATAATATGATAGAATAGTTTATCTATCTATGTAGATAAACAAATCATATATACCTTCAGTGTATATCAACCCAATTCTTTAGTCTCTATAATTTATGGGCTCATATGTCATACTCATCATAAAATATAATAAATTCTATTTTCATTCAACATCATATAATGAATTGATAAGAATCATACCCAACAACCACTTGGTTACATAAACCATAAATTATTAATAATAAATTCATTACAGTAAAAATATTCTTCAAATAGTTTTCTCTCTAACCGTTGGTGTGTGGAATTTCCAAATTCAAATTGTAATCCCTATTATGATAAAGGGAATGATTATAATACTCCAAGTGGTATACATTATGGGTCACCTAGGATAAGAACAAATTTTTCCTAATGGTAAAATTTTATAAATCTATTACATAAAATTACCCTTTTTTAACTTTTCATTTCAAAATAATAATAATAAAACCCATTATGAACATTGTTTAGAGACATTTCAATGTCATGCCATGAGAGGTTAGTTATTATTTCCATCACATGGTAAAAGAAACTAACAGGAATGAATGAAAAGATCAATATACCCATTAAATAAAATATATATATTAATATTAATAATATTATATAACAAAAAAATTAATACATACATAACTTTCCATCGTATCATAACACATAATATAAAACATATTATTAAAATTTTGTTTGTACACTTTTAGGTTTTCTTTAATATTAATATACCTCTATGTAATTCCAATCACATATTTGTTTGACCTAATGAGAAAAACATATCATTAACATATTTTTGGGAATAATATCTCATAATATGTTGTTTTAATTAATTATCTCACTATAGATTCACAATGTTCAATTTTTTAATAGTCTATTCACACTTCTATACTATATATCATCAAATATAACAATGATATTAACATATGTTTTCATCTTAGAAGATTTTTATGTTCAATATCATTTTTATACATGGATCTTAATCAATAAAACCTTATCATTTAAATATTTGATATCTAATGTTATAATTTTTGATAATCATGTACCAAATTATACTAAACTGTTTAGGACATTAAGTGATATTCATTTTTTATTTCAACTAGTAAAGAACTATTTTTAAATTTTAACACATTTAATTTTAAATATACTCCCCTTGAATTATTATAATCTATATTCAATAAAAAATATCATGATAAGAAACAAAAAATATTTAATATTATAAATTAACACTTATATACTTTATTATAAAAAATAAAATATCAAAATTAATGTATCTGTATCATTTATCATATTCTATGTGTTTGATGAATTATTATAAAGACATTATTACTATTTAAAATATTCCATTTTATGGTGGTGTAAGATTCCCTTATATATTTACTAATATCTTAGGTAAACCCTTTTATCCTCATTAATACAATTTTATCATTATTTATTTTATAAAATGTTTTAAAATTGAATCATTAAAAATAATGTGTATTTAAAAAACCATAAATTTCATTAAAAATAATTATCATTTAAATATAAAATTATATAACATAATGAGAAGAAAATTAATATAATAATATTTTTTATTATAATAGATTTTTTCCTTATGTTATCCACCATATCCATATCCATGAAATATAAACTATAGATTCAACAAAAAATACACACTTTAATCCCAATCCCTTAATCATTTTTAATTTGTGAATCCTTGTATATTTCGAACTCATATAAAAGAATTATTTACTATCATATACCATTATAATATATAAAAAATAATTCATATGTAATTATATCGGTGTTTCTCTATCTTCATGGTTTATATTAACCCTTTAAGTACTATATACATTTCATTTAACCAGGATTATAGTTTCCATAGTGGAAAAATATATATTAACTATTGATAACACTACTTAGATTCAATGATTTTGATCATCTATCATAAAATTCTAGATTGATATTTACAACATATATTTTCTTATTCAATTTCAAACATTTACTACCTTTCACCATCAATAAAATGTAAAATAGTATACATAAAAACCCCTTCTACTGACCCTAATATCTCTAAGTCATTGATGTAAACAATCATGTTCTATATATGGGATAATAAAGATGTACTTTATATAATATTACCTTAGTTTTTATAAACATGATATGTTTAATTTCATTCTTACACCAGATATTAATTTTTAGGTTATTAACCATCAAATATTAATTAATGGTTTCCTCGTCCTTTTATAGATTAGGGTCCATTGAAGAAAACATCAATGTAAAAAACAGAAACTTCCCTCTTATAGTTGTAATAAAAATTCTTCTACATTATAATATATCCATTATATGGTGTTTCATTTGGAATTGGTTTTCCTAACACAATGTATTTCACATCCAATTAGGGAATAATACATTAATTTTTATACTATTATATAACATTTATACAATTTAGTTTCACCTATTAAAATTGTCAACTAAAATCCAAATGGAATTAATTTTACTCATTTATACAAATAAGAGAAGATTTTATCAGATTATTATCATATTTCACCAATAATTTAAAAAGTATTTATTCTAAATTTCATACCAGTATAGGTATGAACCCTTTTAATTTTATCAAATCCATTTGTGCTTCATGTTATTTATTTCACTAAAATTTGTTTCCTATTTGCAATTACTCAAACAAAATAGTTATTTTGGTAGTCGATCATTCAAATTATATCAATGTTTTTCACTTTTTTGGTAGATAATGTAAGTTATCTTCCAATAAGTTATAGGGATAAACTCTACACCATTAATCCAGTATCATTCATAAGGGTTTCCAAGATATGTATAGCCAAATTATCAAACTGGTACTTTGATACCTAATAGTTAGGGTAATTGATTGGAACCATTCCTTACACAACAAAATCCTTGGGCACCAAAAAAATTTACAACCATCATGGATGAATGAATAAGGTCTTTATATTTATTTTAATTAAAAGGAATCAGAAAAGTGGTAGTTCATTTAGGGGGTTTGATCTAATTTATTATAAAAATTAATTTCTATTATACAGGCCCTTGATGTTATTTTTTTCAATCATATTCCTATAATAAATAAATAATTACAATCTATATTTGTTTTTATCTAATTATATGATTCATTGATAATCAATAGTATTAGCATCAATAGTGAAAATTTCAAGATAGGTATGAATCAATGGTTTTGACTATTTCCCCAATTTAATATCTAATTGTTCATTGCATCTATATCTATTTGATGAATTGATATCTTACAATTATAATATATTTATATTTCTTCTATTTAATTAAAACATGAAAGTATTATAAAATGTTACATTGTGGTTTTTTTTCAAGGATTTCCCCCAATATAGATGTCTACATTATTAGTGTATGGATGTTCATATCCAAAGAACACACAACTTATCTAATATTATAATGATAATGATTAGGAAAGAAATATCCTGGGACACATATTCATTGCATAAATATTTAATAATTACCAGAAAATTATTATAGAAATTATTCGTTAAAGCCAACAAGGAATTCCAAATTATCATGTTGGATTTGACCAACCCTACTTAAATAATGCTCAATAATGTCTACATGAGCCCCTATAGATAAATGGTCTTTTTATCATCATCCAAGACTGTAAAAATATGGATTCTTGACATCAAACATATGATGAAAATAAATCATAAGTCTTGATATTTTTCATATAAAAATATCATATGATGGAATCCTTAAATAATCTGTATATATAATGATTAATATATATTGAGAAATAAAGACTCCCTCTTTCATCTTAATTAGACTAAATAATAGCATTTTGAAACTAAAAAAAATACTATACCAATTTTCATATTCTTACAATACAAAAAATATAAATGATATCTCATTTCACCAGTATTGGATCAATCTATGATCTACATAAATTTGACATTTAGTTGCAGTTCCAGTGTCTCCTACTTTGATTCTTATATTATTCAATGTATAACATAGAATCCATTCACCCTTGTTTTTTTTCATCTCAAAAAATACATTAACAAAAAAATTGAATACTATTTCCATATTTTTTAGAAGATAAGTACCCAAAACGGTAAGTTGTTAAGTCCCATTACAGAAAAAACATATTCTCAAAAAATCATAATGAAGTCATTGTAAACTATATTTCACATTTTGACTAGAAATACAATGGTCTAATATATAATTTTTATCATCACAAAAATAACATCATTAATAAATCATTTCCCTCATGTTATGTATTTTGTTAAAAAGTTATATTGTATAGATATTCATCCAAACATTAATGATTTGGATTTTGTCATGGTCATAGTATTACATATTCTAGGGAAGTGCCTAACATTAATTGAATAATATTTCTATACAAATATTTATACAACATTTATTCACCATGCACATATATTCCATAATCATTATGTGGTGTGAATAATTGTCAAATTCTAAATCCAGTAATCAATAGTTTTTCATTCTCATTTTAATTTGTATTTTTTCTCTCCATGATTTAGATGTTTCTTGCAATCACCGAAAATTGTTTGTACAATAATTTGTAATTCAAAATAATCATTATTACTCAACTTTTTAAATAATAAACACATCATTCCAATAATAAACTTTTTCAAAATATTTAATTTTAAAAAAATATATAAAATTATTCCAATTAACTATGTTTTTAAAAATATAATCAGGAATCTTTTGATTCTTTGTAAGTGTATATAAATTGTAAAAAATATTATTTCCCAAAAACATATATAACTTTTTCATATCTATTAACATAATTTTTGGTTTCCCAATTTTAATCAAACTCATTTCTATAATTTTATTCGGAATGTTTGGACTAATTTTATATATCATATTTTTACCATTTTACAAGAAAAAAGTGTTAAAAACTACTATTTTTTATAAATAATCATGGTCTAAAAATATATTACATATCATATATTATACGTTTATATATTCTTGGATGTCTTATTACATTTCTAAATTTATACTAAATTCATTACATATTAAAATTATATATCAACTAGATTACTCTTATGTACAACATTATATCTCTATATATTTACTCATGAATACAAATATGTGACTCATTTTTGTAGATCTCCAATAAAATCAATAATATTTTTCATACCCTTAAAATTACTCAGCAAAAACATCAAATAATCATTTATATTTTTTGGAATAATTTCTATAGATAAATTCAATATATTAATATTCATTAAAATATATCCTAATATATCTACAACCTCCACTTTTTCATTTATTTAAACATGTTGTAGTATAATTATATCTGATATAGTACTCTTCAATATTGATAAATTAATAGATCTAGTTTGACATCTATAATTAAAAAAAAATCTTTTAAAAGGTAAAAGTATGAATCAATCATCATACAGTATGGGAAACAATTATCCATTTAATTATTATTTAATAGATTCTCGACATTGAATATGAAAACAAAGAATATGCATTAATCATTTGCATGTGTTTTCATCTCTACGTAATTATAATTGACGATTCTAAATTTTTTTATATATTTAATTACAATAAACTTACTTTCTTTACCATTTAAAAAAATAAAATAATAAATAAATTATTCTAGGATGTATTTACAATCCTCATTTACCCAAAATTGGCATAAACCTTTTTGTTCAAAATAAAATCTTATTGTAATAATTTTTGGAAACACCCAACTTTTTTAAAAAATATTATTGGTCAATAACTATATACATCATTAATATTTTTTCAAATTATCATTATATATTATAGACAATATGTAAAAAAAATAGGATCAATAATTCTCCTATTTTATTTATTTTAAATAACAGTGCAAAAAAATGGAATGTAAATATGTTTTTCTCATTTTATTATCCTACTACCCTATTAAAGGAAAAATTGAATTTCAATATATTAATTTTCATCCTTTTCCCCCTTTTTTCCATCTTCTACTCTTTTATTTTTGAATATAAATAAAAAACATTGTGATAAGATGGAATTAATTTACTTTTATGAAATGTTCTATCAATTATTCTACTCCAAATATACATGATTCTTTTTCAATATATATTAAAAATAGGGTCTAATATTATCATAAAATCTATCAATTTTAAAATTAAAATGTGATATAATCTGATAAAATAACACTTGATATAGTAATCAAGAACTACTCAAATGTTTTCACGATGATACAGAAGACACCAATTCATTATGTTGTTATTTTTATAATTAAAATGTAAAATTTCTTGGATGCCACTCAATACACCAATTAAAATTATTTTTGAGAAACATGGAAGTTTATACATTTCATATCAACCATTGATCAACTCAAAACATCATTATTTTCATTTCATTATAAATTATATGTTCTCACCTTAAGAAAAAAAATAGTCTTTCAAGAAAAGTGTGGTATATATATATATATGCCTTAGTAGTGAATTGTTTTCCCAAAACAGTCAATAATTTACCAATTGTCAGGAAAGGTAATTCTTAGGAATCTATATTGGTGCCCCCATCATGTAATTATCATATTAATCACATCATTATGGTGGATATTTTAATATTATGTTTTTCTAATAACAATTTATTTGATCACAAACATGATGTTGAATTTATTATATATTGTCTAGTTTTTTCAAAGTGGTCAGTTTCTAAATTCCCACATGAAAACATACCTCATTGTAAATTATATATTGAGAATGAATACAAAAATATCTATAGAGATAAGAGGATATGATATATATTATTTCTTTATTTATAATAGATTTAGGGTTGATGGTTCTATATACAACAAATGAAACATCCTTATTTTCTCTTAGTCTTGGAAAATAATTTATTCTACTTTTTCATATTGTCATACCATTGATCATGTTATATTACATAAATATATTTCATCTTTATCCAATATATTTTTTTTTGAATCTTTTTTATGGCATCATTAATTGATGAATATATATTTTATGATGATCACTGAATCCTATTTAAAATACATTATTTATTTAATGATATTTATAAGAAATCATTGTAAGTTTATTGATAATCCTTTCTGTTTTAACAAATATTTTTTAAAATTATTTATTTCTCAATTTTATAACCTATACATTAATTTTGATTTATTTTTGTGGAATTATTTTATTGCATTTAGCACCAAGACTTAATTGTGTTCCATCCGATTTATGTATCTTTTCAAAATCAGTTAGCGAAATGAACAAACATTATATAGAAAGACTGTCAGTCTACTTGGAACCACATATTATATTCTTTATAATACTATTAAAAAAATAAGTATACATATTATTTAATTAAAATGTTATTCCATTCTAAATTTTTTACATATATTAAAACTAACATTCAATGACTTTTTTCAAAATTATATGGTATATCGTTTTTATAGAAAATTAGTATATTTTCATCTTTAGTGTGGAATTTTTACAGTAATTTTTTTTGTTTATAAGATGAAATTTTCTAATATTAATATCCCAAGTAAATCAAGTTATCCTTATTTACTAACATCTTATAAGTTTTCAACTCCCTATTATTCTTTTGAATCATTCAATATGTATTATTATTATAGGGACAAAAAAAATTATTATAGTTCAATGAAATATTTCTAAAAATATTTTCAAAGACAATTACTAAGATGACATGCTATTTTGAGTCCAGTTGTGACCAGAATAAATTTTATAAATATCGTAAATATATTTTATATTATGAGTTAAAATTTTAAAAAAAAATTGAAAACTATAAAATAGATTATTAGATCATAAATCAAAGACTAATTTTTAGTTTGTAATGTGCTGTTTACCCTAGGTGCATCCTAATTTAGGTCGGGATGGGGTGTTTAGTGAAGTCTTCCATTAGAGGCACAATTAAAGGATATATCAAAATATTTATTTAATGAATTCATTAAATAAAAAAATATATTGAATTAATATTTATTTTTCAATGGAAATTTTCTAGCTTTAGACAATTATACCAAGAGAAAATCTGTGGCGTTCTTCTTCTCCTTCCATTGAGGAAAAATATCAGATGATAAAGAATCTTTAGATCATATAAGATCAAAGCACATAGAATGAAAGAACTCCTACGAATTATTGGTGGTAACATTATTTGAGGGAGAATAATCCAATATATAGGTTGTACTCAACATTTCATGTATTACACACTTATTTAATATATTTATTAAGAATAATCGTTATTTATTTTATCTGTGGAAATTGTTTAACCTTGCATTTGCCAATGTATTGAAAAATAATTTTTTAGTATATGTTTATCTTAAATTATATTCTTGTTCATATTTAATTTCAATAATTCTTGGAAATTTTTTTTAAACAATTTTTTTGGTGTCTTTCTCCCTCGGTTGTTCTCGTTCTTTGTGAAGTGGACTATGGGGATTTGGTTTGACCTTTATAGGTTGTAACGAGCCCCAAAGAACCCAAAGATTCAAGGAAAAACATCATATGCAAAATGTAATAATAAATTATGGACGAAATATATGGTTCTTGGGTTAAATATTTTCAGTTTATTAGGTTGGAATCCAAATTATAGGAATAAAGTGATGAATACATGGGTGGTGCTTGGGGGTTCATTTCAGTTTTGTGAGTAGCAATGGGAATCAGTTTCCCGACCACCGAAGGGTCATAAATCACCGACCAGAAAATGATCCTTCATTTTTGAGAATAAAAGAAACCTAATTTGAATATGGTGACAATAGATATAAAGAATAGATAATTGATCTAATGTTAAGTGAAATTACTAACTACATGTCCTATAATTTGGATGAAAACTCAGTATGTTACCCCATATGATGTGATTAATATGCTTTTGGGAAATAGAAATGGTGTAACTATGCTTTAACCTTATACATTACACGTACCTCTTCCCCTAGAGGAAGAATTATACAGATGATCACATGGAAAATACCGCATGTGGGATGACATGGAAAAGGTGATGTCATGTACTAATGTTCACAAACACAACCAAGAACCTGGGCGGGGCCCTTAGTGTCATAGAAACATCATGTATATGACATAAACTACATGTATCCCTATATGGCTTGTGAGAATTGAATGGGATTTTAAATTCCCAAGAAAGAGTGAGGGAATACATATAGTGTTGGTCTCATCTCATGTCGTGTACCCCTGGGTTTCTTTTGAGGAAAACTTAATCTCTTGTACATTATTATCTAGAATCATATTTTGGAATGAGAGTTGAATATCCTCAGTTTGACATCACAAATAACACAATGGTTCATATTTTGTTTTATTTCATGATTCTATGTCAGAATATTCATACATGATGCTTATTAAGGTGATGTCCAATTATTATAGCGAAAAAAAGATCACCAGTGCCTACCTACCGAGTGGATCCCCACTATCAAAGAGGGTGTGGGACTACATGACAACAGAGTGAAATCCCTTTCCAAATCAAGGAATAGTTCCTTGAACTATAGAGTGAAATTACCAATTATATTGGGTTCTTGTCAACTATTCATTAATTTTAGTCCCCTTATTAGATAGGGAGTGGGTCCTCATGAAACCAGAGTGTAACCCCCCTAACACATCATGGCACAATCTCGTGACCTATAAAGTAGAACCCAAATCATCTTTGATGTGGTTCCTCTATCTGTAGAGGAGAACACCTCTAATATATACTACGAGTCCTTGTGACACCAAAGAGGAACAACCGTGATAAATTAGGCCACATTTCCTAAAATTACAGAGTGGAAGCTCCCCATACTATTAGCAATGGCATGGGACCTCTTTCTATCAAGTGTTATCCCCTATTGGATATTGAGTGGGTTCTCATGAAACATGAGTGGAACCCCCTTAATCATAATGGTTTCAGTCCTTGACATATATATTAGTTCCCCCCAACAAAATGGGTGTGGGTCCACTATATACTATGTGGAACCACTATAACATATAGGGCATAGCTCCTCATGACACTAGAGTTGGACCCCCACTGACACATCAGGGGACAAGTCCTCAACCAAGAGAATGATACCCACTTGATTCACCAACTTGTGTGTCCTATGTAGATTCTTATTGTGTAGAAATATCCTTATATACTAGGCAAGAGTTAATCTATATAGAGATTATACCCCTTGACTATGTGGAATAGTGTGAAGGTGTGGTCCCCAAACTAGTTACTTATTGGAAGGCATCTGAGATACATGGAATCATTAATGGATATCCTAGAACTAAGGGAAACTCTTTTCTTGAGGGGGGTTGTGATATGGATATCCCCTTTCTCTCTCCCATTTGTGTTTATTTTATTGGTCATATATATATTTTTATTCATGATTTGGATTTGAATATTCACTTTATAAGGGTTGTTGAGACGTTCAGGGTAGTCCACCCAGTCCTCATGATGAGAACCTCTTGGTGGGATTAGGTTACTCTCATAAAAAGCGTAGGGAATACTCAATGTGTAGTCTATTGACACCCAGTGTTGAGCCTCTTATGTTTGGATGGTGTTACTAAATCATGCTATGGGGGGAGAAATATCCAATCATTTGTTTACTATGAAATACTATCATGTATATTATTACCCCCTTTAGTTTTCTAGGAATCTTTCAAGGTATGTATATACTAAAACATAAAAATGATTTTCCTACATGTGTTGTGTCTTATATAGATGATGGACAAGTTGATGGTGGCTTTAGAAGACCTTCAGGATACATGATGATTTGGGACTTCATATGATGGTTAGGTCTTGGAGATATGGATCAATTCACTCTCTGAACTTTTACATCCCATTTTTGGTGTGTTGGGACCTCATTTTGATTGGGAAATTATTTTTCAACTTTTAATTTTAGTTTTCACTAGCATACTCTTGTATAATCTAGAATATTTCATGATTTTTTACATTATTGGTATTTTATCTATTTATTCTTATTTCTTATATCTTATACTTTGAGATTGTAAGTTTTGTTCATACATATACAACAGATAAAAGAATCACATTGGTAGATAATCATTTTTGATATTGTCCCTAGCCCCTGGCCTATATAGGTGATCCTCAAGTAGTTTCATATCGAGCCCGTGTTAGGGTTGGTTTTTGAAAAAAATATATTAGGGAAAGATCAATTATTGGGATGGTGTTTCAGGTAGTCCACTTATGAGGATTTGGTTGGGATATTAGGAAACAGTGTCAATGTGTTTCGAGTGCAACTCTTAGGATAAGGATTTTTGGTTTGGTTTGGAGGACGATGTATCCATTCACTAGGATATTGACTAATAGATTATTGACTCAGTGTACTAAAACATTAGTCTGAAAGATCAATTGTAAATGAATAATCTGGGATTGAGTCTTAGACAATCCATCTTGGGCCCAGTTCCCATTATGTATATATAAATATATATACTCTCATTTTATTGTGGCATGACTGAACCAATTTTTACATGCCTCCTAGAAGACAACCACCTAGATTACTGATTCATGATTGTGATAATGATCTTATTTAATATGAGGCCATCATTTTGGGACCATTTCATGAGAAATTTTCCTCCTAGTGCAAAGGTAGATAAAGCCCCACCTATCGATCAAGAGATAATACGAGCAGTGATGTTTAAGGATTCACATAGGAATTTCATAGTGTAGAATTTCAATGCTTTAGATTTCATAGGTTTTGTGTTGATCTATAATCCCTTCTAATATAAATGTATTTAGGACTAATCTTGTGTTTAGGATATCCCAATTGGAGGAGACCCCTTTTGATGGTGGTCATCATGGTGAGTCCCCTATAGGATGTCACTATGATTCGGTAGAGTATTAAGATATAGATGTCTTAGTATGGAATCATATATGCAATAAAATGGGACACATCCCCTACATAGATGCATTATCATAGTAGGATATAAAGACTATGTGGGAGACTCAGTTCCATCCCAAAAGAAGATAATATTGGGATGTGGTTGATAAATTACTTTAACTTTTATAGTCTAGTTGTTTAGATGATAGGGGGTTTCAATGAAGGCCCTAGTTGAGGAGATCCAACATGGAAAGGAAAACATGAGCACTCAGTTGATTGGTCCTCTGGTTGAATGTTTTGATTGTGGTTTTGGGTATGCTTCTTTCGCTACGACCTTAGCTTTAGTTTTTAAAAATATTTCCAAATCCACATTTCCATGTGAATATCCAATTTATGAAACCCAGTGGTACTAGTGGGGGTGATTTTCTCTTGAACTTTATACTATAGGACCCTACATAGATTATTTTTGGTCACATGTTTCTACCAATTGGGTGAACTTTCTCTACAAGGAGAGTGAGACTCAAAGAAAATATTTTTTAGTTGTGGTGAGACCCTGTGATGGTTTCATTATAATGTACTAGTCTATTAACATCCGTGCTCATATTGTTTCAACAAGTGATTACGATACTTCTTTCGTATAGTGAGATGATGTTTCTCCCCTTGAGGATGATTTACCCTTGTAATTAGTAGGATGAACTCATTCACATGAGGATATATGTGATTTATGAAGCACCAATCACTTTACAAACATATATAATACATAACTTACTTCGAATAATTATACATTGTACAAAAATACTCCCAAATACCGTAGTTGTTATACTACATTTAGACTCAAGGAAACCTAAAACCTGGTACATAAGTGAGCAGCATCATCTCCCACTAGGTTATTCTGGACTAACACCCTTTATAGACATATCAAACATAGTACATATCATCATTACGTCGGGGAAATAAATAATAAAATGTGTGAGCTCAAACATTAAGTAACAATAAACAAGGGAGACATGTAAGCATAAACATGAGCATAAGGGTAAGAGAATGTGATCGTGAAAATAGAATTTTATACCCTACATATCAAAGTTCACATACAGGAATCATGGAATAAAGCATGGTATTTCACAAGACCTGAAGAAAAAAGTAAGTAAAGGAAATATTCCATTAGTTCCAACATAGGATTAACACATGGAATTGTGGAAATACATAAGTATATAATGATATATACAGTAGTAAAGGAATAAATACGAAGACCATATTAGTGGAGAAAGTCTATTACTAAATAGGTTTAACTCCCATACCATCCCTATATTACTGAACATAGTGAACCCTCATTCTATCCAAGTATTATGGAATCGAGTAAACCCTCATTCCAGTCCTATTTTACTTAACTGAGTAAACCCTCATTCTAGCCCTATTTTACTAAATTGAGTAATCCCTCAATCCATTCCTGTATATATCATAGGATATAAATCATCATCCAATACATTGGAGGGATATATAGGTCCCACCTTTCACATTATTAAATCACACATACTTGTTCCATAAGATCACAAATAGAAATATAATAACCAGTGAAATGAAATGTGTATCATAAAGATGTAAAAATATCATCACCTATGGAAAGGGATAGGTTTCATAATCATTTCATAATAAAAATAACTCATGAAAGGAATCATGTTTCAAAATAATATAACCCGTAAATGAGAAATCTGTTTCATAAACATATTACCCATGATGGAGAAATGGGTTTCACAAACATATTACCCCTGATGGAGAAATGGGTGTCATATAGACCATTGAATTAATCATAACATATTCATAGAAACTATATGAAAGGAACCTTTAGATTATTTAATATAAAGGAATGAGTAACATAAAGGATGTATTTCTTGGAAACCACTCACTCTATCCTTTACCAAAATTTCAGGTCATTTTCCTAAATGTTATCTAATCCTCATACTTATCCTTAGATACATCCCTAGACATATCCCTTGAAATAAACTTATGGATCTCACTATAGATTTTCCATATTAGTTTACAAATTTTAACTATACCTTGGATCTAATACCAAATGAAGCGAACATCAATTTAAAAACAGAAACATTACATGAATTTTTTCAAATACTTAAAAAGTAGAAAAAAATCCCAAATACCATAGTTGTTGTAGTGCCTCTAGAAACACAAAAACATAAACATTGGTATATAAGTGAGCTACATCTTCTCCCACTAGGTTCTTCGTGAATAACACATTTCATAGAAATATCAATCACAGTACATATCATCATAACCTAGGGGAAATAAAACATAAAAGGGGTGAGCTCTAATACTCATTAGTGGTAAACAAGGGACACATGTAAGAATAAACATGACAATAACGGTATGAGAATGTGGTCATAAAACTTGAAGATCATACCCTGTATATCAATTTTCATATACATGAATCATGGAATAAATCTTGGTAGTAATTAAGACATGAGTCAAAAGGAATTAAATGAAATAATCCATGAAAGAAAAACATAGGAGTAAGACCTGGAATTGTGGAAACACATATGAATATAATGGTTTTAATTGTATCCTAGGCGTCAATTCCAAGATAATATTAGTAGAAAAAGAACATCACTGAATTTGGTGAATCCCATTCTAGTCCTGTATTACTAAATTGGGTGAACAATTATTATAGAACTATATTAGTAAACAAATTAAACTCTAATTATAGCCATGTATTAATGATCCTTGTAAACCCTCATTCTATCCATGTATTACTAAACTGAGTAAATCCTTATTCCGGACCTATATTATTGATACCAAAAACCCTCATTCCTGCCCTGTATTAGTGAACCGAGTAATCCTTCATTATTGCGATATATTACTGAACATATTAAACCCTCGTTCCATCATTATCTCTCTATTGTGATATAAATCATTAACCAATTCATTACAGGAAGATATAGGTCCCACCCATCATATAATTAATTTGTACTTACAAGTTTGAAATGATCATAAATAGACATATCATAACCCATGAAATAAATGGGTATCAAAAACATGTAAACATATCATAACCTATGGAAAGAGACAGGTTTCATATTCATTTCCTCATTAACATAACCCATGAAGTAAAGTGAGTTTCAAAAGTATATAACCCATAAAAGAGAAAGATGTTTTATAATCATATTATCCATGATGGTGAAATGGGTTTCAAAAACATATTACTTATGGAGAAAAAATTGGCTTCATAAAGACCATGAAATTAATCATAACTCAGTCATATAAAGTATATGACTGAAACCTTTATTTTTTTTTGAAATGAATGAATAAATAAATAGATGTTATCTTAGATGGAAAATAATTTTTAAATACACTCTAAAAACATTTCATGGGGAATGTACCCTTTTTGGTTTGAAAAATTATTTTTAATACATGAACTCATTTGAAATACATTTTCTCAGAAAATTCCATGAAAATTTATAATGAATAAAGGAAATCATTTTCAAAACCATTTCACTAGAAAAAAATTTAAATAACTATGAAAATTTTTAAAACTCTTTTTATTTGAAAATAAAATAAATACTTCAAAATAAATACTGATTTTTTTTGAAAACTATTTCATTGAAAATACATTGATAATAGAAAAAAAATGTTTGAAATCATTTTTAAAATAATTATACACTTAATCATAAAATTTTTGGAAACCATTTTTTTCTAAATAATTTAAAAACATTAAAATAATGCTTGAAAACATTTCGGAAATAATATTACATTGAAACCCCTAATAAATTTGAAAACATTTTAAAAAATATTTTTCATGAAAAATAATTTTAGAATATAATTTTTATAAAGATAAACATTTCAAAAAAACGAAAAGAGATCATTGAAGAAATTATGGTGGTTAAATACATACATGCATTATGAGGTAAAAAGAACATTATTTTTTCACAGTAAAATAGATAGAAAATTTTTTTGTTTAGAAAGAGGAAAGAATATTATCATGAATATATAGATAAAATAAAAAAGGGTAATAATTTCATTAATATATTATAGGGGAATGGTATAATATTCTTAAAAACACTTTGTAGAAAACATAGACTTCTGACTAAAGAGTGGGTAATGTCAGGAATCATTAAAAATCATTATTATCTATCTTATTTACAAAAGAGAAAAAAACAGAATCTATACATGAGTATATCATGAAATAAAAAAGGATAAGTTACCTTGTGACTATTATTGATAGATGGATAATAATATTTCACTAATGTAAGCATAAACATAAACAATCTTGAAAAGTAAGGAGTTTGACTCAGTAAACACTTATAACATGGAATGATATGATCTTTATCTCTATATAAAGAATGGTAATTACATGAATAATATAATATCATCAAATTATTTATATTCAGGATATGTCTTTTAAAATGGACGTATATGTACTATGAAAAAGAGTTTATTTGAATAACGAAACAAGATTCTCAAAGAAATAAAATTAATACAAATTTTTTTTACCAATTGGGTAAATTGTGAAACTTAAACATCATGAACGGAGGATAATAAAATAAGAATGTTTACACCCATAAACATAATTAAATTATATATATAATAAAATAATGGTAAGTATGTACACCACAAAAAATGAATTAATTGTGAATATTTCTTGTATATCACAAAAATTAAAATTGAAATGAAATCCCATTACCTTTTGTCTTGACTCTCTCCTTACTCATACAAGCATACTCCATAATAAATATAATTTTATTATAATCATTTTAAATAATAATTCTATTATATATATTACCATATATGTTTTTATTGTAACATTAAATTATACACTTGTTAATGATCCTACATTAAGGTTTCACTTCGTGAAATTTTCTATTTGTACGTTGTATGTGTCTTTATTTGTTATATCATTGATCCTTATACTAATATCATGATTACAGAATGTATAAAATGATATAAATATCATTTATATTTATTATAATTATATTACAATAATCAATATCATAATGAAGTACTTAATTGAATACATAGTTACTAGAGAAGATATGCCAAACTTACACATGAATGTTGTTTTCTATTTTAATTATTGTATTGAAAAATGTATGCAAATGACATATGTTTATATATTTATGTGTATATATATATTTATTATATTATCATTACTATATAATATATATCATATGATTTCAATATACCCATCCTTAATACATTTAATGTGTGTGAATGAATCACATTGCTCTGAGGGGTTGGTAGTCCACACTTCCTCAAAAGAGATTATCATATTCACACCAAATGATATGTAAAGATATGTGTGTTTAAAAAGTAATATATAATAATAAAAATATGTAATATATAATATATGACATATATAAATCGATTTAAATAATAATTGCTTCCATGATTGTTGGTGAAGGATAACTGAACAATCCTCGTTTCGTGAGGTAGTAGTTTACCATACAGAGAAACGATATATGGAAAATCCATTGTAATAATGTTTGTCTAAGTGTATATAATAAAATATTTATTAAAAAATCCTAGTGTATGTATTATAATGTTATTTTCTCACAATAAAAAAATTAATAGAGTGTAGTGGTGTAGATGTAAAAACAATGAGATTTAGAGAAGATTCCCCCTCTTAATCAGGTAACTCCTTTTGGTTATTGACAAAATCTTCCTTGAGAGGGAATCTTCACAAAGGGAGGCTTCAAGTACTATTAGAGTATTTTTGTTAGTATACTAGGTAACTTTTTTGAATAAATTAAATTTTTTGAGAGGGGTTAATAATGGATATAGTTGGTGGCCTTTTATAAGGAATTAAAAGGACTCACATGAAATTTTTAGAAAGAATTTAGGTGTGCACATGTTCTTACCTAAAAGAATTCTCAAAAACCCAAAAAAATGAATAATTTAAGTTTTATGGCCAAAATATATATATATATATTAGGTTTTAGTCAGGTGTTTAGGTCACTTCTACCCTTAATTGTACGGTTTAGGTCCTAATTAAGCATAATTTGGCCTTAATTGCGACGATTAATTTTAGTTACTTTTAGTATTTATTTTGAACAAAAATTAACATGGACTTGTTAGATTAAAAATATTACACTGACTAGAGTGTTTTATGTTAGTGATTTGAAATTCCAATCATAATAGGGATAAAATTATGATTAGTGCTAGTCCCGTAGACGAGACAAAATTATGTGGTTCCAATATTGGAAAAAGTTCAAAAGTTTGTTTTTTATTTAGTTTCAAAGTGAAGTTGATACTAATGAATTTAATTTTATTATTATATGTAATATTCATATAATTTTAGCATTAAACATATTTATAATATCATTTATCATTAATAGTTAATAAGACAAAAGGTAGTTTTTAACTAAAAATCGGTATTTTACATTATTCATCCAAAAATGATGTTTCTGAGAAAAAAGACACAAAATCCACCCTGGGATAATTTTGATGTTTTGAATTCAAAAATTAAGTTTATTTTATCCAATTAAATTATTAAATTTTTTTAAAATTACTTTTACTTTTAAAAGCAATTCATTCAAGAAAATAATATTTTTTATCATAAACTGACATTATCAAAAATATTATCATTCTCTATCAATATGATTAATTTATATAAAAAATTAAGAAAATTATGTAATACTATTTTTAATGTCTATGTTATAGTTATCTTATTTATATTATTAAAACAACAAAAATATATGTTTTATAGAAACTCAGTGTTGCTTGCATCATATGCCAAGTGGATTTTTTTTGTAGTTCCAACCAACATGGTATTACGTGTAGAAAAATAAAAGAAAGTATTTCATGTGAAAATAATGTTTCAATTAGTGTTTTAATATATATATATATATATATATATATCTAGTTAAATCTGAAATGAAAAAAATTAGAATGTTAAAATTATTCGAAAAAAATAATTCTCAAAATCTCGAGGTGTTACAATTTCTTAGTTGGATAGTATTTACCATGGATTAGGGGTTGTAATGAGCTATTAGAACCCTAAAAACATTTTGTGAATAATTAACTAGAGTGTTTACCACCCCACAATGAGATTAAAATCTATATGAACTTACACATGGGATGAAATGGTGTTTTCATTCGAACGTCAGATGAACTTCTGGGCATATGATAATAATTGGTATGGTTAAGGGGTATACATTGGTATGGACTCATAATATCTAATTTGTTAACATGTTATTTTCCATGTTTTTTCCTCAGCAGTAGAGGAGAGCTTTAGGTGAAGTGTGTATTTGATGTCACATGATTTAAATTATTGTTTAATAGGAGTACCCACCCCCAAGAATAGATGACACACGCATGTCATCGACATCTAAGAACTTGCATATGAGTGACTTGAAGATTGAACTAAATATTCTCTATGAGTACCAATATCAAGGGGTATTCTCTTGAAGTCTATTTGGATTTAGGGTTTTATGGAATACTTTTTGTGGATTGCATCCCCATTGATATCCATTCCAAAAATAGTGTAGTTGTTTACCTAGTATGAGTAGTGCCATAGGAAATTTCAGAAGTTGATGTTGAGTCTGACTAGTGATACATTATTGAGACTACCATAGTAGGGAATAGAGTATGTAGTGTATTGTGATGCCTCATGATATGATATCATCTATGTATTTATGCAGTGGCAGGCAGTTATCACATACGTGTTGTGGATCTTGAGAAATGATGAGAAGATCAATGAAACTCATGACCAATAACTAGTAGTTGTTGTCCATTCCTCATTTATGTGGATGAACTATCTTCTAAGAGAGATTATTTTCTTTTAATCAGGGGATCAGAGTCTTAGGTACGTCTTCACATATAGATACTTTAACGTATGAACAACTATCCTTGTTATTGTTCTTATAGGACAACGACATTGAGACAGTATATAATACAAGAAGGGCATTGTAGTGGGAGATTACTAGCGTAATATGTACCAGGCTCACTTAGTTCATGGCACTTCTATGTAGTTGGATTTCCTACTGCTGACCCTGGTGTATTAGGAGGGTGATTCTTATCTATAGTTTATGAAGTTAACGACTCTTATTCTCGAGCCTGTGAGAGGGTCCTATCTTGGAGACATTGACTATGAGGTTTTCATAACCATATATCCATATCACCATATAAATATTCAAAAGGAGGTAATCATGTCACCCTTTTATATGGATGGACTATGATCCCAATCATTATGTGAGAAGTGGTGATGTGAGAGTCACACAAATTTCATATTGGTGTATATTTCAAAATTGAAAATAGGTATAGACACCTTCAGTATTGTGTTCTGTGGTTCGGAATGAGATGGAGCATGGTTAAGTTCATCTATCAATGCCTCACCAATTAATAGATGAAGGATGAGTACCAGGTACCAAAATATTGTTCTTGCCACATGAGATCCAAGAGTGGAGATGTGAAGGTATATCTATAGACTCATGAATGGTATTCCAGGGACATTGGAGGGTCATAAGGACATCTGGGTGATAATTGATCGAATCATCCATTTAGTACAATTAAATTATAACATGGACTAGAGTATGAAAGATATTTTGAGGAATTTGTATGTGTGAGATATTGTTAAAATTAATGGGGATCGCTCAAATTTTCTCTCAAACCGTGATGTACAGTTTACATCATGGTTGTTAAAAGGACTCTGGGAGGAATTCGGGACCTTGATGAGTATGAGTACAACCATCATACCTCAGATAGATGAGAAGACTAATGAAAA
Source organism: Viscum album (assembly GCA_963277665.1). Taxonomy (NCBI): domain Eukaryota; kingdom Viridiplantae; phylum Streptophyta; class Magnoliopsida; order Santalales; family Viscaceae; genus Viscum; species Viscum album. The sequence goes on along the minus strand of OY728145.1, from coordinate 1,227,367,680 downwards.
TATATATGTCATGGATTATAAACTAAGGTCCTAATTACTGGAATTATTTTGGATCTTGGGGGATCAATTGGACTTAGTATAATTTTTGTAAACAAATAAATACCATTATACTATGGTCATGACAAATTTTGAGGCCCTATAGGGGGAAACCTGTAGGTCAACCCTGTTCTTGGAAAAGACCAATCGTTAATCTCATGTGGGCCAACAGTTGGTGCATGATATGATGGAGAAGTACTTGGAAAACCAAGAGTGGATTAGTATGTCCCAATTATGGAAGAAATATTATGCATAACATCATCGTAGGCCCTTATAGTTCAAGCCTGAAGACCACATTTTCTTGAGAGTCAATGCATGATGTGGACTGTTGGGGTTCATCCAAGGGCTCTTATAACCTTGATGCTCATTATAATATTCTAGATATTTTAGAGGGATGGATAGGTTCCTTATAACCATTCCCTACAACTTAGTTAGAGCAGGTTCATGACTTCTTCCTTGTTTCATAGATAATGAGTTATGTGCATGACCCTATGCACATTATTGATTGGGTAATGATCAACATTGAGAATAGATCCAATATTTTGTAGCACTTGGTTATGATCGTTGATCTACAGATGATGACCCTACAGGGATGGACCATCACCTTGGTTCACTTGTAGTAGTATTACGTGACTGTGTGGGTGATTTCCTAGGAGAGGGAGAGCCAAATGCAGGCTCAGTATCCAGATATATTTGTGTAGTGTTTTTTTCTTGGATGTAAATCTTGAAGGAGAGAAGGATATAGAGATAATGTTTTCATATTGTATGAAATTGATATATTTATATATATATATATATATTCAAAGCTAGTTGCTATGATGACTTGCGATTTTGAGCTCCAGTGTTCCTAGAATTAAATTTATAAAAATATTAAATATATTTAATATTACACAAACATATATTAATAATGAAAATGGGATTACTCTTAAAATTAATCATGGATCACAAATCTGAGAAAATGGTACAGTTTGGGACGTGAGGTTTTCCGAAGGGGAAACCTAAAATACACCCATGTGGGGAGTTTAGATAAAATGAATATTGGAAGTTCATATTTTGGATTAATTAAAATTTTTATTTATTTAATTTATTAAATTAAAAGTGTATATTGCATATATAAGGATGATGCTATGGTGATTTTCCTAGAGTTAGACATATAACCCCTTGTTGAATGTAGATCGTTCTTTTTATCCAACCATTGTCAAATCAATTTAGAAGAATAATAAGATCTGGATTGAAAAAGATCAATGTACATGGAATTAAATGATTCATTTCAATCATTGGTTGTTGTGTTGTTTAATGAAAGATGATCATATCTCCGTGTAAAAATAATTAATTCTTGTTTTATTCCCTTATAAATTATTTTTTTGAGAATTATCATTTTTTATTTAATATATTCTAATTTTTGATCCTTGAATGCACAAATATATTAAAACATTATTGTTAATTGATTATTTCAAGCCTTGGATATCCTTGTTCATTCTCATTGGACAATATAATTTTTCTATGGTTTATTGATTACTTTTTGAGGTTCTTTTATCCATTTATTCTTCATGTTTTTTTCAAATTGGATTATGGGACCTTAGATTGACATATCTTATGTGGCACTGAGCCTAATGAGACCCCCAAATGCATGAAAGAATCTGATATGTCAAATTGAATACCAAATAAGTGATGAGATCAAATGTTTTACAGGTTGAGGGTGATTGATTCGTTGAGTTAGAATTAGAATCAGAGTAGGTAGGTGATAGACACATTTATTTTTCATTATGGTAATTATGTGTTTCAAGAATAACAATAAGAATCAATTTTATAACCAATGGATGGTCGGAAATCACTTCATATAGAAATATAATTCATTACTAGGAAGAATAAATCTCAGATTCCAATTTAGGGTAATCATATCTGAAGCACATGGAAGTAATCTAATGTTCTGTAAAAATACTGACTGCACACTGTGTTATTCAGAGGATCCCACTACGTGCGATCCCTATCCAGTGCAAGATTTTTTTTGAGAAAATATAATGATGTAATGATGTTTAGACATTATTCACGATGTGTACATCTTCCATGGATGGATGAGCCACATGGAAGATCACATGGTTTGGGGCCCATGTGGGAAGACATAGCCAGTGGCACATTGTGTACTAGCATAAACAATTAAGGCCAAGAATACATGTATGACCCTGAGTGTCATGGACATGTCGTGTATATCCCCTACACACCATGTATCCTTACATGGTCAGTGAGATATGTGTGGGATGAGACATGTCCAAGTGATGAAGTGGGACCACACATCATATGGGTCTACTCACACACTGTGTAACCCTTGGTTGTTTTATCAAACATCAATATCTCCAATATACATCATTTGGGCACTGACTCTTACATATGAGTAGCCTATAAAGAATGTTCTACTTCATATAACATCATGACACAATCTGTTGTGGCTTCCAAGATATGATATTTGAATATAATTATCTGGTTCATATTTAGGAGATTCTTAACAATAGTAGTGATCATGCTAGATCACTAGAGGATTCATACCTAGTGGAACACCCCTCTCAGATAGGGTGTGGGTCATTGTGACACTAGAGTAGAATCTACTTACAAATCTTGGCATGGATCATGTACCCATAGAGTGGAATCACCATTATATTTTGTGTGGGTCCTCTAGAAAACTAGTGGAACCACCCTATCAGAGAGGGCACGAGTCCTTGTGACACTTAAGTGGAATCCCCATGAAACATCAATGCATGGGTTCTTAACCTATATAGTGGGACCCCCAATAATATTTGGTGTGGGTCCTCTATCTATAATGTGGAACACCCCACCCCCAACACAAACACACAATTACTTTGGTTGTTGGTCCTTGTGACACTAGAGTGGAACCCCCTGAAATATTAGGGTATATGTTAAATACCAATAAAGTAGAACCCCCTCATCATCATGGGATCAGGTCATTAATTTACAGAGTGGACCCCCTATCAAATATGGAATAGGTCACCTAAACACAATTTTGAACCCCACAAAACATCAAGGTGTGGATACACAACCTATAGTGCCGAAACACCATCATCTAGGGTGTGATTCCTCTATCAACTATATGGAACCCTATATTGGATAGGGAGCGAGTCATTGTAACACCCTTTTGAAAACCTCATGATACATCTTGGTGTGGTTCCTCAACCTATGGAGTGGAACACCCTTTATATATTAGGGTACAAGCACTCTATAGATACTTTTTTGAGTGGAACACCCCTAACGTACAAAAGGGAGGGTCCTATAGTTGTAGATTATTACCCCTCGACAGTGTGAAACATTGGGGATTTTTGGACCTACATCTAATTAAATTTTTTAAGAGGCATGTGATGATGAGAATAATTCATGGATTTCTTGGATATTATGGAATCTATTTTCCTAAATTAGACTATGAGATGTAGTTCCCATTTTTCTATCTTCTTTATGTTTCTTTCACCAAGAATATTGTTGGCTTCAAATTCCATATAAATCCTCAAACACACATCATTGGGTAAAGAAAAATCCCAATCCTAATTAGTAAAGGATTTTAAACATTGTATAAATGGTTCACCAAAATATTCAACATGTGCGTGCAAAATCGATATATACTCATAAGGCACTTGCTCACCCAATATGACGTCAAATGGCCCTTCGCATGCATTCTCTCCATAGGTAAAGGTGTGGATGCATGGAGGACCTCCTTCGAAGCTAGAATCTTTCACACCATCATTAGTTCCTTCATCTATATATGGAATCCCCCTGCATTTTTTGGGGCGATCTTCTAGAATTCGACGCATCGATCCACTATACGTGAGACTAATCCTCTATGGTAGTGTGAAACCCAGGGAAGAATCATGGTATAGACAATATTCAACAAGTTCCATATGGGTCCTTCCATGAGTGGGCCCCCGGTTCTATAATCCTCACCCAACATCCATAATCATATGTCATGTTCATGAAAAAGACCCCTCTTGTGTACACCCTCTGGCCATGGGTGCAACCTAATCATGTGCTAATCCTAGAATATTTCAAGAAAGAACCCAATAATTTGTGCACCATCATCTCGAAGCACAATGGGGTTATTTTAATCCAAAATTACATGGTCAAGACCCTTTTTCCTATAGAACCGACCTCTAGTGTGTGCCAATGGGGCCCATCCCTACATGATCGCATGTAGTGATTTCTTGGTCCCTCATGAGGTTTTCACTATTTCATCTCCCTATGTCTTACATTTCATTATAGGTACTTTAATTCATCTTTCTTTATACCTAGGTTTTCTAATGTACTCATCATGAGTAAAAACTCCTCAACATCATTACATCTTTTCATTACTAAATCCAAGCTCCAACTAGGGGTATATCTACTAAAGTTATATATTCCCAAGGGTAGATGAGTGATTCCACCATGTCAGAACTACGTGACATAAAACATTCCACCACAAACATCCTATGAACAAGACGATAAAATATAGTATCATCTTGGGAAATACCTATAGAATTCACTATTGTGGGTAGCCGCTATGTGTAATCACCATACACCGTTAAATGGATTCTCCACGTATGAGTGATATAGAGTGACATCTTCCTCTCATGGAATGAGATCATCCTCACCTGGAATGAAATCCTCCATGGCATCCTTCCCAGAGTAATCCTCTATCATTTTATGTAGGTTGAAACACTCTTGATCCTCTTCATCTCTAACTAAGGCATATCTGTATAGATCATCAATGTGATTATCTAGTGTATAAAAATAAAAGAAGAGACATGCACACTCATTGCACTCCCCCATTTCCAATGGGATTTTACACCTTGGGCCACTTTCATGCATAATTTATACTCTAAGGGAGTGATTTCTTACGCACATGAAATGATATCCTCAACATAAAGAATCTATGAATAATTCCCACATCATCTCTTATTATTGTATCCTTCATGTCATGACATTTAGTTCTACTGCTTCCTCTTGTTCATCATACCAATCTTGATTCACATGGGATTAGAGGTAAGTAGTGACCATATGACCCATCCACCCTCACTAGGTATCTCACATGTGTAATCCCCACAACATCCTTCGCTCAGGCACTATTTTCCTTACAAACTCTTTACAACATGAAAAAGTTATGTATGGACCAGTTTAGTCAAACTACAATAAATGGAGGAATCAAACAATGCATGATTTAATTCATAAACACTTCAGAAATGTAGTAAAACTCTCTAATCCCCATACATGAAGAAACCCAACAATAGAACTATTCCATCAAATCCATCTAATCTATTTACAATCCATCATTCTCATTACCTAGGCCACCACATCCTGGTGAGATCATTCAATCCATCTAGTTTGTTTCTAAATACATTCCCTATTCACACCCTCACTGATCCCAGCACCATATGGGCAACTACCATAGGGTATCCCCACACAATCCCACTAAGAGATATCATGTTGCGAAGGGTATATACCATGTGTAATTCCCACATTATCTTCCAGAACAATATCTGATTTATCCCTATCCTCTAATTGAGGTACATAAAGAATCCTCTCCAAGATTACATCTAAATAAATGGTAATAATTGGTGCATAATCCTTGGGTTTAACCTCCCTGATCCATAATTATAGTTGTTTAGACCTACCTTCATGGTGTGACACCTTTATTTTATGGGACACATCACCAGGGATACTACTCCATAGGCATTACAATCCATCTATCAATAAACATTTTAGGTGTTCTCTTTCTAGGGACACATGTCATTGATCTACCTCCATGATGAATTCTGATCAATTAGCTTCATCTCCATAAGACCTTAATCTCGTAGGGCCAAAAATCTAAATCAAGTCAAACAGGGGATGCATAAGGTGAATGTCTTTGATGATATGTTCTTATTTCATCAACAATGTCATGTCAAACATGGTATTACAGAGGCGAAATCCTTGAGATATTTGAACTTATGGTGTTAGCAACATAATTCCAAGCATGTGATACCTTAGGTGAATGTCTTCGAAGGTATTCCTTTGGCAGAAGTTGAATTTTAATCTACATGTGATTTATTGGGTTATGTGCCTAAGATTCCCAATTACAAAGAAGAATTAAGATGACCAATGTTCCTAGAATCTAGTCATTATAGTGACTCCTTGCACAACTAATCCATTTATAGAAGTATTTACCCCTATTAAGACATATTGGAATGCCCAAAAAAAAAGAAATGTAATTAATCAGCTTCCACAAATAGACGTAACAACCAAAGAGTTTCACAAACTCATCTTAATCTATGATGAAGACCCAGACTAGGTGATGAGTACGAATGTGGAATTCATGGAAGGAGGAATGGACATCCCATTTCTACATTTTGATCAAACAGTAGACAATACCAATGAATGTGATGAATGTATTGTGCCTTTGGAAACTATAATGTGAGTCAATAATGAATTAAAATTCATGACAAGAAGCAAGCAAGGGATCCCCTATTAAAGAATAAAAAACAGAAATTGTAACCCCGATGTGAACTAAACTATTTCAATCATGTAGACTAGTAGCACTTGTGACATCCAAAGATTAGAATGTAACTGAAACTAGCTACCTGGTCTTGTGGGCCACCAAACAAACAGTGTGTTCAACAGGGAACTCACCAAAAAATGTGTGATAGTTGAATGTTGGGTATCCCTTTCTATGACACTATCAACATGGATCTTTCCCTACATCCATGGATGATTGGATTTCACTGAGTCATTGGAAATTAAATTAATCACACATTAATTGATGGCATAATATTTATACATCCTAAGGTCCAATATTTATGAGACCGCCATTCCAACATCTAAATATGTAGGGGCATGAGGTACTTCATTGTGGAAATTCCACATGAATCCACCATCATGGAAATATTTTCTACACAACTAGATTCTATGAACCCAAACACAATTAGACCCTCTAAAATCATCCAGATATGGGTAATCGATGCCCACGTGCGAAGATATGAGTAGGAAGGGATCATTTCCACTAAGGATATGGACCAAAAATATCTTTAGGAATCAACACCTCACTAATGATTCCACCACCAATGGACGATTGAGGGGCCCCTACTCCCCACTCAAACAACAATACATTTCAGGAGCTTCTCACTTGAGTGATCATTCTACTTGCTCCCCTACGCAAAAGAGGTGTGGGTGCACGAGTCATCTTGACCCTAATATCACATGAGATCCTCTTAGGAGGTCTCCTACTGGGTTTTGAGATATATTAGTGAAAAGTCCCTTAGGATGAGGTAAAGGTTAAATACATGTCAGTTACACCAGCCCTATCCTGGTTCACATGACACCAACATCGAACAAAATCTCATGAGGATTCCCATCAGAGGGAACCATCTTCCAAAAATCCAGTGGATATGGCCACCACAAACTCATTCAACCAAGTCCCTACCACTATACAGAAAGGAATCCTCAAAGCTAGGTTAATATTGAGACCACAACCATCCCATAGGTTGGTTGGATTAACTATGTCAACCATTGGAATCCCAATTGACCATTACAAGAGATTGTATTATGAAGTGATTTATTTAAGAGGCTATATCTATACTATCAGCAACCAACATAGAAGTCCTCCCCATGTTTCCAATGTTGAACAAAGAAGGGTCCCCTCCCCACCTCGTCAATATCCAGTGTATATTTCTTCAACATGATTATAGTTCCCAATACAGAGGTCCTCCCCATGTCAGGAATAACCAACACGGAGGCCCTCCTCATTCTATTCAAATATTAAGAAGTGTTCATACCTAATCCTGCATCGATCCTAATGAATATGCTACTTAATTATAAAAAACTAGTAAAAAAGTTCTCCCCGTCAAAATATTACCAAATAGTTGTATTATACATGTGATAATAAAAAAATAGTAGAGGTATTCCCCACTCCAGCACCCACCAAAGATAAGGTCCTCCTCAATTCACCATTGACAACAGAGATGCTCCCGGTGTAGTCACCGGTCATTGTGTAGTTACTCCTGATGTTCACTTCAATAAATGTGAAGGTTATCCTCAAGCTTTGAACCACCCTAGAGGAGGTACTCCCTACTCCAATATTCAGTCTCTATGTCCTACCCATGATCCATTAGACCAAAGAAGAGTTCCTTTCTACATCTTCAGCACTCATAGTGTAGGTACTCCTTACTCTTACAATAGTCCATGTTGAGGCCTTATCTTCAAATAAAGAAATTGAAATAGAGTAACTCCTATTATTCCAAAAAATATATGGAGAATTCCACCATACATCATCAGCAACCATCATAGAGGTACTCCCCATTTAAAAGAGCATCCATGTTAAAAAGAACCATCCTAGAGAATAAGGGAGAACTATCTCCACCAAAGGAAAAATACAAGGAATAACGAAGTCATTGTTTATCCCATTTTCCACTTTGAATCTAAGGAAGAATGTGATTTAATAATGGAGACTTTATCATAGTCATCTACATTAGAGTATGAAGAATTAGAATTGAATGTATGGCTCCTCATCCCAGAGGGTTATCTAAATAAGATTCTTGAATCCATCGATAGGTACATACAGGTGGAGGAATCCTTGTCTCCCTTCTAGGGTCTCACAGTGAAGTCATATTTATCACATTTATTTTTTATCTCTTCCTCTACTAATTATTGTAGAGAATTTTACTAGGATAGGATATATTTAAAGTACCATGTATAAACCCAAATGACGACTGTTTCACGCACACATAACCCAGTAGTGAGAAGTGAATCCTACACGGACGTCATAAAGCGATTGGTGCATCATCCCAGAGATATCCCGATATATATTGACAAGTTTTATCTTGTTGTAGATACTCTAAAAACCATCCAATTTCCACACTAAGCCATATTGGTGCCACTAACAATCCTTCGGTCTATTTCAATTGAGTCTTGGGATAACCAAGTGTTGGATCCCACTAATGAGTAGAAATGTCTATGGGATACTATAGCCACTGATTAGTTGTCACTGTTTTTCTATCCAAATGAAGATACCAACTTTGAAATTTCATATTCTTTAACCAAGGATCCGGTATCTTGATTCTTCCAGACCATTTTTGTGATTCATTTTCAACTCTAGGACCATCATTTTTTCTACCCAGGTTTCCAGTAGCACTTTAATGATATAGATGAGCAATTTTTTATGGTCGATCTAGAATTAGTCTCATTGGAATATCATCTTGAATCATGCAACTATCACAAAACCCATCAACATAGATGTGTTCGGTTCCCCATAGTGCTATGAATAATTACACAAGAAGAATCTCTACACATGAAGATTCATAGCTCGGGATAGTACAATGCCCCACATTTTAGTCATATAATGTGTAATACTAATTAACCCGATGATATTGGAGATATGTCACTATGTGTTCTCTTGATAAATATGGGAGAACTCACATTACCTGTGTATTGTGACAATAGTGTTACATCCGATAGAGAAAACCAACCAAATATGGTAGCACAATATCAGGTTGACCATCATAAAGGTTATCTCAATCACCTATAAGGGAATTCACTTGGACTTTGAGATCCCTCTACACAATTTATCAATCATCAAAAATGAAAATATGGGATTCTAGGGTATTAGGGATAGCTGAGAGTCAATATCAGCAAGTCACCCCTAGTTGTGCCAAAAAAAATACTATATCCTGATTGAGCATAGTCCTAAGATAATGATAGGAGACAAACATATTATTCATCAATTCTTCTTATACAGTGTAGTAACCTTCACAAAGACCCATATCAAGCAGCTCTGAAGGTCTCTCACTGAGTTTATGATCCTACATATCATTTTGATGAGACTATAAATACAATTCAAGGGGGTCATTAGTCCTCACCATCATTGGAATTCCCATGAGGATGATTTCATAGCCACTCTCATCACTAGTCTCGAAGCCCTAGAGACATGACATGTTGTGATCCCAACTGATGGAATTTCATGACCATTATGGGTGAATGACATTCCAGAACCAATGGATTTCATAATTCCTACCTTCATCCCCTTGAACAGGATAAGAGACACCCTATAGAATTCAAAACACTTCATTCCAGGGTATATAACAATGTTTGGCACACTAAAGAACTAGTATGAATCCATGGTTTGATTATTTTGTTCATACATTAGAAGGACCTATGTTCTTATGGAACAAATAGTTACCCATTAGGTCCATCAAATTTTGGTAAGACCTCAATAGGTAGTTTCTTTATTATTTCACTACCAATACATGAAATACATACATTGATGACCTATTCATGTGAAACCAATGAATTTAAAAGTGCACCGCAGACCTTGTTATCGCGTTAAAATACCTCATGTATTCACTCGACAATACACTGACCCAATATCAGATACTAATAATATGTGTAGTGAATTTTAAGACTAAAATGTTCCCCTCCCTCATCACTCATATTTTCCCTAGTGTATTTTTATATTTTTCTTGTTAATGATTTGCACATAGAGGAAGCATTGTAGTTGGATAAGAAGGCACACCCATTTCCTCCCCTTGTTTCTATAGGATTAGAATTGTAGTTAGAGACGAACGCTCCAATGTCAGTAAAACCCAATGAGTATTTAGAGATATTTCTAGAAGGGCCTCACAATGTGTAGACTGACCGAGGATAGAAGCTGCCTCAGCATGATCCACCTATCTCAATGTAGACATTCCAATCGCTGCCTCACTATATAAAACCACCACTGCAGGAATAGCCTCCATAATGAGACAATGTGGCTCTAGCCCCAATCAAGGTCTAGACACTAATTAAGAGTAGTCTTATTGAGTCCCCTTACTAGATAGAAGGAAACAGACCTACTATTTTCTTGGGGGAAACGATCTAGGTTATTTTTTCTACTATTTATAATCAAATATTCAAAATCTTATAGAATAAAAAAACCATGAATGATGGTTCACTAATCATCTCAACTACTACCCTTACCCCAAAATCCATCGATATACAAAAAATAAGAGTTTAGTGTTCATGGAATGGCTTCAAAACCATGTTTAAAATGGACTGGACATTATGGGTGAGGTTCCAAATTAGGTGGAACTCATCTCATCAAAATTTGATAATGAAAATCATGTTTCTAATGAATGGAAGTAGGTATCCAATCACGGGGATCAGATGTATGAAAACTAGATGGCATGTGAGGAATTAACTCATTCCCATTGAGAACTTTTTTATCACATTAATGGGACCAAGCCACCTGTTGTCATCTTGTATTCCTTGATTCATGCCCTAAATCTTTATTTATACCCTATAGTTCTCAGACGAGTTCACACTAATGACATAATGGATAGAAATTTTCCATGCCATTTCCAAATCCATCCCTCACTCTAGCTGATTTCATAACTCTATAGATGAAGATCCCACCCAGATTCCACTTATTAGTTGAATACTCCTCCAAATATGACCAAGAGTATACCTCCATGAATACTGTCGAGTTGTTGAATCCATTAATGGATCCCAATGAATAGAGGTATTAAGAATGATTATTTAGTTACTTCAATTGACACTATCAAATATGTTATTACGGATATGCCAACCGATAGAATGCACAGAATAGTGCACCCAGCCAGATCATTCATGATACTAAAACCAAAAATTATGTTTTTTTCACATCTCAAAAGGCACAATCATACTAGTCAAACTATCCATTATAGTTTTTAGTGTTAGTTGATCAGAAAGAACAGTCATGATCTCACTATGATTGGTTGCATCCTACCAAATCCAGGACTCAGCCAGCTAACATTCCAAAAGTGGTAGTTCAATGAATTTTTTTAATGAACAATATGATATTTTCAGTATGATACATGATACAATGATCTACCCCATAGTTCATATCATGTATCCTTGACATGATTGATCCCTTCATGTAGAAATGTACATATGGAATAGAGGTATGAAATGGTGAAGCACTGTTCCATCATTCATGAAAAGATCTTAATTATAGAGGGTTTTCTCCTATCAAAAGAGTTATTTGAAGCCATTGGAAAATCCATGAAATCTCCCTACAGTTTTAAAATTATTTAGCTTTGACAAAGACCTTATATGATAAGGAAGTCGAGTAGGAGGAATGAATTTTCATCATATCATTCTCCAGAGAAGTTGAGGGTTCCCTTAGGAAGTGGAATGTCCCCAAATTTTTCATCACCAACTAGTTCAATGGTGATTTTTTTTATTTTCATGTTCACATTGTTTCTGGGATCCATATCATCTTGACTCAGACACTCTTCTGGTTGGGACTCAAATAAGTATACACGATCCCATATGTAACATCCAAGGTAAATAAATAATATAATATTTTTATATTTATTAATATTTTTGAATTAAATATTAATTTTACTTTATAGGGAATTCTATGTCTAATAGTATACTCAACATGCAACAACATATTTCTCCAAAATCTTACGTTGCACACAACGTTGAGTTATACAGAAAAATAATATAATATAATAATTTTTTAAATGGTAGTTAACGCCTAGCCATTATAATGGTGGGAATAAACAATAATAAATACAATATGATTATAAATGTTTGTTAATTGTTTTTACAGTTAACCAATAAAATATAGATGCTTAAAATGAAAATTAATCCAATTTTAAGTATAAATACTCTAATATTCTTTAAAAGCTTGATTTGTTGCCTTTTGATGGAGAACCCTTTTTAAATATAGTTTTTACACTTTTAAAAGTTTTATTTTACAAAATAAACTTATTCTTTAGAATCAGGACATCCAAATTTACTTTTGGTAATTGTTTGGTATTTTTCTGATAAAGTTCATTTTTAATGAATACTGAAAATACTATATTTTAATTCAAAACTACCTTTTAATTTAATTTTTTTATATGATTAGATTATATTTTTAATTATTTTTAAAGTTTAATTAGAAAATATTTTTACCTTTTAATCCGACGTTTGTCATTGGATAAAATTTCACTTTGAAATTGGACATAAACAAGTGTCAATATTTTGATAGTTATTATTCCTTAAAAACATGATTTTTTTGTTCTGATAAAGGGAATTAATTTAAAATTAATTAATGAAAATTATATGTTTTTAATATGGTAAAAAACATATTTTTGAATTTGGAACATCAAATATATCTTTTGCTAAATTTTGGGTATTTTTCTGGAGAACTTCATTTTTTGATGAATAGTGAAAACATAGAGTTGTAGTTAAAAACTGACTTCCTAATTTAAATAAAATTTTAACACTTCTATGAATTGAATTTTGAAAATATGAAATAAATATTTGTTGTTATTAAATAAAATATGGTTCAATAACATGAAAATTATTTTTGATGAATAGTAACTTTTGACTTTTATTTTCTATGGTTAAAGGTAAGGATGGTAATTCAAGGAAAACTGATATTATAATAATATGAAATTACCTTAACAATTGTTATAACCATATTTTATGAGTAATGGCCGACCAAAACAATCATTGGGTGATATTTTTGGCCTTTGAAAGCCATTTTGGAAAGATAATGTCCTTAATAAATTTTTATTTAATGAAAAAATAAAAATATCCGAAACACGTATTTTTTTTTGTTAAGAGAATTTTAATGTGGGATTATATAATTTATATATTTGACTATAAATATTCATTATAATTCTAGAAATATTTACTAAATCTTGTTATTTTATTTATAATTTCTAGAAATAATATATATAAAATTATTTATGAGACAATAATTATGCAGTGTTTACCTCATTAATGAATGATTTAAATAAATAAGATTATAAATATTAAAAAAAAAATCAAAACCTATAAAATTATTATTGGATTATTTTATTTATGACAATAAACATTTTATGTTATACTTTCATATGGTTTTGATCTTTATAAATTGAAAATCATTATATAATAAAATAATATTTTCATCCTTTCCTAAAGAGCCACTCCCATCCCTTATAAGAATCCCTCAGCTATAACCCAGTACTCACACTTTTCAAGCCCCTTGGCTTATCCAAAATCTTCCCAAATAAGCTCTCAAGATCCCTATGTTACATATATATGCATTACATAAGGTAGAATCCACTTCAAGAAATCCTTTTGGTTCAATGAAAAGGGAGTCACCCTATTTAAAGGTAACATCTTCACTTAAGTTCTTTTCCTTTATTTTTCTTATCAACCCCACTAAACTCTTTTGATTCATTTATTTTATTAAAAATACAGTATCTTAAATATTCTATGTTGTCTTTATGAGATGTATTATAACTACACATACCCACACCTCCATGTAATGGGTATAGAACAAACTGTTTCTGTGGACAACGAACTACTGCCCCCTGAAACGATGATTGTTTAATTATCTCTTACCACCTCTCATCGTGGCCATTATTACGAAACTATTATTATATATGATATATTTTTTTATTTTTTCTAAATTATTCTGTAATTATCATTTATAACAAAACTTTATGCATTTCATGTTGTGTAAATATGATAATTTTATTTGAGGAAGTGTGGACTACCCCCCCCCCCCCCAACGAGATATAACTCATTCATAATATACTAAGAACACATCAAGAATAGAATTTATGAACTTATGTAACACATATAATATATATATTATTATGGATTTATAATATACCTATGTATCATTTAGTTTTCATTCATTAAAAAATTAAAAAAAAATAAATGAAAGTAGCGTTCATGCGTACGTACGACGTACCACCTCCATGAAAGGTGCATTTTAATTTTCATATATACAAATGATATAGACTATTATAAATACATATATATAGGATATATATGATTTATATGATATGTAAATCTTGAATACAATTTTGTATATAATGGAGTTTTGACCACAAGGACAACTTGTAATTATAAGAAGTTCATTTTCAACTCAACTACTGAATATCAGCAAAATGACCGTTATTAACATAAATTATTATATAATGTTTATAATGTTGTAATAAGTGATATAAAAACAATAATAAACCTGAATAAATTCTAAATAAAGTATTAATTAACTTTAGTTTATTATTTGGAAGATTAAAGAACAAATGGGTCAAGTTAGACACGAGGTAAGGGGTTTTCATCTCACTTTTTCTTCATGTGAGAGTCATGCTATATATTCCTCTATTTCCTTTTGTGTGGTGTGTGTAATTACCAATATTTTATTATTTTGTTAATATAACTTAATTTATGTGTATTTACATCTTCATTGTATGATCCTTCTTTCATGGGGAGTATGTTTCGTAAGTAACCAAATCGGTAAGGGAACATTTAACCCACCTATTTTTCAAAAGACATATTTTTTCTTATGTATTTTAATTTACATATTCCTATGTTGTGATATGTTCTTAAATGTAATTATTTATTTAAATTGTATTTCCATTGTATGAGATACCCTTTTCTATATCATCATATTATTTTCTGAATTTTAATGTGACATCTTTAGGATGTCGAATTTTTATAAGGGAACTTCTTCACCCAATTTCCATTCCTTGGGAACTTATACTTTGTAATTATGAAATGCTATAAATATGTGTGAATGACCACTTATTGATTTACAAATAATATATACTTATATTTGGTCTATTTATATTTTTCACACATAATTATGTCATTGATTTATCCTTATATATAATAGTACGATCTTTGTAAGGAATTTTGTCTCAATTTAAATTCCATTGGGACTTTTTTATTGTTATGCACCAATTCAATTTTTATATAGTGTATATACTGAAATTTGAAATATTATATCATTAATCTCTTTATTCTCAATATATTATATGATTTTTTTAATTTTATTGTGTAGTTATGTTTATTCAAGTGTTTTCTCCGGTTGTTAGGGACTATTTAACTAAAATATGATTTTAAATTTTTTAAAGAATTATTCTTATAAATAATTTTAATTGATGTCCATGTTTTCATAATGGTTTTTAGGATTTATTTATATAGATATTAATATTTTAAAATTTTAATTTCATTGAAATATTCAAATAGGCATGGGACACTTTTATTCAAAAATAACATTATGTTTTAAATAGTTTTAAAAATGGTTTGATAAAGAACTGATTATGTCAGTATCTTGAAATGATATATTGTGATTGAAATGTGGAAATTATATATATCCTTTAAGCTAGATTTATGTGATTATAATATGTTATATTTCTTGTTCATTTTCCACGTATACAGGTGGTTATGCGATAAGCCTAGGGTAGGTGATCCCAATATAGCTCTCCAATGCATTGGATAACTATAGGGAAGAAAACGTTAATGTTTCACCTAAAAGAATTAGGGAATATACTGTGATGGGTATTCCAAACATAACTCCATGTGTTGCTATGGTAGATACAATGTAATTATGATACGGATGCCACAATTTACCTTTACGATTTATGATTTCTATGTGTTATTAATAAATCGTATTATTTAATAAGGTATGTTATGATTGAGAAGTATGGTTTCATTGATTTTTATTTATGGATGGGATAATGATTTCTTTCTTTATTTTATAATTTTTACTAAAATATTCATGGTCATTAAATGTTTTGAAATGTTTTTGACCAGACTTAAAGATGAATATGGTCAAGGGTGGGATCAAGGAAAAGTCATGTTGTCTAAAACATGGAACTAGACATGTTTATATAAGAGTTTTTATTTTATGAAAAAACTAGAAAATGAGTTGAAGTGTCTACTTAGTAATTTTTGAGATTTAATGTAATAGTTATGGCCTAATTCAGTAAATCTGTAAACAAAAAAAGATCCTCAATGTGAATTATTAACATAATTCATGATTATGTATTTTTAAGGCTGGGGGCCTCATAGTTGGTATCAGGGGTCAGTTTAGACAACATTAGAGATTATGAGATTTTGTTAAACAACTGGTTAGTATCAATGTCTATTGTTTTAGTGAAATCCTTGTATTATAACTTTTTTTATCAATGAAATTTAGTTACAAATGGAAAGAGGAGGATTTCAAACAACATTCCCATCTCTTCCTGATGACATATTGGCAATAATTATTGCAAAGTCATGATTAGTTGGTTGTGAAACTTTTTCTAGCATACAACTCACTTGCTAGTTATTTTTTGAGATATAAAACACCTCCACTATACCTCTATATCATCATGGATCATGGATTGTATTTAAGAAAATCATATTTTCACAATATTCTCATAATTTCAAGAAAGATAAATATTATCAAGGAATTTTAAAATATTTTACCTTATCACAAGATTTGGAAGCATATTATGATTTTGAAAAAATGTACTAAATAAGGAGACCCTTGTGAAAACTATTTATATTTAATTCTATAATATAGTATCTTAGAACATACATATAGAATTTTAAAAAGAATATTTATTGAATTTTTCCACTCAAAATTTCCCCAATTGTGTTTTAAAAATCACGTTTTATCAGATTTTTGGAAACTATATGTCATACATGATTATATTCTGAAACTATTTTTCAAGGAACACCCATATGATCCAAGTTGTACAAGGTGTATTTGGATGAAGGAATTGATTTTGAAGTATCTATAAATCATTGTTTCAATGCATGGACCTTCTACATACTTGAAAAACATGATGATGTAACCATATAGACACTGTGATCAAGGAATGATTTTCTATCTGTTAGTAATAGTTTTATTTTATCATATGGATATGAAATAAAAAATGGACAATATATATATATATATGTATGGTTTCTTGAATTAAGATGTTAAGGTCTTAATGTGTCTATATGAAAATTAAAGGTATAAGTAAACCATAGAGGGTAAATATTGTTATGGTTATTTTTTAGTTTTATAATAAGGATAACTCATAAGATGGGTGACAACCCATTACACACGGAAAGGCCGTAGGAATCGAACCCACAATTGATGCGAAACAAGGACGCATCCCCTAACACTGGCCTAAATGATGTCCCTGGTTAGTATGACTTATTATTTTTAGTTAAATTATTCTATAGATCAATAATAAGTGGATTCTGGGAAATTGTGTTTTATAAAATGTATATCCTTAATATAGGAAATTTATTTGGTGATTATGTGATAAATGTTCTTTTAGAATATTTTTTCTCTTTTGGAACATTATATGTGAAAGGAAAATAGAATACTATGTGATCTCATTTATGGAGTAATGGATGAAATTTTATTTTGGAATAATTTATGTTTTCATTCTAGACATATGGAGATTTGGGATATTTAAAGAAAAGATTAACATAACATAGAGAATATGTTATTATGTAAATACACTTCAGTAGGAGACATTTATAGTAGTCGATGTTATTTGGAGATAAATGTTAAGATTTATCATGCAAGACTATGTTATTAAATCCTTCTATATTTTGTTTTTAAAACTTAGTTTTGAATATTTTGAAGAATTTTAAGGACAATTGAGTATTGAATGGTCTGTTTTTATCTTTGGGTACATTTTGATGAATTTTGGAGATTAAGAGTAGTATTAATTTTTATAATGGATTATCTTTTTGGGGATTAACTGATCTCGTACTAACCATTTTTGTATTTGGTTAATGTATAATGGCAAGGGAAATATATAATTTTTTTTTGATTATATAATTGTATATAAGTTGATAATAGCACTTTATGTGTGACAATGTCTTCATGAATACTCATCATTTGGAGAAAAGATATATCTATGGAAGAAATTTATTAAGTGATGAAACACTACATGATAGGTAAGAATATGTCCTTATGTTCATAGACAATCTCATAAATAAATTCCTCAACATTATGAATGGTAACATAAAACCAAAATTTTTCTCTTTAACTTTTCCTACTGGGGAATCAAATACCATTTAAAACCTCACAAGTTTATGGTTTTCGGATTGTTAACTTTCTCCTGATCATGTTTTCAATCACACTCCACCAGAACATGATGGTTAGTTTCTCTTCAATATCCAATTTTAATACATCGAACACTAGTATTTATTATCTCATGTGACATTTTTACTAATCTTTATTTACTTTAAAGAGATAGGTTTATTGATTCTTTTCTGATGTGGGACTTTTAATGATGTTTTTAGCCCAATTTTAAAATTGTGAGGATGCGATTTCCAAAATGGGGGAAAGATGTAATATCCCATGTAAATAAAGAATATGAAATTTTCATATTTATTAATATTTTTGATTTAAATATTAATTTTACGTTATAGGGGATGCTATGTTTGATATCATACTCAACACACAACAACAGATTTCTCTGAAAACTTACGTTGCACACTACATTGAGTTATACAAAAATATAATATAATGATATAATTATTTGTAATGGAAGTTAACGAAAATCTGTTGTATTGGAAGGAATGAACAAAACTAACTACAATATGTTTATATATATTTTTTAATAGTTTTTACATTTATCCAATTAAAGTTAGAGTCTTAAAATGCGAATGAAGCCAATTTTAAGCATAAAAAATCTAATATTTTTTAAATGGTCGATTTACCTTCTTTTAATGGATAACCATTTTTAAATATATTTTTTCCTCTATTATATGTTCTATTTTAAAAAATAAAATTCTTCTTTAGCAGTGGGACATCCAAAT
The DNA here is from genome assembly GCA_963277665.1 of Viscum album. Lineage (NCBI taxonomy): Eukaryota > Viridiplantae > Streptophyta > Magnoliopsida > Santalales > Viscaceae > Viscum > Viscum album. The sequence continues at coordinate 1,227,348,093 of OY728145.1, read as the reverse complement.
TTTCTTTGGGTAATGTTTTGGCATTTTTCTGATAAAGTTCATTTTTAATGAATATTGAAAAAATACTATATTTTAATTCAAAACCACCTTTTAATTTTATTTAATTATATGGTTAAATTATCTTTTTAATTGGTTTTAATGTGTAATTATATTATATTTTAACCATTTAATTCAATTTTGGTCATTGGAAGTAATTTCACTTTGAAATTGGACATAAACACGTGTCAATCTTTTCATAGTTATTATTTTTCAAGAGCACACTTTTTGATTTGGCAATGGGAATAAATTTTAAATTAATTAATTCAACTTATATGTTTTTAATTAATTAAAATATAAATAATTTTTTAATTCCATCTATAAAATATATCTAAGGCTGAATTTTTGTTATTTTTCTGAAAAACATCAATTTTTGTTGAATAGTGAAAACACAGAGTAGTAGTTAAAAAACCGACATCTTCATTTAAATGAAATTTTACCACTTCATTGAATTGTATTTAAAAAATCTGACATACATGGTTATTATTATTAATTAAAATTTGTTTCAATAAGATGAAAATATTTTTCAGTGAATAGTAACGTTTGGAATTTATTTACCGCGGTTGAAGTTAAATAGAGTAATTTAAGGTAAAAATAATTTTATAATAATATTAAATTACATTAAAACTTCTCCAAAACTAATTTTATGAGTCATGGTTGACCAATAAAATCTGTGGGTGAAATCTTTGGCCTTTAAAAGCCCTTTGGGTAAGATGATGACCTAAAATACTTTTTATTAAAAGTTAAAATAAAAATATCATAAACATGTATTATTTTTCTAAAACAATTTTAATGTGGTAATATATAAATGATATATTTGACTATAAATATTCATTATAAATATAAAAATATTTACTACATCATGGTATTTTATTTATAATTTATATAAATTAAATAAAAAAAATTATTTATGACACAATAATGATGATGTTCTTACCTCATTGATGAATGATTTAAATTAATAAGATTATAAAGATTAAAAAAATCTCCAAAACCTATCCAATTATTATTTTATGATTTTATTTAGAATAAAAGTCTTATTATTTTTTTTACTTTAATATGTTTTGGACCTTTATAAATTGAAAATCATTATATAGTAAAATAATATTTCAATATTTCCTAGAGTCCCTCCTCCCCCTTATAAAAAGCCCTCACCTCTAACCCATTACTCACACCTCTCAAGCCCCATCGATAGTCCAAACTATGACCAAATTATCTCTCAAGATCACTCTCATACACCTAGAATCCTTACCTTAGGCATAAGGTACTTCAAGATATTATTTTGGTTTAAACTAAAGGGAGATACCCGATTTAAAGGTAACCTATTCTCTTAAGTTCTTTTCTTTTATTTTACTTCTCCAACCCCCTAAAATATTTTTATTCATTATTTTATAACAAAACCAGTATCATAAATATAATAGGATTTTGTTATTAAATTTATTATTACTACACTTATTCACACATACATCTAATGAGTATAGAACATATTGTTTCTGTGGACGGCGAACTGCTGCCTCACAAAATAATGACTGTTCAATTATCTCCTACCGCCTCTCATGGTGGCCATTATGATGACACATTAATTATTTATGATATATATTTTATTTAATATTATCTATATTCATCTATAATTAAAATTTAGATCATACCTTTATTCTTTTCATGTTGTGTAAAGAGGATAATTTCATTTGAGGAAGTGCGGATTACCGCCCCATCAAAGTGATATGACTCGTTCATACTATAAATGGAAAATATGAAGGATTTAATTTATGATCTTATGTAACATTTATAACATATATATTATACCTGAATTATAATATACCTATGTATCATTTAGTTTTCATTCCATTAAAAATGAAAAAAAAAGAAACGGATGTAGTGTTCATGCGTACGTACGGCTTACCTTCTCCATGAACGGTGCATTTCATTTTCATATTTCCAAATGATATGGAATATTATAAAAACATATAAATTGGATATATATATGATTTATATGATATGTAAATAATGAATATAATTCTTTATATAATGGACTTTTGACCACATGGACAACTTGTAATTATAAGATGTTCATTTTCGACTCAAACACCAAATATCAACAAAACAACCGTTATTAACATAAATGATTATATAATGTTTATAACATTGTAATAAGTGATATAAAACGAATAATAAACCTGAATAGGGTTCTCAAGAAAGTAAAATTTAACTTTATTTTGTTATTATATTGATTAAATAACGAACTTGTCAAGTCGGATACGAGGTAAGGGGTTTTCATCTCACTTGTTATGCTTGTGAGATTCTTAATTTATTTGACACTATTTTATTTTGTGTGTTGTATGTACTTCCCATGATTGTATTATTTGTGTAATATAATTTAATTTATTGGTATTTACATCTTTATTTTATGACCCTTCTTTCTTGGGGTGTATGTTTCGTAAGATACCAAATCGCTTAGGGAACTGTTCAACCTCATAATTTTTAAAGGAATAATTTTTTTATATACTTTAATTTACATCTTAATATGTTGGGATATGTTCTTATATATCCTTATATCTTTAAATTTTATGTAGAAGTTATGAGATAATCTTTTATATCTCATCATCTCATTTTTTTTATTTTAAAGCGATGCCGTTAGGTTGGTGAAATTTCTGTAAGGGAAATTCTTCCCCCAATTTCCATTCCTTGGGTTAAAATTATTCTTCTTGATTAAGTCTTTCATTAAATATGTTTGAATGACCACTGATTTTTTTACACTTAATATCCACATATAATGGCTGTATTTATATTTGTCACACATAATTATGTCATTGATTTATCCTTAAATATAATGGTACGATATTTGTAAATGATTTTGTCTTAATTGACAATCCTTTGAGGCTTATTTGTTATTATGCTCCCATTCACTATTATATTGTATATATACTTCTCATTAAAATATTATATCATTAATCACTTTATTCTAAAGATATTATAATATTTCTCTAATTCTATTCTCTAATTATTTTTATTCAAGTGTTTTTTTAGGTGGTAAGGGACCCTAACAAAAATATTGTTTTAAATGTATTATAGAATTATTCTTCTAAATCATTCTCATTAATGTAAATGTATTCAAAATTGGTTTTTAGATTTATTTATATTGAAATTAATGTTTTACAATATTAATTTCTTTAAAATCGTCAATGTGGTATGAGACACTTTGATTTAAAAACATATTTATGTTTTAAATGTTTTTCAAAATGGTTTGATAAAGCATCTTTTATGTCAATAACATTAAATGATATATTGTGATTTCAATGTGGAAATGTTATCTTTACTTTATGATTTTTTAATGTGTTATTAAAATTCTATATTTCTTGGGCATTGATTACGTATATGGGTGGTTCTGTGATAAAACTAGGGTGGGTGAGCCCGAGATAGCTATCCAATGCATTGAGTAATGTGATAGAGGTAAACGTTAATGCTTCTACTAAGAGATTTTGGGAATATACTGTGATGAGTATTCCAAATGTAAATTCATTTGTAGCTTTGATATCTATAATCTAAGTATGATATGGATTCCACAAGTTACCTTTATGATTTATTATTTTTATGTGTTATTCATAAATAATATATTTTCATAAGGTATGTTTTGATTGAAAAGTATGTTTTGATTGATTTGAATTTATTGATGGGATAATGATTTCTTTTCTTTATTATATAACCCTTATTATGATTTTTATTCTCATACCATGTTTTGAAATGTTTTTCACAGTACGTTAAGATGAATAGGGTCAAGGATATGATCAAGGAAGAGTCATGTGGTCTAAATCATGGAAGTCGACATGTTTTTTAAGAGTTTATATTTAATGAAAAAATTTAAACGCAGTTGAGGTGTCTACTTAGTAATGTTTGAGATATAATGTAATAGTTATGACCTAATTCACTAAAACTATAAACGTGAAGTGATCCTCAATGTGAATTATTAACATTATTCAAGATTGTGTATTGTTTATGGTCAGGGGCCTTATACCCTATAACCCATTGATTCAGTTCTATGAAAGGGACTAGTAGAGACTATGTTGCAGAATCCATTTGATGGCTTAGTTCAGTGGTTTATTTTCAAATTCAAAATTCATGGTTTTCTCTCAGGATACCTATTAAATTATGTTAATGGGTAATAATAGTCTTCATATTCTTGTGTAAATCCACTACATTTATCACCAATGACTCTAGTACTCACTAAATGGTCATGTGGGAATGTTCTAAGGTGATTCATCCCCCTTTAACTCTACTAAGGCACACTATAAAAACACTTCCTGTTATAAAATAAAGGTTAAACACTTGTATTACAATGAATTTTATCACACTACAGTACTATCCAGCCTATGGATATAATTGGATGATGCATTTTTTCCTTATGATTCACCGGTTAGAAACCACGATGCATTCATGGGTAATTTATTAATCATTTTGTGGAAAAAGAGATCTATGCCCCAATGTATATAAAAAATGGAAGATTTCATCCTAATCATACATGAGTTAGGCACAGGTCATACCAGAACCCCAAACCCCTATAAGGTATTGGCATGTTTACTCTATGGAAATAACTGTGGGGAACATACAATTGCTTCATAAAGATGGGATAAACTAGAAAAATTAGACCTTCCACCATTACATTGACATCATGTTTGGGATCCAGGTTCGTAGGCCAAATGGGATTGGTTTAATGTTCTCCATCAATATGGTTTTATATTAGCTATATTCTATCATCAAGGAGTCCACCTAAACACAAGTATGAAAAAGTGTTCCCCTAGTTTCAGTCATCCGTGATGGACCATCACCTCCTACTGATTCCCATGTATGTGATGCTAAAGAAGATCTATAATATGGTACTCACATTTGATAAAGGAATATTAACAACCACAGATGAGTTGGACCAGGTGATCATTGGAACAACTAATGATATGGGGAAAATTCATATTTGTACAATAATACCCTTAGAGAAATACTAGTAGTATATGTATTTCCATATGCATCATCGTAATGAATTTTCATTGAGTTGTGATGTGTTTCCAGGAGTATTATTTTCCCCTTTAAGTAAAAAAGTTGTTGATCATTTCCATAGCGGCATTCCGGGATCTCTCATACATATATGCATATTGCGGATAAAATTAGAGCTCGATGGCCTCTGAAGATGAAGAGTCTACCACCATCAGGGTGCTAAAAGGTATGTTATGTTACTAGATAATTCCCTTTAGTATGAAAAATGATGGAGCCACTTATTAGTGAGCTATTCACCAAATCTCATATATGATCATCTTGATGATAGTGTAATTCTACATGGATGATTTGGTGGTCAAATACCACCAACATTAAGACCATCTTAGAGATCTTGATAAGGGTTTCATTTTCCTAGGATCCTGACATCTAAAGAAGAAAATGTTGATGTGTTCAATTAGGTTTACCTCTGGGATGGTTTGTGGATTTTCATTAGAAATGTAGTAATTGAAATAAACCCCTAGATAATCCAGAACATTAGTCAGATTCCTACTTAGATCAAACTCTATGATATCTAAGGCCATCAAGTCCACTTGGTATTTTCCATTGATTCATTGCTAATATTCCTGATCTGTGTAGTCCCATTTCATGTCAAATTAATAAATATATAGGTGGAATGAATATTTTAATGAATCATTTATGGAATTAAAAAAATACATGTTCCACCCTTTAGTTGTGATGCCACCCATCTCAAGGAATCCTTAGATTCTTTATGTATCCACCCTTGAGTGATCCATCAGTTCCATTACCACTCATAAGAACAATGAAGGGACATAAAATAGCTTATACAATCTCAATATCACAATCCTCGACACAGATTCCAGATACTCTTATTGCATAAAGAGTTGCATCGCACTAGTTTTCACAGTGCAGATGTTGTGACTCTATATCCAGTATTATGAGTTATAGTTGGTGTACCATGTAGAAATGATAATGTATATTCTAAACTTCCCTATGTTGAAAGGGCTAATGACACATTGGATAATGTTCCTTTATGAGTTTGACACTAGGTTCGTATAGTATAATTTCGTTAATAGTCATATACTGGATAACTTCACTTGTTAACATCTGGACTCTAAAGAACAACCTTAGGATGTTGATGTCTGAGAATATTATATCCTATTCATGGATCAATATATACTATATTGGGAGATTCATTTTAACGGTGCCTCCTATAGCCTAACTAGTAGGAGGGTCTGTGTTCCTAATCCCAATAGATTAGGCATGGGGGCGGTCTTCATGCCCCTAACAAAAGATTTCATTCCATACTCATTCATGTTGTTGGAAAGATTTTCAAAATATGAGGCAGAGTGTCAAGATCTCATCTTTGGTATGAAGACATCCATTGATATTGATGTTCCATACATGCATGTTAATGGGTAAATTGCGCTAGTCATCAAGAAAATGAACAATGATTACAGAATTATGAATCTAGAGCTTATTCCCTTTTTAGATATCACAAGTTATCTGATGCCCTGATTCCCTTCTTAGATAAAGGTGACTCATGTTACCTTATCATAGAATGATTGAGATAACATCTTGGCTAGTCGGCCCACATCCCTTGACAATCTAGACAAGAACGATCTCTGTATTCATGTGGAACATAGTAGGGTCACTTCTAATGTTGATTTTGATGATGATGACAATTTTCAGGTTAACCCCATTACCTCTAGTGAATCAATATTGTGTCCAATGGACCCCCTACCACTGTGGAATCCTATGATTGGAAAAATACCTTCATTCGGTATTTCTAGCATGGAATTCTCAAATAAGGAAGAGTTGAATGCAAATTGATCCATCGATAGGAAGTGAATTTCACTCTATAGTGTGGGGAAACCTTTATTAGATTCTCTATAGACAAGGGTTTTATGGAATTATCCTATTTTCATTCAAAGGGATGAGATTTCCCAGGTTATGAAGGATGTTCATGATGTATCCTATGGTCCTCATCAAGTAGTGTACATTATGATAAACTAGATATATTGTATGGGATACTTATGAACCACCATGGTCCCTGAATATATAAAGATAACCAAGTGGTTCCACATGTATCAGATCCACGAAAACTTTTTTCCATTAGCCATATGAGCCCCTTGATAATACAAACAGTTATTATCCATTCTTATTATGGGGACATGATGATGTTAAACTATATCCTCTAGTGACAACTCGCCTGTGCAGGTTCACTTTAACCACACATATTTATTGTCAAATTTGGAAGAAGCGATTCCTTTTATGGAAGTCAAGGCCTGATAAATTTTTGAATATGGGATCTCCAATATCATTCATATATTTTGATTCCTACATTATATTTTCATATAAAATGGAACCAACATATGAGATGTAATGCTAAATATAATATAAAATAACTTAAATATTTGTGCCAACCATACTTCTTGTTATCATGTGTTGGTGGAGGGAAGATCAATTTGTTCAACAAAACCAAATTCAAATATTTTTAGAAGAGTTTGGGACAAAAAAATAAATTTTATCCAGAAAAGCTCTCCATAAATCTCTGGGATTAATGGATGATGACACATAATTCTACCTAGGTGACTATATATTCCATGTTATAAATATAATGAGGTATTACTACCCATCAATAATCAATTTTCATCACTTTGGATAGCTCTCTTGGACCACCAAAAGCTAGATAGAATGGAATAAGTTACTCTTGATAAGATGGAATCCCTCGAAGAGATCATGTTTTAGGACTTTTCCAGTATAGAGAGACACCATTAAAAGATATTAAATTCATTCCAAAAATGTATTTCCATCTCTCATTGATGTATTGTGATGCAATATTAGATCTCAGAACAATGATTATACCCTCTATAAAGCCAACAAATTTGGACCCCAAGTTGGAGGGACATTTCATAATTTATAATATCAAACAAAATGGTGTATAAACCATGATCCCATGGACAGGGACAACATTTATACTTTAAAAAATTCCATGGCACTCAAACAATACTACTTATAAGGATTTCTCATCCTAGGAACATGACAATTAACTAGGAAGTTAGTCAAGATATTATTACATTAATCTAATGACCACCCATTGGAATTACTCAGGCTGTTTTGCATGTGTAGGCCTCTTAATTATTCATTCATTTCGGCTCAAGGAAGCTATAACCTGCATTAATATCCTTGGAATACATTGTTTATTCCATTTTAGTTTCACGATGCAAAATTGTAAAATAACCATCATCCTAGTTGTATGATGATAAAATGCATAACACTATGATATCCACGCCTGAGGGGACATTGTCTCTAGAATTAGTCACCTACTATGACATATTCAATAAGTAAATATGTCTTGATTACTATCCAAAATGGATATATTATAATTACTAGACTCTATATCATGGTCTTGCTACCCACACCCCCCTCTCTTCATTAAAAAAAGACATTAAACTGTGTGTGGGAATCTTGTGCAATTTATTGTACAGAATGTGCCTCCTAGGACCTCAGTCACATCGGGTATTCCACTATACCATACATATGCATGTTAATGAGGATTCTATAGTTAAGGTATTGTTTGTATGACCATAATATGTGCAGAACAACCCACACATATGACATTAATATAGGCACATAGTGCATGCATCCAGATGAATTTTAATCAAGAAGTATTTAGTGGTGTTTGAACACTTTCAGCATCATTTATGTTTGTTATTCATTTCCCCAAGCATAAAAGAATTACTCTAATGTAATTAACCTTTTTACATACCATGAATATGATTTTAAACAAGGCACATAGTCTGATTTTAATTATATAAAACTGCATATCCCTTTGTCCCTGAATCATGAAATTAAACTATATGGAATTTCTACATTGGAGTATGTAGTGTAGGGTTAGGAAACCTCTTGTCTCATGCACATCTAATCCATCCTAATACCACATTTCATACCTCTGCTTTTGTTTATTTACCCCTAAGTGTCTGAGGTACATGATAGTAATCTATGTAGCACCATAATGTTCACGCCCTGAGATAACATCTCCTTTGGTACCAATCATCTACCTTGACATGTTCATAAAATATGAGTGGGTTGATTCCCGACATTAATGGATATTTAGGTATATATGGGAATTCATTAAAACTAACCATAGGCTCGACCCCTTGGACTGAATTTCCAAGGGAAGGCATTGCGAATCATGAACTTATAGGAGAAAATTCACCTCGGGATAAAGCTGGTACACCATGAACTCTCCACTATAGTCAGAGTTTAATGAAATTAAACTAAATAACATCTTCAACCTAGCCATGGGATAGTAAACTACACAACACTACAATGTTCTCGCATAAGAGAACACCCCCACTAGAATTGGTCATCAACCTCACCATGTTCAAAAACAATGTGTGGCTTGATTCCCATCCTCATGGTATACATAGTGATGCCCATTCATTTTTCCTTAGTTCCAACTTCAAATTCAGCAATCCATTGACATATTCACCTCAAATATGGAAAACAATGTTCTTGTCCCAGAAACATGATGTCAAATTCTATGATGATTTCTCTTTGGATTGTTTGGAACAACATTGGGAGACCTCAACCTCATTCATGTCAAGCTATTGTTGTTGTGCAATGACTTTCCATTTTGTAACATCATTCCCCACATCATCCCACTAACATGATGTTAAAAAATGTTGCTACTATATTAGTTTAATGATATTAAATTTTATAATAACCATTTTCCTAACTGTACAATTAGAAGCTACACAACTACATCATTTCATCACCTGAAGAGATATCATCTTTAAATTTTTTCACCTATTATGCCATCTTCATGAACTACATGTGTCTTTATTCTTGTTTGAACATGATATGTAGAGAAACCTAGTTTTTCACCCTTTGGGAAAGACATAGAATATTAATTATTTCTTGATGGCTCATCATAATCATCACAACATGATGTTAAACTGCTTAGGATCCAAGAACAATGTATTTCTTAATTCCATTCCTTATAAGATACACAGTGACACAGAGTGCATTTTTTATTTAGGACGAACTTCAAATTTATCAAACCTTTTCCCCTATGGTCCCATTTATGGAAAGAAGGCCCTCCAAGTCCCTTCTTCATGTCAAAAATTCCTCATATCTTTACCACAAGTGTGTATATGGGAACAATATCAAATCCTCCACAAAATATGTGTTGTGTGACGCTGGGCCTTCTCATTCCTCATTCACATCGATCGTTTAACCCTACCATGCTACATATATCTTTTTGGTGAGTTCGTGTTCCTAAATCCATGATATTAAACTAAAAACTCATTTTTCCTAGGCCCATAACAATAAAATAAGAGTTAACCACTTCAATATAAGGTGTTAAACTATAACATCTCCCTAAAGAATATTAAGGTGCATGCCGAAATCATTGGATGCTTTATATTCATCATCAGAGAGGATTACACACACTAGTGTTGATCTCCTAATCGATCGTCTTCTATAACTATGTTTCATTGAATTACCATACTTATGAGATTTTCAATGACACCTAGAAAGTTTTTCTCTGGTCCCACTATTAATTTTGTTACCAATTTTGGCATCTTATTCGTGACTATAGTCCATACTTTATGACATTAAAATGTGAAAAACCTATGTCAATATCATTTCATGTTGTGAAAATACTCTTTGGATTCATCATGATTATTATTAACTCATTTACCACCTGAACCTCTTTTTATGCCCCTATTTATCCATGGTTCAGTCAATACAACATCAAACAATTTATAGCTAGTCCATGCATTATGAAATTAATCTATATTCATTTAATCTATTTCCATCCCCACTTTTCAAAATAACATAACTTTAAACATTTTTCCACAGTCCAAGGAACACTAATATAATCTATTTGTTTTGGTAAAATCAACTCAACATTTAAGATTTTTACTTCTTCGGTTTAGATCCCACTTTCTAAAATGATAAATTTCACACTTTGATCCTTTTTATATTTGGGTTCCCATTATCTTCCAAACCTATATAGAACCACTAATAGTGATGGCCTCATGCCACATTTAGGTCACCTTCTATCTTCATCCAATTCCTTAATGGATCTACAGTAACAAATTGTAAATAATATGTTTTAAAAAATGGTCAACATTCGATCTTGAATTTTATCAAATCATATTTTTTTAATTTAAATGGTTATGTTCCATATGTTCTGAACACGATCAACTGTTGATACCTACCTTTCAGTCACCAAATAACAACATCTTGAATGTCTCATCTTTCCACCCTTCTACTTCTCAATACCATGGTAGAGTTCCACAATTGGATTCACCTCTACATCATACTCCCACATATCAAAAAGACACCATATATAATCCTTTATTTCACATGCTGTGAGTCACCCACATTGTCTTAGGAATTTTGGTAGCATGTGTACCAGTACAGGCAAGTCAAACATGATCCATTTGTCTTCAAACCATTAATACCATAAAATTATGTCACCACAATTACTGTGTAATACAGTAGGTTTCTCATGGTCCTCATTTTAATTGATACCCGACTATTCCATAAATCTTGTGTAGAACAAAATCCTCTTTCGGTAAAATCATGTTGGGTTTCATTCCTATATTCCACAAAATTGTATTGAGAATAGACATTTCCATAGTCCGTGTAACATGAATTTAAAATACTGGACTGGGTCCACAAAGTATGACTATAAAATCTACACAACGTCATAGTCATATGATATTAAACAATAGGACCTGTCCTTACTAAAAGATGATAAAATATCATACATCATACCCAATCTATGATTTTATATAGTGTGTTCATTTTCCACAGTTTCATGACATAACACTACAAGGCATCCCATTCCCTCCCAAAAAGGAAATTTTCTAGATTCTGTTCATTTACCACATTTTTTTGCATCTTTAATTGTCTCTCGACGTTCGAGTGATTCTCCCCTAGAATATAGGTTTGATAATTATTCAGACCCGATGAAATAACTTCACTGTCTTCTATGTCATGGTGGTGTAGTTCCATAAGATTTGGAATCAATTTTGAAAATTCCATCATTACATTCCCATGAATCACGTGCCAAATATTTGGATCTTAATTCTATTTCACATCTGAGGGGTTCCCCAGGTATCCTAGAACCATTCGAATTTTGGCACACCCACCATCCTAGGCCAACATCCCGGAAGTCATTGGAATACATTTTCAGACAGGTTCAATGTTTCAAACATGGTCTGTGTTTGGCCCTCAAAATCTTCCCAATTTTAGTCTAATGGTATGTTTTTTTGTTTATAACAGAGTGATTAGTTATCCCATATTTACTTTCCAATTTTATATTATTATTTATTTTGGGAATTGTGATTCACATTTCTCATTCCCATATGTTTGGATGGATTCAAATGCCCCTAGAATTATCCTGTAGGGATAATACAACATGTAGGTAAAATAAATTTGGCTATTATAAGATCCTTTTCTCCAAAAATATCATCTCTCAACCCAAAATCTCTCAGGGGTCAGTTACTAGACCATGTGTATATGAAGATTAACTGAAATTCTCATATAAGGTGAACAATCACATGTTCATCCATTGATGCTCACACAATGCCTGACTAATGTGAGCATGGGGATTGGTCATAAGATATCTCAAATAACTATGGATGTGTGATAATTAAATTTAGAAAAATAAATTAATACATGAACGTAAAGGATTGAAAGAAAGCAGACCATTTGTGCCATAGTAGGGGTCATCAACATATTGGAGTATCTCGTTTGTTCTGGAAGAATTGTCCATATAGATCAAATCTATTGATTGAGTGTGTAAATTATTAAAACAATTATTATATATACTCTATAATTTATTTCCACATCCTAATCTCTTATTCTATGTGTTGGCGGCTAGATGAAGGTCATCATCTCTTGTCTTTGACTAGTGCTGTGAAACCCTGAGAACAGAAATTTGACCATTTTTCGGGCTCATTTGGCTTTCATCCTCCCCTATTTGATCCTTGAATTTTCTGATAACTTCTACTTACATTATGAGGAAGGAAACACATTAACATTATTTCTACTCTAAATGTTGAATATCCTAGGTTACCTCTTGGGGCATGATCATGCATTCCGATTTCTCTTGAAACTAGGAACCTTTTAATTGATAGTGCCATTCCAGAATCTTTTTGGAAAGATAATTACTAAAATTATTGTGAAGTACTTTAGATACAATACCCATGGTGTATAGAATGAGTTTAAAATGGTTTAGTAAACATATCTTGCACAATAGTTGTGGTTCAGGGGTCAGGAAAATGGAGAACTAAATTCATCTATACTCTCAAAGATGGATGATGTTATTTTATTCAGCTACATTAGGATTAGATTCATTATTTCCATTGGATATGAATGATCATAGTATGGAAATATCACAGAGTATTGTAACATAATATTCCATTGAAACCCTCTATGATGTTCTATGATCCATCACATGGGAATGGAAATCCTTAGTTGGTGCATCTATGGGAACCTCTCCACTATCATCATAGAGTTCCACCCCACCCATGGAATCATTCGTAGCCACAACAACCTCTTTTTATAAAAATACCAAGGCTGGGTTGGTTTGGATGAACAAATATTCATGAATTGGACTATCCATCAGAATGGATCAGAAGGATTCTATGGTATCTTCCTCTTTCTTGGCTCGTAGTCCTCTGATATGTTCAGGTAATAAGACACTTCAGTCAATTTTGTTAGTTGATGAGAAGTGAGAAATTATAAAATTGATTTCATATAGGACATGACTTCCACTTGGTTGAGCTCTTAAGATGCAATACGAACTTCGTCTCCATGAGATCCTTTAGTTATAGGTATTTCAATCATAGTCATAGGTTCTAATTGCATTATTTGTAAAGAATATGAATGAAATAGGCAAGGGTGTTGTTTCTATGGTTCTATGAAAGACCAATTATGATCACATATTGTGAAATATTATCTTCCCTTGGGTAGGGTAAATTTTTTATTGAAAGTCCTTGGGCTTGTTGCCTAACTATTAGTGGGTTCTGAAAAATGGATACTAGGATGTGGCTCCCTTAGATGACATGTATGAAATGAGGTTATGAGGTTTCCTCAACTCGCCCACCACTAGCCGCCTTACCCATGACTACATCACCACCTTCTTCAGCATCTTGTGAAGGCCATGGAATATTCTCTACCACTCATATCAGCACATCTTTTCCTCTTGAAGTGGGGTCCTCTTGTTCATACCTTAGATTCCCCTATTCATGATGAGTTTTGGTTAGTATATCGCTATGGCGAAAAGGATGTGATCAGAAAAAATTTTTAGTTGAGGCTTATTGAGAAATACTCATCAAACTCTTCTTTAGAGAATGTGATCTTACTTCTCTATCTGTGGCTCCCTTAATGAGAATTCAACCCATGAGGGTATTATTATTCCTCTTCATTTTCTTCTTATTATTATTCTACATCCTCTTGTTTTTCGATGTCATCCATGTGAGGAATTTCCACCCGATCTGACTCTTATTTAGGCATTACCAATAATATAGTGGGAGTTTCCTCTTATTCCACACATTGGAATGGGTATACATCCATGGATTTTTTAGGAATGAAACCCATTGAAAGAAGTGCACCCTGTATACCACTTAAATGTGCATGTTTTCTTGATTCTCAATATCATCCCATTTCAACTTCCTCTATACATCCTCCATCATTACTAAAATTTGTAATCATCTATAGGAATACCTGGGTGAAAAAATATAGAATCAGATCCTGGTTGTAAGTGGTACAAAATCTTCATTCTATGAGCCTCTTTCGATGGACTATGAGGTCTCTTTTTGGACCACCCCTCTCCAGGAGGTGGAGCCATAGTCGCACCACGAGAAATACCTACCACTGTGTTTCTGACTTGTTTCCCCCACTTATTTTTCTTGCCTATTGTGTATCATCCCATCTGCCTTCCAATGGTGCCAGCTTAGTGATCACTAGTTTGATTATTTGAATGTGTTTTTGCATGATTTCCTTTGGATAATCAATCATAATGTTTTTGGCATAGTCCATTTATTTGATAGCATCGATATTCATAGGTGATAGAGTGATAGTTTCACCCAACCCACTATCATCATCATATAACACAGTTGAAAGAGGATACTTGGGTGATAATCCTCAAAAAGCTCATTGTACACTTTATTTTCCACATATTGATGGAATATGAACTTATATGCAAAACAAGATGGCACATACTTCTCATTTAGGACCTTTCCATCAATTCCAGCCACTAAAAAACCTCCCCTGACACAATGTTAGTATTCTTTCTACTCTTAGATTCCTTGAAGGTTGTCTTTAATTAGGCTGACTTGAGTGTAGAATGGGTGGATGTTAAAATTCTCATGGTTTCCAGTTTGGAGTAATAGTGTATTGTTGTTAAACATCAATGGTCAATCCCTAGTAATATTTAATAGGAATGGTCATATACTAGTACCTAGAGTGTGGATGGAATTGAGAAATTCTTACTTTCTAAGGCATGTTGCGAACTGAAAATGTAAGAACTGTAATAGAATACACATTATTATGAGTCTGGTTCCCCTTGAGATACATCCCAGGTTTCAATAAATCATAGTATATATATTCACCATGGGAGAACCCTATTGTGATCTTCCAGGATCCCTGTAATCAATAGAGTCCCAATTCATATCCCCATCCATGTGTCTCTTACAAGAAACATCCACACACTTAAGAACGTATCATGAAAGGTATTGTAGAAAACCAATGGGTCCTATCCATATACCATAATGTACCCCCGGTCTGACATTTTTTACCTTCTTGTCCTTCTTGAGAACCAAGATGAACCATACATCAAACATGATATACTTCTGATGAAGTTGATCTTCAACTCATATTTTTTTCCTTCAATAGATACCATGTTATTATATAGGAATGTTCCCAATATGTCCATGTATTCTCTGGCATAATAAACTCTCCATGAAAGAATCCATCTAGAGGAATTCCTCTGATCCGATGAATGTCCCACAAGATGAGGCCGACATCTCCCTGATGGAGGTGGAACATGTTTTTTCCTAGAAACCATGTGCTAAGGTGCTCCACCAATAGATCCTATGGATGATAAAAATGGAACCGTGACATCTATACATTTTCAAAGAAACTAGTGTCTTATATTTATTTTGCAAGTTCATCACATGTGTAGGATACCCAGTACACCCATGCTAATTCACTTGTGAAGTTTCACCTATACCTCATGTCCAAACCCTTCCACCAGCCCACACTATCATCCCTCATGCTATATCTGATGGTACATGCATAGTAGGCCATGAATTCATCTTCATTTGGCTCATCCCCCATGACATTCCTAGTCTTATAATTATTGAAAGACATTTACATGTATAGATGATATATTTATGTGTGGTCATGAATATTAATGTTTTATTTTTGAAGGCTATGTCCATGCATGATACATAACCACGGTGAATTGAATTCAATTTCTATGATGGGAACATCATCTGTAAGATAGATCTTCCATAATAAAAGGTTGTCACATAGGAGATAATCATTCTGTAACTATGTAAGAATTCCGAAGAGTATAAGATTTTATGATACAACCCTTCCAGAGTGTTGTTTCTAAGGGTTCTTGATCATCTCTACTCTATTCAATGTAATGGAATCATTGATCTCATCAAAATTTCATTGGCCACTAATAATAATAGTCCCTAGAAATCCAATTTCATATGTACATAAGACTAATGGTTTGGCATGAAAAATATTTCCTTTTATGAAAAATTAGTTTTCGATCACATAAAAGGCCATAATTCATGAAAATTCCAAATCACAGAAGAATTAGCAGTTGTGTGAAAGAAATATTCGAGGCTTGGTGTTTTACATTAAAAGAATAAACATACATGAAGGAGATTAGTTCTACTATCACACCGAAAGTCAAGGTACAATACATAGCCCCACACCCCACATATTTATCAGTGTGGAATGGGTCATTCGTGTGCATGAAAGACCTATTGTATGCACTATTAAGAATTTTTCAAGTACCTTCACGGAGATACACCTATTTTCTATGTTTTCCCCAAAACCTGACCAACCTATCCCCTATAAGCTTAGATTCTATTAGAGTAAAATATTTGGCACTATATTACACATGAATAGTGAAGAAACCGTCCCTGGGTAACCCAAAAGCACCATCCTACTCAGAGAAGCATTTCAAATATTCTAATGAAGGCGTGTGAATGATTCATCATGTGAATGAAAAATCGATATATGTATAAAAGTAAATTTAATGTCCAATGTGATGTTAAATGGAACTTTTCATTCACATTTTCTACTAATAAAGAAATAGATGCACAAAATAACTCTTTTGAGATAGAAATCATACTCACCATCATTGGAGCCAACATCTATATTTTGAAGTACACCCCCTATTTGCTGGTGATCCTTTAGAAGCTGAGGTCACTCCTCTATGCGTAAGACTTCTCTTCAATTACATGGTGGATTCATGTAACCTTCAAGGTATAGTTCTTTCATGACTCGTTCCCTATGGGTCCTCCCTTAGGGATCACCAAGTTGTGTAATCATCACACAACATCTATAGTCCTAATTCATGTGTGTCAGAAATACCCCTCTTGAACACACCTTATAGCCTTGGGTGATAACTAATAATGTAATCCACCCTAACATTTACGCACAAGAACCCTCTCTTACATCCACCACCATCATTAACCTTCCGGGGTTTATTTTACACCAAAACACCATCATCAAACCCCTTTTTCACATTCAAATCATCTCTCAGAACCCACCCCTTATATGTATCCCTCTATTATAATGTGTAGTGATTTATGGGTCCCTTGTGAGGTGTCCCCTATGCATCACCCTACCACTTTATTTTCACATAGGTACAGTAATGCCTCCTTTCTTTAAGTCTATGTGTGCTAACATGGACCTAATAAGTGACCACCCCTCCACACCATTAAAAACTAGAATTACGGAATCCATGTTACACCATGGGGTATATGTGCTGATGCTATGCAAGCCCAAGATGTGAGGAGTGATTCCTTCGAATCTGTGATCCATGACATAAAACCACCTAGCACTAATGTCCTCATCATATAGCATTAAACTATATTCTAATCTCAAGAAATACACATCGGATGCCCCGAATCAGGTCATTTATACACATAATCCTTGGAAACCTCTGATAGGATGCTCCATGTATTAAGGATAAAAAATAAAATCTTCCTCACTTGTGATAAGATACCCCTCTCATGGAATGAAATCCTTTGGGGAATCCCTCCTGGAGTAAGCCTAAAACCTTTATTACATGAGGTAACATAGTTTCTCCTCTTCGCCATTGCCTGGGGAATATCTACATAGATTATCAATATGAATTTCCATGGTATGAAAATAAAATATGATATGGGAACACTAAAACACCTATATTTTACCTATAGAATTCATCTCTATGAGCATCTATTACGCATATCCCCACTCACTTGAATGAGATAATCCCCACACCGAATGAGATCCTCTACAGGAAGCTTATATGTGTATATTCCACATCATCTATCATTGTAACATCCTTCACAACCTCAATTTCAGGTCTAATTTTCCTTTAATTCCAAAAACTAATCATGAATCACATGGAATTAAAGGTTAGTAGTGGCCACGATATCCATCAGCCTTCTATGGAATATTAAATGGTCATCTCTCACACCATCCTTTACTAAAACATATTTTTCACCACAAAAGTCCTTTCCAAAAGAAGAAAATATTCAAAGACTGGTATAGTCACATCACCCAAAAAGGAGGCCACAAAATAAATGGCCTTTGGTTCTTAATCACTTGGGATATGTAGGAAACCACTCTAAGATCGAACATTAATAACCCAACCAATCCATCCACTCCAACCACTCCATAAAATATGTCTTCTATCCATACTAATAATTACCTATGTCACCACTACCATGTGAGATCATAAAATCCATATGTGTTGTTCTTTTTTCTTATCCCAATCTACATTCTCACAGATCATAGAACAATCTAGGAAGTTCCCATACTCAATCCCTACACAATACATCCAAGAGATATCCTCTTGTGAAGGAAAATCCCATCCATATTCTCCACCCCATATTCCCAAACAATGTTGTATTTTATCTATATGTTATAAATATTTCACATAAAGAGCCACTCTAAGGTAAAACCCCTTAAAATTTAAAATTTGGTTCCCCCTCATAGAGGTAAACGTCCCTGATCCACACTCATAGTTTTCTAGATCAACCATCACGATGTGCCACCATCCCTTTATGGGACATGCCACCCGAGATCCAACTCCACATGTTTTCTGATCCATCCATTACTAAAAATTACATGTGTTTCCTCCTAGGGACAAACCTCTTTGATCATCCTCACTAAAGAATTTTGATCAATACAATTATGCTCCATAGGATTTAAAACTTGTGGTTCAAAAAAAAGTACTTCATGTAAAACATGGGATTCCAATTGTGAATTTTTTGAATGATATGTGCCTATGCTATTAACTACCCCATGTCAACCTAGGGATGCATGAGGTTAATTCCTTAAAGGATATGTGCCTATTTTTTCATCTACCTCATTCAAAGAGTGGGATTATTAAGGTTAATGACTTAGAATAAATTCCATGGACATAAGATATAGGGGATCAATGTTCCTAGCTTCATAAAATTCCAATGATGCCAAGCATGAATACTACTCTAAATCATAGTTTCTTCTCTGATAAGACTCATTAGAATGTCTTGGAAGAAGCATTACATTTAAAAAACATCCACATTAAGATGGATCCTGATGTGAGTTTCAAAAATATGTCTTAATATATGAGGGAGACCTGGACTAGGTAACATGTTAAAATGTGGAAATTTTTGAAGGAGGAACTGACATCCCATCATCTCATTTTGATCAAGGAGAATACATCACTGTTCAATGTGATGAATTCCACTAGCCTTTGGAAAGTGGCAATATGGGGAAACAATGCATTCTAGTGTGCGACAACCTGCGAGGCATGGTGCTCTTGGGAAAGAGTAGCAAACATGCACACAGAAACACACACATAGATATATATATCCATACCCATGAATTTGGATTTTGTTTCACTCTTTCCATGTGTTGTAGAGATTCATGGGGTATTCCATGAATCCATGTGTTGAGAACCTCATGGTTGGATGAGGTTACTCTCCAACTATGGGGGTAAAAGACTTGATGTATTGTCCAACTACCCACAATGTTGAGACCCTTTTGAATAGATGATGATATATTATTTTTCTATAGGTTGAGCATAATGTTTTATTATTTTCTCTCTATATTCCAATTGTGTATCTTACTTCTCCCCCATCAGATTTTGGGGTTTCTAAATGGGTATGTATATATTCACCCTAGCATGGGATTTTCTTACATGTGTCATATCTTATGTTGAAGATATATTGATTCAGAATTACTTTGGAGGATCTTAGGGATAATTTTTTCTTTGGGACCGCATACTATGGTCAATACATATAGATTAGGATCTAGGATCTCTCATCACTTATTCTATACAATTCTATAATGTTGGGACTTCTTCTGGTTGGGCATGTGTTTTCCACTTTTCTTTTTTAATTTCCACTGTCGTACTCTCCTACACCATTGAGGTTATTCATGTATTGTTCAGATTTTATCTATTGAATCTCTTTATTCTTACTACTGAGAACATCTTAATTGACATGGTCAGGTGTGTTTTTATTGGTACCTTAGTTAGAGGCCTCCACAAGTTAGATATTCCTTACGATGTTTGTTACATGCCAATGGTCTATGGAGGCATGCATATGGTTGTTATGGATCAAGCCCCCGTTAGGGTTGAGTTGTGATAATTACCTCCTTCGATCTACTTCTATGGTATCATCTCCTATTTTTTTAATATATTATTAGACAATTTAAAAAACAATACACCATTGTTGGGTTAACATATATTAAAAATGCAACAATATTTCATCCAACATTAAGGTTGAAATATATATTTTAGTCATTTAATATATATATATTTCATCAGCTCATGAATTCTCCATCATAATAAGGTTTATTTTAACTTCATATCATGGCATAGTTTTTTGAAAAATAAAATTAATTAAATCAAATCCTATTAAAATACTTATAATAACCAAATAATCTTATTTTTATCCTCTAGATTATATTATATTTAAATTTTCATTTTTTATATTTTATAGCATCTTAAATCATGATAATGGTTTTAGTTAAGGGGCCAATATTATTTCACTTTATCCAATCCAATATGAATGTAGTTTTTTTTGGTTTAACTAAATATTATCATCTACAAAAGTGTGTGTTTAAACATAAATCATATGGTTTTCATAGAACCAGATATAATAAACCCAAAAATTTATAAGTTGGATGTTATCTATTTATTTTTTAATGAAATATATTGATCAATAAATATTCATAAGATCCTACTTCAATTATAAATAATCTTATTAGTACAATGATATTCCAAACAAATTGGTATTATCTCTTCTAATAATATATAGTGAGTACACAGTTTGTGTCTTTTAATGATTTTAAAATATGACCTCCAATTCATGAAAAATCATATTGACATAGTTTTTCACAGCTTCAACTAACCTCATCTTATATTTAAACACCTTTACACTTTTTATTCAAATTATTCATGCATTTGGATCTTCTATTGTATCTTATTTTCAACATATTTTATCTTGATTAGCTATGTTACTAATTTAGTAGTTTTGGTTTTAATAATTTATTTAAATATTTTATCTAACTAAACTACTTTTCATCAATCCTATTAGTGGATTCATATTTATTTATGTTTGATTCACACTATGACATCCTAATATTGGAGAACTTTTTCTCAATCTACACAATTATTTCACTCTTGATAATACTCTTCTTGGTGAGATCCACAATGGTAATTACTTTTTCTTCTAGATATTCCTCTATTATATTATGTTCTTCTATAAGTTGTGTGATATAATTATGGAATCAACTGTTATATCCATAAATACATGAAAATATATCATTTTGTATTTTCTATATGAGGTTCCTTAAATTATGAAGTCTTTCAGTTTTTTAATCATTTGAAATAGATCACTCCCTCAAATAATTTGTTCCCACAATTGATAATTTTTACATGGAATATTAATTTCTTATTTTTAATAAAAATTATATTTTGGGAAATCATCATTTGGATGTTTTTCTACCTCATTTTTGTTGAAGTAACTACATGATATTCTACCAAGATTGATACAAATTAGGTACAAAGAAGAGGTAAAATAAATATTCTACCAATTTGTATAAGAGGGTCAAATTATTCATCATTTTAATCATATTATTATAAATACTACATAGGGACTTGGTATAAGGGGATTCATGATTATAAATAGAACTTCTTTTCTAAAAATACATTTCCTCAAAAATTTGAAATAGAAACTCAAATCATTTTTAAAAATTTAAATTATGAAAACTAAGATTATATAAATATGTGCAACTTGATACTATAGTACTAATGAATAAGAAAACATGGGATATATAAAGCATTGAGGTGGATTTTGGGGGGAGTGAAATATGTTTGGGGACTATTTGTCTAATAAAAAATGTAACCCTTATTTTCTTTTTCACCAATTTACTGAAGAAACTCTACTATATGTCATAAATTTACATTTTATAAATGTATATAAAACCAGAAATCAACAAAACATATAATTGAATTATTTGTTAATTATTTTTACCACCAATGAGAATGATTCTTCTAATAGGGTACATTAGTTGTTTTTTCACACACTCACAACATCTTTTTCATTAACTATATGAATCCCATGAATTGGTATATTCTTGGATTTTCCCTAGAATGAAGTATGTACAATTTAAATAACATAATACTAAAAATAATCTATAAAAATATTCAATCATTCTATTATTGTATAAATTATTTAATCCTCATGAATAATGATTTACATTGTCTGTTATTTACCTCTCAAGGAATGTCAATCATATCCTCTTCCTCATATATAAAAACAGAAGTGTATTCCTCCAAATATATGATATATATAATTAATGATCCCTAGTATTTATTATATAAATATATAATAGTCCTAAATCCTTATTTATTTAGTTTTTCTATGGATTAGCAGAGAATTATCAACTTGGAGTATATTTTTCATCATGTTCAGCGTGAATAATAATTTATGGGAACAAATCCAGATTTATTTTCTTATTTTTTTAACATCAATTAATCAAAATGATATATTATATCTATATTATTAAAACTGTCTTCCTCTTACATAAATATTATATTCAATATCAATGGGGGTACTCTTATTTTGATACATATAATCGTTTCAATTTATCATATTTTTAGATCACAATTTTTTTTCATGTATCATTATATATAATTAATAATTAATTTAAATATTATTTCCATGATATTAAATAAATGAAAAATTATTCATTCATGGGAATTATCTCTCATTAAAACATGATTATCAGTATTCTCTAAAAATCAATCTACACACTCAATCATTAATATTTCATATGATACAATAATTATCACCAGCATCCCTATAATATGTATTTCCAAAAATAATAAACATTTAATAAATACATACTTTTCCGGTAAAATATATTTTACCACCATCATAGTGTGAAGAACTTCATCACAGTGAAATGAATTTAAAATTATGAATTGTCATGATTAGAAATTATATGTTAGATTAGGGTATATTATATCGTCTCCTAGAGTGGTGTAGATAATATTAATGGAATGATATTTTGGGACAATGATTTCCTACCAAAATTCTTATATATAAGATAAAACCATAAAATAAATTTATTAAGTGACTACCACAAAAATTACATAGTGAAATTTTCTTATAGTTCCCTTAGAATTATACCTTAGAACATGGATCTATCCTCCATTAAATTGATCTTATTAATTATCACAAAAAGTTATTCCTAGGATCATGGTTAATTGATAGAAAATTTTACTAATTTAAATTTAATAAAAATGAAAGATCCATAAAATTAGAACCTCCTTTAAAATATTTTATTCCGAAAAAACAATTAAATTCAACAAATGCATTTTCATTTATATATTGTCATCTTTACATTAATATTTCACTATAATAGTCTATACATTGTCAACATTAAATAACAAACATAGAAATGGATTATTTCATGTCATGTAGAATAGATTCATCAATAATTATGAGTCACTAATATATTTTTAGATTTATAGTATTTAATTATAAACTAATTATATATATGAGTTCTTGGACATTTGTGATTCAATGTGTTAAATGATAGACATACACTTTTCATTAACAAATTAGGCCAGAAATAATTTTGTACATCAGTTAATTTAACATTATGTATTATAGTATTACATATTCTGTTACTAAATTTCTTTATATCTTCATTTAGATTAGATCTATGTATGATTTATATTACTCTTACATTCAACTGCATACCAACAAAATTCATCAAATTTATATTTATCTATGAATATATTCTATATATATATAAAAACATATTCAACATATCTAAAAAACCAAAAATTAATTTGACGGAAAATTTATTTATCATCAATAATTATAGAAAATGTATTAATATTACATAATATATATAAACATTCTTTCAAATATTAAAATGGTATTTCACAATTTCAACTTGAACTATTCATTAAAAATATTCCAAAAAATATCTATATCATAATTCACTCAATAATATTTATACATTCAATTATATAAGTTATTGGTTTCATTCATATCAAATGAACAAAGATAAAATATATAATAAAATTCATAATATATAAAACTAAATTAGTTATTAAATCTGATTGAGATGGATTTTTTACATAAAATACAAAGAAACAACATCTTCATTGTGCTATGATAAGTGAATGGATCTCCACATAATTTAATATTAGCATATAAATTATATTTTCATCTAATTAATGATAATAAGCATGTTTTCATTGTAATTAAAATAAATGAGTGAAACAAATATATAGTTTCAGTGGTGTACCTTTAATCCTCACTTACTCAAAATAATGTGAATTCTTTCTTGGAAAATTCATTCTTCCTATAAAAAATAATGGGAAATCCATTAATACATCAATGTTTTAATACTTTATTAAATATTTACATCATTTATTTATACTAAATAATAATTTTATCTTATAGAGAAAAATTCAACACAACACAATGGCGGCTCAACCGGTATTGGATGTTTTCCAACATTCTAGTGCTCGAAACAATACATTCAAATCCATATGTACCATCTTCCAAATGGTTTAATATTACATTGGGAAAAAACACATCAGTTATAAGGAAACATGAAAATGAAAATTGTAAAAATAATATCTTTAATAAAATATAATGAATGATATCATACAAGATGCACAAAAACAAGCTTAATCGTAATAATAAATATTATTATTTAAATTTGACCCTTATAATGTTGACATTAAATTAGATTTATTGAATAGTATAAACCATATTATGAATTATATAATGGTCATACTAATATAATATTTATTAAATATATATTTTTACATTATTACTATATTTTTATTAATGTTATTTGATTCATCACAAAATAAATTTTTCTAAAAATGATATTTATTTATTTTTATTAGGGTTTATTGATTTATGGAAATTTTAGAACAGGTCTTTTAAAAAAATATCTTCAATTTTTAATAGATAATTTTAAATTATTATTTGGTGTCTTTTTAATAATATTGTAACAATACTGATTTTATAGGGAATGGTTAAAAATAGTTACCCGCATTGAAAAAAATATATTAATTAATTTTTAAAAAGTGTCACATTATATTTTGTATTAGTTATAAATATTCTTTAGTATATTTTGATTTAATTTAATCCAATTATGGTATCTAAATTCAAGACTAAAATTTAATTTGTAATTAATACATTTTATGTTTTAAAATGGAATTTGTTTCATTGAAATAGTTTTCCTTGCATTTAAATGATTAATTTTAAATAAAATATGAAATTTATGAGATTCTAATTTTGAAAAATTTATTAAATACTTTTAATAATTTTGTAAAAATATAGAAAATATTTCCCTTTTATTTTTTGAAAATATTTACAGTAACATTAATAATTTTATATTCCCTCTAAAGGGTAAACCATGTAATTTATTTTATGAATTTGATAAAATTAAATATTAAATTATCAAAACACTTACATAAATATATTTTTACATTTACATATCAATCACAAAATTTTTATTACCATATTTATGATCTTTTTGGCAACGTGGCTGAGTTAATTCCATTTATTGTATTTTATCTAATGAAAAGTTAAACATTTTATACTCTTGTTTTTTATAATTTTAATATTTTTAATGTGGTGTTATCTGTAGGATATTATTTAGTATAAATAATATGTCAAAAAATATTTGATTTATCTTCATTATAATTATTTATTATCAATTTTCAGTTTTTAAATGGTTACTAAATATTCATTCCCAACAATGATGTAGTCCTATTCAATTATAGTAAAAATAAAAAATGATAATAAAAATATTAAAATAAATATAACATGAGATATTTAATTTAATACATGAATTATATATAAAACATGGCATATTAAGGATATTATAATATATTTTTCTCCAAATTCTACATATATTGAATATTTTATAATATCAAAGAAAAAAATTGCATCAAAATTGTGAAAAGTGATATTTTATGGGATTGATATTTTATTGAAAAATAATAATAAACATAAAGTAAAATAATTTGGATAATATATAGTCTATAATATCATACCCTATTATTTTATATTCCATTTGATTCATTTTTCTATATATTTTCTTATAATATATTAATAATTTGATAAATTTCATGTGTTCCCATCCACTATCTTAGAAAAGGGAACCACTTTTTCTCAATCCATCACAATAAATATCCATTTATTTTAACCAGTACCAACTAAAAAACTTTCATATAAGCCCACCTATATATATATGTTTATTATTTTATGAAAAATACCAATCATAGATGTCTTAAGGTGTTATGGAAAAAAATATTTCTGATGAAAAGGTATAGTTTTTATATGCATGTATTAGTATTTTTTATTCTTACACATCCATGAAGACTTATTCAACCTCGATAAAAATAATAAATACTGTAAAATATATACTATGAGATTTTATTATGTGGATGTAGTGGCCTATATACATATCCACTTACATCAAATGGTTACTAAATTTATCATTACTGTTTATGATGGACTACCACCTCACGTATCGATGTAATTCATTATCCATCACCATTTCTCAAGACTGGATTATAATGATTGAATTCAGGTTTATATATGATATTAATGAAATATTTATCTTTATAATTTTATCATATATCCTTTACCTTCTTACCTCTCTATTCACTAAAAGCAGATGACGTCGTTTTTGTGTATGTGTAGACTACAACCTTTATAATGAGATGTGATTTGTTTTTCATCAACACATCACAAGGATGCTATTTATATATATATTTACTGAATTAGTACAAAAATTATAATATTAAGATTATTTTTAAATATTAAATTATACCAATATTTTATGTATAATGATCATGGAAAAATAAAATAGTTACTCATGCCTATGTATAGCCTCTTGTCTCTTTGATTGTATCATATTTCCTTTTTCATTACAATATTTAATGTATGTATTTGAAATTATTATTTGTATATTAAAATGATACTTATTTAATGATTAATATTATATATCTGGAGAAATAATGACCTATCTAACCATAGTCCTCTTACCAATGTCATTATGAACTAATAAACTAATGTTCTTCAAGACATCGAACGTGGAACTAAATGATTGAGTGTTTGTATATCACATTGGAATTTGTTATACTAATGAAATAATATATATAAAATAATTATAAAATTTTTTAATATTTTACCTAATTTTATTATTTCAGATGATAAATATTGCATGTAATGAATCTTAATCATGGTAAGGAGCATTCTTTAAAAAACACTCTTTTAAATTTCACCTTTCAAATTTTTTTACAAATTTCAAAAGGAATGAATTTTTTACATAAACCTCCTAATAAAAAATTAACACCTTCACGAGTCCTTAAAATTTTTATGCTCTCATTACATGTTTATATGGTTACCTCTAATGATATTTTTCTCTTAGTATGTGCATAGTTTTTCAAATGAATTGATTTCAAAATTGAAAGCTTAGTTTCCTAATGAATGTTTTCAATGATCTTTCCTTCAATTAATAATAGAATATTCATTTTCTTCTATTATTTATAAGGAATTTTTATTAAAGATAATGGTGTTTTATATATCCAAATTTAATTTTAAAACATGTATAACATATATTTTCAATGGTTTGATAAAATGATTCATTCATGAATGTTCTACATTATATATGAGAAATGGGTGAGCCTGATACAAGTTATATAAAGGGTTCTACCCCATTATAACTCACGGGTTATCCTAATATCTCTTAAATGAAGTGTGATAATATTTAAAACTCCCCAATTCATTTGGTATTATGGATATTGAATTTTACAGTTATTCCAAGTGTAACTATAATTTTCAATCTTTATATAGACATGAGGGATATTTCAAGAATAAAAATTAGTGTTAATCAATAACAATGAATGTATTTTTGATGTTTAGAAGAGATCATGGTAGTTTCTTTTTCAATATAGGTTTGATCAAATTCCTGTAATAATGATTAAGATGTGGTTTCCTTTTATATATGAGGGGAATGACACATTTTGAATTTCAAAAACGGTTAAATAATATATATATATATATCATAATCATGACACGTGGAACCAATGACACAAAATTATATTATATAAGATATTTCTTTAATAAACTCAAGCTATCATAATTAGACAATAATTGGTTATATTGTAATCCTTAAATACTAGATAAACAACCAAAATCCCATTTTTAACATAATCAAATTATCATAAATTTATACCATAACAATATAATTATATGACAATAGATAAAAGGGGACATTAAAAAATTACTAATGATTATTCCAAATTTGGAAGCAATTTACTGATAATAATTTTTTATAGAAAGTAATAAATAATATTAATAAATAACATAAAACACATCAGAATTATATTTTATGAGAATAAATAATTTTAGAGTAAAAAAGTTTCTACTTGAATTAATGTAATACAATAATTTCAATATATTTTGTTGATAAATAATACATATGGTTATTATAGACTTTTAGATATATCCAAATCCTAATTGAATCATTTAACAATGTTTTTAAATGTAATGACCCGAAAATAGTTTTTAAATTTGAATAAAATATAACTTATCTGCACGACATGAATGTTTGTATTCCAAAATTAAATATAATGCATCTTGATAAATTATTTTACCCTATAGATAATAGTTAGTAAAAAAACCCATCCAATATCATAAATTCTAGTTTTTGAGAGATTTTAATACATCCTCCAGCAGTTATAACCATGTTTTTCTCTTTTATTATGTTGTAAAATCATTTTCGTGGTATCTATTTATAATGACAAAATTCTTTGTTATTCTTATTTAATTATATTAATTAATATTATTTTCAAATATTTTATCCATTTTTTAATTTTAAATTTCAGTAAGTGTTATAAATTCAATTTAAATTAAGAGCCTGAAAATGAAACGAAACATATATTTAGAAAAATAAAGAATTAATTATCTGAATGGATTTATTCTTATTCTATGCCTAGTAGTAATCATGAAATTAATGTAACTGAATTTTATTGAATATATAATCTATAAATTTTATTAATAAATTTTATAATATTAATTTTTTTCATTTAATAATGATATAAACACACTTCTCAAATTAAAAATGTTTTTAGAAAAATTTACTTTGTAAAAAATACATATGACCTGAAAAAATCGATAATAATCCTTTTTAAAATGTAATTATTTTTTTAATTTATCATTAATAAATACCTTAATAACATTAATATCAAAATCAAACCATAATTATGTATTTTAAATTTCATTATTTAATAACAAGAAATGACAGTCATTCAAAAATTGGAAATTTTATATAATTTTCAATAAAATAAGCAATTTTTAAAAAATACATTAAAACAATAATATTTTAATTTTTATATAATTAATTAAAGAAATTAAAAAAAATTCAAATAAAAGTTATAATCTGGGTAGAAATTAATTTTAATATTCAGAAAAAAATATAAAAACATTTATTTTATGAAATAATATCTTAATAACTAAATTGGATTTATTAAAATTGAGTAGTTATTATATATGAATTAATAAATACGTTTTAATTAGATAAAAAATTTCTAAATAAATTTCGTGATTTTATTAATACAATTTGATCCCATAAATATAAAACCTATGTTGTAACATATAGGATTTTGTTTTAATCTTGTCTTTCTGTTTCAATCAATAATTCAAACATATAAAATTTTTATAAAGTTAAATATATTCTTAAATTTTGGGATTTACATGTTCCTACCTTAGGTAAATTAAACCCTATTAATTTTTATATTACAAATCAACCATTATATATTTGGAGATACATTTGTTGAAAAAAAATGGTACAATGGATAACTATAAATACATTAAAGAAAGGGATGTAGGTATCATAAATTTTACATGTAATTACACATAATCAATTTCACAGCTATGGGGGACATGGAAAACAAGGTCAAATAAATCATGGAGGACAAAATAGCATCAAAGGAATATTAATGAATGATAGAGAATGTGTTCAATAAAATGTTAATCACAAAAACCTATAAATTAGTAAGGTGATAACATTCAATAAAATCATCATAAATAAAGGTTAATGAACAATATTTTTATTTCATTATCGTTTTAATATGTTTTTGTGATTATTTTTGTGAAGATAGTGGACATGTAAATGTGTAATTAATTCATTTAATTCCATTTTATAATCAACATATTATTATTTGGTTCTACTTAAATCAATTTACACATCATATCATACTCCAATAAGTTCATATTGAAGATGAGTTGTTCACTATTAATACACTGAAATTAATTTTCATAAAATTATAAGTCATTCATTTTATCTCTATATATTTACTAAAACAACTATTTATAGCATTAGTTATCCAATATGAATAAATATGACACATTATTCAATAAATACTGAATAATAACACCTAATGAATCGCTAAATTCATTCCATAAAGAGTTTATGTCAACCTTAATCCAAAATATATCTAACAAACACTACTAGAAAAACTACATATACCCGCTGTTCAAAACTGTGTGTATAGCCCCTAAAACCATGGGTATAGCCTATAGCCACGGTTTTGGGAACCATGGGGATGAGTGGCATCGATATAGGGGTCTTAACCTATACCCACGGTTAAAATACGAGTATATTTTTTTCCACCATGTCAAAGACCCATCCACCCTATCAAAGTCTTATACCCACGGTTTTTAAACTATGGGTAAAATATAAAAAACATACAGCCCTCAGGTGTTGAACCCGCAACATCATGCGACATGGCTGAATATTTCGGCAGGACTCAACACTTCAGCTAATAGATTTATATTAATATATATCTATAATTTTAAATATATATTAATTTGCCACTGTATTACAAAAAAAGAAATGAAGTGGGTTTCGAACCCGCTTCTAATCCTCGTATCTGAATTAAAAAAAAAAGAAAACATGGGGATTGGATACCTGAACCGCTGCATCAAATATGCAATGCCTAAACAACCCAACAATGTTAATTGTGTTAATATATATATATATATATATTAATATTTTAATATTATTCTCGATTTTAGAAAAATAACAGCATCAAGCATTAGATCTCGCGGTGATGCAGAACACAAACCGACGCCTCACCAACTCAACTACAGAAATTCTACTATTTTTATTTTCACAAATATATATATATATATATATATTATTCTTAACTCTATTCCCTCTAATTTTTTTTCTTTGTCCCACATGATTTTTTTCCCTGCCTGCGGGAAAGCTATACCCACTGTTCTTTAAAACCATGGGTATAGGTCTTGAAAAAAATTAAAATACCCATGGTTTTGATGAACTGTGGGTATAGGTATTCCGAAAAAACTCTATACCCTCAGTTTGGTGAAAAACATGGGTATATGTCTTCAAAAAAACACCTATACCCATGATTTTGCATTAAAAACCGTGGATATTGGTCTTTAAAAATAATTTATACCCACTGTTTTGGACAAAATCGTGGGTATAGGTCACCTATACCCATGGATTTCTGAAACCTAGGGTATAGGTCCACATATAATCCCTATAGCCACGGTTTTCGATAACTGTGTGTATAAGGGTACCCTATACCCACTGTTTTTTGCAAAACTGTGGGTATATGCCTGTTTCCTGTATTGAAAATTCAAAACCCAAAAATTAAAAATATTTTAACACATATCTATTTCTATGAAAAACATTAGCATGTATCTCCATACAATACGACATAGCTCATAATGTCACAATTCAATCTTTTGAATACCATGATCAGATTTTACCTTAAAACATGATAATTTTTTCCCATGATCACATTAATCACCATAAAATAACATTGAAAACATAATTTCATATAAAAAATTAACTCTACCTAAACACTATTGTTTAATTTTTCACTATCAATCATGTATTTATCCTAACTAAACATTAAGAACTTAACATAAAAAATTTATAATGTATTAATTATCCCATAATCAAGTGTATTACATAAATTTGACCTTATCACTAAATAAAAATTCTAGTTTTTTTACCATTAAATGTGTTGTTGAATTTTTTTGTGTATCTACTACAAATGGATACATATAGGATTCATTATTCTTTTGAAAAGAATATAAATGATAAAATAGTTCTCCAACATAATTCTAAAATCTCAATACATAAACACATATAACATTAAATATCAATTATTAGAATAACATAGGTCATTATGTGGTCTAATAGATTTTTCCTTTTATTGAGGTGTTGATTCAGATAACTCCCATTTTCCCCACAAATAAAACATTTAATTATTTGGAAATTCACATCACTAATCACTTTATTTACACATAGAAAACATATTCACATTCCAATAATATATTATCAAAGGTTATTCTTCCCCAATTATAGACATTACCATCAAGCATATGTAAACTTAAATTTTCCTATTATTTTATGTATTATTAATCTCACATATTTTTTTGTTATTAATCATATATCAGGATAGTTGATTATACAGAGTCACAAGGTTTCTCCTTCCAATTATTATCTGATATATTTTCCCTAGAGGACAATCATTTAGTTTTCTTTTTTATACATTTTCAATGTTATTCCTCCTACTTCTATCCAATGAATAAATCCAACAACCATATCATGAGATTCAATAAACATAGTGAGATATCATATATCCACAAAAAACATTAACAGTATTTGAAAACCATGACACCATATTTTTAATATATTAATCCATATATTTAATTTAGTAAATACATGATCAATATTTATTCAAATCCTTAATTATAATTTATAAATAAAATTTTATGTAACAAATTTATATCCCTAGTTTCTATTCAAACCTGATTAGTATTAAGGGACTATTCATCATGAAGCATAATGAAAACCGAGATATACTTGACGAACATATTCTGGGGTTATTAACCCTAGGCGTACCATCACTAAAACAATGTACATTAATAGAATATAGACATGGATGTGTTTCTTTTAAAACCACATAATATACACCATTGTAAAAAATTTTGTAGTTATACCATAGGTTTTAGTATCTGTATGGTCTTCACAAATGTTATGTAATCCAAATCTCCAAACTAAATAAAAACTACTTCTATTCTAACTGAACTGACCATAGAATAACAAACACATATATATATACATTATGTCTTTTCAATGAATACATCATATATCAATGAGTTATCAAATCCTGATTTTGATAAATATTTCATTAGTTGTAGAATTGATACATGAAAATATTATATAGTTAAATATATTCAAAATATCTCATAAAGAATTTCTCAAATTAAAACCTTATTTGAAATTCAATACATAAATCATTTCATGAAAACCTATCAATCGGAATCGTAAGAATGGGAAATACTAGATTCTGTATGAATTTAAACAAATAACATACCAATCAACAATATTATGTAATAAGAATATAATCATAAGGGCAAGAAATCAAGACCATAACATAAAACTACCATACTAGAAAACCCATAGATCATAAACATGTGTTGTGGCATAAAACAATATCATCTCAAATAACAAGATTCATAACTCTGATGAACGATCATAAATCAATATTGGATATTATTTTCAAATCAAAATCATATAAAAATTTCATTAGAGTGTGTCACCATTAAAGGTATAGAACTTTATCATATTCCATGGATAATAACTAAGACCAACATATCTTATAAGGTCAAGCATCATCAATTATTTATAATATCATATGGGTTCAATAATTTCCACTTCATTACCATATAATAGTGGATTGGGTATCCCTAAATATTTCCCATAGTGGATCTATCACATTAACTCTATTCTAATAATTATATCATAGAATTTAATGTTCTCACCCAATGCATTGGTGGTTTATAAATGACCAACCTATAACATTAATTTAAACCATACATATGTGTTCTATATGATCATAATAAATTATTAAAATCATCATATCATAACCCATATATGTGAACTATGGTTTTTAGATAGTACTTCATTTAATTATATCCTAAACTATGAAAAAGAAATGGGTTTCATAATTATTTTATCATAACATTATTCATCAATGTTAATGAAATTGGATCCATATAATAATCATAATCATAATATGTTATGAAAAAAAGTTCAAGGAATCATATGATCATATCAACTGGGATACATAAAAATCCTTGAAGTATGTTGACATAGAAAAAGTAATTAAATTTTAATGAACATTAAAACCATTCTTGGAAAACAAGAGAAAAGAATAAACTTCATTTGATATATTAAAAAATAAAAAATTTCCTAGAATATTGATAAAATTATTTTAATTGAAACTAAAACATGTATTGTAATATTTCATTCACATAATTTTCTTGGTGGTGGAAAAATCAACTTATGTCATATGTTTTAAAATAAAACATTCATTTCACACTTTTCTATAAAGTTAAAATCAACTTATTTAGTATAATCTTAGAATGATTAATTTTTATACCATCATGAATACTGTAAAAGTTATTAAAGAAGTTATTTTCCTAACATTACATTTATAATTAAAATCTTTTATATGATACTATTAATGATCATGTGCATTGATGAAAAAGTTCTCCAAAAAATTGGAAATAATTTTTCCTTTTACTTTAAAAAATTTCACATCTATTTTACATTACCAAATCACAAAAATGGGACTAATAATTTAAAATTATAGAAATATCCTTTTGATAATAATATTTATGTAATTTTTTAAAATAAGGATCATATAATTTGAAATTCAACAGTAAACATTCTCGTTTAAAATGTGAGTAAAAAATAAATTCCTTGTGGCTTTGGAAATTTTTTATTCATTACCACAATGAAAAAATAAGTAAAAATGAAAATTTTAATTTGTATAAATTATGTTTATCAATGATAAAAATTATAAAAGGGGATGTATATGCACCTAAAAAATACAATAGGTGTATAACATAACATATGTCCCAATGAGATAATGTTAGAAGATAAACCCCTACAACAAGTCATGTATTTCTTCATATGTATTCAATATTACATTATAATAAATATAAATTTTTTATAAATATATTAGTTTCTAATATTAAAACATAAAAACTATGAACCATCATTTTATAATTTAAAATTTTATTTTTTTATAATTGTACTTTAAAATGGACATTTGGGTGAGGCATGGTCTGTTTCCATGAATGTTTTAGTGTGATAGTTCTAGTCTTGGACATTGTTCCTAGATTCTTCAAATACATAATAATAATAATACTGAAATATTTATAATATATATTCTTTATATATAATAATATATTAACTCATATAAATATTTGATAAGAAATAATATACAGCACACTGTGAAGATTATAGTCTATAAGTATTCATTGATGTCGTTTTAACTTTTCTATAGATGGAAAAAATTAATCATAATTTATAAATTACTATTAAGTTTTTTTTATTATATAATTATTTGTATCATATATTTATTAAATCTATCATTATTACCATTCATGTCTAGTGAAATTTAAATATTAATCAAATCAATTCGTGGAGATGGATCTCACATATGAAGGAGTGAAAAATTTATTTCCCATTTTTTATAAAATATGTTTTATAATGGTTGTTACACAACCATAATAAAGTTTTTGAATATTTTATATATTTATGTTATAATTTTATTATGAAAATTACATTATTATATGAGTTTTGAGAAGAATTAAATTGAACGAGGTTGAGTAGGGTGATTAACTCTTCTTAGGAAAACTCATAGAGATCCCTTATTAAGGGAACTTGTAATTCAAAATTAAGAAAACCATAACCACATATTAATAGATAATGGTGATAAATATATACTGGGTATGGTTATAATGTTTTTGGCAGATAACACATTGTGAATAATGAAGAATATGAGGTTCTCTTTTATAACTGACGTAAAGGAAACACATGTAGTAACTTAAAATATTAAATAATATTTATATTAATCATGTAAATGGGAACCAATTGACCAAAAAATCAAATTTTTGGCATAAAAAGATAAAAATATACTCAAACAATCAAATTATTATATGTGATGGATATTTGTAAACTAAATCTCAATGGTAAAATAAATTGAACCAATTTAAACATTAGTTGTGATAACATAATTTCACCATATTTACAAAGTTATATAAAAAATAAAAGGTTAGTACTAGAAAACTTATTTAATTATTGAAAATTTGGATTAATTTTTTTAGAAAATTATTATATATTCGTTATATTTTATTAATATATGAACAATAAATTCATTACAAATAATTTTAAGAATTTTATTCATTTAAGAATGAAAATCATTTCACATGGAAATCAAGAAATAATGGTTACTATAATTTTTTTGTACTTATAATAAATAGATGACTATTTTTATACATTAATATAATTCCAAAATTGAATGTAATATTAAAACTATTCCATTAAATGTAACGACTAAAAAATATTTTCCAATATGATTAAAATAAAACAGGTCATCAAAAAATTCTTTCTAACCTTACGAAATTCTAAATAATATTTTGAAATAAATTATATGACTCATTAAGAATATATTTTAGTAAATAACAATCATCAAATTGGATAATGTGAAGTGTTTGAGTTATTTTAAATTGACATCCTCTATTATGGACATGGTTTTTTAACTTTCATTAAGGGGATAATTTTTTCCATTTACAATATTCTGAATGAATGAAAAATAAGTTGTAACATTTACATTATATTAATTATGGTGATTGAAAATTTTAATTCCATTTTTTAATATTAATTTCTTTATGTGATAAAAATTAATTTTAATATAAATGTGCAAGATGAAATGAAAGATTTTTGTAGAAAAATTATTTTTAAGAATAAATATTGAGTTATTATTTTTCAATGCCTAGTAAAAACAATAAATTGAATGTAAATTTTTTGTTGAATATAATAAAAAATATATATGGATAAAATAAATAGTGAATAGTAATTTAATTAAAAAATAAAATAGAATCACATTATGCACATACAATTGTATTTAATAAAATGTGTATTAAATAGAAAAATTAACCCATAATAAGAATAAAAATAATTTTTATTACTATGTAATTAATTATATTATATATAATAAATCGAGACCTATTTTACATTACTATAAATATTTAAACATATTTGTTCATCGAAATAAGATGATTTATGGATAAAAATGATACATTGACAAATAAAAATATCTTTCATTAAGATTTTGTAGGCAGACTATATGAGAGATTGATTAGAGTGTACTTTAATAAAGATAAAAGGGTGTGGATCAATAAATAGGGCCTCATTTTGGAGGCTGGTTTTAACAAGAGGAAGTTGAACGTGTTGGAATACATTTGGGTCTGAGACAAGTTGGCATGTAAATTTTGAGGATTTTATAGAGAATGTCATGGATTTCAAGGTTTCCTCTCCTAATTGGCAGATTTATAGGTGTGAGGGCTCTAACATTATGAGTTTTTTTAATCATTTTGCAGATTTCTTTTATGGTTAACTCTTTCGGTTTGTATTTTATTTGTTTTCACAGATTTTCCTGAAATGTTTTTTTTGGGAAAAAAATTTAATTTTCCGGTCATTATATTTTATTAATATCCCAAAATAAACCATTTTTTCAAATTTCTAATGACCTACCAAAAATATAAATTTGATTATTTAAGAAAAAAATAATTTCCAATTTTTTTTCAAAAAATAGTTAATTAGTGAAAAATTAATTATAATATATCGAAATAAAATATATTAATTTTTAAATAAATATTTTTAAAATATTAAATAACATTACTACAAATCCATCAATATTACTTGAATGTTTCAATCATTTAACCTTTCTCTAATACCATGTAAATATATTGTACATATTCCCAATTAGTGTAATGTGTTGTTAAATTATCCTATATAGAATCCCATAACAAGGTTTTTT
Organism: Viscum album; assembly: GCA_963277665.1. Taxonomy (NCBI): domain Eukaryota; kingdom Viridiplantae; phylum Streptophyta; class Magnoliopsida; order Santalales; family Viscaceae; genus Viscum; species Viscum album. Next base: position 1,227,309,314 of record OY728145.1, on the reverse strand, counting down.
CATTTGAAATTTCCCCTATCTTGAGAATGCCTTTTCACAAAAGTGGTTTTATATCCTGATTATTATCTTTAATAAAAAATCCTGCATCTTAATTTCAGACTCAAGAATCACAGGCACAATATATTACCAAGTTTATATTAGAAAATGTTTATTTCATGGTTTCTAAACATAAGTACTTCTTTACATAGAGGTTATAAAATATTTGAAATAAAAAATAAAATATTATTAATAAATTCAAAAAATATGGGCCAATCTCTATCATATATCATGATATTTATATATCAATGAGATTTGAATCATAGTAAATGAACATGGTGTTAACATTTACAATTACTTTCCTCCAATCATTGAATCAATCAATTTAATTTTCATGAATGAAATATTACATCTCAGCTAATAATGCTCTTCCCGTAATATAATTATTATAATTTCACTGTTAAAGATCATCAATTAATTATATGACGATGCCTGCATATCCAATTGGCCCTAAAAATACATTCATAGTTCTATTAGTGTCGATTTTCATCCACCATATAATTATTGTATGTGGAACAATATGAATATAATAATGGTAAATGGGAATTATATTTTTACACATTTAATTCTATAATATATATGTTTTAATCATAAAAACTTGTGATTTAAACGGTAATTTCCTTATAACTAGGTTTTTTGGATTATTTTAATATTAGTTATAAAAATTGAAAATTATTGATAAATATGTATTTTTAATATTCTTTTTATATTTTTATATTTATTTCACTATTAATCTGAATTGAATAATTACCTATTTTAAAATTACAATCATTACGTGATATAACTCATTTATCTCTACTCAATGATGAATCCTGACATTATAGCGTCATTAGGAGTGATAAACTCTTTCCCCAATATTTATGTATAACTCTATTGAATTTTATATATAGGCCCATATCTCTTAAATATAAGGTAAAGATGATTTATTTTTTAAGGAATATATAGAACATTCCTTGGAATATATTTCATATTTATGGCTACTAATGATTTTTTTATTTAATGGAAATAAATTTATAGCATATCAATAAATATTAATTTATATAGTATCTAGCCTATAATTATTTTATTAATAAATATTTTCATATGGTTTTCTATGCATAGAAATGGGATGATAAAAATTATTGGGAGAAAAATAATGATAGATGAGAAATAACTACTAAAGACCACACTACCAAATTTAACAAATATAATGGGGAAAACATGATATAATGATTGATGGGAATATTTTATTTAAAAAAATAATCCCCCATATCCAATAAATTTAAACCTCTACTACTCACATGAGTTATCCATTTTAGTTATGAAATATTCCTTTTCTAGGTAATGATCAAATTATTTAAAAATTTATATATTTTTAATATATATTAACCTTCTTCTTCCTCTAATTAAACTATTTCATTCTAATTTTTTATGAATCATTTTTCCCTTATAAACACTACGATAATAGAGAACTAACTAGAAAACTTATTTAGTGGATGGATTAGTGGGTTCCCTGAGTTTGTTCTATGTTTTTATTGTTTTTAGTTTCTTTACATTTAAGGATGATACCAATGGTTATATTTTGTAGGATATGTAGTCACCTCCCTTTCACAACCTATTTCTATCTTCCCTATTTTGTCTTCTAAATTCCACCCCTTTCAAAAATAAGTCATTCATAAAGTTTTGTTTGTTCCAAATATTATTATAAAAAAGGTAACTCATTCATGAAGAGGTCATGGTATAGGGTGATACAATTTTATCAAGAGTTTGAAAGGTGAGAGGTTTTGAACTACGCATGGATTGAGATAACTATGAAAATTGATTCATCATCAAAATTTAATTTGAATTATTGTGGGATTGTATAAGAAACACCAATCTCCATAAAAAACATTTGATTTTTATATTATTTATCAATATTAATATATATATATAATATAATTTGATATTTTCTACAGACCCCACATTATATTATTATATTTTATTAATGTATACTAGTTAGAATACAACTGTGATAATAGATTAATGTTTTCTTTTAGTATCATCCTCAAGTGATCAGCCATTGGGTTACTATATATTTCATCCCTAGGATAATAGGAATTTATTGAACAAAAAATGTAAATAAATTAGAATAATAAAATATATTTTCTAATGATCCAATTAAATTGACAATATATCTATATATTGAATTTCATGAATATAAAAAGAAGAACAGTATTAAAAAAAGTTGTTTCAGTGCTAATATTAGTAATAGAAATGTATAATATTTATATAAAATAATTACAAATAATATCATAACATATAAAAACATAGTGAAACTAATTTATATGATGTATTAAAGTGTAACAAATAAATGAATTGACACACACAAATCAATGATTCCAAATGGCAATTACACACCTCCCTAAAAAAGCATAACTTATTTCCAAACTATAATATGAATTTAACTACAAAATGAAAGGACATGAAAATAATTATTACATCATATAAAAATATATAATTAACTTAAAAACAAAACATTTCATAAATAATTTGAAAATAAATAATATTTAAATATTAATAAAATATTAAAATTTATGAAATTAATATTTAAAATATAATGAATTTTTAAAAAATATAAGATAATATCTCTTAATCAAATACCCCTCACATGAATATTTATAATACTAGATAAACAAATTAAGACAAAAAACATTGATACACCCTTTTCCAACTCAAAATAACATCATTTTACATTCAATGTTTTTAATTCTTATATATAAAAAATATCTTATCTAAATTTAAAATAATAACTTCAAAAATAATTTATCTTCTACATACATTCATTTTTAAAAAATAAATTCTACACTCATGAATCATAATAATCATATATTACATCAATCAAAATATATACCCAGAGTATATTAATTTTACACTCAATTCGTGAACACATAAATAATTTTCATATAATTTCCCAAATTTTTAAATCCCCTCTATTTGTTTACCCCATTATAATCTTGAGTAAATATAATTTTGTTCTAATTAAATATGAAGATTTTGGATTATGGGTAACTTGGTTTGAATATTTTTAATTGAAATGAGGGGAAATTGTAATATATAGGCATTATATATTTTTAAATGAATTTCCATTAAAAATTATCTCCTAAACATATAAATGTTTCATATATACAATAAAATAATGAAACCATCGTATTGATATATATAATAGTACAATGATGAACTCATGAAAAAATTAATATAAAACATGTAATGGGATACTCTAAAATACACAAAAAGATTTAAAGATAATTACCATATATAAATAAAAATGTGGATCACTTTTTTAAAACTATCATTAAATATATGTTACTTAATATCTTCATCGTCAAAGGTAATGAGTAATTACTTTTGTAGGAATCTATAATGTTATTTACTATATTATAACCTCAAACTATAATTTTCTTAAAATTAAAGAATTTAAATTTTTTGATGAAAATTATATAAAATAGGGATTGTGATTGTGTGTAATAAAACACAAATAACATAATGAGATGAAGTATATCCTTTTTTATTAATTTATGAAACACCTCAGAAAAACACTCTCCACAAATGAATCTCTCCACTAAAATTATATGGAAAATTTATTCTGAAAATATACAAGATATATATGAGAGTGGATATGTTTTATTTTTTCATAATAAGAGTATTGTTTATGGATTTGAAAAGATATACAACTTTGATTATGTGAGTATGGACTTGGGGATAAATTGTGATAAAAAATATTTTACAATAAGATTTTTATTATTCTATAAAAATTAATATATATAGAGAATAATTAATTTTTTGAAAATTCAAACCATAATATGGTATAATATCATGAAATAATGTAGTGAAAATAAATTACAAGGGGATTATAATCTTATTTGGGAATATAGTTAAAATATTATTCAATAATAATGAAAATATATGTAAATTAGAGTATATGATGTCACACCCCAAGGTTTTGGAAATAAATATAGAATGCAATTTTATACTCTATCCTCTTCTATGTTTTAAATTTCAAGAAATGGTTAGCTAGAGTTGTGTTCAGTAAGTCATTTGGAGTCCGATAGAACAAACATGTTTTTTTATGAATAGTAACATACCCTTATGAATAGTAATATGATTAGTAATATGACCTCATAAATAGTAAATAATAATATTATTTTATTTTACCAAGGCAATAGGATAATGGGATCTTAATTAATCTTCCAATGTCATATAAAACAAATTGCACTTCAATATTGTTATTTTTCGAATTAACTGTGACCTTATATAAAAATTAAATTAATAATATTTAGAAAATTATTTTTGAAAAATGGATTTCAATTTTGAATTATACACGTTGAAAAATGGCAGGGGAGAATTTTTTGGATTTTTGTAAAATTCTAGAATTTTTGATGAACAGTGAAATACGCTAAAATACCATATATACAATTTATCAGTTAAATACACTTTTCATGACATCACAAGTGATGAAAGGCCACTTTCTTAGAAATAAAATGTTATTATTACTATTTAGGGTCACTTTCATTGAGATTATTCGTAGTCTTGATAAATATATTATAATAATAATTAAAATAATCTAAAATACCTCCCCTCCTCCACGATAAATACCACCCACACTCCCCTCTTCCTCCCACACCTCTCAAGCCTTAATCATTGTCTAAATTCTGACAACGTTTCTCACCAATCATCTTCCACACGTCCAAGAGCATCTGGTCTCCCCAAAATACCAAGGCCAAATCCCTTAAGGAGGATCTCAAGGAGAAGAGATCAAGAGTTAAACATCCTCTATTATTTTCATTATTTTCATTCATTTTATGTTATTCTATTCAATAACCTTTGTATTTTGTTCAGATATTTCATTAAATATTCCCCCTTACTGTGCATATTATTTATTAATGATGAGATATTCCATTCCTCTCATCAAACTATTTTTATGAAATTTTAAGAGATGCCGTTAGGCTATCGAATTTTCGTGATAAATTTATCAAGTTTTCTTTCATTTTAAGATTCATTTTTTTCTTCTTTTTTCCTCAGCTCCTATGTCCAAATGATCATGATAACTCCATTAAAATTTATATACTGTATTTATATCATGATAATTGAATAACTATCTTAAATATTCTTTCTCCCTCCATTTTATTTTGTAAACGAAATTGACGTCCATAAGGTTCCGATTTAAAACCTTCTTGGACAACGCTATTTCGTTCGTCAATTTATTCTTCATTACTGGTCATGAAACCATATTCATGGTTGAACCAGACTATAATATATGTTTTATAACCTAATCAATACTCAGGAACTATAATATGTACATATAATTATGTTATATGACAAAACTATTTCATAATAATCCATGTACCACTGAATAATCGAACTGGTTGTCATCTAATGATTCAACCTCATTCCATGTAACCAAATGATATAAATGGACATTTAAAATTCTGTATGTTCATAATTAAAATTTAATTTCAATTCTGGGAATTTACATCCTTTCAACTTCATTACTTAAAAGCAAGTGAACCAAATATAAAAATCAAGAAAACAAACACCCTGAAACGACAGAATTCAGTATAAGAACTTATATATTATGACATAAAGGAACTAAAAAGAATTAGTATAAACTAAATAAATTTATATTAGGTTCTGAAATAAGTTATTGATATGTATAATTTCCCATTCAAGACCTTAAGTTCACGTGGTGAACACATTTGGATTTAAGGTAAGGGGTTCCTCATCTCACTATCATTTCTTTGAGATTTTCATCGTTCGCCACATATTTCATTTATGTGGTATATGTGTACTATCATTTGATATATATAATAACATTATTTTCTTTATATTCATGTTATTAAAGGATTCTCTTGATAATTATTATGTTCTGGTATTATGATTCAACCGATCACATTGTTGTAAGGAAATTCTTTACCCGATTTCCATTCTTTGGGTTAACCATCTACTTCATTATTTATGTGCTATTAAATTTTTGTGTGTGATGGGTTGTATTTATATTATGTTTTATTATGTTTATTTATAGTATATATACATACTCCATCCACTCTATTAAGTCTTTCATCAATTGTATGATATTTATATGAGGCTTTTCTTTAAAAATCATCTTTTAAAATTTGGTTTTACGAAATTCCAAAGCAATGTTTTTATGGAATCATTCATATTGTTTTATTATGTTTTGGTTCTTGATAATTATTTATGATGAAGGGTGGGACCTATATTTCCCTCTAATGCATTGGGTATGAGTAAGTTGGAGGTCAACTGTATGGTTACTCCAAGTGTAACTGCGATGGTTACAGAATGTAAGGTAGCCGTGAGGGTTACAAATTTTAAGGTAACCAAGATGGTTACAAGATTATGTAAGTAATTACCCAATATACCTTTATGATTATATTTATGTTCTCATATTTCATGTGGTTATTCGACTAGTAGAATACCCATGATTATGTTTAATTATGGAATTATTTATATAGCTCATATTCCTGCCATAATATGTTTTAAGTTTATTATTAAAGGAATGTGTTTTCAATTATTCACCATGTATAATGATTATATTATCTTCTGCTGTATTGATTACTCTTACTGATCATTTGATCTCACACCTTTCTTATGTTTCATTTTCTTAGGATATGAAGAATTAATTTATGAATGACTTTCATGTATAATCTAGGAGATGTGATGTTTCTAGTGGATTAAAATAGTGTTTTTGTTTCCCTTCATGTTGTAATGATAAACTTATGTATGTATCTTGTTTCCAATAATACTAAACTACTCGGACCTTCAGGATTCTTATTTATTGTATGTATTCCAATGTAATCAAATAAGGCACCGGCTTTGGGAAACTGTGGTCGGGTATTTGGAGTTGGTATCAAAGGAAGTTTAGTAGAACACTTGGAAACGAGATTAGGAAATTTATAGTAGGGAACAAATCACTAAGATAGTATTTGAGGATAAATGTACAAGAACACCCTAGTATTTTGGTAAGGAATATAATAAGTTAATCCTTCTAGAAAATACATCCTGGTCTGGATACGAGCAGGTTGAGGCGACTCTGGCACATATGTATCTAGGGGTAAAACCTGAAAGCACCGCTTCGAGCTAGACTCGAACAGGAAATGGTAAATGACAACGGTCCTTGCTGCACTCTTGGTTACGACACTCCGTGGGGATATGATTAGGGTAATTCATATATTTTTACAAGGCATTATAAGGGAGTTAATGTAAATTTTCCTCATAGTGATGGGTTTGAATAACTCTAGAAACCAGAACTGAACAATTAAAAACTTGCTTAAACAATACTAAGAGTGATGTTTTCTTAATTTTTAGATGGAAAATTAAGTTACATGTCTTTTTTACCATCCCACAGAAATCCTAGAGACTATAATCATGAAGTCATGTAAAGATGACTATGAAACCTTTGGAAACCTCCGACTATCCTGCACGCATCTTTACAAAGATTTGAACAACTCAAATGTCCTTCAAATCTTCCAGGGATCAGATGTTGTGTATAACCAAATGTAAAATGCACTGTTAGAGAATTATAAAAAGAATGGTAAGTAATACGAGGGACTCATCCTATGTTTCACCCTGAATAAGAAATGGTTAGCCATCACGGCTTTTAGAGAAGCTGCAAAGGATCTAGACTTATGCGCAGTCTTTATGTACCAAATCCTGTGTTTCAGCATGCTTGGGGACCTTGGCAATTTTGAATCATTCATCGAATCCATCAAATATGATGTGGTTCAAATGATCTTTAAGAACCAAATCTAAGAGGATGTCGCGAAACATGATGTTACCCATCCCTATCTCTGAAAAAACACCTGTATCAAACGAGAGCTTGGGTTTAACCATGATATAAATTGCAGAGAGTGTATTTGCAAAGACGAGACCCACGAGCTTTGTTCTACCCTGGGAGTAGAGTTGAAGAAAACCTTCCTCCTTAGGTGGTGGAAGTAGAGGGACATCACTAAGGATGTCATGAAGTCCATACTAATGTTTTGTGAATGGGAGCAAGAGATTGTGTAATTTCTTGAGTTTTATAAATCATGTCTAAATGAATGATGTTGTATTTTATTTTTTGATATGTTTTTATATAAAACAATAACTTGGTTTAAAATTAATTTTCCATACTGAATGTTGATTTACTAAAACATTTCAGGTATAAGATGAGTCAACCAACCAATATTTTATCACTACCTACCGAGTTGATAGAGACTATAATTTTCAAGACATGCTACGAAGAGGACCAGCCCTATGCCAACATACATCTGACTAGTAAAATACTCCATTGGTTATCAAATCGTCCAAAAATTCTCCATCCTCACCAAGGAATAAATATGGTATATTACTATATTGCATATGCACAATTTGCCGCATATAGGAAAAGAGGGAAGAATCATGAAGCTCTTTTTCTATGTTTCACTCTTGCTAATAACTACCGAGCTATGGGTAAATTTTTGGAAGATGCTTTTGACGGTGACCATTGAGCAACCTACCTATTTTGGATCCTGAGTTTTAGTGTGTACGAAGAACTTTACGATATCAATATCTTCAATAATGATGTAGTGCGTGGGAATTATAGGGATTTAGTCCACACTGAAATTTCCGACCTCCACACATTTCGTGCCTCTCTATGGAAGCCTGAGTGCTTTAAGCACAGTTTCGAACCTAACAATCTGGTGTGTGTATGTGATAAAGAAATCGAGCAGCTGAATACTACCTTAGGAATTCACCTGAGGTCATCAGCACCCTAGCATCTGTGGTGTTACCGGTAAAGGGATTTCTGGAGTAACGTGTGTCTAGTGTTGCGTATGGTTCTGGGAGATTGATATCTTTTAACTAGTTTGGGTATTCATGTATTAGGGGACTTTGGAAACAATTAGCCCAGTTTTACTTTTTGAACCATTGGTAATATAAGAATATAGCATGTTGTCTCTTCTTTTTGTTATCCTTTCACCGGTTATACTTTTGAATGAGAATCACTAAGTGAACATTTATAATAAATTTTTAGATGGAAGGACAAACCCATATGTTGTCTCTTCCTGTGGAGATCCTAGAGAGCATCACGATCAAAACCTATGAAGAAGGGTACCTACCTCTCACAAACTTGAGAAAAACGTGTAAAAAACTATATGTAGTGACAAACAGTCTGGACATTGTCCGCACCTGTCAAGGGAATGCTTCCATATACTACTGCTTATCCGTGGAACAATTGGCTGAGTACAAGCGAAGAGGGAAATACCACGAAGGGATTTTCTTGTGCTTCACCCTAGGAAGGAACGATACAGCTAGGTTATGTTTTCAAGAGGCTTCTTTGGAGGGAAACCATTGTGCATCTTACATGTACCAACTCTTTAGTTTTATCCTGAACAAAAATATCTACGACTTAAATGTCCTCAATCGAGACATAGTTCAGAGAGTTCTTCATATGTTGGTCCATTCAGGCATTTCCAAACATTGCACTATTTGTGCCTCTCTCTGGAAGCCCGAGTGTTAGATTTAGGAGTTCAACCCCTTGTTTCTAAGGTGTGTCTGGGTCATAGAACTAGATGATTTGAGCAACAATTTGGGTTTTCCGTTGAACGCACCTGAGGATCCTCTACGATGGGAGATGTGGTAAGAACATCTGAGATCATTTTTTGTTGTTATGAAATGAATTGCGAGGACGCAATTATTCAAAGGAGGGAATGATGTAACACCCCAAGGTTTTGGAAATAAATATAGAATGCAATTTTATACTCTATCCTCTTCTATGTATTGAATTTCAAGAAATGGTCGTCTAGAGTTGTGCTCAGTAAGTCATTTGGAGTCTGATAGAACAAATTTTTTTTGGTGAATAGTAACATACCATTAGGAATAGTAATATGAATAGTAATATGAATAGTAATATGGCCTCATAAATAGTAAATAATAATATTATTTTATTTTCCCAAGGCAATAGGATAATGGGATCTTAATTAATTTTCCAATGACACATAAAACTAATTGCACTTCAATATTGTATTATTCAAATTAACTGTGACCTTATTTAAAAACTAAATTAATAATATTTAAATTTTTTTTTTTGAAAAATGTATTTTAGTTTTGAATTCTACACGTTGGAAAATGGTAGGGGTGAATTTTTGGGATTTTTCTGAAATTCTAGAATATTTTTATGAATAGTGAAATACGATTAAATACCGTATATAAAAATTATCAGTTAAATACACTATTCATGACATCACAAGTGATGAAAGGTCCCTTGGTTCAAACTCACAAGATATTATTACTGTTTAGGGTCACTTTCATTGAGATTATTCATAGTCTTGATAAAAATATTATAATAATGATTAAAATAATCTAAAATACCTGCCCTCCTCCACTATAAATAGCACCCTCAATTTCCTCTTCCTCCCACACCTCTCAAGCCTTGAGCATTGTCTAAATTCTGCCAAATTCTTTCTCCAATATTCATCCCCACGTCCTAGAGATGCTGGTCTCACCAAAATACCAAGACCAAAGCCCTTAAGGTGGATCTCAAGGAGAAGAGATCAAGAGGTAAACATCCTATTTATATTCATTCATTCTTTCATTTTATGTTATTATCTTCCATTACCTTTGTCTTGTGTTGAGATATTTCATTAAATATTCCCCCTTACTGACCATATTATTTATGAATGTTGAGATATTCCATTCCTATCATCAAACTATTTTAAAGAAATTTTAAGAGACGCCGTTAGGCTGCTGAATTTTCTTGAGAAATTTATCATGTTTTCTTTCATTTTAAGATTCATTTCTTTTCTTCTTTTTTCCTCACCTCCTCTGTCAAAATGATCATGACAATCCATTAAAATATAAATACTGTATATATATCATGTGAATTGAAGAACCATCTTAAATATTCTTACTCCCTACCTTTTATTTGGTAAACGAAATCGACATCCATAAGGTTCTGATTTATAACCTTCATGGAAAACGAATTTTCGTTCTTCAATTTCATCATCATAACTAGTCATGAAACCATATTCATGGTTTAACCCGAGTATAATATAGGTTTTATAACCTAATTAATATTAAGGAACGATAATATGTACATATAATTAAGTTATATGACAAAACTAGTTCATATTAATCCATGTACCGCCGAATAATCGAAGTGGTTGTCATCTAATGATTCAACCTCATTCCATGTAACCAAATGATAGAAATGGATATTAAAATTTTTTTTGTTCATAATTAATATTTAATTTCAATTCTGGGTATTTAAATGTATTCAACTTCATTACTTAAAAGAAAGTTAACCGAATATAAAAATCAAGAAAACAAACACCCTGAAACGACAGAATTCAGTATAATAACTTATAAATAATAACATAAAGGAACTAAATGGAAATATGATAAAATAAATATATGTCTATTAGGTTCTGAAATAATTTATTTATATGTATAATTTCACATTCCGGGACCTTATGTTCAAGAGGGGAAACATTTGGATTTAAGGTAAGGGGTTCCTCATCTCACTTTCATTTCTGTGAGATTTTCATCGTTCGCCACTCATTTCTTGTATGTGGTATATGTGTACTCTCATTTGATATATATAATAACATGATTATTTTTATATTCATGCTATTAAATGATTCACTAGATATTTATTATGTTATGGTCTTATCATTCTACTGATCACATTGTTGTAAGGGAATTCTTTACCCGATTTCCATTCTTTGGGTTAAACTTCTACTTCATTATTTATGTGCTATTCAAATTGTTTTTGTGAGGGGTAATATTTATATTATGTTTTATTATGTTTATATAAAATATATATACATAATACATCGACTCTATTATGTCTCTCTTCAATTTTATGATATTTATAAGAGGCATTTCTTTAAAATTCCTCTTTTCAAATTTGATTTTACGAAATTCCAGAGAAATGTTTTTATGGAATCATTCATATTGTTTGATTGTGTTTTCGTTCTTGGGAATTATTTATTATGAATGGTGGGACTTATATTTCCCTCCAATTTATTGGGTATAAGTATGTTGGAGGTCGGCCGTATGGTTACTCCAAATGTAAATACGATGGTTACACAAAGTAAGGTAGCCGTGAGGGTTACAAATTTTAAGGTAGCCAAGATTGTTACAAGATTTTTTAAGTAATGACCAGAGAAAAATTTATGATTATATTTATTTTTTGATGTATCATGTGGTTATTCGATTGGGAGAATACCCATGATTATGTTTAATTATGGAATTATTTATTTAGCTTATATTCCTACCATAATATGTTTCATGTTTATTATTAAAGGCATGTGTTTTCAATTATTCACCATGTATAATATTTACATTATATTCCGTTTTATTTATTACTCTTACTGAGAATTTGAGATCACCCCTTTCTTATGTTTTATTTTCTCAGGATATGAAGAACTAATTTATGAATAACTTTCATGAATAATCTAAGAGACGTGATGTTTCTAGTAGATTAAAATAGTGTTTTTGTTTCCTTTCATGTTGTAATGATAAACTTATGTATGTATCTTGTTTCCAATAATACTAAACTACTCGGTCTTTCGGGATTCGTATTCCTTGTATGTATGCCAATGCAATCAAATAAGGCACTGGATCTGGGAAACTGGGGTCGAGTCTTTACATATGAAATCTGAAAAATTAATAAAAATATCCTCTAAATCATGGAATAATATTTATAAATAAATAAAATGTTTATAATATTGAAAAAATTATTTCAAATAAGTAATCATGTGAACAGACATTAATCAGTGATAAGAGTGGTATGGTCCAAATTTCATTTCTATTGAATGATAATAAATTAAAATAAAATTTTATTCATGAAAATAATTTTGTTTATTGTAGGTGTAAATAAAATAGGAAAATAATTCAAACAATTACCTACTAAATATATATATATGTGAAGCTATTTCCATTTTATAAAATATATAGGAATGATGTACTTGCAAAAATAAAATAGAGACCAAACATAACCACTCTATATTATAAATTCATCATGATACTCCGTTGTTCATGTGAATTTAAAAAATATTAATAATAGAATAAAATTAACTATAGTTTAGTGGTAAATGTTTCTTATTAAAGTCACAACCCATCCTCAGGACCCGTGTCGTGACTACACCAATCCCGCCTTCCATAGGCCAGGGGCTGGCGACTAGCACCAAAGGCGTAAATCCCGATAAAAGGGGAAGGAATTGCCTTATTAATTAAACAAACACCACAGAGTAAGCTAGCTAAAGTAAACACTCTGTAAAAATGGGTACAAAAGTAACCGCGGAAAGTAAATGGGGCAGAATACAAACCCAAACTAAAAGTAAAGTACAACTAGAAATAAAGAATAGTAACTAAAAGTAAAGTAGCAATGTTGAGCCATCCACTGGAAGTCCCACCTGAAGGGTGGGTATAGATAGCCTCCTCAGCTCCTCGGGTCCAGTCGTCTGCTCCGTGTATGTCCCGCCCAATGGTCCACCTTCTAGGTACCGACTGCTCCACAAGCCTCATCCATGATCAACGCTGTCCGTCGTCTACATCCGACATAACATAGTGCGGGCATAGCCCGTAGAGGGGTGAGTATATGCTACTTAGTAGGGACCCCAAGACCCCCGAAGTTCTCCTAGAATCCACAAAGTATAATCCACAAAAGAATGATACAATCATGAACTAACATCCAAAGCTACTTAGGTATATTCCCATACATATACCTAAGTCATCAATTCCAGTTCGGCTCCAACATCCGAGCCCAAGTTCGATCACGTTCACACAGGATAGTACAACCCAATCTACACAGGAAATCACAACACAATCTATATAGGAAGCAATTCAGTAATATCGAAGATAATGATTGAAAGTCAAGACTCAGCTCATACATGTATACTTCTTCGTAAGGTGATAGAGAAGATTATATGTAGCCACTGATTCATCTATGCTCGGACCCACGTAGGATACTAAACCAGTTAAGCTGTCGGACCCACATAGGATACATGACCAGCTACCCTACCAGACCCATGTAGGATACAAGAACAGAGTCAAACATTGCCGGACCCACGTAGGATAAAAGAATAGTAGTACTTCCAGTCCCACGTAGGATACAATAATAGTAGTCACCATTATCGAAACCATGGAAAATTTTAGTACGGTTTTCATCGCTGCTGAACCCATGGATGATTTTAGTGTTGCCGTCATCGCTGCCGAAACCACGGAGGATTTCAGTGTAGTCATCATCATCGTCGTAGTCGCAGCCAGCTCTAGGGTTCCCGCACATAACATGCTCGATTCCGGGAGGGTACACTCCACAAGCCAAGGGGGTCGATACATCAACTGACATGTATTCCGGATTTGATGTATCCCAAAGTTCCGTATCGACAAAAGGAACTCAACGTGACATATTGCGCGTCAATCGGATGCCCGGTCTGAGAGTTATCGGCCTTTTCGTTCCACGGGACCGATGGGGTTTTAAGTAAAAACCAACCCGACCGCACTACAACTGCATCAAAGCCTCTAGCGGAGTAATCCAAAAGGTCTGTCTCACTAATAAGAATCCAACAATGTCAATGACATGTTAATTGTATGTCTGGAGCTGAAGTTATAAGCGTTTCCGCTCTGAGGGCCCGGTTGGTTTCGTGTTCAAACCAACCCGACCATACCCCAAGTTCTCCGAAAACATAAGTGAAATATACCAAAATGTCCTTCTCGATCCTACGATAACCTCTCAACTGACAGTGCATCGATCGGAGGTTCGTAGCCCATGTTACAAGAATTTAAACGAACCTGTCCGGTTTTAGGGGTTTTGGGCCCTGACAGACCCAACCCAAGACCCCCCTGGGTCGGCCCGGCCCAACCGGTGTGGCCCGGCCCGACCCGGTGAGGCCGGTCCAGCCTGGCCCTACTGGTCCGGGCCGGCACGGGCGCCACACACCGGATGAGCGCGGAAGGGGGGGGGGGGAACCGCCACCCCCTTTGATGAAATGACAGACCCGCATGGGGGGTCCACCCTGCTGGGTTGACCAGGGGTCAAGACCCCAGTTTTTCGGATCTGGCCTGCCGTAACAGCCGACCAGCGTGTTGCGTGGGACCAGCCGGTCCTGCCCCCTGTACACCTATGGCCGACGGATCTGGATGCCCTCTCCTGCTCCACTGCGGCCTTAGTCCGACCGGCACGGCGCTACGACGCCGCTCCCCTCCTCTGCGGCCTCTTCGTGGTTCTCTGGCGTGGTGCACCGGCGCCTCTCCCCTTTACCGCGGACCGAATCCAGTCGCGGATTCGTTCGGCCTCGACGGCACAACTCGATGATGTGGTGCTTCTTCTCAATGTTCCTCCTTGATTCCGTGCGGTGTCGATGCACCGCAACCCCTTTGTTCGAGCCGTAGAAAATTCAAAAAAGGGGGGAGGAGGGTGGGTCGTGTTCGTGCAGTCTGACCTCCCCCGTTATAACGATATCAGGCGGCCCAAAAAAAATAATATCTTCATTAAGCAAGGAAAAATTTAATCTATTAAATTTGAACTCAATCCCCTACCTCGATGAAGTATTCGAACAATGATTGTCTCTAGAAAAAGACATCACGGAAGACAACGTCGCAGAAGACGGCGTCGCGGATTGAGGCTCCGTAAGCGTCATCGATGATCTCCCGATGAAGGATGTGGCACGTCGACATTCTTTGAAGAAGGCTTCTGTCACCAGCTTCAGAGAGGTAAAAATATGGTACGATCATCTCCCCTTGCAGTGATAGAGTTCTTCGTCGTAGACTTGGCGTTCTTCACGTTCTTCGACGACGAATGAGACGTTCCTCAAGAGCGCGAGAGTCCTCCCCTTCCTTCCGCACACCAATTCAAAAAAATAATAAAATAAGGCTTTCCCTTATTTTATTACTCATGAAAACCGTTTTTGAAATTAAAAAGTTCACATTCAATTAATTGACATAATTGATGTGTGTTTAATAAACCAAATTTAATTTCGAGAGTTGACAAGTCATTAAAAGGGGTGCAGGTGTGTTTCA
Source organism: Viscum album (assembly GCA_963277665.1). Lineage (NCBI taxonomy): Eukaryota > Viridiplantae > Streptophyta > Magnoliopsida > Santalales > Viscaceae > Viscum > Viscum album. The sequence continues at coordinate 1,227,293,267 of OY728145.1, read as the reverse complement.
CAAATTAAAAGTGATAGGGTGATTAATGGGGAGTTAGAGAATTGAATGGTGGGGGCTCATATGGGCTCCACCCCAACTCCCTCACATGGATGTTAACCACAATGTAGAGATACATTAAGTTGTGACACAACTTAATTTCACTTAAACATCTTAGTAAAGAAATAAGAATAAAATGATTATATTTTTATTCCTCAATTTTTTTAACATCACCACCCGAGAAAACACACCTTTAGATAAGGTGTTCCTAATCAATTATCGACACTGAGGTTTCATCGGTGCCCTCAAATTTGGATTCCGAGCACCGGTTCAAAATTTAGAAAAACCCTCTCATTCGTTCACTAAACGTACATGAGCTAAACTTCTGAAATTTATTCCAAGCACATTGGGCATCAGAATCAGGTGCCATCAGTAATAGGTTACTCATAAAATCCCAAAGAAATTAAGAAAAAATTTCCCTTGAAATTTACGGGTCCTTACATTACTCCCACCTCAGGGCTTTACGTCCCCGTAAAGATACAACACAAACTAGGGGAACAAATGAGGGTGCTGAGCACGAATCTGAGCCTCCCACTCCCAAGTGATCACCTGGAGGTTCCTGTGCTGCCATCTAATGTGCACTAAAGGAATCGACCGCCCACGTAGGAGTCCTTCCTGTTGATCCTCGATCTCCACCGGGACCTCCGCAAAAGTCTCCCCATCGGCAAGGTCCAGCTCTCTATAGTCAATGATATGCGTTGTGTCGTTAACGTATCTCCTCAGCTGAGATAGGTGGTGGAAGTTGAGCACCCAGTGCAACTGATGTGTAGAGCTAGGCGATAAGCCACCTCGCCTATCTTGATGAGAACCTCAGATGGTCTAATGAAGCATAGAGATAACTTTCCGCCTTGTCCAAATCTCTGTAATCCACATCGAGGTGAGACCCGCAAGAAGATATGGTCTCCTTCCTCGAACTCTAGTGGTCTCCGCCTCCTGTCAGCATAATACTTATGTCGGCTCTGAACTGTCCTCATCTGATCCTGGATGACTTGTAATTTCTCTATCGTGGCTTGGACCATCTCCAGTCCCACAAGTGTTGACTCCCTAGGGTCTGTCCAGCACAGTAGTGATCTGCAAGGTCGGCCGTACAATGCCTCGTATGGTGTCATCCCGATGGTGGAGTGGTAGATGTTGTTGTATGCGAACTCCACCAAGGGTTGGTGGTCCTCCCAGCTACGAAAAAAGTCAAGGACACATGCACGGATCATGTCATCGACAGTCTGAATGGTCTTCTCCGTCTGACCATCCATTTGAGGGTGAAAGGTGGTGCTTAGACGTAGCTGCGTTCTGAATGCCTCCTGCAACCCCTTCCAAAGCCTGGAAGTAAAGCTAGCATCTCGATCGGAGACAATAGATGATGGCAAACCATGAAGCCGTATGATCTCTTGAATGTAGAGGCGTCCCAATATCTCCATTGAGCCCTGCTCTCTAATGGGTAAGAAGTGGGCCGACTTGGTGAGTCGGTTGACAATCACCCAAATAGAGTCATGACCTCTGGTTGTTCGTGGAAGTCCGGTCACGAAATCTATAGATATCCCATCCCACTTCCACTCCGGGACCTCCAAGGCTGTACCAAGCCTGCTGGTACCGGGTGCTCCTCCTTCACCTGATGACAGGCGAGGCATCGAGAAACGAACTCTGCCACATCCTTCTTCATACACGGACACCAGTGCTAACGTCTAAAATCCTGGTACAGCTTCGCCACTTCTGGATGTACCTCTAATGGGGAAGTGTGAAACTCTCTCATCACCTCTTCTTGAAAAGCAGCTGGTACCATGGTACATCCTCTGAAAAGGACGACATGCTCTCCACCTATAGAGAATCCATCAGGTGCCTGTCCTGAGGATATCTGTGCATGCCACGTCTCAAAGTCAACATCCCCACACTATTCCTCTCGGACCCGCTGATGAAGTGGAGGAGTGAATGTGAGTGACTGAAGAAAGGATGATCTATCTCCATCCATGAAGGATATATGCAAAGCGGCTAGCTGATCTATCGCCTCCCCAAGTATCTGAATGCGTGTCCTCCTGCTGAGAGAGTCGGCTACTACGTTCCCCTTTCTAGGAGTACAGACTATCTCAAAGTCATAATCCTAGAGGAACTAGAGCCATCGCCACTGTATCAGATTTAATTACTTCTGTGAGAATATGTACTTGAAACTTTGGTGGTTAGAGTAGACTGTAAAGCGCTCACCCATCAGATAGTGTCTCCACATCTTCAGAGCAAAGACCAATGCTGCTAACTCCGGGTCATGGGTAGCGTATTTCTTCTCATGCTGGATCAACTGACGTGATCCATAGGCGATCACCACCTGCTCTAGCATTAGGAAACATCCGAGTCTGGTACCTGATGCATCGCAGTAGACTACATACCCTACTCCCTCCTCCGGTAGCCTCAAGATAGGTGCTCAGGTAAAACTCTATCTCAGCTCCTGGAAGCTCTGCTGACATCTGTCTGACCACATGAATGGTTTCCCCTTCTTCATCAAAACTGAGAGCGGTGCCACAACTCTGGAGAAGTCTGGCACGAATCTCCAGTAGTACCCAACTATCCCCAAGAAACTCTGCACCTCCATCACGAACTTGTTTGGCTCCCAAGCTAGCACTACCTCGATCATCGGACGATCCACCGCAACTCCTGCCTTAGAGATGAAGTGTCCCAAGAAGTGGACCTCACGTAACCAGAATTGACACTTCAATATCTTACCATAAAACTGGTGGTCTCAGAGTGTGTCCAGCACAACCCGCTAGTGGTAGGCGTGCTCCTCCTTAGTGGTCGAGTATATCAATATATCGTCGATGAAAACCACGACAAATCAATCAAGGTATGGGGGAAAGTTCCTGTTCATGAGACTCATGAACACCACTGGACCATTGGTTACGACGAATGTCATAACCAAGAACTCATAGTGTCCATACCGACATCTGAAGGCCGTCTTCTGTACATCCTCGTCCCGAACTCTGAGCTAATGATAGCCTAATCTAAGGTCTATCTTTGAGAACCACCATGCTCCCTTGAGCTGATCGAAAAGGTCGTCAATCCACAGTAGCAGATACTTGTTCCTCACGGTCACCTGGTTCAGGCGACGATAATCGACACACAGTCGTAAGCTCCCGTCCGCCTTCTTGGTGAATAATATTGGGGAAGGCAGGCTGAAACACTGGGTCGGATGAATCCCTTGCCTTGCAAGTCCTCCAACTGTACCTGTATCTCTTGAAGATCAGCGGGGGCCATCAGATATGCTGGAGTGGATATCGGGGCTGTCCCGGGGTATAGGTAAATGTGTAAGTCTACCTCTCTGTGAGAAGGTAGTCCTAGAATGCCATTAGGGAAAACGTCCACATACTGATCCACTACTGTATGAAAGCTAGGACTCTGCACGACAACTACTCCTAGGATGAGGCTATCCAACTGATGAGTGATGGGTTGTCCTCTCTTCTGCATGAGCCCATACTATGCTGCAAAGGATCCTGTCTCGCCGGTGAAGGTGAACCTGCTCCCGTTGGTGCAAACACACCACACCTTGTGCCTAATACAGTAGATCTGAGCATGGACTGTAGATAACCAATACATGCCCAAGATGACGTCGTAAGGCCTCGAATCCACTATAAGAAGATCGCAGCCGAAGATCTCACCTCCTAGAGTAAGCTCACACTAATGGCACCAGTGCGTAATCGTCGAGTCTCTCCCGTAGGAGTCTCTAGCCATAAGGATCGAGCCAACGTCTCTGTCGGAATCTCCGAGCTCCGAACAAGGGCAGCGACAATAAAAGAATGACTCTCTCCTGTGTCTATAAGAACTGCAGCAGGGGTGGAGTAGACACAGATATTACCTCAAATCATCTCTGGCACGCCGTGGTCATAGGCCTCTACTGCCTAAAGCTGAGCCTGCCTCTGTCTGCCAGCTCCCTATGGTCGGGGTGGACCTCCTGGTGGTGGTGGTGGTAAAACCTCAAAGCGTCTCCCACCACTGGATGCTTGTCTAGCTCCTCTACCTCGTCCGACTGCTCCCTACGGACCTCCATGGTTGACCCAATGCCTCTGCCTAGGTGGCCCTTCAATCGTATGTTGCTCCTCTGCACAGCAGGTCTGGCAGTCACGAGCCATGTGGCCCTACCCGCCGCATGCGTGGTACTGTCTGCTCCTCGGAAGGTTGGCTCTTTGCCGGGTGCCCCTCACCTTTGATCCAGTGTCCTGAGGTCATCTGCCTGATGGTCTAGTCTGCCTGGACCCCTGTGATGTTCTTCGACTGCTAGCTGCAGACGACTCTGCTACGTGCCGCCCTATGGTAGGTCTCGCTGCTTGTGTAGGCTCAGGAAGAAAGCTCTCTATGAGAAGGGCTCGCTCCAGTACTCCTGCCTATGTCAGAATTGTGGGGGAGATCATCGATGCCTTGATCTCATACCTCATTCCCTGCTCTAATGTTTGGGCTTAGAATAATGGGTCCCATACCATTTCTGTCAAATAGCGTGAGAGATCGGTAAATCTCACAGAGTACTGGGCGACCGTCATGCTGCCCTACCACAGCTGTAGTAACTCCTAGGTGCGCACCGCACGGAGGGTGGCTGGGATGAACTCCGAGAAGAAGAGGCTCTCAAAGTCCGTCCAGAGGAGAGATTCCTCTTCGTGCACCTGAAGAATCATGCTCCACCATCATCATGTTGCCGCGTGCAGGAGACTCGCTGCAAAGATCTCCATGAGGACAGCTGGTGTCCCTACTAACCTGAAAACTTGCACAACTGCCTCCAGCCAATCCTTGACTGCCTGAGGGTCCGTCTCCCCGTGGAACATGGGAGGTCTCTGATGCTGAAACCCGTGCAGTGAACTAAGGCAACGTGCACTCTCAGCGGCTGGGGCTGGTGGCATCGGTGGCTCGACGGGTAGAGGTACTACTGGTGCCTCCACTGTAAAAGGGCCCTACACTGAGGCCTCGTCGCTCAGTGGGCTGTCATCTTGAACAATGCTCTGAACCCTAGCTTGCTGACGTTGTGGGGCCATTCTAAAAAGTAACAGGTGCTCCACGGTCAAAACACTATACCTAGTGATCTGACACAAAGTAATCACAATGAAAACTTTTGAAACACACATGCAATCAATGTTTTTGTGCATTGCGTTAGAAATCAGAAGTTAGGGTCCTGCTGTACGGATACGTCAGCCGCCGCACCAACACTGGACTCCCGGGACTGATAACCACACTCAATACCCTTAACACTATTGCTTCACATAGAATAAAGATCAGAGTCCTGAGTTCTGCTGTAGAACAGACCTCCTCCGATACCAATTTGTCATGACCCGTCCTTGGGACCCGTGCCGTGAATACCCCAAGCCCACCTTCCATAGTCCTGGGGCTGGCGGCTAGTACCAAAGGCGTAAATCCCAATAAAAGAGGAAGGCATTGCCTTATAAAGTTAACAAATACCACAGAGTAAGCTAGTAGAAGTAAACACTATGTAAAACTGGGTACAAAAGTAAGTGCAAAAAGTAAATGGGCAAGAATAAAACCAAAACTGAAAGTATAGTACAATTGGAAAGAAAGTACAACAGCTCAAAGTAAAGAAGCAAAGTCGAGCCATCCACTGGAATTCCCACCTGAAGGGTGGGTACAGATAGCCTCCTCAGCTCCTTGGGTTCAGCCTTCTGCTCTGTGTACGTCCCACCCAGTGGTCCACCTCCAGGTACCGACTGCTCCACAAGACTCAACCCCGATCAGCATTGTTCGTCATCTGCATCCAACACAACGTAGTGCGAGAATAGCCTGTGCAGGGGTGAGTATACGCTACTCAGTAGGAACCCCGAGACCCCTGAAGGTCTCCTAGAATCCACAAAGGATAATCCAAAAAAGAAATATACAACCACGAAGTAACATCCAACACCACTTAGGTATATTCCCATATATATACCTAAGTCACTAATTCCTATTTGACTCTAACATCCGAGCCCAAGTTCGATCACGCCCACATAGTATAGTACAACCCAATCCACCCAGGAAAGCACAACACAATCCACATAGGAAGAAAGTCAATCGTAACAAAGATAATGATTGAATGTCAAGACTCATCTCACACGGTTATACTTCTTCGTAAGGTGATAGAGATGATCAGATGTAGCCACAGATTCATCTAAGCTGGGACTCACATAGGATACTAAACCAGCTAAGATGTCGGACCCACATAGGATACAAGACCAGCTACGCTTCCAGACCCACGTAGGATACAAGAACAGAGTCAAACACTGCCGAACCCACGTAGGATACAAGAACATTAGTACTTCCAGACCCACGTAGGATACAAAAACAATAGTCATCACCATCGAATCCACGGAGGATTTCAGTATGGTTGTCATTTTTGCCAAACCCACAGAGGATTTCAGTGCAGTTGTCATTGCTACCGAACCCACAGAGGATTTCAGTGTAGTCATCATCGTCGTCGCAGTCGCAGCCAGCTTTAGGGTTCCCGCACACCACATGCTCGATTCCAGGAGGGTCTGCTCCACGAGCAAAGGAGGTCGATACATCAACAGACACTTAGTCCATAGATTATGTATCCCAAAGTTCCGTCTCGTCAAAAGGAACTCAACGTGACAGATGGCGCGTCAATTAGATGCCCGGTCTAAGAGTTATTGGCTTTTTCGTTATAGGGGGCCAGTTGGTTTTTAAGTCAAAACCATCCCGAACACACTCCAACTACATCCAAACCTCGATAGAAGTAATCCAAATGGTCTGTTTAACTATGAGGAATCCAAAAAAGTCAACGACACGTCAATCGGACGTCCGGAGCTCAAGTTATAAGCATTTCCGCTCCGAGGGCCCGATTGGTTTCGTGTTCGAACCAACCTGGACATACCCAAAGTTCTCTGAAACCTTGTGTTAAATATACCGAAACAACCGTCTCGATCCAAGAATCGAAATCGCAACTGACGGTGCGTCAATCCGAGGTCTGTAGCCCAATTTACGGGCATTTAAATGAACATGTCCGGTTTTAGGGGGTTTTGGGCCCAGACCGACCCAGCCAAAGATCACCCTGGGTCAGCCCGAACCAGGCCGACCCAACCCGAGTCTGGGTCCGGCCCAACAGGGCATGGCCCGGCCTGGCCAGAGAGGCCCGGCCCAGCTAGCGAGCATGTCGTGCCGGACCAGCCGGTCCCGCCCCCCTGTGCATCGGCGGCCAGAGGCTACGACCTCCCTCTCCTGCTCCACCGAAGCCAAATGCCGCAACCTTGGTCCAACCGGGATGGCGCGCCGGCGCCGCGCCCCTTCGCCATGGCCCGACTCCGGCCACAACATCGTTTGTCCTTGACGATGCGGCGCGACCGCACCACGCTTCTTCGTCGTGTTCGTCCTTGATTCCACGTGGTGCCGATGCATCGCGCCGCCTTTGTTCGAGCGACAACAAATTCAAAAACAAGGGGGGAGGAGGGTCAGTCGTGTTCGTGTGGTCTGACCTCCTCCTGTTATAACGATATCAGGTTGCCCAAAAAAATATCTTTGTTGAGAAAGTGAAAATTTAATCCATTAAATTTGAACTCAATACCCTACCTAGATGAAGTTGTCGAATGAGGATTGTCGCGGGAAAAGGACATCACGGAAGACAGCGTCGCGGAAGACGGTGTCACGGATCGAGGCTCTGTAAGCATCGTCGGTGTTCGCCCGATGAAGGATGTGTCTTGTCGTCGTTCTTCGAAGAAGGTGTCTCTCACCGGCTATGGAGAGGGAAGAATTCGGTACCGCGATCTCCCCTTGCGGTGATGGAGTTCTTCTTCGTAGACTCGGTGTTCTTCGCGTTCTTCGATGAGGACGGAGATGTTCCTCAAGAGTGCAAGAGTCCTCCCCTTCATTCCGCACAACTATTCAACCAAATAATAAAATAAGGATTTTCCTTATTTTATTACTCATGCAAAACCTTTTTGAAATTTAAAAGTTTACATTCATTTACATGACATAATTAATGAGCGTTTAATAAACCAAATTTAATTTCGAGAGTTGACAAGTCATTAAAAGGGGTGCGGGTGTGTTACACAAATTAAAAGTTATATGGTGATTAATGGGGAGTTAGACAATAGAAATGTGGGGGCTCATGTGGGCCCCACCCCAGCTCCCTCACATGGATGTTAACCACAAAGTAGAGAGAAATTAAGTTGTGACACAACTTAATTTCACTTAAACCACTTAGTAAAGAAATAAAAATAAAACAATTATATTTTTATTCCCCACTTTATTTTAACATCACCACCCGTGCAAACACACCTTCAGATAAGGTGTTCCTAAGCAATTACCAGAGCTTCTGTTTCATCAGTGCCCTCCTATTTCAATTTCGAGCACCGGTTCAAAAGTTAGGAAAACCCACTTATTCGTTCACTGAACGTACCCGAGCTAAATTTCAGAAATTGATTCCGAGTACACCGAGCCTTGGAATCAGGTGCTGTTAGAATTTTCATAGTTGAAAAATCCCAAAGAAATTAAGATAAAATTTCCCTTGAAATTTACGGGTCATTACAATTAACACTAACTGACATATTTCTAAAAGATAAATATAAATTAACTAAAGTAATAAATAACTACTAATGAGTCTTCTTATATTAAGCACCGTTTTAAATGTATTAAGTCAAGATATTAGAGAATATAAATATTCCATGATCCTTATTCTAACTATGAATGGCCATATGAGTTTCATTTTATTGATTGTTCTAGATTATTTCACATAAAATGCCATTTTTCAATATTAATAATTTTTTATCAATAAGGAATGACAAATGAGGAATTATAAATTCCATATCCCTGATGACATTGTATATCTATTAAGGTATATTATTATATATCTCCAATTAATTTGTAGAATCCATGTTTATTAATTACATGAACAACATGATAATATTCCAATAATGTAATGTAATTTTAAAATAATAGGGTTACCTATTGATCAATTATTATATTAATATATTAAACCAAAAATCATTCTACTTTTGAAGAAATATCAAATAAAAACTAACATTTCAATGGTCAGATAAGTATTTAGAAATTGGGAATTTATAATAAAATATAGGGGTTTCCATAATATTTTACATAGTTTCATATAAATAGTAAGTAATATAATTATATGGTATGAATCAATTGGATCTTAATTTAGTAGAAATAACATTATGATGATAATTAAAGAAAATATCATTATAACATTATGATAACATGAATTGATGAAATATCTTCTCATTCAATGCTCAAGAATTTTATTTATATATCATTATATTTCCATATACATCTCTTTTGATCATATATTGCTCACTCAAATATATGAAACACATTTTATGGGTTATTTATAAATACATTATCAGATTTTTTATATAATAATTATCATTGTGTTATACCCTATAGGTAAATTATAATACCCTTTAATATTTATTAAGAAAACACAAATTTTCATTGGAGTTTTATATATTCCATTTTGATCATAGGGAGTTTTAATTAAACATAGTGTCCTAATCCTTTCGACATATATACATGATATACCCTACAATATTTTAGTCACTGTAATGAATATTTTATATATAAATGTTATTTTTTCTGATTTTAAGGGTAGGTAATATATTGGTGACATCCACATAATGTCATCAAATTTTTAAATCAATTATTATTGTGGGGTGTTCCATAGTTACTATTGATAATTATATGAATAGTTAAATAATATAATATTTAATATTTTATGAACTCAACTGTAATATGATCGATGATTCTTACCGATGATTCATCTACATCCATGTTCCTAAAATTTTCAACACATAAGTTAATATATATTACCTTTTTAATGAAATATAAAATGGAATCATGAATTCATTTCAAAAAATATAATACTATTCAACACTCATAACATGTTGTTAAAAAATTATGTTTATAACTTATTCATTAGGTTATTTGAAACATATCATAATTCACAGTGAATTAATTTATATCCTAATATAATGTTTTATAATAAAATAAAAATTGGAGCACAATAATTGTGTTTTTACTAGTCACATGATGTACATATACTTTAATTGACATATAAAAATGCTATAACACTAGTAAATTGATTTTCATGTTATCTTATTTTAATCATTTCATGCACACAAAATTTTTGTAAAAATATATCATATAAATCATAAGAATACTATCTATTAAAAAAGTTAAATTATGTTAATTGAAAAATACATACTTATCACATATAATGGTAAAATATTTAGGAAGTCATTATAATAATTTTGATGGCATCGGTGGAATAAATGTACTGGTCAATAAATATTTATATAATTATCATTATCTTAGTGTTTCTTCTATCAGGTCCTTCGAATTATAAATGGGAAAATATAAAATTTCAAAAACCATATTATATAATTAATTTTAATATTGAATACATGATAAAGAAAATGATCCCTAATTAGTCTTGAAATTACACAGTTTTTATAAATTTGTTACAGAATATAACAATGGTCAATAAAAAATGATATTTTATAACAACATGTATAAAAAATACAAATAAAATATGATAAAAATTGATAACGAATAATTTTTTGGTATTATGTAGTTATGATGAAACTTTTTAAATGTTAGGAAAAGGATATAAGTAAAATGAAAAACTATTAATTAATTTTTTTGAAGGTATTGACAAGAAACCATTCACATAAAAAAATAATTATCTAAAGAAAATTATTATTTATTATATTAATATTGAAAAATTCATCAATTTTTTTAAATTTATTTTATGCATATCAACATAAATGTTTTCCCCAATTTGATATATAATATTCTATTAAGTATGCAATCTAGTGGGAAGGTGATAATTGAATGATATTTAATTAATTCATTATAGAATCTCAAATTTCCAAGATTTTTTTGAAATTATAGACTTATAAAGTAATAAGTATCTTATAAATTGTTTTAATACTATATGGGTTAACTTAAATTATTATATGTGATTTCCCTTGTCATATAATTTTAACACATTACTCCATGAGGTTCCTTGTTTTCAAGTCATGAATGTTTTTATTTTCATAATATTGCAATTTGTTTTTAAAACAATCTTAATTTTTTTTCATTTTTGAGATGGACAATTTTTTATGAAAATTTTATTGAAATGTTCAACATTATTATATAACATAGCCATCATCTATCATTGAAATTTAGTGGGTGAATTGTACATTCCAAAAGAAACATGTTGTTAAGATAATATACCATAATGGAATGTAAATATTCTATTTTCTTAGTATTCTAGTAGGAAAATAATTATAACAACCTTTATTTTTTATAAAAGGTTAACAAAAAAAATTTAGATTAAAATCATAATATTTATACAATATAGAATAAAAACATTTACATTAAAAAAAATTAATTTCATTCAAGAAATTATACATAAATAATTGATAATAATTTAATTTCATCAGTTGTATCAACCTATTAAAATTCAAAGGATAATTCATACATGTAGTGTCCTAAGGACATAAATCAGAGAAATGTTAACTAAAATCCTGGTATGGGTAGGAATAAAAGTTAAGGAACATGATATAAGACACAATATAGTACATGTCTGATCATAATTATCTTCTTCATATCATATGACAAGAATCATAAAAAAAATCATAAGGTAAAAATTAATATTTTGAATGGGATTTGTGTGAAACCCCATTATCTATATTTCATGTTCATTCTGTTATTTGTTTTCATTGTTGTTTTTCATTGGGAATGTATTTTCAGCCATAAATTGGGAGGATACCTATAATGGCAAAGTCATATATTTATTATATTTTCGTCTTTTACATGGAATTTTTAACTATTCTCATGGCAAATACAGGACGTGTAATTGGATTTAATGATATGTTATACTGACCACACTCATCCTATAGGTTTAAGTCATATTAAGAGTTTTTAAATGTCATGTAATTATTACACATCATCAAGTTTCAAAATAAGGTTTCCAATTTAAAAGTTTATTCTTTTGTATTGTAACATAAAATTAAAGTGATTCATGAATAGTAAAATATTACACAACATGTAATTCCTTGGGTTGCTACTTTTAGCCAACCTTGTGGGTGTTTGAAGATTCAATGTATCTTATAGCCTTCCCCAATTGTTAAGATCTCTTACGCTAGGTGATTTTGTGGGTCCTCCTTCGGTCTAAATCAATTTTTCTAGTGAATGATCCGAATAGTTGGGTGATTTATCTCATTGGGTATGCTTTTCTCTTGGTTTCTCTCCCATTTTTAGTGGTGGCCATATTATTTGTATGGATTGATGATTGGATTGTGATTTAAATCAAAGTATTCAAATATTTGGTCATGGTTTTCTTCAAGATGCATATAATGTGGATTCCAATCCCCATTGTCAATGGATTTTAGGTTTTCTAGTATCTTAATGTGAGTGGATGTATTCAAATGTTCTAATTTAAGGAATTTAATTTTTTTCATATTTAATACATTATAATTAAAATTGGACTTCATTTGTGGAAAATAAAAATGGATTGGTTTCACATTTTGAAAGGGGTATTCTTTTGAAAAGGAATTTCCATCATTTGAAATAAAAAAATGACCTTCCAAAAAAATATTGTATTGGATATGAATATTTTTTTTAAAACATTGATCCTGGATTTTAATTTAGAAAATGATAAAAATTTCACTATAGAAACCTTGGGTGCATCAATAAAGAGGGGTGGTTAGCCTTAGCTTCTGTGAGACCATTATGATTTATCCTCTTTTATGTCAATTGTCTATAATATGAATTGATGTTAGTTTGATCCAACTATATAACTTGTTAGGCCTATGAGTTTCTAGTAGATATTTTCCCATAGGATAGAGTCTTACTACTAGTATAATTATATTTTTTATTTATTTTTACATGATAGTTTATTTCACGAATTGGGAATCACATGTATATTATAATTATATTTATTTAAATTCTTGTTTTTATCTCTGTGAAAAAATTCATGGTATTTTTAAAAACAGTAGTATTTTTTAAAAGATGATTTATTTATTAAAATTTGTATAAAACTATTTTTTCAAATTTTAAACAAGTGCATTATTCTTATTAGTAATTGTATATATTTTTTGGGTGTATCATTCTAGTCTATGTTTCTCACCCCTTAATTCCTCATGAGGGTGGATATAGACATTGTTGTGTAGGATATATGTAAAGTGAATTGAATTAATTAGTGATTAAGAATTTCCCTTCATTTCCATATTTATTCTGGGGTTTTTTGGATGTGACGTTGTCATAAAAGGACTTGTTCTCTAGACTCTTATTATTTTCTTCTGGTTTGGCTGATTTTTCTTAGTTGTATCATTAATATTTCTCATCCTAGTAGTATGGTTCTATTTTTGTGTTATCTTATATTCAAGAATTGAATTTTTGTCTCTATTTTACCCCACACCAAAATGGGCTAGATCGGGCTATTGGTATGGTTGTCCATGATTTACCGATCACACTATGGTAATTGATTAATACTAAAAATTTAATACGTTGTTTTCTCATCACATGCATGAGCCGTAATAAACCTAGAATCATGTTCACTCAGACAATATGTATATGAATCATCATTTCATATATTGTGAACGATGCATGCATTATGTTCATACATTATTCATATAATATCATTAATTATACTACATTACCAAATACATTAGTTGTATATATAATTAATTAAATATATCACATCATCATACTCTAAGAATCATGTCTACTACATATTCAGGAAACATTTATGAATCATAATTTATAAATTAACCCATAAAAATAATATGTTAAATGATAGAAACAAATGGTGTCTAAACTGAATAAATCATGGAAATTACCCCAAAATATGATGGGATATTTTCATTTTACATATATTTTTCTTTCATTACTATTGATAAGATCATATTTAATTAAAATGGAATAATGAAATTGAATATACAAAAGGATAGTAATTGATAATAACATAATATAATTAAAGATGACGGTGACTTAGAAATCAATATAGTAAATTAATAACTTTTATATCTCTAGGGAAAATAAATTTAGTGAAATTAGAATTTATTTTATAAGGTATTTTGAAGAATCATTTAGGAAATTATGATAAATTATGGATAAATGTATAGAGAAAGAGGTGTCCTTATGATTCCCCTTTCCTTTGGTCCCATTATATATCATTATTTGTGTTTTTAAAATATTATAAAAATATTCTCAATACATAAATTCATAAATAAAATATTGTTCTTTTACTAATTCTCTTTCAATTATAATAGTGAGATTTTATTTATTAATATTTTAGTTTAACGAAAAATACATTAAATACATGTTTCACATTACATATTTCATATTTTTATGGATTTTTTGAAATGATTATTTATAATCATTCACCTATTAAATTTATTTATAGAAAATAAAAAACTATTAATCATCATATATATTACATTATCTATTACAAACAACACTATAAGTGGGAGAAATTAAATCATTGACAACATCCTCTTAGGCAGATGAAACTAACCATTAATAGGATGTATCAATAGAGTGGAATAGTGGAATATTCTATAAATAAATTATAATATCCCTAACACTATTATAATAACATTATATTTTTATGTACTTGTATATTATATATTTTATTATGGTAGAAATGTGAATTTGATTTATTTTAATGAATGAAAAAGATAAGAAATAAATGAAAAGGGAATTTAGGTTAAAAATTTTATACAGATTCAATGTATTTCATGATTTATGAAGGTTTGGAGTTCTGTGTCTCTAGAATATACAAAATTATACAATGATGCATATAATAAGGGAATTGGTCCGCTCTTGTTATTTAAAAACTGGATGGGATGTTTTTATCCATTAGAAGGTAATGAGGGTATTTATTCTTTTTGTGAAAGAAATTTTTTTGTTATAATTTTTATTATATTGTTATTTGGCCCATATAATTTGGGTAATAATAATTATCATGAATTTTGTTGTGTTATTATTAAAAATGAGTTTTATTTTACTTTCAATCCATGGTAAACATAATAGATTCTGGTTAATGCCTAATCAATGTAAATGGTCCAAAATAAATATTTTAATTAAGTGAAAAAAGAAATCGAGCTTTAAAATTTCAAATATAGGATTCCAAATTAAATATGTTGTTTTTAAATGTAATATGTGGCTCTATAAATATTTTTTTTCTAGAATATGTTTTGAATAGTTTTTAATTTGGTTTTATCACGATTATTTTCTAAAAGTTATTATATTTTTGAATATAATATTTATACTATTCTCTATCAAATGACCCTTTATGAAAATATAAAAAATATACCATAAGCTAAATTAAACATGATTATATAAAAAATATTAAAAACCAAATTGCCGATATAATTTTAAAAATATCATAAATAAATCTTTGATTAAAATATTTATATATAGAAAAATATTTCACTTTATGGAATATTCCAATTTAAAACCATTAGAAAAATTGCTTATGATTTCATAAAATAAATAGTTTCCTATAATAATTTTTATGAAAAAAATGTTTTCGAATTTATTATGTTTACCTTAAATAGATATTTTATCAAAAATAAAACATTCATGCTTTAGCGAAGTTAGATGTCTACATTTTTTGTGTAAAAAATTACTTGGACATTTTAAACACATTTATTTAGTTTTTATGATTAATATTTTAAAAAATAAACTAAAATACAGAAGTGATTCATGTTTTTATTAATAGGTTCATGTATTTTATAATTTAATGCATCTCTATATATCACACATGTTAAAAAAGGATAATTCTATATGAAATATTAATGACTATAGCATTATTACCCTACTATAAATTTCATTATTGATATTTTTTCCATGCAGTAAGAAGTAAAAAACCTACGGTAATTATTTTTCATTGACAATTATGTTCTCATTTTTCATCATCATACATATTGTTTCACCAATGAGATTTAACAAGGTATGTTATATTTAGGGGTATAATATTACCGTTACGATATATGGTCTAAATGAGATACTCCTCTTATGCGATGTTATTCTTGAGATATTCAACCATTAGATTTATTACATGTGAGTGAGGAGGTATGTATTTACTGAGGATATATACATGTCACACATTAATATAATTAGTCATGATTGGGGGTAGTTTTAGTTGATAGGCCACATCTTGGATGTGATCAAGAATCTCCAAGGGTCCACTATTTCTAGGAAATTTCTTTTCCTTATTTGAAAACCAAATGAACATATGAAATGAGAATAAACTACGAATAAAATTATCTCAAAATTAAAATTATATGTTTCATCAATTAATTACAGTCAGAACTATTGTTGAATATATGCTACCTTGATGTTTTATAAAGGGATCTGACCTCCTCTAACACTTCATTGAGAAATCCAATACCTAATATATTATATTCTCTAAAATCATTCAAACTTGTTAGAAACTGTATTTATTTCTATACATGGATTCATAAGGTTACATAAAAATTCGTGAGTAGAAGTTATTATTGTAGAAAAACTCTAATGAAGGAATATATTTATCCCAACCATCATTGAAGTATATGGATTATAATTAAATACTGTCTCCAAGTGTCTAGATACTTATTGAAAATTTTCTACCATTATATGGATGAAATTTATTTTTAAATTTCATGTATATGTTCAACAAATAATGAAGACTTTTTAACACTGATATCAATCAGATATATTTGATAGTGTCCTACCAGATTCCCTAATCATTTTTATAAGGGATATCATTGCATGTTGATAATGTGGTGAGTCCTCAAAAATAGTAATAAAGTAGTCTAGCATGAGAGGATGATTCACTACAAAAAATATTTAATTAGTTATAATGGACACCTTTGGAATACAATTGAAAATGTCATTGGTTACATTCTTCAATTTCCATATTTTTATGGTAAATTTTTGAATCGTCCACATGGATTTTTTCTATCCTTCACTAATTGTCCTACCAAGAACATAATTTCAAATTCAACAATCACTTTCATCGTATTCTCCCAATTATAGTTCTCTTAGAGGTATATATTCATCTATGTGATTTGAGGGTTCATAGAGAATGTTAAGATGTATAAATCATTAATTAACACCTTCTTTATCTCAAACTCTTATTTTATGCATTGGTGTGTCCCAAATTTTGAATCACCTTCATTATTAATGGTTTACTCTATGAATTTTCACTTTTTTAAACAATCCCCCATATTTTCCTCTATATATACCCTCATATATATCATTACCTTCACAAGAATGGATGTTTAATTAATAATTTTAGAATGTTATGATGTTATTTTTCTCAGTACAATTACTATATCAATCCTATTCAAATATAAATAAATTAGATCCCTATCAATATTCATCAGGTATATGGTTGTATGATCTTTTCCACATACATGACCAACCACTAAATTCTAGTTTCATGGATTATTATTAATTGATATATAATATTAATTGATTAACTATAAAATATATAAATGAAGTATGTTTATCTCCTTCAATATAAATATATACTTTATACTAATGTGATCATAAAATATGTAATACTTATATATATAAATGTATATTTTCTAACACATCAGTGATAATATCATTATTTCTAACTAAAAAAATTGTATCAGATAGTTCCCCTTACAGATCTTAAAATATGCAGATTAATAAAAAATTATATTACATTTTTCCATCATTACAAAATAACATATACTCTTTATTGAATTTGTGAATATCAGAAATTCATCTCTACTATAGGGTACTTTTGATATATGTGAAATTATTATCCTATTATTTGATTAATTAATGATCCTTCATAGACTTACCATGTTTTAATGCTCACAAATCATGTTCGAAGACTGTTGGATTCCTCATGTTTTAATTCTTACAAATAATGTTTTATAATCTCTCAAGATCATGATTCAGTTTTATTCAAATATTGTTTGAATATTATAAATAGTGTTTAATCTTGTTATATTATATTTCAGTATTATAATGTATATTCTTAATCTATTATGTCAATATTTCTTCTTAAGACATCTTACATATATTTTGATATGTCGGTGAAACCTTTTGTATGCTACTGGATCCATATTTTTACAATGTATGTGACATAGTAAGCTTGAAACCTTTTTTAGATTTTCACAATGTCGGTGACACAATATTTTTACAACCAATACAAGATTTTTGCAAAGGACCTGACGTTATTTCATTACTATCGTTTCTAAGACAATGTGACAAGACATCGTTCCAAATTTTGACTATCTATTAGACACCATTACCTAAGACTCCCTCTATCTAACACTGTATCTTGCTATAGATTACAAAATTTGAAAAGTAGAAGACACTACAACATTGCTATGAGTTCCACATCTCACCATAATTGTCCCACCATGACTTAATCAATGAAACTGTGACACAATTATATGTATAAACATTTGAACTGTCTTTTTAAATTTGAATTAAATGTAATTTCTAACAATCATATGTGAGTAATTTAATGAAACTAAAATAATTAATTTTATATTTCAATAATTTCAGTATATAGTACTAGGTAAGAGGTGTGGAGATAGTGCATCATGTCGGCTCCAACATAAGATCCTTAAATTAAAAAAGCGTGGAACTGGACAAAATATATGAAGCTGTAGAATGCATGAAAATATAGAAGATCATCCATACATACCTGAATAAATCTAAAGAATAACATTAAATTCCTACAAGATGTAAAAAAGAAGAAGAACCTACTATGAGAAATCCTGAAAGCATCCTTGCCACAACTCGAAGGAGAAGAGGAATATCTCACTACACTGAAAAATAGAAAACTTGACTGTAAACACTGAAACATTGCATCCAGTGCATCAAATGAGTCCAGAGCTACATTTCATGATACACAGAGCATTCTATACTCTATATCATTAAATTTTTCTCTATTCTATAATGCTTCATTACTTTTCGAGTAGTCTGCGTATTAGTATTAAAATAGAAATTTTCTCCTACACTAGACTAGAGGATAAAATATATCCTCACTCAAATATATTTTTACACCTTTTTTCACCCATCTATAACTATGGAAGTGGTCTTGTGGGACCTGGATATTATTTTTGCCACATAGAACGGAGGAAAAGGTCTTGTGACCTAAACTGTTTAATACAATTTTTTTAATAATGATCTAGTGTGTGGATAAAATATTTATATATATACTTCTTGGTGGATGTTTATAACTAAGTGGGGTGGATTAGGTTTTGGATTGAGAATGATCCGATTATTTTATCTGTTGGGTCTTTCAATTTAATCATTATTTATTGTAACTCATATTTTAGGAAACTAAATTTTACATTGATTATTAGTCTTTGATAGCTGTTATAAGAATTATTCCTTATAATAGTACCTTCAAATGTTTTATCAATATCTAATATTGTTATATCTGATAATTAGTCAATATTCTATAGAACTATTTGAACATTCATGCTATTATAATTTCACTACCTTCTATAACTATGATATTTTTTTTAATTGAGATTATCCCTAAAACAAAATATTTAATAGAAATTTTTATAGGAACTCAATTCACCCCCCTCTTCAGTGTACTCCAACAAACATTTGTTATAAGAGTTTGTTTTCAAGTTACTTTTTTCAAAACATTAAAATATGTTTTTATATATTCTTCAACATTTATTTTAGTTGTGTATTAAAAATAATTATATTTTATTAGTTCTTAATTTATAGTTTTTAAAAGGTTATTTCATTGTCAATGATAATATATTGTAAGGTTCTGGTATCATCAGACCTCCATTCGTTAATGGAACAAATTCTGAACAATGCCAAATTAAAATAAAAATGAACATAGAAAGTATTGAGTATGAGATTTGGTCACCAATTATAGATGAATATAAGATTCCAACTAATTATAAGTATACTGGGGATGACCCAACTAAATATGTTTATAATAATAATTTCAAATCAATGATTGACGTATATTGTTCTCTAAAATATGAAATGTTTAATTGAATTTCTGTAAGTAAAACAACCGATGTAATTTGGGACAGAGTTATTCATAGTAAGGTACCTTTAGTGTTGAGGAAGTGAGACTTAACACATATATTATTATATATTATAACTTTAGGATGAACCATGATGAACCTATTTCTAAAATGTATGTCAGGTTTAATGAAATTATGAGTACTATAATATCTTTGAGAAGAGATGTTACAACTGAGGAGAAAATCATGAGAATACTCAGATGCTTTCTAGATATATTTTGAGGGACTTTTGTATTGATTAGAGAATCACGAAACATTATAAAGTATCCAGTAAAGTAGATTATATCCAAGTTGATAATATAAGGAGATGCCCTTAAACATTAAATAATCTTGAGTTAAAAGGATAAATCATATTGAGGATCTTTTCAGGTTTTGAGTTTTAGAGAATTAGGTCATAACATTTACATAACAACATGAATATTTCATTTTGAAAATTCTACATAGTAACCATTTTTTTATAAAACAAAAACTCTTAGAAAAATATCATTGTCTAGTTCCATGTTTTAGAGAGGATGAATTTTCCTTTATCCCATCCTTGACCCTTATTCATCTTTAAGTCCTATGGAAGACATTTCAAAAACATGGGATGAGCATAAAAATATCATTAAGGGATATACAATAATGAATTAAAACAATATCCCATAATTAAATAGAAAACAATGAAACCATACTTTTTAATCATAACATACCTCATGAAATAATAAGATTTATGAACTACACATGGAAATTATAAATCATAAAGGTAAATTACGGCATAAATAACATACTTACATTGTAGCTATCATAACTACAGAGGAAGTCACATTTGGAATACCTATCACACTATATTCCCTAATTCTCCTAGGATAAACATTAACATTAACCTCTACCATGCTACCCAATGCATTAGAGTGATGTATCAGGCTCACTTGCCATAGGTTTATCACGGAACCACCAGAATAAATAAACAATGCCCAATAGCCATAACATATTCATAACCCATAAAAACACATAATATAAATATAACATTTCCACATTGAAATCACAATATATCATTTCCAATTATTGAAAATATCAACACTTTTATCAAACCATTTTCAAAACCATTTAAAATTTTAAATAAAAAGATTTTGGTATCAAAGTGTCCCATACCACTTTGAAGCTTTTGAAAGAAATTTCCATTTCTAAACATTAATTTCAATTTGAATAAATCCTTAATACCATTTTTCATACATGGACATGAATGTTAAATATTTAGAATAATAAACCCTTAAAAAAGTTAAAAAGATAGTTTAGTTAAAGAGCCTTTAACAAAATAAGAGATCCTAGAATACAAATAATTGAGGAATAAAATTTAATCACAACTAAATAATATCATGATAATAAAGGTATTCATGATATAATATTTTAAAGGACTGTATATAAACCATATAAGAGTGAGTTGGTGTATATCAACAATTAAGTCTCAATAGAAATGTAAATTGAGACGAAATCCCATATAAAGATGGTATCCTTATATTAAGGATAAATAAATTACATCATTTTGTGTGAAAAAAATAAATAAACCCAATATTAGTGGATATTATTTGTAAAAAAATCATAGGTTATTCAAAAATATTTATAGGATGACACAATCAAGAAGCAGATGTTTAACACAAAAATTGAAATTGGGATAAGAAGTTTTCTTACAGAAATTCGACTGCCTAACGGTGTCACATTAAAATTAAAAAAATAAGTTGATGAGAGAGAAAAGGATATATCATAATTTGGAAATAGAATTTACATCAATAAGTATATATAATAACATATCTCAACGAAATAAGATGTAAATTAAAAGACATAACAAAAAAAGTCTTTTAAAAAGAGGATGGTGAAAGGATCCCTTACTGATTTGGTATCTTACGAAACAAACACCCCATGAAATATATATCACACAAAGAATATGTAAACACACATAAATTAAAGTATATTAAAAAAAATAATACAATCATGGGAAGTAAATCCACCACACAAAAGGAAACAGTTGCTAATATAGCATGAATCTCACGGGAATAAAAAGTGAGATGGAAAACCCTTACCACATTGTAATCAATCATGTCATATGAGAAAAATTAATAAACACCAGATGAATCAAAGAATACCATGAATATAAATAGAATCATGATAATATATATATATATATATATATATATATCAAATTTCAGTGCACAGTACACCACATGAAATAAATAAGTGGGGAATAATGGAAAACTCACGGAATTAAAAGTGAGATAAAAAAGCACTTACCTCATGCCTGTCTTGACTCAATAGTTCTTTAATCTCCTCAATAAAGAACTAAAGATAATTTATACTTTCTGAAGAACCTTTTTCAAGTTTATTATCCATTTTATATCACTTATTACTTTGTTATATACAAAATTTAATAATTTAAGTTATTAAAGGTTGTTTTGTTGATATTTGGTACTTGACTAAAAATGAATGCATTATAATTAGAAGTTGTCCTTGTAGTCAAATATCCATTATCATAAGAATTATATTAATTATTTAGATATCATATATATCATATATATCCATTATATACATGTATTAATATTAGTACATAACATTTGGAGGTAAGAAATGAAATGCACCGTTCATGGAGACGGTAAGCCGTACGTACACATGAATTCTACTTTCATTTCCATTTCGTATTTTAATGGAGTGAAAACATAATGATAGATATTTATATTATAGTTACATTATAATATCATAAATAATATCATTAACTCCATCCTTTATACGTTCCACATAAGGCATTAATGAGTCATATCACTTTGAGGGGGCATTAGTCTGCACTTCCTAAAATAAAATTATCACATTTACCAATTATGGAAACCATAAAGGTATGAAATAAATGAAAAATAGAGAAGAATAAATAAAACATAAGCAAAAATTATATCATATATTAATACAGTTCCATTATAATGACCACTATGAGAGGCGGTAGGATATAATTGAACAATCATCGTTTCGTGATGCATTATTTTTCCATCCACATAAAAATTATATTATTTACCCATTAGATAATAGTTTGTGTATGTTTAGTTTGAATACATCTCATAACAAAATCTTAGTATATTTATGATATTGGTTTTGTTATAAAATAAATGAATAAAAAGAGTTAATGGGGTCATAGAATTAAAATAAAACAAAATAAGTTTAGAGAAAACATTACATTTAAATCCGGTAACTCCCTTTGGTTTGAACTTTTTGAAGTGTTTTCTACCTAAGGTAAGGATTCTAGGATAAATATAGGGATCTTTGTAGATTATTGGTGTAGAGTTTGGATGAGCCAAAGGCTTGATAAGTGTGAGTAATGAGTTATAAGTGAGGGTTTTTTATAAGGGATAGGATGTGATCTTTAGGAATGTTTGAAAAATGTATTTTATTATAACCTCATATTCAGTTTCAAAAGGTCAAATATTAGTTACAATCAAGTTTAAGATGACTCATTGTAGAAATAAAATAATCCAAAAAGAATTCGACAGGTTTTGGATTCTGTTTGAATATTTATAAACTTATTTATTTAAATCATTTATTAATGAGGTAAATACTACAAAATTATTGTGTCATAAATAATTTAATTTATTTGATGTCTAAAACTTATAAAACAAATTCCATGATATAGGAAATTGTTTTATCTTTAAAAATAATATTTATAGTCAAAATGATGACTTATATAACCCCATGTAAAAAATGATTTACCAAAAGATATATGTTTATGTCATATTTGTCTTTATTTTAAAATTATTTATATAAATTGTCATTATTACACCCATGTGGGTCCACGGGGTCCCAAATGTGACCCAAGGATTCCTATGGTTGGATATGTATCAGACAATAGGATTAGGACACATGATATAGTAATTTAATATAATTATAATATTATATTTCACCCTAATTTTCTATATTTACCTTTTAATAATGGTAAACAATATATTTACTTAAAGTAAACATTTAGAATGTCTAAAAATAATAAATAACTATTTAAACAATTTGGATTTAATGATACCAAATATGGAATCCTTTTTTCCAAATTTAAAACATTGAAGTGGCAGAAATTAATTTAATATTAATTCCCGCTGTGAAAACGAATTGCATGTTTTTAAGAAATAATTACTAGCAAAAGATTGCCACTAGTTTATGTGCAATTTAAAAATGAAATCACATCCAATGACTAAGATTAGATTAGATGGTAAAAATATATTCTAATTTCAATTTAAAACTAATTAAAATGATAATATAACCATATAAATAAATTATAATAAAAGGAACTTTTGAATTAAAATACATTATTTTTCTCTAATCATTTAAAAAAGAACTTTATCAGAAAAATACCAAAAAGTTACCCAAAATAAATTTTGATGTCCTGAAACAAAAGAAGAATTTTATTTTGTCAAATAGAACATATAAAAGTGACAAAAACAATATTTAATGAGTGTTCACCATTAACATATGGTAAATTGACCTTTTAGAGAAAATTATCCCCAACATTAGATTAATTAACAGTTTAAGCCTCTACCATTTATTAGATAATTGTAAAAACATTTAACAAACATATATATTAATATTTTAGTAAGTTTTCTTCATTCCCACCAATACAATGGTTATGTGTTAACTACCATTTAAAATAATAATATCATATTATTAGTGTGTAACATAAGATTTCAAAGAAACCCGCTGTTGCGTATTAGGTATGATATCAAACATAGCATCCTCTTTAAAGTAAAATTAATATTCAATTCACAAATATTAATAAGTATGAAAAATTTAATGTTCATTATTTACCTAGGATGTTACATCATTCCTTCTTATGTGAATTGCGTCCTCGCAATTTTAAAATGGGGATTGGGAATTTCGTTAAACGTCCCACATGGGAAAAGAGTCAGTAAAACTATCACTTAAATAGATTGAAAGATAATTACAAAGGTCAACCGAGAGAAAAGATACTAGGATTCCATGAAAACATAGAAATTGAAGAGAAAATAGACCATCAAGTTCTGATGGGGAGTGATAGAAAACATGATTATAAGATTGTTAACAGCCAGAAAATCACAAACTAGTGATGTGTTAAGCGGTCTTTGATAATCCAGTAAAAAACAGAAACTGACAATGTTTTTGTTTTAAGTTCCTACAAATAATTTTAGAAATTAATTTACTACAAATAATAATAACATAAAGAAATATAATTACCTTTATGTAGAGTTTCATCTGTTAATATGTTTCTACCAAAAACTAATCTTTTCGCCAAATAATGAGCATTAAAAGTCTTTGTCACATCAAAAGCATAAGAATAATATTCTATAGAATCACATAATTCACAAAATAAGAACAATATATTTCAATTGTCTTTAGACATAAACTAAAACAAAAATTTGTTATTACATGATCAGATAATCCCCAAATGGATAATATTTTATAAAAAGAAGTACTACTCTTAATCACAAAAATTCAACCAGAAGTACCAAAAGTTCAAGAAAGACAATTCAATATTCAACTGTCCTTAAAATTATTCAGAATAATCCCAAATCAAATTGAAACCCAAAAATTATAAGGATTTTAACACATAGTCTTCGATAGTAAATTTTAGTATTTATCTTCAAATAAAATCGACTACACTTAATGTCTAATACTGATGTTTAATTAACCAAATCACATATTCTCTGTGATAGATTAATCATTTCCATAAAAACCCAAATCACCATATGTTCATAAAAAACAATGAATCTCCCAAAATAAAATTCCACCATTACTCATCAGTAAAATATATAAATATTCCTTGAATAACATTTTCATTTACCTAACTTCAGGGTTACACATACTATAAAAAAGTCTTCCAATGTATTCCAATAATCAAAAGAACCTTAATACTTTTAAGCATTTCACCATCCAAAAATCATCCATAACTCTTTTATCCCTTATATGTTAACTTCTTACTCATTCAATGTTCTTAATGATCTATCAATTATTATTTACCAAATTATTCTAAAAAACATATTTCCTACAAACAAAATCATGAATCATATCTTAAGATTCAATAATGTCAAAATATATGTTAAGAAATAATCCATACCATTCATTTTTCATCGTTAGTTTCTTCATCCTCAATTGGAATGGAATTTGGTATTAGTAAACATATATTTTAATGTTACTGGTGATCCTATTCCCAAAACATCCTCGTAGGACAACTGTTTCCATAATGACCATGCACACCCATTTAAAATATTCAATTGTTCCCTCAGAAAGAACTTCTTTCCTTTTCTGAGAGTAAACTGGATGCTTCCTTTTTCCATGGAAAGTTTTTGCTTTATGACCTTCACATCCACATATATATTATCTTCCTGTCCATTTGAAACATTTTCCTATGTGTTTATTTCCACATCCTTGACACATAGGTTTTTGAATATACTTACCTTTATGATTATAATCAAAAATTCCGTGGTGATTTGTTTCTCTCAAATGTGATGCCTGATAAAAATCACCATGAATCATGTGGTCAGTCATGACTCCAGATAGTTTGTTGATAATTACCACAAGATTTCTCATTGTAGCTCCCATGTAATTCAGTTTCTCATTGAGAAAACCATCAAATTTTTCTTCATATCAACCGTATCTTTTGTGCCTACTAGATCCATCCATTTACTAAAACCAAAAAGAAAAGTGTGATTATATCAATAAAATCATCATATAATATCTTTTGAGGAGGTTAGATAAAACATATGCTTATTCATGTTTTCTTAAACTCATTCACTTTATCTAAAATAACTAGGGATTTTTCTAAAATCCTAACCATTATGGTAATGTCACTTATTCTTAAAGAACTCCATATCCACAAAAGTTATCAAAACCGACCTTTGATACCAACTATAAGTACCCAGCCTTAAACAATAAATAATCATGAATTAAAAGGATAATTCATAATGAGGATCCTTTCAGGTTTATAGTTTTAGAGAATTAGTTAATAACATTTAAATAACAAAATGAATATTACAAGTAGACAATTCTACTCAGTAACCATTTTTTTCATAAAATAAAAACTTTTAAAAAAAGAGTCATGTATAGTTATATGTTTTAGAAAGCATGACTTTTCCTTGATCCCATCCATGACACGTATTCATCTTTGAGTCCTGTGGAAAACATTTCAAAAAACATGGGAAGAGCATAAAAAGCTCGGTACGGGATATAAAATAAAGAATGAAAACATTAGCCCATAAATAAATACAAAACAATGAAACCATACATTTCAATCATAACATACCTCATGAAATCATAAAATTTATAAACAACAAATTAAAATCATAAATCATAAAGGTAACATATGACATAAATAACTTTCTAACATTTTAGCCATCACAGCTACCGAGGGAGTCACATTTGGAATACCCATAAAAGTATATTCCCTAAATCTATTAGTATAAACATTGATGTTTACCTCCATCACATTACCTAATGCATTGGAGAGCTATATTCGGCACACCTGCCCTAGGTTTACCACGGAACCACCTGTTTACGTAAATAATGCCCAATATCCATAACATAGTCATAACCCATAAAAAACATAACGGGAAGAAAACATTTCCACATTGCAATAACAATATATCATTTCAAAATATTGACTAAATAAAAGCTTTTATCAAACCATTTTCAAAACCATTTAAAATATAAAATAAAGAGATTTTTGAATCAAAGTGTCTCATACCACTTGGAAGATTTTTAAATATATATCAATTTCAAAAAATTCATTTCTATATTAATAAATCCTTAAAACCATTTTTAAAACATGGACATTAATGCGAATTATTTAAAAGAATAATCCTTTAAACATTTAAAATGATATTTCAGTTAAAGTGTTTTTAAAAAAAATGAGAGATCCTAGAATACAAATAATTGAGGAATAAAATTTAATAAAAACTTAAAAATATCATGATAATAAAGGTATTCATGATAAAATATTCCAATGGATAGTATATACACCATATAAGAGTGAATTGTTTAATATCATCAATGAAGTATCAATGGAAATGTAAATTTAGACGAAATCCCTTATAAAGAAGGTATTCTTAGATTAAGGATAAATCAATTAAATTATTTTGTCTAAAAAATGTAAATACACCCAATATAAGTGGATATTAATTGTAAAAAAATTAGTGGTTATTCACACATATTCATAGAATGACATAATCAAGAAGTTTTTGTTTAACCCAAAAATTGAAATAGGGTTAAGAATTTTGCTTAAAGAAATTCGACAGCCTAACAACGTCACATTAAAATTCAGAAAATACATTTATGGGAAGGAAAAGGATATCTCATCACATGGATATAAAATTTATATCAATAAGGATATATAATAACGTATCCCAACATAATAATATGTAAATTGAAAGACATAACAAAAAGATGTTTTTTAAAAAGAGGATGGTGAAAGGATCCCTTACCGATTTGGTAACATACGAAACATACACCTGATGAAAGAAATATCACACAATGAATATGTAAATACACATAAATTAAAGAATATTAAACAAAAAAATACAATCATGGGCAGTACTTCCACCACACAAAAAAAATATTTTCTAATATAGCATGAATCTCACAAGAATAAAAAGTGAGATGAAAAACCCTTACCACATTGTAATGAATCGTTTCTTATAAGAAAAGTTAATAACAACCAAATTAATCACAAAATACCATGAATATAAATTGAATCATGATTATATATATCATATTTCCTTACATAATACACCACATGCAATAAATAAGTGGCGAATAATGTAAATCTCACGGAATTAAATGTTAGATAAAAAATCACTTACCTTGTGTTCGACTTGACTCGATCGTTCTTTAATCTTCGGAATAACAAAATAAAGTTAATTTATAATTTCTGAAGTACCATTTTAGAATGTATTACTCCTTTTATATCACTTATTACCAAGTTATAAACATTTTGTAATCATTTATGTTATTAAGGGTTGTTTCGTCGATATTTGGTACTTGAGTAAAAATGAAAAACTTATAGTTACAAGTTGTCCATGTGGTCCAATATCCATTATCATATGAATGATATTAATAATTTAGATATATTATATATCATATATATCCAGTATATACATGTATTTATATTAGTACATAACATTTGGAGGTAATAAATAAAATGCAATGTTAATGGAGATGTTAAGTCGTACGTACACATGAACGCTAATTTCATTTCCATTTTATATTTTAATAGAATGAAAACATAATGATTCATGTGTATATTATAATTCCAGTATAATATCTTTAATAATATTATTAACTAAATTCTTTATACATCCCCCATAAGGCATTAACGAGTCATATCACTTTGAGGGGGTGGTAGCCCACATTTCCTAAAATGAAATTATCAGGTTTACCCATTATGGAAGCCATAAAGGTATGATATAAATGAAAAATTCAGAAGCATAAAGAAAACATAAACATAATATATAACTTATATAAATACAGTTCAATCATAATGGCCACCATGAGAGGCGGTAGGAGATAATTGAACATTCATCGTTTTGTCAGGCTTTAGTTTTCCATCGACAAAAACATTATATTCTTTAGCCATTAAGTAGAGGTGTGTGTTAGTGTAGTTCAAATCCTTCTCATAAAAACATTCGAGTATATTGATTATACTGTTTTTGTTATAAAATAATCGTATAAAAAGAGTTAATGGGGTTGGAGAAGTAAAATAAAACAGTAGAATTTAAGAGAAAATGTTACCTTTAAATCGGGTCACTCCCATTGGTTTGAACCAAAAGGGTTTATTGAAGTGTTTTCTTCAAAAGGTAAGGATTCTAGGATGAATAGATGGATATTTGGAGCTTATTAGAGTTGTGTATGGGTGATAGAAAGGCCTGATAAGTGTGATAAATGTGTTAGAATTGAGGGTTTTTATATAAGAGAGGAGGGGCTCTTTAGGAATGTTTAAAACAATTATTTTATTATAGCCTCATATTCAGTTTCAAAAGGTCAAATATTCATTAAAATAAATGTTAAGATGAATCATGGTTGAAATAAAATAAAATAATAATAATTTTATAGGTTTTGGGTATTTTTTTAATTTTTATAATATTATTTTTTTGAATCATTTATTAATGAGGTAAATATTGCATCATTATTATGTCATAACAAATTTAATTTATTTGATGTCCAAAAATTATAAAAAAATACCATGATATATAAAATATTTTTATATTTTAAAATAATTTTATATTCAAAAATATAACTTATATAACCCAATATAATAATTTATTTACTAAAATATATTTGTTTATGTCATTTTTGTCTTTACTTTAAATTAATTAATATAAAATGTCATTATTACACCCATGTGGCTACATGGGGTACCAAATACGACCCAAGGAAGAACATATTCAGATATGTATCATCAAATTGGATTAGGAAACATGTTAGTGTAGTTTAATATTATTATAATATTATAATTTAACCTTATTTACAATATTTACCCTTTAATCATGATAAATAAGTGATTTGCTGAAGTAAATATTTATAATGTCTAAAAGTAAAAGTTAGCTAATTAAAAAATCAGACCTACTGATTCCAAATATGGAATCCTTTTTTCCATAATCAAAACACATAAGTGGAAGAAATTAATTTAAAATTAATTCTGTATGTTAAAACAAATATCTTGTTTTTAAGAAATAATTACTCTCCTGAGATTGACAATTATTTATGTCCAATTTCAAATCGAAATTACTTCCAATGACAAAAATTAGATTAAATGGTAAAACTATATTCTAATTTCAATTTAAAACTAATTTAAAATATAATATAACTTATAAATATATTATATCAAAATGAACTTTTGAATTAAAATACATTATTTTTTCACTATTCATTAAAAAATAACTTTATCAGAAAAATTCAAAAAATTTAACCAAATAAATTTTTATGTTTTGAATCTAAAGAAGAATTTTATTTTTCCAAATAGAACATATAAAACTGAAAAAAGGTATATTTAAAGAGGTTCCTCCATTATAAGGGGGTAAATCGACATTTTTATGAAAAGTAAGCGTAAAATTAGGTTCATTCAATTTTTATGCCTCTAACATTTATTGGATAATTGTAAATAAATTTAATAAACATATATAACCATATTTTACTTAGTTATATTCATTCCCACTAATACAATGGCTAGGCATTAAATACCATTTAAAATAATAATATTATATTATTAGTGTGCAACATAAGATTTCAAAGAAACCCGATGTTGCGTATTGAGTATGCTATCAAACATAGCATACCATTTAATGTAAAATTAATATTAAATTCACAAATATTAATAAGTATGAAGAATTTCATGTTCTTTATTTACCTAGGATTTTACAGATAATGCATGAGAATGAATAAAAGTTCCACAACGAAGAGGAATATGAACCGAAGATAATGTTAGTGGCGTTCAAAAACACTAATTCAAAAAATAAATGAAAGAAAATGTTACAAAAAAATTCTCGTAATACAAGTAATGAAGATTCATAATATGATAGTGATGATGACAAAATCAATTAGGCAAATCATTTAACAATTTTTAAAAATGAAAAAAATTCTCCAGGAAGCCTAACTACAAAGGAAAATACGAAAAATAGAAAAAGTATCAGAAGAAAGGTGATACCTCTAGTGAAATATTATGTATGAATGTATAAGAAATGAACATGTTAAGGTGGATTATACCAAGTTAAAATATAAGAATTGAATTGAGTACAAGGATATAAAGTATAAATATGCTATAAATGAAACATGGAGTGGTTATGATGATAGTTAAATAGACATAGAATATTCACATTATGGATGGCATGACAATGCGAACATGTGTTTTATGACAAACACATATGAATTAACCCATGAGTCTCCTATAGAAAAATATTATTATTCTTGAGATGAAGGTGATTATGAAAATATGACCAAAGAAGAAAGTATTTTAATAATTTCAAAATGCTAACAGATACATATAATAAGCTAAATGATAAATAATAATTTTAAAATAAATAACATGGCTTGACTACCACTGTATAATCTAGTCTTTCTATAGAAAAAGTGGGAAATTCTCATCTTCTTAAATAAAATAATGAACTTATTTAATTGAATGTGAAATTGGGAAAGGGATGAAAAATTTCAAATGGAATGAATACTCTAATAAAAATTCTTGGTAAAAAAGTAGCTCTTTAGTATACTATAGGTATAAGATATCAATCTCAAAAAAGAAAATTTTCTAAAAATTCTGGAAGAATTGATTTTGTGCCTAAAATAGACAAATATTCAACAATTTTCTATACTGGGAACTATTTTACTACTTCAATATTCTCAAGACTAGATTGGGTTTATTATTCAAATGTATAAAAAATTTTTATAGGAAACCCATGACTCATTTATGGGTTCCCAAATAATTTATTTATAATGATTGAAGACCCAAGAAAATCATAGTACCAAAACCTTCTCTTATTTTACTCTTATTTATGAAAATTTATTGAAAATATCCACCAAATGATTATGGTACTTGGAATGTGGATATTCAAGACACATGAAAGAAGATTACTCATTCTTCAAGAACCAAATAATGGTTTATGGTG
Source organism: Viscum album (assembly GCA_963277665.1). Taxonomy (NCBI): domain Eukaryota; kingdom Viridiplantae; phylum Streptophyta; class Magnoliopsida; order Santalales; family Viscaceae; genus Viscum; species Viscum album. Next base: position 1,227,260,602 of record OY728145.1, on the reverse strand, counting down.
GGCATGTCACCTTTGGTTACAATGCTAATAGGAAATTAATTATCCTCCACTAGATTAGTAACTAAAAATAATTTTTAATTTCTAAATTATTTGTGTTGATGGATTAAAATATAATCTATATAGTATTTCACAATAATGTGATGATGATTTCCATGTCAAATTTGAAATTAATGATTTCAATGTTTTTAATTCCATGAATGAATTGGTATTTTCTTATTTTAGAAATGGAAATGTTTTTGTGGTTGACATATATGATTTAATTTCTCAAAATATTTCATGAATATCTGTATTTCAAAAAGTGTCATGGCTTTGGCATAGAATACTAGGACACTGTAATATACACTTGCTTAGAAAGTATACTAGAAAAGGTTATGTCAAGGATATCCACAAATAGAAGTTTCCAAATGACAATGTCTATAATACTTATCAAATGGGTACTCAACAGAATGTCTTTTTCTAACCAAATAATGAATTTTTAACTTCTCATCATCTCAAGTTAGATAAAATTTATTTTATTGGGCCTTCTAGAGTCTTATGTTTTAATGGGAATCACTCTAACCATGTTATTGTAGATGACTACTCTAGATATACATGTAAATGTATTGGCTCACAAATGTGATTCCTTCTCTAATATTACCATGTGCGCTGGGACTGTATAAAATCATAGTGGTTTCAGAATTAAAAGTCTAAGAAGTGATCATGGACGAGAGTTTAAAAACCATGATTTTGAATCTTTTTTATCAAAAAATGGGTATACTGATAAGTTCTATTCCCCGAATACACCTCAATAAATAGAGATTTAGAAAAAATATAACCCTATAAAAATTTCCTAGGACCATTATTAGTGAGTATGACCTACTTATCTACTTTAGGGGAAAATATTTTAATAAAAAAATTTATATAATCAATAGAGTTGTAATTAGACAAATCTCTAAGAGAACCTCCTATGAGTTATGGAATAATAGAAAATCCAAGGTTAACTACAAAAATGTTTTTTGTTGTAAAGACTATATCCTTAACACTAAGGATAATATGGAAAAAGATTCCTCCAAGGGAGATGAAATAAGTTTCTTAGGTTATTCAGTTTTTAATAATGTCTATAGTTTCTTATAATAAAGAACTAAATGTGTGGATTAATCTGTATATATCAAATTTGATGAAACAGTTCAACATGAACATAGGACCTCTCTTGCAAATCTTGAGGATGAAATATCAAAATATGGACATCAATTCTAAATCATATAACCATCCTATGATTAAATCTATGAAAACATAAATTGTTAAAAACTATTCATATTTGATCAGTAATGAACCGAAATAAGGTGAAGCATATTGAATTATGAATCTTTCTTTTTCTTGATATGTAGAACCCTTAAAAACCATCCTTTAGATGTTTTTATTGAAGATTTATATAATAACAGACTAGAGATTATCTTAGAAATCAGGTTTAATGTCATTATTTTATTTCACATCTTTAACCTAAATACATCAATGAGGAAATCAATGATGAATTTTGGGTGATGTCTATGCATGAAAAACTAAATCAGTAGGAATGAAATAATTTCTACAAACATGTGGATAAACGTAAAGATATATTAACCATAAGAACTAACTGGTTTTTTAGAAATAATGTAAATGCAATAAACACTATAATAGTAAATAAATCAAGATTGGTTACTCAAGGTTATTATCAAAATAAAGGAAATTTATATGAGGAAAAATTTTCACCAGTTTCTAGACTTTAAGCCATTAGAATACTTCATGAATATAAAGTACATATAAAATCCAATCTATATCAAATGGATGACAAGAGTGAATTCTTAAATGTGTATACATTTGACAATATTTCTATTTTATAACCTCTTAGTTATAAAAACCCTCATTTTCAATTAATGTTTTTCTATTAAAAAAATCTTCTAAATGTTTAAAACAAGATCTAAGAGCGTGATATGATTGACTATGTAGTTTTCTTATATACAAACGTTTTAAAAAAGGTATATCATATTATACTCTCTTTAGGAAGATAATTTGTAAAGATGATTCAATTGTTCAAATATTTGTTGATGACATTATTTTTGGATCATAAAAAAATTATTAATGTGTAGTTTTATCAAATATGATGCAAAATGAATTTGAAATGAGTTTTATGGGTGATCTAAAATAATATTTGGACTTGAAATATTTAAAAATAATAATGGTATTATTTTTATATCAAAGTGGGTATACTTAATATATTTTAAATTTTTTGGTTTAGATAATACTAGATTTTGTGAACTCCAATGTGTTCCACCTGAAAGTTAGATCATGATGATAATGGTAAATTAGTTGATCAACCAACATATAGAGGAATGATTGGGAGATTACTCTAAATGAATGATATTAGACATAATATTATGTTCATTATATGTATGTGTGCTTGTTTTCAATAAAATCATATTGAATCACATATTCTTGATGTTAAATGTATTTTAAAATACCTCAAACAATATATCTACTTAGGAATGTTTTATTGTAGAGGACAATCATTTGACTTCATTATCTATTCATATGATGATTTTCAGATTATAAGTTTTATTGAAAAAAAATTCTAGAACAATTCCCTTTTTAGGAAAGTCAGTAGTTTTATCGTATAGTAAAAATAAAAATTCTATTGAATTATCTAATGTTGATGTGGAATAAATACATGAAGGTGGTTGTTGTGTTCAAATTTTGTTGATGAAACATAGCTTTCTAGACTATTGATATCAGTTCAAACATGTCCATATAAATTGTGATAGAATATGTTCTTTTACCATTTCAATGAATCATGTTTCTCATTCTAGAACAATCATATTGATGTAAGAAATATATGTTTTAGATATCATTATGAAGAAGGTGATATTAGATTAGAATTCATTGTCACAGAACATCAACTTTCAAACATTTTCACAAATATATTAAATTCTGAAAGGATGAATTACATCAATCATAAATTTTTAATGATTAACCTGGAGTGAACAATTTACTATCTCAAGATTCTTTTCTCAGTTTATTGTCTCACGATTACTTTCTCACTGCTATCTTTTGTTGTTCGATATACCATTTGTTACAGTAGCACCATTTTGAGTCACACAGTAATACAGACACTGTGAATTCATATATTTGTCTTACTATATTATTAAGAATATCCTTTTAAACATTTTATCTATAAATAAAGTGTTTGATTTTCTTTTTACCGTGTTTTCTCCTGACATTTCAACTCCTTAAATAGTATTAACATATTGCTTCACTATTCATGAGCTCCCCATTATCAAAACTGAAACCCTATATCTCCCTCAATCTGGTTTCCCTTTATTTCATCTTTTGTGAGGCCACATTGATTCCCTAGGATGAAGCATCAATCCTCATTGACTCCTCAGAATTGCAGGTATCATAAAAAGTAGAAGAATTCTCTTATTTCAATGCATAAAATACCACTTAATCCTGGTATTTAGGATCACAATGTTGTACCTGAAATGAATATCTGTGCAAATTGGACCTTGACATATATAACATTGGTTCTAAGTGTTATAACAGAAAAGGGGTGGCTGGATGGGTTTACCAAATAGAATTGACCCATCTACCCAAGTATTGTATTTGTTTTTATCAGTATGTTAATTTTTCCATCAACTCCAAGGATGATTTTATTGTAAGGGTCCATATAAATGGCCAGAGATGCACCTTTTTATCCAACGTTATGGGAAGCCTACATAGAAATACCACATGAAGGTATTTTTAATGATTACCAAAGAGGTCCTCCTCCACATAGTGATGTGGTTACCCTATAAGAGTCTCATAATGGTTTGACTAAATATAAGGTGAATAGAAATAAAATTGATTCTGATCTTTATTGTGAATCAAGGATGTTTTTCATGTTTTTTCAACACCTCATTTTCCCATGTAAATGGGATCTTTCCACTCGTAATTATCAAAATTTATTTTTGATTCTTCATAAAAATAATGGGCATAGAATCAACTTGTGTAAGTATATAATATTTCACATCTATGATACGTTCAAAACTGTATCAATTTCCACATCCCTTTTATTTTAGAGGTTCATTTATACTATTCTTTAATACAAAGGTGTGGTTTTCAAGAATGAAGATGTACTTGAGGAATGTGATTTCTGTATCTCTAAGGATATTTTCTTGAGAATGATGATAAGCTATAATCCATGGATGAAATTATTGGCTGAGGATAATGATAGGTTGTATGTGTATTTTAATCCTATTTAGAATTCCCACAAAATTATAAACGCATTTGATCCTGGATTAGAAGCTAATGGTACTGTGGAATATCAAGATAAAGAAACAAATGATAATGTTAGTGAAGGTTTTGTGATATTTTCTCTTAATCTATAACCTCTAGGAAAAGGTGATGTTGACATAGTAAAAAGATTAATGTTATTCTTTTGGAATTGATATTATTGAGGAAGAACATGACGTTGAGGAAGAGCCCACTACTGTGGAATAGTCTGAAGAACAAATTAAAACTGAAATAATCTTATCTGTTGAGGAAAGAATGAAACACGCTTTAAACTTGGTAGAGAAGATAAGGGTGAACCTAACAAATATGATATTTTATAAATAGGTCAGGAAACTAAACTCTATGTCCTAGAAGAGACGAACCTTTTCTGTGAGAGCATCACCTTATCTTAGAACAAGTTCAACTTCCAAATCCTATTGATCAAAGCTCTGTAGATACCCAATATATGGTTTTTAGTTGTTTTTTTGGGTCATACCCAACATGACTTAAAAAATGGGATTGATCATTCTTTTATGTTTCAATTGAGACGAATTTACACCATGTATGTATCCCCAACTATGATGTGTGAAAATAGTTTAGTTTTTGTTCTTGAATCTTCTCAAAAATCAACTAATTTTGTGAGTCAATGTGATCTGAATTTTTTGGAGACATGATGTCGTCTAGTTTTTAGAATCTGTTAGAGTCTCAATTAGCACCTATGAAAAACCTTATTAAATGATATTATTCAATTCTATTAGAGAAAATTGTTATGTTAATTCAACAAAAAATGATTCATTAAATTGTAGATGTTCATATTGAGAACAATCTTTTGAGTTATGAGGAGAAATCTCAAAAAAAAGTATTGTTGAAGATATCTAGAAAGTATTTAAAACTACCTAAGATTTTGTTTATCATATTAGTGATGATTATACTGATAATATTCCACCAATTGTTTTTCTCAAATTCAACCAAACCTAACAACTATATATGAAGAAGTGGATGAGAGAAACACCACGACTACCAATCATATGCATGCGCTTGTTGCTGGACTAAATATGTTTCCTGGTGATTATAAATTTTGTTTACAAACGGTTCTAAATATGCTAAAGTCTCTCACATAAGCTATTAAATCCTTATATGCATCTAGAAATCCCTCTTTGCCTATGGACAATGACATGATCAGATCATTTTTTAAAGAAGATCTTCAATCTGTGTTGAATGTTGCTGATATGGAAAGTCCCTCTACTGTCATAAAAAATAGTGACCATGTACATAATTTGGTGAGGGTCCATTAAATGAATCGCACTTATGCTCAAGAAGAAGTCTCTAAGAAAGTGGACGTATACATCCAGAGGATTTATTTTAAGAAAAACGTGAAAAATCACTTATAGTATCATGTAGATAGTTTGAAAATACCTCCAAACACTCATGTATTTAAGGATAAAGTTATGAAGATCAATGAATTCCCACCCACAATGGAGAAGATCCTAGAAAAAACATATTACTTTGATAAGTCCATGAAGTATGGTGGAGTGATCATCTCATATTTTATCAATCTAGGGAATCCTTATCTATATGTTCAGAGTACTGCAGTTATGGATCATGTAACTATTCCTTTGAGGCCTAGACTCCCTTCTTATCCCTATCATTCCTCCTTAACTCTCTAGCACCAGTGACCATGTTTTTTGCTCAATATCTGAGCCATATCATACATATCATCACTGAGAATGCATTGACTAGTTATTCCACCAATCATACACTTTCCCCATCAATCATTGATGGGTTTCCACTACCTTCCTTAACTAATACTTATACCACCTCTACTTATGCACCTCTTGTTTATCCACCTAATGTATCTAAAAAAAGGAAAAGATAATTATACTAAATCTATAGTGAAGTGATTGATGATTTTGATAAGGATTTATTTTATTCTCTTTTTTTCTTTTAATGGACTTTTCCTTTAATTTAATAGACTATGGAATGCTATTGTCTCTTCACATGTCATTTTTTTATTCTTTTTGATAATCCCAAAAGGGGATAATTAACTGAAAGGAGTCTAAAGTGGAGAATATATCAGCACTGACAATCTAATGAGGATAAACAATAATGAGGAGACATAATGGATTTTATTACCCATTATGCTCTTTATTGAAAATATAATGTAATATCTTTATTTGATAAGTTATCTATTTATTTTCTTATAAAAAATGTCGTTTATACATTATAGGATTTGTGATCATTATAACGACGAAGATTTTTGGACTTATCACATTTTAATTCTGACAAACCATGTTTGAAGACTATTGGATTACTCATGTTTAGTATACTGAAAACTCATGTTTTACACTCTCAAATTATAATGATTTGGTATCTCTCAAATCATGTTTGAATATTTTGACTATGATTAATCTTGTTCTATTATATTTTAGTATGATTATGTTTAATCTTAATAGATTTTGTGAATATTTATTCTGAAGAAAAATTATAGACATTTGGAAACGTTTTTCAAACATTATGTGTTCTACCGGTTCTTTATATTCACAATGTGTATGACACCATAAACTTGATACCCATTCCATATTTTCACAATTTCCATGACAATGTAAGCTTGATACTAGTTCTACATTTTCTCCAAGGACCTGTCACCGTTAACCTGCTACAGTTTCCAAGAAACTATTCATAATTTTTACAATGGAATAGACAACGTTTAATGATACACCATTTATCTAACACTGTATGCTTGAAACTAATTCTATAATTCTCAAAGGACAAGAAACCATAACACTGCTACCATTTCTAGATTTCACAATGACTATCTCACTATGATTGTATTACAGAAAAATTTACACCATTATATACTTAACCATTTTTTCTGTCTTATTCAATTTAATTTAAATGTTGTTTCTAACATCATATGGGAGTAATTTAATGAAAATGATATAATTAATGTTATTTTTCAAACCTATTAGTAGACATTTATGGTATGAGGTGTGGAGATAGTGCATCTTTTCGGCTCCAGCATAAGCCCCCGATATAAAAACAAAAATATAAAAGTGGAATTGGAGAAAATATATGTAGTAGTGGATTGCATGAAATTATATAAGATCATACAATATAAAAGAATAAATCAAAGTATTAACATCTAATTCCTACAGGATTTACACAAAGAAGGGCCTTTTGTGGGCCATCATGAAGGCATCCATACAACTACTTGAAGGAGAAGAGGGATAGCTCACTACACTAAAAAATAGATCACTTGACTCTCGACACTCTATTTTCAGAAGAGGTCATGATCTTTTCTTCCACTGCGTCCAATGAATCCAAATCTACATCTCATGACACACAAATCCTTCCAAACTCTATCTCGTTACATTTTTCTCTATTATTTGAGGCTTTATTACTTTTCTAGTAGGGTGTGTATCGGTATTATAACACACACTATATCCTGCTCTAAAATAGAGGACACAATAATCCTCACTCTAATATATTTCTACACCTTGTTTCACCCATGTATAACTGTTGAAGTGGTCATGTGTGACATGGCTATTAGTTTTCCCATGTAGAAAAATAGAAGAGGTCTTGTGACCTGGATAGTTTCATGCACTATTTATAATTTCGATCTAGGGAGTAGATCAATGATATATATATTTCATAGTGATAGGTGGTCACCATGTGGAGTGGATTTGGTCTTGTCTTGGGACTAAACCACTTGTTTTATCTGATGTTCCCTACAATTTATTCTAACTCTATTTTAAATCATATTTCATATTACTCAATTTTAATTTGATAGTTCCTCTTAGAAAGTAGTTAGAACTATTTTATCTTGTTATATTAGTTTTAAAATTTTTATCAATATCTAAAATTGTTATAATAAGAAATTAGACTATTTTTTTGAGAAACTATTTGAACAATCAAACTATTATAATTTTAGTAGCTTGGATAACTGGCATGTCATATTTTTAATTTGTGGATTCCTTAAAATAAACTTCTTAAAACAGAATTGTATAGTAACTTAATTCACCCCCCTCATTAATGTCCTACTCCATCCAACAATCTTCTAAGATTAATTAGTCTAAAAAACATGAACCCCTTCAATGAAAAAATATTTATTTTTCTAGAAAATGATAATATGTTTCTCCCAAAATATAATTAAAACAAAACTAGTCTAAGGAGACTATGTATCTACATGATACATATGTGTCTGGTCCATTCCATAATTCAATTATTCTTTGAATGATAAATAATATCCACTCTCTTGTGATTATATGCCCAAATAAGGTTAACTTCAAATCCCTGATTAACAATACTTTTGGAAGTCATCATATTGCTTATCATTCTTTAGTATTGCAATAAAAATACATTATTATTCCCCATGTTCTTCCTTTCGATTTTATTATATGATAATATTTCCAAAAAATACCACCTAATATTTCTTATAGTTTTCTCAGAGAACATTATTCGTTAAATCCAAAAATATATTAGGGTCATTTATCACTTTGAATAGAGTCGCACTAAACTCATAGTGTCTATATTGTGTGTAGAAGCCCATATATGGAATATATTCTCCCTTCAAATTTAATTGATTATAGCTAGAATGATGTTCTATATTTTATAAGTACTAATATAATTTACAATAATAAATTAATTCATCAACCTAATGTAGTGGATACTTATTATTTAGTATTATCTTAATTGGGATATTTAGAGTCAATGAATTAAACATGAATTCATCTTTATTATTGTCATAGATAACTGGTGCACCCTATGGTGATATACTAGAGCGTAGGTACCCTTTTTCCATATTCTCTAGTAGTCACATTTTTTAACTCCTATATTTTTATTGGGGAAATACTACTTTGGATCTTGTATACTAGTGTGGAATTGGGTATTTGGTCTATTGGGAACTCTATTTCATGATAATAGGGGAGTCCAAAAAATTATTTTTGGAAAATAATAATATACTCCCATAGAAGGGAAATGACAACAAGTTTTATCTTCGTCTTTGAAAAATATATTTTCATTATATATTGTTCTTAATTATTTTTAAATAACAATACCATTTTTTTATTTTCTAAAGGGGATTCATAATATTCATATCTAATGAATCATTTCATATGACGATTAAAAATATGGAAAAATATATATTTTTCTTAAAAAATGATGTTAGATATAAATAATAAGAGCCAACACAGTCCCAATATATCATCAACTTATACAAAAGGGTTACATGAATTGTTGAATGATTCATCCAAGATATTCCAATGGGGGAAGATTCATAAGCTTGTGTTTAAATTAGAAAACCAATAGGTTTAATCAACTAAATTAATACATCATTTTGTCAATGGTTGTTATTCAATATGTCTAAACAATTATTGGATATAAATGAATGTGTAGAACCAAAATAAAAGCATTAACTATTCATAATTAAATAGTTTTTGTAATATGAATCACATTATTTTCTTTCTCCACCAATTCCATTAGGATGAAAAAATAATTCCTTTTTCCATAATTTTAGGACATTTTAGAAATTTAATCACTTAATGGGCCACGAATTATTTTATCGGATTATATAGTAAACAACTTCATTTATATTAACATATTGGTCTATTAGTGGTTAATTACATTACTCCATTATATTGAATATTTTCTCCATGTCATTTCAAAATTTGTGCGCTTGATTCCCTTTTCATCCACATTTAATAAATTTCCTAGTTAACTTTAGTAAATTACCATGGGGAATCATTCCTTATATTTAACATGCATGTGATTGGGTATTATTGCCTCATTTATCTTTTGATCCTATGAATTTAATGTCAATAATTCTATTATTATATCCATATTCAGAAAGAAATTATAAAAATTACATGTCTACATTAAGAGTATACAAAACTGCATATTCATAACTCTTAAATTAATTTATAAATATAAATTTTCAATAATTTATATTTAAACAAAAATTTAATATATTTATTACTCTATCATTACGGAAAAAATAATCAAGGTGTTCCATGAAATCCATATAAAATTCTTCACATAGTTAGTAATAGATTAACTCCTATTTTAAAAAGATATATAAATTCATTCTCCATCATGGTGTGTATAGTAAAATGGAAATTCATGTTATCAAAAATCATCACAACATTAACAAACTAAATTTATTCTCGATGAATCATTGACATCTATTTTTTTGATCAATCTCCATCATTATTTTGATATATGTTTTTCAGAAGATCTACTAAATGTTGTTTTCTATTGGGGCCTAAATGACTTAATTACAGAATGATCAATTATTGTAGAATTGTATTTTCAACATGGTTAAAGTATCTATTCATAAATAAATTTATGTTGTTATGTACAACATCAAGTTTTTAATCTCCACCACCCATAGAATTGGGAATTTCATTTATAAAATCAATGAATTGTATTAAAAAAAGGGATCTAGTTTGGTTTTTCATGGTTTACACAATTCCATAAAAAATTACTAAAAAATCAAAAATAAATGATTTAATAACTAATTCAAATGTATAATTAGTTACATTATTCTTCACCTACATGATCCCCCCTTTATGTATAAGATATTCCTTAGAAATAAATTTCACAATGTACGAAAAATTGCTAGGATACAAGCTATAATGAATTTCCTTCATCATTAATGATTATTAATTCATACTTAAAACAATAAAAATTATTATAATACGATTCATAATTTAACATTGTAGAATGTTGGGAAAATTAGTCTTGAACAACATAATAATAATAATAAATTAAATATTCATTAATTACATTAGTAATTTCATTATATTAGATTTATTATTCTCATCACACTAGATAGTCACCTAACTAAATTCCTCAAGATATAGTGCATTAAAATACTATTAAATAGAGGAATAAATTGGGAAGAATATGGGAGATGAAATAATATACTACATAGGTGAGTATAATCATCATCTATATAAAATAAGAAAAGGACCATTATTAGAATAATGAGTGAATCAATGGGAAATATAATGTAATTTTATTTATGTGTAGGTGTAAAATATTATAAAATTTCAATCAGAACCCACATGTATGATGTGAATATAAATAAAATTATTTTCACTCAAAAAATATGTGTTAAAATATTTATTTTGTAAAATATCATCAAAGGTAGAATCTCGTTCATGTACAATTCACAACACCTCATTAGATATGTCACATTACCCAGTGCATTAATGTGATATATAATTTTTATACCACCCATCAATTAATAATACAAACATAACCATTATTGTGACATTGATGAAAAATATTTATCTATTATGTAAATAAAATAAAATTTTAAAAAAACTCGGTTTCATAAATGAATTATTAAACATACTAAAAAATTTATCATAAAATGTCCATATAATTTAAATTAAAACTATCATTACATGTATTATAGAGTTTCAATAATATGGATAAGATCATGATTCCTCAATATTGTAATGAAAATCATTGTATGAATTATGTTCAGGCATCATGAACAAGCTATTTATCATTAATAATGAAGGTGACATGATCCAGACTGGTATTTCTTCCAAATGGACACCAGACTCGGCTTAAGAGATGGCCCGAAGAGAATTATCAATCCCCACGAGATATAAACAAGTAACATTAATTAATATAGGGATAATGGGAAGTATTCCCCCCAAAAAACCAAGATCAAATAACCAGATTAAGAAGGGTGCATAACTTATAATAACTGAACATCAAAAAATATAAAACTAATCCAAATACTATAGTGGATGAATGAAGAAAAGAAAAAAAAACAAACTAAAAATCATCCATGGAAATAGAATCACTACTAGAACCCCTAGTCCCCACTAAACATAAGACCAACCTATACCATAAGATGACACCAGAAATAGAAACCTTTATTTGAAGAATAACTCAGGTCTACCATTGCTGATTGGAACAAGTAGGGTGTGAACATAAAAAATAATTAGGAAATCACCATTGATTCTATACACATCCATTCCAAGAAATAATCCATAAACAGTTATTTGAAAGTATGTATAGAAATTAGTGTTTTCCCGCTCAAAATAAAAACACATCATTACATACATTCTATTTTTAAAATAACACAACCACATTAATTTTTAAAAAGGTTCCACATTCCAAAATCCAAGTTCAAACCCAATATTTAAAACATTACTCATTCTAGGATTTCAAATAGGTCATTTTGAAATTAATAGAAACCGAACATGTATGAATAGTCTAACAGGGCTAATAACCAACATGAAATAGTAGTAAATAGAATATAAAGATATTAAATCATGAGAATTTCCTAAACATATCTTGGAGAAATACAAATTCCTTATCTTTTTGAACTCCCATTTGGGAATATATTATAGATCCACAGTCAATAAAAAAGATTCCTCTCTAAACCAACCCATCTAGTGGAATTTACCACCCATCCTATCTAAAATACATGTGGGGTACAAACCTGTCTAATTGGGTTTAAAGAGAAACATTCACTCTACCATAATGATGACACATAGAAATCCCATGATAATAGTACTTAGTGTGTGGGGTGCCCCTTACTTCTAGAGTTCAATAAAAACCCACATCCACCATGCATTCCTAGGAAAAGAACTGATACCACCTATGTGATGACCAACCCATCGACATGGATCCATCATAAAGGTGCTCATATCACATGGAAATCCATGAACAAGTGGAAACATTTTATTCATATCATATGAGTCATTGTCCATTTTCCTGAAATAATACAACATAAAAACAAGTACTCCAAATCACATGAATTTCAAATCATTATAAAGTACTGACCAGTCATTCAGGTCACATCACATGTAATACAATTTTCCAAAAATAAAACAATGCAACCACCAGGACATAAAAATTTTGTAAATATAAAAAAATTAAAAAAAAAATTTCAAAAAAAAATTAATAAAACCCACCACATGCATAAACATGTCCTTATATTATTTAGAAACAAAGAAACCTCAAAAAGTTCCACATATGAATTATATTTCAAAGAAAATATTGAAAAAAATATTTGAATCAATTTTAACATAGGGATATTTTTTAAAACACCATGGATATTAGAGGACTATAAATGATGCAAGGATTTGAAGAATAACGGAATGTAGAGAGATATGTGTTTTATAATAGAGGTTTTGTGTAAACATTTCTAACAGAGACCATTATAATTTTTTTGACTATCCATATAGTAACCATAGGAACATATGGATGTAACACCCCAGGTAAAAAATATATATGAAATTTTCATATTTATCCATATTTTTGAATAAAATATTAATATTACTTTAAAGGGAATTCTATGCTCGAGGGCATACCCAAAACGCAACAACGAGTTTCTTTGAAATCTTACGTTGCACTCTAATAATAAAATAATATTATTTTAAAAGGGAGTTAACTCCTAGCTGTTGTAATGGCAGGAATGAATGGAACTAACTACAAAATGATTATATATTTTTGTCAAATATTTTTACTTTTATCCAATAAATGTTGGAGGCTTAAAATGTAAATGAATCCAATTTTTAAGCATAAATCTTCTAATATTTTTTAAAAGGTCGATTAACCGCCTTTTCATGGAGAACCCTTTTTAAATATACTTTTGACAATTTTATATGTTTTATTTGAAAAAAGAAAATCCTTCTTTAGAATCTGTACATCAAAATTTACTTTGTGTATAATTTTGTTATTTTTTCGATAAAGATCATTTTTATTGAAAATGTTGCATTTTAATTCAAAACCACCTTTTAATCTGATTTATTTAAATGGATAAATAATATTTTTAATTTATATTAAAGTTTATTTAGAATATATTTTTACCATTTAATATAATGGTGGTCATTGGAATTAATTTCACTTTGAAATTGAACTTAAACTAGTGTCAATCTTTTAATAGATATTCTTTCTTAAAAACACGCTATTTGTTTTGACAGCTGGAATTAATTATTAAATTAATTAATGAAACATATATGTTTTGAATTTTGTAAAATAGACATCATTTTTGAATTCAGAATATCAAATATATCTTAGGGTAAATTTTTGGTATTTTTCTGAAAAACATCAATTTTTGATGAATACTGAAACCACTAAGTGGTAGTTTAAAAAATGATTTTTCGTATAAATAAAACATTAACACTTCTGTGATTTTAATTTCAAAAATAAGACATACATGGTTTTCATTAGGATGTAATATGTTGTTCAATTGGATTAAAATAAATTTTTGGTGAATAGTAACATTTAAGTTTTTAATCGCGATTAGGTGTAACTAGTGTAATTTAAGGTAAAAATAATGTTTTAAAAATATTAAGTTAACTAGAAACATTTACTACCCACATTTGATGTGTCATGGACGACCAAGACAATCCATGGGTCAACTTGGGGACCCCTAGGAGCCAATTTGGTTGGAAAATGACATAAATAACTTTTTATTTAAAGTTAAAATAGAAATATCCCAAGCATGAGTTGTTTTACTAAAACAATTTTTAAATGGGGTTATACAAGTCATATTTTTCACTATAAATATTATTTATAAGGAGAAAAGATTTACTACATCATGATATTTTTTATATAATTTTTAAACATTAAATAAATTAAATTATTTATGACATCATGATGATACAACAATTAACTCATTAATAAAGGATTTAAATAAAATGAAAAGATAATGTTAAAACTATAACATAAACTTGTCAATAACCTATGGGATGAGTATATTTAGACCCCTAACCACCTTATCCTCGAAATACATCAATGTGGGAACTTTAAAAGATGAAAATCATTTGAAAATAAAGTAACATTTTGTAACTTTCCAAGAGTGCCCCTCCTCTCCTCTTATAAAAGGCCCCCAACTCTACTACCTTAACCACACCTATCACACCTTTCGCTCGGCCAACCCCTGATCATGTTTTCTCTCCACATCCTTCTCTTACTCCTAGAAGCCTCACATTGGGCAGAAGTCTTCCCAAGGAAGCCTTTGAGCACAAATCAAAGAGAGATACCTGATTTTAAGGTAATGTTTTCACTTGTGTTCTTTTGTTTTATGTTTCTATTCCAACCCCCCTAAACACTTTTTATTCATTTATTTTGTAACAACTCTAGTATCTTTAATATACTATGATTTTTTTATAAGAAGGATTCGAGATACACTTACACACACCTACATCTAATGGTTAAAGAACATACTGTTTCTGTGGATGGTTAATTTCTGCCTCACGAAACGATGATTGTTAAATATTCTTTTAACACACTCAAAGGTGTCCATGAGGATGTAAATATATTTATATATGATATATAATTTTATTATGTTTTACTTAAGATTATTTATTTTACATTTATGGCATACCTTTATGGTTTCCATTATGGTTAAACGCGATATCATCATTTTAGGAAGTGCGGACTACCGCCCCCTCAAAGTGATTTGTTTCGTTAATACCATATGTGGAACATATAAAGGATATATTTAATGATATTATATATTATACCATACTGGAATTATTATACTAATATTTATCAGTATGTTTTAATTCCATTAAATAAGAAATAGAAATGGAAGTAGTGTTCATGCATACGTACGACTTACCGTCTCCATGAACAGTGAATTTCATTTCTTACTTCTAAATGTTATGTAATATTCTAAATGCATGTATATAATATATATATATGATATATATGATATCTACATAATGAATATAATTATGTATATAATATATATTTTACCACATGAACAACTTTTAATTATAAAGATTTTATTTTTTTACTCAAGTAGCAATGATCTACAAAACGACCATTATTAACTTAAATAATTACATAGTGTTCATAGCAAGGTAGTAAGTGATATAAAAGGAATAATGAACTTGAAAAAGGTTCTTATGAAATTAGAAATTAACTCAAGTTTAGTATTCAGGAGGATAAAGAACGATCGAGTCAAGTCGGACTCGAGGTAAGGGATCCTACCCCTCTCTTTCTTTTTAGGTACAGTCTTTTATGTCATTCCTTTTAAGCTCATATTTCCTATGATTGGGATGTTATTTTATATTACTCATACTGTACCTTATATTTTCATATGATTAGAGACCCTATTTTATCTCATCAATCCATTTTGGAAGTTTTAATTGGCATCGTTAGGCTGCCAAAATTTCATAAGGGACTTTTTATCTCACTTTGGGTTTTCGTGAGATTCATGCTACATTTTCCAATATTTCCTTTTGATTAGTGTATTTAATTTAAATTATTCTACTATTTTTGTAACATAATTTAGATTATTAGTATTTACATCAATGTTGTATAGTCAGTATTTCATGGGGTGTACGTTTTGAAAGTTACCCAAATCGGTAAGGGAACCTATCACCCTATTCTTTCTAAAAGACTTCTTTTGATATGTCTTTTAATTTACATCTTTTTATGTTGGTATATGTTATTATATATCCTTATAGATGTAATTTTTATTTCCAAGTGATAAGATACCATTTTATCTCTCATCAACAAATTTTATGAGTTTTAAAGTGACGCCGTTAGGCTGTCAGATTTTACCAAGGGAACTTCTTAACCCAATTTCTATTTCTTTGGGTTCAACATGAAGTTATTGAATATGTCATCCATTGAATATGTGTAAATGATCTTTGATTTTTTTACACTTAATAACCACTAATATTGGGTTTATTTATATTTTTTACACATAATTATGAGTTTGATTTATCTTTAATTTAAGGATACATTTTTTATAATGGATTTCATCTCATTTTACATTTCTATTGAGACTTCATTGTTTCTATGCAACAATTCACTCTTATATGGTGTATATAATGTCCCTTGGAATATTATATCATGAATACATTTATTATCATGATACATTGATTAAATGTTATTCCTCAATTATAGTATTCATGTGTCTCTCATTTTGTTAAAAACCCTTTAACTAAAATGTCGTTTTAAATGTTTTAATGATTTATTATTATAAATATTTCTCATTAATATCCGTGTTTTCAAAATTGTTTAAAGGATTTATTTATATGGATATTAATGGTTTAATATGTTAAAAGCATCAATATGGTATGGGACACTTTGATTTCAAAATCTCTTTATTAAAAGTTTTAAATGGTTTTGAAAATGGTTTTTAGAATGGATTCATTACCTTAAAATGTTATATTGTTATTGCAATGTGGGAATGTTATCTTTCATTTACGCATAAGTTATGTGCTATGATTATTTTATTGTTCTTGGGCATTGTTTATGATCACAGGTGGTTCTGTGATAAACTAAGGGCGGGTGAGCCCGATATAGCTCTTCAATTCATTGGGTAACGCGAAGGGGTTAAACGTTAAGGTTTCTCTGAAGCGATTTATGGAATATACTATGATGGGTATTCCAAACATAACCAACCAGGTTACTCCCTATGTAATAATGTAATGAATGCCTCAAGTTACCTTTATGTCTTATTATTTCTATGATTTATTCATGATTTTATGAGGCATGTTAAAGTGCTTATGTTTTATGGGTAAAGTATGATTTCATTCTTATGTATATATGTACTAATGTTTCCTTTAAATACTTTTTATAACCCTTACTGAGCTTTTTATGCTCATCCCAAGTTTTTGACATGTTTTTCACAGGTCAAGGGAATGGTACATGATATGATGATAGTGTCAAGGAAGGGTCATGATAGAATCTATGTCTTATTTTAAATATATTTCCATTGATGGGATAAATGAATACTATCTTTTATGTAACCATTTTGTTTAAATGTGGAATGTAATGCATGTTTTATGATCTAATTCTCAAAAACTCTAAACCATAAAAGATCCTCAATGTGTAATCTTGTAATAACTCAAGATTAAGTCAGGTTTAAGGTTGGGGATTTATAGTTGGTATCAATGGTTGGTTTATATAACTTTAGAGGTTAGAGTGTTGTTTAAGAAAAAGTGACAAGTTGTGTATAACCACCATGGTTAGTATATTAGATGGAGTCATCGTTTTTTTGAAAGTTAGAATGAGTTTGAGATAACTTGGATAAGTATATCTTGGTGTTTATCTTCCCCTTTTTTATTTGATGATTTTACAGATATACTCACACTGTCCTTTTTTTAGTAAATGGTTGGATCTAGCAGGCACCAAAGTAATAGTGGATTTGAAAAAACTGTGACGGTTTTATGAAAGAACAACTAAATGATATGGGATCTGCACTGAGAACTCTTATGGTTATCCTCAACCAACTATCTGGGGTAATGATTGACCACCTGAACCTTAGTGATTTTTATAAGGCATAGTATATGCGAGAAACAAATCCCTACGGATGTTCAGGTAATAATCATAAAGGTAAGTATGTTCAAAACCCTATGTGTCAAATATGTGGAAAGAAACACATAGGAAAATGTTTCAAAGGGACAGAAAGATGCTATAGATGTGGAAATGAAGGTCATAAAGCAAGAACCCGCCATGGAAAAAGGAAGCATCTAGTTGACTCTAGGAAAGGGAAAGAAGTTCTTTCTAAAGGATCAATCGAATGTTTTAAATGTGGTGTTCATGGTAATTATGCAAACACATGTCCTATGAAGATGTTTCAGGAATGGGGTCACCAAGATCGTACAAATATTCATTTACCAATAACTAATGCCATTCCGATTGAGGATGAAGAAAATGACAATGAAGAATGAAAGGTATGGATTATTTCTTAACATATGTTTTCCTATTATTGGAATCTTAGGATGTGATTCATTATTTTGTTTGTAGGAAATTAGTATTTCAGAATAATTTTAAAATGAATGGATCATGAAGAATGTTGAATGAGTAAGAAGTCATCATATAAGGGATTCAGGAGTTATGGTATATTTTAGGATGGTGGAATTCTTAGATGTATTAAGTATCCATTGATGATGGGGTTACATTAGAAGACTTTTTATAGTAACCCTGATGTTTGATATACAAAAAATTTTATTCAAGGAATAATTATCCTTTCTTTCGTGGATACAGTTATAAAGAACTATTTGGGTTTATATGATCCTTGAATTTGAGGCAATTACTGGTTAATACATTTTGGGTTGCAAAATGGAAGTTATCAGATAAACTTTTTAGTTAAAATATGTTATGGTTATTTTTGATGAATTTATCTCTTTTTGAGGAATGTTATAAAAATTATATAGTTTTTGAAAAGGGTCAACACACAGACCATGTGACAACCTGCCACATCAGACGAAGCTACAGGAATCGAACCCACAATCAATGTGGAACTGGTATTTATCACATACCACTTTACTACGTGAAGTCCCTGGTTAGTTTGAATGATTATTTTTAGTTAGCTGATTTTATGAATTAAGAGTAAGTTGATTTTTTTGTTATCAATGGAAATTATTATCCTATCATGGAGGATATGTGATTAGGTTAATTACTTTTCAGTATGAGACTGTAAGAGTAACTGATGTTACTTCAGAGAAAAATGTTAAAATTTATCTTAGGAGACTATGTGAATAAATCCTTCAGAGAAATCGGTTTCAATCTTAGTTTGGTTTACTTTGTATAATTTTATGGATAGATGTTTATTTAGTGGTCTTTGTTGAACTTTGGGTTTTGTTTGAAAATTTTTGGAGATTAAGAAAATATATTTTTTATAAAGGATTATCCTTTTTGGGTATTATCTGATCTCATTCTAACATTTTTGGTTTTATTTTTGGTTAAGGTCTAAAGACATGGGATGTATTTAGTTCATTTTGTGGATTAGGTGATTCTCTAGAAGTTGATTATAACACTCTTAATGTGAACAAGTCATCCTAAATACTCGCCTTTTTGAGAAAACATGAGTTCGTGTAAGAAATCTTGTAAAAGTTTAAAGTCAACATGACAATTAAGTGTTCTTCCTTATGTTTTAGTTAAGCTCATAAATAAATTCCTCAATGAAAAGTAACTTAAAACAAAAATGATGTCTGTTATTTTTTCCTACAGGGGAATCAAATATAGATTAACCCATCACAAGTTTGTGATTTTCTTATTGCTAACTTTCTCCTACACATGATTACTATCACTCTCTATAAAAACATGACCCTTTTTTTCCTCCATATCCATATTTTCAAACATTAAATCTCAGTATGGGTTAACTCAGGTGACATTTTTTACTTCTCTCCCATTCTTTTAAAGTGATAGTTTTACTGTCTCCTGTTCTGATGTGGGATTTTTAAGGAAGATTCCAAGCCCAATTTTAAAATTGCGAGGACGCAATTCTCAAAATTGGAGAAAGATGTAACACCCCAGGTAAATAAAGAATATAAAATTTTCAAATTTATCCAATTTTTGAATAAAATATTAATATTACTTCAAAGGGAAGGCCATGCTATGGCATACCCAATACGCAACAATGAGTTTCTTTGAAATCTTACATTGCACTCTAATAATAAAATAATATTATTTTAAAAGGTAGTTAACGCCTAGCCGTTTTAATGGTGGGAATGAACGGAACTAACTAAAAAATGATTATATATGTTTGTTAAATATTTTTACTTTTATCCAATAAATGTTGGAGGCTTAAAATGTAAATGAATCCAATTTTTAAGCATAAATCTTCTAATATTCTTTAAAAGGTTGATTAACCCCCTTTTGATGGAGAACCCTTTTTAAATATACTTTTGAAAATTTTATATGTTTTATTTGACAAAATAAAATCCTTCTTTAGAATCTGGACATCAAAATTTACTTTGTGTTAAATTTTGTTTTTTTCCGATAAAGATCATTTTTATTGAAAATGTTGCATTTTAATTCAAAACCTCCTTTTAATATGATTTATTTATATGGATATATTATATTTTTAATTTATATTAAAGTGTATTTAGAATATATTTTTATCATTTAATCTAATGGTGGTCATTGTAATTAATTTCACTTTGAAATTGGACTTAAACTAGTGTCAATCTTTTAATAGATATTGTTTCTTAAAAACATGATATTTGTTTTGACAGCGGGAATTAATTATTAAATTTATTAATGCAACATATATGTTTTTAATTTTTTAAAATAGACATCATTTTTGAATTCGGAATATCAAATATAGCATAGGGTGAATTTTTGGTATTTTTTTGAAAAACATCAATTTTTGATGAATAGAGAAACCATTAAGTGGTAGTTTAAAAACTGATTCTTCATTTAAATGAAACTTTTCCACTTTTTTGATTTGAATTTCAGAAATCTGATATACATGGTTTTAATTAGGATGTAAAATTTTGTTCAATGGTATTAAAATAATTTTTTGGTGAATAGTAACTTTTATGTTTTTAATCGCGATTAGGGGTAATTATTGTAATTTAAGGTAAAAATAATGTTTTAATAATATTAAGTGACCTAGACACATGTCCTACCCTCATTGGATGTGTCATGGACTACCAAGACAATCCATTGGTCATATTGGGGACCCCATGGAGCCACTTTGGTTGGAAAATGATATAAATAACTTTTTTATTTAAAGTTAAAATAAAAATGTCACAAGCATGAGTTGTTTTACTAAAACAATTTTTAAATGGGGTTAAACAAGTCATATGTTTGACTATAAATATTAATAAGAAATATAATACTATTTAATAGATCATTATATTTTTTTATAATTTTTAGACATTAAATAAATTAATTTATTTATGACGTCATGATGATGAAGCAATTACCTCATTAATAATGGATTTAAATAAAATGAAAAGATAATGTTAAAACTATAACATACACTTGTCAAAGGCCTATTGGATGAGTATATTTCGAACCCTTAACACCTTATCCTCAAAATACATCAATGTGGGACCTTTAAAATCTGAAACACATTTGAACATAAAGTAACATTTTGTAACTTTCCAAGAGTGCCCCTCCTCTCCTATTATAAAAGGCCCCCACCTCTACCACCTTACCCATACGTCTTAAGCCTTTGGCTCGGCCAAACCCTGCTTAGTTTTTCTCTACACATCTCTATCTTACTCCTAGAATCCTCACTTTGGGCAGAAATCGTCCCTAGGAAGCCTTTGAGCTCAAATCAATGAGAGACACCCGATTTAAAGGTAATGTCTTCACTTGTGTTCTTTTGATTTATTTTTCTTCTCCAACCCCCTAAAATATTTTAATTAATTTCTTTTGTAACAACTCCAGTATCTTAAATACACTAGGATGTTGTTATAAGAAGGATTCGAGCTACACTTACACACACCTACCACTAATGGTTAAAGAACATACTATTTATGTGGATGGTGAATTTCTGCCTCACGAAACGATGATTGTTCAATATTATTTTAACACCCTAAAAGGTGGCAATTAGGATGTAAATATATTTATATATGATATATAATATGTTTATGGTTTACTTAAGCTTCTTTATTTTTCATTTATGGAATACCTCTATGGTTTCCCTTATGGTTAAACGTGATATCTTCATTTTAGGAAGTGCGGACTACCGCCCCCTCAAAGTGATTTGATTCATTAATACCATATGTGGTACATATAAATGATAGATTTAATAATATTATATATTATTACATACTGTAATGATTATACTATTATGTATCATTATGTTTTAATTCCATTAAATAAGTAATAGAAATGGAAGTAGTGTTTATGTGTACGTACGGCTTACCGTCTCCACGAACGGAGCATTTCATTTCATACCTCTAAATTTTATGTAATATTATAAATTAATCTATATAATGGATATATATGATATATATGATATCTAAATAATGAATATAATTCTGGATTTAATATATATCTTACCACATGAACAACTTGTAATTATAAAGTGTTTATTTTTGACTCAAGTAGCAATAATCTACAAAATGACCATTATTAACTTAAATAATTACATAGTGTCCATAGCATGGTAGTAAGTGATATAAAAGAAATAATGATCTTTAAGAAGGTTCTTATGCAAGTAGAAATTAACTCAAGGTTATTATTAGGGAGGTTAAGGAACGATCGAGTCAGGTCGGACCTGAGGTAAGGGATCCTACCCCTCTCTTTCTTTTTAAGTACATTCTTTTATGTCATTCCTTTTAAGCTCATATTTCTTATGATTAGGATGTTATTTTATATTAATCGTACTATAATTTCATGTTCATATGATGAGAGACCCTATTTTATTTCATCAATCCATTTTGGATGTTTTAATTGGTGCCATTAGGCTGCCGAAATTTCGTAAGGGGCTTTTTACCTCACTTTGTGTTTTCTTGAGATTCTTGCTACATTTGAAAATATTTACTTTTTAGTGGTGTATGTACTATCCATTATTATACTCTTTGTGTAACATAATTTCGTTTATGAGTATTTACATCAATTTTTTATAGTCCTTCTTTCATGGGGTGTACGTTTTGAAAGATACCCAAATCGGTAAGGGAACCTTTCACCCTCCTCTTTTTAAAAGACTTCTTTTGTTATGTCTTTTAGATTACATATTTTTATGTTGGGATTTGTTATTCTATATCCTTACAGATGTAAATTTTATGTCAAAGTGATGAGATAACATTTTATATCTCATAAACTAATTTTATGAATTTTAATGTGACGCCGTTAGGCTGTCAAATTTTACCAAGGGAACTTCTTAACCCAATTTCTATTTCTTTGGGTTCAACATGTAGTTATTGAATATGTCATCCATTGAATATGTGTGAATGACCATTGATTTTTTTACAATTAATATACACTTATATTGGGTGTATTTATATTTTTCACACATAATTATGAGATTGATTTATCCTTAATTTAAGGATACATTCTTTATAAGGGATTTCATCTCATTTTACATTTCTATTGAGACTTCATTGTTGCTATGCACCGATTCACTCTTATATGGTGTATATAATGTCCCTTGGAATATTATATCATGAATCCATTTATTCTCATGATATATTGATTAAATTTTATTCCTCAATTATGGTATTCAAGTGTCTCTCATTTTGTTAAAAATACTTTAAGTAAAATATCATTTTAAATGTTTTAATGATTTATTCTTATAAATATTTCTCATTAATATCCATGTTTTAAAATTGGTTTTTTAGGATTTATTTATATGGGTATTTATGGTTTAAAATGTTAAAATCTTTAATGAGGTTTGGGATACTTTGATTTCAAAATCTCTTTATTAAATGTTTTAAATGATTTTGAAAATGGTTTCTAGAATGGATGAATTATCCTAAAATGTTATATTGTTATTGAAATGTGGGAATGTTATCATTTCTTTATGCTTATGTTATGTGCTATGATTATGTTATGGTTCTTGGGCATTGTATATGAAGACGGGTGGTTACGTGGTAAACTAAGGGCGGGTGAGCCCGATATAGATCTCCAATGCATTGGGTAATGCGAAGGGGTTAATCGTTAAGGTTTCTCCGAAGAGATTTAGGGAATATAATTTGATGGGTATTCCAAACTTAACCAATAGGGTTACTCCATACGTAAGAATGTTATGAATGCCTCAAGTTACCTTTATGTCTTATGATTTCTATGATGTATTCATGATTTTATGATGTGTGTTAAAGTGCTTATGTTTTATGGGTAAAGTATGATTTCATTCTTATGTATGTATGTACTAATGTTTCATTTCCATAATTTTTATAAACCTTACTATGCTTTTTATGCTCTTCCCAAGTTTTTGAAATTTTTTCACTGGTCAAGGGAATAGAACATTATATGATGACAGTGTCAAGGAAGTGTCAATAAAGAATCCATGTCTTATTTTAAATATGTTTTCGTTGATGGGATAAATGAATAATATATTTTATGTAACCACTTTATTTAAATGTGGAATGTAATTCATGTTTTATGATCTAATTCTCTAAAATACTAAACCTGAAAAGATCCTCAATGTGTAATCCTGTAATAACTCAAGATTAAGTAAGGTTTAAGGTTGGGGCTTTATAATGGATGTGCCCATATCTAATGGAATAATCATTGAAACGCCAAGAGAACACTCTATTACCATTTTGAAGAAACATAACATTCTTTATTACTATACACGTCAAGCCACACATAAGAACCAATCTATAAAACAATCATAATAAAATCAAAAAAACCATTTCACAATCCAAGCACAATACTATACGAAAACCAATGTAAAACACCACCCAAATAAGAAAATTTCAAAACAAAAAATTAATTCAAATTCTATCAAACTCCTTGTGTGAATATATATATATATATACAAACATTATTATGGAAACCCTTTGAGAATCACTTACATCAATTTTTTCAACATTGAAAATCCATCCTAATCAAAATAAAATATCACATGAATGAAAAATACATTTTTAAATGATTTATAAACACAAATGAATCAAATGGATTGTTCTAGAATGGAAATAGATAGAATGACTTACCACAATGATGTGGGGAGAAAATAAAACATTTGGAGATGGAAGAATACACCTGAGGGTATAGTACACTTGGCCTTGCATCAATGAAAAGACCCTCATATCAAAACTATACCTTAAGTTTCATCCTAGAAGAATCACTACCACGAAGAACCTAAAACTAATAGGGTAAAGATATGATATTAGAAAAATTACCAAAAAAGGAACCCCACCTAGGATCCTTCATTGAGCATGAATGGTGGAAGGGGAGCATGAGTGAAGGCTTTCTTAGAGAACCATTGTTCCCCTATGTCAACAACTGTTATGAAATCCTGAATTAGTGTTACAATAATAGAGGGGAAGGAGGTAATTTTGGATTTTTTATGATATAGTATACTCGCATGGTTAAGCCGCAAGGGTTGACAACCCATGTGAAAACCATGCACCCCCTTTTAGGAATAGTGTAATATCACATGGTTTGGCCCCACATTTTGGAAAACAATATATAAACTATGAAAATATCCATTATCATACTTATTAAACTTGTCACATGGTTTCCCATAATAGTATAAATGTTGTTATCCAAGTCACTTGAATAAAAAATCCTCACTATTTCTCACATGCCTTGTATTGATTTCCCAAAACAATGTGACATAAACCATGCAAGAAGAAAAAACTCAAAAAACCTTCTACCTTTACCATCCACATGGATGGTCGTTAAACTGTTCACAAGAAACTGTTAAAATGCAAAAAAATCAACCAAGGCTTCCAAAATTTCAAAATTTTAGAGTAGTATATAAACCTAAACCTCGACTAAAATATCCAAAGACAAGAATAGAATAATATAGAATAATAACCAGGGATGGGCTATG
Organism: Viscum album; assembly: GCA_963277665.1. Taxonomy (NCBI): domain Eukaryota; kingdom Viridiplantae; phylum Streptophyta; class Magnoliopsida; order Santalales; family Viscaceae; genus Viscum; species Viscum album. The sequence continues at coordinate 1,227,234,159 of OY728145.1, read as the reverse complement.
AAAATTTTCCCCACCATAAGCACATTATGCCCCAAAAAACAACTAGTTGAAAGTTTAATAATCTTTATAAAAAAGAAACATAATGATGAATGAGACCATGAAAATTGGGGTGACCATTCACATTAAAAGTCACTATCTACCAACTCTAAGGGAAACCACAATGAGAATAACCAAAATTATAGAGGATTATTCTCCTCAACAAATAAACCCATGTAACACTACCAACACTAAAAATCCATACATGGTGGCCTGACATGGGAAACCCACCACATGGAAAATTGGGATCTTCTACACAAAACTCAAAACATCACACACTAAGGGGAAATTTATTAAAGTCATCAAAACCAAACAATGAATATACAACAATCCATCAACTATAAAAAAAACTAAAGTGTCTATGAAGAAGTAAAAAGAGAAACAGTAACTAACACAAACACAGGATTAACACCCACAATAGAGAACAAATGATTAAAATAACCACAACTAGATAAGAATAATCCATCAGATTACAAAATAACCCAACCACCAAACATTTGAAACAAAATAATAAACCTATAAAAGTAGTGAAAACTACATTAAAGAAATGATAGTCACCTTTACCCCAACAATAGAGACAAGATCTTGGAGAAGTTCCCCCACACCCATAGCAGTTCCTAACTTCATGAAAGGCTTAACTTCAAGACCTATGGATAGAGTCTTACTGTCTTGATGTAGATAAATCCCCATAGTTAGGAGTCAACACCCTTTGATTGAAGATTATTGTTTGGGAAATTCCTCTTACATAACTTCTCTAGAGGACCTAAATGGCCACAATAACAACACACCTTCATATTATTGCATCAAGGAAGCTTTGAATTCCTAAATCGGCTGCACTTAGAGCACATAAGATAATAGTCAGACGAATAAGAAGCATGAACTGATAAAAAATTCCTCAAAAAAATTTCCTCATATGTCACACAACTCTACAAGATGTGGAAGCTTTAGAAGAAACTCCTACCCCCCAACTACACCATGAGAACTAACTTGACTAATATATCCTCTTCCAAAAGCATCTTAAACAAATATTCACCGAATGAAAGGAACATAAACTTTATATATGGACAAATACCACAAAAAATATGAGCATTCTATTTTTCTAGAGATGCTACCTATGTATAGAAGGCAACCAACCACTTGATATGGTAAACACATGTCATCATTGTCCATTGAACATTCTAAACATTCAGAAGATCTTCCAACTTTCCCAAATTCGCCTCCTATTTAATGAACCATTAGAAGAAACATGAATTAATTGCATCCCGATACATCATATCTTGTAATGATGTTGGGTTGATCGCCTTCCATTGGTCCAAATCTAGACCTCAAACAAGTTCAAAACAACCCATACACCGACAACATCAGGAGTTCCCAATGATACAAATACACTCCCAACTTTCTTATGCCACTATGTAACATATAAAGGACATCAATAACAATAAATTTTTTGGAAACAATGAGAAAAACTAGAAACTGGGTGAGATCAACTAGAAAGGTTAGGGACATTTCTAGGAGGCATTTTCAGAACAACAGAAGCACACAAAATCTATGAATCAACATACAATAAAAATATTGAAAAAATAATAACGAAAAAACGACCATGTCATAGTCCAAGAACTACATATGAAAAAGAATCTCCTTTTATATATCCATCATTTTTTCATATCTCCAAGGCTACTATCTTCCAATGACATTATCCAGTCACTGAAATCCATTTATCACAAAAAAGATCCAATTTTCAAAATATTTCTCAAACACTATTGAATAATTTTAATTAAAACAACTCTCTTAAAAAGATTTCACTTTTCAAATTCCTTTTTCTCAAAAAAAAAATCATTTCAAAAATCAACCTATTCTGACCAAAATCAAACAAATACACAGATCGGGATGAAATACTTAGGATAGAGAATTATCAAATGTGGTCTAACTAGAGACATGAATAGTGAACCATTCCCCAAGAGAGAACCAATCACTATGTGGACCGTGAACCATGCACTCAGACTCCACATGGTCCAGTACTCCACATGTGACCACAAGAATTTCTGATTCATTTCCATTTTCATTCCCAATCCATGAAAAATAAAATACAAACATTGAATCAAATCTCAGACTTCCTCTAGAGACTCAAGGATCACTATGAGAAAGTGTTTCTGACTTCCTACTCATACGTACCTTTCACGTCTTGATGTCCATAATCTATAAGAATCTATACACCCTAAATAAAAAGTCTATACTCTAATAACTATTTGTCAAATGTCATACAAGGAATCAATCTAACTTAACAAACGAATCGGTCCAAGATCAGGCCATAAGGGAGTTCTTGATTCCCTCAGGCTATCAAGTATTGTTGGGAATCAAAGTAATATATATTGTAATGATTATTCACTATAAAACCAGGATCATAAAACCAAATTGTACATGATGATTAATCAATAATAACTGAATATTAATAAATACATAAAATGATCTAGATACCAAATCTGCTGAAAAATCATAAAATAGAAAAAAAAACTAAATCCAAACCTTGATAACACGGCCTCTTCAGTACCACCCATTGACCACCAACACCAATACCAACCTACAACAAGATATCACACTAGAACTAGAAACCTAAAAATGAATAACAACTTGAGTCTATAGTTGTTGAGTGGCACAAGTATGGTGTGATCATACAACAACATAGTATGAAGTAACAATAGAGACTATTCATTTCCTTAATCAAAAAATGGTTTTTAACACCATTTTATAATGTGTCTAGAAAATAGGGTTTTACCAAAATGAAATAAATGGACAACATTCCAAAAGTTCTATCACTAAAAAAATACAAGCAACAACTCTTTTTAAAAAAAATTCATTCAAAAATACTAGTTCAAAACCCAAACGAAAAATACAACTAATACTAGGAGAAAAAATAAACTGTGTATAAATTTCAATGAAACATAACAAGAATGAATAAATTAATAGTGCTAATAAAAACCATAAAAATAGAAAACTAAACATACCTATAGTCAATTTCGTGCATTTCATTAACATATCTAGAAGAAATCCATATAAATACACTATTTGGACTCACCTTTAGAAATTTTTGGCATCTCTATAGAAAATACCCTAATGGACACTCTAAACTAACCAATTTAGTGGAACATCCCACATTTGCACTCTGCAAAATCCAAATGGTAACAACCAATCTAATTAGGGTTGTAAGGAAACCATCACTCAACCCTCTAGATGAATCCTTGAAATTAAATGATAATATAACCCTTTCAATGGGAAGGTATTCACATGTGCAGTTCCATAAATACCATGTTCCACCATGATTTACTAGTCCATACCTTGACCCCACTTATGTGATGATCAACCCCTAAGGTTCGATCCTATTTAGAGGTTATTATCTCACATGTCAAGTCATGCACATGTTCAAACCAAACCATCACAACATTTGAGTTTTAAACCATTTTCCAAAAATACCGCAACATGTAAAATGGGGCCTCACATCACATAACATGAAAATAAATTCCCAAATCGTTGTAAAATACCAAACGGTATTTAACATCACATAAAATCAAAACCAATTTTTTTTAAAACAACACAAAGCACCCATAGAGCAACTATGATTTCCGAAATCCTAATTCATTTCCAAAACCATTTCAAAACCTATGAATATTCCCCTCCACATGCATTAAGATACCAAATTTTCCTTATTCTTATTTAGAATCCAAGAAACATCACAATGTGTCAAACATTAATTTAATTTACAAATATAACTTTGAAACCAAATTTCAAAAAATTTGTAACAAAGTAACATTTCTTAACACACCATGCCTATGAATGTACCATTCCATAATGGAATAGATGATGAATAAATAAAGGGGGCATGTTTTTTAAAATACGATACTTATGTAAACATGTTTTTTAAAGGCCACTATAATTTATGTGATCATCCATATGTGAAGCCTATGAACATATTGTTGTTCCTATATCAAATGGAATACTAATTAAAAACCAAGAGAATGATTAGGAACCATTTTTAATAAACATCTGTTTATTTATTACCAAACACATCAATCCACAAATAATCACCACACCATAAATCCACCAAAATCCAAAAACAAAACTCATTTAACAATCCAACCAAAATACCATAACATAACCAATATAAAAACCCACCCAAATCACTAAATTACACTTTAAAATATCAAATAAAAATTTATCAAACTCTTTATGTGCATATATATGTATAAACATAATTAATGATATCCTTTTAAAACCACTTCCACCCATTTCATCCAACATAGAAACACCAATCCTAGAAAAACAAACATATCATGTGCATGTGATGCACATTTATATATTTTTTAGAAACACACAAGCATCAAATATAATGTTTCATAATTGAAATAGTTGGAAAAACCTTGCTCAATTATGTGTGAATGCAACAAAACCATATAAGAATGAATAATAATCCCCAAGGGATATGTTTATACCATCAAATCAGAGAAAAAACCCACACATCAACCCTAACCCCTTAGGGATTGGCCAAAAATAATCCCTACCAAGAAAAACCTTAGAACTGAGAGGTGAATGATAAGAGAAAATAAATATATTGATCAAAAATCCAATGGAAGCTCAACTATGAACAATCAAGGAGTTTCAATTGATTATGCGGAGACAGGGAGGAGGGTCTATTAGATACCCTTGGTTATCCTAGGTAGTGATAGGGGATGAAATTATTAATTAATAATAAAATAATTTATTGGTAAAGATGTTGTTTCAAAGTTTTAATGATCTTGGAAACTTATATAGTTAGACCGCATGGTTTGAAAAAATCTACCCAAGTAGTATGCCACCTAATAGTTATATGGGGAACCTTTAATGGTTTGGCTGCATGATTTTCCAAGACATGCGACAACTAGTAAAAATTAATGTATCCAAATTGGAGAACCCCTCACATAGTTTCAAGATGGTTTCCCGAAACAATTGGAAATCCATTCACCATGCTCATTTACACCAAAAAATGAAGAACAGTTTCTCTTATGCCTCAAACTGTTTTCTCTAAAATAGGAAACCCAAACTATAATGGAATAAAATGAACTGAAAAAAATATTATTTTATAACTAACTTCACATTTAACCCTTAAACTATTCACAAAAACCATTCATATGCCAAAAAATATCCAAAATTTAGAAATTAAAACCTGAAACTCACCCCAAACCCCAACCATAAGATTAAAATCAATGGGAATAATACCGTAAAAGAAGAACCAAGGTCGGGGTGTGAGATAAGGTGTTGTTTAAATCAACCCAATAAATTAAAAAAATTATATATACTTAATAACAAATATAATTAAATGAGAAACAATTTGAATTTATATAGAATAATCATTCTAAATATAAATAGAAATAGTTTTTGAATAGGAAAGGAAAGAGTTGGGTATGGTATTAACCTTACCTTATGTCTAGTTATATTAAATTACATTTACAATTACCATATAATCAACATATTTTTATTTTAACATAAATACAAAACCAAATTTTATTAAATTTTTTAGTATTAAATAGTTAAAAATAATTTAATTTTTGAATACTATTTCATTTCAAGAGATATTTACCAAAATAAACACACACACTCACATATTTTGTTTTTAGAGGTATAATTACATTAAATCACACACAACTCACACACATGCCATAATGTAAGACCGTAGATCCCTAGGGGAGAGACCACCCATCGAGCCATATTTATTCAGTACATAGACCACAGTCTGAGTGGGCATGAGGCCAATTACATTGATCATAGGCCTAGTGGGACTCAAAGAAAATTACATGGCCCTAATGGAAATACTTTTTACCTAAAGGAACATCATTGTTTAGTGATACTACCATACCAAGTCTATTATAGTACATTCTATAGTTTTGGATCCATTAAAGTTCTTGCTAAAGTGCCAACCACCACTACAGTGATTCTGATGCTACTGTTCCACCAATAATATATTTATACTATCGTACTCCTACAGTAAGTCAGTAAAAGATTTAAATATGTTAAAATAAATTTATATTAAATAATGTGAACTAACAACTTAAACATGATATGATATGTAAATCACTAAAAATATCCACATAATTAGCTGAAACTTACCATTAATAGTATGTTTCGATAAAGGGGAAGATAGAGTAGATACTATAAATTAATTAAAGAATTTATTTTAGTATCATTAATAAATAAATATTATATATATTGATGTTTTTAATATTTTATTACGTTGTGATTTGTAAAATGTATAAGGAGTGTAAAAATATGAATTGAATAAAAATAAAAGAGAAATAAGGTGTCCTTTTTATAGATAATTTACACAATAAATATATCTTTGGAGGTTAAGGATCGTGTGACTACATGATTGTTCTAATGTTATTGAATACTTATGATAAAGTAATTATCCAGACGGTCATCTTTGAGAAGATTATATTATGTTATTTACCAAGAGAAGGGGAAAGTGGTATTGATACATGGAGAGGGGGTGTTGTTTATGTAAGAATATTGACTCTTTTTTTATTCTGGATAAAGACTTTAAATAGTTTGGATTCATATAAATTCGAAGAGTTTTTTAAAAAATGGGATTATTTCTGGTTCAATCATATGTAAAAATGGATGGAGTCTTAGAAATAGCTAAATAAATGAAATTGTTGAAATATATATATTTTATTATAATATTTTAAAACATATCATCCTAAATTTCAAAAAATGCTTCCAAAATCATCAAATGTTTTCTAAATATGTTATTTACATTTTAAGTAAATCATTAGTCAATATAAATGATGAAAAATATTTTATATGATTATTTTGTAAAATAAAATCCTAAATATTATATATTTATAAAGAATAAATTTTTTCTCTTTATAATAAAGTTATATTTTTAAAAGTAATACAAGTAAATAAACATAAAATAAAATTAGCATACTGATTCGAATTATAAAATTAATACTCTCATAATTTATTTTGAAATATAATAATTTCTATGTTTTAATAAAATCCTTATATAATAAAAATATAAATTTTTATAATGTGATCAAAATTCATACCTTTCTAAAAATTACACATCAATTAATAATATAAATATATTCACATTAAATATGATTATGAAATTAATTTATCTATATAATTTATAATATTTATCTTAAAAATTTATGTTATTAAAAAAATTATATTTTTTTGAAAATATATAATTTTGATATCATTATGTCAATTATTTATTTTATTATTCTAAAAACATTAATTTAATTATAGTTTGCATCAAAATTACCTTATAAAATTTATTTATTAATGTGTTTTCAATTTTTATCAAATGGTGCTTGTGTTTTATTCTATGCTACATTTCTTAATATAACACAAGATGAATCAGAAGGGGGATTTCATACATAAAACTATATTTTATTACAAATATTTATTATTTCTTTAATAAAAATAAAGAATACAATAAGACAATATTGGAATTATAACCTGGAGAATTTATTCAATAAAGGGAAGTGTGATGTGATCCTTTCACATAAAATTTCTTAAGATATCAAAACTATCAAATGATTATTTTTTCATAGGTATAAAATATAATTCATTATTTTTATCCATTATTGTACTATCCATTTTGGGAATACATTCAATGTGATAACCCTTTAACTATTAGATATATTAAATATCATACCTAAATTTTTAACTGTATGAAATTATTTCTCAAGTAATTATATTTGAGGAGATGGTAAGTATATTTTTAGTTAGCAATAAGGTTTTTAATTTTATTTATATGTAATTTTTCAACACAAAAACTGGTTTTGAACACATTAAAATCCTTTACATATAAAATAAATATTGTTTCCTTTTAATTTATACATTGAGTTTTTTTAATTTATTTAATTTTAGAGTGATTCAATAATGACTACAAATAGAATGTATTTGTATCCAAATTGATTGTATGATATGTTATGATGATCTTTATAATGGAAATGTATTTTTTTTCAATTCATTTAAATAATGATTTATTTCTAATAACTCTATCATATTTTTATATATACAATGTGAAATATTTTATATAAAACATCAAACAAATGATAACTTACTAGGCTGAATATATATACAGTTGATGCCAAATATAGAAAAAAAATGTGTAAAACAACTCAAAAGGTATCTTAAAGCCCATAAATTTTTATATATTCATCCCAGAAAAAAATTTCTTAGTTATCCATATTAAAGGAATTTTCACATATTGTATCATAAACCATGATGTCTACAGATCCACTTAGATTCACATGTTGGGTATTAGTAAAATTAATTGTAGGACACTACCAACAAGGTCCGAAAATAGTCCAACATATATTTGTAAACTGTATAATATCCACTGAATGAATGTCCAAAAAATGATTACCAATTCACATAATGGATAGTTGAAGAAGAATCATCAATGCTATGACTTATATTGTTGATATATTGTTGATATATTATTACAGTAATTTCATGTACAATTACTGGGATGAGTTTTCCAATGATTTGTAAACAGGAATTTTGGTATATCCTCTAGGAAATAATTGTACCACATTGATCTACTAAATAACTTATTTAAATACATGTATCATACTAAATGGAATACTGATAGATTAGTGGATTAGTAATTCCTTTTCCAAAAAGATCATATAATGCTTAAGATACAACATTAAAACATCATCCAAAAATATAAACCTGATAACATTGGGAGACAAGGTTCTCATCGTATCCAACCTATTTATAATGGAAATAAATAATAAAGAAGATCAATATAGTTTCAAAAGAGTAAAAATATGAAATCATTGGTGTAATAAGTCTATATTTTTTTACACATATCTAAATCGAAAATAAATTGAGTATAAGGATAACAAGATTACATACACATCTAAAATAGATTCTACGAACTATATATAGTATACCCTTATGAATCCCATTGGTTATTAATAGTGTATTATAAACAACAATCTATAATGGTAAATAAACCATGAGTGTGACCTGATTAGACATAACACCAAAATAAAGGCCACCCATATATGCCTCATTCATTACGTACATATGTATATCCCAACTCAATATAATCCACCATTAACATGGATCATCATATCCCTTGGTGACCCTTGACATGAATACTGGTTCATTTTTATCACTTCTAAAACTTCGAAAACAAGACAAATATATTATATTCTACCATGTTTACCAAATATGATTCCCTCTACCTAACAAGACCATTCATATTCTATCAACTCATCTCATGTGATAGTACTCCCATTTGGGGTTCCATTTTCAATTCTAACCAAGGAAACAATCCTATTTCATATGCATTGACTATTATGTAAACAAGGTATCAATGATATATGTTTAGTTATATCACTAATAATACTCACTTATTTCTGAATTCATAATGAAACATATATTGGATTAATTACTTGGATTTATTCATGCATTCATGTTTATTGAAGTATATATCACATATAAAACATCCAGTGAACTCTAGAAACACCCAACTATTAAATCTATGTGTTAAGCCTTTTTATTCCAACAATATATTCATTTTAATTCAATGGGATTCAAAAAACAATTAAAACCATGAAATAGTTAATTATAAAAAAATTCTTCTAAAATTAAGATAAACAACAAATTAAGGATTTTATGTTGATACCATTATTGAAAGAATGAAAATGAAATAAATGGAAATGAAATTATATATTATATGATTATTTCATAACACATTGAATAATATATGTGTAGGTGGATTCATATCCTGGTCATGTGGAAAGAAATTTATGCTCTTTTTCATATATAATTTAATGAAATTTTAAAAAATATTCTTTATTGATATATGGTACCACGTTTTTCCCACCAGGTACCTAGAAGTCCACAAGGATAACACCTTTGTTTAAGGTTTTCATATTATATCCATATAATATTATGCCTTTATCTGGATATGTTTTGTAGAGAGAAGTTACAAAATGGTTTGTAAGTGTTTGGTAATGAATGTATCGAATGGGAGATTCAATCTTGCTATAGGAGGTTGTTCACAATGTTAAATATTATTCACAGTGATAAAGGTTCTAGGGTATTTTTGATAGAGATATGATATACAACCATTTAGTAAATTAATCTCATTCAAATCATCGATTTATATGAGGATTTTAATGCTATTGTAAAACAATTTTAACTGTATGGTCTACCCTAACAATTTTTTATATTATTTATAATTTCCTATCATGATTCACTTCAGTTTTAGCTAGCCTTTTTAATCCTAATTTCTCTTCAATTTCCTTTAATCAACCCTCTTTTATTTTAAATAGTTGGTTTCAACTATGTTATTTCTCGGATCATCTTCCTATATAAGGTTTATTTCAACAGATCATAATGTATTGGATTTGGATAATCTAATGTGTAACATCCTTGACCATGAAGCCACTAAACCGGCGTTCCGATCTGGGTGGTTACATGACCTTAAGCGTGCCTCCTCATATGCCAAAGGCTTCCGACCAGCAGCGGGGGACTACAGAGTCAAGTGGGGAAACTATACCCCCATTTTATCAGAGTAATCCACAACAAAAATCAACCAAATACCAGAAACAATAACCAATAAGCAAAGAACATATAAAACATCCATTTGAAATAATAAATATTCCATATCATACTACAAGTGAAAAAGTGGACAAAACCCCAAAATAAAGACAACGGACAAAATCCATCAAATGGATTCGACTCCATGTCTGAATCCTCCACTAAGTGCCACCCATGTCGACTCAACTATCTAGAAAGGACCCTTTCCCTTATCCCGACCTGAAAACATGAAGTCTACTCATGTACCCAACGGTGGCCCGAGCAGGGTGTGAGTACAACTCAGTAGGCCACCACCAACATTGTCTACAAAATATCCAGTCTAAATAGATAGTGCATGCAAAGGAATGTGAATGATAATTTCCATGTAATTATTTAAGATACAATTAACCAGTTTAGAGTCAAGCCATTTACACTTCCATTACCATTCATTACAAACCAATTATCACCATTTACCATTTCATCACATTTCCATGGGTTAATCGCATACATTATCTTACATGGGTCTAAGTTCAATAGTCACATGCAAGAGGGTAAACACATCGTTATCCTATCTCACTAGGACTAACCCCTCATAACAACCATAACCTCACCTCGAAGCCTCAGTCCGGGTGGGTGAAACCATTTGGAGAATAGACCCTCAGTCCCCTTTCATAACTCGTGCATTTAGGGTGGAGTTTAGAACCTCAGTCTTCACTCGACCATGCGCATAGATTCTCATGTCATACCCCACTCTAAGAATCCATGTGCACATCCTTTTATATAAGTAACCATTAACCATCCAAAACATTGACCTTTGGTAAACACTATTCACCACAACCTACATGGGAAACCACATCTTGCCTTAACCCATTAACATGTTACCATTTCACATCATTTAACCATTCACCCAATTCTAATGTGTTATTCCTATCTCACTAAGCAGTCAACATTTAACCCATAATCTATTCCATTATGGTCTTTAATGAGTTTACACATTACCCCATTTAACTCGTTCATCATTCCCATAAATCAATCATTTAACCCATTCAACTTTAACTGTTAGTTTATTTCCATGTTTAGGTGCATCACCTAACATCTATTCCAAGCTCAACTGATCATTCCAACATATTTTTCAAGGGATCTACAATTAATTACAACAAGGTCACATGTTAAACGTTAATCCCTAAATCCGAGAAAAGCTAGCACATCCCATGAATGGACCCAATTAGGTCAAGTCTATCCCAACACATCCCATGGGGATCGTGGGGGTTCCCATTTTCCATTTTAAACACTATTATTACCAAACATACCAAGGTTATCCAAAACATAACCAAAGGAAAGAAAAAACAAAACTAAACGTGCACAAATACCCAAATAACTATGGGATATCACTTGTAGACCACTTACCTCAAAACCGTAGTTGAACGCACTCTCAATCGAGTCCTTAGACCTCTATGCAACCAACCTTTGGAAATTCATCCTAAAACTCACCCAAAAGTTAGGGTTTTAGATATTTGAAATGAGAAGGAGAGATGATACAAACCCTAAACCAATAAGAGAAGCAAGGATGGGATTAGCCTTACCCAGAGCTTTGATCCGCAACCAACGGAACCAAAAACGCCTTAGAATCGAAGGATATCGGTCTCTTGGAGACTTTGGGCGATTTGGTTCATACCTAGGGTGGAGAGGGATGAAATGAGAGGAAATACCAAGTGGGGTTTTAAATCCCAGAGAGGAAACATTTAATATTTTACAACTTCAAGTGGTCGCACGATTTTTCCGTATGTTTTGGCAAACCGTGTGCATGCCACCATACGGAGGAGGAGGGGTCGCATGATTTAGCTGCATGGTTTGGAAAACCGTGTGCAAACCGTTCACATGATTCTGTCCGGAGGAGGAAGGGTCACACGGTTTATCCTGGGCAGGCCGAATGGTTTTCTTGGCCGTGCACAGGCCGTGCGCCCTTGCCTATCTTGCCCAGATTTCCTTTCTTCTATGCCCCGAGCCCCTGGAACACCCCCCAGTCCTCTCACACTTTCAGGAAACATCACTTGAAGCCCGAAACAAGGGATTCAACCAAAACATAACGAAAACATACCTTCCCAAAAACTAGGATCTTACAACCAACCCGCCTTATAGCGGCTCATCCTCGAGCTGAGCTTCCAAGTCTCATTGATCAACCGAAGAGAAGAGTTCAGGCCACTTAGCCTGCATATCTGATTCTTGTTCCACGTTTCATCCTGAAACTTCGCATGCTACTATAGTACTTACACTAATGACATAACCTTTCCCGCAATATCTTTTCACTACAATCCACCTCATGAACTAGATACTTCTGAAAGGACGCATCGGCCTCATGATCCACATCCTCAACATCAACTACGTGGGATGGGTCAGGGTGATACCGTCAATGCTGCGACACATGAAACACAACATGCATTCCACCATACCACTGTGGAAGATCCAACCATTAAGCCACTGTTCCGATCTTCTCCACAATTTAAAAAGGACCCACATACTTGGGTGCCAACTTACCCTGCTTTCAAATCCTTTGGTGACCCAACCATGGCGACACCTAAAGGAACACTTTATCACCCACCACAAACTCAAGAGGTATACACCTCCGATCTGTATACGACTTCTTCCTACTCTAAGTCATAGCCATCCACTTCCTGATCAACATAACTCTCTCTAAACTCTCCTGCACAAGACTTGGCCCCAACAACTCAGATACACTGGCCTCTAGCTAACAGAGTAGAGATATACATGGCCTCCTATAAAGTACCTCAAACGGTGCCATCTGAATCGTAGCCTGAAAACTATTGTTGTAGGGAAACTCAAACAAAGATATGTTTCTCTCCCAAGAACCACCAAAGTCCAAGACACAAGATCTTAACATGTCTTCCAACACTTGGATCTTACGCTCTGACTAACCGTCCGTCTGCGGTGGAAAGCCATACTCAAAAACACCTGAATACCATAATCCTTTTCCAAACCTTTCAAAAAACATGATGTGAAATGCATATCGCGGTCTGAAACTATGTTCCACGGCACACCATGCAACCACACTATTTCCCGAACATACATCTCACCAAACTGGTTGACAGTATGGGTCTCTTGAATCAGTATGAAATGAGCCACATTTGTTAACTGATCCACAACCACCCATATTGCATCATTCATCCACAGCCTCCTCGAATGAACCATGACAAAATATATTATCACATCATCCCACTTCCATTCTGGAATGGGAAATGGATGCAACAAACCACCTGGGCTTTGATGCTCTATCTTCACCTGTTAACAGGTAAGACACCGCACCACAAAGCCCGCAACTTCATTCTTTATTCCCGGCCACCAAAACTGCCTTTGGAGATCACGATGCATCTTGGTCAAACTAGGATGCACTACCCACTTTGATTCATGGAACTCATGCATCAACTCTTCCCACACACACTTTGGCACAACCACACGATCACGAACACTAACAACACCTTCCACACAGACGACCAATCCATAAGGCATCTCCCCACCATTAAGCATTTCCTTCATGATCAGACACTTAGGATTATCAAGATGACCTTCCATAACATGACTTATAAGAGTTTACTCCATCGTTAAGGAAGAAAGAGTGACCTGAACATTCTCCTCTTGTATCTCAATCCACATCTCTGCAAACAAAGCCAACACCTTCCACTCGGTACAGGATTCCAGAACCACCTAATTCTGAACCATCCTGCTCAGGGCATCAGCAACACTGTTTCAATTTCCCGGTGTGTAAACCAAATCAAAGTCAAAATAATGGAGATATTAAACCCATCTTCTCTGCCGAAGATTCAAAATCCCAATGTAAGAAGATGTACTTTAAACTCTTATAGTCGTTAAACACTGTTAACCGTTCTCCCAACAAATAGTGCCTCTAACACTTCAAGGAGTACACTACTAAAGAAAAATCAAGGTCATGAGTGGGATAATTCCACTCATGGGGTCTCAACTACCTTGACCCGTAAGCCACCACCCATTCATCTTGCATCAACACATCCCCATGTCCGATTCCAGACGAATAACAAAACACGATGTAATTTTTACCCGGCTCAGGTAAGATCAAGATAGGGTCGGTCGTCAACTGCTTATTCAACTCTTCAAATGAATTCTCACAAGCCTCATACCACTTGAACCTGATTCCTTTCTTGGTCAAGCCCTAGAGTGGTGCTTCCAGGTGATAAAAATCATGAATGAGCCTTCGGTAATACCCGTCCAGACCTAGAAAACTGTGAACATTAGAAATGCTCTTGGGCTGCTCCCAATATACAACTGCGTGAACTTTCTCTAGATCCACAGACACACCTGACTCCAAGGTGATGTGACCTAGAAAATACACCTCATCTATCCAGAATTTACACTTTGATAGCTTGTAGTATAGCCGGTGCCCTCTTATCTTACCCAAGACGATATCAAGATGTTGGGCATGATAGTCGTGAGTTTTAGAGTACACTAAGATATCATCTACAAAGACAAACACAAACTGATCTAGATAGGGATGAAAGATCCGGTTCATGAATGCCATAAAAACTGCTGGTGCATTGGTCAAGACGAAAGGAATTACAACAAACTCAATCAAGTCGTACTGACTCCGAAAAGCTATCTGTGATATGTCAGAAGACCTCACCCTCAACTGGTGGTAACTTTACCTAAGATCAATCTTAGAAAACAACGATGCACCCCTCAAATGATCAAATATGTCATCAATTCTAGGAAGAGGGTACCAGTTTTTCACTGTCATCTGATTCAACCTTCGATATTCAACACACAGCCTAAATGACCCATCGATCTTCTTTGAAAAAAGATGAGGAGATCCCCAAGGTGACGTAATAGGACGGATAAACCCCTTATTCTACAACTGCTCAAGATTATCCTTCAGTTCCTAGAGTCATTCCGGTGCCATTCGGTATGGTGGAATAGAAACTGGCTCTGTTCCCGGCAGCAACTCGATTGTGAAATCAACATCCCTCTTAGGGGGTAACCCTGAGAAATCCTCAGGAAACACGTCCTAAAATTGATCCACCAAAGGAGGTAAAATAGACCGATCCCCTCTTGCATTGTCATCAATCATGAGACATGCCACTCGATCCATGATTCCACTCATATGTTGACAAAATGGACCCTCATGCCCTGCTCGATCATCCCATTCGCCACGTTGGACATAAGTGTCACCTGCAAGCGACTCGAACGATACTCGGTTATGGTAACAGTCAATGTGCGCCCGATACAACACCAACCAATCCATTCCAGGATTAGTTCAAACCCTGACATCTCAATAATGAACAAGTCCAACATAAAATGATACCCACCAAATTCCATGGCACATCCCTTGCACTGGTTGATATCATCAACCCACACCCACAACGGAGTGTCAATTGACATCACCCCGCACACCCCCTCCACAGGTAAACCCAGTGATACCACATTTTGAGAAGAGATAAATGAGTGTGTGGAACCTGTGTCAAACAAAGAACTAGAAAATGTAGAAGCTATAAGAATTGTACCTCGAAAAGTCGACAGTCCAGCCTCACCATCACCACGTGCAAACTAAACTGGATGAAGCTGACTTTCCCCTTTAGCTTGGGCTCCAGCATGAACACCCTACGCTGCACTACCCTGCAAGCATGAGCAATCTTTCCCTGGAGTTCCATATCCACTACCCCTACCAGCATGGCCCATGGAGCTCCAACTGCATACCTGATACGGGGCAACTGATCCCCTTACTGTATCTGGTACCTGCCTTCCACCATCATACTCTCCAACCTGCTGATATCTTCTACAGAACATCTGCACAGGTCCCATCTGGCCTCACGAATGGCACTCAACTGGAGGTCGAGGACACTGACCAGACATATTCCCCAACCTACCACACTGATAGCATTACACCTGATTTCCACTCTGAGAGGCTAACACTCTCTTCCAAACACATTTCATACTTCCACCATGCTAAGATCTCATGGAGTCAGTTTCGACCTTCGGTAGCTACACCGATCGTCCGTCCCACTAACATCACAAGACCACTACTTGAAGCTCCCTTCAGGTTTCTTTCTGAGATCAGTGCTTGATATAATACCTATGAAAACCTCTTCAAGTAGAAGATGTTTACTTGGGACCTGATCTCATGTCTCAGCCCATCTTGGAAGCACCTTGCTACTGCTGCCTCATCCCCTGCTAATAATGGGACAAAGCGTCTCAAATCAGTGAAGTGACTAGCATATTCCATCACAGATAGCGATCCATGAGTCTGGCTCATAAACCCTGCAGCCCGATCCTGTGTCAAGGTTTCTTAGTAGAAATTCTCTAGAAACTTTTCCTAAAAAACCTTCGACTACATTCCCTAAGCCTGCTCAATTTGAGCCCGAATGTCCCACCAACGCCTCGCCTGACCTCGTAGGCCAGCTTCACCCACTTTTTGACAGGGGTCTCTAGATGATCTAGTATCGTCTGGATAGAATGTATCCAAAACCCTGTTGCCTCTGGCCCACCCTCTCTTGTGAAAGTCAGAGGGTGCTGCAGTTGGAACTCCCTGGTCAGCTCAAACATACTCGGTGCAACCCACTCTGGGTACCGATCCATCATCTGCATTAGGCGAGACATGTTCACTTGGAACTGGTCTTCTCTAACTTAATTGATCACCACATTTTATTTCTCCTCTATTGGAGTATTGTTCTCAGCAATTCCTTCCCATTTCCCAACTGGTAACCGACATCGTGGTGGCATTTCTATATAATTCCAAGCGTGAGATTTCATACGCATACCATAAACATTCAGGACTCCAAAAAAAGATCATTACTAGCTACAAAAACCCATTTCATATACTAACCCAATGATGTTTTCCAATTTGATTCAAACTGTTTCACTCTGTTAAAAATCATTTACCACTTGTTTTCTTTAATTCCTCTCATTATTTCATGGTTTCATTAAATCCATGATACACCCCACTTTCATACCTCACACACCCACCCAGTGTGTGTATCTAATAAAATCCATGTCACCTATCTCCCTAGGATCCTATAATGATGCATGAATTCCAATCCTCGTGTTGTTAAGGCCATGAGCCAAATATCATAAAACAGTCACATCAAACCACATGTGCTTCACCCAATGGTGAAATATCATCACTGTAACAACACACCACCAAGAACAACATTTCCCACCCAGGGGGACTTGGGTTTCCCCCATACCTAGGTTAGCTACTCCCAAGCATGAGCTCATTACCATGGCATGACACATCTTAATCCTTGGCTACCAATCCCAAATAACAAGACCTCAGATAAGGAGAAGAAAGACCTCCTCTGATACCACTTCGTAACATCCCCGACCAGAAGCCACTAAATCGGTGCTCCGAGCCGGGTCATTATATGTCCTTAAGCCTGCCTCCCCGTACGCCAAAGGCTGCCGACCAGCAGCAAGGGTCTACGGAGTCATGTTGGGAGGCTCTACCCCCTTTTTATCCTAGTAATCTACAATATAAATAAACCAAATAGCATAAATAATAACCAATAAGAACTGAACATGTATAAAATCCATTTCCAATAATAAATATGCCATGTCATGCTACAAGTGAAAAGGAGGACAAAACCCCAAAAAAAAGACAACGGACAAAATCCCCAAAATGGTCCCGACAACATGTCTGGATCCTCCACCATGTGCTACCCATGTACACTCAACTATCTAGCAAGGAACCTTGCCCTTCTCCTGGCTTGAAAACATGAAGTCTGCTCGGGTACCCAACGACGGCCCGACCAGGGTGTGAGTATAACTCAGTAGGCCACCACCAACAGTTTATACAAAATACCCAGTCGAAATAGATAGTGTATATAAAGGAATATGATTGATAATTTCCATGTATTTATTTAAGGTACCATTAACCAGTTTAGAGCCAAGCCACTGCCACTTCCATTACCATTCATTACGCACCCATTATCACCATTTACCATTTCATTACATTTCCATGGGTTAATCACTTACATTATGTTACATGGTTCTAAGGCCAACAATCACATGCAAGGGGGTAAACACATCATTATCTTATCTCACTAGGACTAACCCCTCATAGCAAAAATAACCTCACCTCAAAGCCTTAGTCCGGGTGGATGAAACTGTTAGGAGAATAGACCTTCAGTCCCTTTTCCTAACTCATGCATTTAATTTGGAGTTTAAAACTTCATTCTTCACTCGACCCATGGGTGTAGATCCTCATGTAATACCCCACTCTACGAAGCCATGTGCACATGCTTATATATAAGTGACCATAAACCATCCAAACCATTGCCCTTCTGCAAACACTATTCACCACAACCCATATTTGAAACAACATCATTCCTTAACCCATTAACACGTTAATATTTCATATCATTTAACCATTCCCCCAATTCCCATGTGTTATGCCTATCTCACTAAGCATTCAACATTAAACCCATAATCTATTATACTATGGTCTTTAATAAGTTTATACATTAACCCATTTAACCCGTTCATCATTCCCATAAATCAATCATTTAACCCATTCCACATTAACCCTTAGTTTATTTCCAAGTCTAGGTGCATCAACTAACTTCTATTCCAAGTTCAACTAATCATGCCAACATATTTATCAAGGGCTCTACAATTCATTACAACAAGGTCACTTGATTTATATCAATCCCTTAATCTGAGAAAAGCCGGCACATCCCATGGATGGCCCCAATTAGATCAAGTCTATCCCAACACATCCCTTGGGGATCATGAGGGTTCCCATTTTCCATTTTAAGAAACATTATTACCAAACATGCCAAGGTTATCTAAAACATAAGAAAAGGAATGAAAGAACACAACTAAACATGAAAAAAATACTCAAATAACTATGAGATATCACTTGTAGACCACCTACCTCGAAACTGCGGTTGAACTCACTCTCAATCAAGTCCTTAATCCTCGATTCAAACAACCTTTGGAGGTTCCACCTAAAACTCAACTAATAGTTAGGATTTTAGAGCTTCAGAATGAGAGGCAGAGAAGATACAAAACCTAAACCAAAAAGATAAGAAAGGATGGGATTAGCCTTACCCGAATCTTTGATCCCCAACCAACGGCACCAAAAAAGCCTTAGAATCGTAGGAGATCGGTATCTTGAAGCCTTTGGGAGATTTGGTTCGTGCCTGGGGTGGACAGGGAGGAAATCAGAGGAAATATCGAGTGGGGTTTTAAAGCCCGGAGCAGAAAACTTTTAATTTTCCAAACATTAAGTTGACGCACGATTTTGCCACACTGTTTTGAAAACTGTGCACAAACCATGCGAATTACATTGTTCGGAGGAGGAGGGGTCACACGATTTATCCTGGGCAGGCCACACGATTTTCCTGGCCGTGCGCAGGCCGTGCGCCCTGGCCTGTCTTGCCCAGATTTCATTTCTTCCATGCCCCGAGCCCCCAGAACACCCCCAAGGCCTCTCACACATTCAGGAAACATCCATTGAAGCCCTAAATAAGGGATTCAACCAAAACATAACGAAAACTTACCTTTCCAAAAACCTGGATCTTACAAAAGGTAATGGGTTTTTTACTTCCCATTTGAATTTCAATTCTTCATTGTTGTTTGAAAAATTTGTCTGGTATAACTTTATAGAATCAAGGGTATAGGTATTATTTTGACATAACACCTTAGTAATCAATGAAGGAATTAAAATTTTAATAGGAATATATGAATCATAGAATGATTATTCATATTTATAACATTTAGGGTACCTATATCTGGTCCCTTTCAAATTCATTCAATAAAATGACTGATTTTTTATTTCATTTCCAATTTATATTTTTTAAAAAAATAGATGAAAATCATTTTGAAAAAACACCCTATTTTGGATTTAAATTGACAATTGATCAGTAATGAAAATTTTTTTCTCAATGAAATGATTGAACAATGATTTTTTAATAATGCTTGAATCGAGTTTTCAAAACTAGGAATAGTCTTTGTTGGAGTGTGTTTGTAATACATGGGAGAGTATACTTGTTGGTTTAGCCATAGTTTACATTAAATTTGGGATATACTAGATTATACCTCTAATTTACTACTATGGAATGGAGGGTTGAGTTCCCTAGTAATAACATCCACTATTCATAGGGACCAATTTTATGGGAGTTGTATTGGGAGATGAGTTTCATAGGAATGTATGTTCATTATATATGTGCAAATATTGTGTTCCTTATTTCACATACATTATATTTATCAATCTATATTATAATTGTTTTACTCTACACCTATTTTATTTATGTTGTACAAATATTTTTAGAACATGGTTGTGTGTGCAGAAATTCGTGGGGATTGTCTACTGAGCCAATATATTACCACCTATATTGTAACCTAAGTGCACATACATATTTTGTTTGTCATGATACATGTTAACGGAGTATTTTATATATCTCTATGGAAAAGTTATTCTATTTTGATAATCTATGGATGAAGCATAGAGTTATTCAAGGATTGACATCTGGTGTAGTACCACCAAGGTAATCAAGTCTTATTTGATTTAGGATTTTAAAACATATACATTATATTTTTAACATATTTGATCCTGTTTAGGATTATAGTATTAATTAATTAGTAGAATTTTTTATAATTGTTAATAATGTTTAAAAATTTTATAATCTAGAGATTGACTCTTTTCGGTTATATCATATATTTATAATTTAATGACATCCCTCCTATTTTACCCTATCAATTTCCATTTATTATCATCCATCAATGTCGATGGTATGTGACCTATGGTTTGTATAATTTCGATCCTTTCCATGCTAATGGGTTTGCTCAAGATATTAAAAATGGCATCACTTTAGTATGATATATCAGTAGAGATAATAAAAATGAGATATGATGATTAGATATTTTAAATTTATACCATAAAATGAGATAGCTAACATTGTTATATTATATATTAATATTCTATGATGTTCCATGTATAAAATGTTTTGTTAATCACATCTACATTTCCTTTTGACATCACATCATTGGTTTAGAGAATGAGTATTCAATATCATGAATAAGTAAATAGATATCCCACTATGATTAAATAAACCATTATGATTTCATGAATTTTTATTTTTCAATTATGATACCCTTTCTTTCATAAAGATATTTGATATAAATTATTAAATATAATTAATGAGACTAATGGTAATTATTTTCTTCTATTTATTTAGAAATAGGATAATTCCACAAGTCAGGAGTTTAGTGAACCTACAAGAAGGCGCAGATGAGAACATGGTTCGACATGATCTATAAGAGAAAAAACAGCATATACAATGTATCATGAACTAATTATCAGATGTTGTTAAGGGGAACTGAATTTATGAATGAAATATTTTGTATCACCCATTATAATTCTATAGGCATAACCAAATAATAATTTTGGATGATTCAATTTCAAATTTAGAAGAGGACTAAATGGTATGAATTGAAATTGAAATTTATTTTCATGGAAAATTAGAAAAAATTAAGGTCATGATATCAGTTTTCATGCTAGACGATCTACCATGGAAATGGTGGGACATATATATTCAATAAAATCATGACTAATGACTTATATTGGAAGTATATGGGTAATTGTTTTAATAAATATTTCTATGAACATACTTTATGGGGGTCATGAATGATGGGAAACTATGATATGCGATATAAAATCATGTAAGTTAATAAAATATGAAGATTAATTTACTTACCAATAAAAATTTCACTATAGGGAGATGTCAATGAATATCTCATGGTGAATATTCAAGTGATGTCTATAACTTGATATTCTCTCTAAGGTAGTGGGGTTCCATATTGAAAATTATAATAATATTGTAAGAACTTTTATAGTAGAAGAATAAATTTCTATAATCAAAACAAAAGGATATTCCTAAATCAAATAAAATTATGGTGGGAACACAAGTGTGAGAGATAATCAGAAATGGGATAGCTACTCTATAGAAATCAAATATTTAAAAAAATTGCACTAAAACGACCTACATTCCATAAAATTTCAATTAAAAATATCATTGTTAAAAATATAGTCTAACTAATTATAAAAATATATAATGAAAAAATAATCTCAAGAGTCCCACATTTTTTGAAAAATGGGATTCCTTATGTGTTATAAACCATATTTTCTAAATAAAAGAGGTTTGAATACCCCTAATATAACTCCAGATTCACATTCTCAATTAGGATGACCTTATCTAACAACATATATCCCTAAAATTTAAGAAAATCATATTGACTATTTGAATACCACACTAGTCTTGACAAATCCTCCTGAAGAGGAGATTAATGGATATACAATTTAATTCGATCAGAAACTGTATAGAATTTAAAAAAAATACAACTCTATTATTGTGTCTCTTAATGGTGTAAGGTACTATTATTCTCACTTCCAATTTAATGGTTACCTTTTATTTAGTAGGTTTTAACCATTGTTTATTTACTTGTCATGGGTCAAATCAATTGGGGTCTCACATGGAAATGACATCTCCTGCTCTAAGAATTGTGAATCTATTTTATAGAAAATAATATTGTGGATTTATATTTTATGCGTGATTCATTACCACCAATTATGTGAAAACTGTGTGGGAGTTTACTTTCTTCATTAATGAAAGAATTGAATGAATCATTGAAATGGATTGTTTGCTATAATTCAAAATGTACATTGGTTTTTATTCAGGGAAATTAACATTCAAATACCCTAATAGGGTTGTTAATTTATTCAATAGGGATTGTGATCAGAATGTTGGTAGAGAATGAACACTAGTAAATATTTATGAAATAATTTCTTATAATGGTTTGCAATTATATTATTTGATACTAATGAAATAGTGAATATAATTCCTCTTATTATAGTAGAATGATACCCAAATTTTATATCCCATTTTGTTTCTAGGATAACACCTAAATGAGAAATCCTTTTTTTATCAATTCACTTCCAAAAATGAGTTAAATTTCACTTATATCTATGATAATTTCACCAATATAATTTTTAGAATTATATTTCCAAATATATTAATTTTATATCAAGGGATTCGTTATATATTGTAAATCACCTTGGCACACTATGGTTTAATTAGTAAAAATTGTAGATAGATTAATTCTATAATGTTATGATATTTATAATCTAAAAAATCCTATGATCAAGAATAAACACCCACATCCACAAATTGATGATCTATTTGACCAATTGAAGGGAGACAAATTGTTTACCCAATGTGATCATTTCATCAAGTATCTCCATCACTGAGAGGGGTAATTGGAAATCACAATGATGCATTTTTCATGCTATTATTGTACTAAAAATAATTTTTCATTCTTTTTTTCACACATTAATAAAATAGTATTATTAATTAATTAATTTAACTATATCTCTTACAAGTACCATTACATAATTTCATTGTATTTAATGGTAAAATTAGATTATAATCTCAAACGTGAAATGAACTAGAAATAAACTAGAATATTATCTATGTGTGACTTTTGGATACAAAAATTTCATTTACATGCTCATGTTATTTTAGTTAATGTAATTTTACTTGATCCCAAAAATATCTGAGAATTCATTTCAGTGAAACTAAAAAATAACAGCTTCAAGATATAAAGATGTATTTCATTATCTTTCTAATATTATTTATATATCTTATATTTATCATGAATAACTACTATTATAACTAAAATTTCATAGAAATGTATTCCATTTAGATATATTGATGATTGGAACAAATCCTTTTGTAAGAATAAGGTTTCTCTTAATTCCTTTCAAATCTATGTTTTTCCAATCAGAGGACAAGGCTATGTTCTGTATTGTGATACCTCTAGAACATGCCTAGGTTGTGTTATTATGTATGAAGAATATGTTTTTTATTATTAAAATGGAAATTATTAACACATGAATTTTTTATCAAGCACAAATTCTAAAATCAATTTTAGGTCTATCAAATAAAAACATAGTTCCACACAAACATTTCTAAAAACTTTTTTTGTGTCGATGACCTAAATCCAACATCATTATACATTATAATGTAATTATATTAATGGATTTTAATATTAAAAAATAACTTATCACATATTTACTGTTATTTTTCATAAAAAATATGATAATTTTCTATAATATATATCACATAGAAAAGGCCATTAATGTTCCCCACCATGATGAAATTTTAATTTTAAATGACTAATTGAATAGATTGGAGGCCTTCAATGTTTTATTCATTTTTGATAATCCAAATTTTATGGGTTGATGGGTATCCATTAAGTGGAAAATATATTTTGTGACATTATAAGACAACATGGTCTTATAGGAACTCATTCTAGATTATGAATACATTAAACTACCCCTCTATAGTGTCTGGATAATGTTCTGTTCTTTAAATTTTCATGGGTGTTAGATTTTTTGTCCTATGTGTTGATTCACATGCCTGGTACCAATTCGAAATTCTATTCCCTTACATTCTTACAAATATAATATCACTTCTATAGTAAGTGTTCCTCATATGAAGCCTACTTTAGAGCTTATTTCCTACAGAATTTTTTTGGTTTCCATCGACACATCATGTGGACTAAAGGCCTTAAGGATGACTGAATGCATTGAGATATCCCAAAGGCTTTCACATGGGCCGAAATCCTTACTAACCTGCATGATCGGGTGGCCTGAAGGCCTTATGGAATCTCATCCCAAACCGGTGCCCTGAAGGAGAATAGTTCTGGGTAATACCATACAAATCATGGCCTACTTCAGCACTATTGTAGAAACCCTACAATATACCTCTAATTGGACTCAAAACATGGTATAGTGTATGTACTTGAAGAGTCCTCACCAATTGGGATGAGGCACATGTTCCTTAAATTTAAATGATTATTTTAACAACCTAATGTTATGGATCCCTTATAATATATACTATGTTTCATAGCATGTGTCACATGCTACACCCAATGTAAACAAACCAAAAAATTATATAGAATAAATTATTAATAAATAAATAGTAATATCATATATAGAAAACCTTTAATATTTGTTACATTTAGATCATAATGAATTTATTTTTGGTCATTTTGACAATTTATTCTCAGGAAAATATTTTTTATTTATATTTATATATTCTCATTCTTTTAAAGATACATGGATTCGTGGTACTCAACAACTGGCCTACACATCTAGATGGTCCCTAATGAATCCTTTAGGGAAACATGAAATATTATAGTACTATGCAAGTGATGACAAACAAGATGATGTAGGTAGGAAGTTGGATATGATTGAAATTGGTAGGCAGTGACATATACATGATGTTTTCCTAGTGATGTACTTAGTTAGATACTGCCATGAAATTACACAGGGCATTTAAGCAACATTTTGGGTCATTATGCCATGTAATTGGTATCTTGCCCACTAGGTCTATAGGTCACGTACTTTATAAATAAGGATTCATTTGTGGGATATTTCATGAGAGATATGGGTTTCATTTGTGGCATATGTCTAAGTTTTTCGTATGTTTTAATGAAATTGTACAACAAGGCACTACATATAAATATATATATTCATTTTGAACAAATATTATTCAAAATGATTAGTTTTCCCTTTTATTTTTTAATTTTATATAATTATTGATTTTAGGAATTTCAAAAATTGAATTTTAAAAAATAAACATCATTTATGGATTTATCATGGTTATATTAAATTGATTTTAATTTTTTGAATTTTCATAAATAATATACTTTTAGGTGAAATTTTGAAATACAGATTTTATTATTGTCATCATCTTTATGGAATTAATGTATCATAAAAATTATTTATAGGTTATTAAACTTTTTTCTTATAAATATATATATTATAACATATAATAAACTAATTTAAAATACCTTTTTAAATTTACAACGACATGCCAAGAATGTTTATAATTTTTGTAGAATTTTTATGATTTCATTCAATATAATTTTAAATTTATGATAACATATGGAAATAGTGGTTTTGGTATATATTATTGTCATGATTATAAACAGTTTATACATTAAAATTACTTTTCATTGATTAAAATCAATGGGAAAATAATTTCTATATTAATCAAAAACAATTTTACTTAAAATATACATTTTAAAAAATGATGTTTTTTGCATAACATGTGTTTTTGTTGAAATTAATTTTAAATCCCTAAAAGATTTTTATTTAATAAATATTATTTTCTATTTAGAATATCTAGGTCCAAAATATTTTATATGATATTTTTCTTCAAATATAAATTACTTCAGTCCAAGCATGTCGCAATGATGAAAATGATAATATATTGTGTATTTGTAATCTTATTGAGAAAAATACATTTAAAAAGTAGATATTATTTATTTTGAGAAGTATGGATTTACCTTAACTTCCCTCCACTAAATTATTTTTATATTTTGGTGTAACATGGATTGTAACTGTGTTTCTATTATTGAATTGCTTTGGGTATTTCCAAAAATTCCACTACATTTCACTTATAAATGGGGAACTCCTATCCTCAAATCACCCCAAATCTGGTCCCCTAATGATTTTTCCCAAATATGAAAAACCTATCAATTAAAATTTCTTCCTTATTAAGTAGGGTTTTAATTATCAAAATTACATCTCTCAAGGGTTCAGTCCCCTTCCCAAATTCTAAAAGATGATATTTGATTTATAAATTTGTAAAACTCTAATTCTACTTGTTTTTCTTCATATGAATTTCAACTTCCTTGGATATAATTTCAACATCATAAAAACATGACATAAGTATTATTATTATAATTAAATGGTAGTATAATTATGGTAACATAAAAAATAGCTCATCTTTTTCAAATTATGAAAAACAATTGTGTCAAATAAGTCATGTGCAATCTATCACATCCCTAATCTGTTGTATTTTCTTGTATTCCTTTACCTCATTTCAATTACAGTCTTAATATTGAATTACATATTTAATTAATATATTAATAATTTATTTAAATTTATAAAATTGAAAACAATATTAATTGAAACTAACTTTTATTTTACAAAATATTTCCATTCAATTTTTTCTATTTTTTTAACGGCTTGTGATACACACTACACTTCGTTTAAACAAAATGGGATATACTATGAAATATTATTATTTAATGTGATAGTAAACTACTATATTATTTTTGGGTGTGAATACGAATAATATTTATATAATGTAAATTTGGTTTTATATGTATAAAAAAATATCTTTTGGTTATCATGATAATAAAAATGAAATACAAATAATTTGAAATTAAAAGAGACTTTTCTGTAAAAACAATTTTTATTAATAAAATGTATTTTAATCTTATTAATGTTTATTATAAATTATTTATGAATTTATTTAATGAAATTTATATATTATTTATTTAAAAAATGATTTATAATTCTTAAATTGTATTTTATTTTTATAAGATAATAATAAATCAAATTTAATGCTAAAACATTTAATTTTCTAAATATTAATCTCTCATCTAATTTTTTCCAATTATATCTGAAATAATTATATATATATATATATATATATATTAATTTATGATTGTTTTATTCCATATTTGTAATACAGAGGATAATATTTGATAAGTACGTCAAATTTATTTATTTTTAATATAAATATTAACCTTATAAAAATTTCCCCCCATGTATTGATAAAACATCTGGAATATGGTAAAAATATTCGATAAGGCATTTCATTTTATAAAAAGATTTATTTTAACCAATTGTACGAGTAGTGTTCAACATTTTCCCTCAATTTATTTAATATATGGCCACTTGGTGAAATTTATCATTGATTAGTATAATTTTATTAATTTTATAAAAGAATAAATTCAAAATTTAACTCTCTTGACATTAATAACACTAATACATTAATATAAGAAGAAATAAAGAATTAGATAGATTGTGTGTTTATTTGAAATATAACATAAATTATTTTTGACATTTTAATTTATCATTTCAATTTAGTGATTTGATAATCACCAAAAATGCTTATGCAATAATGACAGAGTATTTATTCAATTAAAAAAAATTAAATAAATGATTTTTAAATTAGTAAAAGTTATAAAATCTTGGATAATTAATATTTATGGTTACTTTTATTGATTAATATAAAATAAAATAGTTATTTTAGTGTTTTAGATTCAAATTACATTTATTTTTGGATGACTTCAATGTCAAATTATATTATTATTGTCAAAAATTAATTAATTGATATTTTTGGAAAATAATTTCTTATTAAAAAATATAAAAATCATAATAATACATAAAGTGGAAATGGTGGGTAAAATATTTTTGTAATTCTTTCTTTTTTACATTTATGAACAAAATTTTAAATTATTAGTAAAATTATGACCCTTTAATATTGAAAAATTTGTTACCAAAGTTATGTTTAAAATAGATTAACCAGGGGTTTTTAAAAATGATATAGTATCAAATGACACTAAAAGGAATCTACATTACATAAGTTTATTATATTTAGTACTTATAGTATTTTTATTTGAATACACTAAAAATTTAAAACATTTTTCTTGTGAGTTATTATATTGCATTTAAATAATTGTTTTCATTTAATTAGTTCCCATACCATCACTTATAAAAGAGAAACAATTATCCAATATTTATTCCATATTTGAGCCATTTATCTCATCCAGGAACTACTAAAATACCTTCTAGTTTTCCATCACCACATCTTAGATCATTAGTGCTTTACAAAGACTATACCATCAATGATTATGGTGTATACAAAATGAGCATTCCCAACGAAGAGGTATAAATCGTAAAATGGGGGTTTAAATTAATTTTTTTTTATTAAAAATCATATAAATCCATGTAAAAATTTATAAAATAATAAATTCGGAATATTTTATCCACAAAACTATTATCATGTTTACATTAAAATCTTATCCACCTTCTTACTATCATATTTGAAGAGATAACATAACCCGTGTGTGTGTAAGAATCATTGCCTCCATGTGGAATTGTAATTTGTTTTATGTCACCACATTACTTGGATTGTTATACAGATGAGTATAATAAATATATATCTTATATGTGAGTATATTATTATTCAATAAATGTTACATATTATTTACCTTATTTCAATTCATAAAAAATGTATACAGTGTTTATGCGTATATATAGAATACCATCTCCATGAACAATGTAAATATTTTTTCTATCATTACACATTATGGATAAAAAATTATTTTCAATATATATGATATTGATATCATGTCTATTATTTTAAAATTATTGAACCATGATCAATGAAACAGTCCAAGACAAAAAACCAAAACATGGAAGAAAAAAAACTTAGATATCATGCATAATAACACTTTTAATGAATAATTGTTAATAAATGAGTGTTAAGATGATATATTAAACTAATATTTTTTATGATATATAGTATTATAGTTATTTAATACATTTATAATTAATATATTTTTTTATATGTGTCTTTCCAATGCATTCATATAATAATGTTACATGAGGTAATGGGTATTCATCCCACTTTTATTTCTATGATAAACATGCCATATTCAACCCTTTTATTTTTAATGTATTATATATATATTACATGAAATTAATTAATGATTATTGTCATGAAATTTATATTTATTTATATAACCATATATTTTTCAATCATTCATAACTTATTGATTTGAATTTAAATTAATTATTAAGGGGGTTTTATAAAAAATCGTAGTTTATTGGGATTGTTAATGATTAAGTTATGATAATGAAATCTTATGATGTACCTATAAAGAAACTAATTAATTTTATTATCCTATGGATGATTTATGAAATTATATTCTTTCCTTTCATTTATCTATTTTTAATTACTCAGTAGACCAAAATAACATGTTTACAGAATACTGGCATTATTTAACTCTTGAGTCAATAATAATTTTTCTTCTATATCATCATATTATTAATTATTTATCAACCATATTTTTATATTATAATTTTATTTTTAGTTTTATTTATATCCATTATTAAATTTTTACAAATTAAGTTTAAAGGATTATTAATTTGGTTTATTTCATATTGAATGTTTTGAAATATTTTTTCAAATGTATGAGATAAATGTTTTATTTTAACATATACCATAATGAACAAAATTTATCACAGACATGAATTTATAATGATGTGAATTATAAATTTACATTATCCAAATTTCATTTCAATGAAATTATTTGATTAATATTTTGGATAATTTTTAGATTTTAAATAAATTATTTCAACATGAACTCGTTATTTTCCTCATGAAACATTCCATATGATCATTTAATGTAATTTTTCAAGTTATATTACATCATTTGGTGTTACATAATCATTATATTGTATATAATCAAATGATACAATTGTTATTCTTTATTTGGGTGAAATATGATTATGATGATAATATTTTTAGGAAACTAGTTATTTTTTCACAAGTTATTCATTGATGAAAAAATAAAATTTTACGAAACCCAAATGGTTCACACAATTTATGCCATGATGAAATGTTTATGAAAACCATTTATCTTTAATTGGTTTATATATGATGAAATATTTATGGTCTTTTGGAAGGCATCTGTATGATTTTGTTAAGTGATGGGTGGGTTCTGAATTATATATCCCAACAATGGATTTTGTAATGATAGATATCTCCTAAGATAAACAATGCCAAAATAAAGAGTGAACCCAATTCAAAAAAGGGAAACTATCCACTAAGATAGTCTCTAGAGTGCACCTTGACTACTATGTTTTGATTTCTATGTATGAAATATATGGGTCTCTATAGTTGGTATCAGATAGTGTTTTAGTGGACCATTAGAAACTAGAATGATAAAATATTATTGAAAACCATCAGGATAAAACTAACTTTATGATAATGTCCCATGTTATGGGAATAATTTTTTTGTTTTATGAAGTAAAGAATATTTGTCCCGATAATATAAGTGGACATGGTTTTTAAATAGATACCTCTGAGGATAATAACCCTAAAAGGTGTTGTTCAAGTATATCATATCTATTATTCTAGTTCATGGTGCGTGTTCCCATACTGCACACTTAGTTTGAATCTCTTATGGCATATTCTTTGTATAATTCATATTTTAATTATAACCCATTTTGAACAATTTGAATACAATTCCATCATGGTTGACCTCGGGTAAGACTATAGTTTCATACATTGAAATGAAGGTGCCATGATTTAGACATTTTATATTTTATTTTCATGATTGATCACTCAAATCATTTATTGTTAATGTCTAATATAACCATTTTTGTTTTACATTAAGAGAGATAGTATAATGATAATATTTATATATGTACTCATTTGCTCAAATATTGAAAAAATATATTTGAGAATTATCATATAAATTCTAAAATATTTAGAAAATTTTAAACTAATATCATTTCATAAATTCAATGAATATATTGTTAATTAGAAGTAAAAAAATCATATTGGTAATATGATCACATTTCAAGAATATCATTCCCCTCTAATTGATGTTTATTGATATATGATTCTTAAAAATATCATTATTTTCTTAGTAGTAGAATTTGATGTAATTTTAAGAATCAATTAGATTTCATTACATATATCCCACAACCACTATCGAGGAAGGGAGTTTATGATTAATATTCATAAGAAACCTATGATGTTATATTATTTTGAAGTTAAATATGATCTTCTTAATGAAATTACAATCATTGTGTGGATTTAGTTTCCCATTTAAAGGTGGTGATTATCTGATTTGGTGGGGTAGAAAAGTATCATAGATAATAGGTCTATTGTATGACATGTTTCTATGTTTATCAAGATGAGTTTCCTAGTATTACTCCATATTGTGATTTTTAGTTTTCAATAAAACTCTTAACTAGATCAATAATGAATTTAAAGACTCCATCTAGAAGTTTCCTCATTGAGACATAAGTATTGAATTAGAAACTATATAAGAATCCTGATAATGGATTCATTTAGAAAATGCCATGACAATTAGGTTCATCAAATATTTTTTGAAAATAATAATTGATAAAATTGACTCTAAATTGATTAAGGAAATAAATAATATTAAAATTATGATCATGTATTATCTTCCCCATATTTATGACATGTCTCATCAACATCACGAAGCTCAAAATGTTTCCAAGGATTATATATGTTCTAAATATCATCAATCGAGGGTCATGTAGGAGGATATGACCAATACATAATTATGTATGAGGTATGGATACTATACATTTATTGGGATACCAATTGGACTTAATAATTACCCAATATTCTTCATGGATTTGTTGAATTGATTATTTAGGGGCTATAATGATGAGTTATAGGAAATATTTATTGATGATATTCTTGTATATTTAAAGATAATTTATGTGAAATAAGATCACTAGAGGATTGTAATGAATAAAATATAGAGGCATATGTTGTATGAAAATATTATCATATGTTAATTGATTCAACAAAATGCTTCATTTTTTGGTCATTTAATCTTAGGAAAGGGGGCATATATTGATCCATTAAAGTCAAATTTGATTAGACCTTGGTCCAAACCAATCACTATGACTGACATATATTGTTTTATTTGTTTGGTTTAGAATTATAATTGCATTTTGGATAATTTATAATAGTTATATACTATACACCCCATGCTAACTCAAAGGGGATCCATTTTACTTTCCATATATGAATGTGAGGAAAATTTTAAGGAAATAATTTTATGTTTAGTCATCCTAAAAATTCTTACACTACCATGTAATAGAGAAGAGTTTTTAATATGTTGTTATATATTGATGAAGGTAGTGGGGTGTCACTTAATAAATATTGACATAGAGATATCCTATGGATCATAATAATTATATATTTAGGAGAAAAATTTCCTAACCCTTGATTTAGATTTAGTTATGGTAATTTTTTCATTAATGATATTAATGTATTATATTTACCGAGAAAAGTGTGATATATTTACTGATCATAAATTTTAAAAGTATATATTCACTTATAAAGAGATCTATATGTCCCAGAGAAGAATATTGGAACTAATTAAATACAATGAATGATAAACAATTTTCTAATATGAGAAAGATAAAAAGTTTTTTGTTTATATTAGTTGAAAGGACCCTAGAAGCTTATAAATGATGAGGATCACAAAAGATGAAATATTGTTTGATTTTCAATGTACAGGTCAAAATATCTTTATAGAAGGAAATAAATCACAAGTATATCAAATGAGCATACAACTATTAGTCAATTTGAAGGGTAAAAATAAATTGAAGGAAGATGAGGCCCTATTAAAGAATCTGAAAAATATAAATAATTTTATCCTTTTTATAATGGAATAAAAATGATTATAATCCTTTTATATATATATTAAATACCATACTTGATGAAGGAGAATTTAGATAAACATCATAGATCTATATTCTCTATTCATTCTAGAATTTTGAATATTTAATGATATCTAAAAGAGTATTTCTAGTGGGACATCACGAAGAGATATGTTACTATTTATGTCTTGATGTGTCTCTATTTTAACATAGTTTTGGCAGATCTTTTATTACATTTTTAACAATTTAATTATCCATTTTTACAGTTTTATTAAATAGTTTCACTTTCGTATTTCTATCACTAAATCTTTTAATTAATTATTTTTTATAATTAAATATGTGTTTTTAGTATTTTTGTATAGTCATTATAATTATTATAATTATATTAAATTACTTTTTGGTTTAATAATCCTAATCTAGTTAACTTTTTAAATGTTAATTAATTATTTAATTATTCAATTTAATTTTCATTATTCTAATTTTGTTTTTAATTTAAAATATTACCATTAAAATTAGATTTATTAAAATAATGTTACATTTTTTGTAAATTTGTTTTATTTTGTTTCTAAATAAATAAATCTAAAGAAATTAATTTAATGATTAATAAAATATTCTTTTATTTTAAGTTTCATTTTTTCTATTAATTAATTAACTTTGTTGTTCAATATCATTAGTTAATTTAAATTTCTTGTTTACAGATAGTCCTTTGTATGTGTTTTGCATTTGTTTAGACATATACTTAATTAATCTGAACATTTATATTCTTAGTTAATAATTATGTTACCTTTATTTTTAGTTTTTTAAATAATTAAGTGAGGTTTCAGTTACAGTTAATTAATAACCCTTTAATAAATAAGTTATTTTGACTTTTGTTTTAATGAAATAATTGTTTATTCATTTAATTAATTTTTTAATTTAATTATTATTGTTAACATATCATTTTGTTTTATAGGTGAGTTGACACACTGATGCCACGTCACACCGATCCTTGTCACACCAAAGTTTTTTATAACTATTGGTGAGTTGTGACTCATCGATTACATTGAAATAGCCTCGGTCTTTCACCTCGCACTGATGTTGCATCTCAAGAATCCTTCACATCAATATCAGTCTCTCTTGTGCATCAGCTTCAGTATGTCGTTTTTAATTTTCGGTGACTTGTCTTTTATTTTAACTTATAGTTTCTCACCTCGCACCGAGGATTTGACTCACCAATCAATCAATCAATTAATTAATTAATTTTGTGTTCTGCTGCGACCGATCATTATTCCTTCAATCGGTGAGTCATGACAAACTGTTACCAAAATTCCATCAGTGTTTCACACACCGAAACATCTTTAGTTATCTTTTTCTCACACCGACTCGTTGAAAATACAAGCACTCATTGATAGTTGATTATTTTCTCACTACCTGTCTCTGGTTTATTTTAACTATAGGTTAATCAATGTGACTCACCGAACCCAAAAATCCATTTTGGTCTCATTCTTTAACACCGATTACCAACCAATCCTACTCACCGATACTTTTTTATTTCTACTAATGGCGACTCATAATTATTTTAACTATCGGTGCCTTATTTTTATTTTATCATTCAGTGAGTCATTTTATCGGTGACTTGTTGACAATGAATTTTTTTATTTATTGATGCCTCATCGTTTCCTCCTCTATTACTATTCTTCATTTAGTGATTCAGTGACTCACCAATCCAATCCTCCTTTCAGTTTCATGGCACACAATGATACCCATTTTTTTCACATCCCCCCACCGATTTGTAGTGGACCTCTTCAACTAACGGTGGCTCGTTTATTATTTATCTATCAGTCACTCATTTATATTTAACATCGGTGCCTCTCCCACATACCAATATAACTATCAGTCTCTCCCATCTCTATATTTATACTGATCTATTTATTTTTCTCCCTCAATAATTTGGATTCACAGCCCTACTAGCACTACCTTCAAAACCTGTTTCTCTGGTGTTACTCTTTCCATTAATGATCTCAAAGCTCACTTCTGTCGCACATTAAGCTACTATCTGGTCTGGATTTTACCATTGTATCCCATTAAATATTCAATCCTACTACCTATGACTCTCCCTTACAATCCAATCATACAATCCATCTCACATACCAAACCAGCCGAGTCAAACACGGGTTTTCCGGATCAACTTAATACTCTACAGAATTGAATCTTGGATCGAGGTATTTTACTGAAAAAAATCTGAATAACAATAGAATATAATGTATTAAAACTCCTTCAAATTATTAATTTAAATTTAGTAATGTTAATTTTTAGATCTAGTGGATTTAAACCACATCACCGCACCAAAAAGCCGTTGATGGAGTTCGACTTGTGCCATCGTGTTGGTCCGCTGCTTGCCTATCGCTGAAGGAGAAGAACCCACCACAGAATCCAAACATGAGGGGGTTGAGCAGAACTGGTCTGATGCACCACATCGCTTAGAGGTGTCGATTCTTCTGCAGGACTTACTTCGAGGGTTCTCACCCACATGACTCCCCTGGTATAGAAATTGGAGAATGAGGTCAAGCCGATCTGCATTAATACGTAGAGCATGTCACTACCACTCTGGAGTAGGTTCAAGGTTAGGAATAATCTGAGCATGGCCAGTGTTTGTCTTCGACATGAATATGAACAAATCCCTCTAACCTTGTAGCGTGATTTGGGTGGGGGGAAGAAGGTATGAAAATTAATTAATTTAAAAAAATTAATTAATAATTTAAATGAAGTTAAATTAAATTCTTAAATTGAATAATATTAATTAAATTGAAACATTAAATATTAATAAAAATAAAAAATAAATTTAAGATATATAATAAAACCAAATTATAAAATTAGTTAACTTAATTATATTTTATTAAACTAGAATTAATTAATTATAACCTCTAAAATTATATTACCATAAATTAATAATAATTTAGTATTGCACATTAAATTAGTGTTTAATAATTAATTATATTAAAAAAATACCAAAAAATTTTATAAATAAAATTAGAATAAAATAAATAAGTTAACAACTAAATAATAATTAATTTATTATTCATTTTTCACATAACATATTAATATATTAAAAAATATATCAACATAAATATTTAATTTAATAGTTAGAACTAAAATTATAATGAATTATTAAACTAAATAAAGTAACATAATTCATCAATTAACTAAATATATCTTTATTCGCAACTAAAATTTACATTAAATAATTTATTAAATTAAATAAATTACTTAATTATGTAATGTTTAATAATTAATAATTAATTATAATTCTCAAATTCAATTGTTGATTAGATTTAATAAACCAATTTAATAAATTTAATATTTAAATATATTTTTTAATAATATTATTATATTATTATTTCTTCTCTTTATAATCTCTAAAATATAATTTCTAGTTTTTAATAGTATTAAAAAATTAATTTATTTAACAACATTATTTAAATGTTTATTAAATATTTTAAAGACTTCTTAATAAGATATTTTCTTAAATTATAAATTTGTATTTCGTTCATATTATAACCATGTTGATTGTATTAAATTATGTAGGTTCATTCAAGAGTTGAAATCTCCTCCAGGTGAATTCCACTAACTCACCCAAAGTTAGTTACAAGGGTAAAACTAATGCGACGTGCCAAACAAGAAAAAAATACACGTGTACAGTGCTCAAGTGAAGGATATTTGAAGTCAGTGTAAATCAGGGGTGACATGAAGCTTATTACAAAAGGATACTTAAGTAGAGTAGAAGTGTAATATAGATTTATTTTCATTCATTTGACACATTCGAAGATCTAGTTTCGAGTAGAGAGTGTTCGGAGCACGACTCTGGAATCACATTCTAGAGCTAGAGGAGTTTGAGAGCATATCATCATCTCGGGAGTTTATTTCCATTTAATGATATAATTAGGACTCTTTAATATGTTATATATTTTTGTGTTATTAGTAAACATATTTTATTGCTAAATCATATAGTTCTGGGATAAATTGAAGTCACACTGGTTATCATTTAATTCTCTTCACAAAATCATTTCGATGATTTCAGTATTGATCGACGAGATCAATATTGAGTTTATCCAATTTCATGTACCATCTGAACATAACATTCGAAATTCCTCGATCAATTGGAAATATTGGTCATGTATACACCTTTCAAAAGATAAAAAATTTGAAATACTGCATGAATTACGATGAGTTCGTCCTATAGTTATTTTCAAACTGTTCAGAGATGATTTATTTTGGAGTGGCGAACTCTATAATAGAATAGCTTTTGTGAATTAACTCCTATTGAGGGAAGTAACTCATACTGTTATGGTGGAACTCTACAATAACTTTAATGTGAATTGAAACTCCTCTAAAACTAGTGGTACAAATTTGTTTCCCTGGTCATTACATTCAGGTTGTTCAGTAATCACTGCTCGAATTTTTTGGTTGTTCACAGTATTCAATTTGTTTCTTGTTTTATCTATTCTAGATCAAAAACATAAAAAATAGTGTTACATATCAACATTAATAGAAAAAATATAAAAAAAATACTAAAAATGAAAAAATATAAAATACACTCCCTGCTGACAATAGTGGAGTTCTTTAATGTTTTTTAGAAGAATAGTGGCCAAAATTACCTTCCATGTGGGTTCGACCCTGCCATCCACATATACAGTAGTTGAAAGGAATATTAATTTTAAACATTGAACGACTTCAAAGAAGGTTTAAGTAATTTTTTTTGTTCCATTTCCATGAAAGTCACAAGACATTTATTCTAAAAAAAATTAAAAATTCTTATAAAAAAACTCAAAAAAATTGAAAACATTTTGAAAAGTGTTAACAAAATTATGCTTCATTTTCTTCTGAATTGCTACAATTTTTTTATTGATTCAGTTCCCTTTTAGTTATAATATTGTGATACATGAATTTTTAATATTATTTGTATAATCAAAAGACGCTCTCCTATTATTCTAGAGCCACTAAACATAGAAAAAGACAAACACCTCACTATTCTATGAAATAAGAACAAAATTAAAATAGAGAACTTAGAAAAAAGTGTTAACAATAACAAAATTCAAAACCACCCAGTACTCATAGAAGAAAAGGACAGGCCTAGCATGAGATAGTATCAACTTTTTCATTTTCTAAGAAATACATCATCCATCATACTTAGTCATAGGGCCAGAAACTATGAATTGAAACAATCCCATGTTTCACGGTTTCCTTCTTTTAATGATATCTCTAATAAGGAATCTGCATACTACATTAGAGACTTATATAATACAGTGCAGTAGCTACCACTTCTAGGACTCACAGAAAAAGATCTATGAATGAGTGTCTTTACCTTTTTCCTTAAAGGGAATTCTTGGAAATGGTTTCTGATTCTATATGAGTATATATTTGAAAACTGAGATCATGTGTACAATTCTTTCATAATGAAATTTTATCCTCAAAGACATTTAGGTGAACTAAGAAAAAAAATCAATAGTTTTTCTCAAGAGGATGGAGAATCTTTTCATGAATCTTTGGATAGATTCAAGGATTGGCTTAGGCAGTGTCCTCATCATCAACTCCCATAACACCTACTCATGGACACCTTCTATGAAGTGATTTCATCCTCTAGTCATAATCTTGTAGACCAAGCTACTGGGGGTAATTATAATGATAAAAAAGATGAAGAACTTAGGATGATTTTTAATAATCTTTCTCTGAACTCTCAATATAAAACTTTACCAAGGAAAAGAGTCAACAGAAATGTTAACTCAATCACTGGTTCAATGAATGAAACTCATGCTCAATTGGCTGAAATCACCAGACAACTTCAATCTTTAATGAACCACAATTCTAAACAAACTATTAACCAACATGGATGTCAAAATTCCAACCATTCATTAAAGGAATAGTGTGACCAGTGTAGTATGTTTGGGCATACTAAAAACATCTGACCTAATTTTGATATGCCGACCCAACAACAAGAAAACTCATACATTTTTAATGATGGTCTTAGGATGCCTCTTAAAGAAGATCCATTCTCAAATAATTAAAACCAAGGATATAGGAACCACCCAAATCTATCCGGGAGAGATCAAGGCTTAATTAAACAATCAACTACCCCTAATTACTCTTATCAACCAAGACCAAATTTTAAGAATCAACAAAGGGGTGAGTCATACAATATACAAGGAAACAATGGTAGTCACATGTCAGCTAAGCTTGATCTAATCTTGACATAGTTAAAAAACATCCAAATCAATATGAGTCAGATAAAATAGTAAATGAAGTGAGAATGAAAAACATGAAAACATTACTAGGCCAACTTTCTAGGGATTTTTCATCTGGGAAAAAAGGTAGACTTCTTATTACCACTGAGCATAACCCTAGAGAAAATGACATGGCTGTAGTCACTTGAAGTGGCGTTAATACTCAAATTGTTACTAAAAAACTCACTGAACATGCCTAAAATAAAAATCAGCTTCAATCTAGTAATAAAAATATGCATTGTACACATAATGGAAGTTTACTAAAAAGTCCTTAAAATGATCTAATTCTGACTTTCTCACCTAAAACTCAAGTTGAAACCTCATCTAAAAGTCAACATAATTAAGGAAACTAAAATGTTTAGGAAGAGGCAATGGATATGCCAACTATCCTTAAAAACCTTTCCCCACCCATACCATTCCCTGAGAAGATGAAACCTCAATGTAACACCATGGATGAACTTATTTAGTTCCTTTGCCTTCTTTAAAAATTAAAAGTAAAAATTCCACTCATTAAATCCATAATTCAAATTCCATATTATCTAAAATTTCATTAAAAAATTGTTTCTATCAAAAATACCCTAGAAAAATTTGCTACATACAGCTTCAATGAAGAGTGCAGTGTCATACTTAAAAAAAATCCCACCTAAACTAAAAGTCCCCTGTAGATTTTTCTTACCTTTCAAACTAGGAAACTCTGATCACATAAACTATTTGTGGGATTTATGTGCTATTATTAACCATCTCCCATAATATTTGTTTCTATTGTTGAGGTTGGGTGACCTTTAACCAACCACAGTTATACTGCAGTTGGCTGATAGATCTTTATCTCATCCTATGGGTAGAATTTATGACTTTGCAGTTGGTGTTGGGATGCTATTTCTGCATGATGACTTTTTAGTCTTGGATAAGGAGTGTGATCAAGAGGATCCCATCATCTTGGGTTTTCCCTTCTTAGCCACAATTGGTGATGTAGTTGTTGTTTTTAAGGGTCAATTAATTTTTAAAATTGGAGAATAACAAGAAGAGTTTAATGTGTCTAAAAATAATGAAGGACCAATTTTTTTTCTGAAAAATTTTCAATGGTAGAGTCCTTAAAAAATGAGAACTCAATTAGAAACATGATGAATTTGAAAATAAATTATCTATAGAAGAAAATAACATAGAAGCTGAAAATCTTGTCAAATCAATTTTAGATGTTGAAAATACTTCTTGAATACTGAATTCTGAAAATTTTCTAGAACAGGAAAACTGTTCAGTTTCTAGTATAAACGAGTCCTCTGTTTATGAGCATAGAAATTTTTAACTAAATTTTATGGTATTTCTATTAACACCATCCTTTTTGAACACATTGATGATATTTAGGGAGAACATATAAACCAACTACATGATTCATCATGGATAAACTTGTTAAAATATGACGTGGAATGTCTAGATAGTGTACTACCCACTTTGGACAAAATTACTGTTACTTCTGAATTTGAGCATGAAATTAAGAATCATTCATCTTTAAAAACTCCTTACAAGAGATATGTTTAAGATGTTGTACCTCATAGGCCTAGGAGTCTTCCTTCTAGTGTATACACACCCACTCTTGAACTAAAACCAATCCATTCCCATATAAAATATTTATTTATGGGTACGAATTCCAATTTTCCTATCATAATTTCTATGGAACTTAATGAAAACCAAGAGAAAATATTGTTATGTTTTTTGAAGATAATTAAATCTTCCATAGGCTAGACCATAGCTGATATCAAGGGTATTATTCCCTAAATTTTCATGCATAACTTTTTTTTGGAGTCTTACCATAAGCCTGAGGCAGAGTGTCAAGTAAGATCGAACCCAAACATGAAAGAAGCTATGAGATAGGAAGTGATTAAACTACTAGACACAAGAATGATATATCCCATTTTTTATAGTTCTTTGGTCAGCCCTGTCTAGTTTATCACCAAGAAAGGAGGTTTCACTATTTTTAAAAATGATAAAATTTAACAATTCCATGTTAGTAAAGCCACAAAATGGAGTGTCATTATAGATTATAGGAAGTTGAATGTAGTCACAAGGAATGACCATTTTCCAATTCCCTTCTTGGATCAAATGCTTGAGAGGCTGGCTAGAAATGAGTTTTTCTTTTTTCTTGGATGGGTATTCTTGTTACAACAAGATTTCTATTACTCTAGAGGATCAAAAAAATACCACTTTCACATGTCCCTTTAGAAAGTTTTCGT
Source organism: Viscum album (assembly GCA_963277665.1). Taxonomy (NCBI): domain Eukaryota; kingdom Viridiplantae; phylum Streptophyta; class Magnoliopsida; order Santalales; family Viscaceae; genus Viscum; species Viscum album. The sequence continues at coordinate 1,227,191,710 of OY728145.1, read as the reverse complement.
ACAGGAGGATTCTCTTTGAGGTGTGTGGAGTTCCATCCACCTTTGAAAGGTGTATGAAGGCTATTTTCTTGGATATGATTGATAGAATCATTGAGTATTTCATGGAAGATTTGTCCATTTTGGGAAGCACTTTTGAAACCTGTCTAGGTAATCATGAGTTAGTTCTAGAGAGGTGCATTGAAAATAAAATTGTTCTTTATTGAGATAAGTGTCAATTCATGGTTATATAACGTATATTTCTTGGTCATAAGGTGTTTAACAGATTTTTAGAAGTTGATATTGCTAATATTGATGTTAATAAAAAACTACCACCTCTTGAAAATTTCAAATGGGTTAAAAGTTTCTTGGGGAATGCTGGTTTCTACAAAAGATTCATAAAATATATTTTAAAAATAACTAAGCCCCTGTGTTCTTTCCTGGTGATGTATGCACGATTCAATTTTGGTGAAAACAGTTTGAAATAATTCAATCTACTTAAAGAGAAACTCAATACATCACCCATTATCACTGAACCTGACTAGAAACTACCTTTTGAACATATGTGTGATGCTAGTGATATGGTTGTAGGTTCCATCCATGGATAGAGAAGAGATAGAAAGTTTCATGTTGGGTATTATTCTAGTAGACTGCTAGACGATGCCCAAAAAAATTATACCAACACTGAAAAAGAGTTTACAGCTGTTGTTTTTTCCTTTTTGTAGTTTAGATAGTACTTACCTGGTTCAAAATTCTTCATTTTCATTTATCATTATACTTTAATGTACTTGTTGTCTAAAAAGGAAACTAAACACAGTCTGATTTGAAGGATTCTATTGCTACAAGATTTTTTTTATAGAGATTAGGGATAAGTTGGGAGATGAAAATTTAGTTGTGAACCCCATTTCTAGGATTCCTCTTACTCAATTTGAATCAAAATATTCTAGGGAGATTAAATCTTCCTTTATTGATGAAAAAGGTTCTCACTGTTTCTATAAGGTGATTTTCTTGGTATGGAGATTTTTCCAACATTCATGCAGTAGGTGTCTTTCCCAAAAATCTGTCCAATAACCAAAGGAAGAAATTATTTTCTGAGTTTAAATACTATATTTGGGATGATGACATGCAGTTTAGGAGGTTCAAGAATGGTATTCATAGGAAATGTGCACATGAGGAAGAGATAGTGCCTATCTTAGATAGTTTTCACTCCTCACCTTAGGGAGGTCACCATGGTGGCGAAAGAACAGCTCAGAAAGTCTTACAATCTGGTTTTTATTGGACTTCTCTTTTTAGGATTCTAGGATCTTTTTGGTTGGCTATTATGGGTGTCAGAGGATAGGAAATGTTGTTAGGAAGAAATAGTTACCCCAAAAAAATTCTAGAAGTTTAAAATTTTGATTTATGTGGTTTAGATTTCATGGGTCCATTTCCATCATCTCATGGGAATGAGTTTATTATTGTTGTTGTATACTATGTTTCAAAAGGGGATGAGGTTGTGGCACTACACAACAATCATTCCAATTCTATAATAATGTTTGTCAAAAATATTATATTTACAAGATATAAAGTTCCCAAATCTTTTATAATTAATAGTGGAACACATTTTAAGAACAATAAATTTAAATCAATGTTGGAACAATATGGCTGTTTTCATAAAACTGGTACTCCTTATCATCCATAGTCCAGTGTACAGGTGGAAATTTCAAATAGATATCTTAAATAGATACTTGATAAAACAGTGTCAACCTCTAGGAATGACTAGTCTCTTAAATTTGAAGAAGCTTTATGAGCATATAAAACTTCCTTCCAGACCCCAATAGTTATGTCTCCTTACATTATATTGTTGGAAAAATGTTGTCATTTACCTATGGAGTTGCAACATAAGTCTTTTTTGGTAGTTAAGGCTCTGAAATATGATTTTAAGTGTGTTTGTGAGAGGATATTACTTGAGCTAAGTGAACATGATGAAATTTAGAGAGAGATTTATGATAATTCAAGAATTTTTAAAGAGAGGAATAAAATCGATCATGATTCTATCATTCAAAAAAATGAATTCAAACCTCGACAAAAGGTCCTCCTCTTTAACTCTAGACTTAACCATTTTCTAGGAAAACATAACTCCATGTCGTCTAGAAGTTTTACAGTTTCGAGGGTGTTGAATAATGAAGGTATAGAAATTATAGGTGAAGAAAACAAACCCATGTTAGTTAATGGGAAATGAGTGAAACTTTATTTTGAGGAACATCTGAAGGGCTTGGATTCCATCACTATTCTTGAAAATTTTTCTTTAATAAATTTTGGCCGAATACTTTAAAACATAGCACTGCATGGGAGGCATCCCATGGTCCTTTTTTTCATTACTTTTTTTCTTTTCAACCTTGAATAAAATTATGCTTCTGTGTAATGTTTTTGAATTTTTCTTGATACTGGTTGTTCTTGGTCTATTGGATCTATTTCAGGGTTATAAATTACTGCTGATGGTTTCATCTATGGAGAGTAATTCACATGATAATTTCTAGAAAAGATCTTATTAAGTAAGTACTACAATTTTCTTCAGTTATTTATCCTCCTGTTTTTTCTAATAATTATATCTCATTTAAAGAATTCTTCTTACTAGAAAATCTATTTCATGTATTGCATTAAAATTTTGTTGCTGCTTATGAAAATATTATTTGAACTGTTTAGAATTTTACTGCATGTCATTCTACTGTAATAAAAATTATGCATATTATTAAACATAATATTTTAGGCTGGGGGGTGGGGGGTACATGCGGGATGAAAAACATTCTATTGAATTTTCATTAAGATGGGTTGTTTTGTAATTCATTTTTCTGATCTATCAAACATATTATTAATCTCTATATTTTAAAATGATAACACCCTTTTCCCTATGAACTTCCAACTTACGTACAATGTTTATACATTACCGGAAGATCTTTTTCATGGGATTTAGTGTTACGCATGTATATGGATATGAACCTTCTGATTTTTTATTTATTGTGGAATAAAATAATTCTTTGATCTTCAAAGAGACCCTTTATGCATTTCATCTATCTACTAAAATGAAAATCTTTTTTGAACATTAATTTTTTAATTATTATTCTCCACTTTAGGAAGTCAACTATGGGGACAATGTTGGGTTTTATATGTGGGGGGGGGGGGGGTGGTCAATTCTTTACTATGACTAACTGTGCTTAATTGAAATTCCAACAATTCACACTGCTACTTAAATATTTTTATAAGAAATGGTTTATTTTTTTCAATATTCTTTCATAATTTTAGGCCTTACACTATACTCAGTAGAGTTGGTCCTAAGGACAATGCCTTGATAGGTAGTTGAGAACTACTTTTGACTCTAAAATTAAGGTGGGTGGATGATTACTGAGTTATCAGGATTAGCGGTTTTTTGGATATCTGGTTTAGAAATAACTTTTGATAGTGATACGGGTGGCCTGTTAGTGGAATTATGATCAAAGCCCTTAGAACTGGAAGTTTGAATATATCTTATGGGATTAAGTTTTCTTATTTTTTCTTTTAATTATTAATGTAATCATCTTAATTATCCAATGTAAATGAATTTTATATAAAATTTTGAAACTGTAGTAATTTGGGAATTTGGGATCCCATGGTGAGTCTCTGAGACCCTAGATTCTGGGTGAGTTTTTTTGTTACTATAAGCCCTGTGTTCACCTTGAATAATTGCATTGCACAATGATTAGCACAATGATACATGGCTTTGGAAAAATTAAGTAAAGTGTCTATGGTAAAAATGAGTTCATCAAGGTGAGGGGAATGATGAACGCCAAATGAAGAAGGGGAATATTGGTTTATATTGAAATCATTTAGGTTGTATCAATAAGGTGATTCAAAAAAATATTTATTTTTCGAACATAGGTGAAAAATCAAAGTACAATGTTCCCCTTTTAAGTTCTTAATTCCATTTATATTTTACCACTTTTCATTTTTTGGTTTTATAGTGAAATCCTGGATTGAAATAAATCATTAAGTAGGTTCAAAAAAGAGGCATGACGTCTTCTTTGAGGGATTTTTATTTCTTTAATAATTACCCTTTAATATTTGTTTTAGTCAAGAATTGATCTGATGTTTTATTCTTAAACCTAAATTACTTTTCAATTATCTATTTTCAAATGGTTGGACATGTTACAGTTTGATCAAAATAATAAACACTTTATTATTTTTCAAAGATCATAAGAAATGGTACTGTTTGGGGACAAACAATGCTTAATTGTGGGGTAATTTGATGTGTCTCTATTTTTATATTGTTTTGCCACATCTTTTATTTAATTTTTAACAATTTAATTATGTATTTCTATAATTTTTAATAAATAATGGCACTTTAGTATTTCTATCACTAAATATATTAAATAATCATTTTTTATAATTATATTTGGTTTTTTAGTCTTTTTATTTAGTCATTTTAATTACATTAATTATATTAAATTAATTTTTGGTTTAATAATCATAATATGGTTAAATTTTTAAATGTTTATGATTTAATTAATTATACAATTTAATTTTCATTATTATATTTTAGTTTTTAATTTAAAACATTGCAATTAAAATTAAATTTATTAAAATAAAATAACTTTATTTGTTAATTTATTTTATTATTATGATATATAAATAAATCTAGAGAAATTAAGTTAATGATTATTAAAATAACGTGTTTTTAATTTTAAGTATCATTTTTTAATTTAATTAAATAAATTTGTTGTTTAATAGTTTAGTTAATTTAAATTTCTTGTTTTCGGATAGTTCTTTATAATTGTTTTTCATTTATTTAGACATATACTTAAGTAATCATAACATTTATATTCTTAGTTAATAATTAAGTTACCTCCATTTTTAGTTTGTTAAACAATTTAGAGATATTTTTGTATTAGTTAATTAATTAGTATTTAATAATCAAGTTATTTGGACTTTTTTTAATTAATTAATTTTTATTCATTTAATTATTTGTTTTAAATTATAATTTATATTTAACATATCATTTTGTTCTATCTGTGAAATGACTCACTGATGCCACATCACACTGATCATTGTCACACCTAAATTTTTTATCACTATCGGTGAGTCATGACTCGGCAATTACATTAAAACACCATCTGTCTTTCACCTCACACTGACATTGAAATGCACTGATCCTTCGCATCGATATCAGTATCTCTTTCGCATCGGATTCAATATCTAGTTTTTAATTATCAGTGACACGTATTTTATATTAACTAACAGTTTCTCAACCAACACTGATGATTTTACTCACTGATTTATTTATTTATTTATTTTTACTTTTCTGCTGTGATCGATCATTATTACTTCTATCGGTGAGTCATGACTCACTGATGCAAAACTTCCATCGGTGTGTCACACACCAAAACTATTTTCATTTTCATTTTCACACACCGACGCGTTAAAAATCCACACACTCACTGATAGTTGATTATATTTTCACAACTGGCCTCTTGTTTATTTTAACTTTCTGTGAGTCAGTGTGACTCACTGATCCCCCAAATTTCATTCAGTCTCATTCCATGACACAGATTACCCACCGATCCTACTCACAGATAGTTTTTTATTTTAACTAACGGTGACTCTTATTTATTTTTCCTATCAGTGTCTTATTTATATTTTATCTTTCGGTGAGTCATTTTATCGGTGACTTATAGACACCGGTATTTTCTATTTATCAGTTCCCCACAGTTGCCTTCTCTATTTCACTTCTTCTTTCGATGATTCATCGGCTCACCGATCCAATCCTCCATTTAGTTCCATGACACACACCGATACACATTTCATTCACATCCCTGCACCGATCCACAATTGACCTTTCTAATTAACGGTGTCTCGTTTATTATTTATCTATCAGTCACTCATTTATTTTTAACATCAGTGCCTCTCCATTTTATCAATATAACTATTGGTCTCTCCCATATATGTCTTTCTACTTGTCTCTTTCTTGTCCTCCGTCAATATTTTTGTTTCACAGAATTTCTAGCACAACCTTTAGACCCGGTTTCACCGATGGTGCTCCATCCATCAGTGATCTCGGTGCTCACTCTGGCCATGCCTTCTAGTAATTTCAGTTCCGGAGATGGCCATCATATCTCATTAAATCTTCCATCATTCTACCTATGACTCTTCCCTATAATCCAAATATAAAATCCTTCTCACATACCAAACAACGAAAGTCAAACCAGGTTTTTGCGGATCAATTCAACACTCTACAGAATTTAAACATGGATCGAGGTCTTTTACCGACACAAATCAGAATATCAATACAATATAATATATTCAAACTCCTTAAAAAGATTAATCTAAATTTAATTATGATAATTTCTATATTTTGAGGATTTGAACCACGTCACCGTACTAGAAATCCACTGAGGGATTTTGACTTGTGCCATCACGTTGGTCCGCCTCCAAACCTGCATCGAGGGTTGTCACCCGCTTGATGCTGTAGCTATGGTAATTAGAGGATGAGGCCGAGCTGATCTGCGTTGCTTCTTGAAGAATTCCACTGCCGCTCTAGAGTTAGTTCAGTGTGAGGATGAAGATGAGTAGGTCTGACATTTCTATTTGGGTGTAAGATGATCAAATTTCCCTCCACTTTGCAACATGATTGGGGGGATAAGATGTTTAAAAATTTAATTAATTTTAAACATTAATTAATTAACTAAAATGAATTAAAAATAAAAACAGAAATTTAATAATATTAATTAAATTAAAACATTAAATAATAATAAAAATAAATAATTAACATAAGATATAAAATAAAATAGAATTATTAAATTAGTTAACTTAAATAAATTTAATAAAAATATAATTAATTAATTGTATCTTCTAAAATTTTGTTAGAATAAATTAATAATATTTTAGCGTTTAATATTAAATTAATGTTTAATAATTAAATATATTAATTAAAAAACCAATAAAAATTTATAAATAAAATTAGAGTAAAATAAATAATTTAAAAACTAAATAATAATTAATTTATTAGTCATTTTCACATAATTAATCAACATATTTAAAAAATAATAAAATAATTATGCAATTTAATAGTTATATCTAAAATTTAAATGACTTATTAATTTAAATAAAGTAACATAAATAATCAAATAACTAAAAGATATCTTTATTCGCAAGTAAAATGAACTTTAATTAGTATATTAAATTAAATAAATTACTTAATTACTTAATCTTTAATAATTAATAATTAATTATAATTATCAAACTCAATTGTTCATTAGAGTTAATTAACCAATTTAATAAATTTAATATTTAAATATATGATTAAATAATATTATTAAATTATTATTTATTTTTATTATAATCTCTAAAATATAATTTCTAGTTTTTAAAAGTACTAATAATTTAATTTATTTTAAAACATTATTTAAGATTTTATTAAATATTTTTCAAAACTTTTTAATAAGCTATTTTCATTTATTATAAATTTTTATTTCCTTCATATTATATCTATGTTGTTTGTTTTATATTGTGTAGGTTCATTTAAGAGTTCAAATTCCATCCAAGTGCTTTCAACTAACTCACTCGTAGTTAGTTACATGGGTAAAACTTGCACAATGTGTGATTCACAAAAAAAACACACATGTGCGGTACTCAATCAAAGGACATTTGAAGTTGGTGGAATGAAGGGGTGACATACAACTTATGAAAAAAGGATACTTAATCAGAGTAGAAGTAGAATTTAGATAGATTTTCATTCATTCAACACATTCGATGATCCAGTTTCGAGCAGAGAGAGTCTGAGGGATGACTTCGGAAGCACTTGCTGGGGCTAAAGGAGTTCATGAATAGAGCAACATCTTTGGATTTTAATTACTTTTAATTCTAAAATTAGGAATCTGTTAATACGTTAAAAGTTACTTTATTAATAATAAACATTTTTTCTAGCTAAATCATATAATTCTCGGATAAATTGATGTCCCTCTTGTTATCCTTTAATTCTCTTCACAAAATCATTTCGATGATCAGTGAGATCAATACTGAGTTTACCCAATTGCATGTACCATCTGAACATAACTTTCAAATTTTCATGATCAATTGGTGGGATTGATTGTGGATACATCTTTTTGAAGCTATTAATTTCTAAAGACATCCGGACTTACTATTAGTTCATCCTGTTGTTATTTTTAAACTGTTCATAGTTGATTTATTTTGGAGTGGCGAACTCTAGAATAGATTGGATGGTGTGGACTAACTCCTACTGAGGGAGGTAATTCATAATCTTATGGTGGCACTCTATAATATATTTTTTGTAAAATGAAACACCTTAAAACCAGTGGTAAAAATATTTTTCCCTAGGAATTAGATTCTGGTTGTTTAGTAATCACTACTTTAATTTTTTGGTTGTTCACATTCTTCAATTCTTTTCCTATATCTTTCTAGTCTAGATCAAAAACATAAAAAATAGTGTTACTCTTCTTCATTAATAGACAAAATATAAATAGAAAAATATTAAATGTGAAAAAATAGAAAATCCCATCTGTTGTTGATAATAGTAGAGTTTTCCAAAAAAACATTTGAAGAATATTGGCCAAAATTATCTTCCATGTGGGTTCGACCCCACTAGCCACATATACAGTAGTTAGTAGAAATATAAATTGCAAACATTGATCAACTTTAACGACATTTTAGGTCATGTATATCAGTGTATAGTCTGTTATAATATTAATACTATGATATAAATTTTGAAGGGGATGTTATAACCATTACCTATACTCAAATGGAAATATGAAAACACGTCTAATGTTTTTTCATTGGTATCCCAAATAAAACTATAAGAAATTATGCAATTTCTATTATAATTGGTCACCTTATTGATTCTAAAAATATCATTTAAAAATGAGAATTTTTATCTCTTAATTATATTTATAGAATATATAATACATTAGAGGTATGGAAGCATGGAGTAACACATTATATTATAAATGTCTTGGTATGGGAGGACAACATCGATGTTCTAGCGATGTCTTCAACATTATCTAGATAGAGGTTTTATTTTCAGTAAATCGTATTTTCCTCAAAGTGGATTCAAACCTAGAGAAGTATTCAAAACCTATATGATATATTGTGTTCTTTTAAATTTCAATGGTTGTTGGGTCCAACAACATACTCTATGTTAGTTTTCCTATAACAACATATTTCAGTTAATAATTTCTATGTCTTCATAATAATATAATTATATAATGATGTTTATTACTCTAAAAATATGTTATGTTGTTGTAGAAATAATGTTTTTAGGTCCATAAAAATCTTATGAAATATGATATAATGTCAGATCCTTTCACGAACACATTAAGGAATCTCTTATTTGATTACAAATATATGATGGCAAAATTTGATAAGATAGAGAATTTGATGTCAGTGTGAATGTACTATATTGAAATTATCAATTGATGAAGGATTTTATATTTGGCAAGAAGAAAAATTATATCCCTATACATGTGGTAAGAATTGAGATTCTTAACTTGTTTTTATGGTAGCTTATCACTTGTTTCAACCAATAAACTAATAAAAAGTTCATCATGTTCTCCAGGTATCTCACTTAAAAAATTATAAAATCGATTCTTCACTTGTATTGAACTCGGAGGTTATACTAATAGATCAAGATAATTCATATTAAAGAAAACTTATAGGTTTTGTATATTGTTTTGATAAATTTATATGGAATATGACTACTAACATGATAAATGATTTCGTGGTTAATTAAAAATTTTATAAAGCTACTTGGGAACCCAAGTATGTGATACAATTAGGATATGACCATTTTTTGGTATTACAATGATAGAATTTCAAAGGAGAGATTCATTTTAATTGGGGTAAAATGAGAATCCCTGAGATTTTGTGATATATTTATTTTATAATAAAAATTATTTTCTTTGATATCTTATGATACACACAACACATATACTAAAGGAACAATGATATACTATTTAAATATTTTTATTAAATGATGTCATTATCACTATTCCATTGGATTTTTAAGTGTGAATATGTATGTATAAATTTTGAAAAAATTGTTCTTTACAGGTATAAAATGAAATCATTGGTTATCAATTTATGTGGAAATGAAAATGAAATTAAAATGAAATTAATAGGGTTTAATCCCCCAAAAAATATTATCAAAATATAATTAGTTTTAAAATAAAAAATTGAAATAACAATTTTTATGATTTATTTTATTTAAATTATTATGTTATATATTAAATAAATATTTTTAACATTAATCTGTTGTTTTTTCTAAGAATAGATAATGAATATGTCTATTTTTGTGTATAATCTTGTTTTCCTCAAAATGGGGTCTTCATCACAATTTGTACAATCCATTTTAAAATAATTTTCTATCACCCATATAAAATAAATCATGGAAATAGGATTCATTATATTAAATCAATATTATAATATTTTCTAAATTTTTACCATTTATTTTTAGTCAATATGAATTTTAACCATATAATGTATTATCATGATTGTAATATTAAAATGGGTAAAATATTATAAAAACACTCGGATACAATTGAAAATATCTATAATATGTTTATTTATACTTTTGGATGAGTTTATTTAATCCATTTTCAAAATGTTCATGAATATATGGCCACATGGTTCCATTTATTTTATTATGATCCTTATTTTCATTTAATAAAAATAATTATTATAATATGTCTCTCTATTGACTCTAATATATCTAGTATTTTATTCTCAATATTAAAGGAATATAAATATTTTTTATAAATATCTAAATCAAATATAAAATAATTTCCTTTATAATTATACTTTATTTTTAATTTTTAGTTATTGAATAAATACCCTAAATCCTTTCGTAGGGTCGAAACAAGATTTATTAAATTAATAGACAAATTAAATAGATGATTTAAAAAATAATATCTGTAATAAAATATAGTGTAACGCTTCGACCCCAGCTACCCAGAGTCGGTGCATTAATTACATAACATTGGTATGATCACAAGAAAGATCAAATCCCGAAAGACCGATTAGTGTAGTAGCCTTGGAAACACTAGATATATTCATAAGTTTTACATTACATCATAAAATGAAAAACTACTACAACAACATAATGTTTCCAACGTCCACACTATAAACCCCTCATAATATCCCTGCAAGTCAATCATAATTTACTTCTTCACTACCTGGGAAAAATAAAACATAGAAAAGGGGTGAGCTCAAATGCCCAGTAAGGATAACAATATAGCGGAACATTCAAAATAAGCATAAACATTTAAGGCAATGAATTACTAAAACAAAAGCCTTTTAAAATTGAACTTCAACATATTATGGCAAAAGTAAAATGAAATAATGCCATTTACTTGTTCACATGGATATTCTACTAATCGAATAATCACATGCAATATCAATAACCACTTTCATAATGTTGGAATGCATAATGCCAGACTATCATAACCACATAGCCAAGGCCTCGTGCCAAGACTACAAATAAGATTTTTTCAAGGCCTTGTGCCAAGACACTAGTTTGTCTCATGAGACCTACCGATGCATCGAGGAGCTATAGCGGGCTCCACCCGTCACTTATTAAGTCCAATGCATTCCCATATGAAAAGGTTTAAACATAACATAAACATTCGTATTAAAACTAGCATACGAAATGTCAATACTTTCACAATAAACTATGAATGGTATAAAAATAGCACATCCACAGTCAAACATATCACAAAACCTTCAATACAATATAGAAGTTTTGTATCATAATAAATCAACTTCAAATAATCTTAAAATCCATCAAAGGATGTTGACATAGATGAAATCAAAATTCTTTTTAAAGAAATATCTCCTTTTATTTTGAAATAATTTAAGATCCATATAAAATAAAACATTTTCTTTGAAAATATTCTTATAAGCTTGTAAGGAAAGCTTTGAAGATTTTATAATGGCGTAAAATAACCGCATCCGCCGTATAAGTTAAAAAAAACATTCTTACCTCAATTCTGTCGAAAAGGTTAAAAAGGACCTTGTTTTGAAAACGACGGAAAGATTCCTTTATAAACCTCTTATAAAAAGTCAAACAAGGGTATAAATGACTTTAACCCATATTCTTGTAAATAGTAAAAATGTCTTGAAATACATTTTGAAGAAACATGGATGTGGATGATAAAGAGATCCTAGTAGATTATTACATATAAACAACCTCGGATAATGAAGAGATTGTGAAATAACCCTTACCTTGTACTTTTCTTTGGTTGGGGTAGGTTAACCTCCTGTATAATGGTGAAATAGTTGTTATTAAATTATACAAGAATCATATATATTAATATGATATCATATATGATCTTTTATCATTGATTTGTTAATAATATCTTAGAATTATCGTCGTTTCGGGAGTTAACTTACTCATTTTCTTTTATATGTTTTGTTACATAAGCCATGGTTGTTGTATCTTATTCATATCCAGAATGATATACAGTCCTTAAACATCATTTTTAAATCATCAAATGATAATTATACTTGAATGGATACGATGGAGAATGAATCTCATCGCGTTCGTGGAGACGATAGTCCGTACGTACGCACGACCGACAATATCATTCTTTTGATATTAAAATAATATATAAATGGATGGTATATCATATATAAATAATCATTAACATGTTATATTTATTATTTACATGAGTTACACATCATTATTATACCCATCCAAATAATATTATATTGAATAGCAATTACACCACGACGTGGAGACGGTAAGCCGTACGTACGCACGTATGGTGACATGTTATTCAAAGGGTGGATAGAATACTGAATATGATTGTACCATATTTATAATAACATCACAGTATATGTGAGATACTGGAGTTATTATTTCAGAATGGTAAGAACAAAGGAAGAAGAAGTGGAAGAAGAAATGAACTTAGAAAAGGGTGGTGAAATCATTACCTCTTCTTCGGGTTCTTCCTTTTGATTTGATCAAAAGGGCTCCTTAGGTTGGCTTTCTGATCAAACTAAGGCCTCTAGGTTGTAGTGAGGGATGTTGGGAGAGTATTTGGGCAGAGTTTGGCCGAACTAAAAGGCTTTGAAGGTGTGAAGAAATGAGAAGGAGGAGTGCCCTTTTATAAGAGGGGTGAGGGGCACCTTTGGAAAAGTTAGAAATATTAATTTATAATAAATTAATATTCGGTTTACAAAGGCTCCAAAGTTGACTATTCAAAGGATGAGGTGGGGATAGGTCGCAAACAACTCATCCAATAGAATTTAGACAGGTTTGGGTACATATATTAACCTTATCTTTAAGTATTAACTCTAAGTTAATTAGTTTCACTTTTACAATGTCTCTTTGTATTTTTATATAATATGGTTAATAAACTTACTATATACATCCAAGAGACCCCCAAGTGGTCCATTAATGAGGAACCTATCATAATATAAGTCTCTTGGCCGAACCTTAGATTTTTAGGAATTTAATATCAATTAATAATATAATATTTGTTTTAAGAACTCTTTTATGTCAATTTTGACACTATTCAATAGTTGATTTTTGTGAAACTCCTAACAGATTGATTACTTAGAACAAAGTCAATTAAATCAATCCTAATATATCATATTATCATAGAAAATTAGTTTAATTCATTAAAAGTTTCATATTATAATTATTTGGGTATTTATAAGATCAATTATTTTTATTTTTCACTATTTTAGTAATTACTGCATCATCATTGTGTCATAAATAAAATAAATTATATAATGTCTAAAAATTATAAATAAAATATCATTATGTAGGAAATCTTTTTAGCTTTCTAATGAATATTTATAATCGAAAATCCAACATGTATAACCCTATGTAAAAATTGTTCTTCTAAAAGATGTAAGCTTATGCCATTTTTATTTTTATTTTAACTTTATTAATATAATGTGTCATTATCACTTACAAGTGGATCCATGGGGTCCCAAAATAGACCCAAAGATGCCCATGGTCGACCATGTATCAACCAATAGGGTTGAGACACGTTTTAGGGTAATTTAGTATTATTATAATATTATTTTTTTAACCCTTATTTACCGGATTTACCCTTAACCATGGTAAATAAAATATTTACCGCAGTAATTATTCAAAATGTATAAAAATAAAAGTTACCTATTTACACAATTTGAACATCCTGATTCCAAATATGGAATCCAGTTTTCTAAATTCAAAACACAGAAGTGGCAGAAATTAATTTAAAATTAATTCCCGCTGTCAAAACAAAAAGCGTGTTTTTAAGAGATAATAACTATCAAAAGATTGACACTTGTTTATGTTCGGTTTAATTGTAAAATTATGTCCAATGACCAAGATTATATTAAATGGTAAAAATATATTCTAAATATACTTTAAAACCACTCAAATTCACAATTTATCACTATTAATTATTTTGATTAAAAAAGTTGTTTTTAATTAAAATTTAGTAATTTTCACTATTCATCAAAATATGAAAGTTATCCGAAATGTACCAAAATTTCACCCTAGGCTAATTTTGATATTCCGAATCCAAAAATGAAGTCCATTTTGAAATATAGAATATATATGATTTCAAAAAGTAGGTATTACTATTCACAACAGCTAGTTTAATTAGTTGTGGTGTGTGTTAGAACTCGAGGTTGCGTACAACACACGCTATCGCATTATTCGAAAGGAAACGTACCGTAGAAGCTTGGGGTGTTACATTCTCCCCTCCTTCAAATAATTGCGTCCTCGCAATTTCTAGGGTATTACTGCATAAAAAGACTCGGGTGGTTCTTCATCATAAGTTCCTCGGGTTCCCACGTTGCCTCTTCCATCTTATGATTTCTCCACAAAACTTTTACCAGACGCGTCGTCCGGTTCCTCAGTACTTGTTCTCTCGTATCAAGAATCTTGATGGGCTCTTCGCAATAAGACAGATCGGGTTCCAGTTCTAAATCTTCATAGGTGAGTACATGCGTTGGGTCAGGCATGTATTTCCTCAACAGAGATACGTGGAACACATCATGAACTTTGGAGAGACTTGGCGGCATTGCCAATCGGTAAGCTACAACCCCAATTCGTTCTAGAATTTCGAAAGGTCCGATGTACCTGGGACTCAATTTACCTTTCTTACCAAAACGTATGACTCCCTTCCATGGAGATACCTTCAGGAAAACATGATCACCGACTTGAAATTCCAAATCCTTCCTTCGATTATCGGCATAGCTCTTCTGCCTACTTTGAGCTGCTTTAATGTGATTTTGGATTACCTTCACCTTTTCCACCGTTTCCTCCACCAGTTCTGGGCCTACAAGTTTTCTTTCACCAACGCCATCCCAACAGGTTGGTGTACGACATCTCTTTCCGTATAACGCTTCATATGGTGCCATCTGAATACTCGAATGGAAGCTATTGTTATAGGAAAATTCTACTAGTGGTAAATATTGATCCCACATACCCTGAAAGTCAAGTGAGCAAGATCTCAACATGTCTTCTAAGGTCTGAATAGTCCGTTCTGATTGTCCGTCTGTCTGAGGGTGGTAAGCAGTGCTCAAATGAAGTTCAGTATCCAGGGATTTCTGAAGACTTTTCCAAAATCTTGAAGTAAAACGGGGATCACGATCAGAAACAATCGATAGGGGTACTCCATGAAGTCTCACAACTTCATTAATATATAGTCTTGCTAGACGTTCCAGGGGTAGATCTTCTCTTATAGCATGAAAATGTGCTGACTTGGTAAGACGATCAACAATCACCCATATTGCATCATTCCTTCTAGGAGTCTTTGGTAGCCCCATGACAAAGTCCATTGTAATATTATCCCATTTCCACTCCGGTATGGGAAGAGGTTGCATTACTCCTCCAGGCTGTTGCCTTCCAGCTTTCACTTGTTGACAAACCATACATCTTGACACAAAATCAGCAATCTCCCTCTTCATGTTGTCCCACCAAAAATGTTCCTTCAAATCTCTATACATTTTGGTGCTCCCAGGGTGTATAGAGAAATTGGAACTATGAGCATCATCTAGCAATTCCCTTTTTAGATCAGGTATATTGGGAACACAAAGTCTCTTCCCGAATTTCAAAATTCCACCTTCATACGCAAAGTCTCTCAATCTCCCATCATTCACAGCTTTAATCTTCTTTTGGAATTCTTCATCATCAGTCTGAGAACTCTTAATCCTTTCTAGTAAAGATGGTTTGGCAACCATTTGAAAAAGCATTGATGTTTCACCTTCCCTGGTTATTCCCATGTCCATCTTCACTAGCTCCATGAAAATTGGATCCCTTTCAATTCTCATATTGTTCAAAACTCCATGGTCTTTTCTACTCAAAGCATCTACCACCTTGTTTGCCTTCCCTGGGTGGTAGTGTATCGTACAATCATAATCCTTGAGTAATTCAAGCCATCTCCTTTGCCTCATGTTGAGTTATTTTTGTGAGAAAATATACTTCATACTCTTGTGATCAGTATAAATCTCACATTTTTCACCATAGAGGTAGTGCCTCCATATTTTCAAAGCAATGATCACTGCTGCTAACTCGAGATCATGAGTAGGATAGTTTTGTTCATGAATTTTCAACTGTCGTGATGCATAGGCAATAACTCTATCATTCTGCATAAGGACACAGCCAAGTCCTTTCTTCGATGCATCACTATAAATAACGAACCCATCATTCCCCGATGGTAGAGTCAATATAGGAGCATTGACTAATCTTCTCTTCAGTTCTTCGAAACATTCTTCACACTCTTTTGTCCAAACAAATTTAACCCCTTTATGTGTGAGCTTCGTTAATGGGTTAGCCAATCGGGCAAAATTCTGGACGAAACGTCGATAATAACCTGCCAAACCAATAAAACTACGTACCTCAGTTATACTCATAGGTGCTGGCCATTCTTGGATTGCCTTGGTCTTAGAAGGATCAACAGAGATTCCATCTTTAGAGACAATATGGCCAAGAAAAGAAATCTCCTGAATCCAGAATTCACACTTTCTAAACTTCCCATATAATTCATGCCTCCTCAGAGTCTTCAAGATAATGCGCAAGTGATTTTCATGATCTTCGTAGGTTTTGGAGTATACCAAGATATCATCAATAAATACCACCACAAATTCATCGAGATACTCCTTGAAAACTCTATTCATTAGATCCATGAATACAGAGGGTGCATTAGTCAATCCAAACGGCATTACAGTAAACTCGTAATGCCCGTACCTGGTTCGAAATGCTGTTTTCGGAATGTCTTCCTTCTTCACACACAACTGATGGTATCCAGATCGAAGGTCAATCTTTGAAAAGTATTGAGCTCCATGCAGTTGGTCAAATAAATCATCAATACGAGGTAGGGATACTTGTTCTTTATCGTTATAGCATTGATCTCCCTGTAGTCGATACATAACCTCATAGATCCATCTTTCTTTTTAACAAAAAGAACAGGGGCTCCCCATGGAGAAACACTAGGGCGAATAAATCCCTTATTACTCAATTCCTCTAGTTGTTTCTTTAGTTCAACTAACTCTACAATAGCCATTCTATAAGGGGTCTTCGATATAGGCCTTGATCCAGGAATCAAATCAATGGAAAACTCTACTTCTCGTTCTGGAGGATGTCCATGTAAATCTTCCGGAAATACATCTACAAATTCTTTCACAACAGGTACATCCTCTATTTGAACATTCCTTTCCTCACCGATAGTTACTTCATTCTCTTCCTCCCCAATAATTGAATTAAGTTGAGCTACTGGGGGTGGATCTAAATAAGAATTAGGTGGTGACGATTCTGCTCTAAAAATAAGGTGCTCCTTATCATTATCATCAAGAATCGTAACCTCTTTCTTCTTACAATAAATCTTCGCATCATAGTCCGAAAGCCAGTCCATACCGAGGATTATATCAAACTCAATCATAGGTATGACGATAAAATCAGCAGATAAAGAAAATTTATGTGCTCTAATTGGGACTGATTCACAAAACTTTGTTGCAACGACACTTCCCTTAGGAGTTTTAACTGACAACTCCCTTATTAAATCAAACTGGAAATATCTAATTTTCTTAGCAAACTGGGAAGATATGAAACAATGCGATGATCCAGAATCAAATAATGCATTTGCTAAACTTGAGGAAACCATTAAATTACCTGCCACCACGTCTTTCGGAGCTTCTACCTCAGCAGTAGTGATAGCATAAGCCTGGCCTTGATCCCTTGGCCTTTTCTGAGGTAAGTTCTCCTGACGCTTAGGACATGCATTTGCATAATTCCCCATCTCCCTGCAATTGTAGCACTGAACGTTGGTAGCTTCCTTCTTCCCCTTGCAATCATGAGCTTGGTGGCCTTTTTCACCACACTTGTAACAGACTCCCATTCCCTTCAGGCAAGCACCGGGGTGTTTCTTCCCGCACTTACCACAAGATGGATATTCAACCTTTCCCTTCTTCCCCTTATTTCCATTCCCAGATTGATCAGCAGGTCTCTTCTTCTCTTGCTTTGCTTTAAAGTCATAAGACTTAGAGAATTCCTTTTCGGTCTTGATAGCACATGAGACAATGTCTTCGTACGATGAAAAGGATTGTGAGACTAATGCTCGACGGAGAAATGGTTTTAACCCATCAAAGAAACGATCAATCTTACTTCTTGGGTTGCGAATATAATCACCAGCGTACCTCGCTAATCTTGTAAAGTTAACCTCATACTTTGTGACATTCTCATCCTCCTTTTGTCTCAGACTTAGAAATTGTCTTTCCATATCTGCTCGATGGTCGCGAGGAAAGTATTTTTCTAAAAACAGATCTTTGAACTCCCTCCATTCCATATTTGATACTTCATCATCTTCCTTCGTATTTTGAATCAATGACCACCATTGATCAGCATCTCCAGTGAGGCGGTAAACTGCCATGATAACTTTTTCCCTTTCACTGCTCCCCAAAGCCTGAAATATTTTCTCTAGGGAAAATATCCATTGCTCAGCTACTAAGGGATTTGTATTCCCATTGAACATTGGTGGTTTCTGTCTCATGAATCGATCTAACATTGATCCTCCACGCTGCGGATCAGGGTGCTCCATACGGGTAAGGTTATTATTCATAACCTGAGTAAGTTGTCCCAGTATGGTGATTAGTTGATCAGCACCAGTTGCATCACCAGCCCCACTATAATTATCTTGAGCAGGAGGGCAATCCCTACATGGAGTGCGTGCATTGATACGGTTTCCATTTCTTCCACTAGGCGCCATTTCTAAACAATGGCATAAACTAGATCAGTTTATGAATCAAAATACATAATCCCATACTTATAAAACACTTAACATAAATAGAACTATTTATGGATATAATCCATAATCATAAAAATGTTTTCTTTGAGGAAGTATATACTCATAAACCCTTCATAATGATTTGTAAAGATAGTGAGAGTTATCCTAAGCATATCCCCCGGGAGTGTCGTAACCAAGAGTGCAGCAAGGCCCGTTGTCGTGCACCAGTTCCCGTTCGAGTCTAGCTCAAAGCGGTGTTTTCGGGTTTTACCCCTAGGTACATCTGTGCCAGAGCCGCCTCTACCTGCTCGTATCCAGACAGGGATGTATTGCTCGGAAAACTCACAAAATCTCTACAATACCAAAATTCTAGGAAGTTCTTCTATACTAATCCTCAAAGTTCATCTTAGGTCTACGTGCTCTAATCAGAGTTTATCTAAATCTAGCTTCCAAGGTTTGTACTAATCTTCCTCTGATACCAACTGTAACGCCCCGACCCCAGCTACCCAGAGTCGGTGCATTAATTACATAACATTGGCATGATCACAAGAAAGATCAAATCCCGAAAGACCGATTAGTTTAGTAGCCTTGGAAACACTAGATATATTCATAAGTTTTACATTACATCATAAAATGAAAAACTACTACAACAACATAATGTTTCCAATGTCCACACTATAAACCCCTCATAATATCCCTGCAAGTCAATCATAATTTACTTCTTCACTACCTGGGAAAAATAAAACATAGAAAAGGGGTGAGCTCAAATGCCCAGTAAGGATAACAATATAGCGGAACATTCAAAATAAGCATAAACATTTAAGGCAATGAATTACTAAAACAAAAGACTTTTAAAATTTAACTTCAACATAGTATGGCAAAAGTAATATGAAATAATGCCATTTACTTGTTCACATGGATATTCTACTAATCGAATAATCACATGCAATATCAATAACCACTTTCATAATGTTGGAATGCATAATGCCAGACTATCATAACCACATAGCCAAGGCCTCGTGCCAAGACTACAAATAAGATTTTGTCAAGGCCTTGTGCCAAGACACTAGTTTGTCTCATGAGACCTACCGATGCATCGAGGAGCTATAGCGGGCTCCACCCGTCACTTATTAAGTCCAATGCATTCCCATATGAAAAGGTTTAAACATAACATAAACATTCGTATTAAAACTAGCATACGAAATGTCAATACTTTCACAATAAACTATGAATGGTATAAAAATAGCACATCCACAGTCAAACATATCACAAAATCTTCAATACAATATAGAAGTTTTGTATCATAATAAATCAACTTCAAATAATCTTAAAATCCATCAAAGGATGTTGACATAGATGAAATCAAAATTCTTTTTAAAGAAATATCTCCTTTTATTTTGAAATAATTTAAGATCCATATAAAATAAAACATTTTCTTTGAAAATATTCTTATAAGCTTGTAAGGAAATCTTTGAAGATTTTATAACGGCGTAAAATAACCGCATCCGCCGTATAAGTTAAAAAAAACATTCTTACCTCAATTCTGTTGAAAAGGTTAAAAAGGACCTTGTTTTGAAAACGACGGAAAGATTCCTTTATAAACCTCTTATAAAAAGTCAAACAAGGGTATAAATGACTTTAACCCATATTCTTGTAAATAGTAAAAATGTTTTGAAATACATTTTTAAGAAACATGGATGTGGATGATAAAGAGATCCCAGTAGATTATTACATATTAACAACCTCGGATAATGAAGAGATTGTGAAATAACCCTTACCTTGTACTTTTCCTTGGTTGGGGTAGGTTAACCTCCTGTATAATGGTGAAATAGTTGTTATTAAATTATACAAGAATCATATATATTAATATGATATCATATATGATCTTTTAACATTGATTTGTTAATAATATCTTAGAATTATCGTCGTTTCGGGAGTTAACTTACTCATTTTCTTTTATATGTTTTGTTACATAAGCCATGGTTGTTGTATCTTATTCATATCCAGAATGATATACAGTCCTTAAACATCATTTTTAAATCATCAAATGATAATTATACTTGAATGGATACGATGGAGAATGAATCTCATCGCGTTCGTGGAGACGGTAGTCCGTACGTACGTACGAGCGACAATATCATTCTTTTGATATTAAAATAATATATAAATGGATGGTATATCATATATAAAGAATCATTAACATGTTATATTTATTATTTACATGAGTTACACATCATTATTATACCCATCCAAATAATATTATATTGAATAACAATTACACCACGACGTGGAGACGGTAAGCCGTACGTACGCACGTATGGTGACATGTTATTCAAAGGGTGGATAGAATACTGAATATGATTGTACCATATTTATAATAACATCACAGTATATGTGAGATACTGGAGTTATTATTTCAGAATGGTAAGAACAAAGGAAGAAGAAGTGGAAGAAGAAATGAACTTAGAAAAGGGTGGTGAAATCATTACCTCTTCTTCGGGTTCTTCCTTTTGATTTGATCAAAAGGGCTCCTTAGGTTGGCTTTCTGATCAAACTAAGGCCTCTAGGTTGTAGTGAGGGATGTTGGGAGAGTATTGGGGCAGAGTTTGGCCGAACCAAAAGGCTTTGAAGGTGTGAAGAAATGAGAAGGAGGAGTGCCCTTTTATAAGAGGGGTGAGGGGCACCTTTGGAAAAGTTAGAAATATTAATTTATAATAAATTCATATTCGGTTTACAAAGGCTCCAAAGTTGACTATTCAAAGGATGAGGTGGGGATAGGTCGAAAACAACTCATCCAATAGAATTTAGACAGGTTTGGGTACTTATATTAACCTTATCTTTAAGTATTAACTCTAAGTTAATTAGTTTCACTTTTACAATGTCTCTTTGTATTTTTATATAATATGGTTAATAAACATACTATATACATCCAAGCGACCCACAAGTGGTCCATTAATGAGGAACCTATCATAATATAAGCCTCTTGGCAGAACCTTAGATTTTTAGGAATTTAATATCAATTAATAATATAATATTTGTTTTAAGAACTCTTTTATGTCAATTTTGACACTATTCAATAGTTGATTTTTGTGAAACTCCTAACAGATTGATTACTTCGAACAAAGTCAATTAAATCAATCCTAATATATCATATTATCATAGAAAATTAGTTTAATTCATTAAAAGTTTCATATTATAATTATTTGGGTATTTATAAGATCAATTATTTTTATTTTTCACTATTTTAGTAATTACTGCATCATCATTGTGTCATAAATAAAATAAATTATATAATGTCTAAAAATTATAAATAAAATATCATTATGTAGGAAATCGTTTTAGCTTTCTAATGAATATTTATAATCAAAAATCCAACATGTATAACCCTATGTAAAAATTGTTCTTCTAAAAGATGTAAGCTTTTTCCATTTTTATTTTTATTTTAACTTTATTAATATAATGTGTCATTATCACTTACAAGTGGATCCATGGGGTCCCAAAATAGACCCAAAGATACCCATGGTCGACCATGTATCAACCAATAGGGTTGAGACACGTTTTAGGATAATTTAGTATTATTATAATATTATTTTTTTAACCCTTATTTACCGGATTTACCCTTAACCATGGTAAATAAAATATTTACCGCAGTAATTATTCAAAATGTCTAAAAATAAAAGTTACCTATTTACACAATTTGAACATCCTGATTCCAAATATGGAATCCATTTTTCTAAATTCAAAACACAGAAGTGGCAGAAATTAATTTAAAATTAATTCCCGCTGTCAAAACAAAAAGCGTGTTTTTAAGAGATAATAACTATCAAAAGATTGACACTTGTTTATGTTCGGTTTAATTGTAAAATTATGTCCAATGACCAAGATTATATTAAATGGTAAAAATATATTCTAAATATACTTTAAAACCACTCAAATTCACAATTTATCACTATTAATTATTTTGATTAAAAAAGTTGTTTTTAATTAAAATTTAGTAATTTTCACTATTCATCAAAATATGAAAGTTATCCGAAATGTACCAAAATTTCACCCTAGGCTAATTTTGATATTCCGAATCCAAAAATGAAGTCCATTTTGAAATATAGAATATATATGATTTCAAAAAGTAGGTATTACTATTCACAACAGCTAGTTTAATTAGTTGTGGTGTGTGTTAGAACTCGAGGTTGCGTACAACACACGCTATCGCATTATTCGAAGGGAAACGTACCGTAGAAGCTTGGGGTGTTACATATAGGCGATTGGTTTTATTTACCAAAATTTTATTTATTTATATATCATAATATTTATAATTCAATGGTTTGTATTTAATATATTTTATTCTTTTCATCTATTTAATGTAAAATAAAATGAATTCTATAAAATGGATTGTAATGCAATTTATGAATCAAAATTTTTTTTTTTTTTTAAATCATTAAAATTTACTAAAAGGTAAATTTAGTTAATTTATAGTTGAAAATAAAATCACATGTCCATTTATGAGGCAATTATAACAATATCTATAAAATTATAACCCCTTAATATTGAAAATTTGATTACCATGCTTAAAAAGTGAACTGGTTAACCTACATGTTGATAAACAAAAATAAGGTTATAATTGATACCAAAACTATCTAAATTTATTTTGATGAAAATTTGTTGAAATTATCTAACTTTATATTGATTATCTATCATTTTGGATGTAATTTTTGAGAAAAAATATGTTATATGTTATAACTTTTTAATTAGAAGAGTGTCCTTGCACTTACTTATAAAAGGGAACCTCATCTCCCCTCCCCATACCACATTTTTCTCATTATATATTTGAATATCACAAAAATAATTCCTTATATGATTCTATCAATACATATAAGAGATTGTATCTTTCTAATAAGTTTCCCTTACAATACATAATTTGTAAGTCAAAATAGGGTTCTTATCAATGAGGTATCACTCTAAACTGACTATTTTACATTTTATTTATTACTAAAGCCATTCTAAATATATTTTATCAACTATAAGATAATTATTGATATATATAAAATATAATTAATTATTATTATTATTATGGGATAAACATTTTATAACTTCATTCAGTCATATAGAAATTGGAAAAATATCCCATGTGCATACATTCCATTACATTCTCCACGTAATAGTGTAAATCATTTTTCATCTCCAAATTACATGGATGGTAATATTGAGGGATTTAATAAATATACTTTTTATGATATTATTATGAAATTTTAAATATGAATTTTTGTTTACCTTTATTTTTTCATCCATCGAAAAATGGAAACAGCTTTGACGCATTGGTATAACATACAATATCCATATATATTGTAAGAAATTTTAAATTATATAACTTCTCGGGAAGATTTTTAATATATATATTTAATTTATATGATATTAATGTAAGTATTACAAATCTGGTGATTATAGAGCCATGATCAATGTATAAATACTGACATAGCTATTCAAAAACATGCATAAAAAATAGAGTAGTTAACAAATAGACATTGATTTAATTAAACAATTGGTAATAAAAATTTTATAAGATGTTATAATAAGATATTATATGGTATGATATGTATTATTATGAATAAAAAATATATTTATAATAAATCTATATTTATTATAAATGATTTTTGAAGTCATACAAAGAATGGTCAGACATGAGGTAGTTGATTTTTTGCTCACTTGTATTTCTATGAGACACATTTCATATTCTAAACTTATTTCATTAACGTGGTATATATAATACCAACGAATTTATTACCTAATTCTAAAAATAAAAAAAATTTGGTATTAAATATTCCATTATATATCTCTCTTTCGTGATATTTTTATTTGAAAGTTACCAATTTTCTAAGGGATTAATGTTTTATTTATTGAGAATATTTATAATTAATTTCCAAGGATAAAATAGTATCATCTAAATATCATGAAAATAATGAATTTTATCATTTTATTTTTATTTTTTGGAAATTTTATGTTTTCCCAACATTTTAATATTTTTACTCAATAGTCTGAATGAACTTTTGTTTTGTAAAACGGAGTATATTTATATCTTCATATAAAATCATTTTAATACATAAACTTAATTTCTAATATATTAATTTTTTAATGTTATCCTACTATTGTTAAAATAAATTTCTAACCATCACTGACTATTTTAAAAAAAATAATTAATCTCCTTGAAACTTCTTATGGAAGATGTTTTTTTCTTTTTTTTTAAAATCTTGAAAGATTTTTTTTTCAACATATAAAACATCAATAGAATTTTTTATCATCATAACCACTAAATTATTTGAATATCTATTCAACTGTTAAAATATTATTTTCAATGGAAATAATTTCATAAATATTTGGTATATTTTTCATATTAGATTATGTGATTTTAATTTGATAATCTTATCATTATCATGAAATAATCAATACAATTTCATAAAGGAATCTTTCATCTTAGATGAAATCCTTCTATTTAACATAATCATTACTAGGGATATGATCAAATGAATACATAAGTATACATTATATTGATGTTATAAATATATGATGACATGATTTTTATGTGATAGGTTCCATTTCCACAGGTTATTCTATGATTATTTGATGACATGTTTGGAAAACAAGTTTACTTCATATATGTTATTCCATTATGAAATGTTTATAAAACCCATTTTGTATTAATGTTTTATGATATTATGAGTTTTTATGGTTTTATATTTCAAATATTTATGAATTTCATTTTTTGATGGGTGGGCATATAATTATATAGTTGTATACATCATTGGGTAATGATTGATATACTAGGAGATAAAAATGACTAGAATGTGGAGTGGGCCCAGTTATGTAGATGACTATGTACCGAATGATATTATTATGAGTAAACCTTGAAAATATGATAAAAGGATGAGTGGATCCAATCCAATATGACAGTCTTTGCAGTGGGCCTTTACTTCTATGTAAATGATTTTTTTATTTTTATATGTATACCACTAAATAATCCCTTCTTCTAATGTTATACTATCATCGATAATGTTATTTTATTAAATTTTGATTACTAAATTATGGAATCTAATTATCTTTTATATGAAATTAAATTATGATCTACGGTTTGCAAGGCTCGGTTGTTAAATTTTACGTTCATGTTTTTATACCCATATGCTCCTGTGAACTTTATAGGATCATTTAAATCGTGTTTTTAATCCCATACTAGACATCAAATATTCCACATTATTATATTCCCCTTCCCTATGATATGAATTATTGTTATTAATTAAGATAAACATAAGAATGGATCATGTTGGGAAGAATTAATATAAAGATTATGTACATTTTATGTTGAAATTTAAATTATGTAAACATGATTCCAAAGGAAGTAAAACTACATCATTATAGAGGGAATCATTATTTTATGTAATGAATATTCGTATAATAAAATGTGATATCTAGGTATGAAAATTAGAAGTGGATGTATTAATCTGTTTCCCATTTCTTTGGACTGAAAAATTAGAAATCATGAATACAAGTGGACCACCACCACCGTGGGATGACATATTTCTATTTCTCAAGTCATCATCAATTTAAATGGTTTTTCGTGTTAATGGATTCAAATAATAAATATGATGATTATATTATCATTATGGTTATATGATTAATATTTGGTAACCTATTAATTATTTGATCAATATGATTTTTGTAAATTCCATCATTTAAAATAGTCATACTAAGAGGATAATCCTTAACTAACTTTTTCTGATTTTTTTCATATACATAACTTCATCATATTATTCCCGTATAACATTTATATATCGTACTGACAAATGATAAATGATATCATTATTCTACTGTTGTAATGATATTAAAACTAAATTTCCTCTCAATAATTAATAATCATGGTATATTTATGTATGAGATAACTTCACCACCCACATGAGAAATAATATGAAATTATATCGTGGATGACGATGAAAAAATATTTCGTATTATAATATGATATAAATAATTAAATAAATATTTTTTTTGGGTTTGGAATGGATACAACAATATTTATCTTATTAATTAATAAAAATTCATTGGTATTTTGAAAATAACTAAAAAATATCCATTTTCAATTTCACACACATTGATAAATAATGAATTACTCATGAAATATAATGTATACATCATAAATTAGTATTCATCATTATCGATAGTTACGTTAGTGAATACTAAAAGATAAAGGCATATCTATACAACAATATTGAATCATCTACTAACAGAAAAACTACAAAATTATAATTTATGAAAATATGTATAAAGTACCTAATATATATTTACAAATTTATTACAATTTCGAATAAAAAAATTCCATAGTTATGTATACATTTTTGAAATATTATATTAATATTCATCTTTTATATAAGGGTGGTTAGACTGCATTTTATTGTGTGGGGAAATGAGGAATGGGTATCATCTAAGAATTTTTCTCTTTGATGCACATGTTCAATTATGAGCCTAATTTCTTTTAAATGGTGTATTTATATAAGAACATATTTATTCATTGAGGTAAATATTCATTTTTTCAATAATTTTTTTTGATATTTATTTGTGGCTGAATGTCAATTCCCAATGAGGTCAGAGTGGTCTCAGGGGCATCTAGGGTGATTCATAACCCAAAACTCAATATTTGGTGTGGAAATGGCATAGAGAATGGTTTTATTAGTCTATGTGGGTTAGGAAAGATAGTTTATGAAACTGTATAAGGAAGGGGTATAAATATGGAATAGGTGGAAAAATTTCATGCAAACCATGGGCTTCAAGTCGCATGACTATGCGACCTACTCGACAACATTGACAGTGGATTTTGGAAACATTTTCAAAATTTCAGTCAAACAATGAGGAATACTCATTCAAGTTGCCTCTTATTATTGGTAACCTTGCACAGATAGTTCAAGGTTTGGTAACTTGTGTATCTAGACTTCCAGTCCCTTGATATTTGGGAAATGTAATAATTTTAATTAAAGTAAACATTGTTTTAAAACCAATTTTCTTTTTCTTTTTCTTCCAACATAACAATAATAACGCCATGAAGCTCTCCTTGGTGACTAATCCTATAATAAATATATCTATTAGAACTAATCTAAAAATGATGTTTTTCATCTCTATGTATCTATTATGGTAATACATTGATTAATTACTAGTCATTCTACATTTCTTATTTGTATTAGTCATGTTATTTAGGTGCAAAATGATTTCCCCTCTTATTAGTTTCTTCTGTCATTCTATCATTTTACCCTAATATGTTCTGAATCATGAAGTAATATTGTATGAGATATCAATGGTTGGCCTAATGTAGGAGGTCTCGTGCCTTTTTCTTAATGTCGAGCTCTTTATATAGCTTTCATGTCATGCACCCAATTTCTTATATTCTCTACAAATAAAAAATGAATGTGAGATTTTCCAAAAATATCCTTGGGATTTAAAGAGGCTTGTTGATTCTTGATATGTGTTGATTTCCATGAAAAAGAACTATTCATTTCGGTGTGTTGTCTATTTTAATTAGACCAATATAATGGATTATTGAATTGGGTACCTTTGGATGTGCCCTTTTTATTACATACCTAAGGATGTGATTTAATGGTGAAATTATCATGTAATTGGTAATTTTTTATGTGATATGTTGATCTTGTTTCCATCTATTTCCATGTAATGGAATGTTTAAGAATTTTATGCTTCATTTATTGAAATTCTCAAGTGAGTTTTTATAGGAAAACCTTATATGCTGGGCCCTTGTTATGTAATATCTTGATTTTGGATGGAGTTTTCTCATATTGTTGTTCCCATTTGAGTTACATTGAAACTAATCCATGTAAAAATTGTTAATAATGTAGTGCTTGTTAAAATTCATTTCACACATTGGAGTAACTGAAAGGCTATTCTTTATAAGGTTGGTGAATGCATGAGTTACCTTTTGAGGTGATGTTGATATGTGTTGATCATAGATTTTCTTAATAAAATAACTAAATGAGGTTGATATTATGGTATTGAATTAAACTAATGTCTGCATACCATGGGTGACACATGGATTTATATCATAATTCCATAGATGGACTAAATTGGATGGAACATTGATTATTCATGAGTGATACTTGGACTCCCTATTGGACTAACAATGATATAATATGGGGATTGACTATTAAATATTGACAGACACCTAGATTCCAAATATAATTACAAGGATGGGATTATGGTAATTCAATTATTTATACAATGGTAGGTACTTCGAATACCTTAGTGGACTTCTAAAGATGGAATCAATTGGCTTAAATGTTATACCACTCCTAGAGTGATATATTCATTCGTAAGATGTTCTCCAAAGACGATCTTATAAGGGGTTTATTGATAGTACACCTGCATTGACACTTGATATAAAAAATTGGAATTTAAATGAGAGAATAATTTTTTAAAATGAATAAAAAATGGAATGAATTATATTAATGGTCTTCCAAGAAAAATCACAATCTTCAAACTGGTCTTGAATTATACCATTTAGATAGGCCTCATTGGAATCTCTTGTGATTAGGAATTCATGAGGGATGCATTCATGCATTGGGTCCCAAGAATTTTAAATTAAATGAGATTTATCTATTAAGTTAGATGATCATGATATATGTGACACATGCATGACTATTTAATCAGAGGTTTATTACATATATGAATTGTATTAAATGATTTAGTTACAAAATGAAGACCTGATATATATAGGATGTCTACCTTCGAGTACATCCATGGTTATTTATTTATTTCTTACACACTATATTACATATAAATTCATTGATATATTTTCATAGTCTATTGGTGGTTTCCAATTGGGATTAAATCTCATAACCCAGTTGAACCACATTTTGGTACTCAAACAGATAATACGATTAGAAGTGTAGATAAAGGGAAGCACCATCATACAGTTTCTTGATCTCTATAGTGGATTACGGGATAATGGGAACGATTTGAGGCTTAAGATGATAGATTGATACTTTTTTTGACTTTTTGTACTTTTATTATATGAATTCTATGTCTACCTTTTATACATGTTTTGGCTACTTATTATAGACACGTGACATGGATCATCATTTTTTATATGAGATAACTTCTAGTATTGTTTTTTATAGATTATCCTTTATTTATTTCTCATCCATATGTTTAACCTCATCTATTATTGAATATAAGGATTACACTATGTTACACTCTGGTATTGAGAGAATAGTCTCCACACTGACTCGCATAGGCCCTCGATTCTATTCGATATCCACTAGCTTCTTGGGAGATTCTCTTGATGCCATGCGACTAACTGGGATTTGGGAACCTTTTGAGTCATTTTCAGGTATGAGACATTATGATGTGTTATTATTGAATTATTTTCTAGTTTACATTACTATTTTGGGATAATAGAAAGGTATATGAAAAAATAGTAATTTGGTATGGAGTTTTATCAAGCATAGCTAACCCTTGTATTGGAAAAAACTAAATCACCTCTAATGAATTCTGTTTTTATTAGTTTTGGCCATTTCAGTTAATTTGACTCCAAGATTAGTGGATGTACCTGATGTATGTTGTTATTATTGATATTATTGTGGTTTCAATTTTATTGCATCCTAATGTGATAAGGGTATTCCATCTGATGCATCGTATTAGGAACTTTATATAAATCGCATTTGATTCATTTTTTAATTCTATATAGGATGAATTAATTATTTTATAATATTTTTTTAGGTTTCAGGATTGATATGACTTCTCTTGTGATAGAAATTTTTGAATGTGTTGTGTTATAGATTATATGGACACCAAATATTGATCATTAGAGAGTATCAACCCTCATGGATCTGAATTTCATGAAGCATTTATTAATCCTTTTGAAGCTGAACTATAATAAAATGTAAAATGATTATTATCTCAACTATTAATTGAAAATGAATTTTTTAACTCATGTGAAATGAAAAATGAACTTATAAATGATAATGGAAACATGATTTTCTTACAAAATATTTCTTGACCAGAACAATCTTTAGTAGGGGTTATTCTAAGTGTATCATGATTATACATGATATATACATCACCCAAACCTGACTCATGGAGTCATCAAAAGGGTGTGTTCTAATAAAGGAAGGATTTTACTTATCCTTCTAAAATATTTGTGCCTTTGAGATGTGATGATAACAATGATCCCGATCTATGGAATGTGTTTGGAATTATGGATGAAATACACCATGATGTCTTCAAGTTTCATTATAGGAGGGGGGAGATGATCATGTTATGGAGGTGGTGGGTTGTGGGATAAAAGTGGATCCTCTAGTCATGCTAGATATGGAACAAATAGTTTTAATGGACAAAGGTGTTGAGGTAAATTTCAATGATGGATTCTTTCACTTATTACAGACTATTCAGGGATCACCACATCATTTACTAACTATGGAAGAGTTGAAAAATGAGTTTACACACCGATTTTTAGGGGATGGAGGCCCAAAGGCTGTGAATTAATGGAAAGAGTCAATTTTATATATCATTGAGGATCTAGAGATGACGAATGGGATGTGGGAAATGTACTCTATGTGAATGTTTTGTGATACCACCTTGTGATTGTAGTAGGTTATCACTCATATGGATTGTCATCAGGAAATGTACTGGAGGGATTTTCATCAAACCTTCTATGACTACTTCTATCATGATAGTTGGAGGGCTGATAGAGCACATGAGTTATTACATATGTAGCAGGGATCATTATTACTGATGGATTACTAATTTAGTTTTACAGATCTCCATTGTTTCACACTTATTATGATGGGTGATGAGATATCAAAAGCTAGGGGATTCAAGCAAAATTTCTGGTAAGACATCCAATCACATGTGAATTTATTTTTGCTAACTACCATTTTAAGAAGAATAAATCTAGTGCATGTCATAACATGTAACACGAGAGAGGTTGGGGTGTGATCCATGTTAGTGAATCATATCACTCTGGTACTGCATTGACTGATAGTAGGAAGCATTGTCTGAATCTTCCATGTTCTGATGTTATTACTCTGAGCACACACCCAGGTATCTAAGTGAGGTGATACCGGTGCGATAGGCTAGGACATATGAGGCAACTATATATGAGGGACCCAGTCATGTACGAATCTTGTTGAATGATGGTTCATCTACAATGCTTGTGCAGAACCCTTCCTCTTTCATCCAGTGAGAGAGGTTCTATACCGACTCCATGTCTAGGAGAAGGGTCAAAATCATTTTATCAGGATGAGAGCTAGAGTAAAAGAAACCAATTAGGGAAAGGTGGTGGTCATGGTCATGGTAGTTAGAACTCCATTTTAATATGATCTAAGGGTAGATCAGATCATGGTATCCAGGTAGTTTCACAGGGCCTTGAAATAAGCTAGGCTTTTGTAGTGCAATACACCCTTGCAGAGTTGCATCCAAGAATGTTATTTGTTGAAGGTAGTATTCTATGACCCCCACATTTTCTTATTCACTTTTTCATATAAGGTATTCTGATATATTTATATATGAACCAGTTTTGGATAGCCTTGGGATTCATATTTATATCTTTAATAGCATTATGACTCTAGAAAATATATTAGGAGTTAGAACAGAAGGTGAATGTTAGTGCATGGAGTGACCCTTGATTTTTGTGGGTGTCACATCATATGAGACCTCTTTTTATATGAGATGAAATTCTTTGATATCGTTATTTGGATGGATTGATTGGTTCAAATTCATTTCCTTCTGGATTTATATCACCTAAAGGTGAGTTTCAAATCACCAATGTGTTGAGAGTTTACACATAATGCTGAATGGAATGTCTAGGTGAGCCGATCTAGACCTGAGAATATTGGGTTGGTTAGGATGATAACCCATATTGTGAGTTTATATCTGGATGATCAAGGAACATTCAAGAAAAATTTCCCTATAGTGGTAGATCATTTTATGGATTTTTTCATAGTTGAAATTTTAGTATTACCATTAGTGAGAAATGTAGAGCACTATATCAGGCTATTTCTAGGAAAAGAAACTATGTTCAATCCTTCCTAAAGGATGTCTACAAGAGATTTAAAGGGCTTAAGAGGTAGCATGGTGATTTAGAAGGAAAATGTTTCATCTGACCAAGTAATTATATATGGGGTTATCCAATACTTTTTTCAATAAAGGTGAACAAAACAATAATGCTATGCATGGTTAATAAAAAATTTATCCATTAGATAGTTAAGAACCAATTCCATTTTTCATGGATAGATATTATTTTTTTAAATCTCCAAGGATCTCAGGTTTTCTTAAACATTGATTTGAAATATGGTAATCACCAAGTGCATCATAGAACATTAGACATAACAGGCACAACCAATCATAGTATTTATAGTCTATAGAAGTATTTGGTAAGGTCATTATGTCTCAAAACATTCCTAAGGTCATTATGGAATTGATGAACTGAGGGTTATATCCTTATCTAGATTTGTTTTTCATCGTATTAATGGATGATATCTTAGTGAATTCCCACCATCAACAATTCCGTTCAATGAATTTGAAGATCCTTTTGAATGCACTAATAGATAATCCATTATATACTATGCTCACAAAGTGACACTTCTAGATGGATCAGATTAACTTCATGTTTCAAATAATCTCATACACATGAGTATCAGTAGACCCAGACAAGGTGGTAGTTGTTGTTTTTTAAGAGCATCCCATGAACGACTTTGTGGTACATAGTTTCTTAGGGATTTTGGGTTACTATAGGAATTTCATACAGGGCTTCTCCTTATTGTAATCTGCAACACCACAATATTTCACGATACCTTATCATTAATTGATTGTGTTTCAAGCATCTCCAACTTTCCATGTGTAACCTGCAAGAATGAGTTTCTGTAAAAGAATAATTTACTATTAAAAATATTTAAAATATATATATATAACTTATCCATATAATTTATTAACATAAATAGTAATAAATAATTTTCAAATGTTACATATATTTTCTTCACATAAATAAAAATTATTTATAAGTATGTTTATACATTTTAGTAAAAGAGTGCTATATTCAGAAATACAATTTTCTTAAAAGAACTACATTTTATATCCTTTTCTGAACAAATAAAAAAATTAAATTTAAACACTCTTAGAAATTTAGTTTTCTAAAATAGACTTCATTTTGGAATTCAAAATATCAAATTTAACTTATAGTTATTTTTTTGGAATTTTTCTGAAAGTTTTAATTTTTTTGTAATTATTGAAAACACTACATTGTTGTTAAAACCCAAATTTTTTATTTAAATAATAATTGTACATTAAATTCATTTTAATTTCACAAGAGATAAATTATAAATATATTAACCTAATATATTTCATCAGAGTCAATTTTTTATTATAATTATATATAAAAATTTATAGGACTTTTTTTAACTTCTTTTTACCCAACTTCAAGCCACATGGTAATTTTTACCCTCCATTTATCATTAAATGTAATTTTATCAGTTATGTGAACTGAATTTAAAAAAATGTACGTACACAGTTTCAATATTTATGAAAACTTTGGTTCAATAAAATCAAAATAATTTTTTTAATAGTAACTTTTGAATTTTATTTACCACATTTAAATATAAATTATGAAATTAAATGTTAAAATTGTTTTATAATATTATAAAATTACCGTAACATATGTCATAATTTCATTGGATAAGTCTGATTCTCTTAAAATACAGTTTACGTAAAAAAAATATGATCACTTTTAATCCACTTGTGTTAAATTAAGATATTTATTATATTTTATTTATAGAAGAGTAAAATGAGTCATTTTCATTGTTTAATAACAAAATCATTTTTAATATACGGTTATACATAAAATAAATCAACTATAAATATTATTAATAATCTTATGAAATTGATATACATAATTATAATTTATTGATAGTTTTTAGACTATAAATAATTCAATTTAATTTAGTCACAATGAAGATGTATTAATATATTTCATAAAGAGAGAATCAAATTAGTGGTATTAATAATATTAAATTTAATATAATTTTACATTATTAAGGAAATACATAAATTTATAGATAACTCAGACATTTTAATGAAATATTGGATTTTTTGGTTCCAAGTAATCTTGTTGGTTTTATTTTTTTAAACTATAAACTATTAAATAGTATTAAAATTGACATAAATGATATTTTAAAATAAATACTTTTTTATTAAACTATATAAAAGTCATAAAAATAAATGGTTTAGAAAAATAACATCGTTATTGTCAAATATTTTATAAATAATCCACTTTAGTTTCATTTAGCATTTTAGTGACAATATTAACCATGTAGTGTAAAAAACAAGAAGGAAAGGTAAGAGTTAATTTGTTTAACTAAGGGTTAATTCTAAAATATAACATTAATTTTATTCTCTAAACATGTCTAAAATATTTTTTCTGAAATGATTTTGAAAAATCCTCATATTCTACTAAAATTATTACTTTTTATCTATTATAAACTGAATTTAAATTTATAATAAATTAATATCACATGATTTTCATAAAGTAACCCTCACATCCTTTATAAAAGTGAACTTATTCTTTTATTTAATTCACAAATAAAAGGACCTTTGAATTGACCAAACCCAATCCATTTACTCTATAATCATTTCTCACATATTTTTAGAGGCCTTAAAGTGGGTGTAAATCCATCTTAATGAGTTATTTTGAGAAAATTAAAAAAGATACATGAAAAAGATGTAATCATTTTATCAAACTCTTTGACACTTTTTCTTTTTGGAATTCTACTTCTTAAGTTTTTCCATAATAATATAATAACACTAGAATATAATAAATTCTACGACACTTCTATGATTGTTGGACAAACATATTCCTCCTTTTAACAATCCTACAAGAAAGCAATATCATTATGTGTGCGTATATACGGCTTACCATCCCTACACTACGTGTAATATTTTTTCTCTGTACAGTTTATTTATTTTGGTATAAAGATGAATATAAATGATGTAAATTAGAAATATAATGGTATAATTTTTCTCTAAAATTCATATTCCATCCAATTATATAACATTTAACTATAATGTAAATGATAACGTTGCTCGTGCGTATGAACGGTTTACCGTCTCCATGACGTGATGAGATTCATCTTCAACATCCAAAATCAAAAAATGATTATAAAAATTATATATATTGAATATATATGGAATATATGATAGAATAATTCTATATAAATAATATATATGTATGTAAATATATTTCATTTACATACATCCTTCTAGTATGATAAGAATATGGAAAAAATGATTATTCGTACGTACAACCTACCGTCTCAATGAACGATGTGTTCAATTTCATATATCTATCTATTATGTTTATTTGTATTGTGAATATATATTATATGAAAATAATTTTATACATTGTGTAAGTAATTATATCATTATCTATATAATAATATAATGAATGACAATTCAAAACAAGTATGATAAAGAAAGGGATTATTATCCAACATAATGCTCTAGTATGAAATTATTAATAAACGAGTAATAGAAAGTCATAATTGAATCATAAATGACATTATAAATATTATCATGATTCGTGTAGAAGTTAATAATACTTTTAAAAACATTATAAAAGAGTTTCAGACTCGAATGGAGAGTATCAGACCTAAGGTAAGGTAATTTTATCTCACTCTTAAATTTTGTGATATATAAGCCAATTTCACCACCTAAGTATTTTTTGTGGTGTATGTACTACTCATAATATATTTTTTATGATGAATAAATTTTCATTTTGGTATTTAAAGATTCATTTTATGATATCCCTCTACTTATTTAAATATTCAAAGTGGTATGGGACACTTTTAATGTTAAATGAATTAATCTTTTCCCCATTTCAATATTCGTGATCTACTGCTATGTAATTATTTGTATATACCTAAAAAAATTTAAATTAAAAGTCATATATATCTTCAAAATAATTGATATGTTTTTAAAAGGATTATTTTTAAGGTTTTATGAAATGGACTCATGCTAAAACATTTCTTTAAATATTTTTAGAAAATATTTTCCCAAATCATTCCCAACAATGTCCATGATTTTGAAAATGGTTTATAAATTTATTTATATGGTAATGAATGTTCTAAATTGTTAATTAAATTCATAATACTTAATGTTGTATATGAAATATTGATTCAAAAATATCTTCTTAAATATATTCTTTTTTAAGTGTGGGGCATTTGAATAAATGAATTCAATGAAAAAGAGGGTATTTGTATGAAGATATTTCTAATGATTTTAATAGAGTATTGTCATCTATGTCATAATCCTTTTTTGGATCTTATGATTAATTGTGGATGATCTCATATGATATCATTTACCATATATTATTGATTGGCCTATTATTAGTTTCATTATGGATTTATTATTTAGATATAATTCTTGGATTATGGTTACAATATTCATATTTTATAAATTAGACATTAATATGAATGATTATGTTGTTCATGTTTCACCATTTTTATATGAGGAATGTTTTGGAAAATGTATTTGATGGTCGGGGCCCTCTATAGCCCATAGATGCTTTGGATGGTATCATGATACAATATATTTATAGACTTGGTCGAGGTCTTTCCCATTTATTTTCAGATGTAGATTTTGCTGAGTCCATACAATTTTATTTTTAGATATCTGAGATTGGCCTTGATGATAGGTCCAAGATTTTAGGAATTATGAATTCCCTCATTATAAGATTATTTAGTGATATTAGATACGATTGTTCGACTTTTAGAATATCCATGTAAATGTTTAAATGGAATTATTTTATTAATTCTAGCCATATTTTACTGACGGTTATTTTTAAAAGGCTTGTGTTTTAATTATATACCTAGACATAATAGTTTATAATTATTTATAAAATATTTTGAAATATTTTTTGAACTTATAGAGCATTAGAGCTCACCCCATTCTTAATTTTTTTTCCATGGGTGCTAAAGAGTGTACTATGAATTATATACTTGGTTAATCTAGGAGAATAATGGTCTTGTCAAAGTATTATCAATGTTGTATTTTATATTTGAATTATAATTTAATGTTCTTTTATGTAATCTATTTTATAATAATACAAAAACTAATTAGTCTTTCCAGATTTGATTCCTTGTAATCATTACAATGTATTAAAATAATGCACCAGCTCCAGGATTCTAGGGTCACGACATTATAGTTTGTAATAGAGGATGTTTAGCAACATATTTGGAAATAGATTTATAAATAATATATTAGGGATAGTAACCCCAATATAGAAATTGAGGATATATATATAAGAGCATCATTTAATTTTGAAAAAATATAGGTTTTCTGGGTCTTCTAAGAAATAAATCCATGTCTATATAATACAAGTGGATGTGGTTATGTCATTGATGTACCTATGAGTAAAACCTCCAACAAGGTATTTTGTGATTGACTTTGGGTAACCTAATATATGAAAACAATCCTAACTATGTACATAGTTTGAAACTCCTAGGGGATATGATTAGGATGATAAACATTTTGTTACAAACTGTTTTGAATGATTTATGAGTAAATATGGACCCAAAGAAATCATGTTTTTATTATGTGATTTGTTTTGTGTAAAAATGTATTAATTATAAGAATTGTTGTAGTTTTTTATTATACATTGTGATCTAATACAGCCAACTATATGTAGTTATTTAGAAATTGATCCCAGTAGAATGAATTGGAACTCACCAATACAATGATCCTAAGAGTTAGAAGTATCATATCATTCGTGGTGTCAATCCAACATTTTAAAGGGAAATAGATTCTCATGATTTCTAATAATATAAATAAACATTATAATTTGATAATAATATAACTAATGAATTCCTTAAGTCATATATTTTTGAAGGGATGTAATATAATAAGATAATGGTAGAGTAAATTTTGGATAATGGGAAGAAGGGAAAGAAGGATTTACTCACATGTGATACCTGTGGAAATAATCACCCTAGTAAATTCTTAAAGGGAATGGGGGTTTGAATTATGTGTGGAGAAAAAGCACAATATTTTCATGATTGTAAAGGTAAGAAGAAGTTTTAAAATGTAAAATACTTCATATGTAAGGAAATGAGACACCATGGTAATCAACTTCTCAATCATCATAGTATACCGCTGATTATGCTACTAGATAATAATTATGTTTTGATACCTCCAGAGATGAAGAGGAATGATTAATGTGATTATGTTTTTATGGAATAATTATGTAATTTGAGTATTGTATCGATTATTTATTGGTTATATGAATTATGATAGTAAATTTGGATTGTAATTTCATACAATTTTTCTAAATTGTTGATATTGTATAGAACAATGTAAAGTGATATAGTTGAAAGATAATTTTTTTTGTCAAATATATGTTTCATGGAATGATATGCCTTAATATATAAGAGACAGTGATGAAAAAATACAGGAAAGTTTGATATGGATAATGAATATTGGATATTATAGAATGCCTTTGAACTGATTAATGGTCTATTTATTACATCATTATTAGAGTTTACATCATTATTTTATTTAGGGAGTATATATAGTATTCTATGTTTTACATAACAAATTGGGAGAAATAGACAAATCCAAATAATGTTTTATTGTAATTCATGTTATTACCATTTATTTTTATAACTCATGATGATGTTATTCGCATTATTTTTTGTGACAAAAGATCTACATTATGTTATGTGACATTACTTAAAAAATTTTGTATAGTGAGTTTGGACCAAGTATTTTGGAAAAGTCTAATTGTTGAAATAGATTATGTATGACATTTTATATTATTTTTTAATGTTAAAACAATTAATAATATTATATTTGGAATGTCATAATAATATAGTTTAAAGAAAATGACAACCTGTAGGTCGGGTGATAACCCGTTTCATCGTAAAAGGCAGTGATAATATAACCCACAACCATAGTGCGATAGGGATTTATCACTTTCCACTGGCATATGTGATTTACTGGTTTATATAATGTATATTTTTATCTAATTATAATTAAATATTGTGTATAAAATTATTTTTGTAACATTATATCATTATGATAGATATGTTTTGATTTTTATTATCTTTTGTAGAGAAAGTTGAGTTTTCGGTAGATTTTAATTAGAGGATTGAACTCTACATGCCAAGTAAGTATTAATACTTGTGATCTAATTCAATGAATTTAATTAATTATTAGTCTCTATGGAATGGATTTTAAAAAATATATTCTTTTCTTTCATTTTATTGAGAGATGAATTTTTTGGACCCTTGGATCATTACATCTTTATAGCTTTCAGGTGGTTAACTCTCTCCTATTAATGTTTTCTATCACTCTCCATCAGAACATGATGGTTAAATTTTCATAAATTTATATGTTTTCCTATATTAAACCCTACTATATGTTATCTCTAGTGACACTCATACTTTCCATTCTTTATTTTGAAATGAATTTCTCATTAATCCTTTTTTGATGTGGGATTTCAATAATCATATTTTGAAAATTATAACCCATCGTTTTTTATTTCATGTATAAATTGAAAAGAAAAAATTTTATTGAATAAGATTAGAATATAACACACCAATATTTAACATTATATTATCTTCAATAAATTTTGTTGCATGAAACACTGACTAGGATTGTGTAACATGTAAGATTGTGTTTCTGAGAAACAACACATTACTGTTTCAAATATTTAAATGATATATTTATAACTTATTCCTTAATTATAGTAAAATAAATAGTAATAAATAATTTTTAAATGTTATTTATAATGTTTTAAAATAAATAAATCATATTTATATGAAATTGGATAAATATTTGTAAAATAGTTATGTGTTTAGAAGTATTATTTACTTAAAAGAGCTAATTTTTATGTCCTCTTATGAACAAAAATAAAATTAATTTCAGACAATCATAGAAATTAAAATGAGTAAAATGTACATCCTTTTTGTAATTCGGAATACAAAAATTATCTTATGGAGATGTTTTTGTATTTATATATAAACATTTAATTTTTAGTCTAGGTCCTCCACACACGTCCTTTGGTTCAGTCCTTCGATCATGAAATTAGCTTAGGTGTCATGTTCTAGAACCTAGTGATATTTTTATCCAACTTTTCCCCTTTAATTATCTCTACACTCAATTTTCAAACAGTTACTTGAGTGTTTCTGAGGACATCAAAAAATTAAGGGGTAAACAATGATAGCTCTAGGGTTTCATCCGAATTTTCAAACTATGAAATGGGTTTCCCAATGGTCCTATCTATAAGAAAGTAAGGAACCATACATGGAAGAGTTACTCTTTATAGGACCTATGCGTAGCTCCTCCATTAAGGTCCTCAATAAATTTCTTATGCATAAGTCCTTAGGCTAGGTACTACTTACCGGTTTTTAAACAAGGTCCTCCACACAGGTCCTTAGACTAGGTCCTTTGGCTAGGTTCTTAAGCCTGGTACTTAAGTGAGGTACTTAGGCTCGATCGTTAGGTCAGGTCCTTATGGGAGGTCCTCAAGGGAGGTCCTTAGGCTAGGTCCATAGGCTGGGTCCATAGGTTAATTCTATAGGCCCACTCCATAAGAGATTTACATTGGGTAGGTCCTTAGGGGATGTCCTTAGGCTCGGTCCTTAGCATAGGTGATGAAAATCATTTTATAAAATTTATCTATCTTCTGAGTTCCATAACTATCGATTCGTTAGATCATTTGGGCTCTATGACCAATCAAATAAAATCTCCCTAATAAATCTAAACATTGAAAGATTCATAATACAACAAATATTCTCAGATGTAACATGCGAATTTAAGTGTTGTGCATCAACACATTTTTAACATCGATCATGGAAATCTATTGCCTACTCCTTGAGAGGTGGGTCTTTCTACATAACCCTTATTGTGGAGAAGTCTCTCAGAAAATGGAAATCTAACAATGAATTATATGGAAAAGTGCGTGAAACACATTCGATGTTGTCAAAAAATCCCCTCCCCCCCCACCTTAGAATTTGATTCATTCATAACTAAAATAATCATGTTATATGGTAATAGTAGGGGAATTTGTGGCATTCCAAAATCAAATTGTTGGTTTTGGTGCTACTTCATGTTTTGAAGTATGATCTAATATTTTCGTAATCCATTGGGAATATAAAACATAGTTTTACTATTTATAGGGTTGTATAGAAAACCAGAAAAACATTGTGTCCTTTGAATTTATAATTGCTCAATATTTCCTATAGCATACAGAATATAGGTCTAGAGAGCTGAGACTGAACTTTTTTCAAGAGTTCACATTTCAGGGTTTCAATATTGTGTGTATCATGTCTCTTGTTATTGGATGTTTAGAATCATGAATGTGAGACTAATAAGGCTAGTGTTTATGGTCTAATATATTTGTCCATAAATATTGAAATTTGATTCCCAACAAGGATCAGTGGCTAGGAATTTCTCCAATATTATTTATAAAGGTCCTAGGTGAATCTCAAGTCATGATTTTTATGGTCATAAAATATAAAACATGATGTATAAACATAAATCTTAAAACAACTTCAACACTTAGTTTTAGTATGAGAGAAGGATATGATTTGTCAGAATGGGGGATTTCTAATACTAGGCTATGCTATTTTAAGTCATGCAGTGAGGACATTGTACTGTGCAATTTTTAGTCATGCAGTGAGGACTTAATATGTCTTTAATTTATGGTCCTTGGATTTTACCAATTTTTTGAGACTCTCCCAATTTCTTGGAAATATTTTTTGGAAACATACTACTATGTTCAGGTATGGAAGAGAATAATAGTAAATTGTTGATTGGGAATGTCTAGATCCGAATAATAATATGGGAAAATAACTAAAGGAATTAGAGTAAGTCTTTTACATGAGTAACATTACCATTTTTTTAAAAATGGTATCGTGGCTGTATTATTAAGGGCCTACTGGGGCATGTGTTGTCTAGCCAAATAGTGCAATAATTTGATTAATAGTCTCGTTATGTTGGCATATTTTATGGAAATCCACCTAGAGGAACATACTATATATTTAGGCAAAAGAGATCTCAAAAGTATCACATTCAATTGCTAAAAAAATAATAATGTTTATGAAGATTTAGATTTTTAAAAGCACAGAGTTGGTTTATGTAAATGTTACCTGAATACCAAAAAAAGTATTTCAAATCTTGATTTTCAAAGAATCAAAAGAATAGTATTTCTACAAAGTTCTGACCAAATCGTAGGAAGTATAGTGTCTGTAGTTTAAGGACATAAGACTGGGACCAAAAATGGAAATAATATATGATATGTGATCATGTTATCCAAGTTTATTTCATATTTCATTAAATATGTGTAGAGGGAAATGTGAAAACCATGGTCTTGAAGACATTTATATTTATAGAAAGGTACTGTGAAAAATATACATGAATAAATTAATTAAAGTAAAAATTCTTTTATATTATTATTAATGAGTACATGGGAAAAAGACACCATAACCATAAAGGAAATTACCATTATTTGACAAACATGTTTGGGGGATGTATTTTGCTGGGCCAGGTAGAGCATATGTTGCATTACCAAATAGTGGCTTCTTTTGACTGTTAGGACTGTAATGTTAGCATCTTATGCAAGACCACCTATGGGAACGTAATGCATAGATAGGAAAAAGAGTTATTATATAACAGAGATTCTGTCACCAAAAAACTACAAAATGATTATGAAGATCTAAAAACATTCATGATAAAGAGTGTCAAATATGAACGGCGGTAATGCCAAATGCATATGAGAAATATTTGAATCATTATTGGCCATAATTTTGGATTAATTTACATATATCTGACTCATATGTAAAATGGGGGAATTATTGTTTCCTTGGTGGGATCTATAAGGATAGAACCCAAAATGATGACTCCCACATAGTTTTTATTTATATGTGGGAGAGAGATAAAAAAGAATCCCCGTGACTGGGACTTGGAGATTTGGCCTATCATTCACTATGTATTTCAGTGGGATGAGAATTAAAAAATGCTTATTCTGTTAGGTGCTTTTCCATTTAATGCCATTCCAGTAAGATTTTTTGATATGCAGTTTATAGACATGCATTTTGGGCATGATGTGATTTTGATGAAAAAAATGGAATATTGTGGCTGGACGAGGCAATTAATCACAGTTGTCACAACATATCTCATATGGTTGAGAGTGAAGATTTACGCTGTTCTTAGAACATTCCCTATGCAATTTTTATTCATAAATAGGGAATTTAGGGGTTTTTATCATGTATGGGCCCAATATGGGATATATAGATGTCTCTATGTATCACATTAACATGAGAATCAAGAATAATGTCGTTCTTGAAAATTTAGTTCCTAT
This sequence comes from Viscum album, assembly GCA_963277665.1. Taxonomy (NCBI): domain Eukaryota; kingdom Viridiplantae; phylum Streptophyta; class Magnoliopsida; order Santalales; family Viscaceae; genus Viscum; species Viscum album. The sequence goes on along the minus strand of OY728145.1, from coordinate 1,227,147,100 downwards.
ACCAATCGAGTCTGAGGAGGGAGATAGGGGATTTTAACACAATAGTGAAGAATAGTTAAACTTATGACACAAAATGGTTTGAATATCATACCATGTATATTAAATGAGCACTCTATATAAATCTAGTTCATGTAAAAACGGGGGGAAAGGGAAACAAATTTTTTTTGTTGCGGTTAGGCCCATGATTGGAGATCTTGGAGTCTCTATGTATCTCATTGAAAATGAGAATCAAGACACATGTAATTCTTGAAATAAGGCCCTGTGCGGATCTGATTCAGACAATGGGTGGATGGAAATCATGTTCCACTTATGAGTACCAATGACGTTAATGATGCATGCAAATGGTTGCTCTTAATTTAATATGGATAAGACATTACCTATAAAGTATAATGTCAAGTAATTAGGGAAAATTATGTCATGCAGTTTAATGTCGCGTGACATGGAAAATTATTCTATGCATTTTATCATCGTGTAGTATGGATTCTTATGGTTGTCATGTAATTTAATGTCTTGGAACTAGGAACTTGTGCTATATTGTTTAGTTCCATGCTGCTAGGACATATGATGTTATTAATTTTATAGTCTTCGAACATGGATTCTTATAGTAGTTATGCTATTTAATTTCTTAAAACTAGGACTTTATGTTATGATGTTTAGAGTCATGCAGTGAGGATAGATAATGATATGCATTTTATCATCATGCATCATTGACGCTTATGGTTGTTATGCAGTTTAATGCCTTTCAACTTGGAATTTATTCTATGTACTTTAAAGTCAAGCAACGAAGACATTGTGTGTAGTTACACAAAGTATTTCTTCAAGAATCTCACAATGGATGGAGTTGTAATATGCTCTCCATCCATTGATATTAGGGAATAATCTTCATTTGAGTAGACCTTATATATGGTAGAAGTTATTTCCCACATTGGTCCAAGCATTGGTGGTTTTTTCTTGGAATCATTGGAGTCCTGAGGACCAATACCAATTCTCTTTGAAGAAGTGAATGGAGGTTAACATTTTTGATGAAATCTCACACTATTTTACTCTAATAGATTTCAAAATGATGAAATGTACGCAACACATTTTATTTTAATTGTTCTAGCTCATCAAATAATTTCAGAAACATTTCATCTATATTCAACTGATCATAGATTAATGCTCGAATTGAAGGAAATTCAATTTCAAATGGTAAAACTGATTCTATGTCGTAAAATAATATATATGGAGTTTCCTGAGTGGAAGATCAAGTAGTAGTCTAATAATCCCATAAAGAATAAAAAAATTTATCAGGATAAGATTTCATATCTTTATTAACCATCTTCTAGAGTATATTTGATAGGGTCTTATTGAAATCCTATATCTATCCATTTCCACATCATGGTAGCAATATGAATGGATGGATTAGATATTATTCTTCAGATACATCTTTTTTACCTCAACAAAACTGTAATTGGTTCCATTGTTCGTTAATATAGTATAAAGGATACCAAATCTTGTAATGATGTTAGTTTTGATGAAACTAACAATTCATTTTGATCGAAATTATTTGAGAGATATTGCCTCAGTCCCTTAGGAGAATAAATTATTAGTGCTAAGAATATACTTCAATTGCTTAGCCGTAGCTAGAGGATAAGGTCCTACTACATCCATTACCTACGTGGAAAATGAATAGGAGTATTAAGTTATATATAAAAACTCTATGGATTTACGAATGAAGATGGAATGCAATTGGTGGGGATTTCATTTCATGGTGAAATATATGAAATCCTCGGTCATTGAAGGCTAGATGTATCCAGGCCTTTCAGATTTGATCAGAAAGCCTATGACCAGACTCGTGAGCACAACAACATCTTGTATTTACTTCTTTCATGACATGTGAAGTTTCTTATACATCAATACACCAGAATATAATTCCTTCAAAGCATCCTTTTTAGAGTATTTTTTGGTGAACTGTACTATCATAAAAAGTAAAATTTTCCACTCATCATCAGATCTGTTTTTTTTTTCAACTCTATCTATTAGAAGTACTATATTTGGATGGTATTCCACTATGTGTGTCATTCATCCTGTGGTATGACCATATGGCTCAAAAATAGGGACAAAATCCTTAATTTCCTATATTCTAGTTTGAACAAAAAGTGAAACCATGTAATGAGGGGAAATAGTGATGATTGTCCCGTCCAGATTTGGACCTTCTAGGGATGTGGCTGTATTACCCAATGAATCAACTTGGGTATTTGTGACTATGGGACCTAAGAAAATGTTGGTTCTAAGGTAAATTCTACTATTAACCCTCTCGTGTAATCACACAAAGGTATTATGTCTTCTTTTCTGATAGCATAATCCCAATTGATTTGTTTTATTACCAACTCTAAATCACCATTCTCTTTATAATGGTTCACTTGTACCTTGAGCACCAATTTTTGGCTTATGATGAGAGCTTGATATCTTTACTCTTTTTTGGTACTCCATCTTTAAAATAATAAGGAATATAGAAACACAACCTTTTCTAGGGAGATATGTAAAATTCCTAACACTACTTTATTGAGTATTAAGTTTTCCATTCTCCTCCCTATTGGACTTCTAGAGGCTCTATCTGAGTATGTTTTCCACATTTGGGGATTATTTGGAACAGATAAGACCTATTCATTAGGATGATTAATATACAATGATGTATCTTATACAGATGGATGTTTACCAAGGCAGCCTACCAAGGATTGTGTTTTTATTGCCTTCTGAGGCACAAACTATATATCAAAATATTTCAAAAAAATTGGACACCATGAAGACCGTCCTGTAAGAATATGACGACTCAGGATAGATTTGAGTAGGTTATTGTGAGACACCATTAAGACCTCGTGATGTTTCATGTAGTGCCTCAATTTCTGAACTTCAAATATTAATGCCAAGAAGCACTTCTTGATGATTGAATATCGAGTCTATGTGTGAAGCATAGTTCGACTAAGGTAGTAAAGGTTGTTTCCATTTCCAGCATCATTCTTTTGGGAAAGGAAGGAACCCAATTATCACTATAAAGTTGTCATATAGTGAATAATGGGACTTCCTTAAGCATATGTAATTAATACCGATAGACTCAAGTGATATTTTTTGAGTGTATTAAATGGATCTTATCAGTCTTCATTCTAATGATAGGTGACACACTTCTTCATTAATTTGTTGAAGGGTAAAAAAATTCATGCCAAATTGGTGATAAAGTCGTTAATATATAAAAAGGGTCCTTGAAATACACTTAATTATGTCAAAATTGGAGGAGGTGACATGCTAGGGATCAATTTTGTGTTCTTAGGAATAACTTTGATTCCATGATGGTGTACAATGAAGATGAGGAATTTTCAAATGGTTACCCAAAAGGCACATTTCAATGGGTTCATCTTATTTTTTTTAGCCAAATTTATTTAATATTATATCCAAATTAGTCAGGTGATCGAAATGTTGTTTTTATTTAACTACGAGATGATCCACATGACATTCTACATATTTTCTTAAGTAGGGTTTAAAGATATGGGGCATGGCACGTTGATACGTTGCACTTGAATTATTTAAGCCAAAGGTAATTACCTAATAGAAAAACACAACTTGAGGGCTCTTAAGGATGTATATTATTCATCCTCTCAGACCATTTGAATTTTTTAGTACCCAGAGTATCCATCCACGAAGGAAAGAGACTCATATCCCGCTTTTTCATCAATTAAAAATGTTGTGATCGGAACTGGAATGATATCAATAGGACAGTGACAGTTATGATCTCTGAAATCAATAAAAATATGATTTTCCAATTATTATTTTTTCATTGGGACAATGTTGGATATCCCCATGTGATATTTAACATCTCTAACAAATTTAGCCTAAATAATATTATTGAATTTAGCTTTAATTTTAGAGGCGTGAGTCAGGTGTGTTCTTCTTGTTGCCTATTTTAATCCATGATGTTCTTTTGGAAATCCCAAATGAGGATTGGATACATCAGGATTAAGTCCTATAATTTTTGTGTAGTTCCATGAAAATATATCTCAATGGTGCTTTAGAAATGATGTATACATCACTTGATCTTCCTAAGTCAAGGTCACACTAATCAGAGTGAGGATTGAATCTTCTTTTGTACCAAGATTTATTTCTCTTAGCACATCCATAGTGGTAGAGACTGTAACGCCCCAACCCCAGTAACCCAGAGTTGGTGCATTATTACATAACATTGTCATGATCACAAGAAATATCATGTCTCAAATGACTGATTAGTTTAGTATCCTTGGAATAACTATATACATTCATAAAGTTTACATTACATCATAAAATGAAAACTAAAATAATATAGTCTCCATATTCCACACTATTATCCCCTCATACTATCCGTACAGGTAATTCATAAAAAATTTCTTCCCATGCTGTAAAAAAACAATGAAAGGGGTGAGATCAAAAGCCCAGTAAGGATAAAAATATAGCAGGAACTTTCATAAATAAACATAAACATTTAAGGAAATGTATAAATAAAACAAAAGCCTTTTAAACATGGACTTCAGCATAATATGGAAAAGTTGAAATGAAATAATTACATTTAATTATTCACATGTATATTCTACTAGTCGAATAATCACATGCAATATCAATAACCACTTTCATAATGATGGAATGCATAATGCCAGACTATCATAACCACATAGCTAAGGCCTCATGCCAAGACTACGAATAATATTTTGTCAAGGTCTTGTGTCAAGACACTATTTTGTCTCATTAGACCTACTGATGCATCGAGGATCTATAGAGGTCTCCACCCATCACTTATTAAATCCAATCCATTCCTAATATGAACAGGTTTAAACATAACATAAACATTCATATTAAAACTAGAATACAAAATGTCAATACTTTCTTTATAAAGCATGAATGGTATAAAAATAACACATCCACAATCAAAAATATCACAAAACCATCAATACAATATCTATGTTTTGTATCATAATAAATCAACTCCAAATAAACTTAAAATTCATCAAAGGATGTTGACATAGATGAAATCAATACTCTTATTAAAGAAATATCTCTTTCTGTTTTGAAATAATTTAAGAGTCATATATTTATAAAATAAAACATTTCTTTTGAAAATATTATTATAATCTTGTAAGGGAAGCTTCGGCGATTTTATAATGGCAGAAAATAGCCGCACCCGCCATATAAGTTAAAAAAACATTCTTACCTTAATTCTGTCGAAAATGTCAAAAAGGACCTTGTTTGGAAAAAGACAGAAATATTCATTTATAAACATCATATAAAAGGTCAAAAACAGTATAAATGACTTTATCCCATAGTTTTTAAAATAGTAATAATTATTTGGAATACATTTTTAAGAAACATGGATGTGGATGATAAAGAGGTCCCCGTAGATAATTAGGTATAAACAACCTCGGATAATGAAGAGATTGTAAAATAACCTTTACCTTGTACTTCTCCTTGGTTGGGGTAGGTTAACCTCCTGTATAGTGGTGAAATAATTGTTATTAAATTATACAAGAATCATATACATTAATTTGATATCATATATGATCTTTTAACATTTCTTTGTTAATAATATCTTAGTATTATCATCGTTTTGGGTGTTAACTTACTCGTTTTATTTTATATGTTTTTTTACATAAGCCGTGCTTGTTATGGTTAGGTTGTATCTTATTCATATCTAGGATTATGTCAAGTACTCAAATACTTTTATTAATCATCAAATTAGAATTTGACTTGAATGGATATGATGGAGAATTAATCTCATCGCATTCATGGAGACAATAGTCCATAAGTACGCACGAGCGACAATGTCATTAGTTTGATATTATAATAATATATAATTGGATGGTATATCATATATAAAGAATCATTATAATTTCATATTTGTTATTTACATTAATTACAAATCATTATTATACCCATCCAAATAATAATGTTTTGAATAACCATTACACCACAACGTGGAGATTGTAATGTTGGATCGAATAGTAGATCTATATGTCTATTAGATGGAACAATACAAGAGGGGGGGGGGTGAATTGTAGGTTTAAAAACCTTTGAGTTTTCGCAACAAAGAGATTAGTTTAAATGATCTTAAACTAATAAAAATACAAACACCCACAATTTTATTGAATGTAAAAGGTATGATGTATTGTAATACTAATGTAAAGTAAAATAATTGTATTCAAGGTGAACACAATAATCAGAGTAATACAAAAGATGAATGATTCTACCTTAAAGCGTATAGAATCAATTAATACAAAAAGTAATAGAACGATTGTAATTGAAACAAATATAATTGAATATGTAAAGAAGAAATGAAACAATACAAATCCCTTTCTAATACAAGTAACAGCGGAAATGTAAAAGTAATACAATTCTTTTAACCCAAAGAGAAGGGTTATCCTTTCACCTAGGATAAAAGGTCTGTCTCACCAACACCTTGGTGATCCCTCAATACGATGATCGGCATGTCGGTCTGCCTATCCCCGGCAGCCCTTGATACGATGATCGGCACGTCTGTCTGCCTATCCCCGGCAGCCCTCGATACGATGATCGGCACGTCTGTCAGCCTATCCCAGGCAGCCCTCGATTTTGTAGGTAATCAGAACCTCTATCTTTCAATTAAATGAAAGCCCTCGATACGATGATCGGACACACAAGGCAGATGAGAGAAGTCATAGTGTCTCTCTCTAGAATCTTTATTGTTCACAGAGTCTCTTCATTCGTTCTCTTTGTTCATCGTTGTTCTCTCAGCTTCAAATGACCTCCTATTTATAGGCCTTGGGTTCCAACGGTCATATTGGCTCCAACGGTCATATTGAAACAGAATGCATGACATCATTTTGATTAGTTTGTAACTAACTCAACGACATCGTTTTGTTAGGAGAAGAGATATATAGAAATGAAAAACATGAGTACGATTCATATGTAATGAGTGTTTTTGACTAAGTACCAAAACAAATAATGATCATCTGAATAGCAGAGTCAGTACAATACAATTGACAGAGTCAGTATGGTACGATTGATAGAGTCAGTACGATACGATTGACAGAGTCAGTATGGTAGGATTGACAGAGTCAGTACGATACGATTGACAGAGTCAGTATGGTACAATTGACATTGTACGATACGATAAACATGATAAAAGTCAATTTTCAATTTAAAAACATATGATAGAATACATTTGTGATTTCCAAAACATGATATAGAAGTCAAAAGAAGTCTTTTGGCTTAACAATCTCCCCATTTTTGGAAAGCACAACACACAAAGTAAATGTAACAAGAAATATTTATCTCCCTCTGAGTTATTGAAAACTCTTCTGAATAAGAAATTGAATACAACTAACTCCCCCTTAGGTATGGACTTTCCTAAGGATTGTATTCGTAGATTTTCCTTAAGAGCATTGTAAAGCATTCTCCCCCTTTGTAAAACATTCTCCCCTTTGGAAATGTTCTCCCCCTTTGTGATTTACAAAAAGAAAGGAGTAATCTTGAATTGTCTGAAAGAGTTAGTAAAGGAATACAAGACAATAGATAAAAGAAAAGGATCATAAGAGTCATTACAAAACAAAAACAAGTTCCAAAAGAAAAAAAATACAACAATCATTTGTTTTCTATTTCCTTCTCTTTCTTTATAAGCTCATGAAGAACAGATTTCATCTTCTTAATCTCCTTCTTGTCTTCAAAAATTGATTCACCCTGAGTTTTGAGAAGCTCTTGTTGATCCACAAAAATCTGATCTTGATTTCTGATGGTCTCCTCCTGGACTCTGATTACTTCTTCAAGGGTATCAATTCTGTATTGAAAATTCGTGTTGTATTTGGATAACACAGAATTTTGATTCTTCAGCAAAACCATTTCATCTTTGAAAGATGAAACCTTCGAGAATTCAGATTGAAAAACATTCATTCTCTCTTGCAAATCTTTCACTGAAGGAAGATCAGTTCTTTGAGAAGACAAAAGATTCAACCTTTCAACCATTTCTTTATCAAGCTTGTTGAAAGCAATTGCAAGCTCATTTGATAACCTTCTTATATCTTCAATTTCTATCTCATGATCATTGATTGAGCTCTGTGTTTTGTATGACAACTTGGTCATTTTATTGCATGCCTTCTTATGAGCAACCGAACTTTCTGATAGAACATTCAAATCAGCTTCTACTGACAAAACTTTCTTCCTTAATTCTTTCACAGATCCAAACTTCTTCTTTTGATTGTCAGTGATAAAATCAATCTTCCCTTCCAGCCTCGGGAAATAGGGAACAGTCTTCTCAACCCTTCTCAAAACATGAAAAATGTAATAACTTTTCTTGAGAGAGATTGTATCTTCTGAATCAGTATCTTCATCGTACGATGCTAGTTCATACGATCTTCTTGAGTCAACAAGTGGCTGTTTCCCTTTTGATTTTTCTTTCTGTTTTCCTTCTTTTTCCACTTTGTCACTAATGACAACAACTTTATCAGAATGAGAAGATTGAGCACCTTGCTTTTCTTGAGATGACATTCTGTCCGGAGATCGAGCTTGATCAGCATGAGGAGTTTGTTGAACACCTTCACTCAGCTTTTGAACTGATTCCTCTCTACTCTTCTTTGAACTTTGAAGAAATTCTAAAAGAATTTCTCCTTCTAATTCCACTTATTCTATCTCTTCCATCACTTGTTTTTGTTTTCCTTTCTCAGGGAGACTCTGTACGATGGGCTCTTGGTTCACTTCTTCTGTTAGGTGGGCACTAGCATCCTCAACTGCTTTCAAGACTTTAGAGATATCAAAGTCCTGAGCCTTTCTTTTCAAAAGAGCCTTCTTCTTCTTTTCATCCTGAAGGGTTTCTTCTACCCTTACTCTTTCTACAAAAGCCTCAGCAGGATCAAGACCAAACTTCGGATCACCTTCTTTTCTTTGTTCCTTATCCTTTCTCAATTTTTCTACAACCTCCTTACTGTACCTTGGCTTCTTCTTCGGCTTTGAACTAGTCTGCGGATCAAACTTTTGAGTAATACCTGTAGATTGAATGTCTTTGGCTGGCATAGGTGCCGATTGATTCTGAGCCAATTCAGCTTCTACATCTCTGACAAAAAGTTTTGAATTCGGATCAAAACAAACATTCATCTTTTTCATCGTACTCTTACTAATCCATGAGGGCTTCAAATCCATGGGGTTTCCTTTCAAAGGAATATTACAAAACTTCATACTTTCAAGAATGAACTTCGTAAGGATAGCTGGGTACATAATCATCTGGGACTTAATCCATCCTGTCTTGACATTCTTAATAGTTTCAAAAACATATCCCATGAGATTTACTTTTCTCATATTCACAAGATAATCAAGCATAAAGATATCAGAAACTTTCAGAGTTTCTCTATCCCCTTTCCTTGGGATAAGAAAACCTTGCATCCATAAAGTTACAAATCGATTGTCTGGAGAAAGATGAGACACTTTTCTCTTTTCTTCATTAATAACAAACAAAGTCTTTTCAGCACTTTCTCTATTAAACGTACCAACTTCCTCTGGTAGTTTATGCGATGGATAGAAAGAATCCCCTTCTACAGAAACATTCAGAAAATGTGCCGCTTGTTTCACAGACATAGACAATTTTCTATCGTACACAGCAAAGTTTATAGTCATGTCTTTGTCGAAAGAAACGGTTTTATAAAACTGACAAACTTCATAAAAAAGAACCGGATCTTGAGAATCAGGCTTTTCAACACACAGATGTTCCCATCCTTGAAACAAAATGATCCTCCTGATTTTAGAATCGTACGTATCGAAAAAGTCTCGAGATACTATCCTTTCTCTGTTAATGTCTTTTTCTGTAAAAGTCTTTGAAGACATTTCAGCGGGAGTATTAGCAGAGGATTGAGACATAAAGGTTCTGCCGATGAGAAGATCGTACGATGATTTATAGCTGGTGGAGCAGAGCTTCGCATGAATTCCTGAAAAACCAATGTGGGTTTGGGGAGGGGAGGGGGGCTATTTATAGGCGATCAAGAGGTGACCATTGATCTTCTACGGTCGAAAAAGGGTGACCATTGATCTTCTACGGTCAAGATTAGAGAAAGCCAGATCAATGGTTAGGATTACAACAAAAAAAAATGGAAAAAAATACCTGTTGGAGAACATAAGGTAATTGTTGGTTTTGATAGAAATTAAAATAAAATACAATCGAAAGAAAAAAAATCATCATGCCGATGGAAAACAAAGTCATTACTATAAACTGACCGTACGATAGAAAACAATCTTGTTACCATGAACTGAAAATATGATGGAAAACAATCTCGTTACCATGAACTGACAGTACGATGGAAAACAATCCCAATACCATCATCGGTCGATTCAATACCAAGATTGATTGATACGATGGAAAAGAATTTCAATACTATCATCGGTCGATTCAATACCAAGATTTATTGATATGATGGAAAATAATTTCAATATTATCATAGGTCCATTCAATACTATGATTGATTGATACGATGGAAAAGAATTTCAATACCATCATCGGTCGATACAATACTAAGATTGATACGATGGAAAAGAAATTGATTACCATCATCGGTCGATAGTAAATGATACTATAAAACTGTCAATACAATAAACATGAAAAATGAACGAAACGATAAAACTATCAATATGATAAACAGAAGGGAAAAAGAATGATATGGTAAAACTATCAATACGATAAACAGGAAAAAAAATGAACAATCCAAAGAGAAAATAGTTAAAGAACATAAGATAAAAAGAAACATAAAAACAGAAAGAAATGTCCTCCCCCTTTCTATGAGGAGTTTCTTACTATTAGGAGAGATGTAAAATAGGAAGTAGATATGAATGATTACTTTAATGTAATCATTCCTAGCTTCTGTTTTATATATTTAAATCTATCGGAAGGTATAGGTTTTGTAAAACTGTCAGCAAGTTGTTCTTGTGTTCCGATGAATTGTAAAATAATATCTCTGAAGGTAACTTTTCCACCTTTTGTTTTGATAACCATTTCAAAGAGATCTTTGTTTCCAGTCATATGTCGAGAACAACCACTATCCATGTACCAAATGTTCTTATTGATACACTTCTCGTTTTCCTGAAAAAGAAACAATTAGATTTTTGGAATCCAAACTTGTTTGGATCCAGAAGAGTTAGATAAAAGAATTTTAGGAATCCACATTTGTTTTGCAAAATGAGATTTATGAAATCCTAAAGATTGAGTTTTGTTAAGTGAACAATCTCTTCTCCAATGTCCACCACATTGACACTTGGAACAGAAAATGGTTTTTTGAGGAACAAAATAGTTATTGCAAAAAACAGGTTTGGAATAAGTATAACCAAGACCAGAACGATTTCTCAAAGGTCTAATTTGAGAATAAATCCTATCAAAGATTTCTTTTCCATGAGTAAAGTTTGACAAACACTTTTTCAAAAATAAAATTTCTGACTTTTGTTTTAAAACCAAATTCTTATTTTCGGAAACATTTGAATTTGAACTAGAGTTAGACTCTAAAATATTTTTCTTTGAAATTATAGTTTCAAGATCCTTAGAAAGTTTATCCTTATCAGATTTAACTTTCTCAAGGATTTTTAAAATACTTTCTAAATCCAAAGTTTTCTCATCAAGATCTTTAGAAAGATCTGATACTTCTTTATTGAAATTCTAGAATTTTCTTTTTCAAATCTCTTTTTGAGTTTAGAATTTTCATTTTCACGTAACTTAGAAAATCTAGATACCTCTTCAAAAGAAGGTAAAGTATCATCTTATGATGATGAGGATTCATCATTTGAAGATTCATAATATCTATTATCAATATAATTTGAATTTAAAGAGACATTTGTAATAGCTTCAGCATTATGTACCTTAGCCATCAGACAATGATCTTCAATTGGTAGTCTGGCTAGAAGTCCAATATTTCTTTGTCCTGATGTCTCATATTCTGAAGAATCATCTGAGAAATCACTACCACTTGCACTCCACGTATCATTTTCATTCAAGCCTTTCTTTGTCTTATAAAACCTTTACTTGTTTCTTTCAGAGTGTTTCTCCTTTCTATCTTTCCTCTTCAGTAAAGGACAATCAGGCCTTATATGTCCTGCTTTCTTGCATTCATAACAAGTTACCTCTGAATCTTTCCTATCTTTCTTTTTGAATCTATATTGAAAATCTTTCTTTCCCACAATCTTGTTCATCCTTCGAGCAAGATTGGCTAACTCATTATCCGGAAGATTACAGTCACTTGAATCAGATATAACAACATTATTGGATTTAGAACTTGTAATCCTTTCAAGTGTTTTAGCTTTAGATGCAAAAAGCTACACTTCTATTCCCATCCTTCTTCTTGTTGAAATCATCATCTATCTTCATTCTTGTCTCATGCTGTAGAAGAGTTCCAAAAAGTTCATCAAGAGTAATCTGGGAAACTTTTCTATTCTCATCAATAGCTGTTCTTTTTGACTCCCATTCATTTGGCATAATATCTATAATCTTATCAACAAGAGCTTCATCATCAAGACCTTTTTCTCCCATAGATTGTAATCTGTTGACAATTGTCATAAACCTTTGTTTCACTTTACATACTGGCTCTCCATAAAGAAAAACAAATCCATGATACTCTGCTCGAAGCATTGCTCTCCTTGTTTCTATAACCTTGGATGTACCAAAATGAGTAACTTCTAATTTCTTCCAAATATAGTTGGCTGCTTCACATGAAGATATCTGACTATATATATTCCTTGTCATAGAGCATAATAAAGTATTGCGTACCTTGTAATTTAGTTGATATTCTTGCTTCTCTTGGTTGGTGAAAGTACTAACTTCTTTGTCAGGAATTTTGTAACCCCCAGTAAGCATAATAAAATTTTCTACACCAGTATTGATAACGAAAGTCTTCATACGATCTCTCCAATACTCATAATCATTCCCATCAAAGATTGGTGGTCTAGAAGGATTCATATTATCTATTGATCCAATATTCATTCTTGCCATCTAATACAACAAAAACAACTTTTCCACTCCACACGTTAGTGTAGTAGGTATTCAAGATAGTAATTAAGAAATAAAGCTAGTAATACTAATCAGTGGAAAACCTCATATGATACCAATTGTTGGATCGAATAGTAGATATATATGTCTATTAGATGGAACAATACAAGAGGGGAGTGAATTGTAGGTTTAAAACCCTTTGAGTTTTAGCAACAAAGATATTAGTTTAAATGATCTTAAATTAATACAAATACAAACACCCACAATTGTATTGAATGTAAAAGGTATGATGTATTGTAATACTAATGTAAAGTAAAAAAATTGTATTCAAGGTGAGCACAATAATCAGAGTAATACATAAGATGAATGATTCTACCTTAAAGCTTATAGAATCTATAAATACAAAAAGTAATAGAATGATTGTAATTGAAACAATTACAATTGAATATGTAAAGAAGAAAGGAAACAATACAAATCCCTTTCTAATACAAGTAACAGCGGAAATGTAAAAGTAATACAATTCTTGTAACCCAAAGAGAAGGGTTATCCTTTCACCTAGGATAAAAGGTTTGTCTCACCAACACCTTGGTGATCACTCGATACGATGATCGGCACGTCTGTCTGCCTATCCCCGGCAGCCCTCGATTTTGTAGGTAATCAGCACCTCTGTCTTTCAATTACTTGAATGCCCTTGATACGATGATTGGACGCACAAGGCAGATGAGAGAAGTCACAGTGTCTCTCTCTAGAATCTTTGTAGTTCACAAAGTCTCTTCATTCGTTCTCTTTGTTCATCGTTGTTCTCTCAGCTTCAAATGACCTCCTATTTATAGGCCTTGGGTTCCAACTGTCATATTGCCTCCAACGGTCATATTGAAACAGAAAGCACGACATCGTTTTGATTAGTTTGTAACTAACTCAACGACATCATTTTGTTAGGACAAGAGATTTATAGAAATGAAAAACATGAGTACGATTCATATGTAATGAGTGTTTTTGACTAAGTACCAAAACAAATAATGATCATCTGAATAGCAGAGTCAGTACAATACGATTAACAGAGTCAGTATGGTACGATTGATAGAGTCAGTACGATACGATTGACAGAGTCAGTATGGTACGATTGACAGAGTCAGTACCATACGATTGACAGAGTCAGTATGGTACGATTGACATTGTACGATACGATAAACATGATAAAAGTCAATTTGAAATTTACAAACATATGATAGAATACATTTGTGATTTCCAAAACATGATATAGAAGTCAAAAGAAGACTTTTGACTTAACAGGTAAGTCGTGCATACGCACGTATGGTGACATGTCATTCAAAGGATGGATAGAATACGGAATATTATTGTACCATATTTATAATAACATATAATTATATATAAGATAATAGAGATATTATTTTATAATGGGAATAACAAGGAAATAAGAAGTGGAAGAAGAAAGGAACTTGAAAGAGGGTGGTGAAAACATTACCTCTTCTTTGGGTTCTTCCTTTTGATTTTATCAAAGGACTCCTTAGGTTGGCTTTATGACTAAAGGAAGGCCTCTAGGATGAAGGGAGGAAATTTGAGAGAGTATTTCGATAGGGGTTGGCTGAGCCAAAAGGGATTGAATGTGTGAAATTAAGAGAAGGTGGAGTGCCCTTTTATAAGAGGGGTTAGGGGCACCATTGGAAAAGCTAGAAATATTATTTTATAATAAATTCATATTCATCTTATAATGGCTCAAAAGTGGATTATATAAATGTTAAGTTGGGGACAGGTCGGAACCCACTCAACCAATATTTTTTAGATTTGTTTGGGTCACTATATTAACCTTATCTTTTAGTTTTAACTCTTACTTAATTATTTTGACATTTACCATGTCACTTTTTATTTTAATATTATATAGTTAATAAACATAATATATACATCCAAGAGACCCCCAAGTGGTCCATTAATGATACACCTATCATTATATAAGTCCCTTGGCAGAAACTTAGATTTTTAGGGATTGAATATCAATTAATAATATAATATTGTTTTTAAAAACTCTTTTATGTCAATTTTGACACTATTTAATAATTGATTTTTTGTTAAAATCATAACGACATTATTAATTAAAAACATATTCATTTAAGAAAAAATAACATGTCATATTAATCAATAAAATTATTTTATGGAATCAAAACTTTCAAATAATATATATTTTAACATTTATAATTCCAAATATTTGATTCTTTCATTAATAAATAAAATACTGCATCATTATTGTGTCATAATTAATATTAATTATTAAATGTCTAAAATTTGTAAATAAAATACCATTATGTAGGAAATAGTGTTATATTTCTAATGAATATTTATTTTCTAAAACCCAACACATTATACCCTGTTTAAAAATTATTTTTTAAAAAGATATATGCTTATGTCATTTTTGTATTTATTTTAAATTAATTAATATAAAGTGTCCTTATTACTTACAAGTGGATCCATGGGGTCCCAAAATCGACCCAAAGATGACCATGGTCGGAAATTTATCAACCAATAAGGTTAGGACACGTTTTAAGGTAATTTATTATTATTATAATATTATTTTTCTTACCCTTATTTATCGGATTTACCCTTTAACCATGGTAAATAAAATATTTACCAAAGTAATTATTTAAATTGACTAAAAATAAAAGTTAACTATTTACACAATTTGGAAAACCTGATTCCAAATATGGAATCCATTTTTCCAAATTCAAAACACAAAAGTGGCAGAAATTAATTTAAAATTAATTAATGTTGTTAAAATAAAGTGTATTTTTAAGAGAAATTAACTATCAAAAGATTGAAACTTATTTATGTCCAGTTTAATTGTGAAATTTTGTCCAATGACATATATTGTATTAAATGGTAAAAATATATTCTAAATATACTTTTAAACCCCTCAAATTCATAATCTATCAATACTAATTATTTCGATTAAAAAAGTTGTTTTTAATTAAAATTTAGTAATTTTCACTATTCATCAAAATATAAATGTTATTCGAAAAGTTCCAAATTTTAACCCAAGGCTAATTTCGATATTAAGAATCCAAAAATAAAGTCCATTTTGAGAGATAAAATTTATAAAATTTAAAAATGTGGGTAGTACTATTCATAACAACTAGTTTGATTGGTTGTGGTGTGTGTTAGAACTCGAAGTTGCGTACAACACACACTACTATATCATTCAAAGAGAAGCATACCATGGAAGATTGGGGTGTTACAATCTCCCCTCCTTCAAATAATTTCATCTTCAAAATTTATAGAATATTATTACATAAAATGACTTGAGAGGTTCTTCATCAGAAGTTCCTCAGGTTCCCATGTTGCCTCTTCCATATTATGGTTTCTCCATCGAACTTTTACCAGACGAGTCATCCAGTTTCTCAGCCCTTGTTCTCTAGTATCAAGAATCCTGATGGGATCTTCGCAATAAGACAGATCGGGTTCTTGTTATAATTCCTCATAGTTGAGTACATGCATTGGGTCAGGAATGTATTTCCTCAACAATGATACATGGAACACATCATGAACATTGGAGAGATTTTGCGGCATTACCAAAAGGTAATCTATAGCCCCAATTCGTTCTAGAATTTCGAAAGGTCCGATGTAACTGGGACTCAATTTACCCTTCTTACCGAAACATATAACTCCCTTCCTTAGAGATAGCTTTAAGAAAACATGTTCTCCTACCTGAAATTCCAAATCCTTCCTTCAGTTATCGTCATAGCTCTTCTGCCTACTTTGAGCTACTGTGATGTGGTTTTGGATTACCCTCACCTTTTCCATCATTTCCTCCACATGTTCTGGTACTACAAGTATTCTTTCACCAATTTCATCCCAACAGGTTGGTGTGTGACATCTCTTTTTGTACAACGATCCATATTGTGCCATCTGAATACTTGAATGGAAGCTATTGTTATAGGAAATTTCTACCAGAGGTAAATATTGATCCCACATACCCTGAGGATCAAGTGAGCATGATCTCAACATGTCTTATAAGGTTTGAATAGTCCGTTATGATTGTCCATATATTTGAGGGTGGTAGGAGGTGCTAAAATGAAGCTCAGTATCTAAGGCCTTCTGATGACTCTTCCAGAATCTTGAAGTAAAACGGGGATCACGATTTGAAACAATCGATAGGGGTACTCCATTAAGTATCAAACCTTCATTAATATATATTCATGCTAAATATTCAAGTTGTAGATCTTCTCTTATAGTAAGAAAATGTGATGACTTGGTAAGATAATCAACAATAACTCATATTGCATCATTCCTTCTAGGATTCTTTGGTAGTCCCATGACAAAGTCCATCATGATATTATCCCATTTCCACTCAGGGATGGGAAGAGGTTGCATGACCCTTCCAGGTTGTTGCCTTCCAACTTTCACTTGTTGAGAAACCATACATCTTGACCCAAAATCATAAATATCCCTCTTCATGTTGTCCCACAAAAAATGTTCCTTCAAATCTCTATACATTTTGGTTCTCCCAGGGAGTATAGAGAAATTAGAACTATGAGCATCATCCAAAATTTCCCTTTTTAAATCAGGTATATTGGGAAAACAATGTCTCTACCCAAATTTTAAAGTACCTTCTTCATACACAAATTCTCCCAATCTCTCATTATTCAAAGCATTAGTCTTCTTCTGAAACTCTTCATCATCGGTCTGAGAACTCTTTATCCTTTCTAGTAAAGATGCTTTGGCAACCATTTGAAAAATCATTGATGTTTCACCTTCCATGGTGATTCCCATATACAAATTTACTAGATGCATAAAAATTGGATCCCTTTAAATTCACATATTGTTCAAAACACCTTGATCTTTTCTACTCAAAGAATCTTCCACCTTGTTTGCCTTTCGTGGGAGGTAGTGTATCGTGAAATCATAATCCTTGAGTAGTTCAAGCCATCTATTTTGCCTCATGTTGAGTTCATTTTGTTAGAAAATATACTTCAAACTCTTGTGATCCATATAAATCTCACAATTTTCACCATAGAGGTAGTGCCTCCATATCTTCAAATCAAAGATCACAGCTGCTAACTCGAGATCATTAGTAGGATAATTTTGTTAATGAATTTTCAACTGTCGTGATGCATAGGCAATAACCCAGTCATTCTACATAAGGACATAACCAATTCCTTTGTTTGATGCATCACTATAAATAACTAACCCATCATTTTCTGATGGTAGAGTCAAAATAAGAGCATTGACTAATCTTCTCTTCAGTTCTTCGAAACATTCTTCACACTCTTTTGTCCAAACAAATTTAAACCCTTTACGTGTTAGCATTGTTAATGGGTCAGCCAACTGAGCAAAATTATGGGCGAAATGTCGATAATAACCTGCTAATCCAATAAAACTACGTACCTCAGTTATACTCATCGGTGCAGGCCATTCTTGGATTGCCTTGGTCTTAAGAAGGATCAACAAAGATTCTATCTTTAGAGACAATATGGCCAATAAAACAAATCTCCTGAAGCCAGAATTTACACTTGCTAAACTTCATATATAATTAATGTCATCTCAGTGTCTTCAGGATAATGCACAATTAATTTTCATGATCTTATTAGATTTTGGAGTATACCAAGATATCATTAATAAATACAACCACAAATTCATCGAGATATTCCTTGATAACACTATTCATCAGATCCATGAATACAGATGGTGCATTATTCAATCCAAAAGTCATTACCGTAAACTCATAATGCTCGTACCTAGTACAAAATGTTGTCTTCGGAATGTCTTCCTTCTTCACACACAACTGATGGTATCCAAATCAAAGGTCAATCTTTGATAAGTATTGAGCTCCATGCACATGGTCAAATATATCATCAATGTGAGGTAGGGGATACTTGTTCTTTATTGTTATAGTATTTATCTCCCTGTAGTTAATAGATAACCTCATAAATCCATCTTTCTTTTGAAAAAAAGAACTGGGGCTCCCCATGGAGAAACACTAGGGCGAAGCAATCCCTTATTACTCAATTCATCTAGTTGTTTCTTTAGTTCATCTAATTCTACAGTGGCCATTCTATAAGGGGTCTTCGATATATGACTTGATCTAGGAATTAAATCAATGGAAAACTCAACTTCTCTTTCTGGAGGATGTCTAGGTAAATCTTCCAAAAACACATCTACATATTCTTTCACAATAGGCACATCCTTTATTTGAACATTACATTCCTCAACCATAGTAATTTCATTCTCTTCCTCCCCAATAATTTAATTTAGTTGAGCTACTGGGGGTGGATCTAGACAAGAATTAGCTGGTGATGATTCTGCTCTAAAGATAAGGTGTTCCTTATCATCATCCTCAAAAATCGTAACCTCCTTCTTATTACAATAAATATTCATATCATGGTCTGAAACCCAATACATACCAAGTATTATATCACACTCAATCATAGGTATGACGATGTGATTAGTGGATTAAGAACATGTATATGCTCTAATGGGGACTGATTCACAAAACCTTGTTTCAGTGATACTTCCCTTAGGAGTTTTTACTGACAACTCCCTTGTTAAATCAAATTGTAAATATCTAATTTTCTTTAAAAACTGGGAAGATATGAAACAATTCAATGATCCAGAATCAAATAATTCATTTTCATAACTTGATGAAACCATTAAATTACCTACCACCATGTCTTTTGGAGCTTCTACCTCAGCAGTAGTGATAGCATAATCTTGGCCTTGATCATTTGGCCTTTTTGGAGGTAAGTTCCCATAAAGCATAGGAAATTCATTTCCATTCCCAGTTTGATCAGCTGATCTCTTTTTCTATTTCGTTTCATTAATGTCATAAGACTTAGAGAATTCCTTTTCTGTCTTGATAGCACATGAGACAACGTCTTCGTATGACGAGAAGGCTTGTGAGACTAATTCTCGACGAAGAAATAGTTTTAACCCATCAATGAAACGATAAATCTTACTTCTTGGGTTATGTATATAATCTCCAGCATACCTTTCTAACCTTGTAAAGTTAGCCTCATACTTTGAGACATTCTCATCCTGCTTTTGTCTCAGACTCAGAAATTGCCTTTCCATATCTGCTCGATGGTCACAAGGAAAGTATTATTCTAAAAATATATCATTGAAATCACTCCATTCCATATTTGATACTTCATCATCTTTCTTCATGTTTTGAATCAATGATCACCATTGATCATCATCTCCAGTGAGGCGGTAAACTGCCATGATAACTTTTTCCCTTTCACTACTCCCCAAAGCCGGAAATATTTTATTTAGGGAATTTATCCATTTCTCATATACTAAGGGATTTTTACTCCCATTGAACGTTGGTGGTTGTTGCCTCCTGAAGCGATCTAACATTGATCCTCCCTGCTGCGGATCAGGGTGCTCCATACGGGCAAGGTAATTGTTCATAACCTGAGTGAGTTGTTCCAGTATAGTGATTAGCTGATCAGCACCAGTTGCATCACTAGATCCACTATTATTATATTGAGCAGGAGGGAAATCCTTAAATGGAGTGCGTGTATTGATATGGTTTCCATTTCTTCAACTAGGCTCCATTTCTACACAATGACATAAAGTAGATCATTTTGTGAATCAAAATACATAATTCCATACTTAAAACATTTACCATAAATTGAACTATTTATGGATATAATCCGTAATCATAATTGTTTTTTCTTTGAGTAAGTATATACTCATAAACCGTTAATAAGGATTTTTAAAGAAAATGAGAGTTATCCTAAGAATATCCCCTGGGAGTGTCGTAACCAAGAGTGCAGTAAGGCCCGTTGTCGTGCACTATTTCCCGTTCGAGTCTAGCTCAAAGCAGGGTTTTCGGGTTTTACCCCTAGGTACATCTGTGCCAGAGCCGCCTCTACTTGCTCGTATCCAGATAGGTATGTATTGCTCAGAAAACTCACAAAATCTCTACAATACCAAAATTCTAGGATGTTCTTCTATACTAATCCTCAAAGTCTATCTTCTGTTTATGTGATCTAAATAGAGTTTATCTAAATATAGCTTCCAAGGTTTGTACTAAACTTCCTCTGATACCAACTGTAACACCCCAAACCTAGTTACACAGAGTTGGTTCATTATTACATGACATTGGCATGATTACAAGAAAGATCAAGTCTCAAAAGACTGATTAGTTTAGTAGCCTTCGAATAACTATATACATTCATAACGTTTACATTAAATCATAAAATGTAAACTAAAACAATATAGCCTCCATAGTCCACACTCGTATCCCCTTATACTATCCCTACAGGTCATTCATAAAATACTTCTTCACATCCTGGGAAAAATAAAACATAGAAAGGGGTGTGCTCAAATGCACAGTAAGGATAACAATATAGCGGAAATTTTCATAAATAAGTATAAACATTGAAGGCAATGTATAACTTAAAAACGGCCTTTTAAACATTAACTTCAACATAATATGGAAAAGATAAAATGAAATAATTACATTTAATTATTCTAATGGATATTCTACTAGTCGAACAATCACATGAAATTTCAATAACCACTTTAATAATGATGGAATGCATAAGGCCAGACTATCATAACCATATATCCAATGCCTCGTGCCAAGAATAGAAATAATATTTTGTCAAGGCCTTATTCTAAGACGCTAGTTTGTCTCATGAGACCTGCTGATGCATCAAGGAGCTATAGCGGGCTCCACCCATCACTTATTAAGTCCAATACATTCCTCATATGAACATGTTTAAACATAACATAAACATTCATATTAAAACTAGCATATGAAATGTCAATAATTTTTCTTAAACCATGAATGGTATAAAGATAACACATCCACACTCAAACATATCACAAAACCATCAATACAATATAGATGTTTTGTATCATAATTAGTCAACTCCAAATAAACTTAAAATCTATCAAAGGATGTTGACATAGATGAAATCAAAACTCTTTTTAGAGAAATATCTCTTTATATTTTGAAATCATTTATGAGTAATATATGTAACGCCCCGACCCCAGCTACCCAGAGTCGGTTCATTACTTCGTAACATTGGCATGATCACAAAAGATCAAGTCTCGAAAGACCGATTAGGTTAGTAGCCTTGGAAACACTAGATACATTCATAAGACTTTCATTACATCAAAAAGTAAACAAAATACAATAACATGGTCTTCATAGTCCACACTCATATCCTCTTCTAACTATCCCTACAGGTCATTCATAAAATACTTCTTCACATCCTGGAAAAATATTAAAACATTGAAAGGGGTGAGCTCAGATGCTCTGTAAGGATAACAATATTGCGGAAGCTTTCATAAATAAAAATTAACATTTAAGGCAATGTATAACTAAAACAAAAGCCTTTTAAACATGAACATCAACATAATATGGCAAAAGTAAAATGAGATAATGCCATTCACTTCTTCACATGGATATTCTACTGGTCGAATAATCACATGAAATATCAATAACCACTTTTATAATGAGGGAATGTATAATGCTAGACATTCTGAAACATTATGTCAAGGCCTCGGCCAAGACATCTAAAATGATTAAGGCCTCGGCCAAAACCAGAAATCAATTTGGGAAAGGGCCTCGACCAATTCCACGTCTAGTTGTCTCATGAGACCTAATGATGCATCAAGGAGCTATAGCGGGATCCACCCGTCACTTATTAAGTCCAATACATTCCTCATATGAATATGTTTAAACATATCATAAACCATAACATAATCGTATCACATAAAACATACATAAAGGAAACATAACATTTCCACATTTCAATCACAATATATCAATACAACACATTGATATAATAAAAACGCTTTAAAAACCATTTTCAATACCAAAATAAAAGAAAGTTAAAACTTTGTATTTATTTTTCATTAAAAAAAATGATGGCTTGTAGAGGAAGCCGAAACTCAAATAATGGTCACGGCGGCGGAGAAGTCATTGTCGCCGCATAAGTACGGAAAGAAAAACATTCCCTTTTGTCATTTAGCAAAACACTTTGTATAAAAAAGATTCCTTTTGAATAAACGTCAAAGTCAAAGGGGTTTATACACCGTATAAAAGAAAGTTGTGTATAAAACCAAATATGCCTCAATGAAAGGGGATTGAGACGAAGTCCTTAAAAGATCATTTTTAAACTAAAATAGATCTATTATGTGTATTCACTATAGGTACACATAAAGAAAGTAAAAATACAAAATAGGACATAATAATATCATGACATAATTTGAAAGTAGGAGATTAACCCCAAGAATGGAAGTTGGGTTAAGAAATTCCCTTACCAAGATAATTTTTCTTAAATAAAGTAGATCTATTATGTGTATTAATTATAAGTACACATAAATAAAGTACAAATACAAGATAGGACAAAATAAAATCATGACATATTTTGAAAGTAGGAGATTAACCCAAAGAATGGAAGATGGGTTAAGAAGTTCCCTTACCTTGTGTTCGACTTGACTCAACCGTTCTTTAACCTCCTGAATAATAAACTAGAGTTAATATCTACCTTATTAAGAACAATTTTCAATTTCATTATCCTTTTTATATCACTTATTACAATGTTATGAACATTATGTAATTATTTAAGTTAATAACGGTCGTTTTGTCGATCTTTGGTAATTGAGTCAACAATAAACTTCTTATAATTACAAGTTGTTCATGTGGTAGAATATCCATTATATCCAGAATTATATTCATGATTTAGATGTCATATATATCTTATATATCCAGTATATACATTCATTTATAATATTACGTAACATTTAGAGGTAAGAAATGAAATGCACCGTTCATGGAGACGGTAAGCCGTACGTATGCATGAACGCTACTTTCATTTCAATTTCATATTTAATGGAATGAAATCATAATGATATAAATGTGTAATATAATTCCAGTATAATATAGTGTATTATACCATTTACTCCATCCTTTATACATCCCACATATGGCATTAACGATTCAAATCACTTTGAGGGGGCGGTAGTCCGCATTTCCTAAAATGAAATTATCGCATTTTACCCACAATGGAAATCATAAAGTATGCCATAAATGAGAAATACAGAAGAATAAGTAAAACATAAAAATATTATATATCATATATAAAAATAGTGACATCTTAATGGCCACCTTTGAAGGTGTTATATGAGTGTTGAACAATCATCGTTTCGTGAGGCAGAAATTCTCCATCCACAGAAACCGTATGTTCTTTAACCATTAGATGTAGGTGTGTGTAAGTGTAGCTCTAATACATCTTATAACAACATCCTAGTATATTGAGGATACTGGTGTTATTACAAAAGAAATGAATAAAAAGAGTTTAGGGGGTTGGAGAACAAAAATAAAACAAAACAACATTAGAAAAGACATTACCTCAAAATCGGGTAAATCTTTTTGATTTGAGCCAAAGGCTTCCTTAAGAAGAGTTCTTCCCAAAGTAAGGCTTCTAGGAGTAAGAGGGGGATGTTGGGAGAGTATTTGGGCAGAGGTTGGCCGAGCCAAATGGCTTGAAGGTGTGTATAAGGTGGGAGAGGTGGGGGCCTTTTATAAGTGGAGAGGAGGGGCACTTTTTGAAGGATTGAAATGTTACATTATTTCAAAATGATTTTCGGATTCTAAAGGTCCCACACTTATATAATTCGAGGATAATGTGATAAGGTTTCGAAAGCTCCTCATACAATAGGCTTTGGAGAAGTTTATGCCTTGGATTTTGCATTATCTTCTCATTTTATTTAAATCGTTAAATAATGAGGTCATCGCTGCATCATAATGATGTCATAAATAATTTAATTTATTTAATGTCTCAAAATTATATAAAAAACTACTATGATGTAGGAAATCATTTTAGATTTCTAATGAATATTTATAATCAAAATTTTGACTTGTGTAACCCCACTTAAAAACTATTTTAGTAAAACAACTCATGTTTGTGTCAATTTAATTTTAACATTAAATAAATATATATTAATGTCATTTTCCAACTAAAGTGGCTCCATGGGATCCCCAAGATGACCCATGGGTTGTCTTGGTCGGCCATGACTCATCCAATAGGAGTAGGACAAGTTTCAAGCTCATCTCATATTATTAAAACATCATTTTTACCTTAAACTACACTAATTACCTCTAATCGCGATTAAGAACTTAAAAGTTACTATTCACCAAAAAATTATTTTAATCTCATTGAAACACATTTTACTTCTTAATGAAAACCATGTATGTCGGATTTTTGAAAATCAAATCACAGAAGTGGTAATATTTCATTTAAATGAAAAATCAGTTATTTAACTACCACTTAGAGGTTTCACTATTCATAAAAAAAATGATGTTTTTCAAAACAAGGCCAAAATTTCACCTTAAGCTATAATTTATATTCCGAATTCAAAAATGATGTCTATTTTACAAAATTCCAAACATATAAGTTGCATTAATTAATTTTATAATTAATTCCCGCTGTTACGACAAATAGCGTGTTTTTAAGAAACAATTTATATCAAAAGATTGGCAATTGTTTATGTCCAATTTCAATGTTAAATTAATTCTAATGAACACCATTGGATAAAATGGTAAAAATATATTCTAATTATACCTTAAAACCACTAAATAGTATAATTTATCACAATAAATTATTTTGATTAAAAAATTTGTTTTAAAGTATTTTTCACTATTCATAAAAATTAGAAGTTCTCAGAAAAATACCAAAAATTCAACATAGGCTAATTTTGATATTACGAATCCAAAAATGAAGTCCATTTTGATAAATAAAATTTATAAAATTTCAAAAAGTAGGTATTAATATTCACAACGGCTAGTTTAATTCGTTGTGGTGTGTGTTAGAGCTCGAGGTTGCGTACAACACACGGTATTGCATTATTCGAAGTGAAACATACTGTGGAAGATTGGGGTGTTACATTCTTCCCTCTTTCAATAAATTGCATCCTCGCAATTTGAAATTTTTCTTTGAAAATAAATGGTTGAAAAGAGAAAATACCTTTTAGGAAAACCCACATCAGAAATAACGTTAATAAATATATAACATTAAAAGAAAGCAAGATAAGTACAAAGGTCACCCGATATAGCCAATTCTAGGATTCTATGAAAATATGGATATGGAGGAGAAACAAACCATCAATATCTGATGGAGAGTTATAGAAAACAGGATTAGGAGAATGTTTAACTACAAGAAAATAACAAACTTGTGATTGGTTAAACAGTCATTGAATCCCCAGTTGGAAAAGTTAACCGACAACATTTATGTTTTAAGTTACCTTTTATAATGTTGAGGACTTTATTTAAGAGATTTACTAAGAACGTAAGGGAATATACATACTTGTTATGTATACTTTCATTCGTTAATAAATTTTTACCACAAACCCAACTTTTACTCCAAATGGTAATGGAACTCAAAAATATTCTATTTATCCTAATTGTATAAGGTTCAAAATGTTAACACATACCATTTAGAATAGTAAAACTATATTGTAATAACCAGGGACTTCCTATAGGCTAGTGTTAGGAAATAAAGGCTTGTCGCACTATGGTTGTGGGTTCGATTCCTGCAGCTTTGTCCGACGCGACGGGTTATTCCCCACCCTGAAGGTTGTCCTTTTCCTAAAACTATATTATTATAATATTCCAAAAATAATCTTCAGAAATTCTTTAACCTTAAACCATTCTATCCATGGTTCAACTTAATCCATTCCAACCTTAATAGTTATCCAAAATACCTCTGTCCAGACTTTCTCTAAAAGGTCTCTAAATTCCAAAATCAATTGTAACATCAGATTACCCAAACAAAGAAAAGTTTCTCTTATTGTCACATACTAAAAATATGATTACCTTAATCATATTAAAACCTTACTGAAATCAACAAGTACTTCAATACAATCCATATATATATATATCACATTATTCTTATAACCAGAATATAATCCTTGAGTCCAAAAGCACCAATACATTAATTATTCCGCTTCAACTGTAGTCACAACATAAGATTGGCCTTGATCCCTAGGCCTTTTCTGAGGTAAGTTTCCTTGACGCTTAGGACATTAATTTGCATAATGCCCTGTTTCCCTACAATTGTAGCATTCAACTTTGGCAGCCTCTTTCTTTCCCTTGCAATCACAAGCCTGATGACACTTTTCTCCACATTTATAACAAACTCCCATTCCTTTTAGGCAAGTACCAGGGTGATTCTTCCCACAATTATCACATAATGGAAAATCCTTCTTTCCCTTTTTCCCTTTATTTGTCTCTTGTTCCACCGTTCTCTTCTTCTCTTGCTTTACTTTGTTGTCATAAGACTTAGATAATTCCTTTTCTGTCTTGATAGCACATGAGACAATATCTTCGTTTGATGAGAAGGATTGTGATACTAAAGCTCGACGGAGAAATGGTTTTAACCCATCAAAGAAATGATCAATCTTACTCCTTGGGTTATGTATATAATCGGCAGCATGCCTCGCTAACCTTGTAAAGTTAGCCTCATACTTTGCGACATTCTCATCCTCCTTCTGCCTCAAACTCAGTAATTGCCCTTCCATATCTGCTCGATGGTCACGAGGAAAATATTTTTCTAAGAAAAGCTCTTTGAACTCCCTCCATTCCATATTCGATACGTCATCATCTTCCTTTGTGTTTTGATTCAGCGACCACCACTGATCGGCATCTCCAGTGAGGCGGTAAACTGCCATGACAACCTTCTCCCTTTCACTACTCCCCAAGGCATGGAATATTTTCTCTAAGGAATTTATCCATTGCTCAGCTACTGTAGGATTTTACCTCCCATTGAAGGTTGGTGGTTGTTGCCTCATGAAACGGTCTAGCATTGATCCTCCACATTGTGGATCAGGGTGCTCCATACGAGTAAGGTTATTATTCATAACCTGCGTGAGTTGTCCCAGTATGTTGAGAAGCTGATCAGCACCAGTTGTATCTCCAGATCCACAATAATTATCTTGAGCAGGAGGGAAATCCCTACACGGAGTTCATGCATTGATACGATTTCCATTCCTTCCACTAGGCGCCATTTCTAAACAATGGCATAAACTAGATTAGTTTATGAATCAAAATACATAATTCCATACTTGTTAAACACTTTACATAAATTGAACTATTTATGGATATAATCTATAATCATAAAAAGAAATGTTTTCTTTGAGGAAGTATGTACTCATAACCCTTCAGAGTGGTTTGTAAATAAAATGAGAATTATCCTAAGCATATCCCCTGAGAGTGTCGTAACCAAGAGTGCAGCAAGGCCCGTTGTCGTGCACCAGTTCCCGTTCGAGTCTAGCTCAAAGCGGTGTTTTTGGGTTTTACCCCTAGGTACATCTGTGCCAGAGCCGCCTCTACCTGCTCGTATCCAGACAGGGATGTATTGCTCGGAAAACTCATAACATCTCTATAATACCAAAATTCTAGGAAGTTCTTCTATACTAAACCTCAAAGTCTATCTTTGGGCTATGTGCTCTAATCAGAGTTTATCTAAATCTAGCTTCCAAGGTTAGTACTAAACTGCCTCTGATACCAACTGTAATGCCCCGACCCCAGCTACCCAGAGTCGGTGCATTACTTCGTAACATTGGCATGATCACAAAAGATCAAGTCTCGAAAGACCGAATAGTTTAGTAGCCTTGGAAACACTAGATACATTCATAAGTCTTTCATTACATCAAAAAGTAAACAAACTACAATAACATGGTCTTCATAGTCCACACTCATATCCTCTTCTGACTATCCCTGCAGGTCATTCATAAAATACTTCTTCACATCCGGGAAAAATATTAAAACATTGAAAGGGGTGATCTCAGATGTTCTGTAAGGATAACAATATTGCCGAAGCTTTCATAAATAAACATTAACATTTAAGGCAATGTATAACTAAAAAAAGCCTTTTAAACTTGAAATTCAACATAATATGGCAAAAGTAAAATGAGATAATGCCATTCACTTCTTCACATGGATATTCTACTGGTCGAATAATCACATGAAATATCAATAACCACTTTCATAATGAGGGAATGTATAATGCCAGACATTCTGAAACATTTTGTCAAGGCCTCGGCCAAGACGACTAAAATGATTAAGGCCTCGGCCAAAACCATAAATCAATTTGGGAAAGGGCCTCGGCCAATTCCACGTCTAGTTGTCTCATGAGACCTACCGATGCATCGAGGAGCTATAGCGGGCTCCACCCGTCACTTATTAAGTCCAATACATTCCTCATATGAATAGGTTTAAACATATCATAAACCATAACATAATCGTATCACATAAAACATGCATAAAGGATACATAAAATTTCCACATTTCAATCACAAGATATCAATACAACACATTGATATAATAAAAACGCTTTCAAAACCATTTTCAATACCAAAATAAACGAAAGTTAAAACTTTGTATTTATTTTTGATTAAAAAAAATGATGGCTTGTAGAGGAATCCGAAACTCAAATAATGGTCACGGCGGCGGAGAAGTCATTGTCGCCGCATAAGTACAGAAAGAAAAACATTCCCTTCTGTCGTTTAGCAAAACGCTTCGTATAAAAAAGATTCCTTTTGAATAAACGTCAAAGTCAAAGGGGTTTATACACCGTATAAAAGAAAGTTGTGTATAAAACCAAATATGCCTCAATGAAAGGGGATTGAGACGAAGTCCTTAAAAGATCATTTTTAAAATAAAATAGATATATTATGTGTATTCACTATAGGTATACATAAAGAAAGTAAAAATACAAAATAGGACATAATAATATCATGACATAATTTGAAAGTATGAGATTAACCCCAAGAATGGAAGTTGGGTTAAGAAATTCCCTTACAAAGATAATTTTTTTTAAATAATGTAGAAATATTATGTGTATTAACTATAAGTACACATAAATAAAGTACAAATACAAGATAGGACAAAATAAAATCATGACATATTTTGAAAGTAGGAGATTAACCCAAAGAATGGAAGTTGGGTTAAGAAGTTCCCTTACCTTGTGTCCGACTTGACTCAACCGTTCTTTAACCTCATGAATAATAAACTAGAGTTAATATCTACCTTATTAAGAACAATTGTCAATTTCATTATCCTTTTTATATCACTTATTACAATGTTATGAACATTATGTAATTATTTAAGTTAATAACGGTCGTTTTGTCGATCTTTGGTAATTGAGTCAACAATAAACTTCTTATAATTACAAGTTGTTCATGTGGTAGAATATCCATTATATACAGAATTATATTCATGATTTAGTTGTCATATATGTCTTATATATCCTGTATATACATTCATTTATAATATTACGTAACATTTAGAGGTAAGAAATGAAATGCACCGTTCATGGAGACGGTAAGCCGTACGTACGCATGAACGCTACTTTCATTTCAATCTCATATTTAATGGAATGAAATCATAATGATATAAATGTATAATATAATTCCAGTATAATATAGTGTATAATACCATTTACTCCATCCTTTATACATCCTACATATGGCATTAACGATTCAAATCACTTTGATGGGGCGATAGTCCGCACTTCCTAAAATGAAATTATCGCGTTTTACCCATAATAGAAATCATAAAGTATGCCATAAATGAGAAATACAGAAGAATAAGTAAAAAATAAACATATTATATATTATATATAAAAATAGTGACATCTTAATGGCCACCTTTGAAGGTGTTATATGAGTGTTGAACAATCATCGTTTCGTGAGGCAGAAATTCACCATCCACAGAAACCGTATGTTCTTTAACCATTAGATGTAGGTGTGTGTAATTGTGGCTCGAATACTTCTTATAACAATATCCTAGTATATTGAGGATACTTGTGTTGTTACAAAAGAAATGAATAAAAAGAGTTTAGGGGGTTGGAGAAGAAAAATAAAACAAAACAACATTAGAAAAGACATTACCTCAAAATCGGGTAACTCTTTTTGATTTGAGCCAAAGGCTTCCTTGGGAAGAGTTATTCCCAAAGTAAGGCTTCTAGGAGTAATAGGGGGAAGTTGGGAGAGTATTTGGGCAGATTTTGGCCGAGCCAAATGGCTTGAAGGTGTGTATAAGGTGGGAGAGGTGGGGGCCTTTTATAAGTGGAGAGGAGGGGCACTTTTGGAAAGATTGAAATGTTACATTATTTCACAATGATTTTAGGATTATAAAGGTCCCAAACTTATATAATTCGAGGCTAAGGTGATAAGGTTTCGAAATCTCCTCATCCAATAGGCATTGGACAAGTGTAAGCCTTGGATTTTTCATTATCTTCACATTTTATTTAAATCGTTAAATAATGAGGTCATCGCTGCATCATAATGATGTCATAAATAATTTAATTTATTTAATGTCTAAAAATTATATAAAAAAAATACTATGATGTAGGAAATATTTTTAGCTTTCTAATGAATATTTATAATCAAAATTTGGACTTGTTTATCCCCACTTAAAAACTGTTTTAGTAAAACAACTCATGTTTGTGTCAATTTAATTTTAACATTAACTAAATATATATTAATGTCATTTTCCAACTAAAGTGGCTCCATGGGGTCCCCAAGTTGACCCATGGGTTGTCTTGGTCGGCCATGACTCATCCAATAGGAGTAGGACAAGTGTCAAACTCATCTCATATTATTAAAACATCATTTTTACCTTAAACTACACTAATTACCTCTAATCGCGATTAAGAACTTAAAAGTTACTATTCACGAAATAATTATTTTAATCTCATTGAACCACATTTTACTTCTTAATGACAACCATGTATGTCGGATTTTTGAAAATCAAATCACAGAAGTGGTAATATTTCATTTAATCGAAAAATCAGTTATTTAACTACCACTTAGTGGTTTCACTATTCATCAAAAATTGATGTTTTTCAGAACAAGGCCAAAATTTCACCTTAAGCTATAATTGATATTCCGAATTCAAAAATGATGTCTATTTTAAAAAATTCCAAACATATATGTTTTATTAATTAATTTTATAATTAATTCCCGCTGTTACGACAAATAGCGTGTTTTTAAGAAACAATTTATATCAAATGATTGGCAATTGTTTATGTCTAATTTCAATGTTAAATTAATTCTAATGACCACCATTGGATAAAATGGGAAAAATATTTTCTAATTATACCTTAAAACCACTAAATAGTATAATTTATCACAATAAATTATTTTTATTAAAAATGTTGTTTTAAAGTATTTTTCACTATTCATAAAAATTAGAAGTTCTCAGAAAAATACCAAAAATTCAACATAGGCTAATTTCGATATTCCGAATCCAAAAATGAAGTCCATTTTGATAAATAAAATTTATAAAATTTCAAAAAGTAGGTATTACTATTCACAACGGCTAGTTTAATTCGTTGTGGTGTGTGTTAGAGCTCAAGGTTGCGTACAACACACACTATTGCATTATTCGAAGTGAAACATACTGTGGAAGCTTGGGGTGTTACAATATATTTATAAAATAAAGCATTTTATTTGAAAATATTCTTATAATCTTGTATGTAAAGGTTCAACAATTTTATAACGGCAGAAAATAGCTTCACCCGCCGTATAAGTTAAAAAAACATTATTACCTTAATTCTGTCGAAAAGGATAAAAAGGACCTTGTTTGGAAAATGACATAAAGATTCCTTTATAAACTTCTTATAAAAATTCAACAAGGGTATAAATGACTTTATTTCATAGACTTTAAAATAGTAAGAATGATTTTAAATACGTTTTTAAGAAACATGGATGTGGATGATAAAGAGGTCCCAGTAGATAATTATGTATAAACAAACTCTGATAATGAAGAGATTATGAAATAACCCTTACCTTGTACTTTTCCTTGGTTGGGGTAGGTTAACCTTCTATATAATGGTGAAATAATTGTAATTAAATTATACATGAATCATATACATTAATATGATATCATATATGATCTTTTAACATTGCTTTGTTAATAATATCTTAGTATTATCGTCGTTTCGGGTGTTAACTTACTCACTTTTAATTTATATATTTTGTTACATAAGTCTTTTTTTATGGATATTTTGTATATTATTCATATCCAGGATGATATCATGTCCTTAAATACTATTAATAATCATCAAATGATAATTATACTAGAATGGATACGATGGAGAATGAATCTCACCGCGTTTGTGGAGATGGTGGTCTGTACGTACGCACGAGCGACAATATCATTTTTTTTATATTATAATATTATATAATAGGATGGTATATCATATATACATAATAATTATCAAGTTATATTTATTTTTTAAATGAATTATAAATCATTATTATACCCATCCAAATAATATTGTTATGAATAACAATTACACCACAACGTGGAGATGGTAAGCCGTACGTACGCACGCATGGTGACATGTCATTAAAAGGATGGATAGAATACTGAATATTCTCTATACCATATTTATAATAACATCTCATTATATAGAAGATACTAGATATATTATTTTAGAATATGAATAACAAGGATAGAAGAAGTGGAAAAATAAAGGAACTTGAAAGATAGTGGTGAAAACATTACCTCTTCTTCGGGTTCTTCCTTTTGATTTTATCGAAGGACTCCTTAGGATGGATTTCTTACTAAAGTAAGGACTCTAAAATGAAGGTAAGAAGGTTGAGAGAGTAGTTTGGTAGGGGTTTGACGAGCCAAAAGGCTTTGAATGTGTGAAATAGAGAGAAGGGGGAGTGCCCTTTTATAAGAGGGGTGAGGGGCACCTTTGGAAAAGCTAGAAATTTTATATTATAATAAATTCATATTCGGTTTCTAATGTCTCCAAAGTGGTTTAGTTAAATTTTATGGTGGGTATAGGTCAAAAACCACACAACCAATAGGTTTTAGACATGTTTGGGTCACTATATTAGACTTATCTTTTAGTTTTAACGCTTAGTTAATTAGTTTGACACTTACAATGTCACATTGTATTTTTTTATATAGTTATTAAACATACTAAATACATCCAAGAGACTCCCAAGTGATCCATTAATCGAAAAAATATCATAATATAAGTCCCTTGGAAGAACCTTAGATTTTTATGAATTTAATATCAATTAATAATATAATATTTGTTTTGAAAACTCCTTTTTGTCAATTTTGACACTATTTAATAATTGATTTTTTGTTAAAGTCATAAAAGCATTATTAATTCGAACCAAATTCATTTAATAATTAATAAAATGTCATATTAATCAATAAAATTCGTTTATGGCATCAAAACATTCAAATTATATTTATTTTGACCTTTATAATACCGATTATTTGATTCTTTCATTAATTAGGAAAATATTGCATCATTATTGTGTCGTAAATAATATTTATTATTAAATGTATAAAAAATTTAAATAAACTACCATTATGTAAGAAATCCTTTTATCATTCTAATGAATATTTATAGTCAATAACCCAACATATATAACCCCATGTAAAATTTCTTTTTCTAAAAGATATATGCTTATGTAATTTTTGTATTTATTTTAACTTAATTAATATAAAGTGTCCTGATCATTTACAAGTAGATCCATGGGGTCCCAAAATCTATCCAAATATTTCCATGGTCGTATATGTATCAACCAATAAGGTTTTTACACGTTTTAGGGTAATTTATTATTATTATAATATTATTTTTTACCCTTATTTACCGGATTTACCCTTTAACCATGGTAAATAAAATATTTACCGAAGTAATTATTCAAAATGTCTAAAAATAAAATTTAACTATTTAAACAATTTGGAAATCCTGATTCCAAATATGGAATCAATTTTTCCAAATTCAAAACATAGAACTGGAAGAAATTAATTTAAAATAAATTCCCGTTGTTAAAACAAAGTGTGTTTTTAAAAGATAATAACTATCAAAAGATTGACACATGTTTATGTCTGGTTTAATTGTGAAATTATATCCAATGACCAAAATTGTATTAAATGATAAAAATATATTCTAAATATACTTTAAAAACACTCAAATTCAAAATTTATCACTAGTAATTATTTTTTTTAAATTAGTTGTTTTTAATTAAAATTTAATAATTTTCACTATTCATCAAAATATAAATATTATCTGAAAAGATCCAAAATTTTACCCTAGGATAATTTCGATATTCCAAATCGAAAAATGAAGTACATTTTGAGAGAAAAAAATTTATAAAATTTCAAAAAGTGGGTATTACAATTCATAACGGCTAGTTTGATTGGTTGTGGTGTGTGTTAAAACTCGAAGTTGCATATAACACACACTACTATATTTTTCAAAGAGAAGCGTACTGTGGAAGCATGGGGTGTTACATAGATCCCTTTATTTTGAATTTTTAATATAAAATTACCATTGGGGGTGCATTTCATATTTTTTTGAAAATATTCATTTTTTAAGAATACTGAAAGTATTGTATTTTTGATAAAAACTGAGATATTCATTTAAATAATTTATTTAATTTAAATTTCATTTAAGGTTAACGTAGATAAATATTATATATACTAACCAAATTTTGGTTATTGGAATCTTTTTTATAATATAATTAGATATAAAATTCAATGAACTTTTTAACGTATTGTTTCTGAAATTATAGACACATTTACAAATTACCATTAAACATAATTTTACCACCACTATTAATTGAATTTAGAAAAATAAACATACATTGTTGTAATCTGTGTGAAAATTATGTTTCAATGGGATCATAAAAAATAGGTCAATAGAAACATTTTCATTTTATTTACCACAATTAATGGTAAATATGGCAATTATTGATAAAAATAATAATAAAAATATAAAATTACCCAAACACATGACCTAAATTTCATTGATACGTGTTTTTTGAACAAAATATAGTTTAGTTAAAAACATATGATCCCGTTTAATCCACTTGTTCTAAATGAAGACATTTTTTATATTATATTTAAAGAATAGTTTAAAGTTTCTTTTTCAAATTGTAATAAGTAAATAATTTTTAATATAGTATTACACAAAAAATTAATTTTACAATTAATATATATTTTAAATATATTAAATTTATCAATGTAATGATAATTTATTTATAATTTTTAGATATTATAGAATTAAATTAAACTGCTACAAAATGATGATATAGTAATTGATTTTATAATGGAAGAATTAAATAAATGATTTTAATAACATTTTAAAAAATAATTTAAACAAATTAATGACATAAACAAATTTTATAGATAACTTAGGCAAGTTAGTGACATAATGGATCTATTGGTTTGAATTTATCATGTTGGAATGTTATTTTTTAAAATGAAAATATTGAATATTATTAAAATTGACCAAAATGATATTTCAAAATAGATAATATTTTTGTTAGATGATATAAAAGTCATCAAAATATATGGTTCGACCAAATTACTTGGATAATTACAAATATGTCATTAATAATCCATATTAGGTTTGTTTGT
Source organism: Viscum album (assembly GCA_963277665.1). Taxonomy (NCBI): domain Eukaryota; kingdom Viridiplantae; phylum Streptophyta; class Magnoliopsida; order Santalales; family Viscaceae; genus Viscum; species Viscum album. The sequence continues at coordinate 1,227,110,693 of OY728145.1, read as the reverse complement.
TTATTTTGAATTAATGGTATTATCCATGTAGTGTAAAAATACAAGAAGACACGACATGAATTAAATTTTTCCACTAAGGGTTATTTCTAAAAGATAAGATTAAATTTAATACATAAACATGTATTAAATCTATTGGTTGAGAGGTTTTCAACCCATCGTCATATTATCCTAGAAAAAAATAACTTTGGAGCTATTAAAAACTGAAAATAAATTTATAATAAATTACTATTTCATGATATTACAAAAGTGTCACTCACACCCCTTATAAAATAGAACATCTCATTATCTTTAATTTACACACCAAATCTCTTTATCTTAGACAAACTATACCCATTTCTTCTCCCAAAATACCATACATCATCCTATAGGTTTTAATTTTTGTATAAATCTAACTCAATGATTCCTTTTGTACAAATCAAATGGTGATAAAAAAAGAGGTAATCGGTTTACAGGATCTTTTCTTATTATACTTTAAATTCCAATGTTTTTTCATAATAATATAATATATTCTACATATAATAAATTCTAATATTTATTTATAATTATGGGACAAATATTTTTAGACATTTAACCATCCTATAAAAAACAATATCACAATATGTGCGTGCGCACAACACACCATTTCCATGTTGTGGTGTAAACTATTTTCATGTACATGTTATTAATGGGTATAAAGATAAATATAATGGATGTAAATAATAAATATAACATGTTATTATTTTCATGAAATTCATATTCCATATAATTACATACCATTTAACCATTATGAAAATGATATTATCGCTTGTGCGTGCGTGGGGCTTACCATCTTGACAACGCTATGATATTCATCTTCCACGTTCACCATCGAAAAATTATTATAAAAATATATATTATCAATAAGTAATAAAAATATGAAATAAAAATAATACTAGATATATATATATATTTAAATATATTTTATTCACTTACTTCCATTCAATATGATATGAAAATGGAAGCAACATTCATTTGTGTGTACAACCTACCATATCGATGAATTGGGTATTCAATTTCATATATCTTTCAATTATGTATATTTATATTATGAATATATATGATATGTAAATAATTTTATACATTATGTAAGTAATTATATCCTGATATTTGTAATACAATCAATATTTAAATGTCAAAAGATGTACGTTAAAAAAAGTAATTATTACCAGAAATGTTGTTTTAACATAAAAATTACTAATAAATGGGTAATATAAAGTCATAAATTAATCATATATAATATCTTAAATATTATTATAATTATTTTAGAATTTAATGATATGTTTAAAATAATTATACAAGGCTTATAGTTTGTATGGATAGAACCATACCAAAAGTAAGGGAATTCCATCTCACAATTACTTTAGGTGAGATATAAGGCAATTTCACCACCTAATTATTATGTGTGTTTTATATACTACCCCTATTATATTTTATATCATGATTAAATGTTATTCATAGTATTTAATGATTCATTTCATGATATCATGCCTCAGATTTAAATGTTCAAATATGTATGGGATACATTGAATGTTTAAAGAATTAATCATTTCTCAATTTCAATATTTAGGTTCATATATGCCACAATAAATTATATGGATTATAACGTATTTTAATGGAAAATTTATGTTTTTTTATATTCATTAAAATTTATCCAAAATGAATGTTTTGTAGTTTTTATTTAAAAGAATCTTACTGAAACATTTTTTAAATGTCGTCTAAAAATATTTTTCAAAATATTCACCATTAATGTACATGTTTTCAAAATGGTTTTAAGGATTTATTTTTATAGACATTATTGTTTTCAAATGATAATTCCCTTCAAAAGATTCAATGTGGTATGGTGCACTTGGATTCAAAAATGTAATTTTCAATTCTTTATTTTATAAGTGTGTTTCATTTGAATAAATGATTTCAATGAAGAATGATCTATTTGTGTAAAGAAATTTTTAATGATTTTAATAGAGTATTTTCATGTATGTCCACATCTTTTATTGGATATTATGATTAATTTAGGTTGTTCTCATATGGTAAAATTTACCATATTTTATTTACATGATTGAGATCAATTTAATTATGCATGCACTATTATGATACCATTCTCGGGTTATGATTAAATTATATATATTTCATATACTAGTTTTTAATATTAATGATTATGTTGTTAATGTTTCACTATTTTTATTTCAAAAATGCATTGGACTTAGTATGTGATGGTTGGGGGCTACAATGGCCCCTCTATGCATCAGTATGTTTCATTAGACAATGTATATATGGGATTGGCCGAGTCCTCTACCATTTATGTTTAGATATGGATTTGGATAAGTCCATGAATGATTATGTTGTTTAAGTTTCACCAGTTTTCATGTGAATGTTTAAATTTCATTATTTGATTTATTCATTCCATATTTTATTGAATATAATGTTTAAATATATTGATTTTTAATTTTTTACCTTTCCTTAAATGTTTATTCTTATGTATGAAATCTTATGTAGTATTGTTTTACCATTCAAAGAATATGAGATCATGCCATTATTATGTTTTATATAACCATGATTCCAATAGTGTATTATAATTTATATAAAGGGTTAGTCTAAGAGAATACTAACATTCCCAAAGGATTATAAATGTTATATTTTATTTTTTGAATTGTAATGAAAAGTTAATGTTTGTAATTTATTTTCCAAGACTACTAAACTGATCTCTAATTTTGGATTTGATTTTGTGTAATCATACCAATGTATTAAAATAATTCACTGGCTATTGGATTTTGTGATTAAGGTTTTGCAAAAGAGCTGCTGACATTCTTGTCTATAAAGGGTGTGAGTTATATATGGGTATATTTTATTGAGATGGAATTTTAGGACCTGTAATGGAGATTGACTTCAGCGCTAATGATGATTTATTTTGATCCAGTAAATAATTACATTATGTTTTTGATACATTAGGTTTATACATGTTCTTATGTAGGTGTATCATGTTTTGGAATATGTTTTGTAGTATTTGAGGTTATATGAGAATAATTACATGATACACGATCTCATGTTATCTAATGTTCTTGTTCCATTGTGCTATTGGATACACTATTAACCAGGATAGAATTTTCTATTCCAGACTAAATAAAATCCAGAAGTACATAAATACATAGTGTGATCTAAATATGAGGTAGTGAAGGTGGATGGAGTACATACAATCATTCGATATCAAGCTTTCCTACATACCTGTAATGGACCATGTAGTGTATGATGTTTTATTAATGAGGAATCGGATAGAAGATGTTCAGATTTATAGTAGCAAGTGGTAGATCAATGATTTGTTCACTAAGATGCACTTAGAGGTTCATCACATTTAGGGGAAGATGATTCTTTCATATTTAATTATTACCTTCACACCTTTATAAAGTATTAAGATGTAGAATCTATCAAATTTGAGTAGCATAGTCCTATTTAAGTGTATGATAGCAGAGGACCCAAAATCTACCAGGACTATTGGTGAGGATGAGATCCTATGAGTAAATTGTTTCAAATGGGTTTCAGTAGACATGTCTGGGGATCAAATTCAATATTTTCATGCTTCTATGTGGGTTTTACATCCTGTTGTCTTCAAGAGGTACCAAAAATTTACATCATCTATACAAGTAGTTGAGGATTAAAAGATTAGTAGCTTGTTTTTTCAAGAGATATTACACCTTCAGTAGGTGAAGGTTTAACACCAATGACTGGTCAAACTTTTACAGAATCTATCTATTCATGTGTTTTAATATAATGATTTCATGATGGATTTCATGAATGGTTTACTAGGTTTTCCTTTATGTAATGATGTCTTATAGGCTATAGTTGACAGGATTACAGTTGTCTTGAATTTAGGACAAATTAAATATTATATTATAGTCGATGATCTTGGATGGTTGTATATCTATGAGATAGTATGGACTCATGATGACTCACATACTATCATTTCGGATAGGGACACCCAATTAATTTCTCAGTTCTAGCAAGGGAAAAAGGGAATTGGGTACACAACTGCTTTTGAGATTGAAATACCACCCACATACCTATGAAAAGTAAAACAGAAGGATTCAAGATCTTGATTAAATGATGCATGATTATGTTTGATATTGTGGTGGATCTTATTATGGGCATATACCTATGGTTGAATTCACATTAAACAATGACATTTAGGATAACATTTAGATGATTATATATGAGGATCTTTATGATATTCTGTGCAGATACCCCCTTTGTTGGATAGAGGAAAGAGAGGTAGTCATGCATAGACTATGTCATGTTCGGAATACCATATAGAAGGTGTAGATGACTCAGAAGTATACAACTGATGGGAATCCTCTTTAGAAATCTCATGACGATCACCGTAGATTTCTTCTAGAGTTTGAGGATAGGATCAGTTATTCTTATTAGATTCACCAAGGTTGGGACAGTGGATAATAATGATACATGGTAAGAATTAATCATGGCACACCTCTCCATTCGAGATTATATATAGAGTTAACAAGGTATCCTATATATTTTAATTTCATTAAAGGTATTGGTCCATGAATGATTTCTTTTCATGTTTCAAATTTATCACTTTACTATTCAGTCTCATCTCATTTTTTTCAGCACGATGTGTTTTAGATTGCGAAAAATGAGACTTTTGAGGATAATCCTATACATATTTCTTATTATATCGGGATGGTTAATGAAGGCCAGTTAGTTTATTTAGTACTGGTGTGTTGGTAGTATATAAGAACACATGACAATACCTGGGAGATGGATGTCGATATATGATTTTTATGGCTTGATTTATTCACATATCATGCATCACCACCCTTGGCAGTGAATTTCATGGTAGAATTGTAGTAAGGAGGGAATTGTTTCAGAACCCAGTTCTTCTATAAGGTACATATTTCCTATTTCTACCAATTATTATTATAAATTCTTAAAAATAGTAAATTGTGAAGGCCTATTGAGGTCATAGAGGTATTGGAGATGTTTGGGCTGGTTCAGAGCCTAGAACCTGAGTTGTGGGGTGAAAATTGGATGGAAAATAGTTAGTTTAAACCATGTGGGGTAGGCTGCCTGGTTAAACAAACTGTGAAAGGAATGTGCAGAGAGTATGGATATACCACAAGGAATTCATGAAACATGTGTGATACATTTCATATGGTTGTGTGTATATATTTACAATCTTGATAGTTAATTTTGGAATTGTCTGTGGATTTTTAGTCAAACAGTGTGAAAAAACCATGTAGGTCCCCTTTTCCAAAATGTAACTATCCACAATTGGCACACAGTTTGGAAATGTATGCTCTTAAATAAAGATACCACTTAATATTTTGGAAACATTATAATTTGAATTAAATTTTAAATCCATATAAAACTTAATTTAGGTTTCATTTTCCCTCCCACATATCAAGTAGCCCCCCTTGAAGCTCTCTTTGATAACTAATATACGAATAAAGATATTTCTTTTGTATGATTCCCAAATCCAATTTTTTTTGTTCATATCAATAGGTTCATAAGTAAAAGGTCCTTATAAAAGTTTAGGTTTTCTTATTTTTTATAGAGATTACTTTCTCTATTTAGGTGAATTTTGTTACATATTATTATGTTCACCATTCGTTTCTCACGTTTATTTTATTTGGAGTTGAATCAGGAGTTATTATTGGATGATCTATAAAATACAGATCTAAGGTAGTTGGTCATGTAAAATTAACATAAAATCGAGCTATTTATCTATACAATCATGTTGAACACCAAATTTTAAGGCATAATATTAAATTAAAATTGATTCATTGAGTTTCCAGGCATGTCTTACCTAATTAAAGAGCCTTGTTGATTCTTTATGTTGGTTGGTTTTCTAGAAAGCTGAATCACAACATTTAGTGTGTTGAGTATTTAAATTAAAACACTATGGTGGCTCTTGGAGATGGATAAAATTGGGTGAACCATTTTTATCACATTTCATGGGTAGTGATTGAATGGTGAAACTATAATATAATTGATAATTCGGGAAGACATTTGTTGACTATTACCCTTTACCATTCCATGCGGTGTCTTTTGTATGAATGTGATGCTTTATATATTGAAATACACATGTGTGTAATCAAAGGAAAACCTTCTACGAGTGGACCTTACTATGTTACTTCCTTATTATCCATGGATTGATATTATATGATTATTCCCATGTGATTTACAGAAAAACTATTCCATGTAATCATTGTTAAGCATGTAATTATTATTATAATTCATTTAACCCATATGATTAATTGAAAGGTTGGGACTTATAATGTTTGGAGATAAATTCAGTCACTATTCAAGGTGAGTTTGATATGAGATGTTATTGGTTTATTCCATGAAATAATAAAATAATGTATAATAAATGAAATAGAATTAGTTAAATGGTTATTTTACTTTGGTGACACTTGGATTCATAATAAAATATTTTTGGTAGCCTATATTGACTTCAAACATTATTATTCATGAGTGATATGTTGACTAAATATTAGACTACCATTTACAGATTATGAGGCTTGACAATTACATGCTATGTGACGCTTGGATTCCTTATGGACTTCCAAGGACATACTCTTGGGAATTTGATTATATATTTCATGTGTGGTACTCGGGCTCCTTTATTGGATCTCCAAAGATAAAATCAAGTGGATAAGATGTTATAACACACCTAGAGAGATACCTAGGTTCATAAGAGGTTATTCAATTATGGTCTTGTAAGGTCTTGGTTGAAATTACACCTTGAGTGACACATGAATTACAACTTCCTAATTAGGTGGGTGGACTTATATTTTAAACCGAATAAAAATTTAAATGAAATATATAAAGCTTCTTCGAGAAAAAAATCATATTCATGGATTCGATCATCAATTAAAACATTTATATGGGATTCTTCAAGAATATTTGTTTAATATGATTAAATGATGGATGTCGAGATTCATTCGTGTCTCAAGAATTATAAATTATATGTGATTAAACCATTTTGTTAAAAGATCATGTTATAAGAGACAAAGGCCTAACTCCTAAATCTGATATTTATTGGTTATATGGATTATATCAAATGAATTGGTTATAACATGTGGACTAGATATATATATATATATGATGATTAATTTTGAGTGCATCCATTAATTATTTTATTATTACATGCACACTCTGTTACATATATATTCACTAAAAAATTAGCACACACGTTGCGTAGATTCCTTCTGTGATTTTATCTCACACCCTGTATGACCCACATTTGAGGACCCAATATATGACATTATCACATATGATGATAATGGTATGATCCCTAGTACATGTTCTTGTCTGATACATAGCAGAAAGGGATCATGATACTGAGATGAGTCGTGTGATGCTTTCAAGACACTTTTTAGTATTTTTTATTTTTTTATATGGATTGTATATAAACCTTGTGTATATGTTTTGGATGACTATTAGAGACACATAACATGTACCATTATTTGTTACATGGTATGACTTCTAGTATTATTTATTTATCGGTCCTTCACAATTTACTTCTCATATATAAGATTTACCACTTCCACTACTTGTATCTATTTTTTACCTTTTATTACACTCTAGTATAGAAGGCATTATCTCCTAATTGACTGATATTGGACCTCATTACTAGTTGGATACCTTTTTTATTTGGGGTGATGCACTTGACGCCTTGTGTCCTACCGATATTGGGGCCCATATCGAGTGGAATTCCGGTCTACGATGTTACAATGTACAATATATTATATTTCTAGTATCATGTTTTATTCATATTCATGGTATTTTAACATTCACATCAATAATTCATTCCTTAAGGGGTTTTATTAGAATTTTTCTTAAGATGTATAGGATTTCCATTACTCATTATCCTTTAATTGAGTTTTTTTTTGTTTTTCATGGAACCCATTCTTCTATGTTGACTTAATTTTGACTATGATTGTATATAATTTTACTTCCACCTTTATTTTTCTTGATTTATTATTTTTCCCCATGAATTAATTTCTAAGCCATCATTACATCAATGATTTTGATATTAGTTCTGGATTCATTATATAAATTTTGAAACCCTTAAGACATATATAATCTACACTAGATGTTTTAATTTTTCGGATCTAAAAAGTTCCATTACATAATTTTCTGAGAAATATTTTTTAATATTTTATGTTCATTACTTTTCTTTTTAATGACACACCTTTCAAATGGTTTTGATTAAAATTTTATAAAGGATTTAAGTAATTTTTTGATCTAAAATTCTTAATTATGTTCATAATTACTCTGATTTTAAAATAATCATTAATTGTTTCTTTATTTTAAAATTTTGAAGAATGTATGATGTTTATCCACCTTATTTTGTTGATAAATCAAGATCCATACCTAGTTTTAATTATATAATGATTATAATATTTCATTAAAAACATTTCTATTTTGAATAATTCTTATTTATAATTTAGATATCTCTAATGTCATTGTTTATACTTCCCAGAAATTTCATCAATTCCCCAGTGGAAAATAAAATTGATTTTATCTATAATTTTCATTTTATTATACATTATTCATTTTAATTAAATAATTTATCCATCTTTATAATGATTTTTTTTTCGACAAGGATAATTTAAAATGTTCAAAAGGATATTCATTACATTAATAATAAATGTTTTTATTATCCACTAAAATTTTTCATATTGACAGTAAAACAAATCTAGCTTTTAAAAGTGCATGAAATTTCATTTATGAGTGCTAGAAATGCACTGAAAATATGAGTGACGTTAAAAGACCATGACATTTATCAATGATGAAAAATCTCTAATAAAGGTGTCATTTATAAATCCATTTTAAATAACTAATAAAATAACCATTTATCATCACATTATTTTAGCACTAGTAAATGAACCTTTTTACCGTCCTTTTAAAAGAGCTGATAAAGTTCACAATTATCAAGTCTTATAAAAGCAGTAACAGTGTTTCTATTATTCATTTCATTTGAATGTGATAAAAAAGGGTCATACTGATGTGCACTATTACAGAACAGTATAACACTCAAAATCCATCATATATCAACAAAAAAAAGACCAATACATTAATGAAATGAAATAAAATTTACAACAAAAATACTAGAAAAACTCAATATTATAGACATTCCAAACACTGTATTATACAATTACATAAATAAAAATTATTATATATATTAAAAAAAATCATATTATACAATGTTTCCACAATTTCTATTAAATTTCATTATCAAACTTCTGAAATTGCATGATTGGTATCGAACAAACCACCCCAACATGAAAAAAATTATTCACCTATCTAAAAAATAATTATTATGAGTAGTACAAAAAATAAATTAACTAAACATAAATGTAAAATAAAACATTAATTCTAGGAAAAATTATTTTAATACAAAAAAATCTATATTTTTACTATGATATAATATTAAAGGTAACATGAAAGAATATGATTGAAGTCAACACTACATGTGTGAAAGGTTTTTCTTGAGAATAATTCTATCAATGTGTTTATGTAGAAATGGATGAATTTTTGATAAATAACGCCCAACAAAAACAAATGAATCGAGTTGTACAAGAAATAAATTATTATGTGAAAAATACTATAATGAAATAAATTAAATAAACATGTGAAACAATACATTAATTCTATTTATAGTGACTTTGTTGTAAAAACAACAATATTACCTCTGTAATTGAGCTGAGTTAGTGTCATTTCCCTTAATACATAGGTAGTGGAGGTAACCTTAAATAAATTGATAAATGCACCATGGAAGGGGTGAAAGTCATATAGGGGAGAAGTATCATGATTATTGGACATTTCACCCCAAAATCGAATAAAAATATTCACATATACAAGAAAAAAATTATTTTGTGATTAATTCTAAAAATAAATAAATAAATCCTGAAAATGAAACTATAAATTAATTCTATGGAAAATGATTTTACTGTTAAAACATCAACATTGCCTCTGTAATTGAGTAGAGGTTGCATTGTTTCTCATCCTACAAAAGTAGTGGAGGTAACATAAAATAAAGTGATAAATTCACCACTGAATGGGTGGAATGATTTTAAGGAAAAAAGAGTGTGAATGTTTTATAGAGAACCTCCATCTCAATAAAAAGAATCCACCACTATAATAAAACCGTTATTATTTGAGTAATAATAAAAAAATTAATTAAACATACATATGAAAAAATAAATTAATTCTATTGATAATGATTTAAATTTTTATACATTAATATTACCTCATTAATTGAGTAGTGTAAGTATTGTTTCTCTTCCTATAAAGGTAGTGAAGGTAACTTGAAAGAAAGCGATAAATGAACGCTATAGAGGTGAAATTATTTTAAATGAGAAGGAGCATGAATATTGGACCGAGCACCCCCAACTCGAACAAAATAATCCACTTGTATAAGAGAAAAAATATTTTGTGGGTAATACTAAACAAAAATAAATTAATCTCACATATGATACGATCCATTAATTCTATGGACAATGATTTTACTATGAAAAATCAATATTGCCTCTATAATTGAATAAAGGCAATGTCATTGATCTTCATACAAAGGAATAAAACGTGGAAAAAATATTATATAATAAACAAACTCTAGAAGGAATAATGAAAATTAAATCAATATTCCATTATATAATTTTTTAGTAAAATAAAAATAGTATATCGTAACATTACATTTTCTTTTATACAAATTGTATCTATCATTTTCGTTTTTTTATCTGAGGAATTGGTAAAATCATAATATATAGAATATATTTCCTGCATGAGTAGTCAAACACAAAATTTATATTATGTTAATGTATTAGAGAACATATAATATTATGACGAAAACCATAATATATTTAAAAAAACTTTTACCTTCTCATTTAAATCTATTGATTTTTTAAAGTATTCCAAGATTTTTTTCAACTTTTGATAATATAAATACCCTCTTTATAGTCCACTGAAATGAAGAATACATTAACTATAGTGGGACTAACATGAACTAATTGTGATGTCCCGGGGGAAGGGTCATCCTCGATTGAATTTTCATCTTACTCAACATTTTTTTAGTCGACAGTAGGAAAATCACCCAATTCATGTTTATTGGATCAGAGACAAAAAATAATTTCACTACATATGATATTATTATTAACATATCATTTTTTCCCCATCTACACTAAAATAATCCTTCAAAAATCCCATGACTTCATATTTCACTCCATTGATATTTTCAACCCATTTGTAATAGAAAAGTTTAACTTGAAATGATTAATAACAAAACTATTTTATCTATTTCATAATACCAAAATATGACATATTTTCATAAATTGGATTTCTATCCTTAGAACAAGATATGTGCATCACATCAACCACAATCATAACACCAATTTTTTACATCATACTGAATTCATCATGTTCTTTTGTATAGATCATATAACCATTGTCCATAAACTCAGTGTAAGATATAAAATTTTCATTTGATCCTCTAGCTATCCATTAATTTTTTTTACAATTGAATTTATATTTTTAGATAACTCCTTATAAATTAGATCTTTGTACCATCCTATAAACCAATGATTATGTGTATCGGGTATCAATATTTCAATCCTAGATGGACTAAAATCTCTAAGATTTTATTTATGGAATTCAATTTATATATCAGCATATTTACTATTATTTAATATCTAAAGATGTGATTTATCCTAGTTTGTCATTGTAATTGTAATGACATCCCTTCTAGAAATTCCTTCATCTAAAAGGTATTCATTGTGACAAGACATTGGGAGAAAAATTCTTGGATCATCTGAAAGGTAATCGAAACAAAATTCAATAGCTTCTTCAACAATATGTCATTATGGAATACAACCTTCTGGCCAACATTTATTCTTGGAATAAAACTTTTAAAGTACTCATATACAATTCTAGGGGTTACATCCATCTATAATACCGGAGAATATATATTTGAACCTCTCTAACCAAGTGAACTATCAGGTGGACCATTATATAAATGATCAATGGTTGGAAGATGATTTCAAATTCACTTAATATGAATGAATTCTATTTCTTCATGATGGAAACATCCTCAGGTCTAAAACATTACTACCTATGATTTTTAAAAATAGGTTGTTTATAGTTAATATATGTCATAGATTTCTATGCATAATGAAACAAAAATGAACATTCATTAAATATTTCACCAAATCATGATAATTAGTTGATTTTAGTCATGGTAACTTCAAATTAGTCTTTGAAACGAAATTATTTATATTTGAATAATACCCTGTTGGATGTTTTACACTCATAAGTAAAAGAAAAATTGTAGTTTTCTAGTCTGGATAGACTGTAAGCTGATAGAGGAAGAAATGTCAGACTTTTTACTTCACTAGTTTCAACTCTTCTATTATCCCTATTCCAATCAAGTCCAACCAAGCCTTGATTCCATTTTTTGTTATTCAAGGAACATTTAGTATTATGCCAATAATCCTAAAAAATACACTTTATTCAATATTAATGACACCATGAAAATTTATGACATACAAATTATTAAAATTTGTTAATTCAAGGAAAATTAATCTCTACATCCAACTTGATTTTGAAAGGATTTAAAAAAATGATTTACCGAAAATAGTGTTAATCTTATTTACTTTGTTGTAAAGTTGATCTCCCATTGCTGGATTAGTTTTTGTACCTTGTTTTTTATTCGCATCTAATGATGTCGTCCAAGATCTGTATTTATGGCATTGTGGTAAAAAATCATTTCCTAAAAACAATTTCATTGGGGGATTTTCCAAATGAACTGAGTATATGCATTTTTCAAAAATCGGACATCCCAACATGCATTTTATTCTATAACCTGATAAATTTCCATAAGTGGGGAAGCCATTTATCATTCCATACAACATGGGCCTCAATTTGAATTCTTCAATTCTATGAGCATCATACGTTGTAACACATTTATCCCACTTCAATTTCATTTATTTAATCAATGTAGCCAAATTGACATCAAAATCATTACTAGGTTGCTTTGGTCCAGATATAAGAAGAGACAACATAATGTTTTTGTGTTTTGTTTATAAACATGGGGTGATGTTTTAATTTAACAACATGATGGTCCATGTACAGTGAGTACTATTTTTAACACAAAATGATTTATTTTGTCTATAGATAACACAATACGAAAGTTTCTTAACTCATTTCCATATTTAGGGAAATCGTAATAAATTTTATTGCAATGAGGAGAATCTACTAGATGGTTTAGGGTCCCATCATTAATTATTCTATCTTCATTCAATTTTAATTGTCTTGTTTTTTTCTGACATGCATATTGTCTACTATACACTATAATTATTGGAAAGTACCATAAAAATTTTTAAGGACTTGATTACTTTTTCTTGTATCAATCTGCACAACAATTAGGGTGATAGATAAGTGATTCATGGTCCTTGAAAAACAATATGAAATATTTTGGATGAGTATGTATTTTTTAAAGATATTTCACATTCAATTCAACATTTCTTTAAAATCATATATTTGGCGTGGAATTTCATTTGTTTCTGGTATAATATATTTTAAAATACCATGTAGTTTAGTAAATCTGGTGTGAGTTCATCCGTTTTCCAACATACTAATTATATAACATCAAAAAGCTGACAATTTTTTGTATTGCGTACAACATGATTGCAATGGTTTTTTGGAATATCTATTTAACTCCTCAAACAAATTTGGAAAATCAAAATGGTCATCTGCAATATCCATTGTCATTACTTCCATGAAATCTACATTATCTTTTACAATCCTATTTGAATCAATTAATTAATAAACCAATGTATCATCCAAATCAATGCCCACATTTTGTTTTTTCCCATGGTTTGTCCAAAATTTATAGCATTTATCAATTCTATGACAAATCAAATGTTATTTGAACTCTTTAGACTAATATGTCTTGAAAAAAAATAACATAAACACAGAGAGAGTATTTTAAAAGGGTTGTCTATATTCTCTCTTGAAATCTTGTTGAACACTTTAACTCAATATTAATTTTTGTTTGTCAAACGATTAGTGTGGATCTATTTTAGGTTCATATACAAATTATAGGGTCCCTATAAAATATATAAATAAATACTCAAAATATATTAATTATAGAATGTTAATGTTATAGACAATTCTAATAAGGGAAATGTAGATCATTTCATCCAGAAAACCGATCCCCTAGATATTCCAAATCCAATAATTAAGGATGTTGTAATTTTAAATTATATAGGGATATATAAGTAGATAATAAATTCTATTATCACTAAATGTTAAAGTTGTATACCGAACGATGGATTTCCCAATGAACCTAGCCTGAATTACCTAAACACCACTAGGCTAGATCAACTTATGACCTCTAACACAGCTTAAAGTCACTAAAGAATGGTCTAAAATTTGGGTGTAACAAAACATAAATGGGAGGTGGTCCCTCCCCCACCCCAAAATAGATCTAATTTGTATTAGAGGCTGAAAAAAATCTTGCATGTCCCTTGGGGTAAATGGATATCGAACCCAAAATCATCATTAACAGATATATGAATAACTGTTTGACAAAAAAATGTGGAAATAAATTATATATTTGATAAATAGGCACATATTAATGTCATGAAAATATAAAAACTCAATCACATATAGTCTAAAATAAATTTCAAATAGATAAAAACCTATTATTCAAACAAAATATGATCTAAAGGAACAATTTTTATTCCAAAAACTAAAGGATTGATGTGATAAAACCTCATGTGATTAACTGGGTATGGCCCCTTTAAATATGATATATTGGTAAAATAAGGACAATAGTGAATTAAAATTGTAACTATTTAATATCATACATATATCTAATAGAGTATCATACATCACTCCATTTTGTTGGATCCTGAATAATAGTATATAATACCGCTTGCCCGCTGAGGTGTCTATGAAAGGTGTAAGCATATATATAATAACTATCGAATCACCAATGTGCCTCAAATAAATAGTTAATAAACAAAAATTACATGAAAATTTATTTACATGTATATAAAACATTATTTATTAAGATGATAAAAAAATTAAAAGTAAAAAAACAATGAATAAATCAATGTTTTAGTGTCAAATATATGTAATAGATCATACATTGGTAGTAAATTAAAACAATGGATGGAAAATCATTCCCAAAAAAAATGAATAACAAAAAAAGTAAATAATGGACCATAAATCATTCCATAAACAATGGGACACAAAAAAATAATGAACAATGGATCATAAATAATGGATCATAAAAAATCATAGATGAAGAAATAAAAAATGAAACAAAAAATACACACAGAAAATAGGAATGAATACCTTTCTAGGTTAAAGAAAGTTGGATACCCTCTTTTCAAGTTGGAAGAGGAGCTCACAAGCTGTCAAGTGGTGTGATTCTTCCTTTGATTCAATGAGGAGGAGCACTGACAATAGGTGTCTTTTACGGATATGTTTTTTATTATGACGGGATCACAAATTTTTATGTTTTTTAAATAGATCGGGATACTTATATCAGAACTTATTTAGTGCGGATAATGATTGGTCTTTATTAGTGGTAAAAATGAATTTATAAAACCAATTTTTGTGTGCGCTAAATTTATAGCTCTGATAAATCCTCCTATTTATCAGTGTTGAAAATGCACCGCTAATTTTTCTTTTCTTAGAACGTATTACATAAGCACTATTGAAGGATTTATAATTATAATTATAAATATTTTTTTTAAATATTTATAAATAAATAATATAAATATATAGTAAAAATATATATTTTTAAAAATATATTTTTATAAATTTATAATAACTTATTTATACTCACATTATTATTTTTAATATATATATGTTTTATCATTTTATATTTATATTTTTATACATATATTTATTTATTTAATATATATAAATATAAATATTGTAAATATATTAATTATTTTAAAAAATGAATTATAAATTTTATAATTTTTTAAATATACATAATTTTTTATTTATAATCATATAAATACATTTCAAAAAATATTTATATTTTTTTAATTATAAATATATAAATGTATAAATATAGTGAATGTACATTTGTATATATATATTTATTTATAAACATTTTATACATATATATTTTATAGACTATTAATGAATATCTAATTTGAGTGTGTGGATATATGTACAAATTGAGCGAATTTAAATAAATTACCAATATATGTACACTTTAATAATATTGATAAAATGGATTAGTTCTATGTACATGCATAATTAATATAAATATGCATAAATTATATGTATATGTTAAATCAATATAACACACATTTGATTTATATTAAATTGAATAATTAAACGACATTCCTTTATATGTCAAGTATTATGAAATTATTAAACATTTTCAATAAATATTAATTTTTAATTAGATAACATCATTCAATAGATATAAGACAATTTTATGTAAAACACATAAATATTTTTTAATATATAACCATATTTATATACATTAAAATATATTTACATATTTAATATATACTATTTAATAACATTAAATATCATAATTACCTATGTAATAAAATGTTTAATATTTAAAAATGTATAATGGATCATTTTTTTCAATAATTATTTAATTAATTATATTTTTAATATTTTTTAAATAAACACATTGTTTATTTTTAATTTATTTAATTATTTCATTTTATCAGTGCTAAAAATGCATTGATGAAAAAAATATTTATCAGCACAAAACATAAAGTGATGATAAAGCGTACACTTTAACAGCACTGAAATTAAAGAGCTAATAAAGGTTGACCTATATTTGTGCTAAAACTAAAGAAATGATAATTTATACCATTTATCAGTTGAAAATATAAGACACTAATAAATATTTCCTTTATTTGTGATAAAATCAAAGCATTGATATATGGTTCAATTTATTCATTCATTCTTTAGTTCTGATAAATATGCCATTTTTCATCGATTTCTTTTAAATTTGATATATAATAGTGTTGTTAAAGGATTATTTTGTAGTAGTTTGGTAAAATAAATATTCTTTCCCATGATTCAATTATAATAAATTACTTTTAAATGTAAATGTTGTCATCTTATTTTTACTTGTCCTTTTTGAAAACATTATTTTTTTTATTTCATGTTTCTAATATTATTTATTTTTAAATAAAATAATTTCTCAATGTATTTTCTCATCCCCCATTTGAAAAAATTAACTATTTTCAAATAATTTTTCTATAATAATACTTTAAAAATTACATTTTTCATTTATTTTTCATTAATCATTTTAAATACCATATTTATTTTAATGTATCGTATATTTGTAACTCTTTATAATAATGTTTTCAAAAAGTATATTGTTTCAATTCTCAAATTTTTTTAGGAATGTAATTTATATTTTAACTTTTAAAATAATGCTTTATTTTATTTACTTAAACCATTTTTAATTTCAAATAAATTTCACTTCTATGGTTTATCATCCATAAAGTGATGGTATGGTTGCCTCCTAAATTTTTTTATATTAAAATTCATTTTTAAAAAAGGTTTTTTGATATCCTATAATTTCCTAAGATTATGTTATGTAATATGTTTAATAACAGACTATTTCTTCCTATGCTTTTAATGTTATAATGATGATATTTATAATGTTTTACAAATATAAATGAATGATGATATGTGGGGTCCTATATCACCATCAATTTTTTTTATGTTTATCACTCATGATATAGTAATGTATTGACATAATGATTTTGTTCAAATAGAAATGGGTGTAATGGGTTTATCACATTTTTTACTGTAGACATAATGGGTTAGTAATCATAGATTATCATGAAGAAAAGTTATATGGCTAGTTATTTTTTTTGAGCCATGTAATATCTTTTATGATACATTAATGATGTTGTTAGGGTATTATGTTTCCCAATGAGGTTTTATGATTACCCTACATAGGCATATTATTTCAATAATTATATATATCTCTTTTCGATAACCATCTTCATGCCTTAGATATAACACAATAAGAAATACATTTTATATTACTGAGTGATTAATCTCACCCTTCTCATATATTTACAGTCTGAAGGTTTTGAAGATGAACAGAAAAAGAAAAATATCATGAATAGTTTTGAAGGAGAATTAATATGTATAGAAATTTTTAACTGTTGTAACATAATATGTTTATGTTTCTAATATATAAGAAACTAATCTTTTTATCTTTGGTATATGTAATTATTTGGGAGATTTTGATTTAAATAATTATATTATTGTATTATTAATGTTATGTTTACTCTGGTTCTATAAGTGGATGTAGGCTCTATTACACATGTACTTAGGTTTAATAATGCTGAAGATGGTGTGTTGGGTATTAACACAATCATCACACGGTGTAGGGTCCTGAAAAATCCTCCAAGGAAATTTTACCTAAAATCCAGCAAAACAACTGCGTCAAAATAATCAAAGAGGATACATAAAGGACCGGTCCATGAACCGGTCCAGGGAAGCACAACGTGGCCAGATGCTGCGAGGCACCCCCTCCACGAACTATTTTCGTTCGCTAAATGGAGGCGGAGAGGCTCCGCGGTTACGAGGTATGATGGACGCTAGTCCGATTCACCGTCACGAACCACCCCAACCGCAGACTGCGTCGACCGGCTCAAGCCGCACCCTCTGTCATTCGCATAATAGAGGCGGAACCCTCCGCAGCCGCAGAGAACCCCCTGAGTTCACCTCGAAGAGGAGGTGAGTGATCAATACCCACTTTAAATCACAAATAGACCATGTCAGCTGTGAACTGGGTATTTGGATATGGGATTTTGCAAAAGGTGCCGCATGGCCACAGATACAATCCTTTCCCCACTCTATAAAAGGACACCATGGGGGAAAGAAGAGACGGATCAGTGAACCAGAATCAGATTATAAGGGATAGGAGATCAGTTGAAGGAAGGATTTGGATTTTTCAAACAGCGAAATTCATATCTGCGAACTACAGCAGGTATATGAATTAAAAATGAATTGGAAAATGCATAATAATTTGGTGAACTGCGAACCTAAAATAACAAAAAAAGGAGAACCGCGAACCATACCCCCTCCGCGGATGACTTCCCCGCAGATTAGGGAGTTTATTCCTCTTTTCCCATCCATCGTACCACATATCGCTGTAACACCCCAAGCTTCTATGGTACGTTTCTCTTTGAATAATGTAATAGCGTGTGTTGTACGCAACATCGAGTTCTAGTACACACCAAAATCGATCAAACTAGCCATTATGAATAGTAATACCTACCTTTTGAAATTATATATATTTTATATTTCAAAATGGACTACATATTTGGATTCAGAATATCGAAATTATCCGAAGTTGAATTTTTGGTATTTTTCTGAGAACTTCCAATTTTTATGAATAGTTAAAAATACTTAAAAACAACTTTTTTAATCAAAATAATTTATAGCGATAAATTATATTATTTAATGGTTTTAAAGTATAATTAGAATTTATTTTTACCATTTTATCCAATGGCGTTCATTAGAATTAATTTCACTTTGAAATTTCACATAAACAATTGTTAATCTTTTGATATATATTGTTTCTTAAAAACACGCTATTTGTTGTAACAGTGGAAATTAATTTTAAATTAATTTCTGCCACTTCTGTGTTTTGAATTTGGAAAAATGGATTCTATATTTGGAATAAGGATGTTAAAATTGTGTAAATAGGTAACTTTTATTTTTAGACATTTTGAATAATTACTTCGGTAAATATTTTATTTACCATTGTTAAAGGGTAAATCCGGTAAATAAGGGTTAAAAAATTATATTATAATAATAACAATTTTCCCTAAAATGTGTTCTAATCTTATTAGTTGATACATGTTCGACCATGGGCATCATTGGGTTGATTTTGGGACCCCATGGTGCCACTTGTAAGTGATAGGGACACTTTATTTTAATTAAGTTAAAATGAATAGAAAAATGACACAAGCATATATATTTTAGAAAAACAATTTTACATAGGATTATATATGTTGGATTTTTGACTATAAATATTAATTAGAAAGATAAAAATATTTCCTACATAATGGTATTTTATTTTTAATTTTTAGACATTAAATAATATAATTTATATATGACAAAATGGTGATACAGTAATTACCATAACAGTGAAAAATTAAAATGATTGATATTGTAGATACCCAAATAAATATAATTTGAGACTTTTTATGAATTAAAATAATTTTATAGATTAATATGACATGTTAGGAATGATTTAATTAACTTTTTTAGTTGTAATAATTCTCTTATTATTTTTACAAAAATCAATTATTGAATAGTGTCAAAAATTACATAAAACAGTGTTTAAAACAAATTGTATATTATTAATTGATAATAAATTCCTAAAAATCTAAGGTTCGGCCAAGAGACTTATATCATGATAGGTGTATCATTAATGGACCACTTGGGGTCCCTTGGATGTATATAGTACGTTTATTAACCATATAATATAAAAATACAAAGAAACATTGTAAAAGTGAAACTAACTAACTAAGAGTTAATACTTAAAGATAAGGTTAGTATAATGACCCAAACCTGTATAAATTCTATTGGTTGAGTGGGTTTTGACCCATCCCCACCTTAAAATTTAAATAATATTTTTTTGAGCCATTATAAATCAAATATTAATTTATTATAAAATAACATTTCTAGCTTTTCCAAAGGTTCCCCTAACCCTTCTTATAAAAGGGAACTCCTCCTTCTCATTACTTCACACCTTCAAAGCCTTTTGGTTCAGCCAAAATCTGCCCAAATAATCTCTCAACGTCCCTAACTTCATCCTAGAGGCCATCCTTTAGTCATAAATCCAACTAATGGAGCCCTTTTGGTCAAATAAAAAGGAAGAACCCGAAGAAGATATAATGTTTTCACCACCTTTTTTCAAGTTCCTTTCTTCTTCCACTTCTTCCTTCTTTGTTATTACCATTATAAAATAATAACTCCAGTATCTTATATATAATATGATGTTATTATAAATATGGAACAACCATATTCAGTATTATATCCATCCTTTGAATAACATGTCATCATACGTGCGTACGTACGGCTTACCATCTCCATGTCGTGGTGTAATTGTTATTCAATAAATTTTTATTTGGATGGGTATAATAATGATGTGTAACTCATGTAAATAATAAATATAACATGATAATTATTCTGTATATATTATATACCATCCATTTACATATTATTTTAATATCAAAAGAATGATATTGTCGCTCGTGCATACGTACGGACTACCGTCTCCACGAACGCGATGAGATTCATTCTCCATCGTATCCATTCAAGTATAAATCTCATTTTATGATTAATAATAGTATCTAAGGACTTGATATCATTCTAGATATGATTAGGATACAACCTATACATGAAAAACATAGCTAACATAACAAAACATATAAAATAAAATGAGTAAGTTAACACCCGAAACAACGATAATACTAAGATATTATTAACAAATCAATGTTAAAAGATCATATATGATATCATATTGATGTATATGATTCTTTTATAATTCAATAAAAATTATTTCAACAATATACAGGAGGTTAAACTACCCCAATGCCCTTTGGATTATTTAATGTTTCAAACTTCTTTTAAAGGCCAAGGGATTCATTGAATATATTCAATGATCTCAAAATTATCCCCGATTGCCAAGCCATCATTACTAAAAAGGATTAAGAGTTCTCAGACAGATGATGAAGAATTTCAAAAGAAGATTAAAGCTGTGAATGATGGGAGATTGAGAGACTTTGTGTATGAAGATGGAATTTTGAAATTTGGGAAGAGACATTGTGTTCTCGATATACCTGATCTAAAAAGGGAATTGCTGGATGATGGTCATAGTTCAAATTTCTCTATACACGTAACTGGGGTCAGGGCGTTACAAGCACCATCCCCCGCGGGTGAAGCCCTGAACGATGAGCCTCTGACCAGCGCCGCCCTTGGCCGTCGATGCCCACCTGTAATCCTCCGCGAACCACCCTGGTTCGCGGATTGAACCCGAAGCTGCGAACCACCCTGGTTTGTAAATTGAACCCGAACCCGTGAACCAACCTAGTTCGCGGGATGCCGATCAGTCAGCGGACCACCCTGGTTCGTGAACGGCTTTTCCAGACACGTGGCACTTCCCCACGTGAAGGGCGCCTCCACCCATACCTCTCGGTGGCCCACCAAATACTTCGGTGTTCTCATTTCCAAAGCAATGTAAAATCCTTCCGATCCATCCAGGTCCTCCGTGACTCCCTCGTTGGCCTATTCATCGGCCGTGAGCCAAGGCCTCCACAAGAGCCCCCAGATCCGCGTGGTATAACATTTAGGTGCATCAGCGTGACATTTTGAGTTCACATACCCATAGTAAACAGGGGTAAAGGGGTTTCCCCGACCCTTGAGCAGATTTCCGAAGCATTCCTTGGTTCACATTCCCACGGTAATGTGGAGTCTGAGATCATGAATCCCTTTTCTGCCCCTCCACTTGTTGAGGGTTCCATAAAGATGGTACAATACCCATCAGAAGGAAGGCCTCGTGCACTGCAAGAGAGGATACGGGAACAGGAGCACCCCCTTTCCCTCTCCCGCTGGGCTTTGTCGCCCCAGGAATCCATCTCGGAGTAAACCCCGACCTTTTGGGCCTCCTCAGAGTATAAGACCAAATTCATCACCTTGGGACACCTTCATGCTTAAGCTCCACTCTACTTCTCATGGACGCACCTTTGGCGACGTGATCTTCTGGTCCCGGCTTCCTCTCGTTTCTCACACCGAGCATGAATCACATGGGCTTAGAGTATGAATCAACCATGACATCCTCTTATGGTCCTCCTCAGAGTGTAAGCCCCAACCCATCATTCTGGGCTTCCCTAGAGCGTAACCCCCAAGCCAAAGATAACTATGAGGACTTTGATCCGTTCCAATGCATGGTACATAGGAGGCCTCCACGAGGTTCAAGCCCACCACTCGGTCGTTTCTTCACGTCGAGTTCCACCCTTTCCTATCATGATGTTAAACTGTTTAAGAGAACTATGAGTACATTGATCCATGCCAAAGCATGGTACGTAGGAAGAATCCATGAGGTTCAAGCCCACCACCCGGTCATTTCTTCACGTCGAGTTCCACCCTCATCCATCATGACGTTAAATTGTTTAAGAGAACTATGAGGACTTTGATCCGGGCCAATGCATAGTACGTAGAAATCCTCCACGAGGTTCAAGCCCACCACTCGGTCGTTTCTTCAGGTCGAGTTCCACCCTTTTCCAGCTTGACATTAAACTATTTAATAGAACTATAAGGACATTGATCCGTGACAAAGCATGGTACGTAAGAAGCCTCCACGAGGTTCAAGCCAACCACTTGGTCGTTTCTTCACGTCGAGTTCCACCCTCATCCAGAATGACGTTAAACTGTTTAAGAGAACTATGAGGACTTTGATCCATGCCAAAGCATGGTACGTAGGATGCCTCCATGAGGTTCAAGCCCACCAGCCATTGGACCACCTGGTCTCTCTTCACGTCAGTTCCCCGAAACCTATGCGAACATGGTGGAATTTGATCCCTTCTTCCTAAGAAGTGTACATATGAAGCCACCAAGAGGTTCAAGACCAACTTTCGGTTGATCTGACCATCTCCATGTCAGTTCACTGCACCACTCCTAGTGCCACGTCAAGTGAGTTCCAGCCCTTTGGGGTCATAAATCCAACGTGGGATAGTAAACCTCGGGCATAAATGATTCTGAACCCCTGTGTCCAGTTGGCCATTTCACACAAGGGTTGAATCCATGGATACTATGTTTGGGTATAAACCAAAGATTCACAAACATATGAATACGTCTTAAATCTATAAAAGAGTCTCGGAACAGGAAATAATTCCCCCCAAAAGGTTGCGATGAGCCTGAATTCCCATCCTCTCGACCAATGTGACTTTTTAAGAGTCACTGGTCAGACCATCCAGCAGATGCCTGCCTTTGGAAAGCAGGTCCATCAATCATTGGATACGAAGTCGTTGGGCGTTTCGTGGCCGAAAACCAATGAATGAAACAAAAAATGGTGAACCCAACATGAATCTTTAACCAAACATGAAAGATTCAACCTAATCTTATATAGTGCCCCCTTATGCAGTAAAGAAGGGTGATACAAGGTCATTAATTATGCATGGGATAATGATATGCTGCTTTGATGGGTTTGCTGCTTGTATTTTCTAAAATGTTTTGCAGGCACTACTTTCAGAACTCCCTTCGATCCAATGGCATCTAAAAGGAACTCACAAGTGCGCGCTGCGAACGATGCAAGGACGGGACTTCCTAAACAATAGAGGACCCCATCACCCACCCAGCATCTTCAACGCTGGGATTCAGACGTGCTGATACGAGAGTACCACTTCAATGGTACTCTCCCAATGGTGGAGGCGGCCATGCACTCCCTCCAATACGTCAAGGTTCATCGGTCGCCTACCCAGCAATGATCGCAGAGGCAGACCCAGACAACCCCTGTCACTATCTACAACCATTTTGGGAGTCTATCCCTAGAATGGGACAATGCATACCTCCCTTATCTTAGGGACGTGGATGATGTCGACGTTGAGGACTTCATCCCCACCGAATAGGGGTTCCGCTCCAAGGCCCTCGCCAGAAGATGTCATCGCAGTCACCCACGCTCCCTGAGCTTTGGCCCCTCAGACCGCCCGATGAGGGCGGAAGATGTACAATCAGGGAGTCTTTACCCTGGTCCCTGAGGAGGAGCTCCAATGCTCAGCCATGGAGACGCACCACGAACAAGAACCTACACCTATTCACTCCTCCCAAGCTCACCATCCATTCATGGCAGCATCATATGAGCCAGTGCGCATCCCCACCGAGCCCCATCAGGCCCGTCGCTCACATAGGACGACACTTACCAGGCATGCACCTCTTCTTGTCTAGTGTCGTGAATCCCACCAGCTTGACATGGTGGTGACCCAGCACCAGCAGGACTAGCTCCTAGAAGTTTCTTTAGACGCCTTCCATCCTGATATTGTGGCGATCAACAAATCCCGCCACCCAGATGTGGCGGCAAATCATAGGCGGGCACATCTCCCTGCCAACAAAGGCCACCGACTCAATACGGTGGGAGATTAATATATTCAGGTCCAGCTCCCTGCAGATGCAAGTGATGCCCACCACCCATATGTGGAGGCAAATGGAGAGAGAAACTAGTGTTTCCCAGTACAGGGGCAGATTCGGTTACCTGACCCGACACAGGAGAATCATCAATACCCACTGACCACTGGAAGACCGGAGCAGGATATTCCTACTCCGATACCGGAATGTGCCTTTATACCCGTCCCAGCCAAAGATGTCTCTCTACATATCCTGTAAATGATGGAGGAGCATGTATCGATCCCAGATCATATCTTGTAGACTTTCCAGAAAATAATTGCATCGACGACAACAACAAGGACTCGGGCCCGTGAGCCAGTCTCCATAATTGAGGCGACTCATCTAAGAGACGAGATAGCAGCGTCAGAGTAGATTTTCATCTCTGATTCAGTCCAGGATGGAAGCCGACTATATTCCATGACGCAAGGGCAACCAGATCACACATCTTCACTCGTTCCAACTAGGGGACACCCGTCCATCATGGTGGATGCTCCAGAGCAGGCGTATATCCCTGCTAAAAGTCAATATGTTTTTCAGCATATCCTGGAAACATCACGGGACCCAGTTAGATAGGGACCCAAAGGTGAAGCCCGTTTTCAACAGCAGACAGCCCCCGCTGTCTGCAAAAGAGCACCCTAAACGTGCTGAAGGCAGCCAGAAAATAAAGAGCGGGTTCATGACTCCACTCTGCTGGAAGATGGGGTTCCCAATGCTGCTAAGCCCACATCAATGGTTTGAAACCCTACCCACCCATTACCATATTATGGGAGTGTCAAAAGTAGTTGCGAAGGTCCTCCCCATAATGTTGCTACCAGCAGCTATGAAGGCCCCCCCAAGAGCACCCGTGGGGGCCTCTCTCGTGGGAATATAACGATCGGTCACGAGAGATTCTCTCTTGATGCGAGTCATGTAAACCCTCCACATGACCAGAAGATTGAGCAGCAAGAAGGTCCTCCACTTGCTGCGGTCCACCCTGAAGGTCCTCCCCGAGGTATACACTACAATCACTCTTCATGCAGTGGGACCACAGATTATGATGGTAGTCCTCACTATCATATTCGAAACTACAGAGGCCCTCCCCATAGTGACATATCATTACGACAAGAAGGTCCTCCCCTTGTCGTGACCTTCCCTAAAGGTCCTCTCCAGGGGTTACGCTGCAACGAAACTCCACGCGGACAGACACCAAGTCATGGTGGTAGTCCTTGCCATGCTGATAATGGAGGTCCTCCCCGTAGAGACATCTAGAAATGAGAAGGCCCTCCCCTCGTTGTGGTATATTCTTGAGGCCCTCTCTAGGATGTATCCTATAGATATTATCCCTATGGCAGTAGTAACGGTAGTCCAAGCCATTTCTGCAGCTGTGATGGTAGTCCTCGCCACCACGACCGCCATTGCGAAGGTCCTCCGTGCAATGGTACCCAACACAAGAAGGTTCTCCCCTTATCGCGACATGTCCTAATGGTCCTACCCAGGATGCGCGTCGAACGTCAAGCCATGATGGTCATCCTCACCATGATGGCAGTTGTTGCGAAGGTCCTCCCCGTAATGATGCTACGCAGCCAGAAGGTCCTCCCCTTGCTGCAACATGCCTTGGAGGTCCTCCCCTTGCTGCAACATGCCTTGGAGGTCCTCCCCAGGGTGTGCACTATAAAATTCCTCTATGGAGTGATGCATCAAGAAGTAATGGTAGTCCTCTCCATTACAACCGTCATTGAAAAGGTCCTCCCCGTGAAGACACTTTGTATCGACAGGAAGGTCTTACTCCTACCGAATCAAGAGCCGAGAATCCCTCATATGATGAGGCATTCTGAAGGATGAAATCGAGCATGTCAGATTCCCAGCATGTTGCTAATGAAACCCTTCTTCGATCAGGAGATAGTCTGGGGCCGCATTCATCTTCTGAACCACCTCAGAATCACTTAAATAATGATTCAGCACCTATCGGTCCCACTACCTCTGATGACATTAGCAGTGAGCGCCTCAGCTGGGCTGACCAGGTAGAAGGATCACAGGTGGGGGAGTATTCCGATATGCTGCACCTGAGGAAACGACTGGCCAGGAATGATATACTAGTCATTTTTTGGCCCACGGACACGTCTCAATTCGAAATACCCAGAGAGTTGTTGGAAGAGTGCATGCACGGCATCCGCCATAATATATGGACGACCCTCTGTCGGCTGAAATCAAGCTTCCCGCCATATGACAGGTATGTAGATGATGTCAAGATGATAGGGGACCTCCTATGTCACATCAACCAGGAGGCCCTTTCCTCTACGCGATAACAACACCCTGAGAGGCGAAAAGGAAATATGGAGGCAGCTTGCCTCTGTGCACTACACCAGCTGCGCTGCCTCATAGGTGACGCTCCAGTGGGATTCCATATCAGGGGCTGGGGGGAACACGAAGCCCTACATTTAACTCCGCTCCCAGCCTAGAAGAACCCTTTCAGTATGGTTTCTGGCAACATCATAACAACGAGATGGAAATCGGGTGGACCCCCTATTCAAGAGAGGCAACACATCCAGCCACATCGTGCCTCGAGTAAGTCCCAGAAGCATCAGGCCCAGCGGGAACAAGCCATTCAAAAACTCTTGAATCAGGACACCAAGAGCATACAGCGGGCCTCTCACCTAAGATAGGCCAATCAATGATCTTTGCCTGCCTCCCCAGAAGGGACTGACCCACATATGAATTCGGCACGAGATCCAGATCACCCCCAGATGGGGGCACACGAGATCAGGTAGGTCGCAATAGCCGCATCCCCTGGAAAAATCTAGGGTCAACCCCAGCCTGATGGGCTAGGGGCATTTTTTACAACAAATTCCCCTGTAAAACCAATAAAACTAGGAAGAGAGTCAACGTCCAGCGAATGGAGCCAACCCCAGCCCTCATGGTTGGGGGAATTATTACCCCCTCAACAATGACTTCCCCCGTGAGAGTCGGTATTCTCTCGTCTAGGGAGGACAATCAGAAATTGAGGCTCCCATCATATCCCATCATATGAATCATCATCCACTCTGATAGGAAGGCTCACCTTAAGGTTTCATGAAATAACTCTCCGCGTCACCCTTCACCAAGATGTTCGATGGAAATCCCAGGTCATGAAAGGGAAGGCCAACCAAAGACGTGAGAGATCCTCTTCCTATTTTGAAGATGACGTCCCCTCCACCCCGCAATATGTGTTCATCAACGCCATAGAGGCTAACCCCGCGGGTTATACCAGGGAAAATGCAAATCCGGAAGGATCGAGAGATGACTGTTCCAGTCAGGCTGTGACTCACAACGAACCCCCAGGTGTGTACACCCAGAACCATAGGGCTGCTTTAAATATGGCTGCCCCTTTAGCTGACCTCCCTCTGCCTAACCTGCAAGCTTCCAACAAGGATAAGAATAAAGGGACGGTTACCCTTAACATGTCCCCTTCTCTTGATAAAAACGAGCCACTCACCCTCGAAGAGAGGTTCACTTGACAGGAAGAAGAGATGATAGAATTAAGGTGGCCTAACGCCGAGCTACTCTAGGGGAACCACATTATCGAAAGTGTGTCCTAAGAAGAGCGACGTCATGCACTCCCAGCAAGTTCACCTCAAAGGCTAAGGATTGCCCCGACAAATGAAGCACGATCAGGGCTCCTACCCAATGAGGAACCTGCTCCGTCCATGTACCTAAATGTGGATGATTAATACCAATATTTCCCTCCACATAGGAGACAACCGAGAAAGTACGCCCGAACCCTCCAAGGGTACCACAGACAGAATATGCACCATGGGTGCCAGCCAATCCAGATCCTCCGGCAATGCCTCGGGCTACGCCTGCCCAGGACTGGGCCCAACATGATGTCAACCTGGGACTCACCAATACCACCAAGGCACTAACGGCTCGATTGGAAGCGATGAAAGGTCGACGCAACCCGATACATTTGGATCAGAAACCCTACCCAGATTGGGTGACCAACACACCACCTACACCCAATTTTGGGAGCCCTGTATTCCCCATATTCAATGGATTAGGCGATCCGGAGTATCATTTGATGTACTATTCATCCTATTGTGACCCTATGATGGGGAATCTAGAGCAACAAGAAGCAGTGCAACTCAGATTCTTTGTACAGACCATGCAAGGATCCGGCTTCGTCTGGTATACGAGTCTGTCGGGCCAGTCGATAAAGAGCCAGGAGGACCTCAAGTAGCAGTTCCTGTTCCACTTCAGCTCAACGCTACCTACAACAACGGTTAGAAATCTCATGAACTGAAAGCAGAGGTAGAACATGAGGGTCTCAGATTTCATCACTATATGGAAATGTCTGAACTATTCTCTGAACATGACAATGCCTCAAGATAAAATGCTAGCCATATGCATCGATAATCTTAGAGATGAGCTGCGAACACTGCTCATACCGGTGGAGTGAACCACTGGCTTCTGCCATCTCTCAGCCATTGCCCAGTGAATTGAGGACTCCCTGCAGTGGACTAATGCAAAGTCCCTAATAGCTTCACAGGCTACTGCGAAAAGAGCACCAAGAGCTGAAGCGTCCGCTGTCATGCTGAAGCCGGCCCCTGTGCCCGCTCCACCGCTCAGGCCCCCACCAAATCGTCAAGTCCCCCCCTGCATATCACAGGCCGCCCCCTCCTAAATGAGACAATCAGAGAGGACTGAAGCAGAACCAAATTTGAGGAATGAAGATAAAAATTATACTCATTCTGAGACGATCAAGTCCGCAGCTACTTCATCATTGCCATGAACTGCAACTTGCTCCACCTCCTAGAGCTGAGGAGACCTGAAGAAGTCAGCCGCAATGACAGGCCAGATTAATGCCCCTACCATCGGATGTTGGGGAACAGTATATGAGAGTTATTCGTCTTCAAAGACCTCTTGTAGAGGACGGTAGATTCTGGACAAGTCGAGCTGGGACCACCCCCAACACATATGGCATGTATCTCGACCACCGACTCCGATAAGGAGGAGGGGTGGAAGAAAGTCTCCAGCAAGTAGGGGCAGTAATTTGACATTTTTATGACTGAGAAGATAATCAACCAAGCCCAGGGCATACTCCGAGATCAACTACAGCAGTCGGTGTTTCCACCAGTAGCCCCTAGAGCCGCAGAGCCGACCAAATCAGCTTCACAAGACTCCACAAGCTGGTCATCTAGATAGAGCTGAAGGAGGAAACAATCACAAGAGGAGCAGTCCGCGATGGGGCCAAAGCTAGTCCTGACCCTAGAAGATTTCATTCCCTTGAGTCTGGAACAACAGGCACCGACCCACCAAACGACACCATCAGAGACAACTAACCAGGTTGACCGGTTAGAGGATGAAGAGACAATATTTGGTTCTATCAATGTCATCAATCTTATGGAATCATTCCCTGATAAAGGGTATGATTACGAACCAGAGTTTCCAACACGAGGAGCCGGGAGGAGGAATCGCAGAGGTAGGGGATACTAGGGGAGGCACAGCCGTGACAGAAACCAACCCTATGGTTGGACCCCGGCCTAGACCGTTAGTATTGAAAAACCCATGGGAGAGCCCTTTAGTGGACTCAGTAGGAGAGGGAATTTCCTTCCACCCCCATAAGCAGCCACTCATGCCCTGTTGTTCTGTGATACCCAACAGAGGAGGAGCAAGTGTCTGGTTTCCTAGTGCGCACAAACAGACCGGCCAGGCCAAGTCCTCAAAACGCGGGAACACCATCGACATCCGACCCCACAACCGGTCCCTCCTCGTCAAATGCTCCAGCCCCCAAAGCACCTGCTAAGACTCTCCTGCCAACGGAGAAGTGTCGACCGCTGGAGGAAAAAATATGACATCCTTAAGTAGCTGGCATCAGTACCATCCAAGTTGTCAATCTTGGATGCCTTGAGTTTATCAGCCGACCTCAGGGAGGCGCTTATAGAGGCTTTGATCAGCCCCCAGGAATTCCAAGTCGAGGTAGCCGCCACAGATATTTACCGGACGGAGACTGGCCCGACAGAATGCAATGAGGTGATTTACTTCACCGATCTGGACGAAGATGCCATCATGCAGGGACACATCAGACTTCTATATATTTCTGACACACTGAATGATATTGAGATCCAAAAAGTCTTTATATTCAATGGATCTAGAGTTAACCTACTTCCCCTGCAGACACTCCATATGTCGGGCTACAGTTGGATGATCTAACTCCCTCAGCCACAACTTTGTTATGTTACGATAAGAGTGAGTAGAAACCAATGGGACAAATTAAGCCAAAAACCCATTTTAGTGACCAGGCAGCCTACACGGAATTCCTGGTGGTCCAGAAGATCATGGTATTCAATGCATTGCTGGGATGGCTATGGCTCCAAAAGCACATGGTCGTTCCTTCATCCTACCACCAGTGTATCAAGTACTGCGTCAATGGAAAAAGTTTGAGGTTGCACACCGACAAGGCCCCTTTCAAGCTCTCCGACTCACATTACATCGACATCGGGTTCTATGAGAAAAAGAAGAAGAATCCTTTGATCAACATCGTCGACTGGATCCCTGCTCCAAATGGCCTGGAAATGGTCCCTAACGACCCCCTTCGGCAGCTTGGCATAGATTATGTCATGCCTATCAACCATGTCGAGAGTAGAATTTTAGGTCCTGATATGCACTCGGATGTCCTCATGACTTCAGTCATGATGGACAAGAACAACAATTCGGGAACACCTACCAACCCTCGATTTGGGGACGAATACTCAAGCAGGGATGCCCACGATGCCTTAAACCCTCAAAGGATCAGACTGGAAACTCTCTCCTCATCAGATCCGGAGGATGAGGACATGGGAGAAGAAGAGGGGGGATATCTCATGGATGCACCTCTTGAATTTGAGGAAGGTATCTCCACCATTGTGGATGAGCTCCGGGAAATAAACTCGGGTACCAAGGAAGACCTGAGGTCCACTCTCATTAGCGCGGCCACATCTCCTGATGAACATGAGGTATATACCTCCTTCCTAAGGCATCATCGAGATGTCTTTGCATGGAATTACATAGAAATTCCATGACATGATCTCGAGGTAGCGACACATCACCTGGGTTGTCCGGAAGACCACCGGGGCTACAAACAGTTCGCTAGAAGGATACACCCCTCACATGCTGCCAAGATATAGGCTGATGTCGATATGATCATTAAAGCAGGCTTCATCAGAGAGGTCCAGTACCCCATTTGGTTGGCCAACATCATCCTTGTCAGGAAAATTCATGGGCAAATCCGCATCTGCATTGACCTTAGATACCATAATCGGCATTGTACGAAAGATGACTTCCCGGTTCCAATCACCGAGTTGTTAATTGATGTGACGACTGAGTTTGAGGCTATATCCTTCATGAATAACTATTCCGGATATAGTCAAATTAGGATGGCCCAAGAAGACGAAGAAGCCACTGCCTTCAGGGCCCTTCAAGGGGTATTCTGTTACAGAGTCTTGACATTTGGTCTCAAGAATGCTGGAGCCACGTATCAGCGTGCCATGCATCAAATCTTTAAGTCGTTCCTGGGGAAATTCGTTGAATGATACGTGGATGACCTAGTGGCCATGTCCAGACAGCACTCGGATCACCTGTCGGACCTTCAGACCATCCTTAAAAATCTCTGACATCATATATTGAAGATGAACCCCGTGAAATGTGCCTTTGGGGTTACCTCAGGGAAGTTCCTTGGCTTCGTTGTACGATGTCACGATATTGAAGTCGATCCTGAGAAGATGAAGGCTATCCTACACCTACCACCCCCTCAAAATCTCACTAAGCCGAGGGGGTTCCAAGGACACCTAGCCTATATTGGGCAGTTCATAGCCAACCTGGAAGGAAAATGTTTTCCCTTCATGAGGTTGATGAAGAAGGGGTCATGTACCAATAGATGAATGACTGGAAAGAGGCATTCGACAACTTAAAGAAATACCTCTTAAGCCCACCGGTTCTCATGCCCTGAGTCGAAGGAAGGCCTCTCATTCTATATGTGACGGCCCTAGAATGGTCATTGGGATCCTTCCTTACACAGAAGAACAACGTTGGCAGCGAAAACAGTCTCTATTACCTCAGTCGAACCATGATTGATGCGGAGACTCGATACTCAAATATCGAGAAGAGCTATCTAGACTTGGTCTTCACGGTTCAAATATGTGACATTATCTGTAGCATCATGAGGTCCATTTGATCTCGCGGAGTAACCCACTCTAGTATATCCTCAGTCGCCTGATGCTAACCGGATGCCTATCCAGATGGGCAGTCATCCTGCAGCAATTCAACATCTATTTCATGCCTCAAAAAGCCATCAAGGGCTAGGAATTAGCAGCCTTTCTGGCATACCACCCTTCGATAGGGACCACTGCACCGGACATTGAACTACCGTATGAAGATATCTACTCGGTTCAAGGGGAGTTCCCAGCATTGGAAATGTACTTTGACGGCGCGTCCCGAAGCCCCACTAGGAAGAGGATGGAGGATCCCCGATTCATCAAAGTGGGTCTGGGGATAATACTCGTGTCCCTAGAAAAACAGTTTCTCCATATTCCTTCCTCCTATCAGAGGGTTGTACAATTAATGAAGCGGAATATCAAGCCCTCATTGCAGGCCTATAACTCGCACTCCAGGAACACGCACGACACCTTAAGGTAAAAGGTGACTTAGAGGTGGTCATCATGAAAGTCAATGGTGACTATTATATTAAAAATGAGGAACTGATCCCCTTGTTTGACCTTGTCCAAGGGTTAATGGCCGAGTTCTCCACAGAACCAACATTGACCTATATTCCAATGTCCCAGAATGCTCGGGCTGATGCATTATCCAACGAGGCCACAGCCCTAGCCGACCCAGACCAGGTTGAAATAATTATCAGTATTGCTCACTGTCGAATGGTATTTCCATTTGTTCAAGATAAGAAGGAAGAGATCCACGAATTCAGTCTTTTCCCCGATCCATATGCTCCTACTACCGGCTACGTGACCCCCATCAAAATATACCTTCAAGGGGGAGAGCTTCCCTCAGATAGGGCTGAACGAGAGAAAATACGGAGAAGGGAAATCAATGTGGTCCTATATGGAGACACGGGTCATTAAGAGGTCCTCTACTAACGAGGCCTCGATGGAGTGCTCCTCATATGCATTGAAGAAGAAGAAACCACTGCCATCATGATAGAAGTACATGAAAGAGCATGTGGAGGACATCAACCAGGGACCAAGATTTCCCATCAGGTTCGAAGGCTTGGGTACTACTGGCCTACAGTGGCATGATACTAAGAGCATTTTACCACAAAATGCCACTCATGCTAGATCCATGCCAACTTCATACACCAGCCCCCAGAGATGCTTCATCAAGCTATGTACTCCTTTCCATTTCCCGTCTAGGGGATGGATGTCATGGGACCTTATCCTCCCGCCATGGCCAAACAACGGAATTATATCCTCACAGCGACTGACTTCTTTTCCAAATTGGCAGAAGCCATACCCCTCAAGGAATTCAGAGCCAGAAATATTGTCAGCTTCGTGAAGACCAATATCATCACCAGATTTGGTGTCCCTCAAAACATACTAATGGAAAACGACACAAATTTCTGCTCTACTGAGTTTTAAAAGCTATACCATGAGTATGGTATCAAGGCAAACCACTCATCCTGCTACCATGCAGCGCCCAACGGACAGATAAAAGCTTTCAACAAGAACCTATCCAATATCCTCCAAAAAATGTTTGACAAAGACAAGAAGTCATGGTCAGATAAACTCCTCCATGCATTGTGGGCTTATCGAACCACAATCCTCACTACTACTCGGTCTACCCCATACTCATTGGTTTATGACGCAGAGGCGGCCCTGCCCATTGAACTCCAACTTCCCTCACTTCATGTTTCCATCTGTGATCGATTATCCAATGATGAGCAGTTAGAAAAGCAGCTAGGTGAATTGGAACAGCTAGACGAGAAGTGGTTGCACACTATGCACCACCTGGAAGTATACCAGAACCGGATCACTCAAGCCTTCAACAAAAAGGCCCACCTCCGTTCTTTATTAGAAGTAGAATTAGTGCTGTTCCTCTAAACCCCAATGATACCTAGAAAAAATACTCCAAAGTTGGAGCCCAGGTGGGAGGGACCATATGTTTTACACAAGGTCTACTCCAAAGGAGTGTATGACCTGATCTCCATGGATGGGAAATCCACCACGGCTCCTACCAATGCGAGATTCCTGAAGAAATATTTCTCATAGAGATAGATAACTCTTTGTCCGAGCTATATGGCATTAAACTGCCAAGCACCTCTTCCTCACCGCATGACATTAAAATGCATGGAATCTAACAATTCACCGCATTCTTCCGATCTATATGACGTCAAACTACCAAGAACCTCGTCCTCACTGCATGAGGTTAAACTACACAGAATCTAATAAATCACTCCATTCGTCCGAGCTATATGACGTTAAAATACCATGTACCTCGTCCTCACCTTATGAAGTTAAACTTAACGGAATATAATAATTCACCGCATTATTCCGAGCTGTATGACGTTAAACTGCCAAGCACCTCGTCCTCACCTCATGACGTTAAACTGCACTAAATCTAATAATTCACTGCATTCGTCTGAGCTGTATGATGTTAAACTGCCAAGAACCTCGTCCTCACCGCATGACGTTAAACTTCACTGAATCTAATAATTCACCGCATTTGTCCAAGCTACATGACGTTAAACTGCCAAGCACCTTTTCCTCACCACATGATGTCAAACTGCATAGAATCTAATAATTCCCCCTCATCCTAACCCCAAGACATTAAAATTTACGGACCACATCCTCACTGCATGACGATAAGCTGCATGGATTTCATAGAACTACTTATCGCTTGATTCCTTCCCTCGCAGGATAGGTAGCGACACCGGGATTCTCAATCATGTCCTAGCCACATCGAAAAAAATGCCCCCTTTCCCCCATGTACAGGCCAGACCAACACGGTGTGTATCATCTTTACGAAGAACTACATACGGCTTGATTCATGCACTTGTAGGATACGTAGCGACGCCGGGATTCCCTATCCTGGCCCAAACACTTCAAAAAAATGCCCTTTCCCCCATGTACAGACCATACCTTCACGGGGTGTGTCATATTTATAGAGAACTATGTATGGCTTGATTCCTGCCCTCGCAGGATACGTGGTGACACTAGAATTCCAGACCCTGGCCCAGCCACCTTAAAAAGAATAATAAAAGTGCTCATTCCCTCATGTACGGACCAGACTGGTGCGGGGTGTATTCACATCCTCACCTCATGACATTAAACTGCATGGAGTTCATCCTTACCACGTGATGATAAACTACACGGATGAAGAAGAATTATGAATGACCATCCCCCCGTGTATGGACCAGACCTACATGGGTGTGCTCATCGTCCTAACCACAAGCCGTTAAACTGTACGGACCACGTCCTCTCCGCATGACATTAAACTGCACGGATTCTAGAGAACTACGTTCAGCTTGATTCATCCCCTCACAGGATATGTAGCGATGCGAGGATCCCTAGTCTTGGCCCAGACCTTCAAAATTATGAATTCCTCCTTTCCCCCATATGGACCAGACCTACACGAGGTGTACTTCTCATCCTTTCCGCACGACATTAAACTGCATGGACAATGACGTTAAAAATGCCCCTTCCCCCATGTACAGACTATACCTTCACGAGGTGTATATCTTCGTCCTTACCGCATGATGTTAAACTACACAGATGTTGTCCCCACTGCACGACATTAAACTGCACATACCCCCTTTTTTCCTTTCACATCGGGTCACCTTCATCCTTACCACATGACGTTAAATTGCATGGAGCTTGTCCTCACCGCATGACGTTAAATCGCATGGACTTCATCACGACCCACCCAAGACACATGGCGATACAGGATGGAGATACTCCTTGCACATTTGGATACATCCTTTCTGTACATCAAACTCCACAACCTGGATAATTATGGATCTTCATAACCACTCATGGCCATCGGAATTATAAAGCTATTGGCTCGTGGACAACTTTGTACGACTATTCATACCATGCCCTCAGCGGCTCTGCATATTGATAACCCCTGGCCCGTCCACCAAAGGCAAGATTTCCATAGGAGACACTCTTCCTAGCTCCGTACGTTTACCAGCCTTAGAGCCCCCACACCATATATCTTGATCCATAAGTTTATGGTGAAGTGTTTTACAAGTTCATTCCCCTTTTCACATTCGGGTGTTTCTAGGGTATCCCTATCTGGCTAGCCTGTGTGCCCGCCAGTGGTTCACATAGCGACCTACATCAACAAACATCAAGCCAGGACTAGGCTACTTTGACTCAACGGAAAATTGTGGTGAAGATGTTTCTTGTATACCCGGACACCATTATCTCAATGTTCCGAACTCTGCACTGTGAGCAATCGCGGATTATCATAATCATTCCTTGCCATCGGAAGTGGATTGTTATTGACATGTGGACACCTTTGTATGACTATGCATACCATTCCCTCACCGGCTCTGCATAAGGATATCCCATGGCTCATCCATCAAAGGCAATATTTCTTCGGGCTGTACATCTCCAAGCTATGTATGCCTACCAGCCTCAGAGCCCCCACACCATACCTCCTTATTCGGGAATGCTCAAAGTTGCAGTTTACGACCTTCATCCCCCACCTTGTTCTAAGTACACCAGAACATCCGGACCAAATTATCCTTCGAGTGACTGCATCAATAGTCACCCAATGGTCCAAGCTCTATGACCGATAAACTAGGAGTACATAGTCCTCACCGCATGATGTTAAACTGCATAGAGTGAAGGCACACCCCCATGAGCAAGATAAATCAGCACTGGGGGCTCTTTATGCTTTAATGGTATCCATGGACGAATATCCCTGACATGTACAGTCATTCCCCTGCAAAATGATAGACCTTATGGCCCAGACAATCACGGATCCTCATAACCACTCATGTCCATCGGATGTGGAATGTTATTGACCAGTGGAAACCTTTGTATGACTATGCATATTGTGCCCTCAGTGGCTCTAAATAATGATATCCCCTGGCATGTCCACCAAAGGAAATATTTTCACAGGTGGTACTTCTCCTAGCTTCGTAAGCTTACCGGTCTCAGTGCCCCCATATCACCTCTCCTGATCCAAGAATCCCTGGAACCATGATTTACACCAAACAACCCCCTTCCACGCCTGGGGCATGATGAGGTATTCAAGCCCAGTTATATACTAATATAGAGTAGCCATCGCAATAATTCCCCCTATCC
The DNA here is from genome assembly GCA_963277665.1 of Viscum album. Classification (NCBI taxonomy): domain Eukaryota; kingdom Viridiplantae; phylum Streptophyta; class Magnoliopsida; order Santalales; family Viscaceae; genus Viscum; species Viscum album. The sequence continues at coordinate 1,227,072,222 of OY728145.1, read as the reverse complement.
TCACCGCATGACGTTAAACTAAACGGAAACCCTTAAAGATATCTTCCTCCTCGCTGCAAGATGTTAAACTATATGACAACCCTTAAAGATATCTTCATCCTTAACACATGATGTTAAGATACATGGTCGAACCCATCACGGGTTCAATAAGAAGCATAGAATTTTCTCTATCTTGTAGTACATAGGTCATACCTGCACGAACCACTGCCTCACACCAGTGTGATAAAGAATTACTTCACCTATTCTCAGGAAGTATAGTATAGATATTTCTCCCGTATTCCGGAACACTCTCATCATAAACCATACTCTGTACTCAGAAAGAGCCGAACTCTCATAATCCACCCCTAGTGGTTCCAGATCTCAACTTCCCTGAAGTTGCTCAACTTTCAGAAGTGGTTAGTCTTTGACTTGAGGACACCTTTGTAGGACTATGCATACCATTCCCTCACTAGCTCTGCATATTGATTTCCCCTGGCCCGTCTACCAAAGGCAAGATTTCCTTAGGAAATTCTTCTATATGTATGTCTCTTGGCCTCTAAGCCCCCATTCCTATCCTGGGATTCGGAAACCCTCTGAGCTAGAGATTACCAACATCTTTCACAATCCTACTTGAATTTGGTGAAATGTCTTTGACGAGATTACCGAGAACCAGGAAAAGTCATTCCATTTCAAATGACGTCCCAGCTACAGGACTACAAACTGCGTCAAGCCTCAACCGTCCCTTACACTAACTAAACACATAGGGGGATGGTCTCCGGACCACGCTCCTGATTAGAATGGATGTTCCCAAAACCCTTTCAGATGTCACACTCCCCTTCTGAGCCGCCCCTGGTGGTTTTCATTTCTTTCCATGCCACCCATCGTGGTTTCCATAAACCGGACTTCCATGAAGTCCCATAGCCATCAAGAATGGATAAGTCTTTGAGATAAGGACACCTTTGTATGACTATGCATACCATTACCTCAGCGTCTCTTCATATTTATTGCTCCTGTCCAGTCTAGAAATGGAAAGTTTTCCATAGGCAATGCTCTTCTTACCTTTGTACGCCGACACAACTCCCATGCCAGGGGCCATGCCTTGAGATATGCCATACATGCCGCTCAAATCCAATTATGTTTCCCCCCACGTGTGTCTGAAGGTAATTAAGACAACTTTTAACCAGTTAAAACTATTAGGGCCCTCGACCCACCTTATTTCATCAATGTTGTTCGACCTAAAACATCAGTGATGATAGTCATGTCGGCGGGACATTAAACCGCTCCTAGAAGAAAGAGGCATAAAGCCTGTTAGGCTGAAAACCAGAAAAGGGAGACCTAAGAAAAACTCAGGTTATACCCACTGGGTCAACATTAATGGGCCTAGGAAAAATCATGACAGTAAAAGAATAAAAAGACAAAAAGGTTTGTAGGTTTTCCTATAAAACCCTAGAAATAATTAGACTACACTCAGTAGACCCCATGGTCCAGGAAAAAGTTAGAGCCTGATTTATTTTTAGTCCTGGACTCGAATTATTCACTGTTCATGGAATTAACATATGCGGCAATAGTATCAAATATTTTCTATTATAGGAAAAGGCGACAAGGGCACTATGGAGAAATGTTTCTATATTCCATAACAAAATGGGCAGGAATGACATCCACAATCCAAAGCCTCCTCTAGTGCGAAAGGTGATTACATGAGTTTTTCGGCGGATTCACAAAGATATATCAGGCGTTGGTGAGAATCCTAGATTCTCTAAGATAGATGCTGTAGTAAAGTCATATCAGCCTCTGCACCAGCCTGCAATTCTTCTGCCTCCTGAGCCGCCTTTGTGCTTTCCCTTATATCCTCCTCCATCTGCCACTACCCTTCTCTAATCAGGGTGGAGACATTGGCCTCTTCGAGATACAACTGATGTATCTCATTTTTTAGTGCCTCCAGGTGATAACGCTACTCAATAACTTCTCTCTGAAGCCCTGTGACGACCACGACATGGTCATGGGCCTCTGCTAGGCAGAGCTGTCGAGTCATGGAAAGGTAGGCTTCAGATTGGGAAGTAGAAAGGAAAGATTTGAAATCACCTAGCCTCTCCTGATCAGCTACTACCTGCTTGACTATGTCATAAAAACCATGATAGTCGAAGCCATCAAATCTCAGCAACAAAAAAAATTGCATAGCCTTGGTAATTTGGTCGGCATCTCGACCAGGGGCGTTTGAGAGATTAGTCTCCGGATTTTCTCCCAAGACCTTTGGCGAGTAGGTCAAAGGATAGAAAGGACTTGTTGATTGGGCTCCGAATCACTCCGAGATGATGACACATATTCCGGGATGAACGTCAACAAGGTGGGACCTGAAACAGCCTCATCCGCAAACCCTGGAACTGCGGCAGCTTCGCCCCCGACTGGAGACACAATTGTCAGCGCTAGAGGCTGTGGTCCTGAAGCCCAAGAGTCAATAAGATATATGAGCACTCCTAATTAGAAAAGGGAAGAAATAAAAATACCCAGTGACACGAGACTGAGGAAATTACTCCTAATCAGTGAGGCATCAGCATCCGTAAGCTCTGCACTTCCACGACAGCCACTCAAAGAGGATGCCACATCTTCGATAGGCAAGGGAATCCAGGGAGCCCCCAGAGGGGTCTAGGGCCTGAGGCCATGACTAAGGCCCACAGTTTCCAAAGTCGTTCCCAAGTGGTCACCTACAGATACCAATATCGAAGAAATCACTACCTCGGTGAACATGATAATGGCCCGCTCCGGGTTCCCAACAACCGGATTAATGGCAGAATCTTCTTCAATCATCACTGGATTCGTTGAGCCTGGGATGGTTGGCTCCATCAGATCTGGAGCCCCCTCAGTGATCACGGGCGCCCCGTTGTCCTCCGCAATTGAAAAAGTTATCTAATCAACAAGGGTCTTGGATACAAGCGATTCTTCCTCTGGCATATCTCTGACTGATAAGGGAGAGAGTAAAGCGTCCATATTGCCGGCCCTCCACCAGGGATCCCCATATCGTCTCACCCAGGCATGGTTGCAAGTGATTCCGCAGACAGCAAGGAGGCGGAAGGTAGAATCACTTGGGCAGCCACAACCAGATCCCCTAGTGGTCCTGCACCATATGTCAAAAATGTTAAGGACTGACGAAGTCTAAGAATGCAAGTTGGCGAACTAGCAATCAAGAAGTCATGATTACCCGGCATCCCCTGTTTGATCCATTCCGATAAATGAGACGCCTGTTTCCATCTATGGATCTTCCTAGGGGACATTTTTCCCAGAATTATAGATGGAATGGGAGTAGGAAAGACCCTGGATAAGTCTATAATGGTTGCCTCAATGAGCTCAGCTGCGCCAGGGGATCCTTCCTCGGTGGCCCCTATGGGCGAAAGCACATGCTCTCCCGCTGCAGTACCACGAGGGGTATATTCTGGAGAATGAATCATCCCTGATATTCTTCGGCACCCTGCATAAATGGAAGAAACCTTAGAACCTCCAAAATAAAGGAGGTAAAAGTCAGAATGGGTGAGAAGAGCATCCTCTTCTTCATGGTGGGACAATTCGTGACGACTAATCATCATAGACACCCGAATGCTTTCATAGAGACGATTCTAGAGTGAATGAATGTACACATCCATCTACTTTAATGAGGCGACTATTTCATCTAAATCCTCTTCCAACATCAAGTGGGGTGGAGCGAAGATCGTCCTGATACCCAGAAGTTTAAGAGGGCCTGTTTGAAGAAACGCCCAAACTTCTTCATCTAAACCACCACCCCTCAGGTCATCCCAAATCCTCTAAGCCTCTGGGAATGAGGCCACGACATGAATCACCGACTGGGGAGGATCAACCATAGAAATTCGGGTGGCGGTAGAAGCTTGTAAGGGAACCAATGGTCGTATTCGCATTTCAGATCCTGCCACCACCCTAGAACTCTCTAGGGCTATCGGTGGGAACAACCTCGTAGGTAAGGACAGGAATTCCCCATCTTCAGACATGACGGGGAAAACATCAAAAACCTAGCCCCCCCTGAAGAGTGGTCACTTCCTTCCCCCTCCTCAGTAGTCACTGGATGCAGCATGGCCTGGACTCGGTGGGTTAATACCATGTGACCCTCACACGCGTAAATATAGGATTCCAAATCCTAGAGATATCGATTGACCCGCTCTTGGTCCATATCATAAAGAATGTTAACATGGGCGGATATGTAACCCAGCTCGTCAAAAGCCAATTTTTATTCCTGAAGGTAATGCCACAGAAAACGGGGGTACTAGCTATGAAAGGATGATCAACCTTTAAATTCGTTCCATTGGCCCCAGGCTGTTGGGAAGGCAGCATCAGCAGGGATAGTCAACCCCTTCGGGCATCCTCAAGGGCATGCGAGGATACCCCTTTATCTGTTAAAATCTTCCTTGGAAGAGCAGGACTAGTCGGGTGATGAAGGATCTTTCCCGGCTAAGTTGGAGAACTATCCTCCTTTCGGTTCCTTTTGACCTTTGACGGTTTGGGACTTGAGATGGTGGTCACCAATGTCCCTAACTGGCCATTTGGGTATGATTATACCCAGGAGATAGCATAATTCTTGGATAATAAAGGCATGGCGTCCACAACCGTGGTGGTCATAACCTCACAGCTGGTATCCTCCCGGGTAAACATTAACCACAGTTGTCTGGCCGCCCTCAAATGACGGTTCTTGCGGGCACCATTAATCGAGGTAGGACACTGTGCATGGAAGTATCCAAATTAACGCCCAAATCGGCATGGTGCGTACCCCTTGCAGATCAGTTCTCCACCAATACGATCCACCAGAATACCCTCTCATAGGGAGAGGAGGTAGGCCCGCTTGTAGAAATCTTCTGTTATAGTGTTCATAATTACACCAGCCGGGGGAGAAAATGGATGAAAATTGAAATTGTTTTAATTAAAAATTTGACTTGATAGCAGATGCCTATTCGAAACTATCTGTTTTCTATCCTTCTCTTGGGTCGCCCACTCTTCGGGCATAACCCCACTGGTTAGTTGTGTGTATGTCCAGAATGTGATGCCTGGAATCTGAAGAGGGTTGATGAAGGTGTAGCAGTTCTTGATGTGTACGCTTAACCATCCCCAGAGAATTTGGAAAGGGCCGATGACTCAGTTTTTCTAATTCCCGTCAGTAATGTTACCGAGTAACCGGTAAATCCTGGCCAATACTGGGATGACTAGGTTGATAACATTAACGGTAGCCAAGTGTGCTGCCATGACAAAAGTAGTAACCCGCATGCCACTAACCTCACGCACGGGTAGTAACCATCCACTTAGGAACATGGACAGAAAGGATGTTACGCGGATCAATCGATCAACATCCGGAATAATCTCCCATCCCCAGCCGCAAAAATAGCCTTACTCAAAAGTCATCCAATAGCTACCCCCTACATACGGGACTCCATCATAGGGAAAGTCATGGGCCTACATGGGAGAGCCGCTTATTCATCATATTTCTTATTTCTCACAAAATCCGTGACCCATTCATGGTATGGGACGATCTATTTTAGAGACGTATCCTCTAAGTGATTCTGAGCATGGTTAATGAGCTGCTTCACTAGGGGGGAGTTCTCTCTTAATTCTCCCACATAGAGGAAGGAAGAAGGAACTCATTATACATACTCCCAATAATGGGGACACCCAAAATCTGAAAGACGCCCCACAGGAAAATGACCACTTCCCCATGGACCAGATGGAAAGTGTTGGTGTCTGGGCTCCAATGACTCATACGTTTCTTGGCCAGGGCGTGAGGCCAGCGGGTATAGGTTTGGGACACCCAGACAGCTTTATACAAGCCTACAGCTTGCAACTCTGCACCAAATTCTACGCAGCTCTAGAGAACCCAGAAGGGCCATCCCCAATCCAATGACTTAAATGCCCCTCCTAGCCGGAGATCCCGATTCGCCGGCCACCCATGCTGGTCGGTTACCATGGTGTTGCAGGAAATACTCTCATAACAGTGGATTGTTCTTTCCTGTTGACATGGTCCTCCTGTCGGGGATACTAGAAGGTGATTCAACACAGATCTGACAGTTGTACCCCTCGAGGCAGGCCGCCCGCCAGTAGGTATCACGAACTGGGGAATAGTGGAAGTAAATATCCACGCCTTTGTATTTTTGTCATTGGAGGGCTCCGGAATTGGGGTATTGGACAATAATCTGAACCCATAGGTAGGAAGACTGTTAGAGAAAGGATATTCCTGCTTTGATTTGGAGATCCGGTTGGTAAGGAAAGAAGATGGTAGGGAGTGAAGGACTCCATCTTGAACAGAGCTAGCCACGTCCTCCATGCGTTGATCAGCGGTGGAGAGGGGCTCTATAGTAGGCCTCAGCATAGAACGAGGGGGAACCATATTTTCTCCATACACAATGAGAGAAATCAGTCTAGAATAAAAATCTGGACAAGAATAACCAAAATGAAATGGTTAAGGAGCCTTCACAACCAAAGAGGACGTAGAAGATGGTTCGCGATGACATCATTCCGTGAACCAGCGCTTCATGAAATCAATATGCGATGCCCTGGCCCACGGAGCATTGGCGAGGAAACCGCGAACCATGTCACTTCACGAAAATTCAATCCCAAGTTTATTTGTAAGATTCATGTTATTTTTAATGTTTCAGAGGTGTTTAGTCCGCGGAGAATCAAAACAGCAAATCAAGTTCCTCTGTAACCCATCATCACTTACTTTTTAATTAATTAAGAGTAATAGTTCACAGTTGGGAAGTAAGTTCACGTGTGAAGGTGACCACGAAGAAGAAATGGTTCGCGGAAGTTTCTATCGGTTCGCGGACGAGGCACTTCGCGAAGGAGCAAACATGCGGAGGCTAAGGAGCTCTGGTTTCACGAAGAATTCAGTAAAGGAAAAAGTGAGGGATCCCCATATTTATAGGGGTGGTACCCCATCGGGTCCACCTTTCAACCGAAAACCATCTCAGTTTCAGGACCTCTTCGCATCGGAATGGATTCCTCCTCGTTCCGATCAGACCCCATTCCGATGGGGGGAATTTGTAGGGTCCTTAAAAATATACAAAGGAAATATTACCAAAAATCCCCCAAATGAATTGGGGAAAAATAATCAAAGAGGAGACACAAAGGACTAGTCTGCGAATCGGTCCAGGGAAGCGCAACGCAACAAGAAGCCGCGAGGCACGCCCTCCGCCAACCATTTTCATTCGCAAAATGTATGCGGAGAGGCGCCATGGTAATGAGGCAGGATGGATGCCAGTCCGGTTCACCGTCACGAACCGCCCCAACCGTGGACCGCATCGACCGGCTTAGGCCGCACCTGCTGTCATTCACGTAATGGAGGAGGAACCCTCCGCAGCCACGGAGCACCCCCTGAGTTCGCCTCGGGGAGGAGGAGAGTGATCAATACCCACCGCGAATCGTGGATTGAACAAGTCAGCTGTGAATCGGGTGTTTGGTTACGGGCCTCAGAAAAAGGTGCTGAATGGCCACAAATACATTCCTTTGCCCACTCTATAAAAGGAGACCAAGGCGGAAAGAATAGAAGGATCGAAGAACTGGAATCGTAATCGAAGGGATAGGTGATCTGTTGAAGGAAGGATTCAGATTTCACAAACAGCAAAATTCATATCCGCAAACTACAGCCGGTATATGAATTAAGAAGGAATTGGAAAACACATAATAATTTGGTGAACTACGAACCTAAAATAACAAAAAAAGGAGAACTGCGAACCATACCCCCTCCACGGATGACTTCCCCGCAGACCAGTAAGTTTATGCATCTTTTTCCCATCCATCGTACCGCGTAGCACCCTCCCCTGCGGGCGAAGCCCTGCCCGACGAGCCTCCGACCAGCGCCACCCATGCACGCCGATGCCTGCCTGGAATCCTCCGTGAACCACCCTGGTTCGCGGATTGAACCTGAAGCCGTGAATCACCCTGGTTCGCGAATAGAACCTGAAACCGCGAACCACCCTGGTTCACCGGATGCCGATTAGTCTGCGGACCACCCTAATTCGCAGATGGCTTCTCCAGCTGTGTGGAACTTCCCCACGCGAAGGGAACCTCCACCCATACCTCAAGGTGGGCCACAAAATACTTTAGTGTTCTCATTTCTAGATTTAGGTAAAATACTTCCGATCCAGCAAGGCCCTCCACGACTCCCCCGTTGGCCTATTCATTGGCCCCGAGCCGAGGCCTCTTCCAGAGCCACCAGATCTGCATGGTATAACTTTCAGGCGCATCAGCGTGCCATTTTGAGTTCACATACCGACGGTAAACAATGGAAGAGGGGTTGCCCCAACCCTTGAGCAGATTCCCAAATCATTATTGGGTTCACATTCCCACGGTAATGTGGAGTCTGAGCTCGAGAATCCCTTTTATTCCCCTCCACTTGTTGAGGGTTCCTCGAAGATGGTAAAATACCCATCGGAAGGAATCCCTCTTGCACTGCAAGAGAGGAGACGGGAACAAAAGCACCCCCTTTCCCTCTGCCACTGGACTTTGTCACCACGGCCGTCCATCTCGGAGTAAGCCCCGACATTTTGGGCCTCCTCAGAGTGTAATCCCCAATTCATCACCTTGGGCCACCTTCATGCGTAAGCCCCACTCTGCTTCTCACTGACACACATTTCGCGACGTGATTGTATGGTCCCTGCTGCCACTTGTTTCTCACACCGAGCATGACCCACGTGGGCTTAGAGTAAGAAACGTCCATGAAATCCTCTTATGGGCCTCCTCAAAGAGTAAGCCCCAACCCATCATTCTGGGCTGCCCCAGAGCATAATCCCCAAGCCAAATAGAACTATGAGGACATTGATCCGTTCCAAAGCATGGTACGTAGGAAGCCTCCATGAGGTTCAATCCCACCACTCAGTCGTTTCTTCACGTTGTGTTCCACCCTCATCCAGCATGACATTAAACTGTTTAAGAGAACTATGAGGACTTTGATCCGTGCCAAATCATGGTATGTAGGAAGCCTCCATGAGTTTCAAGCCCACCACTCAGTCGTTTCTTCACATCGAGTTCCACCCTTGTCCAGAAAGATGTTAAATTATTTAAGAGAACAATGAGGACTTTGATCCATGCCAAAGCATGGTACATAGGAAGCCTCCATGAGGTTCATGCCCACCACTCAGTCGTTTCTTCATGTCGAGTTCCACCCTCGTCCAGCATGACGTTAAACTATTTAAGAGAACTACGAGTACATTGATCTGTGCCAAAGCATGTTACGTAGGAAGCCTCCACGAGGTTCAAGCCCACCACTCGGACATTTCTTTGCATCGAGTTCCACCCTCGTCCAGCATAATGATAAACTGTTTAAGAGAACTATTAGGAATTTGATCCATGCCAAAGAATAGTATGTAGGAGGCCACTATGAGGTTCATGCCCACCACCCATTGGACCACCTGGTCTTTCTTCATGTCGGTTCCCCAAAACCTATGCGAACTATGTGGACTTTGATCCCTACTTCCTAAGCAGGGTACGTAGGAAGCCCCCCTGAGGTTCAAGACAAACAGCCGATCAATCTGACCATTTCCACGTAAGTTCACTGCACCACTCATAGTGCCGCCTCAAGTGAGTTGCAGCCCTTCTGGGTCATTAATCCAACGAGGAACGGTAATCCTCGAGCATAAATGATTCCGAACCCCTGCGTCTAGTTGGTCGTTACCCACCAGGGTTGAATCCGTGGATACTATGTTTGGGTATAAAAAAAAGATTCGCGAACATATTAGTACGTCTTAAATCTATAAGAGAGTCCCAGAACATGCAATAATTCCCCCCAAAAGGGTGCGATGAGCCCGACTTCCCATCCTCTCGACCAATGTGAGTTCTTAAGAGTCATTAGTCAGACCATCCGGCGGATTCCTGCCTATTGAAAGAAGGTCCATCAATCATTGGATACCGAGCCGTTGGGTGTTTCGTGGCTGAAAACCAATGAATGAAACACAAGAGGCTTTAAAAAGAGTCTTATCCTTAAATTTGGTTTAAAACACATTGTGGATATTATTTGGTCGATCATATTATTTTTATGATCCATTCTGTTGAATTAATTTCATATTTACTTTTATGAGTGTATATTAACTAATATTAAAAAATCATTTGTTATATAAGATGAAATTGGTTGAAAGATGGTAATATGGTTACAATGTAAAAATATTATAGAACATGAAATTGTATAGTTGAATTCATTTTTATGATTATGATAATATACCTATAATAAACATTTTTCTTTACTCATTTTATAAACATTGGTTTTAGTAATAGAGTTAACTACAAAGAACCATGGCTAAGAGGAATAATTTGAAGATTACGTTTATAAAAAACAAATCTAAATTAGTTATGGTAGGATAATCCTTATGATTATGAAAAAACATCTATCACAAAATATGATTGAATGTGTAAGTAGTAAAAACCCCATGCACATAAAATAAGAGAATGATGGTGTATCATGGAATATCAATTTATGAAGATGATAATGTAAAAAATATTTCTATTTATTATATGTCAACAATGTGGAAGTAAGAAAATATGGAAATGAATTAAGGGGACCACAAAATGGATTAATTTTTATGATGTACGTCAAAAATAGTAATTTTAAAAAATGGAAAATGAAACATTAAGTTGGCATTATGAAATAGGATAGAACTATTCTTATTGATCCCATATCAAATGAATGACATTTTTTTAGATAGCTCAGTCATTAACTAAGTAAATTCTATAATACCATCATTTTTAAGGATCGTAGGAATTAATAAACTCATAGATACATTGATCATGGTACAACCTATTGATTGACTATAGATGAAGAGAATAATATTTATGGGGTTTTTCTTACTCTAAATCCCTAATTAGGTGTGTATTCTAGTTCTTTAAAAATTATTATTGTTATGCTATTTCCTAAGAACATAAATTCAAAACCCATATTGATTAAAATTTTAAGAAAAAAAACTTTTTTGTTTGAAAATAATGATTACGGAAATAATTATTGCACAAATTATAACATCCTCCCCTAAAAATTTCTATTTTGAAAATTGAATGCCTATCCGAACATTGTCTCATCATAAACTGCTGCAATAGGGGAAAATATAATCAAAATCAACTAGGAACATCAATTAGTTGATAGAAAATTTTAAATTATCTAACTAGATAATTGAATCCTTCACTCGGGCTTTAATACCTAGCTATAAAATAAATTTAACTCACATGGTTAGTGAAAAATTATTCTTTTTAAGTTATATATGCGATATTAAGGATTATGTCTCATTAGAAATAATAACATTAGGCATATCAATAAATTCATCACAATTTATTCTTCTTATATGTAAATTAAAATTAAATTCATAGGAAATGTTTTTATAGGGGTATAAGGTAATGACATTTGATTTTAAAACCGTTAAATTACATATTATTTTCAATAAGATGTCTCACATGATACACCAATTATAATTAAACCAAAAATAATAATAATAAATTATTAAATAATCAATAGAAACAAAAATATGGTAATAAATTTATAATTATTACATTTACAACATAAATTATTAATATGTGTTAATACTGAAAAATCTATTTTCAATAAAATTTGTTTTTATATATTATATTTTTTTAAATTATATTTTCAAAAATAATTTTTTTTCTACTATAGTTTATGAAATTATTAATATATTCAATTAATATGTTTTATATTTCATTTAAAAAATAAAAATATATTTTTTCTCATGATTATAATAATATAAATGTGTTTTTGTGAATTTTCATAAAAACCAAATTTGAAGGTGAATAGTGGAAATATAGATTCTATTATTGTCGTCAACTTTACATAATTATTTTACTATAAAAATATAATAATTTTATTTAAACTATTTATCTCTAAAATAATAATATATATATATAAGATTAATTAAATTTAAAATAATTATGATTTTACAAACCCATGGTCAACAATTTGAAATTTTATAGTGTTTTAGTACAATTAGAACATTAATTATTTTGATTAGATATTATTAACATGATTAAATGATTTTTTTGAAATCTATCATTATTATATAAATACCCTATTAATGATAATAATTTTATATTACTTATTTAAATAAATTTCATTGATAATTACATCCTAATCAAAAATCATTTTTTTTAAATAAACATTGTTAAAAATTCATTTTTTAACATCACATACATTTGTATAAAAAATAATTCCTCAATCCAAATAGTTTTTTCATGGTAAATATGATTTCATATTTATATTAAATGGGATCAAGTAAAAATGATTATTTTTTCATTATCTATAATAAATATATTATAAAAGTTAAAACATGTTATCATATTGAAAAAATATGGTAAATGTGAATTTCTATAAATATAAATATAAATACATTTTTAAAACATGTATCTTTTTTATAGTGGTAATGTAGCACAAAATTATCATCAAATCACTCCATTTGATCAATTCATGAGAAATTTGTTTTGATAATGACTTCATATTATTGACTAAAGTTGTTTATTTGCAAAATTACAACTCTTTTTTCACTTTTAAAAGGGGCCTTCCTATCACTAATTACCATCATAAAAAATAGCTCATGTTCCAAAACAAGTCTTCCCAATCCTCTAATAATATCTCTTATCCACTTGATTAATGTTATTTTCTTCAGAAAATACAAACCCTTAATGTTTTAATTCACATAAATAGGAGATATCTTAATATAAGTGTTATGAATTCCTAATTCTATCTTTATTTTTGGTTATTTAATACACTAATATTCTTCCTAAAATTTCATTTCAACAATATAAAATTATAATTTTTCTAAATTTTATTCTCCAACTTCATTAAAATTATGATTCATTCATTATCCAATGTTCCATTTCTTATTAAAAAATCATTATAATCATGTGTTGTATGGAATACTGTTTGTAGAGTGCAAATGTTTTCACTATTTCCATGACATCCATTAATGGATGGCCTAATAGGACATTTAACATATAATTGTTTTGTTAATGAGAAATTTTTTAATTTTAATTATATACCATGTTACTACTATTAAAAATATCACAACTATTCTTACGTGTAGACTACCACCTCTATGGGAGGATTGATTTTCTTTCTTTCATTTTACCTCCACACTAAATGTATGTTCATGAGAATATAATTACAGAATAAATATTATGATTATATTTTTGTTTCTTTTTTTACTTTAATAAAATGGAGACCATATTAATGATTTGGTGAATAAACGATTATTGTAAATTCAATATTTTAAAATAGACAAACCAAGTGAAAAAAAATTAAATTAGAATAAGAAATATTTTCCTATATATTTTATGTTATTTTTTATTGGTTGTCATTATGATAATCCAAATTAATAACAACTAAATTATATCATTAAATCATATTTGGAATTTACTGAAACAGAATTACCAGAAAATAATCAATAATCTAGTATATTCATGATTAGGTATGTTTCACCACATACATGAACAATGATAAGAAATTATATCATGTATGAGGATCAAATAAAAATTACACCAATATTATAATATAAGTATGTAAATACTAAATTTTCTTTTTAAAAATAATATATCTTTATTCATTTGATTAACTAAAAAACATCCTTTGTAGGTTGGAAGTAAAAGAAAACCATTTATGTTAAATATTACCTTATAATGAAAACACTAAAGTAATAATGAATATATATTTTTAATTTATATAATAAATTAATTAATAAATTGAATTTATATTATAATCCTTGTATGTATAATTAATACAAATTATACTTTTACTGGCCATTTAAAAAAACAAAACAAACATTAAATACATAATGTGAGAATATATAAAAAATAACCAACTTACATGTCTAAAATTACTTTAAATTGGAACTATAAATTATTTCATTTATTAATATGGTTATGAAACATTATATTAATATTGTTTTGGTTTTCTATAAGATGTTATAGATAATTCAATTAGATATAGAAACAAAGAAAGGGTGTCTTCCTAAAACGTCCCTCTTTGAGACACAAGACATTTTATGCACATAATATCTATAAAATCATTTATATAATGAAATATTATATTTATTATTTATTATTATTATTATTTATTTAAATTTAAATTTAAATTCATGAACTTTTTCTTTTAATGTGTTTTATTTCATTATTTCCTAAGAAGTGATGGTTGTTTAGAAATCATTTTTTATTCCTTGAGGCACAACAGTTATTCATGCACCATATTCTTCTATATTGAATTATTTTATCTAGTTATTGTATAAAATATTATTTAGATATTCATTTGTATATTCTAAATTTATTCCCATAAATTTATTTCAAATAATCATTACTTCAATGATTTTCATACCTGTAAGTATTTCTTTGTCTCCAATTTGAATCCCATGAGATATTTTTAAGATATGCACCATGATTCCATTTCAATTATATAAATATATCTATAATTGAATATTTTATCAATAATTTCGTAAATTTTATGATATTAAATGTTGTTTTTAATGTTATTCTACTTCTGGGGGTTTGTTTCTAATTTTAAAATGGTATTTAGGGGATTTGTTGACTCAATTACATTCTGTGGGTAAAAATCAATATTTTTTGACATTAATCATTCATGATTAATGTAAAATTACTTATAATTATGTTATATTGAAGTTTAAAATTTTTTATATCGAAATTTTTTTTCTCGCCAATGTATTATTCTGTGATAATTCTATTGTTTTGTTAATATAAATTGTTATTAATAGATATACTAAATTATTTTAATTGATCTTTCTTCTATGTAAATGTTTTTGTTTCACTCTTTTTTTATCATTTCCTTAATATAAAATAAATTTTTTTTATCTTGAATGATCGATTTATTTCACAATATTCATTTTAAAACAAATTATTTCATATCATTATAAGGATTTTGGTTCATAAAAATTTTCATTTCAAAAATGTTTACATGGATTTTAAAACCAATAATATAAAAAAAAATTACCGCAATCTACCTATTAAATTGATAAAATTTATTCCTTCTTCCAAATTCCCATTATTAATGAATCATTTTAAAAATAAATTTTCAAAATGTATGTTAATATCCCCTTTTGAATAAACTATGTTCTTATCATTTTAAAATACTAATTCATTATTTCAACATATAAATGTCTAAAAAAATTATTTTCATATCCAATTTTTGAATATATCACATATTTTAATGTCATATTTATTACATATTATTTACAAATAATGTTTCTAGGGTTTTCTTAGTTTTACTTTTGGATAAATTATATAAATTTAAGGAACAATTATTTGGATCATTTTAAAACAATGGATAAAAATTCACTTTTTATTCTCAATTTTATTTAAATTGTAATTTATACTTTATCGTTTTTAATAATTTTTAAAAAGTGGTTTTGAAAACATTGTAATTTTTCATTCAATATTTGTTCTAGGATTTTTATGTCATGATGTGACATTTTTATATTCTGATATACAATATTATTTTATAGATCCTTTTGGGAAATGATATTTTGTTAAAATATGATTTCAAATGTTAATGTAATCTGATATGTTAAAGAAGCCCATTAATTATACATGTTACATCAACATAATTATGATGATTATATTTAAGTGTCACATATATTTAAGGTTGATTATGGGTCAAGATCTATATCCTACACATGTACAATTGATTATGTTTATATTTAATTTTACTATCAGGTGTGGAAGAAATACGTTTGTTTTCATAGGCATGGCCATGGTGGGTTTACTCAAATTTTATTCCATGGATATAACATGTTTTTTACATATTTATGGTCATGATGTGTATTATCAAATATATATATATTTTATATTATTATTTTTTTCAAACATTACATGTTTTCAATGATGTTTTTAAAATTTTACAATATGAATTTTGTTTCAATGAAATTTGATTTTTTTATTATCAAAACTTATCTCTAAAGTAATCCATCTTTTATATTAGACTAACATGTTCTATGAGTAATGATATGTTTTTGGTCCATTCCATATCATTATGATTATCTAATAAAATTTTACAATATTATGTTTCTCTATCATTCTTTATTATTATTATAATATATGGATTTATGATATTTTTAAATAATATTTCTATCATCCTAATATCATCATTCATGATTATGACCGAAAACATTTCAACATCCCTTTTGCAAAAATTTGAATTTGAGCTCACCCATTGAATATGATTCCAAAAAAAGTTGTGAATATTATTTTATCATATTAGATTTATTGAATGAGTCTAAAGGTGGATGAATATGTACTATAGGTTTCATGTGTTTAAAAAAATTATATAGTTTTTCTCTTAAAGACTAACGATTTCAGTATTTAGGATTTTTGAATATATTTTTTAGGTATTTTCTAAAGAATTAGATTATTTTTATTATTTATCTTATATTTATTTTGGAATCATTAATGATATTCTTAAATATTATTCTACCTATGGAAAAAATCTATTATATGATGCATATTATGTTTCATATCAAGAACTAGTTCTCACAAGAAGATAAGTCGTTATCTCATAATGTTTACATTTTGAAAATCAATATGTAGGGATATTATGAGAGCATAACATCGTGTAGAAATTCTACAACATTTTGTGTCACTATATATTCCTAACTCCAAGTGCTTTTAACAGTTATTGGAAATTAATATTTGTGATAATTAATTTATTTTTACACACTGATGTATTTATATAAACCCTAAGTATTTAGTTAAATGAGAGATTATTTATGTTTAGTTCATCAAGAATGATGTGTTATTAATGATGAATTTGATTAATGGGTTCTCCATTCCATCATTGTGGACTTTGATATATAGACCCATTGACTGAAATATAACCATCACAATAAATTCCATAAATATAGTGAAAGGAGTGTTTATTTTAGATAGATGATGAATGTAATATCAATAATTTATATTGCTGACAGTGGGTGAACCATGTTGTTGATGAGATCATTATAAAGGTAATATATTACATAATGAGAATTTTATGTTGTTTTTTGTCTTTGCAAGAGACCTTATTACACTATGGGTGCTTCAACTAGTTTTATTATATATTCATAGAATTTAGGAAAGCCTTCAAAACTCCAATATTTTAGAGGCCCATAAGGTCACAAAAAAATGTTTTTCCATTGATCTTAGTTAAATAATTATTATATTTACCAATTGTGAAGAAGAGATTTTCTAAATTATGATTAAATATTTATTAAATATTTGTTAAAGGATCTAAAATGGTAAATAAATATTATTTTTTATGGTCATTTTAAATTTAAATGAATTTATAAATTTTTTATCTCTTATTATTCACCCAAAATAGAATATAAATATATTCTTATTAATATAAATTTTTTAACAATTTACATGACTAAAAAATAATATCAATTTCTCGATTTATAAATAAAATATTTATTTATTTAATGAATCAATAAATAATTAATTACAATACATTTATTTTATTATTCTATGAAATATAATGTGGATATGTAAATAATGTCTATGTTAAGAAATAAATATTAATCGAAAAAACTATAAATTAATATTTATCATTTATCCATTTAGCACACACTATGAAATAAAGTAATGAAATATAATTTCCCCTATCATTATATTCCTTTTTGACTAATATATTAATAATTCACCATTACAATTAATTAATCTGAAATTGTATCATTTAGTTTATAAATATTCTAGTAATTGTGACTCATTGATCATTATGAAAAACATTCTCCTCCCTAGAGAATTCTCCCTTAGTGAAGAATGTCTCATTGGTTTCCTCTCACGCTCTGGAGATTCTCTCTTCCTCAATATCTCTCCCTCTATGATGATTAATAGAAAATCATTACATACAATGGTGATTGTGGTCATGATCAAGGTAGAAAATCAAGATTAATTGTACCACAACTCTGGAACATAGTGTACCATCAATGACATTTCGAGATCATTTGATAACATATAGATTACCACAAGATGGGCTCAATATCAGGTCCAACTCAACATAACGCATATACAACTGAACAATTATTCATATGATATCTATGTTCATCAAATAATATACTCAAAAAATAATGAATTTAAATGTTATTAAATTTATTATAAAATTTAATCAAAAAGTATTTATCTTGGATATAGAGTTTTTTGTTATTATTATTTGTAAAAATATTTAATGTTAATGTCTTTTACAAATCGTAGATTGATAATGATCCATAGAACCTAACAGTGTTTTTTCCATAGCCCTAACAAGATATTTTTCTTCACCCAGATCCTTCAAGTGTAATTTAGTCGGTCATGTTAAAATTTATACTTTTTAATTTATAGTTGATAATTACATATTTGAATGTTAAATTTCATTTCATATATTATTATTTCATTATATAAACATAGATATATCCTCTTACTCCAATTTTTCTCACATACATAACAATGACTGGTAAATAATTATTGGTGATCACATCTGAAGAACCCATCTTCAGGTTCCATAAACTCTTTCTAGTAAATATTGGGTTTCATGGAGGGAAATACTTTATTACACATCGTGTATCCTTTTTCATTGCACAATGACACCGACAAGTTATATGGGTCATTTTATGATGAATAATAACCACATAAAATAATTGACCCATCTATATAGTGTACATGGTGTACCCAACCATACTAGAATACATTCTTTGTAGATTAATTTTATGTTGTATAGTCCATCTATCTTCAAGGTGGAAAAACTATGGTAAATATACAGCTGGTAATTAATAATATTTTTATTTTTAATACACAACATGTACATCTAAGGAACCATGAATTATTAATTTCACACCATGTACACTACCAACATGTTGTATACCTCATTATTGTTCACCAATTGTACACACATAGTTCATATTCATATACTACAACTATCCAATACAGAAATGTATACATCATGTGGATAGCTTATGCATGCCATGTACTACACATTTTTATACTGAACTATAAAATTCAACTAAATACTCTATAAGAATCAAATTTATGTGATTTTTGTATCATTAATTTTAATTATCAATCCATATGATAGTTTTTATATAACATTAAAGGTTTAATTAAATTATGAATAAAAATGAACTATATACATTGAAAAGTTTCCATATGTTTAATACTCTTTGTACTATTAAAAAAATTACCTGCTAAATCAATTTACATGTGATATATGTGTAATTTTGTACTATCCCAATCCAACTAACTGCTAAACCAGAAGCTGGTATAGGGACCTATCATTATTATATTAAATTACCTTGATTTTAGTTAGTATATCACTTCTTTTCACATTGAGGATATTTTATGTTTTTAGATTAAGAGAAATGGGATATAATACATTCCTTATATTATAAATTAATACATAGCAGATACCATAAAATAATATTCATTTATTCCAAAATCTTAAACTTTTTAAATAAAAATGGATTTGATGGACAATTATTCAAGCATTTAACCTGGATAGCTACTTGTCATACACAACCTTATAACCAATGAAAATCATTTAAATATTTTGTATGAGCACAAAAACTATCACATAAATGACTTCTATTAAAGTTATATTTCATTTATTTTCCATTAATTCTTTGTTTTGGGGGTTTCCAATGCTTCTATGGAAGAGTGGGAAGTTTTCATGAATTGGGAAAAACTGTGAGACCATTTCCAAATTTGAAACTAAATTTTGATTCCTTTATAATTCCTAAATTTTTCACCATTACTCATGCATTCCAATTCCAAATTGCCATCCGTAATACCACCATATAAATTTTGGCCATTTAGGAATCCATCATCATGGTGGATATGGGTTTCTATTTAAGGGATTGGGCCTTCCCGGAAGCCCATTTCCTATATTAAAATTATTTTTTTAATTCATTAATATCTCCTTCAATATTTATGTTTTTTTGTGATTCCAACTATCCCTCGAGCCCACATACCCAAGGTGCACTCCCATTCTCTCCTCCCCCTCTTTGGAGCTTGGTTGAATCAAGAATTGAGATTAAACTCCTATGAATTCCTCAAATCACCCATATTTGAAGAGGTAAATTGATTATTTCATAACTCCTTCATTTCTAACTCTTATCCCCCTATTCCAATTCCTAAATGATATTTTTAACCCCATTATAATCTCCCTTAAATGGTTGGCTGTTTTAAAATTCAGAAACTAAAGTACATGGGGTGATATCTTCAATAATTTTCAAGGTAAGTGATTCCTTCTTGGTTTCTTCCTTTTCCCTTAGGGTTTCCTCCCCCATTCATTATGTTGTAAAATGTCAAGAAGTTAGGGTTAGAACCCAGGGATTGATTTTCTGCCTTTTTGGTCAAATATTGTTGTCTAGAGTTAGATTTATCTTCACTGTGGTGCGGCAATGGTGTGGTTGATGTTTTGCACCATGTTCTGAGGGATTTGACATTTTTAGTTGGTGATTCCATAGTTAACCATTACATGATGAGTTAGTTTTCTTGTTTTACTGATTTTTTAGGTTCCCTGTATGCTGGGTGTGGTGTGTAAACCATGTCTGAGGGATTTGTATAGGCATTTAATTTTATAATTTCATTTTTGTTGAAGTTGTGACCTTTTAGAATGTAACACATGTGGTATCATTTGGGTTAGTTTTATAAAATATGAAATTTAATTGTTAGATGTTAAAAAGGGCAGAAAATTATGTATTCCTAGTACATTAGTGTCAAGTGGGCCTTGGAAGTGGGGTTTTGGAATAGTTTTTGTGTGTAAAACATTGTTATACTTCTTGAGAGCATTTTTTGAAAATGGGTGTTTTCATTTGTGTCTTTCGTGGTATTATCCAAGGTGATTTTATAACACCTGAAAGTTGATTTATAAATGTCTATAGGGATGCCAATTCTACTTTGGTAGTGTTTATGTTTGGTTTTTTCCTTGAAATATTTTTTAGAAATGGGTTTTATGAGCAAAGATTGGGTATACTCTTTGGAATTACTTTTTTAAATATTTGAACACTTTAATGATTCACGTAAGTGGTGAAACCATATTGGAAAAATGTTTTGGTGTTTGTATATTCTGAAATGGTACATTTTCACTATGAGAGGGGATGTTTTGAAATTTTTTGTATCTTGCAAATGTTTTACAAAAATGTTTGAAGGTTTTACTAAAGTGTGTAAGAGATGTGAAAGTGATGTGGGATGTTCTGTGTGAGTGTGATGTGAAAAATAGATTTTTTTGGTTATGAAAAAAGGTATTATGTAACATGTCAATGGGAAGTTATGTGAGTTTTAAAATATTGGAATGGTTTTATAATTTTTTTAATGTATTTGTGGAAGTCTTAAACAAATGTAACAAATGTTGTGGGTTATTTTGGTGTGAGCTCGATTTCAAATCAATTTGAATAAAAAGCAGTATTTTGTGAATTGTGTGGAATACATGTTGGATTTTTGGTGAATGTTTTGGGATGAGATGATATATTCTTGTGAAAATTATATTTCATGACTTATTTAACTTGTTTGAGCACAAAGGGAAAACCCCGGTATCTAACTGGGTGGACGTGTACTAGTATGCTAGTGAATCTTTGGGATTTGGCCTCAGTATCACATTGAAAGATTAATGCTTACATCACTAACTAAACTATGATGATGATTACTGGGGACCACTAGGTTATGGGTATGTTCCCTACCAGTGGATTGTGTATGATAATCGATATTTGTGATGGTTACTCTCACCGAGATATGAGGTACCAGGGACCCACACCAAGCTAGTTCTTAAGGGTTATTTCCTATTTATTGTGCTCATTATAACCTTTATAATTACCATTGTCATACATTATAAATGGATGGATAATTCATTATCTATGGAATTTATTTTCAAATTGTTGATTCTTTAAATTAAATCCCGTAAAAAATAATTTTTTAAGTTGTATCTTTTAAAAATTATAACTAGAAATTACACGTTTTTAAAAACATTCATGCTTTCGTCTTTGACTGTTTATCGCCTTGAACCTCATAGTGGTGGTATCCTACGTGTAATTTTATCACACCCAAGTTACACATTTGGGTTTAAGTAGACTTGGTTATTTGGTTGTTGCAGGTTTTGGTATAACATTTGTGCCAACATTTTGGGTTTTTACCGGCCATTCGTGAAGTAGTGTTTTGGTGATGGCTTGAGGGTGGTGCCTCATGACATTTGAAGGTTCATGGTCTGTCATTATTTGGTTTCATACCACTTTAATGGTCTATAAATATAGTTTTAACTTATGTACTTCATTTATGAAATTTAGAAAAACTAATTTTTAGTTAAAAAAACCAAATTTGTTTTATTGAGTTTGTTTATTGTTTAATGTTTATAAACCTAGTTAAATCATCCCTGAACATCATTTTATGATACTCGGTCACTTTTTCCTACCCCTGGGGATTGGTAATTCCCTTCAGGTCTTTTCGCAGACTGGTTTGGGTGCCGGTTTTGATGGAGGCTAGATTCAGTTTGTGACAAAATGGTATCAGAGGAGGTTCTGGTTAACCCTTTGGGTCATGTTATTTTGGGAACAGTCAGGATCGTCTAGTGTTAGGATTGTTGGGACATGGTATTTTTGTTATGGGTAGTTTTCATAATCACCACACCTCATGACGGGATTTGAGTCACCAAGGGAATTATAGATTTATATGATTCTATTGGATTTATTGGATATATGATGATTAGTGGAAATGAAAAAAGAGTTGGGTTAATGGTATCTATGAGCTCACAAGGTATGGAAATCCATATAGAGCTGTGAATATTCATTATAAAACTCTCTATGTTGGTGAAGTGATTAAAATAAGGCTTCCAACCATTTGTCCAAGTCACCCACTATAACAAGTTTCCTTTTGAACTGTCTTGTGTTCTTTAGTT
Source organism: Viscum album (assembly GCA_963277665.1). NCBI lineage: Eukaryota > Viridiplantae > Streptophyta > Magnoliopsida > Santalales > Viscaceae > Viscum > Viscum album. The sequence continues at coordinate 1,227,049,379 of OY728145.1, read as the reverse complement.
TTGAAATCTTGGAACTTCACTTTCAAAGTGACATGGTTTTAAGAAGCATAATGTTTTTGTGAAATTATTATCCAATAAAGTGGGAATGTTCAGATTTTTGAAAATAGATAACTGAATTTTCATAATTGTATTTGAATGGAAAATGGTGGGGTTTCACCACTTTTCAAAGAATGAACTATTTCAAGGTTGGTTTTGAAAAAGTGTTTCTAATAGAGTTTTCTAAAATATTGAAAGGTGTTTTAATGGGATGAGATGTTTTAAAATTTATGTGAATAAGTTGAATGTGATTTCACATTGGAATGATTGTTCCTTTCTAAAAAGTATTTTAATGAGGTAATTTGGGTTTGATTTTGTGGTTATTGGTCTTGAGAAAATTGAAGTATTTGTTGATTGTTTTGTTTTTGAAAAGTTGAAAGCGTTTTTGTATTAAACTGTGGTATTTTCATGAGGGAAAACATGAATGGGGATATATGGGATGATGTATGGTTAATGGAATGACTGGATGAGTGTTAGGACATATATGAGGTGGGTGCCTGGTGTGGCATGGATACATGTATGCGTGGGGCCCATGGGGTACTATTAGGGGTATGCTAACTGTTGAACCATTTGTTTTCAAAGAAATTTTTTTAAAAGGAAAACTTGATGTCTTGATGAGTTGTTTGGTATGGTGTGTATTATGTGTTTATGGAAATATTGATGTTTTGTAATGTTTTGAGTCCAAGAACCCCTCTTTTTTGAAATGTTTTTTGGTTTTGTGTTTGGTCAGTAAGCTGGGTTCAAGGGATGGTTAGTGGTGTCCTTTAAGAATATTTTTGGGAAGACTTTATGGTATTCCACCTCATCTGTTTGGATATGGTTGAAAAATCTCTTGAAAAATGGACCAGGTTGGTTGGGTCTTTAGGTTCTCTCGTTGGATTAGGTACGCCCCAATTAAGGGTTAGTGCATAGCTGAAGTGAAGCCCATGTTGTTTCACCGTTGTATGATCCTCCAGTTGATCATGATGAGGAATATTTTTCTTGGGAGTTTTAGATTGTGTCTACACCCTTTCATTTCATGGAATTTTTTCATCCTCTTGTAGCGGGAGAGTGATCATGGAAGGATGAAAGGGACCTTATCTTATTATGTTTTTGGATTTGCCGAAGGTGGAAGTGTTGTGGGGTTGTTAAAATGGATGAGTTTCTGAATGATGTCTAAGAGGTCCTCTAAGTCCTTCATAGTCACTTAGAATAAGGAGTTCATGTCAAACTACCAGGGTGGGAAATATGGTCATGATAGGATATTGTGGCCTCTTTCTAGAATTGTGTGTTGTTTTGGGATATTGTATAATGTCTCTCTCCATGCATTGTTTATATCAGTCAACATAGGTCTGTTCAGTGATGCCTTGTGATGTTATGTGCTTGAATGAACGTAAAGGATAATTTCATGCAATCCTTTGAGAGTCCCTATTATTTTTGGGGATGTCTCCCTTAGAAAACATCAAAATCTTCCATTTTAGTTGACGGTGAGTATAGGTGTTCTTTACTTCTATTGTTTCTCACCCGTAGAAATTATTTGTGGTGTGTGTGCATCTTCTAAGACCTTTTTTCAATGAAATATCATGTTAGTGTAAAATGAGTTTGGAATGTGTTATGTCTTGGAAATCTGATTGGGGATTACATTGTAGTTGTTGGTGGAACCGAAATAAGAATTCATGTTTAGGGGGTTTCCAAAGACAAACTATGAGTGCAAAGATGCTTCAATCATTTGAGCTCAAGCCATAGGTCTCGGAGAGAATATAACTCATATTCAGGGGAAATCCTAGGGTTGTTTAAACAACTGTACAATTTCCTATCCTCAATATAAAATTTAGGAAGTGTATAAACCTCTGGTGTCACAAATATTCTTTTATTGTTCCCATTCTGTTGAAATTCTAGGTGGGACTTGTACCCATGTCATTACCTAATGTCCTTACCCCCCCTTTAGATTCCATTGAGTCATTATACAATAGTTGGAAATTTGGATAGATGTGATGAGGACACAGTTTTTGCATGATTAGTAGTGACCATATGCTAGGAAGCCATGCCAAAATAATGATATGTATAGTCAGTGCACAGTTTCCCAAACAATGTGGAAAAACTCCTTCTCCTTCCCAAATCATAAATTTTTTTGTGTCTTTTTGTGTTGGCTCATTCAGGTCAGTTAATGTAAAGACCCTAAACTTGACGTACATAGACATTACATTACTTTTGTGAAATAATTAATACACAACAAAAACAAACTCTCTAGGATCGTAATAGTTTGTGTCTTTGGAAACTCGGAACATAATCTTTTAATCATGGTGAATGATCTTCAACATCTCCCATAAAGATCTTACCCTTTTGTTTTTTACCTAAAACCTTTATTTATATCCTGGGGAAAAGAAAACATAAAAAGGGTGAGCTCAAATGATCAGAATGGGTAAACATAGAGAACATAAAATAATCCATAAGCATTTTAATTAAAAAACATGAACATAAAATCTAAACATAAAAATCATGAGCAAAGACATATATCTTGGAAGTACTTAAGGCATGTATCATAATGGAACATCAATCATGATAAAATATCATGGGAATAAAACATGTAATTGTTGAAACCATTAAGAAATTATATGATTTCCATAGTTGCCAAGACATTGCTGCCAAGACAATCTTAGTGGACAAAGTCCCTTACTGAATCGAGTTCACTCTTCATTTAATCCATGTATCACTAAACCGGATTAACTTTCCATTCCAGCCATGTCTATCTCATGAGATATAAATATTTTCCCAATTCATTTTAGGGAGATATAGGTCCCACCATCTCATAATGAAATCATTATTTAGTGTGCCACAAAAAAACATACATCATTCATAATAACCCAACGAATAAAATGGGTATCATAAACATAATCCCATCATAACATAATCCATATAAAAGAAATGGATATCATTTCATCATAAGAAAAATAACACCATGTAAGTAATAGAGATATTATAATTGAAAAATAAACAAGCTAAATAATGTAATCTTAGATGGAAAATAGTTTTGATAAAACACATGAAATGTATTCTTGAGGAAAATATCCTTTCTTCTTTAAAATCAATTTCTTTTAAAAAAATTCCCTGCAATTTTAATAGAAAAAAATTTTGTTAAAAATAATCAGGAATTATTTTAGAGTAAGCTTCATCAAAATTAGGCGTTATGAAACTCTATAAATCTTTTCATGCCGTAAAAGTTAATAAAAACATTCTCCTCAAACTTTTAACGGAAATTCAGAAAGTACCTCGTATGGTAAAAAATGGAATATTTCTTCCATACGATGTGGTGAAAGTCAAAAAAGGGTAAAAATGACTTTAAACATAATGGAAGAAAAGTAAAAATTTATGAAAACATATTGAGAACCTATGGAATTGGGTGATAAACATAACCCAAGTAAATACTTACGAATAATCAATCTCGAATAAGAATGAGATTGGAATAATTATCCCTTACCTTATGTCTGATATGCTTCGTATGTATCTGAACATCCTCTTCTTCGACACACCTCCTTTAAGATTCCTCTTAATGGACTAGAGATGTTTTTTGAGAAGACCAAAACCTCCAGAATGTTTCTATGGATTTGGATAAGAGAAATGGGAAGGGTTTGGCCGAGCATGAAGGCTAAAAGTTGTGTAAAGAGAAGAGGGAGGAGGTTTCGTTTTATAAGGGAGGAGAGGGGCACCTTTGGAAAGTGTGAAATTATTAGTTTATTATAAACATATCATCTGTTTCAAAAGGTCCGAAAATCATTAAAGATGAAGATAAGATGACTCATGGTCGAAATAAAATCATCCAATCAGAATTGGACATGTTTTGGATAATATTTTAATCATTATAATCTTATTTATTTAAATAATTTATTAATGAGGTAAATACTGCATCGTTATTGTGTCATAAATAATTTATTTTATTTGATGTCTAAAAATTATAAAACAAAATACCATCATGTAGAAAATAGTTTTACCTTTCCAATGAATATTTATAGTCAAAAATATAATTTATATAACCCCTTATAAAAATTAATTACTAAAATATTTTTGTTAATGTCAATTTTGTCTTTACATTAAATTAATTAATCCAAATTGTCATTATCACTTCCATGTGGCTACATGGGGTCCTAAAATCGACCCATGGATGCCCATGGTCAGCCACTACAGATAAAATAAGGATGGGACAAGTGTTAAGGTAATTCTGAATTATTATAATATTCTTTTAACCTTGAATTATTTTATTTACCTTTAACTGTGGTAAATAAAAGTAAAAAATTACGATTCAACAAATATTATTTTCATCTTATTGAACCAAATTTTACTTCTTGATAACAACCATGTATGTTGGATTTTTGAAATTCCATTCACAGAAGTGGTCAAATTTCATTTAAATGAACGAGTCAGTTTTTTTAACTACCACTAAGTGGTTTCAATATTCATCAAAAATTGAAGTTCTTCAAAAAAATAACAAAGATTCATACTAAGCTATATTTGATATTCCGAATTCAAAAATTTTGTCTATTTTTTCAAATTCAAAAAATATAAATGTCATTAATTAATTTTAAAATTAATTCCCGTTATCAAAACAAATATCATGTTTTTAGGAATTAATAACTTTCAAATGATCGACACTTGTTTATGTCCAAATTCAAAGTGAAATTAATCCCAATGACCAACATTGGATTAAATGGTAAAAATATATTGTAATTAAACGTTAAAAACAATTAATAAGATAATATAACTATATGAATTATTGCAATGAAAAATGTTTTTTTAATATATATATAGCGTGTTTTTACTATTCATTACAATGTGAAAGTTATCAAAATAATATGAAAATTTTATCCAAATGAAATTTTTATATCATGATTACAAAGAAGAATTTTATATTGTCAAATTGATCTTATAATCATGTCAAAAGCTATATTTAATGTGGGTGCGCCATCAAAAGGTGGCAAAACTACATTTTTTTAAAAATACTTATTTTACCCGAAAAAATTATTTTGTTCTCATACAATGTTCTAGAAAATGTTTAAGTTGAATGATAATGTTATAAAATTAAAAATTTAGTTAATAATATTAATAATGGCCAGTTAAATATAATATTATAACCATATATTTTTATTTAGTGAAACCCAGTATTGCGTACAACACAGGCTATCGTGGAAGGTCGTGATTGCATGTAATGCAATCCAAGTCAAGGATGCGTATAGTGAAATCTGCATTTGGTTTTGCGTATAACATAATCAAAACTTATTTCATTTATACATTAAACAAAATATATAATTAATTTTTCATTGAATAATTTCTCCAAAACGAACTTGAAATTGTGTGTAACATGAGCCAAGAATATTGTTGCCTATACTACAAGCTAATACGGTGTTGCGTATGGTACAAGATAACTTTGGTGTAGTGTACAACACAAGACATCAATGAAATTAAAAGAATGTTTTTCATAAAATCTCAGGGTGTTACATTCTACCCCCCTAAAAATGAATTTCACCTTCGAAATTAGTCGGGTTCATAAATGGTTTACTACTTGAATACTTATTTTAATAGAATCCCACATCGTAAAAAGAAACAGTAAAATTTAATTTTAAAAAGTGAAGTATGAAACATAATGGTTACCCTGATTAACTCAACACTGGATTTCCACATAGTAGAACATAGGTGATAATATTGATATAGAAGAGAAATCTAACCATCAAGTTCTGATGGAGAGTCGTAGAGAACATGGCTATGAAAAATCCATCAATCACAAAGACATAAATTTGTGATGATCTAAGGTACCACTTGATTCATTAGATATGAGGATAATAGGACATCATTTATGGTTTTAAAATCATTTGTAACACCTCAAGATTCTACGGTACGCTTCTCATTGAATAATGAAATAGCATGTGTTGTACGCAACATCGAGTTCTAACACACCACAGCCAATCAAACTAGCCGTTATGAATAGTAATAACTACTTTTTGAATTTTTATAAATTTTATCCTTCAAAATAGACTTCATTTTTGTATTTTTAATATTGAAATTAGCTTTGGATGAAATTTTGGTACTTTTCGGATAACTTTCATATTTTGATGAATAGTGAATATTACTAAATTTTAATTAAAATTTTTTTTAATCGAAATAATTAATAGTGATAAATTACTAATTTGAATGGTTTTAAAGTATATTTTGAATATATTTTTACCATTTAATACAATTTTGGTCATTGGATATAATTTCACATTTAAACCAGACATAAACAAGTGTAATGTGAACTTTATGAATATATCTATTGTTTCCAAGGCTACTAAACTAATCGGTCTTTCGAGACTTGATCTTTCTTGTGATCATGCTAATGTTATGTAATAATGCACCGACTCTGGGTATCTAGGGTCGGGGTGTTACAGTTGGTATCAGAGGATGTTTAGTAGAATCCTTGGAAGCTATATTTAGATAAACTCTGATTAGAGCACGTAGACCTAAGATGAACTTTGAGGATTAGTATAGAAGAACTTCCTAGAATTTTGGTATTGCAATGATTTTGTGAGTTTTCCGAGTAATACATCACTGTCTGGATACAAGCAGGTAGAGGCGGCTCTGGCACATATGTATCTAGGGGTAAAACCTGAAAACACCGCTTTGAGCTAGACTCAAACGGGATCTGGTGCACGACAATGGGCCTTGCTGCACTCTTGGTTATGACACTCCTGGGGGATATGCTTAGGATAATTTATATTTTCATTACAAACCAATTTGAAGTATTATATATATAATATGAGAGTAAATGACCTTGGTTAATCCTAATGTGTTTCAAATTCAGAATATGGTGACATGTTAATCTCTAAATGATTTTATGACTACTATTACTCACACAATGCTTTCTGGTTTTAGTCAATGGCTGGATTCCAAGGAAGTCATAGTGACTTTGAGAATGATGTACAAGTTGGGAACGATGGTTGAAATGAGCAATAAAATGGAAAGTCGATAGGCGTAAAAGATATCATCTTTATGCCAAATCAATTTTCCAAAAATATGATCAACAACACATATATTAACCAATTCTCGGACTTAACAAAGAAGAGAAAGGTAATGAATGATAAGAGCTCCAATAGATGAGACCATGGAGAAAGGAATCCTCAATTTCCATCATACAGGAAATGTGGAAGGATACACCCATGAAAGTGTCTCAATGGGACAAGGAAATTCTTTACGTGCGGGAATGAAGGACATAAAGTGAATAATTGCCGATGAAAAATTAAGAGTACTATGAAAGAAGATAAAAATGGTCCCAAGAATCCATTTACAGTCATTTGTCGTAATTGTAGGGGACCTGACCATTACCTGATTGAATGCCCTATTTTATAGGATATTTTCTTGGTCAAATAAGAAGCTATGTGGAAATAAATTGTTGGAGAAATGTTTAAAAAGTGTTAGTGCTCCTTGTTGATGGGTTTACTTTGGAATAATTTTCTCTTGTATTTGTAACCCTGCAGTTTTCCATGTGCGAATGATATTTGAGGAATAATTATATTTTCTCTTGCAGATATAGTTATGAATAACCATTTGGTATTATATGATCATTGGGTTTGAGGCAATTATGAGTTATTATAATTTGGGATGAAAATGCCAGGTATGAGATAACATTTGTGGTTAAATTATGTTACGGTTATTTTGAGGGATTTATCTCTTTTTGGTAATGTTATAAAATATAGTTTTTTAAAAGGGACAACACGCAGACCGTGTGACAACCCATCGCGCCAAACAAAGCTGTGGGAATCAAACCCACAACCAATGTGTGATTAGGATTTATCGCCTACCACTGGACCACATGAAGTCCCTGGTTAGTGTGACTATTATTTTTAGTTAAATGATTTTATTGATCAATAATAATTTGATTTGGGATCTTATGTCTTATCAAATAAAAACCCTTAGTATAGAAAAATGATTTGGTGATTACGTGATAAATATTATTTTGGATGTTTTTCACTTTGTTGTGAAAACTATATGCCCACGAAAAATAGAATAGTATGGGATTTAATTTGAGGAGTAATGGTGGATTTTTATCTATGTTTTTATTGTGGATTTATAGTGATTTGGGTTATTTATGGAAATGATTAGGTTAATTACTTTTAATTATGTGACTTTAAGTGTAATTAATGTCTTTTGGAGATACAATTTAATGTGGAAGACTACATTCTTATAAGTTTTGGGATTCAATATTAGTTTGGATTATATTGAAGGATTTTAAGGACAATTGATTATTGAATGGTATTTATTTAACTTTGGGGTATTGATGATTTAATTTTAGAAATTAAGATTAGTGTTTTTTATAATGGAATATCCATTTGGGGGATCGTTAGATATTATACTAACCATTTTGGTTTTGATAAATCTCTAATGACAAGGTAAATATATATTTTATCGTTCGTGGATCATGTTATTATATAAAATGTTTATTCTATCTCTTCCAGTGTGACCAAGTCTTCTTGAATACTCTTGGTTTAAAAATGAGTTAGTAGTAGGAATTTATTAAAAAATGAAACTTTTAAAAAAATTAATTATTTCTCTTTATGTTCTTAGTCAATCTCATAAATTAATTCCTTGTACTTATGTAATTTAACTTCAAACAAAAAATTTTGTTCTTTTAATTTTCCTACTATGAGACTAATGACCATTTGTCCCAACACAAGTTTCTGATTTTCTTATTGATAAATTTCTCCTGATCATTTTTTCTATCTCTCTCCATCAGAACTTAACACTTAGTTTATCGTTCATATCCATGTTTTCCTACATGGAATCCTAGTATGGGTTATCTTGGGTGACCTTTGTACTTCACTTTCTCTCATGTAATGTGATAGTTTTATTGACTCTTTTTTTTGATGTGGGACTTTCCATTATATTCCCAAGCCCAAATTTAAAAATTTCTAGGATGAAAGTATTTGAAGGGGGGGAGAATGTAACACCCCAAGCTTCTACGGTACGCTTCTCTTTGAATAATGCAATAGCGTGTGTTGTACGCAACATCGAGTTCCAACACACCACAACCAATCAAACTAGCCATTATGAATAGTAATACCTACTTTTTTAAATTTTATAACTTTTATCCTTCGAAATGGACTTCATTTTTGGATTCATAATATTGAAATTAGCTTAGGGTGAAATTTTGGTACTTTTCGGATAACTTTATTATTTTGATGAATAGTAAATATTACTAAATTTTAATTAAAAACTAATTTTATAATAAAAATAATTAATAGTGATAAATTATTAATTTTAGTGGTTTTAAAGTATATTTAGAATATATTTTTACCATTTAATACAATATTGGTCATTGGATGTAATTTCACATTTAAAACAGACATAAACAAGTGTCCATCTTTTGATTGTTATTATCTCTTAAAAACACTCTATTTTTTTGACGACGGGAATTAATTTTTAAATAATTAATGCAACTGATATGTTTTGAATTTGTTAAAATAGAAATCTTTTTTTAATTCATAATATCAAATATACCTTAGGCCTAATTTTTGATATTTTTCTGGAAACTTTCATTTTTTGATGAATAGTGAAACCACTAAGTGGTAGTTAAAAAAATAAATTTTTCTTAAAACTTAATTTTACCGCTTCTGTGAGTGGAATTTCTAAAATCCAAGAGACATGATTAATATCAAGGAGTAAAATGTGGTTAAATTAGATGAAAATAATTTTTGGTGAATAGTAACTTTTTACTTTTATTTACCACAATTAAAAGTAAATAGGGTAATTAAGGGTAAAAATGATATTAATATTACCCTAACACATGTCATAATTCTATTGGACAAGTTTATCTCGACCATAAACAACCTTAGGAAGAAATTATTATCATTTAGGTCCACTTGGATTGGATTAGGACATTTATTATTATTTAATTCAAAGAAGAGTTAAAGGAGTTAAAATCAACTTTATTAACTAAAACATTTTTAATATAGGGTTATACATAGGATAAATTAAATTGTAATTATTAATTAGAAATATAAAATGATTTCCTACATAATTATATTTTATTTATAATTTTTAGACATTATTTAATTTAATTTATTTATGACACAATGATGATGCTAAAATTACCATAATAGTGAAAAATTAAAATAATTGATAATATAAATACCCAAATAAATATAATTTGATACTTTTTATGAATTTCACTAATTTTATAGGTTACTATGACATGTTAGTATTGACTTAATAAACTTTTTTCTAATTAATAATTCTGTCATGATTTTGATAAAAATGAATTATTGAATAGTGTCAAAATTGACATAAAATAGTTTTTAAAACAAATATTTTATTATTAATTGATATTAAATTATTAAAAATCTAAGGCTCAGCCAACAGACTTATATCATGATAGTTGTATCATTAATATACCACTTGGGGGTATCTTGGATGTATATAGTAAGTTTATTAACAATATAATATAAAAATACAAAGAGACATTGTAAAAGTGAATCTAATTAACTAAGAGTTAATACTTAAAGATAAGGTTAATATAATGACCCAAACCTGTATAAATTCTATTTGTTGAGTGGTTTTAGACACATCCCCACCTTAACATTTAAATAATCCCATTTGGAGCCATTATAAACCGAATATGAATTTTTTATAACATTATATTTCTAGCTTTTCCAAAGGCGCCCCCACCCCTCTTATAAAAGGGAACTCCCCCTTCTCATTAATTAACTCATTAAAAGCCTTTTTTCGGCCAAATCCTGCCCAAATACTCTCTAAAATTACCTCAATACAACCCAGAGGCCTTATTTTGATCATAAGGACAACCTAAGGATCCCTTTTGATCAAATCAAAAGGAAGAACCCGAAGAAGAGGTAATGCTTTCACCACCCTCTTTCAAGTTCCTTTCTTCTTCCACTTCATCATTCATTGTTATTAGCATCATAAAAAAATAACTACAGTATATTATATATACTATGATGTTATTATAAACATGTTACAACCATATTTCAGTATTCTATCCATCCTTTTAATTACATGTCACCATATGTGCGTACGTACGGCTTACCGTCTCCACATCGTGGTGTAATTGTTATTCAAAACATTATTATTTGGATAGATATAATAATGATGTGTAATTCATGTAAATAATAAATATAACATGATAATGATTCTGTATATATGATATACCATCCAATTAAATATTATTTTAATATCAAAAGAATGATATTGTCGCTCGTGCGTATGTACGGACTACTGTCTCCACGAACGCGATGAGATTCATTCTCCATCATATCCATTAAAGACTAATTCTCATTTAATGGTTAAAAAAAATGTTTAAAGATTTGAAATCAATCTGGATATTACTAATATACATCCCATTAGTAACAAATATGTCTCAAATAAACAAAAAATATAAAGGAAAATGAACCCGTTAACACCTCAAACGACGATAATTCTAAGATATTATTAACAAATCAATGTTAGAAGATCATATAAGATATCATATTAATGAATATGATTCTTGTATAATTCAATAAAAATCATTTCACCATTATACAGGATGTTAACCTACCCTCGACCAAGGAAAAAGTACAAAGTAAGGGCTTTCTTATCTCACTTTTAATTCCGTGAGAATTCCATTGTTCACCACTTATTCATTACATGTGGTGTGTGTACTTCCCATGTTTGTATTCATTGTGTAATATACTTTAATTCATGTATATTTTCATAATCATTGTATGATCCTTCTTTCATGGGTGTATGTTTTTTATGTTACCAATTCAATAAGGGAATTTGAAATTTCAATTTCCACTCATTCGGCTTTACGCATACTTCATTGATTATTTTACTCCAAGATAATGTGTAAAATCACTATTCATTTGATTATGTCATAATTTCCACTCCCCTTTATGTGGATATAATTTTTATACACATAATAAATCCATTGATAAATTCTCAAGTCATCAGTATGAACTTGATAAGAGTAATTTTAACACAATCTCCATTTGTTGAGTTAAATATCCAATTCATTGGTGTTGTTTTTACAAGAATATGTGTGAATGTCATCTGATTTATTTACACTAAATATCCAATCATATTGACTGTATTTATATTTGTCACACATAATTATGTCGTTTATTTATCCACAACCAAAGGATATGGTCTTTATAAGAGAATTCATCTCAATTTACATTCCATTGAGACTTCTTTGTTGCTATACACCAAATCACTTTTATATGGTGTATATAATGTACTTTGACATAGTATATCATGAATCCCTTTATTCTCATGATATTATAAAGTTTTGATTACCAAAATTATTTGTATTCAAGTGTCTCTTTTTGGTTAAAAACTCTATCTAGAATACATTTTTAAGTGTTTTAAAGATTGATTATTCTAAATATTTCTCATTAATGTCCATTTTTTTAAAATGTTTTTAATGATTTATTTATATGGACATTAAATTTTTAAAATAAAAATTCCTTTTAAAAGATTCAAAGTGGTATGGGACACTTTGATTATAAAATCAATTTTAAATGGATTCTTGACAAATAATGAGACTTTTAAATGATTTCAAGAAAAAGGTGGATATTTCACTCGAATTGTTTTGATGATTATTTTCATCTATGTCAATATCATTCATCATTATCGATTGAGGTTAATATGATACAATAAAATCTTCCATATTGTATCGATTGAGTTATGTTTGATTGTGGATGTGCTATTTTTATAGCATTCGTGGTTTGTGGATAAATTGTTGACATTTTGTATGCTAGTTTTAATACGAATGTTTATGTTATGTTTAAAACATTTCATATGAGGAATGCATTGGACTTAGTAAGTTACTGGTGGAGACCGCTATAGCTCTTCAATGTATCGGTAGGTCTCATGAGAAAAACTAGTGTCTTGGCACAGGGCCTTGGCAAAATCATATTTGTAGTCTTGTCACGAGGACTTGGCTATGTGGTTATGATATTATATCATTATGAATTCCATCATTATGAAAGTGGTTATTAATATTTTCATGTGATTATTCTACTAGTAGAATATCCATGTGAATAAGTAAATGGAATTATATAATTTTATCATTGCCATATTCTTATGATGTTCAAGTAAAAAAGGCTTCTGTTTTCGTTATGCATTGCCTTGAATTTTTCTGTTATTTATGAAAGTTTCTGCTATATTTTTTCCTTACTGAGCATCTGATCTCACCCCTTTCAATGTTTTATTTTTCCCAGGATGTGAAGAAGTATTTTATGAATGAACTGCTGGGATAGTATGAGGGGATATGAATACAATATTTTGGTGTAGTTTTTCACTTATTGATGTAATGTAAACTTTATGAATATATCTAGTGTTTCCAAGGCTACTAAACTAATTGGTATTTGGAAACTTGATCTTTCTTGTGATCATGCCAATGTTACGTAATAATGCACCGACTCTGGGTATCTAGGGTCAGGGCGTTACATCATTTCCCTAATATTGAAAATTTTTTGAATTAAAAAAAATACGTACTTGATTTTTGTACAATATCATTATTGTTCATGCCTTGAACAAAATCCACTTCATCTCATAAAGAAATGAATTTGAATTTGTCTTCCGTGATGTGATAGTGAATCATGCGATAGAATGACAGGTCATTCCATCTTTCTCGAATATAATTTTAGAAATAGTTATATATATAAGTCCATTTATGGTGACAGTAATCGTATATGGTTTCAAAAATGGATTTATAATTCATCTATCATACCAAATAATAAAATAAAACTAATTTCTACTAACCAGGGTCTTCCTATAGGCTAGTGGTAGGTGATAAAGTCATGTCGTACTTTAGTTGTGGGTCTGATTCCTGCAACCTTGTCCGACGTGACGGGTTATCGCCCGTCCTGTAGGTTGTCCCTTTTTCTAAAACTACACTATTACAACATTCCAGAAGTAATATTGAAAAAAGGTTCTTGCCTTAATCAATACTATATTATGTCCAACTTAATCCATTCCAATATTTAGGCTTAACCAAAATACTTTGGTCCAAGATCATAGTATAAAGAAAATTATTACGTGGAATTTCACATAACAAGCACATGAATACCATCATTTATCCCCCATATATCACAAGATATATCTTGTTGGTAACATTGAAAACATGTTAATACCTTAATCATGTATTCTTTTGAAACATGAATTAACATATAACCTTAGTGAAAACATGAATGATGTCAAAAGTTAACTGCTTCCAAATACAAAAATCCCAAAATTTCTATATACTCAAACCATGATATCACTTTTCCTTATATCAATCATGATCTCATGAATTCTATTAAATATGATATTTTTACCTTATCCCTTCATTATGCACGTTTTATCTACTTTAAAAAAATATCTGAATAACCTTTCATGGTTATTGGTACCATTCAACATATACATTCAAATACATTAAGAAAAAGTAGTGTTACAATCCTTAGATGTGTCTTTCTTCCATAGTACCATTACCTATAAAACATAACTCTTGACAAACATAAATCATTCCATGAACTTCTTAAACCATTGACTGAGATTGAACAATTATTTCATCTCACATTTCATTTTTAGTTTCTTCATCATCATCAACATAAATACTACCCATATGACAATGCTGAATCTCTTCATGAGACTTTCCCTTAGGGAATTGGTTCGCATAATACCCATAAATTCCACATTTAAAACATTTAATCATTGTTTATGTCATAGAAATACCATTATCCTTGTCCATTGTGTTAACTGAACCTTTTACATTACACTTAGTGGCTTTGTTTCCTTCTTTTCCACACCCAAAGCATCTTCATGTTCCTTTAAAAATTTCTCCTTGATGCCTCTTCCCACATGATTTACATGAGGGAAATTGAACTTTCTTTCATGTATGATCATCATGAAACTCCATCTTTCCCTTATTAATCGAGTCAGTAAACCTACCAATGTTGATATTATTGATCATATTCTGAAATTTCTAATTAATAATAATAACGATGTTTGGACTTCAAAATCCTGTTTCATTTGGTTGCTCATAAATAATATCATTTCATTGTCTATCATATCCTCCATTATCATGAATCTTCTGGTTTCCAACCATTTCCTAAAACTCAAAAATAATAGTGTGACAGGAAAAAATCATGCTAGCAAAACAACATAATAAAGGGGGGGGGGGTAACTTCAATATATAACTTATTAGGTTTAATTCTATGATCATTACCATAATTGTAGGACAATAACCTATACGTATAGTTAAACATAGAGACCAACCTAGTCATACCATATAAATATCTCTAGGGATTTCACTAAAGTTTTCGCATCCTAGTTTCCAAAGGTTAACTAAACCTTTCCTTTGATACCAACTGTAAAGACCCCAAACATGATGTACATAGACATTACATTACTTTTTCGGAATACTTAATAAATAAAAAAACAAAAACTCAAGGATCGTAATAGTTTAGTGTCTTTAGAAACTCAGAACATAATATTCTAATTGTGGTGAAATATCTTCAACATCTCTCATAAATATCTTCCCCTTTTGTTTTCTTACCTAAAACCTATCGTTATATCATGGGGAAAAGAATACATAAAAATTGTGAGCTCAAATGCTCAGTAAGGGTAAACATAGAGAACATAAAACAATCCATAAACATTTGAATGCAAAAAGTTGAACATAAAATCCAAACATCAAAATCTTTAGGAAGGACATATATCTTGGAAGTACACAAAGCATATATCATAATGGGACATCAATCATGACAAAATAGGATGGGAATAAAACATGTAATTGTGGAAACCATTATAAACTTGATATGATTTACATAGTATCCAATGGATTACTTCCAAGACCATCTTAGTAGACAAAGTCCCTTACTGGATTGAGTTCACTCCTCGTTCCAGTCCTGTATCCCGGAACCAGATTAACTTTTCGTTCCATCCATGTCTATCCCATGAGATATAAATGTTTCCCCAATTCATTGGAGGGATATATAGGTCCCACCCATCTCATAATTAAATCATTATTTTGTGTGCCACAAAATAAACATTCATCATTCATAATAACCCAATGAATGAAATGGGTATCATAAACATAATCCCACCATAACATAATCCATATAAGAGAAATGGATATCATTTCATTATTAGAAAAATAACACTATGTAAATAATAGAGACATTATACATGAATCATTAATATGATAAATAATTTCATCTTAGATGGAAAATAGTTTTGATAAAACACTTGAAATGAATTCTGGAGGAAAATATCCATTTTCTTTAAAATTATTTTCTTTTAAAAAAATGCAATGCAATTTTAAAAGAAAATAAATTTCTTAAAAATAATCATGAAATCATTTACAGTAATATTCATGAAACTTAGGTGTTATGAAACCATAAAAATCCATTCATGTCGTATAAGTTAAAAAAATTCTCCGCGTACTTTTAATGGAAAATTCGAAAAGTACCTCGTATGGTAAAAAAATGAAAGATTCCTTCCATATGATGTGGTAAAAGTCATAAAAGGGTAAAAATGTCTTTAAACATACATGGAAGAATAGTAAACATTTTATGAAAACATTTTGAGAACATACAGACATGGATGATAAACATAACCCCAGTAAATACTTACGAATAAGAAATATCAGATAATAATGAGATTGGAATAATTATCCCTTACCTTATGTCTGATATGATTTGTATGTATCCGAACCTCCTCTTCTTCGACGCACCTCCTTTAAGCTTCCTCTTAAAAGAATAGATTTGGTCTTTTGAGAGGACCAAAACCTCCAGAATGTTTCTAGGGAAGTAGAGAAGTGAAATGGGTAGGGGTTGGCCGAGCATGAAGGGTCAATGTTGTGTAAAGAGAAGAGGGAGTCAGATCCGTTTTATAAGGGAGGAGAGGGGCACCTTTGGAATGTGTGAAAATAATATTTTATTATAAACTTATCTTCGGTTTCAAAAGGTCCAAAAATCATTGAAGATGAATATAAGTTGACTCATGGTGAAAGGAAAATTATCCAATCAGAATTGCACATCTTTTGGATAATATTTTAATCTTTATAATCTTATTTATTTAAATCATTTATTAATGAGGTAAATACTGCATCATTATTGTGTTATAAATAATTTAATTTAGTTGATGTCTAAAAATTATAAAAAAATACCCACATGTAGGAAATAATTTTAGATTTCCAATGAATATTTATTGTTGAAAATATAATTTATATAAACCCTTATAAAAATTAATTACTAAAAGATTTTTGTTACTGTCAATTTTGTCTTTAAATTAAATTAATTAATCCAAATTGTCATTATCAATACCAAGTGGCTCAATGGGGTCCCAAAATCGACCCAACGATGCCCATGGTCGTCCACTACTCATCCAATAAGGTTGGGACAAGTGTTAAGGTAATTTCAAATTATTATAATATTCTTTTAACCATGAATTACCATATTTACCTCTATCCGTGGTAAATAAAAGTCAAAAGTTACTATTCACCAAAAATTATTTTCATCTTATTGAACCACATTTTAATTCTTGATAACAACCATGTCTGTCAGATTTTTAAAATTCAATTCACACAAGTGGTAAAATTTCATTTAAATGAAGGAGTCGGTTTTTTTAACTAACACTAAGTGGTTTCACTATTCATCAAAAATTGATGTTTTTTAGAAAAATACCAAAAATTCAGCCTAATCTATATTTGGCATTCCGTATTCAAAAATGATGTCTGTTTTTTCAAATTAAAAACATATAAGTGGCATTAATTAATTTTAAAATTAATTCCTATTCTCAAAAAATAGCGCGTTTTTAAGAAACAATAACTATCAAAAGATCGACACTTGTTTATGTCCAAATTCAAAGTGAAATTAATTTCAATGACTAAAATTGGATTAAATGGTAAAAATATATTCTAATTACACTTTAAAAACAATTAAAATATAATCTATCCATATAAATTATTGCGATGAAAAAAGTTGTTTTTAATTAAAATATAGCGTGTTTTTACTATTCATTATAATATGAAAGTTATCAGAATAATATGAATAATTTATCCAAATTAAATATTTATATCTTGATTCCAAATAAATATTTAATTTTGTCAAATTAACTTATAAAAATGTCAAAAACTAGATTTAAAGTGGGTGCACCATCAAAGGGTGGAAAAAATGCATTTTTTTAAAATACTTATTTTACCCGAATTTTTTTTTCATACCATGTTCTAGAAAATGTTTAAAGATGATTTATAATGCTATAAAATTCAAAATTTATTTAATACTATTCATAATGGATAGTTCATAATCATATTATAATCATATTTCATTGTTTAGTGAAACCTGGTATTACGTACAACACATGCTATAGAAGAAGGTCACGATTACGTGTAATGCTAGCCATGTGAGAGATACGTTTAGTGAAAGATCCCAATGATTTTCATATAACATAATCAAAACTTATTTAATTTATACATTAAAAAAAATTTATACTTAATGTTGCGTAGAATAATTTCTCCAAAATGAATTTTAAATTGTGTGTAACATGACCCAAGAATATTGTTGCGTATACTACAAGCAAATACGTTGTTGTGTATAGTACAAGTTAACTTTGGTGTAGCGTATAACACAAGACATCAGTGCAATTAAAAGAATATTATTCATAATATCACGGGGTGTTATAGTTATGATGGATTGTTCTTAGGTGGGAAGACCCAATATGATTCTCATGTACATCCCTTCGTAAATTGTTAATGAAAGTATACAGTTTTTACTAGAGAGTCTATTCAGGCCTCCCCCTGTAAGTGTCCAGAATCTGTCTCAGAAAAATATAGGTTGTCTCTTATGATGGGGAGCCTATTTGTGTCCCCCCATAACAATAACTCAAATTTAACCAGGGTCTTGGTTTGTTGGTAGGTAGTCTCTTTTGAAACTATCCAGATACCAACATATTCTTTGAGTACACATTGGGATTGCAAAACGATGAATGGTTTAGTTAAAGTAAGGTAAGTGTAACCTTGTTCGATGTTGTTGTTCTTTTAGGTGAGTTGCTTGAGTCTTGTTTGGATACAGTTTTTGGAGTTTTCTTCTAGGATAAAGTATTAATGCGATTGATCATTTCAAGAAAGTGGTGAATGATTGGGTTGTGATATTAATATTTCCTTAATTGATCACTGGAGGTGTTTTTCCCTTGGGGGAAAAGCTTGGCAATGAAGTACATCTTGGTTTATCAGTTGGGTTTGGTTTTTGTATCTGGCCTTACTGTGTCATTCTGGGGAAGGAAAATATTCATATTGGGGAGAATTGTTACACACATGACTTAATATTAAAGTTAAATTTTATTTAATTTCCATTTATTCTTTGTTTTCGGGGTTTCCCAAGTTTTTATGGAGGAATGGGTGAGTTTTCATGAATTGGTCCAAAATGTGAGCCAATTCCAGATATAAAAATAAATTTTGACTCCATTATAACTCCTTCATATTTCATCATTTTTCATCCCTTTTAATTTTTTCTTATCATTCCCTGACCTATTTACACCACCATATAAATTTTTATCCTTCAGGAATCCATAATCATGGTGGATATGAGTTTTTATTTTAAGGGATTGGACCTTCCCAAAATCCAATTTCGTCCATTAAAAATATTTTTTAATTCTTTAATATATCATTCAATATTTATGTTGTTTTGGTGATTCCAACACTCCCCCTAGCCCACATACCCAAGGCTCTCCCCCATGCCCTTCTTCCCCTCTTTGGAGCTTTCTTGCATCGTGAATTTGGATGAAGCTTCTCTAAATTTCACAAATAACCCATATTTGAAGAGGTAAATTCATTATTTCATAAATCATTCATTTCTCACTATTTTCCCCTTTTATAGTTCCTAAATGACCTCTTCAACCTTTTTGAAATCTCCCTTTAATGGTTTTTTATTTTCCAATTCATATTCTATTGTATTAGGTGTGATTTCTTCATTAATTTTCAACGTAAGTGGTTCCTTCTGGGATTATTCCTTTTCCCTTTGGGTTTCCACCCTCTTTCATTATGTTTTAATATATTCTAAAGTTAGGTTTTGAATATAGGGTTTGATTTGGTGTCTTTCTGTTCAAACATTATGGTCTATATCTGCATTTATCTTCCTTGTGGTGCGGCGTTGGTGCAGTTGATATTTTACATCAGGTTTTGATAGATTCGACACTTTAAGTAGGTGATTCCATGGTTAACCATCACTTGATGAGTTAGTTTTCTTATTTTAAATGTTTTTCATGATCCCTATATTCTGTGTGTGGTGAAAAAAACCATGTTTGATGCATTTGGTTAAGCATTTAACATTATAAATGCATTTTTGTTGAAGTTGTGATGTTTTCAAATGTAACATATCCGGTATCTTTTGTGGAAGTTTTATAAAATATGAAATTGATTTATTAGTGGTCAAACAGAGCTGAATATTAGTTTTTGTTAATACCTTAGTGTCATGTGGGCCTTGGAAGGGGGTTTTCGATTTAGTTTTGTTTTGTAAAACACTGTTATACTTCTTGAGAGTATTTTATGAAAATGGGTGTTTTCATTTGTATCTTTCGTGGAATTATCCAAGGTGATTTTATAACAGTTGAACGAGGTATTATAAATGACTCTAAGGTTGAGAATTATACTTAGGTAGTGTATTGGTGTGGTTTTGTCCTTGAAATATGGTTTTGAAATGGGTTTTAGGAGAAAAGATTGGGTATCCTCTTTGGAATTATTTTTTGAAATATTTGAATGAGTTAATGATTAATGTAAGTGGTGAAACCCTATTAGAAATTTATTTGGAGTGGGTATATTCTGAAATGGGGCATTTTAAATATGAGAGGGGATGTTTTGTGATGTGTTATATCTTATAAATGTTATACAAAAATGTTTGAAGGTTTCACTATAGTGTGTAAGAGATGTGAAAGTGATGTGGGTTGTTTTGTGTGAGTGTGAAGAGAAAAATGGATTTTTTGTTATAAAAAATGGTATTATTTATCATTTGAGTGGGAATTTATGTGAGTTTTAATATTTTGGAATGGTTTTATAAAATTTTTTAATGTATTTGTGGAAGTGTTAAAGAAATGTGAAAAATGTTGTGGGTTATTTTGGTGAGTCATATTTCAAATCAATTTGAATGAGAAGTGGTCTTTTGTGACTTGTGTGGTATAAATGTAGGTTTATTGATGATTATTTGAGGAGGAGATGATAATTTTATATTAAAATTATATTTCATAACTTATTGAACTTGTTTGAGCACAAAGGGAAAACCCGAGTATCTAGGTGGGTGGATGTGTACTAGTATGCTAGTGAATCTGTGGGGTTTGTCCTCAGTTTCACATAGAATGATTGATGATTACAACTCTAACTAAACAATGATGATGATGATTGGGGTGTATGTAGACTTGTTTATTTTGTTGTTGTAGGTTTGGTTACAACATTTGTTCCACAATTATGGTTTTTACAGGTCGTTCGTGATGCGGTGTTTAAGAGATGGATTGAGGGTGGTGCCTCTTACCATTTGGAGGTTCTTGGGATTTCCTTATTTGGTTCATA
Organism: Viscum album; assembly: GCA_963277665.1. NCBI lineage: Eukaryota > Viridiplantae > Streptophyta > Magnoliopsida > Santalales > Viscaceae > Viscum > Viscum album. The sequence goes on along the minus strand of OY728145.1, from coordinate 1,227,027,805 downwards.
ACCTTTTAATGGTCTTTAAACATAGTTTTAACTTATTTAATTCATTTCTGAAATTTTTTAAAAGGGATTATAGTTGAAAAATCAATATTTGTTTTATTTGACTTTATTGTTTAATGTTTATAGAGTCCGGTAAATCATTCACAAAAAAACATTTTATGATACCCAGGCACATGTTATGGCCTATGGGGATTGAGAACGCCCTTCGAGCCTTGTCACGGGCTGGGTTGGGTGCCGGTTTGGATGGTGGCTAGATTCAGTTTGTGACAAAATGGTATCAAAGGTGGTTCTGGTTAACTATTTGGGTCACGTTATTTAGGTAACAGTCAGGATAGTCTGGAGTTAGGATTGTTGGGATGTAGTATTTCGGTAATGGTTAGTGTTCCTAATCACCACACCTCATGATGGGATTTGAGTCTCCCATGGACATCGGGATTTATATGAGTCCTTTGGATTTCTGGGATTGATAATGATTATGGGAAATGAAAATATGGTTGGGTTAATGGTCGTATTGCGCTCACAGGGTCAGGAAAGCCATGTGGAGCCGAGCATATTCACTAGAACACTCTATATGATGTTTAAGTGATTGGAATAAGGCCTCCAACCATATGATCAGGTCACCCACTGAAACTAGTTTCCTCTTGCACTATCTTGTGTTCTGTAGTTTTGAAATCATGGAACTTTAGACTTAAAGTGTCTAGGTTTTAAGAATCGTAATGTTTTTGTGAAATGATTTTCTAATAATGAGGGAATGGTTAGATTTTTGAAAATGGAGAACAAAATGTTTTGAATTGTATTGGAATGGAAAATGGTGTGTTTTTACTTATTTTGAAAGCATGAACTATATCATGTTTGGTTTTGAAAAAGTGTTTCCAATAGAGTTTTCAAAACTATTTAAATGTGGATTAATGGGATGATATGTTTTAAAATTAATTTTAATAACTTGAAAATGAGTTTTAATTGGAATTACTGTGCCTTTCAAAAAAGTTTTTTATGGGTAATTTGGGCTTGATTTTGTGGTTAGCTGTCAGGAGAAAAATAAAGTACTGGTTGATTGTTTTGGTTTTGAAAAGTTGAATGAGTTTTTGTACTAACCCTTGATATTTTAATGAGGGACCAAATTCATTGGGTTATATGGGTTAATGGATAGTTAATGGCATTAATGTATGAGTGTCGAGATATATATGAGGAGGATTCCTGGTGTGGCATTGAAACATGCTTGTGTGGGGGCCATGGGGTACTATTGGGGGATACGCTAAGAACCGTTTTTTTTTTCAATGAATTTTCTTTAAAAGAATAAATTGATGTCTTTATGAGTGGTTTAGGAAGGTGTGTATTATGTGTTTTTGGAAATGATGATTTTGTGGAATGTTTTGAGTCCAAGAACCCTTTTTGTTTGAATAGTATTTTGGTTTTGTATTTGGTCGGTAAGCTGGGTTGAAGGGCTAGTTAGTGGTCTACTCTAATAATATTTTTGGGAAGCCTTTATGGTGTTTCCCATCATTTGTTTGGATAAGGTTGAGGTATGTCTTGACCAATGGACCGGGTTGGTTGGGTGCTTGGGTTCTCTCAATACATCAAATATTCCCCCATTAAGGATTAGTTCACAACGGAAGTGCATCCCATGTTGTTTCACCGATGGAAGATCCTCCAGTTTATCTATGTAAGGAATTATTTTCTTGAGCATTTTAGATTGCCTTTACACCCTTTCCATTCATGGATTTTTTTAATCCTCATGTAGTGATAAAGTGAGCATGGACGGTTGAAATAGTTTTTAGCTTCTTAAGTTTCATAATTTGTCGAAGGTGGAAGTGGTCTGGGGTTGTTATCATGGATGAGTATCTAGATAGTGTCTAAGAGGTCCTCTCAGTCCTTCATAGTCTCTTAGAAAGAGTTCAAATAACACTACCAGTGTTGGAAATCTGGTCACCAGAGGATATTGTGGCCACTTTGTAGAATTGTGTGTTGTTTTGGGATGGTGTATAAGGTCTCTCTCCATGCTTTGTTTATATCAGTTTCCATGGTCCTTTTCTGTGACGCCATGTGATGTAATGTTATTGATTGACCATAAAGGTGAATGTCGTGCAATCCTCTGGGAGTCCCTATTATGTTGGGAGAATTTCTCCCCCAGAAAAACATCAAAAACTTCCATTTCAGAGGAAGGTGTGCATAGGTGTTCTTTACATATATTTTTTCTCACCCGATGAAATAAGGTGTGGTGTGTGTGAATCTTCTAAGACCTTGTTTCAGTGAAATATCAGGTTAGGGTAAACTGATTTTGGAATGTGTTATGTCATCAAATTATTTTTCGGGATGGCAGTGTAGTTATTGGTGGCACTGAAAGAAGAATTCTAATTTAGGGGGTTTCCAAAGCCAAACTATGAGACCGAATATGCATCAATCATTTGAGCTCCACCCGTAGGTCTCAGAGAGAAGCTGGCTCATAGTCGGGGGAAATCCAAGGGTCTTTTGAACCCTTGTACAATGTCATATCCTCAGTTTGACAGATAGAAGGAGTTTAAACCTCTAGTATCGTAATATTTATTTTATTTTTCCCATCCAGTGGAAATTGGTGGAGGGCCCGGTACCCATGTCTTCACATAAAGTCATTCCTTCACCCATTGGATTCCATTCCGTCATTATAGAATGGTTATGAATTTGGATAGACGTGATGAGTGCACGAGTTGTAAACGATTAATACTGATAGTTCGCCAGGAAGCTGTGTAGAAAGAATGATCTATATAGTCAAGGCACAGTTTCCAAAACCGTGTATACTAACCTGACAGTATTCCCAAATTTTTAATTTTTTTGGGTCTTTCTGTGTCGGCTCATGATGGTCGGTTAAGATGGTTGGTTCTTATGCTAGGGAGACACAATATGATTCTCATGTACATCCCTTAGTATATTTTGAATGGAATTCCACTCATTGTACTAGGGATTTTGTTCGAGACTCCCATTATAAGTGGGCTGATTCTGTCTCGGAAAAATATAGAGTGTGTCTTATGGGGGGTCCCTATTTGTGTCACCCCATACCAACATCTCAGATTTAAAAATGGCGTTGGATTGACAGTAGGTAGTCTCATTTGAAACTATCCATATACCAACATATTCCTTGAGTAAACATTGGGATTAGAGAGAACCGAATGGTTTAGATAAAGTAAGGTATGTTTAGACTTGTTCTATGTTCTTCATTTGAGAGAGTTACTTGAGTCTTGTTCGGATAGTGTTTGAAGAGTTTTCTTCTGGAATACATAGTGTGTAGTTATTACATGACCACTAGGGGTGTATAGTCTATACACATCAAGTTTATATTTTATCTACACATGGTGTGAGTGAAGTAAAACACATGTCATAAGGTTCTACCATTATTTTATGGCATGTACATGGTTTCATTCTGATGTATATGTCTTGGAGATATATTTTGTGTTACATAGGTTCATATGACATATAACATTTAAAATGAAACTTATTCTAAATTTGAGTCAAAATAATAGTCATGTGGTGTAAATTTTGGAGATAAATGTTTTGTGGAATTAAAATATATATTAAATCTATGAATGGTGAAGCATGATCCATTTAACAAGACTACACACCCTTTATTTTAAAGTGTCTCATAGAGTCCTCTAGAAGTTGTTTGTGAGGATTCTGTGGAATTGCACTAGTAACAAAGTGGTGGTGCCATTGAAATGGGTAATGTTTGGATCGATGTTCAATGGTGTATGAACTAAAACATTAAAAAAATGTCATATAATTCATGCCAACAACTGCAACACCATATAAAAACACAATCGTAATCACAATCACAACACCATACAAACCAAACAATAACAATTTTAGATTTTACAAAGCATCCCTTATTGATTTTTGTTTCTTAATTCAGGGGTTGTCATAGATGTTTTTTCATCCTGGGGTGTTCATTCATAAGTCAAGTATACATAAATTACCAATTTTTATTATCCAATGTTTAACAAGAACCAACAAATGTTCAATTCATTTAGTGCACAAACAAGGACAACCAACGACCACGATTTTCAGCAGGGCGTTTAGCCCATACATTTAGCATTATAACCATCAATATAAAATTGTAATAACATGAGAATAATAGGAAACCAATGAGTAATAGGAAAAAACTCACCGTGAATGTGTCGTTAAGCACATGGCAGAGGTGAATTCATGGCAGCGGAGAGGCGCACATCAGAGGAGATTTCCAACTGATAAGAAAACATAAAATAGGGGAACCCCATGAGAATAAAATAATCTAAAACTGAGTACAATATTTACCACATCCCACAATCCCCAAGAACCCACTAAAACCGAAATCAACCCACACCATGGTTAGAAACACCTTATGAACACAAGAAATTATATAACCCACCTTCGATAGAATGAGTTCAACATACTTTTAAAATATAAAAGATGAACATACATTGGGTAATACATTACTAATAGGTCCTCATTAGTAGGTGTAATCCCCATGTTTATTCTATATAGTATATCCCAAATGAGTTATCCCTGATCAATCCTCCATTATCACACCTTTCACGGCATTACCTATCCTAATGATGGTCATTATTAAGTACACCACAATCCCACCCTGATGGTGGTTGTTATCCTTAGATGATGGAATGTACCAACCAAATATTTTGACATAATTAATAAAAAATCACCCTTGCATGGAATTATCCCACCTCATCCTATATATGATGGATTCTTGACCAATGCATGTTCTATAGGTAAATCAACAACATAAAAAATATACACTATAGAATGGAATAATATGGAATATCAAGAATAGTTCACGAAGGGATATAAACTAACCATTAGATCATATATAAAGAACGAGTTTCAAGGTCTAATCTCACTCTTGAATGCAATAAAATCATGAAAGGGAATCAATCATAATCCATTAATCATGGAAACATCATATATAGTGAATTAGTTATTAAGGAACATCCTACCACAATCTCAACATTAACATCAATGTTCATCAGGTGTTTTGTATCCTAAAACATTTTCACACACTAACTAGAATAATCTATCTCTCTAATAAAATGTAGAACCAATTCCATATAAATAAATGGTTTTAGATAAAGGAACATGGAAGAAAAATCCAAGCAGCAGAAAAAACAATTAACCATAAAATGAATATCAATAAGGGTTGAATCCACGATTATTTGAATTAACACAAAACTATCACTCTTGGATAGTGATAACAAGAGAATTCACCAAGAGGAAACCAATAAGACATCATAGAACTCCACTGATCTCCAAGAAGTTTTTTCTACACCAACACTAGAATTATAATTCTATATGTCATAAGGAATCATAATCTAATACATAATAACAATATTCCATGACCAAATAGGAAAAGATTAAGGAAATTTATCTAAATAAGAAGACTCACCAAAAGAATTCACTAAATTAACCAAATTTGGAATCACTAGTGAAAAGGATGAAAGGTTACGATAAATTGATGGTGGAGGAAGTGGAAGTGAAGGTAGTGGTGGAGGTGGAGGTGGTGGTGGTGGCAGAGGCAGCGGTGGTTGCAGCAGCGGGGGTGGAGGCAGCGGCGGTGGTGGAGGCAATGATGGTTGCGGAGGCTGCAGTGGTCGTGGAAGTGTCGGCGGAGGTGACATCAGAAGGGGAGGAGGTGGAGGATATGTAGGAGGATAATTAGTTGGAGGAGGGGGGGGGGGGACGACGAGGAGGAGATGTCGTAGTGGAAGAGGGGGCTAGTTCATCTTCCGTGAAAGCTTGATCGCGTGCGAGCAAGGAGGGACTATTAGGGTTACTAAATAAAAACCGTTGTAACCATTACCAATGATCATTAAAAGCACTAATAAATGTATGTTTTATCAGCACTAAAAGAAACACTCTGATTAAATAATCACTTATCAGTGCTTTTTTAGCATTGATAAAGAGCTACCTTTATCAGCGCTAAAAAATCGCTGATAAATGTTACCTTTTATTATCGCTCAAAAAAGAACTGATAAAGTGTACTCCTTTATCAGAAATTATTTTAGCACTGATAAAGGTAACATTTATCAAAAATTTTATCTAGAGTTGATAAAGGAATTCCACTTTATTGGCGCTTTCTATTTAGCGCTGATAAAGGGTAGTGCCTCCCTTGCCCTGTCTTGTGGTAGGGATCTTGGTTTATCGGTTGTGTTTGGTTTTTGTTTTTGGCATGTTGTTGCATTCTAAGGACAGAAACATTTCATAGTGGGGAGAATTTTTACATACAAGACTTATTTTAAAGTAAAATGTCATTTAATTTCCGTTCCTTCTTTGTTTTGTGGGTTTCCCAATGTTTTATGGAGGAATGGGTGAGTTTTCATGAATTGGGATAAACCGTGAGCCCAATTCCAGATTTAAATATAAATTTTTATTTCTTTATAACTACTTCATATTTCCAAATTTTTTATCCATTTTAATTCCAAATAGTAATCCCCAGATCTATTAACAACACCATATAAATTTGGACCGTTTAGGAATTCATATTCATGGTGGATATGAGTTTTTATTTTAAAGAATTGGGAATGCCCGAAAGCCCATTTCATGCATTAAAAATATTTTTTTAATTCGTTAATATCTCCTTCAATATTTACATTTTTTAGTGATTCAAACACTCCCCCGATCCAACATACCCAAGTCGTGCCCCCATGCTCTCCTCCCCCTATTTGGAGCTTGGTTTCATCACGAATATGGATGAAACATCTCTAAATTTCTAAAATCACCCAGATTTGAAAAAGTAAATTGATTATTTCATAACTCCTTCATTTCGCAGTCTGTTTCCCCTATTCCAATTCCTAAATTATCTCTTTGACCTAGTTCGTGTCTCCCTTGAATGAATTTCTATTTTATAATTCAGATACTAGTGTATTTGGGGTGATTTCTTTAATAATTTTGAAGGTAAGTGATTTTTTCTTGGATTCATCCTACTCCCTTAGGGTTTCCTCCCACTTTAATTATGTAAAAAAATATCCAGAAGGAAGGGATAGAACCTAGGGTTTTATTTGGTGGACTTTTGGTCAAATATTGTGGTCCAGATCAAGATTTATCATCATTTTGGTGTGGCAGTGGTGCGGTTGATGTTTTACACCATGTTTTGCGGGATTCGACACCTTGGATAGGTGATTCCATGTTTAACTATTACATGATGAGTTATTTTTCATGTTTTACTAGATATTAATGTTCCCCATATGCTATGTCCGGTAAAAAAACCCGGTTTGAGGGATTTGGTTATGCATTTAATTTTATAATTTCATTTTTGCTGAAGTTTTGAACATTTCAAATGTAACACATGTGGTATCTTTTTGGGTAGTTATATTAAATATGAAATTGATTTATTAGTTGTTGAATGTGGCCGAAAATTATGTTTTATTATTAAAATAGTGTCATGTGGGCATTAGAATGGGGTTTTTGGAATAGTTTTGTCATGTAAAACATTGTTATACTTCTTGAGAGCATTTAATGAAAATGGGTGTTTTCATTTGTATCTTTCATGGTATTATCGAATGGGATTTTATAACACCTCAAAGTGGTTTTATAAACGCCTCTATGGATAGAAATCATACTTAGGTAGTGTTTTGTGTGGTTTTGTCCTTGAAATATTTTTTTGAAATGGGTTTTATGAACAAATATTGGGTATACTCTTTTGGAATTATTTTATGCAAGATTTGAAAGATTTAATGATTTATGTAAGTGGTGAAACAATATTGAAAAACGTTTTGGAGTGTGTATATTCTGAAATTATACATTTTAAATATGATAGGGGCTATTTTTTGATGTCTTACATATTGGAAATGTTTTACAATTTTTTTAGGATTTACTAAAGTGTGTAAGAGATACGAAAGTGATGTGGGTTGTTTTGTGTGAGTGTGATGTGAAAAATGTATTTTTTTTTGTTATGAGAAAGGGTATTATGTAACATGTGGGTGGGATATTATGTGTGTTGTAATATATTGGAATTGTTTTATAAAATTGTTTAATGGATTTTTGGAAGTGATAAAGAAATGTAAAAAGTGTTGTGGGCTATTTTGGTGTGACTCGGATTTCAAATCAATTTGAATGAAAAGTGGTCTTTTGTGACTTGAGTGGTATACATGTGGGATATTTGGTGAATGATTTATGATAAAATTATATTTGAATGTTCTAATTATATTTCTTGACTTGTTGAACTTGTTTTATCACCAAGGGAAAACTTGGTTATCTAGGTGGGTGTACGTGTACTAGTATGCTATTGAATCTGTGGGGTTTGTCCTCTATTTCACATAGCATGATTGACGCTTTCAACTATAACTAAACTATGATGATGATGATTTCTGACCACTTGGTTATGGGTATGTTACCTACCAGTGGATGGTGCATGAGAACATTTATTTGTTATGGTTACTCTCACCGATATAGGAGGTACATGGGACCCACAACGAGCTAGTGCCTACGGGTTATTTCCTATTGATTGTGATCATTAGATATTTTATACTTACCATTGGCATATAGTATATTTGGAAAAAAAATTATGTAGCTTTGGAATTTGTTTTGATTCTTTAAATTAACCCACTTGAATACTAGTTTTTTTAGTTTCATCTTTTAGAAATTATAACTATAAATTAAATGTTTTTGAAAACTTGCTTCCTTTTCGTCTTTGAATGTTTATTTCATGGAATATATTAGTGGTGGTAACATACTAGGAATTGGATCACACCATAATTACAGCTTTGGTTGTAATTATACTTGGTTATTTTTTTGTTTCAGTTTTGGGTACAACTTTTTTTCCAATAGTTTGTGTTTTTACCGGTCATTCGTGATGCAGTGTCATGGAGATGGCTTGAGGGTGGTTCCTCTTTCCATGTGGAGGTTCGTAGGTTGTGATTATTTGGTTTTGTACATATTTATTGTTATTTGAACATAGGTTTAACTTATGTAATTCTGTTCTGAAATTTTTCTAAAGACAGTTTTTGTTAAAAAAATTAAGATGTGTTTTATTTAGTTTTTTTGTTGTTTAATGTTTATAAACTCAGCTAAATCATTCCAAAACATCATTTTATTATACTTGAGCACTTTTTCCAGCCTGTTGGGTTTGGGAACACCCCTCAGTCATTGTCGCGGGCTAGGTTTGGTGCCTGTTTTGATGGTGACCAGATTCATTTTTTGGCAAAAACCTCAGTAAAGGATGTAAAAAAGAAGGAAAGTACATATTAGTCTATGAATGCTTGTAACGTATGAAATAATTATCAAAAGACATACTTCTCTCGCATACATACTTTCAGAAACATGAGATTTACATAATATTCCCAAAAACATAAGTATATAAATAGAACTATAAAGTTTTCTTGGGTCACTAATTATATGATCTTGTTACCCTCTTAACTACGTTATAATTTGTAACCCACATGGCTACATTACAATTTGCGTAACCATCGTAGTTACAATTGGAGTAACCATATATCCAACCTCCAACTTACACATAAACAATGAATTGGAAGGATATATTGGTTTCAAAATTCATCATAATCAATTCCCATGAACCAAAAAAATAATACAACATGAAAAATTTCATAAAAAATTTCTTGTCAATATTTTAAAACATAATTTTAAAAGTCGTTTAAAAAAGAAAAGTCCCATATAAATGTCATATAATTAATATGAGAGTTAATAGAGTGGGTGGAATATATATATACACTATAAATACTCATTATTAAATATAATTTAAACAAAATTAATCTCAAATGAAATTTTAATACTACATAAATAATGAAGTAGAATGTTAGCCCAAAGAATAAAAATCAGGTTTAGAATTCCCTTACCTCAGGTTTCCCTTACATAGAAATCATTATAACCTCTTTTATCATGGTTAAAATAGTCTTATTAATATCTTTAAGAAACATATTCATTTTATAATAATTTATATGATTATTTAGTTTCTTCTTTTCACCCTTTAATTGTAAGTATTTTTTCCTTGCATTGTTTTGGGTGCGTTCATTACATGATTTCCATGATCGGTGCATGATGGATATTCGTTTTGATTTGATGTGAAACTCGAGAATTAGAATGGTGTGGTATTTAAATATTTCCAAGAAAAATTATACCATTTATCTTTTTTAATTATGACATTAAAATAATTCATAAGATAAAACATTATTGTTCTTTGTTTATGTCATTTTGGTGATTCTTCAATCATAAAGGAGAGATTTTGTTTTATTAATTAATAATATGGGTAAAAATGATTATAGAGCCTTATATATGATATAATACATAAATTATAATTTGTTTCAACCATAAAAATCTAATCATGACTAGTATTTAAGAATAGAAAATAAATTGATATCACAACATCCACGATGTCAGTAAATCGACAAATCACGGACGGTGTAATAATATCATGAATAAGTGGGAGGGGAGTGGAAGTATAATGGTGAGAATTCCATAAACCAGGAGGAATATAGAATTTATAAGATATTGAATCATTCCTACAAATTGGATAATAGGAGGTTTTTAAAGAAGAATAATATTACCAAAAATGAAAGGAAAAGAAAGAAAACAAAAGAGGATGTTTACCACTTGATCTCTTCTCCATGAGATCCATCATATGTCCTATGATTTTAATATTTTGGTGTGACCAGTAGCTCTATGTCGTGTGTAATAACCTTGTGAGAAGTATTTTGTATAATTTAGGTAAGGCTCGAGGTTGGAGTGGTGTGGGAGGAAGACGGGAATGAGGGTGCTATTTATAGTGGAGGAGAAGAGGTATTTTACATTATTTTATTCGTTATTATAAAACTTTTTTCTCAAGATTTAGAATAGTCATAACTCAAACGACCCAAAATAGTAATAATAGAATTTTATTTTGAACCATGTGGGATTACATCAGTTATGATGACATAAATTATGTATTTAACTGATAATTTAAATATACGGGTTTTACCAAATTTCACTATTCAAAAAAAAATCATGAATTTCAAACAAATCCAAAAATTTCCCTCAAACCACTCTTTGAAATAAAGATTTAAAAAATGAACTCCATTTTTTTAAAATAATTTTCTAAATATTATTAACTTATTTTTATATTAAAATCATAATTTATTAAAATATTACAATTTTAAATCTATAACTCATTAGTTAACAACATGAAAAATTAATCAAGTTGTCACTATCTTAACACCTTAAGGAAAAAAATAAAAATTCAATTTACTAATCATTATTTTCATATTACTATTCATAAGGGTATGTTATAATTCACCAAAAATCATGTTGGTTCTATTAGACGTCAAATAACCTACTGATTACATTTGTAGATGATTGTTTTTCAAAATTCAAAACATAGAAGTAGCAATTTTTTTATAGAATTGTTATAAATATATACATAAAACAATGTTTCATCCAATTAAATTTTTTAAACCATATGGTGTTACATTATCCCCACCTTCTATAAATCTCATCCTCACTATACAATTTACTTATTTAACAAGTGTCAGTATCATTCCCTTATAGTATTTTCATATTCATAGGGATTTCTCCACAAAACATTTTCTAGTTGTATTACCTTATTCCGCGATAAATTTTCCCTTTGATCAAGAATCTGAACTGGTTTCTCTTCATAAGAATGGTTCTCTTCTTGTAGAACAGCTTTTGGCCTCAAAATAAGAGATGTATCTGGCACAAAATATCTCAACATCAGAACATGAAAAACATTGTGTACCTAATATATAAATGGAGTAAAAACAACTATTTAGGTGACTGGTCCAACCTTTTCTAGGATTTCATAATGTCCAATGAATTTTGGACGTAGCATTCCATTCTTACGAAAATGAAAAACACACTTCCACGGTGAGATTCATAGAAAACTAGGATCACCTACCTCAAATGAAAATGATTTACTCCTATTTTATACATAACTTTTCTAACTACATTGAGCTTTCCTCCTGTGTTGCTGGAATATCATCACTTTCTCAACCACTTACTCTACTCATTCTGGTCCCATCAACTTCCTTTCACCAAAATAATCGAAAAATGATGAAGTTAAAAAGCGCTTCACATAAAATTCCTAAAAAGGAACCATTTGTAAAAAATAATGAAATTTTATTATAAGTAAACTCAACTAAAGAAATATGATTCTCCCAAATTCCTCGGTATCCCATTGAATAAGAGCAAAGCATATCCTCTAATGTATGATTTATTCTTTCTGACTATCCACCAGATTGAGGATGAAAAATTGTAATGAAATTTAATTCTCTACACAAGGACTTCTGACGGCCCTTCCAAAAGTTAGAAGTGAACATGGGATCCTGGTCAGATACAATGAAAATATGAACTCCATGTAACCTTAAAATCTCATTGAGGTACAGTTGAGAAAGCTGATCCAATGACATTGTATCTCAAATAGAAAAATGTCAATATTTATTCAGTCGATCAACAACAACCCATATTACATTATTACCATGATAAGTCATAGTTATTCCCACCCCAAAGTCCATGGATACATTCTCCCATTTCCACTCTAGCACTGGAAGAGGAAGAAGCATCCCCTTCAGTAACTACCACTCTTCTTTAACCTGTAGACATGTCAAACATTTCATGGTAAAATTATAAATATCTCTTTTCATTAAATCCCAACAATAATACTTCCAAAGGTCTATGCATATCATATTTTTGCTATAATTTACTGAAAATGGATAACTATAAGCTTCACACAATAAATATTTCTTCAACTGGGAAGCACACGTCACCCAAAAACTTTTTAAATGTTGTAAAACACAATCTTTATCAAAGTTAAATTCTAGAAACATACCCATTTTAACCAGTTCTACCATTTTCTATTTCTCACAATCATCTTTCTATGCTCAATTAATTCTGTCTAATAATGATGAAAACACTAAATATTGAAGAAAAACTGAGTTATATTCTGCACCAATAACATCGACACCAAAATGCATGAAATCATTTATCAAGGGATCATGTTTGAAACTTAACATGGTTAATGATGCTTGATGTTGTTGACTTAAGGAATCTTCCTCTTTGTTTTCTTTTCCCATAATGTAATTGATCATGCGATAAATATACTTTATCAGTTCAATCCATATTCTCTGCCTCATTTTAATTATTTCTTAGTTTATATACACATCATACTATTATTTTCAGTATATATTTGATAGTGGGCTCTTTATAAATGATTCCTTGAAAATTTTTAAAGGAAAAAACACAGATGAAAATTCCAAATCTAGTGTGAGATAATATAACCTAGGAGGTTTTATTTTTTTAAGAATTATAAATTAACTGATCATTCTACATTAGAACACAATCGAGTCCCTTCAGTGAAGCATCACTGTATATGACACACTAACCATTTTGGGAAATAAAGTCCAAAACCAGAGAATTCACCAATATCTTCTTCAGTTCCTCAAGGTAAAAATCATATTCTTCTATCCAAATAAATTTAACCCCTTTTTCTGTTCACCAAGTTATTGAGTTAGACAAAATTATAATGTTTTTAACAAATTTTCGGTAATAACCTACTAATCCAATAAAACTATAAATATCTATAATAATTTTGGGTATTGTCTATTCATCAACCACTTTTTTTTGGACGGATCAACTATTATTCCATCTTATTTATAGTGTTCCCATGAAAAGAAATATTTTCCAACCAAAAACCACACTTGCTGAATTTTCCAAACAGTTTCTCTTCCTTTATGTTTTGTAAAATAACCATTAAATTTTTTTTATGCTTTTATTTATTCTTATAAAATTTAAGAATGTCATAAAATACACACAACCACAAACTTATCCAAGAATTCAAGAAATATTATATTCATAAGATTCATGAATAAATTATGTGCAATGATTAACCCAAATGGCGTAACAAAAAATTCTTGATTCCCATATCTAGTACAAAATGTTTTTTTAGGTTTTTATCATCCTTCCCCTATAAGTGATGGTATCTAGATATCAAGTCAATATTGGAAAAGTAATGAGCTCCTGAGAGACGATCAAACAATTTATCGATATGAGGAAATAGATACTTGTTTTTAATTGTGTCGTTACTCCAGGATCCAAAATCAATGAAAATTCACATGGAACCATCATTCTTTTTAATAGTCAAAAAAGCATCACCCCATAGTGATGTGCTAGAAAAAATGAATCCTTTATCAAGAAAATCCTTCAATCGATTTTTTAATTCAAGATGTTCCATTTGATCAATTTGATATGGGGGATTTAAAATTGGATTAGCATCAGGACCTATGTAAATTTTGAATTGAACAACCTGATCTGGTACGACAATAGGTAACTCATCATGAAAAACATCATAGTATACATTTAAAACTGGCACGTCATCAATCTGAACAGTTCCCTTTTTTTCAACAATATGAGGAAGATAACTTTAATTCACACATTTCACTAGTTTTTTAGCTTCATAATATGTTATAAATTTTATGTGTTCGTTTTTCTATACGAACATATACTATTTATTGAAAAAAAATATTGAGCTGTAGAGTAAATCTTTGAATGATATATAGAAAGCCAATCAATTCCCATGATGATATCAAACCAGACTAAGGGGAAAAACTAGGTTTTCAGGTAATGTATCTCCACCAACCATAGTAGAAAGATTAATATAATTTTTCTTTATTATAATATTTCCACCAATGTTTTAACAATACGTTCTGATATCAATTGTTTAGGTGGAATTTCCATTTTACCAAAAAGTTCCTCAGAAATAAAGGAGTGTGTAGAACCAATATCAAACAAAATTATTGTAAAATCAGAGTAAAAAGAGCAAATGTATTCAACTTCATTGGATGGCCCAAAATCTTCGGATGTAGTCACAAAGGACCTCACTACAACTTTATTCTTATATTCTGGCTTCTAATTATCATTTAGATCTTTCATTGAGAATACAATTCCATATTGACTCACGTCACCAAATTTAAAACACTTAATTTTTTCCTTATGAGTATTAGTATTAAGATCATTTTAATTACAATCTTAGGACATATTTCAAAAGAAAACACATAAAAAACACTTTCTAGTTTTTGTAATCCATTTATTATGGTGCTTTATTCCACCCTTTTCACATATAGGAAACTGGATTTTCTTTCCAACAAATTTATTTAGTTGATTCTTACAAATCAGTTTCCATATATACCTCTTATTCCCCATGTTTTCAAAATGAATTTGATCATCAACAAATTCCATCTCTACCATCTCATCACATCTGGAGAGTTTCTCATAAGTTTTGATTTCATAGGATGCCAACTCCCTTCAATACCATAGATTCAATCCCCCGTAAAAGTAGTTTATTTTTATATAAATATATAGAATATGATTTGGATTATACCTCACCAGTCAGGTTAAGTTTGTTTCATACACATCCACTAAGTCCTTCTACTTTTGCTTTAACTCAAGCAATTTCTTCTCCATCCTATGTCGCACATCCTTAGGGAAATATTTTTCATGTAAAATACATTTAAATTCATCCCACTCTATGGATTCAATATCCTCTATATCCATGATATTATTTACAATTGACCACCACTAATTAGATTCCCCTTTAATATGATAAATGGAAAGACTTACCTTTTTATTATCTAATCATCCCATAACATCTAATATCATTTCAAAGGTTGTATCCCATCCTTCAGCTGCTACTGGTTCAGATGATCCATTGAAAGCAGGAGAGTGTGTTCTAATAAAATGTTCCACTATTGTCATGTTCTGTTGTGGTGCCTAGGGTTGTTATTTTTCATGGATGACAACAGAATGTATTGACTATGTTATCTGATCCATAATTGTAACACATATTTCGGTTCCAATCCCTACCATTCTGGGCTGCTGATTCGAAAGAAAGTCATTCTATCAGTTCCTCTCCTATTCAGTCTCCTTATTTTTTCTAAGGGAAACCATTAAAAAAAATATCTTAGTCTATGAAACATTGTAATCATTAAATTCTACAAAATTTCAAATTAATCCTAGAGTGAAAATCATGTATGGTATTCTATTAACATCACCCTAACCCCTAATGTAATTTAAACTATCATCTGATACCATCTATAATGACCCAAACTTATTACATTACAAAACCATGAATATTGTCAAGAAATAACTTCATTTCATATTGAGGATCATTAAAGGTAATATTGTTCGATAATTGAGACCTAAAAATTTCATAACATTACACATTAATAAATAGTGGATACTATAAAACAATATTGATTTATTCCATAACATAAATCATTTCAAATAAAACATGATTTTTTTGAAAATTATTCAAACATCTAACTTAGGTTACTTCTTGTCTTATACATCCTTATAAATTGTGAAAATCATTTAAAACATGGAATGAGAACAAAAATCCAATTAAGAGATCTATAAAGAAGGAAATAACACAAGAGTAAATTAATACTTGTAACAGATGAAATCATTTTCAAAACAAATACTTGTATCCCATACGTACTTTAGGAAACATAATATTTAAAAAATATTCCCAGAAGCATATGAAAATAAATCGAACCATCAAGGAATATTGGCGAACTAGTTACATAATCTTATAACCCTCTCAACTACCTAATAATTTGTAACCCTCATGGCTACCTTACAGTTTCTGTATCCATAGCAGTAACACTTGGAGTAACCATACAACCGACCTCCAAATTAAACATACCCAATGAATTAGAGGGAGATATAGGTACCACCCTTCATCATAAATATTTACCAAGATCTAATAAATAATCATAAATCATGAATAATTTCATAAAAACATTTCTTTGAATTTTTTAAAATAGAGTTTTAAAGAATTATTTAAAATGAAAAGTCCCATATAGATAACATATAATTAAAGTTAGACTTAATAGAGTGGATGAAATATATATATAATATATAAATACACATAATTAAACATAATATAAAAAAAATTAGTCTCGCAAACATTTTTAATACCACATAAATAATGAAGTAGAATGATAACCCCAAATTATGGAAATCAGGATAAGAATTCCCTTACATTTGGGTTTTCTTTCTTCAATATCATTTAAACCCTATGTATAATGGTTAAAATAGTGTTATTAATATTTTAAAGAAAAATAATTCACATTTATAATACCATATAGGATAATTTAATTACATCATTTCACCCATAATTGTTAGTATTTTATTCCTTTCATTGTTTTGGGTTTGTTCTCTACATGATGTCCATGATCAGTTCATGATGGATATTCTGGTTAATTGGAAGTAAAACACAAGAATTGGAATGGATTGGTATTTAAATATTTATTGAACCATATATTTAACCATTTATAATTTTGAATTCTAATATGAGTATGGTTGATAAGTTCAAACATTACAGATATTTTTTTGGGTCATTTTGGTGAGTCTTTGATCATAATGAACTCATTTTGTTTTTTAAATTAATAAAATGTGTACAAAATGATTACCGAACAATATAAAATATAGAGTAGCTAAATTATAATCTAGTTTAACCACAAAATTTTTCCCCGACTAGGCTATGAGTAAGTAAATGAAATTGAAATCACATTGTCTACAATGTCAATAAATTGACACAACGAAGACAGTGTTTTTGTTTGATGAATAAGTTGGAGAAGAGAAGAAGTATAATGCTGAGTCTTCCATAGACATGATGAAATATAGAATATTTATTATACTGGGTCATCAATTTATATTGGATAAGGGGAGGGGTAAAAATATGAATTATATAAATGAAAATGAAATAAAAACAAATAAAATAAAATAGGAAGTTTACCTTTTGATCATTCTTCTTGAGATCATTATTAAGCCCTATGGTTTTGTCCTTTTTTTGACCAGATGATATAAGACATGGGGAAGATCCTTTGATGTAGTATTCGGATGATCTTAAGTAAAGATTAAGTATTGAGAGGTGTGGGAGTAATATGGGAATGAACATGGTATTTATAGTGGAGGAGAGGTTGTATTTTACATAATTTTGATAATTTTTATAATTTTTTTCATCAAGATATTGAATAGTCTTAATTCATGTAACCAAAAATAGTAATAATGTAATGTTAGTTTGAATTAATTTGTCTTACATCATTTATGATGTCATAAATAGTATATTTAACAAATGATTTCAATATAGGGTATTTTACCGTATTTCAGTATTCATTAAAATTCATGATATTGGAAAAAATCCTCAAAATTCTCCCTAACTATTTATCGATGTGTGTAATTAAAAAATGAACTCCATTTCCTGAAAATAATTTTTTAATTATTATTTATTTAATAATTAAATAAATTATAATATATTCATAAATAACAATTTTAAATCTATAAATCATTTTTTACACCATGAAAAATGAATCAAGATGTAACTATCTTAAAATCATATGAAAAAATACAATTTAGTAATTATTATGCTCATATTATAGTTTATATTACGATTCTTAATGGAATGATTCTATTCACCAAAAATAAATTATTTTCCATTAGACTCAAAATAACTTATTGATCACAATTGTAGATGACCATTTTTCAAAATTCAAAACATAGAAGCGTAAAAAGTATGTTTAAAGGCTAGTTATAAAAATATAATCAAAACAATTCATGCATTTCAATTTATTTTTAAAACAATGAGGTGTTATAGCTAGATATGTTTCCACATGGTCTCAAGAAGCCCTCCCCATATGCCAGATGCTACTGACTTGTAGCGACAGTCTAATAGGGGTACTTTGCGGTGACTATACCCTAAGAATCATAGAAAAACAATGAGATAGTAATAAGAAACAAAAAACAATAGTGGAATATTATTAATAATTTTTCTGGAAGTGAAATACAAAAATAATAACTGAAGTTAGTTAAATTAAGAAATTCAATAAAAAAAAATTCATGTATGCTAGATGCTTCTACAAGTACACAAAGAAGCGAAATATAGCCCAAATTAATATAATTAAATTATAGAATCCAAAATGATAGCACAATTATAAACCCATGTACCTGATCAGTCATAATATCCCAACTCTTACACATATGAAAATGTACAACTTATATTAGAAGCTATATTCTTCTATTTCTCAATATATACAGACAATATGGCTACTCGGGTACCTATAGTGCCTGAGTAGGGTGTGAGATACAATCCCTATATAGTGGAACCCATGGTGTCTAAACAATTAAATATAATGAACTATGAATAAGAAGTGATATATGGTTATTAAATTCTTGAATGAAATAAATGATGAAAATAAATGCATTGGATTTGATTCCACATAAACACCCCATCTAATTACATTTTTTTCTAAGTGAGTGAATCTAAACCAGAAGCACTTTCATTGGTTATGTTAGTGATACACAATGTAAGGATTTATATTTTTCCCATGATTTTTATTGGACCTGAATTAAAATTCTTTATAATTCCCTTGTTAAAATATCTAATCCATTTTATTTTAAAAAACATTCTCATGCTCTTAATTGTAACAACCCAAACATTTTGAATAATAATTGTTTCTTGAAAATGTGTGTTATATTATATTGTACAAAAAAACTATAATAACTAATTAATTATAATTGAAATGTGACGATCATGTTTCATAAGTTATATGAGTGTTGGTCAATATGATTGTTAAAAATAATACATTTAATAATAATTCTAATGTCATCATTAGATTTATAAATAAAAATTATAATTATTAAATAATGGAAAAAGGAGAAAAGATGGCCTCAAATAGTAGATTCATGTAATATGAATCCCATTTTTCAGAACATAGGAGGGTGGTAGATTATTTGGTCTTATTTCTTGACCTAGATCAAGGTGAGATTCAACATTTAATGCATGAATGAAATCATTTATGGGGGAAGTTCATGTCTGTGGGGATTATATCTCATAAAATGTTAGTTGAGCCGCCTCTTGAATCTATCACTATAACACACCTCTCCATTAGGACATATATGGGTTTTATATTGGGTTATGTGTCCAGGATTTGTTTAATTAAATTAGTATCTCTTTGTATAAAAATTGTAATCCCATTATATCTATTTTGAGAATAGTTTTTCATAAAAATATAGTGAATTTGAAATTTTGATTTTTCAGAAAAGAACATTTCTCTTCCAAAATAATATTTTTTAAAAAATATTTTACTTTTTTATGAATAATAATTATTTTAATGACATGGTATTACTAAAACTCACTTATTTAAGTAGAAATGTTAAAATAATTTTATTTAATTAAGAGTCGGAAATTTCACAATGCAATTTGACAATGCATTTTATATCTGATATTATTTTCAACAAATATCGATTTATATATGTAAATGTAAAATATATCATATTTATAGGATTATTACAAAAAATAAATATATATTTTTAAATTATCGTATCAAAATTAGGTTAGGGTCAATTTATGACCATTTTCTATAATATTTTGGTTTTCTGTAAATAGTAAAAATATAGTTAAGAGAATTCAGTATGATTAATGTCATCATAATGAAGTAATAATTGCAATAAAAGTTTATTCAAGTCATGTGGATTATAATATTACATTAGATGTCCCAAGAGACAAATACCATTGGAAAATACAATGGGAAAGCCTGTGGTTTTGCAAATACAACTACTGTGGTGTCCAAGGAAATTAATAAAAATAATCCCTCGCATATGGTATAAGTACCCAACATTGTCTCCATTATATTTAGACAACAATTCATCCTCTGCGATTCTTCCAATGTTTTATCTCCTAATGATTCCTCCCAAGGTGTCCTCTAGCCTCAAGATCCCAATCTTCAATTATTAGGAGTTAATCATCAAGGTAAGGGACATCTCAACTTATATTTTCCTTTCATTTTCTCTTTGTTATGTGGTATGTCATTGAAATTTACATATTAATTTCTTTTTTAAACTTTACTATATCCATTAAATGTATTTAGAGACCATCATGAATGGGAGTTCCTGGCGCCTTCTATTTTAATGTTTTTCTAAAATAATGTTTTATACTCGTTATGCTTCCATATTTTCTTCTCATAAATTTTATCATTTTAACAAGACATTATATTATTTTATTTTATGAATTCTAAAACCTATTACCCTTATAGGGTTATTAAAATATATGTCACAATAATTTTCTTTTTTCTTCAATTCACATTCATAAAACCCTTATTCCCTTTATTTGGCTTAAAAATATCATTCAAATATTTTTTTAAGAACTCTGGAAAACACAATGATTTCTATATGAAACCCATTACATTTATTCTCCACATTTTGATTATGAAACGTTTATTATGACCTATGTGGATAAAATAATTAATAAATAATAATTGTGTCCCTTATAGCACTCCATTAGATTGGGTAAAGATGTTAATTTCTACGGATGACATGTTTTACGATAACATAGCGAATGAACTGGGTATGTTTTTTGACTTGTAGTAATAAACCATAGTGATATGCTTAATATTGAATCAATTAAATATTGTAGCCATATTTCCATGTTTTGATTCATGTTATTATTATTCTGGAAAGCCACTTTTTCATTTTTTTTGTGTATTTAATAATGTTCTTATTGATATTCCCCTGGATCAAAAGACAAATGTTTCCCTTGTGTACCCTTACTGGGCCATCTACTCACCATTTCCTTTGATGTATTTCCCTAGGTTATGATGTGAATTAAAAGTGAGTATGATGAACCCATATTCAATAATTTAATTTATTTATAAAAATGTTTTATTTTCTCATTCATTATATTCCTTATTTCAAAAAAACTATTCATTTAAAAATTGTCTTTTTGTTTAATGTAATAGAAACTTATCTAATAAATAGGTTGACAGTCATAGTTGGTATCAATATGAGGATTAGTTATTTGTGGAAATTATTATTCGAATGTATTAGGAACAAAATTAGATAAATGTTTAAATATATGACATCATCTTGGTATTTTTGTAATGTATTATATAATTGGTTTTTGTGCAATGATATCCATATCTGGATACGAACATGTAGACATGGTTCTAGAACAGATGTAACTAGGGGTAAAAACATAATCAAGGGGTGTCGAGCTTGATTTTGCATAATCTTTAAGATGATAACGATACTTACTATGCACCTAGTTTAACACTCTTGATGGATATTGTTAGTTATTCATAATAATTTTATTAACCATAATGAAGTATATATATAAATTAATTTCTTTTTATGAAATATAATTAATTTCAAAATATAATAATATTAAATGAAAGATGTTTCTCACTGATGTTCTATTCCATTAGAAAATAGTGGGAAATAGGATAAATTGTGTAAATGGCGAGCACAATGGACCGGCTGCTGATGTACTTTCTATGGAAATCATAATGGAAAACCTAATGAGGATGATGAATCTACTAACTTGAGTTTTGGGAAATTGATAGAATCAATTTGAGAGATTACACCATTCCATTGAGTTCTTTATACTCCAAGGACTAACATATTTATATGGATCTATTGAACTATTTATTATTGAAAAATGAATAATCTCTATAGAAAATATCATTTATATGCTTTTTGGTTTAAAATAAGAGAATGTAACCCTGGTTGTATACCACATAAAATTATAATCATATCTGTGGTGAAAACTGGTTAAAACAGAAAGAAAATAAGGGATATTAAATATATGGAGTTGTACGAGATCAAGGGAATATTTTACAAAATATATCTCCCAACTATGATGTCATAAAAATAGAGAAGTATATCCAAGAGCATATGTATAAGGAAAATGAATCTGTTGGAATCTAGGAGATAATGTTCACAATTAATTCCCATTACACCTGTAGCTTTGTCATGGATCATAATGGGAAGGATGATAGACTCTTAGGTGGACTAAGACCCCATCTATGGAAAAATTTATCCAACCAAGACTACGAAAGCAATAAAAATATCTCATGGAGTTCTATAAAGGTTGAATTAGAGTTCATAGACATACAATGGTCCCATATATTGAAAGAAAAATGTTTATATTGGGTGATAAAATTGGGGAAGAGATTTCATCACATAAGAGGATGAAATAAAGAAAAACATTCCACATGAATAAAATGAGGGATGAATCATTTATAGAACTAACTTCTTAAAAGAGGGAAATATTAATAGTGTGGAAAATATGTCCATATTTCTTGGAACTACCATAGTGAGGTGGATCCTCAACTTCTCAACACTAAGGACAATATTGAGCTGTGGCATGCCTATCCTGAAGTCCAATGATTCAATAATGGAAAACCTGGAAACTATTCCATTCACAATCTAAATCCTATGTTAATAGAGGGGAATCAACATCAACCTTAGCATTGGATAAGGGACAAAGGTTGTGATTTTTTTATCATGATGGCTGATGTCAAATCTCCAAATGATGTGGCGGTTGGTACTCTTATTGTTCTATCATATCCTGAAATAACATTGTTTGATTATGGTTCTACTCATTCCATTATTTCATCCATGTATTCAAGAATATATAATCAATCCCAGAACTGCTAGAATTATAACCATCATTCAAGACTCATGGAGGGATTATCCAAGCATCAACATCGTAAATAAATTCTAGTATTCACTTTCATGAGCACAATCACATCTCAAATCTAGTATTCATTCAAATGTAATAATTTTATATTATACTAGAAATGGTCTATCTCTCAATGTATATTATGATGATCAAATGTAGAAGAAAGGAGTTATGATTAGTATTTAAGGGAAAACCTCTAGTTGTACTCAAATGAGCTATATCTCGATCTAATCATGGTTGAAAAGCACCTCACATTTATTTATTTATGGAAATTATTAGTGATTATGAATATTGAAATACAAATATATGAATATAATATGTACACATCATTCAAGAATACATGATTTATTTCGTATGGAGTTACTTGGACATCCTCCTTAATGAGCGGTGGTGTTCTCCATTGATATCGTGTCTGGTTCAAAGTTAATTTCAATGACCCTATATAGAATGAAAAATGTGGACCTAGAAGATTAAATATGCTATTAAAAGATCTTTTGGATATGGATTTTATCTGAAAAAGTGTATATAATTGGTGATAACCTATTATCTTTGTAAATTAGATTAAGGAAGCATCAATGTGGATATGGATTGATTATAGTGAACATAAAGTGATCGCAGTGAACAAAATGTACCATCTTCGAAGAATTTATGATTTATTATTCTTTCTTTATGGGGATAAATTATTCTCCAAGAATAATCTTTAATTTGGTTGTCATTAATTTTGGATAAGGAATGAATATAATCCAAATATTTTCTTTTGATAAATATATAGTAATTATGTGTTTGTTGGTATGCCCTTCGACTTATTTAATTCTCATTTTTTCATTAATAGAGTCTTTAATTACTAACTTTATTACTTTGTAGTAGTATTTATTGATGATAATATCATACATTAAAAAAACATTGAAGGAGCATGAGTATTATCTAATGGTTAAATCTCAAACTTAAAGGAAGGATAGACTATTTGTAATGATTAGAAAATGTGATTTTTATAGAAAACGTTTCTTTCCTAAGGCACATTATATCCATTGAAGGAATCTCAGTTGACCATGTATTGAAATAGGATGAGGAGGAGTGGCATCATCCTATAATAGAATGTAAGATGAAAAGATTACATGTATTATAGGGATATTTTTGGAGGTTTTGAAAAAATTACATGAATTACTAATCCACTAACATTGTTAACTCAAAAATGGTTCACATTTAACTAGATAATGGAGGGTGAAAAAAGTTTCCAAGAGGTGAAAGAGATCCATTTTTATAGAATATGTTTGCGGCTTTAAAGAATTGGATGTTTCCTGAGTTCAATATTGATGGGTATAGTTTACTGCAATTTCATACAAGACTATTTTTTCCATCTGTTACAGAAATATCGAATGTGATAATGGATGAATCTCATAGCTCTAATTTCTCTATACATCATAGAAGAATACAATTTTATAGGGGCCTTCTTCATCATTATTGGTGGGATACATGAAAAGGGAGATTTCCAACTACACATTAAGGTGTCTAGTGTTTCATTAAGTGAAGGCAGAGTGTAGAATTCTTAAAGTGTTATTACATCCACTACACATACCGACATGGAATTGGGACACAACCATTCCAAAAATATTCAATGGCCAAAAAAATACTTCCAACAGAAATAATGTGATATGGGTAAATGTGTACAATCCTACAAAGAAAACCCATTTTATATATATTCTGAATGATTTCTATTCATGTTGGACTAAGGGACTAGGATGAGTTTGGTAATTCCAAAACCATTTTGGATGAAATTAAATCCCAATGGTCCAAGGAATTATCAAATGGGTCTACCATAGGGAGCTCCTGTGTGAATCCCCTCCGCACTATTATTTAAAAAAAGGTATCGACGGATGAATCTGTTATTCCAACACCCCCCATGATCAGAGAAAATTAATTTAAATTATGAATCCTCAATTATGATTCATAACACAATCACCTCCAAATAGGATGACATGCCACTTCCCGAGTCTGACAGATCCATTCTCTTTCGTGGAGCCAGAATTCTGTCATGGCGGGCCTCTGATCATTGTGATGAACATTACCTATAAATATGTAGATCAACCCCTCCTTAAAAGGTACCATTATACATGACATTTAAAATTGAATATATCATTTCTTTAATCTCTATGTTCCCTTTGATGCCATAAAAATTAGATCCCCAAGGTACTTGGGCATCGTGAAATAGTTTTCCCTTTGTTCTTGTTTATCTCCACTTAATGAGGGGATTCCCTTCACCTTGGTCTACAACATTTGTGAAGGTAGGTGACCCTCTTGGGGACTTAGTATACTGTATATCATTAATCCTTCATGAAGCACCACAAATCCATATATAGACATCATGCCTACGATGGGTCATCATGCTTCACAAACCTTCTACCTTTACAAAACCCCTATCCTCTGTGAAGAACCAGGGCTTCGGGATGGTCCTCTGGGCAAGTCCCCTGTCTTTGTTAATCCTCCTAAGTGTGGCCCTCCATTATTTTATGTAGAGATTTTTTGGTCCCATATTAGGTGTCTCTTATTATGTTATCATACCTCATGTTTTTAATATAGGTATGATAATAAATTTCTCTATTCACTATAAATACAGTAACATGTAATCCATGATTGATCAATACTCCACCCCATCCTCTACACCTGATTTTAAATTGTAGTCTTTCCTCATAAAATACACACAGGGATTCTCTATTTTGAAATTCCGCACACCCAATCATTTCCATGGGAGTGATATATTCTTTGACTACTGGGAGGGAATGATATCAACCTCGAATTAAATGATATCCTCCGTGCGAAACACATATCCATAGGCCCTACACCATCTTTCATGGATGAACCTTCTTTGACACAATCATGAAGTCTATTTCATCCTATGGTTTCTCAACACAAGAATTTCTCACATGGGATTGAGGATTAGAAATTACCATGACACCATCCATCACATTTCAACTACATGTGGTTTTATCAATGTCATCAAAATAGGCTATGAATGAATCCTTTTACTATGTTCAATCACAACAACCTCCACCAAGGGATTCCTTTATGCATAAGCCCCAAATATATTAGTGTGCCTCCACTTTGGTTATAGGGCCCAAAACTCCCACAAAACTACATGGGCTTTGATTCACAATTGGGATACGTATGAAAACTCTTTGAGGGTTAAGCCCAATGTCACACCAAAAGCTTTATCCAGGTAAGGGCACCCATCAGGGTCGTTCTCAAAAACCAACCCCAATACATATATTGACCTCCATTGGTCTCATGAGTCACATGATTCAAGTTTGTCCACATTCATCTTAGATTTATTATGATAAAATAAATGTATCTTCTGAAGTATGCATGTTTTGATCCTTGTATTCTACATAGATTATGTGGGAATCCTCCTGGGTTTCAATCCTGACCAATTGCTAACCCCAGTTCTCCCTCATAGGGTTATACCCACTATGGGATGCTAACCAATTGTAATCCCCAACATTTCAAAGGTAAACTATCCTTCTGTAATCCCTGATACCATCCGAAACTACGTGGACTTTAATCCATGTATTATAAATATGGTACGTAAGAATCCACCCTAATGATCACGCCCATCATCCATGTTCCATTCTTGTCTTTCCCCTCGTTCATTTTTTCATTGGATCATCATGAACAACCTAATGATACACTTCCTTTATTTCCCTATCCAAGTTTTCTATTCTCATAGGTCTTCTCCTTATGTGTCCCTTATCCCCACCTAACAAAATCACAATTTTTTCCCACCTACTAGGATACATAGGATGCCTCTTTGAGGTTCAAGAACAACACCCACAACACTCCATCGATTCTTTCTATTCCATAAAATGTATCCACAATCCATATTAATTATACATGGGCCACCACATCCTGGAGGAATCAATCCACTCAGTTTACATCATTGCTACTACTTGTTGCAATTGACATCTAACCATCCGTAAGACCCACACAACCAAACCAAGTGTGCTCCCCCTATGGTAGGTATCAAGATATGTATTAGCCCCATTACTCCCAATAAACTACATTGATTTTGATCTCTATTTTGTATACAGAGTACATAGGATGCCTCCACGAGGCTAAATACGAATCATTCATGAACATTTCATGTGTTCCCACCATTGGTTGCAAGTCCTTAATCCACCCTCATTTGTTTTTAGAACATCTTTTATTGGTTTTCTCTCATTGGGTTTCCTAACCCACCCACACCCATCAACCTAAAAATCTTTTTAGGTACCCTCTTATATGGTTTCCCCTACCTAATCATCCCACAATGGTGTCTATTTTAATCCTTTTTGATCTACAAAAGATGTTAAAATTTTGCACCGATATATCTTCACATGATTTTAGAATCTGTCTCAAGAGGACATTAAAATAACGAACTAAACTGTGTTAATCATGGGATGGTTGAGGAAAACCCCATAAAATATGCCTTTGTTGTTCATCTATTAAAGAGGCTAAATGCAGGTCCCACCTCCTGTTAAAAATGGGTTGGTAGGGAAACCATCAGAAGACACGCTCATGTCATAAGATACCCTATGATTGACATGTGATAGCTACGGTTTTGTGCCCTTGAAAATCCCTTATTTGAGAAGGAATATAGGTGATCTAATGTTCTAATGTACAGACCATATCGATAATACCTAGCTTGACTACTCACCTAACCAAATAATTTTTCTGTATCTAGACCCCTTAGAATGTCAAGAGAGAATCAATGTAAATAACCAGCATCCATGAAGAGATGGAACTAGGAATGAGTTTCACGAACTACTTCTTAATATATGATGGGGAGTCAAACTATGGGATGAGTTATAAGGAATAATCCATAGAAGGAGGAACTAACATCCCTTCACCTCTTTCCAATCAAGGATAATACATTATAGAATAGGTGATGAATTTTTCCTTCCTACGAAAAGAGGGAATGCATGGTACATTACATCATCAACGAGAGATTAGAATCACAGAGGTGGTGTGTCCTGATAGAATATGAAGGCATTAGAAATAGTGACTGGTGAACACAATATGATTCTATTCTCTTTGATATGAGAATATTTATTGTTGGAGACACTATTAGATGTGTATGTCATTTCTTTCAGCTATCAGGAACTGGGACCCACGAATCAAATATTGTGCATGGCATGAAAGTCATCATAAACTGGGATAGTTGATTGCTTGGTCTTCTGATATGTGGAATTGTCTGTGTGGATCATTCTCCCAAACCATGGAAGCTTGGATGATGCTAGGTAATTGAGAATTTTATTCGTCATATACAAATTGATAGATAAACGTTATTTAATTATAGGACCCAAGACACAATAAACTACCCCCCAACCATAGATGTTGTGGTATAAGGGAGGTCAATGTAGAAATATTTCCATGATTCCACCTCTTCTATGACGTCATCAATGACTATAGTTACTATGTTACTATACCCCCTTTCTCTATTTCACCCTCAGATTTAATTCTAAGAAGGTTGATTGATTCCATCATATTCTGGTACAAGATAAAGGGGAATCATTCCCACATAACATGTGTCCCACCAAGCCCTAGTGGCATTATCACCTCATAGTCACCACCACCACTAATTTCATTACTGGGAGATAGTTATCCAAGATCCTGTGATGGATAATTTTGGTAACATTTCCATAGAAAGATCATATGACTCACTCTCCTACACCGATAACCTTGAGTATACTCGAGTAACCCTAGAAACGACTTGCCCATGAGGTAATGAGGATAGATCCCACAAGGCCTTTTCAGTGGCATCAATGATTGGTCCCTCAGGCCGAAGAAAGTCATATCTATATCTAAGCTCTGTCATCCCCGGTCAGACTCACCTGAAGTCAACATTAGCCTCATTTCATGAGGATTCCCATGAAGGTGAATCATCTTCCACAGATTCAATAAATCATACCACTAATAATGCATACTCTTCATTCCATACTACTATAGAGCCAAAGAACCTTAAATCCTGATTGGGATCGAGCCCTAAGATACATCATGGGTGTGTTTGGATGACTCTGTTAGTAAACGACATCCCAAGCTGTCATTATAGGCTAGTCTGTAGCAATGAAATGTATCCCAAAGGCCTTACCCATGCAGTTACTAGCCAGAGTTCAGTTCCTCCCCACTGTCGCACACAACATATATTTCATCTCAATAACCTCAGCATCAACCACTATGGAGTTCCTCCCATCCCATTCGAACCTCATTACAGTGGTCCTCCACATGAATATGGTTCCAGATTCAGAGGTCCTCCACACATCTTCAACTAGTGATGTGAAGTTCCTCCTCATGCCGTTTCTAACTATATTAGGGAGCCTTTTGGCTCTAACAATAACCAATGTTAACGTCCTCCACACATACATCTTGATCACTATAAAGCCCATCAACATGCAATCACCAATTCACATGGAGTTCCTCCCCATTTTTACCTTGAAACACATAAATATCCTCCTCACTAATCAACCCACCAAATCATACAACCACCCCACTGCATAGGAAACTAATATAGAGGTCCTCCACATGTCCTAAATTATTACAATAGGGTTCCTCTCTGCTGCCTCAATTGGAAGCCATGCAAAGGACCTCCGTATGTCGTCCAAACCTAGAGAAGAGGTCCTCCCCGCTCCATAAATAATCAATAAAATGTTTCTCCTCATGTCCCATTTGATATATTCCTAGGTGGCCCCCATAGATCATCTCATTAAAGTGGAGGTCCTCCCCTTTACGGTATCAACATGTAGCCCAAATGTCTTCCCCATGAGGAAAAAGTTCCCTACCTTAATAAACCATCCCAGAGAATTTGGGAGAACATTATTAGGCAAAGGAACCGCTCCAAGAATGGAGGAATCATTGTGAACCACATTCATTTGTTTGATATTGATGTTGAATGGGACCCAACGATGCATCCTTCCCCCCAAACATCTATAACAGTTTCTAGGGACAAAGTCAGACTAGTGATTCCCATAATCCTAAAAGGTGAGATCCATCAGTTCCCTGAGTTATTCCACAAGTACATGCAGGTGGAGGAATATTTATCTCCCTTCCCAGGAAACATAGTTCATATGTGTCATTCATCAATATCTACATTCTCAACCACTACATGAGATCATAGAGTGTGTGTTTGGTTCGTGATCAATAGTAATAATCTAGAGAGTCCATAGATTACTACTGATTCCCTCACACATGAGATATTGGTTAGTACCCCGTCCTATAAGGATGTGAGGATGTGTCCCACAACACCTATGATAGATGACCTGGCATGTGGTTATCAGTCAGTCCACGCAGGGGTCTCTCCACAGGCTAGTTCACCTCTATGATGACCCACGTCCATGACATTGCCAACATCTCAACTAGTGCCAATTAGGGACTGGGGTTTCCATGATTTGGTCCCACATCTGATTGGGAAATCTTGTGGGACACTATATCCTTTGAAAATTTCTCAGAAATATTTGGGCCAAATGTTGTCTCCATTATTTACATCCCAGTGTCCCTCACTAAGGAAGATGTTTTTTCATTTCTTCAGAACCTATGGGAAATTCATTTCTACCTCTTTTTTCATTGGTAAGTCTACCTAAAGTGTCAAGAACACTTTTACTTCATGAGCTAGAAATTCCTCCTAGTTGATTTGGCATCACTTCCAGTGGCACAACATCCTGGTTCACCTAGTTATCAATGGCTCCTTCAACATTGATGTGTCCAGAGCATTGAAGTACTCTACTGAATAATTGTAGAATAATCACCACATATTTAGTCCCTTGGATGGGGTTATTACGCTTCTTTACACTTCAGTCCCATCAAGAAAAAACTTTATTTACTTGGAAACATTGAGGACACTCAATGTGTTGTCACAGTAAATATGTCTGAGGTCATGATGCGTAAGGACCAAGAGATTTGTGAAAATTATGATGATGATGATCCACCTATTAGGGTATCACATCCTCTAATAGACCCAGAAGTTATTATCACAATCCAGTAGAGGCAAACTCATGGTCTAGGAGAACCCTAAACATTGTTTCCTATTGGTCAGAATCCTAACGTTGTAAAGGGAGTGATCCTGCCCTCATATCCTCTAGATGTTGACCAAAATTCATTTGATATTCTAAAAAATATATTTTTTACGACAAAATATTGTAGATAAATAACAGATCATCAATGAGCTCTTATTCAAGAAATGCCCAGATTATAGCTATCCTAAATAAGATTATGCATCTCTACCCACTCAATTCGGGCAGTCACAAATCCTTTTTGGCTAGTTCCCCTTACTAGAGCATGGGTATCCTGTACATTCAAACAGATCAATAGTCATGTAAAAGGGTAAACAAGCTTAGTATGCATCACCAAACCTACCCTAGAGGTGTGAGAATCTCCTTCAAGATCTAAATCAAGCCATTCCGCTTGCTTCTCGGCAAGCATCCTTATAGTTAGTCATGGGAGATGTTAATCCTACATATCATGTTGATGCACCCACTAATTCCATCATGGTTCGGAACAATAATCTCGGAATGAACCACTTCTAGGATTAAATGTACTCCCCCATCACTCACCTTGACACCTATTAAATGAATTAGTTGGAAATCCCTCCTGAGGGAAATCTGTATCTCGCTTGGGTGGATGACATGATATTACCTCCAAACTTTAGGAATCCAAAATTTTACTCCTTTAAAAGAATGGGGAGACCCATTTTAAAATTTATACCCCTTTATATCCATGTGAGGACCCATGTTGGGAGCATAATAGAAGTAAAACATATGCCAGGAACTAATGTTTTGATAACACATTAGAAGGGAATGTGTTCATCTGGTATAGAAAATTACCCATTGGTGCCATCAATGACTGAGAGTATCTTTACATTATGTTTCCTTTTTAGTTATATACCTCCATGATCAATGGGAGTATTATTGTCCTCATCATGTGCCTGCAATGGTCATAAAAGTGTATGATAGACTTAAAAACTAGGTGGAATAGCCTCACATACTCACTCAACATGGAACTAACCTAACAACATTTATTAACGATTTGTGTGGGGAACGTTATAGAAGAATTGGTTCCGACCATAATCACTCATAATATTCTTTGAGGTTTTAGAGAATTTTTTTACAAAGCTCAATTCCTAGAGTAATCCTAGAAGATGGATATTTAGCCACGTCATGTGTATTCTCCATCCCCTGAATGAAGATATCCAAAGTAGAGACTACCGCTATAGTGTAGGTAGGCCTCTATGACTTCTAAATTTTTTGCCAGAAGATCTTCTCTAGGAACCTCTTCAACATGGAAAATAACATTAGGAAGTTCCACTATTCATCCTCAAAATCAGTAGATGACTCCTCGGAAGAAACCTCAAATAAGAGAAAGAGTGTGGTTTTGGATCCTCATCTTCCGCCACCTCCTCTTCATTATAAAACTCCCCAGGTTATTTCTATTGATAGAAGAACGTAGACCTATTACTTTCCAAATTCTAAGGATATCATTAATTTCAACATAGATCTATATCATGGAGTCTTAAAGCATCCTGATGCAGAAGGCCTCATGAGGATAACCACAAGGACAACCCTATCTACATTCATTAAAAAATATTCCTTGGACATACCATAATATTATTCTACATATTAAAGGGTTGTCTTTAGTATTAGATAGACAATAACATGATCATGTTGGGAGATATTTCGGCACCGGTTACACACATCTCAACTGACTCTGTCAATGAAAATGATAGCTCTAGAGAATAGAGGATGGTCTCCAACCATGGTACATAGATATATAAAGGCAGTCTCATTCATGGGATAGTTTCTCACACCCATAGAATTATTCATGCCTTTCTAGGCCATCTATAATCTCAAAAATTCATTACACCCCCTTCAGATGATTTTTTTGATCCTAATCTCAACCCATGGAATATCAGAAGGGCATGTACTGATGATGCATGGGAAAGAAGATTCACCCACTAGTGATGAAACTATCTCTCACAATTGGAGATTTTATGAAACTTGTGATGGGTATCTCTCCAAGAGTTCACACATTGCTGGGGGACTCCTCCATAGATGGCCAAGAGTATTCCTCTTTGAATACCATTGAATTAGTGCATCACTACATGGTCCTCGATGATGAGGAGTATTATGAAAGTCCACCAATTGTACCTATATGACAACACCATAGATGAAGATAGGGATAGAGAATCCAATTAAATGCTTAGTTCGTTGCATCATGAGAAGACATGTGTGCCACTAAAACGTGAAAATTGGAATTTCAATGATCTCAGCAGCCCGTACTACCAATCCTTCAAAAATAGGTGAATGTTCTTGTTGACCATACAAAACATCCATAATCATATCTTCATCTTCCCCATTCAATGGGAATTTTTTCAATCGACATTTAGCCAGTGGTGATTCCTGATAGTTTTTCAGAACAACATAATGATTCTCGCACTATCCAGAACCCTGTAATTCTACCAACACCATCATATGTACTTCCAGACACATAATGAACCCCAAAAATAGGAATGTTTACCTCACATGTAAATATTATGTTTTGGAGAACCTTTCCAACATTCTCCCATGATCTCAATCCTCAGGGAAATCTGTCATTCAAAGGAAATGTGAAAACTCTTGTATGGGCCTTCCAAATTCCCATCCATTTTTAAACAGATGTTTCCATTATCAAGGTTTTCCATGTAGATGAGGCCATGTAGTCATATTTTTTTAACATCAAATATTTGTACAGAGAATATGAGTTTTCTCTCATATAGGGGCCCATCGACCCAGTATACATCACTGGCTAGTTCAATGGAATAGAGATCGGTCTTTATCCCATTAACATATGTTAAGGGATCAATATCATCCTAACCTAGATTATCTGTAGTCTGGGACACACTGAATCATATTTGAGCCCCTCAAACATAATGATTTAAGATTAAAATAGGACAGAGTAGAGAGGATATGGTCAGATCCATTTGAAGTCACAATTTTTCAGTTTTATAGCATACACTGAATTCACATTTTCCTTATAACACACCACCTACAATGTATTGAAGGGTAGGAATTTTCCCTATCTGCAAGCAACAATCACCTACTCATCTCAAGATTGACTCATGTACTCCCTTAATAGTCATGTATGCATTCTCCACGATGATGAATACACTTTTAACTTGTACGAAGGCCATTACATGGATGCCGATTATTACATGTGAAAGGACAATCATGCTTAGACAAATGAGGTTGACCTCACCTCTATCAGAGCTTCCCCATTGGTAAAATTGAACGACACATTAATCATACTGACCCACTGGTTAGAGGCCACAATAATAGATTTGGAGAAGTTTTTTTTCCATTTCAAATAGAAAATGGAATCATTTCCCTCTGTTTAAAAAATATTGGAATCTTTCATCATAACCATAAATGTGTTAGGATCATTTCATACTAGAACCCCTACTCCTGTCAGATACTGAAATTTTCTCCCCATGTCTATAGCTATCTATCTGACTTTCATGTTTCATCGAGCTGTGTTATACCGAACTAGGGTAACCCACCACCATTTCATTGACATCATCATGTGTTGAACCCATGGATGAATTCCTGATGGGATCAGGTCGAAATCCTTTATCCCCATGGTTTCATTAGCATAGGAATCTTCTAGTGAGGATTCCATATATGCCCATGTAGGCACTAGTGTTCCCTATATTCAGTCGGCCCAGGTGGGCTGTCACCTCCTTCCAATTCCCATACCATAGACGATGAAGTGGATTTGGATGATTCTCCTTCTTCATTCAAATATGTTATCTCCACCACCATGGATGATTTGATAGAGGTTAATATTAGAACCAAGAAAAATCCATGGCCAATGCAAATCAGTGTAGTAATTCCTATAGAGGGACAATAGAAGTACATGTGATTCCTTAAGTTGCATTATTTTTTCCAAGATTAATGAAGAGATTCAATTATTAAATGCATAAGTTGTTTTCCAATATCTTGGTTTCCCAACAGGCCATCGCAGATTCATGAATTCTCACAGGATGATGCATCCCTTTAAAAGTTCCATGGTTGAGGCTGATGATGATAAGATTGTTAAAGCCAACATGATCAAGGAAGTTCAGTATCACATATGGATGAACACAATCATTCCCATCAAGAATAAGAAAAGATATTTTAGTGTCTAAATATACAACTATGATCTTAGTTTTCACTATCTAAATGATGAATTCCCCTTCTAGTGACGTAGATGTTGATCAATGCCTTGACTGACATCCATGATCATTCATTCACGGATGGCTATTCTAATTATAACCAAATAAGGATGGCCCCAATTATGATGAGTTCATTCCATTCACGGTGGTGTATGGTAATTTCGTCTAGCAGGGGATGCCTTTCGGGTGAAAATGCAATATTTACCTATCAACATGCTATGAAACACATCTTTAACCCAATCACCTGAACGCCAATAGAAATCTACATATACAATTTTTTTTTCATGCCCCACTAGTGTCAGGACCAGCTCACAGACCTTGAAAAAATGCTTCGCTTCCTCTACTCTTAACAATTGAAGATAAATCCCTTGATGTGTGGATTCAGGGTCGAATCTAGGTATTTCCTTAGTTTCTTTGTAAGATAAGGAGGCATCAATGTTATCCCAAAGAAGATAAAATCCATAAGACCGATGAAACCTACGAAAACATCCTGGATATATGGGGTTCTTAAGGACACATAATCTACATATGCTAGTTTATTGTGAATATATATGGAACATGTATTACCTCTTCCATGCTCATGAAGAAGGATGTCATCTATTAGTTTCATGATGACTGTCAGAAAGTTGATAGGGAAATCCATAAGTATATAATATAGACTATGGTATTGATGACATAAATCATTCAGAATCCATTGGTCCTCTATGTGTCCACCCTAAAATGATAACCCATTTCCCTACTCACCCAGAAGAACAACGACGGGATAAATAATAGTTTTCATTTTCCTAGTATCATGATATTCAACAAGTAATATAGATATTCTTCCATCTATAATGGTTGTATCGTGCTAGTTTTTGCAGTGTAGTAGTTGAAAAATTATTTATAGCACTATGAGATTTAACTTGTAGAACATGTAGATCCGCCAAAGTACATTCTAAACCACAAAATCTTGGCAGGATGGTTATCAAACTAGTTAGTGGTTCTTCTATAGATCAACATATTATTCATTTTGCAGAAGGATTTCAAGGGTCACGAACTAAATGATTTTATGGCTTCTCATCCGACCCCCCCCCCGAAGGGAATCCTATGGATTTATATTTCCAAGATGAGACTATACTATCTAAGGACCACTGTAGAGACCAGAAGCTTGATGTACATGGACACCAAATTACTTTAGAGGAATACTTAATACATAACAAAAATAGACACACAAGTATCATAATAGTTTACTGTCTTTTGAAACTCGGAATAAAATCTTTTAATCGTGGTGAAAGATCTTCCACATCTCCCATAAGATCGTCCCCTTTTTGTTCTCTTAAATAAAACTTTTCTTTAAATCTTGGGGAAAAGAAAAAATATAAAGGGTGAGCTAAAATGCTCAGTAAGGGTAAGCATGGATAAAATAAAACAAATCATATACATTTGAACTTCAAAACATGAACATAATATTTAAACATCAGAATCATGAGCAATGACATAAATCATGGCAGCACGTAAGGAATAGATCATAAAGAAACATTAATCATGATAAAATAAAATGGGAATTAAACATGTAATTGTGGAAAACCATTAAGCACATGATATGATTTTCATTGTAGCCAAGACATTGCTTCCAAGACCATGTTAGTGGAAAAGTCCCTTTCTGAATCGAGTTCACTCCTCGTTCTAGTCCTGTATTACGGAACCGGTTTAACTTGGCGTTCCAGACATGTCTATATCATGAGATATAAATCTTTACCCAATGCATTTGAGGGAGTTATAGGTCCCACCCATCTCATAATGAAACCATTCTTACTTGTGCCACAAAATAAACATACATCATTCATAATAACCCGATAAATAAAATGGGTTTCATAAAAATCATCCCATCATTACATAATCTATATAAAAGAAATGAATATCATTTCATAATAAGTAAATTTATACCATTTAAATCATTGAGACATTATACTTGAAACATACACATATGAAATAATTTCATCTTAGATGAAAAATGGTTTTAATAAAACACTTGAAATGAATTCTTGAGGAAAATATCCTTTTTTCTTCAAAATCATTTTCTTTTTACAAAATGTCATTCAATTTTAAAAGGAAAGGATTTTGTTGAAAATATTCATGAAATATTTTGGAGGAAGCTTCATGAAAATAAGGCTTTATAAAACCATAAAAATCCTTTCATTCCGTATACGTTAAAAAAAACCTTCTTCTCGTACTTTTGTCGGAAAAGTCATAAAGTACCTCGTAACGTAAACAAAAGAAAGATTCCTTACATACCATATAGTAAAAGTAAAAAATTGGTAAAAGGGACTTTAAACATACATTAATACACTTTTATAAAACATGGACATGGATGATAGAAATAACCCTAGTAGATACCTTCGAATAAGCAATCTCGGATACAAATGATATTTGCACAATTATCCCTTACCTTAGGTCTGATATGCTTCGTACATATCCAAACCTCATGTATAATGATTTAAATAATGTCATTGACTTATTATAGAATCATATTAATTGTTAGGATATCATATATGTTTCACTTATGACTTTATATTACCGGTTATTTTGTAAATTCCATGTTAAAGCAACATTTTGGGTATAATCATTTCATTTATCGTATGTGTTTTGACTTGTCATTCTTGATATTATTACTTATATACTTGTTTAAATTTTTCCATAATGTAAAACAAGATTTATATATAATATATATTGATCATATACATACATATATTATAGATCGTTAAAAGAAATGAAATACATCGTTCATGGAGACGGTAGGTCGTACGTACGCAAGAACGTTGTTTTTGTTTCCTTATTGAATTGAATGAAACTAAATAGATGACATAAATATATATATAAATAAATCTAGTAGCATTATTATTTCATATATTTCATTATTATTCATTATATAAACATTATGATCATTCATGTATGGTTAACATGGAGAATGAATCTCATCACGTCTTGGAGACTGTAGTCCGTACGTACGCATGAGCGATGATATTGTTCCCATAATTATTGAATAGAATTGGAGTCGATGGTATAATATATCAGAATCAGTATTATTTTATAATAACCATATATATTTATTCTTTACACCATTATACCCATCCATGTAAGGTGTTGGTGAAAAAACAGATTTCACCACGGCGTGTAGACGGTATTCCGTACTTACGCATGGGTGGTGATTTCGTTTTCCGTAGGATGGATAAATGGTGAAATAGGGTTGTCTCATACCTATAATAACATATCAGTATATGAATTATACTGATGTTATTACTTCATAATGAAACAACTAAAGAAGAATAAGTGGAAGAATAAATAGTGTTGAAATAATCGGTAACGGACATTACCGCTTCTTTGAAGCGCCTCTTTGAGACCTCCTCTTAGGGCACTAAAATTGGTCTTTGAAAGAAGACCAAAACCTCTAGGATGTTTATATGGAAGTAGAGAAGATAATTTGGAAGGGGTGGCCGAGATTTATGGCTCAAAGTGGTGTGAGGAAGAGAGGGAGGAGGTGCCCTTTTATAAGGGAGGATAGGGGCAACTTTGGAAAGCTAAAAATATTATTTTATTATAAAGTCATATTCGGTTATTAATAGCTCAAAACTGATTTATTTCTAAGATAAGGTTGGGATGGGTTGCAATTCTCTCATCCAATAGAATTTAGACAAGTTTAGGTCATTATACTAACCTTATCTTTTAGTTTTAACTCTTAGTTAATTAGATTGACCTTTACCATGTCACTTGTATTTTTATATTATATAGTTACTAAACATACCATATACATCCAAGCGACCCCCAAGCAGTCCATTAATGATACACCTATCATGATATAAGTATATTTGTCGATCCTTAGATTTTTAGGAATATAATAACAATTAATAATATAATATTTATTTTAAAAACTATTTTATGTCAATTTTGACACTATTTGGTAACTGATTTTTTGAAAACTCAAAAAAGAATTATTAGTTAGAAAACAGTTAACTAAATCAATAATAACACATCATATTAACCTATAAAATTAGTTTAATTCATAAAAAGTCTCAAATTACATTTATTTGGGTATTATAACATCAATTATTTCAATATTTCATTAATAAGATAATTACTGCATCATCTTTGTGTCATAAATAAATTAAAATATTTAATTTATAAAAATTATAAATTAAATACCATTATGTAGGAAATATTTTTATATTTATAATGAATATTTATAGTCTAATTTATATTATGTATAACCATATATTAAAAATGAGTTACTTATTAAACGTTGATTTTAACTATTTTAACCCTTCTTTAAAGAAATTAATATTAAATGTCCTAATCTAATCCAAGTAGGCCTAACTGGTCATATATTATTCCTAAGGTTGTCTTTGGTCGAATTACACTTATCCAATAGAATTAGGACATGTTTTAGGATAATAATAATATCATTTTTACCCTTAATTATCCTATTTACTTTTAACCGTGGTAAATAAAAGTAAAAAGTTACTATTCACCAAAAAAATTTCATCTCATTGAACCACATTTTAGTCCTTGATATTAACCGTGTCTCTCGGATTTTCTAAATTCCACTCACAGAAGTGGTAAAATTACGTTTTATGAAAAATTTCAGTTTTTTAACTACCATATAGTGGTTTCACTATTCATCAAAAAAATGAAAGTTTCCAGAAAAATACCAAAACACAGGCCTAAGATATATTTGATATTATGAATTCAAAAATGATGTCTATTTTACCAAATTACAAACATATCAGTTGCATTAATTAATTTAAAAATTAATTCCCACCGTCAAAACAAATAGTGTGTTCTTAAGAGATAACAACTATCAAAAGATTGACACTTGTTTATGTCTGGTTTAAATGTGAAATTACATCCAATGATGAACATTGTATTAAATGGTAAAAATATATTCTAAATATACTGTAAAACCACTAAAATTAATAATTTATCACTCTTAATTATTTCGATTAAAGAAGTTGTTTTTAATTAAAATTTAGTAATTTTCACTATTCATCAGAATATGAAAGTTATCCGAAAAGTACGAACTTTTCACCCTAAGATAATTTCGATATTCCAAATCCAAAAATGAAGTCAATTTTAAATAATAAAATTTATAAAATTTCAAAAAGTGGGTATTACTATTCATAACGACTAGTTCATAATAATATTATAATAATATCTCATTTAGTTAAACTCAGTATTGCGTACTACACACGCTATCGAGGAAGGTCTTTATTGCATGTAATGCAAGCCAAGTCAGGGCTGCGTGTAGTGAAAGCTCTATTTGGTGTTGCGTATAACAAAATCAAAACATATTTCATTTATACATTAAACAAAATCTATACATAATGTTGCGTAGAATAGTTTCTACAGAACGAACATGAAATTGTGTGTATCGCAAGCCAAGAATAGTGTTGCGTATACTGCAAGCAAATATGGTGTTGTTTATATCACAAGATAATTTTGGTGTAGTATACAACACAAGACATTAAAAAGAATATTTTTCATAAAATCTCAGGGTGTTACATTCTTCCCCCATTAAAATGAATTTCTCCCTAGAAATTCGTCAGGGTTATAAATCGTTTACTATTTATAGAAACCCCCATCGTAAAAAGGAAAAATAAAAATTAATTTTAAAAACTATAGTATGAAATGTAATGATTACCCAATGTAACTCATCATTGGGTTTCCATATAGGAGAACATAGGTGAAAATATTGAAATGGAAGAAAAATATAACCATCAAGTTCTAATGGAGAGTGGTAGAGAACATGGCTATGAAAAATCAATCAATCACAAAGCCATAGCTTTGTGATGATCTAAGGTACCATCTGATTCAACGGATATAAGGGTACTAGGACAACATTTTTGGTTGTCAAGATAATTTCCCTAAAGTTGATGAAATTGGAATTTAGAAGAAATACTTTCGTGATTTTGGTACAGTCTCACCGTTAGTCATTTTTTGGAAAATTTCCACTTCATCACTAAAATAAATATAGTTGAATTTTTCATTCATAAAGTGTTAGAAGATCATGTGATAGAATGATGGGGCGTTCCATCTGTCTCAAACAAAAGGTTATAAAAGTTATCAAAAATACATAAGTCCATCTATAGTGAGATTAATCAAATATGGTTCTTAAAATGGACTTATACATCATATATCATATTGCTTAATATAATAAAACTAGTTTCTACTAAACAAGGACTTCCTATAGGCCAATGGTAGGAGATA
Source organism: Viscum album (assembly GCA_963277665.1). Classification (NCBI taxonomy): domain Eukaryota; kingdom Viridiplantae; phylum Streptophyta; class Magnoliopsida; order Santalales; family Viscaceae; genus Viscum; species Viscum album. The sequence goes on along the minus strand of OY728145.1, from coordinate 1,226,985,884 downwards.
AAGGCCAGTCGCACTTCGGTTGTGGGTTCAATTCCCACAACCTTGTCCGATGTGATGGGATGTCGCCCATCCTGTAGGTTGTCCTTTTACTAAAACTAAATTTCTATAACATCCCATCAATACTATCGAAAAAATTTCTATCCTAAAACAATAATAAATTATGTCCAACATAATCCATTCCAATCTTTAGGCTTATCCATAATACTGCAGTCCACTCTCATATTATAGTGAAAATGATTACCAGAGATTTCATATAACAAGCATGCTAATACCATCGTTGATCCCCATATATCATAAGATATGTCTTTTTGGTCACATTCCAAACATTCTAAGGCCTTAATCATGTATTCTCTTGAAACAATGAATACCCATTGAATCTTAGTGAAAAAATGAGTGTTGTCAAAAGTTAACTCTTTCCAGATACCAAAACCCCAAAATTCTATATACTCAAACCGTGATATAACTATTTCCTTATATCATTCATGAGCTCATGAATACTGTCAAACATTTCATTTTATCCTTATCTCTTCATTATGCGCATATCATCTGCTTTCCAAAATATTTGAATCACTTTTCATGGTTACCGGTACCATAAAATTATTGAAAACCACTATAGACTAATACAAAAATATTTTAATACACCATAAAAGTACCACAACAAAATTATACTTGAATACCAATACAAAAACACTTCAATCCATACTCTTCAATGACTGTCTTGGAATAAGTCCTTTCTTGATTTAGAAGTAACTTTTTAGGTCAGGGCATTGAGTTGGGTAATGCCCATGTTCTCCACAAAGAAGACATTGAACTCCATAACAGTCTGTCACTCTAAGTGTAGAGACCCAAAGCTTAATATACATGGAAAATACATTACTTTTGCGGAATACATAGTACATAACAAAAACACACACACAAGGACCGTAATAGTTTAGTGTCTTTGGAAACTCAGAATATAATCTTCTAATCGTGGTGAAAGATCTTCAACATCACCCATAAAGATCTTCATTTTTTTACCTAAAACCTTTCGTTATATCCTGGGGAAAAGAAAACATAAAAGGGTGATCTCAAATGCTCAGTAAGGGTAAACAAAAGAAATATCAATCACATCATATACATAAGAACATAACATTTGGAATTCTTAACCTGCAAAAAAATCATAATTTCATAACATTGGATAAATCATTATAGTGAAATGTAATCCCAATAATCATAACATAAAACATGAAACTTTTTTTCATACACACATGATCATAGAGAATCATTTCCTATTAGTCAAGACTCATTGTCAAGAATATCTTAGTGGACAAAGTCCATTTCTGAACCGAGTTCATCCCCCATTTCAGTCCTGTTTCACTGAACTGGTTTAACCTATCGTTCCAGCCATGTCTATATCAGGAGATATAAAATCTTTACCCAATGCATTGGAGGGATATATAGGTCCCACCCATCTCATAATGATACCATTCTTATGTGTGCCACAAAATCATAAACCATACATCATATCATACCCCATGTAATAAAAATGGGAATCATTAAACATCGTGACATCATAAAACAATTCATATAAGATAAAATAATTCATTAAAATATTTCCATCACAACATAAACAAATCCATGTAATAATAGGGATAGAAACATAACCCTTTATTATCTTAGATGGAAAATAATTTTGATAAAACACTTGAACTCCATTCTTGAGGAAAATATCCTTTCTACTTCAAAAACAATTTTCCTTTCTTAACATGTCATACAATTTTAAACTATAAGAAGTTGATTAAAAAGAAACTTGAAAAATTGTAAAAGAAGTTTCTTGGAAATAGTTTTTTTTGTAAAATATCCATTCATGCTGTATATGTTAAAAAAACATTCTTCTCGTACTTTTACTGGAAAACTCAAAAAGTACCTCGTAACGTAAACAAAAAAAGATTCCTTACATACCATGTAGTAAAAGTCAAAATGGGTAAAAAGGACATTAAACATACATAAAAAAACTTTTATAAACCATGGACATGTATGATAACAATTACCCCAATAAATACTTAGTTATAAGCAATCTCGGATAAAGAAATGAGATTTTCAAAATTATCCCTTACCTTAGGTCTGATTTGCTTCGTAAGTGTCCGAACCACCTGTATATTAATTTAAATAATTCCATTGATTTATTCCAGAATCCTAATCATTGTTATGATATCATATATGGTTCAATTATGACTTTATTTTACCCATTCTTTTGTAAATTCCATGTTAAAGAGCGTTTTGGGTAAAATTGTTTCATTTGTCGTCCGTGTTTTGACTTGTAATTATTCATATGATTAATTAGATCATGATTACTTAATTCCAGAACATAATCATGATTTATATATAATATATATTCATAATATACTTATAATAGATCAGTGAATGGAAAGAAATACACCATTCATGGAGACGGTAGGCCGTACGTACGCATGAACGCTGTTTTCGTTCCCTTATTGAGTTGAATGGAATTAAGTAGATGACATACATATATGTAAACATAAATACAGTAACATTATTATGTCATATATTTCATAATTACTTATTATATATAATTTATAATCATTCATGAATGGTTAACGTGGAGAATGAATCTCATCGCGTCGTGGAGACGGTAGTCCGTACATATGCACGAGCGATGATATCGTTCTCATGAACATGGAATTGTATTGGTGTGTATGTATACTATTTCAGAATCAATATCACTTTACAATAATCATATATAGTTATTATGTACACCATTATACCCATCCAAGTAAGGTGGTGGTGGAAAATAGATTACACCACGGCGTGGAGACGGTATTCCGTACGTACGCACGCGCGGTGATTTCATTTTCCGTAGGATGGATAGATGGTGAAATAGGGTTGTTTCATACTTATAATAACATATCATTATATGAGTGATACTGATGTTATTAATTCAAAATGAAACAACCTAAGAAGAAAAAGTGTAAGAAGAAATACAGTTGAAATAATCGGTAACAGACATTACCTCTTATTTGAAGCGCCTCTTCGAGATCTCCTTTTAGGGCACAAAAATTGGTCTTTGAGGAATACCAGAACCTCTAGGATGTTTCTATGGAATTGGAGAATAGAATTGGGCCGGGTTTGTCCTATCTTGAGGGCTCAATGTGGTGTGAGGAAGAGAGGGAGGAGGTGCCCGTTTATAAGAGAGGAGAGGGGCACCTTTGGAATAACAAAAAATATTATTTTATTATAAAGTCAAATTCGGTTTTAAATAGCTCCAAATTGATATATTTCGAAGCTAAGGTGGGTATGGGTCCAAATCCTCTCATCCAATACAATTTAGACAAGTTTAGGTTTCTATTTTAACCTTATAATTTATATTTAACTTTAAGTTAGATAATTTTACTTTTACCGTGTCTTTTTGTGTTTTTACACTATAAGGTTAATTAACATACTATAAGAAGCCAAACGAACCCCAAGTTGTTTATTATTAATATATATAACCTTATCTAAGTCTTTTGGCCGAAACATAGATTTTTAAAAATAAAATAACAATTAATAATATAATATTTGTTTTAAAAACTATTTTATGTCAATTTTGACACTATTTAGTAATTGATTTTTGTGAAACTCATAACAGAATTATTAGTTCGAAAAAGATAATTAAATAAATACTAACATGTCATATTAACCTATATAATTAGTGTAATTCATAAAAATTATCAAATTATATTTATTCGGGTATTTATAACATCAATTTTGTCAATATTTGATTAATAAGATAATTACTGCATCATCATTGTGTCATAAATAAATTAACTTATTTAAAGTCTAAAAATTAAAAATAAAATATCATTGTGTAGGAAATCTTTTTAGATATCTAACTAATATTTATAGTCGAATTTATCTTATGTATAACCCTATATTAAAAATGATATACTTATTAAACATTGATTTTACCAATTTTAACCCTTCTTTAAATAAATTAATAATAAATGTCCTAATCTAATACAAGTGGGCCTAAATGGTCATATTTTATTCCTAAGGTTGTTTTCGGTCGAATTAAACTTATCCAATAGAATTAGGACATGTGTTAGGGTAATAATAATATCTTTTTTACCCTTAATTACCCTATTTACTTTTAATCGTGGTAAAAAAGTAAAAAGTTACTATTCACCAAAAATTATTTTCATCTCATTGAACCACATTTTACTTACTGACATCAACCATGTCTCTCGGATTTTTTAAATTTCACTCACAGAATCGGTAAAATTAAGTTTTATGGAAAATTCATTTTTCTTAACTACCACTTAGTGGTTTCACAATTCATCAAAAAATGAATGTTTCCTGAAACATACAAAAAATTAGGCCTAAGCTATATTTGATATTATGAACTCAAAAATGATGTCTATTTTACCAAATTAAAATCATATCAGTTTCATTAATTAATTTAAAAATTAATTCCCATCGTCAAAACAAATAGTGTGTTCTTAAGAGATAATAACTATCAAAAGATTGACACTTGTTTATGTCTGGTTTAAATGTGAAATTACATCCAATGAACAAAATTGTATTAAATTGTAAAAATATATTCTAAATATACTTTAAAACCACACAAATTAATAATTTATCACTATTAATTATTTTGATTTAGAAGGTTGTTTTTAATTAAAATTTAGTAATTTTCACTATTCATCAGAAAATGAAAGTTATCCGAAAAGTACCAAAATTTCACCATAAGATAATTTCGAAATTACAAATCCAAAAATGAAGTCCATTTTGAAAAATAAAATTTACAAAATTTCAAAAAGTGGTTATTACTATTCATAACAGCTAGTTTTAATAATATATCGTTGTTTAGTGAAACTTGGTATTGCATACTACACACACTATCGAGGAAGGTCGCGATTACGTGTAATGAAAGGAAAGACAAGGATGTGTGTTGTCCAAGCTCCTTTTGGTGTAGCGTACAACACAAGAAATTAATGAAATTAAATAGAATATTTTCATAAAATCTTGGGGTGTTACATTCTACCCCCCTTAAAATGAATTTCTCCCTTGAAATTCGTCGGGGTTATAAATGGTTTACTACTCGAAAGTTTCTCTAATATAAACCCACATCATAAAATGTAATACCAAAACCAATCTTTAAAACCAAAAGTACGAAACATAACAGTTACCCAAATAAACTAATCACTCGGTTTCCACATAGGTGAAAATATGGATATGGAAGAGAAACCTAACCATCATGTTCTGATGGAGAGTGGTAGAGAACATGGCTATGGAAAATCCAGCAATCACAAAGCCATAAATTTTTTATGATCTAAGGTACCATATGATTCATCGGATATAAGGGCACCAGGACAACATTTTTGGTTTTCAAGATCATTTCCCTAAAGTTAATGAATTAAAAGAAATACTTACAAGATTTTGGTACAATCTCACTGTTGTTTGTTAATTAAACATTTTCCACATCATCCCTTAATTAAATGAAGTTGAATTTGTTATTCGTGATGTGTTAGCAGATCATGTGATAGAATGAGGGGTCATTCTATCTGTCTCAAACAAAAGGTTATAAAAGTTATCAAAAATAATTAAGTCCATCTATAGTGAGAATAATCATATATGGTTCCTAAAATGGACTTATACTTCATATATCGTACTTCTTAATATAATAAAACTAATTTCTACAAAACAGGGACTTCCTGTAGGCCAGTGGTAGGAGATAAAGGCCAGTCGCACTTCGGTTGTGGGTTAGATTCCCAGAGCCTTGTCCGACGCGATGGGTTGTCGCATGTCCTGCATGTTTTCTTTTTTCTAAAACTAAATTACTATAACATCCCATAAATAATATCAAAAATTTTTTTATCCATAAACAATACTAACTGATGTCCAACATAATCCATTCCAATCTTTAGGCTTATCTAAAATACTTCGGTCCTAGCTCATAGTATAAAGAAAATGATTACATGAAATGTCATCAACCAAGCATGTGAATACCATCATTTACCCCCCATATATCTTATTGGTCACATTCCAATCATGTGAATAACATAATCATGTATTCTCTTGAAAAATGAATACCCATTAAACCTTAGTGAAAACATGAATGCTGTAAAAAGTTAACTCATTCCAGATACCAAAATCCAAAAATTCTATATACTCCAACCATGATATAACCTTCTCCTTATATCATTCATGAGCTCATGAATACTATCAATCATTTAATTTTCTCTATATACCTTCATTATGAGCATATCATATACATTCCAAAAATATCTGAATAACCATTCATGGATACTGGTACCATTAATCATACACTTTCAAAACTCAAGGAAAGGCAACTGTGTAATAATCCTTAGATGTCTCTGTATTCCATAGTACCATGAGATTACTTATACAACATTACACATGATAAACATGTAATCATTCCACTACATTCTTAAACCATTGACCGAGCTTCAGAAATTCTTTCATATCACATATCATTTTTAGTCTCTTCATCATCATCAACATAAATACTACCCATATGACCATACGAATTCTCTTCATGAGACTTTCCCTTAGGGCATTGGTTTGCATAATTCCCGTACATTCCACATTTAAAACATTTATCCATTGTTGATGTCATAGCAATACCATTATCCTCATCCCTGGTGTTAACTGATCCTTTTCCTTTTCACTTACTGGATTTGTGTCCTTCTTTTACAGACCCAAAGCATCATCCAGTTCCTTTGAAACATTCTCCTTGACGCCTCTTCCCACATGATTTACATTGGGGAAATTGAACTTTCTTTCCTCTATGATCATCATGAAACTCCATCTTTCTCTTATTATCCGAGTAAGGAAAATTACCAAATTTTACTTTGTTGATCATATTATGAGATTGCTGATTTGGAATAATAATGATGTTTGGACTTCCAAATCCCATTTCATTTGGTTTCTAATGAAGAATATCATTCCATTGTCCATCATATCCACCATTATCGTGAATCATCTTGTTTCCAACCATTTTCTAAAACCCAAAAAGAATAGTGTGAGAGGAAAAAATCATAATAAAGGGGGAGTAACTTCAATATCTAACATCTTTGGTTTCATATAAAATCGTTACAATAGTTCTAGAACTATATCCTATACCTATACTTATCCTTAGGGGCATCCCTAAACATACCTTAGAAATATATCTAGGGATCTCACTAACATTTTTGCATCCTAGTTTCCAAAGGTTGACTAAAATTTTCCTCTGATGCCAACTGTAGAGACCTGAAGCTTAATGTACATGGACATTACATTACTTTTGCATAATACTTAGTACATAACAAAAACACACAACCAAGGACCGTAATAGTTTAGTGTCTTTGGAAACTCGGAATATAATCTTCTAATCATGGTGAAAGATCTTCAACATCTCCCATAAAGATCTTCTTTTCTTACCTAAAACATTTCTTTATATCCTGGGGAAAAGAAAACATAAATGGGTGAGCTAAAATGCTAAGTAAGGGTAAACAAATGAAATATCAATCACATCATATACATAAGAACATAACTTTTTGAAATCTTAACCTGCAAAAAAAAGCATAATTTCATAACATGGGATAAATCATAGTAGTGAAATGTAATCCCAATAATCATAATTTTAAACATGAAACTTTGTGGCATACAAACATAATCATATAGAATCATTTCTTGTTAGTCAAGACTCATTTCCAAGACTATCTTAGTGGACAAAGTCCATATCTGAACCGAGTTCATTCCTCGTTTCAGTCCTGTGTCACTGAACTGGTTTAACATACCGTTCTAGCCATGTATATATCAGGAGATATAAAATTTTTACCCAATGAATTGGAGGGAGATATAGGTCCCACACATCTCATAATTATACCATTCTTATGTGTGCCACAAAATCATAAACCATTCATCATAGCATAACGCATGTAATAAAAATGGGAATCTTTAAACATCGTGACATCATAAAATAAATCATATAAGATAATAGAATTCATAAAAATATTTCCATCACAATATAATCAAATCCATGTAATAATATGGATAGAAACAGAAGCCTTTATTATCTTAGATGGAAAATAATTTTGATAAAACACTTGAACTCCATTCTTGAGGAAAATATCCTTTCTACTTCAAAAATATTTTTCCTTTCTTAACATTTCATACAATTTTAAACTAAAAGAAGTTGATTAAAAATAAACATGAAAACTTTTAAAATAAGCTTATTGGAAATAATTTTTTTTAAAAATCCATTCATGCTGTATAAGATAAAAAAACATTCTTCTCTTACTTTTACCGAAAAAGTCAATAAGTACCTCGCAACGTAATCAAAAAAATTATTCCTTACATACCATGTAGTAAAAGTAAAAATGGGTAAAAAGGACATTAAACATACATAAAAACAATTTTATAAAACGTGGACATGGATGACAACAATTACCCCAGTAAATACTTAGGTATAAGCAATCTCGGATAAAAAAATGAGATTTGAAAAATTATCCCTTACCTTAGGTCCAATTTGCTTCGTAAGTGTCTGAACCTCCTGTATAATGATTTAAATAATTTCATTGACATATTCCAGAATCATACTCATTGTTATGATTTCATATATGGTTCACTTATGACTTTATTTTACCCGTTCTTTTGTAAATTCCATGTTAAAGAGCATTTTGGGTAAAATCATTTCATTTGTCATCCGTGTTTTGACTTGTAATTATTCATATGATTACTTATATCATGATTACTTAATTCCAGAATATAAAACATGATTTATATATAATATATATTCATAATATACATATAATATATCAGTAAATGGAATGAAATACACCATTCATGGAGACGGCAGGCCGTACGTACGCATGAATGCTATTTTCGTTTCCTTATTGAGTTGATTGGAATTAAGTGGATGTCATACATATGTGTACACATAAATCCAGTATCATTATTATGTCATATATTTCATGATTACTTATTATATATACTTTATAATCATTCATGAATGGTTAACGTGGAGAATGAATTTCATCGCGTCGTGGAGACGGTAGTCCGTACGTATGCACGAGCGATGATATCATTCTCATGATCCTGGAATTGTATTGGAGTGTATATATACTATTTAAGAATAAATATCACTTTACAATAATCATATATAGATATTATGTACACCATTATACCCATCCATGTAAGGTGGTGGTGGAAAATAGGTTACACCACGGCGTGGAGACGGTATTCCGTACGTACGCACGCATTATGATTTCGTTTTCCGTAGGATGGATATATGGTGAAATATGGTTTTTTCATACTTATAATAAAATATCAGTATATGAGTGATACTGATGTTATTACTTCAAAATTAAACAACCTAAGAAGAAGAAGTTGAAGAAGAAATAAAGTTGAAAGAATCGGTAACGGACATTACCTCTTCTTTGAAGCGCCTCTTTGAGATCTCTATTTAGGGCACTAAAATTGGACTTTGAGGAAGACTGGAACCTCTAGGATGTTTCTATGGATGTGTAGAGGATAATATTGCAGGGTTTGACCGAGATTAAAGGCTAAATGTGGTGTGAGGAAGAGAGGGAGGAGCAGCCCTTTTATAAGGGAGGAGAGGGGATCCTTTGGAATAACTAAAAATATTATTTTATTATAAAGTCAAATTCGGTTTTTAGTAGCTCCAAATTGATATATTTAGAAGCTAAGGTGGGTATGAGACGAAATACTCTCATCCAATAGAATTTAGATAGGTTTAGGTTTCTATTGTAACCTTATCATTTATATTTAACTTTAACATAGATAATTATACTTTTATTGTTTCTTTTTGTGTTCTTACACTATAAGGTTAATAAACTTTCTATAAGAAACCAAAAGAACCCCAAGTTGTTTATTATTAATATATCTAACCTTGTCTAAGTCATTTAGCCGAACCATAGATTTTTAGGAATAAAATAACAATTAATAATATAATATTTGTTTTAAAAACTATTTTATGGCCATTTTGACACTATTTAGTAATTGATTTTTGTGAAAATCATAACAGAATTATTAGTTCAAAAAAAGTTTATTAAATAAATACTAACATGTCATAGTAACCTTGAAAAATGGTGTAATTCATAAAAATTCTCAAATTATATTTATTTGGGTATTTATAACATCAATTATGTCAATATTTCATTAATAAGATAATTACTACATCATCATTGTGTCATAAATAAATTAACTTATATAAAGTCTAAAAATTACAAATAAAATATCATTATGTAAGAAATCTTTTTATATTTCTAATTAATGTTTATAATCGAATTTATCTTATGTATAACCCTATATTAAAAATGATATACTTATTAAACTTTGATTTTAACTATTTTAACCCTTCTTTAAATAAATTACTAATAAATGTCCTAATCTAATCCAAGTGGGCCTAAATGGTAATATTTTATTACTAAGGTTGTTTTTGGTCTAATTAAACTTATCCAATAGAATTAGTACATGTGTTAGGGTAATAATAATATCATTTTACCCTTAATTACCCTATTTACTTTTAATCGTGGTAAAAAAAGTAAAAAGATACTATTCACCCAAAATTATTTTCATCTCATTGAACCAAATTTTACTTACTGACATCAAATGTGTCTCTAGAATATTTGAAATTCCACTCACAGAAGCGGTAAAATTAATTTTTATGAAAAATTCATTTTTCTTAACTACCACTTAGTGGTTTCACTATTCATCAAAAAATGAACGTTTCTAGAAAAATACCAAAAATTAGGCCTAAGCTATATTTGATATTATGTACTCAAAAATGATGTCAATTTTACCAAATTAAAACCATATCAGTTTCATTAATTAATTTAAAAATTAATTCATGTCGTCAAAACAAATAGCGTGTTCTTAAGAGATAATAACTATCAAAAGATTGACAATTGTTTATGTCTGGTTTAAATGTGAAATTACATCCAATGAACAACATTGTATTAAATTGTAAAAATATATTCTAAATATACTTTAAAACCACTCAAATTAATAATTTATCACTATTACTTATTTCGGTTAAAAAGGTTGTTTTTAATTAAAATTTAGTTATTTTCACTATTCATCAAGAAATGAAAGTTATCAGAAAAGTACCAAAATTTCACTCGAAGCTAATTTCAATATTCGGAATCTAAAAATGATGTCTATATTGAAAAATATAATTTACAAAATTTCAAAAAGTGGTTATTACTATTTAGAACGTCTAGTTTTAATAATATATCATTGTTTAGTGAAACTCGGTATTGCGTACTACAGATGCTATCGAGGAAGGTCGTGATTACGTGTAATGAAAGGCAAGTCAAGGATGCATGTTGTGCAAGATACTTTTGGTGTATCGTACAACAGAAGACATTAATGAAATTAAAAAGAATACTTTTCATAAAATCTCAGGGTGTTACACTACGACCCTTCTCTCCACACAGATAACATCTTCCCCTCCATTTTAGGTATTCCTACAGGTTCTTCTTCCCTTATTTGGAAATCTCAATCTTCCTTTCTTTTTTCTCCTCAACATGAAAACATGCATAAAATCCTACCTTCCTCTTATTTGATGAATTAGGCATACCACTAAATTTCACCTTGTTAATCATATATCGTGATGACAGATTCGGAATAATCACAATATCTTTATCTCTAGGCATTATGCAATTTTTTTCTCATAGTCACCATTTTTTCCATTGGATTCAATGTTAAATGAATTCATTTTGGTTCCCTCCATTGACTAAAACACAAAAAGAATTCCGTGAGAGGCAAAAATCATGCTAGGCAAAACAATATAGTAAAGGGGGAATACCCTCAATATCTAACATCTTAGGTTAAATTCTAAGATCATTACCATAGTTCTAGGACTATATCCTATACGTATACTTATCCTTAGGGACATCCCTAGACATACCTTAGAAATATCTCTAGGGATCTCACTAACATTTTTGCATCCTAGTTTCCAAAGGTTAACTAAACCATTCCTCTGATACCAATTGTAGAGACCTGATGCTTGTCGTACATGGAAATTACATTACTTTAGAGGAATACTTAATACATAAAAAAAACAGACACACAAGGATCGTAATAGTTTAGTGTGTTTGGAAACTCAGAATATAATCTTCTAATCGTGGTGAAAGATCTTCAACATATCCCATAAGATCTTCCCCTTTTTTTTCTTACCTAAAAACATTCTTTAAATCTTGGGGAAAAGAAAACATATAAAGGGTGAGATCAAATTCTCTGTAAGGTTAAGCATGGATAAAATAAAACAAGACATATACATTTGAACTTCAAAACATGAACATAATATTTAAACATCAAAATCCTGAGCAATGACATAAATCATGGCAGTACGTAAGGCATAGATCATAAAGAAACATTAATCATGATAAAATAGCATGTAAATTAAACATGTAATTGTGGCAAACCATTAATCACATGATATTATTTCCATAGTAGCCAGGGCATTGCTGCCAAGACCATCTTAGTGGACAAAGTCCCTTTCTAAATCGAGTTCACTCCTCGTTCCAGTCCTGTATTACTGAACAGGTTTAACTTGGAATTCCAGCCATGTCTATCTCATGAGATATAAATCTTTACCCAATGTATTGGAGGGAGATATATGTCCCACCAATATCATAATGAAATCATTATTACTTGTGCCACAAAATAAACATACATCATTCATAATAACCCAATAAATAAAATGGGTTTCATAAACATCATCCCATCATTACATAATACATATAAAAGAAATGGATATCATTTCATAATAAGGAAAGTGAAACCATGTAAATCATAGAGACATTATACTTGAAACATACACATATGAAATAATTTCATCTTACATGAAAAATGGTTTTGATAAAACACTTGAAATGAATTCTTGAGGGAAATATACTTTTTTCCTTCAAAATCATTTTCTTCTCACAAAATGTCATGCAATTTTAAAAGAAAAGGATTTTTTTGAAAATATTCAGGAAATCATTTGGAGGAAACTTCATGAAAATAAGTCTTTATAAAACCGTAAAAATCCATTCATGATCTATACGTTAAAAAAACATTCTTCTCGTACTTTTTTCGGAATAGTCAAAAAGTACCTCGTAACTTAAACAAAAGAAAGATTCCTTACATACCATGTAGTAAAAGTCAAAAAATGGTTATAAAGGACTATAAACATACATTAATACAATTTTATAAAACATGGACATGGATGATAGCAATAACCCTAGTAAATACTTACGAATAACCAATCTTGGATAAAATTGAGATTTGCACAATTATCCCTTACCTTAGGTCCGATATGCATTGTACATATCCGAACCTACTGTATAATTATTTAAATAATGTCATTGACTTATTACAGATTCATATTCATTGTTATGATATCATATATGATTCACTTATGACCTTATATTACCCGTTCTTTTGTAAATTTCATGTTAAAGTATCATTTTGGGTAAATTATTTCATTTATCGTATGTGTTTTGACTTGTCGTTCTTGATATTATTATTTATATCCTGATTTAAATAATTCCAGAATGTAAAATATGATTTATATATAATATATATTCATCATATATATACATTTATTATAGATCGATAAAAGGAATGAAATACACCGTTCATGGAAACAGAAGGTCGTACGTACGCACAAACTCTATTTTCATTTCCTTATTGAATTGAATGAAACTAAATAGATGAAATACATATATATATATATACATAAATCCAGTAGAATTATTATTTCATATATTTCATTATTATTCATTATATAATCTTTATGATCATTCATGTATGGTTAACATGGAGAATGAATCTCATCGCGTTGTGGAGACGGTAGTCCGTACGTACGCACGAGCGATGATATCGTTCCCATAATTATTGAATATAATTGGAGTGGATGGTATAATATATCCGAATAATTTTTATGTAATAATACCATATATAGTTATTCTTTACACCATTATACCAATCCATGCAAGGTGTTGGTGGAAAAACAGATTTCACCACGGCATGGAGACGGTATTCCGTACTTACGCACGCGTGGTGATTTTGTTTTCCGTAGGATGGATAGATGGTGAAATAGGGTTGTCTCATACATATAATAACATATCAGTATATTAGTTATACTTATGTTATTATTTCATAATGAAACAACTAAAGAATAAGAAGTGGAAGAAGAAATAGAGTTGAATGAATCGGTAACAGACATTACCTCTTCTTTGAAGCGCCTCTTTGAGAACTCCTCTTAGGGCACTAAAATTGGTCTTTTAAGAAGACCAGAACCTCTAGGTTTTTTCTATGGAAGTGGATAAGAGAATTTATCAGGGGTTGGCTGAGCATTAAGGCTCAATGTGGTGTGAGTAAGAGAGGGAGGAGGTGCCCTTTTATAAGGGAGGAGAGGGGCACCTTTGTAGAAGCTAAAAATATTATTTTATTATAAAGTCATAATCGGTTTTTTATAGTTCCAAATTGATTTATTTTGAAGATAATGTGGGGATGGGTCGAGATACTCTCATCCAATAGAATTTAGACAAGTTTAGGTCATTATATTAACCTTATCGTTTAGTTTTAACTCTTATTTAATTAGATTGACATTTACCATGTTAATTGCATTTTTATATTTTATAGTTAATAAAGATACCATATACATCCACGTGACCACCAAGTGGTCCATTAATGATACAACTATAATTATATAAGTATCTTGGCCGATCCTTAGATTTTTAGGAATATATTATCAATTAATAATATAATATTTGTTTTAAAAACTATTTTATGTCAATTTTGACACTATTTGGTAATTAATTTTTGTAAAACTCATAACAGAATGATTAGTTAGAACAAAGTTAACTAAATCAATAATAAAATGTCATATTAACATATAAAATTAGTGTAATTCATAAGAAGTTTCAAATTTCATTTATTTGGGTATTTATAACATCAATTATGTCAATATTTCATTAATAAGATAATTACTGCATCATATTTGTGTCATAAATATACAAAATTATTTAATGTCTAAAAAATATAAATAAAATACCATTATGTAGGAAATATTTTTATATTTCTAATGATTATTTATAGTCAAATTTATCTTATGTATAAACCTATATTAAAAATTATTTACTTATTAAACTTTGATTTTAACTATTTTAACCCTTCTTGAAATAAATTAATATTAAATGTCCTAATCTAATCAAGTGGGCCTAAATGGTCATATTTTATTCCTAAGTTTGTTTTTGGTCGAATTACACTTATCCAGTAGAATTAGGACATGTTTTAGGGTAATAATAATATCATTTTTACCCTTAATTATCCTATTTAATTTTAACAATGGTAAATAAAAGTAAAAAGTTACTATTCACCAAAAAAATATTTTCATCTCATTGAACCACATTTTAGTCCTTGATAATAACCGTGTCTCTTGGATTTTCGAAAATCCACTCACAGAAGCGGTAAAATTATGTTTTATGAAAAATTCAGTTTTTTAACTACCATATAGTGGTTTCACTATTCATCAAAAAAATTAAAGTTTCTAGAAAAATACCAAATATTAGGCCTAAGCTATATTTAATATTATTAATTCAAAAATAATTTCTATTTTACCAAATTCAAAACATATCAGTTGCATTAATTAATTTAAAAATTAATTCCCGCCGTCAAAACAAATAGCGTGTTTTTAAGAGATAATAACTATCAAAAGATTGACACTTGTTTATGACTGGTTTAAATGTGAAATTACATCCAATGACCAACATTGTATTAAATGGTAAAAATATATTCTAAATATACTTTAAAACCACTCAAATTAATCTTTTATCACTATTAATTATTTCGATTAAAAAAGTTGTTTTTAATTAAAATTTAGTAATTTTCACTATTCATCAGAATATGAAAGTTATACGAAAAGTACCAAAATTTCACCCTAAGCTAATTTCGATATTCCAAATCCAAAAATGAAGTCCATTTTGAATGATAAAATTTATAAAATTTCAAAAAGTGGGTATTACTATTCCTTATGACTAGTTTATAATAATATTATAATAATATCTCATTTAGTAAAACTCTGTATTGCGTACTACACACGCTATCGAGGAAGGTCTTTATTGTGTGTAATTCAAGACATGTCAGGGCTACATGTAGTGAAAGCTCTGTTTGGTGTTGCGTATAACATAATCAAAACTTATTTCATTTATACATTATACAAAATCTATACATAATGTTGCGTAGATTAGTTTCTATAAAACGAACTTGAAATTGTGTGAAACGCGAGCCAAGATTAGTGTTGCGTATACTGCAAGTAAATACAGTGTTGCGTATATCACAAAGTAATTTTGGTGTATCGTAAAACACAAGTCATTAAAAATAATATTTTTCATAAAATCTCGGGGTGTTACAACCACGTTGCGTTATGTAGGATGATTCACTTCGATGGTGCCTCCTAGAGTACAATCGGTATAAGAATCAATGATACCATTCTCAATATAGTGGGTTTGGGAGTCATCTCCATCACCCCGACACATGATATTTTTCCTTATTGATCCTTTTATCAGAGGGATGCACCAAAAATTAGGTAGAGTTTCTGGCGCTCATCACTTTCTCTAATTGGCCCTCAAAATTGATGTTCTCCACAGACATGTTAAGGGGTACACTAAGCTTTTTATCAAGTAGATCCAAGGCAATTTAATCATAAAAACTTATAGAGTGTGCCCTTATTGGACCACAATTTCTAGATAAAATATGTTTTCCCTTCTCAAACGTAGGTCACTAATGTTTGATGATCATAAAATGATTGAGATAGAAATATTTATGGTCTAGCTACATCTCTCATAGATCATGATTATGATGATGTATTTTTCCATGTTGTTCATTGAATAATCATCACCCCTATAATTTTAGATGATGATGAAACCTATTTAGTAAAACACCTTACCATCGGTTCATCTACATCATATTCATTGGATCCCCCATAGGGAAAACAATACTTTGATAAGACAATTTCTTTGGATGTGTATCTCCATAAAAGAATTCTCCCATTAGACAGAGCTGAATTTGGGTGAATATGTCGATGCACAATGAATTCCACCCTCTAGTATGGTCACATCCTTAAGAAGACTCTCTACATGTGTCAGTTTGATGGAATTATTCTGTATTTCATTAATGGAGATGATATTCTGTGGGTTATTCATGAAGATCATGTGGGGTATTATGGTGAAAATGAGGAAGGGATGAATCCTTTACAATAGATTTTTATGTTGGGATATATTTGGGCAACCATGATTCATGAATTCATTACGTTTTACATGATGTTCCATGCTTTAAATACCCATGGAAACTTTTTGCATAGACCATTGGATCCACTCCACACTACAGAGTACACTTGTCCCTTTGTATTTTGGTGAGTCAATATCATGAGACAATATCGACGAGAAATAACTCGTCAGTGTAGGTTCAGTATGACTGAACCATATTTTTTCTACATGGGGCTAGAAGGGATCACCCTTGTACAATTCAAGGTCTGGTCAATCAGTGGGTTCATGAGCACCAATATCATCCATCGATTAAAATTTCCTCACACTATTCTCACCTAAAATGGAACTAATTTTTTAAATGTTGAGCTGTATAGGTCATATTCTATGTATAACATCCATTCAGACCATACTTTTCCCTATCAGGATAGAGAAAATAGAAAAATTGAGGTTTTTAACAAAACCCTCTCGATCATATTAAATATGATCATGGGCCAAAACAAGTGAAGATTTTCAAAAAAACTCCCCAACACCCTTTTGGATTTTTTGATAATGACTCTAAATATTTCCCTTGTGCCTCCATATTCCTCAGTGTATGGGACTGAAGAAGACCTAACCATGGAAATTCAATTTCCATCACCAAAAACATGGATTTCTGATCAAAAAATGTCATACAGTATAGAGGTGGTCCGTCTTGATAAGTTGGAATATATTGGTGAGAACAGACTCTAATCCATGTATAATCTAGAGAGGCACAATGATATGATAGCTCGATCACTAAACAAGAAGGTATACCTTCTCTCTTTCCACTAAGGTGATATGATTTTGGCTATCCAGACATTGATGATACCTAGTAGGAATACACCAAAATTGGATCCCAAATAGGAGGGAACTTATATCATCCATAGGGTTTATACCAATAGTAAATACTATTTTCTAACCATGGAATATTAGTGAATCACTCCTCCCACAAACTAAAATTTTCTCAAGATGTAATATTCATAAATGGAGTCATATTGTTAAAACTCTATGACCTTAAACTGAGAACCAATGGACTGAATTCTACAAACATAATCTAAGAACTCTAACATACCAGTTACATGATGTTTATAAGTGAGACATGACTTGATCACATGACATTAAATTGCTCCATATATAACATGTATCTTATGACATCAAACTATGTTCCCATCATCTTGGTCGTCTGATAATAAACTATTCCGCACCACAATGTTCTAACTTTGTATAATATCTTGTTTTTAATAGTTCTTCTAATGTGGGATATTAAAGAAACTCTTTGTGGATGGATTTCAATCCTAATTGGAAATGAATTAACACCAATTCAATTTTATCTTTGGGTCCACCTTAAAATTTTTCAAATACTTGGCCTCTTTTCTTTTCATATTATAACATATTTTCATGTTATCATTGGGCATGTGTTGCACAATTTTGGGTCTTGTAGGCCGTTATCCATGTTGGGTTACAACATCCATGTGGCACATGTTTCCCTTGGAACACGTCCCCACCCGCGCCCTTACAACATGATGTTAAAATGCAATGTTTTTTTCCTATTTCATGACCATAAAATAAATCATTATATCCTAGTATCACAACCATAATCTACGTTGTGACTATCATTCTGGCAACATGACAAAAAGTAGCACTTCATAGGTTTGTTATCACCATGGAGTCCACCACCCTGGGAACTGGTCATATACCATTCTATATTCATGAACTATGTATGACTTGATTCCAATCCTTATAGGAAATGTAGTGATTCCAAGAGTTCCAATCTATGTTTAGTAATATTCAAAAAAATTAATGCATTCAATTAATTAAAATAACAAAAAGTTTTAACAATATATATCTCCCTTCTCATGCACGAGTAAGACTTACATGGGATGGTCATCATAGAGAACATAGTGTTTCAAGATTCCCATATTCATTGGATATGTATTGTTGCTAGTGTTTTAGTCCATGGGCCCTTCCCAACATTCATGAATCCTTTTTACCTTTGGCCCCAATTATTTTCTATGAATCATGACTTCAAACTATTTTCATTTTCTTATCTAGAATGTGTGATGTGTCATGGGCCTCCATGGTCCTCATTCATGTCAAATTAGCTTCTGTACAGGACAACACATGCCCATTTTTGAAAGCACACTTTTTTATGGTATGAATTATACAACCTTAAATTAAGAACCCTACCATCCTAGAATCATGATGTTAAATTGGTCACATGGGTCGAAATTATATGACCATAACAAAATAACTCTAGTGTCCAAGTTACACAATGCTAAACTGCATAACAACCATTATCTGTATCATATGACAATAAACTACGTGTCTAGTGTCATGGATATATAAAAATAAACTACACCACACCATGATGTTCCCTCCTGAGAGAACACCATATTTCAACTATTCACTTATTGTTCCACATTCAAGAAATATCTTAGGACCCTCATCCTTGATATGGGGTTCAACTCCTTCTAATTGAGAAACCAAATTAACGTGCTCAAATGTACTGTGGCATAGAAACATAGAGTATTGAGATCCACATGGACATTCTACCAATCATTATCCAAACATAATGCAACCCTTTATATGGATCCATATCATTTTCCTCCTCTAAAGGGGCCCTCTAGCAGCATAGTTCTTCGCAACAATGTCTCACCTACCATCATTGTACAATTCCCGAAAAGTCATCAGACAACATTTAGAGTTGGTTTCATTGTCTCGATCATCATATATGTTTAACCCTCACTTATTTGTCTCCATCTCTACTCTGATGATATGGGTGTTATGTCTCAAATGTGGTCAGCATTTATCCTCCATCATCATTCCACTATCAATATGTTCTTAATTTCAAGCACCATGACTCACCCTGGCCACCTCCTTATATCTAGGTGGAATTCTATCAACCTTGGTGTAACTCCATGAATTTTTTGCATCGTGTAAGTAGCTCAGTATCATTGGTAAAATCTTAACCCAAATTATCCTCACCCCTTATTTTAACTTTCATGTGATAGGGAAACATTCGCCACTCATTTTTTCTCACATTGAGTGTGACACTCATGCGATTTAGAGTCTTTCTAGTATGTGTAACAATGTGGTGAAGAAACCCAAATATTTTATCCAAAGTCTACAATCTAAAACTAACAACCTCTCCATGGTCCAGACTCTATAACAATTATCTAATAGCCTATAGTCCAAAATATCATTCCTATAAACTGTGTTCGTGTCTCTCTGGGAATTTCTAGTGTGAAGTTATGCCTCTTTGTCTCCATTTACATTGGTTTTTCCAATCGTTCACATCACGCATGCCCATTTTGGGAAGTCTCCATCCTTAGGTCCAAATTATTTGACCTTAAACTATGAATCCATAAGTTCCAATTAGTATGACCATAAACTATTTATAACATCATGGTCAAATTATGGAAAAATGTGTATGTGTTTTCTGTGGGAATGTATGGTTCAACATGAGAATCCCTGTCCTCAATCACAATTTGTCATGTTATTTGTGACATCCACTGCCCATTAGTTTTCGAAACACATTTCTTCATCTTAGGAACAAGATAAAAAACTGTGAATATAATTTCAATTACATGATGTCAAACATTATTTAATCCTCTTTGATAATATGTTGCATGAGATGGGCCTCCTAGGCTCTCATTCACATTGAGTTTCTTTTACAGTTTCTGCATATCAATTTCTGTTGAGATGCCCCACCCATGGTGTAAACTCTAAGACCATAAATTAATAATCCCTCTGGCCCACACAATATGGCCGCAAATTATTTTCATCATCCCAATCCCGTGATATTAAACTAAAAACATATGGTCTGAACAGTAGGACCTTAAACTAGTAGTTAAAGCCCAATAATTTAGACTATAAACTATATGCATGTTTCACCTATAATATATGTTGTGGAAAAAATACACTTTGGTCCTCCGTCATGTCAGGTTCATCACCCCGCAATGAAACATATTTCAACTTGAGGATTACAAACTATGGTCCAAGAAACCTTACATTAACTTGTCTGAAGATCTAGGATCCTTTACCAAGAAAACCTTTTATTATCCCCCTTTTGGCATGAAGTCCCTATGGATAGATCAAATTCCCCCTCTATTTGACATGCTTCATTAATGTTATCAGAAGAATTGTGGCATATAAACTTTAGTATTGGTTTCCACAAGGACAATATAATGATCCATCATTAAAAAATAACACATACCATTCTTTGGTTCCCATCATATTCAACACCTGAAGCGACCTCTTATTGGCCTCGTGTTGGGAATTCATGGTTTACCTAACATCAAGGCCCAACAAACTAGACAACATCAGATGAAATTTTTAGTTGGGTTACCTGTCTCAAAAATGGTCAATGGTCAACCCTAATTTGCTCTTCCTCATCCCAGGTAACAAGGTATGAATGTTTATTCTCGAATATAGTTATTAATTATCCTCCATAGTCACCCCTCTGATATTATGTATCAAATATCAAGAACTGTGATTCACCCATTTCATATGATGACAGAAATCCAAAGAGTGTGATAAAACAATTGAAGATGATATCTCATATTGGGTGAGGTGAAGTGTCATGACTGGTCCCTCAGGGCCCTGACGTCACTACCCCAAGCCCGCCATCCATAGCCTAGGGGATGACAACTAGCACTAAAGGCATATCACCTAAAATCGGGAAGGCATTGCCTTTATATCATGTACACCCACTCAACCAAGCACACAACAAGAGACGAACAAAAGTAATCTATATAGAAAAAAGAGTGTTTAAAGTAAGAGGGACCAGAATAAAAGCCCAACAGTAAATGTACAAGTACAACTGAAAATACAATACATCTGAAGAAAGATAAAGACAGCTACTAGGTCATCCTTCGAGGTTCCTACCTAAAGGGTAGGAATAGATCACCTCCTTAGCACTCCATGTTCGCCTATCTCCTCTACGTACCGACATTCTATATATCCCACCTCTGAGCACCATCCAGTCCTGACACCCTCATCCTCATTCAGTTTTGTCTGTCGTCTGCACCAAACAAAACAAGGTTTGGGTGAAGCTCATATAGGTGTCACTATAATGATACTAAATAGGGAACCCGAGACCCTCAAGGTCTCAAAAAATCCACAAAAGATAAACCAAAAAGATGTAAACTGGTGACAAACCTATTTAGGTATATGCCCATACATATTCCTATGTTATAAAATATTACCCATCTCCTTCATGAGGAAGCACAAGGCCTAACTCCTTATCCAATGTAAAACTATTCAACGAAGGAAAGATTTCCACGAAGATAAGTACCACATAGGTATTCCACACAAAACAAATACAACAAATGTATCACCAGAATGGTAAGTACCACATAGGTACGCCACATAGAACAATACCACAAAGGAATCACCACGAAGGGAAGTAACACACAGCAATTCCACACAGTAGAATAACACAAAGGTATCACCACGAAGGTATGTACCACCCAGGTACACCACACAGAAGAATACCACAAAGGTAAAGACTCAGCTCACACCAGGTATAACTTAGGTATAGCGGTAGAGATGATTAGATGTAGCTATTTAATCTTCATTCTCTATTAAAATACAGACCCACGTAGGATCCTAAATCATTAGACCCACACATGATCCTAGTACATTATCAGACCCACACAGGATCCTAGTACAATAGACCCACACAGGATCCTAGTACATCATCAGTCCCACATAGGATCCTAGTACAATAGACACACAAAAGATCCTAGAGTAGTCCCACATGGATTTCTAGAGCAGGTCCAAGTGAGACTATTGAACAGAGACCCACAAAGTATCCCTAGTATATACCCACAAAGGATCCC
This sequence comes from Viscum album, assembly GCA_963277665.1. Taxonomy (NCBI): domain Eukaryota; kingdom Viridiplantae; phylum Streptophyta; class Magnoliopsida; order Santalales; family Viscaceae; genus Viscum; species Viscum album. Next base: position 1,226,962,762 of record OY728145.1, on the reverse strand, counting down.
TTTATCATGTTACAACTAGCTACAGGGTTCCGTCACAAAGCTCACTTGATTTCGGGAGGGTCTGATCCTCAAGCCATAGGTTGATAATGTTACTACCACAAATTCACATGGAGAAGTATCCTAAAGGAATTCCACAAAAAAGGGGTCTCAACACAACAGACGGTAAGTCAATCAGATGCCCTATCTGTAAGTTGTTTGCCTTTTAGTCCCAAGGGCCTGGTCAGATTCATGATCGATTGAACCATACGATACCTATAAATTGTCCTAATATCATATGGGGTATACCAAAATGAACATCTCACTCCAAGGTTTCTGGAACTGCAGACAGTTTTTCAAACGGACGCCCGGTTCCAAAGTTATGGCCAATAAGGTGTTTATGGGTCCAGTTGGGACCGGGTCCGGCCCGGTTCAGGTGGGCCACGGTGGTCCCAGACCACTATTTCAATGCGGCCCCAAACCAATGGGCCACGGTCTGGCCCGACCTATGATGGAAAGTCAGATCCGCGCTAGGAGGCCCTACCCGCGCTGGGTTCCCGAGCCTGCGCTGGGCGGCCCGGCCTTAGTGGGCCAGCCTGGCTTAATGCAAGGGGGAGTCGACCCCCCTATAATGCCCTGACCCCAGTTATAAGAGTCGGTGAAATATTTTATTACATTTACATGATTACAATGAACCACATCCCAATAGACCGATCTGTGTAGAAGTCTTGGAAAATAGATTACATACATGAACATTAAATTACACCGTAGAAAATAAATCACAACATAAATGATCTTTTGATAACCCCTTTAATCCCTTAACAAAACCTTTGTTATCAGGCATAAAATACTTAATCATATCCTAGGATACATAAAACATAGAATGGGGTGCGTTCAGATGCTCAGTAAGGATAAGAAAATAGAGGAAATTTTCATAAATAAGCATAAACATTTAAGACAATGTATAATAAAAAGATAAAACCCTTTTAAACTATAAATTCAGCATAATATAGCAATGATAAAATATAATAATAGAATTTACTTATTTACATGGATATTCTACTAGCCTAATAATCACATGAAATATCAATATCCACTTTCATAATGATGGAATGCATAATTCCGAACATTAATATTTGTGTCAAGGCTTCATGCTAGGACCTAGGGACTATCTATAACCGGACCCCAACCCAGAGAGCCTATGTAACCGGACTCCAACCCAGAGACCCTATGTAACTGGACTCCAACCCAGAGAGCCCCTGTAACTAGACAACAACCCAGAGGGTCTACTGTGACTAGACCCTATCCCTTAGGGCTTACTTTTTCTGGTCCCCAACTCGGAAGAGACTAGTCCAACTCTTTAATCATAAGAAGAGGTTGGAATATAACAAAAACCATCATATTAAAACTATCTTATTAAATTTCAATAATTTAACCATAATCCATGAATGGAATAAAAAAACTCATCCATAGTCATACATATCAAAAAAACATAAATACAATATGGAAGATTTTCATCATAATAAATCATCTTCAAACAAATGTAAAATTTATCATAGGATGTTGACATAGATGAAATCAAAACTATTTGAGAGAAATATCTCTATCTATTTTGAAATCATCTTAGAGTCACATAATTATAAAGAAAAAATTTATTTTGAAAATATTCTTATAATATTTTAAGGGAAGCTTCGACGATGTTATAATGAATGAAAATAGACACACCCATCGTATAAGTTAAAAAAATATTCTTACCTTATCTTTGTTGAAAATTTCATAAAGTAACTTGTTTGGAAAACAAAGGAAATATTCCTTTCAAAAACATATGACGTCAAATAAGTGTATAAATTATTTTAAACCATTTTCTAATAAATAATAAAAATGTTTTGAAATACATTTTTAAGAAACAAGGATGTGGATGATAATGAGTTCCTAGTTGATACATACATACAAACAACCACAGATAATAAAGAGATTGTGAAATTAACCCTTACCACATTGTAATCAATCGAGTCGTATGACCAAGAGTTATTAACCACCAAATAATTCATAGAATACCATGAATATAAATAGAATCATGATATATATTTATCAAATTGCAGCACACAATACACCACAAGCAATTAGTGGTGAACAATGGAAATCTCATGGAATTAAAAGTGAGATAAGAAACCCATTACCTTGCACTTTTCATTGGTCAATGGTACATTTAACCTCCTATATAATGACCATTGTATGTTATTATATTATAACAGATCAATTTTCATAGTTATAATATCTAAACATATTCATTTATTACATTATACTACCTATTTAATAATGATTTTCATGTTAAATTAACATTTCGGGTAATTATCACTTTCTTTATCATACCTATAATAACATGTTATTCTTGATCGTATCATTTAGATCATGATTTAAATAATTACAGAATATAACCCTTGATTTATATATCATATATATTTTGAATATAAATATTTATAATAGATATATATATGAAATGGAAAACACCATTTACGGAAACGGTAGGCCATACATACGCATGAACATTGTTTCTATTTTCATATCGTATTGAACGGAAGTAAGTGAATAAGATATATGTAAGTACATAAATACACACACACACACAAAAATGCACACACACACAAACACACACACACATATATCTCGTGGAAATATTATATCATATATTACATACATTTTAGTAATATATATTTTTATAATTGTTGATGAATGGTGAACTTGGAAATGAATTTCGTCACGTTGTAGAGACAGTAATCCATACTTATGCACGAGCAACAATTTCATTTCCTTAATGGTGTGGAATTGGATGGTATATTTATATTAAATATACATTATCATGTTATTTTAATTATTTATATACATATTACTCATCATTATATCCATCCAAATAACATAGTGTTGAATAACAAATTACACCACTGTGGGGAGACAGTAAGCTGTACGTACGGACGCGTGGTGACATTATAACTTATAGAATGGATAAGAATAATGAATATGGATGTGCCATATTTATAATAACATCAATTTTTATAATAGGTACTGAAGTTATTATTTTGGTATCGTAATTACAATGAAAAAGTAAGTTGAAGAAGAAAAGAACATGAAAGAGGGTGGGGAAATCATTACCTATTCTTCGGGTTCTTACATTTGATTTTATCAAAAGGGATATTTAGGGTGGTTTATTACCAAAGGAAGGACTCTAAAATGAAGGTAGGATAGTTGGGAGGATATTTGGGTAGGTTTTGCGTGATCCAAATGGCTTCTAAGATGTGAATGTTAGACAAGGGTAAGTTCCTTTTTATAAGAGGGGTGAGGGGCACCTTAGGAAAAGATTGAAATATTATTTTATAATAAAATCTTTTTTGGATTATAATTTCTAAAATATAAACTATATAAAGTATAAAGTTCCTATGGGTCGAAAACCACTCAAATAATAGGTTTTAGACAGGTTTGGGTCATCATTATAACCTTGTCTTTTAGATTTAACTATTAGATAAATAGTTTAACATTTACCACACCTCTGTACTTTTATATTATATGGTTAATAAAATTATTATAAACTTCCAATATAACCCAAAGTTTTTTTTAGTGATACACCTATCATTATATAAGTCTTTTGTCTGAACCTTATATTTATAAGATTTTTATATCAACCAATAATTTTGTATTTTTTATAAAAACTCATTTATGTCAATTTTTATATTATTTAATTATTTATTTTTTTCAAAGTCCTAAAAACATAATCTATTCAAAATAAATGAATTTAATAAACTATAACTTGTTGTAGTAAACTATAATTTTTTAATTGAATAAAAACACTGATATTATATTAATTTTCGTATTTATAATATCATTTATTTGACTGTTTCACCAATAAGGAAAATACTGCATCATTATTGTGTCATATATAAATATATTTATTTTACGTATAAAAATTAAAAATAAAATATCCTGAGGTCTTAAATATTTTTTTATTTATAATTAATATTTATAGTTTAATAGATCAATTATATAAACTAAAATGAAAATTGTATTACTAAAAGATATTTGATTTTATTATTTTTGTCTTTACTTTAGATTATTTAATATAAAATGTCATTATCACTCCCAAGTGGCTCCATGGGGTCCCTAAATTGACTCAAGGATTCCCATGGTTGGACATGTATCAGGAAAGAGGGTATGTAAATGTGTTGAGGTAATTTAAAATTATTATAATATTATTTTTTAACCTTATTTACTAGATTTACCCTTTTAACCACAGTAAATAAAATATTTACTAACGTAAATATTCCTAAAGTATAAAAATAAAAGTTAACTATTTAAAAAATTTAGACCACATGATTCCAAATATAGAATAAATTTTTCCATGTTCAGAACATAGAAGTGTTAGAAATTCATTTAGTATTAATCCCCGTTTTTTTAAAAAAAGTGTGTTTTTATGAAATAATAATTATCAAAAGATTGACACATGTTAATGTCCAGTTTAATCCTGAGATTACATAAAATGACTTTATTTATATTAAATTATAAAATTATAATCTGAGTATACTTAAAAACCTTTCAAATATATAATTTAACAATATAAATTATTTCGATTAAAATTGTTGTTTTTAATTAAAATTTAGTATTTTCACTATTCACCAATAATTGAAAGTTTTCCAAAAAATACCAAAAATTCACCCTAATCTAATTTCAATTTTTAGAACCAAAAATTGAAGTCTATTTTGAATGTTTAAATTTAAAAAAATTTAAAAAGTGGCTATTACTATTCATAACAGCTAGTTTGATTGCCCAAGGTGTGTTAGAATATCGAAGTTGCGTACAATGAAAGATATTGCTTTATTCAAAGGGAAACGTACCGTAGATGTTTGGGATGTTACATACTCCCCACCTTCAATAAATTTAATCCTTGAAATTTAAAATTGTTTTTTCAAATAAAATTTTATAATTGAAATATAACTTTGTGGAAAACCCACATTGGAAATTGGGTAAATTAAATTTAGTCTTAATAAGAGGGAAAGGGAAATAAAAAAGTCACCCGCAAATTATAATCTCTATTAATAGAAAATTGGTGAAAATTAGAGACACATAATTGTAGAGAAAATGTAAATATTTATAGGGAGTGATCGTGATCATCAACCACAAACAAGTGTAAAATTGAGGGCCTCAAATCCATCAATCTATGATTATTTAAAATATCATCAGTTCAACAAGACATAAAGTATTAGGATAACCCATTTTTTTAATATCCCTTCCCTAAAGTTTAATAATTAATTTCTTCATAGAATAATAAAATATATATATATATATATATATATGTATATATGTATATATACTTGACTATTAGAGTTTCTTCCTTTAACTTACCACAAACTCATCTTTCAATCCAAAAGACAATAGAACTCAAAAATATCCTATTTTTCCTAATTGTATATGGTTCCAAATAATAAAATATACCATTTAAATGATGAAAAAAATATTTTTTAATAATCATGGACTTCTTGTAGTCTAGTGGTAGGTAATAAAGCCTTATCGCACTTTGGTTGTGGGTTCGATTCCTACTGCTTTGTCTGATGCGACGGGTCATCGCCCGACCTGCTAGTTGTCAAATTCCTAAAACTATAGTATTATAACATTCCAAAAATAATCTTAAGATATTTTTTAACCTTAAACAATATAATCCAATTTTTAACTTAATCCATTACAACCTTTATAGTTATCCAAAATACCTCTGTCAAGACTTTCTCTAAAAGGTCTCTAAATTCCGAAATCAATTGTAACATCAGATCCCCCAAACAAAGTAATGATTCTCTTATTGTCACATATGGATAATATTATTACCTTTATCATATTAAAATATTAATGAAAATAACATGTACCTTAGTAAAATCCTTATATATATATATATCACATAATACTTATAACTAGAATATAATTCCTGAGTACAAAAAAATTGATACATTAACTATTCCAATTCAACTATAGTAACAACCTAAGAATGGGCATGCTCCCTTGTCCTTTTATATGGTATCTTTTCTTGGTGCTTATGCCATTCATTTATATATTGCCCCATTTCTCTACAATTATAGCATTCAATATTGACAATAACTTTCTTTCCCTTTCAATCACGAGCTAGGTGTCCTTTTTTGCCACATTTTAATAGACTCTCATTCCTTTTAGGCTATTACTGGGGTGTTTACTCCACAATTATCACCTAATGGAAAATAATTCTTTCCCTTTTTCTTTTATCTTCCTCTTGATCCACCATTCTCTTCTTCTCTTGGATTACTTTATTGTCATAAGATTTAGAGAATACATTCTCGGTCTTGATAGATCATGAGACAATATCTTCGTATGATAAGAAGTTTTGTGAGACTAATACTCGCCAAAGAAAAGGTTTTAACCCATCAATGAATCGATAAATCATACTCATTGAGTTGTGTATATATTCTTTTGAATTCCTTTATAACATTGTAATGTTAGCCTCATACTTTGCGATATTATCATCGTCAATCTTCCACAAAATAAAAAATTTCCTTTCCATATCTGCTCAATTGTAATCAGGAATGTATTTTTCTAAAAAAAGATCCTTAAACTCCCTCCATTCCATATTTGATACTTCATCATATTGCTTTTTGTTTTGAATCAATGACCACCATTGATCAGCATCACCGGTGAGGCGATAAACTATCATGAAAACTTTTTCCCTTCCACTTCTCCCCAAATCAATAAATATTTTCCCTATGGAATTTATCAACTACTCAGCCACTAATGGATTTGTACTCACATGTAATGTTGGTGTTTGTTTCCTCATGAAGTGTTCTAACATTGACCCTTCATGTTGTGGATCAGGGTTCTCCATACAGGTTATGTTATTATTTATAACCTATGTGAGTTGTCCTATAATGGTGATAAAATTATCAGCACTAGTTGCGTCACCATCTCCACTATAATTATTTTGAGTAGGAGGGAAATCCCTATATGGATTACGTGCATTGATACGATTTCTATTCCTTCTATTAGGTACCATTTCTAAACAATTTCATACACTATATTAGTTTATGAATCACAATACATAAATCCAAACTTGTAAAGAACTTAACATAAATTGAAAAATTTATGAATATAATCCATAATCATAAAAATGTTTTCTTTTAGGATGTATATACTCATAAACCCTTCATAATGGATTGTATAGAAAATGAGAATTATCCTTATCATATCCCCTGAGAGTGTTGTAACCAATATTGTAGCAATGCCCGTTGTCGTGCACTAGTTACCATTCGAGTCTAGCTCAAAGTGGTGTTTTCCGGTTTTACCCTTAGATACATCTATGCTAGAGCCGCCTCTACATGCTCGTATACAAAGAGGGGTGAATTTCATGGAAAAGTCACAAAATCACTACATTACCAAAATTCTTGGAAGTTCTTCTATACTACTCCTCAAAGTCCATCATTGGGTAATGTGGTCTAATCAGAGTTTATCTAAATCTTATTTCCAAGGATATTGCTAAACCTCCCTCTAATACCAACTCTAACACCCCAACCCCAGTTATGGGAGTCAGTGCATTATTTTTATACATTGGAATGATTACAAAGAATCATGACTCGAATGACTATCCAGTTTAGAAGACTTCGAAAAAAGATTACATACATGAAAATTTAATTACACATTAGAAAAGAAATCACAACATAAATGATCTTTTGAGAACTCCATTAATCCCTTAGTTTATCCCTGCTTATCATTCATAAAATACTTTTTCATATCATGGAAAAAATAAAACATAGAAACGGGTGAGCTCAAATGCTTAGTAAGCATAACAATATAGCATAAATGTTCATAAATAATAATAAACATTTAAGTTATTGTATAATACAAAATCAAAACAATTTAAACAAGAAATTCAGCGTAATATAGCGTAGAAAAAATAAAATAATTGCATTTACATATTCACATGGATATTCAACTTGTCTAATAATAACATGAAATCTCAGTATACACATTCATAATGATGGAATGCATAATTCCATACATTATTTCTGTGTCAAGGCATTGTTCCATGACCTAGGGGCTAACTATAACTGGAACCCAACCTGGAGAGCCTCTATAAACGGACTACAACCGAGAGAGCCTCTATAATTGGACTCCAACCCATAGAGCCTCTCTAACCGGACCCCAACCCTGAATGTCTTCTATAATCGGACCCCAACAAGAAGGGCTTACTTTTACTGGTCTCCAAACCAGATCATACTAGTCCAACACATTCATCTTAAGAAGAGGGTGAAAGATAACCCAAACATTCATATTAAAACTAGCATATGAAATGTCAATACATTAACCATAAACCATGAATTGCATTAAAATAACTCATCCCTAGTCAAAGATTTCACAAAACCTTAACTACAATATGGAATATTTTTATCATAATAAATCAACTTCAATCAAGTGTAAAATTTATCAAAGGATGTTGACATGGATGAAATCAAAAATATTTGAGAGAAATGTCTCTTTCAATTTGGAAATCATTTAAGAGTCAAATAATTATAAAGAAAACATTTATTTTTAAAATATTATAATAAGATAGTAAGGGAAGCTTCAACGATGTTATAATGGATGAAAATTTTTGTACCCGCCATATAAGTTAAAAAAACATTATTACCTTAATTTTGTCGAAAAGGTCATAAAGTACCTCATTTGGAAAATGACAGAATGATTCCAATAAAAATCATATAAGTTCAAATAGGGGTATAAATGAATTTAACACATTGTATATTAAATAGTAAAACTGTTTTGAAATACATTTTTATGAAACAAGGATTTGGATGATAAAAATGTCCCAGTAGATACTTATTTAAATACAACCTCAGATAATAAAGATATTTTGAAATTAACCCTTGCCACATTGTAATCAATCACGTCATATGAACCAACATAATTAACCACAAAATCATTCACAGAATACTATGAATATGCAAAGTATCATGATAATATGTATTAAATGGAAGTACACAATACACCATAAGAAATAAATGCCGAACAATGAAAATCTCACGGAATTAAATGTAAGATAAGAAACCACATACCTTACACTTTCCTTTGGTCGAGGATACATTTAACCTATTATATAATGACCATTTATTGTTATTAGATTATACCAGAATGAAGTTAATATTTTGTATATCATTACTTATTAATTTATGATTTTATAATACCCATTTAATAATGATTTTAATGTTAAATTTATATTTCGGGTAATAATCACTTTCCTTATCGAACGTATTTTAACTTGTTTTACTGATCATATCATTTAAATCATAATTTAAATTCATCCAGAATATAAACCTTAATTTATATATCATATATATTTAAAATATAAATATATATAATATATATTTATATGAAATGGAAAACACAATTTATGGAGATGGTATGTCATACGTACGCATGAATATTGTTTCTGTTTTCATATCGTATTGAACATAAGTAAGTGAATAAGATATATTTAAGTACATAAATACTCACATGTATATAAATATATATATCTCCATTGTCATTATTATGTCATATACTATATAGTTATTAGTAATATTTATTTTTATAATCGTCGATGAATGGTCAACGTAGAAATGAATCTCATCACGTTGTGGAGACGATAATCCGTATGTACGCACGAGTGACAATATCATTTCCTTAAAGGTGTGGAGTTGGATGGTTTATTTATTTTATAGAGACATTATCATGTTATTTTAATTATTTAAATACATATAACTCATCATTTTATCCATGAAAATAACATAGTGTTGAATAACAAATTACACCATGGCATAGAGACAGTAAGACATACGTACGTACGCATGGTGAAATTATCATTCATAGGATAGATTGAATACTGAATATGGTTGTGGCATATTTTAATAACATCACTATTTATAAAAGGTACTTTAGTTACTATTTTGGTCTGTTAATGACAAATAATGAGTAAGTGGAACAAGAGAATAACATGAATGATGGTGGTGAAATCATTACATCTTCTTTGGGTTCTTCTTTTTGATTTTATCAAAAGGGATCCATAGGTTATAATTATTTCCAAAGAAAGGCCTCTAGGGTAGAGGGAGTATAGTTGGTAGGATATTTGGGTAGGTATTGGGTGAACCAAATGAATTTTAATGTGTGAATTTGTGAGAAGGGGATGTGCCCTTTTATAAGAGGGGTGAGGGGAACCGTATGAAAAGATTGAAATAAGATTTTATAATAATTTTTTTTTCAGTTTATAATAAAGAAAAAATGAATTATTTAAAATATAATGAGGGAATGGATCGAAAAACACTCAACCAATAGGTTTTATATAGGTGTTGGTCACTATGTTAACTTTATCTCATGGACTCAACTCTCAGTTAAATAGGTTGACAATTACCATGTCTCTTTGTATATTTATATTATATGGTTAATAAACTTACTATAAACTTCAACGAAAAATCAAAGTGGGTAATTAGCGATTCAAAAATCAATATATAAGTCTTTTGGATGGACCAAATATTTTTAAGATTTTAATATCAACGAAAAATATTGTATTCGTTTTAAGAACCCATTTATGTCAATTTTTACATTATTTAATAATTGATTTATGTTAAAGTCCTAAAAAATTTATTAATTCAATATAAATACATTTAATAAAACCTAACATGTCATAGTCACCTGTAAATTTTTTATGGCAATAAAACTTTCAAATTATATTAATTTTAGTATTTATAATATAATTTATTTGACTGTTTCATTAATAATGAAAAAACTGCTTCATTATTGTGTTTTATATAAATATATTTTTTTATGTCTAAAAATTATAAATAAAATATCCCTAGGATGAAGTTTTTTTAGATTTTATTGACTATTTATAGTCTAATAGATCAATTATGTGACCTCATATAAAAATTATTTTACTAAAAGATATTTGCTTTTCTTAATTTTGTCTTTACATTAGATTATTTAATATAAAATGTCATTATCACTCCGAAGTGGCTCCATGGGATCCCAACATATACCCAAGGATTCCCATGGTCGGACATGAATCAGAAAACAGGGTTAGGGGACGTTTTAGGGTAATTTAATAGTATTATAATATTATTTGTCAAACTTATTTACTGGATTTACCCATTCAACCATGGTAAATGAAATATTTACTAAAGTAAATATTCCTAATGTCTAAAACTAAAATTTACCAATTTACACAATTTGGAAATACTTATTCCAAATATGGAATCCATTTTTTCCAATTTAGAACACAGAAGTGGTATAAATTAATTTAAAATCAATTATCGTGGTCAAAACAAAAAACGTGTTTTTAGGAAATAATAACTATCAAAAGATTGACACTTGATTATGTTCAGTTTAATCGTGGGATTACATCCAATGACATAAATTATATTAAATGATAAAAATATAATATAATGATACTTAAAAACCATTCAAATGTATAATTTGACCTTATAAATTATTTTGATTAAAAAAGTTGTTTTTAATTAAAGTTTAGAATTTTCACTATTCACCAAAAATTGAAGGATTTCAGAAAAATACAAAAAATTCATTCTAAACTAATTTTGATATTTCAAATCCAAAAATGAAGTCCATTTTCAAGATAATATTTATAAAATTTCAAAAATTGTTTATTACTATCCATAACGGCTAGTTTGATTGGTCATGGTGTGTTAGAATCTCTAAGATGTTTACAATGCACGAAATTCCATTATTCAAAGGGAAACTTACTGTAGAAGCTTCGGGTGTTAAACCCCCTGCCTTCAATCAACGAACAATCGAAGATGTTCGGTCCGCAGTAAGGAAAGAAGACCTGCATAGGATTTCTAGGATCTCACCCACAAAGGATCACTAGGAGATGACCCACATATGATCACTAGAAGCTTACCCACATAATATCGCTAAGAGTTGACCCAACCATTATCGCAAGGAGTTGACACACACATGATCACTCTTCCATATTCTCATCAATGCCAGCTACTGGGTTCTCACACAAAGCCTACTCGTCTTTGGGATGATCCTCTCCACAAGTCCCTAGTTGACACTAAAACTGCTATGAAGTCCCATGAAGAAGTATTTCAATAGCCTCCCATGTCATATGGGTCTCAACGCAAAAGACGGAGTGTCAATCAGACACCCAGACTGTGAGTTATTAGCCCTTTAGTTCTAGGGGCTCGATGGATTCGTGCTTGATACATCCCGAAGGTACCTCAACATTACCCAAAACTCCGGTGGGGTATATTCAATGGGACTGTCTCGCTCCATGTTTTCCAATGCCACTAAAGGTTCGTCAAACAGACTTCTAGTGAAAATGTTATGTCCCAAGTAAAGTATAGGTTCGTATCAGGTCCGGGTCGGGTACGACCCGACTTGGCCTGGGTTGACCCGATTCGGGTTGAACTAGGCCATGGTGCGGCCCGGCCCGCTGCGCGGTCCGTCATGTCGCGAGGGCCACGAGAGGGCACAGTGGCTGCAAGGGCGTCGCAAGGGCGTAGGGTGGCTCTACCCAGCCCAGGGCTGATCGGACGAGAGGGATAAGGCCATAGGGAGGCTCAGCCAGGGGGTGCCGTGAGGGTGAGGGGATGCTCGGCTCGGCTCGGGGATGATTGACCGATTGGGTGGAGGCTGCGTGCGGTGCGGCGGGGCAGCGGATGGAGGAGCTGCATGGCGGCGGCATGGGTGTGGGGTTGTTTAGCTGTAGACGGTGGCCCAAACATGGGGCGGTAGCTCAGCTGCGGGGTTTGGCCGTGGATGGCAGCTCGACCACAGAGGGTTGCGGCTCGACCATAGGGCAGTGGACAAGCCTTGAAAAATGCAGAGGACGGGAGCGGCAGTAGAAACCATGGGGAAGTGCCAATGTGATGTATCCTTCACTGTAGGAGGTGCTTCGGGGCATAGAGGCCTTGGGGCAGCAGCAAACATGGGGCAGTACCAATGTGATGTCTCCTTCACTAGGGCCGGCGGTGGCGATGGCTGCTGTTCTCATTCCCCACTGTGGCTCATAGTCATTCCTCCATCACGATCAATAATTAATCACAAGGTTTTCGAAGAGGACTTGAAATGTTTCTTTGGCCCATATAGTCCACGTTAGATAGGTATCAAGCATCTATAATTCCTTATTTAATTACAAATAATTATCCAGAATGGAAAGAGAGAAGAATTTAAAACAACCACCCTACCTCGGATTTTTCTTTGACGTTGGCATGAGAAGGAATTCGAAGAAGGAGAAGAGAGTGCCTAAAATTGTCTCTTCTAGAACAAGTCTTTGATGTTGGGCTCATTTGTTGTCCTCTTCCTTGATTTCTGAAGAACGTTATTCAATGGTTTTCTTTATAGGATGAATAATAAGCCTCCTAGAGCGGTCCCCTTTCCCAATACATTCCCCCAAAAATAAAAATAGCTAACTCTTATGTTTCCCCAATTTTAATTATTGTCACAATTTCAAATCAGGTTAATTAATTACATCAGATTGCATAATAAATTAAAGGGGGTGACACCATTTATGTGGGGAATGTTTAAGAGGGTTGCCCACACTAATGAGGGAGTTCAAGGGGTTCAGGGTGTTTTAGGCCTCAGGTGGTCCCCACCACCATAACTTCTAATGGGTTGTTAGGCACAGTGGTCCCCACCTCCATAACCACCCACGAGAGGTTTTAGTTCAGGTGGTCCCCCACCTGTGAAATATCCCAATGGGTGTTCTCAAAATAAAATATAAATAAAATGTTACACCATTTTATTTTATTTTATTCCTTGACAAAAAAACCAAAAAATTAAGATTCACCCTCGACCAACTACCGTTGAGGTGAAAGCCTCCTTAAGAAAATATCGGCGCTGCGAGTTCAATGGTGTCCTCAGATTCCAATTCCAAGTACTAGTTCAAAATTTAGAAAAACCCGCTCACACGATTACTGAACGTACTAGAATAATGTTCATAAATTCATTCCAAGCACTAAGGGCTTCTGAATCACACGCTTTCAATAATCGAGGACTCTTAAAATTCCCATTTAATTTAAAAAAAACTTTACATAGAAATCCCATGGTTTTACATTCTCCACACCTTAGATATTTACATCCCCATAAGCCACAACTAAAACTAATGAAATAAGTGGGGGTACCGAACATGTATTTGAGCCTCCCCCTCCCATGTTCTCTTTTGGTGGTTACCGTGATTCCAGCACATTCACACTAGAGGTATCAACCATCCACATTGAATACAATCCTATCGATCCTCAATCTCAAGTAGAACCTACATTAATTTCGGCCCATCATTGATGTCCAGCTCTCCATGGTCGATGACGTGGGAAGGGTCGTGCAGGTATCTCCTTAGCCGGGTTACGTGGAAGACGTTGTGCACCCAGTGCAACTGAGGTAATAGAGCTAAGCGGTATTCCACCTCACCAACTCTGCTGAGGACCTGAAAAGGACTAATTAATTTTGAAGATAACTTCCCGTTTTTTCCAAATCACAGCAAACCTCGTCGAGGAGAGACCCATTGAAATACATGGTCGCCATCCTCGAACTCCATAGGTCTCCGTATCCTATCCGAATAAGACTACTTCCTACTCTGTGCAGTCTTCATCCACTCCTAGATGATCTACACCATCTCTATGGTAGCCCATACCATGTCTGGTCCCACTAGTGCTGACTCCCCTGGGTCTGTCCAGCACAATGGTGATCTGCAAGGTCACCCATCCAATGCCTCAAAACATGGCATCCTGATGGTGGAGTGATAGATGATGTGGTAAGTATATTTCACCAAAGGAAAGTGATCCTCCCAAATTTGACCGAAGTCTAGTACACAAGCACACATCATGTCCTCGAGGGTTTGATTGGTCCACTCAGTCTGGCTATTTTTCTAAGGATAGAAGGCAGTGCTCAAATGAAGCTGCATCCCGAAAGCCTCCTAAAACCCCTTCCATTGCGAGGATGTAAAATGTGCATCATGATCGTAGACAATCATCGAGGGTACTCAATGTATCCCCACAATATCTTGCACATAGAGGCATCCTAAACTCTCTACTGAACCCTTATCTCTAATCGGTAGGAAGTGGGTGACGTGGTGAGTTAGTTGATGATCACCCAGATCGATTCATGACCTCTAGGTGTACGTGGAAATCCTGTCACAATGTCCATGGATATCCCATCCCACTTCCACTCTGGGACATCTAAAGACTGAACCAAGCCTGCTAGAACCTGATACTATGCCTTCACATGATGAAAAGTGAGGCATCGAGAGACAAGATCTGCTACTGATTTCTTCATTCCCAGCCACCAGTGCTACCATCAGAGATCCTGGTATATCATTTTCACTCTTGGATGTACCATTAGAGGGGATGTGTGGAACTCCTTCAACACTTCATCCCATAGAGACACTAGTACCATAGTACATCATCTGAAGAGGATGACATGCTTCCCACCATCATAAAATCCATCAAGTGCATGTCGTATGGATGTCTGAGCACGTCGGGTCTCTCATTAAGTGTCCCCATGTTGCGCCTCCCTAACTCGCTGAAGAAGTGGTGGAGTGACAGTAAGAGAATAAAGAAAAGCTACTCCATCTCTATCTAGAATGGATATATGCAAAGCAGATAATTTCTCTGTCTCCTTGCCTAGAAGTTGCATACCATACTTTCTACTGAGTGCATCTGCTATAATGTTCCTCTTCCTAGGAGTATAGACTATCGTGAACTCATATTCTTGGAGTAACACAAGCCATCATCACTGTATGAGGATCAGTTCCATCTAAGAGAAGATATACTTGAGACTCTTTTGATCTGAGGAGACTGTAACATGTTCACCTATAAGATAGTGCCACCACATCTTCATGGCGATGACCACTACTTCTAACTCCAGGTCAGGTTTAGCATAGTTATTCTCATGTTGTCTCAGTTTTCGAGAACCATATGCGATCACTGCTCACCCCTACATCAGGACAAATCCAGGCCCTGCCCCTAATGCGTCGTAGTAGACTACGTACCCTACACCCTCTTCTGGAAGCCTCTAGATGGGGGCACTAGTCCGCCTTTGCCTCACCTCTTGTAAAATCTGATGACATATCTCCGAACACATGAAGGGTTTCCCCTTATTTGTCAACACTAATAGTGGTACGTCAAATTTGTAGAGATCTGGCACAATCCTCCAGTAGTATCCATCCAATGCCAAGAAACTTCATACCTCCTTCACACTCCTAGGTGGCTCCCAAGATAGTACCTCCTCAATCATTGCTGGATCCACTGCAACTCTAGCCTCTAATATGACATGTCGTAGAAAGTGAATCACTCGAATCCATAACTAGAACTTAAATCGATTAAAATAAAGCTGGTTCTCTTGGAGTGTGTCATGTACTGCCTACAAATGATAGACATGCTCCTCCTTAGTAGTCATGTAGATCAGAATGTAAAGGATGAAGACTATTAAAAATATATCATGGTGCAGAGGAACGATCCTATTCATGAGTCCCATGAACACTACTGGAGTGTCCGTTACACGGAATGACATAAACAAATAACTCATAATGGCCGTACTGAAATCTAAAGTCCGTCTTATGCACATACTCATCTTGTACTCTGAGCTAGTGATATCTAGATCTATGGTCTATCTTCGAGAACCACCGTGCTCCTTTCAACTGATCAAAGAGATAATAAATCATTAGATGTGGGTACTTGTTCTTCACAATCACCATATTCAGGTGATGATAATCAACACAAATCCTCAAGCTCCCATATTCCTTATTGGAGAACAATATCGAGGCTGCCCAAGGGAAAAATCAATTCCGAATGAACCATTTCCCCTGTATGTCCCCTAGTTGTACCCACAACTCACAAAGCTCTGTAGAAGCCATACGATATGCTGGTGTGGATATAGGTGTTGTACTGTGGTAAAAATCAATGTAAAAGTCCACATATCTACGAGGAGATATACCCAGAACATCATCAGGGATGGAATTCATGTACTAGTCCTCCACTATAGGATAACTCATACTCCCCACATCAACTGCTTCGAGGATAAGGCTAGCCAACTGACGAGTGATCAAATACATCCTCCTTCGGGTAAGTCCATCTTGTGCTGCAAAGGCTCCCTTCTCTCCAATGAAGGTAAACCCTGTCCCATCCGTGTGGACACACAACAATTTGTTCCTAATACAGTCAGTATGAGCATGGAATGTATCTAACCAGTCCATACCCAAGATGATGTTGTAAAGCCTCGACACCTCTACTAAGATATCCATGTCGAATCTCTCGCCTCTTAGAGTAATCTTACACTACTGGAACTAGTGCGTAATAGTTGATTCAACTCCCATAAAAGTCTCTAGCCTTAAGGATCAAGCCAAAGACTCTGTCAATATCTCTGATCTCCAAACGAGGGTAGTTGAAATAAAAGAATAACTAGCACATCTGTCTAGAAGTACTGCAACTATGGTAGAATAGACACAAATCGTACCCCATATCATTTCCGGAGCACTGTGATCGTAGGCCTCAGCTTCCTAGAGCTGGGCACGCCCCTGTACACCTGCTCCCTATGGTCGAGGTGGTCCTCCTCGTGGTGGGCTTATGGTAACATCTCGAATCGTCAGTCACCGCCAGCTGCACGAACAACTCCTATACCACGTCTACCTGCACCCTGCAGACCTCCTCGATCGATCCTCTATCTCTTCTTGGGTGGTTCTTCGACCCTCTATTGATCATCTGTATGGCAGGTCAGACAGTCATAAGCAATGTGACCCTGCCCACCGCATGCATAACACTTCCCTCTCCTAGAATGACTTGCTCTATCTCAGGTTCCCTGCACAACAGATCCTGAGTCATGCGATCATCCACTAGTAGGTCTGGCCCTATTGGACCTCTGCAACATTTATCTGCTTCTAGCTGTTGAAGATATCGCAACATGATTACTAGTAGTGGGTCTCTCTACTGGTGACTACTCCTGAAGGAAAATATCCACTATGATGGCTCTCTCTAACACAAGTAGAAAAAATGTCTTTAACATTGGTTTTTTTTATTATTTACGTTGGTTTTTAACCGATTTTGAAGTCGCCAACATAAAAAATATGACTTTTTTCATCAGTTTTTGTAAACCAGCGCAAACAACAAATTTCATTTGCCTTTTAGAGACAGTTTTGAAAAAATATTAGGCCAAATAAACTCATCGGGGTCATTTTTGGCGTCGGTTTCCTTAATAACTGATGCCAAAAAGTTGAAAACATAGTTTCGGTGTCGGTTCTTGAAAAAAACTGACACCATAAATGGAAAAAACTTATTTTTGTTGTTGGTTTTTACAAAAACTGATGCCAAAAAGTAATTTTTCCTTCTTCGATGTTTTAGAGAATTTCCTAATATTCGATTTGACTAGTCGTGGAGCTAAAACGGAGTTACAGATCAAAAGTTATGGTCGTCGGAAGTTGAACATGTCAACGTTTCGATTGATACAACTTGTTTTAATGAAAACAAGGTAAACACGAATTAAAATCACATAAACCAAATTATATAAAATAAACATAATAATTCAAATTCATTTTAATTGTTTTTGGATCTTCCATTGAAATGATATGTTGTTTATCATCATATCTCTTATATTTAGTGTAGAACTCATGCGATAATGAAAACGACGATCGATAATTAAACTTACACCAAGCTTGGTAAATCTCATCCGAATGTTTTATATTTTTAACTAGATAATAAAAGTAATTCTTCATTATATAATTGATTTTCTTATAAATGATGGACATTAATAATAAAGAAAATAAATGAATAGAATACGTACCATATTCAAATTAACAATTGATGTCGCGTTGAAAACATGATTGAATCGAAGAGGATGAAAATGAAGAACTAAGGAGAAACAGATTTATATATAGAAAATGAAAATATTTTCGATTGAGTTGTATGAAAATGTAGGCAGGATTTTAAAAAGTTAAACATGTGTTGAGAAAAAAATTGAAATTCTGATCCCGTGTATTGGTGAATACTATTTAGCATCGGTTTTTTTTGAAACCGACACAAAAGAGGATATATGTTACTCTTTTGGTGTTGGTTTTTTATGAAAAATGATGCCAAAAAATCCAATCGATATCATTTTTGGTGTCAGTTTTTAAATAAAACGATGTTGAAAAGGTAAAAAAAAATAACTCTTCACGTCAGTTTTTTTAAACTGACCCAAAAAGTAAAAGTAAAATGTTTTTCACATCGGTTTTTAAAAAAACCGACACGAAAAAAAAATTGGTGTCGGATTTTATGAAAACTGACGCCAAAACATAATAAAAATTACCAGGTTTTATATAATTCCTTATGCTTCAATTTGATTGGTCATGGAGCTAAAACGGAGTTACAGATTAAAAGTTACAGCCTTTGGAATTTGGAGTTAATTAAGAATTATTTTAGAGAAGATAAATTTCTAATATCCATAACATTTAATCCATATCTCAGTTTTTTCTCCATGACTAGTCAAATCAAAGCGTAGGGAATTATCTAGCAGACTGTAAATTTTTTTTACATTTTTGGCATCAGTTTTCATAAAAGCCTATGTCATAACGTTTTCTATATTTTTTCGCGTTGGTTTTTAAAGAAACTGATTCCAAAACTATTTTTTAGTATTTGGCATCAGTTTTTAAAAAAACGATACAAAAAATTCTCCCAAAAAATATTTTACTTCGGTTTATAAGAAACTGACGTCAAATTGTTGACGATAAAAATGATTTTTCTACTAGTGTAACACCCCCACCCGCGTCGGAATACTGAGTGAGATCATCGAAGCCCTGATCTCTCGCCTAAGCCCCTGCTCGAAGGTCCGGGCCCTAAATAATGGGTCCCACACCATATTTGTGGAGTAGTGTGATAATTAAGTGAACCTCGATGAGTACTGAGATATAGTTATATTGTCCTGTTGCAGATGAAGTATCTCATGAATGTGCACTATGTGAAGAGTTTCTAGGACAAACTCAGGCCGAAACAGGCTATCGAAGTCTGCCTAGAGAAGAGACACCTCATCGTGAACCTGGAGTATCAAGCTCCACTCTCTTCCTGATGCTTCATATAGAAGGCTACCAGCAAGGATCACCATTAGAACGGCTGGTGTCCCTACCAGTCATAAGACTCTCACTAAAGCCTCCAACCAATCCTCAGCCGCCTGGGGGTCCATCTCTTCCTTAAACCTACGTGGCCTCTGGAGTTGGAACTTGTGCAACATGCTCAAGTGGAGTGCACCCTCTCCTATTGAGGCTGGTGGCATCAGTGGCCCAATGGGTAATGATACCACTGGTGCCTCCGTTGGTGCTTCTACTGGAAGAGGGCCCTGCACTGATGCCTTATCTCTCGGTGGGTTTTCAGTGAGTACTACTCTCAAAACCCTAGTTGGCAGTCTGTGTGATGGAATCATGAAAATAAATAGGTTCCCCAGGGTCAGTAAGTTATTCTAGGTGAGCTGAATCAAGGAGATCACAAACAAAACTCTTCTAAACACACACACAACTAGTGTTTTAGTGAACTGAGTCAAAAATCTGAAGTTAGGGTCTTGGTGTATGGATATGTTGGCTGCCACACCATCACTGGATTTCCTAACCTGATAACCACACTCACTACGCTTAACATTATTTTCATTAAAAAGAAAGATCAGAGTTCTATTTTCTATGGTATAACAGACTTCTCTGATAAAAATTTGTTACAACCCGTCCCTCGGGGCCCATGCCATGACAACCCCAAGCCCGCCATCCATAGGATAGGGGCTGGAAAACAGAACCGAAATCCATATTTCCAATAACCGAGTAGGCATTGGCTTTATTTCATGTAAAATCTTTCAACCATGCACACAACAAGATAAAAAACCAAGTAAACGATATAAAAAAAATTCATGAAAGTAAAAGGGGTTGGGAATACAAGACCAACAGTAAAGATACAAGTACAACATAAATACAACTTAAATAAAAAGGAAAACAACTACGAGGTAGTCCTCAGAGGTTCCTACATGATGGGTAGGTATTGATCCCCTCCTCATCATGCCACCTCCATCCGTCTCCTCTATGTACCATCACATCGTATGGTCAACCACCGGGCACCATCCAGTCTTGGTATCCAGAGCCTCTATCAACATTTTCTGTTGTCTGCAACAAACACAACATGGTGCGAGCATAGAATAATACCACAATGTTATCACACCAAAGATAAGTACAACACAGGTACGCCACACAGAAGAACACCACAAAGGTATCACCATGAAGGTAAGTACCACACAGGTACGCCGCACAGTAGAATACCACAAAGGTATCACCATGAAGGTAAGTACCAAACATGTAATCCTCACAGAATAATAACACAAAGGTAAAGACTCAGCACACACCAGGTATAAATTAGGTACAATAGTTGAGATGATTAGATGAACTACTAAATTATCTTACAGTGTTGTTATCTAGACCCACGTAAGATCCTAAATCATCATACACACACATGATCATAGTACATCATCAGAACCACATATGATTTTATTATAACCGACCAACATAGGATCCTAGTACATCATCAGAACCACAAAGAATCCTTGTACAACAGACCCACACAGGATCCTAGAGTCGTCCCATGTACATTTCTAGAGCAGATCCAAGTGATACCCTCAAACATAATCCCACTAAATATCACTAGAACAGACCCAATAAGGATCACTTTATCATGTTATAGCCATCTACAGGGTTCTATCACAATGCTCGCTTGATTCTGGGATGATTCTCTTCTCAAGACACAGGTCGATACTCCAACTACCACGAAGTCCCATGGAGAAGTATCCCAATGGACCGCCACAAAAAAGGCGTCTCAACGCAACAAAAGGTGCGTCAATCGGATGCCCAATCTTTAAGTTTTTATCCTTTTAGTCCCTAGGGCCCAGTTGGATTCGTGATCGACCAAACCTGATCATACCCAAAATTTATCCAAATTCGTGGTGGGGTAAACCAAAAGTACCTTCTCCCTATAAGGTTTCTGATGGTAGAGACTATTAACCAAATGGTCACTTGGTGCCAAATTTATGGTCAATATGCTGTTTCTGGGTCCATTTTGGCCCAGGTCCAGTCCGACCCCAGCCCGGGTCAACCCTAACCTGTTCGGGTCGACCTGGTTCGAGCCGTATCAAACCTGGACCGCACTGGCCGACCCGACCCGCGCTGGGCTTCCAGGCCTAGCTTCATGCTGGTGGTGGTGGGGGGGGGGGGGGGGGTCCCCTCCCTCCCCATCCTCCAATCACCAAATGACTGAAGCCGTTCGCTCGCCAGCCTGGATGTGGGACCCACCGTAGGTCCCACTCGTTATAGCTCGACCGACCGAAATAGAAGGCCCCTTTCTCTTCCTAGTGGTGTATCTTGCGCCGCCCCTCTGTGGTTGGCCAAACACCAGCCGCCATCCACCATCAACTGAGGCCAGGCGGGCGGTGACCACTTGATCTAACAGCAGCGCGCGGTCGTGCCATTAGTTCTTCCGTGGCCGTCCAAAGCATCGGCCACCCTCTATCCACCGCCGTGGTCGGCAATAGCCAGCTTCCTTCCAGCCTCCACATACCCATTTTATCTACTATCGGCATGGGAATGCACCATCCCAGTTCAGTGCGGCTAGCCTGAGAGGCATTCTCCACCTTTTTCCGCCGCAATGAATACAACAACCATGAAGAAGAGTTGAGGGATCGAGTCATGCTCGTTTGGACCGCACCCTCTGCATTAGATCCGTAGAATGTGGATGAAGAGGATTAATTCAACTCAGACTGAGAAAAACAACAATACCCTAACAAGATACCCCACAACATCCTCCTGCAAAGATGAAAGAATTGCAGGACAACACGTTAGTTGGTTGACCAGCATTCTTCGTATAAATCCATGAATGGGGAAGAGGAAATAAAAAATACTCAAACGAAATAACCCCTAACTATAATGTTGAATAATAGTATCTGATTTCTAGTGGACCATGTTCTTATTTCCCAAAACCAGATCCCAAAGACGCCACTTTCATGTCATCCATTTGGGGTTCAATGTCGTCTATCACCTCCCGTTGGGTATTCTTTGTTTTATAATTTTCGGGCATCATCCCACTTTAAGAGAGCTTCATCTCATGGTGAAGTCATGAATAATCCACCCTCAAGCTCCATATAAATAAGAGAGGGAGAGGGTATGTAATGATCGTGGAATATATGAAGGTTAATTTAATAGAAACCTTCCTAAATTCCAACAACACTTTTACTTAGTATTTAGTCATGCCATTTAATTTACATTGGACAAATTAAAATTGAGGTTTACCAAGGGACTTCCCCATATTAAAGAGGGGTTTGGGTGGTCCCCACCACCATGAATTAACAAATGGGAGTTTTCTAGCTCGGGCGGTCCCCACCTCCAAGCATTCATTTGGGAGGTAACAAATAAAATAAAAAGTTGTTCTTTATTTTATTTTTATTTCGACGAAAAACACCAAAACTAGCATTCACTATAGATCAACTACGGTCAAGGTGAAAGTTTCACTAATAGAATACCAACACTGTGAGTTCAACGATGTCCTCATATTTCAATTCTGAGAACCAGTTCAAAAGTTACAAAATGACGCTTGCATGCTTATAGAACATACACGAAAAAATGTTCAGAAATTTATTTACAGTCACCCTCGACCATGGCCACTTGAGGATAAGATCTGACCAATTGAAACACGGCCCAACAAACCCAATGATAATCTTGGATTTTTAATCCAAAATATCATTTAAAAGTAATGGATTTTACAATAAAATAATTTTCACTTAATTATATTATTTACGGCCAAAAACTAACTTTCACTGGTGGCTAACACCAACCAAAGTTAATATCTGCTTAAATAAAGAATGAAATCACGAGTGTAGCAGTGGTCTCATATTTTCAATATAATTTACCATTTGAGAGTTATAATCATTTTAAAAATGAAATAATTTATTTTATTATTTTATTTACAGTTATGCCATTTTTGGGGTTTCTCACAGGAGGCCCGCACTAACCAAAATTAAGTCACTCCTAGGGTAAACCCGACATCCTGAGCGTAACAGACCCCTCATATTTCTATTCCAAGTAACCGTTTAAGAGTTATTCTATTTTTTCAGGATAACTGTTTATGAGTGCTAATTTAAGCATTATAAAACATCGACAGATCATTTTCGGCACTTCGGGCTATGGAATCACACGCCGTCCAATTTCAAAGTCTCGAAAAATTCCCATATAATGAAAAACAATTACAGGGAAATTTCAGGTCTTTACATGAAGATATGTGAAACAGATCATCAATTATATATGAATGCAGGTAGAAAGCCTTTAAAACCCATTTTAGAGACTCAAAAATGAGGGAAAACCTTCAGGGTTTAGTTATGTTGAATAATGCTAAAGATCCATGGGTTGGGAAAATTTGTGAATATTTTTTGGAGGAATTAATTCCACCCATATGGTTTACTAGATTGGGGAACACGGTTTTCCAAATTGTGTTTTAACCATGTGTCCCTCATATGGGGGTTCCTATTTATTCTTATAATGGAAAATGAATTGAAAACCCATGATCTAATCATGAAATCCATATCTCTGTAGGGTTGTACAGTTATTTTGGGGCATCACATATGGTTTTGAAAAACTGTGCACAAAACATGATCTACCAAAAACCCCTCAAAACACATCAAAATTTCATATAAATTCACCCTAGAAATACATCCACCAATGTGTAACAAAATAAAGGAAAAGTAATTCCAGAAATAGAACTGAAGACATCTTCATAAATAGGATTGGATATTACAAGTACATGTAATGGATCAACAATGTACATCCTCATGAGGTATAAATAGTAGACATAATAGAAATGGGAGAGGATTGGTGGGAGATACCAGAAATAATATATAGTTTGTGCTAGATGAAAAATCATGATGTGAGAAATATACATAGGTATTTTTTTCCTTCTTTATGTGATTCATGAATTTATTTAATGGATACTTTCATTATAAACAAATCTCACCAAAAAAAAGTTCAATATATCATCAATGATTAATATCATAACACTTTTATTAACACTATGATAAAATGGTGAGTTTCTAGTTGACTATTGCCTTAAAATTCATTTCTTCCATATAACCAAGTACCAATACCAATATTTCTATACATTCATTCGAGAATAATAGAGTATCACACTTTCTTCTATAGATGAATTCTTGAGGAGAAAACCGACCTTTCAAGTTAATGTAATAGTTATTTGAAAACTCATATAGATGAGGGTGTTATTACAACCCAATGTTGAAATATATAAAATATGGTCTCAACATTTCCTATTGGATTTAAATGTTCTTTATATACAAGCATATATCTAACATTGATGAGTGGTATTAATACATAATTTTATTTCCAGATAATACTGAAGGCTTCCCTAGAACATCGAGGTTGACCTCAGATCTTTATCATATTCAATACAATTTTCCCCATGTCTCCTTATCACATACATAATATATAACAAAAAAATCTCACAAATATAAAAATATTCTACGATAGTAATGGATTGTGTTTTCTTCATAAGGTGATTGACTACATCCCAAAACATCACTAATAAATTTAAATGTTTTGGGAAATATAATGATGAAATATGTGGGATGTATTTACCATTTCAATTATTATATATGTGATGGTTTGAAAATACCATTGGAATACAGTCTCTATATATTAAATTTTTGATATACATAGAACAAAGATAAAAAATCTGAAATATCATTGATCATGTTGTTCATCAAAAAATACTATGTCAGATCTATCTACATCTTCTTATTTCTTTGATGTAAATATAATTATTATATATGAATTCTCCAAATAGTTCCATCTTTATGTTTGGTACTAATGAGATTAATACTTGATTTTTGAACATTATCATTCCATTACAATCAGGGATGAAGTTAGTATCATTTCACACATTCCTTCAGTGTTCTATTTCATGATTCAATGTGAATTTAATCTTCACATAGATAAATTTTTTGGAATATCAGTTGAGAAATATAATATTTCCCCCTTAATTTAGTATTTTAAGGCCCATGCATTAAAAATACATACATATTGGATTTTTTGTGATCCTCATCAATGATATGATACCATAACCCATTTAACTTGAGGGAATAAACCACCTTGTTTGAATTTCACGAGGTTGTAATGTATTCAGAAGCTATAATCATTAATATTCTCCAACTATATTCTTCCACACATATTTAACTCGTTATGGGTAAATATATACATTAATCTTTTATAATAACTATATATGGACACATTTATCTACAAATATAATTCCTCCAATTCATAAATTTAATGATCATCACTACTAACCTCGAATAATGAATTGTAAAAAATTTCTCATGAAACCTAAATTGGTGTGACACATTCAGTATCACAATATCAATCTTTATAAGAACACACCCACCCTTAATTTTTAACAATCACTATAAATAAAATACCAACACCCAGAATATGGTAGTGTCAGCATTGGACCACTCAAGAACATTCCCTTTAGATCATTGATTATTTTTTCCCATTCACAAGTCAAATTGAAAATAACTACCATCCATGTTAATATCCATGGGGAATTCTTCAAAAAGTATCAATATTATCAAAGAAATACAAGAAAACCATCGTCTTGGGTCACATTGGTTGGTATGGGCCAATGTCCAATACATATTGTCATGTATTGATCCACCAATATAACCATTCATAATTCTATATTAAAAGAAATTATATATCCAAAATTCACACATGGTAATGTTTTTATAAAAATTCATCATCCTTAGTGTCTTCAAAAAAATACTCAATTTATCATCATACTCTACCTTTCTATTTGAATATATAATAATATCATATAGAATGATTACAAGAAATGATGAAGGTAATCATTTAAGAATGTATTCAATTAATAATTGAATATAATGGGTGAATTATTATTAAAAAATTTCTTGAAATTGAATTAATTTTTTCTATACCTTGATCAGATGATAATCTTGGTTTTATATTAACTTTTTACCCTCAAATTATAGTATCTACATCATATATTAGTCTTGAAAAAGTTGTGTGATCATTATAATTCATCAAAATAAAAATCAATATTGGGCTAAATATAATTTCTCATGAGAGATATCTTATTAAAATCCAAATTTTCAATGATTAGTTACAGTGATCCTATTTCATCAGAAAAATATAATAGTTGACCCAAGTGTGATTCACATAGAATAATTAATTCCTTATAATTATTCTCTAAGATTATCTACATTAATTCTATATACTGACTCATAGACATTCCATATGCAGTATTTGAAATAATTATTGCATCATGTATTAGTTCTATTGAAATCATTAAATCATGATTCATATGAAGACTATCTGATTCCTAAAAAAGAAATCAAAAAAGAATCGTAGAATATGAATATATTCAACAATGAATTTTTCCCCATCCTTCTAATATTAGTATCTCTGCTGAATAGGTATCATGGCCTTTCTATGTGATGTAATTTCTATTGGATGTTTATATTTACCCTCACACTAAAATACAATAATTGGATTGTTCAAAATATCATATAATACTTATCTTCTATGAAAATTGATTTATGATTTATATAAATAATTCCAATCCATTTCCAAAATCACATCATAATCAAATTATTCCTAAATTATAATAATTCAATGGAACACATTCCCACAATCTCAAATTGTAATATATTCAAAAATATGAGATGAAATAACCATTTGATAAGTATTTTTTCATTTATTTAGACATTCATTAATTGTGGTGCTAATGTGATACCACAACTAAGTTTATCATATATAAAATATTTTTATAACCTAAATAATATATGACATTAGTATAATAATTTTTAGTGGAAAGTGTACCTCTCACCACTTTGTTGTAACACCCCTCATCAGAAATAGTGATAAAATAAATTTACCTTTGTCTCTAGGGTTTTGAACTTACAAATTTTGATAATCATTAATAATGATTAGTTTTGGTAACTGGTAATAATAATGTATATTCACTTTTCTATTATATAATTGGTGTTTATGTGGTTCTTTATGTGTATATTTATCCCTAGTTAAACCATAAAAAATATTCTTCTGATTACATCATAATTTGATAGACTTTTGGCCATATTTTCTACCATTAAATTATCTTATATCTCTCTTAATACAATTCTACCAATGATTATTTCCACATATATACAATAATATAAAACATATAATCTTCCCTCTATGGTATTTGTTAATAAAAATAACTTAAAATTCAGCCTTTATCTTATTATGTAAAAATGACATTTATTGGTGAATCTAGTCTCTATTTCTACCATGATAGAATATCAAATGGATTTTTTCTAGCTACTAAGTAATCTTATGGCTAAAACCCTTCATAGATACGGGTTTACACCAAATTTGAAATGATCAATCTTTATTTTTTCCTCAATAATAAAACAAAAAATACACCTTACATGTCTCTTATATTTTACCACATAATTTCCAACAGATTCATCAACAATATAATTAATATCATGGAATAACTTCTCCATCAGCATATGAGGAATACACAGATTGTATGTATTGAAAAATATGAAACAAAAATCCTCATTTACTATGGATTCAGTTATTTCGTGTTTCCACAAATTCATCATAAGACTCCACCATTGATCCACTTCAACTTCTAAATGATAAAATTATATGACAACATATTCGTGATTTAATAAATAAAGAGTTGAAAATATCTTTTCAATGGAACTGAACCATTTAATAACAATGAATTGATCTATAGATACATTAAAGTATGATGGTATTTCTATATGAAAGACTCAATAGTACGTTTTTAGTTCCTTTTCTAATATTGATATTGACCAGGCTTCATTGCATGAGAATGATTGGTAAGAATAGAGAAATTATTTTTCATTGTATATCCAATAAAAGTTATTTGGTAAGGGGATAATCATTTTATTTTACATCACTTCCAAGTTTAACATGGATCCTTCTAGTTCTATCCATTGATTAAAAACAAAATAAAGTGTGTGAGAAACAATAAGAAAATTTATAAATCATATATTAATGAAAACCATTTATAAGATATCTATATTTTAATATTTTAGTTTCAATCTACTGAAACTATAGTCTATCCAAGGAAACTCATGGTCAGTATCTATTAAAATCTTTTATAATGGATTTTATTTGAAATTTAAATTAACATAAGAATATCCCATTGATGTGTCAAATCAGGTTCATAGTAAGCACCCATTCCACTTGCACAATAATAAAGTATGAGATATACATGACCATTTTTTGGTAGTCATCCTTAGACATATACTTTCCAACACCACATCCACTTGTAGTATCCAAAGATTGATTTATTATTCAAGGAAAAACACACTCCTTTAATTACCATAACATTTCTTTTTCATATATAAATAAAATTATCCTAAGGGTTATCACTAAATTTTACTTATAAAATTTGTTATAATTTTATAAACCGTTCTTATATACCATCAATACATACTGCAAACATTTCATGCATAAATTAGAAAACTTATTATCGAAAATACCAATTATATAATAATATAAGAAATATAAACTGTTTCTATATTTGGAAACATGGATACATAATAAACTTGGGCATAAATTATTTATATTATTTCCCATTTATTATGTAAAAAAAATATCACTTATTATACATAACATACATAAATCTTTTCTCCCAAACCTAGGGAAGGGAATCAATAGAAATAGGAAGCCCATATTAATAATAAGGGTAAACATAAGTGATATCAATTAATGATCATAAGGGATAAATTTAAAATTATAAGGGTATGAGAAAATGATATTGGCATTATAAAATAACATATATTAATTTATAGATCAAAATAGTGAATCATGGAATAACATTTTACCAATAATAACACATAGTACATAATTGAGAATAGATATAAATAATCAATAATGCTCCATGAAAATAAATCATAAATATAAAATAAAATTTATTAAAAATAATAAAAAAATAAAATAATTTCCAATGACATGGATGATTATTAAAACAATTATTGTGCATTTGGTTAACTCCCTTTTCAATCATTTCATTAGTGAATATTCAGTCCAATACAATCTAATTGAGAAAAACCATATTAAACTATGTTCATTCTTCTTTCAAATCCTTATTATCTTATGAGATGTAGCTATTTTCCCAATTCTATATATGGAGATAAAATTCATATTCCATATGAAATATAATAAAAACCATATATACATGTGAAATAAGATCAAAAAACATTCATTATATTTTTAATTCATAGCATCTGGAAAAGATATAATTTTTATAAACATTTCATCATTATTTTCCTAAACCACAAAGTGAAGGAATAAATATGGTAACACTGAATTATATCTAAATTAAATAATAATATATATCAATAGATTTGGTTAATGGTAAAAATTAATATAAAAGGTCACGAGAACTTTTATTAATGTAAACAAAATTTTTATTTGAAATAAATTATTAAAAAAACAATTGTTTAAAAAATTTGAAGGAATAATATTAATTGATAATAAAAATATATATTATAAACTGGCCTTCAAAGAATATTGTAATCATTATAGAGTGGTAATTCAATGAATTGGTGAATGTTAAAACAAAAAATGCTTTAATTTTTTTTTAACAATATAAAAAGCACTACATTTTAATATAATAAGCATAATACTTTTATATAATGGAAAGTAAAATATATTTAAACTGACATTAAATAGGAATTAGAATAGAAATTAAATTTTAAATTCATTTTAAATTAAATATATAAATTTAGGAAAGTATTTGTGATCGAAGATAAAAATTTATTCTTTTTTTCTATAAAAACATTATTTTAAGCTCTTGAGTACATAAAGAGAGGAAAATTAGTTTAATAAATGTAATATATATAAATAACCACTGTATAAGAAAAAAATATTTCATTTTTGAGATGTATAAATTTATTTCATCATCAAAAAGTTATGTGTAAACAATCCTGATAATAATTGAGAATGTTTGATTAAACCCATACCTAAAGTCTCTATTACATCATATATGATTTAAAACCCTATATAAAAAATTTGAATGTTATTATATAACTATTAAATGACTATAATTATTCCTATGTTACCATATATGGTGTACTAATAAAATATTATCACTCATTCCTTAACATACAGTCATTAACACTATCATTTAATGTGTTAATTGTGTCATTTTTTTATATTTTGGATTAGTGTTAATGGTCGAGGAAGCTAGATCACTGTATCCTCATCTCAATAATTTCAATAATGATATAAATATAGTTCTTAATTATTATATACATTTTTATAACCATTTATATAAATCCGTTTAGATAAAATTTTTACATTACCATGTGTTGTGTTAGTCTGCCCGTATGCATGAGTGATGTTTCCATTTTTCGATGTATAGAATGAATGAAAGAAAAATATTAATTCACCATTACAAAATCGTAATTATATTATATATATTATATATAAAAATTAAATATATCCTAATTTCCCACCATGAATGATGTTGGATGAAAATTAATTGCATTGTTATATGGACGCGTTACTCCATACATATGCATGAGTGCTGCTTTCATCTACCATTTGGTTGAGAGGTGGTGATAAATTGGTATGGCATCACTGTAATAAAATATAATTGTATTTAAAATTAAAAATAATTAATTCATTCAGGGAAAAAACATATCTATAGGATGTGTTGTGTGAAATTATATTTAAATTTCTTTGTTATGATATATGCCACTTTTATTAGAGACATCCTTTGGAATACTCTTCAATTAATGATGGATTAGTCATAGAATTGAACAAGGAGCTATAGGAAGTAGAAAAATAATATAGGAATGCTATTGATTCTATATTTTCTTATCTATAATTAGGAAATCCATTTAATAGTGGAGGATAATATGATCCCTTATATGTGGGTGGAGGGACACACATGGAAATTCAGAAAAGAATTCAATGAAATAAGGCCAGTTCGATGTGAATGTTTCCCAAAATTTCCATGTATTACAATATATACTAGTTTAATTTTTTAATATATTTGAAAAATAATATTATTATAGTGGTTTGTGGAGTTCCTCCAAATATCTCATTGTCTTTCCCCATGTCAACACAATTTAATCTCAACCAACGTAATTTTATTCTTTTTTTAATATCCACTCCGATCAAGAAAATAGATTCCCTAATAAGAATATATATAATATTATTATATCAAATATAGAATCCATTTAACCAGATTAAACATATATATGTTATAGAATGTAATTTTATTTAATAATCATATCCACAATTTTTTTTATCAAAATGCATTTTTAGGATTGAAAAATAATTTACATTCATCCATTCATGTGTATCTATGATAATATGAGTGTTAATATATATGAAAGAATAAATAATATTTATATTTCATTAGAACCATTTCCAAGTATCGATTATTTTTATTTAATATGAAAAAACAATTTGTTTCCCTAATTTATTTTTAGAAATCTATGTTTTTATTTACTATAATGTACCAATATCGAAATAATCTATAATGAATGTAACACCCCGAAATTTTATAAAAAATATTCTTTTTAATTTCATTAATGCCTTGTGTTGTACGCTACACCAAAAGATTCTTGCACAACACTCATCCTTGACTTTCCTTGCATTATACGCAAGCGCGACCTTCCGCGATAGCGTGTGTTGTACGCAATACTGAGTTTCGCTAAACAATGATATGCTATTTAAATATTATTAAAACTAGCCGTTATGAATAGTAATAACCACTTTTTGAAATTTTGTAAACTTTATTTTTCAAAATGGAATTCATTTTTGGATTCGGAATATCAAAATTAGCTTAGGGTGAAATTTAGTTACTTTTCAGATAACTTTCATTTTCTAATGAATAGTGAAAATTATTAAATTTTAATTAAAAACAACCTTTTTAATCGAAATAATTAATAGTGATAAATTATTAATTTGAGTGGTTTTAAAGTATATTTATAATATATTTTTACAATTTAATACAATTTTGTTCATTGGATGTAATTTCACATTTAAACGAGACATAAACAAGTGTCAATCTTTTGATAGTTATTATCTCTTAAGAACAAGCTATTTGTTTTGACGACAGGAATTAATTTTTAAATTAATTAATGCAACTGATACGTTTTGAATTTGGTAAAATAGATATCATTTTTTAATTCATAATATAAAATATATATTAGGCCTAATTTTTGGAATTTTTCTGGAAACTTTCTTTTTTTGATGAATAGTGAAACCACTAAGTGGTAGTTAAAAAATGAATATTTCATAAAACTTATTTTTACCGCTTTTGTGAGTGGAATTTCAAACATTTGGGAGACACAGATTATGTGAGTAAGTAAAATGTGGTTCAATGAGATTAAAATAATTTTCGGTGAATAGTAACCTTTTACTTTTTTTTACCATGGTTAAAAGTAAACAGGGTAACTAAGGGTAAAAATGATATTATTATTACCGTAACACATGTCCAAATTCTATAGGATAAGTGTAATTTCACCAAAAACAAAATTAGGAATAAAATATGACCATTTAGGCCCACTTGGATTAGATCAGGACATTTATTATTAATTTATTTAAAGAAGGGTTAAAATATTTAAAATAAACGTTTAATAAGTAAATCATTTTTAATATAGGGTTATACATAAGATAAATTCGACTATAAATTGTCATTAGAAATCTAAACGGGATTCCTACATAAATGTATTTTATTTTTAATTTTTAGACATTAAATAATTTAATTTATTTATGACACAGAGATGATGTAGTAGTTATCTTATTAATGAAATATTGACATAATTGTTGTTATAAATACCCAAATAAATGTAATTTCAGAATTTTTAGGAAATCAACTAATTTTATAGGTTAATATGACATGTTTTTATTGATTTAATTAACCTTGTTTGAACTAATCATTCTGTTCTGATTTTCACAAAAATCAATGACAAAATAGTGTCAAAATTGACATAGAATAGTTTTTAAAATAAATATTATATTATTAATTATTATTTTATTCCTAAAAATCTATGGTTCGGCCAAATGACATCGATAAGGTTATATATATTAATAATAAACAACTTGAGGTTCGTTTGGAATCTTATAGTAAGTTTATTAAACTTATAGTATAAGAACACAAGAAGACATGGTAAAAGTAAAATTATTTTACTTAATCTTAAATCTAAATGATAAGGTTAGAATAGGATGCTAAACTTGTCTAAATTCTATTGGATGAGAGTATTGCGACCCATCCCCACCTTATCTTCGAAATTAATCAATTCGGAGCTATTTAAAACCGAATTTTACTTTATAATATAATAATAGTTTAAGTTATTCAAAAGGTGCCCTTCTCCTCCCTTATAAAAGGGCACCTCCTCCCTCTCTTCCTCACACCACTTTGAGCCTTCATGCTCGGCCAACCCCTGATAAATTCCCTTCTCCACTTCCCTAGAAACATCCAAGAGGTTCTGGTCATCCTCAAAGACCAATTTTAGTGCCCTAAAAGGAGATCTCAAAGAGGCGCTTCAAAGAAGAGGAGGTTCAGACACATACGAAGCAAATCAGACCCAAGGTAAGGGAAATATCACAATCTCATTCTTATCCGAGATTTTTTATACATTGGTATTGACTGGGGTGTATTTTATCATCTAAATCCATGTTTCCTCAATATTTATTATTATTTCTATCCACCTACAATTTTTTAAATCCAATTTTACCATTCGATGAGTTTTTAGTAAATGATATGAAAGGAATCTTTTGTCGTTTTTCGTACGAGGTACTTTTTGACTTTTCCAAAAAAAGTACGAAGAATGTTTTTTTTTAAATTATACAACATGAATGGATTTTTAAAATATTATTTCCAAGAAACTTCCTTTACATGTTTTCATGTTTATTTTTAATCAACATCTTTTAGTTTAGAATTGTATGACATGTTAAGAAAGGAAAAGTGTTTTCTTATGTAGAAAGGATATTTTCCTCAAGAATGGAGTTCAAGTGTTTTATCAAAATAATTTTCCATCTAATATAATATAGGGTTCTGTTTCTATCCCTATTATTACATGGATTTAATTTTGATGTGATAGAAATATTTTTATGAATTTCTTTATCTTATATGAATTGTTTTATGATGTCATGTTGTTTAAGAATCCCATTTTTATTACATGGGTTATTCAATGATGTATGAATTATGATTTTTGTGGAACACATAAGAATTGTTTCATTATAATATGGGTGGGACCTATATCTTCCTCCAATGCATTGGGTAAAGATTTTATATCTCATGAGATAGACATGGCTAGAACGGTAGGTTATACCGGTTCAGTGAAGCAGGACTGAAATGAGGAGTGAACTCGGTTCAGAAATGGAATTTGTCCACTAAGATAGTCTTGGAAATGAGTCTTGACTAATAAGAAATGATTCTCTATGATTATGTGTGTATGCCTCAAAGTTTCATGTTTTATGTTATGATTATTGGGATTACATTTCACTACTATGATTTATCCCATGTTATGATATTATGATCTCTTTTGCAGGTTAAGAATTCAAAAATGTTATGTTCTTATGAATATGATGTTATTGATATTACTTTTGTTTACCCTTACTGAGCATTTTATCTCACCCTTTTATGTTTTATTTTCCCCAGGATATAAAGAAAGGTTTTAGGTAAAAAACGGAGATCTTTATGGGAGATGTTGAAGATCTTTTACCACGATTAGAATATTATATTCCGAGTTTCCAAAGACACTAAACTAGTACGATCCTTGTGTGTGTGTTTTTGTTATGTACTAAGTATTCTGAAAAAGTAATGTAATGTCCATGTATGTCAGGCTTCGGGTCTCTACAGTTGGTATCAGAGGAAAGATTTAGTTAACCTTTGGAAACTAGGATCCGAAAATGTTAGTGGGATCCCTAGAGAAATTTCTAAGGTATGTTTTGGGATGTCCCTAAGGTTAAGTATAAGTACAGGTTATCATCCTAGAATTATGGCAACGATATTAGATTAAACCTAAGATGTTAGATATTGATGTTACTCCCACTTTATTATGATTTTTTCTTCTCACACTATTCTTTTTGGGTTTAAGAAAATTGCTGGAAACAAGATGATTCACGATAATGGAGGATATGATAGACAATGGAATGATATTCTTCATGAGCAACCAAATGAAATGGGATTTGGAAGTCCAAAAATCATTATTATGATGAATCAGAAATCTCATAATATGATCAATAAAGTAATTTTTTTTATGTTTCCTGAATCGGCTAATAAGAGAAAGATGGAGTTTCATGATGATCATAGAGGAAAGAAAGTTCAATTTCCCCTATGCAAATCATGTGGGAAGAGGCACCGAGGAGAATGTTTCAAAGGAACTGGAAGATGCTTTGGGTGTGGAAAGGAAGGAAATAAAGCCAGTAAGTGCAAAGGAAAAGGTTCAGTTAACACCATGGATGTAGATAATGGTATTACTACGACATCAACAATGGTTAAATGCTTTAAATGTGGAATGTACGAGCATTATGGAAACCAATGCCCTAATGTAAAGTCTCATGAAGAGAATAAATATGGTTCTATGGGTAATATTTATGTTTATGATGATGAAGAGAGTACAAATGATAAGTGAGATGAAAGAATTGTTGAAGTTTAGTCAATGGTTTAAGTAGGTAGTGGAATGATTACATGTTTATCAAGTGTAATGTTGTATAAGTAATCTCATGGTACTATGGAATAAAGAGACATCTATGTATTGTTACACTATTGTATTTCCTTGAGTTTTGAAAGTGTATGATTAATGGTACCAATATCCATGAAAGGTTATTCAGATATTTTTGGAATGTAGATGATATGCGCATAATGAATGAATAAGGGAAAAATTAAATATTTGATAGTATTAATGATCTCATGACTGATATAAGGAGAAGGTTATATCATGGTTTGAGTATATAGAGTTTTTGGATTTTGGCATGTGGAAAGAGTTAACATTTTACAGAATTCATGTTTTCACTAACGTTTAATGGGAGTTCATTTTTTAATAGAATACATGATTAAGGTATTCACATGATTGGAATGTGACCAACAAGATATATGGGGGATAAATGATGGTATTCACATGCTTGGTTGATGAAATTTCAAGTAATCTTTTTCTTTATACTATGAGCTTGGATTGAAGTATTTTAGATAATCCTAAAGATTGGAATGGATTATGTTGGACATAAGTTAGTATTTTTTAAGGATATCACTTTTTTCGATATTGTTGATGGGATGTTATAGTAATATAGCTTTAGAAAAAGGACAACCTACAGGATGGGCGACAGCCCATCGTGTCGGATAAGGCTGTGGGAATCGAACCCACAACCAAAGTGCGACTGGCCTTTATCACCTACCACTGGCCTACAAGAAGTCCCTGTTTAGTAGAAACTAGTTTTATTATATTAAGCAGTATGATATATGATGTATTAGTCCATTTTAGGAACTATATATAATTAATCTCACTATAGATGGACTTATGTATTTTTTGATAACTTTTCAAACCGTTTGTTTGAGACAGATGGAATGACCCATCATTCTATCACATGATCTGCTAACACATCATGAATGACAAATTCAACTTCATTTCATTAATATATGAAGTGGAAATTGTCCAAATAACGACTAACGGTGTGACTATACCAAAATCACGAAAGTATTTCTTCTAATTCCAATTTCATCAACTTTAGGGAAATGATCTTGAAAACCAAAAATGTTGTCCTAGGGCTCTTATATCTGATTAATCAGATGGTACATTAGATCATCACATATTTATGGATTTGTGATTGCTGGCTTTTCCATTGCCAGGTTCTCTACCACTCTCCATCAGAACATGATGGTTAGATTTCTCTTCCATATCCATATTTTCACGTATGTGGAAACCTAGTGATTAGTTTATTTGGGTAACCATTACGTTTCATACTTTTGTTTTTAAAGATTTTTTTTTGGTATTCCTTTTTACGATGTGGGTTTCCATTAATGAAACTTTCGAGTAGTAAACCATTTATAACC
Organism: Viscum album; assembly: GCA_963277665.1. Classification (NCBI taxonomy): domain Eukaryota; kingdom Viridiplantae; phylum Streptophyta; class Magnoliopsida; order Santalales; family Viscaceae; genus Viscum; species Viscum album. The sequence goes on along the minus strand of OY728145.1, from coordinate 1,226,924,648 downwards.
CCAATGAATTTCGAGGGCGAAATTCATTTTAAGTGGGGTAGAATGTAACATCCTGAGATTTTATGAAAAATATTCTTTTTAATTTCATTAATGTCTTATGTTGTACGCTACACCAAAATAATCATTCAAAATACACATCCTTGACTTTCCTTGCATTACACGTAAGCGCGACCTTCCGCGATAGCGTGTGCTGTACGCAATATCGAGTTTCACTAAACAATGATATGCTATTAAAATATTATTAAAACTAGCCGTTGTGAATAGTAATAACCACTTTTTTAAATTTTGTAAATTTTATTTTTCAAAAACGAATTTATTTTTGGATTCGTAATATCGAAATTATCTTAGGGTGAAATTTTGGTACTTTTCGGATAACTTTCATTTTATGATGAATAGTAAAAATTAGTAAATTTTAATTAAAAACAACCTTTTTAATCGAAATAATTAATTGTGATAAATTATTAATTTGAGTGGTTTAAAAGTATATTTAGAATATATTTTTACAATTTAATACAATTTATTTCATTGGATTAATTTCACATTTAAACGAGACATAAACAAGTGTCAATCTTATGATAGTTATTATCTCCTAAGAACATGCTATTTGTTTTGGCGACGGGAATTAATTTTTAAATTAACTAATGAAACTGATATTTTTTAAATTTGGTAAAATAGAAATCATTTTTGAATTCATAATTTCAAATATAGCTTAGGCCTAATTTTTGGTATTTTTCTGGAAACATTCATTTTTTGATGAATAATGAAACCACTTTGTGGTAGTTAAAAAAATGAATTTTTCATAAAACATAATTTTACCGCTTCTGTGAGGGGAATTTCAAAAATCCGAGAGACACGGTTGATGTCAGTAAGTAAAATGTGGTTCAATGAGATGAAAATAATTTTTGGTGAATAGTAACATTTTACTTTTTTTTACCATGATTAAAAGTAAATAGGGTAACTAAGGTTAAAAATGATATTATTATTACCCTAAAACATGTCCTAATTCTATTGGATAAGTGTAATTCGACCAAAAACAACTTTAGGAATAAAATATGACCATTTAGGCCCACTTGGATTAGATTAGGTCATTTATTAATAATTTATTTAAAGAAGGGTTAAAATAGTTAAAATCAACGTTTAATAAGTAAATCATTTTTAATATAAGGTTATACATAATATAAATTCGACTATAAATATTCATTAAAAAGCTAAAAATTTTCCTACATAATGGTATTTTATTTGTAATTTTTAGACATTAAATAATTTAATTTATTTATGACACAAAGATGATGCAGTAATTATCTTATTAATGAAATATTGACATAATTGATGTTATAAATACCCAAATAAATGTAATTTCAGAATTTCTATGAAATCAACTAATTTTATTGGTTAATATGACATTTTATTATTGTTTTAATTAACTTTATTCGAACTAATCATTCTGTTATGATTTTCACAAAAATCAATTACAAAATAGTGTCAAAATTGACATAAAATAGTTTTTAAAACAAATATTATATTATTAATTGTTATTTTATTCCAAAAAATCTATGGTTCGGCCAAATGACTTAGATATGTTTATATATATTAATAATAAATAACTCGGGGTTCGTTTGGCTTCTTATAGTAATTTTATTAAGCTTATAGTATAAGAACACAAGAAGACATGGTAAAATTAAAATTATTTTACTTAATGTTAAATCTAAATGATAAGGTTAAAATAGGGACTTAACTTGTCTAAATTCTATTGGATGAGAGGATTTCGACCTATCCCCACCTTATCTTCGAGGTTAATCAATTAGGAGCTATTTAATACCGAATTTTACTTTATAATAAAATAATAGTTTTAGTTATTCCAAAGGTGCCCTTCTCCTCCCTTATAAAAGGGCACCTCCTCCCTCTCTTCCTCACACCACTTTAGGCCTTCAAGCTCGGCCAACCCCTGCCAAATTCCCTTATCCACTTCCCTAGAAACATCCTAGAGGTTCTGGTCTTCCTCAAAGACAAATTTAAGTTCCCTAAAAGGAGATCTCAAAGAGGCGCTTCAAAGAAGAGGAGGTTCGGACACATACGAAGCAAATCAGATCTAAGGTAAGGGAAATATCACAATATCATTCTTATCTGAGATTGTTAATACTTTGGTATTTTATGGGTTGTATTTTATCATACACATACATGTTTCCTCAATATGTAATATTATTTCCATCCACCTATAATTGTTTAAATTCAATTTTACCCTTTTGTGAGTTTTTCGTAAAGGATACGAAAGGAATCTTTTGTTGTTTTTCATACGAGGTACTTTTTGACTATTCTGACAAAAGTTCGAAGAATGTTTTTTTAACATATACGACATGAATGTATTTTTAAAACATTATTTCCAAGAAGATTCCTTTACAAGTTTTCTTGTTTATTTTTAATCAACTTCTTTTAGTTTAGAATTGTATGACATGTTAAGAAAGGAAAAGTGTTTTTTAAGTAGAAAGGATATTTTCCTCAAGAATGGATTTCAAGTGTTTTATCAAAATTATTTTCCATCAAAGATAATATAGGGTTCTTTTTCTGTCCCTATTATTACATGGATTTGATTATGTTGTGATGGAAATATTTTTATGAATTCCTTTATCTTATATGAATTGTTTTATGATGTCATCTTTTTTAAGAATCCCATTTTTATTACATGGGTTATGCAATGATGTATGATTTGTGATTTTTGTGGCACAAATAAGAATGGTTTCATTATGAGATGGGTGGGACCTATATCTCCCTCCAATACATTGGGTAAAGATTTTATATATCATGAGATAGACATGGCTGGAACGGTAGGTTATACCGGTTCAGTGAAACAGGACTGAAACAAGGAGTGAACTCGGTTCAGAAATGGACTTTGTCCACTAAGATAGTCTTGGCAATGAGTATTGACTAATAATAAATGATTCTCTATGATTATGTGTGTATGCCACAAAGTTTAATGTTTTATGGTATGATTATTGGTATTACATTTCACTACTATGATTTATCCCATGTTATGATATTATGATCTCTTTTCCATGTTAAGAATTCCAAAATGTTATGTTCTTAGGAATATAATGTGATTTATATTTCTTTTTTTTTACCCTTACTGAGCATTTGGGCTCACCCTTTTATGTTTTCTTTTCCCCAGGATATAAAGAAAAATTTTAGGTATAAAAAAAGGAGATCTTTGTGGGTGATGTTGAAGATCTTTCACCACAATTAGAAGATTATATTCCGGGTTTCCGAAGACACGAAACTATTACGATCCTTGTGTGTGTGTTTTTGTTATGTACTAAGTATTCCGCAAAAGTAATGTAATGTCCATGTGCGTTAGGCTTCGGGTCTCTACGATGAAATCTTTTTTAAAATTATTTATAAAATTTATAATTATGTTTATTTGTATTAAAATAATATAAAATTAAAAATATAAATGTCTTAATTGAAATTAAATGATTTTTTTTACGGAAATAATTTTTTTAATATTAACCAATAAAATATTCTCTATTGAAAATCCTAAAAATTCAACCTAAAGAGATTATTTTCATGCCCATATAAAAAAAATTCCGTTACAGAAATAGAATGAATAAAAATGTAATGAATTTATTATAATATTTCCACGAAACAAATAGATAAAATTAATTTTTGAAGAAAATATATTTTTAAAGCATCAAATAAATTTGCAAAAAATTTACTACTTATTGAGTATTAATTGATTAATAAATATTTGTTCCTTAAAACCATTATATATATTTTTAAAAAATATTTTATTAATATATATTCTATAAAATTTAATGTTTAATTTATAATGGATTATTATATCAATGGTTTTTATAGACACTTGGTTCCGTTTTAGACAAGCTATCAAATAATTCATGTTTTATTTTGACCGAAAAGATCATATAAAATATTTGATCAAAAAATCATGATGTGTGTAACATTTTATTTTAATATATGGTACATTTAGTTCAACCAAAAATTCAATTTTTTAAATATTTTGTTATCTATGGTAATTTTTTATAATGTTATATAACTTATTTAGTTAACATCATACACATATTTTTTATAATAGTTCATTAGTGATATGGTGAATTAATTATTGTATATAAATATAGACTGTCAATCAAGGTGTATAGTTATGAATATTTTTTGGGAAACTTGTGATGATTCATTTTATACCCAATCCTCCATTTTTATAGTTGTTACAACTAAGTATGTCTCTTCCAATCCTACATCAACTTTTAGTATCATTTAATTTTTGGTAGTAAAAAACAATATATATATATCACAAAAACATAGGGATGTTTTTTAATTCATTGAAATTTTATTTTACTCATATCAAAGTTGTTTTTACTAAACTTTTATTACCCTAATAAAAAAAATTTATACTAAATCCTAAAAAATAACTAAAAAATATTTTTGTTCTAAAAGAAGTAATCTAAACCCACAATCTGGGGTACTGTGCTAAGAACACATAATTTTCAAAATTTTCAAAGAAAAAAATTGTTACAATCCAATATAAACCTTTAAAAATATTATATATTTAATATATCACACAATATTCCCACATAAATCAAATAACGATCTGGTTTTTTTTCTTTTAGTAACAATTATATATGAAAAAATATTTTTAAAGTGCTTCTGAAAATTTATCCATAATCAAACCACACAATAATTCATTCAAATATCTTCATTAGTTACACACATGTACAGAACCTGGGGAATATAAAAATAAAAAATTGGCTATCCCAAATTCATAACAAGGGTAACTATAAATGATAAAAAACTAAATTATTATACGAGTGAATAATATGATCATATTGGAATAATCAAGTTACTATAAAAATAATAACAAATACTTATGAGATCATAAAACAAGAGTTATGTAATATTAAATGGAATAATATAAGGATTGAATAATGATAGTGTGGAAACGTGACTAAATAAACATGAACTATGATAGCATAACATGGTTATACGAATAATAATAATATTTTAGATGAACAAGGAAGTAAATATTTTAATGAAATTAAAGGCATCATAGAAATGTAGAACAACCATAATCATAAGAAAACATTGTGAACAAATACAAGTATGTTCACCCTTTATATTTTTTAAAAAATCATTTATTTTAACCCTTTAGATTTTGACATAATCAATGTTTAACCACCCATTGAATTATTAAAACATAAAATAATAAATATCATCAATTTATTCACTTCATATATAATGATAAATTATTTATTATAAGGTGATATATGATCCTACATGCCATTATACATTCATATCATTTCCAATTGTAATAAATCAAGTCATAAATAACCCATGGGAAAAAATGAGTGTCGTTAATCACATCATAGAGAAGTCATGGAAATTAAATGGGTTTTACAACCTTTTAAAATGGATTCACATTAGGAAATAAATTATAACTCCAAAAATAATAATAATATATATATCCATGAAGAATAAATAAGTCCCCAAATATATTTAGTTACATTATAGGTTTGTAAAATACAACCAAGATAAAAAATAATATTGTATTTAATCAGTATAGATATAGGTTGTATGGTTATCTAATTAATTTCCCTAGAAAAACAATGTATGTAATCCCGATGGAAAAAAAAATTAATCAAACCCATATTTTTTTATTTATATATAACATTAAAAAAGGAAAAATTATTATTGTACACAAAATATGAATACGAAACATGATGTTTGTGATTGGTCAGAACTCCAACTGGGACAGGTGTTACCTGAGATATCATGATAATTAAGGTGTTTTCAATCATTCCAATTATATCCTCATTGAAACATAAGACATTTCAATGTTTAGTGACATAAATAATAAAAATTATGAATTTTTTAAAAAATAACATCTTAAATAATAAATATGAATGATTATAGAGTATTAATAAAAATATTTTTAAAAACTATCCAAATGAATATTTCATTATCTACCCATTATAATTTTTATTTAATGATTAATATAAAATGAAACCATTTTTGGAAATATACATTAACAACAAAAAATATAAATACATTTTTTGAAAAAAAAACTCTATAGAAAACCCAAAATTTATGTTCTTTGAAAAAAAGATCAATTAAATTCAAGGAAATTGAAAATGCTATTTTTATAATATATATATATATATAGAAGCACAAAAAATTTGGATTGAAATATAAAATACAACCATGAAAATTAATTCCATTTTATATATTAAAAGTAGTTTTTTCAAAACAAAATCTCTTTAGATGAATATAATGAATTATTGTTAAATCATAGTGAAGAGAATATAAAGTCCACCAAGAATATCTATAGGGGAATGAAATGATTATGATAATGGACGAGAAGTCATTATAAATTCCACATGTGTCTTTTCACATTAAATAGAATGTGTTATTAATTTAAAGTTGGGAAAATAATCCTTATGAATTGTGTATCCTTTAAATAAAAATCATTGAATGATAATGATCCATAGATTGAAATTATAATATAATAAATGAAATATAATTAATTATATTATATAATTATTATTTACTATATACACCATTTTTATTTATATTCATGTAAAATATGAATTATATGTCGATAAATGGGATTTGAGACCAATTAACCATTTCATGTGACATAATCAGTGAGGAAAAAAATCATCTGATAAAATGGATTTATTGAAGAATTTGTAAAAAATTGAAAACATGTAGGAAAAACAATATAATGTATGAATTTCATATAATAAATCCACTTGGAACAATATATTTTTATAATATTTTTTTGTAACTCAACAGAGGATAATCGTGTTATCACAAACCCTGTTGATGTTAGAAAAAGTAAAAAATAAAATAAAATTAAAATAAGGTGTTTCAAATTAACGATTAAACAAAATTAATAATAACATAATAATGATAAAAAATATTAAATTTTTAGTTGATACACAATTCCAAATATGAGATGGTCTATAATCAGAATTCCATCTCAAGGGATTGTAAATTTAAATAAGTAACTCTAACTATTGTCCTCATTTATTCTACCCATGATCCCAATATACTGAATAATTTTTTTGTTATATACATTATTAGGAACATAAAAATTATATATTTCATTTAATAAGAAAATATTATTATCCTAGGGCATTTATATTTTATATAGATTCAACCTTTGTTTTCATGACAATATAACTAGTGTTTTCATATTCTATTAGCCTTAATGATGATATATGATATTTCAATAACATGTTAAATAATTAATATGAACATTTGATAAAAATAATATGAATAATTATTTTCAGATGGACTTATAATAATGTTATTGTTTATGTTATCTTATTTAACTATGGCAATTTTATATATAATGTTTCATGCAGGTTGGTAGAACAACCCAATAACAAATATACCATTATTCGATTCGTGAGTATGGTTAAGAAAATTTTTATTCTAAAATTAAATCAAAATTGAAGAAAAATAATTTTATTAAATAATTTTTATGGTTTCGAATGAAAATTGAAGTAATTATAATTAAATAAAATATAGAAGAAAAATAGAAAACGATTCATCAAGAAAACATTAATCTACAGAAAAAATGTTTTACAATATCATTTCCTGATGAATTGGTGAAAATGAATGAGAATTATAATTTATCTATTTGTTTAGATAGTTATATAATATAATTAATTTTTATCCTTCATTTTCTTCCATATAGACACAAAAGATACATGGTGGCATAAAATAGAATAAGCTTGTCAATGGAGAAGGTAGTCGACACAACACATGATTTATGTTCTTTTTTGTATAAGTGGATAAGGAGAAATAAATAAGTATTAAAACATTTTTATAATGACAATTAATTGCACTAATAACACTATTTTTAATGTAATACAATTTTTAGTGTTGTTTGGATTAGAGTTTTTAAGAAGAAAATGTATGGAGTCAGTATTACATTCATCGATATTTTGAATGTCCACGTAATACACTCATTTGAATTCTTGGAAATATAATAACATATAGTGACATGTGTATTTAAAACATGTAAGGTAACCTTATGATATTAATATTTTCATCTTCATAAAAGATATTTTAGTGTTAATGTGGATCACTGACTTGGTTGAATTGATCCCCTTTTATATGTGAAGAAATAGTCAATTTGTGAATACACATTAAATTTCAATAATATCACTACACTATAGAAAATTCAATAACTCATAAAGTAAAAAAATAATGGAGTATGAGGTTTTATTTAATCAATAAATCCTCCCAAAAGTATTCCCACACTTGTTTTAAGCATGAATAAAAACATTTCCTATTATATTTTTCATGAAATTTTTTCTTACTCGGGTAACTATTTTTAACCAATGTAACTTATGTTTTACTAGACATATAAAAATCATTATTAAAAAATTAGTTCTAAAAACTATTGATTATATAATTTTAATCTAATTGTACATATCAGTATGGTAAAAATCACATTTATATTAAAATAATTTTTATATTGAAAACTGTATATGTACAAAAACTAGTTTTAAATATTATATATTTTAATCTTATTTAGTATTGAATAACAATTAATTGTTGTCAGTATTACTAAATATTGTTTTACCTATATTATTTGAATAATTATTATTCAAAAAAGATATAAATTTCTTATAAAATAATTAAAAATTATAAATTAAATAATTTAATGAAAAAAATAGTTTTTCCCTTTTCACGACCATTAGTTTTAATTTTATTAATTAGTATTTTATGTAAAAAAGAAATTAAACTTATTATAAAATTTTAAAATTTTTATGAAAAATATGATTTCCATTTTTTGGATATAATTTTTATAAATTATTTAAAAAAATTTATAATATAATTGTACACCTTATTTTAGAATAAAATACTACATATGTTTGAAAATGATAATTCTAGGTTTTATAAATTTAAAAATGTATTGTTAATTTTTTTTATTTTACTTATATATATATTTAATATAATACTATACCAAAAACATTTTATTCATTATTTTATTGAGATACATTCAAAAGGTGCAAGTTTTTAGAAAATTGTATTTTTTCACAATTCACCATAAAATCAATAATTTTATAAAATTCTAAAAAAAATCAGCTTATTCTAGTATTAAAATTATCAATCCCAAAATGATGGTATATTTTGAAAAATTAAATTCAATACTTTTTAAATTTAGCATTAAAATTAATATAAAATATATAATGGAAAAGTTCTTTTTTTAGCAAACATTCTTTTAAGACATTAATTATTCATAATAAAACATTTTATACATTTCTAACTGATTAAAATATTATTACCTATCATAGGAATTATTTTTTTTATAATTATGTTATCTAACATATCTTGGAGTGTTTTCATTAAGTGTTTCACATGGATCAATCTATCAATTCTATTATTATTTAAATTTAAAATTATATTGTAGAACCTATGGTCCTTCCATAATGGAAGGAATACATCTTTATGTTTGATTATGAAATGGTTTATATACTTGGGAATGGATATTTATTGGATAATGCATTGACTGAGATTTCTTGTAAATAGGTGGTTAGAGAAGTTTGTGAAATGTGGACTCTTAGTGGAGTAATTGATGACATGCATTTTGATTTTGTGTAATAAAATCAAGGTTTCCTTTTATTTTATATTACCCATACTCATGATTCAGTTCGTATTTTCAAGGAGGCCCACTTCTCATCCAAAGATTGAATCCCCATGAGATCAAGACTATAAGGTTAAGATTCCATTTAATTAGGGATAACAGATTCAATGTAACTATTTTGATTTTTTGTTCATATAATAGTTACATCATCATGAATATAACTTCTCCTCGTTGTGTACGAACATTCATAATGGGCTATCCACTATGGTGTAAACCATGCATAGGGAAATGGAGACCCATTTTATGGGGTCTTGAATTAAATAAAGGTTATATGATTAGGTTATGTGATTTTGAAATTGTAAATAGGTAAAGGGATAAAATCAATGAACATGGGACACGTTACATGCTATACATATACCAAATTATAAATGGGATCATATTTCAAAATAGTTTTTGATTGGTCTTCTATAGACACATCAGAAGCATGCTATTATTTTGGTGATAGTGGGTCAAATCACAATGTTAGCACATTTCTATCACCTTTAAAATCATAATATGATATAGGACTTAGTGAATAATTATATTTGAGTAGTTGATATGTTTTCCATTATATTTGACTCAGACCCTTTAATCGCCTTATTGTTTGGGAAATCCACAAATGAATCTCATTGAACATAGTTAACCATGAACATGGTATATCATCCATAAAAATATTTATTTTCTAAACAAAGTATATATGAAATATATGAATTTATTAGAGTTTTTTATCTTATTCTGTGACTCAAGGGACATTCATATTTCTTTAGTGTAATTTCCATAAAAAAATAGATACCGAGACATGATATTTATAGATCATATTGACTACTTCTTTTGTCATCCATGTATTTCCCCACTTTTATTTATATAATTGTTAAACTAAAATAATAGGGCAAAACACTATCTTTGAGAATCTATAAAATATTATATTTCCCAAATGAACATCTAGAACATAGATATGTTAGAAATTATATTCATATAATTTTTGAATAAATTTATCATCCAACATAATTGACAATGTATTCAATAATTTTTCATGAATATTGGTATTCTAATGTTGTGGAAATGATGGATAATTTGATCCCCATTTGGTTATACTATATCATATTCTAAATTATATTACCAATTTTGACCATAAATTTTTATTTACACTATTATTTATTTTTTTACATAATATTTTAGGATTGTCTCGGTGAAATAATCATTACCCTGATCCTGACCTGGTGATTCATTGAGGCTATTTTACTCATAAAATAGATCTTATATTTATCCATGAATTGATTATTTCTCTTGAAATATAATAAATAATATTAAGAGGAAGGAATTCCACATTTGTAAAATGCGTTATCAAATCATAGTGAGATTCAATTTAAAATAATGGAATAAGAGATATTTATGTTAGATAATTGGTTGATGATTTTTAAAAAAACCTCAAATATACATATCTCCATATATGTAAATTCCAATAGTGGATAGAGTGTAATACCCCAATTTTCTTAATATTACCCAATTGTTTGGATGGATGTTGAAAATGGTTATGGGGATGTTGAAGGAAGAGGAAGTAATATGGGAGATGGAATCTGGCTACATAAGATTTTCCATGATGTAAAATATTATTCAATGTGTAAATTCATTCTGGTTCCTTCAATATATATCTAATATATGGCCATCCATGTAATAAATTTCATTTATATTATGATTTTTTATTTTATGGAAACATCTTTTAAATTTTGGCGTTGGGATGCCCCTATATTTTATAATGTAAACTATTATTTCTGGATGTGAGTTATAACAACTCCATTCAGCCTTTTAAATTAGAAAGACCCTTCACTAATGATTAATCAACCATTATTCAACTCAAAATCCATGAATCCTATAGGCTCTTTTACTGGTCCACTTACATTGATATATTTATTTCAATAGATCTTTGAGCATTATTCTTAGGTAACCAAAGATAATAATTTTGGATATTTTCTTACATGTAATCCCCTAGTTCACTTTTATCAGAGACCATAAGATGGTGTTTTTATATATGAATATATGGTCTAGTGATCATTTTTATGGAACTATTTTTGGAATTATTTATGGAATAATATGAGGGACTCATATTTATATGTCATGGAAATATTATTCATCTAAAACACTATGTTGGTAGGTCGATTCTCGGATATTCTACATCTATCTAGAATATGATGGATTCTTTTATAAATTATATTTCATTTTCACATTATTAATACAATTGATAATAACCATTTTAATAACATCCATTGTTTATATGATTTAAACTGATGGGTTGTGTGTGTCAACCATAATAAGTTCATTAACTCCTTAAATAATTTTTTTTAATAATGCATTAATTAGGTTGTTAAAAGTGGGAATTATCAAATAAGGCATGGGATTATACTTTATTATTTTGTTATATTTTTTGCTTCATTACCCTCGAATATTGGAAAAATGATTCTATATCTATATGATGACTTTTAACTATATGGGTGAGTTCTTCATTAATGAGTTAAATATTTTATTGTTATTTATTTAAAACTAAATGCATTGTGTTTTATGTTTCTTGGGTGCATGTGTTGTTTGATAGATGTACTTTTGGACTATGATAATTCATTAGTTTAAATTTATTGATTCAAAAAAAATTATAATATATTCCAATTTAATTTTAAATGAGATAACATGTTTCAATCATACATGCATGTGTTGGATATGTTTGTGATTTCCAACTGAGTTAACATTCCCAAACCCTAAATATGTAACTTCCTTAATATATATTCTTTATCATGATATATGAAAAGGGAAGATTTCATAATTCTCTAGTGGAGTATTATAACAATTCAGTCCTTAGTAGATTTAAATTGGGTTTCTTACACGATTGGTGTATTGTAGAGTGTCACCATTGTATTCAGGTCAAATTATAATTGTGATTTTTAATCTTCTTCAATGTATTTGATTTCTATTTTAACTCTATTTAGGATTCTGGTTTTACAATTTTTGTTTTCCATGGATTTGATATCCTGAATAATGATTAATTATTTTATGTTTTATTGATTATATATTACATTTTGAAGCTTATATGATTAAGGGAAACTTTTCACATAGAATTTAATGATTCCATTTGCATTTATTTCCATTCATCCGTGTTCGTGGGATGAAACCTATGTTTATTCTAATTTTCATTCTCCAAAGCTACTGGGTCATGTCATGAATTCATAACTAGGTACCCATTGGTCCTATAGTAACTAGACTCAAGGTTTCCAACTATCGGATAACCTGAAATTTACAGCATACAACCCATTAAAGTCCCACATGGTGCCATGTACCCCACCATATTGTACATGATGGGGTTTTCAATTGATTTTCAACAACAACCACACATACACACTTTGTTTCAAATCCCTTAGTTACTCCCAATCAATAATTCCAATTTAAATTTTTTATTTAAAAATATTTTATTCATGGAAGAAAATTAAACATATGAATCATCACTTTTAGTTCATTTAAAATTCACCATATTAGTGTTTATAATCATTGATAAGAATCAAAATGTATCATCAATGAATATCTGTGATAATTTTTTCTCATATCAGCCCCCACATTCCAATGTATGTGCCTCTAATGAATTCATTCGAATGAAATCATATTCTAGTGAAATATTTTGAATCACTAGTCTAATATAAATAATGTTTCCTATATGAATGAAATGTTTGTATACATGATAACAACATTGATTATAATCTATTGAGATTGGTATGACTCATATATAAATATTTTATAAAAAAATAAGTCGTATTATATATTACTGAATCTTAATATAAATTTCTATTATTAGATGGCCCCACATACCCTCTTTATGTGCTTAAATAATCCCATGGAGAAATGATCCAAAAATATTCTATAATAAATTATCAATCTCCAAATTAATGTGTTACACATAAAAATATCCAATCACAAAACTCATACTCAAATGGTTTATTTAGCACACATGGTTTCAAGTAAGTATCCACCTGTTTTTAATTTTAATGTATAAAATGTGTTTTGGTGAATTTTCGGACTGTTATGGAAGAATTTTGGAACGATTTTATAAATATTTTGTTGGTGTATGTATAGTGAAAGTATTAAAACACCTATAATAAACAATTCACTTTGAGGAAGGGGATAAAGAGATGGTTCATGGGTAGGAGAATGGTTTTTCCAAACCATGCAGCAGCATAGAATAAACCATGAACCATGAGGAAGTGAGATTTGGCACAGTTGGAACACAATTTTTCAGAACTTGTGAGCCAACTGTGTGTGGCCGCCACTATGGGAAGTATCTAGTGGATTTTTAGCTCATTTATTTCCTATTTATGTGACTAACCATATATAGTTTAAAAACTCGATCCACAAAAGTGAATATATAATGAATTAATGGTTTGCGCCCTTGTTTTTTCCCAAATGGTCCAAAATCATTAATGTTTTCACTCAATTTTTAGAGAACCTAAACTTATTGATTTTGACGCGATCTAGAGGTGTTTCATAGTGTGTTAAATCTTGATTATAACATTAAGCCATCTTTCATGGTTATTTTTTGGGTTTTTTTAGATCTACATCTCTATAAGTTTTTGTTTCTTACATCTATGTACTCTTTGCAAGATCTATGAAATTTTATGCCAAATATGATTAGATTTTCATTTTTTGTAGACATGGGATGTGATCTATGTTGGGTGTTTAGAATTTCAATCCATTTTCATGGATGTTTTTTTTACAATTCATCATTCACTCAAAATTATCAAGTTAGGTGGATTCACTCTCGACTCCTCTATTTATAACATTATTTCTTCATTCCAAATCAAAATTTTCCAAAAATTAGTTCTGAATTTGATATTAATTTCTTGTTGAAAACCTTATCGAGTGATGTATTGAGAAATTGGGTATTTTGGTTGAGAGATTAGTTTGGTAACAATATTTTAAAATGGTGATTTTAAAATGAGTGGATGGTTATACTGTATGTATAAATGGGTTTCTATATATATGTTGTTTTATTGAAATTGGTATGGCACACTTGGTTTCGAAATGGGTTTTGCACGGTTGGTGTGTTTTCATGTTTATTAGGATGGTCAAGAGCATGAATTACACCCATTAAAATGTCATGATAGTTATGGGAATTAATTAACCTTTAAAAATGGTAAACTATGTGAATTCTTAGTGAAAGGATGACTCACCGCTCATGTGTAATGTGAGTTATAGTTTTCATGCATGGATTCACATGAGGATATATGGAATGGGATGATTTATGCCCAAATTGGAATTTGTTAAATGTTTTTAGATTATTGTTGGGTTGTATCCATAGAAAATTATATTGTTTTGAGAAAATTGTTTTTACAATGGAACATGTTTATATTCTAATATAATGTATTTTAGGAATTGTATTATATATACTATTTTATATAATGTTATAACTTGTTCTGTCCTAGTGGTGTGATTTGGGAATTAATTTGGTAAAAAACTAATGATTTTCATTACTGACCCCCTACTTTGTCATGTTGGTGCTTTTTTAGATGTCTTTTATCATGACACACGCAAAGGTATACTGTCAAACATCTTTACCAGTACTTAGTGATACATTGGATGTTTTGTGAAGTAGAGCATTGGAATGGTCAGAGCTTTGGATTTATGGTTGAAATTCAGTTTTGTAGGACCTTATTATGTTGTTAAATTGGATTTTTTATATAATTTTACTATATTACCCTATAGAGTTAGTTTTAATATTAACATTATTCTTGATTTTTCATTCATTTTTATAAATCATAATGTAGTAGGTTATTTGGTTATGGAATTTTTAGCTGATTTTTATTTCAAGTGGAAAATCATACACTATTTCTAAATGAATCCCATAGTATTTATATGATGCCTTGGGAATCATGGGGATGTATCTAAAGGCCATGTTACACTCCACCACCATATCATACCAATGGGAAGGTGTGGGACATTAAATGTAGTTTTTTCTTGGTCTTTCCAATTATCCTAGTGCAATTAATGGTTTTAGTTTTGGTTGTTCTTTGACATGGAATTGGTTTTCCATCATGGAGCTGAAAATTCCACGAGTTATTTCTTATTTTTGGTTCAAATAAATGATTCATATTTATGGTATATGAAATATTGAGTTTAAAATTCTTACCTATCCTTATTATAGTGACCTTTATGTTTTAATGGAATTGGGTACATAGTATCAACATAGATTTATATGATTTGGAATCTTATTTTCATGGGTATAGTCAATGAGATGGGCATGACATGCAAAAATGACTTCCAACTAAGAGTGCATATTGAATTTTTAGTAATGGTATATGGTTTTTTCCAATTGTATTAAATTTTGAAGAAAATTTAAGATGTTTTACCAAGTGATATTTTGAAAAGGAAAAAAACTCTTATTTTTAAAATTATATTATTTTTTAAATCATAGTGAAATTTTAAAAATTGGTTAAACATGGAAATTATTGGATTTTGGAAAGAAATAAAGTGAATATCCGCTATGGTAGAATTTGAATTTTTAAATCATTTAGTTAATATATAGTTATATTTATTGATTTTTTGTGTTACTAGAAAACAGAACACGATAGGTTTTGTTGAAACCTACCAGAAGAGGCTTTTGAGAATGTTGTTTCACCAAAGCCAAAGGTGATCCAATAGCTGGGGTAGAGTATTTTTCAAACTTTTCAAGATGTGGATATCTATAACATAAGGGATGATCCAAATAAAGTTTATCATTACATCCAATTCTAGATGTGGAATCCACCCATGTTTATTGGTGATTCTAAACCAATAATGGTGGAGTTATGGATGAAAAATACTATCGAATCTTATATTTCATCAGCACACTACCAGACCTAAATTCCATGTTATAGAAGTAAATGATGGATGATCCTACACTCCTATGGTGGGATTTAGCACTTTAGGCTAAAATGGATATAGTTTTATATTCTGAGAATTTTTTGGAAATTTTCAACAAAAAATATATCTCCATATGTTCAAAATTAAATGAATGATTGATTTATTCATATCAAAGTATAAAAATATTTCTATCAAATATTATCTGGCTTAATTCATGAATTTATTTGACTTCTCACCTCATGTTCCTACTAGTGAATCCATAATTTTGCATATCAGGGAATTAGGGATAAAATGGGATATTCTGTCGAAGATTATTTTGATCTTTATTAATTATTATACAGAGATGGTATGTAGAGTGATGGTAGTTGAAAGAGATATCGTATGATCAATGATATAATAATGTGTGTTGATATCTAATAGACACAATATGAACTCTAATGATGGGGCCTAGATGAAGTAGGACACATATTTCCAATGATAGAGAATGAATCAAAATCATATGGCATAATCATTAAATATCATCCTTAACCCAAGAGTAAAGTGGGATATTTCCAATGTGGTTATCATGACCACATAAAAAGATAGTATGTGATGCAACCTAGAGCATGCCACAACTGAAACTATACGGGTAATCTTCAGCACTATTGTCACAGTGCTCCATGGATGGGTGTTCGAGAAACTTTTTTGTTGTTATAGATGTTGTAGGATTCAACAGGAAAAGCACAATAGAATCAGTATTTTGATCACAATAGTGGTAGCCATGCCGATTCTCGAAGTAAGATGAATCATCAAATAGTGAAATCTCAATGGAGAAATAAATAGAAATGTTTTATGAGCATGAAATTATTCTATGATGAGAATTTATTTGTGGATGATCCGTCTGGAACGTCAATTGTGAAATGTAAGATTATTTTTAAGTCTATCCTTATGTATGCTTTGTTTTATACCAATGTGTTTCATTACATTATTGCTTCTCATGCTCTTTATTTTTTGAGTTTAAAAGTTGAGATGTCTCCTTCTATATTGAAACTCAAAACCCTTCTCGTTCATAGAGAATGGAAACCCCTTGTGTGTTAAGAATGTTCTATAATTGTTGTTGGGGATTATTTGATATGACAATTCTCCATGTTTGAGATGAATTTATATGATATAATCCATGGTTTGGATTAGATGATAGTGTTCAAGTATCACATCGACTATTATACATAAAGAGTCATCATTAATACTGAGCATGGAATCAAAAATTTCATTCAAGGAGAAGGGATTATAAATGTAGGTCCAAGGGGATTGTTATCCCTATAATCTGGAACAATCTCACACCAATTGTCAGTTTTGACAATTTCATCGTTGGATGAGATTTTGATGAGTAGTTTTTTAGTGGTTGTTGATAAATATCTATATGTTTTTCTTGATAATTTCTTAGGGTTTTGACCCATATGAGAAGTGAATTTTAAAATTCGTCTCTTCTAAGGGACCATTACAATATCTATTCTATCTTATCATGTGGAACTAAAAGTGTTAAGGGAATTGATTGTGTAGTTAGATGATCTTGAAAAAAATGGGTTGAATCAGACAATCACGTATCAATGGGTATCGCTTATCTTTTTAGTGAAAATAGCATATATAAATCTAGGGCATTGTTTGAATTATCATAACGTCTATAAAGTTACGACATAAAACATGATCCGAGTTCCATGCATTGATGATATTATCTATCAATTGATGGGATCATATGGGTTATGTTAGATTGAATATCAATCTTGATATCACCAATTGCACATGCTAAAGGGGGATATTCCCATGAAAAATTTCTGAAGCAGAAAAGGACATTATGAAAATATAGTAATGGTTTTCGGTATTTTGATTTAACCTATGTTATTTAAGAAATTGATGAATTAAATATTCCAATGATATCTAGGGACTTTTCTGGTGGTGTGTGTGGATGACATATTGGTTTATTCATGGACATGAATTGATCATGAGAAACATATAGCGAATGTGTTGGGAATCTTGAGGGATCACTGGGTATATGCAAAGTTATGTATGTGTTATTAATAGATACATGAGACATTCAATATGATCTATGTAATATATGGAAAATTTATTTTCGTTGATTCAACAAAAATAGAGGCTGCCATCTCTTGGAAACCACTAAAAATTTCCATTTAGATTCTGATCTTCCGTGGTCTAGCTGGTAATTAATGATTCTTTATTTATGACTTCTAATGATAAGATTCGTCTATGAATGATTTGACAAGGAATAATGTTAAATTCTAATAAAATGAGTAATTTATGAATTCATTTAAACACCATAAATTCCACCTTATATTAGCACCTATCATGATATTTCTAGAAGCACCAAAAGGGTATGTGGAATATTATAATTCTTTGGTATCGGGGTTGGGGTGTGTTCTCATGAAAAGACATAATTTTATTTATTATAAATCAAGTTAATAGTGAGTTAATGATAATGTAAATACATAGAAATTTCAATGTAAATTTTTTCTTAAATAATTTGGAATTTTACAAGTCTGTGGCTTCTGACGGTACTTGATTTCGAGGCCCGGTGTGCCCAGAACTGATTTCTGAATATTAGCTCAGGTATGTTCTGTAAAAGAATGAGCAAGTTTTTCTATATTTTGAACCGGTGCTCGAAATTGAAATCCAAGGGCACCGATGAATTCACATCTCTGATAATTTCTTAATGGGACCTTTACTGCAGTTTCGTTTTAAGGGGTTAAGAATTATTATTTGGGGATTTATTTTAAAATAAATAAAATTGTCGGAACAATTTTATTTTATAACTTTGGATGTTAAACCCGCCCATGGGATATTGTTGGTGGGGCCCACAACCACCCAACATCCCATATGTAGATATATGAGAGGTGGGGCTCACACGTGCCCCAACCTTTCATCTCTAATAACCATCTTTAAACTCCCCAAATTACTCCCTTAAACCCCCCATTAAACACCCTTGTTTGATGTTGAAAATGCTCCCAACATTTATGGGATCTTCCACCACCTCACCCTCTCTTTAATTAATTTCCAAAACATTTAATTAATGGAGTGGTTTGAATTTTTGAATTTTAAATGGATTGTGTTAAATAAAATAAAAGGGTATCTTATTATTTTTTCTGGGAGGTTTTCATTGTGTGAAGAAGTGTTGGGGAGTGCTCTTGAGTTTTTGGGGAAGAACACCGACCCTCCGACGAAGAATGACAACTTCTACGAAGAAGAACACCTGATCCAAAAATTATGATGATGTGCCATCCATTTTCTTCTCTGCGACAATTGAGGAGGCTCCGATTGCTCCTCAGACGCACTACGATATCACCTACGAATCCTTTCCTCCCGACGCCATCTTCTGCGACACCGGACATGTGACGTAAATTATAATGGTAGGGGTTATGTTCAATTTTGATGGATTAAATTTCGTGCCTCGTTTCATCGTTGTATACCCTTCATTGTCTTAGCCTATTGCTATAGCTTAACACGGAGGGAGCAGGATGAACGCCCCCGACCCGATGACCCTCCATTTGATCTTGTTTAAATTTTTCAGAATCAACGATCGGAGGCGGAATGCGGAATAGGCCGGAGATGCAAGGGCCGTATTTGCACACATAATGAATGTCATGTCCAAGAGGGATGCGGCGGAGCAAGAACAACACTGTCGCACCGTGCCAGGAAGGCACTGGAGGATGCCTGTGCCATCATGCCGGCTGTGTGGAAGGAATCACAACCCGCATCGGGGGACACTTTTGCAGAAGGACCGGCCGACCCGTCAGCCCGCTGGGTAGAGAGATTTCGCGGTACCAGGAGTGTGCCGTGCCGAAAGATCCATGGCCCGACCATGCGAGCCGCTTATGCCAGAAGGCGGGCCGGCTCCAGTCGGCCAATTAGGGAGGGCGATGCAGCTTGGAGAGGCTAGTTTGGGCAGATGGGGGGCACCCCACCCCCGGACAGCTCGACCAGATGGTCGAGCATGACGGGCCACGCCACTTTGGGCCAGGCCACACCCCCCGGGCTGAACCACACATTTCTTTGGGCCAGTCTGACACCCCTGCGGGGTCGGACTCGTCAAAACTCGGTTAACCCGACCTGCCAGCTCACTGGGCTTAACGGGTCAGAGCCGTTATTAACATAAACATGAATAACTTAAAGACCGCGCATCTGATCGAAATTCCGTTTATGGAACTAGGACCCTATTGACGAGGTGATCCTTTTGTGATACTCTATGTGATTTTTGGACAACATTGGTAAACGTCCAGGTTTGGAACGAGCATATTTTTAACTTGCCCCAACGAAAAATCCAATATCTCTCAGACCAGGCCTCGGATTCATGCGTCGTCTTTCGGTATGAGTTTTTTTTTGATGATTTGGAACTTCAGGATACATCAACTTTAGACTTCGTGACAGTTGATTTATTAACCCCATTACTCGAGGATCGGACCCTCCTGGAATCGGGTTCGTTGTGTGCGAGAACCCTAGAGCAGGCTGCGACGACGACGACTACCGTGTTGGGAGCCTCTTTGGGTTCGATGATGAAGATGACTATAATTGGATCCTATGTGGGTTCGTTAGTGATTAAAACTCTACTAGGATCCTCTGTGGGTTCGGCAGTGATGGCGACTGTACTTGGATCCTTGTGGGTTTGGTAGCGATGGTTACTGTAATTGGATCCTACATCGGTTCGGCAGTGACGAATTCTATATTAGGATCCTAAGGTGGTTCGACAGATGAGATGATTCAGAGGCTAAATCTAATCATCTCCACCCTTCTTCATGAGTAGTATACCTGTGTGAGCAGAGACTTGACTATTCAATCATTACCATTAGTGTGATTGACTTCGTTCCTGTGTGCACTGGGTTATACATGGGCTCAAGAGTTGGTGCTGAACTGGAATTGATGACTTAGGTATATGTATGGGAATATACCTAAGTAGAGTTGGTTTATACGTCATGTTTATACCTTCTCTTTTTCGTTTATCCTTTGTGGATTCTGGGAGACCGTCAGGGGTCTTGGGGTCCCTACCGAGTATTATGTACTCACCCACGCACATGCTATGCCCGCACTACGTTGTGTTGGATGTAGACGACAGACAACACTGATCGAGGTGGAGGATTGTAGAGTTGGACGATACCTGGGGGTTGACCACTAGACGGGACGTACACTGAGCGGATGACTGGACCCGAGGAGTTGAGGAGACCATCTGTACCCACACTTCATGTGGGATATCTGGAGGATGACTCGGTGGTTGCTGCTTCACTTTACTGCTGTTGTACTTTCTTTTCAGTTGTTCTGTAATTTATGTTGGGTTTGTAAACTGGCGCCTTTACGTTTCATAACATACTTTTGTACTCACTTTACATAGTTCTTACTTATGATGTGTACTCTGTTGTGTTTGTTTACATTTATAAAGGAAATTCCATCCATTTTTTTTCTGTATTTATGCCTTTGGGTCAAGTCTCTATCCCCTGGACTATGGGAGGTGGGCTTGGGGTAGTAAAGGCATGGGCCCCGAGGATGGGTCATGGAAAATTGGTATCAAAGGAGTCAGTTCTACCACAGAACTCTGAACATTGATAATTTATTCTCTGTGAAGCAATAGTTTATAGAGTATTGAGTGTGTTTTTCAGTCTGATGAGTCCAGTGTTGGTTCGGCGGCCGACGTATTCATACACTAGGACCCTGACTCCTGATTTCCAACTCAGTGCACAAAAAAACTGATTGCACGTGTGTTTCAAATGTTTTCATTGTGATTATATTGTGTCAGCTCACGAGGTATACTATATTAACCGTGTCACACCAGTTGCTTTTTAGGATGGCCCCATGAAGGCATCCATCTAGGTTTCCGAGCTACGTGTGAGATGGCAGCCCACCAAGCGACGAGGCCTTGGTGTAGGGCCCCATTACAGCGGAGGTGCCTGCGGTACCATTACCCACTAAGCCACTGATGCTACCTGCCCCAGCAGTGGAGAGTGCATTCCGCCAGAGTGCATTGGACGAGTTTCAGTGATAGAGGCCGCCCAGTATCTATAGAGAGACGGACCCCCAGGCAGCTGAGGATTTGATAGAGGATATCGTCAGAGTCTTCAGATTGGTAGGGACACCAGCAGACCTTCTGGCGATCCTTGTCGTGAGTCTTCTGCACGCAGCAGTAGGTAGAGGGTGGATCCTGAGACTCCAGGTGAAAGCTGATGCATCAGTACATTAGACTAACTTCTAGAGCCTCTTCTGATCGGAGTTTGTTCCCTCCACCCTTCGTGTGGTGCGCATTCAGATGTTTCTATAATTGTGGCAAGGCAGTATGATAGTAGCCTAGTACTCAACAAGATTTACCATCCTCTCACGATACTCCACAGACATGGTATGGGTCCCATTCTTCTAGGCCCGGACCTTTGAGCAGGTATTGAGGAATGAGATCAGGGCTTCGATTGTCTCCCGTAGCATTCTGACGGAGGCAAGGGTAATGGAGCGAGCCCTTCTTGTGGAGAGCTTTCTTGTTGAGCCGACGCCAGCAGCGAGACCCACCGCAAGGTGAAATGTAGTGGAGACTTCTGCAACCGAAAGTAGATAGATGTTGTAGAGGTCCAAGCGGACTAGGCCATCAGGTGGGTGTCCTCAGGATAGTGGTTCGGATGTGCGGGGCTCACAGTGCAGAGCGAGCCATTCGAGGGGCAGGTAGTGCTATGCATGCAGTGGGCAAGGCCACATGGCTCATGACTGCCTGACCCATCATGCAGATGAGCAGTAGACAGTATAGGGACATCCCAGGCAGAGGCAGAGGTTTGATAGTGGTGGTCTGCATGGAGTAGGTGGACGATGTAGAGGAGCTAGCTGAGCATAGGGTGGTGGATGACGCTTCTAGGATCTACCACAACCACCACAAAGGAGACCACCCAGACCATAGGGAGCTGGCAGACAAAGGTGGGCTCAGCTCCAGCCAGTCGAGGCCTACGACCACAGTGCGCCTGAGATGATTTGAGGTACTATCTGTGTCTACTGCACCCTTGCTTCAGTTATTTTAGACACAGGGGTGAGTCATTCTTTCTTTGCTACAGCCTTGTTTGGAGCTCGAAAATTCATACGAAGTCGTTGACTTGATCCTTAAATCTAGAGACTCTTACGGGGGTAGACTAGTTGATTACACACTGGTGCCGGCAGTGTGAGGTTACTGTAGGAGGCAAGAGCTTCGGCTGGGATCTTCTTGTAGTGCTGTCGAGGCCTAACAACCACATCTTGGGTATAGACTGGTTATCTATAGTCCATTTCTAGATCGACTGTATTAGTCACAAAGGGTGGTGGGTCCGCATAGATGGGATCATGTTCACCTTCACCGGTGAGATGGGAGCCTTTGCAGTGCAAGATGGACTTACGCAGAAGAAAGGGCACCCGATCACACGTCATTTGGCTAGTCTCATCCTAGGAGCGGTTGATGTGTGGAGTCCAAGTTTTCCAATTATGGTGGATCAGTATGCATATGTTTTTCCTGACGACATTTTAGGAAGACCTCCTTGTAGAGAAGTAGATTTATACATTAATATATACCATGGGAAAAAACCGATATCTACTCCAGCATATTGGATGGCTCCCGCCGAGATTCGTGATATGTACGTACAGTTGGAAGACTTGATTGGATAGAGATTCATCTGACCCAGTGTTTCACCCTAGGCTTCTCTGGTTTTATTCACCAAGAAGGTGGATGGGAGCTTACGACTATGTGTGGACTACTGTCACCTGAATCAAGTGACTGTAAAAAAACCAGTACCAACTCTCGAGGATTGACAACCTCTTTGATCATCTCAAGGGAGAACGATGGTTCTTGAAGATTTACCTCTGTTCAGGATATCATCAGCTTAGAGTTCGAGACGGGGATGAGAAGAAGACGACCTTCAGGTGTCGGTATGCCCACTAAGAGTTCTTGATTAAGCCCTTCGGTGTATCCAATGCACCAGCAGTGTTCATGAATTTAATGAATATGATCTCCCAGCCTTACCTCAATCATTTTTTCATAGTCTTCATTGATTAAAAAATGATTTACTTGACTACTGAGGAGGAGAACACCTACCACTTGCGGGTTGTACTGGACACACTCTGAGAGCACCAGCTTTATGGTAAGATCTCGAAGTTCTAGATCTGTATTCAAGTGGTTCACTTCATGGGGAACGTCATCTCGAAGGCGGGAGTTGCTATGGATCCTGAGAATATTTAGGAATTAATTGCTTGAGAGCCACCCAGGAGAATGATAGAGGTGTGGAGTTTCCTAGGTCAGGCTGATTACGATAGGAGATTTGTGCCAGACTTCTCCAGAGTTGCAGCACTGATTTTAGCTTTGACGATGAAGGGGAAACCCTTCGTGTTGTCAGATAGATGCCAACAGAGCTTCCACGAGCTGAGACAATGATTGACCAGTGCACCCATCTTGAGGCTACCGGATGAGGGAGTTGGGTACGTGGTTTACTAGGACGCATCAGGGACTGGACTTGGGTATGTCCTAATGTAGGAGTGAGAAGTTATTAGCTATGCTTCATGGCAGTTGAGGTATCATGAGCATAACTACGCTACCCATGACCTGGAGTTAGCAGTAGTGGTCTTGTCCCTAAAGATGTGGCAACACTAACTGTTGGGAAAGCACTTTAAAGTCTACTCTTACAATGTGAGTCTTAGGTACATTTTCTCGAAGAAGGACATGAACCTGAGAGAACAGTGCTGGATTGACTTCCTCCAGGACAATGACTTTGAGAGAGTCTAAACTTTTGTGGAGGAGAACGTTGTGGATTATACTCTTAGAAATAGATCGATCATTCAGCTACTTTGAGTGGCGAGAGAGGAGTTAGCCACTTTGCAGATATCCTTCATGGATAGTGACAATGCAGGTTTTCTACAGTCCCTCATAGTTACTCCTCCACTACTTCAATGGGTCAGAGTGGCACAGCGTGGGGACATTGACTGTGAGACATGATATGATCATATTTCCACAGGGTAGGCACCTGATAGATTTTATGAGGGAGGAGAGCACATCATCCTCTTCAGGGCACGTACAATAGTACCAGTTTCATTGCAGGAGGAAGTGCGGAGGGAGTTTCACACTTCCCATCTAGTGATACATCCTGGAGTGGTGAAGATGTACCAAGACCTTAAACAATAGCACTGGTGGCCGGGTATGAAGAAGGATATAGAAAAGTTCGTTTCACGATGCCTCACTTGTCATCAAGTGAAGGCGGAACACTAGGTACCAGCATTCTTGGTAAAACCCTTAGAGATTCCGGAGTGGATGTGGGATGGGATATCCATGTATTTTGTGATGGGGATTCCACGTACTTCTAGGGGACATGACTCTATCTGGGTGATCATCGACTGACTCACCAAGTCAGCCCACTTCCTTCCGATTAGAGAGCAGGGCTTAATAGAGAGCTTGGGATGCCTCTATGTTCAGAAGATCATATGGATTCATGGTGTTCCATCGTCTATCATCTATGATCGAGACGCTCTCTTTACTTCCAGGAATGGGAAGTGGTTGTAGGAGGGATTTGGGATGCATCTATGCCTATTCACTACCTTTCATCCTCAGACGGATGGAAAGATTGAGAGGACCATTCAGAATCTCGAGGACATGCTCTGTGCATGTGTCCTTGACTTTGGCCGTAGCTGGGAGGATCACCTATGCTTGTTGGAGTTTGCGAACAACAACATATACCACTCTACCATCGGGATGGTACCATACAAGGCACAATACGGCCGACCTTGCAGATCACCTCTATGCTGGACTGACCCTGGTGATTCAGCACTTATAGGACTAGAGATGGTTCAGTCTATAACAGAGAAGGTGAAGACCATCCAGGAGTGGATGAGGACTGCACAGAGAAGACAGAAGTCCTATGCTAATAGGATATGGAGACCATTGGAGTTTGAGGATGGCGACCACATTTTCTTACGGGTGTCACCTCGACGTGGATTACAGAGATTTCACCGGGGTGGAATGTTATCTCCACGCTTCATTGGGCCTTTCCAGGTCCTCAGCAGAGTAGGTGAGGTGGCTTACACCAGGCCCTTCCACCTCAGTTGCATCGAGTGCATGACATCTTCCACGTATCTCAGCTGAGGAGATGCATGCATGACCCAACCCACATCATTGATCATAGGGATCTGGACATTGATGACGAGTCTACATTCATGGAGGTCCTAGTGGAGATCGAGGATCGACATCAGCAGTTCTTACGTGAATCGTCAATTCCTCTGGTGCTCATTCATTGGTAGCAGTGGAACCTCCAGGATAGCATATGGGAGTGAGAGGCTTAGATTCATGCACAATACCTTCATTTGTTTCCCTAGTTTATGTTGTATCTTTATGGGGACAAAAATCCCTAAGGTGGGTGTAATGTAAAGTCCTAGAAATTTGATGGAAATGTTTTTCCTAAATACATTGGAATTTTACGAGTCTGTGGCTTCTGAAAGAACTGGATTCTGAGGCCGGTGTGCCCAGAATCATTTTCTGAGGTTTTTCTTGGGTACATTCAGTAAATGAATGAGTGGGTTTTTCTTTCTTTTGAACAGGTGCTTAGAATTAAAATCTGAGGGCACCGATGATCTCGCAGCATCGGTAATTGCTTAATGGGACATTTACCGTAGTTACATTTTAAGTGGGTTGAGAATTATTATTTGGGGAATTAGTTTAAAATAAATAAAATTGTTGGAAAATTTTATTTTATAACATTGGAAGTCAAATCCTCTCATGGGAAGTTCTTGGTGGGGCCCACAACCACCCAACTTCCCATGTGTGGATATATGAGAGGTGGGGCCCATACAATCCCCATCCTTTCATCTCCCATAACCCCCTTTAAACTCCCTAAATAACTCTTTAATCCCCCCATTAAACACCCCTGTTTAATGTTGACAACTATCCCAAAATTTATGAGATATTTTACCTCCTCTCTCTCTATTTAATAAATTTCCAACACATTTAATTAACGAAGTGATTTGAATGTTTTAATTTTAAATGGCTTGTGTTAAATAAAACAATAGGTTAGCTTATTATTTAATTTTGGGGGAGGCTTTCGTTGTGTGAAGAAGAGTTGGGGAGAGCTCTTGAGTTTTTGGGGGAATAACACCGACCCTCCGATGAAGAATGAAGACTTCTTCAACGAAGAATGCCAGTTCCAAGAAAAATGATGACTTTCCATCCATTCTCTTCTCCACGACAAGTGAGGTGACTCCACTTCCTCCTCGTATGCACTCTGACATATCCTATGAGTCCTTTCATCGCGACTCCGTCTTCTGCGACACCTGATGTGCGACGTCAATTATCGAGGTAGGGGTTATGTTCAATTTTAATGGATTAAATTTTGTGCCTCGGTTCATCATTGTATAACCTTGATTGTCTTGGCCTATAGCTATCTCTTAACATGGAGGTCACGGGCCGAACGAACCCAACACGATGACCCCCCGATTGATCTTGTTTAAATTTTATGGTATCAACGATTGGCGGCAGAACGCGGAAGAGGACGGCGGCGCAAGGGCCGCCGTCGCACACGAAAAGAAAGCCACAGCCAAGCGGGACATGGAGGAGTATGCACGACGTCGTCGCGCAGTGCCTGGAACGCGACAGAGGAAGCCGGTGCCGTTATGCCTACTGTGCGGAAGGAACCACAGCCCGCTTAGCGGGTCACTTCAGTGGAAGGACCGGCTAGCCCATCAGCAGGCAGGATGGAGAGAAGTCGTGATGCCAAGAGGGCAGTATGCCGGAAGATCCATGGCCTGCCCATGCGGGCTGCTTGAGCCAGAAGGCTGGCCAGTTAGGGATGGCAGCACCGCATGTATCCACTGGTTCAGGCAATGGGGTGCCCCCCCTTGGTGTGCACGACCGGTTGGCTGAGCCAGCCGGGATGGGCCGCAACGGGATGGGCCATGCCACTTTTGGTTGGGCCGCACCACTTCGGGTCGGGCCACTCCCCACGGGCCAAACCGCACATTTCTTTGGGCAGGTCTGACACCCCTGCCGAGTCGGACCCGTCAAAATAGGGTTAACCTGACCCGCCAGCCCACTAGGCTTAACGGGCTAGGCCCGTTATTCACTTAAACATGAATAACATAAAGACAGCGCGTCCGATCGACACACCGTCTGCGGCACTAGGACCCTATCGATGAGGTTGTCCTTTTGCGATAATATAAGTGAGTTTTGGAAAACATTGGTAAAAGGCACGGTTTGGAATGAGCATATTTCCAACCGGGCCCCTGGAACAAAAAATCCAATATCTCTCAGACCTGGCGTCCGATTGACGCACCTTTTGTCGCGTTGAGTTCTTTTTGACAAGTCAGAACATTGGGATACATAAACTCTAGACTTCCTGATAATTGATATATCGACCCCTTTACTCGAGGAGGGGACCCTCCCAGAATCAAGTACGCTGTCTGCGGGAACCCTAGAGCTGGCTACGACTGCAAAGATTACCGTACTGGGATCCTATGTGGGTTCGATGATGATGGTGACTGTACTTGGATCCTATGTGGGTTCCGCAATGATGATGACTATACTAGGATTCTCTGTGGGTTCAGCAGTGATGAAGACTGTACTTGGATCCTCCGTGGGTTCGATAATGATGGTTAATGTACTTGGATCCTACATGGGTTCAGCAGCGACGACTTCTGTACTTGGATACTATGTGGGTTCGGTAGAGGAGATGATTCAGAGGCTAAATTTAATCATATCTACCCTTTTCGTGAGTAGTATACCTATATGATCCGAGTCTTGACTATTCAATCATTACCATTGGTGTGATTGACTTCTTTCTTATGTGGACTAGGTTGTTCATGAGCTCGAGAGTTGGAGCCGAACTGGAATTGATGACTTAGGTATATGTATGGGCATATACCAAAGTAGAGTCGGTTGATACTTTGTGTCTGTATATTTCCTTTGTGGTTTATCATTTTTGTATTCTGTGAGACCTTCAGGGGTCTCGAGGACCCTACTGAGTATCGTATACTCACCCCTCCATGGGCTATGCCTACACTACATTGTGTTGGATGCAGATGACAGACAACACTGATCGAGGTGGAGTCTTGTGGAGCTGGATGGTAACCAGGGGTGGACCACTAGACAGGACGTACACTGAGCGGATGGCTGGACCTGAGGAGATGAGGAGACCATCTGTACCCACCCTTCAGGTGGGATATCCAGAGGACGACTCGGTTGTTGCTACTTCAATTTAATTCCATTGTACTTTTTTTCAGTTGTACTGTACTATCAGTTGGATTTGTATACTATCCCATTTAGTTTTTAGCACCTACTTATGTACTCAGTTTACTCAGTGCTTACTTCATTTTTGTACTCTATTGTGTTTATTTACTTTTATAAAGTCAATTCCTTCACTTTTTATTTGGATTTATGCCTTTAGTGCTAGTCTCCAGCCCCTGGCCTATGGAAGGGGGGATTGGGGTAGTCACATCAAGGGCCCCAAGGACGGGTCGTGATAGATAATAATTTTATAACACATGA
This sequence comes from Viscum album, assembly GCA_963277665.1. NCBI lineage: Eukaryota > Viridiplantae > Streptophyta > Magnoliopsida > Santalales > Viscaceae > Viscum > Viscum album. Next base: position 1,226,894,637 of record OY728145.1, on the reverse strand, counting down.
TTTAAAAGTAGCTATTGTTTTCCATTCATGATGATTTTTCATCTGTATCAAATAGGTGAAAAAATATTTATGTCCATCATGCATTGGTTTTTTTAGTATATTTTCCCAAATGGTATTTGAATCAAAGAAAATTATAATTGATAACGTATCTCCATATTTTTGACATTAAGATGATGTATACACTGAGTGAGTGAAGTTTGGTGTCATATTAATTGAAAAGAATGGTGTATGCTCTATTAAAAAAAGAGGCTTCATATTAGTGGCTATTGATGTCAATAACAGTAGACAAGAACATGGAATTTGAATACCTAGGTGATATGTTGATTTTATTTCCAATTTTACTGATTCCTAATTTGAAAAATATGTATAAATAAGTACATACATTCGATTTAAAATGTTTTTCTATAAGGTTAAAAGACAATAGTGGTGTGACCATTGATGGCTAGATGCTGGTTGTGATTTTAGTGTTGTGGTTCACAAATTGGATTGTCATACCTATTAATTATCAGAAAAAACATTTCCATTCTTAAAACCATTAAGGATGGTTATTTATCCAATAATACACAACATGTATAAGGTCTTGAGAAAACAGTTTCGGTGGGTCCGAATGTAATGGAAGGTGGATAAGTTCATTTCATGATGTTTAACATTTCCATAGGCTAATATAGAGCATCAACGGCCATCCGGTTTGTTGTAGTATTTAGATATACATATTTTTAAATAGGAATAGATAGCTATACATATTTTAATAAGCCTCCCAAAAATGGTTCTAAAACACGATTCCATACAACTGATAGTAGAACAGCTCACAGTTTCAGCCCACTTAATATATATTAATTGATATCATATAGTGGGGGACTTATCAAAAATAAATTTTACATGTAGTAGTAATGTGGAATGGTGAACCATTTTCGATATTATCAAACATAGACATGATTTTTATTTTTCAATTATTTAAATACTTAATGAAATATATTGGGACTTAGTTGATGATGAGTACGAAACAACATCCTTAGATGTCTTGGAAATCCAAATAGACAATTGAAGCATTAGAAGAAATATTTTACGGCTTGTGAAATGAAATTTAATGGATCATGAGAAGATCACATACCGTTAGTGGAGTTCTGGTAAAACAATAGTTATCAATCCTCAATAGAAATGGATCCTTTTGAATCATTTTATGGGCATCATTTAAATTATACACTTTTGTATGTGGAAATAAGTCTTAATTCATAGGTTGAACCGAGCCATTACCATTAATTAATATAGGGGTTTAATTAGATCTTGATAATCATGGAGACAACACAATGTTTTCAGAAATAGTATGTGGATCATCGTCAACGTCCATTGTCATTGGAGGTAGATAATCCTGAATTCTTGAGAATACCTCCAAGGCATGGGATTCAACATTTTTTAGAAGCATAACCTATTATCTACTCAATACATAGGCCCTTTTGAGTTACTATAATGGTATGGATAGATGGAATATTGATTGGAATATCCACCATGTAAGAGTTTGGTACATACAATTTTCCATGAGTCTTAGTTTATAAAAAGTATCAAACTGATGTAGACCTTGTGGTTTGGTGGGATCACATTCACCTAGAGCTATATTCTTCATTGGTGCATGTCCGAGTGTGGGTTGTTGATATGAAAGATTACATATTGGTTGAAAAAATCAATGGTCTAGTGACATCTTGTTTGGTATTAGCTTGAATATCCCATAAATAATAATTCATAGCCTCATATGTTTCCTTCAAATTAATGAAAAATTAGAAAAACCAAAAAAATTAATATTGATGAAATTGTTCAACCAAATCACTAATACCAATAGGGAATGTCATTCACCTACAACATCTAATGTACATGGATCAGAATACATAATCTTAAAAACTTGAAACTTAGTAATATATGGGTCATTAGTGGCCAGTATAACTTATAGAAAGTTATTGTTAAACTAAATTTACATTAATAAATAATATCTGTTACCATATGATGTTGATGTAAGACAAATGTATGAATCACTGCCCTCTGGATGTCCTCTTTCCACCCATGGATCTGACGTGCATATAATGATCTCCTCCTAAATTTCTCTCCTCACCAGAAGGAGAACAACCCATCTAATAACTGAGAATATATCTAGTTAGGATGATGTAAGACACATGACTCATCAAAGATGATAGCACAATATTTATACACAGCTTGCGTTATGATTTTTCGTATAAACTGAATAAATCGCTCACATATAAATGTATCTTATGCCATTCTGATAGGACCACTTTGACTATCACAGTTTAGAGAAAATAAATTATGTAATAAAATTAAAAAATTATGATAGTAATTAAATAAATTTTTAAAAAATTTATATATTATTAAATAATGTAAAATCTAGTGTTCGAACAACAGGCCATGTATGACGATGGGTACTGGGTCCCATGACACCCATGGATTAGAAATATAATTTCATATATTTGTACTAGTCTGGACAATAGATAAATGTAAAAAACAATTCAAATAGAAAAAAAAATATGTAATAATAAAATTATTATCAAAATTAATAAAATCAGAAAATATAAAATAATTTTTTATTAAACAATTAATCATACCCTTGTAAATGAGGATCAAAATCAAAAGGTGATCATCTCTCTAAAACAGTATCCAGAATCAGTAATCGAGTAAGACCACACCCCCTCCTAGTAGAAACAAAAACCTAAGGAGGAGGAGTTGTATTGACCTGATCATCAGGGAGTTCTACATCAGTGAGATAATTTAATAAATAATCATGAGGATCATCTCCATGCATTTGAAATAAATATTCTCAAAAGTAAGAGATTGTTAAAACAAATATGAAATATAAAAAACTTATAAATGTCATAATATAACTATTTTACATGTAATAGATTGTTAATACAAATATGAAATTTAAAAAAATATTAAATATCAAAATTTCATAATTACATATAAATAAAAACATGAATACAATACATCAATAATTATCTTCATCACTATTTTCATTGGTATCAATTTCTTCATCCTCATCTTAAGTATTGTCAAATTCAATATGAATTTATGATTCATCATCAATTATTAAATCATCAATATTATCTATGTCATATCAACTTAACTAACTGGTTTCAATATAGATATTTATGTCCCATCAGGTAAGAGATATATTTTGGGATGTTTCATAAATAATATCAATATGTTGAATGTCCGTATAAATATTTTCATCTTCAATAAAATGACTGTTATATGGTTTCATTTTTATTTCACTCCACCAGTCCTTCAAATCTCTTGATAAGTTTTAGTAATATTCATAGTAAACTTGATTTGATTCATGTTATAACATAAATATTCCATTTGATGTAAAAATAATATTATATTTAATGTCAACAACTCTATGTAGTGGATGAATTCACAACCTTTGATCTATATAAACCAATGACAATTAAACAATACAACATAATTTTTCCCCGAAAAAAACTCTATAATTTCATCTAGAATACCTTAAAAGTAAATATCACTTTCGTTATTATGGTATTCTTTTAAACAAACTTCACTATTCATTGTTTTCTTTGAGTCACCATATATGTTTGTATGGAATCAAAATCCATTAACCACATACCCATTATATGATTTTTAAAATTTTGATGGAGGGACTTTGAGGATATATAATTGAATGAAAATTTTATTTCAATGTTGTGTTACCTATAAATAATAAAATTTATTAATAACAGATATAATTTATAAATTGATTTATTATTCCAGCGAATGAAATTTTATTTTCTTGTATTTGAAACTAATATGAAAGAATGTTTTGTTGGTTTTCCTCAATGGTAATAGATGTAATTTGTTGAATTTGCTTTTTATATTGATGATATATATTCTATAAAATTATTAATGTAAATAAGGATATATTTATAAAATATTGGAAAAAATAATTAAAATAAAGTACCTACTGCACAAATCATGTCATTTCATTATAATTATACAGAATATATGTATATGCACTGTGATGTTCTTCATCTGTAAGCTATCTCTGCTGATAACCATCGAAACTAATGTTAGTCTAATTAAAAAAATACAACTGATGGTTTGGGTCATCATCAACATTTTTCTTAATTCGACCCATCTGATTATTTTTTTAATGACACTCTGAAAAAAAATAAGAGTAGAAATTTGAAATTTCCTCCTACAAATATGCTTCAGTAATGGACCATTCAACTGATGATTTATTATAAACATTTCTATTTAATTTTTTAATACATATTTCAAATGGATACATTCAAAAAAATTGTAACTGACCACCACATTTAGCATCATATAGAAAATTCAATATTAAATATTACGTGGAATCAACGAATATCAGTGGGAATATTTTCTTCCATTTACATAAATTTTAAACTAATTTTTTTTAATTCAATGTAATATAATCTGATGATTACATAAAAAAATATCTCATAAAAACTAATATTTTGGTTAGCTAGTCCCAGATTTAAGAATTCAATAGCCATTTACGACCAATAGATAATATTATTTAAATTATTTCATAAGAATATGGTATTTTTAACCCTGTAATATGCCCATTTATAACACAGTGAGACAAAATAGAATCATACCCATTTGGTAACCTCAAATACATAATCCATTGATAGAATATGAAATTGTTTTCTTTACTAATTGAGTAAGATACTTCGGGAATCATTAATTTGTGTGATCTTTCATATTCAAATAAATTAAATTTAGGATGTCTAAAAATCTATAAAAAATCTAACCATGACATTACATTATCAATGGTCTTACTAGGTGTGTCCAATATGGTATAAAATATGTTTTCAAAAAAATTATTCTGAATATTCATTACATCAAAAAAGTGAGGAACCAACAAATCATACCAATATTGAAGGTCCAATAAAATACTCTAATTTATCCTATTATGATCTCTCCCAAAACCATTTTTATTTTTTTCATTTATGGTTGGTTACAATGTAACATGAGTTCTTGTAGAAACAATAGATTTTACCTGATTACCTAAGAGCACTACAAGTCATGCACCTATTTCAATTCGAACAGTTGTAAAATTAATTCTGGTTCTTCCAAAAGGGAGATCTCTAGAGAGAAATCTCCGATGATAGTTAAAATAACCAACCTGTCTCACATTAAAAAGAATAAATGATTTTTTCTCAGTCATTCATTATGAAATTTATTTTAGACCATATTTTCTTTATCTAGATAACATACCATATGTTAGAATGTTACTGAACATCCATATTAATGCATCCTTTAATATAAAATTATGATAAGCAATTATATCATATTTAGTAACATTATTGTTCCATATTGAAATAATCTCACCAATTAGTAGTTTCAAATTAGGATCAATGTTTTTTATGATGTCTTAGAATTAACAGAATCCATATATATATGGTACCTTCATCATAATCCATAGAGGAATGTTGTAAAGATTAATGAAAATAGGCTGAGCAGAATATTGAAAACCATATCAACCAAATGGAATAAAAACCATCATTTGAAAGGCTCATCTATATTTTATGTGGTTCTTTAGAAAAATAAGGATGTGTTTGATCAAAATGTTTCCATGAGTCACCATCACATGAATGATTTAAGATTTTTGTGAAATAAATAATTTATTTTTACCTTTTCATTAATCTAGTTGTGATGTGATACATAAATAATCATTGTAAACATTGCGTAATTAGAAAATATCTCAACTGATTCACAAGAACTCTGAAATTTCTTTATAGTGACTCTTTATACCTAGATTTTCCACATGATGGAAAATTTACCAATGATTCATATTCACCATTACAAAATAAACACTCATTTGAACATGCATGGATCATTAGATACTATAGACCAAAATTATGAACCAATAGTTTACATTCATAGAAACATATAGGTAATGTATTTCTACCAAGAAAAAAATTCAATACCATATATAAAATCTAATCTAATCGGCTATTATAAATTCCAAAATATGATTTAATAGACATAAATTTAGTAACAACTTCAGGTTTTCCTATCTGGATTTAGGGATATAAGGCCTCCTCAGAGGATTGCAATGAATTGTAAAACTGAGAAGGTTCCGATTCAGAATTTCTAATGTCATCCTATGTTGTTTTTTTGTGAATAGGTGTACCAGCTCCCCCTTAAATTAAATTATGAAATGATGGTTCTGGAACAAAAAAAATCATATTTTCTACATAACTCTTTTCACCATGTTGATTATAAAAAATGTAATATTTCTAAATATAGGAACATAATAGATAATGTACGACATTTTCAAAAGATTAAAATGTACTACGACCACGTTTCTAGCAAATATAGATAATTGTTCCTTCATAATGACAATATTAATTTAACGTAGAAAATGATATAAAGGATTCAACAAAATCAATGTATACATGATTTAAAATAGATCTGTTTGGTTTTTTGATTATTTATCCAATAAAGATCATGTAATAAAGACTGGTGTCTATTTCCCGAGTTCATAGTTATCTAAAAAACAGAAGAAAAACAATTATTATATATCATTTTGAATAATTACAAATATAAATAAAATTTGACACCCTAAAATAGTTGTTATGGAATATGATTAGAGTGAAGTACTGGGTTAGCACAATATTATAGGGCCTGTAATGGCTCGGCACAGATAAAATAAAAATATATTTTATTTTATTTAAGATACATGCTAGTTTATCAAATTAATAGAATATATTTCAAACTCTGTATCATATGAGACACACACTATTTTTTAAGACACAGTATCTTTTAATTTTTTTATATATTTTTGAAAATTATTATTATAATTTTATAATCTTTGGTAATATTACCAATTTAAAAATAGTAATGAATCATTGATTTCTTAACATTATAAATTATATAAATTAAAATTATATTTTTAATAATTATGAATTTCTATAAATTTTTAATATGTCTTATAAGAGAAATATTTTTTAAAGTATTATAAGATGTTATCAAAATTATTATTAACTATATTTTTATTAAATATGACATATTTTATATTTTTATCTTATAATTTGACAATTTTTTTTTAAAAATATATTATATAAAAAAATATTATAAATAACGTATATTTAATATGTTGGATTTAAATTAATTTTCTCCTATTCCTTTAAAAACAATGAGTTCTATTTATTTCATACATTATATATATATAACACATCATCAAATCTATTTACAAAAAATTAATTTTTTTAATATTTTTTAGTGAAATTAACATATAAAATATATATACATATATACACACAATGACACAAAAAATTTAATTTTTTTCGTTTATTTTCAATATTATCAATAATATTTTTTAATTAACACTATTACTAACTATTTATTATTAATATCACAAATATATATATATATATATATAACAATTTCTATATTAATATATATATACCAAATATATTCTATCAACATTATTTAAACCAATATACATATTAAATTTATATATACACAAATATAAACATACATAAATGTTTAATATGTTTTTAAAATATTGAATAATTAATAATTAATAATTATATATTATGTATGATTATTATTAATAATTTAAATTATTAATAACTTATTATTAATTAATTAATATATATATATATATATCACGATTTCATAATTAATATGAGTACATAAAATATATTCTCACTCAATTAAAAAAAATATAGATACAAAAAATTATATATATATATAAACAAACATGTATTTTTAAAATATTTATATTTACATTTTCAGATGTTAAAATATATATATATATATATATTAAATGATTTTATAACCAAATATTTTTTACATGTATTTATAAAACAATTATATATATCAGATATATATATACAAAAATATATATATATATAAATGTATGTATATATATATTAAAAACCATACAATTTTTTAAAACGTGTATATATATCTGTCGGCATATATATATATATAATAAACATTATAGGTTTTTTTAAACACACACACAGACACATATATATATATGCATATTTTAATATACATACATGTGTGTGTGTGTGTCTATATATATATATAACATTAAAAATATACATATATATTAAAAATTTATATGTTTTTTAAAATGTTTAAATATGTAGACACATAATGTATTTTTTACATATATGTATATCAAAATAGTTATTAATTATTCATAAGGTATTATTTATATTAATTTATATAAAAAATATTTAATAATTAATATAAATTTATAAAATATATCTTGGTAATTTATTTAACAGATCTATATATAATAATTATATATACATATATACAAATATACATACAGACATTCATATATGTATATATTAATAAAAAAACAATAAACATATTTTTAAATTTATATGTGTGTGTGTGTGTGTACATTTTAATATATATATAAACACAAACATACATCAAAATTTACATGGTACAAAAACATATATATATATATATATATATACAAATATAAATACAAAACACTTATAAATATTAAAAATAAAAATATATAATAATTTTTGAAAATCAATTAAATTAATTTATACGAACAAGATGAAAATCAAAATAGAGATTAATATAATTGTTTCAATCCTAAATAGCATATAAAACATAAAAATAAGATAAATTTTAAAACCTAGGGTTTAACCATACTAGTATATTTGACATTGAACCCAAAATACATAAAAACAAATCACATTAAAGTCAAAATAGAAATTAATAAAATATCATTTATCTTAAATATGAATTTATGTGTGAGAATCAGATAAATTTCCTAACCTATGTGCTAAACTAGTGTATTTAACATTGAATCCAAATACGGTAAAAAATTAAAGAAAATGTAATTGGAGACCATAACATGAAGATTTGAGATAGAATTAAAAAAAAAAGGATGAATAGAGATGGGTGGAGTTAGGTAAAAATTTTCATCCATATGCTTTGATACGGGAGAGGGAAGAACAAGAATGATAGATGATGAAGAATGAAAGGAGGGTTGAATGATTTAAAATCGTTGGTTTTCGAAATGGGTAATTAGTGACTGAATTAATATGGTTGCAAATATTTTTCCATCAAGGTTATATTGTATGGAAACTAAGCTCCATCGAAAATAATACTTAGCCTAGGGGAAATTGTGATAGATAAAAAATCTACCGTAAATGCCCATCGTGATTACATTTCATGCTTTTCTATATAAAAATTTTATGTATCACAGATCATTAGATGTACCTATTGATACATGGGTTGTTATGTGTTGTTGAGGATTGAATAGGTTAGAGATTCAGTGTTTTGGTTGTTATTTAGTTTTATTGGACTATCATCCATTTTTCACTTGGTTGGGATTTTGTCTTCCAATATGGTACTCTTTGGAGTTAGTTTTGATATAAATTGTATGATTGAGTATTAATTATTTTTCTCATTCATCATGCAGCAGTTTATTTTTTTATGGAATGTTTTTTGTTTGTTTTTTTTTAAAGGGGAATCATCCCCCATTTATAAATGTATCCATTGGCATTTATTTCTGGCCATTGGTGTCTTTGGGATGTCACTTTAGGCCATGTAACATTCTAGTACCTTCTAATTCTAATGGGAAGGGGAGGGACAATATGATTTGCGTCATTAGATTTTGAATTATTTCATTTATTACTAATTTGACACTTACCACTTCTTTTACATCATAAATTCATCAAATTAAGCTGAATGGGACTTTATCAAACCATTTAATATTGACCACCCAATATCCAATAAATATGAGATTGACATAGTCTTTCAAATTTTATCTCAATGGGCTCTGTCTAGATAAATTTTGGATTAATGTCATTATACTATAATTTCACATATTTTAAATGGACCTTTGTAGTTTTTTTGAATTCTAGGTTATACACTACAGTCATTTCAAAAGTAAAAATAACCATATATACACACTAATCCCAGTTTTGTGGATATAATGTTATATTAGTGTTCCCATAAGTTCGTAGTTCACACTTTAATCCATTAATGAAATATTATTTGAATTGTAAATTCTGATTTGAATGAAAGAACATATTACCATCATTACGTTAAACAATATATCATCTTCATCGCAAGACACTGATATAGAGTGAATAATAAACCACAATGTGGTGAGAGTCACTAGAAAATTGATTATTCATGACATTTGGTCTCCAATATATGTCATGTTGATTATATTTTTTTATTTGGTATATCCTTAAACTGAATAACCATGATGTTTATTAAGTGTAATTTTTTTTGTGACACATTCAATGGTGATGAATTGATTCTGTGAATGCTAAATATTTTTACCTGGATGTATAATTATGGAAGAGGTTGTTGTATGTTTAATAATTAAAGATTCATAGAGTTTTCAAGTTCTTAAAATATTATGAATTATACACCAATGAGTCCCTCTAGTCACTGATGTAGTTATCTAAATTGGATTTATTGGAACCTATTTTCTTTTAATAAAATTTATTCTATGTTAATTTTATTTTTTTCTATTTATCTAGAATTTATTTACCATCATGGGGGAGGTTCTAAAACAATTTTAAAGAAAATTGATTCATATAAATTCATTTGATGGTTCTATTAATTTCTATATATCTTAAAATAAGTATACCATTGTTTTCAATAAAGTTAACTTGATTAAACTCCATATTGGTGAAGATTCAACATAACATTGAGGAATATATTATTTATAAACTCCATTTCATCCTTTTGATTCCTCATATGATGTATCCTGTAAAATGGATTTTGATTTAATTACATAACTTATGGGTATATAGATGTCCCACAATACACATTAGTGGTATGATATGCATTTATATTTATTAATTTAGATGATAAAACATACTAAAAAAATACAAAATCATGGATTGAAACATTTTTTTATAAATATATATTGTTTAAAAAAATATAACATGGTTAATAGAAATTTTTTTAAAAATAGGGTCTTATAAAAAAAATCCTAATTTACTTATCATCAATCAAATTTTTATTTATTTTGTCATTACTACACTATGGAATATTCACCAAATGGTATTGGTTAGTTGAATTGAGATTTCCATGATGAAAAAACGCTTCATAGTAAATATAAATTTCTATACATTATTATAATGACATAAAAAATGGATTTTACTTAGATATATTATCAATGTTAAATTTGGGATCTTCAGGAAATTATATAATAAAAAAATTCTGTAAAAAATACTATGTCTTGATGTATTGTTGGTGTTTTTTGGAAAGTAAATAATTTTTTTGCAAATAAATGTTCACTAATTCATTCTACTGTATTAATATTTATTTTTATTATAATAATTGCATAATGTATTAATACCATATATTAAATATTTGATTTATAAATATGTAATGTTCCCATTTTATATTCATTTATATGAATTATTTATATAATATATTTTTTATCTTAAAGTTTAAATTCATTGGACAAATTATTATTTCCATGTTATCAAATAGAGAAATAAACGAAAATAATTTGATAAAATATAGACATCTCATATGACCAATTCAATGTTTTGTGAGTTTATTAATGAATTTAACAACAAGGTATAGTTTTGATTTTGGTATGTTGGGTATCTAAGTTGAAATGTTATTGAGGTTTCCCTTGATTATTTATCAATTGATAGTTTGAATTTTGGTCGGACATCCCACTATCCTGTGATATTTTGATATATCAATGATATTTATTGTTTAGATACATTAACACTTTTGTTTTTATGGGTATTTTTTAAATATTATACTAATATTTTACATGAGTATGTTTCACTTACATTATACATGGGGTGAATTTTCATATATATTTATATGACTACCATTTTTTTGTATATTTAACACAAATAATGATTTTTATAAGGTTTAATGTCATAATAAATTTGGAATCTATTAATTATATTGAATTAATGGATTTCAAATAAAATAACTATATAACGAATAGGTAATTAAGTATTATATGAGACCAAGAGATTATGTGGGATGCATATGTATATATGATATTTATACTATATCTTTTGAGATAGTGAGACTTAAAGAATAAAAAAAACTAAATGTGGGATTTCATTCCATGCTTACAAATTTCAAGTAATAAGTCATCGAAATGGGTGGGTTCATGCTAATTAAGGTCGCCCAAGGAATATCTCATGTATGTCAAAGAGGATGTGGTTAATAATTATAATTATATATCCCTGTATAATTAGAAAATTAAGATTCACCTTTTTATAAAGTATTAATTCACAAGAAACTAGTAGAATGCTATTGAGTTTAAATATATAATAGAGTATATAAAATTTCATTTTCACACAACCATTGAATAGTTATATATGACATGATTCGATGGATGACCTACCTAAAAAATTATGTGATGAGTAAAACACCAATGGCTAATCATAAAAAATTTAAATATGGATCCTGGATTATTAAAAGGATATAATTGCTGGGGTAATCATTTTATGTTATAATTCATTAAATCGGATCCCATATTAAAATTATATAAAACATGATAGTCACCAATATATATATTATTGTTATTAATGGAATTATTCATGAAAATTATTTATGGGTATATTATATGTTGGTATTATAATATTATATAATATTATATAAGTATGAGATATTCCCTACAAGAAAAGTAATCTAAGCATACAGATATGACTGTTAGGAAAATAATAATATTATTTTTAACTGATGGGTATTTCATATCAGTTGTTAATTATATATTTTAAATCTCAAATACAAAAATGAGATTATGGAAAAATTAGTGAATTTATTTGTAAATATTTATGTGGTGAAAGGGGAAAGAGTTATAATATTGGTGTCGAGGGCATATCATCTATGTATACCCAATGGTTTAGTTCTATAATTGGAAAACTATTATTATGTTCCTTTTATAAATATAATTTTTTATATACATATCCAGTTAGTAAAAAGGAATTTTAGTTCATGATAATGAAAATGGGTTTTACTTTATTCATAAATCTAATATGGTATGTAATTGAGAACATGGTGTATAGTTAATACAATATATATATATAATATTGTCTATGGAATACAAGTTGAGAATTTATTTTGTGGTACTAACACTAATAATATTTGGATTTCATTAATTTTTTATTTTTGTGATAATTAAATTTATAACATATATAAAGAAGTATTATTGAATTCAATAAATTATGAAGCATTATAATAAAAATGATTCATTTTTTTCTAGGAAAAACAAAAAAACAATTTCATAGATAATGTGATAGGATTAAAAGACTATTTGATCATAAACATATTGATTTATATGAACTAATTGGAACTAAATAATGTGGTTATTATTAGAAAATAATATCCTTTACTAGTGACACAAGTCAATAATGTTATATTTTTCAAATGATAAATAACTTTTGATATGTTGAAAAGTTCCTAGTGTTCAAAAGGGATGAAAAAATTCAACTACTAAAATGTATTAATATTATTCAATTATAGTTGGGTGGTGAATAATTGATCTTGTAAAGATTGATCATTTGAGATATTGTTGGATTTTTTACCACTCACTCGTCATATAAAACCATATTGGAAGGTTGTGTCTCAGAATTGATGTTAATCCTTTTTGGACGTGGATCGATCAATAATGAATTAATTAGACATTCATATATCATTATGATGATAATAATAATAAATAATAACATTTTTACCTAATAAAAATACTTTTATATCTTCTTTAATGGAAATATATGAGAAATAAAATATGAGGAATTCCAATTTATCTTATATGAGTACTTGTTATTGTGAATAAAAAATAAGACATTCGTATTCATTAAAACACATATATATATATATATCATAAAATATCATCATTTTGGTTATCCTTAAGTAAATATGGTATATAATATCATTAATATTATTATCCAAAAATGTATTTGGACTTGAAATGGTGTTTTCCATTGTAAATATCACATTAATGGAAGAGTAAATGAGATGAAAATCCTTCACGATGAATGTAAAAACAAATAAAATGGATTTTCTACAATAATGGAAAATGAAAAATTATTATAAGTTGATATGGAATTAGAATTGGGATATGTTACAGAATAACATTACTGGTCTAACTTGATTCTAATGGAGAATGAGATATATTAATTTATCATTGAAAATGATTATGAATTAATAATTAACGATAATTAAAATATTACATAACAAGAGGATATCAATAAATCTAATTTATGTACATAATTTTAGGATAATACAAATATCATTTACTCCATGTATTGTAAAAATATTTAGAACCTGTTGTATACACCAGATGAATTGATTTCCATAGTGTTAAAGTTGGATTTCATTAAGAACACTATAATTGATAGAATTGTGTTTATATATTAAAATCATCTATCTGTGAAATAGAATAAAATATCATTTCATTACTTATGAATATGAAATTTCACTAGTTTTAATGATAAATCCGATTCAGTTAATTCTTAGTATGTCAACTCGTTATAAATATGAGATATATTAAATGAATTTTAAAACAATATTATTAAATATAAATTTAGAAAATGACATGTATATGATAAAACCAAAATGTTTTAATGTTCTAAATAATGATGTAAATTTCATCAAGATTCAAGAATAAATTTATTTATTGAGTAATTCTTCAAGTAAGAACATCCATTTACATACTGATAGAAAACTGTTGAGTTTTATAAATACATATTATTATTCTTACATAAAAGATGAGTTTTTGGATTATAGTGGTATATTATGAGGACAAAAGAATGATATATATGGATGTTACATTGATTTTTCCGAATACATAATACATTACACAAATAGACACCAAAAGACCATATTAGTTTAATTCATTTGGATGCATTGAATACAAAAAAATTTTCTAGTGAAATATCTTTAATGTCTCCCCAAATGATCGTACAATTTATTACTAAAACTTAAAACAATTCTTCTTTACCTATAGAAATGAGAATATAATAAATGATGAGATTAAATTATCATTATGTGAAAACAATGTAGTTACAAATCACAACATAAACATAATGGTATATGAATATGAAAATTATACAAAGTATATAAATCGTTATAAACATGATTCATAAAAATTCATATAAAAAATCGTAATATAATAAATTTGGCATTATAAATGTAATTTTGGAAAACACATAACCAAAGTAAATCACTTCCATCATTGTAGAAAAAATCCATTACCAAACTATGTTCACTCCTTCCATCCCTATATTACTCCATTGGTTTTACATAATTTTCCATCCATGTATCACTGAACTAGTTTTACATACAATTTAAACCCTATATTGTTAATTGGATATCATTTCTCATTTCAGTCCTGCATAAATAATAAAATATAAATCATTAACCAATGAATTGGACAGTGATATAGGTCAAACTCTTCAACTAATGAAAACCATACATATATGTTACATAAGAATATAAATCATATCATAACCCAATGAATGGAAAACATCAATCATTCATAACATAACCCATGGAAAAGAAATGGGTCTCATAAATATCATTCCATTAGAACATAATCCTTAAAAAGTATATAGATTTTATAAATATAATTTCAAAAAAAACATAATTAAATAGTAAGAATAATTAGAAAAGTATGCGTGAAACATTTGCCTATTAAATAATTTCAACATAGATGTAAAATAATGTTGATAGATCACTTGAAATTAATTCTTGAGGAAAATATCCACTCGTTATTGAATTTTTTTCTTTTATTAGACTTTTCCAAATTTAAAATAAAAATATTTATTTTAAATTTACCTTCTAATATTGAAACTAATGTTTCATGTTTGTAAGGCATCATGAAATTGTAAAATTTGTTCATTCTGTATAAGTTAAAAAACATTACACAGTTAATTTTGATAGAAAATTAAAAAATTACCTCATTTGGAAAGAAAATGAATGATTCTTGTAAAACCATGAAGTAAAAAGTAAAAAATGGGTAAAAATGACTTTATAAATACATATGAGAATAGTAAAAAATTCTATGGCATCGTTTTTAGAATACATAGGCACTAATGAAAAATATATCCCAGTAAATATTTATGGGTAAACAATATCAGATAATTATGAGATTGAAAACTTATCCCTTACCTTAGATATGGATTCCTTCATATGTATCATAAAATCCTGTATATTGGAATATTTAGGGTTATAAACATTTTTAGAATAATATATATATTAATGATACCATCTATGACCATACAATCACTTGTTTAATAATATTTCATTTTTACTCATTTATCAGACCTTATTTATTGTTTTTTTGTCGTATAAATCTCAATTATTCATCATGGGTTTCCTTTATATAATTTATATAATTATTATAAGGTAATATATAAAATAATTATTCATTATATATATTTATATAATTTTTTTTAAATTAGATCATGGTGATTGAATGATATCACATTATGGAGATAGTATGTCGTACGAACTAACGAGCGATGATATAATTCCTCTAATTATGAAATGGTATAGAAGTGGATGGTACATATATATTTTTATAATCAATATATTATTATAATAATTATATATAGTTATTATTTACATCATTATACCAATCCATGGTGATGAAAAATAGATTACACAACCAGGTGATGATGGTATGTCATACATATGCATGTGAGGTGATTTCATTTTTCGAAGGATGGATATAAGGTGGACTTTTGATATTAAATAATCAAAATAATATCTCATAATATATTTTATAATGGATTTATTAAATTTTAATTCAATCACCTAAGGAAGAGGATGCATAAGAATATGTAATATAGAATAAATCAGTAGAAGTGATTACATCATCTTTGACAAGCTCCCTATAGATCATCTAATAAAGGCCCTTGAGTTAGACTTTTGAGAAGACAAGAACCACTAGAATGTGAACAGAGAAGTTGATAATGGTAATTTTTAGGGTATGGATGGGATTTATGGCTCAATGTGAATTAAAGAAGTGGGGGAATAGGTTCCCTTTTATTATTGAGGTGAGTGGCACTTTTAGAAGCTTCAAAAATAATAATTTAGAATAATATCAAAATCCATCAAAAAACAACCAAAAATTAAACTATTCTAGTATGATATATGATAATTATGTAATTTCATCATACAATAAATTTTAAACATTTTTTAATTCAATTTTAGCATCATTATGTTTGGTAACCCATATTTATTCTATTTTAATATATAGAAAGATAAAAAATTATTAAATAATAAAAATGTTTAATTTTTTACTTATTTGATGTCAATTAGATCATATATAAACAATTTATAACATTTTATTCCACATAATTATTAGTTTATATTTTTTAAAAAATTCATTAAATTTGAAAATATTTTAATAAAACAGTATTTTGATAAATAATCAACAGTGTCAATTTTTACACTATTCAATTCATTGAAATTTAAAAATTTCTAGATAAGATGTTATATTTGAATCAATTATTTTAATATTTTTAAAAGTGATCATGGTAAATTATAAATTTTGTTATATATATTAATTATCCCAAATTATATTTATTTTAATATTTTAATTAACATTATGTTGATATTCACATCACTAAAATAACCACTACTTCTGTTTTGTGTAATTATTTAATATATTTATATTTTTATTGAAAATTGTAAATAAAATATCATGATGAAGATAAATATTCTATATTTAATAGGAATATTTATAGTCAAATATATCTTCTAGAATATAAAATATTAAAAATGATTTATTTTTTAAAACATTAATATGGCAACATAAACATCTCATTATATAGAATATTATAAGTATCGAAATCTTTTCCTTGTGGATCCAAATGGTTAATCATTAAAACATATGATGATTTCGGTTGATCTATATGGATTAAATAATATTTTTCATGTGTTTTTTCTTTAATGGTTATTATATTATTTTATTGATTTTTCATCAACTAAGTAATTTTTTCCCCATCATTGTATAAGTCTTTAAAGTAATTATTTATATCGTAAAAATTAAAAATAAATTACCATGCCAAAGAAAAAAAAATGTTATTCCAAATAAGTATATATAGATAAACTATGCTTCTATATAAACTAATATTTAAAATTATATAGTCATTAAAATTCGAGTAATGGATTTTTATCTTTTTTTAAATAAAATATATTAAATGTCCAAATATCATCAAAGTGGCTTCCAAAGGATACTATTTCAACTAATGGATAATTTCTTTCAAATAATATATTATACCATTTCATCCCAAGGATGGTTGAGGTCAAAAAACTCATCTAACTACATTAGAACATGTGTTATGATAATTTAATATTATTATTTTTACATTTAATTACAAGATTTACCTTTTTACCAAATTAATAATAAATTATTAAGTCAATATTCCTTATTACCAAATAGAAAGTAAATATATTTACATAATTTAGACCCACTTATTTCAAATATGGAAACCATTTATTAATTTTCACAACTGACAAGTTTCATTTATTAATTTAAATTTAATCTTGTTGTATGATTGTGAAAGAGAGTTTTAAATGTTAAAACATGAAAATGATAAAAATGTTTTGACATGTAAATTCAATTTAACAGTAATGAAAAATTCATAAATTCTATTATTTGTATAATTTAAAATCTATTTGTACATAAAAAACAAATAGATATATAATTTAACAATATATATAAATTTTATGAAAAAGTAGTTTTCAATTAAAATTGATTTTTCATAATTCATCCAAATGTGAAACTGATCACAAAAATAAAAAATATTATTCCACTATAAATTATGATAATAATATTCAAATAATTGGTTTATTTTTTTAATTATATAATAAAAAAGTGTCAAAACTGGATTTGAAATGGGTTCTCCATCAAAATGCTGCAAAACCATTTATTTTAAAAAATACCTCTTTTCCTCGAAAATATTATTTGTTATTATATCATGTCTAGAAAACATAAAAAATTAATTTTAAACATTAAATTTAATATATTATATATTTATTAAAATTTTAAAATCCATGTAGAATGAGTTTATAATATAATAATGTCAATTATTTACATTAAAATAGTTATTCGGGAAAATAATTATTTTTAACTAAAAAGGATTTTATTTTAAATTTTAATATGTTTCTCATAAAATATTCAATTACATATGCATGTGTAAGAAATTTTTTTTATTAAGTAGTTAATATTTTTTATAGCCTCCATTATAATGGCTAGGTTATAATATAAAATAATAATATTTAGTAACTTTCTTAAAAACAGTCTTGCATGAAATGAAGTATATCAATAGACCCTAAACATGTGTGGAAATAATACAAATATAGTGATCTGTATTCCAATAACTAATTCGGTATTTCATGTTGAACAATATTATCTTGATGTAGCATACAATACAATACATTAATTAAATTGAAATACATCCCAAAAAAATTCAGGGGGTTAAATTTTACCCCCCCTTGAAATGAATTTCTCTCGAGAAATATTTATAGGTTATAAATGGATTAATAATTAAATTTGTTTTTAATTGAAAACGCATTATAAAAATGAATACTAAAACTAATTTTTAAAAGGTAATGTTAGAAACATAACTATTTCCTAAGGTATCCTATCTCTGGGATTCCATATAGGAGAACACATAATGAATGTGAAAACATTGATAGGGAAGAGAAATATTACTATCATGTTTTGATGGAGAGTGGTGGAGAAATTTTTTAAGAGAATGTAAATAATCAAAAATCCAAAAATCTATGATTATATAAGGAACCATTTGGTTAGTAAGATAATAGGGTATAATGATAAAAATTTTGTTCTCAAAATCATTACCAAAAACTGAATAAAATTTTTATGAGAAGAAATAACTAGATGATTTTTGTATAATCTCACTATTAGTCATGTCGTGAACACTTTCCACATTTCACTTATTCAATGAAATGATATTGAATTTTTCATTCCTAAAGAGTTAGTAGATCACACAATCTATAAATATAATTATAGGTATGTACCTATCACATTATCATAATAAAAAGGTTATCAAAAGATATTAAATATGCATATGTCCACCCACAATGAGAAACTACTATATTTTAACAAATTCTATCTGAAGATAAAATTAAACATTACTTAAATTGATAACTTTACAATCCTTATGAAAACTAAAATTCCCAAACATTATAAATATGTGAACTAACAAATATTAACATTTTTACTATTATATTATAAGGAATCTCTTGTTGATCATATTTTTATAATTGTAATGCCTTCAATTTTTTTTCACTTGAAACTTGGTAATAACCTTAATTACCGTAAAACCGTAGTGAAAAATTAATTCATTCAAAAATTAAATATTTCCATATACAATAATTCCCAAACAATTATATACTAAATATATGTTATCATAAATCACATTGTTATCATATCAATCCCTGGATCATTTATAATATCCAATATCTCTTTTTTTCTAACCCCAATATCAAGTAAATATTATGGGTCATCCTTCCCTTAATTTGTTTTCCAAACAATATCTGGATCACTTTTCATGTTTAGTGGTACCACTACAAAAAAACTTAATTACATATGGGAAAACAATAGTGGACTAATAAATTGATATTTCATTATTCCATAATACTATAAAAGTGAATCTACTACATTATTATGGAATATGATTACCTAAATACTCAATCATTCACAACATTTTTTGTACTATATATCCCCAATAATTATCATATGGGAAGTTCTATTTTCATTAGAATTAAGAGGTTGTATACATCGATCATCATCAATAACCCATGGATTAGGGAATTGGATAGAATAATTCCTTATTTTGATGAACTTGTATCATTTGTTTAATTATATGTAGTCTTTTCTCTCAAATAATTTTATGTGTTTTCCCATTACTATGACATTCAACTTCATGATGACCTTATTTTCCACACATAAAACATTTTCTAGCCTAATTAAGACAATGTTCACCATTCTTCTTCCCAAACATTGAGCATAAAGAAATAGTTGTCTTATTTTCACTATGAATTTGTGATTTTCCATTGAAATTCATCTTCAATTTATTTTCAAAACCATGAGATTGATATGTTTCCCCAATCTGTATTTATATTTTTATAGAACAAATCACAGAGTCCTCAAAGACACCAATGTATCTCATGGATAATACCATTCATTGACTTAGTTATAAGACACTGATAATTTATCAAACATACATTATTGTTGGATTATAATTCCAAATGTGTAGCTTTTATGTCTTTTACTACTTTCCTCATATGTACCAATAGATTCATCATCGTTTTTATTAAGCTTAGTGAACTCCTTTTTTATATTCATATGAAGAGTATGAGGAAATTAATTATTGAAAAATATGTTCTTTATCTTGTCCCATCCCATAGATTCTATTTCATCACTTTTCCTTAATTTCGTGATAATATTCCACTATTGATCAACTTCACCATCCAAAAGATATAATGAAAAGATGACATTACCATGCCTTGAATAGTAAATAACTGAAAATATATTTTCAAATATATTAATTCATTCATATCAACTAGTGGATCAGAAGAACCATTGAAAGATGGTGTACATTAACTCATTAAGGACACATAATAATATTTTCACCTTTGGAATCTCAAAATTATTCCTAGCTTGTGTATGCATATCGATAAGATTATTCAATTCAGCTCCTAATACATTGGTATTTACGGATGAAAATAATATCATTTCCCATTTCATTTATAATTAACAATGTTCCTTCAGGTCTTATCCATTATATAAAACCAAAAAATAATAGTGTGATATGAAAAAAATCATACTAGGAAAACAACACAATCAATGATAGGTACATTAAATCTCTAAAATCTTAAGTTTAATCCTAGGTTGATAATAATAATTAACAAAATTCCAGGATTGTAACCTATTATATGACTTATCCTTATGTACGTACATCGAAATATATTTATAAATATCTTTAGGGATCTCATTAATGTATTCTCAACATTTTTTCCAAATATTAACAAAACCTTTTATCAGATACCAACTCTGACGCCCCATGTTTGACATGAATGGACATTACATTACCTTTTTAGAATATAAAATACATTATAAAATAAAAATCTTAATGAAGTTATTAGTTTATATACATTGGTTCATTTAATAAAACATATAGTTTAGTGAAATATATTTAAGGTTTCCCATAAACATTATTCCCTATAGTACACATAACAAAAACCATTATTTATTACCTAGGGAAAATATTCCATAAGATAAGGTGATCTAAAATGCAAAGTAATTTTAAAAAAGAGTTATGAATCATAAATAAAACACAAAGGTATAAAAATATGAAAATTATAAGATGCATTACTAATACCATAATCTTGAGTCATAATAAATCTTACGACGTAAATCCTAAAATAATAACTTTGAAATAAAACATTGAAATTTGGAAAAAAGATATGTATAAGAAATTGATTCCATCATAATAGAAAAAGTTCATTTATAAAAGAAGCTCACTAATTATAACATCCTTATATTAAAAACATGTATTACTTATCATTCATTCATTACATTAATTAATCATGATTACTTACCTTCTAGCCTTGTATTACTGCACCAATATCAATTCCAATTCTAGTTCGGTCCATCTCATGAGGAATAAATAATTACCCAATGAATTGGAGGGAGATATAGGTCATTCCCATCATATAATTATACCATACATATGAATGACACAAGAACTTAAATCATATAAGATCCTATAGAATTAAAACCTCATTGATTCATAACAAAACCCTTAGAAAAAAACTAGGAATCAGAAATATCTTTCCATTATAATTTAATCTGATAAAATGACATGGGTTTCATAAATATATGTTAATCATTAACATAATATGACTACTATAATAATAGTGATAATATACCTGATACATATCCATATTAAATATTATAATCTTAGATAAAAATAGTTTTTATATAACAATTAAAATAACTTCCTAAGGAAAATATATTTTCATTATTGAAATATTTTTATTTTATTTTTATTTTATGAAATGTTAAAAGAATAAATTTTATTTTAAATTAAACAATTAATATTTTATGTGAATCTTCAATATAATAAGGCATCCTGAATGTGTAAAAATCTATTCATGTTGTATAAGTAAAAAACCAATTCTTCTAAATCATTTTTTGAAAAAAGTCAAAAAGTAACTCATTAGGAAAAAGAAAAATCATTACATGAAAACTGGGTAGTACAATTCAAAAATGGGTAAAATGACTTTAAAAATCCAGAGGATATTATTAAAACATTTTATGAAAATATTTTCAGAAAACATGGACATGGATGATAAATTAATTCAACTAAAAATTTACAAATAAATAATTTATGATATTAATGAGATTGCTAAATTATGCATAAGCTTTGTCTAGGTTGCTTTTTATTTATTATAAACGAATGTATAAGGTAATATTGGGTTTTTTAAACTTATTAAAGAACAATATGTATATTTTTGATATAATAAGTGAACATATTAACTCCAATTTAATAATATTTCATTATTACTCTTTTTTATGATGATATTTTTTGCATGTTTTATCATATAAATAATTTTAATTCTATGCGGGATTCATTTATATAATTTTTGGAATGATAATAATGTAATAAATTTAATATTTATCCATTATTTACATCTATATAATCAAGCTTTCAATAAGATCATGGATAATGAATCGTCTCCCTTCGTGGAGACTGTAGGCTGTACAAGCACACGAGCAATGATATCATTACATTAATTATGAATTGGAAGAAAAATGGACGATATATATATATATATATTGTCAATAAGAACTATATTATTATAATTATCTTATATTGTTATTATTTTCATCATCATACCCATAAATGGTGACGAAAAATAGATTAGACCATGGCGTGGAGATAGTAGGCCGTACGTACGAACATTTTTCAACCAAAAAACTATGGCGTGGAGATAATATGACTATATACTATGTATTAATTGAGTACAATGATAATTAGAACATTTTTCAACCACACAACTATCACTGAGGGAAATAAAAAACCATGTATATAGGATCTCTATGGAACAATAATCATTATTTGCTCACATTTTTCTACCTGATCAACTCATATTTCACCCCAATGGATAATCTCAAAATAAAATTCCAAATATCCATTGGTAACTCTGGTTTTCTAACTTGTGTCAGTGATTGGGAACTTAAAAATGGCCTACTTCATATTTCTTAAAGATCATAGTTCCAAATACTTGATATCTAAACTAAAGTGGGATAATTATAAGAAATATAAAGTTCATATTTTGAAATTTTCTATACTCCTCTTCAGAAACCATTTTTTCATGAACCATCCTGCGTTTTCCCAATGTCAAATTCATTTTTCATCCTATGGTAAGACCTAAAGATAATTCCTTATCCTTTCAAGCTAGTGAATGTTTTTTGGAATCAAGTAAGACACCCATTGTAATGATTTCCCTAGATAAATAATCAAAGGTTTACTAGGAAATAAAGAAAATTCCTACATACATGAAAATACATTAGATTTATATGATAGAGAATAATAAAGAGAAAAACACCCTATTATTAAAACTATAAATGCATTAAACTATGGAATAAAAAATTACCACATTCTAAAATATTTATCTTCTACAAGGAAAGGCCATAACATAAAAGGCATTTTTCAACAACCAACATTTATATAATCCCTCCTCAAAATGAAATCAATAAAATACAAAGGGCCCAATGAAGAATAGTAGTAAATGAAAACATTCAACAATATGATAGAAATAAATAAAAATTCAACACGGTTTTCATTATTTATGAATTTAAAATGAAATATACTATAAATATAATATAATAGATAATTAATTAAATAATATCCATGATAAATACCTAGCTAGATACATTAATTATAGTAATAGGATCCGTGTAGCCTCGGTGATCAACCATAAAAATAACACCCCTTGTTATTAATCAGGAAGATATAAAAATTCTATTATTCTAGTAGTTCCCAATGTACCTTCATGCCATTTAGTAAATATTTTATCATAAATGGACATGGGTGTCCAAGATGAGGCCCTTTCAGTTCAGCTAGATTACTAGTCCATAGTATTCACACCTAGGTATCTGGGATTCCCATGTGGAAATCCTATAACAGAATTACATAAGGGATGTGTAGCACCAATAATAAGTTTCAGTCACAAAATTTTTCCAATAAATTATAAAAAACACATAACCTCCCCCACTACCTATGTGAAACCCTCTTTTTGTTAAAATCATACACCATTCCTTTCATATGAAATTAGAAATCCAAAATCAACATAAGAACATGCGACTCCATTTATTTTCACTTCATTTATTAGAAATTTTTTTAAAGATTTAACTATGTTTTTTTATTTTATAAACCAACATAGACCATTTTGAAAATACAATTTTGTACAAAATAACAGAATCCAAAACTGTTCTTCACATTTAAACTCATACACACCATGATATATATACGCACCCATTGACCTAGTGTACAAGTAATCATCCCCATAAGTAATAATATACATAAAATGAGAGAATCCATTTTCATATATTAAAACCATATTCCATAAAATATAAAATTTATATGATAAATAATGTATATTATTAAAACCATCATAAAAAATAGTTTTCAAATTACGGTCATATACATAGGGTAATCAAACTCAGATATTCAGAATGAAGTGGTAAATATTTCAAATGAAAACACCATGGATGAATGGAACATGATAATCCCTCAAATAAAACATCATGGACACATTGATCCAAAAAATTCTAGAAAAAAAAATACAAAACCCAAAAACTAGTGTTTCAGTAGCCTCATGAGTAGAAATTTAAAATAAGGAGGAAGAAGAAATAAAATTCTCACCTCAAATTATTGCAAAACTTTTTAGAGATTAAATAATCCCCAAATTGAGGGAGGAGGTGGGGGTGTCACATATGGGTTAAACCCCTCATTGATAATGAGAAAGAGATTAATGGTGAGGGTGATTATGTTAAATAGGTTCCTCATTAAATAATTTTATTTTATTATGTAAAAAAATTCCTTTTCATTTTTATTAATTATTTTAATAATTTCAACATAGTTCAGGGTTAGGAAACAAATTTTTTAAAATGAGTTTCCCACCATGTGATATTTATTTGAAATATTCATAATTATATATGGTATGGACACATGGTTTGTAAGAACTTTTAATGACAATGAGATTCATATCTATCAAATTACAGAAGCTATCATGTGGTTGCTACATAGTTTGGAAAACCATGTATCTAACCATATAAACTGATTTATAAGTACAATAAAACACATTTTTAGAGGAAAATTACTAGAATGGTTAATGAAAAAATAGGGACTAAAATATTATTAAAAAATTAATAGTTTATTGTTTGGGTTTGACATATAAATAATGGATATTATATAAATTCATGTAATCTGTATCGGTATATCCCTAATAGTAAATAAATTCAGCTGGACATGGATCATGATTTTGTGATGAAAACATTATATATATATTTGGGAAGGTCAGTAATGATACTGCTAATAACCTTGCATAGATAGATCATCATATTAATCCCCAACATGGTGAGAAATTATTGGATCATTTCATATGTCAGTAACCCTATTATTCAATTGTAATATGAATCAATTAGTATCTTCAAATTTGGTCAAGTACCTAAAAAAGAGATTTTTGACATTAGAAACTTCATAAATAGAGAAAATTATCTTAGTTGTTAATGATCTTAAAGGAGATGTTGATTAATGGTTATAAATTACCTAGAAATATAAATTTTTTTAAGAAATAAATATTATTGTGTAGAATAATTTCAATGATATATTCGTAGAAAAAACATTTTCCAGCGGTAGTGACCTGATATAAAGAGGACATACATTAATATTAGGAAAATAAATAAGGTCTATATATCTTTAAAAATTATGTTCTCATAATTCTATTATAAAATCATTTTTCAATTATATAAATATTAAAATGAGGATGATTGATCATTTATATGATGGGATAAGGCCTAGACATAAACATGAATTATTATCCAATAAATTATACATATATGAAGGTTAATGTTCAAGTTCCTTAAAAATATTGACATTCATCTATAAATATTTTGTTTTCTATGGAAGTTAATAAATGATGTTAATGGATGGGCCCTCTGGAAAAGGAAATTAGACCAAATGGATGAATGCTACTACAGAATTTATGAATTTTAATTATTTTTTAAATCATATCTACACAAACTACATTTTTGGGATGGTATTTTTCTTTATGTTTTGAAAGAAAGGAATTAGTCTCGCGATTTCATGGGAAAACATACAATGTTTAATGTTTCAAATTAAGGTGAAGTAGCACATTGTTAATGAATTCCCTTGTAAAAAGAGGATTTTCAAAACAAATAATACAAAGGAGAAAAGTTAGTCTTATGGAATCACTAATGATACTACTGAATTTCATAGTCATTTAGAGGTATCCATAGTGATCATAACCTCAAATTCAGTTAATGATTTAATCGATTCCAGATCTTCCCACTCTTTTATATCATTTTTCCATGAAAATTATATTTTTATCTATCACCTTATTAATCAAATTTATATTTATGAATATTAGTGGATATATATCTAGAACTAGTATAATTTAAAAAATGCTCATTTTGATGTATATAAGATTCATATTTTAAAACATGATTGTAATACCTGTAATTTTCTTTGACATAATAATTGGTATGGATTCTATTTAAAATATAATATAAAAATTAATTTTTTCATATTTGGAAGTTACAAATTTTGTTGGAGATGGGGAATTTTTTTCTTCAAGTTGTAGAATAAATAATTTAAATCATGTTTGGATCCACCTAAAGTATATCTAATTAATACAAATTTTTAATTTGATGAGAAGTCACCACAAATTAATGTGAAAGGAGTCCTTAGAAAAGATGACATACCTATAGAGTGAAAAAACAAAGAATAACCTTGAATAAATACATAAACACCCACCTAAGAAGAATAAGAGTTTCTATTAATCACATTCATGATTCATAACCTATATCTATGTCTACATATAATATTTGTATAGTAAAATTGATATAAATATAAAAACAACTATATATTTTTTGTGATAATTGATTTATATACCCTTCTGTCTCACTATAAGGATCCCTTATTTCTCTTTCTAATAAAAGTTGTCTATGTTAGGTGGTGCATCAATAATAGTAAAATCCAATCCCATACAATAAATAACTTGTTTATTCAACCCTATATTTATAGATTTTTTTATCCACATTAATGAGAATACTATTCTTCAAATATGGATCTCCATTATTGGTATCATAAACTATGATTAATGAATAAGGATCTTCAAAAGGTTAATTTCCATATGAGGTGTGAACATTAATAATATATAGAAATTCATTTTGGACTGAATAATGCAACCTCGATTTTTACCTATATGATAGAAAATATAATCTAGGATTATTCTAATATTTTTTATTTTTTTATTGGTGATATCTTGATATACTTATTTATTTATGATGAGAATAAGAGTCATTGAAGATCAATCTTATGAATTCTAAGGAAAAATATTTATATCATAGATTTATAATATGTGAATAATGGACTGTGGATGTTTTTTTTCTTATAACTATCATCTATATTTATGGATTATCTATTTATCCTTCAAAGATAAAGTCCATGATGTAATTAGAAATCTCTATGATAATAATGATTTTTATAGTGTCCTATGTTTAGGAGGATAAAATCCATGCTTTGTTTAAAATTTTTCTCAAGTTCAATTCTCATTAGAAATACTCAATATAAATGAGTTATGTTTTTATAGTTATAATAGTATAGGAAATATTATGATTAATTAATGAGGATATTGGTCTATGTACTAATATTTACATTACCATTAAGCGGGGAATGATTTTTTATATTTATTGATACATCAATGAATGGACATAGAAGTTTACTTTTTTAAAATAAAAGTGTTGTTTCCTATTCATCAAGGATGTTAATAATTGAGAAATTGAATTTTCCAACCCATGATATTGATTTAAAATCCATAATATTTACATTGATGATATGGATTCATTACCTTAGTGGTGAATTATGTGAAGTATATATGGGTCCTAAATGATTCAAATACATCTTATCATAAAAAGTTCATAATATAAGGTAATGGATATGTTTATTACTACTCATATTTTATGATTTCTCAATAAACTACCTCCTCATACCTGGAAATAAGTTATTTGATTAATTTATTTTGAATGAAATGGAGTATTGACTAAAATGAGGAATTAAAACAATTTTATATTAATGGAATTATTATTTTGTTAATAGGAATCGTTAAGGAATTGGAAACATTGAATCTATTCCAAATGAATTCAATAATAACCCTATTAGAAATAATTAATTGTTATCAACTTGATAATGATAATATTAAAATTAATCTAAAATCCATTTATGATAGGATGTTTATATTTTAAAATATTAAAAAGTGATAATATTTTCATCCATTCTTAAGCTGAAAGGTGAAAAATTAGATGAATATCATAGCTCAAATTTTTTGAGACACCCAGGTAGCACAAAAATTTATTTGGATGTGAATGAAGAGTCTTGGTGTGAAAATATGATTTAGTAATTTATAAAATATAAGCTATTATGACTATTTTTCAACATGTAAATAAAGAAATATGACATCCAAATGGATCCATAAAAACAATATTTATACCTCTATTGAAATGATATTATATTACTATAGACATTTTCATGTAATTTTATAAGACTAATATATATAATAAATAAATTTTGGTTTTTATTTATCACCATAATGATTCTAAATAATCACCATCTATAATAGAGGATCTAAATCTTGAGTACTGCACATGGATATATATTAATGATGTTGTAAGAAATTATGGTGATCCTATTTTGATGTTTTCCAATTATGATCTACCGTTTACATCAATGTTATTGATGTGACTCTGGAATTATATTAACACTGATGTATGTTTTAGATTCACATATCATCCCAAAATTGATTTGTTGTCGGAATTGAAAATATATAAATTAAATGATATGCTGAGGTCATGCTTGATTTAAATTGAATTTATTTTGGGATCATTATTTATCATTAATGTAATCTTACTAAAATAATATATTATTTTGAAGCATTATAATGGAACCATGTGAGTTTCTCTTAGGTAAGAGGTGTTTTACGTGAAGTTTTTTTTGTGTCAAAATTGTGAGATGAGTATTATAAGAATGTGAAACTCCCCGACCCCAATTAAGGGAGTCCGGGCATTATTTTAATACATTGACATTATTACCAGGAATCAAATCCTGAAGGACTGATCAGTTTACCAATCTTGAAAAATAGATTACATACATGAATGTTACATTATAATTTATAACATATAACACAACATAAATAATATTTTCATAATTCCATTATTCCCCTATCTTAACCCTATATATCAATCATAATATACTTCTTGGAATCCTATAAGATATAATACATATATATATGGGTGATCCTAGATGCTCAGTATGGATAAAAATATATAAGAAAAATTCATAAGTAAGCATAAATATTTAATGAAATGTATAAGACTAAAACATAAGCCTTTTAAACATAAAATTCAGCATGATATAGAAAAGATAAAATCAAATAATGCCATTTACTTATTCACATGGATATTCTACTATTCGAATAATCACATGAAATATCAAGAACCACTTTTATAAAGATGGAATGCATAATGCCATACTTCATAACCACATAGTTAAGGCCTTGTTCCAAGACTAAAAATTTGATTTTGTCAAGGCCTTGTTCCAAGACACTAGTTTGTCTCATGAGACCTTCTGATTCATCTAGGAGCTATAGTGGGCTGCACCCATCACTAACTAAGTCTAATACATTCCTCATATGAAAAGGATTAAACCTAACATAAATATTCGTATTAAAACTAGCATAAGAAATGTAAATAATTTATATATAAACCATGAATGGTATAAAAATAACAAATCTATAGTCAATCATATCAAAAAACATTCAATACAATATGAAATATTTTTATCATAATAAATCAAATTAAAATTTTTTTAAAATCCATAAATGGATGTTGACATTGACAAAAATGATTTGTAAAACTCTTTGAGAGAAATATAAATTTTTCATGAAAACATTTAAAAGTCACACAATTTAGAAATGATGTAATTTTAAAAAAAATGGAATCAAAGTTTCCCATTCCACTTTGAAATATTTGAAAGTAATTAATATTTTAAAACATTCATGTCTATATAAATAAATCCTTCAAACTATTTCGAAAACATGGACATTAATGAAAAAGGTTTAGAAGTATAAACATTTAAAACATTTAAAATAATGTTCTAGTAAAAAGTACCATAAAAA
This sequence comes from Viscum album, assembly GCA_963277665.1. NCBI lineage: Eukaryota > Viridiplantae > Streptophyta > Magnoliopsida > Santalales > Viscaceae > Viscum > Viscum album. Next base: position 1,226,863,158 of record OY728145.1, on the reverse strand, counting down.
TAATACCTTTTAAAACTCTTTTATGAAACATGAACATGGATAATAAATATTTCCCAGTAGATACTTACATAAAAGTAACCTCGGATAATGAAGAGATTGTAGAATTAACCCTTACGTTTCACTTTTCTCTAGTTGAGGGTATATTTAACCTCATGTATAAAGACCATAGTATGTTATTAAATTATACTAGAACCATATTAATATTTATTATATAATACATGATTCATTTATGACATTATACAACCCATTTAATAATAATTTCCATGTTAAATTAATATTTCGGGTAATAATTGCTTTATTAATTATACGTGTTTTAACTTGTTACTCTGGATTGTATCACATATATCCTGATTTAAATACACAAATAATATAAAACATGATTTATATATCATATATATTTAGAATGTAAATATGTATTATAGACATATATATGAAAGAAAAAACACCATTTATGGAGACGGAAGGTCGTATGTACACATAAAAGTTGTTTATGTTTTAATATTCAATTGAAGAGAACTAAGTGAAGAATATATATTCAAGTTCATATATAAATATATTTCTCCATTAGAATTTTTATTTATTATATTACATACTTATTAATGATATATATTTGTTATAATCATTGTTTAATAGTGAACATAGAAATGAATTTCATCGTGTCGTGGAGATGATAATTCATACATACGCACAAGTGGAAATATCATTATATTGACGATGAAATTATATGTAATTTAATGGTATATAATATATAAAAAATCACTAACATTTTATATTTATTATATAATCAGTTTTAATCATCATTATACCCATCCAAATAATGAATTGTTTGAATAATAAACTACACCGCGATGTGGAGACGGTAATCCGTATGTACGCACGTATGGTGACTTTTTCATTTATAGGATGGATAGAATAATGAATATTGTTGTACCATTTTTATAATAACATCAAAGTATAATGAATAAAATAGAATTATTATTTTCTAATTGAAACAACAAATAAAGTGGATGTGGTAGATGAAAAGAACTTGAAAGAGGTGAGGAAATATTTACCACTTCTTCGGGTTCTTCCTATTGATTTGTTCAAAAGTGCTCTTTCGGTAGGCTTTATGACAAATGTAAGGCCTCTAGTATTAAGGGAGGAATGTTGGGAGTATATTTGGGTGGGTTTTGGGTGGCTTCTGTCTGAGACAAAAGGCTTTGGAGGTGTGAAATGAAGAGAAGGGGATGTTCCATTTTATAAGAGAGGTGAGGGTCACTTTAGGAAAAGCTTGAAATATTATTTTATAATAAATTTATTTTAGGTTTATAATGGATAAAAATGAATAATTTAAAATATAAGGTGGGTTTTGGTGGAAATATCTCAACCAATAGGTTTTAGACAGGTTTAGGTCATCATATTAACCTTAATTTTTAGTATTAACTCTTAGTTAAATAGGTTGACATTTAACATATCTCTTTTTATTTTTATATTATATGGTCAAAAAATATACAATAACAAGCCGAGATAACCCCATGTGGATCATTATTAATATATATAACCATATCTAAGAACTTTGGATGATCCTTATATTTTTAGGAATATTATATCAATTAATAATATAGTATTTTATTAAAAAAATAAATCTTGTCAATTTTGACAGTATTTTGTATTTTATTTTATTTTGTAAATTTATAAGCACATTAAAAGTTTGAAAAAAATTTATATAACCAACCCTAAAGTTTCATATTATCTTGGAAAATTAGTGTAATTCATCATAAGTATCGATTTAAAATTATTTTGATATTTATAATATCAATTATTGTAATCATTCATTAATAATGTAATTAGTTCAACTTCATTGTCTCATAAATAAATTAAATTAATTAATGTCTAAAAATTATAAATAAAATATAATTATGTATGAAATTCTATTAAAATTATAATTAATATTTATAGATGAATTTATATTATATATAACTCTATATTAAAAACGCATTAGTTCTTAAACATTGAATTTTACTCTTTTGACTCGTCTTTAAATGAAATAATAATAAATGTCCTAATCTTATCCAAGTGGAACAAATTCGGTCATACTTTATTTATAAGGTTTTTTGGTCGATTTATACATATACAATAGAATTATGACACATGTTAGGGTAATTATCATATCATTATTACCCCTAATTAACCAATTTACTTTTAACCGTGGTAAATAAAAGTCAAAATTTACTAGTAACCAAAAATTATTTTCATCTTATTGAACGAAATTTTAATAAATGATATTGACTGTGTCTCTTGGAGTTATAAAATTAAGCTCACAAAAGTGGTAAAATTATGTTTTATGTAGATTTGGAAATGATTCTAGGAGGTGGGTAAAATACTGTAAAAAGTTTGATAAAATTTTATATATCTAAAAATTTTATAAAATAACTACAATGAATTACATTGAAATTATATAGGTATTATATATCTATTTTAACACAAAATAAATTAAAATAAAATAACTAATTATTTAAATAAAACGTCAGTTTTAAATAATAACGTAGTGTTTTTCACTATTTATAAAAAAATTATCGTTTTCAGAAAAATACCAAAAACATACCCTAACCTAATTTTGATATTTTGAATTCAAAAATGAATTCTATTTTACCAAATTTAAAACATATAAGTCCCATTTATTAATTTAAAATTATTTCTCGTTGTTAAAACCATAATGTAGGTTTTTAAGAAGTACAAACTATCAAAAAATTGACATTTGTATATGTCAAATTTAAATGTGAAATTACTTATAATGACCTAAATTGTATTAAATGATAAATATATAACTTATTTATAATCACAAAACATTCAAATTCATAATTTATCACAATAAATTATATTGATTTAAAATGTATTTTTCAATTAAAACACTGTATTTTTTACTATTTGTCAAAATATAAAAGTTTTCAGAAAAGTAACAAAATTATATAAAATCAAAATATTTATACCCCGAATCTAAATATGAATTTAATTTCATTAAATTTAGTACATAAAAGTGTCATAGTCTTGTTTAAAAAGTGGTTATCCATTTAAAGGCGGTAAAATTGCATTATATTGAAAAGTAATTCTTTTATCTGAAAAAATAAATTTGTTCTTCTATTATTTCTAAGAAACATATAATATGGATTTTAAAATTATATTGAGTATATTAGATTAAAAATTAAGTTAATACAATTGATAACTTATTTTTGAATTGTTAGTTTCGAAAGTGGTGGTGCGCTCGAATTCAGTGTTGTGTGTAGTGTAAGCTATTGAATTACATTAATGAGATAACGTACTATGAAATCTTGGACTGTTAAATTCTCCCCACCTTCATAAAATTCTGTCCTCAAAATTTTATATTGTTATTAGAAAAGGATAAAAATTGAAAAATACCTTTGTGGAAACCCCATATCAGAAATTGGTTTAAAAAAATTTACTCTTAATACGAGGGAATGGGAAATGAAAAGCCACCAAGAAATTTTGATCTCGATTATGAAAACATTGGTGGAAAATAGAGACTCATAATTAGAGTAAAAATGTAAATATTTATAGGAATATATTGAGGAAATCGGTCACAAAAAAGTGTAAAATTGAGGTCCTCAGAGCCACCAATCTAAGATGATTTAGAATGTCATTGGTTTGACAAAACCTAAGGTATTAGGATAGCAAATTTTTGTTTATTAATATCCCTTACATAAATATTGAGACTTAATTTCTTCATAGAATAATGAAATATATATATATATATACTTAACAGGAATAGTTCCATACTTTAACTAATTTGTGGCACAAAATCATCTTTCACTCCAAAAGATAATAAAACTCATAAATATTATATTTATCCTAATATTATGATATTCCAATCATATATTATGAAGAAAAATAATTTATAATAACCAGGTAAATCCGGTAGGATAGTGGTAGGTCATAAAATCTTGTCACACTTTGGTTGGGGGTTCTATTCCTACACCTTTATCTAACGCGACGGGTTATCACCCAACCTGTAGGTTTTACTATTTCTAAAACTATAGTTTTTTAATATTCCAGAAATAATCTTAAAAAATAATATCCAAAGTTCAACTTAATCTATTCAAACATTTATAGCTATCCAAAGTACTTATTTCCAAACTCACAGTCCATAATTTATAAGGAAGGTGAACACAATGATGATCCTTTTTCCACGTAATAACATGTGAATATCTATATCATGTATTCTTTTAAAATACGTAAACATCTTGAATTACAATAAAACCTTATTGATTAAATTAATGCTCCCTTATTCCTTATAGAATACTAGATATACTCCTTATATCTAAAAAATGTTGTAAACTCCATCAATGACGAAATAATGAATCCTCTAACTGTTCCAAGGATATCAATAATATCCAATATAATAAATCAATCATCTATTATTCTAAAATCAATACCTCAGTATCGTGACCATATTAATGATTTGTCTTTCTTTCAACCATGTGTTTTCCAAATATATTAACATGGCATCGATTCACTTTTCTTGGTTCCACAGAATCTGATGTCCTTAATGAAATAGTAATGCAATACAATCCTTATATACTCCATAATTATAATAACCTGTACATCATTAATACAATACTCAAATTAACCAACAGTTTAATAACAACATATGAACTATTAATCATTACTCGTCATCTTCTGTAATATTATAACTTGATTATTATCCAATAGCATCATTTGGGGTATACTCTAATGATTTGGACATTGATTCATGAAGTGTCCCAACTCGTTGTAGATGAAGAATTGTACATATGAAAATATTTTATTTCCCTTGCAATCACATACGTGGTGTCCTTTTTCTCCTCATTTATCACAAAATCCCTTTCCCTTAAATCATTTACCAAGGTGATTCATTCCACAGTTATAAAAAATGGGGAAATCATTCTTTCCCTTCTTCTGTTTATCCATAATTCCATCTACCATCCTTTTCTTGTCTTGCTTCCCTTTAAATCCATGGGACTCAGAAAATTATTTTCATGTCTTATTTACACATGATACTATTTCTTCATATGTTGAAAATACGTAATAGAATATTTAAAATTTAAATGTTTGATTAATACCGTGAATGATGTGATCTTTCCTACATTTTTGGATCACAAGTATTGTTTTTGTTCTCATTCATTATACTGGGTACCATTTCAAAACAATGGAATACACAAGGTCAGTTTATGAATCACAATTAAAAATTCTAAACTTATAAAATTCCTAACATAAATTGAATAGTTTATGGATATAATCCATAATCCTAAAAATGTTTTCTTTGAGGAATTATTTACTCTTAAAACCTTTACAATGGCTTATAATGAAAATGTTAATTATCCTAAGCATAACCCCTAGGATTGTTGTAACAAAGAGTACAACAAGGCTCGTTGTCATGAACCAGTTCCCGTTTGAGTCTACCTCAAAGCTGTGTTTTCAGGTTTTTCCCCTGGGTACAACTATGCCAGAGCCGCCTCTACTTGCCCATATCTAGATATGGATGTATTTCTTGGAAAACTCACAAAATGTCTACAGTTCCAATATTCGAGGATGTTATTCTATACTAATATGAAATGTCTATCTTAGGGTAATGTTCTCTAATCAGAGTTTAACTAAATATATTTCTAAGTATGATGCTAAACATCCTCTCTTACCATCTATAATTCCCCAACCCCAGTTATGGGAGTTAGTGTATTATTTTAATACATTTGAAGGATTACAAGGAATCAAATCCCGAAGGACCAATCATTTTAGCAGTCTTGGAAAATAGATAACATTAATGAATATTACATTACACATTATAACATATAACACACCATAAATAATTATTTCTAAATCCCATTATTCCCTTAGCTTAACCCTACATATCAACCATAATACACTTCTTGGAATCCTGGGAAAAATAAAACATAGAAATGGGTGAGCTCATATGCTCAGTAAGGATAACAATATAGAGGAAGCTTTTATAAATATGTATTTACATTTAAGGAAATTCATAAGACTAAAACAAAATCCTTTTAATCTTAATCATCCAAATGATATGGAAAAGATAAAATTAAATAAATTCTATTTACTTATTCATATAGATATTCTACTAGTCTAATAATCACTTGAAATATCAATAGCCACTTTACTAATTACAGAATTCATAATGCCAGACTTCATAACCACATAGTCAAGGCCTTGTGCCAAGACTATAAATAAGATTTTTTAAAGCCCTTGTAGAAAGAAAATATTTTGTCTCATGAGACCTATAAATGTTTCAAGGAGCTATATCGGGCTCCACCTGTCACTTACTAAGTCCAATGCATTCCTCATATGGAAAGGTTTAAACATAGCATAAAAATTCTTATTAGAACTAGCATACGAAATGTCTATACGTTATCCATAAACATTGAATTGTATAAAAATAACACATCCATAGTCAATAATATCACAAAACCATGAATATAATAAATTATATTTGTATCAAAACAAATAAATATAAAAAATGCTTAAAATCCATATATGGATGTTGACGTAGATGAGTTTTTTTTGTAAAAATATTTGAGTGAAGTATCCCTTTTTCATGAAAACATGTCGAATTCACACAATTTATAAATAAAGACATTTAAAAAAAATTTTGATTCAATGTTTCCCATAGCACTTTGAAAATTTTGAATGTAATTAACATTTTAAAACTTTCATGTCCATACAAATAAATACATAAAACCAATTTGAAAACATAAAAATTAATGAGAATGGTTTAGAAGAATAAATCTTTGAAACATTTAAATTGACGTTTTAGTAAAAAGTACCATTAAAGTAATCTATTTGAAAACACCATTATTAATCATGGACATGGATAATAAATATGTCCTTGTATATTCTTATGTAATAACAACCTAGGATAATGAAGAGATTGTAGAATTGACCCTTACCTAGCACATTTCTTTAGTTGAGGGTATGTTTAACCTCCTATATAAATATCATAGTATGTTATTAAATTATACCAGAACCATATTAATATTTATGATATCATACATGATTCATTTATTAATTTATACAACCCATTTAATAATAATTTCAATGTTAAATTAACATTTCAGGTAATAATCGATTTCGTTATCGTTCGTGTTTTAACTTGTTACTCTTAATTGTAACATTTAGATCAGGATTTCAATACTTCCAAAATTTAAAAAATTATTTATATATCATATATATTTATAATATAAATATTTATAATGGTCATATATATGAAATAGAAAACATCGTTTATGGAGATTGTAGGATGTACGTATGCATAAACGATGTTTCCGTTTTCATATCATATTGAATGGATTAAAGTGAATAAGATATATGTATGTACATATATATATCTCTAGTATAATAAATATTTCATATATTAAATACTTATTAATGATATATATTTTATAATCATCATTTAATGGTGAACGTGGAAATTAATCTCATCTCGTCGTGGTGATGGTAATCCGTACATACACACGAGCGATAATATCATTATATTCATAGAAAAAGAATATGTAATTGGATGTTAAATCTTATATAAATAACAATTAACATGATATATTTATTATTTACATATGTTATACTCATTATTATACCCATACAAATAATTAAGTGTTTGAATAACTAACTACACCACAACGTGGAGATAGTAATCCGTATGAACGCACGTATGGTGACATTGTCTTTTATAGGATAGATACAATAATGAATTTGGTCGTACCATTTTTATAATATCATCACCGTACATAGAATATACTGGACTTATTATTTTATAATGGAAACATTTAATAAATAGGAAGTGGAAGAAGAAAATAACTTGAAAGTGGTGATGATATATTTACCTGTTCTTCGAGTTCTTCGTTTTGATTTGATCAAAAGGGCTCCATAAGATGTATTTCTAATAAAATTAAGGCCTATAAGATAAAGGGAGTAAATTTGGGAGGATATTTAGGCAGGGTTTGGCTGAGACAAAAGGCTTTGGATGTGAGATATTAGGAGAAGGGGAAGTCCCCATTTATAAGAGAGGTGAGGGTCACTTTTGGAAAATCTCGAAATATTGTTTTCTAATAAAATAATTAGTAGTTTATAATTGATAAAAACAAAATTATTTAACGGATAAGGTAGGTATGGGTCTAAAACCTTTCAAAAAATAGGTTTTAGATAGGTTTTTATCATCATATCATCCTTATCTTTTATAATTATCTCTTAGTGAAATAGTTTGTCATTTAACATGTCTCTTTGTATTTTTATATTATATGTTTATTAACATTACTATAACAAGCCAAGAGAACCCCAAGTGGTTAATTATTAATATATATATCCTTATCTATGTCATTTGGTAGAACCTTAGATTTTTCGGAAAATTATATCAATTAATAATATAATATTTTTTTTAAAAAACTCTTTATGTCAATTTTGGCACTATTTATTAGTTGATTTTTTAAGAATCCATAAAAACATTATCACTTTGAATAGGTTTTTGTAACGAACTCTAACATGTCATATTAACCTATAAAATTAGTGTAATTCATAATAAGTATCAATTTACATTTATTTAAAGATTTATAATATCAATTATTTTAATCATCCATTAATAAGTTAATCACTACATCGTCATTGTGTTATAAATTAATTAAATTATTTAATGTCTAAAAATAATTAATAAAATACCATTATGTATAAATTTTTTTAAGATTTATAATTAATATTTATACTCTAATTTATCTTATGTATAACCCTATATTAAAATTTGTGTAGTTATTAATCATTGAATTTAACTCTTTTGACTCTTCTTTAAATAAAATAATAATAAATATCTTAATTTTATACAAGTGAACCAAAGGGGGTAATATTTTATTCATAATTTTTTTGTCAAATTATACTTATCCATTAGAATTAGGATGTTTGATAGGATAATTATGATTATCATTTTTACCCTTAGTTGCCCTATTTACTTTTACCATGGAAAATAAAAGTCAAAAGTTACTATCCACCAAAAAATACTTTTATCTTATTGAACCAAATTTTACATTCTAATATTAACCGTGTGTCTCGGATTTTTAAAATTCTACTCACAGAAGTGGTAAAGTTTTGTTTTATGCAGATTTTCAAATTCATCTAAGAGGTGGGTAAAAGATGGTAAAAAGTTCGATAAAAGTTTATATATCTAAACTTATTATAAAATGAATCCAATTAATTAAATTGAACATATATCGGTATTATATATCTATTTTTACATAACATAAATTAATATAAAATAACTAAATATTTTAATAAAATTTGGTTTTAAATAATAACGCGGTGTTTTTCACAATAAATCAAAAATTCAAAGTGTTCAGAAAAATATCAATACTTTACCCTAAGATAATTTTGATATTCATAATTAAAAAATGAAGTCTATTTTACCATATTCCAAACATAGAAGATTCATTTATTAATTTAAAATTAATTCTCGTTGTCAAAACCAAAAAGCGGGGTTTTAAATTAAAAACTATAAAAAGATTGACATGTGTTTATGTCAAATTTAAATGTGAAATTACTTCTGATCACTTACATTGGATTAAATAATAAAAATATAATCTAATAATATTTAAAAACCATTAAAATTCATAATTTCTCACTATAAATTATTTCGATTAAAAAAGTTGTTTTCAATTAAAACATAGTATATTTCACTTTTTGTCAAAATATTAAAGTTATTAGAAAAGTATCAAAAATTTATCCAGACAAAATTTTTATTTCTCATTTCTAAAAAATATTTAATTTAATTAAAGTTAATATATAAAAGTGAAAAATATTTGTTTTAAAAAGGGTTTTGTATTAAAAGATTATAAAATATCTTTTCTTAAAAAATAAATCTTTTATCTAAAAAATGCATTTGTTATTATATTATGTCTAATAAACACACAATATGGATGTTAAATTTATATAGAGTTTATAAGATTTAAATTTTAGTTAATACCATTCATACACCCTTTTTAATGGTTAGTTTATTATGTTGTTGTGTGCTCGAATTCGGTGTTGTGTGTGGCGCAAGCTATTGAATTACTTTAATGAGATAATGTACTATAAAATCTTGCAGTGTTACAGAACTCACCTCATAAGGGATAAAAATGTGAATGTAATGATTATTTAGAATCATATTTATGATCCCCAATGTATAAAAATAGTTATATTTAATATTTAATTATGGATTTGGAATTAAATTTTTGAGATAATGTTTTCATCATGTTATCTCAATGTAAAGGCAATAAATGATATGAAAAGAAATCAAAACTCTAACTTACATGCATCATGAGTTTTGAATATTTGGATGTAATTTTTATATGAAATATTTTTTTATAATTCCACCTAATTACACAAAAGGCGAGGATGTGATTCACGTATTGTTATTAAGGGAGTACATGCCAGAACAATCACATGTTCTCAACTTTGAGGAAATTGTCTTGTAAGCATATCTATGATGCAATAAAGGACATTTCAAGATTTTAATCCCTATTTAACAAATGATATTGAATTAGATTAACTAGTTGATAATGGTACCATAGATAAATCATAATATAGTTCAAGTGATGTGGGATCCTAATGAATTTTTGACACAAAACTACCCACATATGTTCCGAATGAGATATATTTGAATACTAAATAATAAAAGTATTAATGAAATAGGAAAGTTACACTATAGAATAAATTATAGTAATAATTTTATTCTAATGAAGCAATATTATAATGAACATAGGTTTATTCCAGAATACGATGTAACCAAAATTTCAAATTTTTGGAAATTTAATTTGAGAAAAATGATATCATTTCATAAATCATCAAAAAATACTATCTTTGTTTTATATTTTGTTATTTTATTGAGAAATTAATTTTTTTTGTATTGGGAAAAATAATTATTTTATAGAAACAATCATTTTCATTCATGTATTTTATAAGGTGCATTATTTTTGGAATTGATTTCATAATTCTATTAGTTCCATTTGATTAATCTTAAAATAAAAATATCACTGTAAATGACCATGTGATCAATATTTTTAAAAATCATTTGTATACATAATGATGAATTTGATTTTTGGAAAACAATTTTTCGTACTATTGTGTGAACATATATTGCTGGTAATTTACACCACATATATGTGTTGAATCTCTTAAATTGGATTCAATATATGAGATCACAATTATTCGTTTTAGTTAATAAGGAAACTAAAATTTTCTATTATTTAATAGTTTAATTTTTAAAAATAAATCACCTTAGTTAATAGATAAATAAGATAAAAACAATGGTATAAATCTTCAGAATAATATGAATCCATTTTATAAGCATTATTGGTCGGTTTTATTCTAACCATACAATTTTCATCATAAAATATATTTCATTTTCAATGTTTTTATTGAGAAATAACTTAATATTTTTTCATTTTCATAAAATCATAGTGATTACTCTCCGCCACTTAGAAAAGGACATCACAACCCCACTCTTCCGCACACTTCAAGAGCCTCTTATTTCAAAAAATACCTCCAAAACTAATATTATAAAATATTTACCCACATTATAGAATTTAATTATTAGAATACCATCCTAATAAGGATTTAATTATAACTCTATATATATTTCCTAAAGAATGTGTATAGATCATAAAATAGTGTTTTTAGTTTATTTTCCCCTCTACCGCCCTAAAAAAATATTTAGAAACACATATAATATTATAACAATCTCCAATAAAATTAAAATTGTTTACGATGGTTAAATAAACCATTATACATCTCATTTCTATCCAAAAAATGTGAAAAAATCACCATTGCGTTAGTATGACCAGTTGCCTTAACATAGTTGTGTAACTCATTTTTTATCTCCAATTTATATGGATGGTTAAAAAGATATAAAAAATTAATATATATATATATATAAATTATTTAACAATTATGATTTTGAAAATATTTTATATCATTTTCCATATTACTCTTCCCTCGTTTAAAGTGATGATGTTTATCATGATTAAGTGTGGACTATCACTTCCACAAAGAAGTGTGACAAATTTTTCATATCCAGCTTATTATAGTGATTGAAAATATATATTAAATGATTTTATTGGATATTTAATTAATAATTACAATTCTAGATATGATCTAACCATGATGATTATTGAAGGATAGAAACTTATAAACCAAAACTTATATGAAATGAAAAACTAATTAACATGAATAAACGAAGTCATTAATAATGAATGAATAAAAATGGTTTTTGAAATTCTATAAGTGAACCATATATGATATTATATCTATGTTTATATTTATTTTTATAAAGTTATAATAAATTCTAATTTATTATAATGGATTTTGTTTTCATTTATTTAAAATTTCAATCTTGGGGAAAGAAATCGAATTCTTATTTTAGATGATTTGTGTTTATGTTTCCATTAGAAGAATTATAAGATATTTTCATTATTAAAAAAGATATTTTTCATCTACTATAGTTATTTGTTGTATTTTTATAAACTAAATCCAATATTACCAACATTATAACTCAAAAATCCCAATGAATGTTTTAACGGAGAACCAAATATATTTTTATATTTCGTGGGGAATAATTTTCTTCCATATCCAAATTATTTGAGAATATTTTCTTGAATTTTTTTAATATTAGAATTGGGATTATTAACATCATTCATAAATATTTTCATACTTCTTATACATCTTTAAAGTAAATAATTTTATTTATTATTACATGAGTTAACTCTTACAAAATATCATAATGAAATCATAATTTTAACATTAATGTCTTGATTTTTATTTTTTATCATCTCAACTATTCAGTGTTTTGAATATCCGTTAAAAGTTACAATTGGTATTTTCACTAAATTGTTTTCATAATATTCAATAAATTCTGATTATTTTATATATGTTAATACAAAAATAAAAGTAAATTTTCTTCAAGAGATTTTCTAGTTATATTTTAAAAGAATATTCTTCTATGTTTTCATCCATTGATAAATATGTTTCACTATTATAGATATAATATAATTATACCATACACCATATTACTCTAGATGTTTTTTGTTTGTGATGTTACATTTTTTAATATTGTTTTTTTCATCCTATATATTATTGATTATAAACCATTTAATACGACTAAGTCAATGGTATTTGTAAGTAATGGGTGTGTCTCATTATAGCATCACAATTCATCAGTATATTTCCTGAGACAATCTAGTTTGGATATTTGGTGTACTTTTACCTATTTATTCAATATGTATTGCTATGAGGCAATGAATGTAATATTTCTTTTTTTAGACTAATTTATTACATCATTATGTAAACTAGAAATTTTTATCGACATGATTGATTATTTTGTTTGGTCACCCACAAATTTAGTACCTTTTTTAATATTATTTATATAGAATATTTGGTTTTTATTTATCTCCACCATATTTTTTCTACATTACTAAATTTAGAATAAAATTTTTATATATTTTCCCCCAAAAAAAATTCATATCACCCTTTATAATGTTCTCATTTAAATAGGATCCCTTGACTAGATCTATGAATGAATTTATGAAGTTTTATACAAGAAATAAAAATGGTCTAGAAAGATTTATTTAATTTCAATAACATGATTAAAAATTTAAATGGATAATAATATATTTATATTTTCACCCAATAATTCAAAATATTTTGATCCTTCTGTATATGATCCCATATATTTTTTTGCTAATGAAGCATAATAACCACTTATTATGTGTTATTGGAGATGTGGGGTTATAGACCTGGTTCTAGAACACAAAATAAAACATAACAAGCTGTATGACTATGCTTCATGGATGAAATGATAAAACTGTAATGTATTTAATTATTTTATAACTCATAGAATCATGAATATTCCGCATTATAGTAGTGACATCATTTTACATAAAAGTTTAAAAATACCTGTATGAGTATATAAAATTCATTCCTTTTAAAAATTAACGAAAATAAACATTTTACATGATCAAGATGTACATACATATAATTTAATGGGAACCACAAAAATGTTTTACTCTTTATAAAATTTCCCCAAAATAAATTACGCATGGATTTACATGAGAGGTACAATTATTAGAAATACTTAAATTTTATTGGTCCTAAAATGAATAATTACAATCTTGTAAACTATATTGTATTTGAATAGGTTTTTAAAATTAATGTATATCATTTTCAATGAATTTATAACAATAAATTAATGACCTTGAATTTAATTAACGAAACATTCTTTTCTTATAATTGTTTCTTATATTTTAAATAGCCTAAAATAACAAAGAATACCCAATACAAAATTTATAAATGAAGAATGAATGAAATAATTGGTTTTTCTCAAAGTTAAAGATACTATACTGATGGTAAATTAGTATAACCTTAGTAATAATAATACGAACTATATAAATAGTAAACTGATAAATAAAATATTATCCTCACCTATGAAATTATAAAATAAATTATTTTATATTTCAATTGAAAATATAATATATATATATATCTTGGAATGTGTAAATAATTTTTTAGAAACGAAATATAAAATATTGATGTTTTTTGAATTATAATTATTTAACCACAATTATATAATTAATATAATTATTTAATAGAAAATATTTTTTCATAAAATGTATTCACAAATTAATTTCATATTTTCTTGTTATTATATGATAACTTTATGATTCACGAATTAATTTTTTCAAGTTGTGTAAAGTTAGCTATAATATTTAAATGAATATTTTCACGTAAATGATGATTCTAATTAAAAATTATATTTCTCCACTTTAGAATTGTTTTTTCATAAAAAGGATTTTTTTAGTCAATTATATGGTTTTACAGTGAGTTGCTGGGAAGTTTTTGAAATACCCGAATTGGTAGTGAATAGTAAAATATGGTATTTTTCGGTATATATACATTTAAAGTTAAATAAACTATTCCTTTAGTCATAATTGATGTAAGAATCATAATATAGTATTATCCTTCTCTACATAATGAATGTAGTCTTTTAATCTTTTCTATTCCTTTTCATGAGGAAAAATAATAAACTCATGAATAAAATAATTAAAATACACTCCTCTCCAGCAATATAATACCACACTTGAACACCTCAACTCATTACACCTCTAAATAATTTGAATATGATCAAATTATTAATAAATAACATCCCAATACCCTATCACACATATATGATCCCTCAGTCTCATAAAAAGACAATCACACTTTCCCTACGGAGGTTTTTAAAGAGAAGATCTTCAAGAGGTAAATTCCTCTTTCTTTACAATTAATTTCTTTTCATATTTTTTTTATTTTCTTATTACATCAAAATGTTGACTCAAAAATTTAATTACAAGTCATGTAACTTAAAATATAATGTAATTACATCATGGTAATGTAATATCCATCATTAAACTCTCCAATCTCTATCTCTCTCTTATTCTAAAAATGAAAATGTCACTCATGATGTGAAAAATTACCAATATTGTAGACAACATGCTTTCATTTTCCTTTAATACCATAAAACATATTAATAAAACCATTATAATGGTTAAAATGTCTTTTAAATTAATGTTATATCCTTTTTCATGTTATGTAACTAGCTTATATACATAATATTAAATGATAAATAAATGAGTTCCTTGTGGTAAAAAATGTAAAATTAATCCAAACTACTATCTTTTACTATTTTTATAATGACCCATCCCCATTTCATATAACCAAATAATAAAGAAGTCAATTTTAACATCGTAATGATCATTTTGAGCATATAATTTGAATTTTAAATTATTACACCCACTTTACATGATTTTCCATACAATTATACAAATCAAACAATCATGAAAACAATGGAAATTTACTACACCGAATGATATAATCATATCATACAACCCCTAAAAAATTCCCTAAAAACCTAAAAAAAAAATTATAAATCAAATAGAAGTTCAAAAGTTAATGGGATAATTAATTAATTGAATCAATTTGATTATCGAAGACATTACTATCAAGTGTTGAACCATTTCATTCAAAATTTAAGAGATTCTTTCTGAACCACCAATTTTCTTTTGGGGTACAATTTCATAATCTTTATCCAAATTTTACTATTCATAATTTTTTAAATCATATTAATTATATTTATATTTTTCAAACTAATGTATCCAAATCATCTGATCCTTCTTTTCTGGGATATAGAGGTTTTAGTAAGGTTTTCTTCTTAAATATTCCCGAAAATAATGCATGATTAAAGGGATCTCCCTATTTAATACACTTTTTCAAATGACATTCATAATATTTTGTAAGACACCATTATTGTTTTAAAATAAAATATATTATCATGAAAAATTATCCATGTTCAGTTATGTTTTTATGAAAACAAATATATCTTTTTTTTAAATGATCCATTATAATTTAAATAAACCGCACTAAAATGATTTATTTCTAATGTTTCCTAAACATTATTTTTAGTTTCATTCAAATCAAAATGATAAAAATTATCATGAAATTTCACTAGTTACCATTATTAATTTAAATTTATTATCTAAATCTGCCATTTCATGGATACATTTATGATACACCCATTTTTTATTTCTTATGACATGATTATGGAAAACACTTCATTCCATGGGAAACAATTATGTTTATTCAATATGTTTGATTCTTCATATGGAACATATATTAATGACCATTCTATAATAGGTTAACCTAGATAGAACACTAATTCATTTGGTAATGTTTATTGCCATCATAATTCATGTAGGGATATGGAGTGACTTGATTCTTGTATGTGACATTGTCCACCATTTATTGGTTGCTAGCCTTGGGTCATGTTTTTGTCATGTTATATATTTTTTCCAAATTACTAGGATGCCTTGATTATATGTTCCTATATTATACATATAATTCTTCTTTATTTTTGTTCATGATCCATTCCTTTTATTTCATCTTGTTATTCCTTCTATCCCATGTACTATGTCTTATCCCTATGATAATTCCACTAATATGATTATTAACTCATCACTGTAGTTCATATACTCAATACGTTATCTTATACTGATATAAGGGATCAATCAATTTAGGATCTCATTGCGATTACTAACTAAAATATGTTATTATTTTGGTTTCATGGTGTTTAATTTTGTACCTAATCACAAATACATTATACATTATGATTTGTTCCTGGTAATTTGATTTTCAGTGATGCATAATATCATCCAATAATATATATAAAAGGATTAGGAAATTATATTTGGCATCAAAGATATATTTTTGTTATTTTTCTGATTTGGATTATAAAAATTTAGTGGATGCTTTATGGGTGATGCTATGTGTAAAGACCCAGAATTTCCGTGGAGGTTTTTTCATAAATCCATGGGAATTCTACGAGTCCATGAAAATTTATGATGCATCATTCCAAGTCCCGGTGTGCCAGGAATCAATTTTTTAAGTTTGGTTCTAGTACGTTCAGTAAACGTACGTGCGGGTCTTTATAACGTTTTGAACCAGGGCTCGGAATTGAAATATGAGGGCATCGTTGAACTCGCAGGGGAAATATTTGATTTAAAATACATTCACCTCGATGATAGATGGTTGAATATAAAATATATTTTTTGGGTTTTTATTGAATGAATTAAATAAAAATAATTTTGTAGTATTATTTTTATTTTGGTTGGTTGAAGACTCCTTGTGGATGTTGGGGGTGGGGACCACCATAACATAACCTCCCATGATAGGTTATGGTGGTGGGGCCCACCTGAACCAAATCTCCTCTTCAAGTTTAATATGATCGGGACCACCCGAGGGTGATACTTCTTTGAACTCCCCATTAAGTGGGAAGAAACCTCTTGAGCTCCCCACTAAATGGTGCAACCACCTATAAGACCCCAGCCTTAAACATTACATAATCTTGAGTTATTACAAGATTACACATTGAGGATCTTTTCAAGTTTAGAGTTTTAGATAATTAGATCATAAATCATGCATTACATTCCACATTTAAACAAACTGGTTACATAAAAGATAATATTATTTTTTGTCCATCAACAGAAACATATATAAAACAAAACATGGATTCTTTCGTGACACTTCCTTGACCCTATAATCACATCATATACCATTCCCTTGACCTATAAAAAACATTTAAAAAACATGGGATGAACAAAAAAAGTTCATTAAGGGATATAAAAGTACGAAATGAAAACATTAGT
Organism: Viscum album; assembly: GCA_963277665.1. Classification (NCBI taxonomy): domain Eukaryota; kingdom Viridiplantae; phylum Streptophyta; class Magnoliopsida; order Santalales; family Viscaceae; genus Viscum; species Viscum album. The sequence goes on along the minus strand of OY728145.1, from coordinate 1,226,844,928 downwards.
CCATGAATGAAATCATACATTATTCATAAAACATAATAATTTTAACATAACTCATTAAATCATGAATAAATCATAGAAATCAAAATACATAAAGGTAACTTGAGGCATTCATAACATTCTTACGAAGGGAGTAACCCTCACGGTTATGTTTGGAATACCCATCACAGTATATTCCCTAAATCTCTTCGTAGAAACCTTAAAGTTTAACCCCTTCAAGTTACCTAATGCATTGGAGAGATATATCAGGATCACCCGCCCTTATTTTATCATGGAACCACTCGTCTTCATAACAATGCCCAAGAACCATAACATAATCCTATCACATAAAACATGCACCAAGGAAACATAAAATTTCCACATTTCAATCACAAGATATCAATACAACACATTGATATAATAAAAAAATTATGAAAACAATTTTCAATACCAAAATAAATTAAAAGTAAAACATGGTATTTATTTTTCATTAAAAAAAACATTATGGCTTGTAGAGGAAGCCGAAACTCAAATAATGCTCACGGTGGCAGAGAAGTCGTTGTCGCTGCATACGTACGACAAAAACATTCCCTTTTGTCATTTAGTAAAACGCTTCGTATAATAAATATTCCTTTTGAATAAACGTAAAAGTCAAAGGGATTTATACACCGTATAAAAGAAAGTTGTGTATAAAACAAAATATGCCTCAATGAATGGAGATTGAGACGATGTCCCTTACCTCATGTCCGACTTGACTCAATCGTTCTTTAACATCCTGAATAAAAAACTTGAGTTAATTTGTACATTCTTGAGAACCTTTTTCAAGTTAATTATTCTTTTTATATCACTTATTACCATTTTATGAACACTATGTAATTATTTAAGTTAATAATGGTCGTTTTGTCGATCATTGGTACTTGAGTCAAAAATAAACTCTTTATAATTATAAGTTTTTCATATGGTGAAATATCCATTATATCGGGAATTATATTCATGATTTATATATCATATATGTCATATATATCCAGTATATACATGCATTTACAATATTACATAACATTTAGAGGTAAGAAATGAAATGCACCGTTCATGGAGACGGTATGCCGTACGTACGCATGAACACTACTTTCATTTCTATTTCATATTTTATGGAATGGAATCATAATGATATAAAGTTATATTATAATTCCAGTATAATATCATATATAGTATCATTAATTCCATCTTTTATACGTCCCACATATGGCATTAAAGAATCAAATAACTTTGAAGGGGCGGTAGTCCGCACTTCCTAAAATGAAGATATCACGTATACCTATAATGGAATCCATAAAGGTATTCCATAAATGAAAAATACATAAGCATAAGGAAAATATAGACATATTATATATCATATATAAATATAGTAACATCTTAATGTCCACCTTTGAAGGTGTTATAATAATATTGAACAATCATCATTTCGTGAGGCAGAAATTCGCCATCCACGGAAACCGTATGTTCTTTAACCATTAGATGTAGGTTTGTGTAAGTGTAGCTAGAATAATACTTATAGAAAAATCCTAGTATATTGAACATACTGGTGTTGTTACAAAATAAATTAATAAAAAGAGTTTAGGGGGTTGGAGAAGCAAAATAATACAAAAGAACATTGGAGAAGTCTTTACCTTTAAATCAGGTAACTCCTCTTGGTTAGAACCAAAAAGGTTTTTGAAGATATTTCTTCCTAAGGTAAGGCTTATAGGATGAAGAGAAAGATGTGGAAAGATGAAATGAGCAGATCTTGGCTGAGCCAATGGCTTGAGAAGTGTGGGTAAGGAGGTATAGGTGGGGGCCTTTTATAAGATCAGAGGAGGGAAACTCTTAGAATGATATAAAATATTACCTTATTTTCAAATGAGTTTCGGATTTTAGAGTTCCCACATTGATGTATATCGAGGATAAGGTGATAAGGGTTCTAAATATACTCATACAATTGGTCTTTGACAAGTGTAAGTCTTATATTTGACATTATATTTTCATTTTATTTAAATCATTCATTAATGAGGTAATCACTACATCATCATGATGTCATAAATAATTTAATTTATTTAATGTCTAAGAATTATAAAACAAATACTATGATGTGGGAAATCATTTTATATTTCCAATTAATATTTATTGTCAAATAGATCATTTATGTAGACAAAATTAAAAATGTTTTACTCAGGTGATACATTCATTGTTATATTTAACTTTCCTTAAAAATAAAAAGATAAAAGTCATTATCACAAAAAGTGATTCCATGGGGACCCCAAGTTTGGAAAAAGGAAACCCATGGTTGGACATGACCCAACCAGTAGCATTAAGAAACATTTTGGGGTCATTTGTTATTATTATGATATTATTTTATTATCCTTAACTACCTGATTACTAATTAATCAAGAAAATTAAAGATAATTACCGTCGTTACTATTCATAATGTCCAAAAACAAAAGAGTCCTGATTCCATAATTTAGAAATTCTGATTCCAAATATGTAATCCATTTTACCAAATTCCAAACACAGAAAATTAAATAACTAATTTAAAAATAATTCCCTTTGTCAAAATAAATAGCGGGTTTTTTAGAAACAATATCTATGAAAAGTTTGGCACATGTTTATGCCCAATTCCATGATGAAATTAATCCTAATGACCAACATTGGATTAAATGGTAAAAACATATTATAATTACACTTTAAGAAGAATTAAAAATATAATCTATCCATATAATTAAATTAGATGAAAAAGAAGTTTTGATGTAAAATGCAGTATTTTTCACTATTCATTAAAAAATGAACATTATTAGGAAAATACCAAAAAATTATACAATGTCAATTTCAATGTCCCAATAATAAAGAATATGTTTAGTTTGACAAATAGAGATTATAAAATTTTTAATAGTTCGATTAATAATGGTTTTCCATCAAAAGGCAATAGAATAATTTTTTAAAAATATTAGTGTATTCCATGCTTAAGATTGGATTTATTCACCTTTTAAGCCTCTAAAACACTATCTAATTCATAAATAGACATAACTAAAAATCTCTATTGTTCATTAATTACTTTCAATGTTAAATCCATCCCACCTTTAGAAAATTTCATACCCGCAATTTATTTACTTAACGAATCAGTGGGGGGGGGTTTATCCCTCATTTCATTTTCAGATTCCCATGTTGCCTCTTCACTCATTTGGTTTTTCCACAAAACCTTTAATTGATGAATCACCTTATTCTGCAACACTTTCTCCTTGTGGTCAAGAATCTGAACTGGTTTTTCCTCATAAGATATATTATCTTCCAGCTGAACTACCTCTGGACATAAAACATGAGATGGATCTGGCATGTACTTCCTTAACATTGAAACATCAAAAAAATTATGCACTTGAGATAAAATTGGAGGTAAAGCCACTTGGCATGCAACTGATCCAACACTCTCCATAATTTCATATGGTCCAATGAACCTTGGACTCATCTTTCCTTTCTTACCAAATCTCATCACACTTTTCCATGGTGAAACATTGAGAAAAACATGATCACCTACCTCAAAAGAGAGATCCTTCCTCCGAATGTCTACATAAATCTTCTGCCTACTTTGAGCTGTTCTCATGTGTTTCTGTATCAGCTGAACTTTTTATGCCAACTCTTCTACCAATTCTTGTCCCATCAACTTCCTTTCACCCACTTCATCCCAAAAAACTGAAGTTCGACACCACTTCCCATATGATGCCTCAAATAGTGCCATCTCTATACTGGAATGAAAACTATTATTATAAGAAAAATCAACCAAAGAAAGATGTTGGTCCCAACTACTAGGATAATTCATTGAACAAGCACGTAGCATATCCTCCAATGTCTGAATTGTTCATTCTGACTGCCCATCTGATTGAGGATGAAAAGTTGTACTAAAATTTAATTCAGTACCCAATGACTTCTGAAGGACTTTCCAAAAGTTAGAAGTGAACCTGGGATCACGGTCAGATACAATGGAGTGAGGAACTCCCTGTAACCTGACTATCTCTTTAAGATAAAAACACTAAAGTTTATCTAGGGAAAAATTATCTCGTATAGCAAGGAAATGAGAAGATTTAGTTAAGCAATCAACAATAACCCAGATTGCATTATTACCTCGAGGAGTCTTCGGAAATCCCACAATGAAGTCCATGGATATATTCTCCCATTTCCACTCTGGCACTGGTAAAGGATGAAGCATCCCTTTCGGTAACTTCCACTGTACTTTAACCTATTGACAAGTCAAACACTTCATAGTAAAATCAGTAATGTCTCATTTCATTACATCCCACCAGAAATACTCCCAAAGATATCTATACATCGTAGTACTTCCTGGATGAACTGAAAACAGAGAACTATGAGCTTCACATAAAAACTCTCTCCTCAACTGTGAATCACACCGCACACACAATCTCTTACCAAATCTCAAAACAAAATCATTATCATTTTTGAATTCAGGTAACTTACCCTTCTAAACCAGCTCTACCATTTTCTGCAACTCATTTTCTTGCTTCTGTGCTTGCTTAATTCTGTCTAATAGAAAAGATTTCCCTGATACCTGAAACAAAATAGAAGAACATCATGTACCAACAACTTCTATTCCAAAGTTCATCAAATCCTTAATCAAAAGATCACGTTCCAAATGAAACATTGTTAATGAAGCATTACTTTTTCGACTCAAAGCATCAGCCACTTTATTTGCTTTTCCCGGATGGTAATGAATTGTACAATCATAATCCTTGATTAATTCTAGACATCTCCTCTGTCTCATGTTAAATTCTTTTTGAGTGAATATATACTTTAAACATTTGTGATCGGTATATATTTCACACTTTACTCTACAAAAATGATGCCTCCAAATTTTTAAAGCGAAAACAACCGGAGCTAATTCCAAATCATGTGTAGGGTAATTTTCCTCTCAAGTTTTCAACTGTCGTGAAGCATAAGAAATTACCTAATCATTATACATTAGGATGCAACCATGTCCTTCCACTGAAGCAACAATGTAGATAACAAACTCACCATTCCAGGAAGGTAGTGCCAAAACTGGAGCATTCACCAATCTTCTTTTCAATTCCAGAAAACAATCATCACATTATTTTGTCCAAATAAACTTATCACCCTTCCGAGTTAGCTTTGTCAAGGGACTAGATAACCGTGAAAAATTTGTAACAAACCTTTAGTAATAGCCTGCCAACCCAAGGAAGCTACAAATCTCAGTTACATTTATAGGTCTTGTCCATTCTTCAACAACCTCTGTTTTTACAGGATCAATAGTTATCCACTCTTTAGAAATAATGTAACCAAGGAAAAAATTTGTTGCAACTAAAAATCATACTTTATGAATTTCCCATACAATATGTTTTCTTTTATGGTTTGAAAAATAACCCTTAAATGTCTTTCATGCTCCTATTTACTTTTAGAAAACACCAAAATATCATCAATGAAAACAACCACAAACTTATCCAATAACTCATGTAAAATTCTATTCATAAGGTCCATGAATCCAGCAGGTGCATTGGTTATCCCAAAAGGCATTACTAAGAATTCATAATGGCCATATCTTGTACGATACACGGTCATCGGAATATCTTCTTCCTTTACCTTGAACTGATGGTAACCTGGTCTCAGGTCAATCTTTGAAAAAAACTGAGCTCCCTAGAGCTGATAAAAAAAATCATCGATATGAGGAAAAGGATATTTGGTCTTAATAGTGATGTTATTAAAGCTCTATAATCAATGCAAAGTCTCTTTGAACCATCTTTCTTTTTAACAAATAAAACAGAAGCACCCCATGGTGATGTGCTTGGTCGAATGAAAGCTTTCTGTAATAAATATTGCAAATGCTCCTTCAACTATAAAAGTTAAATTTGAGACATTCGATAAGAGGGTTTTGAAATTGGCAAAGCATTAGGAACTTAGTAAATGGAAAATTAAACTTTCCAATCTGGTATTATTCAGGCAACTCATTAGGAAAAACATCAGGATACTCAATTACCACTGGCACATCATTTATCTGAACAGTTTCCTTGTTTTCAATGATATGTGCAAGGTAACATTCATTTCCATATTTTACAAGTTTCTCGGCCTCTTGATATGTTATCAATAGTAATGATTCATTCTTGTACCCAGACTGAAAGTCTTTCTGAAAATAATCTTCTTTAGATCTACAGTAAATCTTAGCATGGTATGTAGAGAGCTAATCCATACCTAGGATAACATAAAACTCTACTAGAGGTAAAACAATATGGTTTGAAAGTAGGTTCTTTCCACGGATAAGGATAGGAAGATTCTTAGAAATTATTTTTTCCTTAACATTTCCCCAGGTGTTTTTACCACAAGTTCATGAGTCATTTATTGAGATGGAATTCCCAACTTAATAGAAAAGTTTTAGAGATGAATGAATGTGTAGACGCCGAATCAAACAACACACTCTCATAATCTGAAAAAAAAACAAAGTACCAGATACAACTTCATTTGATGGCCCTACATCTACTGAAGTAGTTTCAAAGGATTTCACCACGCATTTCTGCTTGTAGTATAACTGCTTCCCATCACTCTAACTCTTTGTCGGACACTCATTTTCATAGTGACCCATCTCATTGCACTTTAAACATTTCACTAACTGTAAATCAAATTTGGTCTTACCATCACCCTGATCCTTTCCAGTGAACTCATGAGCCTTATGTCCCATCTTACCGCATCGGTAGCACTTTCCATAATTCATAAGACATTCCCCAGCATGCCTTTTCCCACATTTATCACAAACTCAAAACATAGTTTTCTTACCTTCAGACCTTTTTGAAGAATTATTTCTTTTCTCCTTCCACCTCGGTCTCTTCTTCTGATGGTTGTTATAGAACACTTGATCATCAGCCAAATCCATTTCCACCTTCTCAGCACATCGAACAAGATTTTCATAACTCTTGAACCTGCGAGAAGCTAAAGCACTTCGATATTTTGTCTTTAATCCTGAGTAAAAATGATTGGTTTTACTATTAAAGTCTTAGATAAAATTTGGAGCATACCTTGCCAATCGAGTGAACCATTATTCATCGGGAGCCACTGAGTCTTCCTCTTGACTCAATTCTAGGAATTTTTTTTCCATCCTAATTCGAACAGCCTTAAGAAAATACTTCTCAAGAAAAATACCTTTGAGTTCATCCCAGTCGAGAGCATCAATCCCATTAGCATCCCTGATATTTTTAACCATCGACCAACACTGATCTGCTTCACCTTCCAAATGGTAAATAACAATACTATCCTTTTGATTGTCTGAACACCCCATGACATTAAAAATCTTCTCTAGTGATTTAATCCACCCTTCAACTAGCACAAGGTCAGATGATCCTCTGAATGATGGGGAATGTTGCCTCATGAAATGTTCCACCACAAACATGTTCCTCTACGGTTGATCTGGCTGATCTATTGCATGGATACCAACACCATTTATCGCTTGAGTCAACTACGCCATTACTGCAACAAACTATTCATTTCCAATTCCGACCATCTCAGGATGCTGATTCGGAAGGTCATTTCCTTATGTATGCCATCCTAGCACTGCTTCCCTGTTTCCTCTGCAGAAAAACATTCTGAACAAACATTTATTAGATGAAGAAACATGGTAATATTCAAATGCTATATCATTTCAATTTGACAATAACCAAAAAAATATTTTTGGATAATGATTTAATAGAATTATAACTCCTAAAGTTATCTAAATCGACCTATGAGACCAACTATAAGGCCCCAGCCTTAACCATTACTTAATCTTGATTTATTACAAGATTACACATTGAGGATATTTTCACGTTTAGAGTTTTAAGGAATTAGATCATAAATCATGAATTACATTCCACATTTAAAAACAATTGGTTATATAAAAGATAATATTCCTTTTTTCCCATCTACGAAAACATATTTAAAATAAAAAATGCATTATTTCATGACACTTCCTTGACCCTATCATTACATCATGTACCTTTCCCTTGACCTGTGAATAACATTTCAAAAACATGGGATGAGCATAAAAATCTCAGTAAAGGATATAAAAGTATGAAATGAAAACATTAGTCCATGTATGAAATCATAATTTACTCATAAAACATAATCATTTTAACATACCTCATAAAATCATGAACAAATCATAGAAATCATAAGACATAAAGGTAACTTGAGGCATTCATAACATTCTTACGTAGGGAGTAACCCTCATGGTTACGTTTGGAATACCCATCATAGTATATTCCCTAAATCTCTTCAGAGAAAACTTAATGTTTAACCCCTTCGCGTTACCCAATGCATTAAAGTGCTATATCGGGCTCACCCACCATTAGTTATTCATGGAACCACCCATCTTCATAATAATTCCCAAGAACCATAACATAATTGTATCACATAAAACATGCATAAAGGAAACATAAACTTTTCACATTTCAATCACAAGATATCAATACTACACATTAATATAATAAAAACATTATAAAAACCATTTTAAATTCAAAAATAAAAGACCAGTAAAACAAGGTATTTATTTTTCATTTTAAAAAAACGTTATGGCTTGTACAGGAAGCCGAAACTCAAATAATGGTCATGGCGGCGGAGAAGTCATTGTCGTCGCATACGTACGGCAAAAACATTCCCATTTATCGTTTAGTAAAACGCTTCATATAAAAAAGATTCTTTTTGAATAAACGTAAAAGTCAAAGGGGATTATACACCATATAAAGGAATGTTGTGTATAAAACAAAATATGCCTCAATGAATGGAGATTGAGACGATGTCCCTTACCCCAGGTCCGACTTGACTCGATCGTTTTGTAAAATCTAGAATAATAAACTTGAGTTAATTTTTACTTGCTTAAAAAAATTTTAATGTTCATTATTCCTTTTATATCACTTATAATAATATTTTGAACACTATGTAATTATTTAAGTTAATAATGGTCGTTTTGTCGATCATTGGTACTTGAGTCAAAAATAAACTCTTTACAATTACAAGTTGTTCATGTGGTAAAATATCCATGATATCCAGAATTAAAATCATGATTTAGATATCATATATTTCATATATATCCAGTACATACATGAATTTACAATATTACACAACATTTGGATGTATGAAATGGAATTCACCTTTCATTGGGACGGTAAGTCGTACGTACGCATGAACGCTACTTTCATTTCTATTTCATATTTTATGGAATGGAATCATAATGATATAAATTTATATTATAATTATAGTATTATATAATATATAATATCATTTATTCCATCCTTTTTACATCCCACGTATGGAATTAACGAATCAAATCACTTTGAAGGGGTGGTAGTCCGCACTTCCGAAAATGAAGATATCGCGTATACCCATAATAGAATCCATAAAGGAATGCCATGAATAAAAAATACAGAAGCCTAAGAAAAACATAAATATATTATATATCATATATAAATATAGTGACATCTTAATGGCCACCTTTGAAGGTGTTATATGAATATTGAACAATCATCGTTTCGTGAGGCAGAAATTCGCCATCCACGGAAAGAGTACTTTCTTTAACTATTAGATGTATGTGTGCGTAAGTGTTTCTCGAATAATTCTTATTAAAAAATCCTAGTATATATAGCATAGTTGTCTTGTTACAAAATAAATGAATAAAAATATTTTAGGGGGTTGGAGAATCAAAATAAAACAAAATAACATTAGAGAAGTCTTTACCTTTAAATCGGGTAACTCCTCTTGGTTAAAACCAAAAGGGTTTCTTTAAGAGATTTCTGCCTAAGGTAAGGCTTCTAAGATGAAGAGGGGGATCTGGAGAGATAATATGAGCTGATCTTGGCCGATACAATTGCTTGAGATGTGTGGGTAAGGAGGTAGAGGTGGGGGCCTTTTATAAGAGTAGAGGAGGGGCACTCTTGGAAAGGTATAAAATGTTACTTTATTTTCGAATGAGCGTCGGATTTTAAAGGTCCCACATTGATATATTTTGAGGATAAGGTGATAAGGGTTCGAAATATACTAATCCAATAGGTCTTTGACAAGTGTATTTCTTAGAGTTTACATTATCTTTTCATTTTATTTAAATCATTCATTAATGAGGTAATCGCTGAATCATCATGATGTCATAAATAATTTAATTTATTTAATGTCTAAAAATTATAAACAAAATACTATGATGTTTGAAATATATTTATCTTTACAATTACTATTTATATTCCAATATATAATTTATTCAAACAAAATTAAAAATGTTTTACTCAGGTGATACATTCTTTGTTATATTTAACCTTCTTTAAAAATTATGAGATAAAAAGTCATTATCACACAAAAGTGATTCCATGGCATCCCCATGTTTGGCACAAGGCATCCCATGGTCGAACATGAAACAACCAGTATCATTAGGACACATGTTGGGGTTATTTTTTATTATTATAATATTATTTTATTATCCTTAACTACCTGATTACTAATTAATCAAGATAATTAAATATAATTACCGTCGTTACTATTCATAATGTCCAAAAACAGGAATATTGATTAAATAATTTGGACCATATGATTCCAAATATGTAATCCATTTTACAAAATTCCAAACACATAAATTGCAATAATTAATTTAAAAATAATTCCCGTTGTCAAAACAAATAGCGAGTTTTCTAGAAACAATATCTATGAAAAGATTGGCACATTTTTATGGCCTATTAGAAATTGAAATTAATCATAATGACCAACATTGGATTAAATTTTAAAAACATATTATAATTACACTTTAAGACCAATTAAAAACATAATCTAACCATATAAATAAATTAGATGAAAAAGCAGTTTTGATGTAAAATGCAATATTTTTCACAATTCATTAAAAATGAGCATTGTCAGAAAAATACCAAAAAATTATCCAATGTAAATTTCAATGTCCCAAACATAAGGAATATGTTTATTTTGACAAATAGTGATTATAAAATTGTCAAAATTTTGATTTAAAAATGGTTTTCCATCAAAAGGCAGTAAACCAATCTTTTAAAAATATTAGTGTATTCCATGCTTAAGATTTGATTTATTCTCCTTTTAAGCCTCTGAAACACTATCTACTTCATAAATAGACATAGATAAAAATATCTATTATTCATTACTTACTTGGGATGTTACATCACCCCTCCACCTTAATGGAGCCAACACACAAGCATTTATGGTGTCATCCTCCTGATTAATTAACTGGAGCTAACCAAATTAATTAAATCATGTTGAATTTTGCACCAATAACTAAATAATATATAAACTCTATCTATTATTTTGGTATGGTATTACTCATTTGGTGGAACTTGGAAGAAGAGAGAAAAGCTCTCGCCATAAAAAACGAAGAACATGTACTTCTAACCAAGAACGCCAACAACGAACTCTTTTGTACTTCATCCTCAGATCCTACTGACATGGGACGTCATCAACCGACCTACCCTCCACATAGTCTTCAACAAGCCAATATATCTTGGGATAGGAAGTGTGTTTCAGACGTGACGAATGACGATCTCCTTTGTCATCTTTCCATGACTTCATCTTCAAACAACAATCAAACGTAAGGGGTTTATTGGTGTTATATTACTTTCATTATGTTCTTCTTAGGTTAGAATATAATTATTGCGGTGGTTATTAAAATATAAGTTCATATTTATTCTTACATGACGATCTAAATGTTACCACCCAAAACGCGGAGGGTTTGGGCCGAACAAACATGGCCCGACCCCTCCGCCGATCTTGTTTATAATGATCTTCTGCATGGCGACGACAGTAGTTAAGACAAAGGCCACACTACCTGTGACCTCCATGATCTGAACTGCCCCGGCGGCGTCCCACACTGCCACTGGTTGAACCTGCCTCAGCCGAGCCCCAACCGGCCGCGCTACTAGCCGGGTCAAGCAGCAGCCCCATGTCGGCCCGCGCCCCCCACCCTACCCCACCGCCTCCCTACAGCCTTCCAGCCGGTCGGCCTGCTCGTCGGCCTAGCTGTGCCCCACCGGCCAGCCCGCCAGCCTACCCTACCACCTCTCGACCAGCCCAGATGCCTCCCAGCCTACTTGGCCACCTGTCATGCAACCGACCGAACAGTATCGACCCGCACACCACACGCACCTCGTGATTCCTAAGCCACACCCCTCATGGAACTGGCCAACCTGTAATAAGACATATGAGCTGAGTTGTCAAGCCACAATCCATGCATGCCGGGCCGATCTGGCCATCCGTTCCCCTTGTGCACCTTGCCGAGCTGGCCTACAATCCCCCTCACGGCGCCTCTGGGCCGAACTGCCATTACACCAATGTGCGGCCAGTCCTTTCCCTCTCGGCTGGTCAGTACCCCCATGGTACTCACAGCCTTCGTGGCCTACTAAGTTGGGCCTAGAAGACATGGCCAAACCTAATGGGTCGGCCTAGACTAAGTCGGGTCGGGTCGGTCCGACCAGGTCAGTCCAGACCCAGGCCCGCTTCGACCCCCTTTACTTTCTTTTGGCCATCTCTTTGGAACTGGATGTCCATTTGACGAACCGTCAATGGTTATGGTAATTTGGTAGTGTGACGCTCTCATTGAGTATACCCCACTAGAGTTCGAGGTATAGTTGAGTTACGGTTATGTTGGATCGTGCACGAATCCAACCGGGCCCCATAGACTAAAAGGCTAATAACACACAGATCGGGCATCCGATTGACATTTCGTATGTTTCATTGAGACCCCTATGATGTGGCAGAGCTTTGGGATACTTTGTCGTGGTAATTTGTGTTAGTTTATGTATCAAAACATGGATTTAGGATCAGACCCACCTGAAATCAAGCATACGTTGTACAGAAACCCTGAGGTTGGCTGAGCTATGACTACTGTTCCTGGATCCTGTGTGGGTTCAACAGCTCTGAAAAATGTTCCTGGATCATGTGCGGGTTTGATAGCTCTGACTTCTATTCCTGGATGTGATGTGGGTTCGACAAGTTTTTCTACTATTCCTAGATCATGTTTGGGTTTGACTGCTCGGATTACAGTTTCTTGATCCTTTGTGGGTTCAATAGTTCTAATTTCTATTCTTCGATCCATAGTGGGTTCGAAAAAATATATGATTTTCTGGCTAAATCTAATCAACTTTAACACACTACGTGAGTTATATACCTATGTGTGCTGAGTCAGTAACTTTTTGTTTTCCTCATGATTGATATATATTACTAGATAAATTATTTATAAGTATGGGCATATACCAAAGTAGGGTTATGTGTTTATTGCATACCTAGTGGTTTATCTTTGATGGATTTTGTGAGACTTTGAGGGTCTCAGGCTCCATTCTGAGTATCATTATACTCAACCCTGCATGAGCTATACTCACACATCATTGTGTTGGATGCAGATGATGTACACCGCTGGCCGAGTCTGAGTGTACCAGGACTGCACGGTACCCGGAGGTGGACCACATGGCCCGACAGTCACAGAGGTGACAGACGAATGTTGAGTGCTACATAGGCAATATGTACCTACCCGTCAGGTAGGATTTACCGGTGGAAGATCCAGGAGCTGTTTTCCTTTTTTCCAGTACATGTACATTCAGTTTCATGTACTTTACAGTTAGGCTTGTATTTATATCCCATTTTATGTTTCAGCACCCTTTTATTATATAGTTTTTACATACAATTTTACTTCCATCTTGTGTTCTGTTGTGTGCATTTTTAGGATATAAAGGCAATGCCTTCCCATTTTTAGGGAGTTACACCTTTTGTGCTAGTCCCCATCCCCTAGTCTGTGGATGGCAGGATTGGGGTAGTCACGACACAATCCCCATGGGACGGTTCATGACAAATTGGTATCATAGGAATTGGTTCTACCGCAGAACATAGGACATTGATATTTTCTGCAATGTAATAGTGTTATGGGTACTGAGTTTGGTTTTCAGTTCAGGGAGTCCGGTGTTGGTGGGCGGCCTACGTATCAATACAACAGGACCTTAAATTATGATATCCAATATAGTGCACAAAAAGACTAATTGTGTGTGTGTTTTTAAGTGTTTTCTTTGTGATCTCTTTTAGTTAGCTCACCAGGAATAACATTTTGATTATGGTGCTCCTGTTTCTTTTCAGGATGTCTCCACAATGATATCCATCAAGGGTTCAATGCTTGGTATGAGATGGCATCCCATCGACCGTCGAGGCCTCGGTGCAGAGCCCTATCACAGTGGAGGCACCAGCGGTACCACTAGTCATTGGGCCACCGATTCCCCCAGCCCCAATGGTAGAGAGTGCACGCCTACTGAGCGTGTTGCACGATTTCCATTGAAAGATTCCACCCAGTTATAGGGGCGAGACTGACCCATAGGTAGCTGAGGATTGGTTGGAGGCTGTGGTGAGAGTGTTCAGACTGGTAAGGACCCAGCCGACCTTATGGTGATCCTTACCACGAGTCTCCTTCAGAAAGCATCAGGAAGATGGTGGATCCTGATGAGCCAGTTGCATGATGAGGTGACACTTATCTAGGTAGAAATCGTGAGTATATTTCGAGCAGAGTTTGTTCAAGACACCCTACGTGAAGTGCATATATAGGTGCTACTACATCTATAGCAGGGTAGCATGATGGTATCACAATACTAAGAAAAGTTCACCAACCTATCATGTAACTCCATAGATATGGTGCGGGAACCATTCTTCAGGGCCTGGAACATTGATCAGGGGCTCATATAAGATATTAGTGATTTGATGATGTCACTCAGTATCCCGACACAGGAAGGGGTGTTAGAGAGAGCCCTCTTAGTAGAGAGATTCTTTGCTGAGCAGTCACCAGCAGTGATACCCGCCACCGGGCATCACGTATCGGTGTCCTCTATAGATGGAAGAAAACTGATGTCACTGAGGTCCAATAAAACTGGACCATCCGGTGGATGACCTCAAGACTCGGGTTCGGTTGTGCAAGGCATAAGATATAGAGCCAATCATTCGAGGAATAGGAAGTGTTTCACATCTGGAGGATAGGGTCCCATGGCTTGTGACTGTCTAACCCACAGTTCGAATGATCAGAAGATAGTTGAGAGACCTCCCTAGTAGAGGCATAGGTTTTATTGAGGCGGTCCGTAGGGAGTAGGCAGACATGGAAGAGGAGCTGGTCGCATAGCTGGAGGTGGATGACGTTTTGAGATGATACCACGACCACCACAGAAGGTCCACCCCGACCATAGGGAGAAGGTGGACATGTGATAGGTCAGCTCCAGAGAGCTGAGGTTTATGATCACGACACTCCAAAGATGATTCGAGGTAATATCTGTGTCTAATAAACCATAACTACATTTCTTATAGACACATGTTCCATTCACTCTTTCATTACCACTACCCTCATTCCGAGTTCGGAGATTCTGATGGAGTTGTTGGCTTGATCCTTATGGCTAGAGACTCCCACAGAAGAATATTAGGTGATTATGCACTGGTTCCAGTAGAGTGAGCTTACTCTAGGAGGAGAGAACTTTGGCTGGGATCTCCTAGTAGCGGTGTCGAGGCCTTACGATGTTATCTTTTGTATGGACTATTTTTCTTGAGTCCATGCCCAGATCAACTGTATTAGGTGCAAAGTGTGGTGTGTCCACAAATATGGGATCAGGTTCACCTTCACCAGCAAGAAGGAAGCCTTTGTAGTACATGATGGACATTCCCGGAGAAGAGTACAACCTATCACCCATCTGTTGGCTGGCCTTACCCTCAAATCAGTTGATGTGGAGAGTCCGACTTGTCCGATAGTGGTGGACCAGTACGCAGATGTTTTCTCTGATAATGTCCCATGTCTACTTCCTCATAGATAGCCGGACTTATACGTTGACGAATACCCCGAGACAAAATTGATATCTACACTAATGTATCAAATGTCTCTCGTGGAGATTCACGAGATGAGGGTGCAGTTTGGAGAATTAAGTGTATGGGATTCATCTGACCCAGTGTATCCCCCCTGGGCAGCCTCGATTCTGTTTTCCAAGAAGGTGGATGGATGATTGAGGCTTTGTGTCAACTACCGTCGCCTGATCCAGGATACCATGAAGAAGAAGTACCCACTCCCAAGGATTGATGACCTCTTTGATCAGTTGAAGGTAACACTATGGTTCTCAAAGATAGACCTCAGATCATGCTATCACCAGCTCAGAGTTTGAGACGACGATGTGTAGAAGACAGACTTCATATGTCGGTATGGCCACTACGAGTTCTTGGTTATGACATTCAATGTAACTAATGATCAAGCAGTGTTCATGGGACTCATGAACATGATCTTTCAGCCATACCTAGATCTCTTTGTCGTAGTCATCATCGACGACATTATGATCTACTCTACTACTCAGGAGGATCATGCCTACCATTTGCAGTTAGTACTGGACACACTCCGAGAGCACCATCATTATCGTAAGGTCTTGAAGTACCAGTTTTGGATTTCAGAGGTTCACTTTTTGGGACATGTCATCTCAGAGGCTGGAGTTGTAGTAGATGCAGTGATGATTGAGGCAGTACTTGCATGGGATCCACCCAGTAGTGTGGCGGAGGTACGGAGCTTCCTGGTTTTGGTGGGGTACTACCTGAGATTCATGATAGATTTCTCTAGAGTTTCAGCACCACTATCAGCGTTGACAATGAAGGGGAAACCCTTCGTGTGGTTGGAGAGATGCCAACATATCTTTTAGGAGCTGAGAAAGAGGCTAAATAGTGACACCGTCTTGAGGCTTCTAGAGGAAGCCATAGGGTACGTAGTATACTGCGACACATCAGGGGCCAGACTTGGATGTGTCCTGATGTAGGAGAGATAAGTGATCTTTTATAGTTCTCGACATCTGAGACAACTTGAGAAGAACTACACTACCCATGACCTGGAGTTAGTAGCAGTGGTCTCTACCTCAAAGATGTGGTGGCACTATCTGATGGGAAAGTATTTTTTGTGTACTCTAATAACAAGAGTCTCAGGTATATATTCTCTAATAAGGACCTAAACCTGAGTCAATGATGTTGGCTAGAGTTCCTCCAGGACTATGAATTCGAGATAGTCTATACTCCTGGGAAGATGAACATTCTAGTAGATGCACTTAGTAGGAGATCTGGTATAAAACTTTTAGGAGAGGTGACAGAGCAGGTGGCTGCTTTACATATGTCCTTTTTCGACCGAGATGGAGAATCTCTCCATTAGTCTCTTACAATAACTCCTCCACTTCTTGGTCGAGTTAGTGAGGCACATCATGAAGATGCTGACTGCGAGACACGACATGCTCAGATATCCACAGGGCAGACACCTGATTGGTTTTTTTATGTTGGGGAGCATGTCATCCTATTCAGAGGACGCACTATGGTGCCAGTGTCACATTAAGACGGAGTGTTGAAGGAGTTCCTTGCATCCCCTCTAGAGTTACATCCAAGAGTGACATAGATGTAATAGGATCTTCAGTGACAACACTGGTGACCGGGGATTAAGAAGGTAGTTGCAGAGTTTGTCTCTCGGTGCCTCACTTGTCAGCAAGTGAAGGGAGAGCAACCGGTACCAATAGGCTTGGTTCAGCCTCTAGATGTCCCATAGTGGAAGTGTGATAGGATATCCATAGACTTAGTGACATGAATTCCATGAACATCCAGGGTTCATGACTCGATTTGGGTGATCGTCGACCAACTCACCGTGTCGGCCCACATCCTACTGATCAAAGACCAGGGTTCATTAAAGGGACTGGGACACCTCTACAATGAAAAGGATTGTGCGACTACATGGATTACCTTCTTTTATTGACTCTGATCGTCATGCATGGTTTACTTCCCAGCTATGGATGGGGTTATAGGAGGATTTTCGGTCACAGCTTGGTCTACGCACTGCCTTCTGTCCTCAGATGGATGGTCAGACTGAGCAGACCATTCATACCCTCGAGGAAGAGCTACATTCTTGTGTCCTCAACTTCAGTTGTAGATGGGAGGATCAATTACATTTGGTGGTGTTTGCATACATGAACAAATACCACACCACCATTGGGATGACAGCTTTTGAGGCGTTATATGGGAGACATTTCAAATCAACCTTTTGCTGGACTGACCCAGGGGAGTTAGCACTAGTGGGACCATAGATGGTACGAGAAACCTTAGAGAAGGTTCCAATCATCTAGGAGTGGATGAAGACTAAACAGAGTACACATAAGTCATATACTGATAGGAGACAGCGACCTCTAGAGTTCGAGGATAGTGACCATGTCTTTCTATAGGTCTCACCTCAACGAGGTTTATGGTGATTTGGCTGAGGTAGTAAGTTATCTCAGAGATTCATTGGACCTTTACATGTCCTCAGTAGAGTAGGCGAGGTGGATTACTTCCTTGTGCTTCCACCTCAGCTGAACTGGGTGCACGAAGTCTTCCACGTATCTCAATTGAGGAGATACATGCACGACCCTTCCAACATCAACAACCATGGAGAGCTGGATATCGATGATGAGGTGACTTTTACCGAGGTTCCATTTTATATTGATGATCAACAGCAGTGGGTACAACATGGATGGTCGATACCTCTGGTTCAAATTCGTTGGCAACACCAGAACCTCTAGAAGAGCACATGGTAGTGGGAGGCTCAGATGCATGATCAGTACCCCGACTTGTTCCCTTAGTTCGAGTTGTAACTTATGGGGACATAAATCCTTGAGGTGGGGAGAATGTATAGACCCATAATTTCTGTGGGTTTGTTTTCTTAAATTCATGGGAATTTTACGAGTCTGTGAATATTTACAGTTCGTGATTTCAAGGCTCGGTGTGACCAGAATCAATTTTTGTTTCTTTGTTCGGGTATGTTCAGTAAATGTACGAGCGAGTTTTTATAACTTTTTGAACTAGTGCTCATAATTGAAATCTGAGGGAACTGTTGAACTCACAGTGCTGATATTCGTCTTAGAATACATTCACCTCGACGACAGATGGTCAAAAATAAAATACCATTTTTTTTTGGTTTTTACTGAATGAATTAAATAAAAATAAATTTGTAGCTTTATTTTTATTTTGGTAGGTTGAAGCCTCTATGTGGAAGTTGGGGGTGGGGAACACCACACCTTAAACTTCCATGAGAGGTTATAGTGGTGGGGCCCACAAGAAACTAATATCATCTTCAATTTTAATATGGTGGGGACCACCCGAGGTTAAAACCTATTGAAATCCCAATTAAGTAGGGATAATCCTCTTCATCTACCCACTTAATGGTGCCACCACCCCTCCACCTTATTGAAGACAATGCACAAGAATTTATGGTGACATCCTATTGATTAATCAATTAAAGATAACCTAATTAATTAACTTATTTTGAATTTTGTTCCGACAACCAAATAATATATAATATCAATCTATTATTTTGGGTTGGAATTTATCATTATGTGGAACATGGGAGAAGAGAGAAAGGCTCTAGCCATCAAATAATGAAGAACACGTTCTTCCAACAAAGAACAGAGGAAACGATCTCCTTCGACCTTCATCCTCAGATCCTACTGATGTGGGATGTCTTTAACCGACCTATCCTCTGCATCATTGTCAATGAGTCAACGCAGCTCGATATTGGAAGTGTGCGGTGGGTGCAATTATCGACGATATACTTCATATTCTTTCTGCGACTTCATCATCGAACAACGATCAAAGGTTGGGGGTTTATTTGTGTAATATTTTTTATTTTCTTCTTTGGTTGGAAAGGAATCATTGGGGTGGTTGTAAACATTGATGTTCATCTTTCTTATTACTTAAGGTACCAAATGATACCACCCTAAATGTAGAGGGTGCGGGCCAAACCAACAGGGCCTGACTGCTCCACAGTTCTTGTTAATAATGATCTTTAGCAAGGTGACGAAGCAACGAGGCGACAAAGTTGGCAAAGAAAAAGGATACCCAACCTGCGACCTCTATGATCCACACCACCCCCACATCATCCGACACTTAAATTGGTTGAATGGGCCCCGGACGAGCCCCTACTAGTCGTGCGACTCGCCAAGCTAGGCCTTTGCCCTAAGACGGCCTGTGCCCTGCCCGCCTGGCCAACCACCTCCCGGCCACCTACCGGCCTGCCCGGCTGTCCGTAGGCCCCCATGATGGCCTGGATGCACCATGCCAGGCCACCTTCTGACCCAGCTGCTGGCCTTGACATGCCCCGCCGGCCTGCTCGCCAGACTGCCCCACCTCCTCACGGCCTCTCTGACCACCTCTCGTGCCCCAGGCCGAAACACGCCGGCCTGCGCGCCCCGCCCGCTATGAACGCCCCAAGCCGCTCAAACCACGTCCCTCACGGTGTTGTCCAAACCGGACTTAGCCATCAGGGCCTAGATGATGAGCCGAACCCCACGCACGTCTGGTCAAACCGGCCTTCCACGCCCCTCGCAGCGCCTCCAGTCCGAACTGCATGTACACTGACATGCGGCCAGTCCACGCCCTCACGACCAGTCTGTAGCCCCGCACTACTCAGACTTGGTGGCCTGCTGGGCCAGGCTGAACTCAATGGGTCGGCCCAAACTATGTTGGGTCAGGTCGATCCGACTGGGTCACACCGGACCTAGGCCCACTACAACCCCCTTTACTTTATTTTGGCCCTATCTTTGGAACCAGACGCCCATTTGATGAATCGTCAATGACGGTGGTAATATTGGAGCGTGAAAGCTCCCATTGAGTATAACCCACTAGAGTTCATGGTACGATTGAGTTACAGTCAGGTTCGATTGTGCACGAATCCAACTGGGCCCATGGGACTAAAAAGCTAATTACTCACAGGCCGGATATCCGATTTATGTGTCGTCTACTGTGTTGAGACCCCTATAACATGGCAGACTATTGGGATACATCATCGTGGTACTTATTTTCAGTTGATGTATCAACACTTGTCTTGAGGAATGGACCCTCTCGGAATCAAGCATGCTTTGTGTGGAAACCCTGAGGATGGCTGCGCTCTGACTACTTTTCCTAGATCCTATGTGGGATCGATTGCTCTGAGAACTGTTCCTGGATCCTATGTGGGTTCAACGGCTTTGACTATTGTTCCTGGATCCTACATGTGTTCAATAGCTTTGTCAACTATTCTCGGATCTTTTGTGGGTTTGAAAGCTTGGATTACAGTTCTTGGATACTATGTGGGTTCGACAGTTAAGATTTCTGTTCCGAGGTCCTTTGTGGGTTCGACAGAAAAGTTGATTTAGTGGTAACATCTAATCATCTCTAACACTCTACGTGAGTTGTATACCTATGTGAGATGAGTCATTAACTTTTGTTTTTTCATCAGGAATGAGATAGATTACTTGATAACTTAGGTATATGTATGGGCATATACCTAAGTGGGGTTAATTTTTGATCTCATACCTTGTGGTTTATCCTTCTTTTATTTTGTGAGACCTTGAGTGTCTCAGTGTCCCCACTAAGTATTATAATAATAACACTGGAACAGGATATGCCCACACCTCATTGTGTTGGATGTAGATGATGGACAACGCTGACCGATGTTGAGTGTACCAGTACTTGACAGTACCCGGAGGTGGACCACAAGGTGTGACGGTACACGGAGGTGATAGATAGACGTGGAGTGCTGTGGAGGCTACCTGTACCAACCCTATAGGTAGGATTTCCTGGTGGATGACGAGGTGTTGTTTTTCCATTTTTCCAGTACATATACTTTCAGTTTCTTGTACTTTACAGTTGGGCTTGTATTGCTGTCCCCTTTTACTTTTCAGCACTCTTTTGTTATACAGTTTTTACTTAGTTTTTTTGCTTCCAGATTGTACTCTGTTGTGTGCATTTTTAGGATATGAAGGCAATTACATTCCAGTTTTAGGGAATTGCGCCTTTGGTGTGGGTCGCTATCACCTTGACTATGGAAGGCGGGCTTAGGGTACTCACGACATGGGACGCATGGGACGGGTCATGACACAATGTATAGAAAAACATCCCAATATTTTGTTACATATACATTATATCGGTTATCAAATAAATTAATCAGAATATAGATACTATAAGTGGATGTGGTTCTAAAATAGATGTACCTAGGTGTAAAACTCTAACAAGGTGTCCAGAGCCTTACTTGAGTTAACTTGGAACCTGGCAATGGTCCTTACTACGAACTTAGTTTAAGACTCTTAGTAGATATGCTTCAGTAAATTCACAATCTCATTATAATACATTATTAAGGAAAAAAATCCCAAATGAATATATGTTAGTAAATATATCATGGATAACTTATATTGAAACCCATGGATTCAAAATTTAAGATATAATTTTTCTTAACAGGTTTAAAATTTATCGTTTACAGTTTCATATTTTTATTCTTATTAAATATGTATTCATATAGAAAATTGACCATTATTTTTATTAATTAATCACTAGAAATTGGAGAAGTCATACCATAAATCAACGTGATAAATATTGTGTCAATTTACCTAATGATATGAAAAATATTTTTGAAATTGGTGGTCAATGATTCTAGATAACAATTTCTCAACTAGATAATGTTAGGAATTGTATCGGGTGGAATGCCCAAATTCTCCTTAGAAAGAGAAATCTTTGGTTGACTCCTTTGTGTGAAAAGGACACCCATGTTTAGTGGATTTTCTAAGCCCCTCCCCACAAAAAAATGTATTAACTCAATTGAGATAATATTTTCTATCCTATAAATCTCATAAGGAGGGAAATTTGTGTAAGAAGATTATCATTTTGATTCTGAAGATGATTAGTTGTGGACACTGATCAATAACACAATGTTTAATGTAGATAATTATTCATAGATCGTGAGGAATTCATTAATATATTGTTCAATACATATTTAAAAAAAACCCACTTTCACAAGATAGAAACATAATTATTTATAATTAAGAAGAAGGAAGACAAGACTATTGTTTCAGATTAGGAAAACATCACAAGGAATTTGAGATAACCCACTAGATTTTTCAGGAACATTGATAGCATGGTAGATCACTTATTTAGTATATTAAAGTTAATTCTACGAAAATAATTAGTTATTTGAGACATCGATAGAGATGGGATGATTGTATATTGTTCCCTTAAGGAATAAATAGTGATTAGAGACTCTTAGTGGAATCATTGGGCCTTTGAAAAAAGTAATATATGGAGTGTAATTTGAGAAGATCTACTGATAAATCCCATGATGGAATGATGACTCAATATCCCATGTGTCAAATATTTGGGAAGAACCATCCTTTAAACTGCATAAGGGAACCAATATATTCATCAAAACTTGAAGAGAAGGGAATATATAAGATAACTACCTAAGGGATATAAAAATTCAATTAATTAAGAATAAAAAAGGATGGTTCATGAGAACACTCGACCTGTAGTGTATGTTTTAACTACATAGAAAATGGGTATTATGAAATCCATTTTTCTATTCCAACGGTTGTTAGTTGAAATCCAAAAACAACAACCTTCAAGGAAACCCATATAAGAATATGGAAACACTACTACTGAGGTGGATCCTGCCAACAATGTGGTGAGAGGTATATTGGTTATTAATTCACAAATTGAGAACTTGCTATTTGAGTATAGTTCTATGAATTATTTCATATCATAGATGTATAGTAGAACTAGTCAATAAACAACTCAAAATTTGGAGGTTGAGATATTGTTGAGAACTAAAAATGGAGAAATTACTAAATCCAAGGATTATAACTCCATAAAAATTGTTTGTAGATTGAACCTCCCAGAAAATCATGTCAACATACCTTTGGAAGAGTTTGATTATATTTTTGGCATGCATTGGCTATCTTTATACACATCTATTATCAACGTTCAGGAATGAGATATCACTCTTCACCTTCTGTAAAATCCTCCAATTTTGTACAAATGAATGGTAAATGATAAATCTTTTTTAGATTCATCATCTCAAATATGGATATTTTTTATTATGATAATGCATATATATATATCAAATGATTGAGTAAATGGATATATTAAATCTGGAATACATGCCCATTATGCTATATTACATTGATGAGTTCCACAAATAATTTTATGGTCTTCCCCATGAATGAGTGGTTTAGTTATCAGTTGAACTAATTCCCAGATCTCCCACTATATCAAATAAACTATATTAAATGGCCACTGTTGAGAAGCAATAAATGAATAAGCAGTTATAATAGAATTTGGACAAGGGTTTCATACACTAGAGTGCTACACCATGTGGTATACAAATCAACTTTATCATAAATAAGTATTGATCAATGTGACATTGCATTGACAATCACGAGCTCAAATATATAATGTCAAAGAAAAAGTGTCCACTTCCATAGATAGATGAATTTCATGTTCAATTAAAGGGGTCAAAGTATATCTCTTAGGTGGACCATTGGTCAGGATGTCATCGATTAAAGTTGTTGATAGAAGATATTCCCAATAATAACATTTGAATGAGTTATAATCATTATGAGTTTATAGTGATTCCCTACATAATCACTTATGATCATGAAAATTTAATGTATTTAATGAATATATACTTTAGATATTACCCAAAAAAATTGGTAGTCTTTATGATGATATTATGATATACTCCAAGAGTAAGGAGGAACACATTGATCATTTTAATACCATTATAAGGAATTTGGGAAGGGATAATCTATATGAATTTTTTTTTAAAAGTTAGTTTTTGAGGAAACAAGTTTCATTTTTGAGGTATGACATAATGAAAAAATGATATCTGTATGCCCTTCTAGGATAATGAAAAATCCAAGACAGGCCTAGGACAACATCTTTAATGATGATCCAGAGTTTCCTTGGTCTAGATGGATAGAAATAATGATTTATGGGGATCATATCTTGAATTCAAAACCCACTATCCAGGACGACTCAAATGGGAGTAATTGTTTCCTAGAAAATTGAATGTGATTGCTACTTTAAGGAGTTAAATAACAGGCTCAACAAAACATTGATACTCACACTACCAAATAGAGGGGAACTCTATGTGGTGTACAACGATACTTTAGAGAATGGGTTAAGTTTTGTGATAATGGAAAATCATAAATTAATAGCAAAACCCTCAAAGAAGTTGAAAATTAATGAAAAAACTATACCACATTTGATTTAGAGGGGTACGGTGTCATATGTGTGTTGAATATCTAGTATCATTATCTATGTTAATTGAAGAGTGATAAATATGCCAATCATAAGAGCCTGAGATATATTTTCACACAAAATGAGCTTAACATGAACCAATGAATATTGTTTATGGTATTCAAGAATTATGACATCTCAATCCACTATCAATTTAATAATGGAAATATTGAGGTAGATTCTCTATGTTGATATGATTCTACATCTTAATCAATGATATGATTTTAAAATAATCCATTCTTCTTAAATCTACCAAGGATAAACATGGGTATCATTTTGGAAGGAACATAATCTATCCTTTCTCAAATAATTTCTCAACAATCACTCATGAGAAAATAACCGCTTCCTAGTGAAATGACATTGAAATTTAGAAAAATGTAGAATCTATGAGAAATGGGAAATCCTCGGAGTTCCTAATGGATGAAGATAGAGACATAATATTTATTTCATTTCTATCTTTACCATCCAATCTAGATGAAATGAAATATATTTTACATGGTTCACATAGCTCAACATTCTTTATTCCTCGATATAACTCCATAATATATCGAGATCTCCAAGAGAACTATTTGTGGGGATGTATAAAGAAGGATACTATTATGTATACATTAATGCGCCTTGTATATCAAACAGTGATTCTTGAATGAAGAAATAATAAAGGGATGTGGAAACCATTACCTATACCAACATAGAAATCTGAAAAGTCACTATGAGTTGTTTTACTATACTTCCAAAAAAATATAGATGGGGAAATCATATAAGGGGTGTTGTGGATCATCTTACAAAAACATATATCTTTATCTCAATTCGAAAGGGTTTTCATGAAATCAAATTGCAAATATATGAATCAAAGAAGATGTAAGGATGAATGGAGTAGCAATACCATGTTGTATCCAATAAATATCCATGTTTCCCAACCATGTTCTAGAAAAGTCATCAACAAGATATGAACACTGAGCTGAAATTCAGTATGACCCATCATACTAAAACTTATGGACAAATGAGCAGACTTTTTAGATCAGGGATGAAATGTTTATAGTGTGTTCTATAATCATTAATGGTAGATGGGATCAACATATATATATTTGGTCGAGTTCCCTTACAAAAATAGTTTCTACTACAGTATCCAGATAGATCTATATGAATACCATTATAGGGAAAATGGATAACACCGACACAATGAGATGAGGTCGGTGAACGTAAACTGTGAGGACCAACACTGGTAAAAAATGGTAGAAAATGTGGAAATAATTCCTAATCATGTTAATGCATCCCAAATTGCACAAAATATTTATTTATAAAATCATCAATGAGACCTTGACATTATGGTTAGAGACATGGTAGTTATATACATATCTCCATGGAGGAAGATCATGATTTTTGTGATGAACGAAAATATAAGTCAATAGAATATCATTCCTTTTGAGATTCTTGGTCATGTTAGATCTATGTCCGATCGACTAGCACTTCCACATACCACTTATCAAGTACCTAATTTATTCCACATAGTATCTCAAAATATTACATACTATATCCCACACATTTAATTAATTCAGATGAGGTTCAGTTAGAGAATGATATATCTTACTAGGAGGACCTAGGGAAGCACTTGGGTAATATAGATAATGTTCTATGTAATAATACCACACACCTAGTCCATGTAAAATGAAAAAATCATTAGTATGAAGGGGAAAAATGGGATCCGGAGGAATTATTGAATAGAAGTACCATCATACCTTTTACAACTAGTATATAAAACGAAATCTGAATGTAGAAACATCATATTGGGGAAGGAATGTTATGAACCTTAATTTAATCAACTAAAATTCCCTTATTATTAATAATTCAAATTTTATAAATAACATAAAATCACATATGGAAGATAAGATAGACCTTATAAATGAATAATGAATTAAATATTGGGATTAGGTTTTAAAATTACTTTTTTATTATAAAGAAAACACTTTTGAGGAAAAAGTGTATAACTGCACAAATAAACTGGACAATAAAAACACCCAGAAAATCAACTTCCCTTGCCCCACCCCAGCATGTATGCCATGATGAGAAGACTTCAACGATGCAAGAACCCTTAGAAGATAGTCCCGTACAGAGATGCACAGGAACGGAACCGATGGAAAATCCATTCCCTATCAACCTTCCAATCCAAAAGGCATGCACCAATGAAGACTCCATGCTCTGATCCTCTTCCGGAGCAGGTCCAAGAAGACTTCTGGAAACGAGAAAAAACTCACAACAAGAATAGTTCGCACAAGAATTACCTTGATCCAACAACCAGAGATAAAAAACATAAACAACAGATTTAAAGAAGAACATGACGTTTCCCAAATCAGTTTCTCTAAATAATTCCCACGATAAGGAATCCATCTGAAAATCAGCTCCTTCTAAAATTAGCATCTCCAATGCTAAAGCCAACTGATCCAAATATTGAATGTACTCCTCGACACTGATCTTTCCTTGATTGAAACCCCCGAAAAAAATTTAATCATGTTTGTCAATCTATGTGTATTGCTCCTCATTGAGGGTACCCCAACAGACCGCCCCATCATTTTAGCTACCTCCTCCATGGTAGCGTTGAGCAATAATGTCTTTTCTATCAGTTGGTCTTCCGAACATAATAGCTGAACCAGGGGGTGATCATCCTATACCTCACACTTCTGGTGTCTCATAGCCTCTGTGTCCATCATCTTACTGCTCATTTTCGTTGTAGAGAGGGTCTCCATGGGAGGAGGTAGCAAGGAATAGTCTTTCCTCCCCTTCCTTCTCTTGGATTTCCTGTCACATTTTTGAAATGAGACCTCATCTACAGAGTGAGCATGTTCAATAATTCTGTTCGCTAACACATTGACCCTAATATCCTCACCTGTACCAGCATAATCAGAACTCAAATCGGTCTCTTGGTGGCCTTCAAACCTGTTTCACACTGGAACCATCATCCGAAACGAGCCAGAGTCCCCCTTCTGCCCACCTTTGGTTGTAACAGGCAAATCCCGATCTGCCCTTTAACTCCCCTTACTACCATCAGCACAATCCTTCCATGCCTTATCAGCAGCCAATCCAGTCAAGTCCACAACCCCACTGCCCGATAATTAATCCAAGTACGGTGTTCCCTTATTCCCCTCGGCTTCCACCTGAACATCCATCTGCTGGACTTTCCCCGCTTCATCCTGCACCCTACTGACTGAAGGACTCCCGAGATCCCCCCTCATCCTGTTGAACACATCCGCCACCGCAATTCAGTCTAATGCCTCTCCCATAGGTCGTTCTCCCTCAAACAGCTGGTGCGACAGAGGCATGGTCTTCTGTCTGGGGTCCGTAACCTCACAAATCCCTGGTTCCTTGCCCTTGTCACTATCTGCCAACTGATTCTCGACCTGCCCACCCTTGCGCCAATCTTCCCTTGATTGGACATAAGAACATACCAAAAATATAATATATAAAAACATTACAAGGGTTTTGAATTAATTAATCGATTTTATTTAATTGTTCAAGACATTATTATCAAGTATAGAACCATTTTGGACATAAGGTAAGGTATTCTTTGTGAACACCCAATCTTTCCATTGGGTTACACTTTATCCCTCATGACCATTGTGTAGTTATTATATATTCAATATATATAATCCAAAATCTTGTATCCAAATCATTTCATCCATCTAGTTCAGGGATATATATATGTTTTAATAATCTTCTCTACCCAATTTATCTAGAAAAGAAAGCCCGATTAAAAGAAACTTCTTGAATTTCATAGCCTCATTCAAGTACCAAACATAATATTTTTATGACACAATTATTTTTCATAAAATTAAACATTTTATCATGAAAATTTACCATTTTTAAATTCTATTTTTATAAAAACAAATATTCCTCTATCCTCTTTAAATGCTCTTTATTGTTTTCACTAAACATCATATAAATTTCTTATTTATATAGTTTCTTATACACTCTTTTTATATGTTTTCACTTCCGTTTGACTTCAATTATCATGATAATTTCCTATATTACATTTTTAATGACCATTTATGATCTAAATCCATTCATTCAAGGACACATTTATGATACATCCATTTTGTATTCTTTAATAAATGATTATGATTTTAATTTATTTCATTGGTAAATGATTATGTTTGTTCTTTATTATGATTCTTCAAGGGAATACCTTTTAGTGAATATGTTATGATTTTTTCACTTAGATCGAACTATAATTAATTAGCTAATGTTTAGTCATATGAGACATCATGTTTTGGCACAGAGTAAACCTGATTACTATACGGGAATTTTTCTACCATGTACTAGAAGGTAGCCTTATCCCATGTTTATGTCTTGTAATATGTTTTTGCCATATTTTGATGATTCCATGATGATATGTTCCCATGTCATTAATTTTATTCATAATTGTGTTTATTCATGTTCCATATCATTTATGTCATCATGTTATGTATTTTAACCCATGTGATATGTTTTATTCTTATGATCATTCCATTACTATGGTTTTTAGCTCAACCCATTTGGTCATGTATTACTCAGGTTATCCTATACAAGAATAAGGGTTCAATGGAGTTAATAGATAATTATGAAGATTAAATAAGACATGTGTTTATTAATTTAATGATTTTTAATTATGTATTTAATTTTCATGACACTAGACATTATGATCTTTTTCTTGTAATTTGAAATTTAATTGTGCTTAAAATCATCTAATAATAGGTGTAAAAGGCTAGGGTCTCTATAAAAAAATTCATACATAAAAATATATTTATAACACATGAAACATATATTCCATTGGAAAAAATTGTTTCACATGGCATGAAATTCACAATTCAAGGTCCAATATTTCAATATAAATTGTCTAGTATAACAATCCCATTAATAATTCTTGGGAGATGTGACATATATATTAATTTTTAAAACCATTATATTGTTAATGGTTATCACCTTGAATTTTAATAATTTTTCGTAATAAAAAAATAATTAACATAGAATTTCCATCGTTTCAAGATGTTTCCAGCATATTATTACAATATATAAATGGATTAATACATTAGAATTTCTAGTAATGAAAACCACAAATGTGTAGTTATTCATGAAAAATTTGTCAAATTTAAATGATTTATTAAAAATCATAATCAGTATTTCACTTGAATAACTAAATAAAAAATGAAATTCCAATTTACAATATATCTATAATACATCCTTATGAGGCATCATGATATGTAATGGATAAAATATAAACATACACAGGAACTAGTATACTACTATTAATTATTTCAAAACTATTCAATTAATTATATAAATAAGAAGCATACCTAAATAAAATAATCTATAGTGGTTCTAAAAATTCAGCAACTATTTCGACTAATCTAATCTAATATTTATTCATTAACAATTCCAAATATTATAGAATCATTTTATAATTTAATTCATTATAAAAATGAAAAAAATATATTCCAGAGTTTTCATGTAATAAAAATCAAGGTTGTAATATATTTTAACTACTGGCAAGGATTCTGATAAGAAATTTTTTTTAGTCGCATATTATATTAGTACATTATATTGAGTAATTTGAATTATTCAAAAATAAATTACACTTAATTGATAGCTAAAAAATATGTATAGTTAGAGAACCACACATAAAATTCACAATATAATTGATAATGTTACTAATGACCATAAATCATCAAACTCATAATAATTATACCCCAAAATATTTGTAATTAAACATATCAATGTTCATTTGGTTGTCAAGGTCCATAAATCTGATTATAGGGGGCCCCTAAATATATTTCCTTATATATTTTTCTTGGACTATGTTACATATTAATCATGAGTTTAACAACTAACCTACAAATACCATGCAATAATTTCATACACATAACTCTAATAACCACCCAATTTCCCAACGAAATCATTTTATATCACTTTAATATTACCCCCTCCATCCATAAAAACCCCCACCTATGATTAAAATGAATGAATAGATAGAATGAACTCTCGATCCTACCATCAATAGGCCTCGATTATGTGAGTATAAGTGAGGGTAAATATAATACTCAAATGGGATCTATTACCCTCCTAACTCACATAAAGGAAGATGTAAAACACCACCTAGGAAATAATATATATTAATTGATTTTTTCTAAATTTCCAATACCTAGATGAATTTCAATGAAATAAAGGAAATATATATAATGTAATGAAATGTTGGTCGCATTGACTCCATAGCAAAAAACTGCATAATAGATTCCAACTCTGGTGATCTTATAAAGACTCTAATTTTTCCATATATTACATTACAATATTATATGGATTATCTTAGGATATTAAATCTGAGAAGATGTATGATTATAAGGCCATGTGTTTGTGGAAAAATTATTTTAAATATATTAAATATATCAAATATGACACCTGTATAGTTTTCATGGAATATTGAATAAATCATAAAAGGAGGATCAGATTAGAAATCTGAAGATTCTATTGAGTTCATATAATGTGGGTTTACCATGGTACAATATATCCTTATAATCTAAAATAAGTTTGGGTTGGTCATAGTCATGGTGGGACATTTAAATAAAATAAATAAATTAATTAATTAGTTTCCATGACATGGTTTTTTGTTTATATATACGTTTTTGGTGAAAAACTAAGGGATAGACAAAAAACCATAAATACATGAGAGAGGGTGTGGGAGGATCATTATTCGATTAAAAATAACACCATATTGGATCAAGATAGAGAGATCTATGTGCCAAAGAAACATGAGAATCATTCCAACAATAGTAATGTGTGATTGTTTTTCCTGAGTGATCGATCAACATTGAGGCATGATGTTTTTTGTGGGTGGATTTATCCCCATTTTATTATACCTATAATAAACATGAATCAATTGACCAAATGATTGATTTCTAGGTCGATCATATTGTAGTATGGGTTTATCCACAAGGAATTTGGTAGAATTTATTATTTTATTTTGATCATCATTCATTGTTCTATAATAAATAGATCAAAAAAAGGAAGAATGCCCATTTATCATTACTAATTTGCATATTTTTTATATTTGTATCATCATTATTCATTCATCATGGGAAATTCCTTTATCTAGCTATTTGATAATTACATGATAAGAAATCATTGAGAGATCATTTCTTGGGACAACATATTGATATTACAGGTACATGTTTGGATCTATTATGGGATGAATATTTCATAAAGATAATGAAATATTGAGGATAGATTTTAGACACTAGGTACAACCGGGTCATGTAGCAGTGATGAGGAACAATGATAATGGGTTTTTATGTGTTTGGTTTCTGGATTCTGGTGAGTGCTAATGGAAATGCTTTGTTGGGACCAGATCCATTCATACCCATGATAATGATGATATAATCAAAGATGATAGTGGTGTGGTCATACAAGGAGGATGAAACACTGGGTTCTAAAAATCACATAGTGCATGCAGTTTATTTCAATGTTATATGCAATCAGGGACCCAATTTGTGGTGCTAGTGTTTTTTCGAGAAATATAAATATCACATGTTGTGTGACATGTCTCACATGACAGATTACTCCTACATAGTATATTGAAATAGTACTTAGAGAGTACACAAACACATCTAGTAGTACAAAGACTTGGACACATAGTGTACTTGGACACAGACATAGACATGGTAATTCTATGTGATATACGGCTAGGACCTAACGCAAGAGGGAAACACCATTTATTACTAGTTGTTTTTTTGAACCATTTAAATGGTGTCTAAGAGACATGTTACTCTTCATAATAGATTATATTCATTAGGGTATGTTCCCATGATCAATTCTCTAAGTGTTAGAATCGAATCATGTCATATACATATGATGGTGATCATAGTAGAGGGATGTTATTATTAGATATTATTGTTGGAATTCGTCCATGTGGCCAATGGTGATATCATGTGTCATAAAAGTTTCATATGGTGGGTACAAAGATATCATCATGACCAACACTACATGGGAATAGATCCATTATATAATGTATTATTCAATATTTATTTTTTGGTATACACCATGGAATTAGGGATGGACCTCATATGTGTATCATTATCCTCGGTGTTCAAGGATAACCTCTTATAGTGGGACTCAGTAACAATTTCATCTTGTAAAGATGTCATTAGTTCTATGTGGTCTATTGTATATGTTCTATTAGATGAGTTCTATTTGGATTCTTTTTCCATGAAAACCATGTTTTCCATTATGATTGGAACATTACCTTGAGAATATGTTTCTTTTTTGGGTATATCCAGATATTCTTCTTATATATTTTTTAGAGTTATACATGTGGTGTGAAGATAGTTATTCTTGATGTCATACGCTTAGTGCTTTTAGGTATTCTTAATGGGTATTGTTAAAATCACCCTCAGATTGGCATTTCCCACACATGTCATGTCTTATTAATATGTACTATTATTTGATGGAAACCTTGAAGGATCCAGACAATGAGGAACATATTGATCAAGATAAAATGAGGTGTTTTCTAAAGGTTTCATTACCCCTATTCCCCACAGACCTTATAGGTTGGAATTATTTTGATTTTCTCAATGGTGGGAATTTAAATGGCCTTTTTTCATTCCATTACATAATATTGGACATTCATGTAGAGTATTTATATGTATGGATTCAACTTTATTATACATTTTACATTTAATAATTTTATGGTATTGGAGAACTGTGTTTGTGTATTGGTACATTATAATGATGCCTTCCATGCGAGTGATATGAATACATAATTCTAGTATCATTACCTTGGACTATAGGAGTTTCTCATGTGGTAGTTACCAAATGGGATCCATTGCGACTGGTCATGATAGAGTGATATCAAATGAGTGAATTCTACCCTAGGAATTGAGTATTTGAGATTATTTTTGGTAAACAATATAACGTGTTTTCAATTCAACATTTATTCTAGGGACTCTATTGTTGGTGTTGTGGCTGAGATATTCATGAAAAAAACATTGATAACCTTCTTTTAGAATCAGTACATATAGATACTGGTCTCAGATAAAAAAGTTTTAATTGAATTATATAGGAATGGGTTTTTGTTTTGATGTTGTTCTAGAGTCATATCTCTAGATATACTCATTTACATTGGTACAAATTTTTTATTTTATGCTGCCTCCACCATGTATGATATATTGGATCAAAAATCAATATCTTGATGATGATACCCTAGAAATGAGACTTTTATTCAAAGACCAATTGATATGGTGTTACTTAAATGTGGTGCCCCAGTGAAACAAAAACTAGTTGATAATCATATGGAATCATAAGTACTAGATGAGGAGTAGTGTATGCCGATACCACATCATGAGTTTCAGTCTTATAAACTCTATATGATTTGAGGAAATCTCAACCTACAATCAGATGAGTAATTTTCTGAGGCATTGGGATGAGTATTATGTCTTATTAAGACATTGGTAGAGTAGACGATAGAACTATAACCGAGCCTCCTACATGGATCTGCAAGATAGTGGTTCATCTCAGTGACCAAGTCATATGATGAGGTGACTCTAGAATTATATATGTTTGAGTTACCTTTTAGTAATAAGTTATATCCATCTATGTTTTCGGATGAGTTAATATTTGAGTTTCTATAGATTTTACAGGGAAGTGAGACTTTGGTTGATTATTCCTCAAGGATCTCAGATCTATCAGGGTGCTAGATTGATTTAATAGGTGATCATTTCATTAGGGATATGGAATTTGATAGAGAAAAGCGTATAGACATGAAAGCTAACATTATTTCACTATGCATTTTTACATATTTTGTAGTTCTAGATAATTATTTGGTTCTCAAGAATTTCTTGACTGAGC
The DNA here is from genome assembly GCA_963277665.1 of Viscum album. NCBI lineage: Eukaryota > Viridiplantae > Streptophyta > Magnoliopsida > Santalales > Viscaceae > Viscum > Viscum album. Next base: position 1,226,809,981 of record OY728145.1, on the reverse strand, counting down.
AGATGCAAACAATTCGTGCTGACAGTAAGCAAACATGAGATAAATCTTCAACCAAACAGAGCCAATTATAGACCCAGGGACCTGGACATATGATATATTTCAGGAATCAATCCATTTATAGTGGGTCATCCATTTGAAGATCACATTATGGATATATTTTATGTATAGATATGTTGTTTTACTCTTCTAATGGAATGAGATATCTCACATGGGACTATCCAACCTACCATACAACTGAATGATGGATTGTGTATATGCCTCACAGGAAGATAAAACAGTATGATCTAGTATGAATGTAGGTAAGTGTACATATAAGATGATATGAGAGAGTATGATTATATTTTAGTTGTTTTGAATTGTGATAATGACCACCCTCTGGTGGTCAAGACCTCACTCAATGAGCTGGGAGATTTTGGCGATGGAAGCTTTAGGTAGTCGAAGATTATGAGTTAGAGGCACCATGGATGATATAAAAACAAATATATATCTTTTCTACCTTATTTATAGTAATTATAGACATAGTATTGGGTTATTAATTTATTTACACTTATCTTTTTCAATTCATATATCTTCTAGTCGGGACTTCGGTTTTACCCTTGTTCTAGGAGACTTCAACATGTCATGTATCAATGAAAAGACAATTTTTCTGACTGTGTGACTTGAATTGTTGAGGAAATAGATTCTTTTTGTATCTCAAAGTCCAAACACTGAGTCGATATTATTTCTTATTAGGTATTGAGTACTTATATATGTATATATCATTTTAAGAGAGACTCTTTCATGAAATGATGTCGTGGGTTTTCAAGGATGGTATCATGTTATTCTATTTGTGGGCAATAAGGAAACCCATAGAGACAAGTATCGATGCATGATTATGAGGGTGAAGTTGATTACTTGTTAGGTATATATCATGTCACTCATTTTAGTGGATTCTATGAGATTATTTTTCATTATAGTGGTAGTAGAGCATGGGGAAAATGTATTAAGTACGTTCCAAATTACTCCCCATCATAGGTTGACTTATGGATCGATCTACCTCATGGGAAAATCATAATATTATCACCAACATATCGGTTGGCTCCTACAGAGCAACATGAGATGAAGATCTATTTGTAGGACTTGTAGAGGAATGAAGTTGTCAGATCACGCGTTTTAACCTATAATGCACAAGTGATTTTTTTCAAGAAGTAATATGAGATAATGAGTTTGTGTGTCAGAAACTGTTGATAAAAACCACGAGACTATAAATAACAAGTACCCACTAATGAGTATTGAAGAAATATTTGATTTGTTAAGAGTTGAACAATGGTTCTTATTTTATTGACCTCAGATCATGGTATCTCTACTTCATAGTACGAGATGATGTTATATTGAAGATGGAATATAGATGTTTCTATGGTCACTATGATTATTTGGATATTTTTATTAGTGTTATTAATTCCATAGTAGTCATCACGAGCCTCATAGAGCATATTTTTCATCATTTCTTATACTAGTTTTTGGTAGTCTCTATAAAAAATATCCTAATGTAATCAATGTTTTAGTAGAAGCATGAGAGATAATTAAGGTTGGTTCTGTTCATATTCTAAAGGGACTATATTTTATGTGAAGCTCTAAATAAATGGTAATAATTAGTCCCAACAAAGGTTGAGGTGGTTTTGGATTGAGATACACCAATGAGTGTTATGGTGGTATGAAGAACCCATGGTTTGAAAGGATTCTATCCGAGATTTATACGTGATTTATCGAAGATGTATTCTATATTGACATTTTTAACCATAATGAAGAATAAATAAATGTGTAGTGAGATCTGTCAATAGAAACATTAAGATATAATGTAGATATTGAAGAGCACTCCCATATTGATATTTCCATTTTATGGTTTCATGTATGTTGTTATCTATGATGCATCAGGGTCCAAACATGGTTGTGTTTTGATATAGAAATATGTCATTATTTTTTTTGTTTAATTTTTCCCCAATGATAAGAAATAATTAACGCATTATCTTTCCCTTCTAGTAGTAGTCTTCAAACATAAGATGTGATGAAACTACATGATGGTCAATAATTTTATCATATATTTTTACAAAAAGTGTCTCAGTAATATATTATCTTATAAAGATTTTAACATTAAAAATAAATTATGGATTGATTTATTCTAATACCATGACTTTGATATTGAATATACTTTTGCGAAGGGGAACATGGTACTATATTCTCTCATAATGAGATAATTTTTTGAGTTGCTGGGTGAGGTTTCATTGTAGTTGGCCACATTATAGTAATCAATGTTATATGGGGATGTGATATCTTAACTCAATTCTATGACTAATACCCCTACAATTTTATAGTTAGGTAGGGTGGTGTTGGATGGGGTTATCGATTTTGAGACCCTATATAATTAGATATCCAATTGGCATGCACTTCATGGGTTTTTTATACGTGGGAGCATGTCATTATTTTCATAAGACGCAAAATGGTTCCATTGAAAATGTGAGAGGAGGTTATGATAGATGTTTATATATATCCACTGGAAGAACATCCTGGATTTTGGAAGATGTTCTAAAACATTTAATGTTTGTTGAGGTGGCTTGGGATGAATAAGTGAGATAAAGATATTGTCTCTTGATTGTTTTCTTATTAGAAAATGATGGTTTAACACCGGGTTACAGTATGCTTATCTTATGTCCATGGTGTTCAATAGTGGATGTGGGATGGAATATCTATGGACATAATAAAGGTGATACCTCATACATCCATATAACATGATTCTATATTATTGATCCAAGACCAATATAATATATCAAAACACATACTATTTATTTGAGATAAAAAAATTTGTAGAGTGATTCAGACACCTCTATGCAGAGGTGATATTCTGACACATAGAGTGTTCCCATGATGATCATTTCATACCATTTTTCTCACATAATAACTCAAATTTGGAAGGGTTAATAGGAGTACGTTAGGCCACAGTTGTGTTTGAATATATTATTTCACCCAAAAAATGATAGCCAAAAAATGAGGACCCTTCAGATCATGGAGGGAATGATGCGGGCTTCCATGATAGGATATTTCATTAGTTGGGGGACTCATTTACCCCTAGGTAAGTATTGTAAAACAAATTCCACCATTTCACTATTGTTATGGAACTATTTTAGGTCTAGTGAGGGTGACCTTATATGTCCCCACTATTCTAGCCCAACTCAAAGAGAGATAAAAATATGGGTCCAATGTTTGTGAAAGACCCTAAAGAGAAGGTGAAAATCATCTGAGAGTATATGAGGGAAGTATAGAGCTGTCATATTCTGGATACAGGTACACAATAAATTCATTCGGAGATCACGGATGGAGATTATGTGTTCTCAAGGGTATCACCTCAAAGATAATTTCAATTATTTAATTGGGGCGGAATGTTATCTACATGTTTAATTGACCCTTATAGATACTATGTAGATTTCAGAGGCTTCATGCAACTTAAATCTACATACACATTGATATTATGTACCCGACATCTTATATGTGCCGTGGTGTATGGGCAATGTGCCTGACCCATCATATGTTTTTGTGTGGGAAAACTAGAAATCGAGGATAGAGATATCCTTGATGAGTACCTTATAGATTTTGAATATGGGAATGATTGTATCCTTCATGGGAAATAGATTCCACTAGAACATGTCTTGTTGTATCATGAGAATCATTAATATATTACCTAAGAGAAGGAGAACCACATTCATTCTCAGTACCCATGTCTCTTTGTACAGCCTTGTAATTTGTATTTCCAAGATATAAATCCCCATGATTGGGAGAATGTAATGGATTTGATATTTTCATATTTTACATTAGGAAATTATATTTATTATTTTCAGAGAATGGTCATTATATGTTAATAGATTATGAGTCCATGTTTTCTAAAAATTAATATTTGAAATATATAAAATATATTAAAAAACATGTGTGTTTAATTTTTTTATAGAGGTTGAATAAATCCTAAATAGGGCACAAAATAGAATAATGAGGCCATCATTGACGTTAATGTGAACGTTTCAGAATATGTTCTATATGGCCATTAAATTTGATGGGATTTTTTGTTGGGTATTATCTTTTGAAAACATTTCCAAAAATTTAATAAAGTATGTAAATTATTTCATTCATTACCAGGAAGTGCTTATTTGTTATATATATATGATACTATATACATATCATATGGTTATCCCCATAACCCCATAAAATTAAGAAAGGTAATTAGTAGATCATTCAAAGAAGAACAGAAGCACCAAATCTGATCAGGATCAAGGGATCAGTCTGAAAATGAAATGAGTGGATCCAAATAATGATAGTAACATATTATTTTTATTAAATAGTGATCCATCCACCTTGATGTATTATTTTTTAGAATATGTTCCAATATTAATATTCATATATCTATTTTGAATTAATTTAATAATAGATTGATTCATGGGTCGATCGTATTGTGTGACTGATTTTATCTATAGTGAATTTTGAAGAATTGATTATTTAATTTAGATATTTGTCTATCATTATAATGGAAAAAGTTCCAGGACAACTAAAAATGGCTATGTTTCATTCCACTTTAGGGTGTTTTGTGGATTTCTCCCACCATTAATTGTTCATTATGGGAAATTATATTGCCGCATGGTTCCAAAAATACCAAAACATCAATCGTTGTGTGACAAATTATTGGCACAATATATTGATATTTCATATCTAGGTTTGGATCGTAAACAAGATCGATCTATGGTGATTATGATGATATATTTTCTATAAATTGTAATCCCATTGGTTTGAGAGAGTAATGCGATGGATATAAGGACCGATGATGATGGGATTCCCAATGTGTTTGGTGATCTTATTTAGGTGACAATTGATAATAAGGCCTAGTTGTGAATATATCCTTACATATCAAAGATATTGATATAGGAATTAGAGGTGACAGAAGCATGTGAATACATAGAGGAAGAAACCTCTTTCACAAGAACATCCCACAATACCCAGTGTTTATTTCGTAGATACATGCAGTGTGAGACCCATATAAAATAGTAGGGTTTCATTAAGAAAGATAAATATCAAAATGCTTGAGACATCATTCACATGACATGTGACCATTACCAAGAACATGTTCTTTTAAATAAAATGGTACATGAACATGGTTAGGATATTATGAGCTCGAATACACCATCTACTCAGACACAAACATGGACACTAGCAAGTATTCTGATTCACGGGTAGGACGTGATGACAAGGGGACACATAATGTAAAACTAGTACACACCATGTAACCATAAAACCATGAAATAGATCCATTTTTCTATTAATATTGGAAATTATTCATTACAGTACATTTTTCTAATACATTCCATGAAAGTTTGTATGTAATTTCATCATATACCGTTGATGGTGATCCCTTTAGTGGGGCTTAAGTCTTGGATTGTGTTTTTTTAATCCTTTCATGGGGATTGGAGTGAGATCATACACCATCATATTTTTAGTAGGTGGAGTTATTTGTATCATCTTGGCCAAAAATACCCGATCACCCATCATATCATTAATTACTTTTTATAGATTGAGTTGTTGGTATGCCCCATGGCTTTGGGTGCGATCTTCATTGGTTATTCATTCTATTCATACGTCTAGAATGTAATTCATATATAGATACTTGATGGAAATAACCACTCCAATAGAAATCATTATATCTCAATGAATCATGGATTGTGTTCATAAAAATGAATTCTATTTGCAGTCTTCAAGAAGGAATCCTAGGATTGCATTACTATTGCGACAATACCTTAAAAAATTTTATGTTTGTGGGGTATATTTTTATATTCTTAAAATACATATTGCAGAAGTATACCTATGATGAGATAATTGTTAATAATGATTTTATATTTTTATATATTTTGGGGCATCCTATTGGATGTTGTTATACTCAACCCAACATGGGGTTTTCAAACATGTGTCATTTCTTATGAAGATAAGTAATCTTTTTACATTTTCATAGATGGATAAGTACCATTTCGAGTGTATTGACCTTGACAGATCAAGGTTTGTTCCTTTGGATTTATTAATCCATTCCACAATAAAATTTCATGTGGGAGTCATTTTTAGTTTACTTATAGTGATATTTAATGTGGAATTGTTTTATTCCCAATACTTATTATCTTAATCCGATGGTTGTAGTATAATAATAGGCATGTGTGGTTATCATTTGGTTTACATTTAATCATTGTATGGTCTTGGATATGTATTTTTGTGTACTTTTACATTAGGATTCGTCCTCCCATGTTTGGGGTACATGAACGTATAGACAGTTTCCATCCTATGGACTATTGGTCGTAGGATTGAGGTAGTCATCACCCAGGCCCTGTTGGGATGGGTTTTGTCCAATCTATCCCATATACACTTGAGAGAATTTGTGTAGATAACAAAAGGGTTAACATAGTAGGATCTTTCCCTAGAAAGATACATACAATATCACAATATATATGAACAAATATGTAGTAGTGGAATTTACTAGGTAAGAAAAATTATAGAAATATTCAAATAAGAAAGAAAGCATGAAAGGAAAAAAGATAAAACATTATCAATAGAATAAATTCACCTGTATTTCCAATCCTATTTCTATATCATCTATCACTAATACCCACACCACTCAATGTCCTCAATCATGAAATATATTTATACTTGATCCAATGCATCAAATCATTAATACCCACACTCACCTCAAAAGAGATTCGATCGGATCACCTCCTCGCTATGTACATGGATGCAGGTATGAAACCACACAAGCAATATATCATTCATCATCATTCCTTACATAATCAATGGATTCATTATATTTCATCATATCCACATCAATAAAAATAGATATCTATAACCACATATCCACAAACCAAAAATATTCCAACACTTTGAATCCTTTGGATGGTAGAGAAATGTAAACATAATGGATGTAAACCTCATTCCCTACTCCTATTATGTGCATTACCTACCTACAATGTATCATTGTCTATAGAATGGTATCATGAAATATATAGAATCATCTATATACCCTCTCATTAACATGAAAAACACCAATATAAATGAGCACATCCTATTCGATATCACATCATTTGGTGTACTATTACAACAAGCCATCACAACATGTGAATATATTCCATCCAAGTTCCATTATAGATATTACAATATATTTTACAATTTTGATTCATTACAGCTCAAAAATATAGGTTTCACTATATTTTACCTTCCTTATAAACCACTTCAATCATATAACAACAATATTATATGCCACGAAACACTATTTATTTTAAGAAATCATCATAAGAATAACCAATGTCTTGTAAGAATTAATTCCTTACACTCAATATTTCACATCACCCAAATTAATACCCCAACATAATTTAATGTTTTTCCGCAACCATAATATTTATTTTTTATTATTTAACTTATACCCATGGTTATGCATACATATTCAGTAAGTCGATAGGATTCACACAATAAGGAAAGCAAACCCTTCACATCAATATTCCATAAAATTACATATATTATTTCTGTTCTGATTTTATGTGATTTTCATAGAATAATTTGCATCAAATCATCATTTCAAAACATTAATGACATTCTAATCATGACAATCATAAACCAAGATTTCAATATAATACAATTTTCATGTGACATACCCTTCCATGAGGGAATCATGGTTTTGAATGTATGAAATATCATCCCACCACAAAAGCTAGAAACAACCATGGAATTCAATATTTATAAACATTAAATATATCACAATATATATTTTGTTTTATTTCACATTATATTTATTGATGATTTAGTCATGTTTTAATTAGTTATGTATTTAGTATTCTATTTAGATTTATATAACCAGGAACTAGTATAATAAAAAATTAAAATAAAACAAGCGAATCCACAGAGCACTATGTATAAAAACACAATTTCAATATTGTTAGTACATAAGTAATATTTCTTCCAAACACTTTATCAATTATAGAGTTTATGGAGTGACCCATTTATAATGGTAATAAAGTTCATATCTGACAACATCAATATGGAAATATCATAAAAAATAAATTATCTCATTATGAATCAACCAATAGATATATCATAAAACTTATAAGACACATGAAACAACCCATCACCCATTTCTACCCATAATTTAATCACTTACCATATTTTTATAATTTTTATTCTCCATTTTAGGGGAATTTTTATATGCTATAAGTATTCCTACAAACCAAAACACTATGAAATCATTGTATCATATGTATGAGAATGAATAATTAGAAAAACAAATATCTGAATTACAATAGATATGAGGAATGTCTAAATATCTCCAACATTAATTGTGAAACACAAACCGTTATAAGAGGAAGTTGGTACGGGTAGAAACCCACAAGGATGGAATCATACAACAAATGGATCATAAAATGTAGAACACAACACCCATAGTCAACCATTGACCATAACCTCACCAAAACATGTCATTACCACACCTGAAACACTATGTTGATGAAGAATGAGATATGAAATTGGAATAAACATATAGAGGGAAGGGAGGGTACTCAAATAGAATCACTAAATATAAGTCTCTCAATGATAGAATTAAAATGTTATCAACAGAGACTAAATGACCACAATGTTATATTGATGGATCACCCTCTAAATTATGAGGAATATAGAATAACAATTGGGTTTAAATGAGTTATGGGTTCTCTAAATAGGGTGGAAAATATAAGAATATAGTGAAACTCCAAATATTAGACTAAAATGTGATGATGTTATGTAGATTCCATGGTGATTGAAATGTTACCGTTTCACACATGGGCCTATTAAAACTACATATAAGAAACTTGGAATGCCCAACTGTGAGATACAAAAAACATAGAAATGAGACAACTTCATAAAGGAAAAACTATTCTATGTAACTCTAAATTAATATAAGAAGACCACATTGTATCATAGATCTATGGTCTAGTGACCCCAAAATCATTAACACCGCATAAAAACCCCCTAATAGTCACAATTCTATATTACATCGATCATGTTGAAAAAAATCTATTCTGGGCAAATACATGTCCTTTCATATGTTCCTTGAAATAGACACCACATGAATAATTGAAAAAATATAACTCCCTTAAATTATATGAAGGGTAATCCTACCATAAATAAACACCTAAAGTGTAACTCTGCAATTTAGTAGAACAATCAAAACCTCAATGAAAATACTCTACATTCCATTCCATTTACTCATACCTCAAGGAACCTCTTTGAAAAAATGGACACTTTCATGTAATAGTGAACTTCTCAAACAATAACCTTTACACCATGATCCTCCCTACACACTCAAAATTTATACCAAAATCTAAATCACCTAAAAATATCAATTTAATGGAGTGTAATGTTTTGATTTTATATATATCTTTTCATAACATGTATTACAAGGGAAAAAATCTTACTACAAAAATACTACCCTTGACCATTTTCATAGTGATCATATTTAATCATAAATCTCCACATACGGAACACATATCAATATTTTAATTCACCCCATTGTATCCCCTGGAATATAATATTAATTATCAGGGGTTGAGTTTACAATATATTAAAATTTCAAATCATATGATGTTGAATAGCTAAAATGAAGTCAAAATAGTATCTACAAGTATAGTTATATTAAATATTATTCATAATATATTCTAGAAACCATTGAATAATTTTAAACATATGTTTTATGAACATAAATTTTTTTTAAAAATAATTACTTCTAAATCATATATATTCATTTTCAGTCCATGTACAGATAAAGTCATTGTATAATTCATATATGATTTAATTTATTCCATGTCAATTTAAAATTAAATAAAAAAATATATAATATCATTCAGTAGTAAAATATTGAAATTATAGTACTCTAATCATGTTATATAAATAGTATACATCATTGTAACATTTTATTCCTCCATAAACTATTCTGTTAGGCACAAATATATTTTCAATATTATGTATTAGTTAAATATCCATATGTACAAACATTGGATAACATATATTGAAATTATCTTACGCCACTTCATAATATCACAAGCCTATAAAATGGATTCTCAGCTAATCAACAATGTTATATGAACTCCAACATGCCTCCCATAATCCAAATGGTCTTTAGATAGTTATGAGGGTCAAATGATATATCATGGGGAGATTATATAAATATCCATAAGAATTAGTTAATAAAAACCATAAAATCATTAAAACATAAATATATATTATGATCATGTTGAAACTATAAATAAATCATAACAACATGATATAAAATAATTAACCCAATTCATTTCATACACATAATTTATCAAAATTATTATCTTATATCATGTATTTTTTTTCTAAAAATATATTAAAATCGATAATAAATATAATTCAATTTTTAAAATTGGTTTTGGGCCTCAACCAGCTTTTTATCTTGTTCCTTGTAACACAACTCCATCTCACCCATCCACCACCATTGTGTTTCCTTACCTAGAAACAAGAACTATTGTGTAGGAATTTAAATTAGGGTGAACATATAGTGTGTAACTTAGATACTTTGTAGTAATACACCACTAGGACCCTCAAATAATTAAACACATATATGTTTGATTTATACTGTGAAAATATGTAGTAACATAAAATATATAATACATTCCACTGACATTGATTATTATGACCCATAACGATATAAATGGATAATTATCTCTATTATATGTTCTGGGGATGGGATTCTCAAGTTTCAAACACATTAGTAAATATGGGACTACCATGAAATGGTATTCTTCTAAAGGCCCACATTATAACAAATATATCTACACATATAGTATTGTAGACCATGCAAATGCATAAGTGGGAATGTTATGAATAGAAATAAAATTTCAAAATATAAATATGTATTGGGTGATCATACAATCAAACCACGAAAACTAGAATCCATATAGATATTCATTTTTAAAATATATAATATTCATGAATTACAAATCATTACGATATTATATTTTCATATAATCCATCCTATCCAAAAAAGTAATCATCAATATATAATGGAAACATGACCTCTAATCCTTCTATAATGAAAATATATAAAATTATATGCTAACATAGTATCTAACATATCAAAATTATATTTTATAATAAATATATAAATAATATAAGAATTACATCACCATGTTCTGAGTATGATGTCACCAATAATATTATAGTGTGATCTATCAATTGTAATCACGAGAAATCTTGATGTAACCCATAATAATAGATAACAAAAACTTCTCCCATTCAGTATTCACCTAGGCATACCAAAAAAATAACACCCTGAGTTTTGGGGAAATTTTTTTCTTTTTCACTATTAAATAAAATTTTCATCTATGTATTGAAATGAACTGAGACAAACATTCCTTTCACATGAAACCAAAACGATGTTTGTTAAATGGAACATCGGCTTGTAATATTATACAAAAAACACTAACTTGGCATATATTACCTGCACCATCGATGTTTCTATGTAACATAATTTTACTATTTTTATGTTAGATAATTATAACATAACCATTAAAAGTAGTTATATGAATAGTAATTAATACTTTCAAAATATTTTTTCTTTTTTATATAAATAAAATATATTGGTATTGTAATATATGTGTAAAAATACTATTATTCTAAATGAACCAATTTTCATGTACTTATGTGAAAAATAATAAAATTAATTTTTTACACATTTAAAAATTATATTTTATAAAATAATAATAATTTTTAAATTTCTAAATAAGATTTGGGAGAATGTTTGATATTTGTCTCATAAACATCATTTTTTTAGGAATAGTTTAAAATACTTGATTTTAATTCAAAAATGAATTTTCGTCTCACTTTTTTATAAGTATATATTATATATTAATTTTGGTTATTAGATTAATTATATCATATTTATAGAACTTAATCTAATTTTGGTCATTTAAATTCATATTACATTGAAATTTGAAATAAAAACAAAGCAATCTTTTGTGCATTTATACTTAAAAACATGTAGTGTCGTCCCATCAGCAGGAGTATTTATTTAGTTAATTTCTACCACATGTGTGGTTAGAATTTTTTAAAATAGATTCAGTATTTAAAATCATAATAATTTATAATGAATAATGTATTCAACATATTTTTTGACAAAATAGATTAGTGACTATTCTTAATATTAATTACAACAACTTAGAGAAAAAATAGCACTAAACCTCGTATTTAACATCTAAAACAACCTATCCACTTGTACAAAACCCATTGGCTTAAATTTATTCATCCATTAAACTTATATTCTACATTTTTTTCGTTTTTGATGAATTATTTTATGTAAATTTTTTTGTACACCTCACTTTTTTTCTAAATACCATGTGAGTACTTTTCCTTCAGTATAAAAGGTCACTACCTATCCAATTCCTCACCCCACTCAAAACACGTATGTTTATCCATAATATCCCAAATAAAATTTCCAATATACATCCATGCCTTAAATATTTATCCCCTTAATAAGAATGCAATCCAAGGAATCCTTTATGAATAATGTAAAAGGATCTACCTAATTAAGATGTTTCGTCTTCTATCAAACTCATTTCTTTTATTTTCTTTCTCCACTGCTATACGATAATTATCCAATGAATGTACAAAATAATAGTATATTAAATATAATATAATTTTTTTAATAAAAATTTTATACCTAAAATTTAACAAACATCCATCTAATGGGTATCATTCATAATTTTTATGTGTATGGTGGACTATCTCCTCAGAAAATAATAATTGTTTATTTTTACATACCACCTATCACAGTGGAAATTATGATGGAAATATATTTATATATCTTTTATATTATATATTTTATTTTTCTATATAATTTAATCCTTTTTCTACACATATTATTATATTTTACATTTTATTTTAATTCTATAATTTTCTTTGATAATGTTTTGACTACCTCCCCCTCAACGCACTGTGATTCGTTCACACACTACATGGATTGTATGATAGATGAATTTTCTGTAATGATATGATATATATGAAATAATAATTATATTATAATAATTATGTATATAAATATAAATAAATATATTTCATTTACTCTCCTTCATTCAATATGACAATATAACTAAAAATGTGTTCATACGTATATACAGCTTACTGTCTCCATGTATGGTACATTCCATTTCACACATCTATATTATATAGATTCTTATAATTCATATATTATAATTATTCATGATATTTATATCTGTATTTTCATTCATTAAATCATGATACTGGTATAAGGACAAATGATATAACAAATTAAGACACATCTGAATAACAATGAGAGCACTACCCGAATTAAAACCATAACCTGAGACTATTAGTAGAAAGGTAATATAAGGTTATAATCAAACAATATATGGAAATTAGATATTATAATATAATTTTATAAAATATTTATAATAAAGATAGAATTGTTATAATTTTTTTTGAAAAAGTGCGATGAGAGTCAAGACACAGCGTAAGGGAATTTCATCTCACTTTTTATTTCCCTTGGTCACAAGATTTATTTACCAATCATTTCATTTGTGTTGTGTTTATGCTTCCCATTGATGTATTATGTAATTTATATAAATAAATTTATTTTTATTTACACATACTTTGTATTATCATTATTTCACAGGGTTAATGTTTCAAATGCTACCAATCACTAGGAACTTTTTTTCTCGATATTCTTTCTTTGATACACATGTTTTATAAAACATCGACATCATTATTAGAGGTGTACCTAATTACTTTTGTCAATTTATATATTTATTATAAAAACTTTAATGATATTTCTGACTTCCTGTAATCAAATATTCATACATGGAGAGTATGATCCCATGTTACCATATATTCAGTGTTTATTTAATTAATCTCATCATTTATTGAGATTATTTATGATTACGTTTTCTTTTATTGAAATATTATTTTCAATATCTAATAGAAATTAATGAATTCACTATTAAAAATTTTATTCATGATATGTTCATTTTTATGTAGAATTTTCTAGTATTTTTTACTTTTGATATTTAAGAAATATTTTTTTATGAAATTGTTACAGTATTTCCCTTTTTAGTCAGAAAATTACTTTTTTCAAAAAACTAGTATTCCGAAAGGTTTTTGAAAATGGTTTCAAATGATACTTGAAGAATGTTTTTTTAGGAAAAAATTATTTTAAAAAGGTTTTATGTTTATTTAATATTACATTATTGGATATCAAACCTATTTTAAATAAAAAATTTATTCAAAAATGTATTATGTTTTAAAATGGAATTTACAATGTTGAAATGATATTTTCCTCAATAAATATTTTTAAAAGATATTTAAAATTTAATTTACATATATGATAACATATATTGGTTATACTAGTTTCTTTCTAGGTACATTATTAAATGTTTCCATTCATATTATGTATCTTAATTGATTATGTATTGATAACATGAAGTTTTTTAGTCTTGTCTCTATTTCAATGGTAATATTCTTTTGAAACCATATTCTATTTATGGGTTGTTCTTATGATGAAATGAGTCTTAATCCTGTCCTTATCCATATGATATGATTTTATTAAATGTTTATATTACCCATTTCATTTCATTGTTTATGGTGTGATTATTTATGATATTCTTCCATACATATGTATGATTTCATTCTGAGATTGGTGGGTCCTATGTCTCCATCAAATGCATTGAGTAAGAATTTTTTTCTCATGATATAGAATAATATGGTTGTGTTAATGAATGTTGACTAAAAATATAGTATATGGAGTGAACCCATAATAATATGTTGTTGTCAATTATAACTTTCCTACTATGGGAATCAAATTATATGCTTATGTGTCTTCTACAATTCAATGCTTTATTCTTATGTTATGATTCAATATATTATTTTCTTTATTTTTGTATGATTCATGTCTTATAAACTACCATTATTAATTCCATGATTCATGTATATGATTTTTTATATACGTGGTATGATCTTCAATTTTCACGATTATGTTCCCATTCTATTATGCTCATGATTTTTCTTTTTTATCTCCCTTTTTTACCCTTATAGAGCATATGATATCACTATTCGTTTTCATTACATCCAAATGTTGTGAATATATATATATATATATTGATGAGTTTATGATGTGTGGTATTCAATATGAACCTAATGGGAGATAATTTAGCTCACTTCGGTACTAGTTTTTACGTTTCGATGTTTCCAAAGGCACTAGAGATGTACCACCTTTAGTAATTTTTTTGAATACTATTTTATGTAGTTTGAATATTTTGGGTAACGTAAATGTATGAGAATAGTGGTTAGGTATATTTAGTATCAAATAATATTATTTTTAATTATTTGGATGCTATGATCATAAAACCATAGTGATAACCCTAAGGACATGTCTAAGGATAAGTCAAAGGATACAGAAAAGTATATGATAATGTCTTGAAATTTGGGTAAACAATAAAGTGTGTGGTCTCATAAAAATACATACATGTATAATATAACAAGTGGATGCGTCCCTATAAATTAATTACTTAGGAGTAGCAGGTTTTATAAGATGTTTCGCGCCTGACTCAGTATAATCCGGTACCCAATAGTGGGGCTTGATGCACACCTAGTTAGACACTCTCGAGGAATATTATTTTAAAATACAGTAAATCATATTGAGCCATCATGAAGGATTTAAATATATTATGAATATGAATAACCTAGGATAAAGCTAAGGTTTTATAGATTATGGAAGGTGTTATAATCGAAGCTTCCTATAGGTGACATTTCATGATACGTGGTTCCTAATATGATAACCGTTTATATACTCTAATGTTGGTTTTAATCAATGGATAATACCAAATGTAATAACAATAATAGTTATTTTGGTGGAAAATAAAATTATTTTCATCCAAATAAACCAAATCCTAAGGGATCTGGATTGATAAACCTTATTTCCATGCTCACACAACTTTATCAAGCTATAAATCATGTTGGACCTCCAAATGAGAAAAGGAGGGAACAAAATTATGTTGAGCCGTTCAGGAGGTAACATCCAATATATATCATAGGGTCTTCTAATAAAATTATATCTGAACAATCAATCATTACTATTGAAAAAATATTATCCATTCCCAAATGTTCGGACAATGAAAAATTCATTCTGACTGTTTATTGCTTAGAATGAGATGTGGACAAGTAAAGGGATTTAATTAATAATATGCGTTAGTAAGATGGAAGTGAATCCATGTATCGAAATTATTTAATGAAAATATTATAAAATAATTACATTCTTAAAAATATTCATACAATGATGCAGAAATAGTTTCTTGAGTTGAATCATGGGGATGAATAATCTATCAGAACATATGAGGAAAATTTCCCATGACTTGCAAGGTACGCCTCACGAATTGTCAACCCAAGTGAAGGTTATGTTGATAGGTTGTTCAATAGATTAAATACAAATCTAATTATGGAATTTTAAATAATATACTTTAGAATCTATGAAGAGATTTTTTTGTTCTATTAATATTGAAATAGAGGTTAGAGTCCCCTATCAATCCAATGGGTTTGACAAGAAAAAGAAAATATTTATTTTTGGAAAACAGAAAAACCATGATAAGAAGAATATGGGATTTCTATTATTATCTATGTGTGGGAAAAAGCATCGAGGATATATCCTTAAGGGTTCTAAAAAAATTAGTGTAGAAGGGAAGGGAAACTATAATTTCATTGTCGATGTGATAAAGAAAAGTTAACTAACATTACAAATATAGAAAAAGTGACACATAATTACCCTTTGTACTATTCAGTGATACCAGTGTAAGAAGAATGGTCATTATGGTAGCTAGTTCCAAAATAAATTGTCTTGGGATTATGATTGATGCCAAAAACATATTAAGATTGGGGATAAGGATAAATGTTATACAATATCTATTTTTAACGAGGGGTGAGATAATGACATGATGAAAGGTACACTTATCACACAATCTAGGCTAGCTAATGTCATATTTTATTCTATATCTACCCATTATTTTATATATAATGAATTTTATAATGGTCTTATGATTCAAAAAAAATAATTAGATGTGGAATTATTAGCGCAAACCCCTAATGGTACATGGAATGCATCATAATTATATGATTTCTCTTCAGTTGAAGATTGTGGGAATATGCTTCTTGCATAACTTTTCATTATTCATTTGGTTTCATTTGATGTCATCTTAAGAAATGATTGGATTTCTCTGCATAAATCCGACATCATTTTTAGGAAGGGATTATACATTTTATATTTCAATCCCCCTTAAGAGGATCCATCAATGTGACAATAATCATTAACATCCTATAGAGATTACATATAATGTTTTGGTCTTAATACCCATTAAAATGTGTTCTTTACCTCAAATTGTTGGGGAAAATATTTACATTGATTATATACATATTGTTCATGAATTTTTAGATATATCTCTGGAAGAGTTGTCATGACTTCCGCCAAAACGTGATGTTGAGTTCTCTATAGAACTAAAACCTAGTTCCATACCAATATTAATGACTCCTTATTGAATGATCTCTATTGAGTAGAAATAATTTAAGAACATACTCTATGAAAAATATGATAATGGATTCATTTGGTTATGTGTTTCACCCTTGGGTGCATTGGTACTTTTTGTGAAAAGGGTAAATGGACCAACGCGACTCTACATTGATTATTGAGAGTTGAACTTTATCATAATCAAGAAAAAGTATCTTTATCCCCATATTTATGACATATTTGATATACTATGTGGTGCTGAATAATTTCCCATGATTGAACATCATTTTGGATATCATCTGTTGTGGTTCAAGAAGGATAATAAAACCAAGATGTCATTCCATACAAGGTATGGAATCTGGGAGTATATAGTAATTCATTTTTGTCTTACTAATGCCCATTCTATATTAATGGATTCAATTAATAATGACTTTAAGGATAACATTGATCATTTTGTGGTAGTCTTTATAGAAGATAATCATATATATTAAAGGATAATAGATGATCAATGGGGTCGTAAAATGTTTTTATAAAATACCGTAAGGAAAGATAAACTATATGAAAAATTTAAGAAGTGTTAATTTTGCATGAAAAATGATTTTTTAGGGAAAATAATCTCAATATATGGTATATAAGTATATCCATAAATGATGGAAACTATTTAATGATTTCCTAGTCTGACCACAGTGAGAAAGATCAAAAGATTTATTTGTTTAATAAGATATTATCAATTATTTGGGGAGAATTTCTCAAATATATCTAATCCTTTGACCATGTTTACTTGGAAGGGTGTCATATTACTTAGGATTGATGAATGTGACATAACCTTCATTTGAAAAAAGAGATTATTAGTGAGTACACTCATGCATACATTACCCAGTATTGTATAAGTGTTTTTAATATATATTTAATTACCCATGAATGGATTGGGATGCGTTCTTATGATGAATAACATGGTTATCACTTATGCCACACGACATTTTATTATTCATGAGAAAAATTACCCGACTAATTATTTATTGTTATCATTATTAATTATTCAATTAATGATATTGAGGGATTCTCGATATAGGGAAAAGTTTGATATATACATCAACCATAAAAGTAATAAATCTATATTCTCATAGAAGGAGTTTAACATGCACTAGAGAATATGGTTAGAGTTGATAATGGATTATGATTGGTTAATAAATTAAGACCCTAAGAAAGTGAACATGGTGGATAATTATTTGAGTTGGAAAGATCATGCTTCATTATCCATGATGTGGATAAAAAAAGATCCAATATTTCTATATTTGAAAAGGATGGATTTGGAAATCAAGAATAAAGGGGAAAAATATTGTCATTCTCAAATAAATGTTCAAAACTATATACATGTAAATATTAAATATAATAAGAAATAATATTAAGTAATGAAAAATAAAATTATAAATGTTCCCGAGTTTAACATTGATCAGGATATAGTAATATGGTTCATGAACCACATATATGTTCCTTGAATTATAGATATTAAGGCGTGTTTAGAGGATCTTCATAGTTCTTCCTTCATTATTCACCATTAAAATATAAAGATGTATTGGGATTTGATAGAATACATCTGGTGGGATTGAATAAAGAGAGATATTTTAGAGTTTGTATATCAGGGCTTGGTTTGATAACAAGTTGTTTCTTAATGAAAACATAAAAATGAAATGTTTCATCCATTACTCATACTTTAATAAAATGGGAGAATGCCCCTATGTATTCTTTCATTGGTCTACCAAAATCCTCTATAGGGTTTAATAATATATAGGTGGTATTTGATCGTTTTACTATGTTAGCACAATTCATTACTATCAAAGAAGATTTGTTGCTAGATTACATTTCCTAGATATACATTAAAAAACTGGTAAGTTTGCATGGAGTACCACATTCCATTAAATTGGATCGGGATCTGAGTTTTACCTAAATTATTTTGTGAAGTATTCTGTAATAATTTAATAAAAAATTTATTTTCATCACTACATATCATCCTCAGAAACATATTCATTTTCAAAAAGCAATTTAATCGGTATAGGATATTTTGAGATCATGTTATCTGGATTATGAAGGTGGTTTGATCTACACCTTTATTTAGTTGAGTTTACATTCAAAAATATATATCAATAATGAATTAAATAGAACCTTATGAATACCTTTAAGGGAATAAATATAGAGCTGCAACATGATGGGATGAGGTTGGATAAAAAAAGCTACTATGACCTGAGATCGTTAAATAAAGGTCGAGAAGGTTAGAAAAATTCAACATCATATCAAGGAAGATCAATGTCAATAAAAAGGTTATTATGATAATTGACCGTGTGATATAAAATTTGAATTTAGTGAAAATCTGTTTCCATGAATCTCGCCCAAGAAGAAAGTAGTGAGATATGGGATGAAATGGAAACAAATCCCTAGGTATATCGATCCCTTTGAGATTATTGATCTTATTGGTAGAGTAACCTATCACTTGGAACATCCTACATATATCTATGAATTACATCATGTGTTCCATGTATCTCTCCTATGTATGTACATACCACACCCAGCACATGTAATACTCTCAGAGATCATACTACTGATGTTGGATATTTCATACCAATAACAACTAATTGAAATTCCAGACCGATCAGAGGATTTTTTTTTGAAAAACTTCCACTCACAGGGTCAATGTTATATGTAGAAGTCACAAATTATTATAATATACATATGAACTTTATGGTATTATGAAGTATATTCTTCCTCATTTTAGTCTACTAGAATAAATAATTTTGAGGAAGAAATAAATTTTTAGGGTGGGAAGAATGTAACACCCCGAGTTTTTATGGATCTTTTTTTATATTTTTAAATTATATTAAATTTTAATTTATGTAATTAAAAGAACTATAAAAAACAATCATTTTACATAGAATTGATATGTAATATGTTAAACAGAACATATACTTTCCAGATGATACATACAACACCTATATGACATGCATAACACGCAACACCAATGTTTCTATGAAACATAATTTTCTTTTTATTTAAAAAAGATAATTATAACATAGACCATATACATCATTACATGAATAGTAATAAATAATTTTCAAATATTATTTATAATTATTTTATTTAAATAAAATCCATGGAAAAAGAAAGATATAATTTTTAACAATGTCCTTATATGTTTAAAAATACTATTTTCTCAAAGTAACTACTTTTAATATATTTTTGTCAAAATTAATAAAATTAAATTTAGGAAAATTTAAAATTTAATTTTATAAAATAAAATTATTTTTAAAATTTATAATCATCATATTACCATAGGGATAATTTTTGGTATTTTTTTGAAACATCATTTTAAGATAAATAACGATAAATAATTGATATTAATTCAAAACTAAAAATTTATATAAATTATTTTTAAGGTTATATTTTATTTTAAATTGCTATAAATGATCAATTATAATATATTTCTATAAATTATTCATGTTGAGATCATTAAAATTAATTTCATTTTGAAATTGTGTATAAAAAACATAGAAAACATTTGGATGTTTCTAATTTAAAAACCTACAGGGTAATCCCATAAACAAGATTATGGTTTAAAATATCTACGACTTATATGTTTAGTATTTAGAAAAATGGATTTAAAAATTTTAATCATAAATAAGTATATTTTATAATATGGTAAACTTAATTTTTTACCAAAAAATATTAGTGAAAGGGATTAAAATTAATCACAACAATTAAGAGAAATATGTGTACTAAACTCAAAATTTATGCCTTAAAATTCCCTATCTAGTTGTACAACAACCATTTGATATCAAAACTTCATCCATGAAACATCCAATATTTAGTTATGTTGGTTTTGGAATATTTGTTTAGGTATATACGCATTCACACCTAACGTTCTTTTCAAAATACCATGTGAAAACTTTTCCTTCCCAGTAAAAGGCCACCACCTCTCCCCATTCCCCACACCTCTAAAATTTTTTAGATCATCCATGATCTAAAAAATATTATTCATAAAATAATTCCACTACTATTATAAGACTCAAGATTTTCATAAATCATTCTAGGTAATCCTTTTGGTACAAACCAAAAGGACTTACCCAATTAAGAGGTAATGTCATCTCTAATGCTTATTTACATTATTTCTTCCTGACCCCTCAATAATCATTATTCCATGTATGAATAAAAAAATAGTATATACAAAATAATACAATGTTTTTAGGGTAATATGTCTACCTACACATATACACATCTCTATATAATGGGCAATGAACATATTATTTATGTGTACAATGAATTACTGCCTCACAAAACGATGATTGTTTATTTATTTTTATTAAATCTCATAATGGAAATTATGATAAAAAATCTATTTATATAGATTTTGTATTATATTTATTAAGACTTTAATATTACTTAATAATTTTACATCACATATATTTATATTTTTTTTTGGTATAAATATGATAATTTTGTTTGAGGAGGTGTGGACTACCTCCCCCTCCAAGAAAAGTGATTCAGTCAAATAGTGCATGGATTTTATTAAAAATTTGTTTAGTGAATTTATATAATATATATGATATAATGATTATAATTAAATAATAATATATATATAGTAATGTAAATATATTTCATTCAACATATTTAATTCAATATGACAATAAAACAGAAACAACATTTGTGTATACGAATGCCATACCATCTCTAGTAACGATGTATCCATTTCATATATATATATATAATAAAGATTATTATAATAAAAAATTAATGAATATAAATGAAATTTATATCATGGTTAAATTTCTATATATCATGATATATTTATAAGGGAAAAAGATTTAACAAATTAAGACACATGTGAAGAACAAATCAAACATTACCCGATGTGAAACCTTAACATAAAATTGTTAATAAGTGGGTAATATAATGTCATAATTAAAACATAAATGGTATTAGATATAAGAATATGGTTCTATACAATATTTATAATAAATTTATATTTATTATATATGTTATTTAAAAAATTACGAAGAGATTCAATACACATTGTAAAGGGATTTCTTCTCACTTTTTATATTTGTGAGATAAATGATTTATTCACCACCAATTTCCTTTGTGTGGTGTGTACATTACCCATTGATATCTTCAATGAATATTAAAATTCCATTTATACGTACATACAAATACATTATTTGATAATTTTTATCATGTGTTCAATTTTTCAAAAGATACTGAATCAGTAAGATAGTTCTGTCTCAATTTTCCTTCACAAATATACATGTTTTATTATAAAACAACATTCCTTTTCGAGATGTATATAATTAAATTTCACATTTTTTTATATTGAATCAACATAATTTCATGATTTTTTAATATTAATTTAATTTAATTTTCTATAATTTAATGTTTAATAACAGTTACCCGGTGGTTATAGAATATTGACACAATATCAATGTATGTCAATATTGTTTATGATTATACTTCCTTTATTAAAATTTTATGATCCATCACATAAGAAAAATCAGGAATTTTCTTCTTCTATAGTTTTAAATATATATTCATGTGCTTGTACCATTTTCTACTAATTGGAACTTATGATATTTCTGAATTGTTTTTTAGAAAATATGACTAAATTTCACTCTTCAGTCTGAAATTTGTTTTATTTAAAAACAACGATTTCAAAAAAACAATAAAAAAAGTTTTCAAATATTCCATGGGGATTATTTTTGACAAAAAAATTGATTTTAATGTTTTTATTGTTTTAGACACATCCATTATATGTTTTTAATTCTATTTTTATTACAGAGATTTTGGTAATTATTTTATGTTTTAAAAATAAATTTAAATTCAGAAAGTATATTTTCCTCATGAGATGTATTTAAATGTCCTTTAAAAATTATTTATAATTTATGATATTATTTGTTGGTGCTACCCAAGACTTTATAGAATAATAATTCAATATTCCTACTCATAATACTCTAAATATATTGTGATTTCATGGAATGATGTTTATGAATCCATTTTTTCTTTTACGAGTTATATGATTTTGAAGCCCACTTCTTTTCACAGGTTATATTTATGATTAAATGTTTATGAAACCTATCTTTTTAGCCTGACTATGATATGATAACATGTTTATAATACCCATTTCATTTAATCTTCTATAATATGACTATTTTTTATCTTGTGGAAAATGTATGAATGATTTAATTATGAGATGTGTTAGACCTATATATCCCTACAATTCATTGTTTAATGATTTATATCAGATGAGATAGACAAATATTGTTTTTTTAATTAATACCGACTACTAAGAGAGTTTGGTTTGTGAACCCAAACTACTAAGATGGTGTTGGAAGTGATTCGATTGATATAATTGGAATCATATTATTTTATTATGTGTATGCCACAATTCAACATTTAATTTCAATTTTATTATTTTTGTATTATGTTATTTATTTCCTTATAATTCATGTCTTCTAAAATTCCATGATTTATGCCATGTTTCATATATATGATCTTTAATATTCATGCACAATATTTTATTTTCATGATCATGTTCTCATACCCATATTCTCATCATTATTCTTACGTATCTTCTTTGATTACCCTTACTTAGAATATTATATAATGTCTTTTTTATGTTACCTTTCCCTGGTTTTGAATATATGAATTATGATTGATGAGTCTAAGAATGGTTCTTTTAAAGAAGAACATAATTCGAGATAATGTCGGTTACTTTTGTAAAAATGAGTATAATTCTATATTTCCAATTTCACTATACCATTATAGTCATTGGGAGGTTTTTGGTATAATGTTATATGTATTCATCAAATGTTATGTAATGATAATGTATGAAAAGTGAGTTTCTCAATAAAAAACTAACCCAAATTCCATTATAATAGATTATAAAATCATATGATGACCTAATATATGAATATAAAATCATTAATGTCCCCAAAAAACGTTTTCAACCATAACAGTGCTGGATTATTGTAATTATGATTACTACATATGATACCTCCTATATAGAGGAAAAATAAATGAGATTACTAATGGTCAATCCAAACATCACACATGAAGAGAAAACCATTCATCGTTAAATTTCAATTTCTTCCCAGGTAATGGGCATATGAAATAGCATGGATCAAATATATAATCATTGGAAAAAGTTTAATGTGTTTATTAAGGATCTAATAACCCATACATATCTATTGGGGAATAAGGGAACTCACTATAGATCCATTTTTGGTTGTTTTTACTCACATCCATCTATTATATTATTAAATAATACATAAATAAAAAATTAATCAAGGGTGTAATATAGGGACCACCTACCTCTAATATATATTTTCTAGTGGTATGATATTGTACATGGAATCATCTATAATGAAACGATATCATAAAACCATATAAAATACTAAAAATTAGTATTTAGACAGTAATAATGGTGAAAATGATAATACCACAAATAATATATTATAGAAGTTTATCCTCAATAAATGTGTTAAAATGAAATAAAATATTAAAAAATATATATTCAGATGAGAATTTTGGGGATGTTCTTCGAATGGAGGTTTTAAATCACATCGGAGTATACAGATTGGAAAATTTCAGGAGTTTTAACACAAGATTTTATAATATATTTTTATTTATTGTATATATATATTTTAAAGTAATAGATATATATATATATGGTTACTAGGGACCCACCATTTACTCATACTAGGTGATTTTCCCTCTTATAGTCTAATTTCCATATTTCCACCACCCATAATTGATCACCATGTTCCTACTACCAATCCATTTTCTACAAAATTTAGACATATAAAAATACAGAAATACACCCATTATATTTTCCAGTATACACTACATTTCCTATAATTAATGAATCATATAATAAGATATAGAAACAAAAACTAAATTAGTCTTTGATATTGTATTTATTCCATATCCCCAAAATATAGGTTTATTATAGAAATTGCTAGTCAAAAAAGGTAGTTATAAAAATAATATACGATTTAGAGGATTTTACATACAATAGTAATTACAAAATTATTTAATACTATATAGAGAGATAATATTTCTCATTTTAAATGACATAACACTACAAAAAAAGATGGAAATCATATGAATAATAAAGAATAAGTGAGGGACACCATTAAAATTCAAACTGATGATCTCTTTCAAAACGTTAATCAAAAATAAAAAATGTTTATATGGGGAAAACATCTTCATGAATTGTATATATGGGAAAAAAAATTTATTTATAACTCATGCCTTATTCAAAAATAATATAATGAATTATTAAAAATTATAATCAGAAAAAATAAATACATATTCCCAAGATAGAATCATAAGTTGTAAATGATTTTGTGCTTTCTTTCAACAATAAATAATTTCAAATATGTTTTGGAAATTATAATTTTAAAAGACCATATTGATGAAATTTAGAAAATTAAAAGGGAACATAATGAGGATTTAGTAATAAATGGAATGTATTGAATGGATTTTAATGTAAGTTAAATGTATGAAAAAATTAATTTAAAAATATTAAATCATATTTTTATAAATCCAAATAAATACAGGATTAAAAATCATAGTCTCCTATGAAAATACATATAATTATAGAAAACAGTAATTATTGGCCTATTTTCATTGGCCTAGTTATTGGAAATAAAAATTCGTGTGATTATTTATAAATATCTATATTATATCGAAAGGATAATGAGGTAAAAATTTCACAAATAATATAAAATGATATAATAAATTAAATACACATTCCTGAATATTTTATTTTAGAAACTATAATAGATCATAAGAATAGTTAAAACTAAACACTAAATCATAAATTTTTTAAATACATATGAAAATAATTTCTAATTAATATTTTATTAATATTTTATCTTTTTCACTAAAATCTTAGTCTATTAAAAGGGAGCTAACATGTTCATGAAGTAAAATGATATCCTTAATGGTAATTATTATTGTTTTATTATGTATTTACACCATAGAAATATTTATTAGTACAATATTTTTTCTTTTAATATGTGGCTAGGAGACTAATTTTATAGGTAGAGAACTAAAATGTGTAAAAATAAATAATGGATGGAACAACCTTAGGAAATAGGAACTATAAATATATATTTGTACAGAGATATAATATATAAATTTTCAATTTCCTCAAATCATATTTGGGTATATATTATTTAAAAAATCAATTTCAAGAAGAATATTTTAATAATTTATATGAATAATTAATTAATGTATATGGATTTCAAAATTCAAAAACATAAAAATGTATGAATATAATAGTGTTAGATGTTATCATCAAATATATTAAACTATAACATTACATAATTATAAATAGTGTATCTTCTTCTTATAATATTTGGGATAAAGAATTATATAATGTAAAAAATTACAATATATGATTTGTTATATATTGAAAAAATACCCATTTAAGATTAGTATTTTATGTACAATTGAGATTGATATTTATAATTTAAAATAATGAAATGTATTTCCTATTGAATTACATAAGAAGAAACCTATTTTGGGTATGATTTATCTTTAAAATTACGAATAAATTAATTTTTATAAATATTGGATACATCATAAAAATAATAAATAAAGGATATTTTATCAATGAGTCATAAATATTTAATGGTAAATTATTTTAAATTATCACCACAAATAATTCATGTTATTTCATTGCTAAGAAATACATAAAACTCTAAAATTGATGATTTCATCATCATAGCGAATGGAGCATATTTAAAATAAAGACATTATAATCTAAATACTTTTTTACAAAAAAAATCTGGGAGTACATGAAATTTTTGAATCATGTTTGGAGGTTAATATAATATATAAAAGTTTTAAATGAGTTCATAAAAATTAAAAACCCAAATTTAATTATTACACTCAAACATTAATGGTTCGTTAAGGAAAACATTATCTTGAAAAGATATGTATCTAATAAAATTAATTATTAATTTTACAATAATTCCTAATGTTATTTTCAAAAACCATAAACCCAATAATCTTTAAAATCATAAAAATTTTAGAGGTGACATTGGAAAATAGTTAATCATTTATATCACGGAACTCAATATAGATAATAATTTTTTTTTCAATGTTTTTTCAATTACTCATTAATTATATGTTTTTAAATAAATCATTTCTAAGTTACATCATTATATCCACACAAAAAATAGATTAATTGTGGGAAATAATATATGTTTTATAGGTAAGGGAAGATCTACATTATACAAATATATAATTTTCAAAATAATTTTAGTGAAAATATTCAACTATCAGTTTTCATATTAAAATAAATATTCAATCTTAGATAATATTGAGATAAAACTACCTATTATATATGGATCTGAAAATACCAAATGTTGTGAATTTTAAAATTAAAGGTAGTCCCCAGTTGATTAAAATCAATGATAAATACTTTTTTTAATTTTTATTAAAAACACTATTATGATATGTCCATTTATTCTTTATTTAATAGAAATGTAAATATATTTTATAATAAAGGTTATAAAATTGTTTTAGAAATGCAATTCAAAATTTACTTAGTTAAATTTGCAAGGGGTATATACGTTGTGTAAGGTATTTTAAATATTTTTTAATATATAATGTTGAATTGAAAATCCACAATTTTGAAACACTGTGGAGACTACTCATATGTAATTATTATTCATTTATCAAGTATTGGGGAAACAATTATTTCTAAAATCATATAATAGACGTATTTAAGGTGTCAAATTCCGATTTAAGTTTAAAATATCAGTTGGAAACAAAATTATTTGGTATAAATTATTGGGAGAATAAATGTTTTTCCCTATAAAAGTTTTTATTAAAAAAATATATCTTCGGACAAAACTATTCAAAATGGTGAATTATGTAATTTAATGAATAGATATTTGAATTATTTATAGAAAACTATTAAATATATTCATTTTAGTTGAAAAAAATATATTAAAGTCATTAGAACCAGGTGGGTATATAATAATAAATTAATAAAAAGGTGATTTTATAATTAATTTGGATAAAATTTTATATAAGGGTTTTACAATTGAGGGAAATTTTCTCCTAATGAAATAGATTATATTATAAAATATTATTATATTAACATTGATATATATACCAGATAATGATTAATTATATATTCTTATGTGGTGAGATGGATGAGGAATTCTATATCTAGGAACATGAAATATTTTTTCGATGTGGTGATTGTATAATTATGAATGAATTTATCAATAAATTGTATATATTAAATTTACAACCAAGGTTTTTAATAAAAAAATCACAATTTTAGAAATGAAATTAATTTACTTCATGAAACATTATAACCCAACCAATATATCAAATATATGCCACCATATTCTCTTATTATTATTATTTTTATTAGGGATTTAAATATTATAATAGGAAAATAATATTTCCATGAAGATTTATTTTGAGAAAATCAATAAATATTTTGGATGTATATATTTTATTCAAAATTATTTTTTTGTTTCTTACAGCTTACTTTTCATAATATATATTACACATTATCATCTCAAGAAAATATTACATGGAATCTTTAATGCTTGAAAAAATTAAATAACCCACAAATACTTCCACACATATAAAAATAGTGTAATGTTGAAAAGATATGATTTTTTTCTAATTATGAATTCAATTTAATTCATAAAACACAGTGAAATATATTATATTTTATGTGTTAAAGAATGAACTTTTATTATAATTGTCATTATTTTTTTAGATTTCTAAATGAAATAATAAATTCACAAATGAAGAATGAAAATAGTATAAAATTATTTATTATTGGATTATTTTTAATGAAATAATTAAAATAAGTTATTTGGATTCATATATATATATATATTATCTAGATAATGGTGAATATGGGATCTCCAAATTTAGTGGAAGATTTTTAGTAAGAAATTGTGTTTTTTAGAAATAAAAATTATACAATTGTTATAATTATAATTTCATAACAAAAGTATGTGGAATTTACCAAATAATGTTCACTAATTTTTTTTCAAATAATAAATTGGTTATTTTAATGTTAATAAATATTTTCCTATATGATTTTATAGTAAAAATAAATATATAATTGATTCCCTAGATAATTTATAATGGTGGTGTGTATATAATCACATTGAAAATGGATTAAAGATCTTTATTTTCTAATAAGAATATTTAGAAATATTACATTACAATGGAATTGAAATAATAAATATTTTTAGAGGGATGGATAAATATAAATTTTTAACCATCCCTTATCAATGAATTATGTAGGATTATTATAATAACCTTACTCAATTATTTGAATCATGTGACTTGATTTCTACTTCCATAAGGCCTAAAATAAAATCACCAACATCCATATGATATGAGTAAGTGCAAAGAGATAATATATACTATTGGGGAATGACTTTTCTCTCAGTTATTTTAAAAAAAATTGATAAATTCACATGGTTATAAAATTTACCATATCAACGATCAATATAAAATCTATAAATAAAATATTAATGTTTTATATATTTAATCCATGTTATTAAATATGGAATCATCTAGATAGATCTGTAATGTTTTTCTTCAGTTCACCTCATCAAGAATTGATGTTTTACATTTTACTCCTCCATACACAAAAAAAATTTTTATTCTCACCGAGGTTCACATATAGGTATGAGATAAAACATTGTACTACTTACATAATGAATCCAATGTAATCTCATGAATGAATAATCAAAACAAACAAATTCAATGAATGTTTTATAAAACATCTACTATAAAATAGATTATCTAGAACCTTTGTATAAAATAACTTCATAATATAAGATGACGTTATGTAAAAAGATATTTAAAATCATTATCCCATTCCAAATTTAACAATAGTGAAAAAATTCTGGATTAAAAACCCCATGTCATAAAAATAAACATAATATATGAAAAATCATGAAATTTTCTACAAAAAAAATAAGTAATAATAGTAATGTTAAACCATGGAATCATATTTTCACATAACATGACCCTTCATAATATGAATTTGTTTTTATACAATTTGACCCTCCTATTTACATATCTTTAAAATTATCATAAGAAATGAAATTTTGGGTATTTCAATCCCTATATATTAGAAAGTCATATTATAAAAATGATATTGATTATAGGATATTGTTTCCATGATATGTATTTATTTCAATAAAACATGCATGTATTTTGACTAAATCGTGGAGGCCTCTATTTTCTATATGCTATTATATGATAACCATAACATTTCATTCATATTATTCATGCATATAGACGATCCAACCTAATGGGTCCGATTAAATACCAATCCATTATGAATGTATTATTGGATTTTAGATGGGTTTTCAAAATAGTTCTAGGATATATCATTGGAAGATAATTCATTGGTTGAATATGACGAATCCTAACATGTTCAACATATTATTCATAAACAAAATGCACATGGTGGATAGTATTGTGTATTTGACCACTTTTTAGGGTTTTTTAATTGATGGTGGATGGTATGATTATCTCCAATTTCTTAAAATACACTTTAAAATATTTCTTATTCAGGGTTAATTTCCAATCATTTCTCATCAAATATTATACCATGCTATCAACTGAAGTGTGTCCTCAAGTTATAAAAACTGATCCAGAGTCTTATCACCCATCATATATTAGGAAGATTGATTTCTATTTAATTATCTCCATCAAACACACTCTACTAATGATTGATTCCACTTATTGTTCATTATAAGTACACCATTATTTGTTATGATTGTGTTTTAATTCATTAATGATATATTTTGAATATTTCTTGGTTCTTTCTATTACTTATGATCAATTGATTATACCTGATGACCGATAAGTGGTACCAAATCCTCACTCTTCAAGTATTATACAAAATTAATATAGTGGTTTTCAATAAAAATATATATTCTAATTCATATAAAATTCTTTGAAATAATACAATTTAATGAAATTATTATTTTTTGTCAATAATAATTTATTACTACAATATATCCAAAATTATGATAACGTGTTTTTTCATACTATTAAACTTTTTAATAGATTAAAATATGTGTAATTGTTAAATGTGTTCATGTAAGGAATTTCAGAAACATATGGGTCCATTGTTTATTAATTATTCCCAGAATAACATTATGTATGATCAGTTTTAATGATATCTCTAATCACAAGAAACTATATGAATCATATTTTGTTAGATAATTTTATATCATAAAATTAAATATGTATGTGGATCTAAATCACCCCACTATTGTAAGTATTTTATTTCTCATGATAATATTCTTACCATCAAAATATGATTTGATGAAAAACCACAACATTGTGATATTTTAATAATAATTTATTTTTATTTTTCAACTATAATTATTTCTTATTAAAGAACATTTTTTACAAATCTTAAATTAAATATCGATTATGGAACATATTTGTTTATGGTTGTTTGAAAATATTTAAAGTGTTTATTTAAATTTATAATTCCATAACAATCATATTTTTTTGAAATTTTGAAATATAAATATTGAGTTTTCTTTATTTATATACAAAATGGATTCTACGAGATATATAATTACATTAGATTCTATGTATGACTCCAGAATATTTAGTTTTCACCAGTATATAACCCCCATTTTTTTAATGATATAGGATTGAGAAAATTTTTTTATATAGATTGTATATATAAGGTTTAATATATATCTGGAAAGGAACTTTATCTTATGTAATTGTTCACCAGGAGAGTGATGTGGGATAGAAATAACCCATGGAATAACGAATAATATTATATTCTATAATGTTGAGGGTTTAACTATCAGTCAGTTTTGTCTATGTCATTTGGATTTTCCTAATTTCATATAACTCATTACATTTAACTAAGATGTTCATATTCGTTAATCCTGTCCTTAATTCAGATATTCAAAAATATTATTGGACAAAATTTTTTTTGTTAATAATTACAGTCATGTGGAATTTGTTAAAATTTTCCCCTCAATGTGGCGTGAACACATTAATTTTGTGGATTGAAGGGGCATTCTGATTTTTAATCATTATAATCATGGATAGTCAATGAAGTAAAACATGCGAAGACAATTATTTCATTAGATATAGTAGTTATGGTTTTAAACCATATTATGTATACTCTGATTAGGGTAATTTCATCAAAAAACCATTAAAATACTATGTGTGGGTTCACATTCAACATGTAACTTTTGGAGACCTTAATCATCATGTTTGGGTGACCCTAATGGTTTGGTTCACATGAATTGTCTATTATAAGGTATGAAAATATTAAGGTGAATATAATTGTTGTGTTCCCAATTATTGGTATATTATTTAGGTTACACATTCTAGTAATCCCTAATAATGATGATATAATTGGAATTTATTTTTGTGATTTAATATAATGGAATTATATAATGTATTTATAAACTTTATAATCACTGAATAATATATGATATTAAAGGTAATTTTATTTTATAAAAGGCATAGTCACAACACATTTACTTTTTACTATGGATATCACAACACTGATATTCTTTATTTTTTTTAATTATTTAGTTATAAATATATTTTTTGGTTTCTTATATCATTTTATTTAGACATTTTCAAAACTAAAGATATTTCATATTTCCTTAATATTATTCAACAAGAGTCACTAAATATATTACTAACTGTACTTGAGGGGAAGCATTTAAATAGAGCGGTTTTACATTTTTATCCTATGGGTTTATAAAATAAGTTTCCTACCATTGATGGAGTCCCAATTAAACAATTTTATATGTATTTTTTGTGTCTTAATGGCCAAGAATGTGAACAAAAACGGTTACACTCCTATGTCAATGACATTATTTTTTTTCCAAATATAGAATTGAATCACTTAATCCCAATAATGGCTCTCACTCTAAACATTTCCTCTATCATGCATGCATTGTCATGACCCGTCCCTCGGGGCCCGTGTCGTGACTACCCCAAGTCCGTCTTCCCTAGGCCAATGGATGGTGACTTGCACCAGAAAGGTATATCGCAGAAAAGGTAAGACATTTACTTTAATCATAGATACACACACATTCCCAACCACATCCCAACACACTTAAAGAAAAAAGTTAATTAAAATAAAACAAAGATGAATGCATGAACAAGTCAAAGTGTGTGGTACACAATACAAACCCATCATGGAACTGAAAATAGAAAAGTACAAATTGGAAACTCTAATGGACGTCTGTGAAAAAACCCACCTAATCATGAGAGTAGTGAAGATGATAGAAGATGAATTATTATGTCCTACCCACCCATTCTTAGTAGGAATCACCTGGTCAAAAGCCACCAAGTCCAAATTTGTAGATTCCATCGGTCCTGTCTCCCTAAGAACCTCTATTGAAACGTCAATCGTCTGCACCAGACACAACACAAGCGGGCGAAGCCCATGTAGAGATGAGTATAACAATACATAGTGGGGAACCTGAGACCCCCTAAGTACTCTTACTAATCCATGAAGGAAAACACCACAATGAAATTACCACTATGGTAATACCACCAAGAAAGACATCAACCACATAGAACAGCGTAAAAGACAAAACTCATAGTTGGTGTATTCTAGTGTAGTGGTAGTAGAAGCATGAGTCATTTCATCCAACTCCTCGGTGACTAGAGAAAAAATACTGTATCAAGTATAGTAGGCATATCATGTCACAAAAAGTTTCTTCCCACTAACCATCGACTGATGAAGTACTCATCCATGATGAGTACCATGGGTATTATTGGTCACAAAGAGTCACCCACCACTATGGGACTGCCAGGTAACACATTTTTGCTTCACAACAGGGCCAAACTATGGTACTCCTACTGTTGAGTAATGTGGGTATGTTGGGTCACATAGAGCCTCTCCACACTGTGGGCCTTCCAGGTCACACATTGCCACTCCCCACTGAGACATCATCGAGTGGTTTTCAGGTCTTAGCTAACCATAGTGTTCTGTATGTGGTGTGCTTCATAGAACCAATCCTAAATAAATTTGTCACATGTTTATTTCCATTAAATTCACCCCAAATAATTCCAAAATATTTTCCTCATGAAGAGGGTACCGACTCTAGAAAAATCTCCTCAATCAGACATGTGGTTTACAAGATTCCAATGTTTTAGTAAACATGGGACCAGTTGCGATGGGGCCTAGTCCGACCAATTCAGACCGACCTGACCAACCTGAACTATTGTCCCACTTACCCTAGTTTAATTATATGTACTCTACCTAACCTGGTTCATGTTAGGGTGGGTTTGGTCTAGCCTGGCTAGTGGGCCATGCCTTATAGGCCTCACTGGACCTTGTCAAGCTAGGTTGAGGGTCTTATCTGCCGGGTCTCTTGGTGACCCAGTCTAGTCCAACCTGTCCCAAAGGGAATGGGTCTAGCCTATTAGTGATGGTCTAGACTACTGGGGGTGTGACCAGCCTGTTGGGACTCAGGCCTGGCACACTACATGATTTGCACCCTGGCCGGTCCGCAATGGGAAGGAACCGTCCACCATGCTGAGACATGGCCAGATGCCACGTCTAGTATACCTCCATCACCCCGCTAGTCACAATGGGATGGCTTCACCTATCATGGTCGGTCAATTTTATCCCTATCTGTTGAATGTGGAACGGTGCCTCATTAACGACCCTCCGATGTAGTAGAGAGACTGCGTCTATTGCTGCCAGCCACCGACCCGGATGGCAACTCCTCCCGCTACTCCATGACCCTTCCTCTGGAACATTGTAAATACCTTCGACGAACCACCAGAATTACTCTGGATGAGAATTTTCCAATCTTTTTATGCCCATGGGACTCTCAGGTAACCATCATCCCTACCATGGCCCATTATTCTTCTTGCCTCTACATTGAGGACACAACCATAATGAATACACATGGTATAGGTGCTCGAGCCTTATTCGTATCGGCTCGTTCCCTTCGCATTAGGAGTTTATAATCATGGGACGTCTAAGGATTCCAATTTAAATCAA
Source organism: Viscum album (assembly GCA_963277665.1). Classification (NCBI taxonomy): domain Eukaryota; kingdom Viridiplantae; phylum Streptophyta; class Magnoliopsida; order Santalales; family Viscaceae; genus Viscum; species Viscum album. The sequence goes on along the minus strand of OY728145.1, from coordinate 1,226,774,315 downwards.
GAAATGATAATTTAACACACCAAATAATGAAATAATTTAAACAAAAGTTACCCTCCTGTATAAATGCATGACACATGGATGCACATGTTCCTGGGATAATCCACGTCCATCATTTCTAGAAATGAAAGGGGAATAACGTCAAAATAAAAAAATAACTACATCATTGACAGTCGATGCCAAAGTGTTCATCATCGATTATTCATGATGGTGGATGAATATTATGTTGGGTCGGATAAAAAAACGGGAAGGATGGCAAGAGGGGGGGTGAATTGCCTTTTAAAAAATGATTAACAAATTAAAATCAAAGTAAAAAATGCAGCGGAAATAAAGAGGCAATCGCACAAGAAATTGATAACGGAGTTCGGCCAAAACCCGGCCTACGTCTCCGCTCCCAACTCAACCGTTGAGAGATTCCTACCGCTTGCTTTTCAATGGTTTTAGCAAAACCCCACTAGGCTTTGAGGTAGCACTAGGACCTATTACAGCTTGCTTTTATTGGTTGAGCAAGAACCCACTTACATTTAATGGTTGAGTAAGAACCCACTAGCCTTTTTAACGGGTGAAGGCTAGCTCACCGATGACTCAATCCTTTTAAAAGGAAAGGCTTGAAGAAACCTCTTCACACCTTAATGGTGATGTGAAACCCAAAAGAAAGAGGGATGAAGAAAGAGTTTGGGGTTTGTAGGCACAAACCCAATTTTAAGCTCAAAATAAATAAATAATGAAAAACCGTAATTGAGGAAGACTTGGGCGCCAAAGTATGATGGAGTTGATGTAGCATGCTCTCCCAAGATTCTTGAGGTGCTCCTTGGATTGGAAATTGGTTGGAGCACTTGAGGATCCTTGAAGGTGGAGCGCCGGAGGTTCGCCAAATGTTCAACAATATGTCCGAGCGCTTGGTATATGATCCGGGGGGTGTCCGGGGCTTCCTCAGCCTTTATTTATAGGCATGGAACCCATTGGGGGCCTTCGGAGCCGTTGGAGAAGTCTTCGGAGCCGTTGGAGGCCAAAAGAGGGTTGACTGGTCAAAGCCAACGGCTAGTTTGACTGGGCTACCGGCTGGCCGGTACAGCTCCACCGGCTGGCCGGTGCCTTGGAATGTGGAGAGTGCTTCTGCCCAGGAGCCACCGGCTGGCCGGTGAGAAGGCCACCGGCTGGCCGGTGGTGAGAAAGTAGGTCTCACTATTGAACCAGGATGCCACCGGCTGGCCGGTGACAGAGCCACCGGCTGACCGGTGGAACCTGGCAGTGGGCAATGCCTCTGCCAGGTCCACCGGCTGGCCGGTGCTATCACACCGGTTGGCCGGTGGACTGCAATTCAGTCCATTTGCCAGCTTTCTTGGGCCAATCCTTTGGCAATATTTTGTCTATCATCCACAACACTTAAAAACAAGGTTAGACAAATAATAAGGTGGTTGTGATCATGAAAATCAAACAACGAGGGGAACGAGAGGTACAACAATCTCCCCCTATTTTGATGATCACAATCACCAAAACAATTAATGTAAAAAACTGAAATTGAAAGGAAATTCTAAGAATTATGAAAAGGATTCTCCCCCAATCAATCAAGAAATTTCTCCCCCTTTGTGATTATCAAAATAGCACGGGGCATAAAACTTGATTGAGGGTAAGGGTTTGAAAAACAAGATTTGAGATTTGAAAATCAATTGAAATTTTGGAAATAAAAATTCGATACCAAGAGTTGAAAAATTTGAAAGTTTGAATCTAAGACAAGGTTTTGAAAATTCTCCCCCTAAATGAAAACAATAAGTCACTGGGGATAGGAAATAAATTTTGGCCCGGAGAGACTCGCAAGAAGGGATTTTTCAATCCAAACTTGTCTCATAGCGGGTCTTCTCCTATAGAACTCATCGGAATAGAAAATAGACTTGGGATGGCCATACCGGGCATTTTTGTAATCACACTCATAAATGAGGTGCCCGGGTTTTTTACAATAGTTGCAAAATTTAAAACTAGAGCTCCCCCTTACAAAAACAGTGGGTGCATGGGAGGAGGAAGCTATATTGGTGTAGCCAAGTCCATTGGTGGTTCTAGATACTCGTTGAGAACCTAATAATTTGGTCAAATTTTGTTCACCTTGGGTGAACTTGGCTAAGGATTCTCTAAGGTCCTTGATGGTTGATTCCAAAGAATCAACATTGGGGAAATTTTGGATTTTTAGGGAGAGTTCCTCCTTCTCTTTGAGAAGTTGGTCTTTTTCGGAGGAAAGCTTTTTGAAATTCTTTTTTAAAGCAACAAATTTAGAAGAAAGTTCATGAAAACCATTTTCTAATTGGTCTCTAGCATGTTGGAGTTCTTCATATGATAAATGATTGAAAGAATTAGAAGAACTAGAGGATGAAGAAGAGGAAGAGGATGATGATACCTCATGTTTTGCCATTAGGCATTTTGTACCTTGGTCGCTTGAGGAGAAGGAGGAGAAGGAGGAGCTATCACTCCAAGATGCCTTTGAAGCCTTCTTCTTTGTCTTCTTTTTCTTGGCCCTTTTCTTGTGATGTGGGCAAGCGGGTACGGATTTTGCATCGGGTTCTTTATTTTGATCGGATTCTTGCTTTGGAGCCTCACTAGTACCTTCATAGGTTAGTTCTAAAAATTTCCAAAGATCGTAAGAAGTAGAGCAAGTAGAAATACAATCAAAAACATAACGATCTAACCCACAATGTAGAGCATTCATGGCTTTGCCATCAAGCTCGAAATTTTCAATGTCTATGGGGGTCCATTGAGATTCATCTTTACTAGAGAGAGTATAACCATGCATCACAATTTTAAAAATAGGATATATAATACTTTTAAGAAATGTGGTCATGCGGGTTTTCCAAAAACTATAATCGGCTCCATCAAAGAATGGAGCACGATACAAAGAATGTCCTTCGGGGGATTGAGAGGAAGAAGCGGTAGAAGCCATCAAAAAAAATAGGATCTTTAATTTGAAACCGGTTAGGGAATTATTCAAATACGTCCTTTGATACCAATTGTTGGATCGGATCCCTCGGCCCAACAATATTGTTCGCTCTGGCCTAGTGGCTATCCCAGGCCTCACGGCTTTAAAACGCGTTGCTGAGGGGAAGGTAGGCACAGGAATTTCAAGCACCCACCAATCTCCCTCCACAACCGATGTGGGATTGGTTACCGGGGCACAGGCGCCAACAATCCTGGTGGGGGCCCAACAATCTTGGGCCCAGGACACAACATCCCCCCCCCAAGCCCACACCGGTCCCGAGACCAACCACCCTTTGATACCAATTGTTGGGTCGGAGAAAAAAACGGGAAGGATGGCAAGAGGGGGGTGAATTGCCTTTTAAAAAATGATTAAAAAATTAAAATCAAAGTTAAAAATGCAGCGGAAATAAAGAGGCAATCACACAAGAAATTGATAATGGAGTTCGGCCAAAACCCGGCCTACGTCTCCGCTCCCAACTCAACCGTTGAGAGATTCCTACCGCTTGCTTTTCAATGGTTTTAGCAAATAACCCACTAGGCTTTGAGGTAGCACTAGGACCTATTACAGCTTGCTTTTATTGGTTGAGCAAGAACCCACTTACTTTTAATGGTTGAGTAAGAACCCACTAGCCTTTTTAACGGGTGAAGGCTAGCTCACCGATGACTCAAGACTTTTAAAAGGAAAGGCTTAAAGAAACCTCTTCACACCTTAATGGTGATGTGAAACCCAAAAGAAAGAGGAATGAAGAAAGAGTTTGGGGTTTGTAGGCACAAACCCAATTTTAAGCTCAAAATAAATAAATAATGAAAAACCGTAATTGAGGAAGACTTGGGCGCCAATGTATGATGGAGTTGATGTAGCGTGCTCTCCCAAGCTTCTTGAGGTGCTCCTTGGATTGGAAATTGGTTGGAGCACTTGAGGATCCTTGAAGGTGGAGCGCCGGAGGTTCGCCAAATGTTCAACAATATGTCCGAGCGCTTGGTATATGATCCGGGGGGTGTCCGGGGCTTCCTCAGCCTTTATTTATAGGCATGGAACACATTGGGGGCCTTCGGAGCCGTTGGAGAAGTCTTCAGAGCCGTTGGAGGCCAAAAGAGGGTTGACTGGTCAAAGCCAACGGGTAGTTTGACTGGGCTACCGGCTGGCCGGTACAGCTCCACCGGTTGGCCGGTGCCTTGGAATGTGGAGAGTGCTTCTGCCCAGGAGCCACCGGCTGGCCGGTGAGAAGGCCACCGGCTGGCCGATGGTGAGACAGTAGGTCTCACTATTGAACCAGGATGCCACCGGCTGGCCGGTGACAGAGCCACCGGCTGACCGGTGGAACCTGGCAGTGGGCAATGCCTCTGCTAGGTCCACCGGCTGGCCGGTGCTATCACATCGGTTGGCCGGTGGACTGCAATTCAGTCCATTTGCCAGCTTTCTTGGGCCAATCCTTTGGCAATATTTTGCCTATCATCCACAACACTTAAAAACAAGGTTAGACAAATAATAAGGTGATTGTGATCATGAAAATCAAACAACGAGGGGAACGAGAGGTACAACATATTATAGTTCCATTATTCGAGACATGTCAAAGCCAATGATGATCTCCCAACACATCTTTCTTCATTTATTGTTGGAGAGGGATTCCGCCAGAGGTTTTCCAGAGGATTCTCCATGTTTTTTAATATCAACAAAATCCATCATGTTGGATTTATTAAAATATATCAAAATTGTCCCGACGTTGCGCCCATTAATTATTCTCATTAAATTATAAACATTTTAATGAGCCACATTTTATGAGACAATAAGATAACAACATCAAGGATTCAAATGAGACATTATTGACCCTCCATTAATGTGCCTTATCACTACCTTGTTGCTAAATTATAATGTTATTGTCCTCCACTCAACAGTGAGAAAAGAAATAAATTAATTCAATTAATTTATTTTATTATTCTAATTAAAATTTCAAATAATAATTTATTTTCTCGGCCCTTCTTTTCCGTATTTATGTCTTTTCTAGATGAATCTTTGTATATTGAGATCAGATGTACCCTCATATATTTGATCCAATAACCTATTAAAATATATATAATCCTGCTCACACGTTTACTAAACGTACCTTAAAAAAGTTTAAAATTCTATTATGGGCCCATCAGGCCTCAGAATCATGTGATGTTAGAGTGTGTGGTCTCACAATAATTCTATATAATTAAAAACAATTACATAAACTTATTGATACATTACACGTATGATCATCCCACCATCCTTGTTGCATATCCATCCTTTAATCTCCACTATATCATAGTGAATCCATATCGTTGCTTCATGACTTCTGGTAATAACGTCATTGTTTGCATTCCTAATTTCATTATTCCTCCTCTCCCTCTCAGTTTTCTCATTCCCTCATTTAATATATCATTTTCTCAAACTCCAAGGGTGGGGTTATGTTTTGATTTCAAGAAATCATCGATATTTAGTGTATACAATGTCATTTTTTGGTCTCTTCCACCTTCTTTACAAATAATTAGCCTAGCTGTGAATGAATTTCGGCAGGTTTTCATGTTCATAGATCATTAGGACATTTTACTGCATATATGTTCAATTAATATTATTCATATCTAATGAATGTATAATAATTTTTTTTCAAAATAATCATGAAAGATGCATTTCAACATGATTTTCCATATATTTTTCCTTTGGTTTTCACATATATTGAAAAATATATTATTATTTTCTTGAGAAAATATTTTTGGTAGTTTTTATGTGAAATGGAATATATTATTTTCTTCTTTGTTGTTTATAATAATAATGTGAATTAACTAAATTTTATTTTTGTTTTTATAATTTCATCAACTTTTTATATATATTAAAATTTTTAAAAATTCATTGATGATTGATTTTGTATGTTTAAAAATATACTTAAATATTAAAATATATAAGTTATCATGCATATTCACACACTGCTATGTGAATTTGTGATTCAAGATGAGTTTTATCTATATTTAGAAATGTATACATGAGTAAGGAAAGGGGAAGGTTGGGTGACACATATTTTATATAATTAATTTTATTTTTATATTTTTGTTAAAAAATTGGATTCATTAAATGATAACATATAAAGTAAAGAGTTCATAAAAATTATATTGATCAATTTGGAAGGTTTTACCTGATTTATTTATTTTTTTATTTTAATTTAATTATTTAAATCTATGATAATATGAATTTGATAGATGGTTTTACTTTATTATGGGATTTTTTTAATGTAATCTGTTTATTTTAGAAATGGAATATTTTATATAGATGTGTAGTTTTTGATGAACTGAATTGACCGAAATCCATTATTTGAGGACTCTTTTGATAAAATATGAATATTTTAAAAATTTAGTGTCATGTGGGAACCTAAAATACTTTTTTTGGTTGAATAGGAAATTAATGAAAGATATCGGCATTCCCTACCTTCTTAGTATCACAATAAAACACAAAATAAAAAACTATGATGTGAAATGTTTTCTTAATTTCGATACATTTTCTTCAACATCGCTAATATATATTACATGGGAATAGTTATGTATATTTTGATCAATGTGAGTATAATGATCCGTAAGTGACCCGACATAACTTTAGTTTCCTTATTTTATACCCTGATTCTTGGTATGGATTACATACATTCGACTCTTTTACTATTTAAATTAATAAAATAATTGTTACATTAATAATCTATTTTAATAACCATTTCATAGTTATTTATTTATTTTTCATGTTTCATTAATATTATAATGTGTTTTTAATTGATAAAAAATAATTTTCAGTGATGTTTTTTTTTGTTTTAATTGAAATTAAATATAGTATAACTATTTGTATGAATATTTTTAAGCTAGATAGGTAATGTAATTATAATTAAATGGTTCTTTTACATATGGTTGGTGGATGAAATTTTTTTTTCTCACTCCTATATATATCAGTTTAGATTCATGTTAAAATCTTGATGGATCTCAAAGTGAATGATGTTTCATTTTGGATAGAGAGTGACCTCAGGTAACATGTTTTATTTTTTTGAATAATGTCAGTTTTTTATTTATTTTCAATATAGTTTTATTAATCCAATTCCTATGTATGATATTTACTAATTTCCATAGATGGAGGATAACTATTTCTCCTCAGGGCTAATAAAATTATTATACTGGATATTTTGTGTGTGTCTATACAATGTAAGGGAGGGAGAGTGGGGGAGAGGAAGTGGTGTTTTTATATTTCATTTTCTTAATTTCATTCTTAAAATTGTTTTTCTTTTCATTTTCATTTCATTTTTTGCATGGATGTTCGATATTTGGATGGGTCATGCTTTTTTTAATTAATTTCTTAATCAAATTTCACAGAGAAATCATTATCTTCTATTTTTATAAGATATACAATATGTTTGGACTACCTTAGGAAATTGATGAATTAACTTTTGTCTTTTTTAATGATAGTACATGCATGATACGGAGGGGAGCTCAAGGTGGTTGATGAAAATACGATATCATCACACATGGTTCTTATCATGACCATGTTTCTTAATGTTACAGTGTTATTTAGTATAATTGGTTGATTAGAGGTAGGATTTTCCAAGATCATTTTTCAGGTCATGGGTGGGTGCATGATAACTAGAAATCATGTTAAAAACATATTTACCAATTGAGGTTCAGATTTGTATTTGTAATCTTGAATTTTTGAGACCTTTGATATTCAAATTTTGAATTGATGTTCCCTTGAAATAATTTGGTGATTAATTAGATTTATTGATGTGTTTTTTAGATTATGGGTGAAAAGGGAGTTTGACAGAATGAATCAGTATCACATATGGCCTAAAATCCCGTTTTTAGATAGTGTGGATTGTTCCAAGAAACCCATTATGGTAGTTTTAATATTGGTCCCTTCCCATCGAACATGGTAGTCCAAGAATGTATGACCACTATCCCATTAGGATATTATATTCTTGTTCAATGTAAATTACATTAAGTTATGTGATGACAATATTAGGTTTTATTTATATGATTTATTAATGTCAAATTTGGTTTTTAATTGTAAATTTTATTTTTTGTAATATATGAAGAGGTCATTTATAGAGATAATTGGAATAGTTTTTATGTTTAATAATTAATGAGGTGTTCTAAAAAAGAACCTATATGGGTTTGAGGTTATGTCAAATGTGAATTTTTCAAATATTAAATATTAATTGAAATATATTTTCTCAAAAATTAATGAAGTGAATTTTTTCAAAAAGAATTAAATTTTATTTGATATTTGGAAACTAGAAAAATGATTTTAGATATAACCAGAATCTTCATAGTGTAATTTTTAATGGGAATATGATTTTTATTAATCGATGTGTTTATATCTTATGTGGCTTTATTGTGAACCAATGGTTTTAAAATTTTAATGTAAATATCATAATGGGTTTTATTTTGGTTTTTATTTTTAAGAATTACAAATGATGTGTTTTGAAAATTATTTTTATGGATAAATTAATAACTAATATGGTTTTTATTAACTTGGACTGTGTTTTTTGTAATTTTTATCATTATAGAGGAGTATTTTAATTTTTTTTCATTTTTTAATGGAACATCAAATGATAATATTTATGAAACAAAATTGATTATTGTGGAAAATTTTGGTTTTAAAAAATCATATTTGTTACATACATTGATTTTATCTTATTATGATGCGTTTAATATTATTTTTTGATTTGTGTTTCATAGTTTCTTAATATGCCTCCCCAAAACATCTTTATTTTTTCCATTGGTATTTTAAAATATTAGTTCATGCTAAAATTTATTTTTATGGAAATATTTTCTTTGGTTTCTTATTTGTGTCCTTCCACTATTTTTCATTTGTCCTGAGATTATTTTTGATTTTTTATTTGACTACATAGTGGGGAATGAACTACAAGGGGATCATATGTGATAAATGATAGGGGTGATGTCTTCAATTGGTTGATTATGAATGGGAAACACTCGGTGTGTATTTCAAGTTACAGGGTTAAAGTCTATCCTAGATTAGTCTATTCCCATGTAACTGATGGGATGACTATTAATAATATTTCCATAGTTATTGATTTCATTTAAATGTAAAATTTTATGATTTGTTTATCCATGATGCTAGGGTGGATCCCATTTCAGTTTAATAGGATGACTGATTACCTAAAGTGGTATATACTTTTTGGATGTATTTATATAATGAATATTCATGAAATATTCAATGATGGACTTGGGTTTGGCTTTTTTGGTGGAATTATGAATTATGGGAAAAGATAATAAATACTGAAAATGTGACACAAGAAGACTTTAATAACCCTATATCACGTATATGACTTGTAGAGTCCATTCAAAATTTTTTGTAGGCCCCAGACCAACCCATGATGTACATAAATGATGTGAAAACAATGAATAGTTTGTAAATCATGCACACGACATGAATCTTTCAAAAACCATATCCCCTAAAAATATTAAATCCATACATGGTGTGTAAGGATTTCATGATGCTCAAACATAGAAGGCTCGCTTGTTCAAACATTCGGGCAGATTCTTCGATGGGAATAGTGGATCCCAGTTACACACAACGTAGCTATATTACATGATATGTAGATATCCTGATCCAAATCATTTAAGCCAGTATAGAATGTCTGAGACATCAATATCTTGTACTTCTATGACCTATTTATATTTTTCAGTGCCTCCATGGTTATAGAATCTGGACATCATTTTAATTATCTCTCATTTTATTCTCTCATTTTAATTCTTTCTATTCATACACTATTTTTTCATCATTTAATTTTATCATTGAATCAAAGTGATTTGTTAATCGATCCAAACACATTCTTTATCTATGAAATCCATATTTATTTTCTAACAATCCTTTCCTTCCAAACCATTAATTCTTAATCACTGAACACACTTTTATATACCCTTTCATCAATTATTTTATGTTTTTTATTGTTTCTCAGTTTTTTTGATTCTAGATAACTAGTTCTTCATTGGTGCATTGGGAAAAGACAATTTTTTAATATATTAATAACATCAAAATTTTATTTATTATTGTTATTTTAAATTTATTTATTTTATATTTTTTAACTATATTTCAAATATACATATCATGCTTAATAATTCTGTGATTTTGATCACTATTGTCTTGTGATGCAAATCAGATTTGTGATAGGAGATTATATAATTGGTGTTTCTAAACGTAACGAATATTTAGATTATATCATGGAAACCCTTTGGATAGTTACTAGATTAATGATAATTAATTATTAAATATTTTTTTTAAAAACCTTGACAGTGGGAAGTTTGACTGAATGTACATGACCAAACCAGAGTTGAGAAAGACTACAAAAATTAACCTGTAACAATTTCTACATAAAAATCAATTATAATGCAATTAGGTATTTGCCGACCCTGACTATAGAACAATTTCACTGTAGGTAGATCCAATTATTCTGACGAAAACCAATTGATCACTTTTTTACTGTATCATAGCCTAAACCATAGGGCCATTCTATTTTATATAATGTATTATCTTTTTCTATGATCTGTGAAATTGACTATGATCCCTTTTTTAATAATATGAAATAATGAAACTAAATAGACTTAGATAAAAACCAATATAAAACTATATAATTGAGTAATCCTACAAATTATTTTGTTCGATTGGCAGCTGACCATCTAGTATTACTTATGGGATTGACAACTCACTGGAAATTTACAATACATTAGCAGTAAGTGTAGTTCATGTCTATAAATTTAATATCTATTCTAATCCTTTTTTTATTCAACATCGCATGTGGGATAGTTAAATTTTTTCATCCATTCTAGGGAAAATTATTTCTTTGGAATAGTGACATTGGAATTGGATCTGTATTGGCTCCCCCAATCTCCATTATTCTATTCACTACCCCTTTACATTTAAAATTTTATACATTGGGCACAATGACAACATCTTAATCTATCTCTCTTTGATATTTTATTCTTGACTAGTGTATCACCATGGTCCCTGGAAAAATTATAGAATTCTAGACACACAAGAACATATTTTATTCAATTTGTAAATTGATATAACCATTGATTGATGACACCACTTCATAATGGAATATCCTAAAGATCATATGTATCCACCTCTTCAGTAACACCATTAGGCACTAAATTCCAATCAAGGTGAGAGAACAACCCTATAATAGAACAACAATATGAATTATTATTTACTCTCAAATTTTGGTGCTTCTCATATCTTTGTGAACCAACTAATTGATGTTTGATATTAAACATGGCCTCATTCACATGATCCCAAATATGGGGCAGTTTAGTGGTCTTTAGAGATAATACCCAATGAACACATGTCAAATATTGTTAATGTTTTTTATAGCATTAAGAACATATTCATATTATCAGACACCATTCTCTTAAGAGTACTACAATTCTCTATGTGCGATAGAGCCAATGACTGGATAAAGAGTCAATCTACTGATTCAACAAGGAAATGTGAATAATTATAAAATATGTTATTAGGATAGTAAATCCCAAAATTTGGACATTGATTCTAGGTAATGATATTTATGAGTTCATTTAGAAAGATCTAGAACCTAAATGGGAAGCATGGGATCGAGTTAATGGGATGACACACAAATTCCTACATCACAAACTCGATGTGTCACTTAAACTTCAAAATTTTTATCATGGAACCCAGCTTACTCTACCATATATAGTAGATGTCGTTGTTAAATGATGAATATTTTATATGACAATGGATGTCATCCAGGAAAATATATATGAATTATCTCACAACACTCATTTGGGAAGAAGTTATTTAGGACATACCTTGCAAACAATTCATCATATGATAGAAAAAATACCCCATACTGTTCATGTTGAGGCACTAACCAAAAATCTGTAATCATTCCTATTACTTACTATTCTACCACAACCTTATTCTCTAGTAATGAAAATAAAATCCTTCATGATATGTGGATGAACGATTTTTTACCGTGTCTATTGTCAGGAGTGGAAGTTCCCAAAATTTAAGATTGAAATTATATTTATTATAATCAATAATGCAAATCGTACTGGAAAACCCACCTTTACCAAAAAGAAAAAAATCTCGAAAAAAGGCCGGATAAGTAGAAGACATTAAATATCAAGGTTAAATTCAAAACAGTATTAGATATGTACCACAATGAATTAATAGAGAACAAGGTACCCACCATAAGTTTAATACCCTCAACCACAACAATTCTTATAACCTCTACATTGGTCTTAGTTGTAGCTACCAACACCCTTTAAGAATTGTTATCAAGATCTACCAAGACCACCACAACAAGAACAACCCATCAGGACTAATCCAAAAAAACATTCTCACTACCATCATGTAGAATTCACACCAAAGGATGAGAACACAAGAAATATATATGAAACCCCAAAAGGATTCTATTTGAAACACGGATCATAAAATCCAAAAAATAAAAAATACCATATTATATTACATATCGAGTACTCTATCTAGTAATATCGAGGCTCACCCTATGGGAGAGGTTAAGGATATATTAATAAAATGTGAAAATATTATGAATTTTTAGTAATCATGGGGATATTAAAAACATTATTAGAAAAATTATAATAATATTTTTCATGGGGGAATATAAGAGGAAGAAACATATGAGGAAGCACTAATTGAATAATTCCATGAAAAGGATGATTAATTTGTAGAACCACCTATATAAAATCTTTCCCTACCATTTCTCGAATGAACGAAGTAAGGAATAAAGTAGGGGAAATTAAAAAAATTAATAAAATTTTTCAAGAAGTTGCATTTCATTTTCCCTTTTATAGATGAAATTTTCTAGTTACAAACTTATGTATGATTCTTTAAAAAATAGTTGGTCTACAAAAAAGATAAATTAACTCTTAATAATCATCCCTCAAAATGAATTATTATTTGAATTTTTAGTGGAAATTTCCAAAAACAATTTAAGGCCCCAATAGTATTTCAATATCATGCAGTATTGAGACATTGAAATTTGAAAAAGGATTATTTGATATAAGTAAAAGTTTCAATTCAATTCCCTTCAGTTTTAAAACAATTGGGTCTTGCTGAACTAAATATAACAATGATAGTATTCCAACATATAGAATGTCCAGTCAAGAATCTTCATAGATTGATCGAGGATTTCATAGATAATGTTTAAAAGTTATCCTTCCCTATAATTTCCCATTTGTAGTAATAGAAGAATGGGACATCCCCCTCATCATTGTATGACCATTTCTCACCACCAGACAAACAACGATCGATGTTGGCATAGGATGATTAAATTTAAATGTTTGTCAATAGATTATTTTAATGTGGAAAATGTTGTTAATTAGTGAAATGTTTCAAAAAATAGAAAACCCCTTATTAGTACAATTAAATGGAACACCATATATAATTTTAAGATGAAAATTTATTACCACCTCTTATTGATATGGGACCATGTTCTCACAAGAAAGAAATATGAAATTCTCCTATGATAAAGAATGACATTCCACATTTTATCCCATCAGTTTTCAAGAACTGTTTAACAAGGGTTATCAATTAAAATATAAAGTATTATACATCTAAAAATATATTAGAGTAGACTATAAATAATGATCTAAATGGGATATAAAACTTCATTGATTATAGTATTAATTATTATGTTTGAAGTGATGATATAAAAATATCAAGAGGACTTGATGTATAGGGGGAAAATTTACAATAGTATACACCATGTATCTAGAACACATAGTGAAAAATTTGGTTTTCATAAAATTTGTCAAAATCATGATTATCATTTAGTGTAATAAAAAATTGGTGTGTAATTTTTAAAATTGGTTTTTTAAAAATGGTGTACCTAGGGTTCATGGTTATCTTTCCTCCAACACTCCCTTTATCGCATGACGAACCCCCTTCCCTCTCCCAAAATACCCAAGCTGAACACTCTGACTCCCTATCTAAGCTACCGCTCATGCACCAAAAAAACCCTCACTTCCAACTACTATCATATAACACCCTTTTTCTCAACCAAAGATGTAACATACAATGATCATGCACACACCATTCACCGCCCAATATGAGAAATAACACATCACCTCTACCAACCAATTTCCTTCCCCTTCATATTTCCCATCTACTATTACATCCATTTTAGCATCAGGAGGCTATCAAACATTTTTTGGTAGATTATAGGGCCATGAAAATCCCCACCATCATCCTTTAATTCATTTTTATGACCCATGAACCAGGTAGGGTATGTCCACATACATTCCATGCCTATGTGGACCAACAAAATGTTGGATGTCACCAATTTGGAGAACATAAACATCCATATTGAGGTCCTCTATCTCTTGGATTACCAGCACCGAACCACTACCACACATGTGTGAGAGGTTATTTTTTGAGATATTTACCAAGATTTACCTTCCACTTTTGTGATGAAAATTGACTTTTTCAACTTCAGACTCAGTAGATGCCCATGGGACCACTTCCTAGGAAACATTAAAGTCTGCTAAGAAATATATTCAGATAATAGAATCACCACCCCTATCATTCCCACTCTATATCTCACTCCTGGAATGTTTGAGGTAAAATTACTCTGGACCATGATCACCAAAGACTACCAAAGTATGTATGACCATTACACCACGAAGATCACATCACTCTAAGGGGCATGTATCTTGATCCTACATAGGTGCATCACTCATTTACGGATGGAACATGGAGAAGACAATAGTGTGGTCAACCATATCAGTGTACTTATTTTAGAATCAACCATGGGGGCCCATAATCTATATAGAGAGATAGTTCAGTAGTTATATTAGACTTTCTCAATGATGACACACGACACATTGATGGGATGATCATTTATCACCCATATGTCTAGGTATCTAGATACCTTTGAGGTCACATGAATACACACTTACCTTGGATCTATATATATAATTTCCCTTTTAATTCTCCATAAGAGGGGACATATGATAATGGAACGAAATTTTTATTCTTTGGAACTAGCATATATGGAGAGTGCATATGGGGTACCTACTTAGCAAGCTATTGATCTTCCAGCTGACTTAGTATCCCCACGTCATGCCTCTTCTCCCACCTCAACCTCCACTACTAAAGATAAAATCCTAAAAACACATTCCCACTACCAAAACTACCAAACATATATAATCATCATAATCTTCTACCTTTCACACTTCACCACCCACCCAATCCTACCTAGTAGAACTTTAAGTCATTCAACTTTTCATCCTAGAGAATTTCTTATAAATTTTCCACCATATAGGCATTCCATTCATAGTGTTTTTCTTATTTTGTACACTAGAAACCATAACTTCTAATCCATTAAGCCATGTAGGACCTCTATCTGACTCCATGTCCTCCCCAGCCCCTACCCAGACTAACCTACCATTGTAGAAGATATACCATTGTTCCCATCAGATGTTCATGGAAGAGCTGGCCCAATGGGGAAATGTCCCACCACCACCACCATCTTCTGAGATATGATCCATCAAACCTTATACTAGATCCAAGACAACAAATGATATTTGTACCTATATTTGACTTTCTACATAGAATGGTAATATTACCAGAAAAAACCTCGGTGTTTGATCCTAATGCCTCTACTTACATTGATAGTTTTCATATGGTTGTGCAGTTGTATCAAACTTCTTTTTTAGAGAGAAATCCTGATAGAAGCTCGATGATTTAGAGTATATATAGTTTCCCATTTACCCCTCCCCCAATTTTTACTCTTTCTATGCGATGTTATTTTGTATTATTTCAATTCCATTTCATTGATGTATTATTGAACTCATAATATATAAATATATGATATAGATTTTCTGTAACTATTTCATTCATTATTTTTTATATCATCATCGTATGACATCATGCATGCCTAACTCTTATACCTCTTATAGAGACATCAATTCATAGATTCTACCACCATCTTCCTTAATAATTTAGATTAATCAATATTGAGCTGATTTATTAGCTTCAAGATCTATCACTAGAGATTTGTGCTCACTCGAGTTCTACACTATTATATTCACATATTTTTTTATTTTCACATCATATATATGATCAGTACACTCATGAGATTTTTAATCCCTCCACGATTCCATGTGATCTTGATTACACAAACACAAACTCTTATTGGTGGTAGAAGAATATAGAGATGTTGAAGTAGATTGAATTCATGTGCCTGTTTTGAGAATGTATTAAGTCGTGATCCTGTATGGTTTATTGTATGTGTAGTTTCTCACTTTTCCTAAAAGTGTTTGGAAAAATATGTTTAATTTTTCGTGATTCCATTTTTATTCTTAAGATTTTTTATCATTTTAGTTACATTTATTGTTCATTTGAATTTTAATGTCCTTCAATGTACCCACATATATGTATATATCTCATATGCTTTACATTAACATTCAAAATATGCACCTCACCATTAAATTTTAGTAATCATGATTAAACCATATGGACAAATGTTTTATCTATTAAAGGAATATTACTTTAAAAACATTATTTTGGAAATAAAATTTGAACTCATCATCAACCATGTTTCCCTATGACATCACACTCATCAGGTATCTCTCAGTTCCCAAAAATTTTCTTCAATGTTTCTATTTCACATTGTCAATGTTATATACATGATATCTCTACCAAGTTAAATTTATTGATAATGAAAAAATATTCTGAATTTAAGAGATGTATTTCTTGAGATTTAATGATAATACACTTGGAATATTAATTTTTTTCATTAATATAAGTGAAATGTTTCAAAAAAAGAATTATTTAAACCTGAAAATAAAATTCACCCATTTAAATAGAAAACAAAGGTAGTAATGAATTTGTTTAAATAAATTTTAAACTAAAACTAAAATTTTTATAATGATTACTATGTTTAGAAATAAAATTTAATTTTAAAGAATAGAAAAATAATTTTGATTGACTTATAACATGATTTTTATAACATGAGTTTATTCTAATAATTATGTATATTACCATTATTGAGAGGATTCTTATCCTAAAACTATATCTTTTTTTCAAATCATATTACTTAAGAGACACATAGGGTGTATAAAACTCTTATAATATTCATTGATATCTTATAGAGGCTATAATTGAACAAATAAAATTTTAATAAGATTGTGTAAATCATTATAGATCCTCATTTCCATAAGATTCCCTTTACATCATTCCTTAGTTATCTCATAGTATCCATCAGAAAAATTTTAATAATGGATCAATTCTAAGTCGATTATCCCTTTATACCATTCTGTTCATATTATGTATTATTATTCATTGAACAAGGGTGGGGGAATTTTTTGCTGACGGACATGGGATGTTATGATTAATGAAATGTATGGTTGAAATTTTTCCCGAATGATTTGGAATAATCAATATTTATACTTGTCATTTTATGACTACCGTATTATTTTGAAAAAAAAAATGTAAATGAAATAAAAATATTTTTGGATGGGTATTACAAAGGTCAAAAATCAAAATTTATAGACAAATGAATCCTATAATTTATCATATGTGTTGAGTTGATTGATGTGATTTATATCTCAAAAATGTCATTGAAAAATAATTTAATGATATTAAAGAAAAAGAAAGAACATTGTAAATTTTTTACATACATGATACACTGATGGATAAATTTTAAGATTCTTAGATCATAGACACATTTTTATATTGGAAGAGTCATTCTACTTCACTATTATCATTTTTCATGCATCATAAATTAGATATTAACCTCTTTTAGTGTGAATTTCACTTTCTATCAACCTTCCCTCAGCCTTAAAGTCATCTAAATACTTTTTGTTGAATCTCTCATGATTAATTTATTTGTTATATTTTTAATATGGAGACGATAGAATGAACGTAAGACTCTGGTTAGGAACATGTATTAAAGGTATGAGAAACACTCTAATTATATTTTACCTAGTGGGATGAGGTAAAATTTATTGTGAGGAAAATTACAAAATGGGTATATAATTTGACGAATATTTAATAATCTTTAATTTATTGATAGAAAATGTGGTTAAAGAACTAAAATATGAGGAATGACATATTTTCTCTTCTGTATTGATTATAGAGGAATGAATTTTTCTAAATATACTTAGTTTCATTTTCATGGTTGTAATTCATGTTTTATATGTTACATAATTGAGCATTCAGAATTCCTATTGAGATTTTATTTTTGTGAGGATAAGAAATGTAACACCCCGATACTTTATGGAAAATATTCTTTTTAATTTCATTAATTTCTTGTGTTGTACGCTACACCAAAAGGAGCTTGCACAACACGCAATCACGACCTTCCTCGATAGTGTGTGTAGTACACAATACTGAGTTTCGCTAAACAACGATATACTATTAAAATATTATTAAAACTAGCCGTTATGAATATTAATAACCACTTTTTGAAATTTTGTAAATTTTATTTTTTAAAATTCACTTCATTTCTGGATTCAGAATATCGAAATTTGCATAGGGTGAAATTTTTTTACTTTTCGGATAACTTTCATTTTCTGATGAATAGTGAATGTTACTACATTTTAATTAAAAAGAACCTTTTTAATAGAAATAATTAATAGTGATAAATTATTAATTCAATTGGTTTTAAAGTATATTTAGAATATATTTTTACAATTTAATACAATTTTGGTTATCAGATGTAATTTCACATTTAAACCAGACATAAACAACTGTCAATCTTTTGATAGTTATTATCTTTTAAGAACACACTATTTGTTTTGACGACGGGAATTAATTTTTAAATTAATTAATGAAACTGATATGTTTTGAATTTGGTAAAATAGACATCATTTTTGAATTCATATTATCAAATATAGCTTAGGACTAATTTTATGTTTTTCTTGGAAACTTTCATTTTTTTGATGAATAGTGAAACCACTAAGTGGTAGTTAAGAAATGAATTTTTCATAAAACATAATTTTACCGCTTTTGTGAGTGGAATTTCAAAAATCCGAGAGACACGGTTGATATCATTACGTAAAATGTGGTTCAATGAGATGAAAATAATTTTTGGTTAATAGTATCTTTTTACCTTTTTTACCACGGTTAAAAGTAAATAGGGTAATTAAGGGTAAAAATGATATTACTATTACCCTAACACATGTCCTAATTCTATTGTACAAGTTTAATTCGACAAAAAACAACCTTAGGTATAAAATATTACCATTTAGGCCCACTTGGATTAGATTAGGACATTTATTATTAATTTATTTAAAGAAGGGTTAAAATAGTTAAAATCAATGTTTAATAAGTAAATCATTTTTAATATTGGGGTATACATAAGATAAATTCCACTATAAATAGTCACTAGAAAGCTAAAACGATTTCCTACATAATAGTATTTTATTTGTAATTTTTAAACCTTAAATACTTTAATTTATTTATGATACAAAAATGATGCAGTAATTATCTTATTAATGAAATATTGACATAATCGATGTTATAAATACCCAAATAAATGTAATTTCAGACTTTTTATGAAATAAATTATTTTTATAAGGTAATATGACATGTTATTATTGATTTAATTTATTTTTTTCTAACTAATCATTCTGTTATGATTTTCACAAAAAACAATTACAAAATAGTGTCATAATTGACATAAAATAGTTTTTAAAACAAATATTATATTATTAATTGTTATTTTATTCCTAAAAATCAAAGGTTCGTCCAAATGACTTATATAAGGTTATATATATTAATAATAAACATCTTGGTGTTCGTTTGGATTCTTATAGTATGTTTATTAACCTTATAGTATAAGAACACAAGAAGACACGGTAAAAGTAAAATTATTTTACTTAATGTTAAATCTTAATGATAAGGTTAAAATAGGAACCTAAACATGTCTGAATTCAATTGGATGGGAGGATTTCGACCCATCCCCACCTTATATTTGAAATTAATCAATTTGGAGCTATTTAAAACCGAATTTGACTTTATAATAAAATAATAGTTTTAGTTATTCCAACGGTGCCCCTCTCCTCCCTTATAAAAGGGCACCTCCTCCCTCTCTTCCTCACACCACTTTGAGCCTTCATGCTCGGCCAAAATCTGCCAAATTATCTTGTACACTTCCCTAGAAACATCCTAGAGGTTCTGGTCTTCCTCAAAGACCAATTTTAGTAACCTAAGAGGAGGTCTCAAAGAGGCGCTTCAAAGAAGAGGAGGTTTAGACACTTACGAAGCAAATCAGACCTAAGGTAAGGGAAATATCACAATCTCATTTTTTATTCGAGATTGTTTATACTTTGGAATTTACTGGGGTGTATTTTTTCATCCACATCCATGTTTCCTCAATATTAAATATTATTTCTGTCCACCTACAATTTTTTAAATCCAATTTTACCCTTAGGTGAGTTTTTAGTAAAAGATACTAAGGGAATCTTTTGTCGTTTTTCGTACGAGTTACTTTTTGACTTTTCCCACAAAAGTATGAGAAGAATGTTGTTTTAAATTATATGGCATGAATGGATTTTTAAAACATTATTTCCATGAATCTTCCTTTACATGATTTCATGTTTATTTTTAATCAACTTCTTTTAGTTTAATACTCTATGACATGTTAAGAAAGGAAAAAAAAATTTGATGTAGAAAGGATATTTTCCTCAAGAATGGAGTTCAAGTGTTTTATCAAAATTAATTTCCATATAAGATAAAATAGGGTTCTGATTCTATCCCTATCATTATATTTATTTGATTATGTTGTGATTGAATTATTTTTATGAATTCATTTATCTTATATGAATTGTTTTATAATGTCACGATGTTTAATAATTCCAATTTTTTTACATGGGTTAGGCAATGATGTATGATTTATGATTTTGTGGCACACATAATAATGGTATCATTATGAGATGGGTGAGACCTATATCTCCCTCCAATTCATTGGGTAATGATTTTATATCTCATGAGATAGACATGGATGGAATGGTAGGTTATACCGGATCAGTGAAACAGGACTGAAATGAGGAGTGAACTCGGTTCAGAAAGGGACTTTGTCCACTAAGATAGTCTTGTCAATGAGTCTTGATTAATAAGAAATGATTATATATGATTATGTGTGTATGACACACAGTTTCATGTTTTAAGTTATGATTATTGGGATTACATTTCACTAATATGATTTATCCCATGTTATGAAATTATGATCTCTTTTGCAGGTTAAGATTTCCAAAAGATATATTCTTATTAATATGAAGTGATTGATATTTCTTTTGTTTACCCTTACTGAGCATTTGAGCTCACCCTTTTATGTTTTCTTTTCCCCAGGACATAAATAAAGGATTTAGGTTTAAAAAAAGAAGATCTTTATGGGAGATGTTGAAAATCTTTCACCATGATTAGAAGATTATATTCCGAGTTTCCAAAGACACTAAACTATTACAGTCCTTGTGTGTGTGTTTTTATTATGTACTAATTATTCCGCAAAAGTAATGTAATGTCAATGTACGTCAAGATTAGGGTCTCTATAGTTGCTATCAGAGGAAAGGTTTAGTAAACCTTTGGAAACTAGGATAAGAGAACTTTAGTGAGATCCCTATAGATATTTATATGGTATGTATAGGGATTTCCCTATGGTTAAGTATAAGTATAGGGTATAGTACAATAATTACGGTAAACTAAGATGTTAGATATTGAAGGTACTCCCCCTTTATTATGTTGTTTTCCCTAGCATGATTTTTTCCTCTCACACTATTCTTTTTGGGTTTTAGACGATGGCTGGAACCCAAAGGAACCGTGTTGATCAATGCAATGGACAATGCAATGATTGTCCTCCTAAACAAACAAATGTTATGGGAGATAGAGTGCAAAATATTATTGCTATACTTACACAAGCTATGAATCATTCTGGACTTCCAAATGAGTATAGAAGGGAACAATATTCTATTGAGTCCTTTATGAGGAAACGTCCACCTTCATTCAGTGGGTCTTCTGATCCACTTGTTGCTGAACAATTGATCAGTACTACTAAAAAGATATTTTCAGTTCTTCAATTTTCTGAACATGATAAAGTCATCTTAGCAGTATATCATTTGGAAGGTGAAGCTGATCAATGGTGGAATCTTATCAAGAATACAAGGCCAAGATATAAAATTGAGTCCATGGAATGGGATGAGTTCAAGAACTTATTTTTCAATAAGTACTTCCATCGTATTCTTCGAACAAAGATGGAGAAAGAGATTCCTGAAATAAAGAAAAATGATGATGAATTTGTTGGTATATACGATGCAAATTTTACAAGCCTTGCCAGGTATGCATCTGGATTTATAATCCAACTTAAAAGTAAAGTTGATTGATTCTTTAGTGGATTATAAACAAATCATCAATGGGCATTATCTATAAGAGACTTCAGTATCTATGAAGAAATTGTGCATTGTGCTTTCAAGGTAGAAATGGAAGTTGGTGTTACTTATCCATCTCATTGTTTTGACATGAAACAAAAGATGGTGTTCAAGGAGAAATCTCAGAATAATGGTGAAAAGAAGATGAATTTTTCCGTATGCTCAAAGTGTGGAAAGAAGCATGGTGGGGATTGTCTTAAAGGGACAAGTAAATGTTTCAAATGTGGAAAGGATGGTCATCGGGCATTTGAATGCCGCAATGATGGGAAGAAGATGCCTAATGATGCAAACAAAGGAAGGGATACACAGAATTAACCTACTGCACTTCAATGCTTTATGTGCAAGGAAATGGGGCATTATTCTAATAGATGCCCTAATCCATGGGTTAGTGATGATCGACATTAGCAACCACTTAAGTCAAAGGGCAAAGGGAAGTCACATGTGATCACTATTGGTGATGTTGAATATGACAACGATGTGGTGGAATGATTAAGTGTTTATGTAATCGGATTCCAAAATAATGTTGTATATAGTATCATGGAATATTGGAATATTTATGTTTTGGTCTACTGTGGGTTTCAATAATTTTATGGTACCGGTAACCATGAAAAGTGATTGAGACATTTTTGGTAAAAAGATGATATGCGTATAATGAAGGGATAAGAAGATAATGAGATGTTTGATAGTATTCATGAGCTAATGATTGATATAAGGACTAAGTGATATCATGGTTTGAGGATATAGAATTTTGAGGATTTTCGTATGTGGAAAGCGTTAACATTTGACTGCATTCATGTTTTCACTATGGTTCAATTAATGGGTATTCATTTTTCAAGAGAATACATGATTAAGGTATTCACATGTTTGTAATTTGACCAACAAGATATATGGGGGATAAATGATGGTATTCACATGCTTGGTTGACGACATTTCAAGTAATCATTTTCTTTATACTATGATCTTGGACCGAAGTATTTTAGATAAGCCTAAAGATTGGAATGGATTATGTTAACCATAAGTTAGTATTGTTTATATATAGGACTTTTTTTGATATTATTTATGTGATGCTATAGTAATGTAGTTTTAGAAAAAGGACAACCTACAGGACCGGCGTCCGCCCATTGCGTCAGACAAGGCTGGGGGAATCAAACCCACAACTGAAGTTCAACTGACCTTTATCGCTTACCACTGGCCTACAATAAGTCCCTATTTAGTAGAAACTAGTTTTATTATATTAAGAAGTATGATATATGAAGTATAAGTCCATTATAGGAACTATATACGATTAATCTCACTTTAGATGGACTTATGTATTTTTTAATAACTTTTCTAACCTCTTTGTTTGAGACAGATGGAATGACCCATCATTCTATCACATGATCTGCTAACACATCACGAATGACAAATTCAAATTTATTTCTTTAAGAGATGAAGTGGAAATTGTCCAAAGAACAACAAATGGTGAGACTATACCAAAATCACGAATGTATTTCTTCTAATTCCAATTTCATCAACTTTAGGGAAATGATCTTGAAAACCAAAAATGTTGTCCTAGTGCTCTTATATCTGATGAATCAGGCGGTACCTTAGATCGTCAAAAATTTATAGCTTTGTGATTGCTGGATTTTCCATAGCCATGTTCTCTACCACTCTCCATCAGAACATGATGGTTAGATTTCTCTTCCATACCAATATTTTCACCTATGTAGTAACCCAGTGATTAGTTTATTAGGGTAACTATTACATTTCATACATTTGTTTTTAAAGATTGGTTTTTGTATTCCTTTTTACGATGTGGGTTTCTATTAAAGAAACTTTCGAATAGTAAACCATTTATAACCCGGACGAATTTTGAGGGTGAAATTCATTTTAAGGGGGGTAGAATGTAACACCCCGAGATTTTATGAAAAATATTATTTATAATTTCATTAATGTCTTGTGTTGTAAGCCACACAAAAAGTAGCTTGTACAACACGCATCCTTGACTTGCCTTGCATTACACGCAATCACGACCTTCCTCAATAGTGTTTAGTACGCAATACCGAGTTTCACTAAACAATGAAATGCTATTAAAATATTATTAAAACTAGCCGTTATGAATAGCAATAACAACTTTTTCAAATTTTTTAAATTTTATTTTTCAAAATGGACTTCATTTCCTGATTTAGAATATCGAAATTAGCTTAGGGTGAGATTTTGGTACTTTTCGGATAACTTTCAATTTCTGATGAATAGTGAAAATTACTAATGTCTAATAAAAAAAAACATTTTTAATAGAAATAATTAATAGTGATAAATTATAAATTTTCTTGGTTTTAAAGTATATTTAGAATATATTTTTACAATTTAATACAATGTTGGTTATTGGATGTAATTTCACATTTAAACCAGACATAAACAACTGTCAATCTTTTGATGGTTATTATCTCTTAAGAACACGCTATTTATTTTGACGACGGGAATTAATTTTTAAATTAATTAATGCAACTGATATGTTTTGAATTTGGTAAAATAGACATCATTTTTGAATTCATAATATCAAATATAGCTTAGGTCTAATTTTTGTATTTTTCTGGAAACTTTCATTTTTTGATGAATAGTGAAACCACTAAGTGGTAGTTAAAAAATGAATTTTTCATAAAACATAATTTTACTGCTTCTATGAGTTGAATTTCAAAAAACCGAGATACACAGTTTATGTCAGTAAGTAAAATCTTGTTCAATGAGATGAAAATAATTTTTGGTGAATAGTAACTTTTTACTTTTTTTCCATCGTTAAAAGTAAATAGAGTAATTAAGGGTAAAAATGATATTACTATTACCCTAACACATGTCCTAATTCTATTGGAAAAGTTTAATTCGACCAAAAACAACCTTAGGAATACAATATGACCATTTAGGCCCACTTGGATTAGATTAGGACATTTATTATTAATTTATTTAAAGAGGGGTTAAAATAGTTAAAATCAAAGTTTAATAAGTAAATAATTTTTTATATAGGGTTATACATAAGATACATTCAACTATAAATAGTTATTAGAAAGCTAAAAATATTTCATACATAATGTTATTTTATTTGTAATTTTTAGACATTAAATAATTTAATTTATTTATGACACAAAGATGATGCAGTAATTATCTTATTAATGAAATATTGACATATTTTTTGTTATAAATACCCAAATAAATGTAATTTCAGACTTTTTATGAAATCAACTAATTTTCTAGGTTAATATGACATGTTATTATCGATTTAATTTACTTTTTAGAACTAATCATTCTTTTACGATTTTCAGAAAAATCAATTACAAAATAGTGTCAAAATTGACATAAAATAGTTTCTAAAACAAATATTATATTATTAATTGTTATTTTATTCCTAAAAATATAAGGTTCAGCCAAATGACTTAGATAAGGTTATTTATATACTAATAATAAACAACTTGGGGGTTCTTTTGGCTTCTTATATTATTTTTATTAACCTTATAGTATAATAACACAAGAAGACACAGTAAAAGTAAAATTATTTTACTTATTGTTAAATCTAAATGATAAGGTTGAAATAGGAACATAAACTTGTCTAAATTCTATTGGATGAGATGATTTCGAACCATCCCCACCGTATCTTAAAAATGAATCAATTTGGAGCTATTTAAAACCTAAATTGACTTTATAATAAAATATTAGTTTTAGTTATTCCAAAGGTGCCCCTCTCCTCCCTTATAAAAGGGCACCTCCTCCCCTCTCTTCCTCACACCACATTGAGCCTTCAAGCTCGGCCAACCTCTACCAAATTCTCTTCTCCACTTACCTAGAAACATCTTAGAGGTTCTGGTCTTCCTCAAAGACCAAATTTAGTGCCATAAGAGGAGGTCTCAAAGAGGCGCTTCAAAGAAGAGGAGGTTCAGACACTTACGAAGCAAATCGGACCTAAGGTAAGGGAAATATCACAATCTAATTTTTTATCCGAGATTGTTTTTACTTTGGAATTTACTAGGGTGTATTTTATCATACACATACATGTTTCCTCAATATTAAAAATTATTTCCATCCACCTACAATTGTTTAAATCCAATTTTACCCTTCGGTGTGTTTTTAGTAAAAGATATTAAAGGAATATTTTGTAATTTTTCGTACGAGGTACTTTTTGAATTTTCTGACAAAAGTATGAGAAGAATTTTTTTAACTTATACGACATGAATCGATTTTTAAAACATTATTCCCAAGAAGCTTACTTTACATGTTTTCAAGTTTATTTTTAATCAACTTCTTTTAGTTTAAATTTGAATGACATGTTAAGAAAAGAAAAATGTTTTTGAAGTAGAAAGGATATTTTCCTCAAGAATGGACTTCAAGTATTTTATCGAAATTATTTTCCATCTAAGATAAAATAGGGTTCTGATTCTATCCCTATAATTACATTGATTTAATTATGTTGCGATGGAATTATTTTTATGAATTCATTTATCTTATATGAATTGTTTTATAATGTCACGTTGTTTAAGAATTCCATTTTTATTACATGGGTTATGCAATGATATATGATTTATGATTTTGTGGCACACATAATAATGGCATAATCATGAGATGGGTAGGACCTATATCTCCCTCCAATGCATTGGGTAAAGATTTTATATCTCATGAGATAGACATGGCTGGAATGGTAGGTTATACCGGTTCAGTGAAACAGGACTGAAATGAGAGTGAACTCGGTTCAGAAAGGGAATTTTACACTAAGATAGTCTTGGCAATGAGTCTTGACTAATAAGAAATGATTCTCTATGATTATTTTTGTATGACACAATGTTTCATGTTTTAAGTTATGATTATTGGGATTATATTTCACTATTATGATTTATTCCATGTTATGAAATTATGATCTCTTTTGCAGGTTAAGATTTCCAAAAGATATGTTCTTATGAATATGATGTGATTAATATTCCTTTTGTCTACCCTTACTGAGCATTTGAGCTCACCCTTTTATGTTTTCTTTTCCCCAGGACATAAATAAAGGATTTAGGTTAAAAAAACAAGATAATTATGGGAGATGTCGAAGATCTTTCACCATGATTAGAAGATTATATTCCGAGTTTCCAAAGACACTAAACTATTACAGTCCTTGTGTGTGTGTTTTTGTTATGTACTAAGTATTCCGAAAAAGTAATGTAATGTCCATGTACGTCAAGATTAGGGTCTCTATAAGAAATTGTTCATGTGGGGGGTTGGATTTTCTGAAATTTATATAAACATTAAATGGATTTATAAAATATTTATTCCAGGAATTTTTTATGATTCCATTGGTTTTTTCATATTTTAATTGGAATTGTGAATACAGGAAATTAATTAATGAGTGCTTAAATGAATCCAAAAAAAGCCTATACACATTGTCTATCACATACACTATGTGTAGAATCCAATCATAGAATTCCTACGAACCCACATACCATCCCTAGATACTTATATATGACATTAATAAAATAATACATTTTTAAATCATTTAAATGATAAGAATCATTCAAAACACAGATCTCATCCAAAAGTGAAATCCATACATGACCAATAGATATTCCAAATGATGTAAACCTCAACGTCTCTCCTCAGAATATATTTGAAAAAGACAATTTTGTAGTATAAGAGGATATTAGTTACCTGACATACAACTCATTTACGAAACTGGAAGAAGTTGGGATCTAAATAAATTATGGTAGTACATAATGTACAAGACTTTCTTTCCAATTAATTCTTGTGCCTATTAAAATTTTACAGCACCATCATGAACATTGATTCAATCATCATTTTAATTTTATCTCATTTTCATCTCTTATTTTCATTAATTTTTCTCATAAACTATTTCTATGTGATTTTTTTATTGTGTCATTGAATAAATGTGAGTTGTTAATAATTTTAAACTAATTATTCATTCAGGAAATCCCTCTTTTTTTATAATACTGATTTCCATTATTTTAGTTATTCTTCATGAATACAAACATGCTTTATTATCAGTTAATCAATTGTGGTATGATTAATATTATTTCATAATTTTTTTTCCAATTCAATAATTTTAATTTCTTTCATCATGTGATGTCAGCTTTATTTATATTTTAATTACATCTCACTATTCAGAATTTTTTCTAACTATTTAATATTGGGTTGTTTATTTTTGAACTAATTTTAAATATATACAAATAGATTATATACATCCTTATATTTGGTCATCACCAACATACACGGGTAATATTATTAGGGTAACAGTTTGAGAGTAGGGGTGTTTCCAAACATAATAAATAGTAATATATTACATTTTTATCATTACATGTAGTAATTAGGTTATTAAAAATTGATCATCATATTCTTTCACAAAACCTTGAACAAGAGATGTGTGATTGAGCAAACCTGACCTAATTAATGTGGAGTAAGAATGTGACCATTATCCTCTGATACTTTCTACATAAAATCCAAGCATAATGGACTTATAATTTTTGTTATAACAATACAATGGGATTGTTGCATCATTGGTAGAGCCAATTGATTTCATCAAAAACAAATGGTGACTTTTTCAATACATTATTTCCTAATCAATATGAAAATACCTTGTAAAATATATTATTACCTTTTTTCAAATTTCATAATATTGAAACAGATCCAGTCATTATTAATATGAAACCAATACTACCAATCCTGAGTTAGAACCCAAAACCAAAGAGTGAATGTCAGGAACCCAAAACTAGAGGTTCTAGGTAGTTTTTTCTAGGAAAAGGATATGGAGTGCCTTGGTCTTTCTCATATAAACACTGCAAAGAAATCTCCCATCTTTCAACCAACAATCTGATTCTATAGCTTTGGGTACAAGGGTTTACCGTACTGAGGAAGGGTGATAAAGATACCCTTAATAAAAGTGACATGTATATTCTAGATTTTTTGGTAAAACTAAGGAAGGTGAATCTAATTAGAAATATCCTCATTACGATTCAGAACATCAAGAATGGAAATCTTTGAGCTCAGATCATTATGTATCCTACATTGCTTTCATAGTTGATAGTTCGGTGTCTTGTGTCCTTCAAGATCCCATGTAGCTCCAAGCTGAGAAATTCCAAGGGGATGTTGATTAATGATGAAACCTTAAAGAGGATGAAAGCCGGATTTTCCAAAGAGACATGAGAATTTTATGATTTACAATAGGATGAGGATAAAATCATAACATAAAATATGGAAAAGGATAAACCCTCAAAGAAGGTAGGTAGGAAAAGGAAGTTTAAGGAAGTGCAAGATGAAGAAAAACTCCCAAAATCAAAGGAAGTCCAATCCACACTTCCTAAACCCAAAAATCAAAAAAGCATACCCATATGAGGTTGTAGAAAAGTGGAGAAAAGACAAAAAGTGTAACTCCCCGACCCCAGTTACCCAGATTCGGTGCATTATTACATAACATTGGCATGATCACAAGAAAGATCAAATCTCGAAAGACCGATTGGTTTAGTAGCCTTGGAAACAGTAGATAAATTCATAAGTTTTACATTACATCATAAAATGAGAAACTACTACAACAACATAATGTTTCCACAATCCACACTATTAACCCCTCATAAAATCCATGTAGGTCATTCATAACTTACTTCTTCACATCCTGGGAAAAATAAAACATAAAAAAGGGGTGAGCTCAAATGCCCAGTAAGGATAACAATATAGCGGAAACTTTTATAAGTAAGAATAAACATTTAAGGCAATGTATAACTAAAACAAAAGACTTTTAAATATTAACTTTCAACATGGTATGGCATAAATAAAATTAAATAATGCCATTTACTTATTCACATGGATATTCTACTAATCGAATAATCACATGAAAAAATAAATAACCACTTTCATAATGTTGGAATGCATAATGCCAGACTATCATAACCACATAGCCAAGGCCTCGTTCCAAGACTACAAATAAGATTTTGTCAAGGCCTTGTGCCAAGACACTAGTTTGTCTCATGAGACCTACCGATGCATCGAGGAGCTATAGCGGGCTCCACCCATCACATATTAAGTCCAATGCATTCCCATATGAAAAGGTTTAAACATAACATAAACATTCATATTAAAACTAGCATATGAAATGTCAATACTTTCACCATAAACTATGAATGGTATAAAAATAGCACATCCACAGTCAAACATATCACAAAACCTTCAATACAATATAGAAGTTTTGTATCATAATAAATCAACTTCAAATAATCTTAAAATCCATCAAAGGATGTTGACATAGATGAAATCAAAATTCTTTTTAAAGAAATATCTCCTTTTATTTTGAAATAATTTAAGATCCATATAAAATAAAACATTTTATTTGAAAATATTCTTATAAGCTTGTAAGGGAAGCTTTGAAGATTTTATAACGGCGGAAAATAGCCGCACCCGCCGTATAAGTTAAAAAAACATTCTTACCTTAATTCTGTCGAAAAGGTTAAAAAGGACCTTATTTTGAAAACGACCGAAAGATTCCTTTATAAACCACTTATAAAATTCAAAAAGGGTATAAATGACTTTAACTCATATTCTAGTAAATAGTAAAAATGTTTTGAAATGCATTTTTAAGAAACATGGATGTGGATGATAAAGAGATCCCAGTAGATTATTACCTATAAACAACCTTGGATAATAAAGAGGTTGTAAAGTAAACCCTTACCTTGTACTTTTCCTTGGTTGGGGTAGGTTAACCTCCTGTATAATTGTGAAATAGTTGTTATTAAATTATACAAGAATCATATATATTAATATGATATCATATATGATCTTTTAACATTGGTTTGTTAATAATATCTTAGAATTATCGTCGTTTCGGGAGTTAACTTACTCATTTTCTTTTATATGTTTTGTTACATAAGCCATGGTTGTTATATCTTATTCATATCCAGAATGATATCTAGTCCTTAAACATCATTTTTAAATCATCAAATGATAATTATACTTGAATGGATACGATGGAGAATGAATCTCATCGCGTTCGTGGAGACGGTAGTCCGTACGTACGCACGAGCGACAATATCATTCTTTTGATATTAAAATAATATATAAATGGATGGTATATCATATATACAGAATCATTAACATGTTATATTTATTATTTACATGAGTTACACATCATTATTATACCCATCCAAATAATATTATATTGAATAACAATTACACCACGACGTGGAGACGGTAGTCCGTACGTACGCACGTATGGTGACATGTTATTCAAAGGGTGGATAGAATACTGAATATGGTTGTACCATATTTATAATAACATCACAGTATATGTGAGATACTGGAGTTATTATTTTAGAATGGTAATAACAAAGGAAGAAGAAGTGTAAGAAGAAATGAACTTGGAGAAGGGTGGTGAAATCATTACCTCTTCTTCGGGTTCTTCCTTTTGATTTGATCAAAAGGGATACTTAGGTTGGCTTTCTGACCAAACTAAGGCCTCTAGGTTGTAGTTAGGGATGTTGGGAGAGTATTTGGGCAGAGTTTGGCCGAACCAAAAGGCTTTGAAGGTGTGATGAAATGAGAAGGAGGAGTGCCCTTTTAAAAGAGGGGTGAGGGGCACCTTTGGAAAAGCTAGAAATATTAATTTATAATAAATTCATATTCGGTTTCTAATGGCTCCAAAGTTGATTATTAAAAGGTTAAGGTGGGGATAGGTCGAAAACCACTCTACCAATAGAATTTAGACAGGTTTGGGTACTTATATTAACCTTATCTTTAAGTATTAACTCTAAGTTAATTAGTTTCACTTTTACAATGTCTCTTTGTATTTTTATATAATATGGTTAATAAACATACTATATACATCCAAGAGACCCGCAAGAGGTACCTTAATGATGAACCTATCATGATATAAGTCTCTTGGCCGAACCTTAGATTTTTAGGAATTTAATATCAATTAATAATATAATATTTGTTTTAAGAACTCTTTTATGTCAATTTTGACACTATTCAATAGTTGATTTTTGTGAAATTCAAAACAGATTGATTACTTCGAACAAAGTCAATTAAATAAATCCTAATATATCATATTATCCTAGAAAATTAGTTTAATTCATTAAAAGTTTCATATTATATTTATTTGGGTATTTATAATATCAATTATTTTAATTTTTCACTATTATAGTAATTACTGCATCATCATTGTGTCATAAATAAAATAACTTATTTAATGTCTAAAAATTATAAATAAATTATCATTATGTAGGAAATAATTTTATATTTCTAATGAATATTTATAATCTAAAATCCAACATATATAACCCTATGTAACAATTGTTTTTCTAAAAGATATATGCTTGTGTAATTTTTGTATTCATTTTAACTTAATTAAAATAAAGTGTCATTATCACTTACAAGTGGATCCATGGGGTCCCAAAATTGACACAAGGATGCCCATGGTCGACCATGTATCAACCAAAAGGGTTAAGAAAAGTTTTAGGGTAATTTAGTATTATTATAATATTATTTTTTAACCCTTATTTATCGGATTTACCCTTAACCATGGTAAATAAAATATTTACCGCAGTAATTATTCAAAATGTCTAAAAATAAAAGTTACCTATTTACACAATTTGAACATCCTGATTCCAAATATGGAATCCATTTTCCTAAATTCAAAACACAGAAGTGGTAAAAATTAATTTAAAATTAATTCCCGCTGTCAAAACAAAAAGCGTGTTTTTAAGAGATAATAACTATCAAAAGATTGACACTCGTTTATGTTCGGTTTAATTGTAAAATTATGTCCAATGACCAACATTATATTAAATGGTAAAAATATATTCTAAATATACTTTAAAACCACTCAAATTCATAATTTATCACTATTAATTATTTTGATTAAAAATGTTTTTTTTAATTAAAACTTAGTAATTTTCACTATTCATCAAAATATGAAAGTTATCCGAAATGTACCAAAATTTCACCTTAGGCTAAATTCGATATTCCGAATCTAAAAATGAAGTCCATTTTCAAATATAAAATATATATAATTTCAAAAAGTAGGTATTACTATTCATAACGGCTAGTTTGATTAGTTATGGTGTGTTAGAACTCGGTGTTGCGTACATCACACGCTATCACATTATTCAAAGAGAAGCGTACCGTAGAAGCTTGGGGTGTTACATTCTCCCCTCCTTAAAATAATTGCGTCCTCGCAATTTCTAGGGTATTACTGCATAAAAAGACTTGGGTGGTTTTTCATCATAAGTTCCTCGGGTTCCCACGTTGCCTCTTCCATCTTATGGTTTCTCCACAAAACTTTTACCAGACGCGTCGTCCGGTTTCTCAGCACTTGTTCTCTCGTATCAAGAATCTTGACGGGCTCTTCGCAATAAGACAGATCGGGTTCCAGTTCTAATTCCTCATAGGTGAGTACATGCGTCGGACCAGGCATGTATTTCCTCAATAGAGATACGTGGAACACATTGTGAACTTTGGAGAGACTTGGCGGCATTGCCAATCGGTAAGCTACAACCCCAATTCGTTCTAGAATTTCGAAAGGTCCGATGTACATGGGACTCAATTTACCTTTCTTACCAAAACATATGACTCCCTTCCATGGAGATACCTTCAGAAAAACATGATCACCGACTTGAAATTCCAAATCCTTCCTTCGATTATCGGCATAGCTCTTCTGCCTACTTTGAGCTGCTTTGATGTGATTCTGGATTACTTTCACCTTTTCCACCGTTTCCTCCACCAGTTCTCAGCCTACAAGTTTTCTTTCACCAACGTCATCCCAACAGGTTGGTGTACGACATCTCTTTCCGTATAACGCTTCATATGGTGCCATCTGAATACTCGAATGGAAGCTATTGTTATAGGAAAATTCTACCAAAGGTAAATATTGATCCCACATACCCTGAAAGTCAAGTGAGCAAGATCTCAACATGTCTTCTAAGGTTTGAATAGTTCGTTCTGATTGTCCGTCTGTCTGAGGGTGGTATGCAGTGCTCAAATGAAGTTCAGTATCCAGGGATTTTTGAAGACTTTTCCAGAATCTTGAAGTAAAACGGGGATCACGATCAGAAACAATCGATAGGGGTACTCCATGAAGTCTCACAACATCATTAATATATAGTCTTGCTAGACGTTCCAGGGGTAGATCTTCTCTTATAGCAAGAAAATGTGCTGTCTTGGTAAGACGATCAACAATAACCCATATTGCATCGTTCCTTCTAGGAGTCTTTGGTAGCCCCATGACAAAGTCCATCGTAACATTGTCCCATTTCCACTCCGTTATGGGAAGAGGTTGCATGACTGCTCCAGGCTGTTGCCTTACAGCTTTCACTTGTTGACAAACCATACATCTTGACACAAAATCAGCAATCTCCCTCTTCATGTTGTCCCACCAAAAATGTTCCTTCAAATCTCTATACATTTTGGTGCTCCCAGGGTGTATATAGAAATTGGAACTATGAGCATCATCCAGCAATTCCCTTTTTAGATCAGGTATATTGGGAACACAAAGTCTCTTCCCGAATTTCAAAATTCCATCTTCATACACAAAGTCTCTCAATCTCCCATCATTCACAGCTTTAATCTTCTTTTGGAATTCTTCATCATCGGTCTGAGAACTCTTAATCCTTTCTAGTAAAGATGGTTTGGCAACCATTTGAAAAACCATTGATGTTTCGCCTTCCCTGGTTATTCCCATGTCCATCTTCACTAGATCCATGAAAATTGGATCCCTTTCAATTCTCATATTGTTCAAAACTCCATGGTCTTTTCTACTCAAAGCATCTGCCACCTTGTTTGCCTTCCCTGGGTTGTAGTGTATCGTACAATCATAATCCTTGAGTAATTCAAGCCATCTCCTTTGCCTCATGTTGAGTTATTTTTTGTGAGAAAATATACTTCAAACTCTTGTGATCAGTACAAATCTCACATTTTTCACCATAGAGGTAATGCCTCCATATCTTCAAAGAAAAGATCACTGCTGCTAACTCGAGATCATGAGTAGGATAGTTTTGTTCATGAATTTTCAACTGTCGTGATGCATAGGCAATAACTCTATCATTCTGCATAAGGACACAGCCAAGTCCTTTCTTCGATGCATCACTATAAATAACGAACCCATCATTCCCCGATGGTAGAGTCAATATCGGAGCATTGACTAATCTTCTCTTCAGTTCTTCGAAACATTCTTCACACTCTTTTGTCCAAACAAATTTAACCCCTTTACGTGTGAGCTTCGTTAATGGGTTAGCCAATCGGGCAAAATTCTGGACGAAACGTCGATAATAACCTGCCAAACCAATAAAACTACGTACCTCAGTTATACTCGTAGGTGCTGGCCATTCTTGGATTGCCTTGGTCTTAGAAGGATCAACAGAGATTCCATCTTTAGAGACAATATGGCCAAGAAATGAAATCTCCTGAAGCCAGAATTCACACTTGCTAAACTTCCCATATAATTCATGCCTCCTCAGAGTCTTCAAGATAATGCGCAAGTGATTTTCATGATCTTCGTAGGTTTTGGAGTATACCAAGATATCATCAATAAATACCACCACAAATTCATCGAGATACTCCTTGAAAACTCTATTCATTAGATCCATGAATACAGAGGGTGCATTAGTCAATCCAAATGGCATTACAGTAAACTCGTAATGCCCGTACCTGGTTCGAAATGCTGTTTTCGGAATGTCTTCCTTATTCACACACAACTGATGGTATCCAGATCGAAGGTCAATCTTTGAAAAGTATTGAGCTCCATGCAGTTGGTCAAATAAATCATCAATACGAGGTAGGGGATACTTGTTCTTTATCGTTATAGCATTGATCTCCCTGTAGTCGATACATATCCTCATAGATCCATCTTTCTTTTTAACAAAAAGAACAAGGGATCCCCATGGAGAAACACTAGGGCGAATAAATACCTTATTACTCAATTCCTCTAGTTGTTTCTTTAGTTCGAATAACTCTACAGTGGCCATTCTATAAGGGGTCTTCGATATAGGCCTTGATCCAGGAATCAAATCAATAGAAAACTCAACTTCTCGTTCTGGAGGATGTCCAGGTAAATCTTCCGGAAACACATCTACAAATTATTTCACAACAGGTACATCCTCTATTTGAACATTCCTTTCCTCACCCGCAGTTATTTCATTCTCTTCCTCCCCAATAATTGAATTTAGTTGAGCTATTGAGGGTGGATCTAAATAAGAATTAGGTGGTGACGATTCTGCTCTAAAAATAAGGTGTTCCTTATCATTATCATCAAGAATCGTATCCTCTTTCTTCTTACAATAAATCTTCGCATCATAGTCCGAAAGCCAGTCCATACCGAGGATTATATTAAACTAAATCATAGGTATGACGATGAGATCAGCAGATAAGGAAAATTTATGTGCTCCAATGGGGACTGATTCACAAAACATTGTTGCAACGATACTTCCCTTAGGAGTTTTAACTGACAACTCCCTTATTAAATCAAATTGGAAATATCTAATTTTATTAGAAAACTGGGAAGATATGAAACAATGCGATGATCCAGAATCAAATAATGCATTTGCTAAACTTGAGGAAACCATTAAATTACCTGCCACCACGCCTTTTGGAGCTTCTACCTCAGCAGTAGTGATAACATAAGCCTGGCCTTGATCCCTTGGCCTTTTCTGAGGTAAGTTCTGCTGACGCTTAGGGCATGCATTTGAATAATGCCCCATCTCCCTACAATTGTAGCACTGAACGTTGGTATCTTCCTTCTTCCCCTTGCAATCATGAGCTTAGTGGCCTTTTTCACCACACTTGTAACAGACTCCCATTCCCTTCAAGCAAGTACCGGGGTGTTTCTTCCCACATTTACCACATGATGGATATTCAACCTTTCCTTTCCTCCCCTTATTTCCATTCCCAGATTGATCAGCAGGTCTCTTCTTCTCTTGCTTGGCTTTAAAGTCATAAGACTTAGAGAATTCCTTTTCAGTCTTGATAGCACATGAGACAATGTCTTCGTACGATGAAAAGGATTGTGAGACTAACGCTCGACGGAGAAATGGTTTTAACCCATAAAAGAAACGATCAATCTTACTTCTTGGGTTGCGAATATAATCTCCAGCATACCTCGCTAACCTTGTAAAGTTAGCCTCATACTTTGTGACATTCTCATCCTCCTTTTGTCTCAGACTCAGAAATTGTCTTTCCATATCTGCTCGATGGTCGCGAGGGAAGTATTTTTCTAAAAACAGATCTTTGAACTCCCTCCATTCCATATTTGATACATCATCATCTTCCTTCGTATTTTGAATCAATGACCACCATTGATTAGCATCTCCAGTGAGGCGGTAAACTGCCATGATAACGTTTTCCCTTTCACTGCTCCCCAAAGCCTGAAATATTTTCTCAAGGGAAAATATCCATTGCTCAGCTACTAAGGGATTTGTATTCCCATTGAACGTTGGTGGTTGTTTCCTCATGAATCGATCTAACATTGATCCTCCACGCTGCGGATCAGGGTGCTCCATACGGGTAAGGTTATTATTCATAACCTGAGTAAGTTGTCCCAGTATGGTGATTAGCTGATCAGCACCAGTTGCATCACCAACCCCACTATAATTATCATGAGCAGGAGGGCAATCCCTACATGGAGTGCATGCATTGATACGGTTTCCATTTCTTCCACTAGGCGCCATTTCTAAACCATGGCATAAACTAGATAAGTTTATGAATCAAAATACATAATCCCATACTTATAAAACACTTACCATAAATTGAACTATTTATGGATATAATCCATAATCATAAGAATGTTTTCTTTGAGGAAGTATATACTCATAATCCCTTCAAAATGATTTGTAAAGAAAATGAGAGTTATCCTAAGCTTATCCCCCGGGAGTGTCGTAACCAAAAGTGCAGCAAGGCCCGTTGTCGTGCACCAGTTCCCGTTCGAGTCTAGCTCAAAGCGGTGTTTTCGGGTTTTACCCCTAGGTACATCTGTGCCAGAGCCGCCTCTACCTGCTCGTATCCAGACAGGGATGTATTGCTTGGAAAACTCACAAAATCTCTACAATACCAAAATTCTAGGAAGTTCTTCTATACTAATCCTCAAAGTTCATCTTAAGTCTACGTGCTCTAATCAGAGTTTATCTAAATCTAGCTTCCAAGGTTTGTACTAAACTTCCTCTGATACCAACTGTAATGCCCCGACCCCAGTTACCCAGAGTCGGTGCATTATTACATAACATTGGCATGATCACAAGAAAGATCAACTCTCGAAAGACCGATTGGTTTAGTAGCCTTGGAAATACTAGATAAATTCATAAGTTTTACATTACATCATAAAATGAAAAACTACTACAACAACATAATGTTTCCACAATCCACACTATTAACCCCTCATAAAATCCCTGCAGGTCATTCATAACTTACTTCTTCACATCCTGGGAAAAATAAAACATAAAAAAGGGGTGAGCTCAAATGCCCAGTAAGGATAACAATATAGCGGAAACTTTTATAAATAAGAATAAACATTTAAGGCAATGTATAACTAAAACAAAAGCCGTTTAAATATTAACTTTCAACATGGTATGGAATAAATAAAATGAAATAATTCCATTTACTTATTCACATGGATATTCTACTAATCGAATAATCACATGCAAAAATAAATAACCACTTTCATAATGTTGGAATGCATAATGCCAGACTATTATAACCACATAGCCAAGGCCTCGTGCCAAGACTACAAATAAAATTTTGTCAAGGCCTTGTGCCAAGACACTAGTTTGTCTCATGAGACCTACCGATGCATCGAGGAGCTATAGCGGGCTCCACCCGTCACATATTAAGTCCAATGCATTCCCATATGAAAAGGTTTAAACATAATATAAACATTCATATTAAAACTAGCATATGAAATGTCAATACATTCACCATAAACTATGAATGGTATAAAAATAGCACATCCACAGTCAAACATATCACAAAACCGTCAATACAATATAGAAGTTTTGTATCATAATAAATCAACTTCAAATAATCTTAAAATCCATCAAAGGATGTTGACATAGATGAAATCAAAATTCTGTTTAAAGAAATATCTCTTTTTATTTTGAAATAATTTAAGATCCATATAAAATAAAACATTTTCTTTGAAAATATTCTTATAAGCTTGCAAGGGAAGCTTTGAAGATTTTATAACGGCGAAAAATAGCCGCACCCGCCGTATAAGTTAAAAAAACATTCTTACCTTAATTCTGTCGAAAAGGTTAAAAAGGACCTTGTTTTGAAAACGACCGAAAGATTCCTTTATAAACCACTTATAAAAGTCAAAAAGGGTATAAATGACTTTAACTCATATTCTAGTAAATAGTAAAAATGTTTTGAAATGCATTTTTAAGAAACATGGATGTGGATGATATAGAGATCCCTGTAGATTTTTACGTATAAACAACCTTGGATAATGAAGAGGTTGTAAAGTAAACCCTTACCTAGTACTTTTCCTTGGTTGGGGTAGGTTAACCTCCTGTATAATGGTGAAATAGTTGTTATTAAATTATACAAGAATCATATATATTAATATGATATCATATATGATCTTTTAACATTGGTTTGTTAATAATATCTTAGAATTATCGTCGTTTCGGGAGTTAACTTACTCATTTTCTTTTATATGTTTTGTTACATAAGCCATGTTTGTTGTATCTTATTCATATCAAGAATGATATCTAGTCCTTAAACATCATTTTTAAATCATCAAATGATAATTATACTTGAATGGATACGATGGAGAATGAATCTCATCGCGTTCGTGGAGACGGTAGTCCGTACGCACGCACGAGCGACAATATCATTCTTTTGATATTAAAATAATATATAAATGGATGGTATATCATATATACAGAATCATTAACATGTTATATTTATTATTTACATGAGTTACACATCATTATTATACCCATCCAAATAATATTATATTGAATAACAATTACACCACGACGTGGAGACGGTAGTCCGTACGTACGCACGTTTGGTGACATGTTATTCAAAGGGTGGATAGAATACTGAATATGGTTGTACCATATTTATAATAACATCACAGTATATGTGAGATACTGGAGTTATTATTTTAGAATGGTAAGAACAAAGGAAGAAGAAGTGGAAGAAGAAATGAACTTGGAGAAGGGTGGTGAAATCATTACCTCTTCTTCGGGTTCTTCCTTTTGATTTGATCAAAAGGGCTCCTTAGGTTGGCATTCTGATCAAAATAAGGCCTCTAGGTTGTAGTGAGGGATGTTGGGAGAGTATTTGGGCAGAGTTTCGCCGAACCAAAAGGCTTTGAAGGTGTGAAGAAATGAGAAGGAGGAGTGCCCTTTTATAAGAGGGGTGAGGGGCACCTTTGGAAAAGCTAGAAATATTAATTTATAATAAATTCATATTTGGTTTCTAATGGCTCCAAAGTTGATTATTCAAAGGTTAAGGTGGGGATAGGTCGAAAACCACTCAACCAATAGAATTTAGACAGGTTTGGGTACTTATATTAACCTTATCGTTAAGTATTAACTCTAAGTTAATTAGTTTCACTTTTACAATGTCTCTTTGTATTTTTATATAATATGGTTAATAAACTTACTATATACATCCAAGCGACCCCCAAGTGGTACATTAATGATGAACCTATCATGATATAAGTCTCTTGGCCGAACCTTAGATTTTTAGGAATTTAATATCAATTAATAATATAATATTTGTTTTAAGAACTCTTTTATGTCAATTTTGACACTATTCAATAGTTGATTTTTGTGAAATTCAAAACAGATTGATTACTTCGAACAAAGTCAATTAAAGAAATCCTAATATATCATATTATCCTATAAAATTAGTTTAATTCATTAAAAGTTTCATATTATATTTATTTGGGTATTTATAATATCAATTATTTTAAATTTTCACTATTATAGTAATTACTGCATCATCATTGTGTCATAAATAAAATAACTTATTTAATGTATAAAAATTATAAATAAATTATCATTATGTAGGAAATCTTTTTATATTTCTAATGAATATTTATAATCTAAAATCCAACATATATAACCCTATGTAAGAATTGTTTTTCTAAAAGATATATGCTTGTGTCATTTTTGTATCCATTTTAACTTAATTAAAATAAAGTGTCATTATCACTTACAAGTGGATCCATGGGGTCCCAAAATTGACACAAAGATGCCCATGGTCGACCATGTATCAAACAATAGGGTTAAGACACGTTTTAGGGTAATTTAGTATTATTATAATATTATTTTTTAACCCTTATTTACCGGATTTACCCTTAACCATGGTAAATAAAATATTTACCGCAGTAATTATTCAAAATGTCTAAAAATAAAAGTTACCTATTTACACAATTTGAACATCATAATTCCAAATATGGAATCCATTTTCCTAAATTCAAAACACAGAAGTGGCAAAAATTAATTTAAAATTAATTCCCGCTGTCAAAACAAAAAGCGTGTTTTTAAGAGATAATAACTATCAAAAGATTGACACTCGTTTATGTTCGGTTTAATTGTAAAATTATGTCCAATGACCAACATTATATTAAATGGTAAAAATATATTCTAAATATACTTTAAAACAACTCAAATTTATAATTTATGACTATTAATTATTTTGATTAAAAAAGTTGTTTTTAATTAAAACTTAGTAATTTTCACTATTCATCAAAATATGAAAGTTATCCGAAATGTACCAAAATTTCACCTTAGGCTAAATTCGATATTCCGAATCTAAAAATGAAGTCCATTTTCAAATATAAAATATATATAATTTCAAAAGGTAGGTATTACTATTCATAACGGCTAGTTTGATTAGTTATGGTGTGTTAGAACTCGGTGTTGCGTACAACACACGCTATCACATTATTCAAAGAGAAGCGTACCGTAGAAGCTTGGGGTGTTACATTCTCCCCTCCTTAAAATAATTGCGTCCTCGCAATTTCTAGGGTATTACTGCATAAAAAGACTCGGGTGGTTCTTCATCATAAGTTCCTCGGGTTCCCACGTTGCCTCTTCCATCTTATGGTTTCTCCACAAAACTTTTACCAGATGCGTCGTCCGGTTTCTCAGCACTTGTTCTCTCGTATCAAGAATCTTGACGGGCTCTTCGCAATAAGACAGATCGGGTTCCAGTTCTAATTCCTCATAGGTGAGTACATGCGTCGGATCAGGCATGTATTTCCTCAATAGAGATACGTGGAACACATCGTGAACTTTGGAGAGACTTGGCGGAATTGCCAATCGGTAAGCTACAACCCCAATTCGTTCTAGAATTTCGAAAGGTCCGATGTACATGGGACTCAATTTACCTTTCTTACAAAAACGTATGACTCCCTTCCACGGAGATACCTTCAGAAAAACATGATCACCGACTTGAAATTCCAAATCCTTCCTTCGATTATCGGCATAGCTCTTCTGCCTACTTTGAGCTGCTTTGATGTGATTTTGGATTACTTTCACCTTTTCCACCGTTTCCTCCACCAGTTCTGGGCCTACAAGTTTTCTTTCACCAACGTCATCCCAACAGGTTGGTGTACGACATCTCTTTCCATATAACGCTTCATATGGTGCCATCTGAATACTCGAATGGAAGCTATTGTTATAGGAAAATTCAACCAAAGGTAAATATTGATCCCACGTACCCTGAAAGTCAAGTGATCAAGATCTCAACATGTCTTCTAAGGTTTGGATAGTCCGTTCTGATTGTCCGTCTGTCTGAGGGTGGTATGCAGTGCTCAAATGAAGTTCAGTATCCAGGGATTTTTGAATACTTTTCCAGAATCTTGAAGTAAAACGGGGATCACGATCAGAAACAATCGATAGGGGTACTCCATGAAGTCTCACAACTTCATTAATATATAGTCTTGCTAGACGTTCCAGGGGTAGATCTTCTCTTATAGCAAGAAAATGTGCTGTCTTGGTAAGACGATCAACAATAACCCATATTGCATCGTTCCTTCTAGGAGTCTTTGGTAGCCCCATGACAAATTCCATCGTAACATTGTCCCATTTCCACTCCGGTATGGGAAGAGGTTGCATGACTGCTCCAGGCTGTTGCCTTACAGCTTTCACTTGTTGACAAACAATATATCTTGACACAAAATCAGCAATCTCCCTCTTCATGTTGTCCCACCAAAAATGTTCCTTCAAATCTCTATACATTTTGGTGCTCCCAGGGTGTATAGAGAA
Organism: Viscum album; assembly: GCA_963277665.1. NCBI lineage: Eukaryota > Viridiplantae > Streptophyta > Magnoliopsida > Santalales > Viscaceae > Viscum > Viscum album. The sequence goes on along the minus strand of OY728145.1, from coordinate 1,226,730,723 downwards.
ATTGGAACTATGAGCATCATCCAGCAATTCCCTTTTTAGATCAGGTATATTGGGAACACAAAGCCTCTTCCCGAATTTCAAAATTTCATCTTCATACACAAAGTCTCTCAATCTCCCATCATTCACAGCTTTAATCTTCTTTTGGAATTCTTCATCATCGGTCTGAGAACTCTTAATCCTTTCTAGTAAAGATGGTTTGGCAACCATTTGAAAAAGCATTGATGTTTCACCTTCCCTGGTTATTCCCATGTCCATCTTCACTAGATCCATGAAAATTGGATCCCTTTCAATTCTCATATTGTTCAAAACTCCATGGTCTTTTCTACTCAAAGCATCTGCCACCTTGTTTGCCTTCCCTGGGTGGTAGTGTATCGTACAATCATAATCCTTGAGTAATTCAAGCCATCTCCTTTGCCTCATGTTGAGTTATTTTTTGTGAGAAAATATACTTCAAACTCTTGTGATCAGTATAAATCTCACATTTTTCACCATAGAGGTAGTGCCTCCATATCTTCAAAGCAAAGATCACTGCTGCTAACTCGAGATCATGAGTAGGATAGTTTTGTTCATGAATTTTCAACTGTCGTGATGCATAGGCAATAACTCTATCATTCTGCATAAGGACACAGCCAAGTCCTTTCTTCGATGCATCACTATAAATAACGAACCCATCATTCCCCGATGGTAGAGTCAATATCGGAGCATTGACTAATCTTCTCTTCGGTTCTTCGAAACATTCTTCACACTCTTTTGTCCAAACAAATTTAACCCCTTTACGTGTGAGCTTCGTTAATGGGTTAGCCAATCGGGCAAAATTCTGGACGAAACGTCGATAATAACCTTCCAAACCAATAAAACTACGTACCTCAGTTATACTCGTAGGTGCTGGCCATTCTTGGATTGCCTTGGTCTTAGAAGGATCAACAGAGATTCAATCTTTAGAGACAATATGGCCAAGAAATGAAATCTCCTGAAGCCAGAATTCACACTTGCTAAACTTCCCATATAATTCATGCCTCCTCAGAGTCTTCAAGATAATGCACAAGTGATTTTCATGATCGTCGTAGGTTTTGGAGTATACCAAGATATCATCAATAAATACCACCACAATTTCATCGAGATACTCCTTGAAAACTCTATTCATTAGATCCATGAATACAGAGGGTGCATTAGTCAATCCAAACGGCATTACAGTAAACTCGTAATGCCCGTACCTGGTTCGAAATGCTGTTTTCGGAATGTCTTCCTTCTTCACACACAACTGATGGTATCCAGATCGAAGGAAAATCTTTGAAAAGTATTGATCTCCATGCAGTTGGTCAAATAAATCATCAATAAGAGGTAGGGGATACTTGTTCTTTATCGTTATAGGATTGATCTCCCTGTAGTCGATACATAACCTCATAGATCCATCTTTCTTTTTAACAAAAAGAACAGGGGCTCCCCATGGAGAAACACTAGGGCGAATAAATCCATTATTACTCAATTCCTCTAGTTGTTTCTTTAGTTCGACTAACTCTACAGTGGCCATTCTATAAGGGGTCTTCGATATAGGCCTTGATCCAGGAATCAAATCAATAGAAAACTCAACTTCTCGTTCTGGAGGATGTCCAGGTAAATCTTCCGGAAACACATCTACAAATTATTTCACAACAGGTACATCCTCTATTTGAACATTCCTTTCCTCACCCGCAGTTATTTCATTCTCTTCCTCCCCAATAATTGAATTTAGTTGAGCTATTGAGGGTGGATCTAAATAAGAATTAGGTGGTGACGATTCTGCTCTAAAAATAAGGTGTTCCTTATCATTATCATCAAGAATTGTAAACTCTTTCTTCTTACAATAAATCTTCGCATCATAGTCTGAAAGCCAGTCCATACCGAGGATTATATCAAACTCAATCATAGGTATGACGATGAGATCAGCAGATAAGGAAAATTTATGTGCTCTAATGGGGACTGATTCACAAAACGTTGTTGCAACGATACTTCCCTTATGAGTTTTAATTGACAACTCCCTTATTAAATCAAATTGGAAATATCTAATTTTCTTAGCAAACTGGGAAGATATGAAACAATGCGATGATCCAGAATCAAATAATGCATTTTCAAAACTTGAGGAAACCATTAAATTACCTGCCACCACGTCTTTCGGAGCTTCTACCTCAGCAGTACTGATAGCATAAGCCTGGCCTTGATCCCTTGGCCTTTTCTGAGGTAAGTTCTGCTGACCCTTAGGGCATGCATTTGAATAATGCCCCATCTCCCTGCAATTGTAGCACTGAACGTTGGTAGCTTCCTTCTTCCCCTTGCAATCATGAGCTTGGTGGCCTTTTTCACCACACTTGTAACAAACTCCCATTCCCTTCAAGCAAGTACCGGGGTGTTTCTTCCCACATTTACCACATGATGGATATTCAACCTTTCCTTTCTTCCCCTTATTTGCATTCCCAGATTGATCAGTAGGTCTCTTCTTCTCTTGCTTGGCTTTAAATCCATAAGACTTAGAGAATTCCTTTTCGGTCTTGATAGCACATGAGACAATGTCTTCGTACGATGAAAAGGATTGTGAGACTAATGCTCGACGGAGAAATGGTTTTAACCCATCAAAGGAACGATCAATCTTACTTCTTGGATTGAGAATATAATCTCCAGCATACCTCGCTAACCTTGTAAAGTTATCCTCATACTTTGTGACATTCTCATCCTCCTTTTGTCTCAGACTCAGAAATTGTCTTTCCATATCTGCTCGATGGTCGCGAGGGAAGTATTTTTCTAAAAACAGATCTTTGAACTCCCTCCATTCCATATTTGATACTTCATCATCTTCCTTCGTATTTTGAATCAATGACCACCATTGATTAGCATATCCAGTGAGGCGGTAAACTGCCATGATAACGTTTTCCCTTTCACTGCTCCCCAAAGCCTGAAATATTTTCTCAAGGGAAAATATCCATTGCTCAGCTACTAAGGGATTTGTATTCCCATTGAACGTTGGTGGTTGTTTCCTCATGAATCGATCTAACATTGATCCTCCACGCTACGGATCAGGGTGCTCCATACGGGTAAGGTTAACCTCCTGTATAATGGTGAAATATTTGTTATTAAATTATACAAGAATCATATATATTAATATGATATCATATATGATCTTTTAACATTGGTTTGTTAATAATATCTTAGAATTATCGTCGTTTCGGGAGTTAACTTACTCATTTTCTTTTATATGTTTTGTTACATAAGCCATGGTTGTTGTATCTTATTCATATCCAAAATGATATCTAGTCCTTAAACATCATTTTTAAATCATCAAATGATAATTATACTTGAATGGATACGATGGAGAATGAATCTCATCGCGTTCGTGGAGACGGTAATCCGTACGTACGCACGAGCGACAATATCATTCTTTTGATATTAAAATAACATATAAATGGATGGTATATCATATATACAGAATCATTAACATGTTATATTTATTATTTACATGAGTTACACATCATTATTATACCCATCCAAATAATATTATATTGAATAACAATTACACCACGACGTGGAGACGGTAGTCCGTACGTACGCACGTATGGTGACATGTTATTCAAAGGGTGGATAGAATACTGAATATGGTTGTACCATATTTATAATAACATCACAGTATATGTGAGATACTGGAGTTATTATTTTAGATTGGTAAGAACAAAGGAAGAAGAAGTGGAAGAAGAAATGAACTTGGAGAAGGGTGGTGAAATCATTACCTCTTCTTCGGGTTCTTCCTTTTGATTTGATCAAAAGGGATCCTTAGGTTGGCTTTCTGATAAAACTAAGGCCTCTTAGGTTGTATTGAGGGATTTTGGGAGAGTATTTGGGCAGAGTTTGGCCGAACCAAAAGGCTTTGAAGGTGTGAAGAAATGAGAAGGAGGAGTTCCCTTTTATAAGAGGGGTGAGGGGTACCTTTGGAAAAGCTAGAAATATCAATTTATAATAAATTCATATTCGGTTTCTAATGGCTCCAAAGTTGATTATGCAAAGGTTAAGGTGGGGATAGGTCGAAAACCACTCAAACATTAGAATTTAGACAGGTTTGGGTACTTATATTAACCTTATCTTTAAGTATTAACTCTAAGTTAATTAGTTTCACTTTTACAATGTCTCTTTGTATTTTTATATAATATGGTTAATAAACTTACTATATACATCCAAGAGACACCCAAGTGGTACATTAATGATGAACCTATCATGATATAAGTCTCTTGGCCGAACCTTAGATTTTTAGGAATTTAATATCAATTAATAATATAATATTTGTTTTAAGAACTCTTTTATGTCAATTTTGACATTATTCAATAGTTTATTTTTGTGAAATTCAAAACAGATTGATTACTTCGAAAAAAGTCAATTAAATCAATCCTAATATATCATATTATCTTATAAAATTAGTTTAATTCATTAAAAGTTTCATATTATATTTATTTGGGTATTTATAATATCAATTATTTTAGGTTTTCACTATTATAGTAATTACTGCATCATCATTGTGTCATAAATAAAATAAATTATTTAATGTCTAAAAATTATAAATAAATTATAATTATGTAGTAAATCCTTTTAGCTTTCTAATAAATATTTATAATCTAAAATCCAACATATATAACCCTATGTAACAATTGTTTTTCTAAAAGATATATGCTTGTGTCATTTTTGTATTCATTTTAACTTAATTAAAATAAAGTGTCATTATCACTTACAAGTGGATCCATGGGGTCCCAAAATTGACACAAAGATGCCCATGGTAGACCATGTATCGACCAATAGGGTTAAGACACGTTTTAGGGTAATTTATTATTATTATAATATTATTTTTGAACCCTTATTTACCGGATTTACCCTTAACCATGGTAAATAAAATATTTACCGCAGTAATTATTCAAAATGTCTAAAAATAAAAGTTACCTATTTACACAATTTGAACATCCTGATTCCAAATATGGAACCCATTTTCCTAAATTCAAAACACAGAAGTGGCAGAAATTAATTTAAAATTAATTCCCGCTGTCAAAACAAAAAGCGTGTTTTTAAGAGATAATAACTATCAAAAGATTGACACTCGTTTATGTTCGGTTTAATTGTAAAATTATGTCCAATGACCAACATTCTATTAAATGGTAAAAATATATTCTAAATATACTTTAAAACCACTCAAATTCATAATTTATTACTATTAATTATTTTGATTAAAAAAGTTGTTTTTAATTAAAACTTTGTAATTTTCACTATTCATCAAAATATGAAAGTTATCCGAAATGTACCAAAATTTCACCTTAGGCTAAATTCGATATTCTGAATCTAAAAATGAAGTCCATTTTCAAATATAAAATATATATAATTTCAAAAAGTAGGTATTACTATTCATAACGGTTAGTTTGATTAGTTATGGTGTGTTAGAACTCGATGTTGCGTACAACACGCGCTATCACATTATTCAAAGAGAAGCGTACCGTAGAATCTTGGGGTGTTACAAAAAGGGTAGAAAAGAAAGGGAGACATGGTTTGGTTTGGATCCTGCTGAGGCTAAGGCCTTAGAAGAAATAGCTACTGAAGAGCTTGAGAGGCAAGAAAAAGAGAAAAAGAAGAAGATGATGATGACAGAGGATGAGATTTTCCAATATATTTTTAGGGTTGTTGAAATTTCTTTCGAGAACATCCCAGTATCGAAATCTTTCCTTGTGGAACAAATGACCGAGACTCCAGGAAAGAAGAATCTAGAAAATTCCAAACAGAAGGATTTTTATAATGAAGTGATTTATTTTGTTCAGAAAGCCGTAAAGAAAGTTCAACAAGATGAGATGAGTGGTAGCTCTGGTGTTGTAATTAAGCATGTTGAAGAATATCAAGATAAGGGAACCACATCTGATAATATTTCAATCCAGAATTCTCTAACCGAATCCACAAAAATGGCTACTCCGGGAGTAGATGAGAAAGGAGAAGAAGAAGAAGTGAACAAGCTATCTGAAGAAGAAAGTCATAATCATGACTCTATCCAACCTAAGAATTTTGAAGCTGGGGTTGGAAAAGAGAAAGTGTATGAAGAAAGGAAAGGAATTCTGAGAAAAATAGAAATAAGTATAACAAGTCTAATGCTAATAATGTGTTGAAATCCATTGACACATGGAGTTCTAGTGGTGGAGATTCTTCAGATGAATCATCAGATTATGAATCTTCTGGACAGATGAATATTGGTCTTTTTGCCAGGCTACCTACTGATAATCATTTCTTTATGTCTAAGGTACAAAATTCTGAATCAATGACCAATGTTTAGTTAAATGCTAATGATAGTAATTATTATAACTCTTAAGATTAATAATCTTTTTCTGATGAATATAATACTTTTCCCACCTATGAAAAAGTTTCTAGGTTTTCCATACTCCTTGAGAATGAAAATTCAAAACTCATGGAAAAACATGAGAAGAAAAATTATAGGAATACTATTATTACTAAGGAAATATCAAGTCGTTCTAAAAATCATGATAAGGAAAATGATGATTTTGAAAGTATTTCAAAAAATCTTAATGAAGTAAGTTTTGAGAAGAATAAAATTTCTAAAGATCTTGAAAATGTAATTTCCATGAAAAATGATTTCGACCCTACCTCTAGTTCAAATGTTTTTTAAGACAAGAACATAGTTATAAAACTCAAATTCGAAATATTCTACTTGAGGAAGTTTTTATAATCCATTACCCTAGTGAAAGATTATTTTGATAAAAAGTATTCACAAATTCGACCTCAAAGGAATACATCCGGTTTTGGTTATATTGGTTCTAAACCACTTTTTAATAACAATTACATTGTTCCTCAAAGTGCCCCATTCTGCACTAACTGTCATTGTGGTGGTCACTAGGAAAAGAATTGATCTCTAAACAAAAACCAATCTTTAATATTTCACAATTCTTATTTTTCTAAGAATATGTGGGTTCCCATAATTTTACATTTTGAGATTTATACATCCAAGCAAGTCTGGATTCCTAAAAACTAACTTTTTCTTATTTTCAGAAAAATAGGTAAAGTACAAACAGTAATACATGGTAAAAGGATAGTTGATTTTCCGGGCATATGGCTGGTAACAAAAACTATTTTGAAATGATCATCAAGACGAATGTAGGAAAAGTAACTTTCGGAGATAATTCTCAATGAGAAATTATTTGTATATGTAACATTGTTCTTCTTGGAAAACATTGATTAAAAATGTTTTATTTGTTAAGTGTCTCAAGCACAACCTTATCAGCATAAGAAAATTATGTGATTATGGCTACCTTGTGAATTTTAGGAATGATAAGTGCTTAGTACACAATTCCAAGGAAGAGTTTATTATTTATGACCACAGGCAAGAGAATGTTTACACACTAAACTTAGAAGTCATTAGGATCCATGACTTACTTTGACTTAGTGAAATGGAAGATCATTCTTGGTTATGAAATATAAGTCTAGGACACTGTAACCATAGAAACTTATGTAAATTTTATATGAAAGGTCTAGTTAATGATCTAAAAGAGTTTATATTTGATTCTTCAAAAGTCATTGAACATTGTCAATATGACAGGCAACAAAAAGAAGTTTTAAATCTATTGGTGATGTCATGACAACTGATGCATTACGTCTAGTGCATATGGATATTTTTGGTCCTACACAAACTGGAAGAATTGGTGGCAAATATTATTTATTTTTCATGGTTGATGATTACACTAGATTTACGTGGGTCTATTTTCTAACAAAGAAGTCTGAAGATTTTTCCTATTTCAAAAGATTTAGATCCCTAGTTTAAAATGAGAAAAACCATCCAATGAAAACTATTCATAGCTATCCTGGAGGAGAATTTCAAAATTCTGATTTTGAAACTTTTTTTAGTAGAAAAGGAATTACTCTTAACTTTTTAGCACCCAGAACACCTCAACAGAATGGTGTTGTTGAAAGAAGAAATATAATTATTGAAGAGATATGTAGAACCATGTTGGGGGAGTTTCTTGTTGCCAAACATATTTGGGACGAAGCTGTAAGTACTACTTGTTATACTATAAATCGCGTTTTGATTTGAACTTTTCTTAATAAAACCCCTTATTATTTATGGAAGGGTAGAAAACCTTGACATTCTTACTTTAATGTTTTTTTCTACAAGGTATTCATTCTGAATAGTAATGATAATTTACACAAATTCGCCCCAAAATCTAATGATGGAATTTTCTTATGCGACTCCGCAACTTATAAGGAATATAGAGTTTCCAATAAAAACACTAGTAATGATTAAGAGATAGTATATGTTAAATTTTATGAAACCAATCCTTTTGTTTTTAAACAACCCCATCCTACATCTTTGGATGTGTTTTCAAAAACTGATTATCAACCTATGATAGAAGATCATTTTGACAAGGAAAATGGTCATGAAGATACTCCTGAAACATTTACCCCAGTAGATTTCTTACCCTATGTTGATGAACAGGTTTTACTAACCCAAATCAGTCGTTTCTAAAGAATCATCCATTTGACAGTATCATTGGTGATGTCAATCAACCCGTAAGGACTAAAAATTCCTTAATAAATTAAGTAGAGCATCTGGAATTCCTTTCCCATTTGGAACCAAAAAGCACTGATGAAGATTTAGGTGATTATGATTGTATTAAAGCCATGCAAGACAATCTAAATGAATTCAAAAGGAATAATGCATGGACCTTGGTTTAATGACCTAATGAAACCTCTGTAATTGGAGTAAAATGCATCTTCAAAAATTAGTGTGATGAAAATGGAATCATATTATGAAATAAATCTAGATTAGTTACTAAAGGCTATAATGAATAAGAAGTAATATACTATAAAGAATCCAATGCTCCAGTATCTAGACTTGAATATATTCGTATTCTACTTGCCTTTGCAGCATTCTTCAATTTCAATCTTTTTCAAATCGATGTGAAATGTGCTTTTCTTAATGATTATGTTCAATAGATTGTTTTTGATGAACAAAATCCTGGAACTGAAGATTCAAAACATCCCAATCATGTTTTCAGACTTTCCAATGCTTTGTATGGCCTTAAACAAGCCCCTCGAGCTTGGTATGATAGACTCACATGATTTTTGCTTCAAAATAACCATGTTAAGGGAAATACAGATCTAACCATTTTTATAAAAAAATATAAGAAAAATCATTTGATTGTTCAAATTTATGTTAATGACATTATATTTGGTCCAACTCAGCAATCTTTAGCTAATTCCTTTGCGGATCTATTGACATATGAGTTTTAAATGAGTATGATGGATGAGTTAACATTTTTATGTGGTTTTAAAATTTCCCAAAAACCAGATGGAATCTACATATCCCAACATATCTATATTAAATGTATTCTTAAAAAGTATGGATATTACAACATTAAGAGTTTAAGAACACCCGTCGGTACCTCAAACACAATTGATCTTGATGAAGCTGGGAAACTAGTAGAACAATTATCTTTGAGATGTATCATAGGAAGTCTAATTTACTTGACAGCTAGTCGACCAAAATTAATGTTTTCAGTATGCTTATGTTCATGATATCAATTTAATCCTGAGGATTCTCATTTAAAGGTAGAGAAAAAGATTTTTCTCTTTTTAATGGGAATCATGGATTTAGAACTATTTTACACTTCTAGAAATGATTTTGTTTTAAAGAGTTTTTCAGATGCTGACTTTGGTGGATGTAGAATGGATAGAAAAAGTACATCCGCAACATGTCATTTCTTAGGAGATTCATTAGATTCTTGGTCCTGCAAGAAACAAAACTCTGTAGCACTTTCACTGCTAAATCCAAATATGTTACAACAGGATATTGTTGTGCTAAAGTGTTGTAGATGCAACACACACTCACAGACTATATCTTGAGTTTAACTAACAATCAAATTTTGTGTGACAACACAAGTGCCACTGCCCTTAGTAAAAACTCTTCACATCACTCTCATGCAAATCACATAGATATTAGGCATTACTATATTAGGGATCACAATCTAAAAGGAGATATCATTCTTCATTTCATCAAAATTAAAGATCAACATGCTGATATTTTCACAAAATATTTACATACCGATAGATTTTAATACATTAAATAGAAGTTAGGAATGACAACCGTGAAGTAATCTTTCTCTAATAACTTCCATTTGAACAAATTTCATTATAGTAATTAACTCTATTTCATCGCGGTAGTACATATGTTGTTAACGTTTTTCAAAATTTTCATAATAAAATTTTCATAGTTAGTTTTTCAAAATTTTAGTAATACACTTTTTAGTAGTTGGTTTATGGAAATTTTCATAAAAGAAAATTTTCGTAATGAAAATTTTCATAATGGAAATTTTTGTACTGGATATTTTAATACTGAAAATTTACATAATGAGAATTTTTGTAAGGGAAATTTTCATAATAGATATTTTCATAAAAGGAATTTTTGTACTGGAAATTTGAGTACAGAAAATTTTTGTAATGGAAATTTTCGGAATGAAAATTTTTGCAAAGGAAATTTTCATACTGGAAATTTTCATACTGGAAATTTTGATAGTAGAAATTTTTCATAATGGATATTTTCATAATGGGAATTTTTACTCATAATTTTCATAATCAAACTTTGGTACTCAAATTTATTTCAACAAAACATTTAGATCTTATGTTTTTGGTAGTATGTTTTTTGTAGTGAGATTTTCATAGTCAAATTTTCTTCAAGAAGAATATCACCTATTATGAATAATATTCTTGGAAAATCCGAAAGGTATGAATTCCTTACATAACTGTTCATAGTTAATTTTACCATATGGTAGTTTCTTTTTATCTTATTATTTTAGATTCAATTCCTCTTAAATCCGAATGTTTTTCTTAAAACCTCAAAGTATCAGATTCAAGATTTCCTTACAGGCATGTTTTCAACCGTCACATCAGATCACAGAGTTCCCAACCATTATATTGGTTTTGGAAGATGAAATTTCACCTCCATCCCCTATATAAATAAACCCCAAAGGGTAGTCCCACATCGTTTTTCAATGCTTTTGTGTCTCCAAGCTCTGCCTCAACTCTTAAGCCCGTTCAGAATATCTCAATGTTCCTCAGTCTGAATGTCTACAGAAGCCCCTACTCAAGATATGTCTTTAGTGAATCCATCTCGGAGTGGAAGATATATAGGGATAGGTTGTTAGACCCCAAATATTTCAATATGTATCATTCTATAATATCATTGAATATCAAGCTAAATGGATGGGAAGTAATCGCTATTTCTAAGACTCGATCACAAGATGTGGTGTATCCAGACTTACTCATAGAGATTTATGAGTCATCCTTTTTTTCAAGGAAAATGTAACAGAGAAGTTCTCCTTCAAAACATATCGAAAGCCGTAAGATTTATCTTATACCTATGAGGCTATCCTAGTTGGAATACCCAATGAAGGAGAGACATAATTTTTCTCTCATAAGTTGCCAAAGGTTTAGGGTAGATTTTTCAAGGAAAAGGCTATGGAGTGCCTTTGTATTTATCATATCAACACTGCAAAAAAGATATCCCCTCTTTCAACCAACAATCGGATTCTACAGCTTTGTGTACAAGGGTTTATCGTACCAAGGAAGGATGATAAGGAAAACATTAAAAAAAGTGACCTGTATATTCTAAATTTTTTAGTAAATCTAAAGAAGGTTAATCACATGAAACATATCATCATTACGATTCATGAAATCATGAATGGAATACTTGGAGCTCAGATCATTATGTATCTGGAATTTCTTTCAATGTTGATAGTTCAGGGTCTTGAGTCCTTCAAGATCCCATGTAGCTCCATGCCGAGAAATTGCAAGGTGATGCTAATTAGTGATGACACCATAAAGAGGATGAATGTCTTGTATTCCAAAGAGACAGGAGAATTTTATGATTTACTAAAGGATGATGCAGAACCCATTCCACAAAATACAGAAAAGGTTGAACCCTCAATGATGGCGGGTAAGAAAAGGAAGTTGAAGGAAGTGTAAGCTGAAGATAAAACCCCAAAATCAAAGGAAGTCCACTCTGCACCTCCTAAATCCAAAAATAAAAAATCCTTCCCAGATTAGGTTGTAGAAAATCTGAGAGAGGACAAAAATAGTTGAAAAGCAGGTGATCCACATTTGGGTTTGGATCCTACTGAGGCTATGGCCTTAATAGAAATAGCTGCTGAAGAGCTTGAGAGGTAAGCAAAGTAGAAAAAGAAGAATAAGAAGATGACAGAGGACGAGATTTTCCTATCCCTTATGAGGGATGCTGAAATTGCTTCCTATAAAATCTGTGTGTCGAAATATTTCCTTGTGGGACAATTACCTGAGACTCCTAGTATGAAGACTTCGGAAAATTCCATATAGAAGAATGTTGAGAAAGAAGTGATGGATGTTGTTCTCCAAGATATGGTGAAAGTTCAAAAAGATGAGATGAGTGGTAGCTATGATGATGTAATTAAAAAATTCGAAGAATATCATCATAAGGGAAACCCATCTGAAATGTTTTCAATCCATATTTCTCAAGCCAGATCCTCAAAAATTGTTACTCCATGAGTTTATTAGAAAGGAGAGTAAGAAGAAGTGAACAAGCTATCTAATGAAGAAAGTAATAATCATGACTTTATCCAACCTGAGGATGTTGAAGCAGGAGCTAGAAAATATAAAGTGGGTGAATATAAGGTTGTTCAACATTCTAGTAGTGAGAATGAGTCACCAGATGAGGAAGCCATACTGAAAATCAGCAAGGGTATGTACGTTCTTGTTGACACCCCAACAAAAGATATTATCAGAAGAAGATAAGGTGGAGGAACATCAAAGTGGAAGTTGGTAGAGATAGAGGAAGAAACATCTCAAAGTAGAATGTCTGATTCAGAGTCATCTTCCTTAGGATACGATTTTTTAATTCAATCTCTGAAGAAGCTGGTATATACCATTCCAATCTTTCAAGAAATTGAGTCAAAATTATATATGATTTAGCACAGTATGAATCAGAAATCAGACTCCGTATCTATGGTAATGAACATATGTGGGAAATAGATAATGATCAAAAAAATTTCCTGATAAACTATGAATCCCACAGTAAATCGTGAAAGAACATTACCAAATGGTCTAAGAAAATTATTTAAGACATAGAAGAGCTTGATCAGTTCCAAGAAGATTTCAAGGAAGCTTTTGGTACTAAAGATTTCAAAATCAAAAATCATTTAGATAGTTTTTAGTAAAAGCTAACCCTTGATGTAAATAATCTAATTCAACATGTGAGAGTTATGAATGGGAAGCATAAAGATTTTTCTCAAATCTAGAAAGGGTAAAGAGATCTTCAGATTGAGATAAAAAAGAATCTTGTAAACCAGGAAGAGGCCATGAAGGCTCAGGCAGAGGTCATGAAGGTTCAAGAAGAAATGACCACAGCCTTAGAGAAGCAAGTATAAGAGGACCACAAAGATATGAAGAAGAAAAATTCCATTGTCAAAATGATAATTCCCAAGGAAAAATAAAAAATATAGATCACATTGATCTCCTCTTTGTAGTTTTTCCTTGTACAAATATTTCCAATCATAATGAAAATGTAGAAGTATGAATTATTTGTATTTTGTACAAATATTTCAAGTACCATATTGTTTTACATTCCCTCAAACTCTTTTTAAAAATCACAAAGGGGAGAAGGGAAAAAGAATTCTAAAAGAGAGATGAAAAATCTAATGGATAAGACTTCTAAGTATAATAAGATCATCAATAAGAAAGGGGGAGTGATCATTAAAAAAATTTCTTCATTCCGGAAATATAGAATATGATCCTTAAGGTTAAAATTCCTAAGGGGAGATATTTGTATTCACCATTTCCCACAAAAAAGGGAGATAAGATTTAATTTCAAAGTATATAAATTTATTCTAATTTCCTACATTCTTTTTTCATAAGGATGTTTGTGATTTCCTTAATGGTTATGTTCAAGAGGTTGTTTTTGTTTAACAACATCCTGGATCTGAAGATAAAAAAACATCCTGATCTTGTTTTTAGTGTTAACAAAGCTTTTTATGGCCTTAAACAAGCCCCTCAAGCTTGGTATGATAGAATCACATGATTTTTGCTTCAAAATAACTATTTTAAGGGAAATACATATCCAAAAAAAAGTTGTAAATAAAGATAATAAATTTTTTTTGATTGTTCAAATTTATGATCATGACATTATATTTGTTTCAACTCAGCAATCTTTAACTAATTACTTTACGGATCTAATGAAATATGATACTGAAATGTGTATGATTGGTGAGGTAGCATTTTTCCTTTGTTTTCAAATTTTCCAAAATCCAGAAGAAATATTCATATCCAAACAAAATTATATTAATGATCTTCTTAAAAATTATGGATATGACAAAACAAAGAGTATAAGTACTCCCTTTGGTACCTCAAACACACTAGATCTTGATGAAGCTGGGAAACCAGTAGTTCCAACATCTATTACAGGTATGATATGAAGTCTACTATACTTGATAACTGGTCGACCAGACTTAATGTTCTCAGTATGCTTATGTTCAAGATATAAATCTAATCATAAGAAATCTCATTTAAAGGTAGTGAAAAGGATTTTTCTCTATTTAAAGGGAACCATGGATTTTGGACTATTTTACACTCTTGGAAATGATTTTGTTTTAAATAGTTTTTTGAATGCTGACTTTGGTGGATGTAGAATGGAGAGAAAAAGTACATCTGGAACTTGTCATTTCTTATGAGATTCATTAGTTTCTTGGTCCTCCAAGAAGCAACACTCTATATAACTTTCCACCAATGAATCCAAATATGTAGTAGCAGGAAGTTTTTGTGATCAAGTGTTGTGGATGCAACACACACTCACAGACTATGTCTTGAGTTTTACTAAGGATCAAATTTTGTATGACAACACAAGTACCATTGAAATTAGTAAACACCATGCACATCACTCTTGTGCAAATCACATAGATATTAGGGATCACTTTCTTAGGGATCAGACACTAAAAGGAGTTATCATTTTTCAATTCATCAGAATGCAAGATCAACTTGCTGATATTTTCTCAAAATCATTACCTACCGATAGATTTGAATACATTAAATAGAAGTTTTGAATGGTAACTATAAGGTAATCTTCCTCTAATAACATCCTGTTGAACCAATGTCTTTACATTAATAAACTCTTTTTCATAGGGGGGTACATCTATTGTTGAAGTTTTTAAAGATTTTCATAAGAAAATTCTCATAGTTAGTTTTTTAAAATTTTAGTAATAAAATTTTTCATAGCTGGTTTTTGGAAATTTTCGTAATGGAACTTTTCGTAATGAATTTTTTTTTAATGGTGATTTTAGTACTGAAAATTTACGTATTGAAAATTTTTGTAATAGAAATTTTTTTAATGGTGATTTTCATAATAGAAATTTTCATGCTAGAAATTTTTGTTCTAAATATTCACATACTGGAAATTTTCTTAGTAGAAATTTTTCAAAATGGAAATTTTCGTAATGGGAATTTTTGTACTCATAATTTCTATAATCGAGTTTTGGTACTCAAATTTTTTAAAATAAAACTTGTTGATCATAAGTTTTTCGTAGTCACTTTTACATGCTGGTAGTTTCTTTTTCTTTTAATATTTTGGATTCATTAACACTTAAATCAGACTATTTTTCTTAAAAGCACAAAAGATCGGATTCATGATTTCCCTGTGGGCATTTTTCAATCGTCAGATTAGATCATAGAGTATCCCAACCATTAGATTGGTTTTGGAAGATTAATGGTCTCCACCATATCCTATATAAAGGAACCCCGAAGGGCTGTACCACATAGGTTTTCAAAGATTTTTCGTATCCAAGTTCTTCCTCATCTCTTAAGCCTGCTCTGAATCTCTCAAAGTTCATCAGTCTGAATGCCTGCAGAATCCCCTTCTCATGATATGTATTCAGTCAAGCTGATCTCGGTGTGGTATATATATAGGGAGAGGTTGGTACACCCAAACTTCTTTAGTAAGTATGATTATTTAATTTCCATGAACATCAAGCAAAATAGACGGGGTGTTGTAGCTATTTCTAAAACTCGAGCTGAAGATTTTCTATATCAGGACTTTCTCATAGAGTTTTATGAGTCAACCAATTTTTTCATGTATTAATGAAGGGAGAAGTTCTCCATCAAAAGCTATGGGAAGACGTATGATTTATCTTATACCAAGGCAGCTAGCCTGGTTTGAATACCCTCTGAAGGAGAGGCAGAATTTTTCTCTCACAATTTACCAGAGGTACAGGGTAGGTTTGTCAAGGCAATGGCTATGGAGTGCCTTTGTCTTTCTCATATAAACACTTCAAAAATGATCTCCCATATTTCAACCAACAATCAGAATCTACAGCTTTGGGTACAAGGGTTTATCGTACCAAGGAAGGCTGATAAGGATACCCTTAAGAAAAGAAACAGGTATATTCTAGATTTTTTGGTAAATATCACGATGGTGAATCTCACAATACATATCCTTATTACTATTAAAAACATCAATAATGATAATCTTAGTGATCAGATCATTATGTATCCAGTATTGCATTCAATTTTATTAATTTATCATCTTTAGTCTATCAAGATCCCATGTAGCTCCAAGTCGAGAAATTTCAAGGTGATTCTGATTAGTGATGAAACCTTAAAGAGGATGAAATTTTGAATTTCCAAAGAGACAGAAGAATTTTATGATTTTCCAGAGGAGGAGGAAGATCCCATTCCGCAAAATATGGAACATTTTGAACCCTCAAATAAGGCTGGTAAGAAAAGGAAGTTGAAGGAATTGCAAGCTGAAGATAAAACCCCAAAATCAAAGGAAGTACAATACGCAACTCCTAAACCAAAAAGGCAAAAATTTTACCTAGATGAGGTGGTAGAAAAGTGGAGAGAGGAAAAAAAGAGTAGAAAATTAGGGGATGCACAGATTGGTTTGGATCTTGATGAGGCTAAGGCCTTAAAAGAAACAACTGATGAAGAGCTTGAGACGCAAGAAAAGGAAAAAAGGCAGAATAAGAAGAAGAAGAAGACAGAGGTCGAGATTTTCCAATCCCTTCTGAGGGATGTGAAATTTCTTCAGAAAACAACCTAGTGCCAAAATCTTTCCTTGTGGAACAATTTCTTAAGACTCTAGGTAAGAATACTTCAGAAAATTCCAAAGAGAATGATATTTAGAAAGAAGTGATGGATGTGGTTCAACAAGCTGTGGAGAATGTTCAACAAGCTGAGATGAGTGGTAGCTCCGATGATGTAATTATAAAGGTTCAAGAATTTCAAGATAACAGAACCCCATTTGAGAAGTTTTCAATCTGGACTTCTCATGTTAGATCCTCAAAATTGCTACTATGGGAGTTGATGGGAAAGAAGAAGAAGAATAAGTAAACATTGTATCTGAAGAAGAAAGTCATAATCATGACTTTATCCAAACTGAAGATGTTGAAGCTGGAGCTGGAAAAGAGAATTTGGATGAAGAAAGGAAAGGCATTCTGAGAAAAACAGAATGAAGTATTACAAGTCTAAAGCTAAGAATGTGTGGAATGACAATGACACATGGAGTGCTAGTGGTGTAGATTCTTGACATGAATCTTCGGATTATGACTCTTGTCGACAGAAGAATCATAGTCTTTTAGCCAGGCTACCTATTGATAATCATTTCCTGATGGCTAAGGTACACAATGCTGAATCAATGGCCAATGTTTATTTTAATGCTAATTATAGTAAATATTACAACTCTTCAGATGAATATTCTTTTTCTGATTTGGATAATACTTTACCCACCTTGGAAGAAGTTTCTAGGTTTTCAAAACTCCTTGAGAATTAAAATTCAAAACTCATGAAAAAGCATGATAATGAAAATTCTAGGAATACTATTCTTACTAAGGAAATATCAGATCATTCTAAAGATCATGATAAGAAAAATACTGATTTTGAAAGTATATCAACAAATCTTGAGGAAGTATGTTTTAAGAAGAAAAAACATTCTAAAGATCTAGAAAAATTAATTTCCATGAAATTTTTTTCGAGCCTAGCACTAGTACAATGTTTTTGGAGACATGAACTTATTTATAAAACTCAAATCTGAAAAATTCTCCATGAAGATGTGTATATCAAACATTACCATAGGTAAAGAAAATTTTTATAAAATTTATTCACAAATCTGACCTCGATGGAATTCTTCTGGTTTTGGTTATACTGGTTCTAAACCAACTTTTAATAACAATTACATTGTTCCTCAAAGTGCCCCATTCTGCACTAAGTGTCAATGTGGTGGACACTAGGAAAATAATTTCTCTCCAAACAAAACCCAATTTTTAGGATTTCATAAAGCTTATTTTTCTAAAATGACGTGGGATCCCAAAATTTTACTTTATGAGATTTCCGGATCCAAGCATGTCTGGATTCCAGAAACCTAAATTTTATTTATTTTCAAGAAAATATAGAAAGTACTAACAGCAATACATGGTACATGGATAATGGATGTTCCCGGCATATGACTGGTAAAAACACCTATTTTAAAAAGTCTATCAAGACGAAAGGAGGAAAAGTAACTTTTAGAGATAATGTTTAGGGAGAAATTATTGGTATATGTATGATTTTTTTTCTTTGAAAAACATCGATTTCAAATTTTATATTTTTTAAGGGTCTCAAGCACAACCTCATTAGCATAAGAAAATTATGTGATGAAGGCCACCCTATGAATTTTAGGAATTATAAGTGCTTAGTACACAATTCCAAGGAAGAGTTTATTCTTTCTACCCATAGGCAAGATAATGTTTACACACTAAACTTAGAAGACCATAGGACCCAAGACATATCCTTCCATAGTGTAATGGAAGAACATTATTGGTTATGGCATAGAAGGATAATACACTGTAT
The DNA here is from genome assembly GCA_963277665.1 of Viscum album. NCBI lineage: Eukaryota > Viridiplantae > Streptophyta > Magnoliopsida > Santalales > Viscaceae > Viscum > Viscum album. The sequence goes on along the minus strand of OY728145.1, from coordinate 1,226,711,829 downwards.
CCTTAGAAACTTATGTAAACATTCAAATAAATGACTAGTTAAGGATCAAATGGAGCTTATATTTGATTCTTCAAAAGCCTATGAACCTTGTCAATATGAAAAGAAACAGAAGTCAAGTTTTAAATCCATTAGTGATGTCTCAATCACTAATGCATTATAGCTAGTGCATATGTATCTTTTTGGTCCTACAAAAACTAGAAGCATTGGGGGAAAATATTATGTATTTTTCATGGTTGATGATTACACTAGATTTACGTGGGTCTATTTTCTATCAAAAAAGTCTGAAGCTTTTTCCTATATCAAAATTTTTAGATCCCTAGTTAAAAATGAGAAAAACCTTCCATTGAAAACAATTCATAGTGATCATGGAGGAGAATTTAAAAATTTTGATTTTGAAACTTTTTGTATTAGAAAAGGCATTACTAAGAACTTTTCACCTCCTAGAACACCTAAACATAATGGTGTTGTTGAAAGAAGAAATAAAATTCTTCAAGAGATAACTAGAACCATGTTGAGTGAGTATTCTGTTGCCAAACATTTTTGGGTTGAAGCAGTAAGTATTTCTTGATAGACAATCAATCGAGTTTGGATTTGACATTTTCTTAATTAAACCCTTATGAGTTATAGAATGGTAAAAAACTAGACTTTCCTACTTTAAGGTTTTTGGTTGCATGATATTCATTCTGAATACTAAAGATAATTTACACAAATTCACACCAAAATTGGATAAAGGAATTTTCCTAGGCTACTCCGCAACTTCTAAGACATAAATAGTTTTAAATAAAAACACTTGTACTATTGAAGAGATAGTACATGTTAAATTGGATGAAACTAATCCTTTTGTTTTTAAATAACCCCAACCTACATCCTTAGATGTGTTTTCAAAAACTGATTATCAACCTATGATAGAATATCCTTCTGACAAGGAAAATGTTCAAGAAGACACTCCTAAAACATTTAACCCAGATGACTTCCTACTCTATGTTAATTAACATGTTTTACAAAACCCAAATCAGCCGTTTCTAGAGAATCATCCAAGTGACAGTATCATTGGTGATGTCAATCAACACGTAAGGACTATAAGTTCCTTAATAAATGAATTAGAGCATTTAGAAATCCTTTCCCAATTGGAACCACAAAGAACTGATGAAGCTCTAGGTGATGATGATTGGATTAAAGCCATGCAAGAAAAACTAAATGAATTCAAAAGGAATAAAGTCTGGACCTTGGTTGAAAGTCCTACCGAAACCTCTCTAATTGGAGTAAAATAAGTCTTCAAGAATTATTGTTATGAAAATGCAATCATCATATAAAATAAATATAGATTAGTTTCTAAGGTCTATAATAAAAAAGAAGGAATATACTATAAAGAAACCTATTCTCTAGTAGCTGGACATGAATCTATTTGTATTCTAGTGCATTTGCAGCATTCTTCAATTTTATACTTATTCAAATGGATGTGAAATGTTCTTTATTTAATGGTTATGTTCAAGAGGATGTTTTTGTTGAAAAACCTCCTGGATTTGAAAATACAAAACATTCGAATAATTTTTTTAGACTTACCAAAGATTTGTATGGCCTTTAACAATCCCCTCGTGCTTGGTATGATAGACTAACATGATTTTTGCATCAAAATAACTATGTTAAGGGAAATGTAGATCCAAACCCTTTTATAAATAATGATAAGAAAAATGTTTTGAGTGTTCAAATATATGTTGATGACGTTATATTTGTTTCAACTCAGTAATCTTTAACTGATTCCATTGCGGATCTAATGAAATAGTTGTTTGAAATGAGTATGATGGGTGCGTTAAACATTTTTTCTTAGTTTTCAAATTTCCCAAAAACCAGAATGAATCTGCATATCCCAACATATGTATATTAAATATCTTAATAAAAATTATGGTTATGACAACACTAAGAGTATAAGTACTCCGATTGGTACCACAAACACACTTGATCTTGATGAAGCTGGGAAACCAGTAGATCAAAAATCTTTTAGAGGTATTATAGGAAGTATACTTTACATGATATCTAGTCAACCAGACTTAATGTTTTTACTATGCTTATGTTCATGATATCAACATTATCTCAAGGAATCTCATTTAAATGTATTGAAAAAGATTTTTTTCTATTTAAATGGAACCATGGATTTAGGACAATTTTACACTTATGGAAATGATATGGTTTTGAAGAGTTTTTTAGATGCTGACTATGGTGGTTGTAGAATTGATAGAAAAAGTATATCCAGAATATGTCATTTATTAGAAGATTCATTAGTTTCTTGGTCCTGCAAGAAGCAACACTCTGTTTCACTTTGCATTGATGAAGCCAAATATGTACCAGCTGGAAGTTGTTGTGCTCAAGTGTTATGGATGCAACACACACTCACAGACTATGGCTTGAGTTTTACTTAGACTCAAATTTTGTGTGACAACAGAAGTTCCATTTACCGTAGTAAAAAACATGCACATCACTCTCGTGCAAAGCACATAGATATTAGGCCTCACTTTCTTAGGGGTAACACACTAAAATGAGATCTCATTCTTCAATTCATCAGAAAGCAAGATCAACTTGCTGAAAATTTCACAAAATATTTACCTACCGATAGATTTAAATACATTAAACAGAAGTTATCAATGATAACCATGAAAAATATTCCTCCAATAACTTCATGTTAATCCATTTTCCTTACAGTAATAAACTCCTTTTCATAGAGGGAGTACATCTGTTGTTGATGTTTTTCAAAATATTCATAATAAAATTTTCATAGTTAGATTAACAAAATTTTAGTAATAAAATGTTTGGTAGTTGGTTTTTGGAAATTTTTGTAAAGGAAATTTTCGTAATGGAAGTTTTCGTAATGGAAATTTTGGTAATGAAAATTCAGTACTGAAAATTTATGTAATGAAAATTTTCGTAATGGAAATTTTTTAATGGAGATTTTTGTAACAAAAATTTTCTTACTGGAAATTTTAGTACTAAAAATATTCGTACTTGAAATTTTCGTATCAGAAATTTTTCGTAATGGAACATTTTTTAATGGAAATATTTGTATACATAATTCTCGTAATCGAGGTTTGGAACTCAAACCTTTTTCAATAAAACATTTAGATATTATGTTTTTCATCGCAATTTTTTCATAGTGATTTTTTTGTAGTTAAATTTTCCTCAAGAAGTATATCACCTATTACAAATAATATTTCTCACCAAATCTGATAGATATGACTTCCATACTTTACTTTTTTTAGTCACTTTTATTTGCTGGTAGTTTCTTTTTTTTTAATATTTTGGATTTGTTTCCTCTTAAATCTGAATGTTTTTCTTAATAGCTCAAAAGATAGGATTCAAGATTTCCTTTCGGGCATTTTTTCAACCGTCAGATCAGATCATAGAGTTTCACAACCTTTTGATTGGTTTCGAAAGATGAAAGGACACCTCCATCGCCTATATAATGGAACTCCGAAGGGCTGACCCACATCGGTTTTCAAAGCTTTTGTGTCTCGAAGCTCTGACTTAGCTCTTAAGCCCGTTCCGAATCTCTCAACGTTCCTCAATCTAAATGCTTGCAGAAGCCCCTTCTCAAGATATGTCTTCAGTCAAGACAATATCGGATTGGAAGATATATATAGAGAGGTTGTTACACCCATACTTCTTCAATAAGTATTATTCCATAATTTCCAAGAACATCAAGCTAAATGGATGAGAAGATGTAGCTATTTCTAAAACTTGAGCTCAGGATGTGGTGTATCTGGACTTGATCCTAGAGTTCTATGAGTTGGCCAGTTTTTTTCAATGAAGTTGGAACAGAGAAGTTCTCTTTAAAAAGCTATGGGAAGATGTATTCTTTATGTTATACCAAGGCGGCTAGCCTGGTTGGAATACCCTATGAAGGAGAGGCATAATTTTTCTCTCATAAGTTGGTAGAGGGTCAGGGTCGTTTTTTCAAGGAAAAGGCTATTGAGTGCCTTGGCCATTATCATATAAAAACTTCAAAAAAGATCTCCCATCTTTCAGCCAACAATCAGATTCTACAGCTTTGGGTTCAAGGGTTTATCGTACTGAAGAATGGTGATAATGATACCCTTAAGAAAAGAGACATGTATATTCTAGATTTTTTTAGTTAATCTTAGGAAGGTGAATCTCATGAGACATATCTTCATTTTGATTCAGAACATCAAGAATGGAAATCGTATAGATCATATCATTATGTATCCATCATTACTTTCAAAGTTGATAGTTCGGTGTCTTGAGTCCTTCAATATCCCATGTAGCTCCAAGTCGAGAAATTGCAAGGTGATGCTGATTAGTGATGAAACCATAAATAGGATGAAAGTCAACTTTTCCAAAGAGACAAGAGAATTTTATGATTTACTAGAGGAGGAGGAAGAACCCATTCTGTAAAATATGGAAAAGGCTGAACCCTCAAAGAAGGCTGGTAAGAAAAGGATTTTGAAGGAAGTGCAAGATTAAGATAAAACCCCAAAATAAAAGGAAGTCCAATCTGCACCTCCTAAACCCAAAAAGAAAAAGCCTATCTGGATTGGGTGGTAGTAAAGTAGAGAGGAAAAAAAGAATAGAAAATTAGGGGCGCCATAGTTTGGTTTGGATCCTGCAGAGGATAAGGCCTTAAAAGAAATAGCTGTTGAAGGGATTGAGAGGTAAGAAAAGGAGAAAAGGTAGAAGAAGAAGATGACAGAGGCCAATATTTTCCAATCCCTTCTGAGGGATACTGAAATTTCCTTCGAGAACATCCCAGTGCCGAAATCATTCCTTTTGGAACAATTTCTTGAGACTCCATGTAAGAAGACTCCAGAAAATTCCAAAGAGAAGTAAGTTGAAAAAGAAGTGATGGATGTTGTTCAGCAAGCTGTGGAGAAAGTTTAACAAGCTGAGATGAGTGGTAACTTTGATTATGTAATTATGAAAGTTGAATAATATCACGACAAGGGAACCCCATATGAAAAGTTTTCAATCCAGACTTATCAATCCAGATCCTCAAAAATTGCTACTCTGGGAGTTGATGAGAAAGGAGAAGAAGAAGAAGTGAACAAGCTATCTAAAGACGAAATTCATAATCATGACTTTATCAAACCTGAGGATGTTGAAGATGGAGCTGGAAAAGAGAAAGACGATGAAGATAAGATTGTTCAACTTTCCGGTAGTGACCATGAATCACCAGATGAGGAAGCCATACCAAAAATCAGCATGGGTAAGAAAGTGCTTGTTGACCCCACAACAAAAGATATTATCAGATGGATAGAAGCGGGATGAACTTCTAAGAGGAAGTTGGTAGAGATAGAGGAAGAACCATATCAATGTAGAATGTCTAATTCAGAGTCAACTTCCTTCAGGCATGATTTTCTTATTCAATCTCACAAGAAGCTTGTGGATACCATTCTGATCTTTCCAGCAATTGAGTCTTGTTGAAAGATGCTTCAACACAATATAAATCAAAAATTAGACTCCTTATCTATGGTAATAGACATATGTGCGATGATAGACTCTAATAAAAAAAATTCCCTGATCAAATATTAAGCCCACATGAAATCATGCAAGCACATGACCAAATGGTCTAATAATATTATTGATGATATGGAAGAGCTTGATCAGTTCCACGAAGATGTCAAGGAATCATATGGTACCAAAGATGTCAAAATAAAAAATCATTCAGACAGTTTTCAGGAAAAGATTACCCGTGAACAAAATACTCAGATTCAACAAGTGAGATATTTGAATGGGAAGCTTAGTTATGTTTCTCAAAGATGGAAGTGGGAAAGAGATCTCTAGATTGAGATTGAATAGAAGTTTGTAATGAAGGAATATGCCATGAATGCTTAGGAAGAGGTCTTGAACGTTCAAGAAGAAAAGATCACAGTCTTGGAGAAGCATCTAGAAGAGGACCACAAAGAGATGAATAATCTGAAGACCATTGTCAAAATGCTAATGCCCAAGGAAGAAGAAACAAAATTGACCACTCCAATCTTTTGTTGTAGTTTTTCCTTGTACTAATATTTCCAATAATAATGAAATTGTCGATTCTTGTCTTGTTTTTATTTTTCACTAATATTTCATGTACCATATTGTTTTCCATTCCCTCAAACTCTTTTTGAAAATCACGAAGGGGAGAAAGGAAAAAGAATTCTAAAATAAAGTTGAAAATGTAAAATAAAAAACTTCTAAGTATAATAAGATCTTCACTATGTAAGGAGGAGTGGTCATTACGAATCTTTCATCACTCTGTAAATATAGTATACAATCCTTAGAGATCCAAATCGTAAGGGGGAGTTAGTCGTATTCACCATTTTCCATAAACAAAGGGAGATAAGATTTAATTTGAATGTCTATAAATTTATTATATGTTCCTACATTATTTTTCGTAAGTATGTTTGTGCTTTCCAAAAAAGGAGAGATTATTGAGTGAAAAAGGGTTTCCTTATGATTTTCCATTTTTTGTTTTGAAAATCACAAACACCTTATATTAAAGAAAATTTGTTTTTAACCTATATTTTACTTCTATAAAGATAATTTCCTTTCCAAGGAGATCTACCCTTACCTAGACATCATTTAAAAAATCATAGTTTCTTTAAGTGTAAAAATCAGATTCATATTTAATGACATGGAATCTTATAATACTTAGACCTGAAGCATTCTATTTTCAGATCCGAATTCATGTTACGAACTTTTATGATGTTCTACTCCGAATTCCTTGTTATGAAATTTTATGAAGTTCAACTCTGAATTCTAATTATGAACTTGTATAACGTTCTAACTAAAAATTCTAGTGATGAATTCTAATTACGAATTCTCATTAAAAAATCTGATGATGAATTATGATTACGAATTCTCATTATGAATTCTGATGATGAATTATGATTACGAATTCTCATTACGAATTCTGATTATGAATTAAGATTATGAATTCTCAATATGAATTCTGATGATGAATTCTGATTATGAATTCTGATGATGAATTCTGATTACGAATTCTCATTACAAATTCTGATGATGAACTCTGATTACGTATTCTCATTAGGAATTCTGATGATGAATTCTGATTATGAATTCTCATTACGAATTCTGATGATGAATTATGATTAGGAATTCTCTTCATGAATTCTGATAAAGAATTTTGATTACGAAATCTCATTACAAATTCTGATGATGAATTTTGATTACGAATTGTCATTATGAATTCTGATGAATAATTCTGATTACGATTTCTGATTACGAATTCCGTAGAAAAATAGAATCTGAATATCCTTGTATTATAAACTCCGATATTATTTTTTCCTACACCCCGAACATGCATATTTTCTTCTTTTCCGAATATCAGTTTTTCGTTATGCTCACTCTTGTTCAATTACAAAATGATGTCGTGCCTTTAGTTATCAACCAACTATTGTTTGAGTGACATGTGTACATGTCCATCTGAAATTCAAGGAACAAAATGTCCGTTAGAGGAGGGAGCCGACCGTTGGATATTATCCTATAAATAAGATCTCATTAGAAATTAACAATACACTTGAAAAAAATGAACTTTTATAAGTGTTCCTACATGTTGTTAAAGTGATTTCTAGAGAGAGATACTCTTATCAACTCTCAAGCTGCATGCAGAAAGTTTGAAAAGCTCGTTCAAACATTTCCTTGTGGTGGATTGTTTTTTGTGACTCTAATTGTTTCAATGTACAATAGAGGGATTCCAGGGATAGTAAGACATAGGTTCCAACACCTTGAAGGTGAGGGCTTCCTTGATGAGGAAGACAGAGGTGTCGATAACCTGATAGTTGAGGGCTTGCGGGGATAGCAAGACAGGCACTGATCTTCATATCGAGGGCTTACCCTGGTATGGGTATGATAGACTTTCTCGAATGTATAAATCAAGGGACCTTTATCCAAGGTTGTTAGATACCCTCCTCTTTGTGATAAAAGATATTATACTAGTTACCAGTAGTTTTAATACTCTGTTTTACACTACATTTACATTGTTAAGGAATGTATAACTATCTTGTAATTCCTTACTCTTATACTCTGATTTATTTAGATTTTATACTCTTTATGGTAGAATCCTAAACATTGTAACCTTTAGTTACATTCCATTTCTAGAATCAAATTTCTGGAATTTAGCAAGTGATTAGAACTTATAGAGGTCTTGTGAATTATTTTGTTTAACCTTGTTAAACATAACCATCCTTAAAAGTTCCAAAGGTATTTTAGAAAGGAACAATTCACCCCTTTTGTATCTAAGAATATCATTCTTATTTTGATCCAATGTTTGGTATTATAGATTATATCATACTCATACATACTAATCTAACATATTCTTCAGGGGATAGAACTCATTCTGCCACATTACTATTCTTTAGTTTTAAGTGTAGTTTTGTCTTATAAATTCTAGTATGATCTCATCCCATGTGAATTCAACGATGTGTCCTAAAATGAGGTCTCGTTGAACACAAGATCATCATAATGAGCTGTATCTTCTATCATGGATGGATGTCATCATAGAGACACCCTGAATGTCATCATGTTGTAATTCGGTCAGATGTGCAGATCGATAACATCAACGATGGGGAGCTGACTCAAGAAGGACATTCAAAGAATCAATCCTGTATTATGCATGTACAATTTTTCCTTACAACATGTATCTCAGGGTGCTGAGTCGACATGAGGGTAATCAGGGTCTTAGTGAACAGATATGCCAACCACCAGTACCAATACTAGACTCCATCGCATTCGAGACACTGTCAAGACACTTCGACATTTTTTCCCTAAACCCAAAAAATACAGTTTTATGTAAATTTCTCAAAAACATCCCAATAGTCAAACCACCTCTGAAACCACAATGTGACAACCCTACCCATACCAGGGCTCAACCCACAACTACCCCAAGCCTAACTCCATAGGCTAGGGGCTGGCGACAAGCATTGATGGGACAAAAAACATTGGGAGGCCTTTTCATAATAACATGGACACACACACGCAACCAACTCATTGCAATTGTGTAAGGGACAAAAGAAATCAGGGTACCAAACTGCTATAAAATGGGGACAAATCATAAATTAATCGACCTCTAAATAGTACAAGTACAAGAAAAGTAAATTCGAAAGGGAAAGTGGAAAAATTAAATTCCCAACTATAAAAGTGCCACAACCCAACAATAGGTGAAATAAAGTAAAAAAGATGGAAGTGTCTCAGTCCTAAATCCCAAGATACGACCACAAAAATGCGGTCTGAGAACCCCATATCCCTAAACCTCTTTGATATCACAATTAACATGTCTGTCATTATCAACGGAATACAAAATGCTGGTAAAGAACAAGCAGGTGTGTGTATAAGAATACTCAGTAGGATTCATTGAAGGATCGAGGGAGAAGTAAGAGAAGTATTGAAGACTGGAGCAGTAAGAGAGAATAAGGTACAAAATGAGTGAACAGAAAGAGTAAAAATCCACCCAATAAAAGATATGATTTCTCAAAGAAACCCAAACTAGAGAGTAAGGGGAACTCCATATGACATGTCACACCATGTATATACCCATACATATACTCATGTCATCCAGATATACTCGTAACTCATACCCATAGTCTAGAGACAAGTCACACAATCGCGTACCCACACTAGGGATCTAGTTCGAAGATTCCACGAAGCACTCATCCAATAGAACTCACTCCATGAGTCCAATGGCTCTGATAATGTATGTCCAAGAGTAATCATTTTTCAGAAAGGTCCCAAGAGATAGATATATTCATTTTGTAAGAACACACACCTGCGTGGGAAAAGATCACGATACACAGATGAAGATCACTACAAAGGCCATGGAAGATACCGTGACTCATTTGGATTCACCTGCTAAGTACAGGATCAATGCCTTGTGGGAACAGACATGTCGATACCTGACTCTACCTAAGGTCAAGAATGGATAAGAGATCTAGCTGCTAGCCTCTCTGAGGGATACCCGACTCTATCTCAGAAAGTCCAACTGAAGGGATCGTACTCATATGGTTGGAAGTGATATATTACCTTCAAGGGTACATATGAAAGATGAACTAACCCAAACGAAACATGTCCAAGGAATGGTGGACAAGAGGATCAAGCCATGTACTAAAGAGTACATGATGTGTAGAAGGGGTAACTCACCAAGTCCTCTGACGCTGGGTACTTCCTGTGTACAATAGCCCATTTCACATGGATTTTCACTTAGAATATGGTATACACGACATATTACAGAGTGACACATTGTGTTCCACTATCTAGGGTGGAAACAGTGTACACTTTCAATGTTCCCGTACATGGATTGAACCCGTGTGTCACAACCCATGTAACTAGTACATAGGGTAACCCATGAAATTTTCATGGTCTAGCTATGTGGAGGAGTATCAAATCCATAAATAGGAAAACCGTCTCAAGTTAAAAATAATCCTCACTCATGAGGTGGGGAGTCCCGTCTCTACAGGAGTAGAGTAGTATGGAATATCCTCTCCTTGAGTCATCAAGGGTGTATCCATCCTAAGTCTCACTAAAAGAAACACCCTGGTTTTGCTGCTTAGGTTATCAGTCATACCTCAACCTCCAAGAAAGGTGTATCCCGATAGACCACCATGTCATAAAGATTCCAAAACGATAGAAGATTCGTCAATCGGGCTCCATGTATGTAAGTCATAAAATTTTTAGTATCAAGGCCTCTGTTAGATTTATGTTCGATCCAACCGAGTTGTACTTCAAACGACACCAGATAACCATACGGGTCACATAGATGTGATCCACATGGAATAAAAATGAGATGGACTACCCATTTTTCCAAAATGGATACCCAGTGAAAAATTTTCATTTCACTGCCATATGCACAAACCAGGTCTTGTAGGGCTTGCTCTTCGACCTTGACTTAAAATATCCCAAATTGGTCTTGAAAAATCCACCATAATTCATGGGTCAAAGAATCACAGACGGTTCTCCATTATGGAACCGTATGAGAGAGATAAGTTAGATACAAGATCCTATAATAAAAATGATATTATTATTATTGGGTGTTTTTTGGATCTGAACCACGAAACATGATTTAATATTCAGAATTGACTATAAATTACAATCTTAAAGATAGGGTCACATCAACATTGATGACCAATAAATCAGACATCGCGTGAAGGAGATATGGAGGGTCGAAGGTTTAGTAATAATAATAATAATATATTATTATTCGAGTGTTTCAAGTACCTGATATGAAAACCTGAAAAATACATCCAATAATAGATTTATAATTTTTTTCTCGAAGTCAGGGTTGTACTAACACTGACAGTTTGTGAAACCGAGGTCGCACAGATATGTTATTGAAGAATAAGTGCTTTTTCATCAAAAGTAATAATAATAATAATTTATTATTACTATTATTTAATTAGTTACTTAACCTTAATTCCAAACTCAATTTGATCTTAATGGGGTATCCATTTGTTTAGGTGGATTCCACATGGTTCTCTCTATTTTTTTTCCTATTTATTTTTCTATTAATTTTAATTTTATTCAACTTATTTCTCTCTGAAATCTCATCATCCGATGTTTTATTACTGGAACCCTAATCACAACGGTCTCTTGCACGACCAGAATGCCGCCACCACCTTCATCTACCCACAATGTCGCACCTACAACCTGTCGTTCCACCCCGCCTCAAGCCAACCACATGACCTAGCCCCATTCCACTCGCCGCACCAACCTCACTCTCCCGGACTACCCGGATTGCATAGGCCCGATCTTCCACCCCACCCTGAACTGTCGGAGATGCCTCACATTCCACCAGAGCCGCCTCTTCTACCCACATTGGTATCCTACTCGCCTGATCAGAATAACACCCTGAAAGCATGCTGATGTCACATCGTAACTTCGTCACTTCCACAGTCAATTGGATATTTGTTTTGACCCAAAATATTGTGACGACCATAGATTCATGATCCTCGGGTCGAGATCTCTGCGTTTGTATGTCGCGCTCAACGAAACATCAATGTTTTGATGATTTTAATTATTTGGAATGAGAGAACCCATAGAGAACATGCAGATAATGAAATATAAAAGCATCATGGACTATGTGAGGATTGATGGAAATGTTTATTTGGCCATAATCTTTGACAATCATGAACATAAGTAATTGGAAAATAAATATTTATCATACTTTGAGAATTTCAATTTCAATATAAAAAATAATATATTGATTAAAAAAATGTTTTCCAATCCATGAATTAATTAATTTAATTTGTGTTCATCATGAAAATTGAACTAGGGTTTCGAATCACTATGATAAATCATACCTTAGGTATGGATAGATCAATGGTGAGGATTGCATTCCTCAAGATCTATTACACTCTTTATACTTAGATCTATCTGGATCCAAAGTCTCATTGTTTGTTCTTCGTTGATTTTTGTTTTCTAACGAAGGATAGATGAGAGTAGAAGAAGAGGAGCCGCCATTGGAAAAAATGGTTATGAGACCAAGATCCCATAACCCTTAATTTATAACCTCTCATCTGGTTTAAAAGGGCTTTTTAATCAAATAATTAAATTAAGAATCATTTAATCATTTAATTTCTTTCCCACGATGGTGCATAAGCCGAACACCCGATGCCGACAAATGTTCTACCTTATTTAGGGTAAAACCTATGTTCTGATCTCATTGATGGTCTATGATTTTTCATTTGATCCCTATTACAAGATTTATTTGGGTTTGAGCTATTAAATGAATTAATTAATATTTCAATTTATTTAATTAACACACCGCAAACGAGTGAGGGATCTGAATGTCCCATGCTGACTCATTTTTTCTCGTGCCTTGGGGAAACACTATGTTTAGGACTAAACCGTGGTATCAGATTTCTGATCCAGTCAACCATTTAAGAGATATCCTATTTTCTTTAGTTAACAAAGCATGTGTAATATAAAAAACATCACATTTTTAAAAAATTAATTTCAGTCACACCGGGCCTTAGAATTACAGGTCGTCCCATCCCCCAACTCTGGAAATATTCATAGAAATATTTCAATGTTATATTCTTCCATAATTGGGTCTTTACATTATTCCCTCCTTCAATATTTTCATCCGTGAAAAGAAAAAGTAGGGAAACTACTCTGGATTATGAGCCTACACATATCTCTCCCACTCTTAGGGAAACCTGTACATTACTGTGCTGCCAAAGAATGTGGACCAAAGGGGTGGTCCTCCCTCATAAGACTTTTTTCATTTGATAACATTTATTGGAACACACATGTATCTTCTCCGTTTCGACATGTGTAAGACATCATGTACTCACTCCAAATATTTGGGGTAAGGAAAGGCGGTATGCAACCATGCCATCCGCTTGCACCATGTCGAATGACACGATAGAACTCGAGGGAATGGTTTCCTCCCCAGATGATCTACTATATCTCATGTCACAATGGAAATCACCATTTGTAATTGGAACAAGGTATCATAATTCCCTCCTTAAAAATATCTATATGGTGAAACACCTAAGGATACCAAGTAACATATGATTTCAAAGTCGATTAATCACAACCAAGACTCTCTTATGTACTCGAGAAGTGAAGGAGTCAACACTATCTACTGAAGAAAATTTTCACCCTCCTGTTCCACTAGGGTCAGCTATAGAAAGTTAACTACTCTGAAACGTCCCACACTAGGTAAGTCTGGGACCTCCCACACATCCTACTAAGGGAATATACAACACAACAAAAACTTGATTACACATGTAGGACAGATTCTTCCACCATGATTCCATTGCACTATCTAGGGCCCATATGACCATGTTCCTGAGATTTAACATGAGAAGATCTCTACGTTGAGATCTAATGATCTGGCATCTGCTAGCTGCAGAATACGTCTCAACTCTATTGCGATCGCGGTCGCAACCAGCTACATGGTGTGACTTGAATCTATCTACTACCAGTGCCTCCTCATGATCATCAGCCTAGGTGGGGATGCAGAAGGTAACTATGATTGCATATCTCTCTATACATAGTCACTTAATGAACATCCATTCTCAAAAATTACCATTATATATCTTATCCAAAGGGTAGAATGCATGTTCTGTGAACCTAGTTGCATACCCATTCACTGTCTTCTAAGCCTGCCATAACTAGATGTGATCCTAAAGACTAACAAAGCATTAGTAGAAGGGTTAAAACTCCTCTTGAAACAACTACTCCATGGAAAAGGTTGGCTCCCAAAACCAGCATCTGCTATGCCAGTATCCGTACAATCATGAAGAGGCGAACCACCAGTTCTAGCCAAACCATCGATGCTGAGGGTATGAATCACTATAGAACCTCAGTGGTCTTTGACGCAAAACATGCGAAGTGTTCTCAGACTGTGCATGTCCTCACCCTACTCTTATGGGGAAATCAGGGGCCCAATAGGTGGAGTACTTCTTCCTACCCACCAAAAGAAAGGGTCTTCCATGATGGGTCTTGAACTGAGTTCTTGTTGTTCACGGGATCATCTTCATGAACTGTAGCTTGTATCATAGATGGTTTTCATTATAGAGACACCAAAAATCTCATCACGATGTACCACGTTCAGATGAGAATATCTATATCATCAATTATTGGGAGGTGACTCAAGAGGGACAGTCAAATAATCAATCCTATATAATGCATGTAGCATTGTTCCCTACAACATGTGTCTTACGGTGCTGAGTTGATATGCAGGTAACCAGGGTCATGGTGAATGGATATGTCAGCTGCCCTTAACATCACATGACTCTCTGTCCTGAGATCCACTCTTGAGACACATCGACAATGTTTTCCTAAACCCATCAATGACCTTTTTACAGAAATTTCTGAACAATGTTCCAAGGGACGAACCACCTCTGATAACACCTTTTCACAACCAGACCCATACCAGGGCTCGATACGCAACTACCCCCAGTCTACCTCCATAGGCCATGGGTTGGTGACTAGCGTCGAAGGCACAAAAAACATGAGTATGCCTTTTCCTAAGAACCCATACACAAACATGCAACCAACTCAATGAAAAAGTCAGAGGAAGAAAATCAAGGTATGACACTACTATAAAAAAGGAACTAATAATAAATGCATATAACTCTACATAGTAGATGTAAAGGAAAAAGAATCTGAATAGAAAAGGGGAAACAATACACACCCAACAAGAAATGTACCACAACCAGAAAACATGTGAGAAAAAGTAAAATAGCTGGAAGAGTCCCACTCAGGAATCGAAAGCTATAACAACCACATGCGGTCTGAGCACACTGTATCCCTGATCTTCTCTGATATCACAATTAACCTATCCATGATATCCAGGGGAACACCAAATGTGAAAAAATCCCAAGCAGGGTCGAGTATAAGAATACATAGTTGGTTTCCCTGAAGGCTTAAAGGAGTCCCAAGAGATATAATGAAGAGGGGATAAGTAATAGAGAACAAGGTATAAAATGACTGAACGTAAAGAGTACATCTCCACCCCATAATAGATATTATCACTCAAAGAAACCCAAAAATAGGATAAGGGGATCTCCATCTCACAACTCCCACTAGGAATATACCAATACATATATTGAGTGTATCCAGATATATTTGTAACATAGACCCTTAGTTTAAAGACAAGTCACACAACTGCATACCCACACATGGGATCTAGTTCAACGATCCCACAATGAACTCATCTGGGAGAACTTTCTCCACAAATATGATAGCTCTGATAACGTCGTTCCATGAAGAATCATTCATCAGAAAGTTCATGAATGATAGATACACTCATTCTGGGAAAACGCACTCTTATGTGGGGAAAGATCATGATACATAGACAAGGATCACTACCAGGGCATTGGCGGATACCACAACTCATCTAGATTCACCTGCTGTGGAGAGGATTCCCATATAATTAAAATAGAAATGTCAATACCTAACTCAAACTATGGTCATGAATGGATATATGATCTCGCTTCAGGCCGCTCAGAACGATACCAGTCTCTTTATCAGAAAGTCCTACTTAAGGTATTATACTCCTGTGCATGGAAACAATACCTGACCATTATGGGAACGAGAAAAATTGGAACTAACCCAAATGAAACTATTCTATGGAATTGTGGACACGAGGATCAAGCCATGTATTGAAATGTACAAAGCATGTAGAGGGGTCACATGTCGTGTCCTCTGACCCTAGGTATTTCCCATGTACAATGACCCTTGGCGCAAGTCTTGTTGTGTAAAAGAGGGAATTCATGGGTTGTAAGAGAGTGACATGCCGTGTTCCTCTATCCAGTGAGGACTTTGTGTACGATGGCCATGATCCCTTAAACGGCTTCAACCTGTGTGTCACAACTTGGGTAAATGGTACATGCGATAACACATGCTACTATCCTGGTCTGGCTGTGTGGTGGAGTACCGACTCCAAAGATAATAAAACCATCCCTAGGGAAAATGAACCGACACTCAAGAGGTGGGGAGTCCCGTCTCTACTGGAGAAGAGGAGTAAGGTATACCCATGTGTTGAGTCATCAAGGGAGTATCCATCCCAACTCTCACAAAAAGAAATTCCCCAGTTGGTCCCCTCAGGTTATTGGTCCTACCACAACCTCTATGAAGGGAGTATCCCGATGGACCCCCATGTCATAAATGTTCCAACATGATAGACAATGTGTCAATTATAAACCCAATACCTATGTTAATGGAATTTTAGTACCGATGGCTCAATTGGGTTCGTGTTCAATCCAACCTTGCCATACATCAAATGACACCAGATAATCGAATGAGACACACCATTGCGATCCACATGGAAATACACACTATATGGAATTCCCATTTTTCCAAAATGGATACCCATTGAAAAAGATTCATTTCACCGCCACACATGAGAACCGGGTCTCATGGGCCCCACACTTCTACCCTGACTTCAAATCTCCAAATTTTGTCTTCAAACATTTGTCTTAATCCTTGGGTCACAATGTCATAGACGGTTTTCCATTCCGACACTATGTGAGGGAGATATGTATGATACAAGATCCCGTAATAATAATGATATTATTATTATTCAGTGTTTCATGGTCCCCAACAACAAACAAGGAATTAATATTAATCATTATAATTGAATTGACCATCTTTGAGGCAGTGTCATGTCACTGCTGATGACCTATCAATCGGATTTCACATACAATATTGAAGGAGGTTCGAAGGTTTAATAATAATAATATATTATTATTATTTGAGCATTTCAGGTACCCAATAAAAAACTGAAAATAAAATCCAAAATTGGACTCATAATTTCTGTCTAATGTCAGGGTCGTATAACCACTGATGGTTCGTGAAACCATGGTCGCATGGTTAAGTTACAGAGGAATATGTGTTTTATCAACAAAAGTAATAATAACAATATATTATTAGTATAATTAATTATTTATTAATTTCACCTTAATTGAAAACTCAAATTGAGTTTTCTGGGGTGTCCATTTGTTTAGGCAGCTTCCACATGGCGCCTCTCTCTTAATTTTTTATATTCATTTTTCTATTAAATTTTTTTCTTTAAAATTATTTATCTCTCTAATAATCACATCCACAGTTTTATTACTGGAACCCTAATCACAATGTCTTCTGCACATCCAGACCGCCACCAGCTCCTCCGGCTACCCACGCCTCTAATAATCCATCCTACCGCAATACTATGCCTCCAGCTAGCTACATCGCATGGCCCATGTCTGATTTATGCACCAACCTCACTCCACCAAACTTCCCTGCTCATACTGGCCCGATCTGCCACCCCAACCGGAACATTCAGAGCTACCTTGCATAACACCAGAGCCACCTTGGCCAACCACCATGGTAGCCTACTCGCCTCACCAGAACCGCACCCTAAAGACACGCTAAAATCAAACCGTTATGTCTCTCCTTCAGTGGTCTGCTCTATCTACGTTTTCCCCCAAAAACAATGATGACCGCTGATTATGATCCTCGGGTCGAGTTCTCCATGTTCGTATGTCATTCTCAACAAAACATCAATGTTTTGGCGTGCTTAATTATTTGGTAAAAATGAACGTATATAGAATGCATGAATAATAAAATACAAAAGGGTCATTGAATATATGTGGATTGATGGACATTTTTGTTTTTCCATCATCATTAAGAATCATGAACACAGTAAATTGGGAAATAAATATTTATCATACTTCAAGAATTTCAATTTTATGATAAACAAAAAGAAATTGATTCAACAATGTTTTTTGATCTGTGAATTAATTTATTTTATTTTTGTTCATCATGAAAATTCTACCAAGGTAACGAATACATAGAGATAAATCCTATGACAGGTTTGGATTGACTGATGGTGAATATTACGTTCATCAAGATCTATTATGCTCGTCACGCTTCAATCTGCCTAGATATGAAGTTTCATTGTTCATTCTTCCTTGATTGTCGTTTGCCAACGAGGGAGAGAGGAGAGTAGAAGAAGAGGTTCCACTATTGGAAAAAAGGGTTTTGAGGCCATGATCTCATAATCATGAATTTATAACCTCTCATCATATTAAAAAGCGTTTTTTAATAAAATAATTAAATATAAATTCATTTAATCATTTAATTATTTTCCCACGATGGCGCATAAGACGAACACCCAATGCCAACAAAGGTTTCAACATTCTTAGTGTAAAACCTATGTTTTAAGCTTATTTGGGGTCTTGTATTTCTCATCCGAGCCCTCATCCATGAGTTATTCAGGTTTGAGCTATCAAATGGATAAATTAATAATTTAATTTATTCACATAACACATCGCCAACGAGCGAGGGGTCCGAACGTCCCGCACTGACCCATTGTATGTCGCTCATATAAGAAACATTGTGTTCAAGACCAAAAATTGGTCTCAGATTTCCGATCTATTCAATCATTTAAGAGATATATTATTTTATTTAGTTAACCATGAATTTATTATATAAATACACATCAAATTTTTATAAAATTAATTCTTGGCACACTGGGCGTCACAATTCCATGTCGTCGAAGCGCCCAACCCAGGAAATATTCATAAAAGTATTTGAAATTATTAGTAGGACAAAAATAATGTCTCTACAAATTGGGTAGTCCTAGATAACTAGTTCTATTGTATCCATCAACACATTGTTTGGATAAGAATATATCCAAACCATGTGACTATGTTAGGTCTTCAATGATTAATATATTTCCAAAAATAACCCCATTTTATTTGAAAACGAAAAAATGTTGTCTAACTATTCCCTCACCTTATAATAATAAATTAGAAGTGGATACTTTCCCCTATAGCACATATCCATTTGTTGATCTCTTTTATTTTTTGGACAATACTCTTTCTTCCTTTAAGACACTGGGTATAATATTCATATTTATAATAAATTTTCCTTCCTTACCCTTATCACAATAATTTTTTCCTTCCCTTATGGTATCATAGTTTTTGTAAAACTCCGAGGGTGGTTTCATATTATAATTTCATGGTGGATTCTATGTATAGTGTATGTGATATCTATTTTTAGTCTATTTAATGATGTTTTCAAATCCTCAGACCATCTACCAATGAATTATAGTATGTTTTTCACATGCTTGGAAGATTAATTTTACAAAACATGACTGTTTGGTTTTAATAAATATATTGTTGATATTTATTTATTTTATTATGGATGTTTATAATAATTGTAACAATTAAATAATATTTCATCCTATTATTTATATAAATTTAACTTTTTTATTGCCACTATAATTGAAAAAAATGTTTTCATTTTCATGATTGAATATTTTGTTTTACATTCTAAAATGAAATTATATATTTTAATACATCTATAGTTGCTTAAATTCTTACATGAACTATTCAAAATTTATTTATCTATTTTTGCATGAAATGTTCCATTTTTTATATTTATATATATTTTAAAAAAATTATATCATGGAACATATGAAACTAATTAAAAAATAATATAATATAAATATAGATCGATTATTTAACATATTCACACAATATTTTGTGATTATGTGAATCCAAATGAGTGGTACCTGTATTTACAAATTCAAATTTGTGTAATGAAATTTTATGGTTTAGGAATAAAATTTCTATATCATAATTTTTTTTATAAAATTCTATTTTTAACTAGAGGATTCATTAAATGATAACATGAAAGTGAATAGTTCATTAAATAAAAAAGGCCTAGTTATAATGTTTTTCTTTCTTGGTATTTTTTAATAAAATTTAATGAAATATTCATATCCTTGTCATGAGGAAAGAGAATGTTTCTTTTATGCCTCATGCGTTATTTAGAATATTTTCTATGATTTTGGGAATGGAATTTTTAAATAGTGATACTGAATTAGATGAACTTAATGACATGAAATTTTTTGTTCGAAGACCCCATTTATAATATTTTATCTTTATTAAATTATTTAATCACATGGGAACGATGGGTACTTAGGTTTGATGAATATTAAATTTATGAATGGAATTGGAAAACCAATCCTAGACTTGTTGATGATAAAATACTAACTAAACTACAATGATATGCTAATGTTAGTTACTATTTTTTTCATTGTCTTTGACACCCCTAACATCTCATTAATGAGAATAGTTTTTTATTGTTTGAAAACTGAGAGTATAAGAATCCTAGGATGTTATACCATAATTATAGTTTATTTCGGGATTCCATAATTCTAGCATATATGTTCCTCCTTTTCTTCATTGTTATCATTACATTGATCTGATTATGATGTTATTCCTTTATCTTATAGTATATGAGAATAAATTATATACAGACTATAAATTTTTTTAATGTATTCTATAATTACAATTTTCAATAATATTATAAATATTGTAATATCACATGTGAGTTATTTGGGAATTATTAAGAACTCATAGTGTTAATTCCTTGATTGAAATGATGTATTGGAAATATTATCCATATTTACACTTAATTGGTGACATCCCATTCTGTTGTCACCACAAGGAAATAATAGGACCCATTTAGTGGATCAAAAAAATAATATATATATGTAATGGTATACCTTTTCATTATCATGATTTTATTGAGTTCACGATAATTAATGTGGTGGAATATTGACCAATTCATCTTTTTGAGGAAGTGAACATGCACAACCAAAGGTGCACAACTCATGTCTATAAGAATCATTAAAATAATCACTTTTTATAGATCTATAATTTCATCACACTCAATTATTTATCTTAAATAATGAGTCTCCTATATGTGAAGAGATCCATGTTTATGTTCAATTAAAAAATCAACCATACAGTTTGGATCAAAAATTTAAAATTCGTCGACGAATATATCTATGTAGTCTCTTAGAATGGACATGTACTCAAGAATGAACATATCTTTTTTCAAAATAATTTTATTTATATCTTCTCACCCATAAGGTAAAAAAATAAAACATGATAATAATATCCCAAAGTATATTGATCCTCCTCCTAACACCTGTACGAAATATGAGGATGACTTGGAATGTGAAGAGACATCTCCCTCTCCTAATAGTTTGTATTGTCTTTATATAATCAATGAAAATACATATCTAATATAGAATGAAAATAAATTAATGGATTTCATATAAATTTTTATTGGATGTTTATTCAATAAATATTGATAGAGAGGAGCAGTATACTTGGAAACAAATAATTCTACCATTTTTTATTCTCACTTATAACCAACCATCCATACATTGAGGTGATATTCGTATAGTTCTAATAATCCTGAATGATATTAAATTATATATATAAATATAACCATACTAGATAATTGAATGGATAATGAGTAGAAATTTGAATATTTTATTCTAGTTTTAATTTTATAATGAATCAAAAATAATGATATTGTTTTGAATACAGAATCAAAATAACATATAAAAGGGAATCTATGAAAATAGATAGAATAAAATTTAAATTTCATGTAAATACTAACCTATGAGTCTCTCGTCCTTAATATTTCTTACCTATAGTAATTTTCCTTATATATTTTCTAACATATCAATTTATTCAGTTACACTATAATGGTTGACGAAGTGGTGGTGAATTTTCCAAATAATATCCCCTAATGTAGAAATCTAGTTATACAGAAATGTGTAATTATCATGTACTTGGTACTGTTAAATTTATTAACCAACCAGCCTATTCTAGGTTATTTCCTTGAGGTGCTTATATAGTAGTCTCACATTATTTTTTATTAACTACACATGCATGTGATTTCATTGAAACCACTCACCCTATAACATACCAATATTTTAAAATGTTTTCCTTCATTTACACATATTTTATCCTAAAATTTAACATAAATTTTAAGATTAATTGGAAATATTCACCACCCAACGATCAAGTGGCATAGTTTATCTGGACGAAAATGTTCATCACCCTAAAAAATGATAATAAAATAAATAATTTTTATTTGATTTTCCATAACAAAATCATACATCAATTTTAGCCCTTAATAATTCATAGGACAAATTTAAGAAATATATAATCACAAGTTTTGAAACAAAAAATCATTTAATAGAGTAAGTGTGACAAAAACACTGAATATTTGTCAAATGGAATATAATTATATCATAAAGAGGATCATGGATAATAATATATTTGA
Source organism: Viscum album (assembly GCA_963277665.1). Lineage (NCBI taxonomy): Eukaryota > Viridiplantae > Streptophyta > Magnoliopsida > Santalales > Viscaceae > Viscum > Viscum album. The sequence goes on along the minus strand of OY728145.1, from coordinate 1,226,689,242 downwards.
TTAAATAAGGAATATGGACGCATAATATTGTGAAATTATATGATTGTGGAAATATCATAAAACATGAAATAATCTTAACTCAATGACAGCTGCCAAGACAACATCCCATAGTGTAAGAAGCCTCATACTAGATTTAGTTTACAATGTAATATAACACATATCATCTAATAAGACATAACAATTACCCAATGAAATGGTTTTCTATGATTTAGAACCTATTATATCTTTTAAATTCTTATTTATTCCACATAATGAAATGAATAATAAGGCATAAATAAAAGGATTTCTTAAGGAAGGAAATGGGATGCAGACTCATGTGTTATAGTATAACTATATGGAAAAACATAATGGTTTCCATGAAATAATGAATAAAAAATTATATCCTATTATTATAAAAATATATTCATAGAACAAAATATATTTTTTCCCGCTAATGATTATATGTTAAAAATAGTGGATAGGTAACATTGAAAATGTGCCACTTAGTCATGGTTTTGGTGGAAAGGGTAGAGAGTATTTAAAATGGTAAGAGAATAGTAGCTTTCATAAAACCATAAATAACCAAAAATATTATTCCATATAATAATGTGAGTTTTTAAACAATTTATATATTAAAATATTTCATTTAATGATACATAAAAATTGGAAAATAATATAAACATTTTCTCTTTAAAGAGTGCTCCATAATAAAATACATTAAGAAGGTAACTATTAAACATGTATATCCCAATCAATGAAATGAAACAATTTAACTGGGTTTATATTTCAAGGAAATATATTTATAATAGATAATATTTACATATTAATAATTGGTAGATAATTTAGAAAAAAAAATAGAGAAATATTATTCTAAAAAAGGGTTACATAGCGAGACCTCTTACATTATGTCCAGAAACAATATGTACATGACAATAATATCCTAAATAACCAAATTTTATTCAATAGTTACAAATTTCATAGAATTTACCATATATATTTGATTTATCATATTTTGATTTTATTTTTTTCAACCATACAATGATATATAAAGACAAATTTTTTATTCTAATGTAATTTGTTTTATGTTTCTTATGTCGTATCAAATGTTGATAATTATTGATATTCTTATAAAATGGGACTATAACTAAATAATTTAATTGAAATAGTATTTATGTACTTATATAAATTTCTATGGTCTAAAATATCCAACATTGTTCCAATGTGGGGATGCTTTATTTAGCTAAAATGTTATTGTTAAATTATTAATTGATTAAAGAGGTCATACCAACCATTATGAAATAGTTTTTTTTTCAATTAAATTATTTTTAACAGATTAATTTTCTTGTAATAAGTTATATTATAATTATGATCAATATATTTTTCAATAATTATTTTTCTATATCCATTAATTATGATAGTTGGGATAAATTATTAATGTTTTTCATTGAGGTGGTGAACCATACATATCGAGAATAATTTTTTCATGTCAAAATCAAACGTGGGGAGTATTCATGATTGATTATCTATTAAAATAGTAAAATTATTTTATATTTATGATTCTAGATATATTAATTCATGTTGGATGATGGTAGGATTTAGAATATATAATAAAAGATAATATAAAATATAAATATTTTGAATATAAACTCTTTATCATCATCTAATGAAATACTCTATATGTAATCCTGGGATTGTACTTTTTTCAATATAAAAGATTCTATGAAGATGGGTCGATATATGAGGGGATATTTTAGATAATTTTTGTAATGATACATTTCTAAAAATTTTTAAGGAGAAACAGTGTTGAAGTCTTGAATTTATAAGAGAAATGGAGTGGTGATTTCACATATTATATTCATTACTGTATTTTATAAAGGCAAATTTTTGTGATAAAACATGTAAATATTAATTATATATGGTACTTGAGAGTTAAAAATAACCAATCCATATATCTTATATGACGTGTAAATTCTTGTATTCATTTTATGATGTGAAATATCATATTTTTTATGGGTATTTCCTGATTAAAAAATATCAAATATTTATGAAAATTAACATAAAATAACCCTAAAAATTTTCAACTGTCTATATTCAAAATATATATATATATTTTGAAAATATTTTTCTATATTAAGATAATTTTAAAGTTAATAAAATAAATCTTAATTATTTGGAAACTAACTATTTTAATATAATGATAAATATTTCGGCTTATTGACAATTTACTTATGGATTCAAAAAATTAGTTTATCATTATAGTTTTAATTCATATTCCCTATAAACCAAAATTTGGTACATAAATGTTGATTTAAATAATTATATTTATTAGATAAATTACAATACTATATTTCTATTTCAAACACCATGACCCTAGTATCATGTGGCTTGTGCCATATTTTATTACATTGATACTATGAACAGGTGTTCTAATACCAAAAGAACGAATTGTATTGTAGATTTGGAAAACTAGATAAAAAATTGATGATTAAATTATAAATTCAAATCAAAAAACTACAAGTCAAATAAATTAAACCTCCCATAAACTACTAGGTTATCACTATAAGTTATTCGTATTATAAATATCAATATCCTTTAGAAAAAATACATCAATAGAAAGGGTTGAGCTCAGATGCTCAGTAAGGGTATATAAAACAATAGAATCAACCATAAACATAAAAAATAATTCAATATGAATATGTAAAAACCCATTCCAATAAAACATAAATCTATAGAATAACACGGTAGGGATAAAAACCGATTATATATTTCAATATAAATAATCAAATGAAAATGAATCTTTACCCTGGATATTATACACGTTGAATGGACAAATAGATTATCAATTACAAATATTATAATAATATATTTCATACATATGGACATCTAAAACATATTCTCATTGTCTTGCCCAAGATATCTGAATTTTTTTTAAAAGCCTCATCAAAATCAATATATGAAAACAGATGGTCAAGGCCTTCGCCTAGTCCATATCTATTTTTTCTCTTGATACCTACTGATGCTTCAATGATTTTTTGAGGCCCAATTTTTATCAGGCCCATCTATTCACTTACTAAGTCAAATTAATTACTCATATTAATTGGGTGACAAATAAACAATATACACATATGATCTGATTATAACTTCCCCTAATCAGTGAACATAATCACTAATCATTTTGAGTAATATGGTGAATGGTGTCAAGATAAAACATACATATTCAAACTAAACATAAACCATTTAATAAAATATGGTACACAATATCATTAATTATCAATCCCAATAATATATATTATACAATTATTGGTGTTAAAATAGTTAAAAATACTCTAATGAAATCATCAAAAAATTCTGTATATAAATACCCTTTTTTAATTTTAAATGAATAGTTCTTTTTTAAAATAATTTATATTTTCCATGAAAAAATTATGTAACATGTATATCTAGGAAATTAAAAGGTAGGTAAAAATAAATTATATTTTAGGCATAAATAATTTTTAACAGAAGTGAATACTTACATAAATAGTTTTTAAGAAACTATAGAAATGATCTACTTTAGTGTGGTTTAACAGAAAATACTAAATAGTCTTTAAAAAAGATAACGAAATTTTTTTTTTTAACCCATAATTGAATAAATATTTTTCTTCATGATAAAATTTGAAATTTTAGATAAATAATGGTGGATTATACTAAAATATAGAGTTCACATGAAAATGTGTAAAGAGCTGCAATGTTCCCTTAAATCGGGCTTTCTTATCAAGATGAATTGAAAGGGGAACCATATAAAATATTTATTACCAAATGAATTAACGATGGACTGACCATGATACATGTATTTGGGAAATATATGAATAATTTAGATTAATTATATAAAAAAATGAATTAAGAAATTTGGGTGATGTGGGACCAAGTGTAACATGTTTGAAAAATGGAGGTTCGGGAAGAAACAATTACCACTTGTAATATATCATATAATTTTCCCAATAAAATTAATAATCATAAAAGTTATAATTTAATAACATGAAGATAAATATAAACATTATATTATATATAAATTGAAAATATACTTACACCACAAACAATTAAGAGTGACGATTGAGGAATATCTCACAAAAATTAGAGTGAGATGAGAAAACCATTACCTAATGTCAGAATGTTACCATCACATGTACATAAAAATCTAGGATAATGAAATTAGATTAATTAATAATTTAATTCATATCCAATTTAACATGTAGTTTAATTATAATAATTTTATTAAGTTCATTTTCTACATTTTTGATGTGTAATAAGCTTCAATTTCTTCATTTGGTGGTGTTTGTTTCCTAAAAGATTCATGATTTATTATGTTTTATATGTTTATAAATGATAATGTAAAATGTTAATAGTTACACATGATTGACATTATATATTATTAATGGCCATATATATGATTTAATGGACTCTATTTCATTATTTTATATATTGTTATGATTCATTAGATAAAAATATAATGATAACCATTTATATTATTTTGGTATTTTTTTAATAATTGGGAAGTAGTTTTGTATAATGAATTAATATTTTGTATATATACTAACTCTAGGACATTAGATAAATTGAATAAAATATATCATGTTCTGGTTTATCCATAATAATTTTCATTTGATCAAACATGGAAGCATAATTAAAAATCAAAAACTCATCGGCTTAGAAGGGGAAAAATTAGAACATCACAAAAAATGTTTTCATTTTTTGAACAAAATATGGATGAAAAAAATAATTGAGGTCAATAAAAAATTATCATAATTAAATTATTATAAATATAAAATACTATAATTATAATTCATTATTGGATAGAGAAGGTATAGTAATGATTAAAAAAAATTAAATGAAAATTAAAAGAATGAAAATGGATTTCATCTCTTGAATTCCACTAATTGAGAAGCTTCTTATAGAAATTTGAAATGGTATTTTGGATGAGACTAGCCGGAATAGAACATGTGGGATATGTTCGGTTGATTTATTTGGATGAAATTCGACATTCTTTGTGGATGTGTAGGTTTTAGGATAAGAGGTGACGATGGGTGGTATTTATATTCAAGGAGATGAGTGTTTTTTATTAAATTCATTAGTTTATTATATTGTCTATTTTGATGAATGCAAGGTGATTCCAGGACTACATATAGTACAGAAAGAAAGATTGTTTGAGATTTTGGTGATTAAAACCTCTATAAATCATGTAATAATGTATTTCAGTTATAATTAATATATAATGTAAATTATCATATATTACTAGACAAATAAAAATCAACAGTCTTAGAAAACATATAAAAAAATCACCATACCCATTTTTTGACTAGTACAACTCAATAATGGACTCTGTTTTATGAATATAATTTTATGAATATGAGAAATTTTAGTTTTATAGAAATTTACAATTTATTCAAATAATATTGATCTTTATATTATAATTGATTTTATGACACATTGAAAAATTAACTAGGGTCCCATAAAATTATTTTGTTTTCATAAGACAACAATATATTAAGTAATTATCTATTTATAATAATAAATATTATTTTAAATTATTATATTAATTATAAAATTTTAAATAATCATCAATTATTTATATAAATAAAAATAATTAATTTATTATTTCAAAAACATTTATTTACTTGTTCCATGAAATAAATATACAATTTTTTCTTTTTAATATACCGAAATTTTATGTACACATCCATAGGTGAAGTTACAATTCTATATGTCATATTCTTATTCTTAGTGGCCACATTACTATTCCAATGGTTGTATTTAATAGTATATTATGGTTTTAAACATAATATTACATGTAATAATAAATATTGAAAATAATAAATTTTACAAGAAGAAAACCATAATATTTTGGGGAGAAAAATTGTCCCCTCATTAAAAATAATATTAATATAAATTTCTAGAATTGCACTTTATAAAATTAATTGGGTAGTTCTTCATTAAATTTTCCTCTTGATCCCATGTAACCTCATCAATCATATGATTTTTCCAATGTCCATTTACCAGATGATTCATATAATTCCTGAACACATGTCCACTTGTATCTTTAGTCTAGATAGGCTCTTCAATGTAAGATACATCATGATCTAACTCTCTTCTTTCATATTTTAGAACATTCATTGTTTCTTGGAAGTATTTCCTCAATAAAGAGATGTGTAACACATCATGTACTTTTGAAGTGATCGGTGGAATCAACAAATGATAAGCCATAACTATATTATCTCCCAGATTAAAAAAGGTCAATGTACCTAGGGCTCAGTTTCCATTTTATTCCAAATCTTATGACACCCATCAATTGAGTTACCATATAAAAGACATGATCTCATACTTGAAATTATAAATACTTATTCTTGTTAATGGTGGATATTTTTTCCTACTTTTACTTTATTTGACATGTGTTTGTAGAATCATGAGCATTTATTTTGTTTTGACCACATGTTATAGGCCTACAAGCATCCTTTCAACAACTGCATCCAAACAATATGGTGTATGAAATATATTTCCATATGATTCTTAATAAGATGAAATTTAAATAATTGAATTCCAATTTCAGTTGTAGGAAATATCAATCGATGTTAAATAATGATCTCAGATACGTTGAATGTCAGGCGATCAAGATATCAAAAAGTCTTCTAATGTTTTAATTTACCTTTCAGACTACCCATTAGTTTGAGGGCGATAACCAATTCTCAAATGAATCTTAGCATCCAATTATTTCTGGGGACATTTCAAAAATTTCAATGTAAATAATATATCATGACCAGACAAAATTGAAAGAGGTGCACCATGAATTAATAAAAGATCCTTAATATATATTCATGTTGGGTTCTCTAATAGAAAATCCTCCATTATAGAAAAGAAATGTGCATATTTGGTATGTAAATCAATAATTACCCATGTTATAGAATTCTTTTTTGACGTCCTCAATAATCCAATGAAAAAATAATGAGTGATGTTATTTTATTCCACATCAAAATAAGAAGAATATTTATAACTCCACTAAAACATTGTCCTTTTGTATTCACTAACTGATAGACTAAACATCCTATTACATAATCAGAAATTTATATCCCCATATTATCCCACCAGAAATGTCCCTTTAGATCTCCATACATAACTTTTATTAAAGGGTGAATATATAATAAATTTCAATTTTAATCATCCTATAATTCCGTTTTTAGCTCAGTTATAGAGGGAATTAAAAGCCTCTTCCCAAATTCTAATATTCCATATTCATATATGAATTCTACCAATTCACTATCATCCTTTTATTTCAATTTCCATTGAAAATTTTCATCATCAGACTGATAATTTTTTATCCTTTCTAATAAATATGGTTTAGAAATAATTTTAAATGGTAGATATAATTCACTTTAATTATTAATTCCAATATCAATATTTTCTATATCCATGTACAAAATATCATTTTCAATACACATTTTGATCATAACTCCATTATTCATAAAACTCAAATAATACAATACCTTATTTTCATCCCCTATGTGGTAGTGTATTGAAAAATAATAATCCATGAGTAGATCGAACTATATCCATTACATCATATAGATTTCATCATATGAGAATAAATATATTTCAAACTCATGTGATCTCAATATATTACAAATCATTCACAATATATATAGTTTCTTCATATCATCTAAGAAAATATTTTATCATGTAACTCAAAATCACGATTTAGATTTTTTTGTTCACGAGTTTTTAAATGCCTTTATGCATAATCTATAAAAGTAACATTCTTTATAAGGTCACAACTAAGGAGAAACCAAAGTGATTATTTCCAAAAGTATCACACAATAGAAAATTACATTTTTTATACTTTTTTATACATTATTTTCACCACCACCCTATTATTCAATTAATTTCCTTTATTCTAATAAGATATAGAGAAATATTTCTTTGTATTGATAGAACATGGGAAGATATCTTCACATGATGTGAACATTTGGGAGACTACTTCCCTTCAGATGAATGGTTTGAACATATCAATGATTCGATGCATTTTTAAATTGGTTTTTGTAATTAATAGGGATAATGCATTGTTAACATTTTAAAGCAAGATTCATGATTAGTAACATTATCATCCTTCTTTTGCATCAGATTCCAGAATTATCACTACATATCCAGTTGTCATTCGTGAGGTAAATATTTTTCGAAAAATTATTCCATAATATTATTCAATTCTATATTTTAAATTTCATTTTCCACTTTTTTTTTTCAATCAACGTCCTCTATTGAACAACATCTCTTAAGAGATCCAAAATAACCACGATAACCTTCTCCCTTTTATTACTCTCAATGTGGGAAATATCTTCTCTAAATAAGTTTTACTTTTCATGGATACAACATAACTTATCACTCAGTTGAATAATGTAGGTTCTTATATCATGAAGTTCTCTAAAATATTCACACCATGATGTGCATTATGCTACTCAATGTGAGTATCGTTATTATACATTACCTGAGTTATTTTTCCTTGTATAGTCATATGTTTCATAACTCCAATTGAATCTCTCACTCCCACATAATTATCTTTCATAGGAGAGAAATAAAAACCTGGAATATATTCTTTGATATTATATCCATTACATTAACCAGGAACCATTTATAAAAAAATGTTATACACTTGAAGGGGTTATGAATAATAATTAATAATTTGGAAATAGAAAAACAATTGAAAAAAAATAAGAAATTTATACAGTTCTAATAACATAATCATAAACATGGGTTTATTATGGTTTTTTTCTTTTAAATAATTTATAATGGTTATCAAATAAAATTTTCATTATCTTAAAAATATCCCAAGGGAGTATCAAAATATGTTCAAAATAATTCATGTTGTCATGTACCCATTTATACAGAGTCAATCCTAACAAACCTTGTTTGAGTTGTTATTCCTAGGTACATATATTCCAGAACCACATTTACATGTAGTGTCTAGGGATGTATGTATTTATATGATGACCCATATAATATCTACATTTTTGAAATTCTACTATATTATTCTATGCTTATCTACAAGGTTTATCTTATGGTTATGTTCCAAATCTATGTTATCTAAACCTAGTTTTGAAGGTTTATACTAAACATCCTTTGATACAAATTGTAAAGATACTAACCCCAGTAGCCCATATCTAGTTCCTTATTTTATTACATTGGAAATATAAACACGATTTAACATCCCAAAAGGCTAAATAGTTTAGTATATTTGGAAAACTAGATAAAAACTAGACTGTAACATTACAAATATGAATAAAAAAACAAAGAAACTCCATTTAAAACACCCATAAAATAATAGATTATCCATTTAATTAATTCATGATATACCAATTAAAATTATAGGGAAAATAAAACATATTAAAGGGTCGAACAACTATGATTAGTAATGTTAAACAATACATCAAATGCTATCATAAAAATAAACAAGATCACATGGTGAATAAAAAACACCAACAAGTAAAACATAATGATAGAAGAAAAAATGAAAGGAATTTGAAACATACTATCGAGGCCTCATGAAATCTGAAAATAAATTTGTATGTCCATGGCCAAATATATATATGGAAATTAAAAGGAAATTCCTCAACCATGTCCATATATATTTTTTTCTCATGAGACATACTAATGAATCAAGGGGCTATATCTGGCCCCACCCATCAGTTACCAATTCCAATTTATTTATAATAGGAATTGGGTGAATCATAAATAAAATAAACATATGAAATGTAAATAGCATTCCCTAATCAAGAAACATAATCAAAAACTATTGTGAGTAATACTGTGAATGTTATTCTGATAGTACATCTATTGTCAAGCTTGTAATAAAATATTTAACGAAACAGGGTAGATTATATCGTAATAATTAAATCCAAATTAAGAATAATATTCAACAAAGGGTTGAAAAATAGGTGAATATAATCCAATAAAACCATCAAGGAATTCTTGGGAGAAATACACTTTTTATTTTGGATTGAAGTGTTCTTTTTTAAAACCAAATGTATTTGTCCTGAAATCAAACTGTAACATGTATATCCTTGAAATGAAAAGTGAGGGACAATGATATTATATATTAGGAATAAATTATATCCAACTGATGTGAAAACTTGTAAAAAATAACATTAATGAAACATTGGAGATGATCTTCTTTAGTGCGGTTTAAGGGAAAATACTAAATAGTATTTAAAATAGAAAAGGATATAAATTCTATATGAAACCATAAATTAATAAAGATTGTTTTTAATTATAAAAGTAGTTATTTAATAAGTGTAATGGTAGAATAAAATATATCATGGAATGCACTTTAAAATTAGAATTAAATTGGGATGTTCCCTTAAATCAGGATTACATAATGTGAAGAATTGAATGAGAAATTTGTAAAATTTATTTTTCCCTATAATAGAAGGATGAACTAATCTGGATACCCAATATTGGAATATACACATAGAATTAAAAATAATTATAAAAAAAATAATTAATAATTTTTTTGGGTTAAAGATAGATAAAGTGTAATCAAAATGAAAAATTTAGGTTCATAAAGAAACCCTTACCACTTTTAATCAATTATATCTTATTCCCAATTAATGTAATTATATGAAAATGAAATATTAAATAAAATTAAGATGATTAGATTGATTATATAACATGTAAATGGAAATTATATATATGCCACACATAGTAAATAGTGGAGAATAAGGAATCTCTCATAGAAATATTAGTGGTATGAGAAAACTGTTACCTTATGTGTGAAAGCATTATCTACTTGTTCATAATGTTCAGGATAATGATATTATATTCATTATTAATTTAATTCATAACCTATTATACATATATCTTATTTATAATTGTTTTATTATGTTTTTTTGCTGAGTTGAAAGATTCAATTTTATTGTTTGGGATTGTCTATTTCCATGGCATTTATGATCAGTTCAATTTTATAGATGTATGAATGATCATGTAAAATGGTAATAGTCACTAATAATTGAAATTATATGTTATTAATTAAATTATTAATATTTTAATTTTTATTAGATTATTTTTTATGATTTGAGGAAGATTTATTTGATAAAATGTCAATGATATCTGTTTAGTTTATGTTTTTGTTTTTTAATCATTGTGGACTAGTTTTCTCTAATGAAATAATATTATGTATATATATCATCTACAAGATGTTAGATTAAATTGTTTAAATATATTGAGTTTTTTTAAAAACTAAAACATAGTTCTATTACCATCATTGAAGGCCAAATTTAAGAATGAATACTCGTCATCAACAAAGGTGGTAAACCGACACCTTAGATACGATGCATTCATTTTTATAATTAAAGTGTAAGAGAAAAGAATTGAAGGTGGATATACCATTATAAAAATAAAATACCTTTATATGTAATATATTAGAGTTGTCATGCATTTTTTACATAGGAGGTATGGAAAGGATAATAAAATACATTGAAATAAAATTAATACGATGGAAGAAAAATTACCTCTTAAATTTCCCTCCTTAAGAACCTTTTTAAGAAACACTGAGATGGTATTTTTGGTGGGACCAATAAGAAAATAATATGGGTGGAGGCTGGGGAGATATATTGGGCCAAATTTTGATGGTCGTAAAGGCTTTATATGTTTGGGTTGAATATGTGTTGAGGGATGGTATTTATAGTGGAGGAGAGGGGTGTTTTTCATTAAGATAATTCAATAGTATATTATTTTGGATCATGAAAAGGAATAGTAATGATTCCATACGTACATACAGTAAATAGAATATTAATATTCTCTATTATTATTGTAACATTTGTGATGGATCAAGGAATAGTTTATTTAACATTTTATGTATTTATTCTTAAAAAATTGTATTTTACTATACACAAAAAATTCAACTATTTTAGTAAAATCTAAAAAAATCCCCATAATCATTTTTTTATGTGTAGAATTAAAAACAATTAACTCTGTTTTTTGAAAATAATTATCTAAATATGATAAATTTAGGTTATAATTGAAATAATTAATTATTTGAAAACTTATACTTTTAATATTATATCATATTTTATAACACTTTAATAAATTAGTTAAGGTCTTATGAAATTATCTGATAATCATAATTAAATATAATATTAATGTAAAAATGAATATTATTAAAATAAAATTTCATTTAATTATTATTTTAATTATAATATTATCTAAAAATCATAACTACATAATATATCTTTTTAAAAAACAATATTATGAAAATAAATTTTCATTTAAATAATTATTTTAATTATATGATAATAAATAAACATCTTTTTTTCATTAAAATAACAATACTTAATATATAATTTAAAACATTTATTTACATATTCGATGATATAAATATTTCATATTTTAATTTCTAAGATACCACGATTTTACTTATTCTTCCATAGGTGATGTTATTAATCTATTGGTCATATTGATATTTATAGTTGTCACACTATTACTATAACAATTTTATTTAATAGTATATTATAATTTTAAACTCTATGTTGCATGATGCATAAACTATAAAAAATATTATTTTTTAAAAAAATAGGGAAAATGATCATGGGGTGATACATTTAATTTATAAAAATTATAAATACATATTAATACAAATTTTAAACAATTATTTACATGTATCCTAATATAAATGTAATTTTATTCATTTTATATAAAATGAAAATATGATATTACACTTTCATATTCCATGATACTATTCAAATGGCCATTTTACTATTTTTAACAGTAAGATTACTATTAAAACAGTCAAATTATAATTCATATGGTTAGATTATTATTACAAAAAAATAAATTTTTAATGAATATAAATTATCACTAATATCAAATAAAACAACTTATTCAGGTCATTATTTATTCACTTCTTCATTGTATCAAGTTTATTTATCTTTAAATATTTAAGATGAATATTTTATTATTAATATTTCTTATTCATTTCTATAGTGTTGTATCTTCCTAAGAATATTTTAGTTGATCTATAATTTTGAAAGTTTCATATTTTTGTTATCATTTTTTATATATTTTTTCCAACATTAATATTTCTATATTTACTTTCATATCGACATTATGAAAATTATTTTAAAATTCATAGAATTTTTTTTCTATCACAAGATTTTTGTGTAATTGGTTTACAATATTACAAAATATAACTTAATTATATACTTATAAGTGAAATTCTATTGAATAAATTTTAGTTTGGTAGACATAGTGCATTAAATTTTTAATGAGTTTATCAATCCCAGTTCTTACAAGACATGTGAAACGACAAACCGTGTAACTAGGTTGCACAATTTGTAGTCTATGTGTTTTCACAGTGAGAAACACGTACTAAAATATGAATAGTGTATCAATTATATAATGTTTACGGACTATAATTTATCAAACAAGGTTGTTATAATGTGTGTACTAGAATTACTAGACATGTACCCAATACTTTTGTTTAGGGATACACACCATATATCTAGGCATGTATAATGGATATATACTAAGAATGTTAAACATGTTGTAGCTAGATGTACAAATTGTTTACCAAATCAATTTATGACGGAAGTTAAAATTAATTTATTCCTCCATATACATAATCATTATCAATTGATTATTTTATTTATTCACTCATACACACTATATGATATGTTTTATATTATATTAAATACTTAATTAATTTCAATAAAAAATTTAATTTAATTACCATGTATAGTTCCAATATATAGACTAATCTTCTGACAATAAAATAATTTCACACCATTTTAATTAACCTTATTAGTATGTGTTAATTAATTTAATAATACATTCCATATAAGAATGTTATAATACATGTATGATAAATGACATATTAATAGACTATTTAGGATCTTAATAGGTGTATAACAGTTTGAATAGGTACTCATTGAGTTACTTCCATGTATAATATTATTACATATAATATTAAATTTCATTTAATAATATTTATATTTCATTATTGAAAGTTATAAGGTAATTTTATCTCTTTGATTGAATGGATATTGATTGTAAAAATTTTAATTAATTAATTAGTTATAAAAATAACATAATTAACTCACATGTTTAAATATTATTACATGAATGATTTTAAATAACTGTTAGATTGTAATTTAAAATAGGAAATCATTTTCTATTGGACAGTCATGAGATCAAAACAAACTATATTTGAATATTTTTTTATTATAATTTATCTATTTTCATCTAGTTTTCAACGTTTTTCATAAATTAAATTGGTGGAATCTGAGTTGTTAAACCATCCTTATTATTTAATGGATCACATTCAATGTTATGGTCATATCTGATTTCTATCACTAATATTATCACCTCTAGGGTATTAAATTTTGTCTTGTGAAATATCTCCCATGTTGATGAGGTTTTTTCAAGATATATCCAAGAAAAATTCAAACATAGAGATGCATATGACATAGGTGGAATGCTACAACACGATCTCAGACCATCTGAAATATTTTTTCCACCACGGGCCAATGGTATTTTAATTTTCATCTTAATTAAAACACCATTAATTAATCCTCATAATTATGAAATGTATAGAAATTTTATTTCAATATGATTCACTATTTATATTATTGATTATAGATCTTGATAATATAAATTAATTAATTAAACTACAATGATGTAATTAAAATAAACGGATAATATGTTAATATTTTATCAAGAAAATCCTTAACCACATATGGAAGTGTTTCGAAAATATTCTCCCTCAATAATTCCAGGTTGATATCAACATATACTATGGAAACCCTTATTATTATGAAAAAAATGAAACAACATTCCAAGAGATTCATGACTCTTGAATTCAGATATTTTATTTAAATTATCTTCCCTGAAAACTTATATCTAGAGGAATTTAATGGAAACTATGATATCTATAATGTATATGGGAAGAGGGGAAATTAAAAGAAATAACTACAAATAGAAAATTAATCTTGGGGAACCACCATTTTTATATCCAAGGTAATCCATTTATTTATAAAAAAATAGAAATAGATATAGAATTTTTTTGTCACATATGTATCCAAATAAAAAACAAATGGATTGAAAAATATTTCCTAATGTGGGTTCGATCTATTATAACACAATTGACCTAGAATGGAGACTATTTATATTGAATTCTACTTGAACAAATTTTAAAACAAGTGTTCTTTTATGAAATATTTCTATTATGTACATTAAGTCACCATTAAATTTATTAATGATTTTAGGATCAATATAGATGTAAATATATCAATGTTTCAAAAAATAGTTCCTTTTAGTATAATTAAATTTGTTTTTTGTAAACAATATTTAAAAAATGTTCACTACACTACATAAACCAAGTAATTGAAATTGGAATGAGAAATAGTTCACTTGAATCATTCTATTCCTATCAACTACATCTTTATGTAGGCCATTTAAATGATTCTACCCAGACAATATTACACCATTATGTATATTTGGATTCATTTGAACTAAAATCACATGATATATAGCCCTCATGTTTGAGAGAAAAAAATGACCAAATCCCATTTTAGTAAAATATATTAAATATCCATAGATAATATTGAGTTAGTTTATATAATTTTATATAAAACATTTCCTATAAAAATCATATGTGGGTAATCATACTTTTAGTAATTTTCCGATGCCTTTATTAGATCTAGATATATCTAAATATAAAGTTATAAGTTATATTATTTTAAAATATTCAAATAATATGAGAATGACGTTGAAAGAAATCTTGTTAAGAATATTAGTAAACACCACTCAAACCATTTTTTGTAATATGTTAACCAAAACATTATAAAAAATTAAGTGTGTTTTTAATTAACTCAAAAATCATATCATATAATACATGAAAATGGAATAATTTTCATTAACTGAAGAAACTACACCATTGTAGACATGGTTAGATCAATGATCTGTTATTTGAGACTTCTATTTTACTTTTTTGGATATTAATTATAGATAGAAGAAAACATACTAATACATGGTTTAAGTAAAGAAAAAAATGGAATTATATATGATCTTTGGTGTGGATGTAAACCCTCGTTGTTAGTTTTTTCGGTAACAAATCAATTGTTGAGGCTATTTATAAAATCAATTAACCACAAAGAACTATTTTTAACTGTATCTGATACCCGAATAAAACTAGGGGATATCATCTATACATTCATTCCAATAATAACATTATGGTTAACATAGATCCAATATTTGACAAGAAGTATCACATTGTGAATGGATATGGTGGGAGACTTGTATAATAATATAAATACCATCTTCATGATACTCATGATTTGACAGATTAAATGATTCCTCAAATCCACTTAGAAGAGAATGTTCAAGAGGCTGTAGTACAACATAGGAGTATAAGATACGATAGGGGGCTAGAATGATATTCTTACCAGTCGATTGTCATTGTATCTCATATTAAGTTAATAATGATAACCCAATAACCAATATGAAATTAGTATGTAGAAGAATATGTTCCCAATTACATGACTTCTTGAATTCCAAAATGAATTCCATATACATTACATAATTCATGGTTTTGGTAGATCCTCTTGTCGATGTGTATTACATGGGATTAAAACGGTAATTCTTGAAGATTCCAGAATCTTAATGTCATTTAAATACTTATATTGATTTTCATATATTAAAAATGGTTGAAAGAGAATTACAATATTAAATCCTATCATAATATAGGAATGTCTCTCTTTGGGTTTTTTTCTTCATTTCAGCCTTAGCGGCTGAGTACTATTCAGAGAAGGGAGCCTTTGGGAAAGACCAATGATGTACGAGATGATTTTTTATTTAAATAATTTTTTTTATATTAATGGTATATGTTTTTCTTGGATTTTGGGTGAGTTGAGAAGAATTAAAAGTGGATCAGTTTGATTAAAATGAAAATGTGATGAAAAATATACTGCAGAAAATTTACATGACATGTAAAGTTATTACAAAACATTTAACTGTTTTAGGGTTGTTATAAAATAACTTTGAGGTTATGGGTCTTTAATATAAAATAATTAAAATTATATTTATGACATGTAATCACATTACATAAAATTTAATTTTCTACCGTTATATTTTGAAAATTTTGTGAGAACTAACTTATATATGTTTCAGCTGCACCTCCTCTCTTTTTTGCCCTATTTCATACTACTTGTTACTTTTTTTCTCCAAATTAATTTCTTTACAACCCATTACTATGAGAAATAGTAGGTATTTTTTTAGTTTACTTATTTCTCTTCTTACTTCTCCAACCATTGTAGTGAAATCCTTTTATTGATTGCTTTATTAGGTTTAATAATTACTAGTTTTGATATAAGAAACTATTTTTAGTCATCTACAACTTCTTCATTGTGGG
This sequence comes from Viscum album, assembly GCA_963277665.1. Classification (NCBI taxonomy): domain Eukaryota; kingdom Viridiplantae; phylum Streptophyta; class Magnoliopsida; order Santalales; family Viscaceae; genus Viscum; species Viscum album. The sequence continues at coordinate 1,226,671,841 of OY728145.1, read as the reverse complement.
TGATTGCCTATGATGCATTGTTGGATCATCGATGATAAATATGGGGTCTAAATCGAAAGCATATGGTTTGATTATCTCTATTTTTTGAAATATTTTGATAACAAAAATTATGTGTTTTCCCAGATATATTAAACGAACCAAATTAATTATTTCATGATTTTTTTTATTTCAGATAACATTGTAACTAACATATTACTACCCACAGGGTGAGAAAACTATGTCAATATTTGAATTGGTAGACAAATTCATGTATGTTCAGTATGACCTGTGACCTCATGTGATTTCTTGTTATAGAATCCCAAAACTATTGGTCATTTCTTATTGATGTCATTATAAATAAATATGGAACTTAATTTGAAGTGGAATATGAAATATTATTGGTAATTTACATTACCAACCATTGATAATAGTGATTTCATGTTATCATATCAATGATATATGACATTGATTGTGTCCCAAGATGTAATGCTTATATATTGAGCTCAACCTTAGAACATATGCCCTTATATGTTGTAGTAATAATATTATGTGGGTTCAGACTAGTCCCATGATTTAATTCTTATATAGAGAGGGTTATAGCTCGTACCATGTCCAAATTTTTATTGTAAATTAAACTGATTTTTTTAATTATTATTGGAATTTGAATCAAATTATTATTTATTGATTATTCTATGGATATATAGTGGTAGTTTGAATAATTATAAATCACGACCATATATATTTATGCATGTCACCAAACATGGATATTTGTCTTGAATATATGGTGGTGTTTAGAATGGTCATTAAAGAAGCTCTGAGATATTTCGGCATTTCACCAAATATGTTTAGTATCTTTGGTTTTGTTGTTGTGGTTGGGATGTTCATAAGACATTCTTAGAGCTATTCTGGCATGGATCTGAAGAAGGTTATTGTTTTATTTTTTTAATTAATTTTATTAATTAATACACATGTTTATCTCTTTATTTCAGACACTTGTTATACTAGATTAGTTTACACGCAGTGGTGTCGACCTATAGAGTTTTACTCACACCCTATTTGGGCCACTATTTGGAACATGAGTACATTTCTTGGATTAAGGTGTTCACTAGGGTAAAGGATCATAATATTTATAACATGTTTGTTATGGCCTGAAGTTTGGATATGGGGCCAACATGGGGTTTTGGAAGTAGGACATTGAGTATTTAGTTTGATATTTCTAGTATATATCATGTATTATACTAGCATGAAATTTACTTATATTATATAAATTCATTAAATTATTCCATATATTTAATTATTTTATTCCATTGGATTTTATTACTGTATTCTCCGTTGTTTTCTTGAAATTATTTCTATTTATTTATGAATTACTTCTTCTACTATGACACTTCATACCAACGGGAATAGTCCCCACTTCGCTATTCACACCCATGCTTCTAGTTAGCAGCCTCTAGAAAACCTAAGAAAGCACATGAGATATCATGCCCAACCTTTTCTACCTATGTGAGGGAGTTGCATATTTGGAGATGTTAAAAAATGGAATCAAGGCCTCGACTTTTCATTTCTATTAGTTTATAATTTTTCAATGGTAAAAATGAGACTTTGATATTTCGAGACATGGTTACGAGCTTGTTCATGGTAGTAGGTAACCAATGTACACGGAAAAACATGAGTACCTAGGGATGCGATTTTTTATTGTTTTATGTTTATTTTTGATGTTATTTCACTTTAGGGGTTTCACATATTTTGTGAGGTTGTTTTATTATGGATTTATTGTTTATAGAGATTGTACTCATAGAAAATTTTGGTGAATGTTTAGAATACATTCATTATAATAGGTACATAGTGTTATACTAACATAAATTGTTCACAATAGGTATACATCTATCTTTTCATGTAATATATTATTTATTGTTAAATTATGATATGAGATATCTATTTCACTGATTAAATCAAATGTGTTATCATATCCTGATAAAAACATTTATGTCATGTCTAGAGAGACTGTGAGTTTTCTATTCGTAGTTGAAGTGATAAGTTTGGGTCCACTTTTTTGCAATGTAGTTCTCTAAGTTGTGTGTTATTCTTGTAGAAAAAATGACTCCACATTGTCCTTGTATTATGAATTATTTGATTGGAATTCAAAATGATTCAAACACAGCTGAACTGAAACATCTTATTGTTAATGAGGAGGTTATGGATGTACATATTCAGGAAAAATTCTTGAGGGTCATGCGATCCATGGAATGGGAGACTATTCATACCATATTATTGATGTATAAGATAACAACATATTTCTTGTTATAGAATCTACCTGTTTCTATATAGGAAGGAGGACCTCAGGCATCTGAGTATTGGAATGAGTAAATCTAGACAATCTTTATGAATATTTAGAAACCTGAATAGAGGAGGGTAGTTTTGGATATGTATATTACTCAAAGACCTACCAATCCCTGGTGGGATATTATATGGGAAGTTGTGATGAAGGATTGGTTATCTTGGATGGACTTTGAGATGGGGTTCATGGTCTATTTTTATCCTGCGGCCCCAAGGGATGAAAAAGCTCACGAGTTCATGAATTTGACCCATGAGGGGTTGTCATTGCTAGACTATGTTGGATTTTATACCAAATAATAGTGTTCTTTTCTATATTTGGTGGATAATGATATCATCAAGGAATGATTAATCATGTTTTGTCTTCATTATAAGATCATGTAGAAATTAAACATTTCCATTTAATATTCGTTGAATACATGATGAATTGTGAATTGTTCATATAATGGGATCTGAAAGGGGCCTTGAAAAGTGGGAAGTTTGTTTCCAAAGGGTGATCGAAGAAATATTATTCATGTGGTATAAATAACCATTATGATAGTTTATTTCAAAGAAATAATTGGTAGAGTTGTAAGAGTTATGGAAACCCATCTTAATAAAATGTTCTATTCTAGTGCTATATGTGTGTAATGTTTGGCCACACGAATCCATAGTGCCTTTACCCCGGAATCAAGTGTCTAATATATAGAAAACTAGGCCATATTTATAATTTTTTGCAATATTTATATAGAATAATAGTAGTAGAGGATTACGGAATCCATTGGAGTCAGAAAGGGTAATCTCTACCCCTTACTAAGCTGGTAGCTTAATTTCGATAGGTCGTTCAGGCTGAGGTTTGGGACATTGTAAAATAGTGCATGATCAAATGTAACAATAAAGGGATGTATCTCAGTGTAGTTACACTAGTGACCAAGGTAGGGGGAAATTTCTGTTTCCTATTATATAGATTACTCCACCTATCAGGAAAATAAGATTGTCTGTAGTCATAGGTATGATTTTTTTATCATTAACCATGGGTTGTGTTTTGTTTGATATAAGCGAGTCACATTTATTTCTATATACTATTTTCACAAAAAATTTAGGGATATAAAAAAGAATTTTTAGATGGTTATTTAACCATTAATACACTTTTGGGAGTGTGGTCAGAGAATATCGAATTTTACAAGGTGTTTTCTATAGATATTGGTGGTTACCATTTATTTTGAGATCTGTTCATGCTAGATATGACAAGCATTGACTTGATTCATAGTATGGATAGATTATTTTAATAACATGATCATATAAACTATTACAGTATTAGAGTTACATTCGTATCACAAGAAAAAAGATACTATTCTCACTCTTGTGATTGAAATCATCTCGATAGCTATGTGGGACCAATTCAGTTCATATTGGATTGTATCATAGCTCAAATCATCAGTATTGTCCTAAATAATAGGGGAATGTAGCATTATTCTATTCTTTATGTGGTATATGGATTTAGTGATGTTTTCCCAATTAATATATGTGGATTTCTTTTTGAGTGAGAGATTGAGTTCAAGATTGAGTTAGTGATAGGAGCAGAGCTTGTATATATTCTGCAATACAGAATAAAACTTGATGAGAATAAAGAGATGAATGTTCATTTGAATTATCTATAATAGAAAGGATTCATATAACTGATTACATCTCTATGGGGTTCTCTAGTTCTATACACAAAATGTATGATGGTTATTTTTACTTATATTTATATTATCAGTTGATGTACAAGATTACTATCTTGAATGGGTAGCTTCTTCAACACATTTATAATATCTTCAATCAGCCTTGATGTGTTACAATCATCCCAAAGATAGATATGAGATTAGGATATCATCAGTTAATGATGAAGAAATCAGACATACTATGATCAACATTAAGGAATCTTTCTAACCTATATAAATTTATAGTGATGTAATTTTAGTTTACTAATGCACATGTGATATTCATAGACTTAATGAATATGATATTTCATCTTTTTATGGATCACATTATGGTAGATTTCACTTACGATATCATAGTGTACTCCCAGTCTCTAGAAAATCATGCATAACATCCTGGAATTATCTTGGGTAAATTAAGAGAGAATTGGATTTACTATACGTTTTCCCAATGCAGTTTCCAGATAAATAATGTTTACTTATTCTTCCATGTCAGCTTCTAGTATGAAGTGTAAAATTACCCATATATTGTCACTACCATGATATATTGGGAACATCCAAGGAAAATCTATGATTTTCGGAGCTATCGGTGTTTAGAAAGTTATTACCAGTGTTTAATATATGATTTCACCCATTTGGTATCTTCAATATCTAGGTTAAACAATAATGGGGTGAATTTTGTTTGGCCTGACTCCTATGAGAGTTATTATCAGGATATGAAGGGAATTTTTACCACAACACCCATGATCACATTAGTTATATAGGGTAAGTCATATATTGTGTATTTTGACAATTCCGGAGTTAGAATTAGAATAGTTATAATATAGTGGGATTGGGTGATTGCTTATGAATCCATGCAGTAGAGGCCACATGAGTGGAATTTCCCAACTCATGATTTAGATTTACCACTATTGGTATATGCTTTGAGATATTGGAGAATATATCTCATTGGTGAGTGGTTTTTGGTATTCAAAGTTCATAAAATCCTATTTTAAATATTTTCATAGCATGACATGAAACTTTAGCATATGAGGTGGGTTTAGGGTCTACCAATTTATAACATTGAACTAGAAAATATTCTAGGAAGGGGAAACATATTTTTCGATTATTTTAGTTGAAATACATAATCATAAGTAGTATGAGATTCTTCAGATGAGTGGTGGATAACCTCTCTTTTTACAGACATGAATCTAGATGTCACAGAATCTCAAGGTCTTGTATCTATCACTTTGACATCTATTATATGCATGATTTTGTACTAAATTATGACTAAGTAGTTATGTAATACAATGGGATTATTTTTGATAGAAATATTATATGGTGTGGGGAATATATTAGGATAGTCTATCGATGTTATCAATTACATTCTTTTTGTCTATTTGTGTGGAATCATATGAAATTTCATGAGAAGCTGATGAGATAAATTTGTGCTTCCAAAAGAGAGATGCATCGTAGATTAACAAAAACGTATGATGACCTCCATAGACTGTACTAGTGGTTGGGAATGAAGAAGGAGGTGAAAATACTCATTATTAAATGATTCACATATCAGTAAGTGAAAGACAGTCATTAAAGGATTGATGGGAATTTTAAAAAATTTCAAGTAATCAAGTGGAAATGAGATTATATCATACTGGAATCTATGATAGGACTAGCCAGGATGAACCATATAGTGAGCTAAGGAGAATCATTTGAGATATAGATCCTCATTTAACATCACATTTCTGTAATTTTAATAAATAAAATCTAGGATAACTTGGTCTTTTAAGAAAAACCTATCATCTATAGAATGATGCTCAATCTATGTGGACTATTTGGGTTCTATAAGATATGCTACGAGCCCATGTTTTAGATTTTTACGGTTCATGGAATCTATATTTGGAACTCCTATAGTTTTGTATATTAATATATACAGGGAAATTATCAAAATGGATCCTTTGATTAATTTCTATGGTAGGTCATGGCATTCGACTTTTTTTGGTAGAGGTGTGTGAGTCAACACTTGTTGGCCCTAGTCTCATGCCGGAGACATATGATTAAGTTCAGATAATCAGATAGTCATTGGTGACCCCATAGAGTAGGATAACATCATATGATGATGAAGAGAGAAGATTTCTAGAATTTGAGGTTGGTCATCATGTGTTCTTTCAGGTGCCAACTAGGTTAGTGTAATTTCAGGTCAGGGAAAAGGGAAACCTATCACATAGGTTTTATTGGGACAGTTTATATAGTGGAAAGGGTTTGTCCAGTAATGTTCCTTTTAACCCTTCCACAATGTTAACTTTCCATGAAGGTCATGTTCTACGTATCGCAGTTATAAGTTAATCATCCTGACCCATCACATGTGGTAGACGTAGTAGATGTTGAGATTTGAATTGATGAATCCTGTGAGGAACATTTAATATTGGTTTGGGATCATAGTGGGAAATATTATTGAGGTAGAACAAAAATTTTGGTTCAGGTATAGTGGCAATATGGGCGATATAAAGAGAATTCCTAGGAAAGAGTGTTTGATATGTGAACATAGTATCCAAAATTTTTCTCTTTGGTATCATTGATAGACATTGAGTTTCTCAGTGATGAGATTTCATAATATGGGGAGGTTGTAAGATCCTACCCTTATTTAGTTAAATATTCCTTTGAGTTTATTTTTTTTAGCCTTGGCGAAAGATATCGGTTCAAAGGCGGGGAGCCTTTAGGGAATAACCATTGATGTCATGGGTGAATTAATATATAAACTAATGAATTCGATATAAATGGTTTAAGAGTTTCATGGGATCTTTATGAGTTGAAAAGATATAATTAAATGTTTGGATTGTTTAAAAGAAAAATACCCTGAGAGTTAAAATGCAGAACATTTACACGTCATGAAGTGGGATTACATATTTTGTGATTGTTCTAGGGTATTAATAAAATAAATATGAGGTGACATGTTGTTTATAAAATACCATTAAAAAATTTACATCACATTTAAACATGTTACATGATATCTAAATGATAAACCTTATATTTGAAACATCAGGTGTGGAGGAATTCTATATGTTTAGGCTACAACTCATATCTCCTCAACCCTGAGCCTGTTTACATGTGATTAAGGGGTCAACAATTTCATTCTATACTTCTTGATTGTAAGAGAAATCCCTGGAATGTCTTTTGGTTTTGTTTACTCCTTCTCTTCCTTCTTCTCCAAACATTTCGATAAAATTCATTGACCTGTTGCATTGTTGGTTTTGATCATGATCATTTTTTCCTAGGAACCTCTTTGAAATCATCTTAATTTTATTCTTCCTAGACATCAATCGTGTGATGCATTATTGGATTTTCAGTTAATGTTAGGAGGTCTATAATTTAACCCTATAGTTTTCTTATTGTAAATTTTATATAATATTGGTATAGCCACATCATTACATGTTCTAAAATTAATTAAACGTGTGAATGTAACAATTCCATAAATTCTATTAGTTTCAAATTTCCTTGTGTGTATATTAGGATAACTCATGAGGTAATAAAATCATTATTATAATTTAATTGGAAAATGAATTTAAGTATGTTTAGTATGATATGAAAACTAGGTTATTTTATTGTTATAAAATCCGAAATTTATGGATTATATTTTATTGATATAATTTTTAATCTTATCATAATCAAATTTCAAGTGGAACATAAATAAAAAATGTTAATTCACATACATAACCATTCTTAATTGTTATGTGATATTGTGATATCTATGCTATGTGATATGGATTTTTTTTCATGTTCTAAATATTTTATATGGGTCTTAACCCTAGAATATGAACTGTTACTTGATGTAATGCTGATATTGTGAGGGGTCAATGTGGTCCAATGCTATAAGGATTATAGAGAGAGGTATCTACCGAATCCCATGTTGTAATAATAATAAGGATTGGCCCAAAACTGATATAATGATTATAGGGATTTGAACTTGATTGTTTTTTGCGAATATACCATGCTAATATGGTTGTGGTTGGCATGGTTGTAAGACATGATCAGTGATATTCTAGAATATTTCCAAAGCATGTTTTCAGACTTGGTGATATGGTGGTTGTTGTTATGGTTTTATGACATGCCCATGGATATTTTCGCATGACGTCGAAGTGCTTTATTTACAGTGGTTATATTTTTGTTGTTTTCATGGACATAAGACATTCTCAAAGAAATTCTAGAACAAAATCAAAGAATATTTTTGTAATGTTATATTAATTAATTGAATTAATTAATACATAAGATTATCAATTTATTATATACAACGATTATCATGATGGATTTGTTTATACCCATTTATTTTTACCTACAATGTTTTACTCACACCCTATACAGGCCTCCACCTGGTACCTGAGATGATTTAATTGATATAGGTTCAAATACCGGAAAAAGACCTCGTTTTTTATTACTGATTTTTTGTTGGATAATGTTTGAAGATGGGTCTAATGTGGTTTTTTATACCTAGGACTTGAGTATTTTGATTCTCATACCATAGTGTAATTTTAAATTCATTTAATGACTCACATGATTTTATGTATTTTCTCAATCAATAAGGATAAATTGTCATATTTTTGTTTCATAAATTGGGTGCATCATGAATTATGTGTTATTAATAAATATGTTGATGAAGGATTTATACTTATTTATTTTTCTAAGAATATATATTGACCATTTTATTTTTATTGGAATATCTTATTAAACTTTATTCTTATGGAGTATTTATGAATTTTGTTTAGGGAGTGAAAAAATATGTATTAAGAATATTTGTTGATTAGATGGAGGGGAAATAATCATGATGTGGTAAGATGATAAAGGAATTATATTAAATAGAGAGTACTAGTAAGTGGTTATTGAAATTGTGATGTAACTCTATTTTAAATCATTTCTTTGACCTATTTCAAGCTAGTACTCATGGTTATTTTGAATGACCACCTAATTCCACTAATAAAATGGCATAATGTTTCACAAAAAGTGGATTCCATTGATCTTTGTCAAATATAATTTATATTTGATCATTTAAATAAACAATATTCTCTATACCCATATGTTATATTTATTCTTGTATTGTATAGAATAAATATATATTAAATAAATATTCATATAGAATATAATTATATAATTATGTGATCATATAAAATTTATTTGTCTCTTCTTACTCAAAAGTTTATTAATACATTTTGGATTAAATAAATAATTTAATTTCAAATATTAATATAAATTAGCATATTTTCTAGACATTTAATAGTATATTTTATTATTTATTTAATTAATAATATCAATTTAAAAATTATTTCAAGATGTAAATATTTTTTTTGAACAAGCTTCTGAAAATTTTCAGGTAATAAATATATATTTACATAAAAATAAATGAAATATTTCTAATTTTGATTTTTATGTGTTACATAAGTTAAATAATGATAATAATAATATACATGGATGGGGTTAACTGGTTATTTACTCATTATTTATATCCAATGGGAAATTAATTATAATTACACCAATTCACTAGGAATTTTTTCCAAATAAAAATAAATTAGAGAAAGATTAATTATTCTATACAATAACTTCATCAAAGGATCTTTCTCCTCCTCAATTTCACTTATAGTAGAGAGAAGTGGAAAAAAACTATGGCTGATAGAAAGTTTTTAGATCAAAGTGGAAAATTTAAGATGTCCAATAAGTTCTTCTTGCTTCTAGTATTATTCAGATGACTACATGACATGTTTGGATCACAGTTAGAGGAGACTTTCCTTCATTCCTAACTATGTTGTTAAGATAAATAAATCAAGGGACAATGATTACCAATATTAATGAAAAAAATCAATTGACTGAAGTAATATCTCTTTTTATATTTTAAATTATTTATAAATTAACATGAAATGATCCCCCCTATTAGTTGTCAATAAAATTATATATTACTATTTTTTGTAAAAAAAATTGGTAATGAAATTCACTTTCTGAACATTGTGAGTGAAAAGTTTAATTTGAAAAAAGATAAAGTATAATTAGGCATAATAAGCAATTTTATTACATATATAACACTAATTTTTGATTTAAATACTATTTATTATAATTAAAATAATGAATATAACAATTTCTGATTTCTTCCAAGTAGTGTTTAAACATTCACACAAACATTTCCATCTAGATCACATGACCATTATATCAGTTGACATGGGGGACCAACATATTTAAGCAAATAGAATCTAAGGTCATAATCACATGTTGTACATGTGTTTCTTGGTTGAAATTATAAAACCATATAGTTGGATCCTATTCATAAATACATACTCCACCATAACTATCAAAAAAATCTTTAATAATAATTTTTTCATATGTTTCTTTCATTAGAGCCCCTAATTTTGCTGACAATTATGAAAAGTGAGGAGATATCATCATAACATACTCAAAAATTATAATATTTTTTATAAATATTCAAGTCATATCACATTTATTAATTTCCCTGGAATATAATGTTTTATTTTAATTCGATTCTATATAAAAAATAAACTTATTTGCTAAAATATATTCCTAATATGATGTAATTTTTTCCACACGTGTACTCTTTTAGATATATCATACATAAAATCTTCTATAATAAGCTAGGAAAGAAAATCATAAGAAATATTGAGTAAAGATTCTGAAAAAGTGTAAAAATGGGAGATATTAATCATATATGTGTAATATGAAATTAATGTTGTGAAAACATGATCATGTTCATGTTCTTACCATAAATGATTCAGACCCAAAAAATCATAGATTATAATCTCATCCACTATTTTTTATCTAGATTCACGATTATAATGGTTGTCAAGTTTATAATACTTGTTCAACGGTTATAAAATATAAATGTAGTATCACAATCATAGTAAATAATATTGTTTTGAACATAGAAACTATCAGTAACCTCAAAAGATTAGATTTTTAAAAAAATTATTAAAATTCATAAAAAAATTTGAGAATATAACTTAAAACCATGCCTATGAATAATACCAAGATTATTTAAATAATATATAATATCCAGACATCAAATTTTGCATATAGATATGCACAATATTGTACGTGACAATCATCTCCATCTCATGAGATAACTATGTATCATTACTCAGTACATTGGTGGTCTATAACAAACCCGACCATTTCATTATATTAATCAATTCATATATATTCCACAAGGTCAGGAAAACATTTATTATTACATCAAAGCTAATCACACAGTAAAAAAACTGTGTTTGATCATTATTTAATCTTCATAATTTGACAACAACCTAGAGAAACCATATGTATGGATTCATTGTATCATGTCCATAGTGATGAATTATTTATGATAATGTTTTTTTTCATAGATTAAAATACCATTAAAATAACACTGGAACAATTCTTGAGGAAAAAATCCTTTCCACATTCAATTAACTTATTTAATGTATAATAATTTACACAATATTAGGAATAAAATTTCACTGAAAAGAACTATGGAATCATGAAATTGATGCTCTAAATAGAAATGTAGTCATTATGGGGGAGAACTTTAATGATGGTGTATATATAAAAAAAAATTCATTCACAACTTTGGCTAAAACTAAATTTTTTAGAAATGAAAAAAATTAACTTTTTTAAAAATAATAAAATGTAAAACTTTATTGAAAACTACAATAATATATAATTAAATAATATTACATTACTTTTTAAAGTAATTTGAAATATAATATGTACATGGAATGAAATACACATATCGACAATATATGTGATAATATTATTATTTTTATTTAAAAATGCTGAATGATTTTATGTATAAAATAGAGGAAATGGTATTAAAAGATAAAAAACATCAAGAATAACAATACAGGATGAAAACAGATTTGGTTCGAATTATATCTTCTGTATAACTTCTCTCAACATAAAATTACCATTGACAATCCTAGATAGAAATGATACAATAAAATATACCACTTACTCCATGGTATTCTATGAATCAAAATCATAATGTATGAAATATTTTTAGATTGATTTATAAATGTCAATAATATTCATGATAATAATCATAAATTATATTCATTGTTAATATATTAACAAAAATAAATAAATTAGTTTTGAATATGTAATATGTCTCCTACAAATAAGACTATGACCTAAAAACCATACCTCTAGTGTTGTTTAATTTCAAATGAATTCATAACATTTTTCAATATATAGAGAATTATTAGAAATATATTATTGAAATATATTCAGTAATAAAATAACTATCTTTATTCAATTAAAAATCCAATTTTTTAAATTAACAACATCATCCTTAAAATTTACGTTCTGGTGAAAACTGAATAGTTGTCCATATTTGTTTCAGTTTAGTTGTTTTAGAACTATCATCATGATAATTTTTTCATTATCTCTAAAATATTAATCCTAAAATAATTGTCATATTTCATTATAATATAACCTTTTATGAATATTTATATAAATTTGTTATGAAAAATTCATTGTATCACTCTATGGAGATGGTAGTCCATGCATATGCAAGTGCAATGTTTTAACTATTTTATTGTTGTAGTGAAAGAATGTAAAATATATTAGGAAATTGGAGAATAAAAATTATATAATAAATATATAATATATGTATTAAACTATTCCTTACTACCATCAATTTAATGTTGAAATGAAAATATAATCACATTTCCTTATTTAGGTTGTAATCCACACATACCCTCAAGAGACATTATTGGTTCCCAACAAAATAAAATTTAATATGGTAGATAAGATAGTTTCATTATGAAAAAATATATAAAAAATATAATATATAAACATTTATTACATAATAATAACCATTGATGAATTAAATCTATAGAAAACGAATAATGTTGGTATATGGAGGCTGGAGTCGACACATATCCCGAGTGATACATTCACCTTTTATTGGTAGAAACATTGAAGAAAATGGTTTTAAAATTGTAATAATGACATATTAGTATATTAAATATATTTTATTAGTTATTTTATAATTGATATATCAAATTTATATTATAATTAAAATAATGAATGTTGAAAAACTTTGGTAAGAACTTATATATCTTCTTTAAAAACCCTTCATCCAATCTATTTTAATGACCCCTATGATAGAATTTTTATAAGATAATATTTTTAAGGACATGTATAAGGATAGTATAAATTTATTTCTGTATATTTGTGGGGATAATAGATGAGACATATTTCAGTTTAATTAGATAAGGTAGTGGGAAACTTATAATTATAAAGAATATTAAGATATAATAATGGTACTCTTATGGGAATGTGTCTCCAAGTTGGATAATGTTCAAACATAATATATTTTATAAAAGAAATATAGTCAATAAATATGATTCAGGGACGTTTTTAGTTCATTTTAGGCCTTATATATTTAATTAAACTTGTTATTTCCCCATTTTATCCAAAATTGTAGTAATTATTTTTTACCGATGTTATATTTTATAATAGAAAAATTGGTTGACCATGTTTTATAATATTATTTTATATTGATTGAAAATATTGAAACCAATTTATAAGATTTAATTTCTAATGTTTCTTTAATTCGTTGTTGAATAAGTACTCAAAATGGAATAGAACCATTTAAGAAAAATGTAGTTTTTAAGAATATAACAGATTTTACATTAAATACCTTTCAGGAAGAAACTGTTTAATGAATTTTAATAATTTTAATGAATATATTATTTAAATTTCAACATAAATTAAATTATAAATTTATTTTAATTTAATTTCAAATCAAGAAAATACATTAATCTCCTAAAAATAGTGTTTTATAAAAAATTATCTTTTAACCTTGAAATATTTCTATTTTAATTTCTATTCATTTGAATATCATTGAATTAATTTTATAAATAGTTACAAATTAAATTTAATAATTTATATTTTCTTATTAATATCCAAAAAACAGTTTTTAGGTCATAACAATCACATTAAATTACAATATTGGAAAATCATATAATGGTCTATTTAAACTCAATTGAATGTGTCTAGAACGCTAAAAATGATAGAAAATTTATTTGGTAGAATGTTTATATTAACCTATTAGGTTATCACATTGTAGACCCATTATAATTATTTATCCCTAATAATTATGTCACTTGGATACATACAATTGGGAATAATTTTCCACATAACATCTTTTTGTTCATGTCTAGTATCATCAAATTTATGGATTCTCCATAGAATATTTATTAATTGAATGGTATTTTTTTAATTGAAAATTATATCTTTAATAAGAAATATCTATTTATTAATCCTGAAAATTTATATCATTCCTCCTTTTGTATGGCCTATAGGAATATTTTATCTGAAGGACCAGGTTTATACATTCTCATTATAGATACATGGAAGATAAAATGAAAAGTAAATATATTCATGGGAACTACCTAGAGATAAGAAATTATATATATACAAAAAATAATTTTAATTGAATCAATATATATAGGGTCCAACATTCTAATATATAAAAACAATATGATCTTCTTCTATGTATATATTTTTAATTATACCTTGTCACAATATTTTAACACTATATATTGTTTATGATTATTATAATGAAAAATCTATCAGTATTTAGTAGCCTTGATGTGTTGCTGAAAAGTTCTACCCCTATATTGCATTTTCTTTGTTATCTCATGTATTAATAAATTTCATTATCCGACTTCACCCAAGTTCATTTGAGATTATAATCTACAAACATAGAGTTATTTATATGGTATGTTCAAAATTATTGAGTGAATAATTTGTTTGTATGAAAATTACAATAAAGGAAGGTGTCTATTTGAACTTACATTGAAATATATAACTAATAATAATTACATATATATTTTTCATAACATTTTCCTCATAGAATGACATTAATTTTTAAAATGACAAACAATTATAACATTCAACTCTGTAATCATAACATTTTATAGACTTCTCTAGTATATCAAGGTAATCCATGGATCTAGATTAGAAATAATATAATGTATTACTATATAAAAACACAGAAATTTCAATATTTATATCATTTTTATATTTTTAAGAGGGAAATTTTCTCTTAATATAATGAAAAGTGATGGCTTCTTATGTTGATCAAAAACTACCCCCCCTAAGAATTGTACCATTTAATTTTTTGGGGGATCCTTACAATGAAATCCATAGTAATATTTTCTCATATTTATATTTGGAAAGGGTAATGGTTGTAATAACCCCTTAGACTTCTGTCTCCCATATATAAATTTACTTAAAACATGTTAATGAGAAACATATTATGTAATATCCCAACTCATGTTATCGAGTTTTAAATACACTTTCCGATATATATATATATATATATATCTTCTTACAACCATGATGAATTTAGAATGATGAAATATTATGATAATACCACTATTACCACTTTATATCATTTATTAATGTGAAACAAAATCAGTTTCATAACCTTATCAACCATGTATTAACAATGGATCATTTATCACAATATTCTATAGATCCTATTTTACTTTGGTGCCTCTTTAATCTCCACAGTTATTAATGGTTGAACATTCATATGATAATGATATTATATCCCCCAATAAAAAATGATTTAAAATTTTATCTTTTGAATATCCACATATATTGGATATATTTTAAACAGAATGATGGGAAAACTGGAATGGTTTATATGATATATAGAAGAAACCCAATTTTTCACCTCCATTAGTTGAAAAAATATTGGTTAGTAATAATAGTTAATCAATTAAAACCATATCCATTTTAATATCAACTATATATATGTGAAAATATTCTTCAACATTTTATAATCGTATTTATTTATCACATCATTCACCATTTTGATAATTCCTCTATATTTTGAATGCAATAACTTCCCATGCTAACTCAAAATCTTATGTTTGCTAATTTGGATAATAAATTTTCACAGAATATATGGAATAGTCAATTATAATATCATTCAGTCTGAGGTTTGAAATTATTCAATTATTTTATGCATCAATATAGATCATTAACCCTTATACACTATAGGGTAGCGTGGAAACACATTCACTGGCCAACCATATTTTTAGATCCATTAAATTTTCCACACATTCTTTTATGCATATTATCATTTAACCATTTCCTGTAAACATGGTTACTAGATTATATAGGAATCATAAATTTCAAAAAATCATTTATAATCTCTATATAATGAAATAAAATTGAATATCTCAATAAAAATGGGTCATCTGGGCCATTATTAATTAAATTCCTTCATTTAAGAATCTACTAACATTACCTTATTAGATATTATATAACCTAAGAATAGAAAATTCTATCAAGGAAATATACTACTGGAAAACTTGGGATAATGATTCTTTTTCATCATGATATTCAACACAATCTTCTAATTATCTTCATTCTCTTTCTTTCAATTTTAATATATTCAGATATCATCTATAAATGATCCTAAAAACTGATGAAGGTAATCTTTAAAGAATTTATACATTATATCCTTGTTGATATTCGGTGAATTGGTAAGCTTAAATGGTATTAATAAAACATCATAATATCCATACCTAATACAAAAAGCTGTCTCTGGGTTATCCTCCTTATCGATCGATAAATGATGATATCCAAAAAAATATGAGTATTTGAATAGTATTCAACTTCTTATAGTTGATCGAATATTTCATCAAGCCGGAAAAATGATTCACGTTCTTGGTAGTGATTTTGTTGTGTTATTGACAATCAATAACAAGATTCATGGACAAACAATTCATTTTAAAAATATTATATGTTGGACCTTAATGATGGACTAAGGTATATGAATCCATTATCAAAATTCTCCATGAGTTTCTAATTCAATTATTTCAACTAATTTATATCCATT
The DNA here is from genome assembly GCA_963277665.1 of Viscum album. Taxonomy (NCBI): domain Eukaryota; kingdom Viridiplantae; phylum Streptophyta; class Magnoliopsida; order Santalales; family Viscaceae; genus Viscum; species Viscum album. Next base: position 1,226,654,981 of record OY728145.1, on the reverse strand, counting down.
ACATATGTAATCATAAAAATATGTGTCACACTAGGTATGAGTTCTTTTTAAAATATTACATCACAATTAAAAGTATGATCATTAATGTATTCAATAAATACATCAGCACACTCTCTAACGATTCGTATATCTTTATTGTTCTGTATGTCCCCAATTATTTTAGAAAAATATCCCTCATGAATTTTTATTAAGTTCCATAAAGTGGAAGTATTAAAAATGTAATGCGCATGGTCATCCAAAAACCGATATATAATCATTTCTTGATTCCAAATATCTAATTTCACTAATTGACAATGATATTTATAAGGGATATATTTTAATATATCTATTAAAAGTTATTAATCACAGAGATTCATTCTAAATTAAAAACTATTATATATCCATTTGTAACATTATAAAAAAATTAACATGACATCCACAACTATGAAGTAAATGATAAGTGCACCAAAACCACTGTGGTACAATTCAAAAATTATCATAGTAAAAAAGGATCCTTTGATGAGGGCATAGCCCATATATTAGGGCATCAAATTTTATAATATCAATGTTCTCATATTTAATTCATTAAATTTTTACTCATTCTCAAGTATGAATGTCATTTCTTTCCATTGAACAAGTCATTTCTATGAAAAAAATTATTTCCTCTTTTACTTTTTCCACATATAAAAAACATCCCATTCATTTAAGAAATTTTCCCATGCCCCTTTTCCCACACTCTTAACATTTATGAAGTTAAATTGTTTTTTATATATGATATTCATCAAAAAAGACAAACGCTAATATCCATATTTTTTTAATATTAAGCATGATACCCACCATATTTTAATTTTGTAAGAATATTTCATGATATATAGTTAAGAATACTCATTAGTTTTTTCATTAGACCTCCCAATTAATGTTTTTCTCATAAAGATGGTCATTTCATTGGTTACCTCCTTCATGGATCCAATGATTTCTCTTTATTCCATCTGTTGAATAAAAAAATAACATGGTGTGTTTATAAAAAAACAACATATAGAGTAAAAAATAATATGATTATGAAAATCATTCCCATTATGTCCTAAAATAAGGACCTTTTTTCAACCTATGAAACCTTATATTAATAATTTATTAAAATGGATTATCATCAATTGTCATAGGTTTTATTATCACGTCAATCATAATGGTTTATAAAGGTAATGGTAATTAACCAAATAATATTCGTTGAGAGAGACTAACCAAGAGTGAAACTTTTGGACAACTCAATAAACACTACTGAAGACTAAGTCAATATAAATTATTCACCATTTATAGTTTTTACCCATAGGGGAGTCTTTTCCATAGATGAATATATTTGTTAGTTTGTATTAAGGGTTGCATTATGTAGGAATAAAGTACTCTATTCATTACAATATCCAAGGATGTTTGACAATACTTTTTTTTGTCATATCATTGTTATCAAAATTTGAATAATAATAATCTAAAAAAAGGATTATCCCTTCTTTTAATAACTACTCAATAGACCCAAGGACAACATACATAGATATTAAATCAAATTAGATTAATAGTCAATCAAAATCATAGATAATAATGTTTGGGGACCATAAATATTATTTTCATTAATGAAAAGATGGGTCATCATGCTTTTTCTTATGTGAACTTCGATATCACCCACAACAATCTTCATTCTAGTACCCTTCATGAAATATCAGTCAGGTATCCTTCAATCAAATCCAAGGGAAAGATAACATAACAAAAGGTGGTATCAAATTATCAGAAAAGTTTAACATGGAAGGTATCAATCATATAATCATAAGATGATCTTAAGGTCATAATAACATAAAAATAGTTATTTTTGAAAACGAATCATACCTATAAAATATTATTTCCTATGTTCCAAAACAATTTCATATCTGGAATGATGATTAATAATGTTATCAAATATATAATAATTATTCAGTTGTCCTATGATATGAATTTGTAATTATAATTATATAAAATAAAATATATGGGATATGATCTAATTGAAATAATTTCCATGCATATTATGTAGAGAAAATCCTGAAAAAATAAAAAAAATTAAAATCAAAACATGGGTATTGACAATCAAGTCCTCCAATAATATTGTGAGCATATATAGAAGAAACCATAATCACACACCAAAATATATTCACTAGTATTCCCAATAATGTCCATTCATATAACTATCATCTCATTAGATATATATATATATATATATATATTAATATCAATAATTCAATGGAGAATTTTAATGTCATAATAATAAAATAATCATAATCCATTTATATTTGTTTTATAATGTCATAAAAGCAATTATAATTTCGTCATAACATAACCATTTGAAAAAAGGGGTTTATTATAGTTTCATAATTATTAATAGTAACCATAATATTAAATAATATGGATGGGGTCATTGTATGACATGCATAGTAAATAATAGGTCACATCAATTGATGTTTTCATATATTAAAATAATATTAAAACATCACTGGATATTTTATTTTTTAAAATACCAATTTTTCATTGATATAACATATATAAATTTTAAAATAATTAAAAATAATAGGAAAATAATTTATTTTAAAATGAAAAGTTAAACTATAAATGGAGTCTTTTATTAATACTGTACTCATTATGGTGATAATAGTTATTCGTGTTGTATTTGTTAAAATAGTGATTTTGTTCACACATTTGAAAAAAAATACCTTGTTTAAATAGATACATGATGATTCATTTTAATACCAAGTATATAATATAGAATATTTATACAATTGTTCCTAATTAGTCATTGGATAATATTAAAATCATTCTTGAAAAATATTTATTCAAAATATGGATATAAAAGAAAAATATTCATCAACAAATGTAGAAATAAGGTTGATTTTTATAAAATACATTTTATCAGTCATTTGAAGTACTAAAAAGTGAATGGTTGTATTATTTAGTGATGAAAAAATAATAATAACCAGAATATAAGAAAATATGTGGAGATTGAAACATAATACCTATATAATTTTTCTACAATGAAAATTTGCATGGACAATCCAAGAAATGAAATGAATCTATAATATAACACCCTTACACCCCTGGTTATCATAGATAAAAACAAAATGAAAGAGGAACATGTATATGTATTTCTATAAAAACTCAATTTTAATGAAAATAATATTAATATATTTCCATGGGAATTATATACACCACACAAAATAAACAGGTGGTGAATATTGAATATTTCCAATAAAAATTATATTGAGATTAGAAAATTGTACCTCTTTTCTCGTCCTATTTCATAAGAATTAAATCATGATTTAATAGAAAATTATACCTATTGTAATTTTATTATAGAAATATTCCCCTTCTATAAAACTATATATAATTACAATACAATTTCATGTTTTCTTTTTAAAAAATTTGATCAATTAAAAGGGTATTCTGGTGATAACTGGTCCGTTTTTCAGGTATTTTTTTGGTTAGTTGTTCTAATAAGAACCCCCATATAAAAGATTTCATCATCTATAGTGTCATAATAATGAAATAATTATTAAATTTACTCAATATCTACACTTATATAAAATTCATTAAAATCAATGATGGAAGGGGAATAACATCACCTCTTAGAGATACTAATCTATATGTATGGATTGGTGTTATTTTCACTTTTCGATGGATGGAAAGAATTAATGGGAAATTATAATTAATATATAATTTAACAATATCATATCATAAATATCATATTTACCAATTAAATCTATCATTCATACAATCCATGAAAATTATATATGGAATATTAATGATATCGCTTTGTGGAGAAAATAATCAACCTTTGTAGAAGATAAATATTATTAATCAACAAAGTATGGAAAGGTATAAAGGTAGATAAGTTATTATAATTCCATAATAATAATAATATCATAAATATAAAATATAAATATTAAATTAGTGATAATAACCATCCATTAAAGATGACAGTGGAATGATAATAAAATCTGTTTGTACAGGCAGTAGTCCACATTTCTACAGGAGCGATACATTAATTTCCCATTTGATGGAAAAATGTTTATAAATGATTTAAAATATTAATAGTGAATTATAAATATATTGATGATACTATATTAATTAATTAAATATTCATAAAAAATATCTTTAATAATTAAAATATGAATTAAACCTAAAAATGATCGGTAATAACATGTAGCCCTTCTTTGAGGAATTTCAATAGAATCTTTTAATGAGTAGCATTTAGTTTCCTTTTAAAGTAGTTATGTTGCTCTATAACATGTATAAGAAATTTTGGAATATATTTATTTAGTGTTTCGTTGATATAAGTGGTTTATGTGGTTTGTTGAATAGAGGAGTTTGGGTTCCCATTTATATGATTTTGTTGTGGAACACTTGTAATTATTAAGAATAAAAGAAATATTAATGTCACTCTAAAGATAAAGAGGAATCAAAATGGATAATGATGAAATATATGATTATTTAGGATATAAATATATCCAATCACTAGAATTTATACATGTTTTAATTCTATTTTAATCCTTATCTCTTTTTTGACCCCTTGTTAACACTGTTTAACCTTTACTACAATATAGAGTTTTTACCTTAGTCACTATTCATAATTTACAAAAATTATGCTAAACCTATTAAATTTTATTAATTTTCAGTCTTTAAAAATTATAATCCATTTTAAATTATTTAATTTATATATTATTTAGATATATATTTTAAAATAAGTTTGTAAAACAGATAGCAATGTTTGTTAGAAAAATACATTTTTATATATAATACTATGTTTACAAGTTTTCCATTGCATGTAATTTTTTTTATTATTTTAAAAATAATTTATAAATAGTGGTGTTTAAATTGTTTCACATAAAACAATATTACATAAATAATAATAATTTTTAGAGAAATAATAATTTTTACCTTCATATCTATATATATTTTAAAATATAACAAATTAAAAAACAATGAATTAATTTTATAAATGTAAAAATAATAATTTTTTATAATATAGTTATTCATATTCCAACATTCCATTCTAATGACTACGCGATAACTATCAAATTAAATATTAATATTTTAATATTATATATAGGCTTTTTATAATTAGTGTTGTGTGTAATATAAGATAGGATTGAAATAAGATATTTACAAAGAGAAATATATCATAAATTGTTAGGATTTTTCAGAGAGTGTGTCCCTAGATACCCACATCTATTGTGCCAGGGGATGGAAACTAGAACTGATGATATAAATCTCACAAATGGGATGAATTTCAATAATAATCATAGGACTACCAAGATGACACAACGAATGAACTACACAAACATCAATAGAAATTATTAAAGTAACCACAATGTATTTGTTTTGTATATGTTTAATTAAACATTCATTACAAAATGTATATGTTGGGATGCACTCTTAACACTATATTTTTTTCAAATCACCCATCATTCAACTGAAACATCATCTCTCTTCCCCTTCGGTCTATACATAAAAAAACTAAAAAATGTGGAGGTGTGAGAATGTCACGACCCCCTCCCACCAAAGATGCCCCTCCTGAGCTGGCAATGGTGAAAGGGAGATAATGACCCCCGAGTCCGACCTCCAGTAGGCCCCGGGATGGTGACTAGCACCAAGGGTATGAGTTTTTGCAAATATGGGAGGCATTACCCTTATTATTATTTTGGATCGGGAAATAGGACAAGTCAATCACCAAAAAGAAATGAACAAGTGTATATGAATAAACCCAAACCAAGCCCACATGCATGTTTAAACAATCTTATAACAAGGTACAAGTACAAGGAAGCTCAAAAGTACAATACTAAAGAAAATAAGAGAACATCAACTGCAACAACTCCAACTGCCTGACTATTAAGGTCCCGCACGGCCCTAGTAGTCCTCCTAGAAACCTAAAAGCAAACGTAGGGTGAGCATACAAGTATACTCATTAGGGAAACCTAAATCTCTTGTGCACATGTGGGGAGACATCCTAATGTCCCGTGAGAACAACAGAAAAACCTAGCAAGGAATTTTATCCACCTAACCTCACCAGCCGCACTCACCAAAACACAAGCACAACAGGTAGTAGTAGTATAAGAATAAGAGTATTGGGTACCCCGCATCATTTCCCAATAGTTAGCTGAACGTCCTGACACTGTCACACTCTACCCACCTGCACACACCTGGGCCTCACAACCACGTATCCCGCCCGCACACACCTGGGCCTCACAACCACACATCCCACCCGCACACACCTGGTCATCACTACCACGTATCCCGCCCACACACACCTGGGCCTCACTACCACAACCACATCCTAGCCCAAAGACACATGGGGCTCATCCCGAAGATTCTTGGGAAAAGTAATAGTAACATAACTCTCGCCCGAAGACACCTGGGCCTGAAATCAAAACCTACCTGAAGAGTCTTATGTGTAAGGTCGCCTCAAGCCATTATAGCCTATAACCTTGCCCGAAGAGTCTTGGGCCTAATCACCCAAATCGAAACCTACCCAAAGAGTCTTGGGTGTAAGGTTGCCTCAAGCCATTATAGCTTATAAGCCTGCCCAAAGAGTCTTGGGCCTAATCACCCCAATCGAAACCTACCCAAAGATTCTTGTGTGTAAGGTCTCCTCAAGCCATCACAGCCTAGGGGAGAAAAAGCAGGAAGGAGCTAGTAACTATGGGAAAACACCCTCTCCCATGAAATGGGAGTGTTCGGCACTAAGTTCTCAACATGGTTGTGGTGCAATAAAACACAAAATATACAGATATATATATAGGAACCACTCTGCCCAACCTATGGCTTCTAAAAAGAGAAACTAAGTACGTGCCTCGGCACTACTACCACGAAGCATGGATACAACAAACAACCCCAACCCCATTATGGTTTTCATGTTTCAGTAGAAATTAGCTTATTTAGTTCCTTAACTACTAGGAAAAAATCCAAAACCAAACACAATGACCATTCGTAAATCATATCCCTACCATCCACAAAACAAGTTTGGGAAACAGAATCTACACAACAAAACCCATCTTAACAACCAACCAACCCATTGATTATTATTTCTGTTTCATTACCAATCCCCATCATTCATTAACTCATCCATTTATTATTTAATCCCAACCCATAGTCCGCTCACATTTAAACCCATCCCTGTAGCCCCGCTGCCAACCACCATAACCACACCACACATTGTTATCCCTTTAATACCACTTATTGCAGCCCTGCTTCCCATCACCATTAAACATTCACACCATCCCACAACCAAGCCGACCGCAGCCCCATTGCTCACCCAAACCACAATATCCCTCAAAACATCCCCAACACATGCCACGTAACCAAGCCAACACTCACATGTTCATTATTCCATTTTGTTTAACCAGAGTGATCACACTAGGGTTCCAGATTTTCATTTAAATAGTCAACTTTACGTGATTAACCAATTTCCACATTATAGAAAGTTCCACTCACAAAAACGGTCTAGAAAGATAGTGCAACATTTAATTGTGCAAGCAAAGGCCCCCAACGACCGTGATTTTTAGTAGGCATAATCCTATTCATTTCACAACATAAAATCACAGGATATAAAAAAGGTAAAGGAACAGAAATAACAAACATCCCATCCACATTATTTATCCAGTTATTATCTTTATTTAAAGGTTCAACCATTTCTCATGAAAAAAAAGGATACCCACCCCGCATGATGCACAAATTAGAGAGACGAAGGTAAAATCCCTACTTCAACAGGTTCTGGTCACAACGCTCCCCCGGATCAACTTTAGAAAACGTTCATCGGTGTCCTGGAAAAACCTCCTCGGGTGTATGTCGGAAAGGGAAATCCAAAGGAAAGACAACGGATCCATGCTCAGAAGTTCTGCCTCGTCGTTACGATCCCGTGGCCGCTGACGAATCGTAAATCAGAGCTCAGACGAAAATGTTATGGAAGAAAGAGTCTTTGAGTCTCTTGATAGAGCTGTGCTCAGAGGAGAGGGGAGGAGAGGTGTGAGTTGAAAGGAGGAGGGGACCCCTCCTTTTATAGGAATGAAAAGAAAAAGTGCACGGCGTGTACTCGGCCTTTTTCACACGGTCTCCACGCGGCCTCCAACACGGTTCCGCGGCCGATGACTGGTCAACACACGGTTTGAAGGTAACGCATACGCGGGGAAGGACTACACAACATGTAGATTGTACACATGGCATGTACCCATTTATTGCACATGGCAAGGGCACGACTCCAACGTGACACACGACCAACGACTGGTCAACACACGGTAACACGTACGCGGGGAAGGACTACACGGCATGTAGATTGGACCCACGACGTATACCCAAACTACATGGTGTGTAGTTTCAAAATTCTAGAAAGTGTGGGAAAAGTCCATTTTTGCCTCCAGAACACATCGTGGCATTATTTTTGAAAAAGGAATGGGCCGGAGAGGTCCGGGCCATTACATCAGAAACTTCTTATAATATTCTCATCCCCGAGAATTCAAAAACCACCCTAGAGGAACCCAACAAGATACCTCTTAGGGTTCTCGTTATAACAGGAACCCAACCAACAATCCTAATGATATGTGTTAGGAATTCCTTCTCCAATGTCGAGATATTATCCGCTTTAGGCGGCACTGACTCGCCTGCATGGGTTTAATCGCATCCTCATTAATTAGTCTCGATTAAAAATTGGTTCTTCCCACTTTCATGCATTAGGATTTTTCAACTCGCACTAACCCCAGCACCACACAACCAACACACTTCCCGAAAACATGGGTTTGGGAAATTTCTTCACCTATGTCGAGATATTATCCGCTTTAGGCAGCACTCGCTCGCCCGCACAGGTTCAATCGCATCCACATTAATGTGTCTCGATTAAGGTTCAATTTTCTCCCCTTTCCCATGCATCCGGTCATGTTACACATTACCAGGGAACAAGAAAACCAATGGTCTCACAACTGATAAGAAAAACATTCAATATATCAATGGTACAGAGTAAAACCTCAACACAAAGCTCAGAAGAACAGGGGAAAACACAAGTCAAAACAACTTAGGGTACTGAGCGTGCATCTAGGTCTCCTGCTCCCAAGTGCTCTCCTCGAGGCCGCCATTCCTCCACAACACACGAACCAAGGGAATGGATCATCCACGGAGAACCTTCTCTTTATGATCCTCGATTCTGAATGGTCATTCCTCAAAGGTCGCATCGTCTCCCATATCCAACTCTCCCTGGTCGATAACGTGAGAGTCATCGTGTAAGTACTGACGAAGCTGGAAAACATGAAAGACGTCATGAACTTTCTCCAACTGAGGTGGTAGGGCCAGCAGATATGCCACCTCGTCGACTCACCTCAGCACCTCAAAAGGTCCGATGAACCTAGGTGAGAGCTTGCTCCATTTCCCAAACCTCTACTGCCCCCGTCGAGGGGAATCCTTCAAGAACACATGGTCTCCCACCTCGAACTCCAAGGGCGTCTTCCGACGATCAGCATAAAAATTATGTCGGTCCTGAGCCCCCTTCATCCTCTCACGTACATGTTGTACTTTCTCCATGGTGCTCCGCACTACCTCTGGCCCAAGAGCACCTATCTCACCAACCTCTGCCCAGAAAATGGGTGAACGACATGTCCATCCATACAAAGCCTCAAATGGTGCCATGCCAATAGTAGAGTGGAAGCTATTCTTGTAGGAAAAGTCTACTAAATCCAAGTGTCATACCCATGATCCTCCCAAATCCAGAATGCATGCTCGCAACATGTCCTCTAACGTCTGGATAGTCCGCTCTGTCTGCCCATCAGTCTGGGGGTGGAAAGCAGTGCTAAGGCAAAGTTAGGTGCCAAAAGCATGTTGTAACCCCTCCAGACTCATGAGGTAAACCGAGTATCCCGGTCTGAGACGATATTACTTGGAACTCCATGCAAACGCACTACATCGTCTACGTACCTCTGTGCTAAGGTACTCACCGGGCCCGACTCCTTGATTGCTAAGAAGTGAGCCGATTTCATCGGTCGATCCACCACTACCCAGATAGCATCATAACCACCCTATGCTCTGGGTAGTCCTGTGACGAAGTCCATCGAGATGTCATCCCACTTCCACTCGTGGATATCTAAAGGATGAATCAATCCATTGGGAACACGGTGTTCATCCTTCACTTGCTGAAACACTATGCACTTAGCCACAAACTCTGCCACTTCCCGTTTCACCCCTGGCCACCAAAACTGATCCCTCAGGCCTCGGTACATTTTTGAAACTCCTGGATGTACTGCGGAGGCTGAGCTATGGAAGTCACGGAGAACTCCCTCATGCATCGCCTCTAAGACAAACAACCTTCCATGGAAAAGCATCCAATGTTGGCTGCCCTCTAACCATCCCTCTGGAGCATTCCCCTGATCGACATGATCCCGCATCACCTCTACCTCGGATTCCCCCCACTGAGACTCCTCCACCTACTACGACAAGGAGGATTGCACCATCATCTGGAACAAACAGCCCCTAACACCTTCTTCCCTTGCATATAAGTGTTGGGAAGCCAACTCTCCCATCACCTTCCATGCATCAGTGGATTCCCGAACCACTTATTTATGTGAGTTCTTGCTCAGGGCATCAGCCACAACGTTGCCCTTATCTTCAGTGTAAGATATCACGAAGTCATAGTCTTGGAGAAACTCGACCCATCTCCGCTACCGTAAGTTCAGTTCACGCTAGGAGAAGATATAACGCAGGCTATTGTGATCTAAGGAGACCACAAAGCGCTCCCTAAATAGGTAATTTCGCCAAAACATTAATACGAACACTATTGCTGCAAGATCCAGGTCATCGGTGGCATAGTTATGCTCGTGAGGGCGCAACTTCCGAGACCCAAAACAAATCACACCCTTCTTCTGCATCAGCATGTACCCCAGACCAAGGCCAGAAGCATCACAAAACACTTCATAGAACAACCCTTCCTATGGAAACCTGAGTACGGGAGAACTGAACAACTTCTCCTTCAGGTAGTCAAAAGATTTCTGGCATTGCTCGCTCCACAGGAAGACCTAGTTCTTCCTAGTCAAAGCTGTCAATGGAGCAGCTACTCGAGAGAAGTCCGAAATGAACCCCCGATAGTAACCTGCTAACCCCAGGAAACTACGAACTTTTTCCACACTCTTGGGTACTGACCAAGAAACACCTACCTCCACCTTCGACGGGTCCACCGATACTCCATGCGGAGACACCACGTGCCCAAGGAAGTGTACTTCCTATGTCAAGAACTTACACTTCGACAATTTCCCGTAAAGCTGGTGGTGTCGAAGGACTTCCAAGACTGTCCTGAGATGCTCAAAGTGCTCCTCCTCTGATCTTGAGTAGATCAGGATGTCATCGATAAACACAACGACGAACCAGTCCAGAAACTCTCGGAAGAAAAAGTTCATAAGTCCCATGAACACATCTGGTGCATTCGTAACTCCAAACGACATCACTACAAACTTGAAGTGCCCATACCTGCACCTGAAAGCTATCTTCGAGATGTAACTATCCTTCACCCTCTGCTGATGATATCCTGATCGTAGATCAATCTTGGAAAACCAACCTTCCCCCCTCAGTTGTTCGAAAAGATCATCTATCCTCGGGAGGGGATAGCGGTTCTTGACTGTTACCTAATTCAACCTTTGGTAGTCTATGTATAGCCTGAGACCACCATCTGCCTTATTCACGAACAACCCTGGAGCACCCCATGGAGACACGCTGGGTTGAACAAAACCCTTCTCCATCATATCGTCAATCTGAATCCGCAACTCCCACAACTCCGAAGGTGCCATCCGATAAGGGGCCATCGAAATCGGACGGGCACCAGGCTGTAAGTCTATCCCAAACTCAAATCTTGTCGGGGGGGGGGGGGGGTAGAGTTACAAACTCCTTAGAAAAAACATCGAGGAACTCCCCAACAAACTCTAGGACATCCATAATCTCTGTATCAGCTGGACCCACTGATAAACAAGGAAATGAGGGGCTCCACACGCCGGATTCCCGCCTGATAGATCCTCTCGCCAACAAATGATATGCGCTGCCCATCTACGTCGGAGAACACGACTCTTCTCCAGAAGCTGTCAATAACGACACTAACAGAAAACAACCATTCGATTCCTAGTATGACATCTTATGGCTGCATCTGTAACAGAAGAAGGTCTCCACTGGATCGATGTGGTCCCAACGTCAGCCCACATCCCTGACAAACACAAGATACGCTGGTCTGGCCCCCAACTAGTGTACTCAGTACCAGTGGTACGGAATGTCTCTCTACATATAGTCCTAAAGCATGGGCTAGAACTGGTGCAACAAAAGAGTGCAAATCTCCCAAATCAAACAAAATAGAAACAAGAGTGCTGAACAAACATATCGTACCTCGTACCACCTCTGGTCCTGCTGGAGCTTCCAACATTGCTGCGTGCAACTGTCCATGACCCGCTCCTCTGCCTCTCTGATGTCATCCACTTCCCCGACCATACCCTATTCGAGGTCCCTGAGGAGCACCCTGAGGTCGGCCTCTTCCCACAAAGTCTTCCGTCAGAGGAGCATGGTCCTGCTGCTGCGGGAAGGGCCTCGCCGGCAACTGGTGCTGCTGCGGTGGGCGCTGAACCTACCGACCTCCATTGTACGGAGCTCGGGTCGGGCACCGACTCTGAACGTTCCCGAAACCTCCACAAGAAAAACACCTCGGTCATGGGCTCATGGGAAAGGGAAGGAGACCCGATGATCTGAACTGGAACTGTTGGGTCCTACTCCCCACTGGCCTGAACCTGGAAGGTCCTGTCGCAGTAGACCTGCAGCTGACTGCCTTCCCCTTCGACGAACCTTGCTGAAACACCTCATGCGGTGCACCTCACAGTGAGTGCATCCTCTCTATGACCTCTTCCTTCTTCTGCACTTCCATGTACGTCAGAAGGTTGAAGGGGGTGATAGCATACTGGAGCGAAGGATGAAGCACCTCTTCCAAATGTCTCTCCCGAGATTCCTCATCCGGAAAGAGATCCAGAGCAAAGCGCAGGAGATCTTTGAACTTGGTCCCCAGCTCTCGTATCATCACACATCCCTGCTGAAGGGAGAGTAACTACTGCCGATTATCCGCCTTGATCATGGAAGAAAGGAATTACTCTCAGAATTCCTTCTCAATGTCATCCCATGGAACCTCTGCCTCTATCCTCTCTCCGAGGTAGAGCGTCCACCACTGTCGCGCCGCACCTCTCAGCTGACTGACTACTAGGGGAACCCAGTACTCCCTCGGAGCACAGATCAAGGTGATAGTGATCCCTATCTCCTCAAGCCACCCATCCGTCTCCATATCTGATGTACCACCCTCGTACTTCTTGAGGGTCTGCCGCTGGATGGAACGGACAGTCTTCTGCCACTGGATATCTTCCTCCTCTAGGTCAATCCTCAACTGATCGACCGCCTGAATCTACTGGGCCTCGGCCGTCTGAGCCACCTGGGGACAACGTCCAGGTGCCATAGCTGTACGGTAAACAAGGATCACCTAATCCCATGTAGTAATATTAAACTCAAGGTTTTATTTTATCATTTTATTTCAATTTCTTTCCCAGAACACCCAAATCATGTAGAACACAAACATGATGATGCATGTACCTTCCCTAGGGTCTCTACCCTGTAATTAATGTAGTCTCACATGGTCATTCTGTAGGCTCAGAGTCTTTGCATCGGATCATGGGGGGCCCTAAAATCCCGTGTCCTAGCTAGTCTACCCTGGCCTATGTGACATACCAATATTAACTAACACTGTTGCCCTACCATCCCATGAAATCCTCACTATTCCTAACTCTAGACTCCATCCTATCTCTCAACCATCAGCTCTGATACCATTCTGTCACGACCCTCTCCCACCAAAGATGCCCCTCCTGAGCTGGCAATGGCGAAAGGGAGATAATGACCCCCAAGTCCCGCCTCCAGTAGGCCCCGGGTTGGAGACTAGCACCAAGGGTATGTGTTTTAGCAAATATGGGAGGCATTACCCTTATTATTATTTTGGATTGGGAAATAGGACAAGTCAACCACCAAAAATAAAAGAACAAGTGTATATAAATAAACCCTAACCATGCCCACATGCATGTTTAAACAATTTTATAACAAGGTACAAGTACAAGGAAGCTCAAAAGTACAATACCAAAGAAAACAAGAGATCGACAACTGCAACAACTCCAACTACCCGACTAGTAGGGTCCCGCACGGCCCTGGTAGTCCTCCTGGAAACCTGAAAGTAAAAGTATGGTGAGAATACAAGTATAATCAGTAGGGAAACCTAAAGCTCTCGTTCATAAGTGGGGAGACATCCTAGTGTCCCTTGAGAACAACAGAAGAAACCTAGCATGGAATTCTATCCACCCAACCTCACCAGCCACACTCACCAAACCCAAGAACAACAGGTAGTGGTAGTATAAGAACTATAGTATTGGGTACCCCATACGATTTCCCAAAAGTTAACTGAACATCCCGACGTTGTCACACTCTCCCCGCCCACACACACCTCGGCCTCACAACCACGTATCCCGCCCGCACACACCTGGGCCTCAGAACCACACATCCCGCCCGCACACACATGGGCCTCACTACAACGTATCCCGCCCGCACACACCTGGGCCTCACTACCACAACCACATCCACGCCCGAAGACACTTGGGCCTCATCCCGAAGATTCTTGGGAAAAGTAATAGTAACATAACTCTTGCCTGAAGACACCTAGGCCTGAAATCGAAACCTACCTGAAGATTCTTAGGTGTAAGGTCGCCTCAAGAAATTGTAGCCTATAAGCCTACCCGAAGAATCTTGGGCCTAATCACCCCAATCGAAACCTACCCGAAGAGTCTTGGGTGTAATGTCGCCTCAAGACATTATAGCCTATAAGCCTGCCCAAAGAGTCTTGGGCCTAATCACCCCAATCGAAACCTACCCGAAGAGTCTTTGGTGTAAGGTCGCCTCAAGCCATCACAGCTTAGGGGAGAAGGAGCAGGAAAGAGCTAGTAACAATGGGAAAACACCCTCTCCCCTGAAATGGGAGTGTTCGACACTAAGAGCTCAACATGGGTGTTGTGCAATAAAACACAAAAGATATATATATATATATATATATATATATATATATAGCAACCACTCAGCCCAACCTATGGCTTCTAAAAAGAGAAACTGAGCACGTGCCTCGACACTGCTACCACGAAGCATGCATACAACAAACAACCACAACCCCATTAATTTTTTCACGTTTTTGCAGAAATTAGCTTATTTAGTTCCTTAACTATTAGGTAACTATCCACAACCAACCACAACGACCGTTTGTAAAACATATCCCTGCCATCCACAAAACAAGTTAGGGAAACACAAGCAGCACAACAAAACCCTTCTTAACATCCAACAAACCCATTGATTATTATTTACCTTTCATTACCAAGGCCAATCATTCACTAACTCTTCCATTTATTATTTAAACACAACCCATAGTCCGCTCACATTTAAACCCATCCCTATAGCCCTGCTACCAACCACCATAACCACACCACACATCGTTATCCCTTTAATACCACTTATTGTAGCCCCGCAGCCCATCACCATTAAACATTCACACCTTCCCACAACCAAGCCGACCGCAGCCCCACTGCTCACCCAAACCACAGCAACCCACAAAACACCCCCAACACATGCCACATAACCAACCCAACACTCACATGTTCATTATTCGATTTTTTTTAACCGGGGTGATCACACAAGGGTTCCAGATTTTCATTTAAATAGTCAACTTTACGTGATTAACCAATTTCCAAATTCCAAAAATTTCCACTCACAAAATTGGTCTAGAAAGATAGGGAAACATTTAATTTCACAAGAAAAGGCCCCCAAAGGCCGTGATTTTAAGTAGGTATAAGCCTATTCATTTCACAACATAAAATCACAAGATATAAAAAAGGTAAAGGAACGACAATCACAAACTTCCCATCCCCATTCATTAACAAGTTATTGTCTTTATTTATAGGTTCAATAATTTCCCATGAAAACAAAAAGGATACCCACCTCGCATGATGCAAAAATTAGAGAGGTGAAGGTAAAATCTCTACCTCAACAGGTTTTGGTCACAACACTCCCTCGGATCAACTTTAGAAGACGTTCATCGGTGTCCCGACAAAACCTCCTTGGGTGGAATTAGGAAAGGAAAAGCCGAAGGAAAGACAATGGATCCAAGATTGGAAGTTCTGCCTCGTCGTTATGATCCCATGGCCACTGACGGATCATATATCAGAGCTCAGACGAAAAAGTTATGGAAGAAAGAGACTTCGAGTCTCTTGAGAGAGCTCTGCTCAGAGGAGAGGGGAGGACAGGTGTGAGTTGAAAGGAGGAGGGGACCCCTCCTTTTATAGGCCTGAAATGAAAAAGTACACGGCGTGTACTTATGATACACGGCGTGTACTTATGGTACACGGCCTGTACTCGGAAATTTTCACACGGTCTCCACGTGGCCTCCAACACGGTTCTGCGGCCGTTGACTGGTCAACACACGGTTTGAATGTAACGCATACGCGGGAAGGACTACATGGCGTGTAGATTGGTCACACGGCGTGTACCCATTTATTGCACACAGCAAGGACACGACTCCAATGCGGCACACGACCGACAACTAGTCAACACACGGTAACACGTATGCGGGGAAGGACTACATGGCGTGTAGATTGGACACACGGCGTGTACCCAAACTACACGGCGTATAGTTTCAAAATTCTGGAATGTGTGGGAAAAGTCCATTTTACCCTCCAGAAGACTTTGTGGCCTACCTTTTGACAAAGGAATGGGCTAGAGAGGTCTGGGCCATTATAGAGAACCTATTTGTACCTACTATGATCATAATTTAGAGAAAAACATTCATCAGTAATATAAATAAATGTTCATAATTATTTAATATTAAGAATCAAAAATAAAAAATTAATTATAGTAGGATAATAATAAGAATAAAAATCCTAAAACATTTCATTACATAATGACTATAGAAATTCCCTCCATTTCCTATAATATCATCAACCCCATCCCCAACATAGTTCAAAACAAATTCATAGTCAAATAATGAATTAAATATCCCAAAAATTATAACCACATGAGAAACTGTTTCAACATCCATGGAATCATCAAAATAAATAAATTAAAGGTTTAAATGTTTTAATACCACTATTATAGTAATGAAGAGCTATATCACCTTATATGAGGTGTTCTTCTATAGGAAAATCAATCTCAATGTGAATAATAATGAAATAATGGAACAATAACAAAATAACACACACAGACACATAGATATATATATATATATATATATTCAATTCATGTCGAAATCCAACATCTATGTGTACACACCTATATTCAACAACATCCATAAATTATCATAAGTCTACCACTGTATATCAAACAACCACAGATCCAAACTACACTAACAAATATTCAATTTAATAATAACTCATTGATAGTATAATGTAAACATAATTTCCATAATAATTGTTCCATCTTATTTCTATGTGCAACTAAAACCTATATTCTCATTTCAATTATATAAATCTCTAAATAATGTTTCATGAATATTTAGAAGATAAAAATCCTTCTTTCCACCTATGATTAATGACCCCCACCTTGTATCATCATCACTAAAACATAACTGAGACATAAAATATATCACAAATTGAATCATTAATTTGATATAGTTTGTGTTATTATTTAAAAAACAATCTATCATAACTCATTAATGTATATAGTATACCATATCATGTTTCATTCATCATTTTTATATAAAAAAACATGTTTTATATATTTATAATAAACATAAGAATCCATTTCCCTAATATATATTTACGATATAATTTTCCTTCATTATATCATGGCTTTTTTCACCATCCATCCTCTATTACTCGATCATATCCCCAATTCATATATTTGAAAATAACATAAAAAAAACACACACTGAAAATTAATTCCTACAATAGGTATAATAGAATTTCCCATAATATTTCAAATTACACTATTTTGAATTTACTAGCCTCATTAGATTCATTATTTCCTCAGAGTCACCGACATTTATATCTAATAAAATCATCAATTTACAAGATGTTTCATACATTCATTTGCCTAAATTTACATTTATTTTCCCCATAATAATTTCACCTAAACCATATCATTTATTTAATATCATTAATTTTTATAACCAATTATCATATTATGTATAATAACTGTTATCATTATCCACCGAATCTATTTAACATTTCACATTTTATTTAAAACCATTCAATTCCCAACATAATCAAATAAGACAAAAAGAATTAAATTTATTCTAAAACAATAATAAAAAAATACCACAACATTCCCATAATAATTATTCCAATATATATTTAACTTATTATATTACTAATACCCTCCAAAATTAATAATATAACACGCATTCACATGATTTTATTTAACTCATAATTAAATTTCTCAATATTTAAGTTACTCTGGTAAAAAAATAAATAATTAAAAAAATCATAAATAAAAATACATGTTCCTTTGGTTTTAGGTTTTATCCATCCTCATTTAATTACTAGAACAATGTAATTATCCAATTATGGTGATGTTAGGTTTATTCAAAAATAACTACAATGAGATTATTAAAAAACTAAATTTACCTTGGAACATTTGAGTGGTGATACACACTGAGAGTTAGGGGTGGAATAATACATCGTTAAAATTATTTCTATACTATTGTAATTTCATTATTATCAATAAAATATATCTCTAGGTTATCTAAAATTTAAAAACTAAATGACAGAACACATTATTAAATATACTCCCCTTCATTAACAGATGACTACATCTCAGGTGTTTCATAATTAATATGATGTGTACACCATCCTCATATTATTATCAGAAAGAAAATAATAAATTGTATGAAAATAAATAAACACACCTTTCTCACACAGATATTACCTTTAAATAGATAAATATTAAACAAATAACAAAATGATACGTAAAAAATCATATTGGCATATTATCTTTCAAAACTAGGAAAAATTAAACTATTTTAATATAGTTTCCCATCCTATCCCATTTATTTATTAATAACGATAAACCATATTATGTATATCATACATAGTATCATTATTCATAACCCAATGAATGAAACATAAGAAAATAATACCCTTAGATGTTTAGTAATGGTAATGAAAGGAGATATTAGTGAACACATAACCACATTATGATAATATAGGAATAAGAACATGATTAGAACATTTGGTGACCCTACCCTGCATAAAATATCTAAAAATTATAAGATGTTTTATAAATCATGGCAGTTAATATGATAGAAATCATAAATAAATAGAATAAAATGAACTGTTGATGATTAATATAGGTCCAAGATATTCATTTTTTGAATTAACATAATCCAAGAAAAAATATACTTATTATTCAAGTATAATTTCACAGAACAACATATTTCAATTCAATCACTCCCAAAACAATAATAGTATCCATGATTCATTCCCAATATAATCAGAGTTGAATTAGTTATTTACTACTCTGAGATCACTCTCCATTTCATTTATTTTTATTTAATCAGATAAAAATAATTACATAATTCATTGAATAGATATATATTTCCCAAACAAAAAATGTATTTCATAAACAATATGTAATGTCATCCAAAAAACAGGTTGAATAGAAATATGTTTCATACAAATTGTATAATAATATTTATAAATTTTTTTTGTATCCATGAATCATATCCCTATTGAAGAATAAGTAAAATCAATGGCTTCATAATTTTATTAATATAAATACCATTAAAATTTAAAAAAACAATCGATATGAAAATAAACATTTAATCTCAAAATCACATATTTATAAAAAAATTAAATTATAGAGTAAAGAATTTTCATTTACAATAACCATGTAAAATTTTATAGAATAATTAAATTAAAAATCATTAGTTTTGGTTATAAAATCATCTCAGGTTATGTAATTTAAAAAAACCAAACTTCCATAATTTTGTTCAAAAAGTCACAATGTAACTTCATTGAAAAAAAATATTCCATTGATTTAAAAAAAACCAATAATTGGTAAAAAAAATTTAATAAATATTATGATATTAATAGATGCCTTTAATTATTTTTTATAATATATGGATTTGGATAGATAATTTTATTTGTTAGAAGGGAAAAATTAAATTGATTTTCTTTAAATACATTTTTTGTTCAATTGACTATATATTGTGATTAAAATATATTTAAAACTAATATTTTCATGACATGATGTTTTATATGAAAATACCAAGTTTAATTAAGTGGTATATCAAAGTATTTCAAAATTATATGAATAATAATAATTAATCCTGATAAATAATGGGATTATGACATTTAACATGTACAAAAATTGTATCATTTGCATTTTATTTTCCATGAATGAAATAATGATAATTATTTATATGTTTAAATCACTAGGAAATTCATATTAATCATCATAAAAGTCATTCATGGAAATTATATACCCCAAAAAATAAAACAAGGTAGGAATTTGGCATTATTTTTCAAAAAAATGCGAGTCTAAAAAACCCTTATCTTAGGTATGAAATAATTCATAAACCTTGGAATATCATGTATCATATATATATATATATTACATAAATTACATAATCATAATAATATGTATCATAAATTAATTTTATTAACTTGTAACCTTTTGTGACCCATTAATTAATAATTCATTATTAACATAATTGTTTCGGATGATGTATGCTTTGTTTTCATATATGTTTTGGTTTGGAGATTTTGGTGATTGTATTTTGATCTTGGATCCATCGTCTCAATAATTTCAAACATGTTATAAATATCATAAATATTTATTTTATATATTTTTTAATTCATTCAAATATTTGGAGATATAAAAATTAACTACCCTATATATGGAGACACTAGGTCATACGTATGCATTAACAATGATTTCATTTTTTCAATGGATTAAAATAAAGAAAGGATTTTTATTAAAAATTTTAGAATCATTATTATATAATTAATTTTATATAAATAAATTAAATCCTTATTTATTAAAATCTAATTAATAAAATTCTAAACAGATCACATTGCTTCATGGGTGTGGTTATCTACATATACACATGATTGATGTTTTTGATTTATATCAGTATTGAAGATATGAAAGTAGAAATTATATTAAAATTACAGAATACAAATTATGAAACAGTTATCATATATAATCATTCATCCAATCATAATACTAATCTATATATGATGGTTATGAGAATTTAATTATATCAGTATGAGGAGATGGTAAGCTGGATATATCCATGAGGAATACAATAACTTCACATAGTATAGGAAATATGTGGTATAATGTGTTATCATAATTATATTAATAATATAGAATATTTAAATATCTATGTTATTATTTTAAATAAAAATAATACATTAATTGGAGGTAAATTAATGTATAAAATAATTTATCAGTTAAGGAAATTAAGTATTCTATGGAATGACCCCATAAGATATACTATAATGTGATCTATGGTTGGTGTTTTGAGATGACCAGAACATCAAAAATTCGGTTCTATTTGTCTAGAATAGAAATAGTTTGAGTCTATTAAATATATAACAATCAATGTGGTTTAGAGAATTGATGGAGGAGGTTCCCTTTTATATTTTAGGAGTGAGGAACATTGGTAATTTCAGAAAGTATAAAAATATGATAAGTTAATTATAAAACCAAATGCCTCTAAATAGTCAAATATTTTAACATAATGTACAATAAGATTTTATTCCTTTCATATAAAATAATTTAGAAAATTGTTTATTTCAGTGTAAAAAATATCATTTTAATTACCCCTTCTTAAACTAATGTTAAAATAAACTGTGGTATAAACTTCTTTCAGTATTAAATGATATTAAATGTTTACTATATTGTGAAAATTGGTCTATAAATTTTTTTAATTTCATTTTGGACCATATCATGTCCACCCTATCTTATTTCATTATTATTATTATTAAATAATTTAATAAAATATTATTTTGAAAAAATATCAATATTGTCAATTTTGACAATATTCATTTAATTGTAATTAGAAGTCATGAATGAAATGACGGAATTAAAATATAATCTATTAAATAACACTATAATTTCATATTTACCTATAAATGTCAAGAAAAATATAAATTATTCATATTATATCACATTTAATATTTCAAAAATGTGACAACTGGGTCCCAGTGATAGAAAAACCACCCCGCCTTAACATGGTCGTCGGGTCCTGCCCTCCCAGGTACCACCATTTGCCCCCACAGACACGTGGGGCCCACCCTATGGTCCACCCACATGCCTGAATGGGTCATCTGACTACTGATAGTCCCCATAGGCCAACACATTTCTTTTCTATTGTGCATTTTCCTCACTCACACACACCTTGAGAAACATCCCAAGAGGTCACACATCCTGATCACTACTCCAGGCCAAACACGATTAACTGTGGAGTTCTAACCAGGTAGTCTTCCGAAAATGAAGGTTCACCTTGTTGACATGAGTCATAACATTTCGTAATTTAAACCTTTATCATTCGGGGGTGTTACAATCACCCCCCCCCCCCCTAGAGCACAATGTCCCCGTGGTGGGCCCTACATCTCAACCCAGGCAGTGCACCGCACTTAAGGCTGGGTTCCTCCTCTGATACCAAATGTGAAAACTGGGTCTCAGTGACAGCAAAGCCACCCCGACTTAACATGGCCGTCGGGTCCTGGACTACTAGGTAGTACCACGAGTTGCCCCCACAGACAAGTGGGGCCCACCTTAGGGTCCACCCACATGCCCGAACTAGTCATTTGACTAATGACAGTTCCCACAGGTCAACTCATGTCCTTTCTAGTGTGACTTTTCCTCACTCACACACAACCTGAGAAACTTCCAAGGAGGTCACCCATCCTGATCACTACTCCAGGCCAAGCACGCATAACTGTGGTGTTCTAACCAGGTAGGCTCCCAAAAAGGAAGGTGCACCTTGTTGACATGAGTCATATCATTTAGTCATTTAACCCTTTATCATTCAGGTGTGTTACAATAAAGAATTGATTTTTATTTTTAACATTAATTAAATAAATACTTCTTTGGTATTTTGTATTAATTTAAAGAAATTATATATTGAAAAAAAATTAAAAAAACCACAATGAAAATAATTTCATTATAATAAAATATTTATTAATATTCATTCATAAATTTTTTTGTGTCCATATTTTAAGACATAATAGATAATTAAAACTAAAGTAGTGTATTATTAATAATTTTAATTATTTAAATAATATATTAATCATTTTCCTCAAAAAGTGACCATTAAAAAAATAAAATCAATAAATAATATTACTATGGTAATATTTACTTAATAAAATAATATTTTTGGAAATTTTATGAAAAATTCACTTAATTCTAATTTAAATTATGTAGATTGACCATTTAGGTTGTGATAAATTTAACCATGGTTAAAAATCATATTGACTATAACAGTTCATAAATTATGTGTATTTTATTTATTTATTTGAGATTATTTCATGATCACAAAACCCAACGACACATTGTTCTGAGGTCTGGAGACCTTAGAACATCCTTCTAACCTTTTTTAAGGTACGTTCAGTAAATGTGCGAGTGAGTTTTTCAATCTTTTGAACTGGTGCTCAGATTAAAATTTGGAGGGAACCGTTGGATTCTGATCATCGGAATCTCCTATAAATAACTTAACTTCATCCAGCAAGAGCCTGATGGAAATGTTATTTTTTGGACTTTTTGAGAAAGATACAAAAATATTTTAAAAGTATTATTCTATTTTATTTCTCAAAATTGAGTGGAAGACGTCGAAGTTGCGGGGTAGCGACAAGTAAATGTTTATGGGCACTAAATAGTCACATTAGTGACTCATTAACTTGTATCGTAATGATGCTTTAATAAAGCATAACAACATCACAGTTTCTTAAACAAAACAGTGTGACAATGAGACATTGCATCATAATGGAAGTGTTCTGATGTGATTTTTTTATAGTTCGACACATTGTGGAATTAAGGATAAAAAATAAATAGGATTATATAGAAAATTTCTATTGGACTTCCACTCTAGTGAAGAACAATGAACTCCGGAAAAACATCATCATCTTCGATGCATTTCAATGATCAGAGTGGGGAAAAGATGTTGACGTCTTAATTCCTCGAGGAAGAACACCATAACATCGACCATCGTAAGAGGTAAGGGTTTTTTTATGTTTTTCCCAGTATTTCCATAAAAATTACAAACACAGATCGACCCAAAAATAGTTTTTTCCGTGATTCATGTGTTATTTGGAAAGGAGATTGTATTTATGGGATTTATTTTAATCTAGGGTCCATGTATTGGCTTGGAGTGTTAGAATGGAAAATCTCGGCACCACATCAGATTGAAGAATGGACCACCAGAGCACCTCTAGGGAAGAGGGTGCTCCCTTGAGGTCAGAGACACATACGACTCAATGTATAAACCACAAAAATTGTTAGGTGGTCCGCTAAACTCTCTACCGGTGCACCCACGCCAACAACGGCGACGTCATCAGCGGTAGAATCTGTAGTGGTGCCCGGCCTTGTAGACCTTGTGGAGGAGGATTCTCGCATAGGTAGGAATCATTGATAGTGTGGTCAACGCTCGTCAACTGCGGCGGTGCGCTGGAGGACACGACGCTAGGCTGGGCGCCACATGGGGGAACAACTCGCGTACAGGCTCTCCAAATGAGTTGGTAGATATGGTACATGGTTGTGGAGGGAAAAAGAGACTCTCACATGTGAAATTTAGGAGGGAGGCCATAACCCTTCGGCCCCGATATGAGCTAGATGCAGTGCTAGGTGGGGGCCGTGCTGGTGGTGTGGCCTGCCTCTTTTGGGGCGTGTTTGGATAGGAATGGGAGGCGGCTGGCTGCTGCATCCTAGGTGATCACATAGGCCGCTGCGCGCGGCCAGTCCCTAGCTGGTGAGTCGACCCCCAATGCGTTGGACCATACCGGTGGGCCGGTAATACACCCATTTGGCTAGAACCTCAATGGCAGGTCGGATCTGCACCCTGTTCTGGTCAGCTCAGAATATATTGGATCACCGGGTGACTTGGTGGGTTGGACCCTCGGCCAACCTGGTTAGGTCCAGCAAGGCCTATTGGGCCTGGTCCACTGGCCAAGCCATACCAGACTGACTTTTATCTACACCAGGTCGGGTTGAATCCATCATAATGAACTAGGGTATGTGGGACCCCCCTGTGCCGGGTTGTTCAGGTCAGTCTTACTGGGTCAGACCAGGCCTCGTAGCAACTACCCCCTTGTTACAAAAACACATGTATCATGCAAACGGTGTGTCCGATTGATGTACAGTTTCTTGTGTTGGGATCATATCGATGAAGAGGATATTTTGGAATACTATTAGGAATCATTAGCTGTATTTGAGATGCGATTAATGGCATGAGGAGCGGTTCTACAAAGTTCACTATGTACAGAAACCTATGACGTGCTAAGACCTGAATACTGAAGACTTTTGGCTCAATGAGAAGAACCTCAATGTTACTATGCTGGCCCGCGGTGGAAAAAAACACTGTGAATTTTCTGACCAACGATAAATGATTATTTGAACTACCTCTGTAGGACATGACTAGTGAGAAACAGCTCTCTATGACTTTGTAGGCCCATAGTACGCAGTGAGAAAGAGTGCCTAAGTAGTACATGGTTAGAGAGATTCATTTTTTATGACCTTGAAGGCACATTGTACTTACTAGAGGAGGAGTTATGAAGTAGTTGAGGTGTTTGATAATGTGACTGATGATGCTATTATTAATACCCTCAAATATACCTAGTGTGATCTGTCTTGTTTTTGTGATTTATTTTGAGGAATTTATCTATGGTATTTCCTTTTTCTTTTGGTGTCTCTGCTGAGTACAATGTTACTCACGCCACCATGGGCCTCACCTGCACGTGTTTTTTCTGGTGCTGATGATCGAAATTTGGACAGGGGTGCTTAGGGAGATGGGACTAACAGATGCAACAATGATTGACTTAGTGACCTAGGACAAGGAGGGGCCCAGTAGGACCAAGAATACATGATATACTTCTTCGGATTCCAGTAGATTCACTACTATCATGATCAGGTGGTATTTTAAAAGGATGTCCATCAGAGTTCCATTTTGTATATGCTGTTTTCATTTCTTTCTTGGGTTTTTATTTTGGACCACTTTATTTTAGTTGTAGTTGCACTCAACCTTGTTTTAGTGATATTTATATTCCCCCTTTCATTACGTTGTAATGTCGTTGGGTATGTTTGTGCGTATAGTTTCTCAGAAATGTTCCTCCCACTTATATGTTTATGCCTTCTATGCTAGTCGTCATCTCATGGCCATCAAGAGGTGGGCATGGGGTAGTCAGGACATAGGCCCTAGGGGACTGATCGTCACAACATTATATGATAGGGGGGTCAATTCCCCCTCAAAGACCTGGATTTTTTTGTTTTATTTTGAGGATACAATTATATGTGTTGAAAGTTTGACTTTATTATTTTGGAAGTACAGTGTTGGTACAACTGTTGATGTATACAAACACCGGGACCTTGAATTCTGTTTGCTTCTCAAGACAAGAAAAAAAATGTTTCATAACTGTCTCCCCATATTATTTTGGATAAATCCTAGATCCCTTGGAATAATATTATGACCATGGTACATCTAGTCCTATATCATAATTCCTCCATGTGGACGACCATTCAAGATCCCAATATGAGGTCATGAGGATAGACCGCCCAGCAACATGGTGTTTGTTCAGGGACCAGTGCTTGAGATGGCCTCTCCATGTGGTGAACCAGTTCTACCTCCACCCGATGGGCAGCATCTACTATTGGTGGCTCCGGTATAGGATGATCATAGGACCATTACACTCTATGGGTTTCAAGGACAATGACCTCCCAGGTCTAGGAGAGATATGGATCCTCAGGTTGTTGAGGACTAGATGGAGGTTGTGACACAAGTGTTCTGCTTACTAAAGAAACTGCCTTACCAGATAGAGATCCTGGTAGTAATCTATTGATAGAGATCAATTGGGATATGGTGGATTTTTAATATCCAGACTCAATATGAGTCAGAATTCACTATGTTTGACATCGAGAGGATTTTACAGGAATAATTTTTCCCAACGACATTGCACTCTATGCACATCCAGGAGCAGCTTTACCTATAGCAAGAGAACATGATGGTGGACAAATACTCGGAAAGGATCACTAAACAATATTTCTACTCCATAGATATGGTGTGAGAACCATTCTTCAGGGCTCAATCCCTTGAGCATGGACTCAAGTTGGAGATCACAACATCAGTTGTATCTCTCATCATCTCTAACTAGGATGGGGGTGAAGGAGAGAGCCTGCTTAGAGGATAGGTTCTTGGAAATTCCGACATTGAGAGAATGATCTTCCAGCAGACCCCAGGCAGCAGTGTCTTTGGCAGGCAGTAGACCGTAGATGCATGGGCCCATGCTGGATAGTTATTCAGAGTTTTACCCTAGGAATAAGGGTCGATAGTGCGAGGATCCCTAGATAGATGGTGTCAGTTGGAGGCTAGAACTTTATTTTCATGCGTTGGGCAAGGAATCATGGAATTATACTGCCTGAACAGCCGTATAGATGAACATCATATAGTAGATAGGCAACTAAGTTAGCGACATCTGTTCGAGCGACGGGGTCTGAAGGGAAGCAGACGTGGAAGGGGATATGGAGGTTGGAGAAGGTTCGAGGTGTTACTGCCAGTACCCCCAGGTGGTCGACCCTAACCTCAGAAAGCACGCAGTCATGGGTGAGATCAGCTTCTTAAGATATAAGATTATGACCATGACAATCCAGAGATGATCTGTGTCTTTCCACGCTAGATACAATACTTATAGACAGAGATTCATGTCACTCATTCCTTTCCACGACTCTCGTTTAGAGATCCGAGATTCTGGTGGAGTTGATGGCTCAATCCTTAATGATAGAGACTCTTATAAAAGGGGATTCGATGATTACAAACTGGTACCAGTAGTGTGAGCTTACACAAGGTGGTGAGAGCTTTGTCTCAGATCTATTTTTAGCATCATCAAGGCCTTTTGACATCATCTTGGGTATAGACTTGTTATCCACAATCCATGATAAGATCGACTATTTTAGATGTATAGTTTTGTGTTTTTGTTGCGACAAGATGAGTTTTTCCTTCAACTATGAGAAAGGAAACCCTTATAGTATATGATGGAATCTCATAGAGTAGGGTGAAACCATTCACTCACTAGTTTACTAGCTTTAGTCTTATTTCAATGGAGGAGAGATGTCTAAGCTTCCATGTAGTGGTGGACAACTACGATGTTTTTTTTCCTGATGAGGTTTTAGGGCAACCTGCTCGTAAAGAGCTAGATTTATGTATTGATATATACCTATGTACGACACTGATATCCACATTTGTATATCAAAATTTTCCCTATGATCTTCACGAGTTTCGAGTACAAATGGTGGAATTGTAGAAGAAGGGGTTATTAAGGAACATCATTTTTCCATGGGCATCCCAGATGCTTTTTTTCAGAAGGAAAATGTGAGTTTGAGGTTGTGTGTGGACATCCAGTACCTAAACTGGGTGACTGTTAATAAAAATTACCCACTACTATGAATTGATGACCTCTTCAACCAACTAAAGGGTGAAATGTGGTTCTCAATGTTATACCTCAGATCAGGCTATCAGCTACTTCTCATAGAAGATGACGATGTACGGAAGACAACCTTTAGGTGCCGGTATGGACACAATGTGCTCCTAGTGATGCTTTTCAATTTTACCAATTTCCCATATGTGTTCAAATGCATCATGAATGAGATCTTCTTACCCTACCTTGACTGGTTCATCGTGGTCTTCATCGATGACATCTTGGTGTACTCATCAATAGAGGAGGTGCACGCTGTGAACCTGCGGATAGTCCTGGATACACTTCGAGAGAGCCAACATTTTGGTAAACATTGGAAGTGTTAGTTTTGAATTTGGGAGATCCATTTCATTAGAAACGTCATCCAGGAGGCTGGGGTTGTTGTATATATAGAGAAGATAGAGACATTGATTGCTTGAGAGCCACCCTGTAGTGTGACTGAGGTGCGAAGCCTGTTGGGGTTGGCTGGTTAATATCAGAGATTCATAACTGACTTTTACTAGGTATTAGCACCCTTATCAGTTTTGAGACAGAATCGAAATACCCTCATGAGGACGAATAAAATCCACTATAGTTTCATGGTGATGAGGTGGAGGCTGACTAGTGCCCCCCATCTTGAGACTAATAGAGGCAGGCATTTGGTATGTAGTTTACTACAACGCATCACGGACCAGGCTCGGTTGTCTCATGATGCAGGAGCGAGCAATGATCATCTACATCTCAAGAAAGTATAGGAAACATGAAAAGAACTACGCGACCTACACATTGGAGTTTGCAGTAGTGGTATTTACATTGAATATGTGGCAGCTCTACATGATAGGGGAGTGGTTCACTTTTTACTCTGACCACAAGAGTCTCATGTATATATTCTCCTAAAATGTCTTTATCCTGAGACAATTGTAAGGTAGAGATTTCCTCCATGTTTAGGATTTTGAAATAGTCTATACTCCTCGAACGATGAACATTCTGTAAGATTCCCTTAGAAAAAGGACTGGGTTGAAGTTGCTGAGTGAGGCGACATTGCAGTTGGTTGTGATGCGAATATACTTCATGGATGATGGTGAAGCTGCTTACATCTAGTTGATGATTTTTAATAAACCACAATTATAATGATTCAGGGATGAACATTTGGGGGATATAGACTCTGAGTCACAACATGCTCATATATCCTTGGGGTTGGATCCTAAAAGATTTTTTATAGGTGGGGAGCACTTCATCTTTTTCAGATGGAGCACCATAGTGTCGGTGACATTATTGGAGGAGGTATTGAGGGAGTTCTATACATCACCTTTGGAGGTATATCCTGCTATGGAAAATATGTACCACAACCTATAGTGTAAGTATTGGTGTCGAGGGATGAAAAAAGAAGTGGCCGAGTTCATTTCCTATTGCCTCACTTTTCAGAAAGTGAATGCCTAGTTCGAGGATCCAACATGAATGGATCAACCGCTCAAGGATTGGGAGTGTAAATGGGATGGGGTCTTGATGGACATTGTGATAGGGTTACCACATACATCTAGATGCCATGATTGTATGTTGGTGATCGTTGACTGAATCACCAATTCATCTCACTTCCAACCCATCCTGGAGAAGGGATCTGTAGATGGCATGGGATGCCTCTATGTCTAGGAGATAATACACATCCACAGGGATCCTTTGACTATTGTCTCGGATTGTGACACTCACTTTATATATCAGTTGGATAAGGGATTTCATGAGGCAATTGAAATGTAGTTATGCTTGAGCACAACTTTTCATCACCAGACTAATGGTCCGAAAAATGGTTCCATACAAACATTATATGACATGATCCACGTTTGCATCCATGAATTTGGATTTAGATGGGAGGACCACCTACCACTGGTATAGTTTACATACACCAATATTTATCACTCCCCCATTGGCATGGAACTGTTTGAGGCCTTGTACGGGCGACCTGGCAGATAATCAATTTGCTGGATAAACCTAGGGGGTTATGATTAGTGGGTCCACAGATGGTACATTCTACCATAGTGAAGGTACATATCATCCTCAAGAAGGTGACGACTACCAAGAGGAAACATAAGTCTTTTTACGATAGGAGATGGGGACCCATGATGTTCGAGGAGGGAGATCATGCATTTCTTCAGGTCTCACCCCGATGAGGATTGTGGATATTTGGTCATGGCAGAAAGCTATCTATGAGGTTCATCTGAACTTTTCAAATCCTGAGGGGAGTCAGTGAGGTGGAATTCTACATAAATCTTCTTGATGTGATGCACCTAGTGCATGATTTTTCCAATGTGTTGTAGTTGATGAGGTATGTTCATGATCCATCACACATCCTCGACTGAGGAATAATGGACATTTGATAATGGGGTGATGTTTTGCGGAGTTCTCCATGGAGATATAAGATTGAAATGACTGGGTCTTATGTGGGTGGATGATTCATCTAGTGTGTGTCTAATTTAAGTAGATGAATCTACAGGAGGGCACATGGGAACAAGAGGCTCAGATTAATTCTCAGTACCTCCAGATTTTTGTTTAGTTGTTATTAAGGATTTCATGATCATAAATATCTAAGGTGGGGAGAATATAAAATATTGGAGTTTTTGTGTAATTTTTTTTATATGAAATTATTTTGTGCCGGTGAAATCCAACGACACGTGGTTTTGAGTCCTAGAGAGCTTGGAATGTGTTTTTGAACTTTTTTATGGTACGTTTAGTAAATGTGCAAGCATGTTTTTCTATCTTTAAACAAGTAATAAGATTAATTATTTGAGGGGACTCTTTGATTCCTAATGTCACTATTCTTCTAGATATGATTTAACTTTGTTCATTAATATCTGGGTGGAAATGTTATTTTTTGGAAATTTCGAGAAAGATAATAAAATAATTTAAAATAACTATTTTATTTTATTTCTCACAATTGAGAGGCAGATGGTGACACTGTTGGCCAGTGAATAGGCGGATATAATACATCCTAATGGGGCAAATTAATGACTTGTTTACTCACAGTGTAATTATATTTAAATGACACATAAGAAAGACACTTGTTCTTAAATAAAATAGTCTAATGAAGTGACACTGCATCATAATTGAAGCATTGCAACATGTTCTTTTTTATAGTTCGACTTATTAGGGAAATATATATTAAAAATTTGGAGGATTATCATGAAAATCTCTGAAAAACAACAACCCCAATGACAAATGATAAACACCGGCAGAACATCATCATCTTCGACACCATTCAAAGATCGGAGCTTAGAAGTGACGTCTGCGTCTAAATTTCTCAAGGACAAATGTCTTGAAATCAGATGTTGAAAAAGGTATGGGTTTTTTTTTTGATTTTGTTCTCCATCATTTCAAAAAAAAACAAAGAACACAAATCAACCCATGAATAAGTTGATTCATAATTAATTCTTTATACGGGAGGGTGATTTTATTCTTGGGTTTAGTTTTATTCTAGGTCCATGTCTTTGAAAGGAATGATTGAATGTAAAATTTCCAATCCTCCCATGTCTTTAAACCTCTAACACATAGGCCTCGGGTTGAACCGAACTATTTCCGATGATCTACGCATGTGCGTTCTTGGTAGTTGTACCTGCAAATGATGGAAAAGAATGATTAAGATCCGTTTTGTGAAGAGAGTGCTCCCTAGATGCCACAGAAACATACCACTCGATGAAAAAACTATTGGAGAGAGTTCAGTGGTCCTCTAAACTCACTGACGACAACGACGATGGAAGCTGTGGCAGCTAGCCATTACGGCCACTAGGAGGAGGATAACTGCACTGGTGGAACATTTTGATAGGGATGCCCTGAATCATTATCCATGGAGACATGCTGGATGATGCGGCACTTGGAGGGGAAACACGTAGGGGGACGACCTACCTACAGGCCTTCTGGATGAGCTGGAAGCAGTTGTCTATGACCGAAAAAGGATGAGGAGCTCCGTTCATCCATGGGGTGGGTTGGAGTCCATGACCCCTCAACCATTGTATGAATTAGATGTGGTGCCAAGTGGGTGTCATACAGGAGGTGCAACCCACCTCTTGTGGGATATGTTTGGAGAGAAAGGGGATGCAGCTAGCTATTGGATCCTAGGTGTTCACACTGGCTAGCCTCGCCCCCACGGTCTAGACATGAACCCAACGGGCTGAACCTCCTATGATAGGCTAGATCTGCTCCCCCTTTTGGCTGGGCCGGACAAGATATGGTCACATGGTGACTCGGCTGGCTGGACCCCCAGCCAACCGGGCCAGGTGCATCGAGGCATATTGGGCCTGGCCCACTGGCCCAGTCAGACCAGACCAACCTTGACCCAAACTAGGTAAGGTTGAGTCCATCGTAATTAATCAGGGTTTGTGGGACCCCATGGCTAGGTTGTTCTAGTTGGTTTGACCGGGATGGATAGGGCTCTGTCACAACCAACACCTTATTTACAAAAAATATCATATCTTGCATATTGTGTGTCTGATTGACGAGCTATTTTTAGTGTTGGGTCCCTCTAAAGGTGGTGGAACATTAAGAATGACATATATTGACATTCATGGAATTTTATATGTGAATAATGGCTTGACAAGAGTTTTTACTAAGCACACTACTTACATAACCCTATGACTGGCTAAGACCAGGAGACTGCTGACATTTAGAATAGTAGTAAGAACCTAATTTTGACATTGTACGACCACGGTGGAAAGAACATCTCTGTGACTTTGCATTCCCATGGTACGTAATGAGTAGGAGTACCTCCTAAAGCCATGACTAGTGGGAATCACATCTTTGTGACATTGTAGGTGCAATACATTATGGGAAAGAGTACCTAGGAAGTCAATGGTTAGTGGGAAGCACATATTCATTACATGGTAGGCCCACTATACTCGCTATAGGAGGATTTCTCCCCCAGCTAAGGTGTTCGACGATTTGACTGATGATGCTATTATTATTACCGTAGAATATAACTGGTGTGATTTTTCTTATGTTTCGTGCTTTACATGGAGAAATTGATGTGTGGTCAATCTTTTTTGTTTTGGTGTACCTATAGAGTGACGTATTGCTCTCCCGTTCAATTGAAAATCCTGCACTTGTTGTGTCTGGTGCAGATGGTTGATGTTTTGACCTGGGTGCTATGGGAGACGGGACTAAAAGGCACTACAAAAGTGGACTTTGCGGCATAGAACTAGGCATGGCCCAGTCAGACTGGGCGTTGAATACATAAATTTTATGATTATAGTATCCTCACTAATCTCATGATAAATTAGGGTTTTTTATGATGTCTATCGTTGTTCCATTTTGTATTTTCTGTTTTCAGTTCATTGTTTGTTTTTTTATTTTGGTCCACTCACATTCAGTTTTACCTACAATCAACCTTGTTTTAGTGATATTCTTTCTCCTTTCTACGTGTTTGGATGTCGTTGGGTGTGTGTGTGTGTGTAAATGTACTAAAACAATTCCTCCCACTTATAGGTTGATGCCTTCAGCACAAGTCTCCAGCCTCTGGCCTTTGCGAGGTGGGCTTGGGGTAGTTACAACACTGGCACTGGTGGACGGGTCATGACATTGACCACAATAAAATAGGGCCAATATGTAATATTTGAAACCTAAAATTATATATATAGATTTCATTATCTCTATTTCAACACTTATAAATCGATGAAATTACATTTAGTGTAAGTGTAATGAATGGGATAAAAACTATTTTTTAGAAAATAAAATAATATTATGAGCATAAAACTATTTTTATTCTGATCTCACGACTATAATAATATTAAATAAATGATGAAGTTACCATAATATATAATATTTTAATTTTGTTAGAATACTTCACCAATATTTATTTCTTCAATTTATTTAGATAAAACACATTGTGTTCCTAGAAATATTTGTTAAGGAGAAATTATTTTACCTATAAACATGTTTTTTACTATTAAATTCTTACATAAAATTAATTTAACTAACATAAATGAAATATTTAAAAAAAATAGATATAAACTTATAATAAAAATATTTATTAAAACATGAAAAAATTTATATTCCTAAAACAAATATATAGTATTCAATTTTTTTTATTTTATACTATTCACTATAAATTCAATCTTTTAAGAAAATAATCAATAATTTAACTTATTCTAATATGGATATAATAATTTTACAAATTTAGTTTGTTTTATGAAATACTATTTTTAATGTTGTCAAATAACCAATATTTTATTTTCAAACAAAAATAAGAAAAATCCTTTTGAAGGAATTATATATTTTTAGTATATTACGACATTGTAAAAATATTAATATTCTATAAGAGAAAATAATTTCACTTATATGGAGTTACTTATTTATATATTTATCATTAAATATTTTTAATTCTTTTGATAATTAAATATTATATATTTTAAAATTCCATTGTTGAAAACTCACATTGTAAATAGGGTTATCGAAACAACCCCATAAAAAAGAGGGATTGAGAATTAGCAAGGTCACAATTTAAAAATATTTTCATTTAACAAAATATTACAGGGAAGAGAAAATTTGTAAGTGTAAGAGAAAGAAATTCCCATAGAATAATCTATATTTAAATAGAACATTTTTTGGAGAAATCTGAGAACAAAAATACATGAATTAGTTAGCAGATAAAAGACTATTAATTAATCATATTAGAAGGTTATACAATGAAATTTTTGTCTAAATTTTATTTTTCTATAGTTGAGGCATTCCTAAAACATACAAAATAATAATATATGGAAGTACAATTAGTTGAAAATCACAATTTCATCCCTTAATAAATTTCCATGATAATATATTTTGTTGATCCATTAAATGAGTATTTGAAATTATTTTTTATGCATGAAGCACTAAAATAAATTTCAAATTGATCAATGAAGTATATTAATATATTCCTCCTATTTTATGTCAATAAATTAATCAAAAAGAATCATCGCAATATAATTATCAAATTGACTAATCCATAATTTATCTCCAAAACTGTAATTATCTCAAATACTACAATATTAAATATTATTTTAATCTTAGAGTAAATATAATAACCTTTAGCATACCATTTAACAAAACATATTGAATTCTACCCAAATAATTTTCCATGTTAAATAACTTTTTTAATATAATGTAAATATATAACTCATCCTAATGTGTCATTTCCCTAACATTATTAATCACTCCAATGAATTTGTATATATTTTTCTATCATATTTAACATAACTAAATATCATGAATCAAATTACAACACTAACACGAAGGTCATAGTTACCAGGAAAAAAAATATCTCAAAAAATATCACATTTCCAATGAATCAATTTTCAACAACCAATATCATTTTTATCCAAATATCAATTATTCCATAATTTAATTGTCATTATATTTTATATCAATCC
This sequence comes from Viscum album, assembly GCA_963277665.1. Classification (NCBI taxonomy): domain Eukaryota; kingdom Viridiplantae; phylum Streptophyta; class Magnoliopsida; order Santalales; family Viscaceae; genus Viscum; species Viscum album. Next base: position 1,226,618,878 of record OY728145.1, on the reverse strand, counting down.
GTAATGGTTTTTTTGACTATGAAGATAAGAAATATCACATCACAGTAGAAAACAAATAGATGGTGTTATGGAATTGAATATAATATCAACAAAAATGTATTATTTCCAACCCTAGGATTTATCTTCTTCTTTTAATGTTAGTTCATCTACTTCTTATTGGTTTCACCCTCAAGTCTTTGGTGTTTCAGATTTCAATTTTGAGTTTTTGGCTATTTTCTCTATCTTCATGTATTAAGAGCATGACTATGGTGAAACCATATGAGTACTAGTGTTTGGGTCCCTTTTTGGATAATTTTCATCTTGAATGGATTTTGAAACATGGGATATGCACCATTTGATAGAAAATGATGTGGATCATAAGAAAAATCATAAGGGTCATCAAGTTTATTTGGTCAAGGGTTCACATCCAATGCTTAGTTAGAAAATCATTTCTGAAGGTGTGAAGATTGTTTGACTAATTTAGACAGAACCATTTATTATAGGTTGAACATGTTTTTCTAAACCATGAATCCAAACCATGTGAGTTCCCAAGTATTCTAGTAAGGGGAACACATTTGGTACACTTTTTGAGAAATTGTGTAGAACAACTGTACACAATTCCCATGTGTGTTGAACTTATGAATCTTCCATTCTACCCTCTCCGGATATTAACCCCCAAACGCCCCTCTCTCCCTCCCCTACTTTACATACCCCCAAGAGATATCCTCCCTTATTCTCCATGTTTCCACTCTTCTCCCATGGTGTAGATATAGGGTTTCCATCAAGGTTTGTTGTGATTTATCAAGGTAATAGTCCCCTCTATTCTTCCACATCCACCTTCTACCATTTTTTATAGAGTTCTTATTCCCTATTAGATTTTTTGATCTTGATTTTATGTTTCAATGGGTATCAATTAGTAGTTTCTTATTTAGGATTCTCTTTGTTGTTATTACTTGTTAGATCCTTAGTGATGTTTTTTCAGGTTGACATAGTTGGTATGCTTATGGGTTGAGGTCTTATTGCCTCTTCACTCTCCCTATAAATATATGAATAAATGATTTTTTAATTTTTGAACCTTCTATGAATATTAAATAGTGATGTATGAATTTTGGGAAAAAATTTTGGTTTGAAAAGAAGTGATTTCAATCTTATTTTGATGTAAATGTTAATTTGTTGTTCTGATATGTACACCAAGTGCTTGAAAAAATGCTAGATTGGATTTTATATGTGTTTTTTGATTTCTAAATATTGGGTTTTTATTGATATGTGTACTTTGATTATAAAGAGATCATTTGGGTTTCCTAAAAGGACTCTAAATGGTCTCATTTTTCAAAATGATTTGTTAAAATTCTAATTCTGAAAATGTTTTATGGTTAGTTTTTTTAAATGGTTTATCATGTAAATGTTTTCTGATGCATGTTTGGATGTTTTGAATATTTGGATTCCCTAGAAAAATCTCCATGCATAAATCATATTTCCGTTGTTATGTAGAATGGGATAGAAGGACCTTTGTGTGGAAAACATCTTGGATTTATAGTTTAAGTATAAGATATTGTTCTATAGTGTGGATTGGGTTGATGGTTATGTGTGATTCTTCTGTTTGTGGCATATATATATTTGGTTGGATTCATGTTTGGATTTATCAGATCACACCCGCATTGATCATAACATGGACTCCTCACATATATAGAAAACATTCAGTGAATAGCTATATTACTAGCCTAGGATTTATCTTTGAATGGTGTACTTTATTAAGAACTCTCCATCCTTTTAGATAGTGGCACTCTGTTTGGACATGTAGGGAAAGAACTTATCAAATCTGGGTGGATTGATGACATTGGATGATATATTTCTAATGAACGAGTCATATGTATAGTATGTTATAGATTTTTCAATGATCTAGTAGGATCTCCAAAATTCATTGGCCCATAGATATCAATTGTATATGATTGAGATGGATTGTTGGTAGATTTATTTTATATTCCTTATTCGATTGACCATGCAGTATGTTTTTTGACCATGATTCCTTTTGTTATATGGTTTATTTTGAAAAAAAAAATTAAATGGTTTCAAATGATTATGGAATATAATTTGATAATTGCTTACACATGCATTATTTAGCTTTCTTTAGAAATATCATATTCTCCCACCTTTAAAATGAAAATTCCTATTTCATGAGAAATAATTTCATTTTAAATAAAAAGTAAATAGAACATATTTAATTTTACTTATTAAACAGGTGGGAAAACCACTTTTTTATATTGTATCTCATACCCAAAAAGAATTTCTCTTTTATTTAAATGTAACTCATTAAGAATAGATTTTTGTGGTAATACCTACTATGTTTTAATACTCTGACCTTTAATTTAATTGTATATTTAGATTATGGTGTATGTTTCCATCATGGGTTGGATTAACAAGGGTGATGTTTACTTTTGAGGATGGAGGGTGACCCTCATGGTAACCAGGGTTCTTAGTGGTGGTTAGGTTTAGTTTTTGTTTTTTTATTGTATCTTAATATTATGTGTTATGATGTTTACATTTGAATGTTAATTTATGATAGTGGGAAATATTTTGTTTCCAATGATTATTATTTAAATTGTTTGAAATTATCCCCTATGTGTTTCTGTTTATTATTGACATTTTTTTTCCAACCTGAGAGGGTTGGGAATGCCTCTCGGGCCTCGTCTCGGGCCGACATGGGTGACGGGTTTGTGGAAGAACCTCGTTGGTTAATGATAGAAAATTTTCAGAGGTAATATTCTTCAAGGAACCTAGAATTTAGAGTGTACATTGATATTTGGGATTCCAAGGTATATGTAGTAAGACTATCAGAGCCTAGTGTGCATGTTTGATGGAGTGTTCATCCAACACATTCTATATCGAAATGTGAATTTCTAAGGAATGTTGCATCTTTCTTGAGTTATTCAGTTTTTGTGGGTTGTTTCTTGTTTTGGAAAATTAAATAAGAGTTGATATATTGGTCTTAGATACCTCATAGGGTTTGGAAATCCATATGGAGCTAGATACATTGCGCTTGAAAATTATTCATGATTGTGCAAAGATTGGAATATGGCCATCATATATATGAGAAATTCACCCATCCAAACTATTTCTCTCCCATTCATGAGATATTTGGAAGTGTCTTTGATTTTGAGATTATTTTGAAATCCTTGTGTGGGAATTGGAAAAAAGATTTGAGTTGTAATGTATTGGATTTTATAAAATGATAAAGGATTTTCATAATTACATTAATTAAATTCATTGAAATGGATTTTTTATTTAGATGATCGTTTTTGTTAAAAGTTAAAATGGTTTATTATTGTTTTTTTTTAAATTGTAATTATTTTTGAGTAATAATGGTTTTGGGATAATATTTTAGGGTATTTCAATAACGTTTTTTGAGATTTGTAATGGGAAGTGAATTGAGAATTTGAATTCGAGGAAGAATTTTTTCTCTTAAAAGTGGGAATTCCATGTTTTGACCATTGATATTATTATGAGCACTCACATGTATGGATGTGTGTGGGAATGTGGGAGCTTTATGGCATGAGTGGATGAGGGCTCGAATTGCAACTCGGATAAATGAACTTCTGTGATACTCAATTGAATACCAATGGTGATTGTGAAGCATATCAAGTTTTTTATTCTTTGTCAACTATTTTTATGTGTAAATTTAATATTTTTGGAAAACTTGTGGCTGGTTATTTTGTATTCTTCCATTTTGGAAGTGAAGATTATATGGTTTATAAAATTTGATCCGTGTTGGTGAATTATTTTTCAATGGGTTCATGGTTTTCTTCTTGTTTATTTTATTATACAACAAAAGACTCAATGGATATTCAAGGTGAATCTATAGGTTTTTAACCATTAGTGGAATCACTAGATGATCATCATGAGGAATTCCTTCTTGAGTTCAAGAGATTAAATCCCATTATTGTTTATTTTTAATAGGATCCCTTATATGTGGAAGAGTGGATGTGGAAAATTAAAATTATCTTTTGTAAACCTATGTTACCAAAGGCCCTAGAGGATATGTTTTATACTTTTAAGATTGAATATTTGAGTTGTATTTCTTGGAAGTAGGTCATGAGATCCAAGAATCATAATAGAATTTCAAAACAATTCTTCAAAGATTTTTTTATTCAACAGTATTTCTATGAGGTTGGCAAGGTGGAAAAGATGAAGGGTATGTGTTGTCTTCTATAAATATATTGTTATTAAAGGAGTTATTTTGTCATTTAGAGGGCCTATTTTCATATCTCCTTAAATGGGAAGATTATGATTCTCTAAAGGATTGAATTTTTATGAATTGGATTCATCCTCACATGCATTCTACAGTGTCCAAATTCAGTTTATCCCCCTTTACCACCATTATGCGGAATGGTTATTAGGATGAGGCTATGTTAGAAGGATTTTTTGAGGTGAAGAAACTTCTTATAGTTTCTGGGGGAAGTAAAGATAATTCTAGTAAGTATTTGGGAAAGTATCCTAAATCTTTTAGTGATAGTCATAGAATTAATAGGCCTATGGATCATTATTTTACATATTATGGGTGTAGTAAGATGGTGTTTCATTAGTATGAATAGACCTATTAGAAAAAAGTATTAATCCCATAGTGATCTAAAGACCAATTGTACCTAAGGATGCCTAGGATAGTTTCAGAAGTATTGTTGGTGTGCTTCCAGGAAATGAGATGGATCAAGATCCACCCATTATATATACACCAAATCATAGTTTTAGGAGCAATGTTCTAGATCAAGTTTTGTTTAAGGGCCCTCTCTGTTTTGGGGTTTCTTCAATTTTAGTGGTTTTTAGTGTTTTCTAATTCATTTAGTGTTTTAGTATGTTTATAATCTCCTATAAACCTCTATTTTTATGAAGGATACTCTTGGTAAAATTATAAATCTTTCAATATTGAGTGATGGTGTGTACTATTGTGTTTTATTTTAGTTTTTATTCATTTCACGCAAATAGGGATGTAATGTGTGTGTATTCTAAAATAGTTTTTGTGTTTTAGAGCCTCATTGTAATAAATAAATTTCATGTATGGTGCAACATCTATTTGATCCCACTATATTGGCATGTGGTTATTTTAGTTTAGAGGTTTGGTGTTTATAAGGTTATTTAAGTTGGAGATCCAGCTATAATTATGACGGTGGGAGTCAATTTTGGCCTCCCAAGTTAATTACCTAGTTGGGTTTCTGAATTTGGTCTGGTTGGAGGTGGTTTATTTTTGAAGTTTTCTAATTCTATATTCCTCTCCATTTGGGTGAACATCGTTATTTGGGAGTCCACCCAATAGTTTTTTCTAAGGCTATTTTTTGTAGGATGTAGTTTTTATTTAATGATTTATTATCTAAATATAGATTTGTATTATTGGATTTTTAATAGGTTTTAGATACATTTTGGAAATGGTTAAAGTATTCTATGTTTGATAGGTTGGATTGTGTGAATGTGGGAACCCTTGTCCTTAGTCAGTAAACTAGAACATTAGTTTCCTTCTGTGGGATGAAATCACGATGGTGGGGATAATTTTCAAACATTGGTTTTCATATTTTATTTTATTATGGATTCAACATTTTTGTATTGGTTTCTACCTTGAGTGTTGGGTGCTCTAGATTTAAATTTTGAGTTTCAGGATATTTTTATCCAGTTTAATGTTTTAGGATAAGGGTATAGGGGGAGCCTATGAACTTTTATGGTTTGGTATATTTTCAATTCATTTTATTCTCTCATGGTATCTATTTCATGGTTTGTGTATAGTTTGATCCAAACTATGTGGATCATAAGAGAAATTGTGCATGTCCTTTGGTGTCTCTTTTCATGGACTAATTTTCTAAGCATGGTTAGGTAAATTATTTATAAGGTGTTAGAATATTTATACTAATTAAGATAGAACAATTTCAAACGGTTGGCACATGGTTTCCCAAAACATGCGGCCTAACCGTGTTTGTACCTAGGTTATATAGTAAAAGCCACATGGTCAGTACCTTGTCTGGAAAACTATATAGCCTAACCATGTATAGTCACAGGTGTGTTAAAATTATTAAATTACCTTTATAACGTCTTAGTATATAAACCAAAAAATTCACCCTCTCTTCCTCTCCTAGTTCATATGACCCAAGGTAATGTCCTCCCCTATTCTGAAACATTCATCTCTTCTCTCATGGTTTGGATCTATGGTTTTATTCAAGGTTTCATGTGATTTCACATGGAAATCTTCTCCTCTCTACTTAAACATCCATAATCATCCATTTTCTATAGATTAATTCTTTTAACTTGGTCTTGTGACTCTAGGGTTCATGTTTCTTTGGGTTTTAATTATGTGTTTTTTTTATTGTTTATCATGGTTTAACATGATTCTTGAAAAATTCATGATGTTCATTCAGGTTGGTGTTATTGAAGTTATTTTGGTTTGAGGAATGATTCCCTTTTCACTATCCCATAAATTTATAAATTGTGGGCTTTATAATTCCGCCATCTTCTTTGGATATTGTTGAATTATTTTTTATTTTTTAATAATGTTTTTTGAAAAGTGGTAATTTCTTTCTTTTTTTATAGTAAACTGTTGATATTTTGTTAATCTTTTCATTCCTAATTTTTTTTTATAAAATTATTTGTGGTATTTGGTAATTCATTTGGGATTTCCAGAGTACGGTTTTGGCTTAGTAAATGTATTGGGATTATAAAGTGATGGTTTTTGGATTCTTGAATATATTAAAAATGGTTTTAATTTCCAAAATTATTTGTTGATCATTCAATTTTGATTAGGGTATATGGTTGGTTATTTAGGAATTATCTTGATATGTAAATATTATGTGAGGTCCATTTGGAACTTTTGCAAAAAAAATTTTGAAAACTCTCCTCGAAAAACTCCCCATGCCTTGGATAGGTGTAATGGATTGGGAGGATCTCAGTGTAGACTCCTTTGAGATTTTTTTGTTGAAATGTAAGAGAATTTTCCATGTAGTGGGTGAGGGTGATGTTTGTGTGTGATATATGTATATGTGGTTGGATTTATGTTTTTCATGATTGGATCACCCCTATAATGATATAAATATAGGATCCTAGCAGAGCTTATGAATTTTCTATAAATTGTTTCTACACAAACTCAGGTTTTTACTTTTCTTAGTGGCCCTTAATGGGACATTTTTATGATTTGGGATAGTTCCCATATGTTATGTTGGGTTGGGAAAGACTAAAGTATGTATGGGAAGATTTACATCATTGTTTGAAGCATGTATTAATTTTGAGTCAGATGTATCATAAGTTCTATATTATTTACATTAATTATATTTTTTCTGATGTTTTTTTTGATTAATTATCTATATCAGATGATTGAGATTAATTATTTATTGAATAAATTTATTATATTTATTTTATTTCCCTTGTAGCATGTTTTTTGTTCATGTTTCTTTTTACGATATGATTTTTTGATAAAAGTGACGAAATAATCCAAATTTTTTTTGAAAAAATTTCAAAAATTGTTGAACACATCAGAGCTCTCATTTCATGTAGAAAAATCATCATCCTCCTCCTTTATAATTATACTATCACTTTAATGGAAAAGAATCTAGTTTTAAATTAATGGGGAATTATATAATTTTTTGTTTTGGAGATTTTTTATGAAATCCAATGTTTTTATACTGTATATCTAAACTAAAATTGATACCTCTTTTATTACAAAAAAGTTCTTTATGAATATTAATTTTGGGAATGTTTATTGTGTTTTAATGCCAAAGATTATAGTTTCTTCATTTTTTGAATCTAGTGAATTATTCAAGATTGGTTTTATTTCCTTAGGTGATGATGGAATTTTACATCAGAGGATAACACTTGTGGTCACATTGAGGCTTAGTTGTGGTCAGGTTCAGTTTAGGATATTTTGTTTAGCTTTTGTGTATTTTTCAGCTTATATATTATAATTGTTGTTTTGTAATGTTAACTTATAGTTGGATTATATGTTTTATTTATAATTTTTTTTATATATAATGGTTTATATAGTTACCTCTATGATTTTTTGATGTTTGACATTAGTTTCCATCCCAGGTGGATCGGGAATGCCTCTTGGGCATTGTATGGTGGAGAGTTAACTGACCTGTTTAGCATTGACCTAGGTTAGTTTGTGACATATCAACCCATGACTGTATATATTAAATTTATCTCATCCTTAAATTAAAACATATATATTTATAAAACTAACATAAATATTTTTAATTAAATATATTCCCATCAATTAAAGATTTCCCTTAAATTTGAAAATGTAGAAGCCAATGTTTTTAATAGTTGAATATAATATTTGATAGCGTATATGAAATGAAAAAACATAAAATAGAATTAAACATAACAATAAATTATTTAATATATATATATTTTAAATAAACTCAATCGCACTGATTGCATCTAATGAATGATGTGAATGGACTAAACAAAACACGATCTTCTATAAAAATATTTTTTTTAACATGACAATTATAACAAAGCTATTAAGAAAATGGGTCTAAATAGTACTAAATAAATTATGAAATTTACATGGTTTTAAAATGCTTAAAAAAAATCTAATGGTTATATATATAATATAAATAATATATGAACCACAAGAATGAAAAATATATTCTTTCTAAGGAACTGATTTTTTTTAAAGGATGTCTAGTTGGGGTTTTCTCACATTATTAAATACTTATTATTAAATATTTTAGAAAGTTCATTTGAAAAAAGTAACTTTATTTATGAAATAACTATAATAAAATTATATTTATAAATTTTTTTTATAATTATAAGAAAAAATAATTCTTTTAGTTCATAGTGAAAACATTTGTTTTTATTATGATTTTTTTGGTTCATTTAAAGAATTTAGAAACAACCAATAATTTTTATATTGATTTTAAAAGTAACATTAGTTCAATTTTAATTCATTTATACCAAATTAGTAATTTTAAATAAAATTTGACATTATATTTATACATATTATCATTATAATATTTTGAATATCTTCTCTTTACAACCCCTCATTCTCTTCGTGTCTACTATATTTATTTAAAATTAATTTTTCTAAAATCTAGTTAGGAAAAGTGAAAATTTTATTTTATATTTGGAATCAAAATCATTTATTGTATGTAATATTATTTAAAAAATTTTTTATTGTAATTAAAAATAAAATAATAAAAATAATTTACAATAATTATGGTAAAAAAGAGTTTTATGGCAGCTATACTAAAATGACAAAAAAAATAAATGACAAAAAATCATATCCAAAATGCGTTGGATAAAAATAATTTTACATATTCAATTTTCGAATCTATAATCGCCCATTTTGGGTCATTGTTCAATGTAAAAATGTTGGTTACACATTTTTATTTTTAAAAATTACAAGTGTTCTAATCACCTCACATATAAAAGGATACCTCCACTCCTATAATATTTGAACTTCAAAAACACTTTTTTCTGCTAATACCTACCCAAATAACTCCCTTACATCCCTCCCCTCATCCTAAATGATTTATATTCTTCATTAATATAATTTACTAAATTAATTGATTCAATCCAATCAAATTATTCTAAAGACAAAGAGGTTTGGACACATAATGGGGAGTCGATCAAGTGGAAACCATGAATCATTTTATGATGGATGTGAATGGATATTTTAATTGGAATGATAGAGTTTACAATTTTTTGTATTTTCTGTTTTCTAATTTATGTGAAATTTATTTTTGTACCTTCGTTACCGAGACTACTAAACTATTTGGTCTATAGAATGTGATTCTATTAAACCTATTTCAATTTAATAAAGTATACACTATCTATGGTTTACTGGGGTTGGGGTAGATAATATTAGTTTTAATGAATTCTACGGGAGTCTATGGGAAATATACATAAGAGAAAATATATTAGGGGACTTAACCCATTGATATACAATGAGTATATATATAAAATAATATCCTACAATATTTTTTAGGAGGTGATTATAATCATTTTCTTAAAAAATACATATATTTATAGATAATACAGGTGGATGTGATTCTATTATAGATTTACCATGGGATAATATCTCAGAAAGGGTACTTTGGTCATGACCCAATCATCATCTAGTGATTGATGACATTCCTTACTACTCACCCAGTTTGACACAGCTGGTGGATATGATTTGGATAAATTTAAACTTCATTACAATATGCTGTGATGGTGAATAAAATTGTAATATCTCCAAAGAAACCATGTTTTTTATGATGAGAATATATATGATTAAAATTTTCAATTTATGATAAAATATTAACTAGATTTTTGTATTATATGTTATGTTACATAAAGTAATGATATAATCTATTGTTTTCCATTATATATTAATGGAACTTAGTGGAAGTAATTGAATCTATATGAATGCATATAATCCCTACTATAAGAATAATTTTTTATTTGATGGAATTTGTCCAATATTTCAATTGTATTTTTCCTCCAAATCATTCTCATCATACAAATACAGGTAATCATGTGCTATCAAGGTAGATAATAAATTCCTAATGTATTGTTCATTCTAAGAGAAGTTAGAGAGGATGGTGGTGGATACGAAAATAAATATAAGGATAATAAGGGGAAAATGATTTAACCATGTGTAATAGTTGTTTATAAAAACACTCTTGTAATTTATTGAATGTAATGCCAGTTTTTTACATGTTTCGAAAGAAAGGAAACCTTGCTCAAGATTTCAAGGGAATTGATAAAAATTAAAATGTTTAATGCTTTAACTGTACGGACATGGGGTACTAAGAAAATGAATTCTATTTCAACTAATAGAATATACCTAAATTATTCTAAGAGATCATTTTCAATATTATTCTATTGATATAGGTGAAGTGGAATGATTAATTTTCATATAATAATTTGGATCAATGGAATATTTTTTAAATGTATTTTATCAGTGATTTTTTGGATACAATGATCATGAAATGTATAATGATTTTCATATAATACTATTTCATTATGAATTTGACAGAATATGTTGAAGGGTACTATAGAACAAGACAATTGATGAAGTGAATAGTTGAACCTCATAGAAATTCATTATTAACAAAATATGACAGTTTTTCTATTCTCTATGTTTAGATAATTATTATGTATATATATATATATGTTTATGGGATTGTTTTAGTGATAATGAAATTGGTTGGTGGTTTTATTATTTATGTTATCTATCTATGATTTCACTGCATGTTTTGATATATGAGATATATTTTAAAAACAATTCTTTTATATTTTTATGAATTAATATTTTCATTAATGTTGTATACAAATCAATGTATTCAAATATTTTGAATGTTTCATTAATAGAAAAAATTTTACTCTCTGGTTAATATATGGTTGATTTAGTGACCTTACATATAAATTTGTTTAGACATATTTCAGATGATTTTAATGGTGAATTTTTTATGGAATTGATTAAGTTTAACTTTGGGTTTTATTAGATAAATATTACTAAAAGTTTTGGATTTATTAAATATATGAGAAATCAACTATCATTTTTTATGGATCATATGCACTATTAAAATTTAATTGTATTTATTTGCAATAAAAAGGTCGTATTAGGTATTTATTTTTAACTGTAAGATATTAAGATGAAATGAATCAATGTAAAACAAAAGAATCAACATTTTATTATGAAATAGGAATATTTCATGTATGTATATTTCAATATAGTCATTGATAATAAAATAATTCCATTACTATAGTAAGAGGGTCATGAAACAAAAAATATATCTTAAAACCTCATATTTGTAATGACCTGAAGGACTTGTCACCCTTTATTAATATATGGTTTTATAGTTTTTAACGATCTATATATCACCCTAATTCTTGTGAAAAATGATCTTAATAAATATCAATTATAATTTATGATTATCTTCCACAACCATATCATCACTTAACACCAATATTCTCTTACATAAATACATAGTTATTTAATTATACAAAATGACCATATTAATTCCTTTTATGTATTATAAAGAAGTTTATTTATTAACACTTATCAGGATTTCAAAAGTAAAGAACATTATTTTCAAATGTCATAACTATGACTACCAAGATATCGTTTAAAATATTTAGTAATTTATTTACTTAATTGGGGTAGAATGTAACACCCATGGAATTTAAAAGAGGAAAATAAATATTGATATGTTATATAACACGGAATTAGAAGAATGAAAGTGAATGTAAGATCCCAAAACATTATGATATATTTCCTAAAAAACAAACACAGTCACTTCAATATCTTACAATGCATGGAATATCTAATTTAATTAAATAAGATACTCTATCAATCTTTTGTTATATAAATATTACCTTTAGAACCTAACTGTTATGTTTCTAGGTATGAATATTTTATTAAAATTATGAGAATTATATGGTTTTTACATATATAAATTAGAACTAATGGTTATCTATTGATTATAAATTATATATGAAACATCTGGGTGAAATATGATGATTTCATAAAATAATTATTTTTAAAATCATGGTATAGTAATGCTTTGCAATAATAATTTAAGACTAATTTTTACCAATTTCAGAAACATCATTTTAGAAATCTATTGGTAATAATTTTTTATTATTGATGTTTAGATAATTAACTAAAAATTTTAATTTTCTGTTAATATTTAAAAATATATCTTTCTATTATGAATTATAATTTCTTTTATTTCCATTAAAAATAATTTTTATAATATGGTTTTTAAAGAACCATTACATCAATTATATATATATATTAATCTAGTTTTGGTTATTGGTAATAATTTAATATTTAAATTTGATTGATAAAATTTGTAAATTTTTTTATCATTCTCTCATGGAAATATATCGTTCTTATCATGTTTGTAGAATTTAATTTTAATTCAAATTTTAGAAATATGTGAATGGATTTTTGAAAAATGGATTACATATTAAGAGGCCTGAAAACATATTTCTTCTCATATGGGCAACAATAATTTTTACACTAATTAAAAGTAGAAATTGAAATAATATTTAATGTACTTTATGTAAAATTGGGTTTGCTGGAAGGGGGTTAATCTAAAAATATAAGGGTTAAAAATAGCCAAAATCAATTTAAAAATCTATTGGATGGAGGTATACAAAACATATCTATTTTATGGTCTAAAATAGAAAATTTTGGAACCGTATTTCATATGACACACATGGGACATCATTTTCCTTTCCAAAAATTACATTTCACCCACTAATAAAATATATATAATACCACACCCTATCCTATCATATTCTCATTCAACACCCCCATTAGATTGTACAATACCTACCCAAAAAAATGTCGTTAATATTATCCTTTCAACTTAATAGTCGTAATTTATTTATAAACCCATTCCAGGACGTCCATTTTGTTCATAACTATATAACTTGTCAAATGAAGAGGTGGTTTCAACACATATTATGGAAGTTGAACACGTGGATACCAAGATGTGGTTTATAATGTATATATAACAACATGATAATGGAAGTAATAGTGTCATGAAGGTAAATACTACATTTTTTTTTCATGTGTATATGAAATTAAATGGTATAATTATTTTTCCTGGATTACTAATATATTCAGTCATTTGAGATGTGATTCCTTTTATATTATGCTAATGAAATAATGTAGAAACTGACATCAAATTATTGTGTCCATGTTCAATAAAAAACAAAAAACATCATGAAGGATGACCTTAATCACTTTTTTATCAAATAACATAAAATTTATATGCTACCAATATTATTACTGTTAGTCATATCTATATACAAACTATACATTATTAACCCTTTATCAAAAACATATTATGATTTATCTTTACCTTAATCTTTTTTTTAAAAGTATCACATTACTATTAAATAAATTTTATGGTTATCTGTTTCAATGAAAATATGATTTCATATCCTTATGTAAGAAAAAATGTGAAAAATATTTAGATGTTTAATGACTTTCATAACCAATGTATCATTAGAATAACTCATATACAAAATAACTATTGAATCTAACAATATACACAATTCCATCATTCAACTTCATTATTAAAACATTAACTAGGATTCATTATATAATTCACCCATATATATTTCTTACAATATGAAATAAAAATCATGTATTATGATTCATTAACATCAATTTAACTAGGGTTATTACTTCTAACAAAAGAAATTATTTTAAAACAACACATACTATTCACAAATTATTTATAATCTCCTCTGAACATTGGTAAAACCATTACTCATGTAACTATGATGATTATATTCTCAAGGATTCACCATAGAACAATAATTTTAATAATTCCAACAAATTATATATTTAACAAATCTAATTATTAGGATACAATATGAAGATTATTATTCTCATCGATTATATTATTAATGAAATTTATTTTCCCTCATCAATTAATTAATTTTTTAATTTGAAAAACTAAAAATATCATCACATTAATCTAAGACATTAAATTAAGTTATTCATTATACACACTAGACACTTTGAAAGATGAATATTCATTACTCCATTGTTATTATAAACATCCAAATTTCTCTTACTAGTTGTGTTCGGAAACTCACCAAATTTGTGATTTTTAATCATTTAACGAGATAAATAAATAAGATTTTTTATTAAGTTTCAAATCATCAATATTATTAAACATGGGTTGTCCTGAGGAAAATATTTCCAAAAACAAAACAAATATTTTCATTAACATAATTCGTTTTGGGTTTCAGTAATTGAATAATACAAAAAAACATACTGTGAGAAGAAATAATCATTGTGAGACACCACAAAAACATTCAAAATCATTTAACTAATGTCTAAAATTTAACACCCTCTTTTATGAAACATTATTTTAAATAAAGGTAATTCTTGATAATTAAAAAATCAATACGATTCTTGTTTATACTTAGACTCATCCTAAGTGTTATTATTTAATATTTCTCATCTTACTGTCCAAAGGTAACTAAACTATTCTATAATACAAACTATAACTACCAATATTTTTCATTCATATATAATATATCAAAATAATTTATTATTATTTTCATAATATAATTATCCATTTTATAATCATATAGGTATAGTATATTTGGAATGATAGAAATACTGAAAACTAGTTTATATAATTTCTAAAATGTGTCCCTCTTATTTCATCATAACTAGACCCATTTATAGACATTTCATACATAGTACCATTTACATCACCTAGGAAACGAATCATAGGCAATGAGTGATCATATATTCTCAATAAATGTAAAATGGGAGATAATAGTGATCACATAAACATATCATGTGAATAAGGGTATAAAAACATAATCATAACATTTTTCAAACTGTACCCTTCATATTAAATAACATAATCATAAGTGATGGAATTTTTTTTGGATGTTCATAAGACACACATCATAATAATATATAATATTATTAAAAATGAAAATTCAATGTAGGAATAACATATTGACCTGTGGAATACACATAATCATTGAAAAATATTTCTTTATTAGTCAAGGCTCACTTCCAAGGCATTCATATTGGAATGGGGTCACTCCCCCCAAAATCATATTAGTCGCAGTTTACTTATAAGACTATCATTATGTATATTTTCCCTTAGTGAACATATATCTCTCCCCATTCCCATCCAAAATATCACAAGATATATAAATCTTCACAAAATTCATTTTAGGGAGATATTGGTCTCAATCATCATATAATGAAAATAATAATTATGCATTCAAACATATCACATTAAATTTAATCATATAATAACCCATGAAAAGTTATTATATTCATATACATTTAATTATATCAAAAACCAAATATATGTAATTGTTTTCCTAGTAATTTCATCATTTTTTTATAGCACAACTAGTTTATGATAATGTGGTTTCATAATGATTATTATTATACAAATAAACCCTCACGAGTATGAATAAGGATGAAATCATTGGATCAAATACCTAGTAAATAATAAGGGAAATTATGTTTTTATGTCTATAATAAATAAATAAATAATAAAAATATCATTAACAATTTATTGAAGAAAATAATCATTCTATTTTTAAATAAAAATTTTAAAAAATTTGAAAATATAAATGAAATTATTTTCATTAAAAAGAACCTAGTAAAATTTTAAATTATGTTTTAAAAAAATTCATACTGGTGGATAATCCCTTCACACTCTATATTATATAACAATATTCTATCCGTAATTTTTGGAAAATTTAAAATATATCTCATTTTGAAAATGAAAAATAGATTAATTTCTAATTATTTTCGAAAAAAGAAACCATTGGTAAAAATGACCTTATAAATTATTAGTTGAATACTAAATACATTATTTAAAAAAATTGAAAGCAAGGATATGGTAAAAAAAATTTCTACTAAAGGTATATATAATTCCAATTATCCTTAAAAATACACTTTTTAGTATCTAAATTAAAATATGATATAAATATAGAAGAAGAAAAATTTTATTTTCATTAAATATAGAATAGAGATGAAAATAAAATTTCTTAATTGAGTGGTTGGTCATAGTATTTCATCATCAGAGGCCTATTCATAGTTAGTCCTGATAAATTATTGTATTGTGACATAATACCCATAATTATGTTGTATTATTTGAATTATAAGTCTCATGAAATAAATAAAATACCTTATATTGATATTTAAAATAGAAAATAATTCATAGGAATAATCATAAAATATACTCTCCAATAGTATACATACCACAAAAAACATTTTTGTAAATTTTTCATAAATCTCAAAGAAATCAATGTCAGTCTATAAATAATTTATATTAGGATATGATTTATTCATACATATTTGGGTATATTCTTTATTAATGATATAACTTCTATAAATATATTAAATAAACCTAGTCATAAATATATTAAAACATATACTAATTACTTAAAACATTTTAACACTAGTTTGTTATGAAAAATTTAAAATAACATTTCCTAGTGATATGTGCTTCATTTTTCATGTATATTTTGGATTGATTGTTTTGGTCTTTATTTTTCTATCATAGGTCCATAGTATATTTTTTCATAGCATAAATTTTATACATATTAATTCTATAAATTTTTCGATTCATCAGTAATATTATTGATAGAAAAAATAATTACACTATTAATAGAGACATCAGGTTGTACATACTTATAAACTCTGTTTTCATTTTTCCAACTGAAAAAATGAAATAAATATAAATAATAATTAAACATTAAATAATTGTTATTAAATCACATATATTATATATATTAAATAATTTTGTCTTTATTTCCATTCATATGTAACAACAATGAAAAATTAATCGCATCACTTCTTGGAGGTTATAATCCACACATAAACAATATTAACGTTATTATTTTTGAACATTATGGAAGGCGTGGAGGTAGATATTAAATTATAATTAATGAATAATAATTATTGAAAAAATATCATATATAACGAGTAAACCCATCATAATACACGTCCATAAATAGTGGTGATGAGAAATGATTTATATCATTATGTGGAGATGATTAGCCATACATATGCATGACTGATAGATTCACTTCACGATTGAAGGGAAAGCGGGTGTATAATGGTATTTTACTAATCATAATGAAATTTAATAATATTTCTGACACTGAAGCTATTTATTAGGAGACATAAAATATATTTACTTTAGGTAAATATGATTAGAAGTAATTGTGGTCAGTTAATGTTGTTAACTCTTCTTTGAAAGGACTCTTTTTATGACATCCAAATGGAACTACATTTCAACTTTTGGGAAGTCCAAAACTATTAAAACGTTCATAGAGTTTTTTAGAAAAGCTATTTATATTATTTTATTTATATAGAAGTCTCAATGTGGTTTAATGATTTGATGTAGGTGCTGTTATTTTATAAATGAGGCAAGTGATCTTTATGAATTCCTAAAAAGACAAAATAATAATAAATTAATTATGACTCTAAATGTCACCAAATAGTTATGAACTGAATAATAATATTGGATAGGGATGTCATCCAATTAAAATTTTGAATTGAGACATGTTTTAAGTCATATTTAAAATTATCATTTTGACTAACCCTTAGTTAACCAATTATAATTTCAACTACATTAATAATATCTTTCAATTTTAAATGATTATAATTTTTACATATTAGGAGACTATTGGACCATAAACGACCATGTTATAAAATGTTTAGCCATATAATATCAAAATTGACTTATTTTTTATTTATATTATCTTAAAATTAATTAATAAAATAATATTTTTAAAAAATTTCATTATAGTAAATTTTAACAATATTCATTTAGTTTGACTTAAAAAATTGATACATCATTATAAATGTATATAATATTTAATAATAAAAATACTTTTTCATATGATTCATTAATTTAAAATTAAAAATATAATTTTTTCAAATATTATATGTTTTAATATTTATGAATTCATTAATTTCAATTTTCCACTAATTGAATAATTATTATTATGGAATTTTGTAATTATTTAATGATATTATATAACACCGAAAAATTAAAAATTTATTAACTACATGAATATAATTTAATTATGAAAACATAGCCTTGGTAATTCTTTCAAAACTAGTTTTTGTCAATATTTAAAGCCAAAAAGGTTATTCAAAACTAAGAGAGTCACATTTTCTAACATTAATTGATTATAAAAATATATAAATATTTTTCAAGGAAAAGTTTAAATTAAAATAATCATTTTATACCCTTATTTTATATTCATAGAATTTAAATAATATATTAAGAATTATGATAAAAAGTCATGGCCTTGTTTGTTATTTTTAGTCTACATTAACCCCATATAACATTTATAATGGTGATAAATTTTACCATGGTTAATTCCCATATTTGCCACAAAATATATGGATCCAATTTTCCAACAATGAAATTATTATTGAAATATTTAATTTATTTTATATAATACAATACCTATAAAAGGATGAAATTATGTTTTTTTTAATTTCTTTGAAATGTGACAAAATTGATTTTTTTTGAAAATTACTTCATCAATAACAAAATTAGATTTTCTATTACCTCATGCATAGAAAAATACTAAATAATATTTACAATGGTTAGTTAAAAATATAATATATATATTACATTAAAATATTTTATAAATTTTGATTAATTTAATTTATTAACATAGAAACAAATTTAGTGCATAAAATAGATTATTAGAAAAACTCCCCTTTCATTTAATAATAATTTTTAATTGTAAATTAAAACATAAAATTTATTACAATTAATGTAATTATATTTTTTTAGAATAAAATAACACTAATTTTAACTAATAATAATAATAAAACAAAATGGACCATTTTACATGCCAAAATCAAAAAAAATTAAAAAATCAATATTTTTGACATTCCACTTGAAAATAATTCATTTCATAAAATTCTATACATATTAACCATATGAAATTTTGAAATGTAAATTTCAAAAAAATTATTATATCATTGAAATAATACTTTTCATAATTTCAAAAATTAAATATAATATTTTCTCCCAAAAAGAAATAATATCATTTTAAAGGGATTTAATTTTTTATATATAAACTAAATTTGACAGAATATGAAATCTTATTTCAAAAGAATTAAGTAATAAATTATATTGAGTTGAATATATTTATATATATTGTAAATTATTTAATTATATTCTATCCCACCGACATATCATCTTGTTTATAATAGGACCGTAATTAAAAAATATTGATAGTGTTATACCCCGACCATCGATAACTAGAGTTGGTGAATTATTATATAACATTGGCATGATTATAAGAGATCAAATCCTGAAAGAGAGGTCAGTTCAGTAGGCATAGATGTATTATATACAAACATAAGTTTCCATTTATTTATGAAATGGAAAAACAACATTTTTTCTCTATTGAACACAATCATATTCCTTATCCCATCCCTACATGTTAGTCATAATATACTTCTTTACATACTGAAAAAATAATGCATAAGAATGGGGTGAGATCATATTCTCAGTAAGGATAACAATATAATGGAAACAATCACAAATAATCATAAAAATTTAATCCAATATATAAAAATAAAACATAATCCCTTTAATCATAAACATCATCATAATATGGAAAGGATAAATCAAATAATTCCATTTATTTATTCACATGGATTATTTACATGACGAATAATCACATGTATTATTAATATCTAATTTAATAATGATGGAATTCATATTACCGGACATAATAACCACATAGTGAATTTCTCGTTCCAAGACTATAATTAAAAAATATTGTCATGGACTTCTAACAAGACACTAGTTTCTCTCTTTAGACCTACTGATGCATCTATGGTCTATATCAGGCCTCGTACGTCACTTACTACGTCTAATGAGTTTCTCATATAAAAAGGGAGAAAGATAACATAAATATTAACATTATACTAGCAAATGAAATGATAAAACATTAACAAAAAACCGTTAATGACATAAAAAATAGCACATCCACAGTCATACATATCATAAAACTAGAAATACAATATGGAATATTATATCATAATATATTAAAGTCAATAAAACATATAATCCAACAATAGATAACGCCACAGATTAGATCAATCCAAAAACTATTTGAGGGGGATATATATTTCAAAATTGAAATCATCTATAGGTATCATAATTATAAAAGAAATCATTTATTTTGAAAGTATTCTTATAATATTTTAAGGGATTCTTAAAAGGTGTTATAATGGAAAAAGAAAATATTCACTCTCCTTATATGTTAATAAATCTTCTTTCATTAATTTTCTAAAAAGGTCATAAAGTACCCTATTTGGAAAATTATTGTAATATTTCATTAAAAAAATATATAAAAAGACAAAAAAGGGTATAAATTACATTAACCCACAGTCTGGGAAATACTAAAAAAATTTAATACATTTTCACGAAACAATAATGTGGATGAGAAATAATTCGTTGTAGATACTCGCATATAAACGACCTTGGATAATTAAGATACTGAAAAATTAACACTTAACTTGAATATTATCATAGTCTAATGTTTTTAGACACATTTATAATGGTTAAATCACTATCATTAAATTTTAAAAGAACTATATACTTAAATATTATATCATATATTATCCTTTAATATTTCTTTGTTAATAATATTTCAATTGTATCATTGTTTTGGTTGTTAATTGATTCATTTTACATTATATGTTTTGTTAAATAAGTCATGTTAGTTGTGGATGGGATGTATTTGATTAATATCTAGAATGACATTATGTTCTTAAACAATATTTTTTAATCATCAAATTAAAATTATTCTTGAATGGTTACGTTGGGGATTGAAACCTCATCGCGTTGTGGAGATGGTAATTTGTACATACGCACGAGCAAAAATATCATTATATTGATGATAAAATCGTATTTACTTTGAGGTTATATTATATATACTTACGTAATAACAGTTTATATTTATTATTTACATCAATTATACTCATTATTATACTAATTCAGATAATGAAGTGTTGAATAACAAACTACACCACGATGTGGAGTTGTTAAGCCTTTAAGACACACGTATGGTGACTTTTCATTAATAATATGGATAGAATAATGAATATAGTTATACCATATTTATAATAAAATCTCATTTTTTAGAATGTATTGGAGTTATTATTTTATTTTGGAAACAATAATGAAAGGGGTTTTCGAAGAAGAAATGAACTTTGAGAGAGGTGATAAAAAATTACCTCTTCTTCTGGTTCGTCCTTTGTATTTGGACAAAAGGATATTAGGTTGAATTTATGATCAAATTAATGACTCAAGGTTATATTTATTGTATTTGAGAGGATATTTTAGTAGGTTTTGGCTGAGAAAAATGGCTTCTGAGGTGTTAATTTTAGAGAAGGGGATATTCCCTTTTAGAAGAAAGGTGAGGGGAACTTTATGTAATGCATAAAATATTAATTTATTTAATAATTAATTTTTGATTAATAATAGTTAGATATTGATTTATTTAAAATCTTAGGTGGGTATGGGTCTAAATTCTCTCATCCATTAAGTTTTATACATGTTTATGTCACCACATTAACCTTATCTTTTAGATTTTACCCTTAGTTAAATATGTTAACTCTGACCATGTCTTCTTGAATTCTTACACTCTATGTTTAATAAACTTACATTAAAATTTCAAGAGATTCTCAAGTGGTTAATTAATAAAACATATAATATTATATATGTCATTTTTATGAATCTTAGTTTTTTAGGAAATATTTACCATTTAATAAAATAGTATTTGTTTTAAAAAATATTTTTTTTTCAATTTTGACACTCTTTAGTAATTGGTTTTTTTGAAAGTCATAAAAACTTGATTAAATAGAAAAAATACATTTAATCAACCATAGAATTTCATTTAATCTTAAAAAGATAATTTATGGAATCCGATGATTCAATTTAAATTAATTTTAATATTTATAACATCAATTATTTCAATCATTCAATAACAAGATAATTATACCATCATCAATTTGTAAAAAATAAATCTCATTATTTAATTTCTAGAAAATATAAATAAAACAAAATCATTTAGGAAATTATTTTATCTTAATAAAAAATATTTATAGTCGATTTTATCTTATGTATAACCAAATATTAAAAATGGTTTAGTAATCAAACCTTGAATTTAACACTTTTAACTCTTATTTAAATGATATATAATAAATGTCCTAATCTAATCCAAGTGGATGAAGAGGATCATATTATTTTCATGAGGTTGATTTTGGAAGAAATACACATATCCAATAGAATTGGGACATGTGTGTGGGGTGATTATTATATTATTTTTATCTTTAATTAACCTATTTTATTTTAACAGTGGTAAATCTAAATAAAAAATTACTATTAAAAAATATTTTTATCATATTGAACCACATTTTATGTACTGATGAAAACCGTGTCTTTAAATTTTTTAAACTACATTCATAGAAGCTATAAAATTATATCTTTTGTAGATATCTGAATGCTCCTAGATGGTGTGTAAAAGATGTTAAAATGATCAATAAAATTATATATATAATCTTATTATAAAATGATTCCAATGAATTACATTGGACTAATATAGGTATTATTAATATATTTTAACTTAAAAATACATTTAATTTAAAAATAATTATTTAAATAAAAATTTGGTTTTAAACAATAACCTAATGTTTTTCACTATTCATCAAAAAATGAATGTATTCAGAAAAATACCAAAACTTCTTCTTAAACTATTTTTGATATTCTAATTCCAAAAATGAAGTTTATTTTACAAAATAATATTTATTATATTTAAAAATGTGGTTATTACTATTCATAAATGATTTTTTAATGGCTTGTTTTATTGGTTGTAGTGTGCAATAAATCATACTTGCGTACAACAAAAGCTATTATACTATTCAAAGAGAAGCATACAATGGAATCTTGGGGTGTTACAAATAGTATATTGTGGTCCCTATAAACTCGATCTTTTCTGTAATTAAATATATAAAAAAATTATAAATTATTTATACATGAATAGTTTCTAAAATATTGGGGGTTTTATAATGACCTTGAACTCTTAATTTTTGTAGAACTGAATTGTTATAATATCACACAACCAAAACAAGGATCCCCTTTAGAAGAATGATCACTAATGATTGTATGAGAATCCAAACAGATTTTCGAGGATGATATTTTTCATTATTGATTCATATAAATATAATTAAATTGTATATATTTTATATCAATTTTTACAAATAAGTAATATATTCAATTTTCTAAAAAATTTCAAACCCTCTCATTCTCCATTACTCGTAAATTTTTCCACCAAATATCACATGGATGTTATTTTAATAAACATTATCAAACTAGCCTTTATTCTCTTTGTCTCATCCCAACATATACGTCCTGATAATATTTGGCAAAAAAATGTCTAAAACATAATTTAAATTTATTTTATGACATTTCTATATTCCACTATTATGATATTTAAATTATCGTGGTGAACCTAATTACTCCAAACCAACATAAAACCCATAATTTTAGTCTTCTTGAAAATTCCTCATAGGTATGATGATGCAATGTCACATTATATATGAAGGTAACTCTAGTTGTATCATAGTGTTTCCTTTCCTGTTTATCCTATTTGGTTATATCATGTACCATGTTCATGAAATAGATCATGACAGTTGATTAAAAAATAATATCACATTTTCATTGTTTGATTTAGATTCTTCTTTATTTCATCATAATATATAACATAACATATTCCATTTTTCATTTATGATATCTATATGTGAACTACGATCTGAATTTACAAATACATATTCTTAACGGTTGTTATGGTGAAGGAATAAATTCACATCAAATGTATACATTTTCATAATTCCCAATGACTTATATTCCATTAAAGAATTATATTCTCCCATAAAGATAACTAATCATTTAAATGATCATGAATTGATTTTATAGACATGAATTAAAAACATTTGATCAAAAGGAAATGTATAATTTTATGAATCTAGAAAATAAAAATATTTAGTTTCATTTTTCAACGACAAAAATTCAAGCCATTTCCATTTTCCTTTATTAGAGTAAAAAGTTATGATCAAAATTTAAAACCCAAATACTTTTGAACATTTTTATTTTTCCAATTTAATATCTAGAGTTCCATAATTATTCAAATAACATGATGAAAAATTAAATTCTACCAAATTAATATCAAGATTTATCTAATCATCAGCTAATATCTCTTCACAATATTTCTGTATTCCTTCATGATCCAAACTCCAAGGATGGATTCACTATTAAAGCTAATGTTCCTTCTCTAATTTTTAAATAATAATAATTATCAATAATATACCATTCACACAATCAAAGAAATGCAGTAGTTCGCGACACCTTTTATAACCCACATATGCTGAATATAGTTTTCTTAGATATATCATAACATGTCTTAACTCTAATAATATATTAATTTAAAAAATCACACATTAATATGTACTGACAATAAATAAAACTTCATCCTATAGAATTCAACAATCTACCCATTTATATTTTTTGTCATTTTACATACTACACTCCCCACATTTACAATAAAACATAATATATAAACTTTTTAGCATCAAAGTACACTATTCATAAAAAAATTGAATCATGAATTATAATTTATTAATAATAATAGAGATATTGATTTTTAAAAAAACATGGGATGAACTAAATCAATAATTCAATTCTTAAATACATTAACTAAACCAAAAAAATCATAACATAAAAATTACCTAAAACTAACCACGAATATTTATTTCTTATAGAACAAAACACACACAATAAAATTTCAAAAATTAGGGAAATAACATTCTATATTTTCCAATAATATATCATAATTTTTTATGTTAATGAATATATCATAAACCTTAAATAATTACAATCATCAATGATAATGGGTATGTTTCACTCATATTTCCAACCTTAGCTTCTCAATTTTTTATTTGATGGAGGTTTTGTAAGTAAATGAACACTTTATTATATGAAGGGATCATTTACATTCCTATGAATACCATTATCATCCTTCCCTGTTTCAAAAGGTACATTACCACAATGTCATTTAAATAATAGTTTTTCAGTAGTTTTTTTGGTTGGTAAATATAACTATGTTTTAGAAAACCCATAATTAAAGGATGAGTTTATTCAAAACTCTAGTCTTACTTTTCCATATTCAACCATATCACATGTTTAGTTTCTTCTCATGGAGAACCATATTAAGCCTTAGTAGATCTTCCTTTAACTTTTATTACATTCAAAGAGTTCCAATAAAAAAAATATCCCACGAAAAATATATCACTGTTTGTGGATTTCCTGTAATCCACTACCCCAACCTAGTCAATATATCTAGATTTCATTTTATTGAAATAACATGTAATCTTATAAATCATTGTAAAAAAGAGATTGTATGAAATGTATCTCAAGATCCTATATTCTCCCAAAATATGTATTTCATTTGGATATGATTTTATTAAGAAAAATAATGGTGATATCATATACTATGTTTTTTATTGATGTTTTTAGCTACAAAATACAATTAATAATCCTACTAAATGGCATCTCATTACTAGTTTCCATTAATAATCTTTCTTTCATGGTTTCCAAAATAATTATTATTTACACACCTCTCGATTCATTCATTGTAAACTTATTCAACATCTTATTTTTGTATTTTTATATGAAGAAAATTAATAACCTACTACATGAAAAATTTATATTCTTATGAAGTGAAAATTTGTCCTATAATTGAGATTTTAAACTTTTCTTTTATGTACCTTGAGAAAAAATAACAAAATATTTCATTATTTCAAAGAAATATTGTATCACAATTATACATAATCACAATGAGTGTTGTGGTTTTGCACTTTTTTAGATATAGATTATTCTCTACAGTCACTTTAGAATATTTCATGTTCATAGGTACTAATAATTTATAAAACACCAAGATCATGGATCCTTCTCCATACCAATGAGTGTTTTCCTTAGCTAATATACTAGGATTCCATATAAATATAGAATAAAAACAACATGGGGTTTTATGTACACACCCTAATTAATATAAACATAATGAAAGCTAAATTTACATCCATTTGAAATATTTTTATGCAACTCAATGTAGATATGGAAGGGAAAAGTTTACTAGATTAATGTCTATACAACATAGAAAAGGGTCTACTAATTATAAGACCCTAAATTTATGATTATCCCTTACCAAAATATCTAGATTTTGTTTCTTGAAACATCATCATTTTCATCAATAATATTTTTTAAAACCTAGTCGGCTCCAATAAAATTTATTTCATTGATTCAATGAACAATCCTCAAAGTTCCATTCAATTCAATATTATCTAGTTCTCCATTGATGTCTTGAATACAATAATTATCCTCAAATGTTTCTTTAACTATATATTATTCTACTATTTAAAAAATTAATATTTCTAGTTTTTGTGATCTTCATTCATTTCTACACACCTTCATTCTGATCATCAATAATGATTGTAGTATATTAAAATTTTTACAACTTTTTGTTGGATGATTTAATCATAACTTATCCATATTCATTACTAGATTATGTAATATATTCATATTTCGTTTGTATATGAATGTATTCGATATTTTCTATAAAATTGTTGGATATTAAAACCATAACCTTATATTCTAACAAAATATTCTAGATTTTTGATTATTTATTTTGTGAAATTATGATATCTTCAATATCATTAATTCATTCGTAATTTTTATTATAACCACCAATGATATTTACTATATTTTTTGTTCCCAAAAGTGTTTTATAAATGTACATAACATAAAGAAATCATCCACTAATTTTTTCATTGATCAAATCTAAAATTAAATAAAACCCTAAAATATTTAGCATTTTTCATCCATTAAAATATCATCAAATAGGGGTCATATCTGAGTAGTTATTAATTTACATTTGGTTTAAAATATAGTATTTGTGGTGATAGAAATTTAACCATTAATAACATTTGCTGACTTTTTCATCAGTTATAATTATATAAATATCAATGAGACTAATTTAATTACTTTTATCCACTCAATTTGGATGAGTATAAAAGATCAAAATATTTTCGTTTATTATCATGTTTTTTTAGATATTTGTTTGAACATTCAATTATTATATTTATTCTCATTAATAGTTATTGATTTTTTATTGTAAATATATATATTATTATTGATATGTTTTCCAAAAATCAAAAATCAATTAAAGGCCTTCGATTTGTGCTACATAATCATGATGCATGAAATTATTCTAAAATCATCAATTAATGTGATGAAAGGTTTTTCTCTATTTTTCAAATTCATAGTCATAGTAACACATATATTACTGTGAATTATTACAAGGGGAGTTGATATTTGAATTTTAAATCCATAATTTTATTTGTAATACTTTGTTATTTTTTGTGAATAACATATAAATCATGGTTTTTTATTATTTTAGTAAGGAAAATTTCCTTTTATATTTGTCATATATAATATTATTCAACTTATTATGAAATTATAAATCATTCTTTGTTTCTGATAACTCATTTTGTAATTTTTTACATTAGTAATAACCCATTTATTGTTAATTAATTATAAAAAATATATATGGGTTCTCCGAACCCTTTTAAGAACATCCCTATTTATCATAATTTTTATTATGCATCCATTGTTCTAAAAAAATCCTACATAAAAATGTTGTGCTAAATAGAAACTGTTGTGATTTAGAAAATATCCAATATAAAACTATCTACACTGATTTGATTATTCCAAATGTTAGGTGTTCAAAAAGATTTATTCCTTAATAAGATATCATTTAGAAATTCCATAATGATTCGAGCATGAGTTGGTTGCCCAACCCATACCCCAGAAATTTATTAAATGAAAAGGAAATAACATGGTGAATACATGAGGTGCAGTGTATTTGCACCAATTGGGAATCAAAAGATTACAAAATGATAGTTAGACATGAATTTGCACCTGCCATCCATTTTCGTTTTGTTCAGCATCGTCCAAAGATTTATAGATCCAAGGATTCACTCCCTTCATCAAGGTCATCAAAAGAGAGACATGCCATAGTCATCCTTCCACCGCTTATGTTGCAGCCACTGCTTCACTAGAGGAAATCAAACCTGAGTTTTCTGTGCAAAGAACTGCTATTGTAGCTGATGATACTCAGTTTGCTACTCTGCACTAGGCATGTCCCTACTGCTAGTGCATCTACAACGACCTCCCAAAATTCCAAACATTCAACAGCCCCATCATCTTCTGAGATGTTCCTCCAAATCATTCCTGCAATGACATGGGACAAGCCCCAAAATCTAGAAAAATAATGTGCTAGACCAATAAGGTGACCATGAATGAAAAAGCGGTATTCCCACCGAAGCTAGAGATAATCAAAATCAGGGTTCTGATCAAGCTCAAATTCCACCCTATCAAACATACACTCCCTGATAATGAGATAGTCATCAACAGATTTTTCTTTATTACAATATCTTCTATAAGACAACCTTGCTTGCTCCTCAATCCAAGTGTATAAATCCTCCTTGCATCCTTCCTTAATAACCCGAGTGCAATTTCTAAGCTTTATTCTATCTGCCCGATCCTCAATCCAAGAGTAGGAGTCCTCTTCATCTGTTGAGGAGTCCCCTTCATTAAAGGATTCTGATGCAGAAGTACTCTAGCTGACAACCGGCTGTGTAGGGATGTTAGGTTACTCCACACGAGGCCCAGAAGATCTAGTGACAATGGTCCGTTCTAACTTAGAATAATCAATTCTCTTTCGAGTCTTCTTAGGGTGTGGAGAGATAAAACCATCAGCATCAACAAAAGATTTCTTACCTTTTTTGGCACTCGAGCGTAGGTATTCCTCCTCAATTTTATCTTCTTGCTCACTAACATCATGATTGGAATCACCAGAAACAGAGTGAGTCTCTTATGCTGGCTCATTAGAGGTTCGAACAACCCCCGGGTTTTCAGTGCAAAGCTTAGAATTATTGAATGCATCCACAAAATCAGAAAGAACAGAATCCTTATCGCAAGTAGGTTGTGCTAAGCAGGAAACCGTAACAGATGAGGACACCAGTGGGTCATTAGAATTAGAATGTTCATTCTGTTCAACATGAGGCCTTCGATCCTTCTCAATCCAGACTGATTTCCCTTCATTCAGCAAAGGTTTCCCAAGCTTCTGACTGTTCATGGGGTCCTTCCCAGAACCACAATCTCCAAGGGAGTGTCTAATATGCAAACAATTAGAGCAGTATCTCGGTAAGGATTCATAAACCACTTCCTGAAAAAAACCCTCATCCCCATTCTGGATCGAAATAATAGAAGGCAATTGCGGCTAAAGATCAACCTCAACACACACACGTGCAACCGAAGGCCTTGAGAGCGTCTGAGTCGCAAAATCTAGCTTAATGAGACTACCGATCAGCTTTGCAATAGAGAAAAGAGCGATTTTCTTGAAGAGATGCATCGGCAGACCTGGAATCCCTAACAAAACAGGTGCAATCGGTGATTCATAAAATCAATCAAACGAAGGGGACCACTTTAGGACTTTCATCATGCAGCCCCCAAAACTCCAAGAACCACTAGACAAAATCCGGTAGTAATCGTTTGCAGAGGAAAGTCGAATCGTGATATGCATTGAGTTGAGTAGGCCAATTTCAAAATCAACAAATCCAATGGATTCAAATGATTTTCATAGGAATATCAGAGAGGGACGACATTTACAAAATTTACCAACAAGAACAAATCGAAAATTAGAATCAAGAAACTGAACCTCCACCAGTGAGAAAGAAATGGCCGCGTGACCCCTATGCCAGAACTGCTTCGGGTGAAAAGAATCAGCAGGAGGCGGAGATTCATCCAAATCGAGAGATCGAATATGATCAGTCCCTGCGACCACATCTGCGAAGCTTCACAAATCTTGTCTGCGTTCATCGCCCTCATTCCACGTTCGGTGCCCTCGTTCATCACCCTCTCTCGGCCGCTCCATCCTCATTTAGAAATATTTAATATACTTATTCCTATTCCCCAACATTGGAACAGTTTTTCATAAAACATGACATTAGAGGTGAACATAAATTATCCATGATCCAAATTTCTCTATTTTATATTCTTTAATAGAAACATATAAGATATCTTCTTATTCCCATATCTAGAATTGATTCATATTATTATAAAAACTTCGAGGTGTTCCACACATGATTACATCATCAATATACATCATATAGTCTTTCAAATCTATTTATCATATCCCTAATTGGTTGAAGCTGGGGAGAAATTTTCTAATTTCACATCTAGTGTGGTTGTCTCCTATTTGATTATATATCTAATCAATTTTAATCTTAATTTATACAGTTATTTACTTTTGTATTATATAAATTTAAAACAAAAATGTCATTAATAACTTAAAATCATATGTTAAGAAAAAAAATCAACATAAAAGGTTTTTCTTATATTCTATTTTTCATCACTAATATCACGAGATCGGTCGAATCATAATTATGATAACCAACCTTATAAATTTTCAAATTATTATCACAAATTTTCTACTTTTTTCCATAAATGAAAAAATTTATCACATACAATGATACTATTTTTCCCATATATCAAATTTTCATTTCTGTTTTTTGAAATGGTTTGACAATTTTTTAAAATATATTTTTTGAAATTTCATTTTGAAATAAGATATATTTTATGAGTAGATTCTTATTTTAGGAAGCTAAATATTTTCTATATGTTCTAAAATATAATTTTTCACAGTGATTTTATTATTCTCATATAGATTCCTAGTTTTGTCATTTTAACTTCTAAGTGTTTCAATTTCCATATCACCTAGGTAAATATTTGAATTCATGACATCAAATTTTTGTCTATTTTCATCAATATGAATATTCGGTATCTCAACTTATATAAAAAATTATTTTCATTTATAAGTATAATTTTAATTTTTGATCATCGTTTCCACAGGTTTGTGTTTTTTCATATAATTAATTTCATTCAAAAACATCTTGACCTTAATTCATATAGTATAGTCTTCTAAAACATATTCTATAGTTAGTGCATAATATCTATTTTATTGAAATTAATAATCTATTAGGGTCTCTTCTTCTTCATCATGATCTAAGAGAACACTTTATGAGTCACCTGTATAAACCACCTCATAACCACCTTTATCATCAACAGACACACATTCATCAATTCAATAAAAAATATTTCTACAGAAGGAAGTTGGTGATATATTATTATTTCATAAAATTGATCATATTATGGATTTATATTGGTTGTATTATTTAATGATTCTTCATTTTAATTATTTCTACCATTTTTTAAGGTATGGTTAGAAATATATTTAAAACCATTCCCCAATAAAATCACTTTAATCCTAGATTACCTCTTTACATATATATTTCAAGTATTGTGACATTTCATGACATGTGATAAATAATTTAAGCATAATAATTCATTTTTTATCCATCATTAGAATATTTATGATTATATGGAATATCTATATCATTATGTACATTAATATAAATATATCTTTCATATATTTCAATGTTTTAAGGGTATATAATTCTCTTATATTATAGTTAATGAGGTAACTATTGAGTTTATTATTTTTGATAATTTTATATTGTTTTTTATCTTATGGGGTTGAGTATTCATAAAAATGATTTCTTTTATAATAATAAT
Organism: Viscum album; assembly: GCA_963277665.1. Lineage (NCBI taxonomy): Eukaryota > Viridiplantae > Streptophyta > Magnoliopsida > Santalales > Viscaceae > Viscum > Viscum album. Next base: position 1,226,586,632 of record OY728145.1, on the reverse strand, counting down.
TAGATTTATAACTACCCTCGAGTCTTTATGATTTTTTTGAACAATTTGGTAGTGATAACAATTAGATTTACCATTATAATGAATTAATCAAATAGATTTTTCCTCAGGAATAATGAATAAATTAATATTTTTCTAACTGGCATTGAAATATTCCTATATATTTTTATAATTCCTTTATAATGTCTATGTTGTTTCTTGAAAATGTTATTATCAATTTTGAAACCAATAACAATTTTTAGTACCATCACTAATAAGTCCAAAAATAAATCATTCCTCACATTCAAATCATATTGAAGGTTTATTTTTTAGCTAGTGTCCATGTTGTGGATCTACTAGAAGAGGGAATCAATATTGAAATGAATTAAGAAAAGAAGGCCCCATATGATGAATTTTTGGTGATTCCATTTATTTCAATGAATGATACTAATTTATATCAATCATTTTAATTTGATTATATATATATAATTATGATGATCTATAGTATGTTTTAGATAGAAACAATGGATTAGGAATGTCTATGATATTAATTGTTTGATACCTTGATGGGTGATACACACCGATAGAAGGGTGAATGAGTTTGTAAAATTATTTGAACACCCTTATACACAAATTATTTTTAAAAACAATCTCACACTGGATTAATCTAAATTAAAATTTGAAAAACACTAAATTTTTTATATTGGGTTCACCTAACTAGATAACTAGATACCTAATGTGTCAGGGTAGTTATACTATACCCATTATACAATTTTTGTTATCAGAAGGAACTTAACCAATGATATATCTTTTAAAATGTACAACTATTGAAACCAAAATGTAAAAATCATTCACTACCAATGGAAAAAAAATCCCTACAGAGATTGTACACTAGTTACTGTATGTGTAGTGACCCTCTTTTCAAATATTAACACTAAATAACCTTTTATAATACATAATAAATATATTAACATAATCTCATGGAAATTAGTTGGTATAGTGTCTTTTGAAACATGTAAACCCATACAATACTACATATTTGATCTCTATTATTCCCTACTACGTTTTTCGGGACTAACTACCTTCAGAGACACATCAAACATAATTCATATATTCATAACGTGGGTAAAGAAAAAATATTTGTCTGAAAAAATGCTCATTAAGGGTAACAAAGGGAGACATGTGAGAATTAATAGTTGCATAAGAGTATGAGAAAGTTTTCATGAAAGTATAAAATCATACCAAGCTTATCAATGGTCATATACATGAATCATGGCATAAATATAGGCAGTTCATAAGATATGAATCAAAATAAAATATAGGACATAAGACATGTAATCATAACATATTATTAATAATTGGAATAGTGGGAACACAAAATCATATATTGATTTCTATAGTAGTGAAGGAATCAATTCCAAGACTATCTTAGTGGACCAATTCATTTACAGAACTGGGTGATCCCCCGTTCCATCACTATATTAATAAACTAAGTAAACCCCTATTTCACCAATGTATTACTGAACCAGGTAAACTCTCATTTAGGCTATGTATTACTAAACTGAGTACACCCTCATTCTATCCCTACCATATTGAACCAAGAAAACCCCTATTCCATCCCTGTCTATCTCATGAGATATAAATCATTAACCAATGAATTGGAGGGAGATATAGGTCCCACCCTCCACATAATAAAATCTTATATACATGTTCTACATGATAATAAAAAAAACATATCATAACACATTAAATTATATTGGTATCATAAAAATTTAAACCTATAATAACATGTAGAAAGGCACAAGTTTGATAATCATTTTATCATAATAATAACCTAGGAAAAGAAGCTATTTCAAAATCATATATCCTATGAATGAGAAAGTGGTTTCATAATCACATTACTCAAGAAGAATAATTGGGTTTCATAAAGAAAATGGAATTAATCATAAATCATTCATTTAAAGAATATGAATGGAACATTTCGATCATTTCCTAGGAATGCACGACTAATGTCAATAGATATCATCTGATTTGGAAAATAATTTTTCAATCTACTCTAAAATTATTTCTTTATTAAAATATATTTTCTTGTTTGAAAATTTATAAAACCATTTGTAAATCATTTTCATAGAAAAATCATGAAAATATAAAATGAATACATGAAATAATTTTGAAAACCTTTTTCCTTGAATTTTTTTATTATAATCCTCAAAAATATTTAAAAAAATTTTACTATGAAAACTATTGAAAAGTTTTAAAGAAATCTAAAAAATGTTTTCAAACAAATTTCATTGAAAATACATCTAAAACTTATAAATAAATCTTGAAAACATTTTGGAAATAATTTTACATTAAGACTAAAAAGGAAGCTCCATTTATTTTTCAAAACCCATTAATTTGAAAATAATATTGAATAAATATAAAAAAATATTGAAAACTATTTGAAAATAATTTTTCTTGAAAACTTATAAAAAGCATGAATTTTTATTAATACCACTTATGTTAAAGCACATTGAAAATCTGAAAAACAAAAGTTGAAAAGATTTTGAAAATAGTTATACATGAAATCATATAAAAGATTTTTGAAGCCATTTTTAAAACATAATATTCCTTGAAAATTTAATTTTTAAAACCATTATCTTAATGATTAAAATTTTTAAGAATTAAAAAGAGTGATTTTATGAAATTATTAGGGGTAAATCTATACAGGTTAGATGATGTCCAATGACTTATCATTTTTTATTGAAAAAAGGATAGAAAGTGACTTTATTAGAAAGAAACAAGAATATTATAATGAAGTTATTGGTAAAATAAAAAAGGGTAAGAAAATTTGTTTTATATATTATATGGGAATTGTACAATATTCTTTGAAACTATTTTTAGAAAACAATGACTTCTGACCGAAGAGATGGTAAATTTTTGCTTTCCTAAAAAACATTCTTAATTATATAATCTACCCCTGAATAGTGAATGGTACAAATAGTTTCATATATGATTAAAAAAATAGAGGACAAGTAAGCTTATGAGTATTCTTGAGATATGTATCATATTATTTCATCAAGGTAAGAATAAACATAAACAATCTCAAAAAAATGATATTGTCTCAATAAACATTTATTTCAATGGATAATGCTCTGTATGTAATGAATGGAAATTACATGAATCATATAATTTAATTAAAATATTTAAATTCAAGACATGGAATGAAAAATGGACGAATATTTAGCAAGAAAAAGAGTTTTGGTGCATAATAAAACATGTAACTCAATGAAGGAAAATTGAGAAAAAAAACTTTTACCGATTTGGTAACTTTAGAATCACAAACCCCATGAAAGAAATATCGTCAAATGGGAATATGAATACACATGTATTTATGTACAATATACATAGAATACAATCACGATAATTACATGCACAATACAAATGGAAAGCGTAAAAAACATAGCTTGTATCTCAAAGAGAATAAAAGTGTGTCGAAATCCCCTAACTTTGATTATTGACTATCTCTATACTCATACAACCTTCATGTATAATAGATATAAGTTTATTATAACTATCTTAAAGAAAAGTATTCTAATATCTATTTCCCTATATTTATTTATTACAACCTTATATTACTCTATTGTTAACGATCTTATATTAACTTTTCACATCGAGTAATATTTACTTTGTTCATCACATGAGTCATAATTTGTTATATCATTGGTCCTTATACTTATATCACGATTCCGGAATGTAGATCATGATATAATTATCATTTATTTCTATAATATGACTATTATAATAAATTATAGCATATAGAAGCATGAAATGTAATACACCATTCATGAAAATGGTAATTTGTATGTATTGAAAGAAAGTACGTAAATGAGATTCCTATATATATATATATATATAAGTATTTGTTTAAATAATTTTTTATTATTATCATGACTATATAATATATATCATTCAATTTCATTAAACCCATACTTAATACAATATAAGTTGGTGGTAAATGAATCACAATACATTGTGGGGGTGATTGTCAACACTTCCTCAAACGAGATTATCATATTAACACCAAATAGAATGTATAAAGTGGTTTGTTGTAAATGGAATAGATAAGATTATAGTCATAATAAATATTATATATTACATATACTAATATATTTTCCACCATAGTCTCCTATATGATTGGTGGTAAAGGAAAAATGAACAATCATCATTTTGTGAGGCTGTAGTTCACAGTACACAGAAACAGTACGTTCAATATCCATTTGATAGGGGGCGGGGTGTAAGTGTAGGTCAGAATATAGGAATACAAATATACTATTATATGTATGATAATTATTTTTTCCCAGAATAAGTTAATGATGATAGTGGGTTCGGTGGAGAAGAAAAAAAAGGAAAGGAGCTTGAGAGAAGATGTTATCTCTTAATCAGATAACTCCTTTTGGTTTGGGTCAAAAGGATTCCGTAATTGGGTTTATATACAAATAGAGGATTCAATATTGAAGGGTGTATAGTTGGAATTAAATTTGGTTTTGTCCTGGTTGATCATAAGTCGATTGAAACTGTGAGTAATAGGTAAAGGTGTTGGCCTTTTGTAGGGATGGAAAATGACTCACGTGGAATTTTTAGAAACAAATTAGTTGTGCAGTCATTCTTACCAAATAAACGTCTTACCAAACAACCCACCAAAATAATAGATGGTTTATGGACGAACTATGGATATAAAAGGGGAGTTATACACGTTTCTAGGTCATTGTAGCCCATAAATTTATGGTTTAGTTCCAAATTAATCTTTATTTGGCCTTAACCACAATGATAAATTTTATTCACTTTTACTAATACTCTTGGTGAAAAATTAACTAGATATTATTATACTATAAATGTTATAATAAATACAATGGTGTATATAATATTTTTCAAATTTCAATAATTTTTTTTAAAATTATTATTAGTGCTAATCCCACATGAAGGATGAAATAACATGGATTTAATGTATGAAAATGTTCATAAGATTGTTTATATTTTTTATTTAGTTCCAAATTGAAGTAGAACCTAATGAATTTAGTTGTATTATTAGAAAAAATAGTCATCTAATGTGACCTAAATATTAATTATAATATCATTAAGAATTGAAGATCAATTAACCAAAATGCAGTTTTTAATTACATGGTAGTATTTTACAGTATACATCAGAATATGAATTATCTGAGAAAAATCTCAAAATTCCCCATAGGAAAATTTGGATATTCTATATTAAAAAATAAAATTTATTTTATAAAATTCAATTTTTACATTTTTGTAAAATATAATTAATTATAATTGAATTAAATCTAGATTTCATTTTAGAAAATTGTATTTTTAAAAATATATTGACATTAACAATAATCATATCATTATTTTCAGTATGCTTTTTTATATAAAGAAATTAAAAAAAGGACTTGAAAAGTATTTATTACTATTCATATTACTATGTTTAATGTATTTTTTATAATAATCTTATTTAAAAAATTTAATACCAAAAATGATATATTTCATAGAAAATTTGTGTTCTATGTATCATATGCCAACTCAGTGTTGAGTGCATCGTACGCCAAGTAAGTTTAGCATGTAGTGAAATTTAAACCGATATTGCATGTAGGACAAGACAAGTTGGTATTTTGTGTTAAATAGAATTTTCAATTTTTTTAATCTATATATTTAATTAACTATTTCTCGTGTCATGTTAAATGAAAAATATTGAAAATTTTATGTAATTAAAAAATAATAATTCTCAAAATCATTGGATGTTACATTCTACCCCAATAAAAAATAATTTCACTCTATAAATTTATTTGGGTTATCAATAGTTTAATGTTTTAAAAGTTCATTCATAGAAACCCAAATCATAATAATGAATACTAAAACATCCATTATAAAGGGAAACTTGGAAGCATAACTGTTACCCAAATTAATATATAATTACGATTCCACATAAGAGAACATGGCTTGGGAGTAAAGATTGTACTAGGAAGAAAATGGAAAATATTTATAGGGAGTGACTGATTTCATCAATCAAAAACATTTCAATGATCAAAGGTATATTGAGGGCCTCAAATTCATAAATATATGATGATTTAAAAGGCCATTAGATCAACTAAAATAAAGGTATTTGGAAATAATTTTTTTGATCACATTCAGAGCACTAAAAAATTCCTTATAAATTTCAATAAACAAAATTTGATTTTGGGGTTATACTTTTAAAATTTTAAATACATACATCACATCATAGAATGAATGTCCAGAAATTAACATTTATGATCAATGCACTAGAATATTATTTTAACAGATCATATGTTCTATAAAAGAACGAAAAGTACAACTATTTGAATTTAAAAATCAACATGTGTTTATCTAAAAAAATCATTACAAATAGTCCATAAAAAATATTTATTTATTGAAAATAAATTTACACTAAAGTGGAAATCACATAGGCCACTGATAAGCATTAAACCATTATCTTCATTCGGTCATGGGATCATGAACTGTATCCTTGCTGGACTTTATTTTTTGTCACTTGGCACACATGATGTACTTTTTGTTAATCCGAAAAAGGATAATATATAATATGTATAACCTTGATGAAATTGTAATAATTGATGATCCTTCTAACAATGGGTTTCAACACAAACATTATTCACAAATACTTCCTCCCGATCTTACCTTAATACTTTCATGAACGGTTAACCTTATATCTTTTTCTCAAATGTGAGAATTTATAACATTAGAAAGAGATTCATATAATCATCTTAACATTATTTCCCCAGTATATCAAAAAATAGAACTTTGTTATAACATTACAATAATAAGAATAACCTCATCATATATTCTCTTGAAATATGGTAACATCTTGAATTACTAAAAATACTTTTAGAAAACATTCATGCTTCCTCATTCCAAAGTATATCATATATACTCCTTATATCCAAAAATACTATATGCTTTATCAATGATAGCATAAAATACCATTCAATAAGTCCTTACTTAGTTCCAAGGTAATCAATTCTCACCAATTTACATATTCAAATCCTATTTATCATTATCCATAAAACATTATCAAAAAATAAGGATCATTTTAAATTGATACCTTTCCATAATCAATAGGTCAACGTTCCTCAGAACACATTTCTTATCTATAATGAACAATAAATATATTCTTTTATATAAATAGAAAAACATAAACTAAAAAATGTAGAATCAATTATCCGTTCATAATTGTGTAATCTAAATATTTGAATACTCTAATACATCATCTTTAATTTTTTTTCATATAAGTGGTCCTCAGCTAGTTTAAAATTAATTACTTAGATCACGTCATTATGATTGGTAATGCCCATGTTCTCTATAGATAAGACATTCAACTTCATGAATATTAGTCACACTATGACCATGCCCACACAAATAATGTAACACCCCGAGATTTTATGAAAAATATTCTTTTTAATTTCATTAATGTCTTGTGTTATAAGATACACCAAAAGGAGCTTTCACAACACATATCTCTGACCTGGCTTGAATTACATGCAATCGCGACCTTCCACGATAGCGTGTGTTGTACGCAACACCAAGTTTTTCTTAACAACGATATGCTATTAAAATATTATTAAAAATAGCCGTTATTAATCATGTGTTAGGGTAATAATAATATCATCTTTTCCCTTAATTACCCTATTTACTTTTTACCCTGGTAAAAAAAGTAAAAAGTTACTATTCACCAAAAATTATTTTCATCTCATTAAACAACATTTTAGTCCTTGATATTAACCGTGTCTCTCGGATTTTCGAAATTCCACTCACAGAAGTGGTAAAATTATGTTTTATGAAAAGTTCAGTTTTTTTAACTACCACTTAGTGGTTTCACTATTAATCAAAAATTGAACGTTTTCAAAAAAATACCAAAATTTCACCCTAGGCTAATTTCGATATTCCGAATCCAATAATGAAGTCCATTTTGAAAAATAAAATTTATAAAATTTCAAAAAGTGGTTATTACTATTCATAACGGCTAGTTTTAATAATATTTTAATAGCATATCATTGTTAAGCGAAACTTGGTGTTGCGTACAACACACGCTATCGTGGAAGGTCACGATTGCATGTAATTCAAGAAAGGTCAGAGATGTGCATTGTGAAAGCTCTTTTTGGTGTAGCGTATAACACAAGACATTAACGAAATTAAAAAGAATATTTTTCATAAAATCTCGGGGTGTTACAAATAACAACTTCCCCCCATTTGAGGTATTCCCCAAAGTTCTTCATCCCTTATTATTTACATAAAGGAGACCAAATCATCTTTCCTATATGATATTTACCATAAATTTTTATATTTATCTTATATGACCCATTAGGAATATCATTAATTTTATCCTTGTTAATTATATACAGTGATAGATGATTCAACATTATTGAAATATATTTTTCTCCAATGATCATCCAATATGACTGTTAACCAGTAAATATACCATCACGTTCTACATCAATCTATTTTATTCTGGTTCCGACCCTTTACAAAAACAAAAAACATACTGTGAGCATGACATGTCATAGAAAAGAACAACTTTTTCGTGAAAATAATAACGTATATCATTTTGAAATTATAAAAACATCTATAATATAGGAATACTTTGGTTTATCATAAGTTATTCATAGCTAACATGTATCTAAATCTTTTGTGATGGTTTGTTAAAAGATTGTGATTTCCAAAAGTATATCCCATAGGAGTGTCAAATAGGGTGTGTAGAAAGGTACGTAGTCGTGTACACAATTACCCCGAGTCAAGCCCAAAAAAACATGTCAGAGTCGTTTCCCCAAGGTACATATGTGCCTGATCAATTACCCACATTGTGTATCAAAACAAGGATGTATTTCTTGAAAACCACTCACTCTATACATTACCAAAATTCTAGTACATTTTCCTACTCATTAACTCATCCTTATATATATCCTTAATGAGATCTATAGAAATATAATTTGAAATATTCCTAGGGATCTCAGTAATATTTCCACATCCTAGTTTTAAAAGGTTTTTTACACCGTGGTTCTGATACCAATATTTGTAAAGCACTATTTTCAAAAATTAACATTACATACATTTTTCAGAATACTTATGAAATATACAAACAGACGCACAATGTTCGTGGTTGGTATAGTGCCTTTAGAAAGATGGAAACATAAACACTGGTACATAATTGATCTACATTGTCTACCAATAGGATCTTTATGACTAGAACCCATCTATAACACATCAATAATAAGACATATCTTCATAACCGAGGTATGAAAGCATAAAAAGGCATGATCTTATATTCTCATTAAGGGTAAAAAAGGGAGACATGTAATAATAAACCTAAGCACAATTGTATGAAAACCTGATCTTGAAAATAAAAGATCCTACAATGTATATCAATGATCATATACATGAATATTGGAATAATTCATGTAATATCTTAATAAAATAATAAAAAGGATGCATAAGACATTAGACATAAATGAATAATGTAGGTTTCAGGCATGTAATTGTGGAAAAACATAAAAATATAATGATTTCCATAGTAGGAAAAGAATCAATCCAGTGACCATCTTAGTCGATACATTATTTTATTGAACTGAAGGAACTCCCATTCCAACACTATATTACTATACAAATAATACCACATTATAGCACTATATTACTACACTATGTAAACCCTCATTCCAGCCCTATATTACTAAACAGAGTAATCCCGCATTCATGCCCTGTATTACTAAATCGATTAATCCCTTATTATAGCCATGTCCTTATGAACTGAGTAAACCCTATTTCCATCCCTATCTATCTCATGAGATATAAATCATATCCCAATTTATTGAATGAAGATAAATGTCTCACCCATGACATAATGAAATCATACATACACGTTCCAAAAGATCATAAATTATAATATCATAACCCATTAAATGAAATGGGTACCATAAACTTGAAAACATATAATAGGTTGTGAAAAAATATAGGTTTAATAATTATTTCATCATAAAAATCACCCATGAATAGAAGAAGGTTTCAATATCATATAACCCATGAGAGGGAAATGGGTTTAATACAAATATTACCAATGAATGATAAATAGGTTTCCTAAAGACCATGGAATTATTCATAATCCATTAATAGAAAGGATATAAATGGAATACTTATCTCATTTCCTATAAATACATTATTAAACCCAATATATTCCATATTATATGGAAATTGATTTTAAATATAGACTAAAACATTTCTTGAGGAAAATATAATTTCATATTTGAAAAAGGCCTAAATCAAATTGAAAATAATATTATTAGAACATTGATTTAAAAATTATAAGGATGATATGAAATAATTTTGAAAACCATATTCCATTAAAAATTTTAAAATAAGATTCAATTAATTTTAAAATTATTTTTCCTTGAAAATGCTTGAGGAAATTTATGGAAAGCTAGAAATTCTTTTTGAAAACATTTTCATTGAAAATACTTTGAAAACATATAAAGAATTCATGAAATTGTTTTAAAAAGTAATTTACTTAAAAACTAATAAATAAGCATGAATGAATTTGTAAAAAAAATTATTTTAAAAAAAATTTAAAACTTATAAAAATACATGAAAACATTTTTAAAATAAATTTTTTTAAAACATAAAAATATGATCGAAAAAGTTTTTAAAACAATTTCGTTGAATGAACTATGAAGAATTATAGAGAAGACTTAAAAAATTGAAAAAATTGCATGAAAACAAATAGAGGAAGATTGAATCAATTTTGAAAATAAAATTCATTAAAAATACATTTTTAAATCATTTTATTAATGATGATTTTTTTTATCAATGAAAATGGATCTTGGAGTAAATAATGAACGGTAAATCAGTACATGTTATATGAGGTCAAAATAACATTCCATTTTCATGGTAAAAAGGGATATAAAAGTTACTTGTTCCAAAAGAGAAAAGCATATTCCCATGAATAGATTGGTAAAAGTAAAATTATTAAATAATTTTTTTATAAATTATGTGGGATTGGTATAATATTCTGGGAAACTCATTTTATAAAACATAGACCTCCGAACGAAGAGATGGTAATGTCAGGATTTCCTAAAAACACTTCATTAAGGATCTTATATACTTAATAGTATAAAATAGTACAAATAAATGAGTATATAATGAAATAAAATTGGATAAGGAATCCCATTATTAATATTGAGTGATGTAAGATAAGATTTCATCAAGGGAAACATAAATATAAACAATCTCAAAAAAAATGAAATTTTCCCAATGAACACTTGTATCTTGGGGTCGTTATATCCATGTAAGTAAATGAAATTAAATTAAACATATAATATCATGTAAAAATTGAGATTAATTATATTTAATGTAAAATGTAAGTATCTGAACCTCAAAATAGATTTTTGTTTCAAAATAAGATATGAGCCTCAACGAAGAAAAATCGAGACAAACCATTTTTACCAATTTGTTATCTTTTGAAACATAAACACCATGAAATTATGATAATCAAATTCGAATGTGAATATAGATAAATTTATGTTCATGATACAGAGATTAAAATCACTATAATTACCTACACCACAAAAAAGTAAGTATTGGAAAACAATTCTTATATCTCAAAAAAATTAAAAGTGAGATAAAATCCCTTTACCTTATGTCTGTAATATCTCTATAATTGTAAAATATTAATCTATACTAAATATAATTTTATTATAAATACTTACATAAAAATATTATTATATATATTACCAGATATTCTATTATTATAACCTAATATTACCATCTTTTTAATGTTCATATATTAAATATTCACTTCGAGTATTATTAACTTTGATCCTCACATGCGTCTTAATTTGTTATATCATTGGTCCTTATATATGTATCATGATTCCAAAATATATATCATGATATAAATATATACCATATCTATTATATTAATATTATAATAACTTGTTGCATATCTAATTATGAAATAGAATATACCATTCATGGAGATGGTAAGTCGTACGTATGCATTGCGATTATTTCCATTTTTATTATTGTGTTGAAAGAAATTACGTAAATGAAATATGTATATATATATGTAAATATATATAATTAATAAAATAGATTGAATACATAATATATCACTTATAATTTCATTCAAACAATCCTTAATAAATTTTATGTAGTGTGTGAATTAGTCACATAGCTTGGAGGGGGAAGTAGTCCACACATCCTTAAATGAGATTATCGTGTTAGCAGTAAATGGAATGTACAACAAGGCTTATTGAAAAAGGAACATACATATTTAAATAAATAAAAAATATAATATATTACATATAAAAATATATTTTCTGTAATAATGTATACCAGTATTAGAGGTATGGGAGGAATGTCCAATCATAATTTCGTGAGAAGTAGTTCACTATACACAGAAACTGTATGTAAATAAAATTAAGAGAAGGTGTTACCTATAAATCGGGTAATACCATTTTGTTTGTGTCAAAAATCTTCCTTGAGTGGGTTACTACCCATAGTGAGGAATCAAGGTCTAGGAGATGATTTTTGGGAGGAAATTTGGGTAGTTCTTGGCAAACATTAAGTGTCTTGCATGTTGTGAGGAATGGGTAGAGATGGTGGCCTTTTATAGGGAAGGAAAATGAGTCATATGGAATATTTGGAAAAAAATTATTTGTGAACATGTTCTTACCTAAAAAGTCCTTAGAAACTAATAAAAATGATTATTATAAGTTTTATATATGATATATGGATAGAAAATGAATTATTGGAATGATCCTAAGTCAATTTGTCCCTTAATTTTTGGTGTAGTCCCTAATTAATCATAATTTGGCCTTAACCACTGTGATTAATTTTAATCTCTTTTACTAATAATTTTGGTCAAAACATAACATGGTATTATTTGAATATAAATATTTGAGTGAATGAAATTGGTTATTTTGGATTTTTTAAATTGAAATCATTGAAGATAAAAAATTTAGATTAGTATTATTCATATAGACGGGACGAAATAATGTTGTTTAATGTAAAACAAAAGTTTAAAATATAGTTCTGATTTTTTGATTAGTTTTCAAGTGAAGTTTATCCAAATGAATTTAATTATATCACTAGATGAAATATTCATATAATTATAAATTAAACTTATTTTTAATATTATTTATAATAAATAATTAATTAGACAAAATGGGGGGATTTTAACTACAAAGCAGTATATTTTTACTATTCATCAAAAAATGATGTTTCTCGTATAAATACAAAATATTTACCCTAGGATAATATTGAAATTCTTAATTAGGAATTTATGTTTATTTTATAAACTTCAACTACTAATTTTTTCTAATATTACATTAATTATAATTTAATTAAAAGCATTTTATTTGAGAGAACATAATTTTTAAATATAGAATAACATTAACACTAATCATATCTTTTTTATCAGTATGATCTATTTATATAAAAAAATTAAAAAAATATTTGAAAATTAGTTATTACTATAATTTTTTTATGTTTATTGGAATTTTTATAATGATCTTGTATAAATATTTCAAAAAAAAATAGTGATGTTTCGTAGAAACTCAGTGTTGTCTGTATCATACACCAACTCAGTGTAGCGTGCATCGTACGCCAAGTCAGTGTTAATTGTAGTGAAAGACAAGTTGGTATTTAATGTAGTACAAGAAATGGTAATATTTTTTTTGTGAAATTAATGTTTGAATTTGTGTATTCATATAAATATCTATATATATTAATATAGAAATATCTTAAGTATTATGAGAAATGAAAATTATATATAAGTTAAATTAATTGGAAAAATATAATTCCCAAAATAAAAGGGTTTTATAGTTTGGGCCTCTACATAGAATCTAGATGATGATATAATACCTCTTACTTCCTATAATATCTCATATATATGTTCTTAGTTATTCAAGTTTTTTGAAATGGTAGTGTATCAGTTCTATTTCTATATTATTCCAAACCATTATTTATATTCATTCCTTTTTATTATTTTCACTAAATATCAGGTTAATATATTATTCCATATCATTTATTATCCCCAATATTTCTAGTGTCTTGGACTGACACATGAAACATAATAATATTTTTTCATCTAATCATTAAACTCATCATATATGTTTATATTGTTATTTAGAATCTCACTAATTACATGTTTTTATCTATTTACATCATAATATTCCTCTTATAATTCATCCCATTAAATATTAAATATGATCTTGATCATGTGTTTGATAATTATTTTTATCCCTAAAGAACAATAAAAGAACATACTCATATTTAATTTATCCTTTTATTTCATATAAATATTAAATATACAAATATAGTTTTCCTCATATTATAAATTTATTATCGTTTGAAAAATATCAACATTGGGAAATTTAAATGGATTACACTTGATTTGACTTATGTTTAAGACGTATGTTATCAAAAATGAATTAAGTTCAAAAAATTCAAAAAGGATTATGTTATAAAAAACATATTAGTTGGTAAAGAGGCTTATTAATAAGGCATATTATATCCTATTTATCTCAAATAAATAAATTATATATACATAATCATAAATAATATGATTTTTATTAGATTTATTAAAAACAAAGGACATATTATCTTCCCTTAAGGATATATTTTAATAAATTTTTATTTTTCCATACTAAATGAAAATAAATATTATCAATTGGTAAATTATTATGATCAATAACATTGTAATGTTTTATTTTTTATCCAAAAATATAATTCATATTAAAATAAAATTAAGAAATTAAATGATAAAAAGAGATTTCTTGAAGAAAGTGACCATTTCACATTGAAATAAATTTATAAAATCAAAAAAATTCCATAATATTAAGTAATGAATTTCCTTTTAAATGAAAAATTTAATTTTTTAAATATTACATTGAAATTATTAATCTATCATGATGGTGAAATATAATAATTCTTTAATTTTTGTTAACAACAATGATTCCTATAAAATTTTTATTAAAAAGTAGAAAGTATCTTGTTTGGAAAATACAATGAATATTATTATTAAATAAAATTATAAATTAGAACATGGGTATAAATGTAATTAAAAAATCATAGTAATATATCACAAAATTCTTAAAAAGAATTTTATGTAGAAAAAGGACATGAATAAAAATGATGAACATCTATAGAGAGAAACATAATAAATTTTCATATAAAACATTTTTTCAGAATATTGAGGACATAAATTGAGTGAAATGAATGAAAAACGTGTATTCTAAAAAAATATTAGAGGTGAAGACATTTTATTATATTAATACAAGGTACATTCCAATATTTCATCAACATATGATTAGTCACAAACAATATAGGTAAATAATAAGATTTTAACAAAAAACCCTACCCTTGAGTTAAAATTTTATTAGAACAAATCTGAATATAATATATTCATATATTTTAAAAATATTTAACCATGTCATGAACATACTTATAATATCATAAATGGTACAATATAATTATTTCATCACATATATATTAATTTTTACATATGAAAACCCTTATTTTGGAGTGCTAACTATTTCAATTTTCATAAGAATTTCAGTACGGTTGTTATGGTCCTTTTTTATCATGGTTCTATAATATATTAAAATTTGATCCTGATATAAATATAAAATAGTTTCCATTTATATATATTTAAATTCTTACATTTTTTATTTAGATAGGAAAATGAATTACAATATTCATGGAAAATATAGGCCTTACATACTCATGAATACGATTTTCAGTTTTCGATGGAATAAATAATGAAATGTAAATAAAAAATTCAGAATTTCAGAATCTTTATTATATCATATAAATAACATATATTCATAATATACAACCAAAATACCATCATAATAAAATTTAAATAAAAAACAAATCAAATCACTTAGTGGATGTGGTAGTACACACATACAGACAAGCGATGTTATCATTTTCCACTATATTGGAATTTAATAAGTTATATATGATATTACCATTCAAAATGAATAACTATTCGTTAAATACAACCCAAAACATAATAAATCTTCATATTAAACATCCATAAATTTTGGTAAGGAAAATTTAATTGCATCGCTGCCTCGAGATGGTAAGTTATATGTACACATGATCGATACTATCACATCACATTTTCCTGGAATGATAGAGAATAATAATTGTTTCAAAATAATAATAACATTTTATTTTATTATTACTAATGATATTATTATAAAAAAATAAATATCATATATTTGGAACTGGTAAATGAAGATGAAAAAGAAATAATGTGACTAGTTAAATGGATTACCTCCTCTAAGAAAGAAATCATTTTGATCTCCTTTTAAGAATATTAGTGTTGATATTTGGGGAATAGGTTAAATTAAATAATGTATATATTAGTGTTATAAGATTATTTTCATTGATTTTTTGAGATAAAATGATCAAATTAGTGCATATAAGATAAAGTATTGGTGCCCATTTATATATGAGGTAGATGACACACATGGAATTTCATAATGGATTAAAACATAATATATACTTTATTTGGAAAAATTCATCCTAATTTTCAAGAATTAAAATATAAATAACAATGGGTATAAATAAAAAAATCCAATAAAATGTAGACATGTTTTGGTGTTTTGTAAAACTTATCATTTTAAAAAAACCCTTAATCATTTTTTACCTTAACCATTGAAACAAAAGTTTTAATATTAAAATGGTATTAATTATAACATAAATTTTCAATTATCAATTAAATGTACCATAGATGCTATATTCAACAATATACAATTTAATTTTCTAATGAAATATTTTTGTGAACTTTAATTGATTTTATTAAAAAAATATTTTTTATAAAAAATTATTCTCAAAATTATGGAAGTAATCATAAAATTTGACATTAAATGAATAAATATATATATAGAATTTGAATTTATTATATTTGAACCTCTATATTATGACATATGGAAATAAAAACTTCAAATAAAAAATTAATCCACTTAAATTTTATAGAATTTTATATTTCTTAAATCATTTATTTAATTTCACTATTTGTTTAATATTTGTTATCATTTTATCGAAATCATTTAAACAAAATTATTCATTAAATAAAATTTAGAAGAAAATAATTATGAAAGAAAACAATTCTTTATATTTTATATAAACATTTGAAAATTAACATATCCTTATTTACAAATATGTTACAAATATAGATATAATAATGTCTAGAGAGTGACATTTTGTATTTTTTTCATTTTTATAAAATATTTTTATAGATATATTCGATGAATTTGTTCAAAATGTGACAATATATTCAATATATGGATCATAATGTATGATCTATACATATATAATTGGTTGATGGAATGTATTTTATAAATTATTAATCCTTATCTGAATGTTTTACACTCATTTTTAACGTTTTACCATATTAAGGTGATAAGTATTTTCCATAGTAAGTATTCGTGTTTCCCCAAAATTAGAAATAGCCTATTTAATATAATTCATACACATAATTATAAAAATGTATTCCATTAATAATTATTCAATTTCTATAAGTTTTATAAAATTATTTCAAAATAAGTTACCAAAAAATGTAGAAATCCAGTTTTTTTAAAAATATACTTTTTTTGTATAAGATTGGGTATATATTCATATCTCATGCATCAAAAAATATTATATAAATTTTACAAAAACAAAATATTGAATAAAATATAAAAATAATTTAATTAATATAAATAAAAAATATTAGATAATTTAATTTTTTAGGATAAATACACATTATGCATATAAAAATTAGTTTTTTAATGAAACAACACTTATATTTTATTTTTTTATTTTAATTTATAATTAATGAGTATGAAACAAATTAAATGAATACATTTGTAAACCAAATATTTTTGCAAAAACAATTTTTCCTATTCAGACCCTCTAGTCTAAAATCGATGCAATTACTATAATATTAAATAAAAATATTTAAACATATATTATGGTTTTCTTAAAATTTGTGTTGCATTGAAAGAAGTAATTCAATTGAAAAAGATTTTTTACAGAACTATATCATAAAATATCACAATCTTATAGAATACCCCTATAAAATTCATTTCTCTATTAAAATTATATCACTCTCATACAAACATATGAGGATGTCAATGATTCATTACATCCATAGCTTCAAATTAAACATCTTCACATTTTGGATTCCTCTAAAGAAAAATAAATAAAAAAGTAGTTTTGTTTTATAAAAAATTATCTCTAGGATCAATGATTTTTACTAGTGGTTATTCATTGATATAATAATGCTCCATTGGTACACCCTTAGAGGATATTACATGTAAATAATTATATATTTACCTCTCAATATCGAAACATAGTACACATCATAAACATTAGATTAGTTTAGCTGATGTTTTAATAAATAAGATACGAACCCTACTCAAATATGAATATTTAAGTGGCCAGTACATATGAGGATTATCTTTCACTTATTCCCAAAACTCATAAATGCATTCTACGGGTAAATTCACATAATTTCATTCTCCCCATCATTGAACTCTTGATCTTTCCAATGAATATCAAACTATCTTTTTAGTAGACTCTATGATCCAATATGTCGATTCTTATTAACTATAATATTCTTTATCATGTCACTAGTTATAATATTTCCCAATATCATAAATTCTATAACATAATTCCAACATTTAGGTGCTCTACACTTATTTCTTTATCATTCTTCACAAGGATCCTTCTGATTACTCTTGTAAAATATATTATTATAAAAAAGCTCAAAATTATAAATTTGTTTATCCTAAATTATTTTGAAATCTGTATGGTAGTATGTAATCATATAATATACAGTTTGAATTTATTTATCAAAATATAAATCTATTATTTGATTATAAGGTGTGATAAAACTCAAATCTATTTCTGAATCCTGCCGAAGAATTATAAATAACCGTATAGTAATACAAAGATGATTATATCATAAAATATAATGTGTTACTGCAAGAATCCTAAACACTAAAATAATATATAATCTAGAAATATGACTAATATTTTAAGAATAAATGAATAATTGATGTTTTATTACTTCGTATGTTCATAGAAAAAGACCAAAAATAATTATTCCATTTATATGTTTTAGGGACTCTATTGAAGAAATACATTGTGATTAATCCAATTTTCCATTTTGGTAGGGGTAATGGTTGTAAAATCCCTTTTGACATCAGTCTCTGTAACACCCCTAGTAAATAAAGAATATGAACTTTTCATATTTATCCATATTTGTGAATAAAATATTAATATTACGTTAAAGGGGACTCTATGCACGATGACATACCCAATAGGCAACAATGACTTTCTTGGGAATCTTGTGTTGCACTCTAATAATAAAATAATATTATTTTAAATAGTAGTTAATGCCTAGCCATTGTAATAGCGGGAATGAACAGAACTAACTACAAAATGATTATATATGTTTGTCAAATATTTTTACTCAATACAATAAATGTTATAGGATTAAAAATGCGAATGAATCCAATTTTAAGCGTAAACATTATAATATTCTTTAAAAGGTCGATTAACCGCCATTTAAGGAGAACCTCTTTTAAATCCTCTTTTTGAAAATTTTATGTGTTATTTGACAAAATAAAATTATTATTTAGAATTGGGACATCAAAATTTACTTTGTGTAAATTTTTGGTATCTTTCCGATAAAGTTCATTTTTTTAATGAATAATGACAAATGTTGGATTTTATTTCAAAACATTTTTTTAATATAATTTATTTATATGATTAGATTATCTTTTGAATTGTTTTTAAAGTAAAATTAGAATATATTTTTACTATTTAATCCAATAGTGGTCATTAGAAACAATTTCACTTTGAAATTGAACTTAAACTAGTGTCAATATTTTGATACTTATTGTTTCATAATAACACGTTATTTGCTCTAACAGTGAGAATTAATTATTAAATTAATTAATGCAACTAATATGTTTTTAATTTTTTAAAATAGACATCATTTCTAAATTCGGAATATCAAATATAGCTTAGGGTGAGATTTTGGTATTTTTCTGAAAAACTGAAATTTTTTATAAATAGTGAAACCACAAAGTGGTACTTATAAAAACTGATTTTCCGTTTAAATGAAACTTCACCACCTCCGCGTTTTGAATTTCAAAAATCTGACATACAAGGTTTTCATAATGAAGTAAAATTTGGTTCAATGGTATTAAAATAAATTTATGGTTAATAGTAACTTATTATGTTTTTAATCACGATTAGATGTAATTAGTGTAGTTTAAGGTAAAAATAAAGCTTTAATAATATCAAATGACCTAGACACATGTCCTACCCTCATTGGATTAGTCTTGGACGACCAATAAAATCCATGGGTCAACTTGGGGACCCCATGGAGCCACTTTAGTTGTAAAATGACATAAATACCATTTTATTTAATGTTAAAGTTAAAATGACACAAACATGAGATGTTTTACTAAAACAATTTTTTCATGGGGTTATACAAGTCATATTTTTCAATATAATTAGTCATTGGAAATCTAAAAATATTTCCTACATCATAGTATTTTCTTACAATTTTTAGACATTATATAAATTAAATTATTTATGACATAATGATGATGCAGCGATGACCTCATTATTTAACGATTTCAATAAAATGGAATGATAATGTAAAATATAAGACCTACACATGCCCAAAACCTATTGGATGAGTGCATTTAGAAACTCTATCACCTTATCCTAGAAATACATAAATGCGGGACCATTAAAATACGAAACTCATTCTATAATAAAGTAACATTTCTTTACTTTCCCAGAGTGCCCCTCCTCTCCTCTTATGAAAGCCCTCCACCTCTACCTCCTTACCCACACTTCCAATGCCTTTGTCTTAGAATAACCCGGCCCATTTTGTCTCTCCACATCCCTCTAAAACTTCTTAAAGCCTCACTTTGGGCATAATTCTTCCCAAGGAAGCCTTTGATCTCAAACCAAAGGGAGTTACCCGATTTTAAGGTAAAGTCTTCACTTGTGTCCTTTTGTTTTATTTGGCTTCTCCAACCCCATTAACTCTTTTTATTAATTTATTTTGTATCAAATAAAGTATCTTAAATATACTAGGATGTTTTTATAAGATGTATTCGAGCTACACTTACACACACTTACATCTAATGGTTATAGAACATACTGTTTCTGTGGATGGCGAATTTCTGCCTCACGAAATGATGATTGTTCAACATTATTCAAACACCTTCAAAGGTGGCCTTTATGATGAAAATATATTTATATATGATATATAATATGTTAATTTTTTAATTAAGATTCTGTATTTATCATTTATGGCATATCGTTATGGTTTCCATTATGGGTAAACGTGATATCTTCATTTAAGGAAGTGTGGACTACCGCCCCCTCAAAGTGATATGATTCGTTAATACCATATGTGATATGTATAAAGGATATATTTAATGATATTATATTTTATACCATACTGGAATTAAAATAATATCATGTATCATTATGTTTTAATTACATTAAATATGAAATTGAAATGGAAGTATCGTTTATCCGTACGTACGGCTTACCGTCTCCATGAACGGTACATTTCATTTCTTATCTCAAAATGTTATGTACTATTATATGTTCATATATATAATGGATATATATGTAATATATTACATCTAAATTATGGATATCATTCTGGAATTATAACATATATATCTGTAATTTTGTTTTAATTCCATTAATATGACAAAAACTGAAAGTAGCGTTCTTGCGTACATACGACCTACCGTCTCCATGAATGGTGCTTTTAATTTTTATATCCAAATGACATTGAATAGAATAAAATGAATATATTCTGGATATATATGATATTTAAAACATCAATACTATTCTGGATATGATGTACCTATTACTACATGGAAAATTATTTTGCAACAAGTTCAATTTTTTACTCATGTACCAAACATCGACAAAAACGTCTTATATGAACTTATATTATTAACCAATTATTATAACATTAAAATATGTGATATTAACTGAATAATAATATTTATAGGAGGTACATAAGCAATTATAAATTGACCAATGTTTATTATTCAGGAATATAAAGAAACGAACAAGACCAGTTGGACTTGAGGTAAGGGATCCTACTCCTCTATTTCTTTTTAAGTACACTCTTTTATGTCATTCATTTTAAAGCTCATATTTCTTGTTATTGGGGTGTTATTTTATATTAATATTACTATAATTTTTATGTTCATATGATGAGAGACCCTATTCTCTCTCATCAATCCATTTTGGAATTTTTGAGTGGCGCCGTTAGGCTGCCGAATTTTTGTAAGAGATCTAACCTCTCTTTTTTAAGTACTCTCCTTTATGTCACTTATTTTAATCTCATCTTCGTTATGTTGGGGGAAGTTATTTTATATTACTCATTATGTAAAATTTATGTTAATATGATGAGATACCCTATTTTATCTCATCAATCAATTTTTGTAAGTTTTAAGTGTCGCCGTTAGGCTGCCGAGTTTTCGTAAGGGATTTTTCATCTCACTTTTAGTCCCATGAGATTTATGCTACATTTTACACCATTTCCTTTGAGTGGTGTATGTACATCCCATTATTATACTCTTTGGGTAATATAATTTCATTTATGGGTATTTACATATTTATTGTATGACCCTTCTTCAATGGGGTGTAAGTTTTTAAAGTTACCCATGTCGGTAAGGGAACCATTCACCCTCCCCTTTTTAAAAGACTTCTTTTGTTATGTCTATTAATTCACATACTATTATGTTGGAATATGTTCTTATATATCCTTATTGATTTAAAGTTTATGTCTATGTAATGAGATACCCTTTTTATCTCTCATCAACTCATTTTATGAATTTTGTAGTGACGCCGTTAGGCTGTCAAATTTTTGAAAGGGAACTTCATAACCCAAATTTGATTCTTTGGGATAAACTTGTACTATTTGAATATGTCGTTCTATGAATATGTGTGAATTACCTCTGATTGTATTACACTTAATACCCACTTATATTTCATGTATTCATGTGTCACACATAATTATGTAATTGATTTATCCTTAATCCAATGATACTGTCAATGTATGGGACTTCATCTCAATCTCTATTCATTGAGGCATATTTTGTTTTATACACAAAATTATTTTATACGGTGTACAAAACCCTTTGAATTTTATGTTTATCCAAAAGGAATCTTTTTTATACGAAGCATTTTACTAAATGGCAAAAGGGAACGTTTTTGTCGTACGTATACGGCGACAATGACTTCTCCGCCGTCGTGACCATTATTTGAATTTCAGCTTCCTCTACAGGCCATACCTTATTTTTAAAAGAAAAATAAATACCATGTTTTACTTTTCTTTTATTTTAATATTGAAAATGGTTTTCATAATATTTTTATATCAATGTGTTGTATTGATATATTGTTATTAAAAGATGAAAATGTTTTGTTTCCTGTATGCATGTTTTATGTGATAAGATTATGTTATGGTTCTTGGGCATTGTTTTGAAGACAGATTGTTCTGTGATAAACTAAGGGCGGGTGAGCCCGATATAGCTCTCCAATGCATTGGGTAACGCGAAGGAGTGAAACATTAATGATTCTCCGAAAAGATTTACGGAATATAATGTGGTGGGTATTCCAAACATAACCAAGAGGGTTACTCCCTACGTAAAAATGTTATGAATGCCTCAAGTTACCTTTTATGTCTTATGATTTCTATGATTTATTCATGATTTGATGAGGTATGTTAAAGTGCCTGTGTTTTATGGGTAAAGTATTATTTCATTCTTATGTATATATGAACTCATGTTTCCTTTCCATATTTTTATAACCCTTACTAAGCTTTTTATGCTCATCCCAAGTTTTTTTTGAAATGTTTTTCACAAGTCAAGAAAAACTTACATGATATGATGATAGTGATAAAAAAGTGTCATGAAAGAATCCATGTTTTATTTTAAATATGTTTCCGTTGATGGGATAAATGAATACTATCTTTATGTAACCACTTTGTTTAAATGTGGAATGTAATGCAAGTTTTATGATCTAATTCTCTAAAACCTTTAACCTGAAAATATCCTCAATGTGTAATCTTGTAATAACTCAAGATTAAGTAATGTTTAAGGCTAGGGCTTTATAGTTGGTATTAAAGGTCGGTTTATATAACTTTAGAGGTTAGGGTATCCTCTAAGCACAAGTGACATTTACATAATGGTTAGGATTTCAGAAAGAGTAATAGTTTTAAATAAATTGAATAAGTATATCTTAGTGGTTATCTTCCTCATTAGTACATGATGGTTTTGTTGATATACTCACACTGAAATTTCTGTTTTTATTGAAGGGATGGATCTAGCAGGATCCAAAGTGACAATAGGTTTGAAGGAAACTGTGGTGGTTCTCTGATTAAGAGACTGGATGAAATGGGGTATTCAATGAGGAAACTCATGGTTGTTCTAAACCAACTATCAAGGAGTCATGATCAACCACTTGAACCTTGGTATATTCTATAATGCATCATGTACGAGATGAAATATCGATGTGGACGTTCAGGTAATAATTATAAAGGTAACCATTAGGGTTTATATAATCCTTACTTTTGAGGTAATTATGGTTTATTATATGTTATGATGGAAAATGAAAGGCATGAGATAAACTTGTGGTTAAAATATTTTATGATTATTTTTTGATGATTTTATCATGTTTTGGGGAATGTTTTAAGAATTATATAATTTTGGAAAAAGAACAACACGCAGACCGTGTGACAACCCGTCGCGCAAGACAAAGCTGCGGGAATCACACCCAAAACCAATGTGCGACTGGTATTTATCGCCTACCACTGGACTACGTGAAGTCACAGGTTAGTTTGGATGAATATTTTTAGTTAGATGATTTTATGAATTAAGAGTAAGTTTATTTTGGGATATCTATGGAAATTTATTAACCTATCATGGAGGATATGTGATTAGGATAATTACATTTCAATACAAGACATTAAGAGCAACTGATGTTGTTTATAGATAAATGTTACGATTTAAATTGGAAGACTATGTGACTAAATCGTTCAAATATTTGGGTTTCAATCTTAGTCTGGTTTACTTTGAAGAATTTTATGGACAAGTTGTTTATCGAATGGTCCTCGTTGAACTTTGGGTTTTGTTGGACAAATTTTGGAGATTAAGAATAGATTTTTCTTTTTATAAAGGGTTATTCTTTTCTGGATTATCTGATCTTGTAATAACCTTTTCGGTTTTGGTTTTGGTTAATGTCTAATGACATGGGAAGTATATAGTTCTCTTTTTTGGATTAGGTGATTCTCTAGATGTTGAATATAGTACTCTTAATGTGAACAAGTCTTCCTAAATACTCGTCTTTTGGGTAAAGTATGAGTTTGTGTAAGAAATCTAGTAAAAGTTGAAAGTCAACATGACGAGTAAGTATGTTTCCTTAAGATCAAAAATAAATTCCTCAATAAAGAGTAACATAAAAAAATGTTGTCTGTTATCTTTTCGTACTGGGGAATCGAATACCATTTAACCCATCACAAGTTTGTGATTTTCATATGGTTAACTTTCTTCTAGACATGTTTACTATCACTCTCCATCAGAACATGACCGTTTTTTTCCTCTATGACCATATTTTCATACTAGGATTCCTAGTATGGGCTAACTCGGGTGACCTTTGTAATTATCTTTCTTTGTTTTAATGTGATTGTTTTACTGACTCTTGTTCTGATGTGGGATTTTCAATGAAGTTTCAAAGACAAATTTTAAAAATTATGAGGACGCAATTCCTAAAAAGGGGGGAAGGATGTAACACCCCAGGTAAATTAAGAATATGAAATTTTCATATTTATCCATATTTTTCAATAAAATATTAATATTACTTTAAAGGGGATTCTATGCACGATAGCGTACCCAATACGCAACAATGAGTTTCTTGGGAATCTTGCGTTGCACTCTAATAATAAAATAATATTATTTTAAATAGTAGTTAACGCCTAGCCATTGTAATAGAAGGAATGAATAGAACTAACTACAAAATGATTATATATTTTTGTCAAATATTTTTATTCATTATAATAAATTTTATAGGATTAAAAATGCGAATGAATCCAATTTTAAGAGTAAACATTCTAATATTCTTTAAAAGGTCGATTAACCACCATTGAAGGTGAACCTCTTTTAAATACTCTTTTTGACAATTTTATTTGTTATGTGAAAAAATAAAATTATTATTTAGAATCGGTACGTCAAAATTTAATTTGTGTAAATTTTTGGTATCATTCCCATAAAGTTCATTTTTTTAATGAATAGTGAAAAATGTTGTATTTTATTTCAAATCCTCTTTTTAATCTAATTTATTTATATGATTAGATTATCTTTTTAATTGTTTTTAAAGTAAAATTATAATATATTTTTACCATTTAATCCAATAGTGGTTTTTGGAAAAAATTTCACTTTGAAATTGGACTTAAACTAGTGTCAACCATTTGATACTTATTGTTTCATAAAAACACGCTATTTGCTCTGAAAGCGGGAATTAATTATTAAATAAATTAATTCAACTAATATGCTTTGAATTTTGTAAAATAGTCATCATTTTTTAATTCGTAATATCAAATATAGCTTAGGGTGATGTTTTGGTATTTTTCTGAAAAACATCAATTTTTATGAATAGTGAAACCACTAAGTGGTACTTATAAAAACTGATTTTCCATTTAAATGAAATTTTAGCACCTCTGTGTTTTGAATTTCAAAAATCTGACATACATGGTTGTCATTAATAAGTAAAATTTTGTTCAATGTTATTAAAATAATTTTATGGTGAATAGTAACTTATTATGTTTTTAATCACGATTAGTTGTAATTAGTGTAGTTTAAGGTAAAAATAATGTTTTAATAATATGAAATGACCTAGACACATGTCCTAACCTCATTGGATGAGTCATGGCCGACCCAGAAAATACATGGGTCAACTTGGGGACCCCATGGAGCCACTTTGGTTGGAAAATGACATAAATACATTTTTATTTAATGTTGAAGTAAAAATGACATAAGCATGAGTTGTTTTACTAAAACAATTTTTACATGGGGTTATACAGGTCATATTTTTGACTATAAATAGTCATTGGAAAGACAAAAATATTTCCTACATCATAGTATTTTTCTTATAATTTTAGACATTATATAAGTTAAATGATTTATGTCATCATGATGATGCAGCGATGACCTCATTATTTAACGATTTAAATAAAATAGAAAGATAATGTAAAATCTAAGACCTACACATGTAAAAAATCTATTGGATGGGTGGATTTCGAAATTTTATCACTTTATCCTCGAAACAAATCAATTTGGGACCATTAAAATCTGAAAATCTTTCTAACATAAAGTAACATTTCTTTACTTTCCAAGAGTGCCCCTCCTCTCCTCTTATAAAAGGCCACCAACTCTACCTCCTTACGCACACATCAAAATCCTTTGTCTCGGCCAACCCATGCCAATTTTTTCTCAACACATACCTCTATAACTCCTTGAAGCCTCACTTTGGACATATGTCTTCCCAAGGAAGCCTTTGAGCTCAAACCAAAGGGAGTTACCCGATTTTAAGGTAATGTCTTCACTTGTGTCCTTTTGTTTTATTTTGCTTCTCCAACCCCCTAAAATATTTTTATTCATTTATTTTGTAAACAATATAGTATATTATTTATACTATGATGTTGTTATAAGAATTATTCGAGCTACACTTAAACACACCTACATCTAATGGTTAAAGAACATACTGTTTCTGTGGATGGCAAATTTCTACCTCACGAAACAATGATTGTTCACCATTCTTCTAACACCTCCAATGGTGGCCATTAAGATGACACTATATTTATATATGATATATAATATTTTTATGTTTTACTTAAGATTATTTATTTTTCATTTATGGCATACCTTTATGGTTTCCATTATGGGTAAACGTGGTATCTTCATTTAAGGAAGTGCAGACTACCGCCCCCTCAAAGTGATTTGATTTGTTAATACCATATGTGGTACGTATAAAGGATATATTTAATGATATTATATATGATACCATACTGGAATTTAAATAATAGTATGAATCATTATGTTTTAATTCCATTAAATATGAAATAGAAATGGAAGTAGCGTTAATGCGTACGTACGGCTTCCGTCTCCATGAACAGTAAATTTCATTTCATATCTCAAAATGTTATGTGCTATTATAAGTACATATATATAATGGATATATATGTAATATATTACATCAAAATTATTCATATAATTCTGGAATTATAAGATATATATATCTATATATATCATTTTGTTTTAATTCCATTAATATGACAAAAAATGAATGTAGCGTCCATGCGTACGTACGACCTACCGTCTCGATGAATGGTGCTTTTAATTATTATCTCCAAATGCTATGGAATAGTATAAAATCAATATATAATAGATATATATGATATTTAAAACATCAATACTATTCTTGATATGATGTACCTACTACTACATGGAAAATTATTTTCTAATAAGTTCAGTTTTTGACTCATGTACCAAACATCGACAAAAACGTCTAATATGAACTCATATTATTAACCAATTATTATAAAATTAAAATATGTGATATGAACTGAATAATAATTTTTATATGAGGTCCTTAAAAATTATAAATTGACAAACGTTTATTATTCAGGAATATAATGAAACGAACAAGACCAGTTGGACTTGAGGTAAGGGATCATACTCCTCTCTTTCTTTTTAAGTACACTCTTTTATGTCATTCCTTTTAAATCTCATCTTTCTTGTTATTGGGATGCTATTTTATATTACTCTTACTGTAATTTTTATGTTCATATGATGAGAGACCCTATTCTCTCTCATCACTCTATTTTGTAATTTTTGAGTGGCGCGGTTAGGCTGCCGAATTTTCGTAAGAGATCTAACCTCTCTCTTTCTTTTTAAGTACTCTTCTTTATGTCAATTATTTTAAGCTCATATTTTTTATTATGGGGGATATTACTTTATATTCCTCTTTCTGTAAACGTTATTTTAATATGATGAGATACCCTATTTGATCTCATCAATCCATTTTTGTCAGTTTTTAGTGGCGCCGTTAGGCTGCAGAGTTTTCGTAAGGGAATTTTCATCTCACTTTTAGTCCCGTGAGATTTCTGCTACATTTGCCACCATCTACTTTGAGAGGTGTATATACTTCCCATTATTATACTCTTTGTGTAATATAATTTCATTTATGGTTATATACATATTTTTTGGATGACCCTTCTTCAATGGGGTGTATGTTTCGAAAGTTACCCAAGTCGGTAAGGGAACCTTTCACCCTCCACTTTTTAAAAGACTTCTTTTGTTATGTCTTTTAATTAAAATACAATTATGTTGGAATATTTTATTATATATCCTTATTTATTTAAATTTTATGTCCATGTGATTATATACCCTTTTTATCTCTCATCAACTCATTTTCTGAATTTTGTAGTGACGCCGTTAGTCTGTCAAATTTTTGCAAAGGAACTTCTTACCCCAAATTTTATTCTTTAGGATAAACATGTACTCATTGAATATGTTGTTCTATGAATATGTGTGAATATCCTCTGATTTTATTAAACTTAATTCCCACTTATATTTCATGTATTCATTTGTCACACATAATTATGTAATCGATTTATCGTTAATCCAAGGATACCATCTTTGAATGGGACTTCGTCTCAATATCTATTCACTGAGGCATATTTTGTTTTATAAAAAACCTTCTTTTATACGGTGTATAAAACCCTTTGACTTTTACCTTTATCCAAAAGGAATCTTTTTTATAATAATCATTTTATTAAACGATAAAATGTAATGTTTTTTTCGTACGTATGCGGCGACAACGACTTCTCCGCTGCTGTGACCTTTATTTGAGTTTCGGCTTCCTCTACAAGCCATACCTTCTTTTTAAAAGACAAATAAATACCATGTTTTACTTTTCTTTTATATTAGTATTGAAAATGGTTTTCATAATGTTTTTATATCAATGTTTTGTATTGATATCTTGTTATTAAATGGTGGAAATGTTATGTTTCTTTTATGCATGTTTTATGTGATAAGATTATGTTATGGTTCTTGGGAATTGTTATGAAGACGTGTGGTTCCGTGATAAACTAAGGGTGGGTGAGCCCAATATAGCTCTCCAATGAATTGGGTAATGTGAAGGAGTGAAACATTAAGGTTTCTCCGAATAGATTTACAGAATATACAGTGGTGGGTATTCCAAACGTAACCAAGAGGGTTACTCCCTACGTAAGAATGTTATGAATTCCTCAAGTTACCTTTTCTGTCTTATGATTTCTATGATTTATTTATGATTTGATGAGTTTTTTTAAAGTTACAATGTTTTATGGGTAAAGTATGATTTCATTCTTATGTATATATGAACTCATGTTTCCTTTCCATATTTTTATAACCCTTACTAAGCCTTTTATGCTCATCCCAAGTTTTTTTGAAATGTTTCTCATAGGTCAAGGGTAAGGTATATGATATGATGATAGTGACAAGGAAGTGTCATGAAGAAATCCATGTTTTATTTTAAATATGTTTCCGTTGATGGGATAAATGAATACTATCTTTATGTAACCACTTTGTTTAAATGTGGAATATAATGCAAGTTTTATTATCTAATTCTCTAAAACTATAATCCTGAAAAGGTCCTCAATGTGTACTATTGGAATAACTCAATATTAAGTAATGTTTAAGGCCGGGGCATTATAGACTCACAAGAATAACATGCTTACATATCATGAACATAGATACATACTCAATATTATCACCCTTTATTTAGCCCCACCATAAATACTCATTTAAAAATTTATACATCTACAGAAATTTTAGATCAATAAATAATGAGAAAAAATGATCCTTATATAATAACAGCCTCTTTTAATCATGAATATAATGAACACAAGCATAGTTCATGAACATTATAATTTCATCACAATAGAGGATTGACTCAATAAATTTTCGCACATTCATATATAGTTCCACATTAGCCTTATGTGCCTCTTTAATTGTTACATGGATAGAGGGATGAAAAAAAATTGAGAAAGATAATATTTCTACGCTTTATTTATGATCTCATGTTCCAAAATTCTAAAATCAAAAAATCTTATATCATTTATGATCATCATCAGAAATAAACTAGTAAGATCATTTTGACTCAATGATTATACCACCATATTCACTTCTCAGGTATGGTAATGTATTGAATTTATGAAATCATTAATCAACTCCAACCATCTTCTAAAGATCATATTAATCTATATTCATGTGAACATATACTTCAAAATTTTATGATTAGTCTATATGTATCAACATGATAAATAAGTATTGTCCATCTATTTAATTAATGAATAAATCTCCAGAACTACATCAAATTTTTTATTCCTGTAATTTAAATCATTATCCATCAATTTCCATATATCATAAGTATTAACCATATCTGTTTTCATTTGAATTCATCAAATTCCCCACATTAATGCATCATTATAGATCAAAACCCTTATTTACTATATAGTAATGAATGAATGTGTACAATAACTAAGATTCTATTTAGTTCCTTGAAATATTTCTCATATTTAACTATCCAATGGAACATTACACCATTCCATGATAACATTATTTGTGGATTATATAATCCTAATAAATTCCTTACAATGTGAGGATTATATTCTTCCAAAGAACATAAATAATATAACTCAGTCACAATGGTTTACATAGTAAAACATTAAATATCATTTTATTATTATGGATCCAATGATATAACCTCTATTTAGATTATATGACCTAAAAAATAAAATATTTTTTAGCTTAAATAAAAACATTTTTAATTTTTCATAATAACTTTCCACCATTTGGTCCTTAAAAGAAATCCTGAAGTGATATTTATGCTCTTCCTCTCCCATTTAATATATAATTATATATTCTATAATGAATACCAAAAATTATGGAATGTTAGTAAATAGAGACTCAATTAATTAAATACATGATGTTAATGGTGGAATTAATAGGACAAAATGAATTTACTATTATTTGAAATTTCCATACATTATATGGAATGTTGTCATTAGTATATCATCCTTATTGACCCTCAATTTACGATGTCAATAATAAAGATCAAACAAAGAAAAGTATTCAAATCAATATAGTTCAACAAATAAGTAATCAATTGGATGTGTAGGGAACTGATTATTGATTATGAGTTTTCTATGTTCCCAATAATCAATACAAATTCTTGTTGATCCATAATTACCATAAAAATAAGATAAACTACACCCATATATGACAAAAAATTCCTAACAAAATTATTTTCAAGATTCTATTTCTGTTTTTTCTTTAATTGATGTAACAAAATTGTGGCCATTCAATATAGAGTTCTTCAAATTGGTTAAGCACCATATAACAGTTCTATTGAGAGCTCAACATCACACTTCAATAGAAGAGTATGAAAATATTCCAAAATGATTTATAAACTCTATAAAAATAGGGATAACATCATTGTTGAATTTATCCTCAACCATGAGATATAATGACCCATTTTTTAAATTAATCAAGACCAATATATTGGAATTCAAATCCATTGGATTGTTATAATTTTAATCTCATTAATAAATGATAAACAGTTACTTAAGGACAAAAAATGTGACTTCTATTATACAGTAATTTATGTGTTATTTTTTAGAGAAATTTCATCCATGACTAATATGAAATCATATTCACCTAATTGAAGAATAAATTTTTTTAGAGAAATAACATTCCCACAAAAATAAACCATAGAAGAATAATATAATTGATAATAGACCATAATACCATTATAGTGTTTCATTCCTAATTCAACAACTAATCTTTGTGCTATCATTTTGATAACCATAGAAAAATATTTCAAATATAAATGTGTATGTCCATATAAATTCAAATAATAAATTATATGTTCTATAGTGGATGATAAGTGTTCCTTTAAACCTTTCATTATCATACCCCACATTAGAAATAGTCAATTTATGATGGTTACCTTTGTATATAGGGTTAGGTGGTTGCTGATGTTGATCATCCACATTACACTTTCAAATTGATAACTCGTTAATTTAATAAACATACTTCTTGAATTCAATATATTAGTGTCTGTTTGGTGAATTATATTGATATTTCTCCCTATTGGAATAAATATCTAACATATTCCATTCACTTTGGTATTCAATTTCTTTATTATATTTCTTCATACATTCAAAAAATCATCCAATACCTTTAAGAGAAATTTCTCCATGGTTACATCCACACATTAACCATAATTAGAGGCCCGTTATTTTCTCTCTATTGTTATTAGAGATTCCTTCCATTTCAATATTTTTTTTCTTTTCAAACCATTGAGATTGATTGGTAACACTAACATCCATTTACATAATATAAGAACATCCAATTATTTTCTCATATGTACTGATGTCCGTATAGCTAATGCACTTTGGATTCTATGATTTAATCTACTGAATAATTGACCAAACATAAATTCAGGTGAGATGAAAATAATGGAATAATACCTTAGATGTCTTGAAAAACATTCCTCACTGGTATAAATAGATTCATCATCCTTCTAACAAGATAACGAATTAATTCCCCATTTTCATTTAAATAAAATATAGAAATTATTTACTATGGAAAAATATCTTAAAATCATTCCACTCTAAGATATAAATTTTTTTATCTTAAGTTTTTTTCTTGAAAAGATTCCAATATTATTGATTTTTACATTCTAAAAAAAATTATTCTACATTAGCATATCCACCAAGATTTAAAAAGTAAATTTATTATAAACAAATAGTCATCATGAACCAAAATGATGGACACGATACATTCAACCTAAGACTATTAACTATACATTAAATCCTAAAAAAACCATTTCAACCTGTATTATACAGGAAATGATTTTTTCATATAATAAAACTACATTATTTTTATTTCAATAACATAAGAAATTATAATATATAGAGGATTATCGTAAAATTTTAAAGTAATGTTTTTTCATTCAAGTTTTCAATGTTAAATTAAACCATTCTTGGATAAAAAATCTTTTGACCCATATTTTCAAACATAGAAATTATATAATTATATTTTAATATTAATTACATATCACAAAAAATAATTCAAGAATCATATAGATTTAGTTCCATTGGTAACATGGATAAATAAACAACTGATTAATATTTGATCTTCATAATCTCTAAATAATATAATAATTATCAGAACTATTCCATGATATATCATAATGAATTACTATCATTATATCCCTATGAAATGAAGCATAATAAAGGGCGTGATGTGATACTCAATTTAGATGAAAAAGGGTGATATCAATGTTAACAAAAAAAATAACATCATTATAAGTGTATAATATCTTGATCATAACATTATAAAAATATATTATTCAAATAAAAAATCATAATAAAAGTCCATGAATAATTTACGGATGTTCATAAGACATGTGTCATATGTGAATCAAGGAACATGAGTCAGGAGAGAAAAATAATGACCTAAGACATAGATATTTGACATACACAAAATCATAGAAAATCATTGAATAAGAATACTATGATCATTAAAAATACTATCTTGGTGGATAGATCCCACTTGTCAACATTGTTAACACTCCATTCCAGTCATGTTTTTCTCAGGACATATCCATCTCCAACCAATGAATTTTTGGGATGCATATTTATGGGCCCACTTATTAATCAATGAAAATCATACAAATGTGGTTTGAAAGGTCATTAAATATTAATCATATAAAAATATAAAATAATATAGGTGGATTTTTAATCATAGAATAACCCACAATAAGTTAACATGTTTCATAAACATTTCATCATTTCATAATCTATGTGGAATGGAAATGTGTTACTTAAAAATATCATTATCATAATACTAATCATTCTAGTTAAAGGATAAAAATTAAATCATTAGATCATATACTATTAAAATATTAGGTACAATTAGAATATGGAAACATTAATTATTATTTTAAAATATCACTAGAATATATATATATATATATAATATTTTCATATTTAAATAAATATTTAAATAATTAAAATATCCCTCATATTATGAAAATAATTTTAATAAAATATTATTGGAAACAATTAAATATATATGTAAATAACATATACGTGACAAATGAACTAAATATTTTTCATATAAATAACCTAAAAACATTCTATAAAAATTTCAATAAAAGGAATAAAGCACGTCATCCAGAAAATAAAAAGAATATTATTTTTTTGGACTTTAAAAAAATAAAACATGGGTAAAAAGTTCTTTAAAAAATTATAATAATATTAAAACATTATTGTATTAATTTTCGTGATGATATGGTCATTGACTAAAATATCTTTTAATCAAAGATATATATAATTACATTTTTCAAAAAAAACATTATTTTGGTCTTCTGAATACATAATGTTAGAAAAATGAACGAAAATAATGTATTCTCATGTAATAACTATAATAGAAGAAACTTTATGTGTTTATATATAGTTAGGGGATATAATTTCATAATCAAATGCATAATCATGAACCATCATAATAAATAATTATATTATAATCGAAAACCCTTTCCTTGAATTACAATTTAATAAAAAACACACTAACCACTTGTATAAAAAAATTTATTTTTATATAATTATATATATATTAAATTAATATAATACTATCATAATTTATGATCAAATTTTAACATTTCAACACTAATTTATTAATTATTACTTAGAAAAATAATCATTTCATGATGTTAAGAATTTTCTTCATATGAATTTTGATCCATAGTTCTGGTACTTGTATATTGATCATAGTTATATCCTAACCAAAACAATGATATAATAAAAATATCATATATATTCATTATGTATATATATATATATTATATCATCCATAAATTTCAGAGATAGAGAAATAAATTACAACATTCAAAGAGACAGTAGGCTATATATTTGCAAGAACATTGTTTAACCTTTTTGATAGATGGAATTAATGAAATGAATATTATAATTTAATTATTATTACTGTAAATATATTATATACATAATATATATTCATCAAATCCTTCCTTATTACCAAACATGTAAAATAGATATGAAAAAAAATCACATTCCTTCAATAGAGGTGGTAGTCTACAAATACACACAAGTGATTTTATCATTTTCTCAAGGATTGGAAGGTAAAAACGTCGATATTATATCATCATTACAGAAGAATAATATTTTCATAAGTATAACATAAAAATATTAAACCCATCATATTACCCATCCATAAAATATGGTGAAGAAAATGAATTGTATAGTTAGGTGGAGATTGTATGACGTACATACCTATAATAGATCCTTTAGAATTCAATTTGATGTGAATGATGGTGGATAATAGTGGATTAATAATAATAATAATAATAACATTTTATTATTTTTTTGATGTTTAATTTATTATTTTATTATAATTAAAAATTATTTCAAAGAGGTTGAATAAGAATTAAAGAAACGAATGAGATCAGATAAGTTGGGTACCTCTTCACTGAAAAAACCCATCAGATCTCCTCTTGTGGATACTAGGGTTATTATTAAAGAATACATAAAACTATATAATGTGTATTTTAAATAATACAAGATAATTTAAAATGGGTTTTCATTTTATAATACATAATGTTTTGTGAATATGACAAAGGATGAGTGTCATTTTATAATTGAGGGATTGGAAAAAAAGAAATTTTGTTAAATGATTCAAATATAACTGTAATTCTCTTGAAATAATATTCATTATTTCATTAAAAATTTACAAATGTATAGGGTTGAAATAACATAACCATGTTATATTCAGATAGATTACAGTTTAATTTTAAAACTTCTTAATTTTGATAAACACCATTAATATTTATTTTTCCCATTAACAATAGTTACAGATATTTCTATATAAAAGGTTTAAGAATGATAAAATAAGTGGAAAACATACACATAAGATTTTCATGGTTAATATTTTAAATAATATTCCGTTCACTGAGCACATGATAATATATTTATGATTCTAAAATCATTTAGTAAAAAATTATTAATTTTAAAATATCAATAATGTCATTTTTGGAAATAGTCATTTATTTGACTCTAATGGCACCAATATAGATATGTAAATTTAATATAATATTATCTATCATAACCAATATATTATATGTATATAATAAATTCATGTAAAAAATTTTTTCTCATAAAATACTGTATTTTTAATATTTTGAAAAACATTTATTTAATTGTTTAATAATTGAATAAATGTTGTTTAATTGATGAAAGAAGTGTTTTGGGTAATAATTCCATAAATAAAATATATAAATAAAATACTATGATAAATATAATAAAATATCATTTGAAAAATAATTTATAACCATACATGTCCTATTTTTATCCTTTTGTGAAAATTTTAGATATATTTATGATAATAAAGTCACATTTGCTATATATTAATTTCAGAAAAATATATAATTTCCATCAATATAGATATTGAAAGTGATTAATTATTATTGAAAATTATAAGAAAATATAATAACTACCCCCATTAATAAATTGATGTTTTATATATATATTTAATTTTAGTCAAAATGATTTAACTTTATTATAGTTGTTTTACCCCTATCGGGGTGACAAAAAAATACAATGGATACTATTGAAATTCATAATCATTAAAGGGAACTATTTTCCAAATTTAATCCTCATTATTTCATATAGAAAATCTATTTTTCATGATTTCATTTCAAAAAATTGAATAAATAAATTTTAAAATATGTATTAAAAATGATATGAAAAATATTTTTTAAAAAATATTTTTTTCTAAATTAATGTGGATATATATTCATATCTTATGCCTATAAAAAGTAATAGATGAATGATAAAAAAATTATTTAATACATAATATATAAAATTAATTAATATAATCCACTAATATTGATGAATTTAATTTATTTATATAAAACCCAATTTAACTTAAAAAACCATTTTTGAATAAAAAAACTCATTTATTTCCAAATGTTGTGTATTTTATTTTTTAATTAATTTACAATCAAT
Organism: Viscum album; assembly: GCA_963277665.1. Taxonomy (NCBI): domain Eukaryota; kingdom Viridiplantae; phylum Streptophyta; class Magnoliopsida; order Santalales; family Viscaceae; genus Viscum; species Viscum album. The sequence continues at coordinate 1,226,548,417 of OY728145.1, read as the reverse complement.
GAATAAATATTAAAAAATTTAAAAATATAAATATTTTGTAATGTAATCTGAATTATTTATAACCATTAATCCAATTTACAAGTGATATCTATAAAAATAAATTAAAATATTTAAATAGTATATGATGGCATATTTAAACTCGTTGTTTCATTTATTATAAACTATCAAAGAATATCGTTGTATAGGGAGCCATATAATAAAATAATAGGTTATTAATTTTTTTGGTATCATTGTCTCATTATAATTACGTGGTTTATCATATGGAAATAATAAAATAGTTTTAAATGGTGAAGGTGATAGTGTTGTTTATATGGAACAATCAGAAGAGGGTTTAAATGATGAAAATAGAGGCAAGGTATGAAATATTATAATTTATTCTTATAGAAAAATGATTCACCCATGGTATTGGTTCTTTAAAATAAATCAATAACTAAGGTAGTTGAAATTTTCTAGTCAAAATATAGATAGTTTTTTATAAATCATTGATGTTTACACAATTACATTGATACCCATCATATATGTTGATTATGTAATTTTTATTAGAAAAAAGAGAATGTGTGTGGGGGAATTCTCAATGAAAATGTTTCTTTATTTTCAAATGTTCATGCTATTAAAAATGAACATAATTAATTGGATATTTTTATCTAAATCATAAAGGAAGTTATATAATACTTTGATGGAAAATATATTGAAATAATATTTTCAGGAAATATCACATTGAAGACTCAAATATAGTTTCCACAACCATTAAAACTAGTTTGAGGATGAGTAATGATCTGACTCTAACAAGTTGGAATTAGAGAAAATTCCAATATTACAATAGAATATTACCTTATATTATATCATCAATGAATATCATTATATTTTCAATTAATTTGGGTGATCATATTTGTGTGATCCAATTTAATTATATTTAATGGATTCTAAGTGAATTAAGCGGTCTATTACAGCTAGTTTGAGGATGAGTAATGATGTGACTGTAAAAAGTTTGAATTAGAGAAAATTACAATATTACAATAGAATATTACAGTATATTATAACATCAATGAATTTCATTATATAATCAATTGATTTCAGTGATCAATATTTGTGTGATCCATTTTAATTACATTTTAAGAACTCTAATAGAATGAAGGTGTCTATTAGTGGATCATCAAATTTATGATTGATGTAAAAAAAGAATGAACATATTTAATTCTATATGATTCATATATCCTTTTTGGGATATATATTTGGCTAATAGAAATTAAATATTTGATTATATATTCCTTTCTTTTTTGAAAAATGTACTGTAAACCGGGACAATAAAAAAATGTTCGTTGAATCTATGTACTTTTAAATTATAATATATTACTTACAAATATGTATTCCCTAATATTTTATAGAATAATTTTTATCTTCAGGAAAAGAGGATACATGTTAAAAATATATATTTTTTTAGAAAATTAATATTCAACTGATCTATCAAAAGTACTAGTGAAACATTTTAATTCAAAACACATTATTTTTATATATAATTGTATAAATGAGGCTATTTTAAATAGTGAAGTGAAATTTAAGTACCTAGAATTCAAAAACCAAAATTCTAATATTTTAATAAGTGTATATTAGGGGAAATATTTTAATAAATAATTTTGATTCATTAGGATTATCCTACTCCTATAAAAGTATTGAATATGTGGGATTTACACAAACATTACATATTTTATAATTATTTGGGTGAATAGTGGTAAACCTATATTAATTATGTACTATAAAATCTTTTATTATATTTTTATAAAAAGATGATGAAATTTTAAATGGGGGATAATGTATAAGATCTATAATCACAAAATCTATAAAATAGATTGAGTATGATTACCTAAAAAACTATGGAAAAATAATTCTCATTGATAAATTATGTTGTTTGATGGAAAGAAGTATTGTGATTTGGGGAAATATTTTTTTCAGGTTACAACCAAATCCAAATATGGATATTATTGTTCCTATGGTATTTTGAAATTTTATTTTTGTTTATCAATTGTTTCCTGAATATTTGGGTGATAACTTTGGTTGGAATTTTTTTTTTCAAGAAGTTATATCTCGAGTTTTATGTATCACGCAATGCTTTAATATCTGTTCCTTTAAAATACACATACACTATTTGATATCTTTCTCCACATAGATCCTTGTGTCTAAAAAAACCATGGAATATTATAGAAATTATAACCTATTCGAAAGAATACAGTGTATGAGTATGATAAACCTAATTCATAAATATATATAGAAATGCCTTACATCATTATAATTTAATATTAAACTCATATTAAATAGTCATTAAATTTGAATAAAATAATTCCATGATTAAAAGCCATATTTTTAGGTTGAAATGTATTTTTCGAGGTCTAATAAATTTTTTAAAAATAAAATATAAGGTTAAAAATTATAAGTTTATTTTAATTATATTTATTGGAAACATTTTTTGAATAATTTATATATTAGTTGGGTAATTGTTAGGAATGAATAGAAAATAATTTTATTGTACAATAGTGTTTCTTTCAGAAAACTGTATTTTGTGCAATTTATTTGTGTATTAAAAAAATAAACTGACTAGTATAGATGAATGGCTTTAATTAAATATATTGATAAAGTATAAAATAATATATTTTATAAATCATATAAATTTTTTTACAAGGAAATGAATTATCATAAATCCTTTTTATAATTAAGATGCATTCTTTAAAAAATATTCATTAGGTTATGGATGATTATTTTAAATTTAATAACATATAATAATGAATAATGAATATGATAAATTATATTTCATGTTTTTAAATTTAATGTAAATTGTTTCTATGAGTAATTTTATATTTTTTATCAAAATTAATTTTAAAAACAAAAACAAAATAACCCAATTATGATTATAACAAGTTAAAGATGATTGTAAAAAATTAAAAGTGGAAAAATTGAAATGTAAACATAAATAAATATTATTGGATTAATTAATTTGACATTATGTTTTCGTACCATTTATTATTTTATTAGGATCCCATTTAACATGAGTTTTAATTAATATTATTTCAATATTTATAATAATTTCATGTTTATCACTCCCTTAATTTAAAAATTTAACCTCTTCCTATCACTTATTCTTTATCATTGATCTATAAAGCTCAAAAAATAGAAACCCAAAAACTCAAATCATTACTTACCTTCATTCTTGAGCTCCCTTTATTTCCATAAAACCATCCTATAAAGGTTTAAAGAGTATACCAACTGAGGTCTCTATAAAAAGAGGTAATTTTCTTAAACATTTTTTTTCAAATTTTATTTATTCTTGAACATACAATAAATATATTTTATCTATCACAAAATAATTAATATAGTTTAAAAAATATACTAATATGTTATTATTTTTATATTTTTAAATTTATCTACCTCAATTCCATTAATTTTGAAATAATTATACCACATATATATGATTATGGACTACTACCTCCACTTTTCTGTATAATTCAGTTTCATTACATTAAAACTCCGATTGATATAATGATAAAGTTAGTAAATATATATTTTTTTCAAGATATAATTATAAATATGGATTTATTATATGTAATATATATTTCATTCCTTCTTTTTATTATAAAATTAAAATCATTCTCTTGAATATGTATGGACTTCCATCTCTATTAATTATGAAATTCATTATAATATCATTAAATTTTAGATTCAGTACTAAGTATGATTATGATTACAATACGTTATATTTATATCATTAGTATAATTATATATATTTTGGATCCATGATAAATATGAAATTAAAAAATCATCTGAATCAAAACATACTTGAAAACAATGTAGTTAACACCCAAACTGATCAATACAATTAAGGGTGGTTAATGAACGGTTTATAAGATGATATAAGTAACCATAAATTGGTATTATATATATATATATGAATATTATTCTATAATATATGTTTTATAGATTTAAATTTATCATAACATAGACTAAAATTCCTTATGGATCATGTTAGACATATAGTAAGGGTTTATCATATCACTTTTGTTTCCATTAGACATATTCCATATTAATAACTTGTTTATTTCATGAGGTGTATATCCCTGTGCCTGAAATATGTTATATCATGAAAATAGTTATATTAATTTTATTTTATTATTAATTTTATGTAATTTATTTTATGTAGGATGTGATTTAAAAGTTGTGAAATATGAAAGGGGTTTTTGATTCATTCTAATTTTTAATGAGATTACTTATCCTAACATCTATACGAATGTTATTATATGGTATATCAATAAATAAATTTCATTAATTATATTATTCATATTCATATAAATTTATAATATCCATTTATTTTCCTTTCATTAAGTTCTAAAAATTATGAAATAATTTTTTTTATGAATAACAAACATTATTTTCAAATTCTGGAAAATATTATTTTATTTAATGCCATTATTTTATATAAAATCATTTCATGATTTATTATACAATTATAATATTATTTATTAATTTATTTCTAACTAAACAATTAATTTCAATAAAAACATTAAATGGAATTACATTTTAAATTTTCCTATAGAGGTACTTTTTACATAAGTTGTGACTCAAATTGTTGTTTTTAAATTTACTATAAGAATATATTTTCATATCCTAATGAATATTCATTGACTTGAATCTTCCAATAAATCAATGGTTCCATTCCAATGAAAATATTTACCTAATAATATATATATTTTTAATTTTTAAAAAACTTATTTTAAAATGATAAGTGTATTTTCATCAAGAAATGTTCTATTAATCTTTTAAATATATTTTCATCTATGATAACATCCATTTATGATTTTTATACACATAATTTGATATGATTCACTGAAACTAAACTTATTCAGGATATATACGATATATCATTGTAATGAGGAAATATTAATGAAACAAATTTTATTTTTCTCTATTTAATATATGATGAAATGATAAATTTAATATTGATATGTGGCATATATATGAATAGATTATGATTATATGATATGTGAGTCCATTATATCTCTTGTAATGACTATGACCCATGTAGCTTGGATCTGATGTCTTGCATTACTACATTAGAAGATGATATAATGATTTGAATCCCAACAAACAAAATATTAAATTATTCTTATTAAAATTGATACAAACATGATTCCTTTAATATATTTGAGATAAAAAATTAAAATAATAATATTTTCACTAATAAAATTATTCCCTCTGGAATATACATTCATATCAATCCTAGTACACACCATGTATTCCTGGGAAAGGAATAAAATATGGTTCATAAAAAATTCATAGTAAGGTTTATGTACAATATAAATTATCATAAATAAAAAATAATAATAATCATTATATGTTAAATAAATATATATACATTCCATTTAAATAACATGTTTATCAAAAAAAAATAATGCTTAATCAATATGGGGATAAACTAAGACACATGTTATTTGAAAAAATAAATGATAATTAACTGAATCAAGAGACAATATAATGGATGAAATATCATGGATAATTATAATAATAGTATTATTAATTAATGATATTATTAATTATGGGATTTTGTAAACGCATCCATCATCATAGCTCGACCATCAATACCTCACACAAGAAAATTTAAAACTACAATAATAAACCCATTTAATTTGTCTAACTTATTTTTAATGTGAGAATTGTTGATTCATCAAGGGGATATAAAATTATGGCCCCCAGTAATCACTTTTTATCCAAAAATCATATCATATATCAAATTAACTATTTAATTCAGGAATGATGTACCTTATCATCAAATATATTAATTGAGTAAATAATTTAGATTTATCAATATTTACCCAGACAGACTCATAACTCTCAATATAGAAAAAAATATTTATATGTGATATATAATTTAAGAAATATACTTTTCCATATTAAATAATATATATATTTATGGGAAATTCAATTTCAAATGATCATATATATGTTAATATTTTTATAGAAATGTAATTAATAAAAAAATCTATATTAAAATTATGTTAATAAATCAATTAGTAGAAATATTCATAAAACATATATAGATATTATAAGAATTGAATCAATCCATCAAATAACTATTTGGGACATAATAATTGGTTTTTTGTTGTTGATGATTAGAAATACCATTAAAATATATTTAAAACATTATTAAGGAAAATAAAAATTTCATTTTGATAAAAACATATGTAATCTAACATTTAGAAACCCATTTTTAAATTACATTTCTTTTTAAATAATGATTTATACTTATAAATAAACCATTGTAACATTGATTGGTCATGACTGCACGAAATATTCTGTATACTAAGTATTTTGAATTAATTATTCTTTCTCATTTTCAGTCACAAAAAAATAGAAATTGTTTTAAAATAGTAATTAAGATTTCATTAAAAAATATTTTTAAAAGAAAAAATTCTTAGAAAATTCAAAAATAAATAAATATGAAAATTTATAAAAAATAGATTTTTTTTGGAAAATATGGCTATGGAAGAAAAAGTATTTCCCACTAAAGAGGAAAATGATTTCTGATATTTTAAAAAATGATTTCATGGTTTTTTTAAATACCAAATAGTGTGAAAATGGTACTTGTACTTGAGGAAGTTCATGGATAACATTATTATAATAAAATTAATTGGTATATTATGTAATTATATTATAATGTATATCAATGCATATTATGGTATAAACAATCCTGATTAAAATGAGATTGTGAAATAATCTATTGAAAATATTATATCATTGATTTTAGAGTTAATAAATTTATTTATTTTTTGTATCAAATGTAAATATTCATGAAAAACATGAAATTAAACAATAGATACTAAGAAATATTTAAAAATATAATTATAGAATACCAAAGACAACGAAGAAATAATATAACCAAATGAAGAGAAATTGAGTTGTGTTTTTATTTATCACTGGGTAACTTTTATATTAAATCCCCTTGGATGGAATTTTTCAATATAAAAATTAAAATACAGTGAATTATTTTGTAATCATGATATTACATTTCAACAGGGAAATATATAAACCATATAAATGAAAGTTGGTTTATAACAATATAATATTCCCCAATGAAGGGTTATTGAGATGAAGTCCATTACATCACACTTCCTTTTGGTTGAACATCATTTAACGTAATATTTATTTATTTTAAATATTATATTATTATATTAATAAAATTTATTAACGTTTTTATATAATATATGATGATGTTATAACACTTTTTCACAATTTCATTAAAAACCGTACATTTTTCATTATTATAGGTGTTTATTTACTTTATCTATCAGTCTAGTTTTATTATGAATGTTTCGGTTCTTATGTTTGTTATATAGTTCCATCAAATGATGAATAAAAATAATAGATTATTTATTATATATATAAATCACTTATACATTTAAAATAAATAATTAATGATAATTTTGATAAGAGAAATGTGTTTTGATAATAGAAATGGTATATTGTATGTATTCATGAGTAACATTTCCATTTTTCATTAACTGATTTGGAAATATGGTGATTAATATTTTATATTTCTAGAGTTATAATGATATAATAATTACCATATGATTTATTTAATTATAATTATTTATATAATCCATGTGTTTTTCTAATGAAATGAGTGTGATATCTCTTTGTGAAGGCAGTAGTCTACACGAACATGAAAGACATTATCATCATTTGTAACTTAAATGAGAAGAATTAAATTGATTTATATAATTATTTTATAATTATAAATATTTAATAATATCATTATTATTTAATTTATATCAAGTATTATTGTTAAATTCATCCTTGTTATCTTCCATGTATAACGTTAGTATTGAAAGAATCACCTCGCTTCTTGAGGAGGTACTCGTATGTACACACAACAACATTTATCATATCCCCTACAAAAAGGAATGAAAAATTTTATTTAAGAAATAATGAATCAATATGTAAGATTATGTTATACGTATCATATATATACTTTATAACCATCCTCATAACCTACCATGATATGTTGATGAGGTTGTAGTGTGTCGTACGCATGAAATAAGAATTTGTAACCTGTTTAATGGAAGTGGGGATAGTTGTATATCACTAAAATAAAAGATAAATATCTATGTATATGTAATATCCATAGTCTATTTTATCAACTTGTTTTATTAATTTTTTAATGAGGTTGTGGAAGAAATTAAATTAAATAACTTGTTGAAGAGTTCTACCTTGTCATCATTTAACCTTTTTTGGATTTCATGTAAATCCTTACCATGATAGATTTATAAAAAAAGTAAGGACTCAAAGATGATATTAAGAAATATGGGAATTTATTTTTTATGTTATTGGATGAATGAAAATTGTTCAATTTGTTAATAATATGGGATAGTTTATAGTATTTTATAAGTGATGTGATTTTCACAATTGTAATAATTTAAAATAAAAAGGTGTACCCATTTCTTTTACATGCCAAAAGGTTCCAAAATTGATTATCATTAAGAAATTGTCATGACAATATCTATATATTTATATTAAATAATTTTTATAAAATTATTATTTCATTTTCACAAATATCTACTTATATTATCTTTCATGTAAACTAATTTCTACCTTAATAACTCTACATAATTTGTAATGGTTTTATTATTCATTATTGTCAAAAATTAGTTTTATCATATTAAAAAATAAAAAATTAATGATTTCAAATATTGAATCAAGTTTTTAAAATTCTATACACAGAGGTAAAAATATATATTTTAAAATTAATCTCATCCATGTGGTAATGAAGCTTGTTTATAATGAAAATTTGTTTGATTGTTTAGAATATCATTGAATTAAAATTCTAAATGATAATAATTATTATGAGAAAATTTTATTATTCTATATAAATTTTAAATAATTATACATTAAAACCAATTAGTAACATAATTTAACTTTATAAATAATTTAAATGGGAAGAATATCTTCAATTACAATTTATTATTTTTTAATATTCACCAGAAAAAGAATCATTAAAAAACCAGAAAAATTGACCCTAATGTAATTTCGACTACATGAATTGAGTAATTAATTAATTTTAATAAATAAAATTCACACATTTTTTTAAAATCAATATTAAATTTTATGCTGAAATCATAACTAAACCATCATTTATATAAAATACATTTTTTATAAAAAAATATAGTTTTCGATTAAATGATTATTGTTTTATTTATAATGTATAGATATCCATATTTATAAAAATACAGTATGTATTATTCATACCAAAAAATACAGTGTCTTGGATATAATGTTAATTTTTAAATAATAATATTTCAATAGAGTATTATTTTTTTTTAAAAAATCTCTATTGCATATATGACATGTTATTAATGAGATTGAATTTATTTAATAATAAATTAAATGTAAATTATCATGGTATTATATATTATTATATTCCTTTTGTTTTATGTAACATATGCTATTCAACATTATGTTCCTATTTTGGAATCATGTGGTGTTACATTACACACCAAAAATACATTTCATCCTCATAATTTAATTTTGATTTTGGAAATAAAGGCAATTTCATTTGAAAATATCACAATTGGAAACCAACAACATAAAAATTGTAAATAAAAAATAATCTGTATAATATGAAAATAGATGTTTATTGGCCATATGGAATAACGCATACTGTTTTTAAAAATAGGATAACATAAGTGGTTTTACAATACTAGGACATGGAATAAAATAATAATCTCCAAATAATGATGGAGAGTGATTGGGATCGTTGATCACACGAAAGAGATTGATCTTTTTAAATTAAGAAAATAAAATTAAAAAATTAAAAATGTATTAAAATGGTCATTTATATTTTTATAAATTTCCTTAATAGGATTACATTTTCTTCCAATATACTTTTCATAAAGATGATTAATTATCAGGATAAGATATACATACATGATTTTATTCTATTTCCTAAAAAAACTCATCCTTTTGTTGTTTGTTGATAAATTTCTGATTTATACATTACTTTATGATATAAATATGAAATTTTCATTCCCTAATCACTAACAGATCTCAAGATCCATAATATAATGATAACTCATTCCTTCTATATCAAGTTATCATTTAAAAAAAATTGTGTAGGACATCTTGTCCAACATGCATGAATCATTATATATAGAAATAATACATCAATATTTAAACCCTTATATATATATACACATATATATATTCAATTTCTTAAATGGTAAACCTAACGAAACATCTGAAATATTATTATCCCAAAATTCAGAAATATGGAAATTAAATATACAAAATGATCTTATAATTAACTGCCCAAACAATATTATGTATCTCCTAATCATCAAATTAAATAAATTGTGAATAACTTCTTAATGTATTTTCTTAAAAAATGGTAATAATATTAATTTAAAAAAATTGTTGAAAAAAATGACTCCTTATTCTTAGTGTAAAACACATGTTATTGGATATATATCATATTTATAAAACATTTGTACACCCTATCAATAGTAGAAAAAAAACCTTGTAAACACATTATTAATCATTTCCACGGTAGTCAGTAATATCAAATTTATATTATCAACCTCAAAAATTTATTATAAATAAAATTCATATCTAAACATCAGAAACATATTATGGGTTATATTTCTCACAATCATGTGTTTTTCCAACAAAATAAACATTTCACTACAACATTTGTTTCCCATCAATACCAATCAATATATTGTTTCAAATAATTTTTAAAAAAAATACCCCAAAACAATCCATTTATAATTCAACATTCTTATAAACATGATATCATTAATGTAATAATCTGATGTAATAATTCATGGATCCAAACATAGGAACGTTAATCACTCCATGTCATCTGTTAAAATATTATAATATTGACAATGAACTATTTACTACTTTTGATGTATGTTGTTTCAACACTTGTGTAATATATATTCATAGTTCCCCATCATCATATAATTATATAATTAAACATTATAAACCATTTTAATACCATTTTAATCATGGAAATTGTGTAATTTCTCATAGAACTTGCAGAAAAACCCCATTCTCTATAACCAAGTGACATAGTGTTTCTTTTCACAATTATCAAATGTGGAAAAATCTTATTATCCCTTATTCAATTTGTTTGAAATTTTATCTAAGATCCTCTACACAAATTTCTTTACATTGAATCCATTTTACATGGAGAATTATTTCTATTTTTTTTATAGAAAACGATATTAGATCCTCATATTTTCATATTGTTTGTAAAAATAGATACATAACATTATTTTCCAAAGCCCCTCGATAAAATGATTATTCACACACTTCACATTATAGGAAATTAAATAATTTTTATTACATCAACTACGTGTCATTTATAAAAAAACACACACACCAGATTATGTAAAAAAAATTGAAACATAATATATAATCCAAAAACTGGTGAAACAGTAAACATAAATTGGAAATTTTATGAATATATGACCTCATTATCAATAAAATGGATTATAATGGGATATCATTATTTTCAATACATTTTTAATGGTTTGTAATGAAAATAAAATTTACCCTAATCATATCCCTTAGTAGTTTCAATCTAGATGAGTATTAAGGCCAATTATCATGAACCAGGAGATGTTCATGTCAAGACCAGTGTGCCCTTTTTTGAGTTATTTCACATAGGTACTTAGGTTCTATGATCATGTCTAGCTGTAGTATCTGAACATAGATATATTTCTAGGAAAACATACATAATCAATTATTTTCGACAAAATTTTAATGTTCTTCTATAATCATCCTCATATTTTATAATATTGTTTTGTTATATTAACTATTTTTTCCGCAATCAAGTGATCACAGTTTTTATTAAACATCATTTGACACCAATTATAATTATCTTGACCCAATTATCTATGATCAGATGACTTACATTACTAAAATAACATAAGATACAAGGAATTATATATCTAAGGACTGAATAGTTTAGAATACTTGGTAAAATACATATATACATCATTCACATATTTCATTAGAAAAAATCACAAATTTTTTAATATTCACTTTATTCCATAGATATTATCATTTCATATCAATCATATTACATTTCATGGATTCATAGGTAAAGAATAAGATTAAAGGTGAGCTCAAATTCTAATTAAGGGTTCAATATATTATAATTTATCATGAATCAATAAGGATAATCAATATGGAATGGTAAGTAACTATACACCCAAGAAATGAAATATCATTACTTTCATCATAATATAAGGAATAATAAATATGGAAAGGTAAATAAAAAAAAACCAAGTAAATTAATCAATAAATTATAATTTAATGCATCCATGTAAAATATCATAGTGAAAATATCATGAAATATAATAATAATAAAATTATCAATGATTGAAATTATTAATTGTTGTATGCCATGATATCTGGAATTCGTCTACTATGAAGAAATTTCCAAAGAATGATTAAAAACTATATGTATAATCCCATTAAATTTTTCAAACAAATTAGACTTATAAGACTTATTAATTTATTAATGGGGTATATAATCCCATCCTACAATTGTAACATCATGTCCATGCCATTCCTCATATATATAATAATAAATTTAATTCCTAAACAATGTTTGTTATAATAAAATATTTGAATTGAGTAATTAATACATATTTATCAATATTTCACTATATAAAAAATTAAATTCACTGTATAAAAAATTATGGTGAAAATATATATATTTTAAGAAATATACATATCCATGATAAATAATATGAACAATTGAAGGAAATTTCAAGTCATAAAATCATAATAATGGTAATATATTAGGGGAATGTTCAAAACTAAAATAATAATAAGGAATGTGGAATCTAATACATTACTTGGTCAAAATGATAGGAAACCATAGACATAAAGAATATGGATATAATCTATCCAATATATACCACTTTGTGAATGAATAAAGGGGTTTTGTTGTTGATTATTAGAAACACAGAAGGAAGGTTTTTAAAAACATTCTTGAGAAAATATGCTCTTTATTTTGAAAATAAAATTTTAAAATTTAAATATCACAAGTCATTTTAAAAATACTTTTTTTGTGAAAACAATCAATGATTCGTATAAATGACTAATTCAAACTTTTTTTAGTTCTAATTATTTGAAATTTGTACATGCTGATTATGTTAAAACAAGGAGTCTTTTCAAATTTTTTCTTAAATAAAAATGGATCTTATTTTGAAAATAAATAGAAAAATCATTTCAGAAAATATTTTAAAAACTAATAATGGTTAAAAATATATTTAATAAATCATTGGGGAAATGTTTGGAAACATTTATTATTATTTTTAGAAAACATGTTTTTGGATAAAAATTTATTTTTGACCTATGTATGAAATGCAATCAGATTTTATTAAAAAAAATTATGGATCATTTTTATTTCTATAGAGTGTAAAAATGGATATCCTACCTGTAAAATTACATGAATAAAATGAATATAAAATATTAATGGCATTATTAAAAAAATATCAAATAATTTTCTTTTAATGAAAATATATGTATAAAAAATCTCGATTAAACTGATATTATGAAATAAAATCATGAAAATAAAATAATTTTAAAATGAAAATTATTTAATAAATATTTTTTTGTATTAAATGTAAATCCACGTGAAATATGTGTAAATATAAAAATAATATTATTATAATTCATTATATAATAAATACATAAATATAACCTAATGAAAATAAATTGTTTAATGAAATTACATATTGGATATTAATTATATTTATAATAAACATGGATCAAATAAATAAAATAAGAAGTAAAAATAAAATTAATTTTTAAGCAATCATGATGTAACATGTTATATGGGATATATATAAATCATATTAATGAAATTAGATGTATAACATTAAAATATTCCTTAATGAAGTGAAATTGAGAGGGAGTCTATTACCTCACACTTCTTTTTTGGATGAATGTGATTTTTCTTTTTATATAGTGGTATTAATCATTTTATTAACATTTTCTAGAATTATATTAATATTTATAATATTTTATATGATCATTTAAAAAAAAATCACTGGTTTATTATTATTACTTCTATCTTTTCATTGTTTTTGATATTATTTTCCTTGTTTTCTCATTTTTGTTTTTTAGGAATGTTCTATTTATTATGAATATTATATAGACCCATTATCTCATGAATTTTAATCATGTAATAATTATCATATTTATATATCAATTATACATTTAATACATATCACAAAATATTAATTGAGAAATGTAGTATATTTCTATCAGGGAGAATGTTGGTAGTACGCATGAATGAGTATCATTTGCATTTTTCCATGATTGTTATGAAATATGGTAATTAATATTTATCATTACAGAATTATAATAATATATAATATAAAAAATAAATTTTTAATATATTCGATATATCATCTATTTGGTTTGATGATGAAAAGGGAGTGGCATCACTTCATGGATGTTGTGGTCCCCATTTACAAGAATGGCGTTATCATCATTTAGTGAGAAGATAGGTAATACTATAAATATTAAATATTTTCATTTTATAATGAAATATAATTAATGAATATAATATTTAATTAATTTATATTACATATATTCATTATCATTATTCTTATTATCCCCTATTTATAGATATGGTGAAAAAAGAATCACGTCACTTCGCGTGGTAGTATGCCTCCATACAATCAAGTCATGTTATCATATCTCCTATAGAATGAGATGTAAAATATTTATATACGATTGAATTAATTAATTGGTTTAAATAAAATATAAAATTGATATATATATAATTTAGATACAACATCAAACCCAAACGTGAGAGGAAGTATTGGAAAAACAAATGACATTTGTTCACGGGGTGGTAGTCTGTCATACACATGAATGATGATATTGTAACCCATTTGATAGAAGTAGAGACAAAAGTAGTTTATTAAAATAAAATAAATAAATATCAGTATATCTATGATAATAGGTATGTTATATCACTTTGGATTAAACTAAATTGAATGATCTAGAGGAATAAGTTAAAAAACGCCCGATCAATTCGGGTAACTACCTATAGTTCCCACCAAAAGTCTCTATAGGGTGGGTTTAAAAAAAATAAGTCTTATAAAGTTAGAGGAGGTAATTTTTTTATGAAATTATGGAATGTACAAGAATAAATAAATTGTTTTAATTTTTTGATGAAAATAGAAGAGGGGGTGGCCTTTTATATGTGAGATGAGGGTAACACCTGTTGTTTTTTAAAATGAAAAGTTGTACGCACGTTATTCACATGTAAAAGGCGTCAAAATTGGGATATTATAATTAATAATAAATTATATGTTGTATAAAGTTAAACCAAATATATTTTAGAAAAATTTTTATTTTATTTTAACTGTGAATTTTTATTTCCTGTTTTTAACATTCATTATTATAAATAAATATCATGAATTTATTATATAATATAAATTATTAATATTTGAAATATGTTATATTTTTTTCAAAATTCCATTCAATTGAATAGAATAATTAAATAAAAAATTAATATCCCATACATGACAAGAAAGTGTGTTTTAAAATATAAATTGTTTAATAATAACATGTTTTTATATCAAAATTAATAATGAAAATGATTTCAATGACAAAATTTTTTTAATTTATATATTATTTATATATTTTTATTTTAAACAAAAATATCAATATAATTTAACATTATAAATAATTTAAATCAAAAGACATTTTTCAATTAAAATATATTATTTTTCACTATTCATTAAAAAGTAAAACATTTCATGGAAATCCACATATTTCCCCTAAACTAATATTGATGTTTCTATTTTAAAAAAGAATTAATTTTATTAAATAAATTTTAAAAAATTGGTAAATAATTGTATTCAAATATTTATGGAAAACATCACTTCACAATCTCGTAAATAATTATTGTTTTTCAGAGAAAAAATATTTCTTTTTGAATTAAATTGATATTAATTTACTTTTAATCATATAAAAACATGAATTTTTATTTTTAAGTTATTAATATTTATACCCACCAAACTGATTTCTAGGATATAATGGTATTGTTTATAGATTATTATTTCCATAAAGTGTCATCTTTTAATTAAACATTTTGTTTCATACATTATTAGAAATCAAATAGATAAAAAATATTTAAATTAAAATATACCTTAAATTATCAGGTTGTTATGTTATAATCTAATATAAGTGTAATGCATCACATACTCTACTAAAAATGGTGTTCCAATTTAAAAACTTTGGGCTATTAGAAACTTCTATTGTATTGGAAAGAGTTTGATCATTATGAGATCAATGGATATATTAAAGGTTATATAAAGCCAAAAAGAATGTTCAAATGAGGTTATCACATGCTGAAAGAAGATAAACAAGTGGATGTCCCATTCTAAACATTTGATTAATGTATTTTTAGATATCATTGGGAAATGATTTATTTCATTATGATTATGACAATTTTTATTCTACAATCTATGAAATGTTTTTATGATTATGATATGATATCATTGATAATTATATGTGATTCATTAATAAATTGTGTCTTATCAACATTCAAATCTATATACCATAATAATGATATAATAATTAATGGGTATAGTTTTGGTAATTTTATGTTTATATTCTCATACACATATAATATGTTTATAGTTATATTTGATCATTAACTAATACCTCCCATATTTATTCTAATTGACTATCTAATCTCACTCTTTCATATGATTCCTTTCTCTTTGTTATGAATAAATGATTTAGGTATGATATGTATAAGAAGAGTAGTATATGACAAGAACATTATCAAAGATTTTTAAGATCAATCTTGATAAACAAAATTTTTTTATCTATCTACAAAGGTGGAAAAAATGGATGAAAAGAGCCCCCCAAATGACCTTTGTATTTCAAACTAATCTAACAAGTACTTTTTCCCCAACCACATCCTCAGCAACGGAGCCTCCCTGTGATAATTATTGGGGCTAAGCCTCCCCTATATATTTCCCAAGACTACTGTGTCATGGATCCTTCAGTATCATTGAGAATCACTTCTGGTGAATTTAAATCTGGTGTTTCACCCATTAATGTTGTCTTCTCCATTTTATGAGATCTCTATCCTCTTTTCGACATCTTTTAGAGGTGAGGCTGGATTCGACTAATATTGTGGTGGTTCTGGGAAACCCTTCCTTCTCATTCCCTCTTCAAGATTTTGGCAAAGTTGAAGTCCATCATCGATGGATGTTAGGGGCTTGATATGGCATTGATAAACCCCCTCTCCTACTATTCAAGAATTTTTCTGTTCATGGGGTTTATCCAAGCTGCTATGGCTATTGATTCTAAATAGGGATTCCTTCTGTGTGGTGCATTCCTCTATAGATAAAATCGTGTTATCCTGGTCTATGGATTCATGTTCGGTGGGTTAGTGGCATTTCACTCTTCTTCCATCGTTGATTGAGGTCTACGTATGGAATAAATCACACCATGTAGTAGTCTGGATTAACATATTAGGGGTTCCAATTTTGTTTCCCTAAATGGATTCCTGATGTAGTACAAGACAATCTATGGGTTAGTTTTTGAATGTGGATGAATGATCTTTTAATATTTTGGAAGGTTGTTGGCTTAGATATGCAATGATATGAACATCTCTAAATCCATCTTGTAGTGTTTACTCATTCATTCTTTTATAAATATCCAATTTTAGAAACCGTTATTTTATCAAGATACCCCACATTACTATTACTAATGTTGCTTTTTAGGCTATATTGCATAAACCAGGATCAAGTGATGCACCATTGGCATATCTATTCTTTCATTAGTGATTCTTATTCACATCCATTAATTTTGGAATAACAACATTGTTCCATCTATTAATTCTTAAACTCCATTAGTGACTATTTATTTAAACATGTCCTTAAATCTCCCTCCCCCTCTTGGGCCTCTAATATGTCCACCTCTCATCCAAGAAAAAAATTTCCCCCAGTTCCCCATGTTACTTGTAGTTCACCCCAACTTCCTAATGTTTTTTAGAATTCATCCTTGGTCCAAGTGCCTTAGATCTCAGGATAAACTGACATTGATTCTACTAAAATCTATCGTAATAAGGTCACTTTCATAATAGTACCCAATATCAAACTGGCTACATCTATTATTAAAATGTGTGTGCATAATGTGGGTCTCTATAATTTCATGAATGGAGGTTCGAAAAACCAGGATAAATGGATTTTATTTGAAGAACACGATATCGTTCAAAATGATCGATAAATCCAACAAGGATATTACAACTAAAGATAGTTATGTAAATCATTTCATAATATTTTAATTTTTCAATATATGGTGTGATGAGTGGGTACGATATACTCTCTGGTGAAACATTGAATCCATTAATCACATGGACATGGATTGTATTGTTGTATGAAAATTCATCACTAACATGTATTTTTTTAAAGGTTCGTGGGTTGAACCCATGGAAATATTGGAAAAATTATATCTCCCTTTTATCCAAAAAGGTACTCATGGACAATGGAATCTATGGATATAAGTTTATGTGGTTTAACAATAAGATGGATCTTGACAAAATTGGTTCTTCATGGACTGATGTATCACTAATATATTGATCCTCTATTTCTTCCACGATGTTGTGGTCTCCCAACTAGTTTGTGATCTATCAGACCATTGTATTATTCTCATCAACATATCTTCATGGATCGTTGGGAATAACAAATTCTTATATTCCAAATACTGGGTTGTAGATCCTAAATATTTTCTTGCAGTCCATGAGTCCTAAAGAACCCTATAGTTAGTCATGCATGGATAGGTTCTCATTATAAGAATCTGCCTCTCAAAAGGGATTTCTAAAATGGTCATCTAATAAACTAATCTTATTTTCTTCTATTAATCCATTAAAAATTGGGATTGATTCCCTTAATTCCAACATTGTGGATGAAAGGAATGAATACCTATTCAATACTATCATCCATAAGAAATTCCAATATTCAAATGTTCACTACCAAAAATATAAGTTTTAATAGTGTTTCCCTTTAATCGCACTAAAAACAATGAGAATGTTTTTACAGTTATCAAGACTAAAAAAGCACAAATAAAGGGTGTGTTTAACAGTTATAAAAAAACATTGTCAAAGGTACCCCTTTATCAGTGTTTTTAGTAGCAATGATAAACTATAAGCTCTATAGGTTCATTTTTAACTACTATAGATACAATATATATTTAAAAAAAATCATAAAAAAATATTTTTATATCTATAAATATAAAATATATTTTTCAAATATGATATAGATAAATATAAATAGACACATACACATAATATATGTGATTTTTATGGAAAATGTCTTATAATTTGTTTTAAATTTAAAAAACTAATTGTTTTTAATTATTATCAACTATTAATCATTGAATAATAATTTGAAGACAAAAAAATAAAGAAAAATTAATATAATATCTAAAATAATGTGAAAACATAACTAAAACTATAAAAACCCATATATTTCAAATCGAGTGTTCGTTTGAGATCTACAATATATCAAATCAAAGCATGAGATCACCTCTACACCCTCTGTGATAAAAATGTAATCAAGTAACAAATATTTAAATACAAAAAGGAAAATAAGTCCTCTGAAAATGGGTTATAGTCAAGGTACGCTAATTGTATAATATTCAATGGATTTTTAGCCTTGTTTAACAGTGTATTTTTTTTAATTTTTTAGTGGTGACAGAATATATTCCCATGTATTATATTCATAATCCTATTTTGGATTTTAGAATTATTAATTTCTCATAATATACTAATTTTTATTATCCAATATATAACAATATAAATATTTTCCTATATATTCACTTATAAAAATTATATTTTATATTTAAACATTAAAACATATTTATATAGAAAATATATTTCTCAATAATAATACCTTTCAAAATTGAACATGATTTCAATTTTTTTAAAATAGTTATATATGACAATTTATATTGTAATATAATGTGTCTATGTGACTATGTTTATTAGAATGAGTGTGTATTATCTAACTGACATAGATTATTTCTATATTATAATATATGAATATGAATATAAATATATATTATATGTAAATATTTATAAATATTGATAATTATGTATAATTATACATACAAACACACATATATATAATATATATACATGTGTTTGAATGTTGTATATATGAATATATGAATTTATTTATTTATAAAAACACAAAAAACATTTTATAAATTTATTTAAATTCAATATTTTAAATATATATTAATTTAAGAACAAACATATGGATAAAAATTACAAATATATAATAATAGATATAGATATACAATAATATATGAAAAACTATATACATTAATATATATATATATATATATTAGTATATCAATATATATATATATCATTAAATCGAGTAAAAAAATTTGAGTGAGTGTTATTTGTACATGCATACTAGGGAGAGGTATTGGGTTCGAATCCATGCGGAGGAAGGGGTATGTGGTTAGGTGAAGTAGGGTGAGGGTGTATGTAATTGTAAGAGGGTTAGGGTATCCCTAGAGCTATTATTAGGGTGGTGTGTGTGGACGTGAGTGAGGCTTCCAATATTTTTTGAAAGTGGGATCATGCCCATATAAAATTTACCCCTTTGATTTATAGATTTCATTAAATCTTTGTAATTTTTTATTTACCTTTAACAAAAATTTTGAAAAATTATTGATAAAAGCGGCCATTCTGATAATTTTTTTAGCATTGTAAAAGGGTCCCCCTTTTAAAAGAACCTCATTTAACAACTCATTTGGTGAACTTATAAAGTCATTTTTTAGTGATGATAAATCCCAGTTTTGTAGTAGTGGTTCTCTTAGAAGAGAGGGTATTGAGTCTGTGACGTCTATGACCTTTTCAATCAAAGATGGATAGTGTAATACAACTTTCATACATTCATTCCACTAATTGAAAATTCATTTCCCCACCTGAATATTAAATATAGTTGATGGGTTTTACTATAAGGGCCTTGCGATAAATGGTGATATGGCTGTGGGGTATTTAGGAGAGCTACTAGTTGAAGCTAATACTATAATGTTGGGAGGTTATCCTAGAGTCTCTTATACCCATTTGTTTAAATTATTTATTTTTATTTATAGCTACCACAATAAGACCATAAAATATACTTCTGGTGAATGAGGGATATGCGATTCTATATCCACTCACTGTCTATATTGTCCCTTGGGACAAGATATCATTCGTATTTTATGTTTTCATATATGTTTCTCATCAAATGTGAGTTTATTAAAGATATTCGAAATTATTTTCTAGGGGAGGGGATTTTTTACCCCGAGTTTCTTGATATACTACTCTCATTATCATTCTAAATGTTAACAACAACTATTACAATAATAAAATAACACCAATTAGTTATTGAAATTTCTCATACATGGTTATAGCCAATATTCTCAGTAAAAGTACATCGCCTTTCTTGCCTACAAGGGTGTCTGATGAGTAGCCTCATATAATAAGAAGTAGTTCTACCCAATCTGGTATTGGAATTATTCAAGAGATTATTAGTGACCTATATTAATGGATCTAGGATCTATTTCTAGGATAGAGAATAATATTAAAAGGAATTAAGGAAGAATGGAATGTGTGATTTTATCTACTGCTTGGGAATATATGGGATTCCCTGAGTGGGTTTGTGATCTCTTTTTTATTTTTTTCTACAAACTATGGTTTAATTTTACTTTCATAAGAAAAAGGTATTATTTTTTAAAATCCACTAGTGGCCTCAATTTAGGAGGCCCCCAATCCCTTATACATATTATATTTGTGCACGACTCCTTAAGAATACTTATTGCTGAAAAATTAATGGTGGTTGTTTATGACCCTTCAAGATTATGATGCACATAAGTACTATCTATCACATCACTTATGTGGATAATTTGATATTAATAATATATTTGGTCTATAGTTCCATTAGAATCCACAAAAATTTCTTTGAGGAATACTCTAAATGAAGTTGTCAACGCATTAATAGAGTTACAAGTGAAAGCTTTATCACCAGACTCTACACTAAACATTGGGGGGGGGGAACTATTAATGGTTTCCTAAGAATATACAAAAGTAATTTACAAATATATTATCTGTGAGGTGTCATTTTTAATAAGTCTCTAGATTCTTCAATTTGAATGGATCATTGTAAATATATAGGTGAACAAAAATGATTAGAAAAATCATTTCCTTTCCTCTGTAAAGAATATTCTGAGCTTCACTAGGATGATTGTGCTATCATTTCATAAGGTTCCTTGATTTTTTTTAAAAACATTAAGAATGTATTGATGACCTTATTCAGGTACTCCCATATAGAGGACATGTCTCTCTAAGATTTGGGTAATTTCATGGACAAACCCAACGCAAATGGTGGGATCAACCTCGGCTAGTTGGGAGGGTGTATGCACTCCTTCAAAGAGAAACTAGTCTATGTGGTTACAAAATGATAGTCTTAATGGGGAATGTTTGTCCAGGGTATTTATGGGGGACCTTGATTGTCTAATGGAGTAGGTATCATCTTTTTGGAAGTCCCTTATATCTCACATTTCAACCCTTAAACAATGTTTCTGATGGATTTTGGGTTGTTGGGGGGGGGGGGTTGGTTCCAAAATTGGGGTGGTTCTAGTTATATAATCCCATGGTTTCCTTCTCCCAATATCACATTTTATCACGAAATATTCTACCATACCATGATTCAAACCACCATAAACTATCCCCAGTGGGATTTTTTTATTGCAATGATATTTCCTCATAACACCATCACCTTATATCCACTGAGTTTATGAATTGTAATTTTTTCTAATAAGAATATCAGAGAACTACATAAGATTATTGTGATTTCTCAGAATTGGTTTATTTGACATGAAGTATTGAAATCTGTAAAAATTTTAATTTCTTATTCAAGATAATTTTTAATTATTCCATTTCTAATGATAAGGTGATCTAATGAAAGGGGATGTATATTTATTCAATATGAAACTATCACCAGTGACTGAAGGAAGAATCCACCAATCATCTATTTCTCACTATGGAATGAGAAATGGTTTCCTATAATCGATATGGTTCTCTGAGAGGATTGAACTCACATGGAATTATATGTACTTAATTTATGAATAAAAAGATTAATGGGTTTGACACTAACAACATGTATCTAAGGGATATTGATTTTTTGTCATTGTGGACTATTAAATAATTTGGGTAGTTAGAAAAAAATAAAATCTTTGATAAAAGATGAATATCACAGTTGGTCATGAAATTCCATTCATGAAATTGTGAAATGGGGTTGGATTTAGGATTCAGTTAGTGGAATAACTAAATTATCCCGAGGAATATCTTTGCTAGTAGAAGAGATTTTTCCACTCACCTAGGACTGACCAAAACTTGTAGATGGGTTCACTAGTATCACATAATCAATGGTCTCAAAGTATAAGTTTATAGTTCATCCTCTCATTGATTTATGGTGGGGGTGTGGTTCCTGGAAAAAAGGGGTTGATTTCAGTGGTATTCTGAAAATTCATTGTCCAGGGAAAAGAATTTGGACAGGAAGACCATGTATTATTAACTACTTTTTAGGTCATAAATTCCAATGGTATCAATAATAAATTCGTTGAATCATTATCAATTATGATTCAAGAATCGATTCCTGGAATTTATATAATTACTTTGTGAATTAATTTTATTATATGACGTAAAAAAGGCATGTTTCTAGTGATGCGAGGCTCGTTCAAAATTGGAGGGAGAAGAATAAAGTGGTAGATTTTATAGCTTGAAATTGAAGTAGAGGCAATATTTATATGATATTATTTTATACTAGGGCCCTTCCCTTTGGATGTGTCAGCCACATTTGTGTAAAATCTCTTTGTAATCAATATTTTAGGCCCCCATAGTTCTCAATATTCTCACCCTTATGATAGATTCCTTAAATATCAACAAATTCATCCTAATAAAAAAATTATATATTCATTCATTTCAATGATACTATACCATTCAATTCTATAGGTTTTCATTACTGGGATATTTTCTATTTATTCATCAAAAATATTTTATATTTATAAATGTTATTCCATTTTTTTTGTATTTTTTTCAAAGGAGGATTCTATTATTTTTGGAGAGTAGGATAAAAAACATTACTAAGAAATCATACCATTTCCCAATGTATTATATAAAATCCGATGTTATGGTAAATAAATGATTGTGAATTTTTTAGAAAATACCTTATTGTTTTGGTACTTGATATTATATGTGGATGTGGAAATGATTCACCTATGGTAACAAAAAATAATGGTATGGTGTTGGTATTAACTTGATAATCATTAGTGCAAGATTATTCGACCAAAGATTGTAAACCTTACTAGACACTCAATCTAGATATGCTTAGTTAAATTCACATTTTTATGAACCATTATGGTAAATGAGATTATAGAATTTATGAAAACCTATTTAAATATATTGTGGTTTAAAATTGAACTACATTGTCATGGGTTGAAATAATGTGCCAATATCTGGGAAATAACATGACATATTTTAATAAACGTATTATTATTTAAAATAATTATTTATTTTTGATCCTAACACAATGTTTTTTTGTTTTGGTAAATTTATAGATAAAGGAAGAATCAGGTGGACATAGAGTGTGATGGAAAATGAACCCACAGTGCTCATAAAAACCCAAATTAAGTGGGAAATAGAATGTAAATCCCTATTATTATTCCTAACTCACTATCTTAATATTAAATTTTTATCCTCAACATGGGCATGTTTCCTGAATCGCAAAATAAATGAAAAATGATGTTTTGATATATTTAATCTTATTAGGATCATAGGTGAATGAATATTGTGTTTCATATATGTTTAGAATGTCTGATGAAAAAACTAGGTAAAATCATCAATAGAATTGTAATACAATATATGAGTGTAAAATAATGGAATAGAGAATATAATTATAAAGAAAAAATTGAAAAAAAAATTATGGAGGAAAATATAGTATATATTGAGGCACCATTAATAAATCAATATCATATATGGTCTGATCTTTGTCACATTCTAAACTAATGCACTAATAAAATGGAAAACTCCTTTTTCGTGTATGGCCACGTATTATTTCTATTACCAAAGTTGATCATGATAATTACGGAATAGATATCCTCTACTATAATTATGGGGATTTAATTTTAATTTATTCTTGTGTTTACCCATTAGAACCCATTTTTTCCTTCCTATTGTTTAATTATATGTATAGTTTAGTAATTATTCGCAAATTGTATATAAACCACATATCAATGTCAAATAAAAGAGGAACATTTTCAAATTCCAAAGGAACATATGATAATATATAAGTGTGAGGAATAGTAAAAGCATCCAATAAAAATATAAACCATTGTATTGGACTTATTAACCATTAATGAGGTGCATTTACATCTAATTCGTTGATAGAATAACATCATCAAAGATATTACTATTATGATGGTATATGAAGATGTATTTTTGGAATATATTCCTATTTATTCTTCGAATCATTATTTTGAGTATCAAATATGACATATACATAGCGGTACCCCAACATCAATGACTCTATTTATTTATTCATGTGTATTGCCATGGGGTACACCCTTTTGTTAAAAATGAATTATTGATCAATATGAATCTGCATTGAGTATGTGTATCTTAACAAAATCACAATCTAGAATAAATATTGTGTTTCAAAATTAATGAATTTTTTATAATTTGTTTAGTGTTCAATACTTTTCCCTTATTTATTATCCTCCTATACATTATCAATGGTGTCACAAAGATGATGATAAACATAGGACATCCCTCCCAATGATGTATGGACACTATAAATGTTTTTTGAATCCATTTTTTCATAATAATTTTCCCATTAACATTATATATTTAATAGAAATTCGTTTAAAAAAATCTTCATAAATTTATGGTAGTATTTATAGAAAAATTTTGTCTATAATTCATGTTCTTGTTCGATCTTGAAGTTTATTTGGAAAACAACTATAGATCCCATGACAGTATAAATTATATTCAAAATTAAATAATTTTGAATTCAAATTACAAAAAGAATAATTAATGCATCATGTTAAATAATCCTGATATTTCAACTAGATATTACCTCTATACATTCCCAATGATCATTTTAGTTAAGTATTTTAGAATGGAAAGACATAACACTTACATATCAACAAATAAGCATCTGATGTGTTTACCACTAAAATAGTATACATTTCCTCTTAAACATAAAACTTATAAAAGTAAATGACAACATGATTTATATAAAAAGTCATCAAAACTTTTAACCCAAATTCCTTATTTCACTTACACATTTTTATAACCTCTATAAAACATTTAATACATGGAATGAGCATAAAAATTACATTAAGGGACAGAAAAATAATGAATAAAACCATAATTCTCTAAATATTACAATCATATGAAATAATTTTCACAAATACAAACTTCTCAACCAAATACACATACATTGTGGAACATGAGATCTATGTAAATCATTGGATAACATATATAAAAATGTAATTGTATCTTAGGGAATTAATTACTTATATTTTAACCCATACAGTTACCTTATGAGTTGTAACCCTCACAGCTACCTTACAATGTAACCCTCATGGATACCTTATGTAGTAACCATTACAGTTAAACATGGAATAACCATAAATCCGACATAAAACATACACATACCCAATTCACAAGAGGGATATATAGGTCCCATGTTTTATCAAAAAAGATTCCAAAGAACTAGAACATAATCAGAAAACATGAATAATTTCTTAACAACATTTCTTTTAAATTTTTGTAAAATTGAATTATAATAGTGGATTGTAAATAGAAAATCCTTTAAAAATATCATATAATTGTTTTGAGAAATAGTATGATTAATGATATTTCTTTAAAAATTGAAAATAAATATAATAAATCATAATATAAACGAAATTAATTACATAGATAATCTCTGTAACACATAATCAATGAAGTATATGGTTAACACAAATAACAGAAATTCGATTAAGAATTACCTTACTGCGGGATCATCTTACAAAAAACATGTTTCTAACTACTTTATAATAGCTAAAAGGGTGTTTTTAATAATTTAAAGAAACATATTCATATTTATGACCCAAAATGTGATCATTTTATAACATCATTTGACTAAGATATTCATAAAATTCTGTTAATCCCAATATTTCATGTGTCTGCCTCACGTGATTTCAATGTTTGGTTAATAATGAATTTTCAGATAGAATGGATGTAAAACTCTAGAAGTGGAAAGAAATGATGTTTATAAATTTCCAATACCTTAAATTATGCCATAAATTATTTGGGTTATATGGTATGTAGATTATGCATCAGATATATCATTTGTGATATTTTGTTATATCATTGTTGTGGTTCATCAATTATCATGAACTTTTATCCACATATACATTTAATATTAAGCATAAAAGTTAAGTAAAAACATAAGTGATTATATATCATACTATTTACAATGTGTTGAAAAAATTGATATTTTTTTACAAACAACTTTGAATGAGGTAATGTAAATTGGAGAAACATCGTCCATGATGTCGACAAATCGACACATCACATATGAGTTTTTTTTAAATAAGATTAATAGGAGAGGAAAAATGATGATGAATTTTTCCATAATCATGATAAAAATCTATAAAATATATAATTATAGATGATTCATGACTCTTGGACAAGGATAAGTGATGAGTGTATAAGAAAAGAAATGGTTTGAAAATAAAACAAAAGAAAACTAAATAGAATTCATACCTCTTCATCTCTTCCCATTGAGATCCTTCTTAAGGACTTTGTTTTTGGACTTTTGGTGAGACCAGAAGTGATTTGACTTGGGGAAGATCCTTGGGAAGTTGATTGGGTATAGTATAGAGTATTATCAATTCGTCATAGGTGTGATTGGAAGAGGGGGTTGAGGGTGGTATTTATAGTGAATGTGACAGAGTTTTTAATTAATTTCAATGAACACCCCATTAGAGGTATTTGTAAAACGGTGGTCCTTCTCATTGTTTTTGCCACAATGTACAACTACTATAATATTTAAATCATGACAGTTCTAACATAATTATTATATCATACTTACATCAATATGATGTTAGTATACACAATAAAAACATAAAAATGTATTTTTACTATTCACTAAAAATTCAACTATTATAGTAAAATTGCAAAAAAAACCCTAACCATTTTTTTGACATGTATAATTAAAAAGTGCAGTCCATTTTTTGAAATAATTTCATAATTATGATTAATTTATTTTTAAATAAAATCATAATTTATTTGGAAAATAACTATTTTAAAACAATAATACATTTTATATCATCTTGAAAATTTAATGAAGATATCATAATATTTAAAACATAGGAAAATATGATAATATGATTTACTTTTCATAAGGGTTATATTAGAATTCATATCAATATACATAATGGTGTGTTATTATTTTCCAAAAAATCATGTTTGGTTTATCACACTTAATATAACATACTGATCCGAACCATAGATGTCTGTTTTTCAAAATTCCAATCAAAAAGCTGAAAAAATATTTTTAAACATAGTTTCATTATGTAAAGGCTTAGTGATTTATGAATTTCATTTTATTTTTTTAAAAATAATGGTTGTTACATTCTCCCCAATATTTAAAAATTACACCCTCATAATTTTATTTTTTTTATTAAATAAGTGAGGGTATGTTTCCCACATAGCATTTTAAAAATCCCATGTTATTATTCAACTGTGTGGTTTCTCGAAAATACCATTAACTAGTAGATTAACTTATACCAAATTACATGTTATCTTGAATCATGATTTTGAATAGGATTCTCTTCATAATAAAGGGTCTATTTCAGCTGAACTACTATTGGGATCAAAACATTAGATGAATCTAGCACATACAATATAGTCATCAAATCATGAAAAACATAGTATATCTATGATACATTCAATGGAAAATATCTCACTAGGAAACTGATCTAGCATTATCTATGATTTTTTAATGTCCAACGAACTGTTGACTCAGATTTACGTTCTTTCCAAAATGTATTACACTTTTCCATTGTGATATTCTATAGAAAACATGATTAACTACCACAAAATAAAATTCATTCCTCTTGTTATCTATGTAAATTTTCTTCCATCACTAAGATGTCCTCATGAGTTGTATGATCATATTAGTTTTCTCAGCGAAATCCTCTTCTAATTCTGGCTCCGTAAACTTTTGTTCTCTAACATCATCCCAAGAAGCTGGAGTTCTATAATGCTTCCTATATATGCCTTAAAAATTTCCATTTGTATACTGGAATGAAATATATTATTATAATAAAATTTGTGTAATGAAATATGTAGATCCCAACATCCATCATAGTCAATTTATAAGTATAAATAATGACCTCCAAAGTTTAACTTGTCAGTTCTAACTACCCATCTGATTAAGAATGAAATGTTTTACTGAAATTAAATTCTATTCCCAAATAATTTAGAGGCCTTTCCAATAGATAAAAGTAATCCTATGATTGCAGTCAGGTACAAGGGTAAGAGGAACTCTATGTAACTCGAAAATATCTTTGAGATAGATTTGAGAAAGATGATCCCAAGACACAGTATCTCGAAGAAGATGGAAATGAGAATATTTATTCATTCAATTAATAGTAGACTAGATTGAATTATTATATCAAAATTTCTTCATTAGTCCCACAACATAGTCCATTGAAATATTTTCCTATTTCCACTCCGGCACTGGAAATGGATGAACCATCCCCTTAGGTATTATCCACTCTTTTTTAACCTTTATACATGCCAAAAATTTCATGGTAAAATCTGTAATATATCTTTTCATTCTATCCTACTAGTAATACCCTCAATGGTCACTTTACAAATTTTATCTTTCATGATGATCTGGAAATGATGAATAATGAGCTTTTCAGTATAATTTTTTCTTCAAATATGAAACACAATGTACACACAACCATTTCATGAATCCCAAAACATAATAATTTTCAATCATAAATTCTGGCAGCATACCCATTTTAACTAATTCTACATTTTTTGGTAACTCATTATCTTCCTTCTGCACTTGATTAATTTTTTCTATCCAAGTATACATCACTAAAACCTAAATAGAAAATAGAGTAATTTCCAACAATGAAAACATATTATCCAAAATTAATTAAATCAATAATCAATCATCATGTTCTAACCATAACATGGTTAATGATTCATGATGTTTTCAAATCAACGAATCTTCCACTTTGTGTTCTCTTCTATGATGGTAATTGATCATGTAATAATAATCATGTATCAATTAATGCCTCCCTCATTGCATCATTTTTAATTCATTTTCAGTGAATATATACATCATTCTTTTTGGTCAGTATATATTTCACATTTAGATCTATATAAATGATGCCTCCAAATTTTCAGAATGAAAAACACATCTGCTAATTCAAATTCATATATGAGACAATTTAACTCATGATGTTTTATATTTCATAAATAATAATAAATTACCTGATCATTTGGCCTCAGAAAAGAACCAATTTCCTTTAATATGGAATAAATATTGATAAAAAATTCACAATTTCTGAAAAGGTAGGGTCAAAATTGGAGAATTCACCAATTTTATTTTCAATTACTAAAAAAATCATCACTTTATTTTGTCCAGGCGGATTTAACTCATTTTATATATTACATAGTCTGTGTGCAAGATAACCACAAAATTTATTCAAAAAACCTTTTGTAATAGCCTATAAAAAAAGAAAACTATTTATAATAGTTATATTTGTGGGTTTTGGACATTCTTCCAAAACTTTTTTTAGAATCTATAGTTATGAAATATTTAGAAACAATGTGACCATGCAATGATATTATTTTCAAAAAAACATCACACATTCTATATTTTCAATACAATTTTTTTATTTTGAGGTTTGGAAAACAACCATTATATATATATTTTAAGTTCCTCTTTACTTATATAATATACCAGAATTTCATTAATAAACGCATCCAAAATCCTCTCCATGAACTCACGAAATATTGTATTCATAAGATAAGTTAATACAGTAGGTTTATTAGTTAACCCGAACTATATAAAAAAACATAATGACAATATAGAGTTTGAAAACATATTTTGGTAACATTATCCTCTTTCACTTTCATTGTATAGTACACATATCTAATGTAAATCATGAAAAAATAATTATCTCCCTAATGCTTATATAACTATTCATCAATGTGATGAAAAGGATATTTATTATTAATAGTAATGTTCTTCAATGATCTTTAGAAATGAAAAGTATCATGGAACCATTAATTTTTATAATAAAAGAAACTAAATCTCCCCATGGGGAAGTTATTGGACTAATAAATCCATTATCAAGAAACTCCTATAACTGATTTATCAATTCAAGAAGTTCCATTTTATCCATTCGATAAGGGGGATTTGAAATTATATTAGAATTAGGGTGTAAGTCAGTTTTGTATTTAACTTCCAATTAGGTATAACATTGGGCATCTCATTATAAAAAAATAATGGTATTCATTTACCACTAACACATCGTTTAGTTAAATAGTTTGCTTGTTTTCAGAAATATGAGCAACATTACATTCATTTCCATCCATCAGCAGTTTCATAGCATCCATATATGTTTTCAATTTTTTGGACTCATTATTTTATACAAACTGAAAATTATTTTTAAAAACAACTTATTTGCAATATAATCAATCTTGGCATGATAAATAGAAAGCTAATCCTTCACCAAAATGATATCAAACACTATTAAGGGAAAAAAACATGTTTTTAGGAAATGTCATTCCATGGATAACAAATAGAATATTATTAAAATTCATTTTTATATTACATTTCTCCTTGTTGTTTTAATGGTATGTTATAGGCTCATTTCTTGTGGAAAAATTTGTAATTTATAGGGAAATTTCTTAGAAAATCATTGTGTAGACCCCGTATCAAAAAAGAATTTAGAAAAACATGAGAAAACAAAAAAGGTACCTAATTCCAATTAATCGGATGGAAAGAATTATAATTTTATAGTCGTAAAGGGTATCACAACACCATTCTTCTTATATTCTAGCTTCTTTTCATATTTCAAATTGTTATTTTTACATGAATTAGAATAATGACCCATCTCACCACATGTCAAACCCTTAATAGTTTTCTTAACAAAATTGATGTTAATTTCATTTTCACTACCATATAGGGACATATTTCCAAAATTGACATATTGATAACCCTTACTACTATCGGGAAGATATTCTATAATGTTCTTTTTACTCCAATTTTCAAAAAATGGAAACTGAAATTTCTTACCATCAGATTTATTTGATGGATTCTTACCCATTGCTTTCCATCTGGACCATTTCATCTGATTTTTTTCATAGTATCTATGATCAAATTAAAAATCCATTTCTACCCTCTTATTAAATTTAAATAGTTTCTCATTACTTATTAATTATTGTGAGGCTAATTTCATTCAGTATCGTGGCTTTAATCCTATGTAAAAACAATTTATTTTTCCACAGGTCTCCTCAATAAGATTTGGATCATACCATTCCGGTCAAGTGATATTTTCTTCATTTCAGATAACTAAATCATCCTTTGTTTGACACAATTCATGTAATATCATACCTATCCCAATTTAAACCACCTTATGAAAATATTTTTCAATGATAACACTTTTAAATTTATCCCACAATAAGGAATCAATCTTCTAACTATCCCAGATTTTGTTCACCATTGAAAACCACTAATCATATCACCCTTCAAAATAGTCACTGAAAAGTCTAGCCAATTGATTATCTATACATCTCATAATATCAAATATCATTTTAAGGGATGTAATCGATCTTTCAGCAGCTGCTGGGTAAGAAGATCAACTGAGTGTTGGATGGTGTTGCCTCATAAAATGATCCACTACCATGGTGTTACTTTATGATAGCAATAGTTGTTATATTGTATGTATTACCAAACTATTTATTTCCCATTTCATCTGATACCTTATAATAAAAAATTAAACTGTTCCAATTATAACCATTCCCAATTGCATATTTCGAAAGATAATAGACTCAAGGTTACTTCCATCTTCAGAGTCCATGTTTCTTCTACAGAAAAAAATTATAAACAGACATATCATATATGAAAAAACATGGAAATAATTAAATTCATTACCATTTCAACAAAAACAAAACATAAAAAATTATTTATTCTATTATGTTAACATGATACTAACTTCTATTGTTATCTAAACTATGCTGTAATACCAACTATATGGACCCAACATTAAACATTTCATAATATAGATATTTAAACTATATTTAACTTCATTACATTACCAAATATCTTTTAGGTTTTTCGTTTTATAAATTTAGGACATAAATAATACATGTCATATGAAAAGTTGGTACCACCAAAATGGTATCCATTTCTTCCATAACATAAAATTTCTAACACAAAAAAACGACACGATTTCTTTGAAAAAACATCATAACATTTAACATGAATTCATTCATTCTCTTACACACCCTCATAACATGTGGAATACATTTAAAATCATGGGTTGAGAATTAAAATCTTACTAATAGATATAAATATAAGGTAAATTAACTATTATTCCATGAATATATATAATCATATGAAATCATTTTCCCAAATACAAACTAATCCCCCATATATACCAACATTGAGAAACAAGATATTTATATAGAACATTGAAGAATAAAAATAAAACCATAATAATATCATGGGGAATTAATTACTTATATTGTAACCCTTTAGGATAAATAATAATTTACAATCCTCACGATTACCATGCAATGTAACCCTCATGGATAACTTTTGGTGTAACCATCACAGTTACACTTGGAGTAACCATACATTCGACCTATAACATACACCTAACCAGTGCATTGGTGGGAGATATAGGCACAACCATATATAATAAACAATTACCTTGAAATAAAAAATAATCATAAAAAAAGAATAATTTCAAAAAACATATCTTTTTAATTTTTTAAAATAAAATTTTAAAAGAGGATTTAAATGTAATGTCCTTTAAAAATATCATATAATTGATGTCTGAATAAATAAAATGAAAGTAATATGTGTGTAAACTATAAATACACATTATATATCATAATATAATAAATTTAATTACTCAAGTAATCTTAGTTCCATATAATAAGTGAAGTATATGGTAAACCCAAAGAACATAAAGTTGGATAATAATTCCCTTAAATCTAGTTCATTATAATTAAAACATGTTATATTTTTAAGTATAGTGGATAAAATATTTTTATTAATATGTTAAATGAACATATTCAGGATTATGACACCTTATAGGAGAATTTTATAACACCACACTTCCCATTTATAAATAACATATTGTTACTTTCATTGTTTCAGGTGCATGTTTTACATGATTTCCATGGTTGGTTCATAATGAATTATCTTGTCGAATGGAATAAAATCACTAGAAGTGGAATATAATGGTGTTAATATGCTTACAAAATAATAAATTTTTCTATAAATCAATTTTTATGTGTTGTGAGGATCAATCATAAGATAAATAATTTGATATATTTGTTTAGATCAATTTGGCGGCTCATCAATTGTAAAGAACTTGATTCACCATACACCCTTAAAATTATGCATATATGTTATTTAAATAGAATAATAGATTCCATATAATACAAATTAAAATCATATTACACCATTAAAATGGTTTTAAAACTAGATTTGAAGGTTTTAATGGAAATTAAATACACATCATACATAATGTCAGTAAATTAACAAATCACAAGAAATGTTTTTATTTTTAGAATAAGTGGAAGATTAGGGGAATGACGAAGATTAATTTTCCCAAAAAAATTATAAAAATCAAGAATATATATAATAATAAATAATTCATTCCTTTTTTATAACGTTAGGTGAATATACTATAAGAAAAAAAATAATTGAATAGAAAACATAAGAAAATGAAAGATAATTTTTACCGCCTGCTCTCTTCTCCTTTTGATCCTCCTTAAAGTATTTTTTTTTCTTTTTTGTGAGACCAAATGGTCATAGACATGGAGAGGATCCTTATAACTGTTATTCAGAATAAATTATGCAATTATAAAATCATTATTGGTGTGGGATGAAGAGGCAGTGAGGGTGGTATTTATAGTAAAAGTGAGCGATTTCTAAATTAATTTCAAAGGACCCCTCATTAGTGGTATTTTCCAAACCATGGGATTTCCCATGGTTTTTATGATGGTATTATACACAAGGGAAAAAACCTATCATATTTTAATCATCAATAGCCTACCATAATCATTATATAATTAGAATTCCATTCATCACACAAAAAATATAAAATTGTATTTTTACTATTTACAAAAATTTCTCAATATTTGAAAATTATTAAAAAAAAAACTAACCATTTTTTGATGCGTAGAATTAAAAAATGAACACCAAATTCTAAAAATATTTTTAAAAATATTATTAATTTAATTTTTAAATAATATAATAATTTAATGAAAAATAATGATTTTATAACTATAACTCATTTTATATCACCTTGACCAATTAATCAAGTTCTTGTTATATAATAACCATAAGAAAAATATTATTGATATTATTTATTATTCCAAAGGATACAATTTCAATTCATATAAATATTCATAAGGGTATGTTAATATTCACCAAAAATCATGTTGGTTCTATCAGACTCTAAATAACCTACTAATTGCAACCATTGATGTTCTTTTATTGAAATTCAAATCATCTAAGGGGAAAATTATATTTAAAAAATTGTCATTATGTAGCGACTCTATGATTCTTGAATTTAAATTTAAATTAAAATGTAATGCACTTACCCTATAAGCCTAGAGTAAGTGTAATATAACATATCATTGGCTGGATCACAAAATGATCAATTCTTGAAAGACCGATTATTTTAGTAGATTTGGAAGTAATAGATACATTCATAAGGACTACATTACATCATAAAATGGAAAACTACAAAAACCTTGTTTACATAGACAACACTGAGATCCTATAGAATATCCTTGCAGGTTATTCATAGTGTACTTCTTCATATCCTGTGAAAAATAATACACAGAAAGAGTAGTGCTCAGATGCTCAGTAAGGAAAACAATATAGAGTAAACTTTTATAAATAAGAATAATCATTTAAGGCAATGTATAAAATTAAAACAAAATCCATTTCAACATAAAATTCATCATAATATGTAAAATATATGCCAAAATATTTCCATTTACTTATTCACATAGATATTATATTAGTTGAATAATCACATGCAATATCAATAGCCACATTCCTAATAACAGAATTCATAATTCCAGATTTCATAACCACATAGTAAAAGCCTTGTGGCAAGACTACAAAGAAGATTTTTGTCAAGGAAAATTTACATGACACTCTTTGTCTCATGATACCTACCAATCAATCGAGGATCTATAGTGGGCTCCACCCGTCACATATTATGTCCAATGCATTCCTCAGACGAATTGTTTTAAACATAACATAAACATTCTTATTAAAACTAGCATACGAAATGTCAATACCTTATCCATAAACCATGAATGGTTGAAATATATCACATTAAAAGTAAAACATATCATAAAACCTTCAATACAAATTGGATGATTTGTATCATAACAAATCATCTTCAAATAAGATTAAAATCCATTAAGCGATGTAAACATAGATGATATCAAAACTGTATGAGAGAAATATCTAATTTTTTTAAAATCATTTAAAGTTACATAATTATAAAATAAAACATATATTTTGAAATTATTATAATATTATTGTAAGGGATGCTTTGATGATGTTATAATAGTGGAATATATCCGCACCCGCCATATATTTTACAAATACATTCTTACCATAATTTTGTCGAAAAGGTCATAAAGTAAATTTTTTAGAAAATGATGGAATGATTCCTTTGAAATATTATAAGGTCAAAATAATGGTATAAGTGAATTTAAACCATAGTCTAGTAATTATTAAAAATATTTTGGAATAAATTTTTAGGAAAACACAGATGTGGATGATAAAGAGGTCCCACGAGATAATTACATATAAACAACGTCGAATAATAGAGTGGTTGTTGAATTAACTAGTACCTTGAACATATTTTGGTTGGGGTTAGGTTAAACTATTGTATAATGGTAATATAATTGTTATTAAATTATACAAGAATTGTATACTTTAATATGATATCATATATGATCTTTATATATTTCTCTGTTAATAATATTATAGTGTGTCGTCGTTTCGGGTGTTAAGTGATTAATTATTCTTTATATGATTTGTTACATAAGTAATGTTTGTTATGGATTGAATTTATCGTATTCATATTCAGAATTATATTAAGTCTTTTATAATTATTTTTAATCATCTAATGAAAATAAGTCTTGAATGGGTACGATGGGTAATGAATCACATCGTGTTCGTGGAGACGGTAATATGTACGTATGCACGAGCGACAATATCATTATCTTGATATTAAAATAGTATATACTTGAATGTTATATAATATATAAAGAATAATTATCCTGTTATATTTATTATTTAAATCATTTATACATCATTATTATACCTATCCAAATAATAACGTATTGAATAACAACTACACCACAACGTGGAGACGGTAAGCAGTACGTATGAACATATTGTGACATGTCATTAAAATGATGGATAGAATAATGAATATGGTCGTAACATATTTATAATAACATAAAATTATATCTAATATACTGTAGATAAAATTTTATATTGGAAACAACAAGGAAAGAAGAAGTCGAAGAAGAAAAAAACATGAAAGGGGTGGTGAGATATTTACCTCTTCTTCAGGTTCTTCCATTTGATTTGATCAAAATGGAACCATAGGATGGATTTCTCAATAATGTAATACCACTAGGATGAAGGTAGGACTGTTTATAGTGTATATGGGTAGTGGTTGGAAAATCCAAATCACTTTTAAGGTGTAAATTAAATAGAAGGGAAGTTCTCTTTTATAAGATGGATGAGGGGAACCTTAAGAAAAACTAGAAATATTATTTTATAATAAAACCATTTTCGGTTTATAATGCCTCAAAATAAATTATTTAAAAGATAATGTGGGTATGTTTCGAAAAACACTCAACCAACAGGTTTTATATAGGTTTGGGTTACTATATTAACCATATATTTTTTATTTAAATCTTAGTTTAATAGTTTGTCATTTACCATGTCTTGTTGTATTATTATATTACATGGTTAATAAACATACTATAAAATTACGAGAGAACCCAAAGTGGTTAATTAATGATTCACCTATCATTATATAAGTATTTTTTCCAAACCGTAGATTTTTTGGATTAATATATCAACCAATAATATTGTATTTGTTTTAAAAACTCATTTATGTCAATTATGACAATATTTGATAATTAATTTTTTTAAAGTCCTAAAAACTTTATTTCTTCAAAATAAAAACATTTAATCAACCCTAACATGTCATATTAACCTATAAAATTAGTTTAATTTATAAAAAGTTTCAAATTAGATTTATTTGGATATTTATAATATCAATTATTTTAATCGATCAAAAATATGGTAATTACTACATCATCATTGTGTCATTAATAAATTTAATTATTTAATGTCAAAATATTATAAACAAAATTCCATTATTTTAAAAATATTTTGATATTTCTAATGAATATTTATAGTCAAATTTATATTTTGTCTATCCCTATATTAAAAATGGTTTAGTTATTAAACATCGAATTTAACTCTTTTAACTCTACTTTAAATAAAATAATATTTAATGTCTTAATCTAATACAAGTGGACCAAAGAGGTTCATATTTTTATCCTAATGTTGTATTTGGTTGAATTATACATATAAAATAGATGTATGACATGTGTTAGGGTAATTATAATATCATTTATACCCTTGATTACCCTATTTACTTTTAATCATGGTAAATAAAAGTAAAAAGTCACTATTCACCAAAAATTATTTTCTTCTTATTAAACCATATATTACCTACTGATATCAACTGTGTCTCTTGGATTTCTAAAATTAAACTCATAGAAGTGGTAAAAATATTTTTTATGACAATTTCAAAATTCTCTTAGGAGGGGGGTAAAACACTATATAAAGTTCAACAATACTTTTTTATATCCAATATTATTATAAACTAACTCCAGTGAATTACATTGAACATATATAGGTATTATGAATCTATTTTGACCTGAAATAAATTTAATTAAAATAAATAATTATTTAAAAATATTCGGTTTTAAACTATAAATCATTTATTTCACTATTCATCAAAAATTGAATGTTTCCGGAAAAATAAAAAAAAATTCACCATATGCTAATTTTGATATTCCAAATCCAAAAAAGAAGTCCATTTTGAAAGATAAAATTTATAAAATTTTAAAAATTGGGTATTACTATTCATAATGAATAGTTTGATTGGTTGTTGTGTGTTAGAACTCGAAGTTTCGTACAACACACACTATTGTATTGTTGAAAGAGAAGAGTACCATGGATGCTTGGGGTGTCACATTCTCCCCTTCTTCAAATAAATTTGTCCTTAAAATTTCAGGAATCTATTTTCACAATAGTGATACATGGAACATATCGTGAACTTTGGAGAGACGTGGAGGAATTTCAAAATGATATTCTACAACCCCAATTTCATTCTCTAATTTCAAAAGGTCTGATGTACATGTGACATAATTTTCCATTCTTACCAAAACGTATAACACCCTTCCATGGAGATACCTTCATGAAAACATGATCTCCTACCCGAAATTCGAAATCCTTCCTTTTCTTATCTACATATCTATTCTGCCTAATTTGAGATACTTTGATGTGGGTTTGGATTACCTTCACCTTTTCAATTGTTTACTCTAGAAGTTCTAGTCCTACGAGTTTTCCATCACCAACATTATCCCAACAGGTTGGTGTCAGACATCTCTTTCTATATAACACTTCGTATTGTGCCCTATGAATACTTTAATGGAAGATATTGTTATAGAAAAATTATAAAAGAGGTAAATATTGATCTCACATCCCTTTAAAGTCAAGTGAGAATGATCTCAACATGTATTCTAACAAATGAATAGTCTGCTCTGATTGTCTATCATTTTGGGGGTGGTAGGAAGTGCTCAAACGAAGTTCAGTATCCATGGATTTCTAAAGACATTTCCAGAATCATGATGTAAAACGTGTATCACTATCAGAAAAAATCAATAGGGTTACTCCATGAAGTCTCACAACTTCATTAATATATAATCTTGCTAGACGTTCAAGTGGTAAATCTTCTCTTATAGCA
Source organism: Viscum album (assembly GCA_963277665.1). Classification (NCBI taxonomy): domain Eukaryota; kingdom Viridiplantae; phylum Streptophyta; class Magnoliopsida; order Santalales; family Viscaceae; genus Viscum; species Viscum album. The sequence goes on along the minus strand of OY728145.1, from coordinate 1,226,507,920 downwards.
AGAAATTCTGCTGAATTGGTAAGACGTTCAATAATGAACCATATTGCAGAATTCCTTATAAGACTCTTTGGTAGTCCCATGAAAATGTCCATCATAATATTGTCCCATTTCCACTCAGTTATAGGAAGAGGATGCCTGACTCCTCCTGGCTATTTCCTTCGAGCTTTAACTTGTTGACAATCCATACATCTTGACACAACATCCACAATCTCCCTCTTCATGTTTCCCCAAAAAAAAATTTACTTCAAATATCTATACATCTTAGTGCTACCAGGGTGTATACTGAAATTGGAACTATTACCATCATCCAACAATTCCCATTTTAGATCAGATATATTGGTAATACAATGTATTTTCCCAAATTTCCAAATTCCATCTTCTTACAAAACGCCACTCAATATCCCATCATTCAAAGCAGTAATAGTCGTTTTAAACTCTTCATCATCGGTCTAAGAACTATATATCCATTTTAATAACGATGATTTGGAAACCATTTTAAAATGTTTTGATGTTTCACCTTCCATGGTTATTCCCATATCCAACTTTATTAGATCCTTGTATATATGATCCGTTTTAACTATCATCTTGTTCAGAACTTCATGATATTTTCTACTCAAAGAATATTCCACCTTATTTTCCATCCCTAGGTGGAACTATATAGTGAAATAATAATCTTTGAGTAGTCCAATCCATATTTTTTTCTCAAGTTGAGTTATTTTTGTGAGAAAATATAATTCAAACTCTTGTGATCAGTATATATCTCATTTTTTTCACCATAGAGATAGTGTATAAAAATATTCTAAGCAAAGATTATAGATTCTAACTGAAGATGATGATTGGGAATGTTTTTTCATGAATTTTTAGCTTTCGTGATGCATTGGAAATAACCCTATCATTTTGTATAAGGACACTACCAAGTCCATTCATTGATGAATAACTATAAATTACAAAACAATCATTCCTTGATGGTATAGTCATGATAGAATAATTGAATAATCTTCTATTTAGTTCTTCAAAAAATTCTTCACACTCTTTTTTCAAAACAAATTTTACCCCTTAATGTGTGAGCATTTTTATGGGTTAGCCAACTGGGAAAAATTCTGGACGAAACTTCGATATTAACCTGCTAAACTAATAAAACTGCATACCTCAGTTATAATCATTGGTGCTAGCCATTATTGGATTGACATGGTCTTAGAAGGATCAATAGAGATTCTATCCTTGGAGACAATATGTACTAGAAAATACATCTATTGAATCCAAAATTCACACTTGATAAAATTTCCATATAATTCATGTCTTCTAAGAGTCTTTAAGTTAATGCACAAGTGATTATCATGATCTTCGTTGCTTTTAATGTATACTAAGATATTATCCAAAAATACAACCACAAAGTCATCAAGATATTCTTTCAAAACACTATTCATTGGATCCATGATGGAAGAGGGTTCATTAGTCAATACAAAAGGCATTACTGTAAATTCTTATTGCCCGTACCTGGTTCGAAATGTTGTTTTCAAAATGTCTTCCTTTCTTCACACAAAACTGATGATATCTATATCAAAGGCAAATATTTGAAATGTATTGATCTCTATGGATTTGGTTGAATAAATCATCTATTTGAGGTAGGGGATACATGTTCTTTATTGTTATACCATTGATCTTCCTGTAGTCAGTGGACAACCTCATAGATCCATATTTTTTATTAACAAAAATAACAGGGGCTCCCCATGGAGAAACACTAGGGAGAATATATACCTTATTAATAAATTCCTCTATTTGTTTCTTTATATACACTAATTATATATTGGCCATTCTATATGGGGTCCTCGATATGGGCCAAGAACCAGGAATTAAGTCAATTGAAAACACAATTTCTCATTTTTCAGGATTTCCAGGTAATTCCTCTGGAATCACATCAACATATTTTTTCATAGTATGTACATCATCTATTTGAACATTTATTTATTCAAAAATAGTTGTTTAATTATATTCCTCCCTAATAATTGAATTTAGTTGAGCTACTGGGGGTGGACCTAAATAAGAATAATGTGGTGGTGTTTCTGTTCTAAAGATATTTTGTAAGTTATCATCATCAGAAATTGTAACATCCTTCTTCTTACAAAAAATTGTTTTATCATGGTATGAAATGAAATCCATAACGAGGATTATATCAAATTTAATCATGGGTATAATGATGAGATGAGCAGATAAATAATGTTTATATGTATTAATGGGAACTGATTCACAAAACATTTTCGCAATGATACTTCCCATAAGGATTTTGACTGAAAACTACATAGTTAAATCAAATTAGAAATATCTAATTTTCTTAGAAAACTATGAATATGTGAAACAATGCGATGATCCATATTAAACTAAAGCACTTGCTAAACATGAGGAAACCATTAAATTACCGGACACTACATCTTTTAGAGCATCAACGTCTGTATTAGTGATAGAATAATTGTGGCCCTCATCCCTTAGACTTTTCGGAGGTAATTTCCCCTAACGCTGAGGACATTTTTTTTGAAAATATCTACATTCTCTAAAATTGTATAATTCAACATTAACAGTCTCTTTTTCCCCTTGCAATCATGAGTTTTGTGGCCTTTTTCACCACACTTGCAACATACTCCCATTACATTCAGACAAGTACTAGGGTGTTTCTTCCCTCATTTACTACAAGAGGGATATTCAACTTTTCCCTTCATTCCCTTATTTATATATCTACAGTGTTCAGTAGATCTCTTTTTCTATTACTTTTTTTAAAGTTTTAATAAATAGAATATTATTTTTTTGTCTTGATAGCACATGCGACAATATCTTCATATGACGAGAAGGATTTTGAGACTAATGGTCAATGAAGAAATAGATTTAACCCATTAAAGAAATGATTAATCTTACTTCATGGGTTACTTATATAATCAGCACCATACCTTGATAACCATGTAATATTAGCTTTATACTTTTTGAAATTTTTATCCTCTTTTTTCCTCAGACTGAGAAATTTTCTTTCCATATCCGCTCGATGGTAATGAAGAAAGTATTTTTCTAAGAAAATTTCTCTAAACTCCCTCAAATACATATTTAATACTTCATCATCTTCCTTTTTGTTTTGAATTAATGACCACCATTGTTTAGTATCTCTAGTGAGGTGGTAAAATACCATGAAAACTTTTTCCCTTTCAGTACTCCACATGGTGGGGAATATTTTCTATAAGGAATTTATCCATTACTCAGCTACTAATGGATTTATACCCCCATTGAATTTTGGTGGTTGTTTTCTCATGAAGCGATCTTACATTGATCCTCCACACTGCAGATCAGGGTGGTCCATAGGGGTAAGGATAATATTCATAAACTGTATGAGTTGTCCTAGTATAGTGATAAACTAATCATCACCAGTATTTTCATCATCTTCACTATAATTATCGTGATCAAGAGGGAAATCCATACTTGGAGTGCGTACATTGATATAGTTTCCATTTCTTCCACTAGGCGATATTTCAAAACAATGGCATATTCTAGATTACTTTATGAATCACAATAAACAATTCCAAACTTATAACATACATAACATAAACTAAACAGTTCATGGATATAATCCATAAACATAAAATATGTTTTATTTTAGGAGTTGTATACTCATACATCATTCATAATGTATTGTAATGAAAATGTGGATTATCCTAAAAATATCTCTCGTTAGTGTCGTAACCAAGAGTGTAGCAAGGCCCATTATTATGCCCTAATTCTCGTTCGAGTATATATAAATGTGGTGTTTTCTGGTTTTACCCCAAGGAACATATGTGCCAGAGCTGCCTCTACTTTCTCATATCAACACTTGGATGCATTTCTTCTAAAAATCAAAAAATCCATACAATACCAAAATTCGATGAAGTTATTCTATACTAATCCTCAAATTCTATCTTAGGGTAATGTTATCTACTCTGAATTTTTCTAAATCTAGCTTCCAAGGTTTATAAAAAAAATTTCTAATACCAACTATAACACCTAGAACCCATATGCCTAGAGTTTGTTGCATTATTATGTATCATTGGAATGATCACAAAAGATCATGTCTTGAAGGACCAATTATTTTAGCAGCCTTGTTTGTACTAGATAAATTCATAAGGTTTATAATACATCAAAAAATGGACAACTACAACAATATTATTTCCATAGACATCATTGAGATCTCCTAGACTATCCTTGCAGGTTAATCATAATATACATCTTCGCATCCAGGGAAAAATAAAATATAGAAATGGTTGAGCTTAGATGCTCAGTAAGGATAACACTATAGTGAAACTTTCATGGATAAGCATAATCTTTTAAGGCAATGTATACATATAAATAAATACTTTTCAAAATATTCTTCTTCACAATATGGAAAATATAAATCAAAATAATTCAATTTACTTACTCACATGAATATTCTACTAGTCAAAAAATCACATGCAATATCAATAACAGCTTTTTTAATGATGGAATGCATAATTCCCGACCACATAACCACACAGTCAAGGCCTTGTGCCAAGACTACAAATAAGAATTTGTCAAGGCCTTGTGCCAGAACACTATTTTATCTCATGAGACCAACCATTGCATCATTGAGCTATAGCGGACTCCACCCATCACTTACTAAGTCCAATGCATTCCTCATATGGAAAGTTTTAAACATATCATATATAGTCATATTAAAAATAGCATAAAATATGTCAATACTTTATCCATAAACTAGGAATGGTAGAAAAATAACACATCCCTAGTTAAAAATATCACAAAACCTTCAATAAAAAATGGAATATTTCAATCATAATAAATCAACATCAAAAAAATATTATAATTAATTAATTGATGATGATTGAGATGAAATCAAAACTTTTTGAGAGAAATATCGGATTCTTTTACTGAAATAATTTAAAGGTAAATATTATAATAGAAAATCTTTATTTTGAAAATATTCGTATATTCTTGTTAGGGAAGCTTCTATGATTTTATAATGCCAGAATATAGCTGCACCTAACTTATAAGTTAAAAAAACATTCTTACCTTAATTTTGTCAAAAAGGACATAATGTTATTTTTTTGGAAAACAACGAAAAAATTCCTTTCAAAACGCATAAGGTCAAATAAGGGTATAAATGACATTTTCCCATAGTCTAGTAAGCTGTAAAAATGTTTTGGAATACATTTTTTTGGAAAACACGGATGTTGATGATAAAGAGGTCCCAGAAGATAATTACATATAAACAACATTAAATAATGATGAAGTTATAGAATTAACCCTTACCTTTTACTTTTCCTTGGTTGAGGATAGGTTAACCTCAGGTATAATTGGGAAAAAATTTTTGTTAAATTATTCTAGAATCATATACATTAATATAACATCATATATGATCTTTTAATATTGCTTTCTTAATGATATTTTAGTATTATCGTCGTTTCGGGTGTTAAATGATTCATTTTTCTTTATATGATTTCTTACATAAGTAATTTTTTTATGGATATGATATATCCTATTAATATTCAGATTTATATTAACTTTTTAAACATTATTTTTAATCATCTAATTAAAATTATTCTTTAATGGATATGATGGGGAATGAATCTCATCGTGTTCGTGGAGACAGTAATCCGTACGTACACACGAGCGACAATATCATTCTTTTGATATTAAAATCCTCTATAATTGGATGGTATATCATATATACAGAATACTTATCATGTTATATAGAGTATTTACATTCTTTAGAAATCATTATTATTCCCATCCAAATTATATGTATTGAATAACAACTACACCACGACGTGGAGACGGTAAGCCGTACGTACACACGTATGGTGACATGTCATTTAAAAGATGGATAGAATAATGCATATGGTTTTACCATATATATAATAACATCACAGTATTTAGAATATACTGGATTTACTATTTTATAATGGAAACAACAAGTAAATAAGCAGTGGAGGAAGAAAAAAACATGAAAGATGTTGTGAGATCTTTAACTCTTCTTCATGTTGTTCGGTTTGATTTGATCAAAAGGGCTCTAAGGTTGGACTTATGACTAAAGGAAGGACTCTATAACGAAGGGACGACAATTGAGAGGGTATTTGGGTAGGATTTGGCCGACCCAAATGGCTTTGAAGGTGTGAAATAGAGATAAGGGGAACTTCCCTTTTATAAGAGAGGTGAGGGGAACCTTAGGGAAAGCTAGAAATATTATTTTATAATAAAATATTTATCACTTTATAATAGCTTAAAAATGAATTATGTAATATCTATAGTGGGTATGGGTTAAAAAACTCTCAAACAATATGTTTTAGATAGGTTTGTGTCGCTATATTAACATTATCTTTTAGATTTAACTCTTGGTTAAACAGTTTGACATTTACCATGTCTCTTTGTTTTTTATATTATATGGTTAATAAACATACAATAAACATCCAAGATAACCCAAAGTGTTTTATTAATGATACAAATAACATTATATAAGTCTTTTTTGTCTGAAATGTAGATTTTTTAGGTTTATCATATCAACCAATAATAATATATTTGTTTTAAAAACTCATTTATGTCAATTTTCGCATTATTTAATAATTGATTTTTGTTAAAGTCGTGAAAAAATTGTTACTACAAAAAAATACATTTAATCATCCCCAAAATGTCATATTAACCAAGAAAATTATTTTAATTCAATAAGACTCTCAATTTAGATTTATTTGGATATATTTAATATCAATTATTTTAATCATTCATTAATATGGTAATTACTGCATCATCATTTTGTCATTAAAAATTTAATTATTTAATTTCTAAAAATAATAAATAAAATACCATTATATAGGAAATATTTTTAGATTTCTAATTAATATTTATAGTCAAATTTATATTTTCTTTTACCCTATATTTAAAATGGTTTAGTTATTAAACATTGAATTTAACTCTTTTAAATCTTCTTTAAATAAAATAATAATAAATGTCCAAATCTAAAACAACTGGACCAAAGATATTCATATTATATTCCTAAGGTATTTTTGGTCGAATTATTCTTATACAATAGAATTAATACATATGTTAGGTTAATAACAATATCATTTTTACCCTTAATTACCCTATTTACTTCTAATCGTGGTAAATAAAAGTAAAAAGATACTATACACCAAAAATTATTTTCATCTTATTGAACCAAATTTTACTTAATGATATCAGCCATGTCTCTTGGATTTTTAAATTCAATGCATAGTAGTAGTAAAATTATGTTTTATGTAAATTATCAAATACTCCTAGGAGGTTTGTAAAAGACGGTAAAAAATTCAATAAAATTTTTATAAACTGACTCCATTGAATTGCATTGAAATTATAAAATTAATATGTATCTATTTTGACCTGAAATAAATTTATATAAAATAAATAATTACTTAAATAAAAATTCGGTTTTAAATAATAAATTAGGGTTTTCACAATTCATCATAAATTGAATGTTTTCAGAAAAATACAAAATATTCACCCTAAGATAATTTTAATAATCCGAATCCAAAAATGATGTCCATTTTGAATGATAAAATTTATAAAATTTCAAAAAGTGGGTATTATTATTCATAGCAGCTAGTTTTATTGGTTGTGGTGTGTTAGAACTAGAAGTTGCGTACAACATAAGCTATTGTATTATTCAATGAGAAGTGTACCATAGATATTTGGGGTGTTTCATAAAATGTTGGGGGTGTTAAACATAAGATAACTAGTGAAGTTATATATTAATATCCTTATTTGAACTAATTCATTGAAAATTCACCCTTTAACAACAATTATAACTCATATCTTATATATTTATGGAATGGAAATATATTATTTATATATTTTGAATATTTAATCATTAACATATAATTAAATATTCAATGTTAATATGAAAGGAATTTATTTTCCATTAGACTAATTATTTTTATTTTAATGATCTAAAAATGACGTTGGTTAGTTTATCTATAATAAAACTACTTTTTACTAGAGAAAGGTTTTGGTTTTTTATTGAAAATTAAAGGAATGCACTATGATAACTTATGCTGTAGGATTAAATTTTGAAAACATATTAATGATTATAATTAATATTAAAAATGTATAATACATAATTCATTTCTATGATTTAGCATCGATATTCATTCCATTAAATATAATAATTCATTATCATTCGGGAGAAATGTGGGAAATGTATACTTGTTATAAAATTATAAAATATATATTTGTGTATAATGATTTATATATATGGAATAGAGAATGGATTTAGTATATAATTGATTATATCTGCAGAATATATTTTCACACAGTGAAAGAAAATAAGGTGGTTAGTGCTTTCATTTGAATGGATCTTATAGGATTATGTATGATGAGGATAGAAAATATAAAATATTTATGTTGTGAAAACGGTGGACCATGAAATTTTAATAGAAGGAGAGAAATATTATCCTACTCAAATGGTTGTTCGACCATATATCCATGTGATGAATGAAGAGTTACATATTGAAGATGTTAAGATATAGATGAATGTGTGAAATGATATCATGTTCATCCTTGACTATGATGGAATGAAAATGTGTTGGAACAAATTTTGAATTCATGTGATATCTGGATTAAATAAGTAGCTGTTTGAAGAAGTTTCATCATCATCTATTAATCCCATATATATACAAATGTATAGATTCTATAAAACGAATATCAACTAGGATAGCATGAAGATATATATTGTGTAATACGTATCTTGGTTCATGGTTTGTTAACATGTTATAGTTGAGAAATTGAATTCTAAAGGTATGATAACAAACAAAATAATACATTTCTAGTAAGGGTAAATGTCACAAAGTATCTCATCATAAGACACACCAATACAATTAATAGTAAAAAATTTATTTATGTTTTAATTAATCTACTTATTAATTTAACACTTTTAATTTCTATTAGAGAAGGGTCCACCATTGATTAGTTTGGAAGGGTATTCATTAAAGAAGTTGTATGGATAAAAGGTGACCCAGATCCCAATGTTCCTGATTGAGAATCAAGGATTACTTTAATGTTCTAAATAAAACCTTAGAAATATTTGTTTATAATGTTTTTTTGTTAATACATATTATCCTTATATAAATAGTCAGTGTATTTAACTAGTAAAACACTATAGTGTATGCTAAGATCCCATTAATTTTATGTAAAAGGTGGTTGGAATATAATAATTAATTTAGTTTCATTTTAGTATAATAATATCTTTTAATCAATAATTTAGTTGGATCCTTATGATGTCCTCTACTAAATGAATTTTCGAAATCTAAAATGATGGGATACAGCTAAATAATGATATTTACTAGGACCTATGATAATTGAGGAAATATAAGAGAAGGATATATCCATTTACTTCCACATCATGGAAGATCAGAGCCATTAGCTGTTTTATATTAAAAATTATTGATAATATCTAGAATTAGATGTCGGTGAGAAGGAATTCCAATGAATTTTGTCATAGAGGATGATTATGATATCTGATATAAAGAAAAATATATTCTCCAGGTATATTGTCCCATTACACTTTTTTGATCAATTAAGGATGGTGTAATATTACTTACAACATCAACCAAACCTCTCTCATGTTCATGATCTCTACCAAGTTTCTATTTTGAGAAAGTATATAAATAGTTCTACATGTTTACAAAACTCATAGGGTTTACATATATAGAATGATATTTTTTATGAAGAACAACCTGCATAAATCATTGATCATGGAGAACAAATGATAAATAAAATGACCATTCACATGGTAAAATTTTATTAGACGAAATAGAAATTCAATAACACTTGTTCGAAATTCGAGGATGTGATGAAGTATAATTATCCTCATTTTCAGCTTTTTATATATTTTTAAAATAATAATTTAAATAATCCTAGGTTAAATTTTTATAAATAATTAAAAAATGAAACATCAACCTTTACACCATTTGATTTAGTATAAAGGAAGAATGTTTGATGCATCATTTTCCCAACATACAAACACCTATTGATATTTTTAATATATACTAACTGAAAATTACTTTTTATTATTTTCTAACACTTTTAAAGGAAATTGAGAACAAAAGAAATCAAGACATAAACATAATAAAATAGCCTCCTACAGACCAGAAATCAAGATAAAAAACATCTCTCACTACCAATGTGAAGCTCCTCCCAACAACTAAAAACCATAACATCCAGCTTCCATTTTCTCATCGCAGCATGACAAGCTGACCCGGGCCAAAGAGAATGGGTATAATACCAATGGCCAAAGCCACACCTTCTCAATCTTTTGATTCTGAAAATACATGAAACAGTTAACCCACAGTCTTCTGAACCTCATCTGAAGCATCTTTTTGTAAGAAAATGTTAAAAATTCCCTTGAGTTGTGGCCTTCCGAGACAAAAATCGACAAAACTTCAAGAAACCCAGCATTTTGTTGACATCACTAACAAGTGAGAATTAGACAATTTCATGTTCCATTGCATTCGATCCTTTACCATAGAAAAATCAAATTTTTGGACGGCCAAATCCAGAATAATCTTCTAAATTCAGAGACCACAAGCCAATCCAAAGCATGACCATAGTAAAATCATGAAACGAAGAGATAAAGATTAACCCAAAACAACATCTGATTTCACCATAAAAAATCAACAAAAAATGTAGATGACCAAAAACCAACAGCTAGTTCAACCAGAAAGAAATCATAGGACCAAAATCAATAGATTTAAATTGAAGTGTGATGCCGCACATAGCAAGACTGAGAACAAATCTCATCCAAAACCATACCGCGAAAAAGAAAACGATACTCAAAATTCATCACCTTATTTATCCACCCGAATAAAAGCATGATGAAAGAAAGTATGTCATATGCCAGATCCACAATCCCACTGCCGCCTCCAAGGCAGCACTCAAAGCCCACAGTTAACCTCCCACTGAACCCACAACTAACACCGATCTGAGTCTACAACCCACCGAGCCGGGACATGACCACCGTACTCACCACGTCATCGTGAAATCTCTATCAGGTTCAAGGATAGGGCAACGAGACAGTTAGAAAACTATGAAATCATCAAATATCGATCCCTCAATGATGCGAGATGCATGCCATGAACCGCTGAACTGGGAAGTTGAGGAAGGGACGCGGCAGAACCGAGCTGGTGGAGATGAAGGCGGCTTCATGGGGAAACCCTACCTTAGGGGAGCCACTTACAGGCTCATCCTATTGGGATTTTTAATATATATATATATATATATATATTATATGTAGTTTTTTTTCATTTTATCGATACATAACTGTACAAATAATTTTTTATTACAATTTAATTATTATTCGTAGTTAAATTATATGTGGTTTGTTATATATAAGAATTTTATATTTTCAATAATAGCTTGTATGATGATTTTGTTATTCAAAAATAATTTTGAAGGTATTAAAATATTATAATTTATACACAATAAATTTCACCTATATGAATCATAAAAATGATTCATGTATTTTCACATTGAGGGGTACAAATAATAATCTAGAAATGAAATATATATGAAAATTGAAAAAAATAATCTAATATATAAATAATTATTAAAAATAGAAATAATTTAATATTAACAATTAAATAAAAGTAATTTTAGGGCAATAATATTTTTTAAAAACCCTAAATTTTATTTATAATTATTGTTACATTAATTTTATTTTCTATTATTTTTTATATTTTTATTGAGCTTCTGAATTTCAGTTAGATTTTAGTTTTACTATAATTTTTGTGTTTTTTCTTTTTATTGTGTTATATTATATCATTAGTAAATTATGTATTTTTTATGTAAAATTATTTTGTTTTATTATAAAGATGAAATTATTTTTAATTTTCAAAAAGTTTATTAATTTTTACGGAATTATTTATGTTTTATTTCACTTCCATTTAAATTATAAATATTATAATATTTTAATGTAACATACATGGAATTTATTATGTTTCTCTATGATTAATGTAGTCCACATTGAAATACTCTAAACTTTATATAATATGTAAAATATGAAATAAAATTAAAATGACATCTGAGAATTTATAAATGGTTTCCAGTAAAAATAATTTCATCAATTTAATAGATACAAAATATTATATAGGATATGTTTCAATTGGTCTGTCAATTCCTTTTATTCAAAAAAATATAAATTAATGAATGGAATAAATATCTATATTCATTCCATTTCCTACAATATAACATTTTAATGTGATGATTGTATCGAGATCATCAATCTATGTGATGGGGTCGAGTATGATGAGTTGGAGAGGTTTCTCCTTGGGGAACTACAACCTAAAATGTCTGATGATTTGCCTCTAACTCATCTTGAGAAGTTAAAATCTAGATGTTGTCATGTGCACTAAATCCTTCTCCCAATGCATAAGTTTAAGGACATACCATCATCAATTGACTTAACTATAAGGCATACTAATGATAAGGGATTAAATGTGGAGGCATGAGAGATGGAACCTGATAAAAGAGAAGATCATCTATACCCAGAAAAAAACCATAGATATACTAAAAATATAAATTGATAAAATTCATCCGAATTCACATAAAAAATTTAATTATTCTTGACTACTAGAGTTTTAATCCCTCCTTGTAGAATATTTGAGGCCTTATTTATATCATGATGTGGTCTGTGTTATCATCATCATAGATAATCATCATCATTTTCTATAAGAGGAGGATCCTAAATAGGAACCTCCTCTCCCTTGGTGTTTTCTACATCTCTTTAATGTGATATATCAATGATATTATAATGTATAAAATGACATTCATACAACATCCCCTACGCTACAGCATGGTATGCTACCTGTCAAAAAACCACCACCTCATTTGAATAAAACATTAAAAAAATATGTTGTAGTCATGTATATTTCGTAGTTAATATAAATGAATAAAAAAGTTAAAAGAAACCAAGTAATAGAAATTTATTAAAATAAAATATCATTAAGTACTATGTTGTGTGTAGTAAGATACATAATAGACTCTAATCTATACCATGGATTTTACTAAAGCATCTACCCTTGAGGGAATAACATCATACACAACCCCATGATATTGAAATCCAATCATATATCCTATAGGTATATATAATCACTTAGTGGTCAGCTCTTGTTGACATCCAATTTCCATATCTGCTTCAAAAAATTAATCACTCTTGATTTTCTCGGTGAATATAGAACATGATACAAAAATATAAAATGGGGAAAGATCCTCTCAGGGCGTTGAAACTCAAAAATATTATAGTGAATGAGATTGACAAAACCATTGAATGGGAAATGTCTTTATTTTATTATGTGGGAATCTAGTCTAATATAGCCTATTATGGAAGGCATAATATCAGTAATGACATGTGACATTTGGTATAAATATTTTTTAATAAGAAAAAAATATAACATTCTGAAATTGATTATATAAGTAAACACTATATATACTAATATATGTTGGTACTTCACTATACAACATGAGGTGTTTTATGCTCATGTTGTGCCTCAGCCTCCTCAGAATACTTTCTTCAGGAATGCACTATCAAAGTACAACATAGAAATTGATATATGTTACAAAAATGAATTTAATATTTGATAGTTTCATTAAAAAATAATAAATATGTTTGACCATACTAGTGTAAATATATTGAATTTAAAAAAAATCTATTTGAACCTCATGAACATAAAAAATATTTTAGTGGGAAGGGATTCTCTCTAATGACTGCTTCTGAATATAGTTTAAAATTCCATTGAGATCAATGTAATAAGATCATATTTTCATGAATAATTATCTATAAGTTTATTCTAAACACAAAAATCCCAAAATTTACCTTCTAGCCTAATCATAATCCTAAAGTTTCCCTAACAAATACCATGTGTACATGCACACCAGAGTGATATGATTATAGTGTCCCCCAATGAGTCTCTAGATATTCATAGTAGTCTAACTCTTGACAGTGTTCATGTCAGCATCTATGGGTAACTGTGAAAAGTGAATATAAATCAATCTCAATGATATCCAACCACTATCAATAGAATCATAATCCCCCATATTTTTTATTTCTATCAATAATTGTACAATACTAGTATAGAATCCATGGCCGGGTCTTATAACTACACCCCCTTGATAGGAATATAGAGTATAGTTATAATGTCCTCTCGGTAGATGGGCATCTCTCCCTTGGGCAATTGGAATGAGAGTGTCTAAGCCCTCCAGCACTCATTGAGGGTAGAAAATAGGTGATAAACCATGAATGTAATTTTAGATAAAATGCACCATAGAATTCAACATTTCCTATGTATGGATAATGATATATTCAGTCGGAATGCTTTGATAATAGTATATTTATGTACCCTGATTCATTGAACTACATGTTGTGTTAACACGTCATGTCAAACACGCATATACTAATTTGTAAGTAGTTTACTATCCTCCATTTCTATTTATAAAACATTAATATATCTTACATAAGTTTAAAATTTAAATATATCATTATGGTAATTTTAATGTTATGATTGGTACATTATAACATTCTATTTCCCATTTTTATCAATTTTTTCTCACAATTTTGTTTTGTAAAATTGTAATTGTTTTATTTTTTAAAATTCTTGTGTCATAAAATGAATGATATGGTCATATTCTAGATATTTATTAGCATGGAATATCGTGTGGGTTAACAATAATGTGAGCACGATTTTTTTGAGAGCAATCAAGTGTGCCTCAGATGGAGGTCCATGTGAGCCTCTACTGTTTTCATGCTATATAGAATTGAAATTTTTTTTCATGACTATTTATTAGTTTGAATGGATATATGTTTCCAATATATTCTCATTTGTATCCTCCTGGTATTTTTTTCCTCAATTTATCCTTTTTCTATCCTTGGGTATTTATGGATTACATTTTCACAATCATCAATAATTAAGGCTAATGATTTTTCCTTTGTTGTTATTGGAATAAAGTAAATTATATAAGGGGTTTTACATTAAGAATATATTTGGGCACAAATTGGTTATATCAGTTGGATTAACAATACATATTGAGGATTTATTTCATTCTTAGATCGTATACCAATATTTTATATCCGAAATGGTGTTCTTTTTCATTTATGTACTATTTCATAGATGATGGTTAATTTCATGGTTATGTATCACATCATTAATTTATTGTGTATCAATGTATAATTTTATAATACATTCATTTCTTCTTATATGTACTATTCATATTTAATTTAATATGAAAAATATTATATCGGTTGGACTCTTATTATAGATGGAGGATTTCTTTAATTTATATCATGTATACCAATATGACAGAACAAAAATTTTTTGTTTTTTATTTCTTTATGATTTCTCAAGTGATGGTATATTTTATGAATATTTCTAAAATATTTATTTTATGGTGTATCAATGGATAGTTTTATTGTGGGTTCATTCCATCTAACATATGCTTGTCATATTTCTTGTAATGTAAATATGAAAGGCTTATTATGATAACTAATAAATGATTTACATAGTTGTTTCATCTTGCGAAAAATAATTGTAGAGGGAAGGGAATTGTGAATGAATAATTTTTTATTTTGTAAACTAATGAAAAATTTATGAGTTATTATATAATGTGTTATTATGTAAATGTTTGTATAAATTATCAACTATTTTTATATGATAGTAAAAGTGTTAATAGATTTCATATAATACTAAAAAAGAAGGATTTTATTTAAACACCATGTAATTGATAATATGATATGATAAAAATGGTTTCAGTACATCATTTTAGATTATAAAGTGATGTCAGTCAATCAATTGTAGGGAATTGAATCATGTTACAACGTTATAGATGACATATGTTTCATCTAAATTGTCTCCCTCATTCTTGGGGCCAATTCATCATATTAGGAATCCTGTTAGACTTTAATCTCCCCCATTGTCACATCATATTGATGTCATGTACCAATATCCTTTGGTATTTGGGAGTAGGGAAATATAGAAACTCTATAATATTCCTGAATGGTGAATCATAATACTTTCCAATGGAGTACATCCCATACACTACATCCCTATTTTCTTCCCATGGTATGTTCAGTGATTAACATGTTGTAATGGAGTGTGTATATAAAAAATGATATGTATGGAGGATTACACATTAACATTTGATCACATCTATAAATACCAAAATGATAAAACCATTGATACTTTTTGGGGCTCTATACAATCTTTTAATTCATATTGAGAGGTTTCATAGTATAAAAGGGACACTCAATAAGTATAATATTCTTTAATGTTATTTTCAATATCTCATTGATGGTGTAATTGGAACCATATAACCTAGTGAATATCTTCTACAGATTGTTTTTATCTTTCACCAAGGTACACTACACAATGATAAAATGTCTCGTGTATAAGGGTTGTTGTAGGTAACATTAAAAGTCAATTTAATATTCATTTTATTCACTCCACAATGTTTGTGTTCATATGTCTATTGTTCTTCCCCCCATCATATGCCAATTCAAATTTATATTTTGGCATCTGCATTATATAATCATAAACTAACAGATTATCCCAACAGATTATTTATAATCTTTTTTTAAATTTATTGATCTGGGTAACATTTTACAAGAATGTGATGATATTATACATAAATTAAATTTAGAATTAATATTAATAGTAATAAATAAGAATTATATTCTATACTAAGCCTCGTGATATCATTCATTATTGGTTTATCATTGAATATTTATAACATGATTCCATAAATTTGTATGATGCATTACTAATGAAGTGTATTTGGGGGAATAATAAAACATGATATAAATATTTTTTCCTATTGATTTGTTGCTAATCATCTGGTATCAAATAGACACCCGAAAGAGGGTGAAATGGTTGTTGATACATTCTAAAATCCAAATCCATGATTTGAAATTTTTCATCTCAATAATGGAAAATTCATCTTGAGGAAGGGAACACATTCTAAATTTAGTTTTTAAACATAACAATATTCTCTTGTATTTCCTTATAGAAAATTCCATTAATCTTTTATGAACTATATAGTGAAATGAAATGCAGAAATACCAGGAAGTAATGCTGAGAAAAACAGATGAAATTTAACATATCATGGATCTAGTTGATTATATTGAGACACATGTTTGTTGGTATTTATACTTAATATATCATGATTATTATTTCTAAATATGGATAGAAATTGTGGCAACACTCGATAAGACACATTCTAATCACCATATAACATAAAATTTTCATTTTATGATTCCATACATGCCTTAATTTAGGAAACCTGTTAACCAAATATTTACAATATTATCCTCTATCGAAGGTATATGGGATCACATTTGATGGTCATAATCATCTCAATAACAATAGATGACTTAAATTCAGTATCAAATGATGTATTAAATTTTGTTTGGTTTGGGTAAACTCATGTATGAGCTGCATTAATATTATAATCTCTCTATCTTCTAAATCAAATGTTATACATCAAAATCAAGAATAATATATAATAATCCCAATATTTTTCATTTCTTTTGATAAACTTTATGGAATGACATCAGAATTAAATATATCTAGTTTATTTCAATATTAAATATTTCAAGTACGTTTTAAATTTATATTAAATAGGAATATTTATTCCATCATATAATGTTTTCTCACCTAACAAATAAAATCCTTTAAAACTATAGGAAACCTTATTTCATGTGTGATAACATTCCTGTCAAATTTAGAAACATTTTTCATTTATTTTATCATGATGCGATGAGTGGTTGATGATTTATTGCACATTAAAGATACTATATAGGAAATTCTTTTTTAGAAACATCAAACGTATATTTTACTGCATAATCCTTATTAGAATTTATTTCTCCAATTATTCTATCATTATAAAATCCTAATAATCCAATTTACTATTATTTATATCATGGAGATCAATTATGCTATCTTTTCAACATCATAGAGAGTAACATCATTTTTTTGGAATGGACCTTCATCAACCACTATTGAATTTATATGTATTCATATAATTAGATTTTATGTTTTACACTAGAATGATCAATATATAACTTTATCATGGAACCATATGACCACTAGGAAAATAAATTTGTTTTCATGGTCCAATACTCATCAGCAGCACATGGAAATGCTAATTAAAAAATTGTATCTGAGAATTAAAAACATCAAAAGATAATATAATTGATTAATTGATCATGTAATTAATTAAAAAAAGCGTGAACTAGTTCCAAAAGATCTCTTGAGTTTAGGAAATAAGATTTCATATCCATAGTGTTTAATTGTGTAATATAAGAATATCATTTATCTATTTGAATATCCTATTCTTATTAGTAGAAACTCGAAAACATGATTACCTATGTGAAAAATATCATGTTGTCAATATTCTGATTATCTCAATCATATTTAAAATGAGGAATTCTCATTTAACATAAAAAACATAATTTATATATCAACCAAAAATTATAACATCTTCTTTAATCCCAAAAAAACTACAGTAACATTTTTATAACAATTTTTAATTGTCCTATATGTCTGTCAAGTGGTTTATCAAGAGACTTTTAGTCATCTAAAACATATCCCTTGGTAGTGTCGAACTAGGTGTGCATTAAAGCCCATTATGGTTCACCAGTTCCCAGATGTGTGTAGGTCAATACAGTGTTTTAAGGGTTGTAACACCTAGGTACATATCATCCCAATCCACATCGTCTTGTAGTATCTAGATATAGATTTCATTACATTTGTATCCATATAATATCTAATTTTTTTGATATTTTATGACATCTTCTTATATCCAAAAAGATGACACTAATTATTCATATTATAATTTTTATCTTCCAAAAGTAATGTATAATATTTATAAGAAATCATGATTCTTGTAAAGAATATCCCCTAGAAATTTCAAACCAGATGTCCTGCAAGTCGCATTTACAGGCACAATTCCTCGATTGATTCAAGCTCAATGTGGTGTTTTTGGGTCATTACCCCAGGGAATATCTATTAAAAATCTATATCTACTTTTTTATTTAGATATTGATTCCATTTCTTACATAACAATATAATATTTATTTTTCTAAAATTTTAAAACATCCACTTTTTTCCTAAAAGATGAAAGTATTATTTTTTACTAAAATTTATGGTCTTCCTAAAGGTATGTTCAGTGGGTAAAACTGAGCATTTCAATTATCCAAAAAATATATCCATCGACATTATCAAACCAGGTGTGAAGTAAGGTATAAATCATTTATATTGTGGTTGTAACAAATGTAATCTTTATTTAAGCATAATTTTCATGTAGTTATCCATATTTGATCAAATTTTCATTATATTATTATCTAAATTTAATCAAAATATATTCATTATTTAATAACTAGTTAATATTTTTTTAATCATCACTAATTCAGTAGTTAAGAATTAACTAGTTATTTATTCTTGATTATTTAGTTTGAGGTTATTTAAGAATATCTCACTAACTAATTATTATTTATTAATTACATTATCATTATTTATTTTTATCAAATTAACTCATTAGTCATTGAATAATAATTCCTTAATCAATGATTAATAATTAGTTAATCACGAGTCAACCCTTATTAATTACATAATTGTGTTTTGGTTAATCATTAGTTTATCTGTACATTACCATTCAATATACATTAGTTAATCCTATTTCATTTACATATTAATCATTTTTAAACACCCATTAATAATTACATTAATAATAGTAGTTAATTATTTACATTAATGATACCAATTATATAGTAAATATATAATAATTATTTATGTAATCAGTTTATTGTTAATTAAAATTTAATCTTTACATAATCATTGGTTAATTATTATATAATGATTAATTAATCCAATATTAGTTATTCATTGATAATTGATTATTCATATATTAATAACTCTTTAATCAAGAGTTTACCCTTTGATAATCATCTATTAATCCTCAATTTTTCATTATCTATATATTATTTAATTATGTGTTAACCCTAAATTAATCATACCATAATCATTCATTAACCACTCATTAATAATTACATAAATTATACTTACTAATTACTTTATTTAATGTTAAATTTTATTTAATTCATAATTAAACCTTATTTGATTATTATTTAACTATTATTTCATTATTAGTTGAGTAATTTTCATTTAATGATTAATTATTAGAAAATAATTTGTTATGAATATGTTAATCCAAAATTAATTATTCCATAATCGTTCATTAATCACTCAATAATTATTAATTAGTTAATATATATTATGGAATTAAATAATAATTATTTATTACTTAATTAATAGATAATAATAATGCAATTATAAAATTTTCATTCATTAAAAATAAGTTAATCATTTTTATTTCATTGGTTGGTTAATATATAATCATTTATTAAACATAATTTTTTCACAAATTAATTATTTCTTAATAATTAATTAATCCTTAAGTTATAATTACTAAATTAATATACATCATATATCTACATTATAGTTAATAATATATTAATTTATATATTTTTATTATGTAATTTATTATTTCTAGTTTTTAATCATTTTTTAATAATTATTTTTTCATAAATGAACTATTAGACGATCTGTAGTTAAACCATAGTTTCTCCAAAATTAATTATTCATTACTCATTTGTTAGTCTCTTGTTAACCATTATATAATTAATACTAATGTACTTTTTAGTTTTTATTTCTTTGTTACATTTCATCATTTTTTAATTATTTATTAATCATTATGAAATCCTTACATGAAATAAATTTATTCATATGTTAATCCTACATTATTCAATATCTAATAATTATTTTATTCTATGTGATTCATTAGTTAACAATTAAAAATTTATTATTATAGCAGCAATAAACCATTAATTATTTAATAGTTAATTATCAGTAAAGAATTATTTCTCTAGAATTTCCGCCCCATCAATTTGATATTAAGTCTTCATTGTGTCACTAATATTTAAAAACATTTATGATATATTAAATAAAAATATTATCATAACAAAAAATCCATTAATAATACTATTTATAAATTCATTACTCAATATGTTTTGAAAAATAATATTACTTTATCTAATATTATTCACAATTATTTTTAAACTATATCAAACAAACTAAAAACCAATTAAATAACATATAAAAACTAAATAAAATCAAAAAAACTAAATAATGTAATTAAATTGATATATATAACAAAAAATACCTTTTAATGATGATTTTCAAAATTTGGTAGTCCTTTTAGGTTACTAAAAATGTCACCTATAAAGGATGAATCTTAATGAAACATGTAGATAGAGGGAGTTGAACTAGAGAGAGTTGTAAAATGAGTCATGATATATGGGACGGTGGGTGGATATTTATATGGGGTTGGGGAAAAGTGGCATCTAATTTAATATCATTCAATATATTTGAAATGTATTATCCTCAATTCCTCATTTCTATATTAGGTATTTAAAAGATAGCCTAGGATTATTTACAAAATTTTAAAAAAATGTCTAAAAAACTCAATTTTCATATAATTGATTAAATTTTTAGTGTGAAATTATTTTTAGGGGTGTTAAAATGCAATAACCAAAGATTTTATATGTACTAATTGAATATAAATGTTATGTATTCAATATATGTGTTTATATTCAGCCTAGAGTCTAAATGAACCATCATATATTTTGAAATATATAACCTTGATGTTAGATTTGTAGATTTTAATAGGATTAACCAAAATATGAAATATATATTGAAATATCTTCCATAATTTAAATGTATTGATTTACCTCCAATAATAATCAATAATTTTCATAAATTCATTTCATGATTAAAATAACCATTATTTATAGGAAATTCATTTTTCTTGGTGATATGCTTTTTATGTAGAAAATATATTTTTCATAAGTGAAAAGATTTCATCATGATATTTATTTGTAATTTATTAATTATTATTTTCACATTTATTATATAGTAGTTAGTAATGATGATGAAATCATTTAAATGTAAAAACTTGTTTTTTATCTAGTTGTTTTTATATTCAACAGTTATTTATTTTTGTTAAATAATAATAATCACTATTGATGAATGTTCTTAATGATGTATATGGATTATATTTTTATTAAATTTTTTTAACATTCATCTAATAATTTTCACAATAAATGGAAAGAATGTAAATGTAATTTTATTCTTAAAAATATATAATTCTTAAAATGTTTTTTGTTTTGTTTTTTGTGATTTTTTTAAAATCAATTAACTCTAATTATATATGTTGAATTTTAATTAATTGATTTAAAATTTGATATCATAATTTTTTAATTTTGTGAAGATTCCACATTTAATTATTTAATTGAATATTAAAAATTAAAAAATTAACATTGTTAAGGTTTAAATTATTTAATGAAGGGAGTTTTACAAATATATAAAAAGAAAATTGACACATTAAATGTTCAAAAAAAATTACCATTGAAGATATTTATACATTATAATATTTTACCTTCAAATTATTTCCCTATTACTATTTCATTCATATAAAATTGACTTTATATTATTTAAATCATTTTTATTTATTTCCATGTTTTTCGCTCTCCTAACTTATAAAAGAGAACTTATTCTCATCATTTGTTATCAAACATTATGCACTTTATATATAAAAATAATTGTAATAAAAACACATATATTTCTTCCCTTAATTCCTCATCTCCTTGAAATACCATAAGTCATTTTTTAATGTCATAAGTTCTAAGCTAATAAATTTTATCAATGATTTCTCGATCATTTTACATGACTCCTTCAAAGATTATTTATTCATCAATATCAAATATATATTTTGTGTCCATCATATTATATTTTATCACGTATCATATATATATATATATGTGTGTTATTAGGAATATAGAAAACCCATTTTACACATCATTTATATCTAATTTTAAATCAATGTATTTCTCTATATTATCATTAGACTAATTCCTCTATGTAGCCAATTTATTTTATTCAATCACCAACTCACATTAATGGAAATAATTATCAATTTAGTAAATATATATTATTTTTATTATTACTTAATGAAAAAATAATTCTTATTTATCTTTAATTACTTTTTTCGAAATTGAAAACCCAGTTCATGCTTGTGTAAATACATCCATCTCCAGAAATTGTGTAATTAATTTTTCTATATCATTCAACAGTGGTTTTTTAGAAAAAAAATTAAATTTAAAATAAATATTATTTATATATATATATTAACATTTCATAGATAATGTAGCAATGAACAATGTTCAAGGACCCTAAATATTGCATCCAAACTAACATCAAAATGAAGGAGTTGACACATTTGATGATGTTAACCATGAAAGATTGTTAATGAATGTGTGAAATGATGTTATAAGTAATAATATATTGGTAGTATATGTTGGGATATTATTCATATATATAAATTTAATATGTTTAAAATTATTATGCATGTGGTTAAAATCACTTATGAATCATTTTTAACCGGCGTTATATGTTTCTTGTATCACTTTTTTCTTAGTAATGCATATACCATATTAAACACATAATTGTTTGATGAGGCTTATGTAATAAAATTTTAGATATATTATTTCATAAATATAAATATATTAATTTGAATTAATGATTCATTTGAATTTATTTATTTCATGGGGTTAATAACTAAAATGATTCCTAACAGGTAAGGGTTTAATGTTACAATCTCAATTTGTTTAGGAATATTTATGAATAATTTTTCTTGAATGAAAATATATATTGTATCTGCTAAAAATTATATGCACTTTCTATAACATTGTAGTTAAATAATGAATTATAAACATTCTTATTTATTAATACTTGTAAAATAACATTTAATTTTACATTAAAGGGGATGCTAAGTTCGATGGCGTACCTGAAACGCAACAACCAGTTTCTTTGATATCTTACGTTGCACACTAATAATATAATATTATTATTTTAAATGGTCGTTAATGCCATGATATATACCGGAGGGAATGAATATAACTAACTAAAATATGATTACTCATGTTTGTTAAAGTATTTTACATTTATCCATTAAAAATTAGTGGCCTAAAATCCAACTGAATCCACTTTTGAGCATAAATACTATAATATTCAATAAAAGGTTGATTTACCGCCTTTTGATGAAAAATAATTTTTAAATATATTTTTTCCACTTTTTTATATTCTATTTGACAAAATAAATTTATTCTTTAGAATTAATACGTCCAAATTTACTTTTAGTAAATGTTTTGGTATTTTTGTTGATAAAATTTTTTATTTAATGAATCCTGACAAATACTATATTTTAACTCAAAACAACATTTTAATATAATTTATTTCTATCGTTAAAATATAATTTTAATTTTTTTAAAGAGTAATTAGATTATATTATAACATTTAACCATATGTTGTTCATTGGAATTAACATTACTTTGAAATTTGACATAAAAACTGGCAATCTTTTGATAGTTATTATTTCATATATTTTTTTTGTTTTTTCAATGGGTATTAATTTTTAATTGATTAATACAACATCTATGTTTTGAATTTGGTAAAATACACATAATATTTGAATTTTGGAATATCAAATATATCTTAGGCTAAATTTCTTGTATTTTTTCTAAAAATTTATATTTTTGATAAATAGTGAAAACATTGACTAGTTGTTTAAAAAACCGAATTCTTCATTGAAAATAATTTTTTCCACTTATGTGATGTGAATTTTGAAAATCCAACATACATGGTTGATATCAGTATTTAAAATGTGGATCAATAAGACAAAAATAATTTTTTTGAATAGTAACTTCTGACTTTTATTTATCGCTATTAATGATAAATAGGGAAATTTAAGGGAAAAAATAATATTATAATAATATAAAATTACCTTAACACTTGTCCAAACCTTATTGGATGATTCATTTCTAACCATGGGAATCCATTAGTCTATTTTGGGACAACATAGAGCCACTTGGGAATAATTATGACACTTTATGTTAATTAATTTAACGTAATGACAAAATTGACATAAACATATATCTTTTATTAAATTGAATTTTAAATGGGGTTATATAAGTTATCACTTTTAATATAAATATTCATTTGAACGATAAAAAAACTTCATACAACATCTTTTTTTTATAATTTTACACATCAAATAAATAAAAAAATTAATGACACAATATTGATGCATTGTTTAGCTCATTAATGAATGATTTAAATATATAAGATTAAAAAAATAAAAAAATTACTAAAACCTATTAAATTTATAATGGATGAATTTATATAAAAGAATAGTCATATAATATTTGTCTTTAATTAATTTTTGACCTTTATAAACTAACAATCATTATATAATAAAATAATATTTTCATACTTTCCTAAATAGCCCCACCTCTCCCTTAAAAGAAGCCATCAACTCTAACCCATTACTCAAACCTCTCATACCCCATTCCACATCCAAACTCTACCTAAATAATCTCTATAAATACCTATATTCCACATAGAATACTTACCTTAGGAATAAGGCACTTTAAGAAATCCTTTTGGTTAAAAGTAAACGGAGTAACCTAATTTAAAAGTAACATTTTCTCTTAAGTTATTTTATTGTATTTTATTTATCCATCCCCATGAACTATATTTATACATTTTATTTAGAAAAATTGTAGTATCCTTAATATAATTGGTTTTTTATTATAAGGATTTTAGGTACACCTAAAACACTTCCTTCTAATTGGTAATAAACATATTGTTTTTGTGGATGGTGAACTATTTCCTCACGAAAAGATGATTGTTCAATCATCTCCTACCTCCTCTTATGGTGGCCATTATGATGAAACTATAATTATATATGATATTTATGATATTTATTTTATCTCTATTATTCTTTAATTCACTTTTATAACCTATCTTTATGATTTTTATGTTGTATTTATACAATAATTTCTTTTGAGGAAATGTGGACTACCGCCCCCTCAAAGTGATATGGATCTTTCATAGCATACATAGAACATATAAAGGATGGTGTTAATGAACACATTTAATGTAAATAAAGTAATTTATTATAATTTAATAATTATATAGCTATGTATCATTTTGATTTCATTTCTTTTTAAAATGAAAAAAATGAAATGGATGTAGCGTTCATGCATATATACAACTTACTGTCTCTGTGAATGGTGAACATAATTTTCATATATCAAAATGATATAGACTATTCAAAAATTCATAAATACGAGATATATATGACATATATGATATATAAATAATCAATATCATCATATAGATAATGTAATTTTGACCACAATAATAATTTTTATCTATAAAAAGATTATTTATAACTCATGTTCTGAACATCGACAAAATGACTGATATGAACTGAAATAATTAAGTAATTTTTATGACAATGTAATAAGTTATATTAAAATTGAAATAAACCTGAAAATGGTTCTTAATAAAATATATATTATTTTTTTGGTTAATATTCATGAAATTAAATAATGACCACTTCATGTCGGACAAGAGGTAAGGAACTTTGTCTTAATTTCCTTTCATTGAGGCATGTTTATATTTATACATGAATTCATTTTATAAAATTTATAAACCCATTATAATTTTCATTTAATTCCAAGGTAATTTTTTTACATTTATAATTTTACTAAAAGATAAAACGAATGTTTTTAATGTTTGCAACGACAATGAGCTCTCCACTGCCATAATAGTTATTTGGCTTCCTCTATAAGCCGTAATGTTTTTTAAAAATAAAAAAAGTAAACCCCTTATTCTATTTTTTGGTGTTTTATTAAACTGGTTTTATAAATGGATTGATTATTTCAATATCTTAACATAATTTATTGAGATTGAAAATTAAATTTTATTAGTGAAATTTTTATATTTTCAATATTTTATGTGTTATGATTTTATAAGGGTACTTGGATATTTTATGGGCGGTTACACGAGAAAACAAAAGAAGGGTGGTGTCATGATAAACTAAGATGGGTGGTTACATTAGAATGTCCATTCTATTGGGTATGGAAGTTGACCTTATGGCTATTTCATTTAGGGATATGTTTGGAAGTTGACAGTATGATTATTCCATTTATGAATGTGTATGTCCTATGTTGCATATATATGTTATGTGTTCATTCTATTGGTTTTATATTAATATTTTTGTTACAATTGTATAATAAATGATATTTTATTCAGTGAAGAGTATTTAATACTTCAAAATGGTGAAAATTATTACTAATGAAAAGGTATTCATGGTTTAATTTTTATTTTTAAAAACTAATAGTTGTCATTCTTTGTGTATCCCTTACTGAGGTATTTATGCTCATAACAAGTTTTTGAAAAAAAATTCACATGACATAAAGTTGAATAGGGTCAAGGATGGTATCATGGAAAAATCTTGCTATTTAAAATAATGATCTAGGAGTGACTCTTTTTTTCAAAGAGTATTTATTTTATAAAAAATGGAAACTGACTTGAAGTGTCTATAGGTAATATTAAAGTTGTTATGATATATATTATAACCTAATTCTCTAAATCTCTAAACCTAAAAAATTCCTCAATTTTAATTATCAAATTAATTCAAAATTATATAATGTTTAAGGAAGAGCCCTTATATTTGGTATCAAGGGTCGATTTAGATAACATTAGGGGTTTGAATAATGTTAAATTAATTTATGGTAATATTGAAATGCTATAGAATTTATTGATTACCATGTTGCTTCACCTAAGATATTTTTGAGTTCAAAATAGAGTTATGTGGTGGAAGTAGGGTATCTACATTAGGAAGTCATACAATAGGGAATTGCCTTCAAAATCAGCAACCTGAGATGGTCGGAATTAGAACTTAACAGTTTGTTATAGTGATGGAACAATTGACTCAATCTATAAATGGTGGTGGTATCCATGCATGAGATCATCCTGATCAACCATAGATGAACGTGTTAGTAGTGGAGCATTCCATTATGCAATATCTCCCATCCTTCACAGGATCATATGAACCTATTCAAGCTGATGGGTGGATCAAATAACTGGAAAAGATTTTCAATTATATGGTTTGTAAAAAAAATCAAAAGGTTGGCCTTGTTGTTTACAGTTTTCAAGGTGAAGTCAATCAGTGGGGGTCGATAGTGAAAAATATCAGGGATAGTGAATATATTGATGCTCTTGGTTGGGAAAAATTCAATGTTATGTTTCTTGAAGAATATAATCCTATGTGGTTTGACATAGGATGGAAAAAAATTCATAGAATTGAGGCAAGAGGATGAATTAATGGATTCATATAAAAAAACATTCACTCAACTGACAATGTATGCTCCAAATTTCATATGAGATCTTAATAGTAAGATAAATCGATTTTACTTAGGGTTGAAGCCGCGATATCAAAGATCATTAGTCTCCATGAATTTAAAATCTATGAAACACTTTTTAGATGTGCCGGGAAGGTAGAAATAGATTTTTCAAATGATATGGTGTTCTATGTGGGTAAACAAAAGAAGAGTTTCAGTTAAGAGTCAAAGGAAAAAAATTCATCAAAGAATCCTAGAGGTAAGAAAATTAAATATCCATCTTGTGAGAAGTGTGGTAAAAATATTCCTAGAGATTATTTTTTAAAGCCTAGAAAGTGCTTCTTGTGTGGTAAGTCTGGAAATATTGCTCATAACTATATGTATGATGATCAATAAGGCAATCAGAAGCCAACAATAAGATTTGTTAAGTGCTATGAAATGGGCCATTATCAAAATGAGTGTGAAAAAAAGAACTTAACTGAGGGAAAGAATCCATAATACAATCAGGATGGGGTGGTGAAATCCATTCCAACAACTTCAGCAGATGTTGGGCCATTGAATGAAGTAGTATGTGTTACACTATTTTTTTGTTAAAATTATACCAACGTGTTGTTTGATTCATGGTCTACACATTCAATTATTTCAAAAAAGTTTTCTAGAAAATCGAGAATTTCATCTGAATATATTAACCCAGGTCAAATTTTACAAACACCTCGATGAAATATTGAGGTAAAAAAGAAATCATAAGATCCTTTTAGTAGTTGTCTTCAGAAAGTATCTACATGAAAACCTTATTTTATTTCCTCTAGTAGAGTATTATGTTATTTTGGGTATTGATTAGATTTTTGTTTATCTTTCAAAGACTGACTGCTTTATTTTCAAAATTATTTTCATGATTTTTTACTAGAATTAACCCTTACTTTTGATAATATATCAGGAAGTTGAGAAACTATTAAAAGAATGAAATGAATGTTACCCTGCACATATTGTTGAAAATAACAAAACTGTTAAGATTAATTATGTTCTAGAAGTAAATGAGTACCTTGATGTTTTTACTGATGAGTTTCCTAGTATTATACCTAATCGGGGAGTTGAATTTACTGTTGACACAATTCATGATTCTAAGATAATTTTAAAACCCCATTATGAGATGGATCAAATTGAACTTTTAGTGTTAAAAAATTGATTACAAGATTTATTAGATAAAGGTCTCAGTCAACCTAACACATCACCATGGGGTGTTCCTATCTTGTTTGTTAAAAAGAAATATAGTTCAACAAGACTCTTCATTGATTATATAGAATTTAATAGCATCATTATTAAGAACAAGTATCCTTTTTCTCATATAGATTATTTGTTTGATCAGAACTATGGAGCTCATAATTTTTCGAAGATTGACTTGAGGTTGAGGTACCCTCAGTTGAAATCAAAGGAAACATACATTCCAAAGAACACATATCATACTTGATATGGCTATCATGAATTTTTAGTTATTCCTTTTTGGTTACACAATGCACCTGATGTATTCATGGATCTTAATAATATAATTTTCTATGAGTTTTTGGATAAGTTTATGGTTGTATTAATTTATGATATTTTATTTATTCTAAATGTAAATAGGATCATGATAGTCATTTATGGGTTTTATTTCAATCCATAAATGAAAAAAAACTGGATGGGAAATTTATCAAGTGTGAGTTTTGGTTGCAACCGAATTATTTCCTTGGTCACGTTGTTTAAATAAAATGGCATAATTGTTGATCCTGCTAAATTTGAAGTTATTGAAGAATATACAAGACCCAAAAATATAACCTAGATTCATAGTTTTCTTGGATTAGTGGGTTATTACTAGAGTTTTGTTGAAAATTTTTCATGGTTATCTAGCCCACTAGAAAAAGTAACTTGAACAGGTGTCAAGTTCATTTAAAAAAAATAATGTTATGATTGTTTTCAGGAATTGAAAATATCATTGGTGAATGCTTCAGTTTTGGAACTGCCTTCAAAAAATGTTATGTTTGTAATCTACAATGATTCTTTGTTGAAATTTCATGGTTGTGTCCTAATGTAGAATAATCAGGTCATTGATTATACTTCATATCTGTTTAATATTAATGAGTTAATTTACCTTTCACGTGATTTGGAATTAGCAGCTGATTTTTTATTTAAAAATTTTGAGGAATCATTTGTATGGAGTAAAATATGAAATATTTACTGATAACAAAATATTTATGTACATATTCACTCCGAAGGAATTAGAAATGAGATAGAGGAGATGGTTAGAATTAACAAAGGATCATGATTGCATGATCCATTACTATCCAAGAATGGAAAATAATGTGGTTGATGCTTCGAGTTAAAAAAGTAATGTTACATTAACCATGCTATGTTTTGAACAAGATATTTTGTTTTTTAATTTGATAAATTTCGGAATATAATTTTTTGGGGTAGGAAATTCCTCTCTTTTGTTTTTGGTGCCTGTGAAATCATCTCAATCAGACAGAATTAGGAAAGCAGAGAAAAAAGATAGTGAGTTATAGAAAAAGGTAGAGTTGTTTTTGATGGGTATGTTTCCTGATTTAAACATTGATCATGATTATATTTTGTTATTTGTAAAGTGATTTTGCATGCCCTGTGATTCACAGTTGGATAATGAGTTGTTATGTGAAGATCATAGTTATTTGATTTCAGTTAATTTTGGTAGTAATAAGATGTACAATAATCATTGGGATTATTAATGGTGGGATGGAAATAAAAGAGATATTGCTGACATTACTGTGAAGTGTTTGAATTTTCAACTGGTTAAAACGAAGCAACAGTTAACAAAAGGGATTCTTTAGTCTATACAGGGGACAAAGTGTATGTGGGAAATTATATCCATGGACATCATTGTGGAATTACCAAAGACATCTCTAGGTAACAATGCAGTTTGTTCTATTGTTCATCGATTGACTAAATCTGCTCATTTCCTTCTTATTCGAGATACTCTATATCTAGATCAAAATTCTCAATTATACGTTAAATAGATATTTATGTTACATGGTGTTCCCCTATCTATTATATATGATCGTGATCCCAAGTTTAATTTTAGCTTTTGTAAAAGCCTTCAGAAGACATTGGGTATTGAATTAAATTGTAGTATCGTTTTTCATCCTCATTCAGATGGACAGTCAGAACAAACAATAAAGACTTTAGGAGATATGAAACTTGTTTCGTCAATGGAATACCAGTGAAGTTTTGGCCAATATCTTTCTTTGGTTGAGTTTTGTTATAATAACAGTATTTATTCTAGTATACAGATGGCTCTGTTTGAGGCATTACATGGAAAGCATTGACAAACACCAGATTTTGGGGATGATGTTGGTGACAGGAAAATGATGGGACCATAATAGGTATAAAAGATAGTATAAAAAGTTCATCTGATTTAGAAGAACATGGGAATAGCTCAGAGTAGGCTGAAATGTTATATGGATAACTGGTTGAAGGATCTTTCTTTCGAGGTATGTGATCATTTCATTCTCAATGTGTCTCCATGGAAAAGTGTGATGTGTTTTTGCAAGAAGAGAATGTTGAGTCTATGGTTCATTGGACCCTATGAATTCTAGGAAAATATTGGATTAGTTGTGTACAAAGTAACTTTACATATATTTTTATCCCACATACAATTTTTTTTCATGTTTCAATGTTGAGAAATTATATTCTAGATTCATCTCATATTTTGAGCCCAAAGGTAGTTCAGTTTGAATTGAATCTCTCTTATGGGGAACAACTAGTCCAGATTTTTGATATAAGAAATAATGTGTTGCAGAATATGTTTATTCATCTGGTAATGTTTTTGGGGAAAAACTATATGGTTGTAGAGGTAACATGGGAATCTAAAAATGATTTAAGGGATAAATACCCCCACCTATTTGATAAGTGAATAAAATAATGAGGATACAATTTCAAAAATGGGGAAGATGTAAAATCCCAGGTAAATAATGAATAATCCATTTTCATATTTATTAAAAAAATTAAAATTAAATATTAATTTTTATTTAAAGGGGATGCTATCTTCGATGGTATACATGATACACAACAACATGATTCATTGAAATCTTATGTTTCACACTAATAATATTAAATTTTTATTTAAAATGGTAGTTAACACCTAGCCATGTGTTGGAGAAAATTAAAATAACTCTCTATAATATTATTACACATGTTTGATAAATGTTTTTACATTTATCCAATAAAATTTAGAGTCTTAAAATGCGAATGAATCCAATTTGAAGCATAAATACTCTAATATTCTTTAAAAGGTAGATTTATCTCCATTTCATTGAAATTCCTTTTTAAATATAGTATCTGTCACTTTTATATTTTATATGTTTAAAACATATATTCTTTTTTATAATCATGTCATCAAATTTTACATTGGGTGAATATTTGGTATTTTTCTCATAAAATTTATTTTTTAATGACTAGTGAAAAATAATGAATTTTAAATCAAAACTTCCTTTTAATCTAATTTATTCTTATGGATATATTATATTTTTAATTTTTTTAATGTATAATAAGATTATCTATTTTCAATTTAAATCAATTTTTGTCATTAGAAGTAATTTCACTTTTAAATTGGACATAAACAAGTTAAAACTTTTGATTGTTATTATTTCTTAGAAACATGCTTTTTTACAACAAAAATTAATTTTAAACTAATTAATGGGACTAATATGATTTTAATTTGGTAAAATAGATATTATTTTTTTAATTTGGAATATCAAATATAGCATAGGATGAATTTTAGGTATATTTCAGAAAACCATCAATTATTGATGAGTACTGAAAACAATGAGTAGTAGTTAAGAAAACAAAATCATAATTTTAATTAAATTATATCACATATGTGAACTGAATTTTGAAAATAAAGAATATATGGTTTTTATCGGTATGAAAAATGTGGTTTAATAAGATGAAAATAATTTTTGGTAAATAGTAACTTTTGACATTTATTTAACGTAGTTAAAGATAAATAGAGTAACTCTTGGACAAATAATATTATAATAAAATTAAATTATCTTAAATATTGTACTAACTTTATTGAATTAGTCATGTCTCACCAAGGTCATCCTTGTGTTGATTTTGGGACCCCATGTATCAACATGGGTGGGATAATGACACTTTATGTGAATTAATTTAATGTAATGGAAAAAAATGACATAAACATATATCTTTTTGAAAATTAGTTTTCATATGGGGTTATATAAGATATCTCTTCAAATATAAATATTTATTATAAATATGAAATTATTTCCTAAATCATGGTTTTTTTAATAATTTTTAGACATCAAATAAATTAATTTTTTTATGACCCAATAATAATGCACGGTTTAACTCGTCAATGAATGATTTAAATAAATAAGATTATAAAAATTAAAATAATGTCCAAAACATGTCCAATTAGTGATGGATGATTTTATTTCAAACATGAGTCGTCTTATCTTCGACTTTAATGAGTTTGGGACCTTTAAAAACAAGTAATATTCATATAATAAAGTAATATTTTCAAACATTCTTAAAGAACTTATCCTCCGCCTTATAAAAAGCCATCACCTCTAACCCATTACTCAAACCTCTCAAGCCCATTTTCTCAACTAAAATATAACTAAATAAGCTCCCTAAATCCATTTCTTCTTCCTATAATCCTTAACATAGGCAAAAAACACATTAAGACATCCTTTTGATTCAAACCAATTGGAGTTACCCGATTTAAAGGTAATGTCTTCTCTTCAATTATTTTCTTTTATTTTACTTCTCCAATCCCCTAAACTATATTTTTTCATTTCATTTATAAAAACACCAGTATACTAAATATAATAGGTTTTTTATGAGTATTATTCGATCTAGTCCTACCACCACCTACATCTAATGGGTAAAAAACATACTGTTTCTGTTGACGAAATATTACTTCCTCACAAAATGATGATTTTTTAATCCTATTCTACCACCTTATATGGTGGCCATTTTGATGGAACTGTAACTATATTTGATATTTATGATATTTAATTTATATCTATTATTTTTAAATTCTATTTTATTATATACCATTATACTTTTCATGTTGTATATATATGATATTTCATTTGAGAAAGTGTAGACTACCACCCCCTCGAAGTGATATGACTCATTCATAAAATAAATAGAATGTATAAAGGATGGTGTTAATGAACGTATATAATATTTATAAAATATGATATTATAGTATAATAATAATTTAGATATGTATATTTTTTTCATTCCTTCTAAAATGAAAAAATGAAATGGAAGTAGCGTTAATGTGTATGTACGGCTTATCGTCTCCATGAATGATGCACTTAATTTCCATATATCCAAATGATATAAACTATTATTAAATTCATATATATTGTATATATATGATATATACTATATATAAATCATGAATATCATTCTATATATAATTTAATTTCAACCACATGATCAATTTATAACTATAAAACGTTTATTTTTAACTAATGTTCTGAACATCGACAAAATGTCATATGTGAACTCAAATAATTAAAAAATTGTTATAGCAATGTAATAAGTGACATAAAATGAATAATAAACATGAAAAATTTTCTTATTCAAGTTGAAATTAACTTAATATTATTACTCATGAAATTAAGGAATGATCAGGTTACGTCGGACAAGAGGTAAGGGACTACGTCTCAATATTCTATAATTGAGGCATATTTTGATTTAAACATGATTTTTTTATTTAGTGTATAAGACCCTTTATCTGTTCATTTCATTTAATGGAAATATGTTTTCAATGTAGTTTCTTACTAAACGAAAATAGAAATGTTTTCAATGTTTGCAATGTCAATGACTTCTCCACCACAATAATTGTTATTTGGATTCCTATACAAGCCATAATGTGTTTTTAAATGAAATATGGAAATCCCTTATTTTTTTATTGGGTGTTTTGGTATTGAAAATTGTTTTTGAAATGGATTTATTATTTCAATATATTGAAATGATTTTTTATGATTAAAAATAAAATTTTATTAGTGAAATGTTTATTATTTCAATATTTTATGCATTATGATTTTATAATGATGCATAAAAATTTGAAGGGTGGTTACATGATAAACCAAATAAACAGTTGTGCCGTGATAAACCCAGAATATTGGTTACATTATAACCTCCAATTCATTGGGTATGGAAGTCAGCCTTATGGCTATTCTATTTAGTGATATGTGCGGGAAATGGCCGTATGGTTATTTCATTTACGTACATTTATGTCCCTAGTTAACAATAAATGTTAGGTGTTCATTATATAGGTTTTATGGTAATATTTTGGTAAAAAAATGGTTACTAAATGAACTTTTATTCAGTGAAGAGTATTTACTACTTAATAATGGAGAAAATTATTACTTATGATAAGTTATTCATGGTTTACATGTTGTATTGAAAAAATAATAGTATTATTTCATTGTGTATCCCTTACTAATATTTTTATGTTCATCCCATGTTTTTGAAATGTTTTTCACAAGAATTAATGTTGAATAGGGTCATGAATGGGATCAAAGAAAAACCATGTTGTCTAAACCATGGAAGTAGGTACAACTCTTTTTTTCAATGTTTATTTATTTTATGAAAAAAATAGATACTGAGTAGAAGTGTCTACATATAATATTAAAGATGTTATGTACATATTATGAAATAATTCTCTAAATATCTAAACCATAAAATAACCTCAATGTTAATTATTATCTTCATTCAAGATTATGTAATCTTTAAGGTTGGGGCCATATATTTGGTATCATAGGTCAGTTTAGACAACTTTAGGCATAAGAATGTTGTGAAATTAATTTATGATCAGATTGAATTGATATAGCATTTACATATTACCATACTTATTTGCCAAAGATATTTTTGTGTTAAGAATTTTTTTATATAGAGGAAACAAGGTTGCTATGTTGGGAAGGAATATAGAGAAGAATAACCTTCCAAATCAACAACCAGAGATGGTTGGAATCTGAACTGAACTGTTTGTTACAGTGATGGCACAGTACACTCTGGTTATAAAGGGTGGTGATATCCATGCACAATATCATCTAGATCAACCACATATGAACATGTCAGTTGAGAAACATTTCATGACGCAATGTACAACATTGTTCAAAGGATCATCTGACCCTGGTCAGGCTGACGGGTGGATCAAAGTACTGGAAGAGATTTTCAATGTCCTGGGTTGTACATATAATCAAATGTTTAGTCATGATGTTGACCGTTTTGAAGGTGAAACCGATCAGTGGTAGTTAGTAATGAAAAATATCAGGGATAGTGATGAGATTGATTATCTTGGTTGGGATGCAATTAAATCTATATTTCTTGGGAAATATTTTCCTATTGTCGTTCGACATAGGATGGAAAAACAACTGTTGGAATTTATCCAGGAGGATGAATTAGTGGGTGCAAATGAATAAATGTTCACTCGACTGGCTAGGTATGCTCTAAATTTCAGCTAGGATCTTGATAGTAAGACAAATCAATTTTAATCAAGACATAGGTAGTGATATTGAATATTAGTAGCCTATTGTGAATTCAAAAGCTATGAAAAACTGGTCAGATGTGTCAAGAAGGTATAAATGGAGTTTTCTTATGATTAGGTGTTCTAAGAGAGTGAAATAAGAGAAGAGATCTAGTTTGAATGAAAAGTGAAAAAATTCGTCAAAGAAACAAGGAGGTAAGAAAATTAAATATCCATCTTGTTAGAAGTGTGTTAAAAAGAATCCTGGAGGATTTTTATCAATGTCTAGAATGTGCTTCTGATGTGGTATGTCTGGTTATATTGCTCGTAATAGTAAGGAATATGATCAATCAGGAAATTAAAATCCAAAAGTAATATGTTTTAAGTGTAATGAAATGGGTCATTATGAAGATGAGTTTCCAACGAAGAACTCAACTGAGGGAAAGCCGTCTAACTACATGTATAAATAGGTTATAAAATCCTTCACAACTACTTCAGGAAATGTTGGGCCATCGAATGAAGTAGTATCAGGTACACTGTTTTTTTGTTCATATTTGATTTAGGGTCTACCCATAATTTATTTTATGAGAAGATTTTTATTAAATTGGGAATTCCATCAAAATATATGTATCCTAAAATTATGGAAAAAAAACTTAGAGGAAATTTTCAATCAAAAATAAAACATTAGAACCTTCATGTACTTGTGTGCAGAATGAATCCACATGAAAAATTTATTATTTTTCCTCTCATGTAATTTGTTGTTATTTTGGGTATGGAATGGATTCTTCTTTATCAGGCTATGATTGAATGCAGATCAAAAGATGTTTCTTTTCAGAAATAAATTTAGTTTGTGTACAAGAATGAACACTTCCCTTTGATAAAATATCACGAAGATGATAA
Organism: Viscum album; assembly: GCA_963277665.1. NCBI lineage: Eukaryota > Viridiplantae > Streptophyta > Magnoliopsida > Santalales > Viscaceae > Viscum > Viscum album. Next base: position 1,226,470,142 of record OY728145.1, on the reverse strand, counting down.
ACTAGTACAATATGGAAATGGATGTTACCTTGCACACATTGTTTAAAACAAAGGAACTGCTCCGATTAATGATGTTCCAGTAGTATATTAGTACCTTGATGTTTTTTCTAATGAGTTTCTTGTTATTATACCAGATCGGAAAGATGAATTTACTATTGAAACAGTTCTTGATGCTAAGCCAATTTAAAACACCCTTATTGAATGGCTCAAATTGAACTTTTACAGTAAAAGAAGAAATTACATGAGTTATTAGTTAAAGGTATCATTCGACCTTGCACATCACCATGGGGTGTCAATTATTTTTTGTTAAAATGAAAAATGGTTCAAGCTGGCTTTTTGTTGATTATAGAGCATTTAATAACACCACTGTTAATAATATGTATCCTTTTCCTCATATCGATGATTTGTTTGATGAGCTCCTTAGAGCATAGTATTTTTCAAAAATTAACATCAGTTTGGGGTACAATCAATTGAATTTGAAGGATGCAGAAATTATGAATTCCATGTTTCACACTAGATATGGCCATTATAAATTTGTAGTTATTCCTTTTGGGTTAACCAATCCACCTACTGTATCCATGGATCTTATGAAAAGAAATTTCCATGAGTTTTCAGATATGTTTTTGGTTGTATTCAATAATGATATATTGGTGTATTATTAAATTAAAGAGGATAACAAAAGTAAATTATTGGTTTTATGAAAAGCTAAAAGAAAAAAAATATATGGGAAAGTTATCAAGTTTGAGTTTTGGGTTCAACAAATTTCTTTGGTCACATTGATTCAAAAATACCAAACTTTTGATCCTATTAAAAAATTTGTTGATGAATGGCCAAGACCAACAAATATAACTAAGAATCATAGTTTTCATGGATTATTGGGTTATTACCAATGGTTAGTTAAAATGTTTTCACTGTTATCTAGCCCACTTCCTAAATTAACTTGAAAATGTGTTGAGTTCATTTTAACAAACGAATGTGATGACTTTCTTCATGAATGGAAAATATGATTTGTGAATGATCCAGTTTTGGAACTGTCTTCTATAAATGATGAGTTTTTTATCTACAGTGATGCATCATTGAAAAGAACAGATTGTGTCCTCATTCATAATGATCGGGTAATTTCTTATACTTTACATTAGTAGAAAACTAATGATTTAAATTACCCAACACATGATTTTGAATTAGATGATGTTTTTTATTCTTTAAAAATTCAAAGGAATCATTTATTTGGAGTAAAGTGTGAAATATATACTAGTCAAAAAATATTGAAGTATATATTCACTCAGAATGAATTAAACATGAGATGAGGGAGACGGATAGAATTAATCAAGGATAATGAATGCACGATCTATTATAATATGGGAAAGGCAAATAAAGTTGATGATGCTTTGAGTCGAAAATGTGATTCTATATTAACCATGATATGATTGGAACAAGAACCTTCAATTTTTGATATGATGAAATTTGGAATAGATGTTTTTGGTACCTGAAATTCCTCTATTTTGTTTTATGTGTAAGTGAAATCATCTCTATCAAACATAATTAAGAAAGCACAGAAGGAAGAATGTGAGTTAACGAAAATGGTAGAGTTGGTTCATAAGGGTAATTTCTATTATTTTAACATTGATAATGATTATATTTTGAGATTTTTAAAGTGATTATGCATACCTTGTGATTAACAGTTGAAGAATGATTAGTTATATGAAGCCCATAGTTCTCCGTTTTTAGTTCATTCTTGATGTACTATGATGTACAGATATCTCTGGGAGTATTACTGGTGGAATAGAATGAAAATATATAATGATGAGTTTCCTGAGAATTGTTTTACTTGTCAACCGGTTAATGTATATTAGTCGTTAATAAAGTGGATGCTTCACACTTTACCAATGGCAGAGTGGAAATGGGAAAATATATCCCTGGTCTTCGTTGTCGGATTACCGAAGACATCTCGATGTAACAATGCAATCTGTTTTATTGGTGTTTGACTGACTAAATCTGCTCATTTCCATTATATTCGATATACACTATCTCTAGATCAATGTTATCAATTTAATGTTAAATATATAGACATGTTTCATGGAGTTCCCCTCTCCATTGTATCAAATCAGGATCCCTGGTTTAGTTCTATCTTTTGGAAAGGCCTTCACCAGTCGTTGTGTGCTGAATTAAATTGTAGTATTGCGTTTCATCCTCAATTATATGGGCATTATCAGCAAACAATATAGAAATTGGAGGATATTATATGTGATTCTTAAATGTATTACTAGGGAATTTCAGACAAACAGATTTCATTAGTTGAATTTTCTTATAATAACAGTTTTCATTCCAGTATATAGATGGATCTATTTGAATCATTACATGGAAAGCATTGTTGAAGTCCATATATTTTGGATGAATTATGTGAAAAATAATTGATGAGACTCCAATTGGTAGAATTGATAGTAGAAAAATTTCAGTTGATTTAGAATCACATGAGAATAACTCTGAGCTGGCAGAAACATTATGTAGATAACCAGATAAATTATCTTTCTTTCTAGTTTTGTGATCATGCCTTTCTCAAATTTTTTCCATGGAAAAGTGTAATGCATATTGGATAAAAGGGAATTTTGAGTCTGTGGTTCATTGGACCGTATGAAATCCTGAATAAAGTTGGATTAGTTTCCTACAGAGTGGATTTACCTCCATGTTTATCTCTAATACACTACTTTTTCATGTTTCAATGTTGAGAAAGTATATGCCTGATCCATCTCATGTTTTTAGACTAGAGGTAGTTCAGTTGGAAGAGAATATATTTTATGAGTAACATTGTGTACAAATTCTTGACCGAAGAGAGCATGTGTTGCGGAATAAGCTAATTCATCAGGTAAAGGCATTGTGTAAAACCCATATGGTTGAGGGGGAAACATAGTAATCATAAAATGCTACAAGGGATAAATACCACCATTTATTTGATATATATTAAAATTGTGAGGACAGAATTTCCAAAGGGGGGGGAGGATGTAACATCCCTGGTAAATAAATAATATGACATTTTCATATTTATTAATATTTTAGAATGAAATATTAATTTTCCTTTAATGGGGATTCTATGTTTGATGGAGTACCTGATATGCAACAACATGTTTCTTAGAAATCTTACTTTTCACACTAAAAATATAATATTAATATTTTAAATGTTTGTTAATACCTAGTAGTGTATTGTAATTAATTAATAGAACTAACTAAAGTATTATTACACATGTTTGTTTAATGTTTTTACATTTATACAACAAAAGTTAGATCCTTAAAATGCGAATGATCCCAATTTAAAGCATAAATACTCTAATATTCTTTAAAATGAATATTTACCACATTTTAATGGAAAATATTTTTTAAATATATTTTTTTCACTTTTATGTGTTCTATCTGAAAAAATAAAATTCTTTATTAGAATCGGGGAATCAAAATTTACTTTGGGAAATTTTTTGTTATTTTCCTTATAAAATTTTTTTGTTAATGAATAATGAATAATATTGTATTTTAATTCAAAACATCCTTTTAATATAATTTATTTATATTGTTATATTATATTTTTAATTGGTTTTAATTTGTAATTAGATTATATTTTTACTATTTAATCCAATATTGGTCATTGGGAATAACTTCACATTGAAATTGGACATAAACAAGTTTTAGTCTGTTGATAGTTATTATTTTCAATTGGAATTAATTTTAAATATATTAATGAAACTTCCATGTTTTGAATTTGGTAAAATAGAATTAATTTTTGAATTTTTATTATCAAATATATCTTATGCTAATTTTTTTTATTTTTTTGAAAAACTATATTTTATTATAAATAGTGAAAACAATGAGTTGTTGTTAAAAAACAGACTTCATCAATTAAATAAAATTCTACTGCTTCTGTGAATTGAATATTAAAAATCCCACATACATGGTTATTATTAGTAAGTAAAATGTTGTTCAACATGATGAAAATAATTTTTGGTGAATAGTAACATTTGAATTTTATTTACCATGGTTAAAGATAAATTGGGTTATTTAAGGTAAAAATAAAATTATAATAATATAAAATTAACTTAACACTTGTCCTAAGATTATTGTATGAGTCATGTATGATCATAGCCATCCTTGTGTCAGTTTTGGGACCCCATGAAGCCACCTTGGAGTGATAATGATACCTTATGTAAATTAATTTAAATTGAAGACAAAAATGACATAAACATATATTTTTTTAGTAAATTAATTTTAATATTGGCTTATATAAGTTATATATTCGACTATAATTATTAATTTAAATGATAAAACTATTTCCTAAGTCATTGTATTTTTCTATAATTTTTATTCGTCAAATAAATAAAATAATTAATGACACAATAATGATGTAGTGTTTACCTCAATAATGAATGATTTAAATAAATAAGATTATAATGTTTAAATAAATATCAAAAACATGTCCAATTATTATGGTATGACTTTATTATGAACATGAGTCATCTTATATTCTACTTTAATGAGTTTTTGACCTTTAAAAACCGAAAATAACAATATAATAAAATAATATTATCAAATATTCCTAAAGAGCCCCTCCTCCCCTTATAAAAACCATCGCCTCAAACACGATACCGACACCTCTCAAGACCCTTGACTCACCTCTACCTAAATAAGATACCTACATCCCTATATTATTTCTACAATCCTTACCATAGGTATATGACACTTTAAGAAATTCTATTGGTTCAAACCAAATGGAGTTACCCAATTTAAAGTTAACATCTTCTCTCAAGTAATTTTATTTTAGTTTACTTCTCCAACACCCTAAACTATATTCATTAATTTAATTTATAGAAACAAAATTATACTCAATATACTAGGTTTTTTTTGAAAATTATTTTAACAACACCTACCCACACCTCAATCTAATGGGTAAATAAAATAATGTTTCTCTAGACGGAGAACTACTACCTCACAAAACGATGGTTGTTCAATATTATCCAACAACATCATTTGGTGGACATTATCATGGAACTATAATTATATATGATATTAATGACATTTATTTTGTCTCAATGCTTTTGTAATTATCTTTTATAACATACCTTTTTGGCTTTCCATGTTGTATATATATGATAATTTCATTTGAGGATGTGCCGACAATCACCCCCTCAAAGTTATATGACTCGTTCATACAATAAATAGAACATATAAAGGATCAGATTAATGAACATATGTACCATATTTAAAATATTATATTATACTAGAATAATAATATTTCTATGTATCATTTTGTTTCAATTCCTTTTAAAATTAAAAAAATTGAAATGGAAGTAGTGTTTATGCGTACATACAGCCTACAGTATCCATGAACGGTGCTCTTCATTTTCATATATCCAATGGATATAGACAATTATAAAATACAAATATAAGGGATATATATGATATATGTGATATATAAATAAAAAATATCATTCTCAAGATAGTGTAATTTCACCCCCATGAAAAATTTATAACTATAACAGGATCATTAATAACTCAAGTTCCAAACTTCGACAAAATGCCCGATATGAACTCATACAATTAACTAATTGTTATAGAAAGGTAATAAGTGATATATGGAATAACAAAAATTAAAAATTATCTTAATAATGTACAAATTAAATTTGTTTTATTATTCAGGAAGTTAAAGAATGATTGGGCCAAGTCAGACGCAAGGTAAGGGACTTCGTCTCAATCTCATTTCATTGTGGCATATATTGATTAATACACAACTTTCTTGTATATTATATATAAACCACATTGAAATTTCCTTTCATTCAAAGTGAATATTTTTTCAATGTATTGTATTACTACGTGAAAAAAGGAATGTCATTAACGTTGGTAGTGACAATGACCTCTCCACTGTGATAATCATTATTGGATTCCACTATATGCCTTAATGTTTTTTAATAAAAAAGGAAACCACTTATTCAAGTTTTGGGTTTTTCAGTATTGATAATGGTTTTTAAAATATATTTATTATTAAAATATCTAGATATGAATTCTTTTTATTGAAAATTAATTTTTATTAGTGAAATGTTTATATTTGCAATAATTTACGTGTTATGATTTTATAATGGTACTTGAATATTTGATGGGTGGTTAAATGATAAACCAAATGACAAGTGGTTCCAGATATACCAGGATGGCTGGTTATGTTATATACTCCAATTCCTTGGGTATGGAAGTTAGCCATATGACTATTCCATTTAGAGATATATTTGTAAGTTGACCGTAAGGTTATTACATTTAAGTTTGTGTGTGTCCCAAGTAACCTATATTAGTTATGTGTTCTTTCTATGGGTTTTATGGAAATAGTTTGGTTAAAAATAGGTAAGAAATGATCTTTTATTTAGTGAAGTTTATTTACTAATTCACAATGGTGAAAATTATTAGTTATGATATGGTACTCATGGTTTACTTATTGTTTTGAAAAACAAATATTTTTCCTTCTTTCTGTATCCCCTACTATATTTTTATTCTTATACTAATATTTTGAAATGTTTTTAATAGGACATAAAGTAGAATAGGGTCTTGGATGGGATCTCGGAAATGTTCTGCTATCTGAAAGATGTAACTAGACATGACTATTTTTTTAAAGGGTTTTTATTTTTTAAATAAATATATACTGAGTAGAAGTGACTACATGTAATATTCAAGTTGTTATGTATATGTTATGACTTAATTCTTAAATCTCTAAACCTAAAATGATCCTCAATGTGAATTATTAACTTAATTCAAGATCCTGTAATGTTTATGGTGGGGGCCTTATACTATCATATCAAATGATTTTTCTATAAATTAAACTTTTATCACTATCTTTCCTCGATCTATATACTCAAAATTGTAAAAAATTGTGTTTTTATGAAAAATAGAACTTTATTTTTCAATTCGGAGATGAATATTTCTATTTTATGTCAATAAAATTATTGAAATGTTTTTATAAATGTTTTAACTATTCTATAATGGTTTATAATAGAATTTTTATTGTTTATTATTTTTTATAAAATTATTTAAATGTAATCATATTTTGATTTTTCGAATGAGTTACCGTTTACCAATTGTTTGGAAGAAAACATTATTTTAAAATTTACTCCACGAATGGAATTTCTAAAAATCAAGACTAATCTTTTCTTTTTAGATCCCATTTTATATCTTCACATTTATTTTCAAACACATATATTTCCCTTATTTTATGGAAATGATTCTGATTTTAAACAACTAATTAAAAATGAAATGGTAATTTCCATATAAGAAATGTTTTAGTAAAAATTTTAATATATTCTCATCTAGGAAAAAAATTCAATAACAATTATTATATATCACTTGTGATTTGATAAAATGATACCATATTTATTCACTCTTTGGGTAGCCTATAAATATAATTATTATATATTGATGAAACCAATTTTATTTTCTAATGGTTAATGTATGTTGAAATGGAAATCTTTTCAATGATAATTTTTCATACATATAACTATATTATTATTATTTTATTAGTGAATCTTCAATATCAATTAAATTAGTCTGGTAATGTTTATTTTTTATGGGACCAATGGGTATATGGGTGGATTTACCAAGCCTAGGAGAAAATACCAATGAAATTATCCAAAGGATAAAGAGGTTTTATAGATGGTTCTCACAGGAATAACATTTGATAAATGTTTTTGTTTGATTGTCTTAAAAAATGGTTTCACTAATATTGAAAATGCCAATTTTTATTACACTCTATATGAATAGTTTATATTATTGTGATATAATCTCATGGCCCATGATCATGGATTCTTCTATACTTCTAGTATTATGAATGATTAAATAAAAATTCCATGACAATGATATTGGAGTTACTGGGAATTTTATTTCAAATGTTAATATCTTATTTTCATACCCTTATTATCATGTTATTCTTAAATATTCCCATTGATTGATATCTCCCATGTTTACCATTACTATGAATATAATATCACTAATAATTTTATTTATTATTACCATGTATTTTAGAATGGATATTTTTATGGTATGACTATAAAGTATTTTTTATGAGACACGATTTTAGAGATATTTGGAGATACTTCATTATATAAGATGATTATGTATAAATAATCAATATAAACTACCAATTTTTTGAAATTAGTTATATATTATTATGAAACTTACTAAATATTAATCTAAAATTATGAAATATTAATATAGGTTATGCTTTGTCCTCATTAAACTCTATCTCATGTATTTTGTTAGCTAATCTGATTTTGGGAGATGTTGAATCTAATCATTTAAATAGAATGTAAAAAAATCAATTCTTCTTTATCGTCAATGTAATATTGATTATATATTCATTAAATATCTTATTTTGGCGAGGATTGTGAATTAATTTTCTCAAATAGACCTCAAATTCAAATTTATTTATCTATTAATACTTTTTTTGTTGTGTACTAGGTGGTTTTAAGGGTATATGAACCTGTTTGATTGAACATGTAGCAATTCACCCCATTAACTAGTTTCCCCCGAATTAATTTTCAAAGTGTAATTCATTCACAGAAAAAAAATCATGACCCGATCATTCCAATGAAAACTCCAAATTTATATTTGATTTCATGTTTTCCATTTTTAATTAATACTGTTTATGATATTTTTCATCAATTTTCATCCCTAACTATAAAGGAATATCTCCTATAATTTCCCATGATGTCCATGGATTTTTTCATGTGATTGATTTAAGATAATGGTGTTTTCATCTTTATAAATATATCTAGACCACTTCCCATAGTCATTTTCTTCTTCTTACTACTCATTCATTACTAATCATGCTCTTGGTGACCTATGATTTCATACCGATCAGGTTTTAAATTTTTAGATCATTGTAGTGTTTTTAGGGATTCTCTTCGATAAATAGGGATAAATTTTCAATGATAGGGTTGGTTATCATCAAAATCTTTAAAAGAAATGGGATTAATGGTTTGTGTCCCATGAATCACTCATTAAAATAATCTATGGTGCATTTTACTTTTATGAAGGATTTTAAATGTCAATAAATGTTTTCTATTATATATTTTTTATCAATATAAATGTAATCCCACTTTGTTTTGTTTTCATCTAATGAGAAAATGGTGTATTCATGTGACATGATTTTTAATCAATTTAATGTATAAAATCATGTTTTAGAAGATAAAATGACTTATCATATTTTTTATGGTTGGGAGAATAAATTAATTTAATATAATATACCTTAAGTGGATTTTTTGAAAGGAATATATGGAAAATATTATGATTTCATTTAATAGAAAATCATTATCAAATGAAATGTTCCAGAACAAAATTATCAAAAAAAAACATAAATTGTTTATTTACATGATTTTTGTTTTATGAATAGAGTTTTAATGTTGTAAATTAATCGATGCTAAAAGTGATTTCCTTGAATTTTTTTCCTATTTTATTGGGTTTTTTTCATTATTTGATAAATATAAAATTTTAACGATACAATTTCACATAGAAAATATTTAATGTTTTATTATGGTGCCTCCTATAGAGTTAAAACCCCATCGGAGCCTGGTTATAAGTGTGTATTCTTGGAAATGTGTGGCTTTTTATGGGTACCCTCATTTGAGTTATTTTTCTACCAATTATCTACTAGTCATTTCTACGGTGGAGATATATTTTATAATGATCATGAGTTTGTAATTAACACATTTTAATGGGATTTTTATTGTATATTTTGGTTTTGAGTTTTGTGAATTAGATTCTTTTCAAATAGAGGTTTTGAATGAGAACTAGATAGATATAATAAATTAATGTTCATGTTTTTAGAGGTATTTTAATGACTGGTATTTTCTATGATTTCTCAGTTATGCCTCCAATCTATGGGTTTAATTGCAGAGTTTTCTGGGGGTTATATTCATATGTGATCATATTGGTTAATATGGTTTCTAAATAACCAGGAATAACTGTTTCAACACTAAAAATACCACATGGGGATATAATAGTGTTTTTTGGTGTTGTTGGGAAACCATTACATCAAATACATATCTATATCTCTTTAGTGGGGTTTCTAATTAGTATTATTTGTGGAACCGGAAAGAAAGAGCCAATTATTCTATATCCATGAGGGGCCATCCTTCCAAAGGTAGGTGCTAATTTGGATGTTTAGGAAATTGTACTTAAGAACTAAACATGGTCGAGAGGATGAGAGGTCGAGATCATTATACCCTTTTAGGTGTAATTCTTTCCTACTTCGAAGCTCACTTATATATTTTATATATGTTTTGGAATTATTCATTAATTCCCATGTATGACATGGGTATCCCATGAATTAATAGTTAATTATTTTCATTTATGGATTTTAGATTCATCTGTATGTATCCATTTGTATTCATCAATGGGGAAATTTATATGTATTGAATGTTCTCTATCAATGGTACCCTCTTATGTACTAATTAGATATTCTTTTTCTCTATTTTTACGAAGCGAGTTTTGAGCCACATGGTGGGGAGCTCTGAAGTGAATCATCATTCCGGGAGATTTGATTATTTGTTATTTCAATATTGAACACATAATATGGGCTTCCTATATATCCTTGTGAAATTAATCATTACACATATAGTTCGCTGTCGCTTAACAAAGATTAAACATGGAATTATACAGATATTTTTTGTTATGATGGGGGCTTATACAGATTAGGAGGCCCATTCTTGTTGGATTATATGGATTTAATAATCACCTATAATCTCTAATCCCATGGTAGAAATGCATTTTCAAGGAAAAAAGAAGTATTAGTATATCTATAGAAACCAAAAAATCTTCATTGTCTACTGGGGGATGCAGATATTACTCAAAGGGAAAGAGAATGGTTTTTGAATGTCCTCATCCTCTAATTTATTCTGGTAATAAGGATAGTCAAAACTAATGATTTATTTGGCTATGAACTACTTATGCGAATACAAGTGAGAGTATCACATCCTGTATAATGATTATGGGTATACTTCCAGAGGGTTTCCCATGAGTCTGATTATGGATTACACCAAATAGGAGGCCCTTCGTGTTCAACATGTAATAAGAGTTAGTTTATGTTGTTTCAAGATAAATATTAGGTGTGTATCGACTCAATTCACTTGATAAATCCAAGATTATAATCTCAAAAAGTATCTTTTGAAAGGGGAGAAGCATATTGAATAAAAAAATTTAGGGAGAGTGGATTGGTATATCAAATCACCTTATTCCAGGGGCGAACGATAAGGTTCTATAAGGCGTAAAACAAATTTTTCTCAACAATGAAAAAAAATTTCATGATGCATATATTCATTTATCATGGTCATAAGTGATGGTAGTTATCACACCAAGACATTAATATCAATTGATGGTGATGGGGAACATGCCTCGTGGAATAGGCTAATTAGGTTACTTACTTGTTTTACTAGGTTGTTCTCCCAAAATGGTTTTCCTAGGTGTAGGTCTCACAAAAGGGTGTCGTCTAGGAATGTGTTTCCCACGTGATGGTCTTCAATGTTGGTATCTCCTATGTATGGGTCACCTATTACTAAGACACCTGGTGGGTCTCTCATATGTATGGGTCTCCCAGGATTGTGTCATCTATGTTTGGGTTTCCCATGTATTTGAATGGGGGCCCTACCCTATTGAGGGATAACCATGGAAGGTCTACCAAATAGGAATGGTATAATAGAGAAAAAGAGCCTCATGACCAAAACTAACCCATCACCTTAACATATAATATTTCAATTTTCTCATCAAAATATGAGTCGGAGGGTTCCATTTATAGATCCTCTAGTGGACTTGTAAGATTGGGACTATTAATGTTGGAATGTGCATGTGGCCTAAATGGCGACACAATTTCCTTTATAAAACATTCTCTTACATCAAAGCTCTATAAAATTTAATATGTGAGTCCATTTCGGCTCCTCACCCAATCACATCAACACTTTCAAAGAGATCAATGAATCTTGAAATTTTTAATACACTAAATTTTATTTAATTTTATGTGGGAATTTTATTTAATGTGTCAAAACCTCATTGTGATTGATAATTGACATCCACTTCCTATATCTAGGGGGTCATTCCACTTATCTATTATTGTGGAGTAGTATTTTGGATCATTAAAATCCATCCTTCATATTCCTCCAATATTGAGAAACATACCCACTAAATCCTAAAATTTATTGTCTCTATGAGGATCACATCATGAGTTTTGTGGGAAATTACATGAAACACAATTTTCGGTGTCAAAAAAACCCAACTAAAATTCTATTCATTTTAAAGTAAAATAATCTTCTCAAAGTTAAATGTAGGGAACAATGAGAAATTCTAAAAACAATTGCTAGAAATTGGAGCTATATCAATAAAGGAGGATACTCTATGTTTTTTCAAATCTATGGGTCCTAGAGAGTGTATTTTGACTATTTCTAGGGTCATATGGAAACACTACCAACATTCAGTCTCTTGTGTTGTTGCCCTATTTTTTTATGAAGTCTAATATGTTCAAGACATAATTCTTGCAACATGGATTTTTCTTAGGAATCACTTTCTGTGTTTTCATCCTAATATTTTTTTCTATTATCTTTTTGCTTTATGGATCTTTTATACACCATGTAGAGCATTTGAAAATTAATATAAGACATGAAATTTTCCTTCAGTAACCATTAATGGTTTTCAACCAAGTGAGTATCATGTTTCTCTTCAGGGAATTGTTAATTTTATGTAATAAAATACTAAAAATTCAAGAGTTTTTAGTTGAAAATCATTGATCACGGGTTTTAAAATGATGACCTAGAAAAGGATTTTGGGAAACAAATGTTATAAAATTCTATAGATTCTCAAAGGGGAAATTTCTGTTAAGATTTTATGATTTAAAAAAAATAATACAAGAAACGTATGTGGGCAATGACCATGGGAAAAATTCGAAATGTTTTTTCTAGAGAAAATATTATTTGGGGTAATGGGAATAGGGGAGGCCCCTACTAGGGATGAAATTATAAATGGTTCTAAAAACCAACTATTGGGTTACATTATGCAAATCCTACTATGGTGTGTCATTGTATAGTAAAATAGAGGCATCTTATGGCTAACATTCCCATTATGCGGTTGACTTATGCAAATAAAATTGAGGTCTGTTAATTCATTGTTAAATATATGATATATCATAAATTCTTCCATTATATAACACATTATCTTGATGTTTGTGAAGATAAGGATATCTAATGTCCAAGAAATGTGGGTTTCTATGGGAAAGTGTATAATTATAAATAGATTATTTCTATTTCAAGTATCCATGAATTAGAAACTACTCCAACATTAATGTGGTTTTTGTGGGTGGTATAGATTTTTAAATTATTAATGTAAGGTGGAAGTCCCCAACATGGAAAGGGTTGAAGAATCATTTAGATTAATATCTTGCATCCAATACATTGGTTATGCACTTTAACATCATACGACGATGATGTTATTGAATTGTTTAACTTCTAATGACTTGGATTTTATGATATGTAGTTTAATTTCATGGATAAATTAAATTATTTTAAGTTGTTTAATGTCATAAAAAAATTATATTATTCTAGTTAGTTTAATTTCCTATAGAGAAGTCATTTAGGGATATAGATTAGGGAATTTAACATTAATAGAAAGGTTTCTAATTCTACCATTCCATGGTAATATTTCTAAGAATGTGCGCTCACTTTAGGGTTGAAGGTGGAATGTTCTGAGATGTAATAGGTGGATCTATGGATCCAAAAAGTGGAATTGGGAAAAGGGATAATGGATGTAGAGGATTTCACTCCTAACGAGATGATATTATTAGGTGAAAGAACACATTTTTTAGATTACTTTATGGATTACCAACTGGGGAATGTTAAAGCATTGTCATGTAGAGGAAGCTTTTGTTGACTGAATCTTTATGTGGTGACTGTTGAAAATATAAACAGGTAATGTTACAACATAGTCTGGTGATAATGTTCTTAAGAATTATAACATTGTATTACTAATTTAAAAAGAATGTTTATACAGATTCGTATTTCCTTATATGTAGAGTTTGGTTTGTAGATTGAAATTACTAGAATTTTTTAAGAGAATTCATAGTCAATAATAATCATGAATTAAGAGAATGTATTCAAATGAAGGTTCAACCCAAAAAAAGAAATTTTGAGCCTTTAGATTTAGGTAATACAAAAAGGACCGTAGCATTATGAAATCTATATGTAATATATGGCCCACAAGGCCTTTTTTGTTCAAACATACTCCAAACATCAGGGATGAAATTGAAAACGATGATATTGGGGGTTTCTGATTCAAGTGAAATGATATGGGACAATTATATGGGTGATGATTTTGTATCAAATTTGGATTGTGGGTTGCAACACAATGTCATATAGGCTTACATAAATAGAATATGATTATCTCAAGGGAGAAACTACTACTAGTTAACCATCCCGTTTTGTGGGAAAAAATATGAGAATACAATTTCAGTGAGTTATTCCATAGTCAAATAATGTTATCCTTTGTGTGATAGTCTTGTAATGTGTGTTACATAGGAAAATACAACTAGTTTGTGTTACATAATATTTATTAAAGTGAGTCCTTATGTATTATGCATTTGATTTTTGATTGCTGGAGAAAGATTATAATGATTCAAAAGTGTCCACAATTAAATGTATGGTGTGTGGAAGGGAAATGTACAAGAAAATTAGAATAATTTTGACCGATATTGGACATGATTTGTAGAGTCACATTCATATACCTGCTTTATATGTAGGATGGTGACTGCTATATTTCCATTGTGGACCGTATGAATTAGGGTTCCAAAATAATTTTTTTCTGCAATGAAATTTTTTTATATATAGTGACAGAGTGTTTTTATTTAAAAATTTTCTGGTACTAGTACATAATATATAGGTATCACAATGTTTCTAATTTAAATGAAAATCATAACCCATGTTATTATTTTGAAACCATGACTTTTAAAGTCATGCAATGAGAAAATCAGTCATATAGTTGGACATTAAGAATTGAGGATGAATGTGACTCAAAGTGAAAAAAATATCGTGAATGAATAATGGAATAAGACAACGGTTTCAATACATATGTTGTTAGAAAATCAATCGATCCACATGTTTTTTATAAAAAATACACCCGACGTTGATTGATTTTATGCATAGAAGAAAAATGGTTTTTTTTTATTCGATCTTATTCACAGGATGGGAAACCACAATGAATCCTTTTATGTTAATATTACTCATACATATCATAGTTTTGGAATTTCCCATAATATATTATGATTGGACATAGTATTCAAGATTTTAATTTCACTGCATTTCTCATTTAAATTAAAATCATGTTCTACATAGTTCTTGATGAATTCATGTAGTTTTAATTCATTCTACAAAAAAGTCATATATTCCTTTTAAGGTCATTCGTGCTAGAAAATAATAATCCCATATTGAATTAATATTCATTATTTATATAGATAATTACATTACCAAACTATTAATCCCACATGATCTAGGCTACCAAAAAAGGCAATACTGTGTATGGATAGAGGTATATAGATTTTATGGTGGATGTTCCCGAAAGTATGATACATGATTCACTACATATCGCAATTTAATGAGAATAAAAAAATATATAGATCACTAAAACAACAATTTTTTTGAAAAAACACATTGAGGATGAATTTTTCATATTTTTTTTACAACTAGGCGTGATATTGGAAAACCCAGTGTCCCAAGTTCAAATCATAGGGGAGGTGTGTTAAATTTCAGTATGTCCTGGGGATAATTCCGTCCACTTCTACAAGGGTACCATTTCAATAATTTTTTACATTATCCTAATGAAATAATTAAAACCACATTATTTTGATAGAAACTATGGGAAATATACATGGTAAGGTATTTGATTTTGGTTACATTTTCATATAGTTTTCAAAATATATGTTTGATAATTAATAAGGATATCCCCATTAATTTCATATTTAAACCCACAAAATCTCACATTTCTCATCATTAAATAAATTTAAGCATTCCATTACTCATAAATATCCACCCATGATTCCACCTATGGTGACCCTATGGTCTTATGAAGCTCCATCCAGGATTTTGGAATCACACTCTGATGGAAAGGGATCTTCTTCTACCCCTTGATATTTAAGTATCATCATTATATTATATCTTTTATATATAATTCATAATGATGGTAAATGTTTTTCTATATCAACATTATAGTCTAGTTTGTTGTTTAAATGAAAATATACCCCTTTCAATCTCATTAATCCCTTCAAGGAACATGTATAGAACCTCATTATGTTTTATAATTTTCATTGTGATGTTCTTTGATGTACAATTGTGTACTGAATACTTATAAGGCCCCAGCCTTAAACCTTACTTAATCATGAGTTATTACAAGATTACACATTGAGGATCTTTTCAGGTTTAGAGTTTTAGAGAATTAGATCAAAAAACTTGCATTACATTCCACTTTTAAACAATGTGGTTACATAAATATAGTATTCATTTTTTCCATCAATGGAATTATATTTAAAATAAAATATGGATTCATTATTGACAATTCCTTGACACTATCATCATATCATGTACCTTTCCCTTGACCTATGAAAAACATTTCAAAAAAACTTGGGATGAGCACAAAAATCTCGGTATGGTATATAAAAATATATGGAAAGGAAACATGAGTAAATATACACATAAGAATCAATGAAATCATACTTTACTCATAAAACATAAGCACTTTAACATATCTCATCAAATCATGAATAAATCATAGAAATCATAAGACATAAAGGTAACTTGAGGCATTCATAACATTCTTACATCGGGAGTAACCCTCTTGGTTACGTTTGGAATACCCATCATAGTATATTCCCTAAATCTCTTCAGAGAAACCTTAACGTTTCACTCATTTACATTACCCAATGCATTGGAGAGCTATATCAGGCTCACCCACCCTTAGTTTATCACGGAACCACCCATCTTCATAACAATTCCAAAGAACCATAACAAAATCTTACCTGATAATATATGCATAAAAGAAACATAAAATTTCCACATTTCAATCACAAGATATCAATAAAACACATTGATAAAAAAACATTATGAAAACCATTTTCAATACCAAAATAAAAGAAAAGTAAAACATGGTATTTATTTTTCTTTTAAAAAGAAGGTTTGTCTTGTAGAGGAATCTGAAACTCAGGTAATGGTCACAGCGGCGGAGAAGTCATTGTCGCTACATACGTACGACAAAAACATTCCCTTTTGTTATTTAGTAAAACGCTTTGTATAAAAAAGTTTCCTTTTGGATAAATGTAAAAGTCAAAGTGGTTTATACACCGTATAAAAGAAGTTTGTGTATAAAACAAAATATGCCTCAATGAAAGTAGATTGAGACGAAGTCCTATACAAAGACAGTATCCTTGGATTAAGGATAAATCAATTACATAATTATGTGTGAAAACTAATACACCAAATATAAGTGGTTATTAAGTGTAAAACAATCAAAGGATATTCACACATATTCATTGAATGACATATTCCAGGAGTACAAGCTTATCCCAAAGAATCAAAATTGGGTAAAGAAGTTCCCTTTCAAAAATTTGACAGCCTAACGACGTCCCTACAAAATTCAGAAAATGAGTTGATGAGAGATCAAAAGGGTATCTCCTCACTTGGACATAAAATTTAAATCACTATGGATATAGAAGAAAATATCCCAATATAATTTTATGTGAATTAAAAGACATAACAAAATAATTCTTTTAAAAAGAGGAGGGTGAACGATTCCCTTACCGACATGGGTATCTTTCGAAACATACACCCCATGAAAGAAAGACAATACAACATTGATGTAAAAACTCATAAATGAATGTATATTACATATTGAGTAAAATAATGGGCAGTACATACACCACTCAAAGGAAATTGTGGAAAATGTAGCATAAATCTCACGGGAATAAAAGTGATATGAAAAATCCCTTATGAAAACTCGGAAGCCTAACGGTGCCACTTAAAAGTTAAAAAATGGATTGATGACATCAAACAGGGTCTCTCATCATATTAAAATAAAATTTACAGCAATAGGGATATAAAATAACATCCCCCATCATAACAAAGAGGATCTTAAATGAAGTGACATAAAGGAGAGTACTTAAAAAGAAAGAGAGAGGTTAGATCTCTTACAAAAATTCGGCAGCCTAATGTCGCCACTCAAAACATCCAAAATGGTTTGATGAGAGAGAATATGGTATCTCATCATATGGACATAAATATTACAGTAAGATTAATATAAAATAACATCCCAATAATAAGAAATATGAGCTTAAAATGAATGACATAAAAGTGTGTACTTAAAAAGAAAGAGAGGAGTTGGATCCCTTACCTCATGTCCGACCTGTCTTGTTTGATTCATTATATTCCTAAATAATAAACATTGGTCAATTTATAATTTACTAAGGACCTAATTTAAATATTATTATTCAGTTAATTTCAGATATTATAATGTTATAATAATTGTTTAATAATGTTAGTTCATATCAGACGTTTTTGATGATGTCTGGTACATGAGTCAAAAAATGAACTTGTTTGAAAAATGATTGCCCATGTAGTTATAAGTAAATAATTTATAGAAGAGTATTAATGATTAAAATATCATATATATCCATTACATATTCATTTTACACAATTCCATATCATTTTGAGATAAAAATGAAAAGCACCGTTCATGGAGACGGTAGGCCATACGTACGCATGAACGCTACTTTCATTTTTTTGTCATGTTAATGGAATTAAAAATAAATGATATATATATATATTATAATTACAGTATAATATATATGTTATATAGGTCACATATGATCATTAATTTCATTCTTTATACATTCCATGTATTGCATGTACGATTCACATCACTTGAGGGGGCGGTAGTCCGCACTTTCTCATATGAAATTATCGCATTTACACAACATGAAAAGAATAAAGGTATGTTTTAAATATAAAACGCAGAAGCATATAGTAAACATAAATACCATATATATCATATATAAAATATAGTGACATCATAATGGCCACCTTTAAAAGTGTTAAAATAATATTGAACAATCATCATTTTGTGAGGCAGAAAATCGCCAACCACAGAAATAGTATGTTCTTTAACCATTAGACGAAGGTGTGTGTAAGTTTAGCTCAAATCCTTCTTATAACAAAATCATTGTATATTAAAGATACTGAAGTTGTCACAAAATAAATGAATAAAAATATTTTAGGGGGTTGGATAAGAAAAATAAAACAAAAGGACACAAGTGAAGACATTACCTTAAAATAGGGTAACTCCCTTTGGTTTGAGCTCAAAGGCTTCCTTGGGAAGACATCTGCCCAAAGGGAGGCTTCAAGAAGTTATAGAGGGATGTGGATAGACAAAATGGTCAGTGGTTGGCTGAGCCAAAGGCTTTGTAATTGTGGGTAAAGAGGTAGAGGTGGGGGCCTTTTATAAGAGGAGAGGAGGGGCACTCTTGGAAAGTAATGAAATGTTACTTTATTTTAGAATGAGTTTCAGATTTTAATGATCCCACATTGATTTGTTTCGAGGATAAGGTGATAAGGGTTATAAATCCACCCATCCAATAGGATTTGGACATGTGTAGGTTTTATATATTATATTATCTTTCCATTTTATTTAAATCGTTAAATAATGAGGTCATCGCTGCATCATCATGATGTCATAAATAATTTAATTTATTTCATGTGTTAAAATTATAAAAAAAATACTATGATGTAGGAAAAAGTTTTATATTTCTAATTAATATTTATAAACAAACATCTGACTTTTATAAACCCATGTAAAAATTGTTTTAGTAAAACATCTCATGTTTGTGTCATTTTTTACTTTAACATTAAATAAAAAGGTATTTATGGAATTTTCCCACCAAAGTGGCTCCATGTGGTCCCCAAGTTGACCCATGGATTTTCTTGGTCGGCCATGACACATCCAATGAGGTTAGGATATGTTTCTAGGTCATTTCATTTTATTAAAACATTATTCTTACCTTAAACTACACTAATTACCTCTAATCGCGATTAAAAACATAAAAGTTACTATTCACCAAAAAATAATTTTAATCCCATTGAACCACTTTTTACTTCTTAATGACAACCATATATGTTGGATTTTTGAAATTCAAAACACAAAGATGGAAAAATTTCATTTAAACGGAAAATCAGTTTTTATAAGTACCACTTAGTGGATTCACTATTCATCAAAAATTGAAGTTTTTCAGAAAATTACCAAAAATTCACCATAATCTATATTTGATATTCAGAATTCAAAAATGATTTCTATTTTAAAAAATTCAAAGAATATAAGTTTCATTAATTAATTTTATAATTAATTCCCGCTGTCAGAGCAAATAGCATGTTTTTATGAAATAATAAGTATCAAAAGACTGACACTAGTTTAAGCCCAATTTCAAAGTGAAATTAATTTCAATGACAACTATTGGATTAAATGGTAAAAATATATTCTAATTTCACTTTAAGACCAATTCAAAATATAATCTAATCATATAAATAAATTAGATTAAAAATAGGTTTTGAATTAAAATACAACATTTTTCACTATTCATTAAAAATTGAACTTTTTCGGAAAAATACCAAAAATTTAAACAAAGTAAATTTTGATGTCCCGATTGTAAAGAAGAATTTTATTTTTTCAAATATAACACATAAAACTGTCAAAAAGTGGAGTTAAAATTGGTTTCCATCAAAAGGCTGGTAATCGACCTTTTAAAGAATATTAGAATGTTTACGCTTAAAATTGGATTCATTCGCATTTTAAATCCACTAACATGTATTGTAAAAAGTGAAAATATTTGACAAACATATATAATCATTTTTTAGTTAGTTCTGTTCATTCCCGCCATTACAACGGCTAGGCGTTAACTACTATTTAAAATAATATTATTTTATTATTAGAGTGCAATGTAAGATTCCCAAGAAACTCGTTGTTGCGTGTTGGGTACGCCATTGAGCATAGCATCCCCTTTAAAGTCATATTAATATTTTATTCACAAATATGGATAAACGTGAAAATGTAATACTCTTTATTTAGCTGGGGTGTTACATCCTTCCCCCTTTCGGAAATTGTGTCCTTGCAATTTTAAAATTGAGCTTGGAAACATCCTTGAAAGTCCCATATCGGAACAAGAGTCGGTAAAACAATAACTTTAAAATAAAGGAAGATAAGTACAAAGGTCTCCTGAGTTAACCCATACAAGGATTCCATGTAGGAAAACATGGACATGGAGGAGAAAACATAGGGTCATGTTCTGATGGAGAGTGATAGAAAACATGTTTAAGAGAAAGTTAACCATAATAAAATCACAAACATGTGATGGGTTAAACGGTATTTGATTCCCTAGTAGGAAAACTTAATAGACAACATTTTTGTTTTAAGTTACTTTTTATTAAGTAATTTATTCATAAGGAAACATATTCACTTATCATGTTGACTTTCAACTTTTATTATATTCCTTACACAAACTCATATTTTCTCCAAAAGATGAGTATTTAGGAAGACTTGTTCACATTAAGAGTACTATAATCAACTTCTAGAGAATCACCTAATCCACAAAATAGAACTATATACTTCCCTTGTCATTAGAATTTAACCAAAACCAAAACCAAAAAGGTTAGTACAAGATCAGATAATCTAGAAAAGGATAACCCTTTATAAAAACAATATCTATTCTTAATCTCCAAAATTTCTCCAACAAAACCCAAAGTTCAATAAGGACCATTCGATAAACAATTTGTCCATAAAATTCTTCAAAGTAAACCAAACTAAGATTGAAACCAAAATATTTGAAGGATTTAGTCACAAAGTCTTCCATGTTAAATCGTAACATTTATCTCCAAACAACATCAGTTTCTCTTAATGTCTCGTATTGAAAAGTAATTAACATAATCACATATCCTCCATGACAGGTTAATAAATTTCCATAGATAACCCAAAATCAACTTAATGTTAATTCATAAAATCATCTAACTAAAAAGAATCAGTCAAACTAACCGGGGACTTCACGTAGTCTAGTGGTAGTCGATAAATACCATTTTCACTTTGGTTGTGGGTTCGATTCCCGCAGCTTTGTCCTACGCGACGGGTTGTCACACGGTCTGCGTGTTGTCCTTTTTATAAAACTCCTAACATGTTTTAACCTCAATAGTTTCCTAATACCTCTCATTTTCAACAAAATTCATTACGATCTCATCATCTTAATTCTTGACGTCTTATTTCACCACCATAAGATAAAATAAAACGATTCAAAAAATGAATAACATCATACCTTGATCATGGCGTCCACTCGGTTTCATCGTCATCATTCTCACGTAAGTAAAAGTCCCATGCATTACAACAATGATTTAGAGATCATTCAAAATCAATTTCTTCCTCCATCCAAATACACCTTGTACAACATGGGTCATCTGGGTGTTCACAGAAAAAAAGTTTTGGAAAATAATCATGTATGACATATAATTCCAAAACATCTGATAAAACATGATTTCTATAAAATAGCCAGACAGAATTTGAGTTGAAACTTTCTATTATTGGCCCTTTTAAAATACCATAAGTTTGTGCTAAGAGGCTATATTTTAAAATCAAATATAAATAGGTCGCGCAAGGGTCTCCTCCTCATCACCATTTTTAAAATCATAATATGGTTCAAATTCATGTGATAAAGTGAAATATTTGAAAATACCTTGATAATATTTACCTTTCTTGAAAATATGATAATATAGTGAAAATATTATTTGTCTAAAAACAACCCATGATCCATGATGATAACGAGGTATAGTGGAGGTGTTTTATATCTCAAACAACTGCTTGCAAGTGAGTTGTATGCTAGAAAAGTTTCACAGTCATCCGAACATGACTTTGCAATAATTATTGAAAGCATGTCATCAGGAAGAGATAGTAATTTCATTTGATATCCTTCTCCTTCCATTCATAACTGACTTTACATGACCTGAAAAAAGTTATAAAACAAGGATTTATCTGAAATAATAGATATTGGTACTAATCATGTGTCTAACAAAACTCTTAATCACTAAAGTTGTATAAACCGACCTTTGATGCCAACTATAAGGCACTAGCCTTAAACCTTACTTAATCTTGAGTTATTACAAGATTACACATTGAGGATCTTTTCCGGTTTAGAGTTTTAGAGAATTAGATCAAAAAACATGCATTACATTCCACATTTAAACAAAGTTGTTACATAAAGATAGTATTCATTTTTATCCATCAACGGAATCATATTTAAAATAAAACATGGATTCTTTCTTGCCACTTCCTTGACACTATCATCATATCATGTACCTTCCCCTTGACCTATGAAAAACATATCAAGAAAACTTGGGATGAGCATAAAAAAGCTTAGTAAGGGATATATAAATATATGGAAAGGAAACATGAGTACATGTACACATAAGAATAAATGAAATCATACTTTACTCATAAAACATTAGAACTTTAACACATCTCATCAAATCATGAATAAATCATACAAATCATAAGAAATAAAGGTAACTTGAGGCATTCATAACATTCTTATGTAGGGAGTAACCCTCTTGGTTACGTTTGGAATACCCATCCCAGTATATTCCCTAAATCTCTTCAGAAAAACCTTATCGTTTCACTCCTTCGCGTTACCCAATGCATTGGAGAGTTATATCGGGCTCACCCGCCCTTATTTTATCACGGAACCACCCGTCTTTATAACAATGCCCAAGAACCATAACATAATCGTACCAGATAATACATGCATAAAAGGAAACATAAAATTTACACATTTCAATCACAAGATATCAATAAAACACATTGATATAAAAAACCTTATGAAAACCATTTTCAATACCAATATAACAGAAAATTAAAACATGGTATTTATTTTTCTTTTAAAAATAATGTATGGCTTATAGAGGAAGCCGAAACTCAAATAATGGTCACGACAGCAGAGAAGTCGTTGTCACCGCATACGTATGACAAAAACATTCCCTTTTTTCATTTAGTAAAACGCTTTGTATAAGAAATATTCCTTTCGGACAAATGTAAAAGTCAAAGGGGTTTATACACTGTTTAAAAGAAGGTTGTGTATAAAACAAAATATGCCTTAATGAAAGGAGATTGAGACGAAGTCCCATACAAAGACGGTATCCTCAGATTAAGGATAAATCAGAGGTTATTCGCACATATTCATAGAATGACATATTCAAGGAGTACAAGTTTATCCCAAAGAATCAAAATTGTGTTAAGAAGTTCCTTTGCAAAAATTTGACAGCCTAACGACGTCACTACAAACTTCAGAAAATGAGTTGATGAGAGATAAAAAGGGTATCTACTCACATGGACATAAAATTTAAATCACTTTGGATATAGAAGAAAATATCCTAATATAATGTTATGTGAATTAAATGAAATAACAAAATAAGTCTTTTAAAAAGAGGAGGGTGAAAGATTCCCTTACCGACATCGGTATCTTTCGAAACATACACCCCGTGAAAGAAGGACAATACCAAATTTCTGTAAATACTCATAAATTAAAGTATATTACACAATGAGTAAAATAATGGGTAGTACATACACCATTCAAAGGAAATTTTGGCAAATTTATCATAAATCTCATGGGAATAAAAGTGAGATGAAAAATCCCTTCCGAAAACTCGGCAGCCTAATGGCACCACATAAAAGTTACAAAAAATAGATTGATGAGATCAAATAGGGTCTCTCATCATATTACAATAAAATGTACAGAAAGAGGGATATAAAATAATGTCCCTCATAATAATAAAGAGGAGCTTAAAAGAAGTGACATAAAGGAGAGTACTTAAAAAGAAAGAGAGAGGTTAGATCTCTTACGAAAATTTGGCAGCCTAACCGCGCCACTCAAAACTTCCAAAATGGATTGATGAGAGAGAATAAGGTCTCTCATAATATGGAAATAAAAATTACAGTATGAGTAATATAAAATAACATCCCAATCATAAGAAATATTATCTTAAAAGTAATGACATAAAAGAGTGTGCTTAAAAAGAAAGAGAGGAGAAGGATCCCTTACCTCAAGTCTGACATGTCTTGTTTGTTTCTTTATATTCCTGAATAATAAACATTGGTCAATTTATAATTTCCTAAGTACCTACTTTAAATATTATTATTCAGTTCATATCCACTATTATAATGTTATAATAATTGTTTAATATTGTTAGTTCATATCAGACGTTTTTGCCGATGTTTGGTACATGAGTCAAAAATGAAATTGTTTGAAAAATGATTGCCCATGTAGTTATAAGTAAATAATTTCAAGATTAGTATTAA
This sequence comes from Viscum album, assembly GCA_963277665.1. Taxonomy (NCBI): domain Eukaryota; kingdom Viridiplantae; phylum Streptophyta; class Magnoliopsida; order Santalales; family Viscaceae; genus Viscum; species Viscum album. The sequence continues at coordinate 1,226,444,732 of OY728145.1, read as the reverse complement.
TGACTAAAATATCATATATATCCAGTACATATTCATTTAATACTATTCCATATCATTTGGAGATAAAAACGAAAAGCACCGTTCATGGAGACGGTAGGCCGTACGTACGCATGAACGCTACTTTCATTTTTTTGTCATATTAATGGAATTAAAAATATATGATATATATATATATATATATCTATATATATATTATAATTACAGTATAATATATATGTTATATAGGTTACATATGTTCATTAATTTCATTCTTTATACATTCCATGTATTGCATGTACGAGTCACATCACTTGAGGGGGCGGTAGTCCGCACTTCCTCATATGAAATTAACGCATTTACACAACATGAAAAGAATAAAGGTATGTTTTAGATAAAAAATACAGAAGGATATAGTAAACATAAATACCATATATATCATATATAAAATATAGTGAAATCATAATGTCCACCTTTAAATGTGTTAAAAGAATACTGAAAAATCCTCGTTTCGTGAGGCAGAAAATCGCCAACCACAGAAAGAGTATGTTCTTTAACAATTAGACAAAGGTGTGTGTAAGTTTATCTCGAATACTTATTATAACAAAATCCTAGTATATTGAAGATACTGTAGTTGTCACAATAGAAAGAATAAAAATAGGTTAGGGGCGTGGAGAAGAAAAATAAAACAAAAGGACACAAGTGATGACATTACCTTAAAATCGGGTAACACCCTTTGGTTTGAGCTCAAAGGCTTTCTTGGGAAGACTTTTTCCCAAAGTGAAGCTTCGAGGAGTTAGAGAGGGATTTTTGGAGAGACAAAATGGGTAGGGGTTGGCCGGGACAAAGGCTTTGGAAGTGTGGGTATGGAGGTAGAGGTGGGGGCCTTTTATAAGAGGAGAGGGGAGCCACTCTTGGAAGGTAAAGAAATGTTACTATATTTTAGAATGAGTTTCGAATTTTAATGGTCCCACATTGATGTGTTTCGAGGATGAGGTGATAAGGGTTCAAAATCCACCCATCCAATAGGATTTGTATATGTGTAGGTCTTATATATTACATTATCTTTCCATTTTATTTAAATCGTTAAATAATGAGGTCATTGCTGCATCATCATGATGTCATAAATAATTTAATTTATTTAATGTATAAAAATTATAAAAAAATACTTTGATGTTGGAAAACGTTTTATATTTCTAATGAATATTTATAGGCAAACATCTGACTTTTATAAAACCATGTAAAAATTGTTTTAGTAAAACATCTCACGTTTGTGTCATTTTTTACTTTACCATTAAATAAAAAGGTATTTATGGAATTTTCCAACCGAAGTTGCTCCATGGGGTCCCCAAGTTGACCCATGAATTTTATTGGTCGGCCATGAAACAACCAATGAGTTTATCACTTGTGTCTAGGTCATTTCATTTTATTAAAACATTATTCTTACCTTAAACTACACTAATTACCTCTAATCGTGAGTAAAAACATAACAGTTACTATTCACCAAAAAATTATTTTAATCCCATTGAACCACATTTTACTTCGTAATGACAACAATTTATGTTGGAATTTTGAAATTTTAAACACAAATATGGCAAAATTTCATTTAAACGGAAAATCAGTTTTTATAAGTACCACTTAGTGGTTTCACTATTCATCAAAAATTGATGTTTTTCAGAAAATTACCAATTTCACCCTAAGCTATATTTGATATTCCAAATTCAAAAATGATTTCTATTTTACAAAATTTAAAACATATAAGTTTCATTAATTAATTTAATAATTAATTCCCGCTGTCAGAGAAAATAGAGGGTTTTTATAAAACAATAAGTATCAAAAGATTGACACTAGTTTAAGTCCAATTTCAAAGTGAAATTAATTCCAACGACCACTATTGGATTAAATGGTAAAAATATATTCTAATTTCACTTTAAAACCAATTCAATGGATAATCTAATCATATAAATAAATTAGATTAAAAAGAGGTTTTGAATTAAATTACACCATTTTTTCACTATTCATTAAAAATTGAACTTTTTCGGAAAAATACCAAAAATTTACACAAAGTAAATTTTGATGTCCCAATTCTAAAGAAGAATTTTATTTTGTCAAATATAACACATAAAATTTTCAAAAGTGGATTTAAAAGTGGTTCCCCATCAAAAGGCCGTTAATCGACCTTTTAAAGAATATTAGAATGTTTACGCTTAAAATTGGATTCATTCGCATTTTTAAACCACTAATATTTATTGTAATAAGAGAAAATATTTGAAAAACATATATAATCATTTTATAATTAGTTCTGTTCATTACTGCCATTACAATGTCTAGGCGTTAACTACTATTTAAAATATTATTATTTTATTATTAGAGTGCAATGTAAGATTCCCAATAAACTCGTTGTTGCGTGTTGGGTACCCCATCGAGCATAGCATCCACTTTAAAGTCATATTAATATTTTATTCAAAAATATGGATAAATGTGAAAATGTCATACTCTTTATTTACATGGGGTGTTACAATACTGGTACACATTTCCTATCATAAGAGTCCATATTTATACAATTATACATCATGATTTTTGTCTTCAACGTATGAATTTTCTAAATTTTTTTCTCAAAATAAAATATAATGATGAATGAATCAATTTTTATGATATATTTTCAACACATAAGCATGATAATGAATTGAAAGTGACAGGTGTACCAAGAATTATGTAGTACTAAAATGTGTTGGGAAATATTTTAGCCCCAGGTGATGTTATAAAATGGATTGAGAAGTTAAGCTAACATATGATGTGACATTTCCCAACATTTTTTCATGTATTATTTCCTTTTCGTATGTTTATGAGGCAATGTTTTAGGTTCTTCCACAAATTCCAGGGTGTCTTTATATTTTCATGATAAAACATGCATCATTTTTCATGTTTCTAAATCTCACCCATATTTTGTATGATTGAAATCCATATTGTCAAACATGTATTATTTTCATCATCTTACTCCTTGTTTACTCCCTTACCAGGATTTCAAACTCGCACCTTTCTTATGTATTTCTCCATGTAATCCCATGCTGTTTAATATAAGAAATAATTTTATGAAGATAATAATTCGTTTTTGAATAAAGATAATGTATTCCCTATTTTAAATTTTTTAAGGTACATAATTCTCAAATAAAATTGACTTATTGATCTTATATGTTTTATTTTGGGAAATATTATGTAATTAATCATGAATTAATGCATAATAGTGTGATGGGTTGTCATAGTTGGTATCAAATAAAAAGTTAAGTTATTTTTTCAAATAGGAATAGCGAAAACTAGAGAAAACAATTGGTATAAGACTAAATATATGAAAACAACCATATATTTGGGTAATTATAGAGTATGTTATTTTTCATCAAATAAATCTCTACCAAGAAAATAAAAGTCAATGTGTCTCTGGAAGAGATGTAAATAAGGGTAGAACATGATTACACTACATTAATCTACACTCAACTGGGTAATGGTGCATGACAATAATCCTTACTACAAACCATGTTTAATAGTCCCATGGGATATGCTTTTGAAAATTCTCAATCTAACTAAAAACCATTATAATGTATAAAATCCCATTAGAGTATATATTAGGAAGTAGATCATGGATAAAAATTATTAGAACCAAGAAATTCAATAGTTAAGAAATTAATGTCATTTATATGTTATCCTATTAATTTCATTTGACTCTTGTTTATCATTTTAGTAGTTTTGATATAATCAATCATAATTTTTTTTTTCCTTCTATCTAAGGAATATAAATAGGGGGAACGAAGAAAAAAAATTTCAAAGGAAATACGATGACTTCGAAAATAGGATTCCAAACCAGATAAGAGTAGGGATCAAGAACATTGTTACAATAATCATTATTTTGAATCCATATATGAGTAGAATCCTAGATCTGTAAGACGTACCAAATCACCATAACAATAAACATGCTTAAATTGAGGTCTTCATGTGACAAAGGTTTCTAACATTAAATGGATCATCTGATACCTTAATCCTTGGACAATATATAAACTCCGTTGAGAAAATATTCCCCATATTTCATTGTGTTGCGAAAGATAATGTTCACCTAGTATTTATCATTTTGGGGGAGATTATTATTATTCGGAGACATTGATCCAGAATAGATATCATGAGGAATAGATCAATGCAATTGTGTTTATGGAATTCCAAAAAAAATAATAATTATTTTCCTAACAATATCCAATATAAAATGGAAATGGATTTACATCATGAGAAGAGAAAAATTATGAATCTATCGAGGATTACAAATAATAATTCAAGTTACATGCACAATATGCCTATGAATTTTTCACTACCCCAAAATTCATGGATGAATGCATCTTTGACGGGAGAAAACATTGTCAATTAAAATACATGGATATCTAAGACATTGATAGAAATTATGAAATTTTATGTTGTTCCCACAAAGAGGAAATAGAGAAAATTGATTCTCATGTGCATTACAAGGATAAACATAATAAATTAGTGTTTAAATTTAGAATTATGATAGATAAATATAAGGGTGAAATAAAATTTTGACAAAACACTTGTCAATTGGGTGGAATGTAGAGCATATAAAATTTCCTAAAGGGGATATGGAAATGATTTAATAGGGGGAAGGAATGCCACCTGTATATAGATTTATAATTATAGAATCTAACTAATGTGATGGATTAATGGAATCCAATTGTTAACCCTTATTACATTTTTCATTATTTAAACTATAACGTACCATTACACTTTTCAAACCAATACACAAAACATGGTCTTTTAGAGAAACCAAAAACATCCAATAAAGCACGAAAGAGAAGTTTCAATACCAACTACTGAGGTGGATCCGAAAAAAATACAGTTACAGGTAAACTATTTATTAATTCAAGAATATTGAATTTACTTTTTGATTAATTTTATATGCATTCTTTTATATCACTCATGTTTAGTATAACTATTTAAACACCACCACAATTTATTGAATTATATTTGTCTATAAAAATGGAAAATGGGGCAATAAATGAATTCTAATTATATAACTCATCCCCTTTAAATATTTTTAGTATTAATGTCCTATAAAATATTATTATACTCCCTTTAATTTATTTTTCTTCAATTATAGGTTTGGATTTGAATTACTATATAGAGCCAACACAAATTTCAATGAGAGGTAAATCACTCTTCATGTGGTGAATCATCCTCTGATTATGTACAAATGAAAGGAGGATGATTATTTTTATTTAGAAACAAAATATCAAGCATGGATATTATTTCCCTATGAGAAATTCTAAATAAATATAATTATTGTATCTATGTAATGGATCATCCTTCATGATGTGAACATTTTGAGGGAATACGAATATGTGTTTTTTAAATATTGCATGGTCTTCCTCCTAATATAGAGGTCTATTTGTCAATTGATCTTGTACCTATGGAGTTTCCTTTATCAAATACTACATTTATAATGGATTTTGTGGAGATTTAGGAGCTAAATAAATAACTATATGAGAATATAGGAAAACGGTTCATACATTAGAGTGCATCACCTTGGGGTTCAGTAGTACACTTCTTTAATAAGAATGATGGGTCATTATTCCTTTTAATTGATTATAATAAGATCAGAAATATCATGATAATGAAAAAAATATCATCATACATAGATTACTGAATTTTGTGATCAGCTATGTTGAGTACAATATATCTCCAAGGTGGATCTTTGGTCAAGATACAATGATGTATGGGTGAAGAAGGAGGATATTTCCCAGACCACTCTTTATTCCAGGTACATGAAATATGAGTTAATAATAATTCTTTATACACTCAGTAATGCTCTATAAATATTAAATTAATTTATGTATAGAGTCATTGGATATTACAGTGAAATGTTTATGTTGGTCTTTATTTATGATATTCAAATATACTTTAAAATAAAGGATGTGTGTGAGGAGAAAATAACTATTGTTATAAAGAACTTATAAATGGAGATGTTTTATGCAAATTTCATAAAATATGAGTTCTGGTTGAGGGTTTTACAATTCCATGGGAATATTATAATAAGAAATGGGAAATCATTGGATTCATCATTAAAATATTCAACTAAAGGATGGTCGAGGCCAATATCGATAACTTATATCTGTAGCATCCTTTGATTATCTAGGTACATTATTTGATAAATTGAAATTTTTAATGATTTTAAAACCCAATAAGAAAGATAACATAAATGGGAGTCATGTTTTCAAGTAATGATGGTGGTGGATATATCTTCAAAGAGTTGGAAAATGTTCTTTTCACTCTACTTGTACTCACAAAACAAAAAATTGGAGAACATTTCATAGTATTTACAACAATATAAAGAATGAATTGGGATATGTGTTAATTAATAATTACAATGAGATAGACTATACATTATTTAATAAGAATGATTATAAATTAAACTACCCAATGCATGATCAATATTTTAATATAGTGATTTTCGTGTTGAAAATTTGGCACATTATCTTTTTAAGGAGAAATATGAAATATATATGAATAAAAAAAGATGCAAGAATATATTCATGTAGAAAAAAATTAATATTCTTTCATGATGATGGTTAAAGATTATCTAGGACTGTGGCTTCTCAATCCACTACTATCCTATGAATGGGGAAATGTGGTAGATCCTCTTTGTAAAACAGATCCAAAAATTTTATCACTAATGATAATTGAGAAAAATGTGATCTTATAATATTTGAAAAGGATGTATATGGGAATCATAGAGGATGTAACATTTTCAATCCTTTAGTTTTTTAAAATTATATATTCTAGAGAGGTTAAATAATTCTCAAAGAGATAGTGTGGGAATTCTAAAAAAATGGAAGCAATTTTATAAGGTAAATCCTCATAATTAAATTTTAATAAAGGAGTTGGGAGATTTGGGTCATCACTATTTATACCATAAAATGTGGATTTAAAGAAGGTGTTTCATGAAAATTCACATAAAAAATTTGTCTCCCTCTATCCAGGAACTACTCATATGTGTTGAAATTTTTGTGATCACTATTGGTGTGACAATATGAAAAATAAGATTGAAAAATATAAATCAAGATGACTTGTATTTTATAATGTTATGGTTGAAAGAAATAATCCAATGGGATAATGAAACCATTACCCATATATATATGAAAATGGAAGACACCTCTATTTATATTGTAATTGTTCTTCTAAATACACCACTAACAGATAATTATGTTTGGGAATTTGTGGATATTCTTCACAATACTTCTCCATTAATTGAAATTTATAGGGAATTGTCACTTTATAAACTCTCCAAGATATACGTTACAGAGGTGGTGTGGCTACATGGATCAGCACTATTGATTTTATTTGACGGAGAACCATATTTCAACTCTATGTTTTGGAAGAACCTCAAGCATGCTATAAATACTATATAGAACATCAGCACAACATATCACCCTCAAACTATATCCAATTATGATAATACTATATAAAAACTCGAGTACATGTTTAGAGCATGATCGATTGACTACAAATAATCTTGGGATCATTATCTCTAGATAATCAAGTTTTCATACAATAATAGTTTAGACTCAAGCATCAAAATAACCCCCCTACAATGATATTTATGGGATGATTTGTAGAAAACATGCATAATGGGATGAAGTTGGGGAACAAAAATAGATAGGTCCTAACATGGTTTAGGAAATATAACAAAATGATAGGACCATTCAAAATCACATCAAGGATGCCTGAGTTGAAAACATGCAATGATTTCAATTATTCAGGAGACCTAGTGATTGAGGTTGGGGACACGTAATTCCACCATATATCTCCATGAATGAAAGTCATGATATATGGTAATAAATGAATGTTTGTTCCAGGATACATCGATCCCTTTGAGATAATTAATCACATTAGAGTGGTGGAATATCAACTAGCACTCCCACAAAACATATCTCAGGTACATGATGTCTTCCACATATAACTATTGATGATGTACATACCATACCCATAACATATACTCAATAAAGAGGTAGAACTATAAGATAATGATATTTCAGATGATCCGAACCCAATTAATATCATGTGTCCTTGATACAATGTTTTATGGTATAATATAATACACCTGGTCATGGTGTTGTGGTGAAACAATAGGATTTAATAATTAATGTGGGAACCAGAGGATGTCATGAAATAGAGTTCCCCTCATCTATTTTTGTTTGTGAAGTGAAAATTTATTATCTAAAATTTCAAAAGGTGTAATATTTTAATTCCACAAAAATTTAAAAATAAATTCTCTATAATATATAATTAATTGCGTTATTATATTATATATATATATATAAAACACATGCACATTCGTTTTTTAAAATATTTTATCAGATTTTAAATATATTTAAGTGTCATTAGAATTTATAATATAGTCATTGAAAAGAGAACATGTGACTAGTATAATCATAGGGATGTATCATATCTTTTTGACACGGAAAAAGGAATTGATAGCCCCAAATAATAGTATTATAACCTATGAATCCCATTTATAAAATATTCTTAGGGAGATAGCATCATTGGGAGTTTCCATTAACAAACTCCAATATATTATCTAACAATATAAGCATGTGTGAAACCATTTTAGGTAGAATTTCAAGCTCATAAAGATGACATACCAAACCATGTTTTCCAAACCACCCCATGAAAGTCTCATTATCATAGACGTTACCCTTAGAGATTTTGTTATTGTAAAAAGGGGATATTTATTTGGACTATAGAAATACAATTATTCACATTATTTTAAAAATAATATATGTTATATTTACTTATTATTGTTGTTTCTTTATAACTTATTTCGATTTTGATATAATTAAACAAAAATGTTTATTTTGGGAAATATTCAAATTCAATTAAGGATATTATTTTAATGAAATATTAGATTATTCAAATAAAGAATATTTTAGTATTATATTATTTTTGATAATTTTTTGTTAAAAATAAATAATTATATATGTTTTATAGTATCAAAAAATAATATTAATAAGTGCCCAAAAACAAATATTATCAAAAACCTAGCATTTCTCAATAAATATCGATTATAATTTTATATTAAAAAATTAATATATTCAAAAAAAATTTGGTTAAAATAAATATTCTTTTTGGGAAATGAATTTAAAAATTATCCACCTATAAAATTTTATTAATTTTTTGATATAATAGGAAGTTCATATAAAAATTAAATATAGCATAAACATAAATGGTGTATTATGACATCATAATACCCGAAAAGTAATTAATTAAATATCATAAATGTTATCCATGATAAAATTTATTTTTTCCCTTTAAAATTTACATTTATCTTTACTTTATTTACATTATAAATGTTTTACAAATAATCAAAATCCTATAATATATGGCTTTAAAATAATTTTGATAAGGATATGACTCACTTCGACATCAATAGGAATATTATTTTAATAAGTTTGTCCAAATAAATAATAAAATAATGAAATCCAATAATATTTGGAAGAACACATGTGAAAAAACCATGGGAAGAATGGATGATTTGATTACATTATTATATAGAGTGCAAAATATTTGTTTGGGAAATAAAAAATAATTCCCTAATCATTTCTTATATAAACCCACAAAATATCCCATTTATATTTAGTGAAAAAAATCGATTTGATGCTTACTTTTTCATCCCCTAACTAAAGTCATATTGTGTTTCCCCCATGTTCTAATTGAGATCCACCCGTGATTTTTGAATCACACTCTCAAGGTAAGGGATCTTTTTCTCCTTCTCTTTATTCATGTTTCTTCACTATCTTATGAAATTTATCTCTAAATTCTAATGATGATGTATGTGATTCCATATCATGGATAATTTCAATTTAATATCTATATTATTAGTTATCCAAATCATCATAATTAATCCCTTTCATAATCATTTATAAACCCCTTTTATGCTGCCAAAATTTCACTCTCATTGCCTATGCCAAAAAATTAGGTAGTGAATACCCATACCCATTTCATACAAATGGGGTTCACCATTATTAAATTATAATTCATGGATTTAGAATTACATGTATTTATTCCACAATCCTTTATCTTTGAAAAAATATAATTATGAATGAATCAATTTTTTATGATCTATCAGGCACACAAAAACAAGTAAATGAAATGAATGTTATCAGTGCAGATGGAATTATATATCACTCTAATTTGTTGGGTAATGTTTTAGTCTCATGATAAATCATGAAAGTGATTGTGGATTGCACCTAACTCATGACATGAATTATTTCATCATTAATTCATGGTTGATAAACTTGACCAAAGATTTTGATGCAGTGTATTATGTTGTTTCAACATTTTAAATGTTTTCATTATGTTATCCACAAAACCCATGCCTCATTGTCCATGTTTATGATTGTCACAAATTTTATTTTTCATGACCCCCTCCCCAAAATGTGTACCCCCCATGGCCTGGAATAGGGGAAGAGAGATAGTGACCCATGAGTCCCACCTCTAGTATGCCACATGATAGCGACTAGCAAAGATGGTAGGACAAAAATGATTTTGTGAGGCATTATCCTCTATATTAAACACATGTGGAATTGAGAGATAATTTAGAAAACAATCAAATCCTTCTCCTATTACTATATAAAATCAAATACATGTCTAGAGATGTAATTTCATTGAATAACCACTACAACTGAAAGGGAAAATAGAAAGTAAAAAATACAAAAGTAATGACGACATCGACCAGGAAGCCAAAATAGCTCCAAAAAAACCCCAAGCTAGTAGTAAATAGCATGTTCTTCAACCATATCCAACCGACCTAAAAAAACTTTTGATATTACTAGGTTTAGAATAACATCATACTCAGTAGTATCCTCCTTAGAGCCACTCATGAATTGGTAAATAAAGCATGCTAAATCATAGTCAATAACAAGTGAAACTAAAACATCACCTAAATATGTATACTATGTTATTATCCATACCATGTCTTGTCACACAAATTGTTTCATTGAAGAAAATATATTAAAATAATAATAACTAGGATAACCCACTACCGCTTCCCCACCATTGTACCTCTCTTCCAGAATATCACACATCTTGAGCATCTCTCTCCAAAAATAATAGCCTATAGAATCCTAGGAAAACCACCACAAAATTCATATCATTAAACACACCACCACTTATATATAACTTGGTACTTTTTCAGAGCCACCACAACTTTTATAATGTGTATCATATGTCAGGTATTATACCTCAAGCCATCACAACCAATACACAATCTAAGGACCCTCATGCCACCAGAGACAATACATGTTATACCTATATTTTTCCTTAGGAGACTATATCTAGGTTATTTGTGTTTGAGGAATACACAATCTATAACATCCCTCTATATACAAATATGGGAAGAACAAACCATCATTCATACCAACTAATGTAACTACTATGGTAATAGTGGGGGCCAAAGCGGGTATTCATCCATTCGCCCTCCCATTAGGATGTGGGAAGTGATCACCCCCTAGTGTTCATAATCTCTAAGGTGTTATATTCCCTAATAAAAAGTGTGGAGTATCATATAGAAACACAATATGTACATGATAAAATATATATCACAACCACACAATGTAAATATACTAGTTATAGACATAACAGCATCTAATATCTCTTGGAATCCTGACTACCACTTCCAAGACCATATATCCTATAAGATCACAATAATTTAATGAGAAACATTAAATTATCTTATTCAAATTCATTATATACACTTCATATTTATTAATTATGGACAATTAATTAACCATTACTATTTCCACATTACATCACATTACCATTTCAACAATGATCCATGCCCTCTTGGCATAGGAAAACTAAATCCAGGAATTCACATAATTTCAACCCCAATATTGCATCCCAGCTATCTTCAACATTATAGTGTCAAAATTTATTCATTTATTTAAAAACATTACTATTTTCTATATTTCAAGGTATTCTAGAAAAACAACTTAATCTACCAAACACAAGGGGACCATCACGGTGAGTAGATGAAATACCCATCGAGTCTTACCCACCAATAGTAGGAGTGTAGACTCATCCAACCATGATAAGCTAAACACAAAAAGAACATGGAAAACACCATGTGTATTCATCTCTCTTGGAAGGAGAGTAACCAAAACTGACGACATCAAGTTGTGCGGAATTGTTAACAGATAAACAAACAAAAAATTTAACCTAGTATTCAACTTTCAAACAAATGAGTATTACCAGCTTCAACATGATCCATCAACCATAATGTCCTCCCTAACCCCCATATGCATAAACTGATGCATCACTATGCTAATGGTGTCATCTGATGCAACAACAACCAGGCCTCCCTACCCCACAAATGACAAAAAGATTCTAGGCATAGCCATCCAAGGCTCACATCACATTCGGAAATCTCTGCCAAAATACTACAACATCCCTTGATGCTCATCCATCCCATGCTCATGTAACATCACAAGTAGCAGGAAACAAACATTGAAATAAGGTATTGACACCAAATCATAGAATTGTGCCTTTATACAGAATAAGAAATCACAACACAAATGAAAAAAGAACTCGATAGTTCTAATCAAGAAAGAATATTTGGGTTTATAAAGGCATTTTAATTTATTAGACAACCGTTTCTTATTCCATCATGAAATAACTGAATCATTATTATCTAGTTCTAAATATAGGAAACATAAAAAACATGAAATCACAAGAGTTCATAAATTAATTAATTAATTAATTTCTCATGAATTTAATTATATTATAAACAAGAAACATCATGCTTAGGGTTCATTAACAAATTCAATTAAACAATCATATCTTCCTCGGTATAGTTATCATAAAATTTTAACAACAACACCTAGAATTATTAACACTCAAATTAAATTCATTCAGTGAATTATTAACCAATTAATTCTGGATTTATGTTATTCACCTATTTACATCAATAAAAACATGTTAAACCAAGAATGAAATATATATATAATAGTATCCAGAAAATCATGATGCAAATCATTATCACTCTACAAAAAAATACCACTATTGGATAGATAAAAATTCATTCATCTAGTTAAAGCATTTAATTATGTAAATTTCGCTATCATCCAAGGTATAAAATTATTATAACTCTATGATTGCATATATTGAAATACAGTAGCATTGAATATCATACCTCAATAGTTCATTGAAATTATTCTTATGAGAGTGAATCATGTAATGGTTCTCCGATCACACATCCCACATGATCATCATCCATCTATGGATTCCGTGGCACCACCACACAAAACAAAAATAGAGAAAACCCTGATTATAAATATGGGAGATCATTTTCTGTCTCATGTAATGAAGAACCAGAGGAAAAGATATCAACCAAAGAGAAACCACAATAATATATGGAGAAAACACCTTATATCAATGGTGAATCCTTATGGATCAAAGAAGGGAGGATAAAAGTCAATCATTGATAAAAGAATCCAAAAACAGTGAAAGAGGGGTGTAAGGGTCACCTTAATTCAAGATAGAGCTTCTGAATCCGTAGGGTTTGAAAACAAAATTGGAGGGAATATGTTTTAAAAAATGCAAAAGTGGGGGATTTCATGATGCGTAATCCCCTATAACATCGTGTAATGCCTTGATGTCATATTTTTACAAAAACACATTTCCTCTTCATTATTTTTATTATTTAAACCCCAAAATTGTTGCATTACATGAATCCAATTTCAACACCATAAAATTTCTATTATCCCATTTCTCATCATCTAAACTCATCCAGACTTCCTCTATGCCTCCTCCGAGCTTCACAAGCCTTGGGGGAACACAAAGGGTCGATCTACAAATATCCAGACCATTTCATCAAATACCTCTCAACACATTCTCATCCCCAAAATTTCAAAAACCAACCAATAGGGGAATCAAGAAAAGAGGTTGAATGAGTTGTCACCGAATGAGATACATCTTAAGACTTTTTCCATCATATGAGCTAAAATAATTTATCAATGGAATAATTAAAAAACACGTAACAACCAACTACATCTTCTATACACACTATCAGGGAGACACCTCTAAAATGAGAGATATACACGACCAGAAAAATATAAAACCATATTACAACTAGAAAATTTCATCAACCCAAAAATAAACAATAATATAAGAGAATAGGTAAAACTCAAATATCTCAGGGTACTGTGCACATGTATATGACTAACATTCCCTTGTACTCCCCTCCACAACACCATTCCACCAAATGAAATGAACCAAGGGGATATCATGATTATGTAACACCTTCTCATGGAGGTCATACATCTCTAAAGGCCACTCGTCAAAGGTTGTATATTAATCAACATTGATCTTTCCCCAATAAATGACATGAGAGTAATCATGAAGACAATGATAGATCAAGAACATGTTAAAAACATCATATATTCATCTCATCGGTAGGGGATGTGATACCTATTATTCCATAGCTCCAACACGATACAACACATTAAAATTCACAAAAACCATATAGAAAACATACTCTGATTACTAAACCACCACTACCCATGATGGGGAGTCACCTTATAGAACACATAATTCCCAACATTGAACTCCAAAGGACTCCAACTATGATTGTCCTAGAACTTCTAATAATCAGGTGATGCCGTCATCCTCTCATGAATCACTTAATCTATCTCTATCATATTTTGTGCCAGTTCTATCCAACAAATTATTGACTATCCGGCCCCAGTTCAGCCCAATATACAGTGTAATGGTCATACATAGAAGACTTCAAATGGTGGCCTTCCAATTATATATTTAATACTATTTTTTAAGAGAAATCTTCCAGGGGTAGGTGCCTCATCCATGAACCTCTAAAATCCAATACACAAGAACACAACATGTCTTCAAGATATTGGATGGTCTGCTCTGTCAAATCATTTTTCTACGAATGGAAAGTAGTGCGAATACATTGGTGAGAACCAAAATCATATTGGAGACATCTCCACACCCTAGAGGTAAAATAAAGATATTGATTTGAAGTTATCAGCCTCATGAGTCTATAGAGTCTCTCCACCTACACTAAATAATGACTCGACCAATCCTATAATGATCTCATCTCTTTAATTTATATAAGTTGGATAGATTTCATCAAATAACCCCTGAAATAATTCATAATGCATCATATCCTCCCTGAGATCGAGGTAAAAAGGTAAAAACGTTCATTTATATGTCCTCCAACTTAAATTGTGTAACATCTAACTTCTAAATAAATCCATCGAGAACACGATGGTCAACCATCACATTCTAGCGGACCAAACATCAAGAAACAAAATTTTTCACTGGGCACATTAAACCAAGCCACAAAAACTTACCTATCGTGGCTCATTAAATCTTTTTTCATGCCATGGTGTACTATCAATGATTACTACATAACTCTTTGAGAACAATATCATACATCACCAAAGGAACAAAAGGAGTTCCATGAAACAACACTGAATGTTGTTCCTCCTCAGACCAACAATCTGGGGCCTCACTACAAACAACATAGTCTCTCTAGCCCTCCAACTCAAGATCCCCCAACTGGGACTCTTCCACCTACTGCACTAGAGATGAATTCACCATCATTTGGAAAATACAACCTCTTCCCCCCAACTAATCCCATATCTAGATGCATTTAAAAATGTTCATCAATCACACACCATGAATCTCTTGATTCCCATACTACGTTGCTATGAATATTTCTACTCAGAATATCGGTCATGAAGTTCCTCTAGCTTGGTGTATACAAATTCTTGACATCATAATATTGTAAGAACATAATCCAACAATGTTCCCATGGGTTCATGACATGCTGGTAGAAAACATACCTCATGCTCTTATAATCAATGAATACCATAGATCATTCTATGATGTGATAATGTCTCCACATCATCCAAGAAAACACCACCACCACCAACACAAGATCGCGGGTGGAATAGTTACACTCATGCAGACTTAACTACCGAGAGCCATAAGAAATTATTGATCACCATTGAATCAGAAAAAAACCAATCCAAGATGTAAATCATTACAAAAAACATAAAAATGATCTCATTCTATTGGTAGAAGACTAACTAGAGCCCAATTAAATTTTTTATTCAGATAATCAAAACCTATCTATCACTGATCAATCCATAAATAATTCTGCATCCATTTTTTTCAATGCTGTTATAAGAAAAATAAATAATGATAACTGGACTTTAATCCTTATGTATATTTCCACAATACTAAATAGAAATTACTCCTTTTCAAATGTATTATTGGATTACCAAGACACAAATTCTCTTATTTTTATGGATACATAGCTACTCACTTTTGAGATACAACATTTCCCTTGAAATAGAGTTCGCGATCCCCTAACTCACACTTCTACTACGTCCAAAATATCATTTCACGATGAAGAACTTGAAAAATAGCATGTAGATGCTCTTAATTATCCTCCTCATACATGGAGTATAGAAGGATGTATTCAATGAAACCCACCACACAATTTTTCATGAACTTACATAACACATCACTAATCTACCCCATTAATATATCTATAGAATTCACCACATTGAATGGCATTACAACAAACTCGTAACTCCAATGATGAGAATAGAAATTAGTCATCAGGGTATCGTTATCCCTTATATGCATATGGTGAAATACTGACCACAAATCAATCTTTTAGAAACAAATTTCAACCATAAGTTGATCGAAAAAATCATCAATCCTCAAATGAGGGATGATTTTTATTCAATAACACTTGGTTCAAGCTATGATAATCGATATAGAATCACAAACTATCATCGGCCTTCTTTATGAATTTTTTTTCACCACATGGTGAAACACTCGGTTGAAAAAACATCAATATACTATATCATTGATGTGTATATTAATATCTTGAAACTAATAAGGTTACATACATTATTGATACATCATGATAGTATACACTCTTATCTATAGTTTGATCCCATACTCAATCTCT
The DNA here is from genome assembly GCA_963277665.1 of Viscum album. NCBI lineage: Eukaryota > Viridiplantae > Streptophyta > Magnoliopsida > Santalales > Viscaceae > Viscum > Viscum album. The sequence goes on along the minus strand of OY728145.1, from coordinate 1,226,427,700 downwards.
CATCGAGTGGGTAATATAACAACCTCTTTTAGAAAGAAATTAGTGTACTATTCTACAACCCAAGGAAAAACTATCTGTTGAACCTTTAATGAACTCAAAATCATATCAAACATCAAGGATGACATGTAATTAACACTCCTTTGACCCATCTGAGGGTCTTTCTCACTAACAAATTTTTTTTCTCCCCATCAACATCGAAGAACACAACCCATGCTCTTATTAATTCCATGATATTATATATTGAATATAGCCAATCCATGCCAAAGATGATTTCATATGGTTGTATCCTTAATCACTGGATATCTCTCCAAGAGAGGTGTTACCCTATCACTAGCTCACATTTTCTATATAATTCAAACAATTCAGCTTGATTTCCAATAGACATTGCCCACACAAAGGCCACTGAAAGCCTCTCTACCCTATGTCTCAAATAATGGATAATGGTAGGTGATAAGAATGATTAAATCCTTTGTGGATCAAAAAATGCATTCACCCACGTAGAACACATGGAAATGGTATGTAGAATGATGTTTGGATCACCTGGAATAGGGAACACTAAAGCATAAAGCTGACCAAAACCTCCTCTATAACTTTTATGACAATGATGAAGACCACATCTATGTATGTACTATGTACTGTGAGGACAGGGAGCATCCCAAAGTTTTCCACAAACTCTCCCATATGCTCTCTAATGATCCCAAACTAGATGAACATTTTAATGTGGCCATGGTAGGAACTGCCTCAATAGAGGAACGTAGATTGTATCAAATGAAACACAACAACTACTCAGATTGGTCAGGCACTCTCTCCACAGATGAACTCATCATCCACATGAAAAAATTCTTTATATCATTTATAATATGTCTAAGATCTGCCGTTTCCAGAAAAATAAGACCTTGATGGTTGGGATGAACCACCAACTGATCGGAAGCTCATCAGTCCTGACAAGTAGGAACCCTGACCATAGCTATACTTCATGTGAAATCTTGAAGACTCTCTTCATGTGATTTGTTTCAATCTAATTCCCTTTCCTATAATTATTACTCATTCAACCACCTTGAGATACCTCATTAACATAAACTAGGTGACCTATTGATGAATCTATGGATGGAAAGCCTCCAAGAAATATCTTTCCCTATCCTCCTCATCGGGAAAATAGGTCCCAAGAATACAATTGATGGTTTTAGATATGTATACTGAACTCTCATACATTATATATCCCCTACCTAAGGGTAAGTAGATCCTAGAGACTGGTTTCCATTGTGGTCAAAGAAAATAACATGGATTTGAACTTGACATAGAACTCCACCGATGATAATTATAACTACTCATGATCTTTGAGAAATTAGAACCATCATTTCCTCACTACACCACATAGTATCCTCAAATCCAATGATAGTTAGTGCTCCATCCAAGAAAGTATCAACTGAAATATATATCAACCTCCTCAAACCAGGTTTCTATGAGTGAAAGTGAAATTAATCTCATATACATATGCAACCTCTTCCATTGTAACTCTCAGACTCTCCTACTCCAATTTTTGATGTCATTATCCTCTACACTATGAGGATCTAAGGCTAAAACTTGTAGAACAACTTATACATGGAACTTATGTAGAAGTCAACCTAGAGTAATACATACCAAATAAAAAACAATTATATCTTTTAAGCCTGGAATATGGAAGAATTTAACATTAATTAATTTTTTTAGTTTAACATATCCCATGATCTACCCATTAAAACAGATTCACAATGAAGAATAATGCATGATCATTTCCTAGGTCTCTATCCTCCAACCAACATCACCTCATTTTGTATCCATTGAAATCATAACGTTTCAAGCATCATATAATATGGGGGCCAAAATAATTGTGTCTTGTCTACTCTCTAATGTTAACTATGCTTTCTAATATTAGTTGACATTGTATACCTAAAAACCCATGAAGCATCATATTTTACTAACACCAAATTCCATCTTATCCCTCAAGAAGACCACTAATACAAGTATTTCAAAAAAACTCTCCCCACAGTGTGTACAACTCATTTCTGAAAATTGGAGAATATGGATAGTGTCCCCCGAGTCCCACCAACAGTAGTCCCGTGGATGGGAACTGTTACCTATGGTATAATAAACATGCATATGGGATGCATTACCCTCTATGTGAAACACAAGAATAAGATTGAGATAAGATATAAACCACCTCTCTCTTGATTATAATAAAATATAAAATAATATTCATGAAATAATATGTAATTTCTTATAATAACTATGACCACTAAAATAGAAAACTATATGTGCAAATCAGAAAGTAAGGATGACAGTGCCACGAAGCCCAAAAAGCTCCTAAAATACCCCAAGTTTATTATATCCATCAAAAGCTCCAACTTTTTCCAACTGAACTGAAAAATATTTTATATTAGTATAGGGTGAGAATAACAATATACTCAGTATGATCCTTCCTAAAGAATCTAATGCAATGATGATGAAATCATCCAAAAACACCATGAGGAAAGTGACACTAACTCATATCTAAAATAGGTATAATAGGTTTACATCTTCACCATGGCTACTATCACCATGTATCACAAAAAATTGAATATAATATAATAAATAAAATCAATGGTACCCTACTACGGCTTCCCCACTGGTTGAAAATTCGGCCCCAATATTGCATACCTTGAGCATATCTCTCCAAAAATGGTAGCCCATAGACACCAGGGTGAAGCATCATAATATATACCTCACGTATCACACCACCAATTCTACCTTACCAAATAAAAGTAGGTATTTTATGGAACCCAATACATCATACATAATGTGTATCATAATTCATGTATTAGACCTCAATCCATTAGTTCCCATACACTGAGTATGTATCCTCAAACCATCATGACTTATACACATTATACCTATAGTAGTTGAAAAGAAAATATATCCTAGAATAATGTGTGTGAAATAGATGAATGGAATCACAACCTTCTACACACATGTATGGGTAAAATGGACCATCATGTATACCAGAACATATACCTATCAAGAGAAGAGAGGGGGTCCACATGGGGTAGCCATCCATCTGTGCTCCTGATGGGATGTTTGGAAACCCCCCCCCCCCCCCCCCGGGGCTCAAAATCCATAGGGTGTATGTTTCCCTAAATGACAGGGTGGAATAGAATATAGAAACCAAAAATGTACATGATATAATATTGCTAATAGCAACACTAATGGAATATCCTATTCTGAGACACAACTGCAAATAACATCTCTTAGACTCCTAACCACCACATCCAAGAATATATATCATTTAAAAACCCAACCATATAAAGAGATAAATTAAATTTTATTATTACTTTTTATTTAGTTACAATATAGGTTAAATAATTATTAACCAACAATAAACAATTATAATTTCCAAATTACATCACATTATAATTTCAACAAATATCCATGCCCTCTAGGAAAAAAACAACCGAGTCCAAAGCCTCTCAGAATTTTAACCTCTGCCTTGCATCCCAGGAATCTCCAACAACATGGTATAAACTTTTGTTAATTTATTTAACAACATTACTACTTTCCATATTTCTAGGAAATATAGAAAATAAATTTTAATCTTGTAGTCCTAAGGGTTTCAACATATAGAGTAGTTGAACTACCCCCTGAGTCTTCACTAATTATATTAGGAGCATAGACTAATCAACCCTGAGAAGATAAAAAGGGAAGAATATGGTTTAACCCACACATATTCACCTCTCTTGGAAGGAGATTAACCAAAAACATCTACCTCAAGTAGTGGTGAAAGAATAACAGATAAATAAACAATATATTCAAACCAAATTCCATCTTTCATATCAATGTGTAAAACTATCATCAACGTGTTTTCCAACCACTGCGTCATCACATATATCCATTTACATAAACTGATGAATTTCTCTACTCGAGGAATAAAATGATGCCATAGAACTAGGAATCCCATCCCCACAAACTACAAACTCCAATCATCCTCTTCCATCCCAGGATCATATAACATCTTGGCCCCCTTCCCCATATACCACAATATCCTCCTTGGATCATCCATCCCAGGCTCATGTCAAATAACAAGTAGAAAGAAACAAACATATCAATGATCTCTTATCTTTAAAGCAAGGCATTAAACCATTACACACAATGATCTCTCATGATTAAAATGTTCAAGGAACTCGACCATTACAATCAAGATGGAAACACATGACCTATAAAGGAATTATCATATATCTCAGAACTACTTATTACTCTATATTGAATTAATATATTAAATATTCATAGGTTCTAACTACTATAAAACTATGAAAAAATATTTTTGAGGATTTCAGAAAATAATAAAACATTTAATTTAACATTACTTTACTTATATTATCAAAACGAGTTATCATGATTTAGGTTCGATAACAAATTCAATTAAACATTAATAACATTATAAATTTTATTATCATTAAATTGAAACAAAAAACAACAATTGAAATTAATAACACTTCAAAAGAATTCATTTAAAAAATAAATTATCACATAATTATATCTTTAAATTCATTTTAAATTTCCATAATGAAAAGTATTGTAATCCTTGAAAGGCATATATATCAAACAATATAAAAATTCAATAGGAAAATTATTACCATGGTAAATCCAACGGTATAGCTATTTGATTGATAACTATTGTTTAATCATATTCATGTATTTAATTAGGTCAATTTCATTTGGATCCAAGGAGATAAATCAAGATAACTCAAAATTTTGATGTAAATAAATATATATGTAATGAATTCTTTACCTCAAAACGACGTCAATATTGTTAACATTAGAACGGACCACCGAACATATCTATGATAACCCCTCCTTTATGATATGCATCTTTATGAGGAAACCACAGGTAAAACGCATATAAAAAGTGACAAACCCCATTAGAATAAATATAGATCATTCAAATTTTCATGGCATGAATAATAGTATCAAAAAGACATAATGCTATTAGAAACCTCCATAACTGAGGAAGATCACACAAGTGATTGAAGTCAGATCATTATAGATCAAGGGAGGGATGATTAGAATGGATCATTGATTAAAGAATCCTTAAAATAGAAAATATGGATCATAGGGTGGCTTGGAGTCGAGAGATATATGTTGTAGTAGATGTTTTGACAACTCAAGTGGTTTTATTTTTTTAAAAAATACATCAATGGGTGATTACATGATATGTAAACACCCATCCTATCATGTATCGCATCTTGGTCACATTCTACTAAAAAATAAACATCTTATTCATTTCAATTATTTTTCAATCTCTGAAATATCACATGATGTGAATCCCACATGCACACCATAAATGTTCTATACTCCCAGTTCTTAGCATCTGAACACCTCCTTATATCCTCTAAGACTCCTCTCAGCTTTGGAAGAATTGGTAATATGCATGAGGATGATATAAAAAAACTTGTTCCTTTACATTATGTCTGATTTATATTCCAATTTTAAAAAAATAGTTTTTTTATATCATTGCCTCCTGATTATTTCATTTTTGGTAAATTTAGATCACCCTCTTATTTTGAATGTCCCTCGTTTATCGCACTTGCTTCTAGATTCGATGGAATGTTGTGAACATGATAAGGAGGTTTTCAATAAAGATGAGGTATTTAATGTTTTATGTTATTTATAATGAACCCAATTCCCATAGACACTATACCTATTGACCTTTTATGATATATTAGGTGTAATCATATGTAATTAATCACATATAAATTTACAATAAAGATCATGCATGTCATATGGTAAATACATCCATTTATATGAGGGGTTCATGTTCAGTGCTGCTGAAAGATATTTTGGTTCTACTTAATAACTATTATTGTTGGAGAAATATATCTAGGGTGTTTTATGAGGGTAGGATATCTAAAATTCATTTCCATATCCAATGATCATTATTTTATATTATGTGGGTATGGTGTATGAGAATTCATGTAGTTACCTAAATGAATCTCGAGATTATGGGTGTTCGTGTTATTATCCTTTTCATTGAAATATTGTCAATATTATTCAAAATGGGAGCCTAGAATGCATTTTATTGCATTATATAAAATACCAAGAGCATAAAATATTGATTTTTAGGTGTCTCATCTTATGGATGGGGATTCTAAACTCGTGATATGGTGAGCAGTGTATTCTGATGTATTCGCAATTGAGTGTGGAAACATTAAGCATCGATGAAATCAAGAAGTGTGAGAATGGGAACCATTTATTTTATAATAGAATCATTCTATTATTTGTTGAGTCTGTTAGGTATGGATTAGTGGAATTTCTATTGTGAAGTTCAACTGATAATCATTATGGTCATATAAAAACTTTTTTTATGTGATAGTAGTAATGCTATGATATGAATTGGTTCCTGAAAATTTCGATGAGATTTAGGGGACCATGGTGGGATTTGGAATTTGGTAATCCCTAGTCTATAGTGACCATAGGTTGGTAGATTATTTTATAATGGATGACTTGGGGTTTCATATTGTAGGCTCTCTGTCTTTGAGATTAGTCGGTAGGCATGGTTTAATAGGATAATCATGCATTCCATATAAATAGAACACATTTAGGTTATACTATTAGAATGGAATAATTTGTATCCATATTGTGGTGGGGGTCACCGTAGGTTGAGTGAGGTAATAAACCATAATCTAAAAAATTTTCAATTGATATTAGGGATGATGTTGGTATAATCATTTAAAAAGAAGTGAATATATCAATTTCTAAGAACTCAGATTTGAGTACCATGAATATATCAAACCATCACCTTTATTGATAGATAGAATATGGGCCACTAATGTTGGTTTTGTGATAATTTGGAATAAAAATAATGAAAGTCAATGGTTGTGAGTGTCATGTATGTTGTGAATAGGTTTTTTCAATGTAAACTATATTACATGTGGTATTCTATAGTTTAATCTCTATGTGATGTGGATTTGATTCCAAGTGATGTATTCAAGCCTCATTGAAAATTTAGTGATCCAAACATGCATTAAATTTGTTGAACAACTATTCTTGGGTGGAAACATGGGGAATAAACTAGTTGTTTTGTGTTTCAATCATGTAATTGTACCAAAGGGTCATGCTTACACCTGAGAGTATACATGGGTGTCCACATGATAACATTATGGATAATGGTCTTCATATAACGAGTTTTGAATGGTGTGTTAATGGATGAGGTTGATAACATTTTGGATCGGTCATCTAGATGAGGTCTAGTAGTTCTTGTTGTTTGTATATGGACATGGTGACATAGAATCCATAGTATTTGATTCATTTTTTTTTTGATTTGATGGTTTTTTTTTCTGGTGTTGTTCAAGGTTTTTTAGGAAGTCCTATCATGGACCTATTGTCCTTTGGTAGTTTTGGAAAACCCTTTTTTGTATATAATTTGAATTCAATGATGAGAAGCAATTTTGTAATTTTGTTCATAGGTGTGACATAATTGACAGCACTGGAAATTGATCATCGGGTATTGCTAGATACAAGAACGGTGTTTTGTAAGAAATCATATCAATCAAAGGAACTGTGCATCCAATTATTCACTACTGATATATTTCCATTAGTGGGGATAACCATAGACATGATGTTCAGTTTGATGATGACATGATCATGTCTTGATATTTATATGCACGAGTAAGAACTATATTTGTGTTTTAGCGATTGTAACGAGCATTGAATCTCGATTTGGTGTTCATGTTTCTTCTCTTAGGAGCTTCATTTTGAATGTGAACTGGGGGATTAAGACTGTATTGAGGACATTTCCCATAAAATTGATGACCAATGTGGGCGTGATGATGCTGTTAGATAACCACCAGAACATCACTGTGATGAGAATTCTTGTGGTCGGGAGTTTTTAATTGTCTTATCAATTCTAGTATTTGAATTTGATAGAGAATTTTAGTTTTGATTTTTGTGGATGATCCAATTTAAAAATGATGACTTAGAATGATAAATTTAGTGTAATATCCTAGAAAATAAAAACATAATTTTCTGTTTAGAAAAAATATTTCTCAGAAATAACTATTTAATATTTATTTAATTGAAATATGTGAACTTAAAGACAGGAAAAAAATGTAATTGATAATATTTTTATAATGTAACATATATTGAGAAAATTAATGTTGGAATTTTCATGATTTTGTAATTTTCTATTTTCCTTTTATATATAAAATGATAAGGGTATATATTATATATATATATATACTTTTAACAAAAAATAAATTTATGGTGAATGTTTTTTTGGTGCTTGAATATTTATAAGAATCCATATATATATAATATGACTAATATGTATATGGTAAACTGAAAATAATTAAAATATACATATATGTATATATATACAAATATATATATGTGTGTGAGTGTTTGTAATTGATTATACAATTTATGGTGATGTTTATATATATAAAATTTAATATAATGTCTGTATTTATTATATACATATGTGCAGAAAATAAATAAATATTTATAGTTGGTATAAATATATAAAGATATATATATCTAAGAAGTCATTTATATTATATATATATATATATACCAAGAGAATTATTTTTATCAGTTTGATTTTATAAAAAACAATTATAAAAAGAATATATATAAATATATAAAAATAGATCATGAAGTGAGGGATTTATAAAATGAATTAAACAATTTAAAATAAAGGAGGAGAGAGGTTTTTGGTTTGTATGGTAGATGAAAACTCAAGAATGAAAAAAGGGACTGTGAGGAGTGTTGCGGAAGGAACAAAGACATATAAGCATATATAGAGTATATATGCACCTTGAAATATATGTTATATATATGTTTAAATTAACCTTGAAACAAATATATATAAATATATACATATTATAATTATAAGAAAATATATATATTATATACTTGAGAAATATATATCATAAATTTTAAAATAATATAACTTATTTATTAAGGTATATATAATTAAAAAAAATAATTGAATAAAAAATGCTTTGGTTTTCATAGTGGTTAAGGAAACCCAAAAAGGTGAGATGTGTGAAATGTTTGGAGTATGAAACCAATATATATATATTTATATATATATATATTTGATATATATATATATATATGAGAAAATACATGTTAAAATATTTCTTCAAATATATGTTATCTATATGTTCATAAATATATATAAATATATATATATATATATAATGTATTATTGAATATATATATATATGTGTTCATGTGTGTCATATATATTTTTAAATATATATATATATATATATTGGTTTATATAAATAAATACATTTATAAATAAAAATATTCACATTGGAATTTATAGTAAAAAAGAATATATAAATATATTTTGGAAGTGTGTTTCGTGTTTGGGAAAGAAAAGAATATAGAGAGAGTAAAAACAGAATATATATATATATTATACTCTTTGAAACATCCATACACACACAAACACACCCACACACACACACATATATATATGCATGTCAAAATTTATATTTAGTAAATATATAATTTATAAATGCTATATTAAAATATAAGTTTCAAATATATATGTGTGTGTGTGTGTGTTATATTTGTTATATATATATACAGACATGATAAAAAAATGTTCCTCAAGGGATAAGGTATAAAAATAATAATAATAATAATTAGAAAAATATACATTTTCTTGATAGGATTATAATAAAGTATTCCAAATCAACAAATATTTGGATGTCCTTTAAAATAGCGTTGAAAATAAATAATAAATTAAATGATTTATTATTAATTTTGGGATTATAAATATGGTTCATTCCCTTAGGTTTTGAACCCAATATCACACTGCATAAATCCTCATAACAAATTACGTGAGTTTCTCCAATTGTATAGACAAAGTTTTAGGGAGTTCAGTCATTGGGGAAGGAGGTTTGGAAATATTTAAATTAGGTAAATTCTGTAGATGTTTGTTTAAATGTTTAATTTAAGAGGAAATATTATTTTCAAATTATAAGATTATATGTTTTTTTACAAAAGCCTATATGATTATATTTCAAAAAAATCTTATTATATATATGGATTATATTTTTAAGTTATTTTTTTCAGGCAATGAATGTTTTCCAAAAACACAGTTTTATATAGAGGATTGATTATGAAATTTATATTTCAATAAATATTATTTTATGAAAATTATTTTTATTATTTTTAAAATTATTTTTTTAAAACTATGTATATAAGTATTTTAATTTAATAATGTAATTTCTAAATAATTAATGGTGTTATGAAATATTAATTCTATCTATTTATGTTAAAAATATCTTTTAAATTTTATTGTTGTTTCAAATATGTATATGTATGACCATGAACTATATATGTTACTAACAATCTATTAATATTAGTAATGTTTTATTTCAATGTAATGCTTTACTATGTATGTATATATATGCACTAATATATATATATATATATATGAACTCGTTTTCATAATTTCAAAATATTAAAACAACTGTGATAAATAGTAAAATTCTTCAGTTTAAAATTTTCTTACAAAACATTTATCACATAGACATTGTAATTATGATAGGAATTTTGGCAGTGATCACAACCATTGATGGTGGGTAAGCCATTGACATCCATTAATGATTCAAGTGGGTACAAGTTTTTGTTTTGTATGCTTGTGATTTATATTTTTAAATAAATCGTTGTATTATGTAATTATGAAAAATTAATTTCAAGTACGTTGAAAAAAATTATAATATGAAATTTAGTATGTATTAAAAAGAGGTTTCTATTTATAGATGTTTTATATTTGTAAAAGAAACATCTATTCAATTTAATTTGTATATTCAAAGTATTATGGGAAATAATATTTCATATGTTTATATATCCTGAAAACAAAAGACATAATTGTTTGGGAATAATTATAAAAGATATTATAAATTTAAAATAAATTAAAATAAGTTTTAATGTAATTATAAAATTTATTTAAAAATGGTTCACAATTTAATTTTAAAACCTATTAATGAGTAATTTTATTTTCAACATACATTCTAAAAAATCATACCATAGAACGTTTCATTCGAAAAGAGATTTGGTTTTTTAAGGAGCTAGTCCATGAGAAATCATAATAGTTGTATATTTATTAATTTCATAAAATTTGATATGTAGTAATATTTATTCCTTTTTCCACAAACCCTGGAGCATAAATGATCCTCATTTTTGTAAAGTTGTATATGTTTTCCATATTATTTTAGAAAATATATCATATTTTTCTATGGGATACGAAATGAGAGTCCTCAAATTGTTACAATGGGTATCTAGTGAAATGTTTAGGAATCATTGTATAAGAGGCCTGATCATTTCGAAGAATCTATGAGTTATTACACCACTTCTAAACATCTAAGTAATTATTTGTTCCTATCAATAGATATTTTATTGATTCTAGTATTCTAAATTTAGGAAATGGAAATTAAGAATGGCTAATTGGTACAATGAAGGAATTTCGAAAAACAATTTATTTTTAGGTGATGAATAATGTCACATGAATGAATATTCAAGGGAAAAATTTCTTTTTTAAATAATTATTTTTCATAAAAATTAATTTAATATTAATTTTTTAGAATTATGTTACCTTAAATACTGATAAAATAATAATTTTATATTATAATTTTCAATGGAACATATATAAAAAAATAAAATTTTCATTTTAATTATTATGTAATTTAATATTTCTCATATATATATATAATAATATAAGAATAATATATAAATATATAACATTTTCATCAAAAACTAATTTTCAAATAATATTTTTGGTCATTGTAATTATATAAAAACATATATATAAATATAAAAATACATATAGAAAATAAGAATAACATATATGTGTATTAACCAAAATAATAACCAAGTATATATATATATATATATGAATGTATGTATTTATATATATATACATATGTGTAATTGATAATAAACTTTTCGGAAATTTTTATATATATATATTAGAAAATTTATCATATATATATACAATGAATATATATATACATATTATATATGTACACACACATTTATTTTTATCAACATAATTATATAAATATAATATATATACATATATGGGACGTAATAAAATTCTTTAAGAGGTTTATTTTATAAATTAATTTTAATAATTAATGGAATATATATACAGGTGGCACATAAACTGGGGGATTTATAATTAAAAAATAAAAAAAATAAAGGAGGATAGAGGCATGAGATGTGTGGTGGAAGGAACCAGAAAAAGAAAAAGGGTATGTGAGGTGTGTTAAGCAAGGAATAAATGAACATATAGGATAAATATATATACCGTGAAACATATCATAAAATATATGTTTTATATATAAGTTAATATAGATTTTTAAACACACACACACACACATATATATATATGTTCTATATTGATGTTAATATATATATATATATATTATACATGTAAAATATATATTCCATAATATATATTTTAAATATGTTATTCCTTAAAGCCTTAAAATTTAAATAACTAAAAAAAATAAAATAAAAACAATGTGTCAATTTTCTTAGTTGTTAAGGAACCCAAAAATAGGGAAGGTCTATGAAGTGTATGGAATAAGAAATATATATATATATATATATATATATATTGAAACAAATATAAATGTTATATATATATATAAATATATAATAAATGGTATGTTAAAATAAATCTCAAAATTTACATTATACAGATGATAATATATATGATATATATTTGAGATAATATATATATATATATATATATGAAGTATATATATATATGATCATATATATATATATATATTAGTGTGTATATAGATATAATCATGTTGTAATGTAGAGTAAAGACATATATATTTAGGATTTGGGGGTTGGGCGTGGGATGGAAATTAGAAGGCAGAGAAACAAAATATAAAATATAAGATATATATATATATCTTTTACACATTGAAATAAAAAAATATATATATATGGAAAATTTAATTGTTATAATTATATGTGATATAAATTTCATATTCACAATACAATCAGTATATATATATTATATATTTTATATACATCCCCACATGACAAAAAATGCACACAAAGGGTTAAGTAATAAAAATTAAACAATAAATTAAATAATATTATAAGAAAAACAAAGTATCATATTTTCCTGATGGGAGAATAATTATTGGGGACAAATCAACCACAATTTAGAAGTCATTGAAAATAGTGATTAAAAATAAATAAAAAATTTAATGAATTGTTAAACTTTTTTTGTTTGTAAAAAGCATTATTTTTTATAGGTTCATCACGCAATGACACTCTTCCAGACTCCAAAGAAATAAAATATGAATGTACCGCTTTTTACATAGATATTGTGAGAGAAAATTCAATCATTGGGGAATGAGGATTATCCAGATTTCAAATACGAAAATTCTATATTTTTTGTTAGAAATTTAAGGTAAGAGGATACATTATGTTAAAAATATATGATAATATTTTTTATCTAATTATATATTACAAACAATTATTATTGTATGTATAGAATATATTTTAATGAATTATTTTTTTTAAAATTCATTTATAATATTCCAAAAATCTCTTTTTATATAAAAGAGTTGTTTTTTAAACATTTATTCTTAAAAATTTATTATTTAAAAAAATTTATTTTATTAATTTCAAAATACTATTTTTAAAATATTTTTATACATGTCTTTACATTAAAATGTTATTTCAATAAAGTAAAATTTGTTCTGAAATATTAATGTGGTTAATTTATTGTGAGAGATGTCATTTCGAAATTACAGATGTTGCACATATGTATATGTATTTCCATGTACTACTTATAACAATAATAATACATGCTTTTTTTAAACTTTTTATTTTCATTTAATGGGTCCCTGAGGATTCATATATATTCACTTATATATAGGTTTGTGTGTGTATATATTTATGTATTTTCAAAAGACTAAAACACTATAGAAACTTATAATATTGATCAATATCATAATGTTTTACAAATTTTCTAGAACATTTACTTTATAAAATCTAAATGTGTTTGTGTAGTGAAAAATTCCCTCTGAGATGGTTAGGCCTTTTAAAGCCTTAAATTATCTATGTGTGTATAGGATTTTTTTTTCTAATTTTATGAATTAGTTTTCTTAAAAATCACTATATGATGTTACTAGGGATAAATCTTTAAATATATATATTCTAAAGGTATAATAGTTTAAAATAATGCTTTTTTGAAAATATATATTTTCTTTCAAAAGATATTTTACTTCTAAACTAAAGTATTTTTCAGTGTAGTATTTATTATAATTTTATTTTTGAATAAAAATAATTTTATATGAATATATATTTTATAAATAGAGAACTATATTTTTTAAATGTACTTACTAGAATATTTTATTTGTAATATAATTGAAAATATTTTTGAATTTATTTTAGAAATTTATTTATAAAATGAACCTACTTTTATTTTTAAACCCATTACTATGAAATTTTATTCTCACCACATCTTTTAAAAACATTTTTATGGCTCCTTATAAGTTCCATTTGATATTATATTTTTTATGGTGATAACATAACGGATGTCCAAATATTTATTTAGTTAATAATTGTTTAAATTGTGAAATGATTTTAGAGTTTTCCTTTTTCCTCAAAAAACTAAAATAAAAATGATCCTCATTTTTAAACGAGTACACAGTTTTAAATTTTTATTTAAATATAAATATACTTTATTATAATACTATATATGAAATCAAACAGTGCGATTCATTTCAGAGTGTGTTTAAATATATTAAATGGATGTTTTTTTACATGTTTTTAGGACCTAGTGGTCCCTCGTGTGTTTTGAAAAGTCTCTTTTTTTTGGAATATTGATGGTTTCCATAGTTGTTTTCCATAGGTTCATGGTCTAATGTTCATGGTTCAGGAAGAACAATGAATCAAAAATATGTGGATTCATATTCCTTTCAAATCTGTATATGTGTTTGGATTTCATGGTTATACAATGGTTTTTTATGAATGTAAAAAATGAAATGTAACATATATGAACTGACAGGGATATACAATGCAGTTCACTATTTACACATGGTTTCCCAAAAACCATACATGTTATTGGAGAGGTTTCTAGAGAATATTCACATAGTCGGTGCATGGTATGTAGGCCATGAAGACCAAATGTGTGATATTCAATGTTTGGGTAGCCCTAAGAGCATTGTTTTGAAACCCATTCATCCAAACCATGGACCCCAAAAAAATTATAAATTTCACATTTTCCCTTAAGAGTTTATAACACAAAGCCACCTTTCCCTCCAATTTTCGGGATGCATTCACCCAACATGAATTTATTCTCATATCCGCACATCTATGGAACATATAATTATTCTATTGTATTTATAAAGTATCATTTCTTGCATTAGTGGGATAGAGGTATGTCTGCAACTCCACTTCATTCTATTCAAATGTTCTTTAACTCTCAAGTTATTTTCATTTTTTCAGGCTAAAATGACTTATTTCAAGGGATTTTATTTTGTCCTCTGATTTACACACAATCAAGATGAATCATTAGATGATTTTCATAATGTTTGTTTCCAAATAATTGTGGTGCTGGTACCATTATGTTTCTCATATCTGTTACCATTTTTTATTTGTGTATTGGTTGTAAAGCCATGGAAGCTTCACTATTTACTTTCTAATTTATATTATAAACTTTATAGATGTTTTACCTTTTTAAATTTATAATTATATATGACATAGATATAGTCAAGAGGTGATTCAATGTGATGAATATCAATTTTTGTTTGAACATTATAATATCCAAAGTTTTAGTAAGTGTTTTTTAGATAATCAAGTGAATAATACTAAAGGATTGTTCCCTATTTATACTATAGATATAAAATAGCTTGGATGGGTAAGGATAAAATTTTGATTACGACCAACTATAGTGAAATGGATTTTTACAATCATCTTTAATTATGAATGGAATTAACTCCTATGTTGGTCCAAATAAAATATTAAACATTGAATGGATAATAAATGATTGGGAAATAGTTTGTAATAAAGTTATTTATTAAATTGTGAACTACAATATAGTGTGTGTAAAGTGACACTATCATCCTGAAATAGAAAAATAATTCCCAACATAAAAATTGAAATTGGTTTATCATGAAACATAATTATATAAAATAGATGATAAGTATGACCACAGATAATTTTAACTTCTTTTTTATGATTTTTTAAATTAGCATTGCAATATTAATTGATAATAGACTCATTATAGTTAGTCATATTGAATGATTCCAAAAACAACGGTTATATTTGTTCTCTTATAAAAGTGATGTGGACTTGTTAATTCCATTATTTTCACATGTCTGGATACAGGGGTGATCCCACCACCTAGTTTTTTATTTATGTTTACTCCCAAGGTTAATACAAGCACTAGAAATAAGGATTTTTTTATTAATTTTTTCCTGATGGTGAATCTAGCCCCTTGTTAGAGGCTTGTATGGTTGATTGATAGCTAAACCCATCATGAATGCTCCACCAGGGGTGGATTATGGGGCCTAGTGATGTCCATATTACCCCCAGGTGGAACTTGGTTGGATGGGGGATGAATATATTACCCCTATTAGATAGTGTTTTTTGGGGTATTCCCCATGATTTTCTCCATGAAACCCCAACATTGGATGAAGTATTTATTTACCATTATACTGAGAAATCTGGCACCACCATTCATCATTTCATTTTCAATTAAATCATAAATATTTAAATTTTTTTGATTTTTAATTTCATATATTTTTAATTCATTTATATATTTATACGTTAGACTTGTTTTTGGGATGTCGATGGGGTGTCCTAATGAGTTATACTCACATCATTATTGGGACACTAGGAAACTTGGGTACCTGAGAATAAGGATATCTTTTTGTAAGATACATGTTAGGGTAAGGGTCTTTATATTATTTCATCATTAGAACTATAGAGTTGATTATTATTAATGTTATATTCCATGCTCAAGACCTCATTTGGATGAGTTATAGTTCAATTGTCATTTTTTCATTATATTATTCTCATATCATGTATAACTAATCCTTATAGGGGGAATCCATTATACCATGTATAGATTCGTCGATTTGTTATAAATTTATAATTTTGGTTATATTTATCATAACATTAACTTTTTTATGAATGATGTCCATTGGTCTTGGACTTTTTTGTTTCTATTGTTTTCTAATATAATTCTTAATAGAGGATATAATATCCTAATAGTGTACACATAAAGTCTATTTACTAGTCATCGTCCCCTATCTTATGGGGAAGATCCCCTAAGGTATGTTGTGGCCTAATGATCTAGAACTAGTTATTATTTCAAGGTGGTAGTATATTACATCTTGAGTGAGAACCTATTTATTTATATTCATTAGTCACATAGGGATTTAAAATAAAAGATATCCTTTACCTACATTACCTTGGGCCTCATTAACATGGTGCTAAATAACCATAAATTATATTATTTTATGAAATATAAATTAATTAATGTTTGAAAAATGATATATATATATATATATATTTTTCTCAAAGTTATCTATAATTGTTGATTTAAATTATTTTTTAACCTTTTAGAAATTTAATCTCATGCCTTTATTTGTAATTTTTTCAATAAAGTTTCCATATTTATTGTTTTTTAAAACTATTAAATTAAATTTTCCATTGAGCACATTGGATTATATGACATGAATCAGTTGTTTTTTTAAAATATAATAAATTATTAATAATATGTTTACTTTAAAATTGTTTGTTTTGTAATTTATGACTTTTTTTTACTGTAAATAAATAATAGATGTAATAATAATTTAATTTGGTTTTATGAATTTTGTGTGTTTTTATTGTAAAATACATTGTTACATGTAAAAAATAAGTGAACATGGAATCTTATTATATACCACATTTTTCAAACTATAATGTTATTGATTTACATTTATGGTGTTCTCTATTATGTCAGTCTGTGGTGACCTAATTGGCACATTATGTCATGCGTATATATTACAGGTTAGAAGGATAGTCATATATACAATGTGTTCATTTATCTATTTGTTCTCGTGTTGTGATGGTGCATGTATATTTTCCTTAGCTTGACTAGGTGAATTCAATCTTGTGTTCCTATTTTATGTTTTCATTTTTAATATTTTGACTACCATCACCCTAAAATTATAAGATCATGTATCTGGTTAATTTTTAATACAAATGATCCTATTTTATATACATTTGTTATCAATTTTTATTTAAAATTAATATTAAAATTATTTGGGGAAATAATTACCGAAACATTCATGTTATTATGGGATGCATGTCACTATCCTTTTGGGATGAAGACTACCCTTATGGTCATTCCATAGGCTGGAACAGGTACCCAGTATAGTGGATATTCCTATTAGTTCAAGAAATATTAGTAACAAATAATCTATATCTTTTTATCGGGAAAGTTTGAGTAGAAAAAATTGTATATTTAAAACTATGGAGGTAAATATGGACAATGTTCATGTTTAAAATGTTTCAGATTTATATATGAGTTTCTAGTGATTTCGGTTGTGAATTTATCATTTGAATGTTAATTATTATTAGTAGTTTTATAGTTTTTTTCTATAAATTTCACTACCATATATGTTTTCATAAATAAATTATATGATTTCAAGAAAGTTGTCCTATACAGCGTTTATATTACACTACGTCGAGTGTGTAACCAATGATACTTCCCATAGTCATTATTGGGAACATGTATAATTGTCCAAATAGTGTTTTTAATCCCTAACATATCATGACATTCCCTAATCAACAACATTTTTTTATTTTTGTACATTTTGAGCTATTTATATTTAACTCATGTATAAAATGTAGTGATTTGGAGTTATTATTTTTCAAAAGTAAAATTCAAATAGATAATATAAATGCAAATGTTTGAAAACTATTTGTGAAAATCCAATTATTTTTATCCACAAATTATGAAAACATTCAATGTGACATTTTTTAGAAATGGTTATAATATTCATCAAAATTAAGATGATAATTTTTTAGGAAATGTTTTTCAATCCATTTGAAAAAAAATTTATATATCTATATAGTATCAACTCTATTTCGTGATATTGTAAAAACATGACTCAAATATTTTAATGTTTTTAATTTTAAATTACATTAAAGGGAACTTTTTTGAACAATTTTATTTTAGGATTTTTTTCTAAATTTAGAAAATGTGTTGAATAATATTAATAAAAAATTAGTTTTAATGTTTCTTTGAATGAGTACTACTAAAAATAATTTCTAAAAGAAATTATTTAATAAATTAAATATCATGTTGAATTATGATTTTGATAAAACCATATTTTCCCAAATGGTAAATTTCATTCACCAATTCAACGAAATTATAATTTTGTTTGTTGGGTATTCTAGGATATTATAAGATTATGGATTATCATATCATCTAAATTTTGTATATATATCACCTAATTTATTTTCATTGGTCTCATGATGTTTGTTTTTTCATATTATTTTGGAGGTGTTATAATTTATTGTGTTTTCTCTTTTCGGACATAATGATTTATTGGAGACTATAGTTGATTGAGCTTTTCATATGATAGTTGTTCCATTTACTTTTGTCTCAGATCATGGATTTCTCCATCTATTTTCTCATAATATATATTTTTTAATATTTTTGATTCATTAATCCACCGTTATTCATTAGGAATCATGATTCTCGTGACGTAATCACATCACTACATATGTTTGAGTTCGTTTTCAGAAATATTGATCTATACAAATTACTCATGGTTATGTTCACAATCATCATTATTTAGGGACTGTGTTGGAAGTTATAAAAAGATATTATTCATGAAAATACAAAGAAGAACCACTCATGGAAGGATATTATGGATTCATTCATTAAAAATATTCTATTTGATTTCAATATGCATATCATTTGAGTTTTTTTTGTGTAATTTGTTCCCTCCAAAGATATCGTAATTCTAGGAGTTCTATATTGGTTATTTTAGAGTTACTAGAACATTGTTTTGAAATTTCTTATTTTAAGGGATAGATTTTGTCTTGGTGAAGTGAGGATGCAATTTATATGAATTATCACCTAATTTGTTTTTAATTTTCCATTTTTCTACCCTTTATTGCATGATTATAAAAAATATATCTTATAAGTAGAAGTGGTAACTTGTAGTAAATCTTGGCCCTATTGAATATTTACATATTTGATAAGTAGTCTAAAGGAAAATATATATCATATTTATGTATTTTTATATAATTTGGAAATATAATTAATATTAGTATAGGGATATAGTAATACTAACATAAAAAAGATAATGATTTTAAATGTATAAAGAAACAAAAAAATTTAAAGAAAAAAATTAATGAAGGCGGGCCAATCGTAGGTTATTTTCCAAAAAAGAATAATTTTTTTTTTGAATTTTTAACTAATTATTTCTTGATATACCAATCTTTTAAATATGGAATCTTATATAATTCAATGGTATAATTAAAAACAAATAAAATAATAATCAACTTGGAATATAGATAATCACTTATATGATCACTCTATAGAATAGGATTATACTGGAACTGATAATGGGTTTCCCTTAAAATCATAAAATAGGAAGAAGAAAATAAATCAAAAAATATAAATTTCAAATTATTGAAAGGATTCAATGATTTATACAAGTGAAATAACTTTTTGTCCATCCCGATGTAACTCCCTATAAAACCCAATATGAGTGATAACCTTTCGTTGATGCAAATATCTCAATGGAATATTTAAGTAAACATAATAAAATAGGATTTAAGATGTGAAAAAATCTAATAATGAACACTCCAAAATTGTGATAAAAAATTACACACTATGTTTTATAAAAATATTGAATCCTCGAAGAAAATGTAAAAAATTATTATAAAAATGATTGAAACTGAGATGATGATTAACTTTTATTAAGAATATATTTTTATTAAAATAACTAAATAGAGAAAAATTATATTTCCTTTAAAATTTTACAATAGAATAGTATAATTGAATGATAAATAAATAATATTTTTAAAATTACATCAACACAAATGACATTAAAAAATAATTTCAAATCCTCGGTTCAATTGCCCGTCATTAAATGTCATCCACGTCAATTAGGTAAGTCAATAGTGGATGGGAAATATTAGATTTTATATTTTATACATTGAACTAAATAAAACCAGATTATTCCCCTCACATGAATCAAAAAATTATATTTTATAATTGGAAAATAAGGATCAATTGTTCAATAGAAAATGATTCCCCATTTTTCATCTAATATATGTAAAAATTTGATCTCAACAGTATCCGTCATTTAGATGTGATGATCAAAACATTTGGCTGACAATTTGAGCCATGAAATTTAGCCTCGAATTTATACACCATCCTTGGTAACTTGGATCACCCTTTTAATGTGTGAATTACATTCCCATATAGATAAATTTAATGCTACTATTTCATTTTTATATGTTAAGTAACAATTTTACATTCAACAGACATTTATTGATGGATCCACATGTAAAAAATAAGTGCTTAATATCCCTAAGCATGTGGATGCAATATTACATTGTCATAAAATACAAAAAATCACATCTTGAAAGAAATTTCTTTTTACTAGTTTGGTAAATTGGATAAAGACATGATTCTTATACTATAATTGAATACACATATTACAACATGGAATTTTTTTTAATGTCATCATTCCCTATAGAATATCCATTAAAATATATCATAAAATACTTCTTGGCTTCCTTGGGAAAATAAAACAAAAAAGTAGGGAAAAATCAGCTGCTATGTATGGGGATGATTATAGGGAATTCTATAAATAAATAAAGAATAATCTATATGAAAAGTTAAAAAAATTAATAAAAATTATATTTATTCAATAATTTAATAGTAATATGGAAGGAACAAATGATGATATACTATATCCACATAAATATTTAAATTTTCTTCAAAAACAATCAGGGATATTCTAATTAATCCAATAAAACATGGAATATAAATAATTGAATTCCAAAAAGAAGGGAATACATAATTTCTGACGAGGTAATCATACTATCATGACCTTTTACAAGAAACTTACTATCAAGATCATTCATAATATAAATTAACACTACTTTATTTAAACACATTAGGTTTTAAAAACTAATTTTTGTACACATGTTTGGAAAGACACATACTGTCAATATCATTCACAAGAAATTTTAAAATTTGTACATGAAAACTCATAAGGTCTGGCCAGCTAATTTTTTCTCTTGAAACATGTCAATTAATCGAGGGTATGTGTATATTATCCCCCACCAACCACTTACTATGTATAACTAATTCTTCATATTAAATAGGGGAAATATAATCAACATAATCATTCATATTAAAAAATATATTTAGTGTTAACACATACCCCAATAAAATAAATATAATCATAATCCATGACCCTTAATTTTGTAAATTATATCAAAATATCACTTCCAAAATCCAACTAATAATAAAACATGCATTGAAACAAGAAAAATTATATCAATAGAACATCTCCACAGTTGAGAAAAAAATATATAAATGAGTTTATGTCATTGAAAAATAGAAATAACAAAAAAAAATATTCATCAAAAAATCGTGAGTAAAATATAATTTTCATTTTGAATATCACTAAACATTTTGAAAACAATTTTCTTATAAATTCACTTTTATGAACTATAAATTTCAAAAATATTTGGGAAATAATTTTCATTAAAAATATCCTTATAATATAGAAAATTAATCTTTAATGATATTAATGGAATGATAGCGGATTATTACGTGCATGAAATACTAGTTAAAAATATCATTCATTTTTAATTATAATTTTTTTTAGAAATTTCCTTTTTCAGAACATGACATGAAAATTATTTTATTACATTTTTTGAAAAATAACATAATGAATTATTTCAAAAATGAAACAATATTCAATGGAATTTTTCTAAACAATAATAAGTAATTAAAAATACATTTAATAAATAATTTTGGATGTGTTAAAAACTTTTCTAAAAATATTAGAAAACAATGTCTTAGAAGGAAAAAAATTTGGTTATAAGAGAGAATTGAAGGTAGATTCTCTGAAAATATTCTCTTAGTTAGTTTAAATATAAAATGGTGGGAAATATTACTTTCAAAATAAAATTTAATGAATAACTAGATGAGAATAAAATGGAATAGGTTCATTTGGAAATGCTAAAATATTTTCCATCATCTTAAATTCAGAAATAAACACTCTCGATTATATTTAGATTGTGAAATAATCATTTACAATGATCATAACAACCAAGTGAAAATTAATTAATGAAACAATATTCCGTTTCAATTGTAAATCCTCAAAAAACAAGATAAAATATATCATAAGGTAATAAAAAGACTTTATAAACATAATATTATAATGAGATAATCCATGATGTGGAATTTATGCAAATTAACAGTCATTGCATTAAGAAATCCCATACCTCACATTTTTTTGTTTTAATGTTCATTAAACTTTAGTATAATGGCATTAAAAATGTTATTAACTTAAAATATGATTATAATATTATTTAAAATATTATATATGACCTTTTTATAACATCTTATCACCATCTCATTAGTAAGAATACATTTTTTTCATTGTTTTGGTTGTTAATTTAAGTATTCTATTATGCATTTTATTTAATTAATGATATGATTTTTTCACATATTACATAGATTAATCTTCCCCAGAATAATAATGATGAAATAATTATTGTATATATATATCAATTATTCTTTTAAAACTAATAAGTAATGATGTAAATGAATATTTATGTATGTTACGATCTTGGAGACAGTAGGACATATGTATGAACGAGTAATGTTTCAATTATCCAAAGATAGTTATTAGAAATAGGTATGGTGTAACATCCCAAGTAAGTAATGAATAATAGATATTTTTATCTATGTCTATTAATGAATTAGATAGTGTTTTAGAGGCTTAAAATGAAAATAAATCCAATCTTAAGCATGAAATACACTAATATTTTTTAAAAGATTGTTTTACTACCTTTTGATGGAAAACCATTTTTAAATCTATATTTTGAAAATTTTATAAGCTATGTTTGTCAAACTAAACTTATTATTTATTATTGGAACATCAAAATTTACTTTGTGTGAATTTTTGGTATTTTTCTGACAATGTTCACTTTTTTAATGAATAGTGAAAAATACTGCATTTTACATCAAAACTACTTTTTAATCTAATTTATTTATATAATTAGATTATCTTTGTAATTGGTTTTAAAGTTAAATTGGAATATATTTTTACCATTTAATCCAATGGTGGTCATTAGGATTAATTTCACTTCGTAATTGGGCATAAACTAATGCCAAACTTTTCATAGATATTGTTTTAAAAAACACGCTATTTGTTTTGACAACGAGAATTTTTTTTAAATCAATTATTTCAATTTCTGTGTTTGGAATTTGGTAAAATGGATTACATATTTGGAATAATAAGTTCCAAATTATGTAATCAAGAGTCTTTTTTTGGACATTATGAATAGTAACGACGGTAATTATCTTTAATTATCTTGATTAATGAGTAATCGGGTAGTTAAGGATAATAATATAATATCATAATAATAAAAAAATGACACCAACATGTGTCCTAATTCTAGTTTTTGTCTCATGTAAGACCATGGGATGTCTTGTGCCAAACTTGGGGACCCCATGGAATCACGTTTGTGGAAAGTGACTTGTTATCTTTTTATTTTTTTTAAAGAAAGTAAATATAACAAGAATGTATCACCTGATTAAATTTTTTTTATTTTTTCTACATAGATGATATTTTAGGCTAAAAATATTCAATTTAAAGATAAAAATATTTCTTAAATCATAGTATTTTTTCATAATTTTTATACTTTAAATAAATTAAATTATTTATGACATCACGATGATGCAGCGATTACCTCATTAATAAAGGATTTAAATAAAATGAAATGATATTGTAAAATCTATAATCAACACATTTCAAAAACATATTGGATGGGTGGATTTCGAACCCTTATCACATTAACCTCTAATTATATCAATGCAGGACCTTTTGAATACGAAAATCATTTTCAAATAAAGTAACATTTCTTTACTTTCCAATAGTGTCCCTCCCTCCTCTTATAAAAGGACCCCATCTCTACCTCCTTACCCACACTCCCAAATACATTGGCTTGGCCAAACCCTACCCATTTTGTCTCTCCACATCCTTATCTTACTCCTTTAAGCCTCACTTTTGTCAGAAGTCTTCCCAAGAAGCCTTTGAGCTCAATCCAAAGGGAGTTACCCGATTTTAAGGTAATGTCTTCACTTGAGTCCTTTTGTTTTATTTTTCTTCTAAAACCCCCTAAACTCTTTTTATTCATTTCCTTTGTAACAAATCAAGTATCTTAAATATATTAGGATGTTGTTATAAGATGTATTCTAGCTACACTTACACACACCTTCATCTAAGGGATAAAGGACATACTGTTTCCGTGGATGGTGAATTTATGCCTCTCGAAACGATGATTGTTCAACATTATTTTAACACCATCAATGGTGGCCATTAAGATGTCACTATATTTATATATGATATATAATATCTTTATGTTTTCCTTAAGCTTCTGTGTTTTTCATTTTGGGAATACAATTATGGTTTCTATTATGGGTAAACACGATATCTTCATTTAAGGAAGTGTGGACTACCGCCCCCTCAAAGTGATTTGATTCGTTAAATACCATATGTGGGACGTATAAAAGATGGAACTATGATATTATATATGATATTATACTTAAATTATAATATACCTTTATATCATTATTATTCCGTTCTATAAAATTTGAAATAGAAATGAAAGTAGCGTTCATGCGTACATACGACTTATTGTCTCCATGAACGGTGCATTTCATTTCTTAAGCTTAAATGATTATGTAATATTATAAATGCACATATATACTGGATATATATGATATATATGATATATAAATCATGATTATATATCTGGATATAATGGATACATGAACAACTTGTAATTATAAAGAGAATATTTTGACTCAAGTACCAATGATCATTAAAACGACTGTTAATAACTAAAATAATTACATAGTTTTCATGACATGGTAATAAGTGATATAAAAGGAATAATGAACTTGAAGAAGGTTCTTAATAAAGTATAAATTAACTAATGTTTATTATTCAGGACATTAAAAAATGATCGAGTCAAGTCAGACCTGAGGTATGGGACTTCGTCTCAATCTCCTTTCATTGAGGTATATTTTGTTTTATACACAACCTTCTTTTATATGGTTTATAAACCCCTTTGACATTTATGTCTATTCAAAAGGAATCATTTTTATACGAAGTGTTTAATAAATGACAAAAGGGAATGTTTTTTTCGTACGTATGCGGCGACAATGACTTCTCCACCGTCGTGACCATTATTTGAGTTTTGGCTTCCTCTACAAGCCATACCTTTTTTTTAAAAAGAAAAATAAATACCATGTTTTACTTTCCTTTTAATTTGGTATTGAAAATGGTGTTTATAATGTTTTTATATCAATGTTTTGTATTGATATCTTGTGATTGAAAGTTGGAAATGTTATGTTTCCTTTATGAATGTTTTATGTGATATGATTATGCTAAGGTTCTTGGGCATTATTATGAAGACGAGTGGTTCTGTGATAAACTAAGGGCGGGTGAGCCTGATATAGCTCTACAATTAATTGGGTAACGTGAAGGAGAGAAACGTTAAGGCTTCTGCAAAGAGATTTAGGGAATATACTGTGATGGGTAATCCAAACGTAACCAAGAGGGTTACTCCCTACGTAAGAATGTTATGAATGCCTCATGTTACCTTTATGTCTTATGATTTCTATGATTTATTCATGATTTTATGAGGTATGTTAAAGTTATTATGTTTTATGGGTAAAGTATGATTTCATTCTTATGTATATATGTACCCAAGTTTCCTTTCCATATTTTTATATCCCTTACTGAGCTTTTTATACTCATCCCATGTTTTTTAAAATGTTTTTCACAAGTCAAGGGAAATGTACATGATATGATGATAGTGTCAATGAAGTGTCAAGAAAGAATCCATGTTTTATTTTAAATATGTTTCCATTGATGGGAAAGAAGAATACTATCTTTATGTAACCACTTTGTTTATATGTGGAATGTAATGCAATTTTTATGATCTAATTCTCTAAAACTCTAAACCCGAAAAGATCCTCAATGTGTAATCTTGTAATAACTCAAGATTATGTAAGGTTTAAGGCTAGGGCCTTATAGTTGGTATAAGAGGTCGGTTTAGATAACTTTAGGAGTTAGAATTATATTAAAGGATTATCCAAAAATATTTTTTATTGTCTAATTGAAATGATATAGCATTTTAAGATTACCATGTTGCTTCATCTAAGACATGTTTGTTCAGAATGGTTTCTACAGAGGAAATAGGGAAGCAGTGCTAGGAAGGCATACAGAAGGAAATAACCTTCCGAATCAGCATCCTATGATGGTCAGAATTGCAACTGAACAGTTTGTTGCAGTAATGGCGTAGTTGAATCAAGCGATAAATGGTGGTGGTATCCATGCATGAGATCAGCCAGATCAACTGTAGAGGAACATGTCAGTGGAGGAACATTTCATGAGGAAACATCCCCCATCATTTAGAGGATCATCTGACTATGTGCTAGCTGAAGGGTGGATTAATGAACTAGAGAAGATTTTCAATGTCATGGGGTGTTCAGACAGTCAAAAAGTTAGTCTTTCTATTTAACATTTGGAGGGTGAAGCAGATAAGTGGAGGTCGATGGTTAAAAAAATCAGGGATGCTGATGAGATTTTTTGCTCTCGACTGGGATGAATTCAAAGGTATGTTTCTTGAAAAGTATTTTCCTAAGGCTATTCGACTTAGGATGGAAAAAAAATTCTTGGAATTGAGGCAAGAGGAAGACTCAGCGGCTACCTATGAAGAAAGGTTCACTCGATTGGCAAGGTATGCTCCAAATTTTATCCGAGACCTTGATAGTAAAATCAATCATTTTTACTCAGGATAAAAGCCAAAATATCTAAGGGAATTAGCATCTCGTGAGTTTAAAATTAATGAAAGGATTGTTCGATGTGATGAGAAGGTGGAAATGGAGTTTTCCGATGATTAGGTGTTCTATAACAACCAGCAGAATAAGAGACCAAGGTGGCAGGAGAAAGGGAAGAATTCTTCAAAAAAGTCTGATGGTAAGAAATCTAAGATTCCAGTTCGTGATAAATGTTTGAAAAGGAATGCTGGGGAATGTCTTCTAAATTCTAGAAAGTGCTACCAATGTGGTAAGATGGGACATAAGGATCGTGATTGCGCTGAAAAAGATCAAGGTGAAGGTAAGACCAAATTTGATTTACAGTTAGTGAAATGTTTTAAGTGCAATGAGATGGGTCACTATGTAAATGAGTGTCCGACAAAGAGCCTGAGTGATGGGAAGTAGTTAGACTACAAGAAGAAAGGGGTGGTGAAATCCTTTGAAACTACTTCAGCAGATGTCGGGCCATCAAATGATGTTGTATCAGGTACTTTGATTTTTTTTTCAGATTATGCGAGTGTGTTATTTGATTCGGGGTCCACAAATTCTTTCATCTTTGAAACCTGTTCTAGTAAAATGGGAATACCATATCAAGATATGACTCCTGAACTTTTGGTAAAAACACCTGGGGGAAATGTTGAGGCAAAAATAATTTTTAATAATCTTCCTATCCTTATCTGTGGAAAGAACCTACTTACAAACCTTATTGTTCTACCTCTAGTAGAGTTTGATGTTGTCCTGGGTATGGCTTGGCTCTGTATTTACCATGCTAAGATTGATTGTAGATCTAAAGAAGTTTCTTTTCAGAAAGACTTTCAGTTTGTGTACAAGAATGAACCCATACTGTTGATAACTTATCAAGAGGCCACGAAACTTGTAAAAGATAGAAATGAATGTTACCTTGCACACATTGTTGAAAATAAAGGAACTTTTCAGATTAATGATGTGACATTGGTAAATGAGTATCCCAATGTTTTTTCTAATGAGTTTCCTGGAATAATACCAGATCGGGAAGTTGAGTTTGCAGTTGACTTAGTTCTTTATGCTAAGCCAATTTCAAAACCCCCTTATTGAATGGCTCAAATTGAACTTTTAGAGTTGAAGGAGAAATTGCATGATTTGTTAGAAAAATGTTTCATTCAACCTAGCACATCACCATGGGGTCCTCCTGTTTTATAAGACTTTGCATTGATTATAGAGCCTTGAATAACATCACTGTTAAGAACAAATATCCTTTTCCTCATATCGATGATTTGTTTGATCAGCTCCAGGGAGCTCAGTATTTTTCAAAGATTTACTTGAGATTGGGGTACCATCAGCTGATGGTAAAAGAAGTAGATGTTCTGAAGACCGTGTTCCGTACAAGATATGGAAATTATGAATTTGTATTAGTGCCTTTTGGGATAACCAATGCACCTGCTGTATTCATGGAATTAATGAATAGAAATTTCCATGAGTTATTGGATAAGTTTTTGGTGTTTTTCATTGATGATATTTTGGTGTTTTCTAAAAGTAAAGAGGAGCATGAAAGACATTTAAGGGTTATCTTACACACCTTAAAAGAAAATAAACTGTATGGAAAATTCAGAAAGTGTGAGTTTTGGTTGCAACAAATTTCTTTCCTTGGTCACATTGTTTCTAAAGATCGGATAACTATTGATCCAACAAAAACAAATGTTGTGGAAGATTGGAAAAGACCCACAAATGTAACTGAGATTCATAGCTTCCTTGGTTTGGCAGGCTATTACCGAAGGTTTTTTAGAAATTTTTCACGGTTATCTAGTCCAATGACTAAGCTAACTCAGAAGGGTGTTATGCTTATCTGGACAAAAGAATGTTATGATTGTTTTCAGGAATTGAAAATAAGATTAGTGAATGCTCCAGTTTTGGAACTACCTTCTAGGAATGGTGAGTTTGTTATATACAGTGATTATTCATTGAAAGGACTTGGTTGCATCCTAATGCAGAATGATCATGTAATTGCTTATGCTTCCCGACAGTTGAAAACTCATGAGGTAAATTACCCTACACATGATTTGGAATTAACTGTTGTTGTTTTCGATTTAAAAATATGGAGGCATCATTTGTAAGGAGTAAAATGTGAAATATATACTGATCAAAAAATTTTAATGTATATATTCACTCAGAAAGAGTTAAACATCAGACAGAGGAGATGGATGGAATTAATCAAGGATTATGATTGTACAATTCATTACCATCCGGGAAAAGAAAATAAAGTGGCTGATTCTTTGATTCGAAAAAGTAATGCTTCATTAGAAATGTTGTGTTTGGAACGAGATCTTTTGGTTAAGGATTTTATGAAAATTGGCATAGAAGTTGTTGGTGCATCATGTTATTCTGTTTTATTTTAAGTATCAGTGAGATCATCTCTATCAGATAGAATCAAGCAAGAACATAAGAAAGACAGTTAGTTGAAGAAAAAGGTAGCGCTGGTTCAGAAAGGTATGTTTCCTGAATTCAACATTAATAAGGATTACGTTTTGAGATTTAGGAAGAGATTGTGCGTGCCTTGTGATTCACAGGTAAAGAGAGATTTTTTATGTGAAGCTCATAGTTCTCTGTTTTCACTTCATCCTGGCATTATAAAGATGTACAGAGATCTGCGGGAGTATTACTGGTGGGATGGAATAAAAAGAGATATTTTTTATTTTACTCTCAAGTGTTTGACATGTCAATAGGTTAAATAAGAGCGGTAGTTACCGAAAGGGATGCTTCAGACTTTACCATTGCCAGAGTGGAAATGGGAGAATATATCCATGGACTTTGTTGTGGGATTACCGAAGACATCTCGAGGTAATTATGCAATCTGGGTTATTGTTGATCGTTTGACTAAATCTTTTCATTTCCTTACTATACGAGACACTTTTTCCCTTGATCAAATTTCTCGTTTGTATCTTAATGAGATAGTCAGGTTACATGGAGTTACCCTCTCTATTGTATCTAATTGTGATCCAAGGTTCACTTCTAACTTTTGGAAAGTCCTTTAGAAGTCGTTGGGTACTTGATTAAATTTTAGTACAGCATTTCATCCTCAATCAGATGGGCAGTCAGAACGAACAATTCAGACCTTGGAGGATATGCTACGAGCTTGTTCGATGGATTATCAGGGAAGTTGGGACCAACATCATTCTTTGGTTGAATTTTCATATAATAACAGTTTTCATTCCAGTATACAAATGGCACCATTTGAGGAGTTATATGGGAAGCGGTGTCGAACTCCATCTTTCTGGGATGAAGTGGGTGAAAGGATGTTGATAGGACCAGAATTGGTAGAAGAGATGGCAGAAAAAGTACAGCTGATTCAGAAACACATGAGAAAAGCTCAGAGTAGGCAGAAGAGTTATGCATACAACATGAGGAAGGATCTAAATTTTGAGGTAGGTGATCATGTTTTTCTCAAAGTCTCACCATGGAAAAGTGTGATAAGATTTTTTAAGAAAGGAAAGCTGAGTCCAAGGTTCATTGGACAATATGAAATTCTAGAGAGAGTTGGATCAGTTGCATACCAGATGGATTTACCTTCGTGTTTATCTCAGGTACATAATGTTTTTCACATTTTGATGTTGAGAAAGTATATTCCAGATCCATCTCATGTTTTTATTCCAGAGGTAGTTCAGCTAGAAGAGAACCTATCTTATGAGGAACAACTGGTCTAGATTCTTGACCATAGGGAGCAAGTGTTACGAAATAAGGTGATTAATCAGGTAAAGGTTTCTTTGGAAAAACCACATGATGTAAGAGACAACATGGGAATCTGAAAATGCAATGAGGGATAAGTACCCCCATTTATTCGATTAGTAAATAAATTGCGAGGACACAATTTTCTAAAGGGGGGAAGGATGTAACATCCCATGTAAGTAATGAATAATAGATATTTTTATCTATGTCTATTAATGAATTAGATAGTGTTTTAGATGCTTAAAATGATAATAAATCCAATCTTAAGCAAGGAATACACTAATATTTTTTAAAAGATAGTTCTACTACCTTTGGATGGAAAACCATTTTTAAATCTATATTTTGACAATTTTATAAGCTATGTTTGTCAAAATAAACTTATTTTTATGATTGGGACATCAAAATTTACATTGTGTGAATTTTCGGTATTTTTCTGACAATTTTCATTATTTTAATGAATAGTGAAAAATACTGCATTTTACATCAAAACTACTTTTTAATCTAATTTATTTATACGATTAGATTATCTTTTGAATTGGTTTTAATGTTAAATTAGAATATATTTTAACCATTTAATCTAATGGTGGTAATTTGGGTTAATTTAACTTTCGAATTGTGTAGAGACTCATAGCCTGGCGTACATGGACATTACATTACTTTTGCAGAATACTTAGTACTTAACAAAAACAGACACACAAGGACCGTAATAGTTTAGTGTCTTTGGAAACTTGGAACGTAATCCTCTAATGGTGGTGAAAGATCTTCAACATCTCCCAAAAAGATCTTCCCGCTTTTTTTTAAAACCTAAATCCTTTCTTTATGTCCTGGGGAAAAGAAAACATAAAAGGGTGAGCTCAAATTCTCAGTAAGGGTAATCAAAATAAATATCAATCATGTCATATATATAAGAACATATCTTTTGGAAATCATAACCTGCAAAAGAGATCATAATTTCATAACATGGGATAAATCATAGTAGTGAAATGTAACCCCCATTATCATAACTTAAAACATGAAACATTATGGCATACACAAATAATCATAGAGAATCATTTCTTATTAGTCAAGACTCATTTCTAAGACTATCTTAGTGGACAAAGTCCCTTTCTGAACTGAGTTCACTCCTCGTTTCAGTCCTGTTTCACTGAACCGATGTAACCTACCATTCCAGCCATGTCTATCTAATGAGATATAAGATCTTTACCCAATGCATTGGAGGGAGATATAGGTCCCACCCATCTCTTAATGATACCATTCTTATTTTGCCACAAAATCATAAACCATACATCATAGCATAACCCATGTAATAAAAATGGGAATCTTAAACATCGTGACATCATAAAACAATTCACATAAGATAAAGGAATTCATAAATATAATTCCATCACAAAATAATCAAATCAATGTAATAATAGGGATATAAATAGAACCTTTTATTATCGTAGATGGAAAATAATTCTGATAAAACACTTGAACTCCCTTCTTGAGGAAAATATCCTTTCTGCTTGAAAAACACTTTTAATTTAAGAACATGTCGTACAATTCTAAACTAAAATAAGTTTATTAAAAATAAACTTGAAAAATTGTAAAGGAAGCTTCTTGGAAATTATTTTTTAAAAATCCATTCATGTCGTATAAGTTAAAAAAACATTCTTCGTACATTTTTCGGAAAAGTCAAAAAGTACCTCATATGAAAAATGACAAAAGATTCCTTTCATATCCTTTACTAAAAACTCACTGAAGGGTAAAATTGGATTTAATCAATTGTAGGTGGATGGAAATAATATTACATATTGAGAAATCATGGATTTGGATGATAAAATACACCCTAATAAATTCTGAAGTATAAACAATCTCGGATAAAAATTGAGATTGTGAGATTTTCCCTTACCTTAGGTCCGATTTGATTAGTATGTGTCCGAACCTCCAGTATAATGATTTAAATAATGTCATTGACTTATTCCAGAATCATAATCATTGTTATGATATCATATATGGTTCACTTATGGCTTTATATTAGCCGTTCTTTTGTAATTTCCATGTTAAAGAGCATTTTGGGTAAAATCGTTTCATTTGTCGTCCGTGTTTTAAATTTTAATTATTCATATGATTAATTAGATCATGATTACTTATTTCCAGAATATAAAACATGATTTATATATAATATATATTCATTATATATATATATATATAATAGATCAGTAAATGGAATGAAATACACAGTTCATGTAGACGGTAGACGGTACGTACGCATGAACGTTGTTTTCTTTTCCATATTGAGTTGAATGGAATTAAGTAGATGACATACATATATATACACATAAATACAGAATCATTATTATGTCATATATTACATTATTAATTATTATATATACTTTATAATCATTCATGAATGGTTAACGTGGAGAATGAATCTCATCGCGTCGTGGTGCTGGTAGTCCGTACGTACGCACGAGCGATGATATCGTTCTCATGATCATGGAATTGCATTGGAGTGTATGCATACTATTTCAGAATCAATATCACTTTACAATAATCATATATAGTTATTATTTACACCATTATACCCATCCAAGTAAGGTGGTGGTGCAAAATAGATTACACCACGCCGTGGAGACGGTATTCCGTACGTACGCACGCGCGGTGATTTCATTTTCCATAGGATGGATAGATGGTGAAATAAGGTTCTTTCATAATTATAATAACATATCAGTATATAAGTGATACTGATGTTATTACTTCATAATGAATCAACCTAATAAGAAGAAGTGGAAGATGAAATAAAGATGAAAGAATCGGTAACGGACATTACCTCTTCTTTGAAGCGCCTCTTTGAGATCTCCTTTTAGGGCATAAAATTGGTGATTGAGGAAGACCAGAACCTTTAGGATGTTTCTAGGGAAGTATAGAAGGGAATGTTTCAGGTTTTGTCCGATCTTTAAGGCTCAATGTGGTGTGAGGAAGAGAGGGAGGAGGTTCCCTTTTATAAGGGAGGAGAGGGGCACCTTTGGAATAACTAAAAATATTATTTTATTATAAATCCAAATTCGGTTTTAAATATATTCAAATTGATTTATTTAGAATATAAGGTGGGTATGGGTCGACATCCTCTAATAAAATAGAATTTAGACAAGTTTAGATCATTATACTAACCTTATCTTTTAGTTTTAACTCTTAGTTAATAAGATTGACATTTACCATGTCACTTTGTATTTTTATATTATATAGTTAATAAACTTACCAAATAAATCCAAGAGACCCCCAAGTGGTCAATTAATGATACACCTAACATGATATAAGTATCTTTTCTGATCCTTAGATTTTTAGGAATAAAATAACAATCAATAATATAATATTTGTTTTAAACATTATTTTATGTCAATTTTGACACTATTCAACAGTTGATTTTTTTTGAAACTCATAACAGAATGATTACTTCGACCAAATTTAATTACATCAATCCTAACATTCCATATTAACCTATAAAATTAGTGTAATTCATAAAAAGTCTGAAGATATATTTATTTGGGTATTTATAATATCAATTATTATAATTTTTCACTATTATGGTAATTATTGCATCATCATTGTGTCATAACTAAATTAATTTATCTAATGTCTAAAAATTATAAATAAAATATAATTATGTAGGAAATCCTATTATATTTCTAATGAATATTTACAATCGAATTTATCTTATGTATTACCCTATATTAAAAATGTTTTAGTAAATAAACTTTGATTTTATCTCTTTTAACTCTTCTTTGAATTAAATAATAATAAATGTCCTAATCTAATCCAAGTTTTTCCAAATGGTAATATTTTATTCATAAGGTTGTTTTTGGTCAAATTAAAATTATCCAATAGAATTAGGACATGTGTTAGGGTTATAATAATAACATTTTTACCCTTAATTACCCTATTTACTTTTAACCGTGGTAAAAAAAAGTAAAAAGTTACTATTCACTAAAAATTATTTTCATCTCATTGAACCACATTTTACTTACTAACATAAACCATGTCACTCTATTTTTGAAATTCCACTCACAGAAGCGGTAAAATTATGTTTTATGAAAAATTCATTTTTTTAACTACCACTTAGTGGTTTCATTATTCATCAAAAAATGAAAGTATCCAGAAAAATACCAAAAATTAGGCCTAAGCTATATTTGATATTATGAAGTGAAAAATGATGTATATTTTACCAAATTCAAAACATATCATTTGCATTACATAATTTAAAAATTAATTCCCGTCATCGAAACAAATAGCGTATTCTTAAAAGATAATAACTATCTAAAGATTGACACTTGTTTATGTCTGGTTCAAATGTGAAATTACATCCAATGACCAACATTGTATTAAATTGTAAAAATATATTCTGAATATACATTAAAATCAATCAAATTAATAATTTATCATTATTAATTATTTCTATTAAAAAGGTTGTTTTAATTAAAATTTAGTAATTTTCCCTATTCACCAGAAAATGAAAGTTATTCGAAAAGTACCAAAATTTCACCCTAAGCTAATTTTGATATTCCGAATCCATAAATTAAGTCCACTTTGAAAAATAAAATTTACAAAATATCAAGAAGTGGTTATTACTATTCATAATGTTTAGTTTTAATAATATTTTAATATCATATCGTTGTTTAGTAAAACTCGATATTGCGTACTACACACGCTATCGAGGAAGCTTGTGATTGCGTGTAATGCAAGGAATTTAAAGGATGCGTGTTGTGCAAGCTCCTTTTGGTGTAGCGTAGAACACAAGACATTAATGAAATTAAAAAAAATATTTTTCATAAAATCTCAGGGTGTTACATTCTACCCCCCTTAAAATGAATTTTTCCCTCGAAATTCGTCGGGGTTATAAATGGGTTACTATTAGAAAGTTTCATTAATAGAAACCCACATTGTAAAAAGGAATACAAAAACCAATCTTTAAAAACAAAATTATGAAACATAATGGTTACCCAAATAAACTAATCACTGGGTTTCCAAATAGGTGAAAATATGGACATGGAAGAGAAATCTAACCATCATGTTCTGATAGAGAGTGGTAGAGAACATGGCTGTGGAAAAGCCAGCATATCACAAAGCCATAAATTTGTGAAGATCAATGGTACCATCTGATTCATCAGATATAAGAACACTAGGATAACATTTTTGGTTTTCAATATCATTTCCCTAAAGTTGATGAAATTTGAATTATAAGAAATAATTTCGTGATTTTGGTATAGTCTCACCATTGTTCATTCTTTGGACAATTTACACTTCATCTCTTAAAGAAATGAAGTTGAATTTGTCATTCTGGATGTGTGAGCAGATCATCTAATAGAATGATTGGTCATTCCATCTGTCTCAAACAAAAGGTTAGAATAGTTATCAAAAAATACATAAGTCCATCTATAGTGAGATTAATCATATATGGTTCCTAAAATGGACTTATACTTCATATATCATACTGATTAATATAATAAAACTAGTTTCTACTAAACATGGACTTCTTGTAGGCCAGTGGTAGGTGATAAAGGCCAGTCGCACGTCGGTTGTAGGTTCAATTCCCACAGCCTTGTCCGACGCGATGGGGTGCCGCCCGTCCTGCAGGTTGTCCTTTTTCTAAATCTATATTACTATAACATCCCATCAACAATATCAAAAAACTTTTATCCTTAAACAATACTAACTTATGTACGACATAATCCATTCCAATCTTTAGCCTTATCTAAAATACTTCGGTCCAAGATCAAAGTATAAAAAAAATGATCACGTGAATGCCATCATTTTTCCCCCATATACCATAAGATATATCTTGTTGGTCAAATTAAAAACATGTGAATACCTTAATCATGTATTCTCTTGAAGAATGAATACCCATTGAACCTTAGTGAAAACATGAATGTAGTCAAAAGTTAACTCTTTCCACATACCAAAATCCAAAAATTCTATATACTCAAACCATGATATAACCTTCTCCTTATATCAGTCATGAGATCATGAATACTATCAAACATTTAATTTTCTCCTTATCCCATCATTATGCGCATATCATCTACATTCCAAAAATATCTGAATATCCTTTCATGGATATGGGTACCAATAATCATACACTTTCAAAACTCAAGGAAAGACAACAGTGTAACAATCCTTAGATTTCTCATTCTTCCATAGTACCATGAGATTACTTATAAAACATTACACATGATAAACATGTAATCATTCCACTACATTCTTAAACCATTTACCGAGCTTCAACAATTCTTTCATCTCACATATCATTTGTAGTCTCTTCATCATCATCAACATAAATACTACCCATACGACCATACTGATTCTCTTCATGAGACATTCCCTTAGGGAATTGGTTTGCATAATTCCCGTACATTCCACATTTAAAAAATTTAATCATTGTTGTTGTCGTAGAAATACCATTATCCTCATCCCTGGTGATAACTGAACCTTTTCCTTTGCACTTACTGGATTTGTTTCCTTCTTTTCCACACCCAAAGCATCTTCCAGTTCCTTTGAAACATTCTACTTGATGCCTCTTCCCACATGATTTACATAGGGTAAATTGAACTTTCTTTCCTCTGTGATCATCATGAAACTACATCTTTCTCTTATTAACCGAGTCAGGAAACATAACAAATTTTAATTTATTGATCATATTATGAGATTGCTGATTCAGCATAATAATGATGTTTGGACTTCCAAATCCAATTTCATTTGGTTTCTCATGAAGAATATCATTCCATTTTCCATCATATCCTCCATTATCATGAATCATCTTGTTTCCATCCATTTTCTAAAACCCAAAAAGAATAGTGTGAGAGGAAAAAATCACGCTAGGGAAAACAATATAATAAAGGGGGAGTACCTTCAATATCTAACATATTAATTTAAATTCTATGATCGTTACCGTAGTTCTAGGACTGTATCCTATACGTATACTTATCCTTAGGGTCATCCCTAGACATTCCATAGAAGTATCTCTAGGGACCTCACTAACTTTTTCACATCCTAGTTTCCAAAAGTTTACTAAACCTTTCCTCTAATACCAACTGTAGAGACCCATAGCCTGACGTACATTGAAATTACATTACATTTACGGAATACTTAGTACATAACAAAAATATACACACAAGTACCGTAATAGTTTAGTATCTTTGGAAACATGGAAAGTAATCCTCTAATCGTAGTGAAAGATCTTCAACATCTCCCACAATGATCTTCCCCCCTTTTTTTAAACCTAAATCATTTCTTTATGTCCTGGGGAAAAGAAAACATAAAAGGGTGAGATCAAATGCTCAGTATGGGTAAACAAAATAAATATGAATCACTTCATATTCATAAGAACATATCTTTTGGAAATCTTAACCTGCAAAAGAGATCATAATTTCATTACATGGGATAAATCATAGTAGTGAAATGTAATCCCAATAATCATAACTTAAAACATGAAACATTGTGACATACACATATAATCATAGAGAATTATTTCTTATTAGTCAAGACTCATTTCCAAGTCTATCTTAGTGGACAAAGTCACTTTTTGAACCGAGTTCACTCCTTGTTTCAGTCCTGTTTCACTGAACCGGTATAACCTACCATTCCAGCCATGTTTATCTCATGAGATAAAAAATCAATACCCAATGCATTGGAGGGAGATATAGGTCCCACCCATCTCTTAATAATACCATTCTTATGTGTGCCATAAAATCATAAACCATACATCATAGCATAACCCATGTAATAAAAATGGGAATCTTAAACATCGTGACATCATAAAACAATTCACATAAGATAAAGGAATTCATAAATATAATTCCATCACAACATAATAAAATCAATGTAATAATATGGATAGAAACAGAACCCTTTATTATCTTAGATGGAAAATAGTTTTGACAAAACACTTGAACTCCATGCTTGAGGAAAATCTCCTTTCTTCTTCAAAAACACTTCTCCTTTCATAACATGTCATACAATTCTAAACTAAAAGAAGTTGATTAAAAATAAACATTAAAACTTGTAAAGGAATCTTCTTGGAAATAATGTTTTAAAAATCCATTCATGCCTTATTAGTTTTAAAAAAAAATTCTTCGTACTTTTGTCGGAAAAGTCAAAACGTACCTCGTATGAAAAACGACAAAAGATTCCTTTCATATCCTTTACTAAAAACTCACCGAAGGGTAAAATTGGATTTAAAAAATTGTAGGTGGATGTAAATAATATTACATATTGAGGAAACATGGATTTGGATGATAAAATACACCCCAGAAAATTCTGAAGTATAAACAATCTCGGATAAAAATTGAGATTGTGATATTTTCCTTTACCTTAGGTCTGATTTGCTTAGTATGTGTCCGAACCTCTTGTATAATTATTTAAATAATTGCATTGACTTATTCCTGAATCATACTCATTGTTATGATATCATATATGGTTCACTTGTGGCATTATATTACCCGTTCTTTTGTAAATTCCATGTTAAATAGTGTTTTGGGTAAAATCGTT
Source organism: Viscum album (assembly GCA_963277665.1). Lineage (NCBI taxonomy): Eukaryota > Viridiplantae > Streptophyta > Magnoliopsida > Santalales > Viscaceae > Viscum > Viscum album. The sequence goes on along the minus strand of OY728145.1, from coordinate 1,226,387,319 downwards.
TCATTTGTCGTCCGTGTTTTGACTTGTAATTATTCATATGATTACTTAGATCATGATTACTTAATTACAGAATATAAAACATGATTTATATATAATATATATTCATAATATATATATAATGGATCAGTAAATGGAAAGAAATACACTGTTCATGAAGACGGTAGACCGTACGTATGCATGAACGCTGTTTTCTTTTCCTTATTGAGTTGAATGGAATTAAGTAGATGAAATACATATATATACACATAAATCCAGAATCATTATTATGTCATATATTTCATTATTAATTAATATATATACTGTATAATCATTCATGAATGGTTAACGTGGAGAATGAATATCATCGCGTCGTGGAGACGGTAGTCCGTACGTACGCACTAGCGATGATATCATTCTCATGATCGTGGAATTGTATTGGAGTGTATGTATACTATTTAAGAATCAATATAAATTCACAATAATCATATATAGTTATTATTTACACCATTATACCCATCCAAGTAAGGTGGTGGTGGAAAATAGATTACAGCACTGCGTGGAGACAGTATTTCGTACGTACGCACGCGCGGTGATTTCATTTTCCGTAGGATGGATAGATGGTGAAATAAGGTTGTTTCATAATTATAATAACATATCAGTATATAAGTGATACTGATGTTATTCATTCATAATGAATCAACCTAATAAGAAGAAGTGGAAGAAGAAATAAAGACGAAAGAATCGCTAACAGACATTACCTCTTCTTTGAAGCGCCTCTTTGAGATCTCCTTTTAGTGCACTAAAATTGGTCTTTGAGGAAGACCAGAACCTCTAGGATATTTATAGGGAAGTGGAGAAGGGAATTTGGCAGGGGTTGGCCGAGCTTGAAGGCTATAGTGGTTTGTGGAAGAGAGGGAGGAGGTGCCCTTTTATAAGGGAGGAGAGGGGCACCTTTGGAATAACAAAAAATATTATTTTATTATAAAGACAAATTCGGTTTTAAATAGCTCAAAATTGATTTATTTAGACACTATGGTGGGTATGGGTCAAAATACTCTAATCCAATATAATTTAGACAAGTTTAGGTCATTATACTAACCTTATCTTTTAGTTTTAACTCTTAGTTAATTAGATTGACATTTACCATGTCACTTTGTATTTTTATATTATATAGTTAATAAACATACACTATACATCCAAGAGACCCCCATGTGGTCAATTAATTATACACCTATCATGATATTAGTATCTTGGCCGAACATTAGATTTTTAGGAATAAAATAACAATCAATAATATAATATTTTTTAAAAACATTATTTATGTCAATTTTGACACTATTTAATAGTTGATTTTTGTGAAACTCATAACAGATTGATTAATTGACCAAAGTTAATTAAAACAATCCTAACATGCCATATTAACCTAGAAAATTAGTGTAATTCATAAAAAGTCTGAAATTATATTTATTTGGGTATTTATAAAATCAAATATTTTAATGTTTCACTATTATGGTAATTATTGCATCATCATTGTGTCATAAATAAATTAATTTATTTAATGTTTAAAAAATATAAATAAAATATAATTATGTAGGAAACCTTATTATCTTTTTAATTAATATTTACAATCGAATTTAGCTTATGTATAACCCTATATTAAAAATGTTTTAGTAAATAAACGTTGATTTTAACTCTTTTAACTCTTCTTTGAATTAAATAATAATAAATGTCCTAATCTAATCCAAGTGGGCATAAGTGGTCATATTTTATTCCTAAGGTTGTTTTTGGTCGAATTAAACTTATCCAATAGAATTAGGACATGTTTTAGGTTAATAATAATAACATTTTTACCCTTAATTTCCCTATTTTCTTTTAACCGTGGTAAAAAAAGTAAAAAGTTACTATTCACAAAAAATTATTTCCATCTCATTGAACGACATTTTACTTACTAACATCAACCGTGTCTCTCGGATTTTTTAAATACCACTCACAGAGGCAGAAAATTTATGTTTTATGAAAAAGTCAATTTTTTTAACTACCACTTAGTGATTTCATTATTCATCAAAAAATGAAAGTATCTAGAAAAATACCAAAAATTAGGCCTAAGCTATATTTGATATTATGAAGTGAAAAATGATGTCTATTTTACCAAATTCATAAAAGATCATTTTAATTACTTAATTTAAAAATTAATCCCCGTCGTCAAAACAAATAGCGTATTCTTAAAAGATAATAACTACAAAAAGATTAACACTTGTTTATGTCTGGTTTAAATGTGAAATTACATCAAATGACCAACATTGTATTAAAATTTAAAAATATATTCTAAATATACTTTAAAACCAATAAAATTAATAATTTATCACTATTAATTATTTCTATTAGAAAAGGTTGTTTTAATTAAAATTTAGTAATTTTCACTATTCATCAGAAAATGAAAGTTATTCGAAAAGTACCAACATTTCACCCTATGCTAATTTCGATATTCCAAATACAGAAATGAAGTCCACTTTGAAATATAAAACTTAAAAAATTTCAAAAAGTGGTTATTACTTTTCATAACGGCTAGTTTTAATAATATTTTCATAGCATATCGTTGTTTAGTGAAACTTGGTATTGTGTACTACACACGCTATCGAGGAAGGCCGCGATTACGTGTAATGCAAGGCAAGTCAAGGATGCGTGTTATGCAAGATTATTTTGGTGTAGCGTACAACACAAGACATTAATGAAATTAAAAAGACTATTTTTCATAAAATCTTGGGGTGTTACAAATTGGGCATAAACTAATGCCAATCTTTTCATAGATATTGTTTCAAAAAAACATGCTATTTGTTTTGACAACATGATTTATTTTTAAATAAATTATTGCAATTTCTGTGTTCGGAATTTGGTAAAATGGATTATATATTTTGAATCAGAAGTTCCAAATTATGTAATCAATACTCTTTTGTTTTTGGACATTATGAATAGTAACGACGTTAATTATCTTTAATTATCTTGATTAATGAGTAATCGGGTAGTTAAGGATAACAAAATAATATCATAATAATAAAAAAAACGACACCAACATGTGTATTAATTCTACTGGTTGTCTCATGGCCGACCATGGGATGTCTTGTGCCAAACTTGGGGACCCCATGGAATCACTTTTCTAGATAGTGACTTGTTATCTTTTTATTTTTTTAAAGAAAGTAAATATAACAAGAATGTATCACCGGATTAAAACATTTTTAAGTTTCTCTAAATAGATGATATTTTAGACTATAAATATTAATTGGAAATATAAAAATATTTCCTACATTATAGTATTTTTTCATAATTTTTAGACTTTAAATAAATTAAATTATTTATGACATCATGATGATGCATTGATTACCTCATTAATAAAGGATTTAAATAAAATGAATTGATAATGTAATATCTACGACCTACACAAGTCAAAAACCTATTGGATGGGTTTATTTATAACCCTTATCACCTTACCCTCAAATTATATCAATGTGGGACCTTTTTAATCTGAAAATCATTTTCAAATAAAGTAACATTTCTTTACTTTCCAAGAGTGCCCCTCCTCTCCTCTTATAAAAGGCCCCCACCTCTACCTCCTTACCCACACTCCCAAAGCCTTTGGCTCGGCAAACCCCTGCCCATTGAGTCTCTACACATCCATCTCTTACTCCTTGAAGCCTCACTTTGGGCAGAAGTCTTCCCAAGGAAGCCTTTGAGCTCAAACCAAAGGGAGTTACCCGATTTTAAGGTAATGTCTCCACTTGAGTCCTTTCGTTTTATTTTACTTCTCCAACCTCCTAAACTCTTTTTATTCATTTCTTTTCTAACAACTCCATTATCTTAAATATACTAGGATGTTGTTATAAGAAGTATTCGAGCTACACTTACACACACCTACATCTAATGGTTAAAGGACATACTGTTTCCATGGATGGTGAATTTATGCCTCCCGAAACGATGATTGTTCAACATTCTTTTAACACCATAAAAGGTGGCCATTAAGATGTAAATATATTTATATATGATATATAATATGTTTATTTTTTTCCTTATGTTATGTATTTTTCATTTTGGGAATACCTTTATGGTTTCTATTATGGGTAAACGCGATATCTTCATTTAAGGAAGTGCGGACTACGCCCCCTCAAAGTGATTTGATTCGTTAAATACCATATGTGGGACGTATAAAGGATGGAACTATGATATTATATATGATATTATACTGAAAATATAATATACCTTTATATAATTATGATTCCATTCTATAAAATATGAAATAGAAATGAAAGTAGCGTTCATGCATACGTACGGCTTACCGTCTCCATGAACGATGCATTTCATTTGTTACCTCTAAATGATTATGTAATATTATAAATGCACATATATACTGAATATATATGATATATATGATATATACATCATGATTATAACTCTGGATATAGTGGATACACGAACAACTTGTAATTATAAAGATCATATTTTGACTCAAGTACTAATGATCATTAAAACGATCATTATTAACTAAAATATTTACACAGTGTTCATGACATGGTAATAAGTGATATAAAAGCAATAATGAACTTGAAGATAGTTTTTATGAAAGTAGAAATTAACTATAGTTTATTATTCAGGACATTATAGAACGATCGAGTCATGTCGAACCCAAGGTATGGGACTTCGTCTCAATCTCCTTTCATTGAGGCATATTTTGTTTTATACACAACCTTCTTTTATACGGTGTCTAAACCTGTTTGACTTTTATGTTTATTCAAAAGGAATATTCTTTATAGTAAGAACTTACTAAACAACAAAAGGGAATGTTTTTGTTTTACGTATGCGGCGACAATGACTTCTCCACTGCCGTGATCATTATTTGAGTTTCGGCTTCCACTATAAGCCATACCTTTATTTAAAAAAAGAAAAATAAATACCATGTTTTACTTATCATTTATTTTGGAATTGAAAATGGTTTTCATAATGTTTTAATATAAATGTTTTGTATTGATATCTTGTGATTGAATGGTGGAAATGTTATGTTTCCTTTATGCATGTTTTATGTGATATGATTATATTGTGGTTCTTGGGCATTATTATGAAGATGGGTGGTTTTGTGATAAACTAAGGGCGGGTGAGCCCGATATAGCTCTCCAATGCATTGGGTAAGGCGAAGGAGTGAAACGCTAAGGATTCTCTGAAGAGATTTAGGCAATATACTGTGATGGGTATTCCAAACATAACCAAGAGGGTTACTCCCTACGTAAGAATGTTATGAATGCCTCAAGTTACCTTTAGGTCTTATGATTTCTATGATTTATTCATGATTTGATGAGGTATGTTAAAGTGCTTATGTTTTATGGGTAAATTATGATTTAGTTCTTATGTATATATATACCCATGTTTCCTGTCCATATTTTTATATCCCTTACTGTGCTTTTTATGCTCATCCCAAGTTTTTTGAAATTTTTTTCACAAGTCAAGGGAATGGTACATGATATGATGATAATGTCAAGTAAGTGTCAAGAATGAATCCATGTGTTATTTTAAATATGTTTACATTGATAATAAAGAATAATACTATCTTTATGTAAACACTTTGATTATTTGTGGAATGTAATGCATTTTTTATGATCTAATTCTCTAAAACTCTAAACCCGAAAAGATCCTCAATGTGTAATCTTGTAATAACTAAATATTAAGCAAGGTTTAAAGCTAGGGCCTTATATATGTAATATAATATATTTATAGAATGATTATAATATCATATATACCATATTATAAACTTATATATATCATCCATATAGTGTGGTGATGAAGGGATAGTTATATCGCTTTATGAAGGTGACACTCCATGCATACACGAATGATGTTTTCGTATTTATCTGAGTGATAATATTTGAAGTATAATGACATTTTATTGGTCCATAATGATAAATCTGTCATGAATATCATTTTTATTTTATTAATATTAAATATAATACATTAATTTATCCTTTTCACCATCCAACTTATGGATTAGTGGGTAACAAATCATATCGCTTCATGATGTGGCAGTTCTCCATACACATGAGTGATGTTATGATATATCGTATAGAATGGATAGTAAAAAGTAATATATGATAAAATTTCTTACAGGGTATAAATGAATTATATGTTTCTTATATATACACTAGATCCATCATCATACATACTCGTAAATGGTGGTAATTGATTAATGAACAACATCAATTCTCAAGGAGGTAGTCAACCGTACATAGGAATGATGATTCAGTAACAAATTATAAATAAGTCAAGATAGGAGTAGGTAATTCACTTATAATAAAAAGATTATTGTTTATGAAATATAATGAGTATACTATATCATAATTATTTAATAATCATTTAATTAGGTGGGGAAAGAAGTAAAAAATGATTATCATTGGATAACATTACCTCTTTGTCATTTATCCCTCGTAGTTTTTTTACTAAACCACAAATAGATATAAATTCTGCCATTAATATGGATTCTATGATGAGGTTTGGGATTCATGGATTTATTTTTTAAGTTAGTGGACTAACCACACATGATTTAATGTTTAATGAATATAGGATAGTGGGTGGCCTTTTATAAGTGTGTTGTGTTACATAGTTGTAATTTTTTGAAAATATTTAATCATATGCACATTTGTATATTGTAAAAATAGTATAAAGTTGGAATTTATTGAACCAATAAGAGATTATATTGAAATATTCAAATAAAATTTGTTTTTAGTGTGTTTTTTGGTCATTTTTATCCCTAATAAACTCTTTTAGTCCCCTGGGTAAATTTACTTTCACCATAACTGTAGTAATTGATTTTTACTTTTTCCATTATTCATATAGAAGAAGAATTAAGTTAAACATGTTAAAAATATAATTTATTAGGAATCAAAAATATCTAATCAATTTTTAAATATTTCTTTCAAATTTGTGGAATTTTCTTATTTTAAAATTATTCATGAACACATGACCAAAAATTAATGTTTTAAGGGAAAATGCCATCAAGAATACATGGTTTTTATTTCAAAAATAAATTTTAGTTTTTTCCAATTACATAATTCGTATTAATAGGTGTCAAATTTATCAAATTTCAATTTTAAAAATATTAAAAAATTTCATTAATATTATAAATTATTTTATCAAAAATGTAATTTGAAATTAAAATGTCAGTTTTGTCACTATTCATAAAAAACAATGTTTGTCAAAAAATCAATAGAATTTACCCTAAGAGAGTTTTATAATCTCATTTAAAAACATAGTTTAAGTTTTTTTTAAAAATTCTAAATGATTTAATAATTAATGTTAAATTATATGTTCAAATGGTGATTGACCTATTTTTTTGGAAATAAAATATTTTCATAAAGTAATTCATCTTCATTTAAATGATTTGTAATTTATTTATAAAAATTTAACAACATTAAATTTAAAATTTAATTATATATTTAATTACAGTAATATTTACCATTTGAAATTGTAGGCGATGTATTAAATAATAAGTTTAATATTATATTGTTTTTGGGTAAAACACAACCTTTTGTTTAATGCATACTATCATATAAAAACAATTTTGTGTGTAACACAATCTAACTTAATGTTGTGTGTAACATTATATATTAACTAAAATGATATTATTTTATATTTTTAGGGATTTATATTCTCTTCTCCTTAAATAAATTTCATCCTCCCACTTTAAATATGATATCAGTCATCAATATTTTGATATTACAATAATATTTAGTAGAAAACCCACATATTAAAAAAGTGTTAATATAGTATAATATTAGTAAGAGAGTAAAATAAGTAAGAAATATCATAAATTATCACACATAATCATGTTTCTATATAGGATAAAATTCTATATAATTTAAACATGTACAAAAGGAATAAAAGCATAAATAATTATAGAGAAGAATAAATGTCATTGATCATAAGATAGTAAGTGGCCAATGGAAAGTCAAGGGCCTAAAAACCATAAATAATTAATGATTTAAATTAAAATATGATTGATTAGATATTGTTATTATTTAACATATTTTTGATTAACATAATTCTCTAAATTTGGATGAATTTTTGTAGTGTATATGAATGAATATAATGTTTCATACCTGATACGTTTTTTTTCATAAGAATAATTTAATCATATGGTTTTGGGTAAAATAGATTCTAATTAATCACTTTTTTCAATAAATTAATATATATAAATTATTTATTAGCCTCGATGTACTGAAATTCACTTTTAATGGATCATAATCTCCCTTACAGAGTGACAATTAATTCGTTATTTCTACAAGTAGTATCAAAACCAATATGGTTTGAAAAAATTATAAAATATACATAAATCAACTTATAGTGAAGTAATACATAAATATCTATAACTTCATCAATATTTCTATATAAAATATTTCATAACTTGTTAATGTTATGGACCTTAAAAAAATTAATATCTATATCATTATAAATAAGGTAACTAAGTTCCAAAAATGATCATATTATTACTCTCTCAAAAAACATTAAGTTGTTCACAATCTTCACATACAAAAAATGTGAATACCTTTATAATATAATATCTTGAAACATAGTAACACCATTAATTACCATAAATACTTTATAAAACATATATTCTTCCTTATTACTTAAATAAATGATAGATTACTAGAAATAATCAATAAAATTAAAAATATTTCTACCTCTATTAATAGTAGCCTAAAACACATTATAAAAAATAGTAATTAGTTCCAAATTAGTGAGAAAGGACTATTTTTACTTAACCCTCTCAACCTTATTTTTCCCTAAATCATTATAACAATACCTTGAACATATGATGAATTATCATTCACTAAATCATACAATTTTCAATAAGTTAAACATTTCACAAAATCATTTTTCATGGCCATGAGTGTCGTTTAATATATTATTAGAAACCCTTAATGAAATTGTAAATCATTAAAATCCCTATAAATTTAATCATTCCTGTAACTATGATTTTGTTTCTAAAATAGTCAAATGGTGTAATTTAGGATTCCATATACAATCAGATTAATCATTTTTCTTCAACTATGGTAATAAAATAACCTTGAACATGGTCCCTTAGCTTCCCATAGTGTGTATTCCTTTAATGCTTGAGACATTGATTTTCATACTGCTCCATCTCTTTACCGCTGAATCACTATAAAAAGGAAACTATTTTTCATTCCCTTAAAATCACAATAATAGTGTCCTTTTTCCATAAACTTGTAAAAAAACACTATTTCTCTTAACCTGACACCATGGTGTTTCCTTCCACCATTATCAAATATTAGAAAACCATCCTATCCTTTTACAATTTATCTATAATTTTTCCCTTTGAGTTATCATTTGGATTCCCTCCAACATTATAATACTTATAGAATCTATCTAGTTATTTTTAGTACATGTTATAATGAACTCATGTGATGAGAATTATTGGAATAATAGTTCCCACAAAAATTTTGGATTAATAATATCAATGGAATAATCACTCTTACTCTATGTATTATATTCATTGATGTTATTATCATTCCAACTACTACGATCTATTTATATGTGATAGTATACATTTGATTACATCATAACATTATCAAACATAATATATAATTTCAATACTGGTGATATTGTATAAATAAATTGAAATATTTATGCATAACTAATTTCATAATCATAAACATGGATAAATAAAATTATATTTACATTTGACGTCCTTCATTATTTTTTTAATGTAAATGTGAATTATCCTATTAATATCTTCCAGAAGTATCATACTAGGTGTGTAGTAATTCCCATTTTCATGCACCAAGTGATGATTATGTTAAACCCAATACACCATTTTCAATGTTATTACCCCTAGATACATCTGTTCCATAAACATATCGACTTATTATATCGACACATAGATATATTTCAGAGGAAAAACTTATAATATATAACATAGAAAAAATAGGAATTTTTTTAAATAATTATTCTAAACTTCTATTATATTTTTATTATTTTTATTTTTTTTCAAAAATATTGTTCCCATAGTTTCTAATAAACCTTAATAAAATTATATGTATAAAATCCATGAATCTAGTAGCCTAGATCTAGTGTATACATTATTAAATTTACATTAGATTTGTGGATTAAAATTTTAGAGGGTTGATCATTTTAGTATTATTAGTAAACTAGATACATCGATGATTTACATTTTATAGTTGAATATAAAAATTACAACACAATTATTTAATTTGAATATCATCATTTCTTATATAATATCCATCCATATCAGTCATAAAATACATCCTAGTATCCTATAAAAAATATAATATAATAAATGGGCGAGCTCAAATTCTATAATAGGGTAAGAATATAGTGTAAGATATGAATGAATAAGGAATAATCAATATGGAAAAGGTAAATACATTAATACACATTTCATTTAATTAATAAATGGATCCTAAAATTTAACATATAATTTATGATCATACAATTCGATATAAATAATCAGATGATCCTGAAATAAAAAAATTGATATTCTAATTAATTGTATAGTCCAATGAAATACAAATAACTAAACTCATAATGAGGGAATTCATAATCTAGGAAATCAAAGTCATATGACAAGAACTTCTGTAGTATAATTAATATGATGACCTAAGATAGCTTAAAAATAATGGTTTCAAACCCAGTGACAAATCAAAAATTTCAAGACCTTTTAAAACACACATACTATCAAGACCTTTAAAATGATAGTTAGAAATAGTTTGCTACAAAATCATATGGTTTGGAAAATATATTTTTCTTATTTATACCTGGTGATACATTGAGGGGTTATTTATATTGGATCCCACCGAATTCATCGATTGTCCAATAAAATCCTCATATTAAATAGGTGAAACATAGTGAACATCAAAATCTGTATTAAATACTAAAAAAAATTTAAATACTCACCGCAATCAAATAATCATAATAATAAACCATCAACTATAATATATTGAGTGGTATCAAAACTAAAAATCTATAATACAACTTTTCACAAACTATACATAGAAATAATAATGAAAATATAAATTAAACATAAACCGATTTTATCATAATTACTGTAAATGGTGGAGGCAATTGAGTAATATAAATACCATATAAATATCTATAAAAATATTCTTTTGTAAATTATCATTTGCATTTTGAAAATAAAAACCCATTTTAAAAAATTTCTTTGAAAATCACATTTAAAAATATTCAATTTTGAGATTATTTAGAAAATAATTAAATTATAATGATCTTTTATTAATGAAATATTATTATTAAAATAAATATTATTCACAAGTTTATGTAATTCCATGTGTGTTGTAAATGATAAAAATAAAATTCTATTCACTCTTTAAAAATGTCTGGAATGTGCCTTGTTTGAAAAAAACCATATAATTCCTATCATATATTTGATTAATAATAAATCATAATTATTTTAAAATTTTAACAATATTACATTGATGAAATTTTATTAAAATTATAAATGGATTAATATATATTTATAATATCATTTTTAAATGATTAGAAAAATTGGAAAACATTTTTAGAATAAATGGTTTTGGAAGAAATCATATTTATGACTAATGTGAGAAATGATGTTTGATTTTATTAATAAAATTGAAGATTAATTTAATTTCAAATTAGTGTTTAAAAGTTACTATTATATGAAAATATCATCAATAACATGAGGGGAAGAAAATGGAATTAGATTATTATTAAATGTTAAAACAATTTTTTTCAAATGAAATGTAAAAATAAAAAAGATTCATTAGAATATTATTGTGAAATAAATACTTCTAATCATCATAAAATTGATCTAAGAAAAAATTAATTAATTAATTATGTGATATAAAAATAAATCCAAATAAAACAATTACTATAAAATATATGGTTATAAAATTTCAGTACACAAAATATCTTATATTGTAATATTAAATGATGTAGATGTTTAATCCAATAAATGAAAATTGAGTTATGATATCCCTTTCCCACACTACATTTTGATTGAATGTTTTTTGAAATAAATTATTGTTGTTGAAAAATGTTTTTAATATACATGGAGATAATTAAAATATTTATAATTTCATATATTATCCTTTTATGTTATCTTATCTCCAATTTATTAATTATCATTCACCATTTTCATTTCTTCTTGTATTTATTTCCTTGTTTTCTTAATGTGTGTTTTTTTCATTAATGATCCATTTATAAAACATAAAAAAATGATTATTCATGTACATAATAATAATAATGACTTAATTATGTTAATTTTACATCATTTTTTTATTTTAAATCCAATTATGAAATATGGTTATTAAAAATGATGTTTGTTATGATCATGGATATGATAGTATATATGTACCCCTAATCATCAATTATATTTTACAATTTTCATTACGTAATTTAAGTAAGTAATATATTAACATTATATAATAATAATAATATCATACAAATACCATTATATAAATATATATATATATATCATCCATGATGAGTGGTGATGAAAACAGGGTAACATAACATCCTAAAGGTGGTAGCCACAAATACAAGAATGATGTTATCATCATTGACAGAATGAAAATGAAACAAATAAAATGTTATATTTTATTTAATAATGGATAAATAATCCATTAATATCGTTAATTAAATATTTTATATCAAATATATTATATAATTTTATCTTTATCACTTTTAATGTGAATCATTAATGAAAACACAAATCGCATCACTTCGTGAGAAGCTATTCCATCGTACACCTGAGGGATATTATCATATCACCTTTGAAATTATAGGTAAAATGACATATATGATATAATTACTTTGTCATATTAAATATGATACATAAATATTACCTTCAATTTTATATTCATCATCAAACCCTTCTGTTAATGATGGTGATGGAAAAATAAATGACATCGGTTCATGTGGTTATAGTCTGCAGTATACATGAATGATTATTTCATAACCCATTTAATTAAAGTGGGTATGTTTATATGAAATTAAAATATTATAAAAATATCCCAATACATGGGTGATACTAATGTTATTATATCAACATTGTTAAATTATAATTTATGGTGGTGAAGAAAGACGTAATATATCTCCTGGAAGAACCTTACTTGTTCTTCAAGCACCCCCCTTAGATTGTTACTAAAGTCGTCCTATGCTGACTTTATTCTCCAGTAATGGATTTTAAGACGAGGGGATGCAATTTATGTATGTTAATTATGAAGGTATTGTTTCTACTAATGTGGATTGAAGGGGATAATAATAGAGCATATTAGGTGTCCTTTTAAAAGTGTAGTAAGTGGAACACTTAAATTTGTTTGAAAATATTCTATCATAGCCATTTTTTATTAGGTTAAAAGTTTTAAAAAAATTGTAATTATTTCTCCTAGAAGACTTATTGTCTATATATGTCAAAAAACTATGGTTTGGGAATTTTTTGATGTCATTTATCACACTTATCCTCATTCTTTGATCCATGTTAAATAAATTTTTACCTTAACTACGGTAATTAAATTTCAATGTTTTCAAAATTAATTTAGCCCCAAACTTATGTTGACCAAAAAATACTATATATTTTTTTATTATTGAAATATTAAATCCATATTTGAAATTTTCATTCACTGCTGTAGATAATTTTAGTTTAAATATAATCATATAGGAGTGGAGAGGAAGTAGGGTTTTAAAGGGGAAATGTTCAAATGTTTATGAAGTATTATATAGAAAATTTATCTCATTTTTTTTCATAATAACTAAAATGTATTTATTTTTATAAAATTAAAAAAAATTAATATTAAAATCAATTCAAAATATTATTTAACTCTATAAATTATTTAATCAAAATTCAGTTTTCAATTACAATTTGGAAATTTTAACAATTACTAAAAAAGAACTACAAAAAATACAAAAAAATTACCCCAAAAGAAGTCTTTAAAATTATTATTGAAAAATGAAGATTATTTTTTAAAATAAATTTTATAAATATAATAATAAATATTATTATATTATTTCAAAAATATGATTAGAAAAATTATTTTAGAAGAATACCCCTTTTCGAAAAACATTTTGTATTCTTTTAAATAATTCTTATTTTAGTACTAAAAATATGAATGTGTTTAGAATAAATATTTTCACAAAATATATAATCCTATTCATATATTCCATTATAACATCTAGGATATAGATTACAAGATAATTTTAATATTATTTTGGTGTTTGGAAGATCTTATTCTTATATGTAACGCATGAAATCAAAGAAACTCATTGATAATTATAATCAAGATAAATCGGTGTAGCATATCTCGCATGAAACCTATTAAAATTTTATTATTCTGTAGTTTGGGGTAATTATATTCTCCACCAATTTAATAAATTTAATTCTCTCAATATTATATTGACCTTGATAATCAAGGGTTTGATTTTTAAAAATTATTTTTTGAAGACCTTTCACATAAAAAGAGTTAATAATGTATCATATTTGTAATAGATTACAGAAAGTAGAAATATCATATTATATAAATCCTAAATAGTTTTATATTTTGGATAAAATTGGTGGTAAGTGAATATGAGGACATGAGAAAAAACATAAATAATTATAGACAGTGTAATATGCCATTGATCAATATAATGTGAGTGATCAATGGTAAGGTAAAGTACATAAAACAAGTGATTGTTGATGATTTTAAGGACAATATGATTCATAATATATGATTGTAATATGATAATGTTTTTATTCCAATATCAATATCCTAATTTTGATGAATTCATTTATAGTTTAAAAATCTATGTATATATACTTTTTTGATATCATTATATTTCTTATGAGTTATTTCGTTATTTGGTTTCGTTTCACTCAATTTCAAATTCACTAATTACACAAGGAAACAAATATCCATAAATGAATTTTTTATGAATTAAAAACTAAAATTCAATTTTAATGGATAATAGTAACTATAAAAGAGCACACATTATTATCATATATCTCTATATATTTTTAAAAAACCAATATTGTTAGAATAAGTTATCCAATATGCATAAATATCCATATAGTGAAGTAATACATTAATCATTAAAACCTCATCCCAATGTCAACATACATCATTTCATAACTGATTAACCATATAGACATTTGATGTTAATAATTCCCATTAATATAGAATGTGGGTCACTAAATTTCAGAAATTAACATATCAGTAATCCCTCAAACAACATATATTAGTTTTTAATAATCACATAACAAACATGTGAATAACTTCATCATGTAATCTCTTGAAAGATGGTTATATCATGAATCACCAAAGAACAATTTTGAAAAAATGTATGCCTCCATTATCTTAAAATAAAACATTGATTACTCAATATATTTCTTAAATTTGATAATTCTATTAAATCCATTAATGAGAGCCAAACCCACTTATTCGTCAAATTGTTAATGACTTCCAATGTAGCAAGTATTATCTATATTACATTATACATATCAATTAGATTTCCATTCCAAAATCATTATCTCAACACCATGAGCATATTAAGGGTTATTTTTTACTTTAATCTTGTTCTTTCAAAGATGTTCATCTAGCCACGAAAGAACTATTGTTAGTCATCATTACCATTCATATAATGCTTTCAAGTCCTAATTAAAAATGCAAGGTAGCATAATCCTTATACATTTCATAATTATTATAACCAGGATATCATGGATAAAGTAATAAAATATAATAATTCATTAATTTAAAAAATATGAACATAATAAATATTATTTGTTTGTGGTAATAACATAATATTGGTCATTATCTATTATCCTCACTTGAAGGGATATTCCTTTCAAAATTATTCAAATTTATTTATATAGTGACCCATCACCTTTCAATTGAGTAATTTTACATTGGAAACTTTGTTTCCTACCAATTCAAGATAATTAATGGAAAAAGTTTTCCCCACACCTATAGAATACTCTAATTTCATTGAAAGAAGTATTATTTGGGCTATTTCCACTATGATGATAAGTGGGAAAACCATTGTGTATCTTCATCCCTTTATTCGTATTTTTCTCTGTCCTCCTCATCCCATATGAATTCCATTTGAATACAAGATTCCAATAAAATTATTTTTATCTTACTAGTATATGACAATATTTTTTTATATCATGGGAGTAACAGATAAGTTAGTTTCCATTGAAATATTGTCTTATACCTACCAAAGAAATAGTCATTAATACACATTGGATTTATTACATTTATGTGGTTCCCATTCATTCTTCAAGGATGAATTTATAAATTACGGAATACAGTAGATTATATCATTCAAATTTAAAACATAAAATGTAAGAGAAAACATGTGAAATAGTTAACATAATTTTAAAACACCTTGCATGACCTTTCTAATAATCATAAACATAGAATCTCTAGGTATATCATTATTTATAAAAATATAAAGTTTTTAAAAAAATAAATGAATTTTCCTAATAATATCCCACAAGAGTTTGAAAGGTGGTGTGTATCATGGCACATTTTCATGCCCTAGGTGATAATAGGGTGAATACCAATGTGACTATTTTTGGAGTTGTTACACCTTGGTAAAACCATTCCAAAACCCATTCCACATGTATTATCTATACATGGATTTATTTCAAAGTAAAACCAAATAATCCATACCTTACCAAGACTTTAGTTTATTCTTATATATTTATTCCCAAAATAAATAAACAATTTTTGATCCTAAATCAATAGTATATTAAATATTGTTACCATGTTTTTTGTTGATCCTCTCTATAAGACCAAATTTGATAGCCCTGACCCCATTATCATGGATCTTATGTCTCATTTATTAAATTGGCATTATATGTAAGGAATCACATCCAGAAGGACCAATCCGTTTTGTAGTATTTTTAATCAAGATACAAATATATTTCCCTAATTACATTTTCATACAAAAATCAGAAAAATTGGTTTTTAATAACATCATCATTACCTCTATCATATCCCATCATATGAATCATAAAATGAATCATGGTATCCTAGGAAAAATAAATTATAACAAAAAGGTGAGCTCAAATGCCTAATAAGTGTAAGAAAACAATTGAATATATGAATGAATTTGTAATAATCAATATAGTTCTATAAATATATGTATAAAAATTCCATTTATCCAATAAATAGAGCATAAAACTTGTATGAATGAATGATGATCAAATAGTTCCATATCAATAATCACATGTTTCAGAAACATAACTACAGATATTTTAACTAATCGAATAATTATATGGAATATCAATAAATGAATTTATAATGATGGAATTTTTAATTTTGGACTTCATAGTCATACTATAAATATCTTCTACAGAATATTTACTCTCATGCAATTTGATAATATAGTATAAATTTCTGTGTTTTGAACACATTTGGTTTGTCAAACTCATTCGAGGTATGACCCAACACATTATAGTTACTATAATGTCCTTTCACAATACATTCAAAAATATATTTTTACAAACTCTTAGGGGTTAGGAAACTAATTTTGTATCATGAGACCTATCTATGAATCAAGGGTCAATTATTAGTAGCCACTAACAAATTTCTATATATAATTCATTACTCTTATTAAAGGGGTCAAAAAATGATAACATTACCATTCATATTAATAAAACATATATGAAATGTTATTTTATACCCTAATCATATAAACATAATCATAATACATGTTGAATAATATTGATAATAGTAGAAAAATAGCACTTCCAAAATCATACTAATCATCAACTATACATAAAATGAATAAGTAAGATATATAAACAACATGTCCTGAGTGGATAACAATATCAATAAATTTATTATGTAATAGATTAATATAAATACAATTAAAATATTATCATGAACATTCTAGAGGAAAATATTCATTTCAGTTTGAAATTTGGGAAGTATTTTGAAATCAATCTCCATGGAAAATCACATTTAATTATAATCTTTTGTAGTATAGTATGGAAAAAAATTATTAAAAAGATTATTGTAATAATTCTAATGTATAATCAAATAAATGATGGTAATGAATAAATTTAGTTTCACACAAGCCATAAAATTTAATTATCAAATTCGATTTTATTTGTATAAATTTTAGTAATATTCCTTTCTCAATAATGATTAGAATATTTCAATCAAATTTTTAATAAAATCTATATGGGAGTTTTATTGTAATATAAATAATATTCCTTTGACATTTTAACAAAAATAAACTAAAAAAGGTTAATATTATATCTAATAAATAATTATAAGAATTTTAATATAATATTTTTATTTTTTAATAAACATCGTATTGGAAGAAGATAGATTTTTGACCAAGGAGAGAAATAATGTGTCGTTTCCTTAAAAACATTTTCACACATAATTTAAATAGAAATTAGTGTAAATGGTATTATTAAACATAAATATAATCAATAAAATGTTCATTATGAAGTGACATTTTATAATTATTAAATGTTCATATATCTTCTTTTAGCTGAATCTTTGGAATAAAAAATCTAAAATATAATGTATTTATGAAATTAACACATACATGTTGAGTCAATAAGGATATCTTATGACATATCCATTCCATATGGATTTATGTTTTAAAAATCAAAAACACTTTTTCATAAGTTCGAAATTATAGATTTTAGTTCTTTATTTTTATTATGATCTGGAATTTTCATTCTGTTATACTTACAAAATTTTCATTCTGTTATACTTATAGAATTTTCATTCCCTTATTCTTATAAAATTTTCATTCTCTTATACATATTTAATTTTCATTCTGTTTTACATACAAAATTGTCAATCCATTTTATGATTTCGAATCCATTGTATATGTGATTCGGTTTTCTGATTCGGAATATGGTGTATATGTGATTTCGTTTTATGATTCTTAATATTGTGTATATGTGATTCTGGCTTATTATTCCTAATCTGGTGTATATGGGATTCACTTTTATGATTCTGAATCTAATGTATATTTGAGTCTGTTTTATGATTCTGAATCCGGTGTATATATGATTTAGTTTTTATGATTCTGAATATGGTGTATATGTGATTCAGCTTTTATGATTCTGAATCTTGTGTATGTGAGATTCAGTTTTTATGATTCTGATTCTGATGTATAAGTGATTCTGATTTTATGATTCTGATTCCAGAACAAATGAGATACCTGTTTAATGATCTGATTTACTTTTCCCAGTGACGCCATTTTCTTGATAATTTTATTCTAAAGAATCCATTTTTTATTTCTTAATATTACATTTTCTTTATAATGTTTTAGTTTTTTAAATGTGTCCTTCCAATGATAACAGATTCTATGTTTTCTTATAATTAATATTTACCTTTAACTTAACATCCTTTCTGTTACATGAAATTGTATCGTACAACTTGATACAAACTAACCGTTGTAATATTTTCACATGTCATTGTACCTTTGAAATTTATGGAAAATATGACCATTGGAGTGGAGCTGATGGTTCGGAAATTTTTCTTATAAATACATGCCCATTTGGATGAGCGAAAAACTTCAACTTCAACAACTGACTTTGACAAAAAATAGCTATGAAGTTATATCTAGGAAGAGAGGCTCTTATAACTCTCAGTGCTTCGTGTGGATGTCAAGAAAAAGTTTTTCAGGCATGAAAAACATGTTTAGACAATCTTTGTGTAGACTCCAATCATGCTGAGCATGGGATTCTGGGATTGGATGAGAGAGTTTTCAATTTCCTTCTAAATCGAGGGCTTTCATGGATAACAAGACATATACCGATCATCAGATTTAGGGCTTACCTGGGTTTGGGTAAGACATACATTATTGAAAGTATAAATTAATGAACCTTTATTCATGGTTGTTGGATACCCATCTCTTTAGGATCAAAGAATATAACTATTAGTTGTTTACTATTGAAAGTTATTTTAATTATGCTTTTGTTTTTTAAAGTTAGAAAGTATAACCTTCATATAAATTTTCATACCATTACTATAATTTTATTGTAGATCATATTCTCTTTAAGGTGGAGTCTTTCTTTTATGAAAATAGAAAAAGGATTCTTTAAGATGTATCGTGATTATTTGTTTAACCTTTTAAATCTTAACTTTAAAGGTTCCAAGGAATTTTTAGAGAATACAATTCACTTCCCACCACTTGTATTTGACCATCTCATTTTTTCATATTCGATCCTATAATAAGTATCAGTACAGGTCTCTAAAATACTTATATACAAATATATGTTTTCTTGCTCAAGTTCTCATTTTCTTAAGTTCTTTATATATGTTTTTAAAAATTTACTAATAATTTGTTTTGTGGAATGAAATATCTTCTTAGTATAGAAGGCATTCATATTGGATCTTTATATAATCTCAATCCTACTAGACCACTAATCATTGATGTAAATGACTATGAATACGAGATAGATTAAATAATGTCCTTTGTGATAAACACAGGTTTAGACAACTACATTATGTTAACTAGAGATTATAAGATTCCTGATAAAGAACATAGAAATTTTACTAATCTTGAAAAGGTTGAATACCAGTTGAAATTTAAAGTATGTAATACTTTCTTATGTTCCGTGAATAGAAATATATATAGCCAAATTTCATCCTGGGAAGTTGAAAATAGTATTTGGATGATGATTGAAATAACTCACTTTGGAACATCCATAGTTATTAAAACTAGAAGATCTATGCTCAGGGCTGAGTATCAATGTTTCTACTACCCTTATAGAGAACCCTTATGTAAGGTAAAACAAATATTAATGACTATCTTCAATAGAAAAAAATAAATAAGTGAGACAGGTTTAGATGATAAAGCGCTTGTATACAAGATTATTGACATCATGCCTAACGAATAGGAATACAAGAGGAATGCTGTATATGAGAATAGAAAAGTTACTCAGATTTATCTTGATGAACTGTTTGTCACTCTTCTTCAACATGAAACCAAAATGAAGAGAGATTCTGATAATATTAAGAAGAAGAATGGAAATAGAGGTGTTTATTTTACAACTACTTCAAATCATACGAATTCCAAGACTCCTAAGAGAAAAAGATGATCAAAATATAAGAATATATGTATTCAATTTGAATCTAGTTAAATTGAAGGATCAAAAAATTAATTAGAAAATCTTTCTTAGAGGATGAAAACGATTGTTGGAACGAAGAATGTTCAACATAGATACAATAAGAAACATGGAAATGATATGAAAGTTGGATAAATTACATGTATGAATGTATAAGAACTGGTCAAATCAGACCTAATGTCCCCTGCTTAAGAAGAGAGACAAGAAAGACAGGAATTCTAAAAGAAACAAGAAGATGTTCTACAGATTAAAGCATAAGAAATTCTTGAAATCCAATTACACTTATAGGTCTACTGGTAGAGATTCTTCTGATGGTTCTTCAGAATATGAAACTTCTGGGAAAAATAATATTGGTCTAATATCCAGAGCTTCATTTCAAAATTATTGTCTTATGTCTAAGGTATGAACTGATGAATCCTTAACCAATATGTCTTTATGTGAAAAATTTTTATAAAATGGGTTTTATTCAAATGAATAATCTTCTTCATTAGATAATGATAATGATTTTCCTTCCTATGAGGATGTTTCTAGATTTTTTATGTTGTTAGAAAAGATAAATTGTAATGTTTCTAAGAAACTTCATGAAGAAAACTCCATAGAATATATTTTAACAAAAGAAATTTTATATCATTTTAAATATCTTGATGAGAAAAATGATGTTTTCAAAAATCATTCTATGAAACTTGTGGAAGTTAATTCTGAAAAGGATAATCATTCCACGGATCTCTAAAATCTGCTTTTAGAAAAATATGTTTTAGGAGAAAAATTTAATTCTAAATCTATTATTCCTCATGATTATAATTTAGTACTAAGACTAAAATCTTAAATATTTTCCATGAAGAAACTTCATGAAAATTTTAGTTTTGGTAATGATATTTTTGAAAAAATGTATTCTTCGATCTGACCTCTTGGTAATAATCCGAGATTAGGTAATTCTCATAAAAAACCGACTTTTAAAAATAATTATTTTATTCTTTCTAGAGCCCCTTTTTATACTAAATTCCCCAAGTGGTTGGAATTATAAAAACAATTTCTTTAATGAAAGTGAAATCCATTGGTTTTCATAAAGCTTATTTTTATAATGAAATATAATTTCCCAAGTTTTTATTACCTACTACATCCGGATCCAAGCATGTTTGGATTCTGAAAGCCTAAGTATTTCATTTTTTGGAAAATTAAGGAAGTACCAACAAACTATGGTACATGGATAATGGATGTTCTCGGCACATGACTTGTAACAAACACTATTCTAAGAAGATTTTAAAAAAAAATGGGGGAAATGTAACTTTTGGTGATAACTCTCAAGAAGAAATTTTTGGTATTAGTAACATTATTTTTCATGGTAAATCTGTTATTTCAAATATTTTTTTTGTTAAAATTCTTAGGAAAAACCTCATAAGCATAACCCAATTATGTGATTATGGTTACCTTGTGAATTTTAGAAATGATAAATGTTTACATCAAAATTCCAAGGATGGGTTCATTTTCTCTGCCCTTCGACATGATAATGTGTAAACCCTAAACCTAGAAGACCTTAGAAGTCAAGATCTATCTATCCTTAGTGCATTTTAAGATCATTCGTGGCTTTGGAATATAAGACTTTGACATTATAACTTAAGGAATCTTTGTAAGACTTCTAAGAAACAACCAGATCTGGATCTACTAAAACTTATGTTTGATTATTCGAAAGTCAGTTATCCTTTTCAATATAAAAAAAACATAAATATACCTTTAAATATATAATAAAAGTTACAACATTTAATTCCTCACAGTTAGTGCACATGGATTTAAATAGTCCAACACAAACTGGAAGTACTGGAGGAAAATACTATGTGTTTGTCCTAGTTGATGACTACACTAGATTTACTTGGGTCTATTTCCTCGCAAAGAAATCTGAAGTTTTTTCTTATATCAAAATATTTAGAGCTCAAGTTTAAAATGAGAAAAATCTACTGTTGATAATTATTCATAGTGATCATGGTGGAGAATTTGAAAATTCTGATTTTCAAACTTTTTGTAGAAAAAAGATATTACTCACTACTTCTTCTCTCAAAGAACTCTTCAACAAAATGGTGTTATCAAAAGAAGAAATTCCATTCTTAAAGAGATGACAAAAACCATGTCGAGTGAATATTCTATAGCTAAAAATTTTTGGACTAAAGTTGTATGTAATGCTTGTTATACTATAAATCGAGTTTTAATAAGACCATTTCTTAATAAAACACCTTATGAGTTGTGGAATGGACGAAAACTAAAAGTTTCTTACATCAATGTTTTTGGTTGAAATTTATTTATCATAAATTCCAAGGTTAACTTACATAAATTTTAACGCAAATACGATGAATGAATTTTATTAGGTTTCTCTACTAAGTCTAATGAATATAGAGTTTTTAATAAATACCCATACTCTATTGAAGAAACAGTACATGTTAATTTTGATGAAAATAATCCTTTCATTTTCAAACAACCTGAATCATTTCTAGATGTATATTACAAAAGCAATAACCATCCTTTTATAGAAGATCATTTAGACATTGATAAAGTTCAAGAAATTGTTTCTGAATCATTTCCTTATAAGGATTTTCTACCTTATGTTGATGAACATGTTTTTCAAAATCCAGGCTAGTTGTTACTTAGGAATCATCCAAGTGATAATATAATTGGAAATGTTAATCAACCAGTACGAGCTAGAAGTTCTTTATGAAATAAATTTAAACATATTTCATTTCTTTCCCAATTTGATCCAAATGCTCTTGATGAAGCGTTGGGTGATGAATATTGGATAAAGGCTATGCAAGATGATCTCAATGAATTCATAAGAAATCAAATTTGGAACTTGGTTGAGAAACCTTAGTAATCTCCTATTATTGGATTAAAATAGATTTTTTGAAACAAATGCAATGAAAATGGAGTTATTGTTAGAAATAAAAAAAGATTAGCTAAAAATGATATAACTAACAAGAAGGCATAGACTATGAAGAATTATATGCTACTATGGAAAAACATGAATCTATTCGTATTCTTATATCCTGTGCAAAATTAATTAATTTTAAACTCTATCAAATAGATGTTAAGTGTTCTTTTCTTAATGCTTATGTACACAAGGAAATCTATGAAGTTCAACCCCTTTCCTAGATGATAAAAAATATCCTAATCATGTTTATGAACATATCAAAGCTTTATATGGACTTAAACAAGTCCCCAGAGCTCGGTGTGATAGACTTTCAGGATTTTTGTGTCAAAATAACTTTGTTAAGGGAACTGTTGATCCATCCCTTTTCATTAAGAATAATAATAATAATGTTTTGATTGTTCAAATTTATGTTGAGGACATCATCTTCAGATCAACTCAGTAAAACTTAACAGATTCCTTTACGAATCTTATGAAATATGATTTTGAGATGAGTTTGATGGGTGAGTTAACATTTTTTCTTTGTTTTCAAATTTGTCAAAAACTAGAGGGAACTTACATATCTCAACATAAGTATATCAAAGAACTTATAAATAATTTTGGGTAAGAAAACACTAATAGTATAAGTACTCCTATTGGAACCTCTAATACTATTGATATTTATAAATCAGGAAAACCTGTATATCAAACATATTATAGAGGGATGATAGGAAACTTACATGACATAACATCTAGTTAACCTGACTTAATATTCTTATTATTCTTTGGCACACGATTTCAATAAAATCCCAATAAATTCCATTTAAAATATGTAAATATAATTTTCTGATATTTAAAGGGATCTTGGGATTTGTGATTATATTATTTCTATGGAAATAATTTTGAAATTCACATTTTTTCAGATACTGACTTTGCTGGTTGTAAAATGGATAGAAAAATTACATCTTGATCTTTTAATTTCTTAAGAGATTCCGTAGTTTCTTGTTTTTGAAGAAACAACATTCTATAGCACATTCCACTACTGAAGCTGAATATGTAGGAGCTAGAATTTGTTGTGCTCAAGTGTTGTGGCTGTAACACACGCTCAAAGACTATGGTATGAGTTTTACTAGGACTCAAATTATGTGTGATAACACAAGTTCCATTTCACTATGTAAAAAACATTCACATCAATCTCATGCAAAGCACGTAGATATTTGATATCACATTCATAGGGATCACACACTTGAAGGAGATATTATTTTTCAATTCATCGGAACGCAAGAGAAACTTGCTGATATTTTTACAAAACCTCTACCTTCTGAAAGATCTGAATACATTAAAAAGAAGCAACTAATTATTTCTGTAAGGTAATCATTCATACATAATTCTTGTTTAAATTATTTCCTAACATTAAACTACACCTTAATTTATGGGGAATATATATGTTTGTTTTCATTATTTCATAAAACTATTTTTATTTCTTGTGGAAATTTTCATTTATTTTTAAATTTTCATTTATAAAATTTCAGATTTGAAATTTTCGGATTTGAAAATTTCGGATTTGAATGTTCCCTGAAAAATTCTTATAATATTGATAAATATCTCTGAGAAATCAAATAGTTAATATTTATTACCCTTTATTTTCTTTATCTTATGTTTTAGTTGTTGGTATTTCAAAATTTCATAAAATCCAGTTTACCTAACTTCAAAATATCAGAATTCAAATATTCTATATCCATTTTGAACCATCGGATCAGATCATGTTTCTTGTCATCCATTTGACTATCTTATTGAAGATGAAAATTCATAACTATATCTATATATGTGGTGCCTCGTTTTCATGTATCGCTCCATCCGTACTGATCTCAGTGCTGATGTTTTGTTTCCATTAAAGATTTTGTTCCAATTTCTTTGTCTCTATCACCTTAAATGACTCTATAATCCTCAACAGATCATATTCCGGTTAGCAAAGAGATTAAGGGCTGGTCAATATTTAGGGAAAGGTTAGTGTCCCCTATATTATTTGTAAAATATGACTCCCTTATTTCTAAGGTGATAATATCTAATGGATGGGAATCTGTCTGTGTGGCTAAGGAGAAATCTCAGGATCCAGTATTTCCTGACCTCCTTATTCTATTCTATGAATCTGTTAGTTTATTTCAAAATTAAGGTTAGTATCTTTTTATGTTTGAATACTATGATAAATGATATATAGTCCCCAACAAGAAGGCAGAAAATGTTCGTAACATACCATATTAAGGGGAGGCTATTCTTTGTTTTAAAAAACATCTCGGGAAAGATCTTTTGAAAAATTCAAGGCTTTGGATATTCTTGGCCTTATGTATATTATGAATTTGAAGATTATGAATATTTCAATAAACCAAAATATGGTGGCTCTCTGAATGAAATGATTTCTTTTTCCATGAAAATGAGACAAGGAATCTCTAACGATATGTGATATCTTTCTATAAGACATTCTTGTCAACATAATGAAGATCAACTTGGTGAAGTACATATTTCTCACCATTCAGGCAGTAAAAATTGGAACCATCAGATCTCATATAATTATGTATCCAGAAATTATTCCTAAGATAATTGTTATGTTTATTCATGAGCTGAATGTTCCATGTCGATCAATCTCAAAGCCTTTCATGATTTTGTTCCATAGTGAAGACACTCTAAGGAGGATTAAAGTAGACGTTATTCCAAAATTTAAAAGCAATGAATAAATGGTTCTCTAGAACAAGGGTGATGTTCTGGAATCATCAATGATGGTTCCTAAGAATAGAAAACATGATGAACCAAGCTTTCTAGTAAAATTTCCTCCACTCCCAGTTTTAGTACCTCCTCTTGCAAAGTAACTAAAAGCTTATTCAGATGCAACAGTTTCAAATTAGAGAGAAATGGAAGCTACTAGAAAGGAATGAGGTCACTCTTTTGGTCTTAATCATACAGAGTATAAGGCTCTAAAAATCAAGCAAGTTGAAAATATTGAGAATTAAAAGAAGGAGAATATGTTAAAGAAGAAATCATTGGAAGAGTAAGTTTTTTAGTATCTTCTAAAAGCTTTTGAAATGAAATCTCCGGACGTAACTGAATCACTTGTTGTTCATAAGAAACCAGTGGCCACTCCAAAAATACATAAATCTATGAAAGTCCTAGATTTATGAAAACCAGTTCAAGAAATTAATTATCACATATTCCAAGATTATGATGATGATGTTTTAAGGGAATTAGAAGATTATGTTAGAACTCCTTCAAGTTCAGCTTCTAAATATGTTTCAGTAGAACTAGTCGAAGAACAAGTTGAAAAAGAAAATGAGGAAGAAATCAAAGTTGAGGAAGATGATGAATATAAAGATGAAAAATAATTTGAATTTGAATTATAAGAAGAAGTATAGAAAGAACATGTTGAACAATAAGTTGAAGAAGATAAATAATTTCAATAATAATAGAGATAAAGAGGATCTCAACATCATCTGGGAGATCTAAATTTTTTTCATGTTTTTGATGAAAAATATCTAATTTGAGAACCTATTAAAGGAATGAATATTTTAGTTGATTCATCTGATATGGAAACGCCTCATAAGTCCTCGAAGACAATAGAGAGACCAGCTTTATTAACTCTAATAGGAGTTGAGAATGGAAAATATGTTTTAGGATTCAAGTACTCTTTATTTGGAGGAATTTGTTTTTTAAGATATCTTTAAGAAAGTTAGTCACCACCATTCCGGTTCTTGTAAATATATATTCCCAGAGTCAAATGATCCAAAATACCATGAATAAAAATATGTAATCGACCGATATACTTATGGACATGGTTGTCAAGAAAGATGCAGACATCAGTAATATTTTGATTGATTACAAAGCCTAGAAGGGGACTTCAAAGAATGTATTTAACCGCACCACGACCATAAATGAATAGCTAAGATAGTTCGGTGACTTCATGGATTCAAAAAATATAGCTTTTAATACTTGTGAAACTAAGTTCAACATGGTCAAGGCATCAATCTCTATGAAATATAGTCAACTCAATTCTGTTGCTTAATCTGTTAGCAGTGAGAAGGAAGTCAGAGATGAATTAGAGAAAAAGTTTGCTGCTCATGAAAAAGGGATCTTGCATTTAGATAAGAATAATTAAGATCAAGATATCATACTGATGAAGTTTGAAGAAGATCATAAGGATGTAATGAAACATAAATCATTGATGAAGAAGATGTTGTCATAGAAAAATAAGTTTGGATGACTTTTCTTTATATTCCTATGATTTGTTGTAATATAAACCTTGTTTCAAATATTTTAGTAAGAATCTTCTTGCATATCTTTTGTTTGTTTTTGGATGTATGTTTTCATATCCCTATAGGTATATCTTATACTTATACATTCCTTTCCCTCTTTTTGAAAATCAAAAAGGGTGAGAATTTATATGAAGGATGATTTTAATATGAGAGAAGGAGAATCTAGTATTGGTGTGTATGGAAAGATTAAATAATGTCCAATTAAGGGGGAGTTTACTTTTAAGAGGAAATGTTTTTCTAAGGGGGAGATATTCCCTTAAGAAAACATGACTTCAAAGATAAAGAATATGATACTTGGTAAACATAACCTAAGTGGGACTAAGTCGTATTTATCAGAAATGTCTTTATAAGGGGGAGATAAGTTTTTATTAATTGTTTATAAAAGTCAATATATTATTCTATAGAAATGGTTTTTTGTTTCCAAAAATAGGGAGATTGATGATTCAATAAGGAAATCTTATAACATCTCCATTCCTTATGGATTTATATTTTGAAAATCACAAACACTTTTTCTTAAGTTCTGAATTTTTTTTTAATTTCTGTTTTTTTTCTTAAGATCTAAAATTTTTATTCCATTATACTTATAGAATTGTCATTCCTTTATACTTATAGAATTGTTATTCTATTATACATACAGAATCTTCATTCAATTATACTTTGAGAATAGTAATTCTATTTTTCTTAAAGAATTTTCATTCGGTTTTATGATTATGAATCTGGTGTGTATGTGATTCCATTTTATGATTTTGAATCTAGTGTATATGTGATTCTGTTTTATGATTCTGAATCCGGTGTATATGTGATTTCGTTTTATGATTCTAAATCTGATGTATATGTGATTACATTTTATAATTCCCAATCTGGAGTATATGTGATTCTGTTTTATGATTCTGAATCTGGTGTATATATAATTCAGTTTTTATGATTCTAAATCCAGTGTATATGTGATTCCAATTTTATGATTCTGAATCTGGTGTATATGTGATTCAGTTATTATTATTATGATTATAATGAATAATTGAATCCGATATTATGATTCCAATTCCGAAGAAAATGAGATACTTATTTCACAATCCTATTTACATTTCATTATGAATATATTTTCTTGATAATGTTATTCTTAAGAATCGATTTTCTTGATTTTTTAAGATTACATTTTCTTGATAATGATAGAGTTTTTAAATTCAGCATTCCAATGATATCAGATTCTATGTTTTTTATTCTTAACATTTTTCATTAACTTAACATTGTTTCTGTTAATTTAAATGATGTTGTATAGTCTATTACAAACTAACTATTGTATGTTTTCCACGAGTCCAGGTCCCTCAAAAAGTTTAGGAAAATATGACTGTTGGAGTAGAGCTGACCGTTGGGAAATTTTTTGTATAAATACATGCCCATTTTAGTGATCAAAATACTTCAACATTGACAACTTACTTTGACGAATCATATTTGGGAAGTTATTTATAAAGAGAGAAGATCTTATAATGCTCATTGATTCATGCGGATGTCATGAACAACATATTAAGGCATGCATAACTTGTTCAGACTTTCTTTGTGTAGACTTCGATCGTGGTGATCGTGGGCTTCTATAATTGGAAGGCAGAGGTTCTGATTTCCTTCTAAATCGAGGGCTCGCGGGGATAACAAGACAGATACCGATCTTCAGATTGAGGGCTTACCTGTGTTTTCATAAGACATAGTTTCTTTAATGTATAAATCAAGGAACATTTATCCATGGTAATTGGATACCCTTCTCTTTTTGTTAAAAAGTCATACTTTTACTTGTTTACTATTACATGTTTTTTAATTGCACTGTTGTATGTTAGCATTGTTAATGTTAGAAATTATAACCTTATTATACATTTTAATTCCGTTACTCTAATTTTATAAAAGATTATATATGCTTTAAGGTAGAATATTTATTTTAAAAATATAGAAATTGTTTTTTAAGAGGTCCTATGATTGTTTTTTTATCATTGTTAAACTTAACTTTAAATGTTCCAATGGAATTTTTAAATAATACAATTCACTCCCCTCTTGTATTTGAGGATCTCATTTTTACATATTCGGTCAAACATTACAATGATCATGATGTGAAAAGATAATTATAAATTGAATAGATTTTGTGTTTGAAGGTAAAATATAGATAAAATAAGTTTAAATAGAACATTTGTAAACTAATTTCATTATGCAAAATCCCTTTGAATGAAACAATCAATCAAGTGTATTTTTTACATAAATAATAGAAATTATTTTATGAAATCCCCTACCTTGTGATTCATTATGACTGAATGTTCTATAAACTAATTTATAGTCATTTTATACATGATATTAACTTAATATGATACTATATTAATAATTAGAAAATCATATATAATCATTTTATGACATAGTATCACTCATTATCTAAAAATCATTCATTATTTTCATTGTTTCAAGTGAATTTCCCTTATTTTATTATGCATATTTTGTTATTAAATATACGATTCATCAACATATTAAGTTGTTCGATCATATCCAATATAAAAATCAATACATAATTATAATTTTTATATTTCAATTTTACCTTTAAAACCAACCATGAATGATGGTTATGGTAAACCATGTATAATATGATCAAGATGACCGTAGACCGTACACATGCATGAGTAACATTTCATTTCTCTTGTAATAATTATAGAAGTACGATAAGTAGTATATTGTATTTATAAAATTTTAATAATATCATAAATATCATTTAATATTATTATATTTAGCATCCATGTGGTTTGATGATGAAAATGGATTCGTATTGCCTTGTGAAGATGGTATTATAGATGTATAGGTTCAATGCTATCATCTTTATGTTAGTGAATATGTAAAAAATAATATGAAAAATTATTCTTCAAAAATCATAAATATTTCACAAATCATAATCAATTCATTTATATGACATATAAATATTAAATTTATTCTTATCCCCTGCCTTACAGATGTGTTGGTGAAAGGAACATCACAACACTTTTTGAAGCCATAGTCTTCCATACACACAAGCGATGTTACCATATCTACTACGAAATGGATGGTAATAATGATATACATATATATATATATTATATTCCAAAATAGTAATAAATATATGATAAATATCATATATATACTATATATCCATCATCAAACCCCACTATGGGAGGCTGTAACAAAAAAATTAATGACATCACTTTGCGTGGTGGCAGTCTGCCCTACACACCAATGATGATTTTTTAATCCATACTATAGAAGTGGTAATGTTTCTAGGTAATTAGATTTTTTTAAAAATCCAAATATATGGAATATTTTGTTTGTATCTTCCTGATTTAAAAAAAACAATGACATTTATAAACACTTAAAATAAAGATACTTGATCATGAATGTTTCCTCTTATTAGGTATCCTATTTAGGATTTCAGTTTTCCATCATAGGTTGTATTTATATAAAAAATTAGGAAATTAGGATTATGGGATTTAAATTAGAATTTTATTTGAAAAGTTAATACAAAATAGGTTTGAATTTTTTAAAAATAGTGGAGAGATGGTGGCCTTTTATAAGTGAGGTGAGTGCCACACTTTTAATTTTTTTAAAATGATTCATTTATAACAACATTTTTATCATTTTCCACGATTAAAAAATTAGAATCTATCGAAAATAAAAGAGGTAAGTTATATATATTTTCACCCAGAGGTGTTTTAAATGTATTTAGGTCCTTTTTAAATATTATTGTTTAGTTTAACCAATGATAAATCAATTCTTACCTTAATCTCGATAATTTATTTTTTTTACTATTTTTACTATTCAATTTGGATAAAATTAATTTATCTAGATAAGGAATTTTAAATTACTATGATTATAAATATGGAATAAATTTTTCAAAATTCAGTACTTATACATGTAAAATGATTATTTAAAATTCATATTAGAGACATTATGAGAAATCCATTTCTTAAAGGGAAAATGTTAAAAAATTTACAAAATTTTAATATCAAAATTCAATATAAAAACTATTCAAATGAATTTAATTAGATTAATTTATGAAATTATTATGTAATTTAACATTATAAAATATTGAAAATAAAATTTTAAAATTTAAAATATTTAAATTAAAAGGAAATTATCAACTAAAACTTCTTTCCAGTATTTATTCAAAAATGAAACTTCTCATAAATATCACAAACATTTACCCTAATAAAATTTTTGTCTTCTAATTTCAAAAATGAATATTATTTGATCAAATATATTTTATAATAAAAGAAAAATTAAATTGTTATACTATTCACACATTTATATTTATCCTTTTTTTTCAAAAAATACAATTTTTCTGACTACATTTTTTTTCTATTTAAATGATTTTATTTTATTTGTAACCAAAATATCATGTATAAACATCATATTTTCCTAATTTATATAACCCTACCAAAATCCACCAATATAAAAGTTATTCAATATATTAAAAATTAGTCTTAATTGGTTATTTAGGATTTTCATAACTCAATCATTCTTGTAACACGAGTTATCAAAGAAACACATTTTTGTGTGTAACATAATATAACTCAATGTTTCATGTCACAATTTTATTTAAATAAAATGTAATTATTTTATAATTTATGGGTGTTAAAACAAAAAACTTTCAAGAGACTAATTTCCAATATGAATTAACTAAAAATTTCTATATTTGTGGCCCAATATACCCATCTCTCTTTCAATATCACATTTTGTCCCCCAAAATAGTATAATACACACATATTTTGAAATAGTATCCAAAAAATTAAAACTAAATTTAAAAATATATTTTTTCCATAAGAAATGGATAAAATTTTATGATATTAATACATATTGAAAATTAATTTCATTAATTTCATTAAATTAAGTCTAAATCCTAAAATTAAATAGCTAGCGATTTAATAAAAACAAATCAAATTATAACTCATCAAAATGTGTTGAAAATCTTGTAATTTTAGTTGATAATCACATAAAAAAATTGATTTATTATATTCTCGATAAAACTAATACCCTTAATGATGATATTTCAACTGAACAATACAATATAATATTAATATATATAATATTAAACATGCACAATACATCTAATTATCATGAAATCATAAAAAAATCAATTAAAAAATTCAATGCATGGAAGAATGTCCCATGACCAAGCCCATTCTATTACTCCAATTCACAATTTTACATTCATAAAATTGTTATTAAGTATGAATATATTTGGAAAATAGAAATATTTATAAGGCTTCATTTTTTAAATGCAGAATAATTATAGCACTATGTGGAAATAGGGTTCAATGTTAACATGAGGACCCATTTTTCCTATTTTTTAACAGAAATAGTGACGAGAAGGCCTACTCTAGGAAAGACTAATATGGTTTCAATATCCCATAATGTTTAATTACACACATTATTTAAATTATATATACTAAAAAATAGATATATGATTCCTATCTATAGGAAATAATTCAATAGTATCAATATCCCAATGATTCGAATGCAATGCATATTAATAAAACATTTATCAATGGGGTCATATTTTATTTTATTTATTTTTTCAAGTTCTTTTCAAAAATAATATTAATAAATAAAGTTTTACCAAATACCATGTTATGATAAATTGATCCTAGGAACTCAATATCACACACCACTTACATAAATACATGTATTGTGGAATTTTGATTAAATTGGTAAAATCATATATATGGTGAAAGTCACATTGGAAAAAAAATGTCCAAAATATATTCTCATGAATTTAATCATATACAAAGATCATCATAAATTCAATAAAGAAATTAATTTCATTTTAATGTTTCTTATTGTATATAACAAAATTAATGGATAATGGATTTAAATTTTCCATAAAAATATTAATTTTTCCACAAAATCTTATATTTTCAATCCCCCCTATATAGAATTTCACTTTCATCGAAGGTGTATGAAAAGGGAAGGGTCAGTTAAGAAATTATAATAAAGATGGGATGAATGTTACTTAGAATGAACACATGGAAGAAAACCAACTCCATTATTAATAATAATCTATTAGTGAGAAATTGACTACTTCAACTTCAAATGTAGAATACTCATATATTAAAGAGTAATGATTTTCAACTCGATAAAGAATGTGTTTCATTTTAAAATCTTAAAATAAATATATTATTAGATTTAACATAAAATAATCATTATAGTACATTGGAAACCCCAAGGGGTTACCTTTACTAAAAAATATATATCTAAATTTAAGTGTAAAAAATGGAATTCCTTCTATATGTTCACTTTTTTATATTATTATCTTGACATTGACCCCTCAAACATACCAAATATGAATGGATAACATAATAAATATTATTTTTTGCAGTATTAATGATATGGATATTTATACATAATTAGGTTCGGTTGTATGTTTTATAGTCAGATTCAGTAACAATTATATGAGTCTCATTGTGTGGAAGAATGCATGGAATATAACAAATGCTACATCCATTTTCATTCTAATTATTTTCATGAAAATAAATAGGAATACCTCTTGGTCAAAATTTTGGGAAGTACTAATGACAATGAAAAGGGTTTAGTTATCCCCAAATAATTCTTAGATGAGTGTGGAAAGAAGGATCTTGAAATCAAGAATGGGTTTTATAAAAATTTAACAGATTGGTATGGAGTTTCAATAACACTAAATTTATTTTTATAGAATAACAGATATCTATAGTTATTTATGGGTAGATTTATTAGCCACCAAATTGGCTTTATTAATATCAATAATGGTCATCGAACGTATTTTTATTGATTTTTATAATGGGTCCAATGAGTATTAATCAGGAAACAATCGTTAATGGAACGATCCAAAATTGAAAAAACCTACAGAAAAAATATTAATCAAGTGAATATATAAATTAATTTTTTTTGACATTTACATCTATACAAAATTACTTCATCATCATAGTGTTAATTTTCAACACGACCTATCATATTAATGTCATGAAAATCTTAATAATGAAAAACATGAGAGATCAATTTATAGATATTGAGGTCAAGGATAATTTTTTTGAACATTATAATCATGTTCTGTTTACTAAAATGGATGAATATATTGATTTTTGATAATAAGAGGAGACCAAGGATGATTGGGGTTCTCTGTATAGATCATAATCTTGGGTTATTTTCATAGAAAATGTTGTCATAAAGATAGAAAGAAATTTAATAATTCACTAAAAACCCTTGAGGATACCCGAAGGAAAGAGAAAACAATGATTATAAGAATTGAGAGTGACACATATGGGTTCTATCTCATAAATACTAAATTAAAAATATACACCATATGTGATGTGGATGACATGGGGTCCCAGATCACACTAGGCCTTGAAATAAAATTTCTCTCCCAATTCAATATGGATGTGATGAAACTATAGTCCTTCAATTTTATAAGAATGGTATATGGAATATTGTCTCTCAAAATTTAATCATAATGTAATTTAATTCTAACACCTATTTTGTAAAAAAGAAATCCTTGTAGATAGATTATGCAACAGACAACCTTTATTTTTACTAAACCATTGTATATTATTATTGTTATTCTTAAAAAAGAATACTACAACTTAAAAAAATATGTTTTTTATAAATATCAATACACAAATTTTATAAATTTATTATTAATGTTAAATAAAACATATTGATAAATGAGTACATTACTTTTTTTTATTTACATTATCGGTTCTAAAAACAAATTTTTTTTAAATTAATCTTATTACAATTTATGAAAAAAATAATAAAACAAATAAGTTACACTATTAAAAACATTATATGAAGAATGAAACATCAATTTTAAAATAAACATGTAAAAATATTAATTGGATTTTTTTGGATTTTTTATAAAATGTTTATTTTTATAATGAAATGTAAAAAAATAATAGTTTTTAATGAAAACTGCATTTATAAATAATATATATATAGAGATAATTATTGAATAAAATATTAATAGAAGTAAAATTAGTTCAATTATTTTATTATTAATTAATTGTAGATAATTGGAATCTATTTGATGGTGGGTTTTGATAAAAAAATTACTTATTAAAAGTTTTTCATTAGAAATGCATTTTTTTGTCCCATCTATGGGTTCAATTTTGAATTCAAATTATTAACATATGTGAATATAATTTGGTAAAATATTTCCCATTTTTTCAAAATTCATAAATTATATTATATAATGAGTTCATATTAATATTTTTCATTGATAATGGTAATTAATGAAAAAAATAAATATTTTAGTTAACATTAAAACTTCATTATAGTGCATTAAACTGAAAGGATAATCATAAAAATGAAATAAAACTGTTACATCTCCTATTATTTGGATATATATAACATATATAATATAGGGTATGATAATTAGCTATTATAGTTTCTATTCTTATTTTTCAAACATGGGTATAAATTTTTATCTCTAAATACACCAAGTCTGTTCTCACCCCCACTTATAAATGGGAACCAACTATAATTTAATCTTTATAGACCAAAATCCAAGTGGATCTAATAATACCTACCCAAACAGATTTTTTAATTCCCAATCCACTATCTATAGAACATTTTTTACTAAAAACAAATTTAGGGAGGATTTATGAATAATATTAATGAGGTGGTCTGATGAAGAGGTATCATTAATAACTGAACATCATTGTTTTATTTCACCATCAAATGCATTAAAATATTACTAAAACATTATGATTTAAAAAAATTTATTCCAAAAATTCTTATATGATATTATATTTATTTAATAACATAAATTTATCTCAAATTCCATTAGAAGGGAAATAGAACAAACATTTGTGTATACGATATATTACTGCCTCAAAAACCAGTGAAATTCATTTTTGATCATCACCTATCTTAGATATTCATGTTGATTTATTTACCATTTTTTATATGTTATTCATGATCTATAAGTAATTGTAAAAAATTAATCCATTATACAACATATTACCTTACCACACATTAATAAATGATAATTCCATTCATGTGTGTGGAGGACTTCCACCTCATGAAGTGATTTGATTCAAGTTTGTATTACCATGATAAATTTGTGACATTATAAAGTCTAAATAATTAAAAAAATATTATTTTGATTATATAATTATCATTTTTTAAATATAAAATAACACTTATAATATTTAAATTATGATCATTGAAAAGTGGAAACAACGTAGATGCGTACATATGGCCTACCGTCTCCATTATTGTAACATATTTGATTTATCTTAATGATAATTGATATTTATTTTTAAAATTATTAATTACATATGTAAATTATAAATATTACACTATAATTATTTATTAATTATGAAATAATAATCTCTGGGTAAATATTTAACATTCTAAAGTGATTTTGGACATTTTATCAGAATATAATCAAAACATTTGACATGAACGTAAATGGTTTTATAATAGAATGTAACATGATAATGAAAAAAATAAATGGAATAATAAATGTCGAAAAGGGTATTAAGAATTTAAATTGTTAAAATATATCTATTATTTTTTAGGGTATATAATTCACTATAGTAATTGAGCTCAATGTAGGGAATCTCTCTAAACAACCATTTTCTCAATGTTATTTCCAATATCCTTATTATTTAAATTCTATATATATTTAATGACATGATTAGATTTTGAATTCAATATATTATTCAAAAAAATTTGAACCTATCTTATTATTCTTCCAATTTATAGTTTAATACATTCCGTATATCCATTTCATAAAATAATTCATTATAAATTTTTGTTTGATTATGTTATGTGGAGATATTATACAAGACATTTTTTATTTGGGTAATTCATATGGAATTTCATATTACTTATTTTCCTTTTGAGGAACACATAAATCATGAACATGATATTATGGGTTACAACATATTTTACTCCAATACATTGGGAAATGATTTAGTCTATAAAAATATATTTATGGGATTATAGATTAAAGCTAATTAATAATGGTACTTTTTAAACCATTTGATACTATTTAGGAATCTATAAATGACTCATGATTATGTCATGTTATATGGGTCTTCGATATTTCCTATGTTATAATGATCTTATGACTGCCTCTTTATTATATTATAAATCATTGATATTTCTCACTTTCCTTAATTATAATGTATGATTTTATACTTTGTACTAAAACATTATGCTTCTTTATCATATTTATTCTTCTATTGAGTTATTTATCACAACCCATTGTTTTTTGTATTATTGATGGCTATCAATTTTAGTTTTAATAATTCAAATTGATTTATGATCTCATTATGGTGATTATTATATTTATTTCATGTTTTTTGTTTCCTTTGGATGTATATTGAACTATATCATCCAAAAACACCATCCCTCATGATCAATGAGTTGTATTAATGGAAATTTATGTTAAAAATAATGAAATGATATGTGTAAAAGAATTGGGACAATACAGTTGGTAGGAGTAGAAGGTCTCAATTTGTTTTGGGATTGGGACTGAAACAACTTATTAAAAACCCAAGGGATGTGTATAAGGATTTAACTATGTTTTGAAAAATATCCTCAAATTGTGGTGAATTGTTGAGTGATTGGGTTTTGAGAATTTACATCACTTTTGGGAAAATAAAAGTGGATGTGGAATGGTCATAGTTGTACTTAGGGGTAATAATCCTGAAAATTGTGTATTAGGATAATTAAATTTTCACCTGGTGCATGAAAATGTACCTTTGAAAACACATGTTTTTATAATCCCTAAGGAAATGTTTTTGAAATTATATAATTATTTATGAACAATTATTAAACGCATTAACAAATTATCAAGGTAGAAAACATAATAGACGAATTACTATGGAAAACCATGATTGAAACCTAAGAAATCATAAATTATGATATACTTATAATTTATATTTCATTTTATTAATGTTTATATTTTTCACCTTTTCATTTTTTAGTTATTGTAAAATAAATATTTATTCATCTTTTAGATAATGGTGGGAAATATGAGAATCCATTCCAATATCCAACATTATTGGAAATTTAATAACTTCTATAATAAAATTATTAATATTATGAGAGTTTGGGATGAAACCCATATTGAATTTCCTAATCAACTTGCTCAAGATACAAATAATAACATGAATTTTGTGGAAACTCTTACTACCCCTATGATTAATAATGTTACAATAAATTTTTTATGATCCAAAATAATAATAACATTTTTGGACATTCTACTCCTCTAATAAATTATCAATGGAATAAATCCAATGAAAAAATATTCTATATAATATAATTCACAATAAATTTGAATGTTGTGTTGGCCATTTATCAAATTGATGGTGAAGCAGATCAGTGGTGCACACTGATCTTGAACACACCATCTAAATGAAATATCAACTCAATGGAATGAGAAAAATTCAAGAACAATACCTATAAATATTTTCCCTGAAATATCTATCTTAAAATGGAAATTGATATCATGTGTAAAAAAACAAATGAATATGAGAATGTCGAGGCATATAAGGAAAACATCACATGAATTTCATGGTATTCCTCATGATTTTTCATCAACATCGTATTTAGGGTGGACTAATTTTTTAGTAGTCTAAATCATTGACAAAAAAATATATTTAGTAATATTATAAATTCATATTTATTAGGAGATTTTATTTTGTTCCCTTAAACATAATACGGTGATCAGTCACTCTTAGTGTTTTCAAGGAACATGATTAAAAAATGTAAAATGAAATTTTCTATAGGGGTATCAATAGTTAAATCCCATAGAGGTAATACAAATCAATATACCTAATTCCAAAATTATGTGATGAAGCATCCAATAAAAAATATTTTGGTTACCATGAGAAGATTTAAATGTAGGAAAGAGGGGAAGCAGGATATGTTGTTTCAGTGTAAAATGAAGAAACCCACTAATATTGATGAAGATATGATGGTTTATGTCAACACTTATCCTATGGTGTTGTGTTTCAACAACATGGACTATAATCATTATTCAAACCAATTTCTAATAGAAATGGTTAATAGGGAGAATCAGTGACAACCACCTATATGACCC
Source organism: Viscum album (assembly GCA_963277665.1). Taxonomy (NCBI): domain Eukaryota; kingdom Viridiplantae; phylum Streptophyta; class Magnoliopsida; order Santalales; family Viscaceae; genus Viscum; species Viscum album. The sequence goes on along the minus strand of OY728145.1, from coordinate 1,226,346,928 downwards.
AGAGATATTCATAAATAATATTTTATCCCTACTTGTGAGGTGGATCTCAATAATGATTTGGTGACTGGTACACTTGTTATTTATAAAAAATAATGAATTTAACAATTTATTCTATTTGTATTCATTCGTATATGACCTGAAATTTTTGTAAAACTATTCAAGATCCACATAAAAACATGGGGAATGAGTAATTTTGAGGGAAAAAAAATAGATCAATGGTTTCATTTCAATTATATAACTACTCCCAAGTCTATGTTTGTGTAATAAATATTCCATAAAATTAAATCATACAACCATTATATAGTTTTATATTATGTTGGTTGTGGATTGGTTATCTATATATAAATCAAAAATCAAAATTCAAGAGGGGGTCACTCTGTATGTGTAAATTTGTCCTATGATTCTATACAAATTTATAAAAGAGGATGAATCAAACCATGGCTGTCTGTTAATCTTTGAGAGTTATTTATTTACAAGAAATCACATCTAGATAAAATTATCTAGATATCGAAGAGAATAAATCATAAATTTACATCAATTGTGTCTGATTATAATAAATTATTCTACATAGAATAACATTGAATTTTCCATGGTTAATAGTTTTATTTATAAATGGAATATATACCTATATCTCTTCCCGTATTGACGACTTCTTAAAAAAGGGACACCATTGTGTTGAAATATCCAAGGATGTTGTTATATAAAAATATTGAAATGGTATTATATGACCAATTTCTTCATTAGGGTGTGTTGGTCCTCTTCATCGATAAGATGAATTGGTTAATGTGCCTCTAAATTTATTTTCATAAACTCAACAAAGTCATTATAAATAAAAAGAACAACTTTCCACATATAGAAAACATGTTCAGTCATCTATGTGGATCCCATTATTTCTATGATGTGGAACATTGATTAGGATATCAATAATTAATGAGGAAGAATGAATATATTCCCAAAACTATCTTTAAATCATGTAATAGAAAATATGATATCATAGTCATTCCTTCTATACATGCTGACACTCCAAAAATATTGATGGATGTAATGAGTTGTATCATTAGAGATTAAATAAATTTTTTTTATCATTTATAGATGATATTCTAATTTAATCCAGAAAATGATGAGAACATGGATCATTTCAATATTGTGATTAAGGGTTTGAGAAATGATAATTTATATGCAACATACATATAATGTGAGTTCTGTTTGAATTATGAATCATTAGTGGGTCATATTATCACTATAGAAGAGATATTTTCCGACCATTCTAATACAGAGTTAATTGGTGATTCTCTTATTCTAGTGTCTGTTATAGAGATCTTTATTTTCATTATAATACCATGGTATTACTAATGATTTGTGAGAATCTTTTCATCGTCATCAGATCCACAACCCAAACTACCATGTAAGGGATTAATGATTTCATGGACTAGTGAACATGAAGATAAACCTAAGGATGGTAAAAAGATTCTTATCATGGAACCATTCATCATGCATCCCTTATGTGGGTAGATTGTTTGGGAAATACTTATTCTATAAAGATAGTCTTCATATCTTTACTAATGCAGAGTGTTTAACAGATATCCAATGACTCATGGAAGTTGAATGTTCGTGAGTAGAACTATCCCAAAAATGATCTAGGATTGGATATATACATATTTTCAGATCAAATATAGTGAAATTATCTCCCCTGTGATAAGTTTCAAATATATATAGGTCATAAGAGGCTCAAGTATATTTACACACAAAATGAGATTAATATTAACTGATGAAGATGGATTGATATGATCAAGTACCATTACATTTCATCCATTACCATCTATTTAAGGAAATAAATGATTTGTATGCTCTACATAAAAATTGTATGCTGACTTAATTAGTTAGGAGAATTGGAATAATAAATTATTCATAGACATCAAATGTATAGATATGGGAATCATGGGGTAAAGAAAAATCATCATTCATTAATCAAATTATTACTCTACAATCTCATATGGAGAAGCTAATCTACAATCAAAGAGATAATGTGGAAATTTATAAGAATGTGTTTGACCTAACAAATAGAAAATCAAAATATTTCAAAATTGATGAAGAGAGGGTTGTATGATATTGGTAATTTATATGTGTACAATCAAATCCCATGATAAATAAGGATTAGTGAACTTATGAAAAAAATATTAACCATCTCCATCCACATCGGGTGGATGAACATGTATTGATATATCAATAATAAATATTTGTGGGATATTTTTGAGAATGAGATCATTGAATATACCTCAAAATGTATTGACTATTGATAATTTATGTATTAATGGAAAATTTCAAATGGGTTTATGAAATAATTTTTTATATCTACATTGAAATTAGAAAACATCACCATGGAAATTGTCACTTGTATAATAAAGACCTCAACATGAAACTATTCCTTATATATTATAGTAGAGTGTGTTATAATGATTTATCACTTCATTGTAATTCTAGTCGAAATATCACATCATCATCTTCTATGGATATACATCATAGAGGTGGTATGTCTCCATGGAATAAGACTATTGATTTTTTATACAAATGATCTGATATTTACATCCATTTTATAAAAGATTATTCCATATTATCAATATATTGAGATGAAATTCCAAATAAATTATCACCCCAAACAGATGACCAATCTATGTGGACTATTCATACACCTAAAGGCATGTTGAGATCATGATTGGGGGTATTTAAATGAACAAGGTATCAACTTATTTCCCAAGATCATTTCTCATGTAACACTATCATTCCCTCTATAATCCAAATAGATCTACATAAATCCCTCTTTGAGAATTTATTTAGGACACATTGGTTCTGGGATGTTGTTGGTGAACACAACCTATTGTGTCATGAAATTTATGGGGAGATAGTAGAAGAAATCAAGCCCATTGAAAAACAAATTAGGATAGCTCAGAGTTGATAAAAGATCAATACATATAATCTTAAATGAGATCTAGAGTTTGAGGTTGGGAATATTGTATTTTTAAACATATCTATAAGGATGGTATTCCAATGAATTAGGAAAAAGGGAATGTTAATTCCTTGGAACATCATCCCCTTTTATATTTTCAATCACATCAATGTTTTTTCTTATCGACCAGAACTCATAGTAGACTATTCTCAAATACATCACATATTCCATGTATCACTCATAGGGATATACATACCACATCACTGACATATATTGAATTCATAAGAGGAATAACTATAAAACTATATCTCTTATTAGGAAAATTTTCTAATATCTTTATCCATATAGATAATGTTCTATGAAAACATATGACCCAAAAGTCAAAGTGTTGTGTAAAAACCTCAAAAATGAATTAGAATCTTATGAATCTGGAAATAAAAGAGTATAACTACCCTCTAATATTTTTAACACTGTCTATAATATAAATTCTGAGGAATAAAAATTTTAAGTGGTTTTGACTACAATACCATGAGTTTTTTTAAAAGAATAAGGCTATGCTGATAAAATATTCAATATGTAACAACAAGTGTTAAAACCCTCAATATACTATTAATATTATTATTTAAACATGGCAATTATAATATACCCATTAAATTCTCGTGTTATTAAAATGAATAAAAAAAATTTATTACTATATTTTAATTATAAATTGAATATATTGACAAATAATTAATAATTTATTTTAGTAAAGTCATTATTGGCTTCAAAAAGACTTTTTTATGAAATAACTTATATATTTTATTTAAAAAAATAATTTATTTCATCATGTAGTATTTTTATTTCAAAAATAAAAATAATTCATGTAATAAACATATCAATGTTATTATAGGAAGATAATTTTTTTATCTCAAATGTTTAATTTTTAATGAATAGTGAAAATAATTGGTTTTATTGAAAAATACCTTTTAGTATAAATCTATTACAACATTCTAGATTGTTTTAAAATGGTTAAATGTATAAATATACCAATTCTATTATTTTGATTCCGATTAATTTCATTGGAATCAATTACAACTGCATTTTTATATAATTTCATTTATACTTGTGTAAATGTTTTCCTTGGAAACCAATTTCTTCTTCACATGTCTAATATTAATATTAAATTAAATTAAGGCACTATTTTTAGTAATGTATCATAGAATAGAATCCATAATATTACTCAACATAATTAAAAATATATAATTTTTTTCATATATTTATGCTCATAATGAATTGTTAAATTTAAAATTATAGTTATCATGGTTATGGTTAAAATGGATTTATATGGGTGTTTTTCTAAAATTATAATTGAGAAAATGACTTCAAAATATGTGAAACTCAAAAAATTTGGCATTATAAATACATTTTTCAATTTATGTTTCTTAAATTATCCATTGTGGAGTAACATGTCTTTTTTAAAATGGTGGTTTATCTTTTTATTTTCTAAAAAAACCAAGTGTGACATCCCCCGCAGTTATAAAATGGAACCTTCTATCTGATAAAATTTAATGATAAAAATTATTTTGTGTTAGCCATTCCCCATTCAATTACATTCCTTCATTCATTCTCATGCCCTAAGGTCCTTTTTCGATTATATATCCAATCAAGGGAGGCATTATGTATAATTTAATAGTGGTGCTCTGATGAATAGTTATTTTCATAACTGAGAATCATTGTTTTATTTATTCATTGACCTCAATAAAATCATAATAAATCGTTATTATTTTTTTAAAATCAGTATCTACCGTATATTGTTATTTTATAATGTTAATTATATAAAGTAAACCCATCTCCACTTCTGTCAAATGGAAAACATATCTGTTTTTATGTGTGTGGAAGATTGGTACCTCTTGAACTGATGTAATTAATTTTCCACTATCACTTATTAGGGCTATTCATGATGATTAATTTGAAGCCTATATATGATATTAAAGAAATATTAACAATTCATTTAAGTCAATATATCATATTCTATGTTAAATAATTAATCATCGAATAAAGATAACATTTTTCATGTGTATGGTGGACTACCACCTCATGAAACAATTTGATTAATATGATTTATTACCACATCACATAGATGGTATATGTAAGCATTTTAAAATAAAAAAAATATGGTATTTTTTATATAAGGACCAATTATTAATGATATAATAACACTTACTTTCTTTATATTATGATTGATGGTAAATTTAAACGTCACACATGTGAATGTATGACATGTCATCTCCATGATACTAATGTTGTCTATTTTTTATATCTGTAACTCAAGATAATTTTTAAACTATAATTTATGTATAATTAATTTATTTATTTTATGATTATTATTATTTATAAAACTATATAGTAATCACTTTTACATTATGGTGAGTTTTTAAAAATGAGAGAGACAACATCAAAATAACTGACATGAACCTAAATAGATAAGCAAATGAATATGAAAATATAGTGAATAAAATAAATGGGAATAATAAGATGATAAATTTTATTATGAAATTAAAATAAATAAATATGATTACTATTTTGGATGATAAATAAGGCATGTTATGAACATTTCTAGATATAAGTGATCTCCCTAAGAAACCCCATTTCATTGAATTATGACACACATACCGGTAACTAAAATTCTATCTATAAAAAGTTATGAAATAATTAAAAATTCTATATATTTTTCTCACAATTATTTACTTAGATTATTACCCCATCCTTTTATGTGGTAATACGGTGCTTATTTTTATTTCTCAACTTCAATCATTTTGATATTCCATTTTATTTTGGTATGAATAAATAGTATGAAACATGTTATCTTCCCATGTTTAATTATTATGTAATAAATTGTGGTTTATTTAATTTCTGTGGTAAATATTAATTATTAACATGTTATTACGGTTTCACCAACATAGTTCTATAATTAATTGGGTTAACCATTAGACTCATGATGTGTCATTTATGGGTTTAGGGAGTAAACCTAATATATTATTGGAGTTTATCCACCCTCTGATATTATCTCATATGTTATCTTTGAGTAATGATTTTTTATGATATATGTTTTTTCCACATTTCAAATTGTTACATGATATTATGATACCATGTGCATTAGGTTATATTTCAAGATGATTAATCACAATAATTTTCTTTTATCATATTATTTCATACCTCTTTATCAAATATTTTGTCGGCATATCATATTTATTTGCCTACTGAGATTTTTCGATAACCCCTTTCTCATATGTATTTATAGAAGTTCTCCTATTAATATTTTACAGTTATAATCTATTTAGGATATTTTTATTGATAATAAAATTAATATTTAATAATTCAATTTTTCTATTGATTTTTTGTGAACCTAGTAATCCAAATACATTGGGAATAATGGTCTTTGTTTTTAAATAATGGATATTTCTATTAAAACCCATTCGATAATATATGTAAAAGGTGTAGTAGATAATAAACATATTGAGTGATAGATTCCACTTGATTGTACATATATCATTAGGGTAAATACCTATAATTTTATGGTTGGTATTTCATCAATAATGGGGATGTTACGATTAACATTAGAAAATATTTCCATTAATGTTTCATTTAGCTCAGGTTTAGACATTCCAATCAATCTTAAAGGGAAACATGCATTCGAAATGAATGATTTATGAGGTGTTGGTCCCTCCACAATCTCAAATGATTTAATTTATTCTAAAGTTACTAAATCATCACATCAAAAATTTATTAATTATTTTAAGGGTTTCAGAATTTAGAAATTAGTTTTTTCACCACTTACCCCACATATTAGGATGGGTACATCATTAATTTAGTTAGTATATATAATATACCACCATTTTAAAAGATATTTCTATAGATAATTTAGCATTAGTATTTTTCCTTTTGTTGAGTATATCGTGATTGGATATTCCCTTATGGAAATTTTGGGTGAAATTGGAAAATTTTGGTAGGAAGAGGGGAAGTGAACGATTGTCACACAATTTTCCCAAACTGTGTGCCCATCTAGAAAACCTCATGAACCAAAATAGAGAGGATTTGTATTATCAGTAGATATTTTTTCAAAATTTTCATCCTATTATTAGTAACTTTACATCTTTCAATGAGGAGGTCCCCAGTTAGTATAATGGTTAGGGAAGACCATCCGCCAATGGTAGTAAATAGTGAAAACCAAAATATAAACCATTAAATTTTTTTAAAAAACCATGAACCCTAGATGATAATACCTAATCACTCCAACTCAATCATAAATTATTTCCTACAAACTTTAGAGTCTCATGGAAGAGTAACCTAGAATTCCAACTTATATTCATGACAAATCAATGATATTGCAAATAGATGTCCTCCATTTCCCAGCATGTGATCTCTTCAATATTAGTTTCCTCTCTCCCTCTCATATATATCTCTACCTTTGGATATTTTTCATCTATTTTTGAAGGATAAACTATTTCTAATATATCTAATATATTAAATATTGTATCTAGGTATTGGATCAAGAACTATTTTTTGTTCATGATCTTTCTTGTTCTGCATCAATTGGGGTTTTCTATTGTCCTGCGTTCATTGACAACATTAAGGTAGGGTAAATGGAATAACATTATTATGATTGAGGAATTAAAGGGTAAATGATATTATTTTATTGGAAAATAAATGAATTTATGAATGAATTGACTATGGTAATTATGATATATTTGTTTTAACCCTGATGTTTTAATGATTTATTTTATTAAATATTGATAATTGTCTAAATAGTGATTTGTGAAAGTGATTCCATGCGATTAAGAAAAGAGTTATGATTTATTATGATAAAGTGAAATGGTAAAATATAATAAGAATTTTGACAAGAGGGTTGATGATTCACAAAAAATATTTATATGAAATTTTGTTGGTTGATTTAATAATTATTTTGAAATATGTGTCAATGAGTGTGGAAAATGGACCAAGGCTCAAAATACCCATATGTGTTAATGAGCATGGGATAGGGATTGAGGCTGAAAATATCTATATGTGGGAATGATAATGAGATATGAACTACGGTTCCAAATAAAAATGTTTCATTTTGGTTTGGGGCAGGGATAGAGGATACATATACCCACGAGGTATTAGACATAAATTTCTACACTAAGAGATTGTTTTTGGAATATTATTCCAATATTTGGGGATATTATTTGAAATTATATGATGAATTATAACCATCGTATTGTAGTATGTGATATCTCATGGGGATAGTTTAGACTCTATAATGGTCCAATGTTGGTAATGGTGGTTCAGGTATCCTTGGAAACCTGGGTATTTTTGTGGTTAATTGAAGAATAGGTAAATGTGGTAACTATTTACATTATTAATTGTACATTATTATTTATGCACCTGTATTCAATTTTATTGAAAAAATTTCGTTTTAGTTATCATTATAGGTGGTCTAATGAGTTCTACTCAAACCCTACTCAGGATTGAAAATCAGTACCTGAATAAACATAATGGTTTTTGGAAAAGAAAATTGAATGAATGCCTTGTTTGAAGGTTGTGTTTTGATTGAGTAAGGATGTAGTAATCTGACATGATTAGTTTGCCACATTGGGGTTGTTAATGTATTTATTTATTCTGGGTTTTTCATATTACTACTTTATACATATTTTTCATTACATTTCTAATATTTTGTTTTGGATATTTTATTCATGTCAAGTAATCATGTTATAGTAGTATTTTCTAGTTTTCAATCATTATAATTTGGTTATTGTAACTTTTTAATATATTATATTCCTCTAATAAAGAGTATATAGTCTCCCCATTCATTATATTTGACCATCTCAATTAGTTTTCTTCCTCTTGCAGAAGGACATGCGTGCTTGAAGTCATGCAATTAACTAATTAAGGGAACATGTGTGCAGAACCCAGGTTAGGATGTAATAGTGTGGTATTGAAGGCCAATTTTCATTTCTTTTCCTTGTTCATACTACTATTAGAGTGATTATAAGAGACTACGAATTTTTCGGAATTGACTATGATGTGATCTATTGAAGTATATTACATATGAATGGAGGAACCAACATCTACATATGGTGGGATTGTTATTATTAGTATTATCTATTATAGATAGAAGTCATTTAACCATTGGTGATTCACTTGTTGTGTGGTGTGATAATTGTTCCATAGATTAATGATATTTGACTCATTTATTAGTATTGAAATATAGTTGATTATGCATATAAAATTCGAGGAACACATGAATTATTTTAATATTCTTCATTTATTGATACAAAAAAATTAAGGTTTTCTGAAAGGTTGAAATTGAAATTCTATTAACTTGTTTCATATTTGAAATTAAAAATACCAACTTGTGTGGAATTTAATGTTTCCAAATAATGAAAAATTTAAACAAATATGATTTTAATGAGAAAATGGAATACGCGAATGTTATTACCCCATTTCAACCATGGCATTGATGTAAGATGATTAAGGGTAGTGGTAGCACCTCATATTAGACTGTGTGGCTTGGTTAGTGGTAATTAATTGTTATTTATTTATGTGAATCTTTAAAAAAATTAATTTAGTAAATTTATCCTAATAATTATATTGATTATTGGTGTGATATAATTGTAATAACATTTTTTTGATATGAAAACAAGAGGATATGGATGGAAATGTTACTCTTGTAGTGTAACCTATGCCACCGATATTACTAGATGAGGTAACTTGAGAGATGTTCTATGAGAAAATTTCATACTGAATGATGTTCATGGAGAGAGTACCAAAGTGGTTTGTATAGAGTAAGAATAATCTAACATGAAAATTTCAGTTATAGCACCCTCCTACTTTCACCAGATATATCAGACCTAAAGATGAAGTGTTATATATTGAGTACCACATTACTATTCATGATCATTTAAAGAATCCTTATTTTAAGAGGGTCTTGTTAGTAGAGTATATATTATGATGATCAGCAAAGCAATGGTGGGATGTTCAGGATGAGACTAATAAGGTAGATTATATGGTATGGAATGACTTTTTCTAGATGATCATGTAAGACTTTTATCCAGAGTAATTAAGACATGGCTGGGCAGGTGATATCATATTGTTAATCCAAGGGATTATATTCATGAATAACTCTAATATTTTCATTACTGACTTGATGAAATTTTAGCAAAAATTAGAAAGATGATAAGGATGCTATAAAAAGACATTTACAAGATTTAGTTAATTGTGATATCATGTCCCATGTTGATATGTTTCAGTTAAATATGTTTTTTTTGTACTTGATCTTGAACTCATATATGAGTAGAACCAAAGGGTGTATTCTAGAGGGAATGGGCGGTTTTTAATGGATGATCATATGATTCACGATTTTAGAGTGGGAAGTGTCACTAGGATAATTTTGACTACTGTATTTGAAACAAGACTGGTCAGTGGAAAGCATTTGTTACTCGAGACCTTAACGAATTGCTTTTCCACCAGTGTGGATTCATAGGCCACAACCCATGAAAATTTCTCTAAAGATCAGTATAGTGCCAAAATAGAGGTAGAATAATACATCTACATCAATTATTTAGGAACCTGTGATATATGGGTTGTGATGGAGAATTTAGAAAGAACTAGATTGTGGAATGGGGATCTATAACACCATATCATCATGGATGATATAGTTCTACATGATATGGTTAAAGCGGCAATGGTCATTTTACTTCTATGAGAGGGATACCAAATCATCAGAGTGGAACAACATAGGGCATTTTAACAATGTTATTTGGAAAATGGGTGACACAGTTGCTTGTAGTTCAGCATACACTTGTAGATTGTGAGGCTAGGTTGTTAAATGTAAGATATACTACTTATATTTCTTCTACGTTTTATTGTTCATTATTTGGTACATGGGATTCTAATTAGTTTATATCTTTAAAATTCGATAATGGGATGAAGCTAATGTTTTTGTTCATTCGTGGTGCTAGGATAATGGATACACTATTTATAGTATAATAAATATATATCTACATTTAAAGGGGGGTTTCTCTTTTCGTTGGGGAGTATATTTTTTTATAGGATCTTGGAATCCATGATATGTTACGTATTGAAAGGATCATGGGTATGGAATTATTAGTGGAATGTTTAACCCACATAGATTGTTACCATAGAGATGTGGCATTTACATCTAAAGGGGAGAAAATTATGTTCATTAGGGGGAATGGGATCTCTAGGTGGACCGTGTGGGGATAGTACATTAGCAACTAGGGGAGCTCACTACCTATGTTTCAAGTATTATTTTGGATTATGGGGGTGTAAGGAATTATGTTTTTTCACACATAGTGAATATGTTTCATGAAGTGTTTCTACAAAAATTCTCAGGGCTTCCTTTTGAGAGAGATCTGGAATTTAGGGTTGAGGTCATGCCATGAGCTGATCATATATCTATTCCACCAAACAAAATGGCACCAACATAGGTTTGAGATCTATAGGATCAACTTTAATAATTAATGAATAAGGGGTTTATCCATCCGAGTACATCACCACGGGGTTCTCCAAGGTTCTTTTCCATGAAAGATGATAATACATTACACTTATGTTTTTTTACCTAATGTTGAACCTGATTACAATGAATAATTAATATCATCTTCTTTGTATTGAAAATCTCACTGATCAGATTATGGGAACATATTTCTTCTAAATGATTGACATGTGATTAGGGTATCATGAGTTGAGACTTCAATGTACTTATACATTTATAGATTATTTAATAATCATGTATGGACTATATGAATTCATCATGATTCCCATTAGTCATTTAATCACACCAAAATTGTTTTCCCTTGACAAACTAAGTATTCCATCTATACTCGGATCAGGTTATTATTGTTTTTTGGATGACATCCTATTGTACAAAAATACTCGGGATGATCATACCATCAATCTTGTCATTTTCTTGTGGACACTAATAAAGTATTTTCATAAAATCGATATATCTGTGTTTCTATTTTGGATTGATCAACTATGTCTTATAGGACACATCAACGCAGAGAGAGGTGTGTCAATGGTCCCAATGATTGTTTATGTAGCTCTATCTGTGAAAATCCCAAGAATGTTTTTGATATCAAATATTTTCTAGGTATAATTGTAAATTATCATAGGTTCATCCAAGAGTTTTCCCATATGTAAGAACAACATTCATGTTTGAACATGAAGGGAGTAAAGATTGATTTTTTGGGAGAATGTGATAATTACATCTTGGAGTTGAAGAAGTTCATGACTACAACACCAATATTGTTCATACATGAACCATGTATGAAGTATACAACATTTTTTAACTCCTCTATAATCAGTATTGTTGAAGTGTTGGTGAACAGTGATCTATTTTTGTTGTATGGGTCATGATTATTGTGAAAACATGAATGAAATTACCCTATTTACGACCTCAAGTAGACTAAAATGATTTATTATTTAATCTGTTAGAGACATTATCTGTTTAGAGAAATTCGTACCATGTATATTGATCTCATGATCTTAATATAATTATTTTTATAATAAGATTATTATTTCTGAAAATGGATGTCTGTTTTGTGTATGTTTTTATCTGACTTTAATATTGAATATAAATCCGGGAATGGAAATAATGTTGCTGACACTGTGAATATGAATCCTTAGTCTCATGCAGTTATAGAGTCTATCAGTAAGTGGAAGATGATTAATTTTCTTGTTGAGATGCATCTTCTGGTTTAGCACGCTCAGGAGAAGATGACTCTCATGTCAGTTTTAGGGGACTCTAAGCATTTAAGTTGGATCATGGAACGATAGTATGGGGATCCATATTGTTTGGCCATCATGGAATTCCTCGAAGGTGGGGATTCACCTTCTTATTGGACCATAAAAGATTATTATATCATTTTTTAGGAATCTGTTAATTTTGACTATGAATATGAGAGAGGAGTTAATGCATTAATATCATGAAATAAATTTTTTGGTATATATTGGTATAAAAAAATGAATCGTCATTAATTTTGATAGTTTTGGTGTCCGAGAATGAAAATGAGATACGAGGGTTGGTGACAAGATGATGTAACAGTCAATAGGTGGTGGCTAATCATTGATGAAATGGTGTTATACTATAGTTCTTTCCCACATAGGAATGGAAGTGTGATGTAATTACCATGTATTTCATAGTGGGTTACTAGAGACCTCTTTGATTAATGACATTATTTGGGTGATTATGGACCGTGTGAAAAAGGTATCACATTGGTTTCCTATATGGAACACTATCACATTGGAGCTTTTTGAATATATGTATGTCTGAGAGACATTCAATCTTTATGGAGATCTATAGTCTATTTTTTCTTACCATAAATCACATTTTACATCATTATTATAATAGGGTCTACCGAAGTTTCTAGGTACACATGTTTTTTTGAGTATGGAATTACTTCCATAGAAAGATTGTATGTTAGAGTGTACTATATTGGGTCTTGAGGTTATTCTACAAGCATGAATTCAATACATTATTGGGTATTAAGAGAGAACATAGAACTTTGGTAGTTAAACTATAATAATAGTAATTATGAAAATATGCAAATGGATCCATGTGATGCATTTTATGGTAGACAATGAATATCAACACTATATTGGATGGAGGATGTTCAGTCAGGGTTGTTGGGATTGAGTCTCATGTTGGAGACATCAGAGTAGCTGAAAATAATTCAAAAATGTATGTCTATATCTCAATATAGACATATGTTGTATGATGATGGACATTTAATACCCCTATAGTTTAAAACGTGATATCTTGTATTCCAATATGTGTTTTCTGGACTGGGTCACTGTAGGATAAGGAATTAGGGAATGTTCACACACATGTTTGTTGGACCATTAGAGGCTATACATAGAATCCAGAGTGTGGTGTAACAAATATATCTTATATATAGGTATAATAATATCCAAGGTACATTTCATTTTTCACATCATCAGGGGTATCAACCCCGACCCTTATCAAGTGATCAGTGAGGATGATTGTGAGCATGAGACCAATGTGTCTTTTAAGGAGCATCTAATACGTGTGTTGGATTGTATTGGGAAACCGTTGTGAGGAAATTCTTTGATTATATTTCATGAATTTTGGAAACTTTTGAATGTATAGGAAGAAAAATGGGAATATTAATGCATATGTAGACATAGTTCCACAATATTTTTCCCTCAGAATCAGAGATATTCTTTGGAGTATAGCTCGAGGTTGAGTTTTTTATAAGGCTGGGAGATTTAAGATAGCATCCATTTTTGGAGGTGGTTTGAAGATATTTTTAGGTACTCTTTTACCAGGTTATGAGTATAACTTGTTATGGATTTACCTTGGAGATTTTTTTTTAAAATTTATATTTGTGGACAGATGATCGGAAGTTCATGGTTAGAATATTGTTTGCACAAACCGTAAACCTCGACCAAAAAATCGTGTGTACCCAATCTAAGGTGATTCTTATGGTTGTAACATGGGTTTTCAACATGTACGCCCTTCTACTAGTATCCATGTTCCTCCCATGGTGGATGAAAATGTTATGTGTATTTTTATATTAATCTGTGAGCCCGACATAGGAATCCAAGCACGTATAATTATAAACCCCTGGAAAATATAAAAAATTTAAACCAACAGTATTAATTTATAATCACCCAACATGATAAAAAACAATATCCAACAAATTTTATAGGGTCCGTTATGAATGCATTAAAACTTCCATTCATGATGAATCAATGATCAACTGAAATATTTTCACTTATTTTCAAAATGATATCTCTTCCGAGTAGGTTTCCTCTCACTATCCCATATATATCACTTCCTATGAAGATATGTTTTCATTTTTTAGTGAAATATAATGATCTTGGTTTTGATAGATCTAATATATTTAATCATAGATCTATGTTTTGTATCTAGATCTCATTTTTTGTAATGATCTTGATTTTTATTCTTCAATTGGGGTTTTATATTGTATAGTGTTCATTATCAATCATTAGGTGGATGGGATAATGTAAAAACACCATAATAATTTTTTAATGACATGTATATAGTTGTCGAATTTTAAATTCCATTTCTAGAAAATTTCATGTAGAATTTCTTAATATTAAATTGAATTTTTATGTCATAATTGAACCGAATGATTTTTGGACTATTGTGAATTGGTGGAATTTCATTAATTAATTGGATTACTGAAAATTTTAATGTAGTGATTATGGAATTGATTTTAAATAGTGATAAACTGATTTTATATATAATATTTTTTTGAATTAATTGACAAAAAAACTATCATATATTTTTCTTAGTCATTAAGGGGTAATGAGTTATTTCATTAAGGGTCAATAATTGGATTAATATTGATTTATTCATGTTATTATATTTGATTAAAGTAATTAGTTGAGTTTTTTGTGGTAAATTGAAATGGTACACATTAATTATAATATTAAAATATGTTTTATGATGAATAACCTTGAAGTATATGAAATTTTGTTTTGGATGATATTATTATAATTTTAAAATATGTTTCGATGATTGTAGGATTGGGACAAAGGCTCTAAATAATCATATGTGATAAGAGTGTGTGAAAAGGACGGGGGATCGAAATAACCATATGTATTAATGAGTGCGGGATAGTGACTAAGTCTCTAAATACCCATATGAGTGAATCAATGTCCTATAGTAAATGAGGCAACAAATACCCATGAGATATTGTGATGTGTGATGTGGATAGAGGATCCAAATAGTGAACATTGATAGAAATGAAATTCTATTCCAATATATTGGCATTTAACTATGGTTACAATTTGTCTTGATATGGTGTGAATGAAATAATGAATTATGACATTTGTATTTTTATTTGTCATATCCATTGTAGATAGATCAGACTCTGGCATGGTCCAAATATGGCATTGGTTGTTTGAGTGTCTTTGGGAACCTGAGGGTTTGTGTGATTTTTAAAAAATATGATAAATGTGAGAAATTTTTAACTTCTAAATTGATATTTATTACTTATACATTTATATCCAATTTTATTTTCTATAAACTAATTTACATATTGTAGGTGTGGAGAAAATAATTTTTACTCAAAACCTTCTTGGGATGCATGAACGGTACATGAATAAACTCCATGGTACGAGGACATGATGGTGTAACCCATACATTTTTATACGGATTCGTTTGTATTGGTCATCGATGATAGACCATGATGTGATTAAAGAACCTATTGGGAGATTTTTAGTGGAAATTAATTTTTTGATTTTTCTATATTGACACTTGATTCATGTTTGGAATAAAGTTTCAAATGTTTTGGATTGGATAATGCATTCATTTTTAGACATCAGGTCATTCCTTTATTTTCTGGTACTTGACCATTATCATTTGGTCATTTTCAATATTTATGATATTATATTCATAAGAGAAAAATGATATAATCTTAATATGTTTTATATTAGACCCTAACTGTTATTCGGAAACCTAATGAATTAGGGAAGGAAATAATAAGGTCATTTAACTGACCGGCTCAGGGAACTATTGTGTGGCACCTAGGTCACAATACTACTATAGATGATTATGGGTAGTTGTATTATCCCCTAAAGGTTGATGAAGGGGTATCTTCATTGTGATTATGTTCATTTTGAGTATTAATTGTTTAAAATTTATGTCTTAATTATGGTGCTTTTAAATTATTCAATATACCTTTTTATAACTTTTCCCATGTAATGGTTATAGAAATATTTGAAACAGGTTTGATCTGGTTGGTTCATCGATTGGAATATATATGTTTAGTGATAAGTTATATTATGCATTAATGAAATTTCAAAAAAATAATTTTTTTTAATTGATTTGGTTTGGAAAAAAATTGTTTTGATTTATAATTTCATTCTCATTGTACATGTTTAGAGCATGTGGTCAATCAACTCGTTGATTACCCCACTAATAAAAGACTACCATATATTTGTATCATAGATCAGAACTCTTTATGTTTTATGGATTCAACAAATTTGCAACATTTTCTATTATTGATGATCTTCCATGAATAACTTTTTTGATTGAAGGAAATATTGGGGAACTATTAGTCTTATAGTAATGTTTTCTCAAATTTTTCATACAGGGTTGATAGTTTTAATTATCTAGAAATTCAAAATTTTCATATTTCTGACCTTTTTTTGAAGGTTTGTATGCTCAAACAAGAGTCTTTCATCATCAGTACATGTTTGTATCCAATGATATTTTAGTGGATTTGTGTTGATAAAATACATTCCATAACATTGGTTATAAATATATAGTCCTTCATGATACACATAAGCATCATTCAGGGATTTTATTTTCAATGTTATATTATACATCATTTCATGTAATTGTTTTATTACGTACCTAAACCATTCTTAAAATTTTATTTTTTTGGGGAAAAAAATATAATGTTTTTTATCATTTTTATATTCTCTTTGATCATTTACCAAGTTTCATAAAATTACTCTCTCAAATTCAAAAATTGTTTATAGTTCACTTTTTATGAAAAAATTATATTTTACTAGGGAATTAATTTCATATCAAATTTTAAAAAAATCCCTGGGAATGTAAATATGATGGTACTAATTTGATTAATCCTATTTTTGATCTATAATTTTTTAAAAATAGTAAAAGTTTCAACATGGATGAATAAATTTTATGTGGGGGATCCTATTCATAACATTTTAATTGATGTCTATGACATGAAGGTTTGTAATTTTATACTCCATTCAATTAAATTATATACTATGATTTAGGTCATAGATTTTTAATATATAATTTTCTTCTCTTTTTGTATTTTTTTTAGGTATAATAAGGTATAATTCAATATATGTGTGAGGTAATCATCCGTGGTTTGATAAATGAGAATCAACATGTTTGGGGAGACATAATATTGATTTATGTTTCAGTTCTAGCCAAAATGTATGATTGTATTCGAAGGATGGCCCTACATTTTATTGGATTTAAAATTAGTATTAGTTGTATTATAGTAAATAGGATCAAATTGAATAATTTACAAAACAAAACATGACTCCTCGACCATTCAATTTACTTTTGTAACTATTATATTTTATTGGTCACACATATAGAAGACATGTTATATTGAAGTGTATAAATGTTAAATTATAAGATAAATTATTATTAAATATGATAAATTTGATGGTAGTATTATTATTTCCTAGGATAACATAACTCGGTCCTTGAAAATTTTATTAAAGTATGGATTCATCCAAATTTTCTATATGGGTAGATGTGGTAAATTTTATTACAATTTAGTGTTACAAAATCTATAGAGACCACAATGTTAATGTAAAGAAACTTTAAAATCCAATATATATTTTATCACAAGAATTGGAAACCATTGGGGTTGATTGAAATTGAGATACATGGATAATAAAGGACATAAGAGAATGATTTGTATTAAAGAAAACACATATTGATTGTAATTAAATAAAAATAGATAATATAAGTCAATACTATGTTGTTAATAAATGTTTATTAAATTAATATGTATTCAATTTCTCAGTATATCACTAAGTCAAGAAATATCTACACACTAAGATAATTCTTCCAACATGATTCACTATTCTATTTCATACAAAATTCAAATTCTAATGTCAAAAGAAAATATAGAGTAAAATTCATCAAAACTCTAAGTAATATGATTATACTAGAACTATATGTATGTATTACATAAAATTATCTTAAGATGAAGAAAATTAATAGAAAAATGGAAATCCCAAACAAAAGGACTGATTAAAAAATTAAATCATACAAAATAATATCAAATATATCCCCAAATAACTACTTAAAACAAAATTATAATTTTTTAATATAACCAATGATGGAATGATCTCAATTGAATATAGAATATAACACTAATAAGTGAGATTTATGATGTCAAAAAAATGAAAAAAAAATTCTCAACATTTGGAAAAATAATTGGATAAATTACCTTGTGAATAAATAGACACCATGAAGAAATAATATCAATTTTTTATGAAGGAGGATAGAAAATGTGATGAGTTAGAACATTAATTATGAATCCTATATGATACAAATATCATAGTTGATAAAAATGAACTATTGATTAAAAATTTATATCATAACCTAGAAATTGAATGATAAAAATATGAAATCAATAATTCTATCAATACCAAAGTATTGAATATGAAATTTTACTACCTTGGTAAATCTATCATAGTTAAATATCATCCAAATTAATTAGAGTATTCAAATTTTGTTAGAAAAAATGGAATATAGATATTTAAACCATGACAAGTAAACAGAATACAGTAAACCAAAAATTTGAAGTATGAAATTGTAATTGATAATGAGAGGATAAGGCTCAGTTATATTAGATGGGAGGTTTTACTCTTGTTTCGTCTAATAGCTAAGGCCAAATATGAATTCACTTTTACATATTGAGTTTTTTTTCATTTAAAATTTCTGAATCATAGGGAATTACTTACGGTCTCCACAATAATTATATAGGAAAATATATTATCCAAATTTCAATTAAATTAAAATATTTGGGCGCCATTCTATAATCATCCATTAATAATATACAAAAAGTCTATTTTTATGAAATAATATATATATAATCTGAAATGAAAAAATGAATTATAATTTTAAATTATTTAAAAGTGATTATTCCACCTTATGAGGCTGAATTGGGCCCAGATTAAAACAAATTATAAATTAATTGCATATACGATGTTAAATGATGTTAAATTATCATAATAATTAATTAGTCATTAATTAATAATGAACAACATAAAAACATGAAAAAATTTAATTACTATTATGTGAATTTAGTGGATGATTATTTTAAATGGTTTGTGAGGTATAAAATAGGTTTTTTCAGATGAATTAGTGGTGTAAAATAGATATATTACTTGGGATATTGAATCAATTGAGGTATTTTATGCATGGTTTTTTAGATAACATGCTTTTTTGTGATATTAGTTATATTAATAATATTATAT
This sequence comes from Viscum album, assembly GCA_963277665.1. Classification (NCBI taxonomy): domain Eukaryota; kingdom Viridiplantae; phylum Streptophyta; class Magnoliopsida; order Santalales; family Viscaceae; genus Viscum; species Viscum album. Next base: position 1,226,326,971 of record OY728145.1, on the reverse strand, counting down.
CCTTGGGGGTTTATTGATATTATCTTCACTTGGGGAATCCTAGTCATTATGTTGGACCATTTCATTTGAATGGTAAATCATTAGAATGATTTATTGAGTGTTTTCATATCTATGATCCAATTCCATTTATACTATTATATAATGGTGGATTCATTAGGAGATAATGTTTCATAATTAAGGTATATGGATACCCTCATGTGACCTAAGGATAGGCTACATATTTTTTAGGCATGGTATCATTTGATTCATCTAAAGCTCATATTTTTTATTCTCTTGAGTGCTCTATATTGATTTCATTAATTGAGGTCTTAATATTTTCATTCCCCTTGTTCAAGTGAAATATTTGATGATTTGTAGGGGTGATGATTTATGATTATTATGGTTTTAAAATGGTGTCTTCATATAACGTGATTAAGGAACTACCATCTGGATAATGAATAAAGATTAGTTACTGAATCCTATTTTGATATTTTCTATAATTGTATAGTTGTATTCGTATTTCACTTTTTTAGATGACACAACATTATGTTTACAAGTATTATAATAGTGGAATTATTATGATTGGGGGTCCATTAATAGTGAGACTCTCGCATTAGAGTGTTTTATCCTAGTTTTCTAAAAGATCAACAACTGTTCCATGGGACATCCTAGAAATTATAGCTTAATTTTATTATATAAATATTTTACTAAATTTATATATTTATAATTTAAACTAACTCATAATATTTTGAAATCAATTTAATTTTAAAATATTATTTGAAATAATGTGTTTTAATTAATTTTATTATAATACATATAATTATTTGTTTAAAATTTTATTTTTTATATAAAAAACTGGAAACAAATATCATTTTATTGAATTATATTGTTTAATGAAAAATGTATATTTATATATGAATATATGTATAATTATTTTTATAAAAATAATAACAAATGAATTTTAATTACTATTACAATAATAAAACTACCAAATTACAATAATAAATACTTCATTTTAAATAATGAATAATTTCATAAATATATAAAATATGGTTTTATAAATATAGATATTTCGACATATATATATATATAATAGAGATTAAATAAAAAATTATCATTAGAATATTTTTATTAATATGATTATATTATTTTATTAATGTTATAATTTTACATTATTACTGTTATTTAAAAATATAGAATAATCATTATAAAATGTTTTATAATGAAAATATGTTTTTTTAATAAATGTATTATAAATTTGAATATTATTTTTTTGTTTAGATTAAAAAAATTAATGTTGAAGTTATAATAATTATAAAAAATGATAATATTTATGCAAATATTTTTATTTAATTGAATTAAATAAGTAATAATAATTGTATAATAATTACAATAATAAATTTAAAATCGAAAATGGGGTTTAATAATGTTGATGTCTCAAGGTGCTCCATAAGGACAGATCTTGAGTCTCAGAGGTCTATTTTTTGGAGTTGTTGAACTAGGAAGAGATGCATTGAGAACGAGGAGGAGGAATGGTTCTCTCGATGGAATCGAGTAGCGTCGATGGAGAAGAGAATATTTATGATAGGTTTTCATCCAGGGAAGTCTAGAAGTGTTATATATAGGAAACACTAAGGCTTGGGTCATAGGAATTAGGTTCTATGGTCTTTCATTGTCATATTGAGTGGGTTGGGGATCAAGGTTTCATCACTAGAGGTCAAACACTATTTGAATTCAGTGTTATGTTTTTTCTGGATCTGTTGTTTCATGTATATACAATACTGATTCATGATCTCCTCCAACATAGTGTGAGTAAGGAGTTTTTGTGTAAAAATGTTATAGTTTTGGTTTGTGCTTGTCATTATTGCAATCAGCGTAATCTCAATGTGTATTTTTCTAATATCATTTTTTCTTGTTAATTTTGTATATGATGTATTCACTTTAGCTTTGGTCCACATATGTCTATTTTCATCCAATTGTTTTGGGGCTCCCCATGTTATCATCATTCTTAATCATTTCTATCTATTCTATTGTGCTGGATTGCGTCATCCTTGTTTTCATAGATGAATAGTTTAATGTGAATTATTATATAATTTTTATTTGTCAATTTTTAGTGTATATAGATTGAGTTTGTATGAAGATCATGTTTGTGAGTGTTCCACTATTTTTACTGTGGAATGTTTTTCTATCAAATCCAGTTATCTGGGTGTACAAATTCATTTTCAGGGGAAATCCATTTTAAAGTCTATTGTACCATATTATTTTTGTTCCATCAATTCAATTAATATAAATCTATATAAATAAAAACATTCATTAATATAAATTTTTATTTTTGTAAGGGTGTATTAAATTTATCTTTGATTTATTATTAACAATTTTGCATCAAATTCTAAATGGGAACATGTTTTATTTTTTTTGGATTTATAATTATAGAATTTATATTTATAGAATATGTTTTTTATTTAAAATTTCATTTTAATTTTCTATGTCTATGAGTTGTGTTTATCCTTACAAATTTATTTACTTTTATATGTGTTCTATATTAATGAATTAAATTATCATGGTTTTATTTTCCAAATAAAGTTACTACTTTTATTTTAAAACCTTCAATTAATGAATATATAATTTTGTTAGGTGAATTATTTATATTTATATTTATATCAAATTTCATGTTTTATATATAGGTGATTCCCAAATTTAAATATATTAGGTTTTAAATTCATTACATATGAATAAAAAAATAATTATAAAATCTCATGCTTTGGTTCGTCATACATAATTATATGTTTATATGTATATATATAAGTAATAATTTTCATACTCTATGAGTAATTAATTTAATTTGATGTATGTGGGGGAAATATATTCATATATATCATACAGGTAATTTAATATATATATATATATAATGATTTTAGAACATGGGTGTGTTATATATAGTATATAAGGACAAATGTTTATCGTCATTTTATCACATTGTTTCAAAAAAATGCATGTAGCACATCATCATGTTATATGAAGAATAATGATATCTCATCTACATACTATCATTTCCATGAATTATGCATAAAATTGACATACATTGCATTCCTAATACACTCAAGTTTTCATAATGAATTTTAAGGTTTATTTTTTGGATTATTAAGCACCTAAATTTCGACAATGAATTGAAATGTTTGAGTTATGTTTTTTTATGATTTTACTATCTATTTGAATGAATATCAAAGGCATTGAAATAAAGAAAGTTTTATTTCATGTATACTTCTTATAAACTCTTATGGTGTGGGGTTGGGTTACAAACAAACTCACAAGTTTTATGAAATCAAAGTGCATATATTCTTGTATGTATATATTATATGTATTTATATTAGTGAATTTTCATTTCAATTAAGTCACCCTATTTAAAACATAAAACTCTAGTGAATATATATATATATATATATATGTTAATAATTTCTGAATGTTTTTAATAAAATTAGTGCTTGTACATTTTAAAAATTAATTCTCATTGGGGAGTGAACTGATCCTTTGAAACATGGGTTGTCCTAAGACATCTTTTAACGATTCCAGTAACTTCGTAATAGTGATTTGTTTTTAGAAAACTGTATATTGTTTTTAGAAAAACCATGGATTATATTTAAGAATATTTCAATTGTAATTATTTTCAAAAACGATCTAGTATTTTATTCCGTAATTAATTTCAAATAATATTTTTTAAATTTTTTTCCTAATTTCATTTACAATATTATTTTCAAAATATTATTTTATAAGGATTTATCAAAGGTTTTTAAACCCCATACTAGGCAATTTAATGCACATCCCTTATTTTAAAATTAATTTTTATATCTAAATTTTAATTCCAAAGAAGGAAATAATCATTTTTATGCATTTGAATGTGAATTCAATTTTTATTTATTTAATTTTATTGGAACCCAAATAAATTGTAATCTTGTATCTAATTGTCCAGAACCTAGATTATAAAAAGGTTATCTATTGAGTAATTTTTATGGCTTGGTCATTACATTTCATAGTGGTCCCTAAACTGAATCATGATTTTTATTAACATTGTGGATTCATTATTTCTTTGATATCAGGAAAGGATTATCTATCCTATATGAGTATTTATTGGTCTCACCATACACCATTGTTTATCCTTGTTATTGCACCTTTCTGGAATTATGGGATATGTCATGTTTGATCCTCATTGAGGACATCTGTTGGTTTTAAAATGAAAAATGATTCAGGTAATGCTATTTGAAAAACTATTTTTTTCCTATATAATATGATTTATGATGAATCATGAATATATTTAAAAAATAATTTTTTTTTGAATCTAACTAATAATGGAGTTATTTTGAAATGTATAGGTTTTATTAAAATGTTATAAATAATTTTATCCAATATTTATTTAAAATGAGTCCATGGTACTGGATTTCTCCATTGTTTCAAATGTTGGATTTTTAAATATGTAATATTATTTTATATTGAATTTTAAATTAATAAGAGGACATCTAGGATAAATTTAAAAAACATGGTAGCTGGATTTTCAAAATTTAATTGAAGATGGAATTTTGGTTTTTTAAGTTAATTACCAAATTCAATTTTGAATCAATAATATAGACATAATATATTTTTTTAAATGTTCATGTTTTAAAGAATATTTCAGTCAATATAATCATGGTTTGAAAAATATTATGGTTAGTGGAGGATTTTGGAAAAGCATATTTAAATTTGTTTTGAGTTATGAAGATTGATTCATTGATTAATGGTCTAGAACATGATTTCCAGGTTGTACTTCTATTTTCTTATCATTTTATGATTCATTTAATAGATTTAATGTATTATGATTCAGGGAGCATTTTGACTTGTTTAAATTTTGTATGGGTATTTGGTTTCAAAAGTTTTGTTTGTGTTTCCATATCCCTTCAGTTGTGATATTTTTCGTCCACATGATCAACTATTATAAATGAGACTTTATGTGGATAGAGAGTTATATATTGTGAATAATTATGATATCATGACCAAAATATACATTTTTATTTATCTATTTTGGGTTACTTTATAGTTCTCGATAGTTTCATTTTTCTCAAGGGTATTTCAAAAGTGTCAAGGATGTTGTAGGACTGATCCCATAGAATTTCACCCTGTGAAATTATAGTTCACTAAATTTTGTTTTTGGGGGAAATTAATTTATGGCATAAATGTTTTTTTCATAGTCTTTCTAGTCTTAGGAAGGCTCCTAATTTTTTAGATACTATTTCATTCCCCATCAAATTGATATCTTTTGATCTCAGTTTTTTCCCATATCAACTTCATTCAACATAGTATATCCCTACTTTTTTCCATTATCTCTAAGTTAATAAAATCAGATTACATTGTTTTTATCAAAGATTCACCAAGGTAAATCCAAAAAAACTACTTACTCTCTTCATTTATTTTTTCTTCCATAGTGTTTCTTTAATATCATGTGCTTGGACACCTTGGGATTCATTCCACAAGATTTCATTGAATGTTATAACCCTTCTTCATTGTCTCAAGAAGGCAGTTAGATGCTACTTGGCCTTATGGAATGATAACGAGACTCCAATGGCAGGAAATTAATTCCAAGAGATTCAATAACCAGTGTAGAATGATTATACCTTAAAATTAAAACATCCAATGAAATGAGTAACAACCAACCAATCAATAAGATCCCTGTAAACAATGTTTACATGTCAATAATAGATAAGACCAATACAACCAAGCCATAAGAATTTATAATTAGATACCAAGAGGATAACTAGAAAACCAAAAACAAAAAATCAGTGACCCAATTCTACAATTCCAATCGATGCTCTATTCTCTAATAATCAAAAACCCATCCAAGTATCACGATGAACCGCTAGCAAAATTGGATGATTTACCCTTACCTATGTCCCAGAAAACAACATCTGCAAAAACACCTACATGAAAAAGAAGGGGGTGAGTTCAAATACTCAGTAGATTTTCCATAAATGGCATACCTTCACAAGACACTAGTATAATGATGTTAGTAAATTTTATTAAAATAATTTACACAAATCCTTAAATAGTGAAAAAAAATTAAAACAATCCAAACACAACCTTACAAAGTCTTTTGATCCAAAATCCCTACAACACACGAGATAGCCAATAAGCCATCTATAATCAATTTTACCATAAAAATTTTACAAAATAATTCCATCATGCATATTCATAATCATGATAAACACATATCTATAATGATGTACGCACACAACTTGATGGAAAAATCACAGTGGACCTTCTTCTCAAAAACCCTTTACTATTTTCCAAATTTATTGGTACTTCCCGACCATTTACCGTTGATTGTGGTCCTTCAATCAAATATTCATCCCCTTTTAATACTGATAATTCCCACCCAAATCACATCCTTTTAAATGGCATTCACAAACACTTACCCAACACTGAGTATATAACTCACCAAGGCCCCATCTTGATGCAAATAATCAATTCTAAACAAAACATCCTAATAGACATTATCAATGCCACATTACCTTCATTAAAAGATTTAATTTTAATTGAAAAATATTTTCTCAAACCCTTTTCATAAATAAATCCAATCATCCTATTATAAAATCATTATATTAAAATGAAACAATAAGAACATATCCCCACAATATCCCATTATACCCAAAATTCCAAAAATCATCACAAAAAGAAGTTAAAACAGAGATCACACGTCATAATCATATATAGTTTCATGAAAACAAAAAATTTTAAAAAATTAAATCTATTTCTACCAAAATAGATTCAATGGATACACCACCTACCTGAGGGTTCATGTGAAATCTACCCATATCAAACCCATACACTAAAACCAGGTGAAACTGAGTGAAACAACCTTAGATCCCCATTTATATCATCAAAATTTCCAAATCATACAACTTAAGGAATAGAACCCCATATTTTCATGTAGTAGGTGTATTTATATAAAACCAAGAGAGTGGGAGAGAAGGATCTATGGAAAACCAAAAATAAAACCAAGAGTGGAGACTTAACGGAATAGAATCACCTGCACCACAAATTGAAAACCTTTCAAATTTATTGCATAATGAGTGGAAAAGATCATATCACCCTTGAGATCCAAAAATATAGTGTGTGGATCAAGTGGGAGGAGAAATGGAGGGTTTATGGAAAATCTTGACAAATCATTGATTTAAATCCATATATTTACTATCGGGCATGGTTAGCTTGCATGGTTATGAAAACTTTGTTACAATCGTGTTCATGATACTACATCAAAGATAAATTCACATGGAATCCACACACATTTATAAAAACCAGGTTAAAAAGTATAAACAACCCACTATCATTTTCTCCATGGTTACTTGGAGATTCTATACAGTTCCCTATAACCATGTCCAAACTGTGTGCCCTTTAAAGAGCACACAAAAATTTTCCAAAACCTTACTAAACTCTCTAAAACAGTTACCCAAAACATTAATCACATAAAAATACATAAAAAATGGTTACATATATTCAACTAGGGGTACTGTATTTTACCACCATGTGACATTTCGTCCTTTGAATGTATAGAACCATTACTTTGCAGAAAGATTTTGGTCCATTGCACGACCATGTTTTTCACCTGCTCCCTTGTCTCCTCCTAAATCCGACATTGCTTCCACAAAACATGAACTAGAATAATTCATTTACCACTCAATAAATTCTCTTTCTTATTTATAGTCTACATGGTAAGGGGAATCGAGGAAGCATTACTCTCTAGATCAATATTATTCTAGGAAATCACATGGTCACGATCCGGCTGATACTTCTTCAATTGAGAAACATAGAACATATTGTTCACTAGACTAAATTGGGGTAGGAAATCCAACCTATATGACACCTCTATATCTATATCATGTATCACAAAAGGCATGATATACTTTGTAGATAACATTCCCTTATTCCTAAATAGATTTTGTACAATCCTATGAGAGAATCTAAAAAACACACGATCACCCTCCATGAATAACAATAATCATAAATGATGGTATGGATATCATTTAAGGTTACTCTAAGATGTCCCCATTCTTTTATTGATCAACATAATTTTATTCATCATCTCTTCCACAATTCTCATCCTATCAAATTAAATATCACTGGTTTTTACCCAACAAAGTGGGGGATGACATGGACTCCCTAACAATGCCACACATAGATCCATATGTACTGAGACACAATAATTGTTATTACCGAACAACTACAAAAATTGAATGTGCTGCTCCCATGAGCCAATAAAATATATCACACAATCCAGTAACATAACTTTTAAAATTTTTATCATCCACTTGTATTGCACATACGTCTAAGGATGATATGTTGTATTCATCATCAATTGTGTCCTAATGGATTTCTGGAAGTACTTCCAAAAAATGATATATGATCCATGGATCACAATTAGATACAATTAAAATTTGAACCAAATGCTTTTTTTAACACCCCTAGTATAAAGATTTTGGATAGATAATCTACCTTATATGATTCACGAATCGGGATGAAATGGGATGACTTTATGAGCCAATCCACTATCAACCATATGGAATCATGCTTTTAGAGCATTCATGTGAGACCTGTATCAATGTCCATCAATTTCTAATATGACATCAATATAAGGATAGGTAAATATAGCTACATACCTACTAACTATTGATGCTCTACCTTGACTTGATGGCATGTCATATATCTCGACACAAAATCAGTCTGTTCCCTTTTCATACCAGCCCAACAAAAATGCGATTTCAATGATTTATTCATTTTTTGAATTCCTAGATGGAATACTAATCCGGAATGATGATAGGACCTAATAAATTCTTCACGACAACCCATTGTTAGAACAATCTGATTCTGAAAACACAAAACTGCATTCCCATTTAGTTCCTAGCCCAAATGGTCTCCCCACCATTGAGTTTAGACCACATCTCCAAACAATTGGAATCATACGAATGTGCCTCAATATCCCACAAAACAAAATTAGTATGTAATGAGACTGGAAAAAACATCTCTATTACCTCTTTCCTCACATTCAAACAACATTTCAACTAGGGCCGACATTATTTCCAAATGTCCCAATGCATGTTTCACCACCGGGGCATATGACAACATTCTTAATGCATCCACCACAAAATTTCTCTTACATGGTGTATACATTAAAACAAAATCAAAAATCTGGACATACTCTATCCATCTCCATTTCATCATGTTCTGATATCATGTTGATAAAATATTCTCTAAACTCTAATGATCAGTAAACACTGTGAATTTATCACATGATGGACAATGACACCACATCATCAAAACATGAACAACCACTTCCAACCCCAAATCATGTGTTTGGTAGTTCATTTCATACCCCCTAAAATTCCACATTCCTTATGCTTCCATGTAATACCCGTGCATGATTATAAATCCCAATGTTTCTCATGATCTGTTACAATACACCACGTATGATTTCCCCAATTCTAGAAAAACCAAGATTAGTACTTATGTAATAAGACCCTTAAGATCATCAAAATATTTCTAACACTGCTGATTCCATTGAAATTGATCTTTCTTCTTTGTCAAAGAAATCATTGGTGAGGGAAATCATGATAAAACACCAAAAAACATTGTTAGTACCCATCTAGACGAAGAAATATCCTATCTCGAAAACATTATTTAGCGATATACTTGAGATAATAACCACTATATTGTATAAATCAACCGAAACACTTTTATCAGAAATAACATGGCCGTGGAAAAAACCTATTATCTCCCGATTTCATACTTTAACCTTTTGACTTGCAAATAATTATCTATCAAGATCTACAACATTATCACCAAGTGATTCTCATGCTCCCCCCTTTCCCTTGAATACACTAGTATATCACCAAAAAATATCACCATATAAGAATAATTATATCTCTCATATATCAGATTCATCAATTCCATGAGCACCACTAGTGAATTAATAACCCCAAAGTGCATAACCACATAGTCATAATGGACATATATACTTCTGAATTATGTTCTTGGAATATCCTCCTTCCTCACCCACAATTTATGATATTTTATCCTCAAGTCAATCTTGGAGAACCATTGAGATCCCATCATCTGGTCAACCAATTCATTAATGTGTCGATGTTGGAATTGGTTCTTAATCATAACTTGTTTAATCATATGAAAATCAACACATGGATGAAGCATTCCATCATCATTACGAAAACAACACCAACACTACCTTTGGAGATGTGATAGGCTAAAAGAACACATTGTTTTCTAACTCCTCCAAACATGCATCAAATTCTCTCAATTCACTTTGTTTCATCTTGTAAGACAGAAATGATATTGAATTGGTCCCCTGAAGGAGATAAATAATAAAATATACTTCCCTTTGGAGTTGCATTCATCCCTTTCCTCAAAGAGATGGTGTCCATAGATTACCCCTTGTTAAAAAAGTAATGCTAGTCATGCTTATTCCAAGAAAACCATGACTCCATAGTAGGGAAATAATAAAAAGTTTATGGTATGAAAGTAGTTTTTTTTAGTTGAGATGGCTTTCATGAATGATCAATCGAGACCATAAACAGTGAAATGTATGATTAATTAAATTTTACCATGAGGAAAATGTCTTTTGATAAATGGATAACTTTACTTTCACCCCTACCAGCACTCCCAAGAAATAAAATATACTATTTAATCTATTCATCCCTGGTTATCCCCTTTATGGGTATGAAGCACCCATGACGGGGGCATAATCTTATTTTGAAACTAAACAACATGATCCACATGATTTTTTGGATCTATGTTATTATCATTTTCCACTGCCTGTAAATCTTGCACTATACTCTCAACTAGCTGCTGGTTCACCTGGGGATCAGGTGCAACCCCATTTTCTGCAGCGTCCTCCGACTAGTTTCTACAATTCCTACCCAGTTTCATTTCTATCAATTCAAAAAAACAATATGTCTCACTCCCTTAGAAAAAAAGAAAATTACAAATATAATTCAATTACATTGATATTATCATAACCAGAAATCCCATAGTTTCTCATTTCCTATGTTGCGTCAAATTTATAAAATCCAATAGTTTTTTGAAAAATGAAAAATATTCAAAATATCACAACTGTCCACATTTCTAATCCACATATTTGAAATAATTCCCATATTTTCCACGCATTTATTAACATCATAATATAACTCATTATACAAAATGAAATATGAATCCTAGTGGGATGACATTTATACAATTCATTCCATTCTCAACTTATTGGATACACCGACATCAATGAGATATCCAATGGATATAAGTGTCTCCAAAACAAATATGTACCTAACTCCCAGATAACATGAATTTCATCATAAAAAGGTCAGCTACGTTCATTAATGCTATAGAATCCATATTCAAAAAATCCTACACCTTAACACCATCCTGACTCAACGAATAGAGCAAGAAAAAATCTCAACACCATGACCAAGAACCAACAACAAAAGAATGAAGAAATTATTTCACTTGAAAGTCAAGGACCAAACAAACTGATACCACTTGTAATGTCTTTACCCTTTACTCATTATCTTGATATGGTAGTGAGATGCTACTTGGACTTAGGCGACATTCCTAAGGAGCCAAAGGCTGGAAATTTATGTCGAGATCTTTAAGAAAACGTTTGGATTAATTTTACCACAAAACAAAAACAACAAACTGATCTAGTCAGCCAACAAAACATGTCATAACAATCTAAACATCATGATGCTCTTCGACAAAAGTTTACACCTCAAAAAAATCAAAAGATCAATACAATCAAGACACGGGAATCCATAATCAAAGTACCAAGAGAAATATTAAAAAACTGGAAACCAAAAATCTTAGACACAATTACACAATTCCAAACCATGCTCTACAGTCCATGAACCACAAAACCATCCATTCATCACGATGATCCTCTAGTAAAATGAGATGTTTTACCCTTATCTATGTCTCGAAAAATGGCATCTGCAAAAGCACCAATGTGCCAAAGTAGGGGGTGAGTGAAAATACTCTGTAGTTTTTTCTAAAATTAATTCATTACGTACACCATTAAGATAAAACTGTTAGTAAATTTATAAAAAATAGTTTATATAAAATATCAAACAGTTAAACAATATCCAATATGCCAAACACACCCTTACCAATCCATTTCCTCTAAAATCTTTACAACAAAAGCGGAATCTAATAAAAAATTGATAATCCACATACCATTAAACATTATCATAATAATAATATCTTTTTAACCCATAAGAAATATCAAAACATAGCTATAATGTTTCACACACAAATCCTAGTGTAACAATAAAAATGGAACTTCCTATCCAAGATAGTTTACTATTTTCTAAATTTATTCATACTTCCCAACCACATTCCCTTAATGAAGGCCCTTATATCCACTATCCATCCCATTATTATCATGATACTTCCTTCCCACTTCAAATACATGTCAATCACATACAGAAACACTTAAACAAGGAGCATATAACACACCAATGCCACAACATGATGCAATCAAGAAATTAAAAACTATAAAACCCCTTAGGACATTATTAGTGTTAAAAAACCATAAAAATACATTTTTATTGAAAAATTATTTCACAAACCCATTTCATAAATCAACCTAAGAAACTGATTTTAAAATCTTCATTTTAAAATATATCAACAAGAACATATCACCCAATATCCCAATTTCCCTAAACTTCCAAAAATCAACACAACATAAATTTCAAATAAACAGCAGACATACTAATCACAAATAATTCCAAGAGAATCCAATTTATTGAAAATAAGGCTTTTAGTTATATCAAAATGGATTTGAAGAGAAGATAGATATCTTTGGGTTTCGATAATGCCAACCCACCATACAACCACATTTCGATTCTGGATGAATACTCAACGAAACATCCATAGGTCCCCATTCCTATCATCAAAAATCCCAAACAATACCTCTTTAGGCAATAAAAAACCTTGATAGACATGAAATATATAACGATATAGAGAACTAGAAGAGTAGGGGATATAGATATGTGGAAAACCAAGAGATAACCAAGAGTGGAGACTTATTAGGAGACAATCACCTTCACCCCAAATTGAAAACCCTTCATATCTCCTTTAGAATGACTGTAGGATCCCCTCTAACACCTGAGATGAAAAAATACATTATACAGCTCAAGTTGGAGCAAGATTCAATGGTTTAAGGAAAATAAACACAAATCCAAATTTTAAAACCATTTTTTATTTTCATGCTTAGTTAGATCACACAGTTAGGCAAACTGTGCACCAATCGTGTGTATGCTACTACCTCAAATGGAACATCACATAGCCATATCACACTATTAGAAAAACCTTGTACAAACTATGTGAAGGCCTATTATTCATGTTGTATGCTTACCATGGGATTCTCCATGGTTTCATCTAGCCGTTCTCAAAATGTGATCCCCATAAAAAATCCTATCATTTCCAAAACCTTCCCACAATCTCCCATGAATTAGCTGACAAAATTAAACACCTAAAAATCAGAAAAATGTGTATATACCTTAATCAGGGGTGATACATATTTGAATTTTGGATTTCCTGGTTTGAACTTATGTAGTGATTCATTATAGATTAATATGGATTAATATTCATTGTTAAAATGGGTTAACAACATGATCATTGAACATAATTATATTTGATAAAACACCTATTGGAATTGATGTAAATTGTGAAAAAGGTGCCTCTTAGAGAGAGGAAAACCTCAGTGAGCCTTGTTAATAGCTGGGTATCTATAGAAATTCAGGTCTAGGTATGATTATCCTACCTATCATTTGATATATATCATAACACTAACTAATCATTGGTGTTGTAGGGAGGCAAATGGTGGGGATATACATTTAATTCCCACATTTTTCATTATTTTACATGGATATTGGAGGTCAAGTGAAAGAAATTTCATGGTATTTTCATTATCCTAGAAGACATGTTCCATGTCATGTACATAGAATGACCCCATGTAAATATCGACATCAAATGCCTCACCGTTAGGTAATTCACTAGTGTAGTAAAGGGATTTTCATAGATTACCCAAAAATATGAATTTTTAGACTATTAATTTCTAAGAAAATAATGATTATATCATTTCATTTATTAGTAATTATTAAAATTATTGTATAATTAGTTTAGATAATTTTTTTTGATATGATGATACAAAAATATAACTTTTTAAAAGTACAATTTTTTTGAAAAAAGAATATTTTTAATTAACGAATTATTTTTGGAAATAAATATTATATTAATAAAAAAATATTTATTAATAATTTTATGTATAATTTATAATCATATTTTACATGGCCATAGATATTTTCTATGATTTTCAAGAAACATTTATTGTAAAAAACCAGTATTTTTACAAAAAATATATTTAAATGTTTAAATTATCAAACATAAAAAAGGATCATTAAGTATGTATTATTTTTATAATTAATATGTTAAAATTTCCTAATGATGATTATTTTATAATTTATTTTCATACATGAATTTTTTGAAAAAATTTAAAAATGGTATAAATATTTTCCTTGAATTATGGTATCATATTGACCCAACATAAAGGATTGAAAATTAATACGGATCTCCACTCTCTTTTTTATATAAACATAATTATAACCATATTTTTCTACATTTATAACCCTAGTTTCAGGAAATTAATCATCCTTTCCCACCATAGAGCCCTTGCACGGTTCCCCCAGCTCTTAAGAATCTCCTCCCAATATTTTAATAGCATACCATAAAATTACGTGATCATATATTTCTCAACATTATTAATGAAATTTATAAAAATTATTCCATTACTTTTCTAGTTTTTCTTATTCTTATATTTTTTTAACATATCTATTGCAAACCTTATGATTTCTAGGTGATTATTAACCCTTTTTCTCTCATTATGACCTATCAAGAATCATTATACACCCTTATCATGATACTGAAATTATCATGAGATTTATCTTGCAAATCATATATTTTTGGAATAGATATCCGAAATTTCATTAAATGATAGTCTCCAAGATGTACCAATAAATCATATTTTTTGGAAATCTATGTATGAATCTAGAACATCGTAATCAAGGGATTTAATTTGATTAAATAAATCCTCTTCTTATATGATATATGTTTTCACAATTATGCATATAAATGATAAGAAAGTGAATGGTGGGGTCAGAATTGTATTTCCCCTCAATTCACAGGGTAATGTTTTAATATCATGATTTTACATTTATAGATCATTTTATGATATTCTAATCATACTATGATATGTTTTAATAGTGGTTATCATTTACATATGTTTATGATTTCTTGTTTTATATAGTTTTCCCATAGTCATGTTTCCTTTGTATAATCACATTATATGAATCCTCATTTTTCAAGTTTATGATTCTCAAAACTCATATTTTATCGTTATATGAATCTTGGAAAAAATTTATTACATTAAACTTAGGTTATAATCTGTTAATTATAAAACTGGACTCTATAGGTCAACTCTAGATTATGTAGATATGTTTCACACTATTTACAATTATGATTCAATTTTAAGGTAAGGCTAATTATTTTTTTATAATTTCATTTAACTTGTGATTCAAGTCGATATGTAATGTACCTAATGAGAAAATAAAATTGGACACAAAATCATTTGGGTTGTACTATGTTACACATAATTAAAAATATAATGAGATAAGTTGTGTAAAAGGCATGGGTTTTCATAGTTGGTATCAAAACAAAGTCATGTAATTTTTGATATTAGGATTAAAATTATGTAAGGATGTCCATAGGAAAAATACAATAAATATGAAAAAATAGATATATATTTTTAATGTATAGTTTAATTGGTTTCCAATAAAATATGTCCTTTCCTAGATACTACAAGTGGATGTTACTTTGGAATAGCTATACATTGTTGTAATTACTCCGAAAATAGTTATTTGATCTATAATAGATCATTACATGGGTCTCAAAAATTGGCCTTGTTACAAAAAATTATTATACACCTCCATGGTAAATGATTTGGGAAAATAAAAATCTCATTATGAAATATTAATAAGGGCACACACATTATCTTATTATTTTATCTTAAGAAATAGATCAAGCCTAACTTAGATTAAATCATAGAAATTGATATGTTAATGAATATGTGTCAATTATGTGTTATCCCTTCACTATTAATAGATTCAATTTTAATTTTACAATAGTTTAAAAGAACAATAGTATAAGTTTTCACTTATTTCTAGTAAATTTATACGATTAAGGGAAACCAATAAAATAACAAGTGTGAGGGGAAATGTGATGACTTCCAAAATGGTATCTGAAACCCAATGGGGGGAGGAATAACATAATTCTAGATAACAATTTCTCAATTTAGTATTTATTTGAGTAGATACATAAATGAGAATAAATTCCCTAATACATATATGAAATAACATGTCACTATTGTGATCATAATGTGATATTGGCCTCCAACATTCATAGGATCTTCTGGTCTGATAATTAGAGAGAAATGGATCGAATCCATTGAAATTATATTTTTCATCCTACAATATTATGAGAAAGGGAATATTATGTTGGTTGTTTGAAATATGGATAGAGAATTTGATCAATATTTAATTTTTGCCAAATTATAATGCTTGAGGAGGAGTTTGAATTGATTTATTGGAAGGAATTTCACATGATAATTTAAAAAAATTCCTATCTCACAGTCCCATATAAAATGATGAGCCATTTCCTTAGGCTCATGAAAATGTATCAAAAATTCATTGTAGTGTATGAGAGAATCATCACAAGAATTTCTTGATACACCTTCAACTATTTCATTATTGTCAAATATAAAGATAACCAATTTTTGTGGGCTAAACAGTAGTCAATGAAAAGTCCTAATTATTAAAAACATCAAAATGTATGATGAAATTGTGTGATATTCCGTTATATTTGAAATTGAGTTTTTAGAATTTCAATGTTCATCAAGTGATATGAAGTGGAAAATTGATTTTAAATTTGTTGATGTGAATGAAAAATATCATTTGCATAATAAATTCCAATATCTGACTTGGTAGAAATGTCAGAAAAATAATCTCATATATTCATTAATGGGACAAGGAAATATTTATAGGATATAAGGGAGGGAACATAAATTTTAATTGAATATAGGAGAAACCATCATATGTAATTGAAGAGATGAATTCCACTACCAGTTCTCAACCAATATTGCAATGTTTCGACAATAGGGAAGATGGAAACTATATAAATCAATGCCCTAATGCAAGGGATATCATTGATAACCAATGATAAGAACCTATAAGGCATATAGAGAAATGGATAGTGTATTCCAACATAGTTGTTGAGGTGGATCCCAACAATGACATTGTGATTTGTATTCAAGTTACGTATTCAAAGATAGTGAATATACTATTTGATTTTGATTCTATTAATTCATTATATCATTAATGTTTATTAAACAAACTGATAAACCGCATCAAAAATTGATGTTGAGATACCAGTTTATATGGAAATTATAGTTAACCAGGATTAAATTAAATAGAAATAACATCATTTACGATGATGATTTTGAACATTAAAAAAATACATGCATGAGGACCATAATAGTTTAGTGCCTTCGGAATCATAGAACATATTCTTCTTGCTTTGTAAAATATCTTCAACATATCCCATAATGATCTTCCACATTATTACTCCAACATAAAAAAATTAACCATTTCATGGGAAATGAAACATACTAATGGAGTGACATTATACGCTCAGTAATTGAAAATGTAGGAAATATGTAATCATGCCATCAATATAAGGGTTTGTGAGTGTGACCATGATCATTAGAATATAATTCACTGAGGGTCAATGATCATAAACAAGACACACATCATAAATATTAGAAGTTCAAAAGGCATGAATCATAATGAAATAAATTACATGATCCATGAAATAATAATATAATAAAATTCCATGGAATTATGGAAAATACATAAGAATTTAAAAACACTATGTCAAGGCATCTTATGAAAACATTTGAAACATGTTAGGCATGGGTCAATCACCCTCGAACCTACTTCAAGATTGAGATTCCCTATTCTGTACCTTCTTGTTTCGGTCCTGTAATGTCCTCATGTGTACCCACTTCTTTCGGTGGTGGGATTTTCACCTATGTTACCTCATGTTTAAGTCATGGGAAGTCTTCATGTGTATCCTCTTGCTTCGTTCAAGGGATATCCACCTGTGTATCCTCTGGTTTCTGCCTAATAATTTCCCCCATATACCTTCTTATCTTGGGAATAGGATTCCATCCTATGTATCCTTTGATTTCATAATCTTTTATTCATTACCCAACACATTTGATGTAAATATAGGTCCTAATAATTAGATAATAAAATCATACATAAATGATCCACAAAACATTCAATATATCATGACCCATGAAATGAGATGGGTTTTATAGACATCAAATCACAACACATGAAATGAAATGGGTATCATTGTAATTTAATCAAATCATAATATAAGGAAAATAGATATTTTTCATTACAGTTTCATTAAATCATAACATGTGAAATTTAGTGGGTTTGAAATGAATAAAACATGTGGAAGATAAATAGGTTTTGTCAGCCATATTCCTTCATAAAATAAACCATTAATGAATTAATATGAATAGAACAACATGGTCACTTCCTAGAATGTCACGAGTAACATAAAAAAATTTCATATTATGTGGATAATAAATTAGAAAGATATTTTGAATACATTTTTTGATGAAAATATTTTTTCATCTTCGGAAAATGAGTTTTATGACATAAGAAATATTGAAAACCATTTTCATGATAATGAGTGTGAAAACATATATCGAAATAAATAAAACTTTTTTTAAAACTTTTTCTTAGAAAACTGATAAATGGATGTTGAAAATAATTAAAAACCACTTTCCATGATAACTGATAAATGAGGCATAACAATATTTTTAAAACCATTTTACATGAAAAATAATTGGAATATTTATATTGAAATCTTGAAAATATTTTGAATACTATTTCTTTCATAATTAATTTTTACATAAAATTTGGTATAAAATTATCATTCTAAACATGAAAAGGTAGTTTTATAGAAATAAGAATGACTAAATCAGTTCAATTAATATGAGGAAAAAGAACACTCCATTTTTATGGTAAAAAGGATAGAAACGGCCTTGTTCAGAAATCCAAAATAAAATTCCTTGGAAACATTTTGAAAAATAAATATCATAAAATGGATATGTAATTAAAAATTTGATATAGTACATAAATTTTATTATTCATAAGTTTTTAGTATTCATTCCACAAAAAATGAAATAGTGGTGAATAAAGCATGTATTACAAATAAATAAAAAGATAGATTATTTTACATTTCCTTTTGTATTGAATCTATTCATACTCATAAGAAACACCATTATAATTAATATAAGATGATTACAAATATTTTATATAAATATAAAATATTACTTAATTGTATATATGGTTTCATTATTTCTTTATATTATCTTTTTGTTAACAATTTTATGTTAAAGTTACACTTCAGGTAATATTCATTTTCATATGTGTCTCTTAATTTTTTATAACTAGGGTTCATAGTTATATAATGATTTATATAATGTTAAATATAATATAAATATCATTAATATTTAGTATATGTATATTAAAATAATTTATAGATGTCTAAAATGTAATACACTATTCATGTAGATGTTAAACTGTAAATACGCATGAACGATACTACTATTTTATTGATGCATTGAATGAATGAATGAAAATGACCTATATATCAATATATATATAATATATAATTAAATTTTAAATATTATTTCATATATTTTATATATTTTCACAAAGGATATCCTTAATACATTACCCGTAGTGTGTGATTGAATCACATTGCTTTGAGGGGTGGAAGTCCACAATTCCTTAGACAAAATTACAATAACTACACCAAAATGAATTGTATAACGATATGTTTCTAAAATGAATAAAGATAGATAAATACATAATAAATATAATATATATAATATATAAATATAGTATGAATCATTATTTCTACCATAAGGGTTGGTAATGGAAAAAATTAACAATCATTGTTTCGTGTGGTTGGAGATCTCCATTCACAAAAACAGTATGTTCATTACCCATTATATATATTTTTGTATAATATAATGAGTATTATTTAGAAATAAACATCCTATTATGTTTAAGATAATTATTTTATTATACATGCGTGGAATAAAGAGAGTTTAGGTGTGGATAATGTAAATAACAAAATTGAACGTGTAAAAAAATATTAACTCATATTTGGGTAAATCTTTTATGATTTCACTAGAAGGATTCCATCGATTTTATTTAGACAAGGGTGATGATTATAGTATTAAGGGATATATTTTTAAGAGATATTTGATAAGATAATGGTTAATCCATTATGGCTGGATAGGTGTGTAGAAGTAAGAGGAGAGGAGGACTTTTTACATTGTAGAAGGAGGGACACTCTTGTAAATTTGGGGAAAAGGAATTTCACCCACATTATTCCAATGATAAGTGAAACCAATAAAGGTAAAAAAGAATATAAAAATTATAATAGGTTTGATAGATGTATGTAAAAGGAGTTTTGGAAAAGTTTCAATGTTATTTAGTCCTTTTTGTTTAAGGATTAGTACTTAGTTAAGCTTAATATTAACTTAATTCATGAAATTAATTTAAATTATATTCACCAATAATTTTTTAAAACTAATAATTTGACCATATTATAAGATATAAATTATGGTATTTATAAATATTTAATTCAATTTTCCAAATTTTTAACGCATAATAGTTTGAAATTATGTTAAATTTATTCTGGTAGATGGGAGAACAATGCATGTTTTATAGTAAAAACAACCAAACGTTTGTTATGTTTTTATATTTAATTTTAATGTGAAATTTAATAAAATGACCTAAATTTGTATTATGGATAAAAATATGTTCTAATTGTACTTTTAAAATAATTTAATATTGTATTATAACATTATAAGTAAATTATATAAAAAAGATTTTTAAACTATTATTCAGCCTTTTAACTATTCAATACAAAATTAAACTTCATAGAAAAATATCAAAAAATTATCCAATAAATATTATCATTTCATTCATAAAACTATGATGTTTATTTTGAAACCTAAATTCTATAACATTTACTACATTTAAATTTTAATTGGGTTCTACATTAAAACACTATTAATATGCCTTAATAAAAATATATGGTTTAAGTATTAAATTTTTTTTAATATATTATGTATATAAAACCAATTACATTAATATAAAACTTATTTTATTGAATATATAACTTATATATTAAATTATTATATCTCAATAATTATAATTAACTATATTTATTTCGGAAAAATATCTTTGTGACAATAAATGTAATAAAATTTTCCATTATAGTCAATTGCTTTTCAACTTCATTTCTAATTAACAGGTAAACTATGAATTCATTTATATTTATGTAATCCAAATATTTTTATAATTTATTTACTGTTATTCATTACCATCGACGTTAACTTTAGGTTTTAACTCATTATATGAAATAAAAATAGTTTTAATAAAATATTACTATTTCGTAAAACTCGGTCTTGTGTGTTACACATGCCATCGATGAAAGTTAATATTGAAAATAATGAATGAAAAAATAATTTTTATTTTTTAATAATGTTAATAATTTTTCATCATTTACATCATGATAAATTGTAATTGTTTATAATTACAACAAGGAATAATGCATTATTATAAGAACTATAATATTTTTTGAGTTGTTTGAAATGAAAAATATCAGAATGATTAAATTAATTCCAAAAAATATCATGGTTTTACATTATACCCCCTTAAAATTAATTTATCCCTTGAAATTTATTTGTGTTTATAATGATAAATAATGTAATGTTTCATTCATATAAACCCTCATGGTAAATATGAATACTAAAAAACCACTTTAAATGGATAGTTGGAACCATAACGGTTATCCAAATTAATGTATAACAAGGATTCCTCATAAGAGAGCAAAGGTTGGGAATGATGATTGTACATAGAGTAAAAGTCTATATATTTATAGGGAGTGAATATGTTCATCAATACAAAACAATTTAATTATCAAAGAAAAGTTGAGGGCCTCTAATATATAAATATGTTATTATTTAAAAGGTCTTTAGTTCAACAATAATATAAGGTATTATGATAACATTATTTTTATCACTTCCCTAAGGATGATTAATTATTTTATTAAACCAAAAATATGAAAATACAATTAATGATATATTTTTATAAACATAATTTAATTAATTATTTTTTCTTTGATTAATTTTTAATTGATTCATTACATTATGAAATGATTGTCTATATATTAACATTGATGCCTAAATCCCTAAACTATACATTTAACAGATCTTATGGCCCATAAATGAATGAAAATTCTAACTATTTCTCTCCAAATATTATTCAATATCGATAAACATTTATCTATAAAAAAGTAAAACTATTGCTTCATCATTATTATTTATTCATCAGAAATAATATCACATTAACAGGGACATCGTGTCATCCAATTGTTGGAATGAATCTTGTATCGTTCTTTTGGTCATGGGTTCAAGACCTGTAACATTTCCTAATTTGATTTGTATTAACCAGACATAAATGATCTATTTTTCCTAAAACACAGTAATATAATTTCCAAAATATGATATATATCCTTGAAATAAGGTTAATCACAAGATAGCTTTTTAACAATCGGTTTCGTTACAATCATAATATAGAAATACTTACTCTAAAGTTTAACATAATATATTTATTAATGGATAAACTTATAATCCAAATAAAATAAGAAAATTCAAAAATATAGAATGAATTTCATGGAATTAGTTTAACAGTAAACCACTATAAATCAAAATGTGGCTCTTGGTTTTCATATTCCAAACATCTGAATACCCACAATGTGTACCCTACTAAAACATGGTATGAACCTGAATTACCATAAATACATTAAGAAAACATGCATAATTAATTATTAAAATGAATAAAAAATATATAATATAATCCCAATAAGTTTTAAACATCATCCATGTTGACATAGAACACTTTTTCAAATAATAGATAATGAGATCTGGGGTAATCATTGTTATATAGTTTTATTTATACAAATCAATCATCACCTTATCCAAGTTAAACACACACTTCTCATCATCTCGATCACATTAAGGTTTACCTTCCCTTAACAAATATATCCCTTTTATAATTCTTCCTTTCCATTAAAAATATATAATTAAAACCTTAATAAAAATATATACTAAAATAATTGTATATTTCATTACTAATATTACATAATCATTCATTACAAAACATAAATACTTAATTCATCCAATATTATTCTTAAACAATTTCCATGATTCATCAATATATTATTTAATACCTCTTTACAAGAATATATAATATGAATCATGTGCTAATGTTCCTCATCTTCAATATAATCATGCTTCTTATGTTTAATAAAAAAATTATATGAGGATTTCATGCCTTTCACATTTTAGTTGCATTATTTTTATATTCAGAAATATATCTAGTAAATAAATCTTGTTCTTAATTCTATTTATTAAATTTCCACTTGGGGAATAAATTTTCATAATGCCCATAATTTCCACATATAGAACATTAAATTATAACATTGTTCTATATAGTTATCTCTATTGAATGAAAATAAAAATAATAGGTTGAGAAACATATATTAATGAATAAAAACCACATAATCATGAAAAAATACTTATAGGGTGTCTAAATCATTACACTTAATTATTTAAATTATGAAAAATTAGGTTTATCATAAGTTTATTCATAATGGTAATATATTTAAATCCTTTATGATGGTATGAAAAGAGTTTATGAATTCTACATGCATATACCATATGAGTGTCAAACATGGTTTTTAGTAAGGCTCGTTGATTTGCACCATATTACCCTGATATAGGCCAAGAAGATATTTTCAATGTTATTATCCATATTTACATTTGTTATAGTTCCATATCCATTTATAGTATGCAAACAATGATGTATTTCTAAGAAACTAGTCATTATTTCCCTTACAATAATTCTATGATATTTTCCTAAAAACTATCTCATCCTTATAATTATCCTTGGAGGAATACCTAGACATATCCTTATAAATAAAACTAGGTGTATTAATAATTTATTAACAAATTATATTCAAATTCATTATTATACCATTAAATTTATTCCAACTATAAAGTCCCAGATTTAATGTACAAGGATAATTAATTATTGTTTATGTGTATTCTGATCTTTAAAAATGTAAATGGTTGAGGATCAAAATAGTTTAACATCTTTGGAAACATGAAACATATTTTTTTAGTTTTGTAAAAGATCTTTATAGTATCCCATAAATAAAATACCCTTTATTAATTATACTTAAACCCTTTGTTAATTACTAGGGAAAAGAAAACATAACAATGGTGTGATCTGATATGCCCAGTAAGGCAAAAAATGGAATTTTTTAGGCATGTCATGAATATAAGGTTATGAGAATATGTCTAGAACCATTACAAGATCATAACCTGAATATCAATGGTTATGAACAGGAATTATGGAATAAATAATATTAGTTCACAAGACAAGAGTCATAATTAAATAAAGAACATGAACCATGAAAACATAATATAAGAACAAGACATGTAATTTTGGTAGACCCATAATCATATAAAAATGCATTGTCAAGTATTCTTACCAAGACCATCGAAACATGTTAGGGTTAGTCTCAAAACCCGTGTACTTGCATGAGGAAGAGGATTCACTCCCTGTAACCTCTAGTTTTGGGCATGGTATGTCATCCCTTATACCCTCTTGTTTCGTGCTTGAGATGTCCAGTATTGTACCCTATTGTCTCAATCTTGGGATGTCCTCATGTGAACCCTCCTGTTTTGGGAATGGGATGTTCACATGTGTACCATATTATTTTTGTATTGGGATGCCCTATTGTTTCCCTCATGTTTTAGGCTTGGTATTCCCTTAGTTGTGCCCTTTGATCTCATAAAACAAGTATGATTTCCATATTCATTAGAGGGAGATCTAGGTTCCACCTATCATATAATAAAATCAAACCAACATGTTATAAAAAATCATCATATGATGACCCATTAAAAAATGGTTTTTATAATCATCAAATCATAACCCATGAAATATAATGGGTATCATTTATATTTCATCATATCACTCAATATGTAAATGTGATAGGTTTTATAACAATTTCAATAAAGAATAACTCATGGAAAGATATGGGTTTCAAGATCGTATTACTCATGGAAGAGAAACATGTGTCTTATGAATTATTGCTTCAATGAAAATAATCGTGAAATAATATGAATGGACCCTTTGTATCATTATCTATAAGGGATTGAGTAAAATCAAATAATGTCATCATAGATTAAAAACATCATGGAAAGATATTTTGGAAACCTTTAATGTGGAAAATATCCTTTTCCTTTATGGAAAATTATTTTTAATAGATAAATATTTTTACAACCATTTTTGTGAAAATAAAAATGATATATTATCAAGAAATCATGAAAAAAATTTAAATTATTTTCCTTCAAAAAATATTTTTGGATCATGAATTAATTTTGAAGACCTTTTTCGTTGACAAAATATAAAGGAATATTCAAAACTTTTTGAAAACTATTTTCCATGAAAAACAGTTTTAAATATAATAATGAAATATTGAAATCATTTTGAAAATTATTTAATTGAAAATTAAATTTAATAACATTTTATTAAAATTTGTTCATTGAAACCTACAACAGAAAGTTCATATAAATTACAATGGATAAAACCGTACATAACATTAAAGTTGAAAAGAACATTCCATTTTCATGTTAAAAAATGTATAAAAATTCATTGTTCAGAAAGCAACTACAGTAGTCCTTAAGAAATATTGGTAAAGTAAAAAAATTAACGTATATTATAAATATTATAGAAAAATAGTATAATATTCTTGGAGACTATTTTTAGAAAAAATGTATTTGAATGAATGAAGATTTTTGACATAATACGGTGTATGTCAAGATTTCATAATAGCTCATTATAAAATATATTATGTACCAAAGAATAGTGTGATGGTTATAATAACTGAATATATCATGAGTATCCAAAGGTAAAAAAAATTCATTTATGGTCTTGGATGACGGATCATAAGACTTCATCAAATAAATCCTAAACAGAAACAATCTCAATAAGGGATGTGATTGTTTCAAAAACTCATAAAACATGGTAACATTGAGCCACAATACCTATATAAAAAAATTAAATTACATGAATCATAAAATTTCATGAAATTAAATAAAGTCATGATAAAAATTTTCCAAGTAGTATCTAAACCTCATGGAATAATATAGGTGCATAACATTGTATGTGTCTCAAAGAAGGTAAATTGATGAGAAATTACTTTACATATTTGCTAATATTTGAAACATAGTCACCACTAAAAATATATCATAAAATGGATATTTAAATATCAATTAATTTAATTATAAAAACTATATAATTAATCCATTCTATGTATAAACACCACATAAAGGGAATGAGCGGTGAATAACATAGGTATCTAACAGAAATAAAAAATGAGATGAAATTCCCTTTCCTTGTTTATTGACTCACTTCATACTAATAAGATCTTATAATATAATAAATACAAATATTCCATATTACTATATTATTGTATCTAATTCAATTTTTGGTTTGATTATGTATTTATATTACCCACTTTTTAAAAAATATATATTATAGTTACGCTTTCTATAATATTTACTTTTTCACTTGTGTCTTAATTTTTTATATCATTAGTTATTATACATATTTATTGATTTCCAGAATGTAAAACATTATAAAAAGAAATATTATTATTCAGTATTTTATTAATATAAAATCATGTAGAAGTATAAAATGGAATACACCATTCATGGAGAAGGTAGTCCATACATATGCAAGAAAGTTTCTTTTTTTATGTATTGAAAGAATGAACATAAAAGACATATATGTATATGTATATATGTATATAATATCATGAAATTATGATTAATATTTAATATATATCATATAGTTTAACTAAACATATCCTTAATACATTCCATGGAGTGTGTGAATGAACCTCATTACTTTGAGAAGGTGGTAGTCCACACTTCCACGAAAGAAATTATCTTATTTACAATAAAAGTAAATTATGGTGATATGTGTTGTGGAAATATTATAGATGATTAAAATTTAATAAAAGTAATACATATGATCTATAAATAGAGTATACATCAAAATTTCTTCCATGATTGGTCGTAATGTAAAAAATCAACAATCATCCTTTTGTGGGGTGGTAGTTGGCCGTGCATGTAAGCAATATGTATGTTAGCCATTGGATAAAAGTGTGTGTGATTGTTGGTTTAACCCATAGAATTAAAACAACATAATATATATATTTTTTTGGTTTTTAATACAATCACATAATAAAAATATTTTAATGTGTCGAAAATGGAAATAACATAAAATAATTTGAGGAGGAATGTCACCTATTATTTAGGTAACACCTTTTGGTTGGCACTAAAGAGTTTTCTTGGATTTTGTTCTGTAAAAGGTGATGATTATAGAATGATGGGAGGTATTTATAGGATATATTTGTGTATATATGTTTCTATAAAATTTTTCATGATAGTTGTGTTGAAGTGGGAGGAGAGGATGCCTTTTATAGTGGATAAGGAGTGGCACTCTTGAGAATTTCATGAAAATAAATTCCACCAACGTTTTCCAATGAAAAGTGGATCCAATAATAGTATGATGTTAATACCTATGACTATATGGTCTAAATATGGTCATAAATCATCTTATGGACTATTTCATAGTTTATTAGGCCATTGTGTTTGTGGTTTAGTCCTTAGATAAGCTAAATTTTAACTTAATATATGTAATTAATTTTAAATACATTCACATATATATTTGGTAAAAAATTAAGTTGACCTTATTAAAAATTAAAAATTATTCTGATTCAATATATGGAAACTAATTTTATATTTTCCTTAATTATAAGATTCTAAAATTAATTTAAATTTAATCCTACTGATAGGATGAAAATGCAGGTTTTTGAACTAAAAATGTCCAAATGATTGCTATGTTTTTTATATTAAATATGATAAGTTAAATTTATTAAATTGAGTTAAATTGGATTGATTTTTAGAAATATGATATAATTAATCATTTAATCCAATATAAAATGTATTCTATCCCTAAAAATAAATTATATGGAAAAAAGTTCTAAACTAAAATTCGTTATTTAACTATTCAATAAAAAAATAAAATTTCAGTGAAAAATAGAAAAATTTACCTTATCCTTATTATAATATTATACATTGAAATATAATGTGTTTTTTATACAAAATCTATTAATGTTCCAATAATTGGATTTATATTGTGTTCTCCATTAAAAAGCGGAAAAATGCCTTAATAAAAATATAGGGGTTTATGTATAAAATCTGGGATGATTATATACAATGTTTGTAAGACCTATTGGTTGAATATGAAAAATTTATAACTGAATATATAACATATATAATACAAAAATATTAATCCCTAAATTTAATTTGTTTTATTTATTTGTGTAAAACAACTTTGTGAGAAAAATAATAATATTATTTTACATTATATTCAATATGTTTTCATATTATATTCTAATTATTCACTAAACTAAGAATTCAACATAAATATTTTTTTAAAATATTTTTATAATTTAATTAATAAATTTTATAATAATCAACTAAAATGGTTGGTTATATCTCATAATATTAAATAATATTGTTTTAAATAATATTTTAATTTTTTGTAACACCCAATCTTGCGTGTTACACATGACCTTGAGGAATGTCAATCCTGCATGAAATTTATTGTAACCACATTGTAACATATAGATCATGTTATTTATTATGTTGTGATTTGTGAAAATTGACTTAGATTTTCATATAAACCAATAAAAACATAATGATTTAATATAAAAACAAAACTATTTCTAGTGTTGAGTGAAATGAGAAAATATGAATAAGATTAAATTAATTCAGATAATTTTATCAAAAGAATCATATGGGGGTAATAAAAAATGGCTCGAATGGTGAATTTCTAGAATATAACCCATCCCTTTTCAATTTTTTTTAGAATTTTCCATTAAAATATTTCTTACTCTCTTTATATGAATATTAAACTATTCACATCTTTTATTCTCAATACTTCTATAAAGAAAATATAAATTAACGATATTATTAAATCATCCATCTTATCACATATCTCACTTTGATTATATATAATTAAAAAAGATAAGGATGAAACCTAATTAGTACTAATATCAATGGTATGGATATTATTTCCTTGTAAAAAAGAATATAATGAGTAAATGAATGGGAGAAAATGAAATAACATATTTGATGACATTCCATTTGTGATGGAATTTGATAATATGTTTCCTAAACAACTGTCTTGTCTCCCATGAAAACATGGGGTTGAGTTCTGAATTGATATCATATGTGGTTATTTTTTTAATATCCAAGGAACTATATATAATTGTTGTTGTCGAACATGTTGATCTGAATAAATAGTTATAAAGGAAATTGTATAAATGGTTTACATGCCCACATGATTCCCTAAAGAGTAAACTAGAAAATTTTATTAAGAAGATGAATGGGTCAATTCCTTGCTCCATTGATTATAATGTTCAGAAAAAGTCCACGGTAATAAAAAATTATACACTTGCACAGATTGATTATATTATTGATCAGCAATATGGTTTTGAGTACTTATTTAATGTGGATATTTGGTTGAGGTATTTTCATGAAAAAGGAGAAGACGGTGGATATCCCCAAGACTGTTTTTTGCAAGGTAAGGGAACTGTGAAATCACATTAATGATGTATGAAATAAATTATTCATAGGTAATCTTTATGTACATTCATGATAGAGTCATTATGGACATCTCAACATATTTTTTGGTTGTCTTTATTATTGATATTATTATCTTGTCCAAAAGGAAGGATGAAGACGAGGAGTATTTAAATAATGTATTGAAGACATTGAAGAATGTATATTTATACAGAATGTGATGTAAATTGTTGTTTTCTAGATCAATTATCCATCTATATTCATATTTTAAATAACTAGATTATATCAGTGGATCCTTCCAAAAAAAGGCAATTGAATGAAATCCTATACCACTATCTTTGTCAGAAATCCATTATTCCCACAGATTAGCTATGTACTATCTTTAATTTCATAGAATTTTTTTTTTATTTTCCCCAACTAACCCATATTATTCATAATGGATTCATGTTTTTATGGTATTTTGAGTTTCTTTGATTATTTAATGATGATAAGAAAATGATAATCAATATATTTGTGATAACATTACCAAGTAGTGGGGAATACTTTTGCTCTACAGTGATTCATCTTAAAAGATCATGGGTTGGTTACTATTTAAATATAAAAAATTTATAGACTAAAACTAATTATAATTAAATATATATAATTATTACATCCAAATTATGATCTATAATTTGATGTAGTGATCTTTGCATATATTATTTGGATAAATATCTCCATAGGGATATGTGTGAAATATATATAGAAAACAAATGAATCAGGATCATATTTGCACAAATGATGCTCAATATATAACAATGGATATTTTTATAGTGGAAAACAGATTATTATTTTTTAATCTAATAAAAATATATGAAAACAAATCATAGTGTACTTTTCATTATGTAGAATGGATCCTACATCATCATCAATGGTGATGTTTTTATGTGATCTAGTCCAATTGGAAACACAAAGGATATATATTATTACAATAAATTATCTTTATCCCACCATGAAAAATTATATTCCCAACACTAGATTCATGATTGTATCACTATGGACAATCAGTATAATAAGTTGTTCTATTAAAATGTTTCAAATATTTTGGAGTTCAACATTCTTGAATTTGTAATTATAATGTTCAGAACCTATAAATGTGTCCCATAAAACTATATATGAAGATATATATTCTATATGATGCTCATCGATATTTTTTCTCTATTGATAAATCAATTAATATAATGTATATTTATTTATGAAATCATTGTGTTGGATAAAATTAAGAGGGATATTGCAGAGTTTTTATCTCGATTCTTAGTATTCCATCATGATAAGGATAAACGACCTATGAATATTCGTATGAAATTAATATTTTCCAATACTGTATGGAGTTGATAATACATAACAATTTATTTCATTATATTAATCTATAGTACCCCAAAAGTAAATAATTTCATTTGGGTGGTACTGAATAGTCTTACGAAGATAGTGACCTTCATCGCTATCATGGATGATTTATCTTATGACCGACTAACCATGATATATATATATGGAAGATGTAATACTTCATTGGAATATAATATTTATTGTATATGATCAAGATTTATGTATTATCTAAATGTTTTGGATATGTATTTATAAATATTTTGATATAGAACTGATCTTCAACACTACTCATGCCCCTCAAATAGATGGTCATTTTGAAACAACCATTAAAACTATTGATGATATTATAATATATTGTTTGATAGAATTTCAATTATGTTTTGATAAACACATTTACCTAGTAGAGTTATCATGTAAACAAAATTTTATTCCTATCCTTCAAAATGAACATTGTGAGTTTTTTATGTGTAACAACCCTAATTTTTTATGAAATATATATATTTTTTAATAAATTTAATTTCTACAATAACTTGTGTGACAAGAAAAAAAGTGCATTATGAACTGAAAAATCTACAAATATAATTACTAAAAATAAATATTATAACATAATTATTTAATATTGACGGATTAATAGGAATATGATTAAAAAAAATAATGTGTAATCACTTTATATAATGATATCATATTGATAAAAGGTAAAACAATTTCAATAAATACATTATATATTTTGAAAATAATATTTTCAAACAAAATACTTCCTATTGTGAAAAAATAAGAAAACATATATTATCCACTTTTATAAAACTCTTATGAAAAAATAAACATCATTTTTCAAATCCACATTTCAAAATAGTCAATGAGTTAAATTTTATAATTTTAATGCAACGACTAATTATTCTATAAATTGTAAAATAATAATAAATTTAAAAAAATTGATTTTTTTCAAATCATTTAATTAATTTTATTATATAATGGGTTAAGAATTATAACTGGTTAAATAATATACATACTAAACCCATTTATGTGTTTTTAAACAATTTAATATTTAATTTTTATATTGAATCATTATATAATTATAAATTTTTTCACTTTAGAAAACAATTTTTTCCTTGAATATGGAGGTTATAATTTAAATTAAAATTCCATACCGTTGTGAATAGAATAATTGTAAATATATTACATATTTTGAATTAACATGGTTAATTTTGAATAACTATTTGAATATAGTTTTATGTCTAAATTAATATAATAAACATTTGGAAATTAATTATTTTGGTTAAGGGTAAAATGGTTATACTAGAGTTAAAATAAATAAAAAATTGGGTAAATTAACATATAAATTTTTTTGAACCCCACAAGATGGAGAAATATCATCTTTTATTTATATAAGGTTCATGAATTTTACATTTAACACATTGATATGAATTTTTATTTAAAAAAATTAGAACTGTTTCATTTCCATCACTTATAAACGGGAAACCCATATCCTCTCCTATACACAATTCCAAAGGACATTAGTTCATAAAATCAATGGTAAAATCTATTCCTTACAACCATCCCAACAAAGTATAGGAATTATTTTTATTATGGAATATATCTACCATACTTTTATTACATAAACATTACATATTTTTATTGATAAACAACAAAATAGCATTAGAAAACGTGGATCCAAATTTTTTGTGTCATAGGAAAATTAACTTGAATGCTCCGAAGGCCTTATTTTTTATTTTTTTTATATCCCCCCTTTAATGGGATGAGTGGGAACCCTTACAAGGCCCGTAGGCTTAGGGATTACATTGCCCGTAGGTTTATGATATTACATGATCTAATGGTTTTTAGGGAATTCAACCAGACTATCTATAAGGAACTACCCCTCCCCAGCATCTGCATTATGATATTAGCTCTCCACCTTCACTTGGTTGTCTGGCTAGTCTTCCCGTGCAAGCATAGGCTTGTCCCAATGGCATAGCCATTCCCTCTCATTCTAAAAAAATCATTTGGTTATGGTCTTGTGAGTTCACCTGCTCAGAATCCTCTTCTGGGGATGCTCCTTTTTGTAGTGTGTCTGGGGAAACAACATGTGGCCCAAAGTCTATAAAGTAGACCAAAAGCCTTGAAGGTGGCCCAAAATCCCTACCGACCCAAAGGCATGGGCGGCACAAAATCCTTAAGGACTCTTGGCCCAAATAGGTGACCCAAGGAGAATAGTTCCAGGTGATACAGTATCGAACAGTACCTACCGCATGAAGTTCTACAGTGCCTGCTAGAGTAACCATATAGTGTACAGTCAGCTACAGTACCTTTACCATGTACAGTTCTTCTACAGTAGCTGCAGAGTGTACAGTTCTACTACAATATTTCTACAAAACCTGTTATAGTATCTTCTACAGTACTACTACCGTAACCCAGAAATATGCCTCTACCTAGTTTTGAACCTAGGTATTTTAGATGCAATTAAGGATACCTCACCAACTGGGATGGGGATCACGTGCTGTGTGATGGGAAAATTTGGATTATAAATAAAATTTACACATTAAAACATAAAAGTTATATAACTCATTCTTCTCTACCTTCTTAGTTTACTTCATAAAACTCTATAGTACACATAATCACCACAAGACATAGATCAATGAATGGGGTGAGCTAAAATCCCTATAAGAGGATTGATAATTGTATGAATCAATATAACATGGGTGAGGATAATTGTAATCATAGTATAATAATAATATTATCATAATCATTCTTTAGATATAATGAATTAGGTAAATTCATGGATTGTGGATTTTCCAAAACAAATTAAACAACTTGTCTTAGTGGTCAAATACCACACACTATTGGAAATAGTTATAGAATCATGTTCACACATAACATATTTGCATAATGATAACATCATCATTTTGAAGAATAATAACATCATATTAACACATAATTAACATTATATCCTGAGATAGATTACATTACCTCAAGCATTGGAGTGCTATATAATTCCATATACATCAATCACATTATATAATTTACATAATCTTCCATTCCACATAGAATATATATCAATAAAATTAATTAGTTAACCTCCGTAAATGAATGGGTTCATTAATAATCTCATAATTTGTGAATAAACATGGTTTTTCTTAATGAATATTTAAATACATATTTTATATAAGATTCATCATTATTGAGTGAAAAAGAAACAATTTAAAATGATTAAAAAAGTAATTTAGAAAGAAACGTTAGTTTGGAAATCCATTTTTTTCATAAAATTATTCTGAATACATTTATATCAATAAAAATTGTAAATTAGAATTAAATTATATTTTAGGAATTTTTTTATAATATCTAAAAATAAATTTTTTCTAGAAAAAAGTAATATCCCAAATAAAAGGAGTTTGGTTTGATAATCCTCTTACCTAATGTCTGAATTATTTCTTGAAATTAACATTCTAAATAACAAAATTAGATTTATTAATTAAAAAATACAGAACATATTCATCATGTATTTTTTTATTATACTTTTTATATGTTTGGTTTTGGTCATCTTGAAGAGTTATAGAGTTCAAATTTGTTTTACTTGGAGTCTTTATTTTCATGGTATTAATAATCGATTTAGTTGTATTCAATTATAGATGATTATGTTCAATGAGAATAATTATAAAAAATATAAATTTTATGTTATTAATGAACATACATAATATTAAATAGTCTTATATATAATTTGGTTATATATTATGAGGATGATTCAATTGAAAAAATATTAAACAAAATGGTTTATTTTATTTTGGTGGTCTTTACGACCATCACAAACTTATTTTTTTATTATCTATTATATAGATTATATGATTGTTCAGGAAAATTATATAACCTATTAATTTTACCATTCATTCAAATATATCAATATTATGGGTTTTATGACCATCCTATAAGGTTTCAATGGAATATAAAAACACATCATTCGTGATGGCTGTAAATCAGCACATCACATATTTTCTTTTCATTTTTTATACAAAAGAAGGGTGAAAAGATTTGATGATGGATTTTTCAATTAACACAATAAAATTACAATATATATAATATATATTAGTTATAATTCCATTTTATGATATGATAGGTGATTATAGAATAGAAAAAAATATATAAATTGCAAAGAAATTAAAATACAATGAAAGGGGATTTTACTTGCTGTACATTTTCTCTTTGAGAAACTTCTTAAAAGATGTTGGTTCGATATTTGTTTTGAGAAAAGAGGATCATGTACATGGGGGAGAGACTTAGGAATAATATTGGGTAGAAACTGAACAACATCAAAACATTATAATGAGTGAGGACATGGGGTTGTCAAGATGATGTTTATAGTGGATGAGAGAGGTGTTTTTTATTTTTTTATTAATTTGTTTATTATTTTCGCACCAAACTGTCAATAGTATTTATTTACATTAGTAAATAACGAAAATAAGTATATAGAGTCTGAGATAATTTCATCTTACACCAATCATGACTCATTAATTACTAAAAGATACATTTATTTACTTATAAAGGTTAATACATTGAATTGTCGTATTTCACTATTGAAAAAAATCGACTATTTTAGGAAAAAATTTATAAGTTCACCATAAACAATATTCAATGAGAATATTTAAAAAATTACACTAATTATATTAAAATAAATTTCAATAATGAGAAAAAAAATTTATAATCAACAAGTATTTGAAAAATATGACATATGTTATGAAAATTTGATAACATAATTATAAGTTTGAGAAAATATCAAAAAATAATAATACAATATAATATTAATTTATGAATATATCTTAGGTAAATAAAATTCGATTTTAATAATTGTATTAATTATAAAATTTTATATTAACACTTTTTTAAAAAAAATACAAGACCGGATTTATCAATTTTAAAACATTTATTCATTTATATTTTTATATAATTATAACAATGTTTCATTTATTAGATTTTTCAATTTCTTGTATCATTTCATAGATGAGTCAACTATTGTATTTAGATAGATTATTATTCCATAAAGACATATTACAATTACACATGTCATTTTAATATTCCATAGGTATAGTTTCCTTAATTTCTATGAATGTAAAATATTTATTTATTCATTCATGAGAATATATTTTCTATGGCGTATCTACTATATATAAATGTTATATACTATATATCATAATTATAATAATGGTAAAATTCCATTGATAATTTTTTGGATTGAAACATTATTCCCCACATTCATAATTTATACCTCAAAGCGCTAATTTTCATACAAACTTGAGAACATGTGAGGGTACTTATCATTAATTTTTTCCTCAATTACCCAAGACACATCTTCGTACATATGGATCCCCTATAGTGGATTTACCAAGTCAGTATTCATGTTACCGGGAGATTTATGTCTACAATCCAAGATCATCAACATTTTCTCCGTATAATAGAGATGAATTTTTAGTTGTATGACTTATTGATTAAGTACATTTGAGGGATCTAGTTTGTATTTCCTCAATAAGTATATTTTCAAAGAATCATATACTTGAGACATGGTTGGAGGAATTTCTAGTCGATATGACACAACTCTAATATGATCCATAATCTCAAAGTGTTGGAGGTACCTATGGAATATATTTTTTTCTTCCCAAATATCATGATCCACTTCTAGTGATATATGTAGAGGATTATCTTTTTACCAACCTTAAACTCAATTTCACATCGATTATTGTCTATATAACTCTTCTAATGACATTGGGACCCTTATTTTTTATGGTGAATTGATTTCACTTTTTCAACCTTTTTAGCAACCATTTCAGGTCCCAGTATCTTGTGTTCACCAACATCATCATATCATGATGATGTTCTGCGTCTTTTTCTATAATGGGCATCATATGGATCCACTTTTATGCTCAAGTGGAAACTATGTTTTAAGAGAACTAAACTGGAGATAGAGTTTTTTCCAATATTCTTTTTAATTACAAATAATATTCCCTCAAAATGTCTTACATGGTCTAATTATTCAACTTATATTGTCCAAAGTTTTGTGGTTGATAATTCATACTGATGTTCAGTGCTGTGTTTAGATCATATTAGAGTCTTTTCAGACACTTAGTGGTGAAAATTTTATCTCAATCAGATACAATCGATTTGTTGAAATCAATGCATCCTTACCTATTCTATAATCTAAATTTGTGAAATTTGATCTAATGAAAGGTCATATCAAATTGTGTAAAAGTGATATATCCTTGAAAGATTTCCCAAAATACAATATAGAATTTTTTCCACTAAATATATTCATAAGTTTGGTGAAAACGTTCTTGGGGATTCCTTCCCATTTCCATGTCTATATTTTTAATGATTTCATTATTCCCTTAGTACTTTTCCTTTTTAATTTCACTTGATCACATACTAGGAACATTGATGTATATTCATAAATCACCTTTTTATATTTTCCCATCATTAGTTCTCTCATATATCACAATAAATCATAGTTCTACATTAGTGAATAGTAAAATTTAAGATATGTGCATCATTCAGAGGAATTTTATTTATCTGTATATTTCACAGTACACATATTTAGGACCCAAATCTTATGACCTCTTCCGAATAAATTTAAAAATATGTAGATTTCTCTTTTATGGTAGATTCCACATTCTTCTAAAATTTGAGATGATTTCCTTAAGAACACGTTCATTTCCCAAGAGGGATAGATGAAAAAAAATTAAAAAATTATTGATAATTCTCCCTACTTAATGATTCCATGTCTATCCATAATAAAACTAAAAATATTGGGTCTTTTTCAATTCTCATAATTTATAATGTCGTAGGATCCTTTATAATTATAGCATCTTCCACTTTATTTCCATTACTAGGTTAGTAGTTGATTGAGAAGTTGGTATCCTTGATAAGCTCTATTTATCCCAACTGGTTCATATTAATCTCATTACATTTGATTAAATATTTTAAGCTCGTATAGTTAGTATATATCTCATACATCCCCCAATAGAGATAATGCAACTATATTTTCAACACGAAGATCACAACTTCCAACTCAATATCATGCATTGTATAGTTTTTCTCATGAATTTTCAACTTCCTTGAGGTTTATGATATCATAGTATCATTTTTCCTTTGTACACATACATATAACTTATTTGAATCATCTCTATATTCCACAAAAAGTTCCCCACTTTTTTTTAGTGTGAATAATGGTGTAGTGATAAATTACTTTTTTCAACTCTAATAACTATCATTCACATGTGTGCCCTATAAAATCATTAAACCATTATAAATATTCATGGTTAATGTTTTTTAAAATATTTATAATTTATTCACAAATCATAATTAATACATAGTGAGACCAAGGACACTATGGATCTCTGTTAGATATTTATTTTTGGGACACTCATTGAATACCTTTATCCTAGAAGGGTCGACAAATATTCCATTTTTGGTGGATACAATCCCCAAGAATGATACTTACTCAAATATGAACATAGATTTACTATATATTGAATAATGTATGTCCCTTCAAAATGTATTTGGTTATAATATTCAAATGATCCTCATGTTCCTCCTTACTCTTGAAGTATATCACAACATCCTCGATAAATCCTACAACAATTTTTTTATAGGAAACCTCTAAATACTATATTCATTAAGTACTCGAGTATTACTAGAGTATTAGTGTGTGCAAATGAAATTACTATGAAATCATAGTGTCTAAACCTCAATCAAGATGCTATTTTTTCAATATCTTTCCACCTCATATTTAACTGGTCAAATCTGGAATGATAGTTTACAATAGAGAAATACATGGTCCGATATAGTCGTCCAGGAAATTTATCTATAAGTGGATAGGGATAATTGTTATTTATTTTGATTTTTCTTGATGTTATGATTATAAATATTGAGTTGAATTGATCCATCATTCATCTAGGCATAGAGGACTAGTTCATTTTATGGTACAGAACTTGGGCATATGAAACCCCTGTCCAATTTCTCTTGTAACTGCTTCTTCTGTTATTCTATCTCACTGGCTTCTATTCTATATGGTATCTTTTATATAGGTAGAGATCCTAAAAAAAGTTCAATTGATAACTAAACCTGATGGTTAAAAAGAATAACATCAAATTAATTAGAGAACACATTAGTGTAGTCCCATTTAATGGGAATGTATTCGACCACGAATATCTCCTAGTTCATAATAATTTGACGTGGATATGATTTATCAGAGAGAAATAATATCCACAATTGAGATAATGATTCTGAAGGAGATTCATCCACATCAAACAATCATTCAGAAATAGAGGATTCATATAGATGTGATGCCTAATCTACCTTACCCAAAAGATTAATAAGTGTTTTTATAATGATAGTTAATCAATTCCCAACATGGAATAAAAATCCACCAATATATGAAAGAGAATATTTAGCTTGGAAGTTTATTTTACAATCAATATCTTCGTAAGAGTTTTATTCATTAAATAAAATAATTACCCATTTTCTATTTTTATAGATATCTTCAACTCTATATTTTTATGTGGAGTTTGTATAGCTATACTAAACATCCATTATATGAATGAATGTGAAAAACCTGAATCAAATAGTATTTTCACTATTCATGAATGTATATCTAGTGTACATATCACCACATAATATTAGAGATTTACCTTTTTAGTAGTGAAGGCATAAATTTTCACATGTTCCTTTCGATTTTTTGGTTGCTAACTATGATTAACCTCAACTAATTTTAGTTTAGTGAACAAACATTAATATATACCATGTACCTATAGTTATATCTCTGATCCATGGTCTGTTCTCTCTTTTCATCATTAAAATTGTATAAGTTTCTCATATCTCTTCGACATTCATGATCATGGTGGAATTTTCTCCCAGACATGAATATTTTCCCTATCCCTTTAAGGAAATTCCTAGGATTCTTATTCCCATAGTATTTACATTTGAGTGATTGAGATTTCATTCCAAAGTTTTCATTAGATTCCACATCATGAAAATCCATCTTTCATTTCTTATCTCTTTATCTATGGTATCATTCTCTCAAAATCCCTCTCCACTTAGAGATCTATTCCAACTACATTTTTATAACTCCAAAAGTATAATATGTCTAGATATATTTTAATATGTTCTTGTAAACCAATAATGAATCTTTCTATTTTTCTAAAAAATTTGATTAATAAATTTTGGTACCTTCAATGCCTCGTAAAACATTCCTCATATGCCATGATAGGTTCACATTCTATTTTTAATAATCTCAATGATTTATGTTTCCATAATGTTATGAAGTGTTAGATGGAAATACATATTAATAAATATTGTATTAAAGTATTTACAAACCATATATTTAAATTTTCCTATTTAATGGTGTTCTTAATCAGTACCCACCATTAATACGCATATCCATCTAAATGTTAGATGGATGGAGTCACCATTGCTTTCTCAAAATACTAATTCACATAAAAGGAATTTTTCACTGAGTTGACACACTATTCCATGGTTAGTATATTAAATGTTCCAAACAATATTTGTTAATGTTACTACTTAAATAATACTATAGCCAGTCACTCCCTATTAGGTGAAGGAGGAAATTATTAATTGTTAATGTCATTTTTATAGCCTAATAAAACATTTTAAGAATCACCAAGAAAATTTTGAGCTCCACGTCACAAAAATTGGGGATGTTTTTTGGGATGTAACTACATTATATCTTACAAAGATTAATGGAAATTTTTATCCATATATATTCCATTTTCTAAGATAGAAATGGTTCCAAGAAAATATTATTCAACAGGTGAAAAATAAATAATTTATTACCTTGTGAAATTAACTATAAATTTATATCTCGTGGTATCCTTATGATTATAATTGTTTAAAAACAAATCTTCTAGGGTGGATGGATATTTTTTTCACAAACTATCAATTTCTTCTCATGTCCTCTAATCCTAATTCCCAAATTACCTAATCATGCTCTAATTATAATAATAGTTCCAATACTTTTCTTACCAAAATATTACATCATTTTAATGAAAAAAAACATAACATCATTACGAAATGATGATACAATGGTTTATTATTTTGGGATAAGTATAAACATACATAAATTTTATTTTATTAATTATGTTTTTTTTCTTTAATGAATCTTTAATACATGTAATCACCTTAGGATTTACATCAATGAAATGGGTGATCATAAAGGCCAGTAAGATGATAGATATGGATATAAATCAATATAAGATGGTCAAGAATAATATACATCATCATAACATAATAATATGATTATCTTCATAATTAATAGAAGAATAATTAGATATGGTCTTGGAAGGTGAAAATTCAAAAAAATGATACATCATTTGTTAGTGGTCAAATACAACAAATGATTTTGAAAATTGACAAAATCATGTTGACAAAAAATATATGTTCATAAACATAACATCATCATTTAGAAAACTTCTAGCAGCATGTGCACACATATTACAGAATATATCATGAGAAACCTCACATTACACACTTCATTTAGGCACTATATAATTACTAGCACAACCATTATATTATAAAATTAATGTAATAATTCATTCCATATTGAACATATATCAACCAAATATATGAAGTAACAAATGTTAAAAATTCGGTTTTATAAGGATCTCAACAGTGATGAAAAAACATGGTGTTCATGAATGAAAATGAAAAAACATATTTTGTATAAGATTCATTTTTCTTGAGTGAATAAGAAACAACTCAAGAGGATTCAAAGTGTGTTTTGGAAAGAGGAGTTATTTTGAATTTTTTTTATTTCAAAAAGAATATTGGGAAAATGTATAACCCAGATAAGAAATTGTAAGGATACTGAAATAATGTTTTATAAATATCAAAATAATATCCACACCTATATTTTTCATGAAATTGGAATAACCCAAAGAAATAATTTGGGTTTGAGATTCATCTTAACTTATGTAAGACTGGTTTATTCACATAAATACATAAAATATTAATTTTCTTTCATTAATTACTAAGTCAAAATAATATTCTATATTTATTTGTTTTTATTATAATTTTATTCAGTTCATTTATGGTTTGTTTTATAAGAGGTAAAGGTTAATTATTTCATTACAAGAGTGTTCGTTTTCTCGGTTTTCATGATCCATTCACCTATATAAAAGTATAGAAGATTGTATAAAATGGGTATCATTATCTATATTTTATATTATATGTTAATAATGAACTTCTACAATTTGAAATGTTCATATATAGAATATAATATAGAGTATTAGTATGATTCATTATATATAATGTAAATGAAAATGACTAAATTTATTTTGGCCTTTTTTACGACCATCATTAAAAATACCATATTATTAAATATAATCCATATATATTGGTTCCAAAACGTTATATATATTGTTAAATTTATAATTAAGTCAAATTTAACAAAATAAGGATTTTACAAAATGTCTTCATGGTAGTAATTAAAATTGAAAATGCATTATCCCTGAAAGTGTTAAATCGAGACATCATAGAAAATGTTTTTTTAGAAAAAAAATTAAGATAGATGAGATTTGATGATGGATTATTCTGTTAAAACAACAAAATTAATGTATATATCATATACCAAATTTATAGATCCATTTTGGGTTAAGAGAGGTGAGGATCGAATAAAAAATTAAAAGAAATTGAAAAAATATATAGATAAATTAAAGTGGATTTTACCTATTCAACTTATTATCTTTGAGCACATCCTGAGGGAAATTGGGTTTAGTCATATGTTTATTTTAATGGATCATGAACATTTTGGGGAGAGACATGAATTGTATTTATGAAAATTTTAAAAGATTCAATGAATAGTATGTGTAAACATAATTGGTGGTGAATGGATGTATATATAGTGGGGTAGAGGGGTGTTTTGTATTATTTTATTAATTATATTATTATTTTGGCTCTAGACTACCACTTCAAGGGACCCAACCATAAAAATTATTTAATCTAGTTTTTTTTAACTAAAATTCTCATTCGAATATATTTTCAATTTATAGTTTTATATAACAAAGATAAAAATTCACATAGAAACTAATACATTATAAGTGAACAATTATACACTGTTTCCACTTTTTCCACTAATGGAAATGATTTAAAAATAAAACATGAGTTTTTTAGTGAAAAATCATTAATACATTAAAAATGAAATATTATTTTTCCTTACTAATCATATGACCTAAGTGACACATTTATAACCTGGGATGATTAGAAAAATTCTATGTGAAATAAATAAATAAAACTATTATTCTAATGAAAACAAAGAAACCATTTCCTTAAAAACATACCATTTACTATAAATAAAGGATCACTATTTCTAAAAGATCATTTTCATACATTTTTATAATAAAACGATATCCATGAAAACTTTTATGAAATCCTATAATATATAAGTATATAATAGGGGATATAATTCAACTAAAATCTAATAACCATACAATTTATTTCCATAGATCAAACTCTTAAAAATAGAATATCCACATGACTAACATTCAAACCAAATTCATTTAAGGTTGTAATGTAACCACCATTCCATGGTTTTTCAGGAAACCACCAGTCCCCAGAATATCGCAGAACCACCTATCAAATGCCTCTGTACCCATAAAACATAAAAGCTATTAAAAATTGACATATCCCTCCAAAAATTAAATTTTAACTCCAAAGAAAATCTTTCATGTTATAAAAATTACCCATTAATTTTAATTAACCAATTTAGAACATTAATAAAAGAGATTATTGAATCAATTTTTCATACAGATAATTGAATATTTTTGAAGAAATTATAAAAAATTTCAATATAAAACATTCATGTATATATAATCAAATCTATAAAACCAATTTCATAACATGGTCCTGAATTTCAATGATTTTTAATAATAAATCATCAAAACACTTAATGGGAGATTTTAGTTAATGAGTTACATACCCTGATTCATACTCATGAAGTATGTTCATTATATTCCAGAATAATAAAAATAGTTAAATTATTTACATTATTGATAATATTTTTAATTTTTAATTTTCCTTATATATCCCTTATTTCCATGCTATAACAATTTTTTAATTATTAATGTTCAATCAATTATTTTGACAATATTCACTACATGAGTCCATAATGACTTTAGAATGACGACAATAGTAAAAGTGTTCATAATTACATCATATCTAGAATAATACACAAGAAATAATAATTACTTATATACATCAATTATACTTTTAAATAAAACCATTAATTATGGATATAGAAATTGAACAATGTGTCA
The DNA here is from genome assembly GCA_963277665.1 of Viscum album. Lineage (NCBI taxonomy): Eukaryota > Viridiplantae > Streptophyta > Magnoliopsida > Santalales > Viscaceae > Viscum > Viscum album. Next base: position 1,226,282,304 of record OY728145.1, on the reverse strand, counting down.
ATCATGGTGATAGTAAGTTGTATGTACGAATGAGTAATGTTTTCATTTTTCAAAAACCAATATAGAAAGAAGTTAATTATTATTGTATATTTGTAGAATGATTATAATATCATAAATATAATATTATTCATTTAAATAAAAATTATATATCATTCATTTTATGTGGTCGTGAAAAAAAGAATCACATCGCTTCGTGGAGGTGATAGTTCACACATACGTAAGAATAACATTATCATTTTCAAGTTCATTGAATGGTATGTAGGTAAATTTTATATTATTATAAAGTAATTATATATTTATATAATTAAAATCATATAAAAATATTAATTAAATCATTACAAACAGTCTTGAGAGACTGTAATGGATGAAAAATTATTTCTTTTCGTGGTTATGTATTTCACTGTACATAAGAATGATTAATTCTATAACCATTTGATTGAAGTTGACATGTATTTGGGAGATGATATTAACTAAATAAAATATTATAGTATTGAGGATACTCAATTTGTTGTTTCATTGTGGATTAAGAATATTAGACTAAAGTGTTAGAATAAAAAAATAGTTACACTTAATTAATATTGACACCTATTTTTTAGACTATCTCCTTTTATTATCACTTTACTACATATATAAGGGGTTTTATTATTATAATATGATCTCTATAAATTGAGGAGGGATTATAGGAAAGGATTTTGGTAGAGTATTACGGATCCAAATTGGTTTTTAAGTATATGGAATAGAGAATAATGGGCCCCATTTTATAAGAGAGGGGAGTGACACACTAGGATTCTTCAGATGCAATCCTGTTTGATGGCTTATTTCTCTATCCTCTAAGAACCTTTGAAGATTGCAGAGGATGTCATATGTTTTTTGGTTCTGAACTAATTTTTTGAGAAGGCTGGTTTGAAGATCTGCATGTTTGGAGGAAAGAGTTTTTCTGGATATTTTCTCAGCTTGGGACTGACTGTTTTTTATTCTGTGGAGCTTTGGGGTTACAAGATCTATTTTTCAGTGAACTTCAGGTGGCTATTCTTGAAGTATTGGGATTGAAGCTGGACCATCTGGGTTTGTATCGCGTTTTTTTTGTCAGAGTCTGTTCTGCATTATGTTTTGCCTGGGTTATCTTTTTTGCTCTATTTTGTGGAAGGTATGTTTGTTTCTGCTGGTGTAGGTTGACTACACCTCGTGTTTTCACTGTACACTTTCATTTTAATTATTTTCTTTTGGCATGGATTGGGAAACCAACCCATGTCACTTCCAAAAAAAATATCTATTCGATATTTCCATTAATTATTATTTTAAAATATCTTTATTATGGAAGCCATTAATTAAATTATTTCAACTAAAAAAAATTATCATGATAAAAAACTCATTTTATATTTCAATATACTCCTTATATTTTAAAATATTTTAGGTATAACTGTATAACAAAAATATATCACATGCTAAAAAAGTATGAAAAATTTTACATTTCAAACAACAAAAATATTAAAATTGTCATACTTTTTCCCAAGTGGATTAAAAAGGTCATAATTTCCGCCTAGTGATGATTGTTTTTCAAAACATACTCCTAAAATGGAATTAAGTCACGTGTAAGGGTAATTCTATAATATTTATAATTTTATTTCTACCATTAATTAACAAATTTACCTCTAACTATTTTAATAAAAATTTACTAATGTTAGTATTCATATTGTACAAATAAAATTGGGAACTATTTATATACACTAATACAAAAATAGAATTTAATAGAGATTCTTTTTATTAATGCAATAAAAAAGCATTGATAAATTCAATATTTATGAGCACAAAAGAAAGCTATGATAAATTTAGTCTTTTATAAGTGCATTTTTTTCATTGATAAATTTAATCCTTATTACAGCTTTATTTATAGCAATACTAAATGGTAACATTTAAAGACGCAATTTTTGTTAACTCTGATAAAGGGTACCCTTTATCAATAGCTTATTTTTAGTGCTGATAATGATAAATTTTTTCAGTTCTTCTTTAGAATTGATAAAGTATTGAATAAATAAAATTAAATAATTAAAAAAATTAAAAAAAATATTTTATTGAAAAAATTGGTATTTTATTAATTAAATATTTATTGATAAAAATTAATAAATTAATTTAAATTTTTTAATATTAATCAATTTCTAATTTGATAATTATGATAATTAATGTTAATATATTGTATATATTAAATATATCTATATATATTTATGTATATAAATATGATTTATATATTACAATATATTTATGCACTTTACATTAAATAGTCATATATTTTGTGAATAATGGTGTAAAATTAGAAATCACTATGAAATAAAATTACAAACTAGTTACAAAGTGTAATGGATATATAATTGAGTGTGTAATTTAATTTTTAAATTTTGCATTGATAAAATGTGTGTTATATTGATTTCACATATTTAATTAATTCATTATTATATATAGTTCACACACCACAAACATTTACCTTTTTTAATATTGTTAAGGGGTAATTATTTATAATTTATTCAATTTCACTCATTTTTAACATATATTCACATGCATTCACTTGAAAATAGAAAAAAATTATTTTTTAGAATTATTTATATAATTATAAATAAATAATTATAAAGTTATAATAAATATATCTAAAAAGAAATATATTGACTATATTTATTTTTATATCTATTTATTATGTATTTATATATTTACAAATGTTTTATTTATAATTATAATTATAAATCTATAATCATCTATTTAGTAATATGAGATGATAAAGGTACGTTATTATTTTAAGAAAAATAGTGCTCATAAATAATCATTTTATCTATTCTTATTACCTATGAATCAATAAAAAGACTCCTTATCAGCTCATATTTGTAAGTGCTGATAATTGTTTCTCATTCTATTAAGGAACCAAAAAAACTTTATGAACATATTGTGATACCAGAATATTTCCATAGATCCACCCACTTTCAGCACTCCTCTATGGTTAGTTGAAGCTCAAATCACACCACTCGTCTGCCTATACATAAATGAACATCATTAAAAATATGGTGGTCAGTAGTAGTTATGGTTTCAAAAATATATTTCCATTATCATAGTGAGGTAGGACTTCCTATTATTTATGTATTTTTTATTTCTTTTTTTGTATTTATTGTTTGATGTTGTCATGAGTTATTTGTAGATTGGTCCATGTATTCTATTTTACTTTCTGATTATGTATAAAACAATTTATTTAAGAACCGTAGATTTATTTACTATAGATTTGGATATCTAGTTTTTTTCTTTTATAATTTATTTTCTATATCAATTTTATTCGATATCTACTTTTGTCCCCCAGCTACCACTACATGTTTAATTCATTGTTTTTAATTTATATAAGTCATTTTTGATAATAGTTCCAACTTTTTTCTATCCATTTAAATATAGCAATATTGGTCATTGGTCCATGTTCAAGATTTCATCTTCTTATTAAAACTAAATGTATTATAATTACAATTACATTGTGAGTAAATATGGTCCATGTTTATTCCATGTATGTGGTAGGTATAGTTCCTTAATATGGAATATATAAATTAATTTTATTTAGTAAACATTCAAGGACATAAAGTGATTTATTATGAATGGCTTAAATATTCATGTTACCATTATTAAACCATAAACAAAAATTCTTTCATTAAAAATAACAAATAAAAAGATAATTATGTTTTCTTAATAATCCATGATATTATTTTATATCATCCTTCATAGTGGTGGTTAAATTGACCCAATAAAATAACATGTGATAATCAATGGATGATAATTAATATGAAGTTACTTTTATTAATTTATTTTTTATTGAAGTATAATTATTTTTGTTTGATTTTAATAATATTAGAAATTATTATTAGGAGTAGGTAGTTGAAGAATATAAATAGAAAAAAAATATAATAAATTGCTTATTAATTTAAATAAATCAGATATTTAATTGATATACTTCATCATATTGAATAATTTAGGACATAAAATTGAGGTGAGGACCTCTAAAAAGTGTAACAGATGATAATTATAAGAATTACTGTTACCTTATATTGAGTTATCATAACATTAGTTTTGTTCTGAATGATTAGTGGTGGGATCATTTAAAATTGAGGAGTTTCATTTTTTCAGACACCCATTCCTAAATGTGTGATAAATATAAAAATATATCTCATGTGGATCTAATGTGAAGAAATACTATATACATTTTTTTTCATTACCTAGAAATAACAATGGTGGGTATATATAATGGAAAATGAAATGAGTTTGATTTCAATATAAATTTATTCTTTGAATGAATTCATAGGATATCACCTTCCAAAGTGGAGTAATTTTTATTTTTTGAATCCAATTACCCATTTTCATCAACACACTGAAATTCATTGAAACAATCAAATGATGAGTTTCCATTATTACAATTTTCTATAACATACACACTTGATAATGAATATTTTCTATGTATATATTATATATTGTAAAAAATATAATCATTTATGAACTTAATATGATATATGTGAATTCGTAATGGAATCACTCTAATCATTTGACAAAAGAATATAAAGACGATGTTAAAGAGTTCATCTGGTTTGAAAGAGAGCATGCAGACGACCATTCTAGAATCTTATCTCCATTTTTATATTGTTATTATTCAAGATAGATCAGTCCAGAACTAGTTTAAGAACATTTGATTTGTAATGAATAGATCAAAACAATAAATGTCTGAATAATCATGGGAAAAGTCATATTGTGTACACACATTGGAATGATACTATGGTTTATGAATCATTTTATATGAATACCTTTGTAAATGATGCTTGAGATCACATAGATTAAATGAAAATGGAAATTTAAGAGGACCATCATGATTATCCAAATGTGTTTTAGGAGTTTTATAGTTGTTCCACAAAATATTTTTTACCAGTTCTACTAAATAGATAAAATTATCAACTATATTGATGATATATAATTTGAATGCTGGTAGCGGATGGAGTGACACCAGGTTTACATAACTACATGGTCTCGAGAATTATATGATAACAAAATAAAAAAGACTACCATTCCAAAAATATCACACAAAGTGAATGATATATTGAATGGGAATGATCTCTAAAAACTACAAGATTGTCTATATGATTTCATTTTCTTTCTCAAGGACCATGAATCACTCATAAAATTAATTAACTATAGTGTAGATTGATACAAGAAGAATTAATCAAGTCCTTTGAAATATGTAACGTACATTACTATTATTCCACAATTTTAAAGACTATATGGTTGTCAGGAAATTATAAGAGAATGAACCTGTCATGTCGATACATGAATTATATTAGGGAACCTACATCATTAAGGAGATTCTCCTCAGTGGAATAAAATTGATTATGAGTTTCCTGAATTCATGAATGAGCTGAGAAAATTGTGTCCTGAGTTATCTATAAATGGAAGAAATTTTTTCGATAAATAGAGTAGTACACTATGTACTTGGATTATCGAGTTGGTAAATTCTATCTTTTCACCATGGTAATTCATGATATGAAAATACGTTATGTTTTTTCACTGATTATATTTTGACCAAGGAAACCTAGAAATGATATGGATTTCTATTTCATACCATTGATCGTATATCAGAACATGATGTGGGATATAAGTGTTAAAATGTATGATTATCATTAAAGTGGAGAATTCATATTAATGTATATGTTATACAGAATTATAAATTACATCCCCTATTATGGAAATTTATCAGGCTATAACATTTATGTAATGTTGGGGTGTTCAATTTGTAAAAAACAGACATACTTAATTCATTGGAATCATTCCATGAAGACTGGATTTTTATCCCATCAAATATTTTTACCACTTTGACTTAAATATTGATCCTTGATGACATATTCAATTAGAATATAGAATAAGGTACCATAACATATCTAGTAATATGCGATCTAATATAAAATAATGTAAAAAATATTGATTATATTTCTGGTAAACCATTTTTGAAAATTTGTAAATAATCAATATTGAAGAAGATATAAATTATATTTGAATTTCCATATTGGAATTATTTTTATTCTAGACGTTTTCTTGATTTCATGTTTGTAGGAAAAAGCAATTCTTTGGTATTTTTATTGGAATGTTACATAATGTTCCCAGAAAATTGAAATATGACATTAAGGCTTGGTTGGAATTGATTGAAATGAGGATAAAGTAAGAGTTTCCTCTAGGGAAAAGTAAAATACATACTTTTATTCCTCCAGCATCTTAGACTCTATCCAAATAGAAAAAACTGAAATTTTTTACATTTCCATACTAATACATATTTTCTACAAGGATATTAATCAAATATACTGAATGTTGTATCAATGAATAATTTGAAGTTACATGGAATGAAATCAGATGACTTTCATGTTTTTATGCAATATTTAATGGATATTTCATTCCATTTCATTATTCCTCAAAATTTCGACATACATTTTCCATACTCCAATTCTTTTTCAAACTAATATTTAGTAAATTTGTAGACCCAGTAAAGTTTCCCTTCATGAGTAATTATTTTTCAGCCATATTATGTGAATTAGATATGTTCTTCCCATAATAATTATTTGATATAATTTCCCACCTGATGGTACACTTAGTTAGGGAGGTTCAATTATCTAGTAATTTCCATTAAAAATAGATGCACCCCACTAAACAGTATTTGACGATTTAGAAAGGGTATGTCCGGAATCAAATTCAGAGAAGGGTTTTTTTTTCAAAATGATATTCTGTTAAAGAAGCACATCAATTCTATACTGATTAACTATCTGATGTTCAAATTATTGGTCTCATATTGTCTTGTCACAAAAAATCCTTTTTCGGTAATTTTAATCCCAGAAATGATGTTGTTACAATTACCTTGACAGAGTGGGAGAAGGAACACATATACAAATTACATAATAGTTAATATGTTGATCCATACATTAGAACCGACAAATAATTCTTAGATATTTTAATATATAAAAGGATTACATATGGATATCAAATACACCTAATCAATAGTTTATAAGAAGGTCTATAGATAAAATTTAAAGAGAGTTATCTAGAAATATGCATTCATTTACTGAATTCCTTCAGTGGCTATCTAAATGAACCAATGAAAATATTATATTATAATGTAGTTTTGTAATCAATTGTTATATGGACGATATAAGAGACTAAAATGACATTATAATGATGAAAAATAGTAGTGTTGCAATTTGGGTTGAAGCAAGGGATATATATGGTTTCAGGAATATAAATCTAATTTCATCATATATGTCTTATTTGGAAATATATAAAAATATATATTAGTTGGATTATACAATTTTTCAAGTGTTTCATTTCTAATGCAAATGTGTTGACAGTGTCAACGAATTAAAAGTTGATGAAATGGGATTGGTGAATGTGATTTTTTTATGTGGAAGGTGAAATGATGAGTTATTCATAGTGTAATCACAAGAAGTGAAATTATTTTTTTCATTAATCTATTAAACATTAATTGTTCGGTTGTACATCTGGTGACTAAATAAATATTGAGTTAGTTGAAAATTCTATTGAATGATGAACCATTGATATGAAAATTAACATTATTATATCCTAGTAAAAATATAAACATTGTATTGTATATTAGAGGGGACCACAAAGAGGGGGTTTGAATTCTCAATGGAGGAACTGAATCCTTGAATGCATTAAATAAATAGAGTTCGATGAGAAGACGAAAGTAATTTTTAATATATTATGTTTTTCCTAAAAATATTATATATTGTTTACTACATTGATATATTCTAAATTAAATTTTTTACTAATCATGCAGATAATACCATCTGTACATGATTATGTTAATAATTCCTCAAAATAAAAAACTGTGTTAAAGGAAGCCATTTGGAAATATGTAATGGTAATTTTATGATAAACATTATTTATTTTACAAAAATAATTATATAATGAATCGTTGATTTAATGTTCATTATTCCTTATAGAGTTGAATTTTTTTAAAAGATTTTTTTCCATGTGTTATGCGTTTGAATGAAGAGAAATAATGGTATCTCTGCTCAATCACAAAAGTTCTTTTTGTTTTCATAAAAAAGTCATTGTCCATAGAATTAATGTATTGTTACATATATATATATTTAACTTCTATTTTTAGAAAAATTAATCACATAATAAATGTTTTTATATATTGGGGGATTCTTTGGTTCGAGTTGGGGTGGTATTTCCAACTATTATGCCTTTCTGCACCGAAATTTCCACAGACTTCTTATCCTTCCAAACCATTTCACCATTATAGTGTTTCATTTATCATGTTCTTTCATGTAATATCCACTTACTTTGACTGATGAGAAAGGATCCTACCTCTTCCAAATTACAATGGTAGTCTTGATTTTTTCATAGTAAACTCATTTTATATAGAATTAACGTATTGTTTCATATTTTTGTTTTATTTTTTTATTTTTATTATAACCCACTTAATAATTTAATTCTTTTATAGGTGGATTATTTTTTTTAGTTGGGGTGTATCTCTATATTAAATGCCTTTCTGCCCCAAAACATCCATAGAATTATTCTCCCTCCGAACCTTTTCACTTCTAAAGTGTTACATTTATCACATTCTTTCTTGTTACCTCCATAGCCTTTGCAGAAAGAGAAATAAAGCTGCCTGAGAAAACTACAGAGGTAATCATGATTCTTTCAAAGAAACCTCTTATACATAGAAATAATTTATTGTTTCATATTTATGATTAATTTATATATATTTTTTATTAATCGCATAATATTTTTTTCATATATAAGTAAATTATTTTATTCATGTTGGATTGATCTATCCTTATTTGATGCCTTTATGCACCAAAACATCCACAATATCTTTCTCCCTCAAAACCATTCACCCCTATAGTGCATATATTTATCACTTCCCTTCATATTCCCTCCACCTCTAAATTTCATAGGTATTATTGATATTTTCTCAGTAAAATCATTATCTATATAATTAATTTATTATTTATTATTTATTTTTAATTCATTCAATTTTAGTATTAATCATAATAATTGTTTTCATATACATGTGAATTCTTTTTTTTTCATGATTATGTAGTTTTTTCAAATCTGGTCATGTAGTGTTGGTCGTTTGAGAAATAAAGTCAATAGAAATCATGGTAACATTAAAATTTAGAGTTTTTTAGAAACATTGGGAAGTATAAATCAGCCACAACTCAATATGACACAAGATGTGAATAATTTTCCTCCATGTACTTATTTTTATTTAGAATTTTCATTAATTTTGGTAAAATAGTAAACAGACGTACTCAAAACCTAGAAAATATATTCATATTTTTTTGATACAATAAGACAATGATCCATATATCATTTTTTTATGTGTAATAATCAACCTCACCTCAATCTAATACATGACGTGCCCGATATGACTCAATCTGTCTATTAGGATTTTAACATCGACATTTGATATTAAAAAGTAACACTCACTGAAAATGAAGAAAACATGCTCAGATTATCATGATAATATATTGAATAAATTAATAAATCATTTTACAAAAGTATTAATCTATCTGACATAAAATATTTACACGATATGATCCAGATGACTCGAATTGTGTTTTTCTTGTTTAAAATGACATTTTAGTAAAAAAGAAAGGTGACATACTCAAAAAAAAACATTCATATAATTTTGATTCTTTATGATAACAACATAGAAGTTGTTTAAAACTTATATGAACTATCAACACCTCAAATTGAGTCATGTTGTGGCCATTATGACTCTAAGTTCATCTTTATTTAATATTGACATCAATTTTTTTTTAAAAAACAAACTGACCAACTCAAAACTGAACAATCACATTATGTTTATTTTGATACATTAAGAAAATGAAACATTATTTAGTTGAGAAATTAATGGATCTGTCTAACTTCAATCCAAGTCTCTGTCTGGCCAACAAGACTTTATGTTCATGTTTTTATATAAAATTTTCATCCATTTTAGAAAAAAGGCTAACTAATCTACTCAAAATTGAGAAAATACATCCAATTATTTAAAATACATTAGGAGAAATACACATTAGTAATTTATGATGTGTAGTTATCTCACACACCTCAATATGAAACACAATGTTATTAGTATGTGTTATAGTGTGGGTTTCAATTATTAAATGAAATTTTAGTATAAAAAAACTAGTGATGTATTGAAATTTGAGAGAGCGCATTCATACAGTTTTGATATATTAGGGAAATGATCCATAATTCAATTAAAACATGTAAAAATCTTTGAAACAACTATCTAGTTCATATTATGTGTATCATTACTTGAACTATATCTTTTTATTTAAAATTTTCATCAATTTTAGTAACATAGACAAATTCCCAATTCAAAATTGAGCAAAAACATGCATTTTTCATTGAAAAATTACAACCACAATCTATAATTAAATTTGGAAATAAATGAAACATCTGTAATTAAATATCATACATTCTGTTCTTGGTATGACTTATAAAGTCTATTGTCATATTAAAATTTACCTTTTAGTTTAAAATGAGTCACTCACTAAAAACTAATGAAATATTCTTTATTTTTTTGAAAAATAATGAAAATGATTCATATGTCATTTTTGTAATGTATGAATTAGTTTCTCATCAATCCAATACTAGATGTGATTAGAATGAGTAAAAATTATGTGTTTTTAGTTTAAAATTAATTTTTTTTAAAAAGACAAGTGAGTAACAAAACATAGAGAAAATACAATCAGATTGTTATGATACTTTAGGAAAATGATCCCTATATCATTTAGGATTTTTATGAATCATCTGAACCTCAATATGATGCACAATGTGAATGGTATGTTTCAAATTTTGTCTTTTTATTTAAAATTTTTATAAATTTTAGTAAAATGGACAAATTTACTACTCAAAACTGAGCAATAAAATTTGGATTGTTTTGATACATTATGAAAATGATCTATAAGTAATTTGTGGAATTTAGAAATTAGTTTCAACTCGATTTGATTAATTATTTTCCATATATGACTCAAAGTGTTTTCTATTTGATTAAAATCAACATTTCAGTTCAATAAGTGGGAATCATAATTTTGTAAAATGATTCATAATTCATCCATGTCATAAATGAATCAATTTCACATCAAACTGATACACAATGTAAGCAAAATGAGTCAAAAGATCATTTTTTCAGTTTAAAAGGAAATTTTAGTAAAAATAAAACTAATTTACTCAAAACTAATTAAAAACATTAGTATTTATTTTATACATAATAAAATTATCAAAAAGTCATTTTAAATGTGTTGAAATCAATTGAACACCGATTTGTTGCATGGTGTGACCAGTATAAATCCAAGAGTGTCAATGATTAAAAATTGATGTAAATTTTCGTAATATTAAAAGTTTCTGTCAATTTTTTTCTTTATATTATTACTAACATAATATTTTTTTCTTATAAAGGTGCTCTTTTTTTCTTGTGTGTTGTAACAACATATGTGTTATTAGTATTCATCAAAAAATAAAACGTATCAGAAAAAAAAACAAGTCAAAGTAAATTTTTATATTATTCATTTAATAGATGATTTTATTTTGTAATATGTAATTTATAAAAGTGAGAAAAATAGATTTAAAATTGGTGCACCATTAAAAGGATGAAAATTGTATTTTTGGAAAATTGATTCTTTTATGTGTAAATTTAATTTTCAATTAAATAATTACTAGAAAAACACATAAGAAGACTTTGAAACTATATATTAAATATATTTAATTATACGTATTTAATTAATTTAAACCAAAAATTGTAATTTGTTTATTTAACGGTATAATAAAGATGTGTTCACATTTAAATTATTCTTTAGAAAAACATTTCCATTTATTTTAATAGCAGTTTACATTAATATATAATTACGTGGTCCACAAATTATGTATTTAATATTTTCATAATTTAGTTCATGATATTCATTACAAGCACTCGAATGACTATGTGATAACAAAGATATTATATAATAATATTTATTTGTTATTTTAAAATTGACGTGGCATGTCATTTACCCAATCGAACATCGTGTTTCCTTTTAAAAAATAAGGATATTGTATTTTACACCCTTTAATTATTTTCGAGATCAAAATGTGGACTAATGATTGAATAATAGATCTCTGTCTTTTCAGAATAACATTTTTGAAATCCCACATTGGAAAAAAGATTCATGAGACCAATACATTAATAGAAATAAATAAAAGTTAAAAAAATGTAACTATTGAGAACATGTATGGGGGTTCTGTATAGGGAAATAAGGATTTGAGGGAAAATAAATATCAATTTTTGATGGAGTGTGGTAGAGAATAATGTTCCTGTGAAAGTTAACAATTAAAAATACATAAATCATTGGTGGGTTAAAAGGTCAATGATTTATTAGTATGAAAATTAAATAGATAATTTTTTTCAAATCCATTTCACAGTATTTTGTATTTCATTTACATCCTAAACTATATCATTTGAAAACTTTTTTATTATAGAAATTGAGTATATTCATTTAATCAATTTCCACCACAAACTCATCTTTTCTTATAAATAAAGAGTATAAAGATTAAATTATCATTAATGATGAACTTGAATCATCTTATAGAGAATAACATAATCCTAAAAGGATTATCGATCTATTTATCCAATCATGGAACATTAGGAATAACCAAAATATTTCGAATAAGATAATTTAATTCTACAAAAATAATAAAACTATATATATGTAAAACCCACTTCAATTTAAAAAATTTAATAGCGATACACAAATTCAATTATATATCATTCAACTATAGATACAATTTCCCAAATTAATATTAAATTCTAATATTAAACACGATTTTTAAACATGGACACGAATTAAAAATAATTAGCATAATAAATCATCAAAACATATAAAATGGTGTTTTAATAAAAGGCTCCCTTACCCTGAGTCAGAATCATCATGTACATTATTTATATTATTGAATAATAAAATTTTGATAATTATTTTCATTTTAGGAAATATTTTTTATTTTTATTATTTCTTATATGTCACTAATTATAATTTTATAATAAAAAATTATTTGTTTATGTTAATTTCAGATATTTTGATGTTATTAAGTACATTAGTCTAAAATAACTTTGGTATGAGGTCAATAATAAAATTGTTAATAATCCCATCATCTCTAGAATAAAATTCACAACATAATAATCACATTCTTAAATAAATATTATTTCTAAATAAAACCATTAATTATTTTTTTTGAAACATTAACTACGTTACAATCATTGAGATAGTATGTTATACATGCAAATGAGTAACATTTCCAATTATCAATGATCATTATAGAAAAAAATGTAATTATTATATTAACTTAATAAATTATAATATTATAATAAATATAATAATATGAATTTCATTATTCTTATATATATCATCCATGATATGTGGTTATGAAAAATGAATCACATCGCTTCATAGAGGTGATAGTTCAGACGTATACACGAACGAAATTATCATTTTCATGTGCAAGGAATTGTATGACGGTAAATGACTTAATTTTCATAAATAATTATAAATATATCATTAATATAATTTATAATAGTTTATTCCAATATTGTAACTTGTATTTAGATATTTTCATGGAAAAGGAATTATATCAGTTTGGGGGGGGGGGGTAGTTCACTGTACATAGAAACGATTAAATATTTTTCCATTTTATGGAAGTGGAAATAAATTTAAGAGATGATATTCACATAATAACATATAAGTATATTTATTACACTAAAATTATTATTTCATCATGGTTAAATAATAATTTATCGAATTTTATGAATAAATAAAATAGAAACACTTAATTAAAAACAATACATTTTCTTTAGAAAATCAAGGTTTATTAACACCTTAACACCTCTATAGAGGGTATTACTACAATACATTGATCTCTAGAATATGATGAGGTGTTAGAGGAAATAATTTGACTTTATATTAGATTATAAAAATATGATTTGAAGAGTGATTGATAATGAAAAATCGGTGTTATTTTATAGGTGAGGGAATGTGCACTATTGTAATTATAAATAATATTATATTAATATAAAATAATTTTCAAAACTAAATTTCTCCAAAATTATTTAATTTAATGATTAATTATTTTGTCATTAATACCCTTCATCCAACTCAAATTTGAAGTGTGTTGACCATTTTTTAATCCTTATCATTTTTAACACTTATTTATCCTTTTAAATTATTACCTTCATAAAATGTAATTTACTCTTTGAGGATTTTTATAATTAATGTAAAATAATAATTGGCCAATAAATGGGTCCCTAATTAAATTTTTTGGATTATAAAAAAAAATTGGAATTTTTTTTTATTCTCTATCATTTAATAAAATATCAATTATTTTAAAATATCATTAGTGTCAATTTTGACACTATTCAATATTTAACATTTTCAAAAATATCACAAAAACATGAAAAACTAAATAAAACTCATTTAAGTAATCCAAAAAACAAATAAAACTCTTTAAATTTTTTGTGACATTAATTATCTTAAATTATATTTATTTTAGTAATTTTAATATTATTTATTTGTTATTTATTTTAATTCAAAAATTATTGTATCATCTTTGGGGAAACCTTTAATTAACTAACTTTATCTCTAATAATTAATAAAAAATTATCTTGATAAATAAAAATATATAATATTTCAAAATACTATTTATATTCGATGATATCATGTGTATAACCACATATTAAAAAACATCCACCTATTAACAACAAAAGTATGACAAAAATGACTTTTATTTAAATTTAATATTAGAAATTTCATACTCTTCCACAAGTTTCATAAAAAAGGTAATAACATAAGGTCAATTATTATTTTACCAAAATAATTAATCCAATTAAAGGAAGAAAGTTTTTAGTGAAATTTTATAATATTTACAATATTATTTTTACCCCAAATTACATGATTTATCTTTAATCGTGTTAGTAAAAAAATTACTGAATTTACTATTATTATTTTCCAACCAAAATATCCTCTTTAAATAATTTATAATATTTGATTCAAAATATTTAATACATTTTTATAAATTGAAAACACATAATTGGAATAAAATAATAAAAAACTAGTCTTGTAGATTGAATGAAAAAATAATTTTCTATGTAAAATCCTTCAAAAGTTCACACTGTTATTATATCTAATTTTGATATGAAATTGATTTCAATTAACAAAATTGGATAAAAAGATAAAAAATTTATTCATTTATACATTTAAAAAATTCAAATTTATAGTTTAACATTATAATATTATTTTACGAAAAAGATGTTTTCAACTAAAATTAAATATTTTTTTAGTTCTCATAAAAAAAATTAAATCTTATTTGAAAAATATAAAAAAATCAATAATATTAAAATATGATATTATTAATTTAAAGTAGTAGTTTTATTTTTTATATGTTATTTATATAAGTTATATAAAAAAATATAAAGAAAGGTGTTCCATTAATAGTTGGAAATTGTTTTTGTAAAAACACTTCTTTTTTGTATAAAATTGCATGTGTTGTTGTTTAATTTAAAAAAACACAAGATGAATTATAATAATTATATTAAATAATATATATATATATATATATATATATACATATTTCTTTAATTTAATCCAATAAGATTAATTTGATTATTTATCGATATAAATGTATAAAACACATATGTGCACATTTAAATAATTTTTTAAGTAAAATATTTCCTTTTATTTTAAAAGGGGTTTACATTCATTTATAATTATTTGGTAAAAAAGTTATATATAAAATATTTTTATAATTAATTTAATCCTCTTAATTCCAACCATTATAATGGCGATGTGATAACTACCACATTATATAATAATATTTAGTTCGTTTAAACTCAATGTGACATATCATGTACGTTATCGAAAAAAGTGTTTCTTTTTAAAAAATCAGGATGTTAAATCCATGGTGTCGATTCCCAAGAATAAATATAGTAAATTTTGAAGGAATGATTGTATTATTCACCAATTACATCTTCAATGACCAATCCATGACTCAAAAACTCAATTATATACTTTTAATTCTAAATTCTGTAAATTAACTTATTTTACTATTCATAAGAAATCAAATATTTTAGAAGAATCCAAAAATTCATAGTAACCATTTTTTTATGTGTAGAATTAAAAAATGGACTACATTTTTATAAATTATTTTTCTAAATAATTGGACGTTTAATTTTTATTAAAAATAATCAATTATTTGAAAAATAGAAATTTTAAAATTAAAACTGATTTTTTTACACATTAAAAAAATAGTTGATGTTTAGTAAAATGATTTTATAATCATAAAATAAAAAGTTATTAATTAATTTATATATTTTATGAGAATAAATTTTATTTTTATATCATTTTATTAATTATAAATCTTTTAATAAAAATTTATGTTTTATAAAAATACAATCATTTAATTTATCTTTTTCAAAACCTTTCCTTTATTATACGATGACTTAATAATAATATTGAATTTTCATTAATAGGTTGATTAATATTTTCATACATGCATATTTGAGGTTACTATTATATTGTACATATTACTATTCCTAATTTTCATATTTCTATTCCCATGGTAAATTTATTATTCCATCGGTATAGGTTTCTTAATTTCATTATATATTACTTATTTAATTCAACATTCATGAGAGATTGGTTTTAATTAGGATTTATTTTCTATTGATATGTTTTATAACATATAACATAATTATAATTATTTAAAAAATACCATTGATAAAATTTTGGGTTGTTATTGGAATGCATCTTACGAATGCTTTAGGTGTATTCCTAAAGGGGTTCTCTAAAGAAGTGGTATAGTCCTTAACCATAAATTTTTTTTTATATTTCTTCATCTAAATCCATAAAAACATATTAAAATTTGTTAATATAATAACATAATTATATCTCAAATACTAATTCATTATAATGTTACTTTAATTTCCTATATCTTTCTAATCTTTTGATATGTGGGAAATACAAATTTTGATCTTGTGTTTAGTGGACTACAGCCTTGTAAATCGATTAAATTTGTTTTACATCATTTCCAATTATGAGTGTGTGATAAAAATGGATTTAATTTTTATATATGATATTAGTAATAATATTATAGTTCTATATTTATAATATCACCTATATAATTTTACATTTCATTCCATTAGGAAATGATTACATCGCTCATTCAAACATTTTGACTATGACTTCCACGAAGCAATGCGATCTATTTTTCATTTAATTTATACATGGTTAGTAATAAATATTTATTAACTAAATATATAAGATATATATTATATAATCATTATTCTTTATAGGTGATTTAATATGTAAATTTCTTTTTTTCCATCCATCATGAAAATGGAAACATTGTTCATTCATAAGTACGACCTACCATCTCTATGAAAAATGTAATTCATTTTCTTTATATAAAATTAATTTATTAATATAAAAATGAATATAATAAATATATATAATATTTATATCATGGATAACATTTATAATATTATATAACCATGATCAAAATAAATGGACCAAAAATACCAAATGATTACATACAAGAAAAACGAAGCCGTTATAAAGTGAAATGTTCTTTTAACAATGAATTAATAAATAAAATTAATAAAATATCGTATGATACTTATATATGATATTATATATATATATATATATATATTTATGGTTCTATAATAGATTAATTATAATCCTATATTTTTTATATAGGATATTCATCCATATATGTTGAAATTCATGACATTAATTAAGGGATTCTTTTCCCAAATTGTTTTCTTAGTTCATATGTTATGCACCTATATTACATTATGATTTTTATATAAAAATATCATGAAATTTTAGATAATGAAGTTATATATAATCATAATTTTTTATTTACTATATATACAAATTCATTCATGGTTTTTATGATTCAAATGTTACCAAAGTAGGTAAAGGATTTTTGTCTCACATTTTTTTTGGGACAAATGCCATATTCACCACAAGATTCTATTATTTGGTGAATATACCAACCATTATTTCCTTTTATTATTAATATAATAAATATTAAGGGATGTAAATATCCTTATATTGTTATTTATTTAATGAGTTTTATGATTGAAAAGATTCTAATGTTATAAAACATTAATGTGGCAATCTCATTATTTATCAATTTTGTGTATGAATAATTTTATGATGATAAAATACTATGATTTAACAGTAAATAAACATATATATGTTTTCTCAAATATATATATCATTAAAATACATCTTTGCCTTCATTTTCACATCTCTATGTACTCAATGGACTACAATCATGTTTCATGGAAAACCTAATATATTTCACTATGCGGTGGAAAATCATTTTTATTCTATGTACATGTTTAATGAAAAATATTAAATGAATTTTTTCACTGATCTCCCATGAATTTTATTTTAATTTATAAAAGTTTTTAAATTCTAAATATGGTGGAAAACAAATATTAATTTAATTTTTAAAACACGGCTCTATTTAATGTTTAAAAGAAATGGGAAAATAATCTTTGTTTTAATGTGTGTGAAATGAATTTCATTTTCTTACACCACGAACACTCATTATTTTTAAGCTGAAATTAATTATTTCAATAGCATGTTATATAAAATTTTTATTTAATAATTAAATACTTTTTTTATTACAATGAAGTTATGTAAAATATTATATTTATTTCCCTCAATAATATTTTTATGATTTTTAATAGAATTTATATTCATTGATGACAATTACCTTTGGTGTTTATTTGTTACTTGGGATATTATCCAATGGTATAACCATTTTTCCTTATCTTGATGGTCAATAAGTATGATTATGATAACTCTTTCAATCCAATGGTCTATTCTATGATAAAATCCTTATAGAACCCATTTTATTTTGACAGGTTATTATACGATGAATGCTTTATGAACATTTAAAACAAAAATATATAGATTATGTGATGGGTGGGCCCTATATCTTCTTATAATTCATTGAGAAATTTTTTTTGGAGCTCAAAGAAAATAGATGTGGTTATCATAAACCCTAAAATGATGGTACATGAGTGGATATCCCAAAAAGAGAAAAATGATCCCATGAGGCTAACACATGCTTTCAAAAAAGGGTTCCTTGGATGTTATCTGATATGAGAAGTGGGAACACAGGTGGTCAGCCTAATCTTAACATGTAATGAATGTCATGGTTTGTTTTCTAGATATATGGAATCCTATTTTTATTGTATTCCAAAAATCTCTGTGTTATGTAATTGTTATGTCATCATGGATAATGATCTTCGATTCCTTTATAATTCTTTTATTATTACCTATGATGATTTATTACAAGAATCAATTTTATGATTTATGACTTATAGAATACAGTTATCAATTTTTAATCTATTGTTCTCAAAACATTTTTCTAATGTTGTATTGATATCCCCCATATTTACATTTATTTAGAATATGATAACACCCATTATTACTTCACTTTACTCTAGTTAAAAAAAATTCATTATATATATATAAAGTATAATTTTTGGGAAAATATTTATTTTATATGTTTAAAATATTTCATGATAATAAGATATTGTCTTTATATTATTGATATAAACTTATTATATTGGGAAAAATTCCCCAAGGTAACATTCCATCTTTTTTGGGTTGGTTCTATTTTTTGACAAAGTATGGTTTCATGGTAAATTGTCCAGTTCTAGAAATGTTGATAACAATCCATGTTGAAAGATAACCATGAAAAAGGAATAGAGTATGCAGAGGTGGTAACAAACACAGATACAAGATGAAGATCATTTGCAACAAATCTTTTTTGTATTAGTGTAATGGAATTGATGGAACACTAAACAATTACAATGATCTCTATGATCCAAATATTCCCATGTTGCTTCAAAATATATAAATAGTTTAGTGAATATATTGTATCTTTGAGATTTGAGATGACATGTCACAAACATTTAAGAAAAGGTTTTCGAGTTGGTGGAATCACTAATAAATAGACATGGAACTCATTGAAAGAAGTAGAAATGTCAATCAAAAAACCTTAATTTCTCTAATTGTGAAGAATATTCAATTAGAATATATATTCAGGAAATAAAATGAAATTTGAAGAGTTAGTTGAGCTCTGTAAATGGAAGGCATGCCAGGATGGCTACTTTAGTTTTGAAGAGTATGTGTACTATGAGAAGGGTTTTTTAGTTTCTGAAATCTCAAAGACCTATGTGAGCTCTCTGAAGCAGTGAGCTCTGTGATCTAGAGAGCTCTACAATCTACTGATATTTTCAAAATAGTGAGCTTGTCACGAACCAAGTCGGGTCGCCATCTGAACTGACGCCCGACCCAGCCTACGGCAAGGCCCGAAGGGCGTTCCCGATCCCCACGGGCTGGCACAAGTGCCTGGGTATCAAAATAAACTTTGGAAACGATTTACTCGAGTGAAAAAATATAAAGCAGCCAAAAAAGTAAACCAAACAGAAGTAAAGGTTACATTCAAACATTAGATAACCAAACAGGTTTTTGGTTCACAAGTATTCAAAAACCCAAATAACACTAAAACAAGATAACCAAAAACCAACATAAGGACTGTCACCCAATGTGAGGACACTGCCCCTAAGCCACCACCAAAACGCTACGTAGATAGGCATGCTAAGAACCTAAACCACTGATCCCAAAATCTGGACCCTTACATGTATCAGAAGTAACAAAGTCTACATACACCCAAGGGTGTAAGTAGGTTGTGAGCAATCGCCCAGCAGGATATCACCAAGAAAAGATTCCACGCACAACTATCAAAAGACAACCATTTTCAATACTAAATAAAGAAAGAAATAAGTGAAATAAAAATGGTTTTCGTAAAACGATTTTATGGGAAGACAGTTCAAAATAAACACATTAAGGTGATAATTCAAGTGACATATCACGTATCATTGTGCACGCAATGTAACTGGTAGCACCAAAGTATGGGGAAGGCCCTATGGGTACTAGAACTAGAGGGATCCTAGAACACCGTGTCTCGGTGAAACGTGGCTTAGGTGGCCACGTCCCTTAGATAACGTGGCTTAGAAGGCCACGACCCTCAGAAAACGTGGATTAGAAGGCCACGACCCTCAGATATCATATGTTTAGTTAGTGTTGCAATCGTCAAAACCTGCCAGTGAAACCGGGTTGGGTCATCTCCAGAACGCTAGCTCACTAGTCCCAGTCTCCCCACCTAATACCTCGGCTTCCCTCCATGTGCTCACCTAAGGATCAAAGTTCATAAAACATGTCACATTAGCACATAGAGCCAAACATGTCACATGCACAATGATATCCTCTTTGAAAATCACACACACACCAAAACTTCTTTCTTTTTTAAAAATATAAACAACACTGCTTACACTTTAAATTAAACTTGACGCATAACTTAACGAAACCAGTTTGTTAATTAAGAAAACCACTAGGAAAATTATTGAACTGTATTCAAACATGTCGCAATTTTTTTTAAAGGTTAAAAATTCACTCAAAACCCCTTTATATAATAAAACTTATTCTGACACGCCAAAACACAAACTGCATCATCTGCACTTTCTGACACACACACTGCATAGTTTATAAATAATAATAAATAGCCAAAGTATGTTTTCACAATAAAAATGGACTTGCATCACATAAATATACCTCTAGAAAATTAGATGCACATTTAAAAAGTAATCAAAACTAATTTTTCAACATGGAAAATAATTTGCAAGGTGCTGAAAAATTAAACCAACACGCAAAAGATTGCCAGATGATAATTGAGTGTGGAATATCCTACCTCAAATAAGTGCGTGAAACGACACGGAACAGAACTTTCGTTACACCACGGTCGCACCGTATCAAGCCGTCAAATAGGTCCTAAAACAGCAGATCGATCAACAGGTTCAATGATAATGTTAACATAATAGTGCTATTAATAATAATAATAACAAAAATAATAATAGTAATATCAATAACATAATAATAATAACAATAGCATAATAATAATAATCATAGTAATCTTAATAATAATAATATTTTAACAATAACAATACAATAATATAATAATAATAATTATAACAATAGCATAATCATAATAATAATGATAATAACATAATAATAATAAAAATAATAACATGATAATATTAACATGATAATAATAATAATAATAACATTAATATAGTAATAATAATAACAATATAATAATATAATAATAATAACAATAATAGTATAATAATAATAATAGTATTATTAACATAATAATAATAATAATAAAATAAAATGTTAATAACTTATTAGATGAAATAAAACAAAAAAACGACCTTGTCGGTAGAGGAGAAGGAGAGTGGCAAGGGGGTACGCCGGCTGGGCGGAGGACAAAGGGAGAGCGGAAGGGGTGGTCTGGTGTGGTGTGGAGCAAAGGAAAGTGGGTAGGGGGAGGCATTGGCTGGCAACACGGGTCCGGCATGGATGCAGCAGGGTGCAGCAGGGGTAACCCGAGATGGAACAGCGGAAGCGGGGAGGCGGCACGACCTGGGGGAGCTGGGCGTAGGAAGGGAAGCGTGCCGCAGGGTGGTCGTCAAGTAGCTCGGCCGAGAGGGAGGTGGCGCGAGGGAGGTGCTTCCAGGGAAGGGTTCGCCGAGTGATCTGGCCGATAGGGAGGCAGCACAAGGGAGTAGGAGGGCGGAGGCGGTCTGGCGAGGAGGTTGACGGAAGGGGGTGCCGAGGTTGCTGGCAGTTGAGGGTGAATAGGGAGGTGCGATGGAAAGAGGGTGCAGGAGAGGGGGAAGGAGAAGAATGAAAAAGAAAAAAACGGGGGAGAGGAAAACGTGGGGAGGAAGACAAGAGAGATAAAAAAAGAAAAAGAAATGAAAATGGGGAAGGGTGGCGGCTAGGGTTTCGGAGGAGGAAGGAAAACCGGAAAACTTTTTTGATAACAATAATATTAATATCATAATGACATCAGAAATATAAATACTAATAGTAATAATAATAATAATCATAATAATAATAATACCATAACAATAATACGAAATAATAATAATAATCGCGTAGCATAAAAATATTAATAACATTAAGAATAATAAAAGCATAATAATAATAATAATAATAATAATAGTATCAATAATAATAATAATATAAATAATAATAATAAAACTGAAGTTAACATCTGCCATTTGAATCGTCCGCGCAATGGGCACTGTGCGTTGAAATGGAAAAGTTGCATGGCTTTACCCATCCCCTGCCCGTGCGCCGAGCGGCGCAAGGCCAGCACGTGCGCATCGTTACCACAATGGGCAACCCACACCAGGTTCAGCCCATGATACAACAAAATAATTTAAATAAACCGGTTATTAATTTATGAAATAAAAATTTAAAATTAAACTTGTACCTCAATAAAGTCCGGGCGTGACAATTCTCCCCACCATGAAAACTTTCCGCCCTCGGAAAGTCAGCTCAATGCCTGATCAGAGAATAGAAATGGGTACTCCTGTTCAACCCATGACTTCCGCTACCATGTCTCGTGTTCATCACTCCTGTGCTGCCAGAGAACACGGACCAGTGGAATGTACTTCCCACACTACACCTTTTCCAGTGAATCCACTATACGCACTGGTCGCTCAACCACAGACAAGTCAGACTCTATCCCCAGCTCCTCCCAATTCAGCACATGAGACGGATTGGGGTTGTACTTCTTTTTTTGGGAGACATGAATTACGTCGTGAATCGACATCAACTACGAGGGCAAGGATAACTTGTATGCCACCTTGCCAATCCGTTCAAGAATCTCGAAAGGTCTGACATATCTCAATGTCAGCTTCCCCTGCTTTCCCAAACGATGGTGACCCAAGCGAGGGGCTACATTCAAGAACACTCTGTCCCCAACTGAAAACTCGAGGTCCCACTGCCTCTGATCTGCATAAGACTTGTGGTGACTCTGAGCTGTCAACAATTGCTACCTAACCAGTTTGACCTTCTCAGACGTCTCCTGAACAAGACTCGGTCCCAAGAACGAGGTCTATCCTACCTCAGCCCAACAGATAGGAGACCGACAAGGCCGGCCATAGAGCGCCTCAAAGGGTGCCATTCTGATGTAGGACTGGTAACTGTTATTATAAGAAAACTCGACAAGTCCAAAATGGCTATCCCATGAGCCTCCATAATCTAGCACACAGGCTCGGAGCATATCTACCAGAATCTGATTCAGCCGCTCCGTCTGTCCATCGGGGTGAGGATGGTATGTCGTGCTCATCTTAATCTGTGACCCCAAAGCCTTCTGGAGGCCTCCCCAAAACCGAGATGTAAAGCAGGAGTCCCTGTCAGAAACCACTTCCGATGACACACCATGAAGTCTGACCACCTCCTGAACATACAAGCGGCCCGATTCCTCTACCTTCATTGTATCTTTGGTCAGAATAAAGTGGGAAAACTTGGTCAAGTGGTCAATCACCACCCAGATAGCATTCCTCCTTTGAGGTGTATGAGGCATGCCAATGATGAAGTCCATGGAGACCTCGTCCCACTTCTAGGTACGAATGGGTAATGGCTGGACTAGGCCAGATGGTGTCTGATGCTCTGCTTTTACCTGCTAGCAAGTATAGCATCTGGATACAAATTCGGCTATGTCTCGTCTCATACCTGGCAACTAGAACTGACGGTGAACATCGTAATACATCTTGGTGGTACCAGGATGGACGACCCACTGAAATTGGTGGATATCCGGCATCACCCCCTTCCGCAGATACAACGGCACTACAGCACGACCCTTGAAGCATAGGACCCTCTGGGAAGACAAAGACCAATCAGAAGGAGTCTCCCCACCATGATGAAACTGCATAGATTGCTGACATATCCCATCACCAGGATGCTCCCGCTGAATCAATTCCAGATGAGCAGGATTCAACTGGATGCTAGCCAAGAAAGTACCTTCTTTGTGCTCCCTGCTCTCCAAATGCATCTGGGCGAAGAGCCCCATCAAAGTCCACTCATCGCTGTACTTCCTCAACACCTGCACTGGTACATTTCTGCTCAAAGTGTCAGCTACCACATTACCCTTGCCAGGGGTATAGACAATATCAAAATCAAAACCCTGTAGGCACTCGACCCAGCGGCGCTGCCTCAAATTGAGATCCTTCTGAGAGAAAATATAGTCTAGGCTCTTATGATCAGAATATACCACAAACTTCTCCCCAAAAATATAGTGGCCCCACGTCATCAAAGCATTCATCACCGCCGCCAACTCTAAGTCGTGAGTCGGATAGTTCTTCTCATGCAGCCGGAGTTGGAGAGAACCATAAGCCACAACATGGTCATCCTGCATGAGAACACATCCAAGGCTCGTACCTGAAGCATCACAGTACACCACATAGACCTTTCCTGACTCTGTTAAGGTCAACACAGGTGTGGTGGTCAACCGCCGCTTCAATTCCTCGAAATCTTCTTGGCACTGTGGGATCCACTCAAACATCACCCCTTTCTGGGTGAGTGTGGTCATGGGGGAGGCAAGCCGCGAGAAGCCCCAGACAAAGCGCCTGTAATAACCAGCCAAGAACAGAAAACTCCTGATCTCAAACACATTTGTTGGCTTCTCCCATGACATAAATTCCCTGCTCTTTTCAAGATCCATTGAAACCCCTTGTTCTGAGACGAAATGCCCCATAAACTTCACTTCCCTGAACCAAAAAGTGCACTTCGAGAGTTTTTCATACAGGTGGTGATCCCGCAATGTGCCAAAAACAACGCGCAGGTGATGATCATACTCCTCCTTAGATCCAGAATAAACCAGGTTGTCATCCACGAATACCACTAAAAATGAGTCAAGATATTGGTGGAACGCCCTATTCATGAGTGCTATAAAAACAACAGGAGCATTCGTCAGCCTGAAAGGCATGACAAAGTACTCAAAGTGACCGTACCTGCTTCAGAAAGCCATCTTCGGGATATCTGCTTCTCTCACTCTGAGCTGGTGGTATCCCGAATGGAAATCAATCTTGGAGAACCACTTTTCCCCCTTCATCTGGTCAAACAAATCGTCAATACGAGGCAAAAGATATTTATTCTTGATGGTTACCTTCTTAAATTTCCGGTAATCAATGCACAACCGTAGGGTTCCATCGGCCTTCTTTGCAAATAAAACCGGTGCGGCCCACGGAGAGACGCTCGGGCGAAAGAATCCTTTGGATTCCAAATCGTCCTGCTATATATTTAATTCCCTCAATTCGGTGGGGGCCATGCGATATGAGGGAAGAGATATAGGTTGTGTTCCCGGTGCCAACTCAATCGAGAACTCCACATCCCGCTCTGGGGGTAAGCCAGAAAAATCATCTAGGAAGACCTCTGGGAACTCATACAATACAAGAGGTAATCCTCCCTATGAAATACCACCATCGTCCTCCAGCGCGAGCGACGACAACTGATGAGAAAGATTTCCAAGCTCAGGGAGTGGAGGTCCCACGCGTCCTGACTAAGGATTCCATTCTCCGTGAAATAACTAGGGAGTCCCATATAGTGCTGTAAAACTGACTCGGCGCCGATAGAAATCAATGTGTGCCTGGAAGCATACCAGCCAGTCCATACTGAGGATCATATCAAATAGGTCCATGTCAAGGACCAATAAATCTCATTCCATATCAGCTCCCGACACAATGAGTGCGCACGATCGGCACATAAGGCCTTGCTCCCTCTTTTTCCCCAGCAGTGTTACCAACTCCATTACAAACGATAATAGCTCGGTCGGCAAGTTCAACAGATTCACAAAAAGAGCAGATATGAAAGATACTGAAGCACCAGTATCAAATAAAACTGCAGCTATAGAAGATGAAACCAGAATAGTACCTCGAACAATCTAAGGCCCTGCATCAGATCCTGCTGGTGCCTGATCCACAACATGTAGTTGCCTGGTCCCTGCTTGAGAACGACCGCTCGTCTGAGGCTCTTCCCTGATCTGGCTTTGCCCTGAATAAGACCCGGTAATACGACCACACCCACCAAACTGAGATCCTATCGTTCTGGTCAGCTCTGACTGAACTGATACCCCACTGGAAGCCACATATCCATCCCCACTCTGATAAGGGCGTACAGTACTGTAGAAGCGTTGTAGATGTCCCACAACTCCACATCCATTGCATGGTCTGGGAGGGTAAGGACAAACATGTCAAATGTGCCCTACCCTTTCGCACTGATGGCACACAACAGACCCTGCACCAAAATCCCCAGATGAAAACTGCCTGGGAGGATGACCTGAGCTGCCATCACTCTTCTTCCATGGCTCATCAGGCATCCTCTTCTTCTCTGATGAACTGCCACTACCAAGCCCTGACACTGATCCAGAAAACCCCGACTTTCCCTTCTGGTCAATCTTAGACATACAAGCACGATCGACCACCTTAGCATAAGTCTTCACCTTGAATAAGAAAACCTGGGAGTGGATTTCTGGTCGAAGGCCCTTCTCAAACTTCTGAGCTTTCAATAATTCACTCGAAACTATTTCAGGTGCGTACCGTACCAGTTTAGAAAAGCGATTCGCATACTCCATCATTATCTGATTCCCCTGCGAAAGCTCCATGAACTCCCGAGATCTAGCATAGGCTACGAACTCTGGACAATACTGCTCGTTGAAGATACCCTTGAAATCTTTCTAGCTCATGTGCTCATGTTTCCCAGCCTGGACCACTGATTCCCACCATTTGCGACTGGAACCCTCCAACTGGAACGAGGCACACTTCACCCTGACTTCCTCGGGCGTGTCAAGGAAATCGAACATGTGTTCTATCTTTTCAAGCCACTCCTATGCCTCCTGAGGTTATGAATCACCTCGGAATGGAGGAGGATTGCTCCTCAGAAACTCCTGAGCAATATCCTTCCTGGAGCCAAATTCATCCCCACTAGCTGGAACAGGGGCGAGGGCAGGAGTCACCCCTAGTCCCAAAGCCTGAACAGCTCGGACCATCACCTCTACCAATCTCTGATCAAGCGGTGCGGGATAATTCTCTTCGGCTTCCTCCCATGGGTGCATGGGAGCTCTCCGGGGAGGCATCTTACTGCAAAAGGGTAGCAATCAAGAATGAATACCATCAATATTACATATCTCAAAAGGAACTAAATTTTTCAACATGATAAATAATCATCAGTAAACCAAACATGAAAAAATGACTTCATCCAAAAACTTGGTTTTCTTACCTGGTGTCCACGTATAGTCTACAGCCTGCACGTCCCTCCCAGAAAATAAGTGAACAAGCACCCTGACAACCCATGGTGACTCAGTATCTGTCATGAGGCATGATGGCTAGGCACCCTACTCGCAATCATGAATTCTGAGCCCCGACAAACCCAACTCGTGTATAATCCAACTTATCCCAAATAACCTAAACCACAAACTAACCTCGCCTTTGATACCATTTTGTCACGAACCAAGTCGGGTCGCCATCCGAACCGACGCCCGACCCGGCCCACAGAAAGGCCCGAAGGGCGTTCCCGATTCCCACGGGCTGGCACGAGTGCCCGAGTATCAAAATAAACTTTGGGAACGATTTACCCGAGTGAACAAATATAAAGCAGCCAACAAAAGTAAACCAAACAAAAGTAAATGTTACAGGCAAACGTGTAGTTAACCAAACAGGTTATTGGTTCACAAGTATTCAAAAACCCAAATAACTCTAAAACAAGATGACCAAAAACCAACCTAAGGACTGTTGCCCCGTGTGAGAACACCGCCCCTAAGCCACCACCAAAACGACACGTAGATAGGCCTTCTAACAACCTGAACCACTGCTCCCAAAAGCTGGACCCTTACCTGTATCAGAAGTAAACAAGTCTACCTACTCCCAAGGGTGTAAGTAGGGTGTGAGAAATCGCCCAGCAGGATATCACCAAGAAACGATTCCACACAGAACTATCAAAAGACAACCATTTGCAATGCTAAATAAATAAAGCAAGAAGTGTAATAAAAATGGTTTTCATAAAATGATTTGAAGGGAAGACAGTTCAATATAAACACATTAAGGTGATAATTCAAGTGAAATATCACATATCACTGTGCACACAATGTAACCGGTAGTACCAAAATATGGGAACGACCCTATGGGTACTAGAACTAGTGGGATCCTAGAACGTCGTGTCTCGGTGAAACGTGGCTTAGGCGGCCACGACCCTCAGATAACGTGTCTTAGAAGGAAACGACCCTCAGAACACGTGGATTAGAAGGCCACGACCCTTAGATATCTTATTTTTAGTTAATGTTGCAATAGTCAACCCTGCCAGTGAAACCGGGTTGGGTCATCTCCAGAACTCTAGCTCACTAGTCCCAGTCTCCCCACCTAATACCCCAGCTTCCCTCCTTGTGCTCACCTAAAGATCAAAGTTCATATAACATGTCACAGTAGTACTTAGAGTCAAACGTGTCACCTGCACCCTGATATCCTCTTTGAAAACCAAACACACACCAAAACTTCTTTCTTTTTTAAAAACTAAAACCACACTGCTTACACTTTAAATTAAACTAGACGCATAACTTAACGAAACCAGTTTGTTAATTAAGAAAACCACAAGGAAAATTATTGAACAATTTTTAAACATGTCGCAAATTTATTTTAAAGGTTAAAAAGTCACTCAAAACCCCTTTATATAATAAAACATATTCTGACATGCCAAAACACAAACTGCATCATCCTCACTTTCTGACTCACACACTGTACAGTTTACAAATAATAATAAACAGCCAAAGAAAGTTTTCACAATAAAAATGGACTTGCATCACATAAATATACATCTAGCGAATTAGATGCACATTGAAAAAGTAATCAAAACTAATTTTTCAACATGGAAACTAATTAGAAGGGTGCTGAACAATTAAACCAACACGCAAAAGATCGCCAGATGATAATTGAGCGTGGAATCACCTACCTCAAATAAATGCGTGAAACGACATGGCACAGAACTCTCATTGCACGACGGTCGCACCGTATCGAGTCGTCAACTAGGTACTAAAACAGCAGATCGATCAACAGGTTCAATGATAATGTTATCATAATAGTGCTATTAATAAAAATAATAACAAAAATAATAATAGTAATATCAATAACATAATAATAATAACAATAGAATAATAATAATAATCATAGTAATCTTAATAATAATAATATTTTAACCATAAAAACACAATAATATAATAATAATAATAACAATAGCATAATCATAATAATAATGATAATAACATAATAATAATAAAAATAATAACATGATAATATTAACATGATAATAATAATAATAATAATAACATTAATATAGTAATAATAATAACATAATAATAATACAATAATAATAACAATAATAGTATAATAATAATAATAGTATTATTAACATAATAATAATAATAATAATTAAATAAAACGTTAATAACTTATTAGATGAAATAAAACATAACAAAATAAAATAAAATAAAATAAAACGGCCCTGCCGGCAGAGGAGAAGGAGAGCGGCAGGGGGGTGCGCCGGCTGGGCGGAGGTGGAAGGGAGTGCGGTAGTGGTGGTTTGGTGCGGTGTGCAGCAGAGGAAAGTGGGTAGGGGGAGGCGCTGGCTGGCGACGCGGGTCCGGTGTGGATGCAGTAGGGTGCAGCAGGGGCGACCTGAGATGGAACAACGGAAGTGGGGAGGCGGCACAACCTGGGGGAGCTGGGTGGAGGAAGGTAAGTGCGTCGTAGGGTGGTTGTCGAGTGGCTCAGCCGAGAGGGAGGCGGCGCGAGGGAGGTGCATCCAGGGAAGGGTTCACCGAGAGATCCGGCCGATAGGGAGGCAGCGCGAGGGAGCAGGAGGGCGGAGGCGGTCCGACGAGGAGGTTGAGGGAAGGGGGTGCCGAGGTTGCTGGCGGTTGAGGGTGAAAATGGAGGTGTAGTGGCAATAGGGTGCAAGAACGGGGGAAGGAGAAGAACGAAAAAGAAAAAAACAGGGAAGAGGAAAACGTGGGGAGGAAGACAAGAGAGATAAAAAAAGAAAAATAAATGAAAATTGGGGATGGGTGGCAGCTAGGGTTTCGGAGGGTGAAGGAAAACAGAAAAAAAATTGATAAGAATAATATTAATATCATAATGACATCAGAAATAAACATATTAATAGTAGTAATAATAATAATAATCATAATAATAATAATAACATAACAATAATATGAAATAATAATAATAATCGCATAGCATAACAATATTAATAACATTAACAATAATAAAATAATAAAAATAAAAATAAAAATAATAATAATAATAATAGTATCAATAATAATAATAATATAAATAATAATAATGAAACGGAAGTTAACATCTGTCTTTTGAATCGTCCGTGCAATGGGCACTGTGCGTTGAAATGGGAAAGCTGCATGGCTCTTCCCGTCCCCTGCCTGTGCACCGAGCGGCTCAAGGCACGCGCGCGCGCACCGTTTCAACAAAGGGAAACCCACACCGGTTCAGCCCATGATACAACCAAATAATTTAAATAAACCGATAATTAATTTATGAAATAAAAATTTAAAATTAAACTTGTACCTCAAAAAAGTCTGGGCGTGACAGATCTCTTAAATCCTTGGCGCTTCACAAAGATGTTGGAGAATTGTGAAGGATTGTTTGAGATCTGAGAAATTGGGATCTTCATAATGTATAGATCTTGGAAAAGATATTTCCAAATGTTGTTACATAGTGATCAGTGGCATAGTGGTATTCATCATTGAGTGAAATTTGGACATCAATAGATAATGTATCAATAAGTGAGTATGATTTCATTACTGATAATGAAGAGACGTATATGTCAATAGAATGTGAGTGGATATTCTAAAGAATTAGTGATATCACATCAGTTGAGAGAGTAGGGAGTTCTCAAATTGTGAATGGTTGTAAACAAGGAGGTAATGTGTGTCCCATTCAAACTTATAAATAGTCATTTGATTTTAGTGGATTTAGTACATTAGAAAATTGACGGTGTATGCTCCTTGGATATAGCCCAGTGAGGGTGAACCAAGTAAAATTACTATATCATGTGCATGAATTAAGATTTATTCATACTCTTCAACGAGAATGAGAGATATGATTGTATTTTCTAACAAAAAAACAAGATCAAAATGGAAAACTGTTTTAATTTGTGAAACCCTGATTCACCCCCTCTAGTGTATCTAGGCGAGTGGACCTAGCAAATACATTGTGGCCCACATGTGTCTATTTTGGAATTATATTGAATATTATTCTACTAGGATATAATATATATCTACAAAAGTCATGGTTTTTATAGTTGGTATAAAATAAAAAGTTATTTGGACAATAGAAGTTAGGTGATAAAACATTAATAATAATCTAATGGATAAGTGTAAGAATAAGCTATTGTATGGGAATAACTTCTCAAATTTTGGTGAATAGATAGAGCGAGTGGATTTTATGAAATTAAACCCCTATTTACAAGTGGATTTAGATCAATAATTGAATAATCTAGGGGTAATAAATATGAAAAGGGTGTATTTCACTTCCACTCGATCATCACCTAGAGTTTGAAAATGGGCATCCATATACCCTCGGATTAATACCCCCAATAGATATTCTTTAGAAACTCTAATACTTTTTTTGAACCATAATAGTGGATTTTAGTAATGGTCCTAAATAACCTAGGCTAATATTTTTAAGTCACATATTAAAAGGAATGTATCCTAATTTTTGAATCATATATGTGATTTTTTTGGATTATGTGGTTTCCCACTGGGTTTTTTTTCACATATTGAAATATTGTTTTTGTTAAAGGATGAAAACTTAATTAACAATGATAATGCTGAATTCATTTCAAAATGTAATTATTTTCCTCCTAGGATACCAATTTTTAAATGAGTTAGAATGATATATTTATTTTTATTATTATGACATGAAATTCCCAAGTGGTGAATCATGTTGAACATCCAAACAATAATAAGAGGGACAAAAATTCCATTGGTTTTCTCATGAAGAAATTTCCAAATTATTTTAGTTGTACTTCTTGTCCACTAGTTTCTGAGTAATGAACCAGTACCACTAAAATGATATTTTTCATTCCATAGTATTTGTAGCATGAAAATTACATATTTGTTATCTATTTTTTGGAAAGAAAATAGAATAATGGTTTCTTCATGATTATAATGAAATATGAATAAATTGGATCCATGGAGTGGGATGTGATTAAGAAAATATATATCAATAATATATTCAATTTATTCATCCAATGAAAATTAAGAAAAAATTCCTTGATAAAAAATCCAAAGATGTTAATATATTAGCACATATGAAAAATCATTAAGAAATAATTGATGGTTTGTTTTTATATTATCATTAAACCTTAGTGTAATGTTGATTGATTCTTAATTGGCTTAAAAAACTATATGATGGGAATTATCAATAAGGGACTTCAATATCAATGATTAAATCTTTTGATGTGCTTTGATGGTAGTAATGGAGAATGGATTTACACATGAATGTCATTGTTTATATATGAAACAAATGAAAGAAATCAAAGGTAACTCTAAAACCCTTATAGAGGAAAAGAAAAGAAAATTTTTGTGCCTGATGTGTGGAAGGAAAATAGATAATATTCTATTAAGGGGAATACTAAAATATATATTTTAGGAATTTAATGTAATTGAGAAGTTTAATTATGAATTTATGGGAAGATGTCTTCTGGTGATATGAATAAGGAGAAATCTCCAAAGTGTTCGCTTTAGTTATTTAGTAAAGGAAATAAGGATTTATTAATATATGTTCTCAAATCAAATGCATACAAACAATGATCAACATATCCTACCTCTTCAACTGAATGATATTGGGAAATCTCATGAGATTAATATTTTTTTGATGGTTATAATAAAGGTTTGGAGGTTTCTATATATAAAAACCAATGTACAACTACTAATATCTTATTTGACATTGGATCTACCAACTCTTTTATAAATGAGGAAATTATGAATGGTATCACAATTCCACCTCAATGTGTATATGTTGAATTATATTTAAAACCTATAATTCTATGATAATCTAGTCTCACATATATTATTTTTCATTTATTGAAGTCTGTGAGAATGTTTTTCTAGAAAATAGTTTTATTCTGCATCTCATTGAATTTAAATTTATATTAAGAATGGATTTTATTTCTCTTTATAAAACCCACATTAATTTTCTTTAAATAAAATTCCTATTTTATATTATGAAACATCCTCTGATTCTTTTCATGTGAGCTAATAAATTTGAACTTTAAATTGTAATTACACAAATCTATGGGTCATAATTACTTTTCAAAAGGGGTTTTATCTTCAATTGGTTGGGAAAAACTCAATATTGATGATATGAATATTTTTTAGCAGTTTGATGATGTATTTACAACAAATTTTTATACTATAATACTGAATATTAATGTTTTGTTCTCCATAAAACTCATAACTATAGTAATGCCTTCTTTAAATACTCCCTAATAAATTGGCTAAACCGAGTTTCAAGAATTAAAAAGAAAACTCTTCAATTGTCTTTAAAATAGAATAGATAAACATGTTTCACCTTAGTGTATACTTATCCATTTTTTAAATATGGATTGATGTGACCATAGATTTATTAT
This sequence comes from Viscum album, assembly GCA_963277665.1. Classification (NCBI taxonomy): domain Eukaryota; kingdom Viridiplantae; phylum Streptophyta; class Magnoliopsida; order Santalales; family Viscaceae; genus Viscum; species Viscum album. The sequence continues at coordinate 1,226,247,622 of OY728145.1, read as the reverse complement.
CATGAAACAAATAATATTACAATGAAGAACAATTATCATCTAAAACATATTGATTACTTTTTTAGCAATCTACTGAGAGATCAGAAGAATTCAAGGATTGAACATTATTCAAATTTGATAAATTGAGTGTTAATAAGTAGAATATACCAACAAAATAATTTTATATAACGTATTTTAATAATGTTTTTTTAGTTATTCCATTTGATCTTTCTAATTCTCCTGAGATATTCTCGATTTAATAAATAAAAACTCTTGGCATTACTTTGATCATTTTGTGGTTTCTTTATAGAAAATATTCATATATATTTCAAGAGTAATGAAGATGAAGATGATCACAATATAATTATATATAATACCCTAAGTAAGGACAAAATAAAAGAAACATTTTATATATGTGTATTCTGGATACAAAATGTTTCATTTTTGGGTTATATAATCTCAAGAGTGGGTATATCAGTATATTTGTCAATGATAGAGAGTATTGAACATTGTACATTACTAAACATAGTGACTAAGATATTTTGTTTTCCTTGTCTATATAGATATTATAGATTGCTTGTGGAAGTTTTCCCATATCATTACAATCTACTCAGCTTATTAACTTGAATGTGAGTAAATTTCATATGGATAGATAAATGTGAATAAAATTTCACAGAACTGAACAGAAGATGAGTCATCTCGAATGTTTTTTATTACCCAATAATAGGGAATAATATATATCCATACATGACACAACAATGAGCGTATGAAGATGGGTTCTTATGTAGAATTATATCGTAATAGCTTATCTCTCATGACAGTTTAGGGTCCATGGGTAAGATTACCCAACACATGATTTGGATTTAACTTCCATAATAATTTAAATCCAAATATGGTGGAATTTTCCTTATAGGGAAAAGTATGATATATATAAATATCTGAAAATATTAATGAATAAATTTTTGGTGAATTATTTAGAAATTTATGATAGCAGATAGCTAGATATGATTATGGATTATAGAAACATGATACATAACCACCCTATAAAAGAGTATAAGTTGGAAAATTAAAATATTCAAAAGGATAACTATGGCTTATCTATGATGAGGATAATAAAATATCCAATTTATTGGTATTTTCAAATTATTGATCTAGAAATAATTATGGAAGAGGAGAAATATAATATCTCTAAAATGAGTGTTCAAACATATATCCATATAATGATTAAAGGGGCACAGAATATTGATGTAATGTTTTAGAATATGGGAAAAATATTATTTAGTTTAAGATTCACATGCAGGAATGATAATGTTTTGGAATAGTATATATCTTCCATCCATTCCATATTTGAAGATGGATTTGTTATAAGAGTCTTGTAGTTCATTATTCCCTTTTCATCATAAAATTTAATGATGTATAGATATCGTAAATAGTATTTCTAGTGGTATGGCATGAATAAAGATATTGAATAATATGTATCTTGGTTCATGGTTAGTCCGAATGTTATGATTGAGAGACAAAATTATAAAGGGTTTTTAAAACCATTACCCATACCATAATGGAAAAGATATAATTTGACATTGGATTTGTTCATGTGAGTACCCATAATTGCTGAAAGAAAACATCTTATTTGGGTTGTAGTTGATCATCGTACAAGGTCTTAGCACCTCTTCCACTGTTGGAAATTTCAACTCTAAAACTGCTTGTCTTGTTATACATTAATAATGTTGTATGGATTCATGAAATAAAATATTATTGTGTATCTTATGTGAACTATATGTTTACCTAAAATTTAGGGAACATCCCTAAAAAAGGTATGTATAATGTTTATATATATGAACTCTATAACATACAAAGATATACGGTTAGTTTTAGAGAAAAATTAATATTGTAGGTGATATGTTGTGATCTTGTTCTGTGGATTTAAATAGAAGTTTAGATCAAAACCTTCCTATTGAATTTTCTCATACAATAACATATTTCAATTGAGAATTCAGAGGGATCATTGTGATGCCCTCTATGTAAATTAGTGTTGATCACCAACATAATGAGACGAAGTTGGAGAAATAAATCTATTTTGACCAGAGATGGATGACCTAATGGTACATAAGTTTATTTCTACTCAAAACCTCATAAGGGTAGCATAAGGTCAGTAGAAAATATATATTGACTATCAATGATGTAATATAGAATTTGATTTTGTGAAAATGTTGTTTCTATTAATTTCAATAGGGAATAAGGTAATGTGATTTGGAATTGAGGGAAAAATAATGTCAATATATATTTTCATGTTTTAAATTATTTATCATATCACGATGGTAGCTTATCAATTGGTGTATACACGAAACCTCTCCCAAGTCCGTTATGAGTTCCTTGAATATCTATTGAGGATGTTCATACCTAATCTTAAACATATACTAATGTAAAATTTCATAAAATTTAAACATTAACTTTCATATTTAGATCAACCAGTGGATATTGTACATTGTATAGAAAATGTTCAAGGAAACATAGACACTCACCCAGTCAAACTTTTGTGGAGAAACCACCTATTTGAAAAAGATACATTGGAACATGAGGATATCCTGAGGCAGAAAAATTATTATTTTTTAAGTTATATTAATTAATTTTGAGGAATATATTAATATATTGGGGGTACAAATTTAAAAAGATGAAATTTAATGAAATAAATTTATGATTAAATTTAATTTCATTGATATCTTGTGATATACACAACACCATTTTTTATAAACCACATTATACTGTTAATATAGTTTTTTAAATATGAACATTATATATTAAATATTCAACATGGAGGTATGTATTGGAACAAAATAATTTCAAATTATTTTTAATGGTTTAAAATAAATAAATCTTATATATAAAATAGTGTTTATTCTTTGAAATATATTTTTTAATTTCAAAAATACAAAATTCTCATAAAAGGATTTTATTTATTTTGGAAAAAAATAATAAAATTATGTTTTCCACTTTTAAAAAAATTATATTGAGTAATTAAACATCGTTTTTTAAATATGTATTTCAGCTTTAATTTTGAGTGATTTGTTTTTGAATTTTCTATACTGATTAATTTTTCAATAAATATTAAAACTCTGCATATTTTTATTAAAATATTATATTTAATTAAATAATTTAAATGATTTATTTTCTTATAATACCTTTTTAAATGTTATATTAGATAAATAGTACTTGTTTTAATTCATTTTAGGTCTTTTAAATAAATATCAAATTGAATTTCTATATTAAAAAATTCTTTACTAGTTAAAATATTATCTTTGGAGAACTGTTTATTAATCTCCAATGATGGTTTACTTTTAAATTCAGATAATAAATTTTTATGAATATAATCAAAGAAAATGAATTAAATATTTTAAATCATAATAAATAATTTGATATAATAATTTGATCTTCATTTCTCCTCAAAATAAATAGGAAAACATTAAAAAGTAATTACTATGGTCACTGATTGAATTGGTTTACATGGAATAATCTAAACAATAAGGGGAAAATTTTAGATGAAATGTTTATAAATAATTTTTTTGGAAATTTTTAGAAAATATATCATCTAAGGAACCAAATTTATACATTTTTAAGATGTTCTGAGTGTTTACAATAAGGGTACATATTTTTTAAAAAAAACTTTGGTATTGTGTCTTATCCCACACTAATAAAATGGAATCTCATCTCCACTTTCATACTCTATTTAAAGTCCCTTTAGATATAAAAATAATTTCCAAAATAAATTAATTACTTCCCTAAAAATATCTTATCAGAATTATTTTTGTGAGGAACCCCACTTATGATGTCATCATATGTTAATCTAGTAGGTTTTTCCAAACATGATATATAATCATTAACCATGTATTTTCATTTCATTTATGCCTCTAAATCAATCAACTTTTCTTGAAACATAATGGAATTATAACATAAGTATCTCCCATATACTGATATGTTATTATTTAAATGAAATAACGTTAATCTATCTCTTCCCTCGTCCAGTATAAAATGAAACCCTCAATCATGTGGTCAGTGGACAAACGCATGGAATACCGATGTTATTATTTTTCTATCCCATCCCTCTTCAACTAGATATAATATTGAATTTAATATCATTGTATTATATTTATGAAATTATTATACTTAAATATTTAATATATCACATCTATCTTCTTACCATAAACTTATTTTGGAAAAAATAATGTTTCATATGAATACGTATAGACTACAAGAACCATGAAGTGATGTGATAAACATTTCATTTTATTCTGAAATGGATGTAATATTTGTAGGTTAAATAAATCTATATGATATATATGATATATAAATTATTCTCCAAGGGTGAATTTATATTTTCATTTCTTTCATTCCATCAATCGATATAATAGAGACCATATTCATACATATGTAAAACCCTCTATATTAATGAATAGTGTAATTCATTTTCTATCTCCAACATTAATGGATTAATCTAAAACATATATAATAAATATATATGATATTTATTTTATCCATAAAATTCATTATTTTATAGAAACATTATTATTTTAAATGGACTAAAAAAACCAAACTAGATCATAAAAGAATAATAAATTTATTATTACCTAAAATATGAATTGGAAAAGGAATTGTTAATAAACGGAAATAGAAAGTCATAATTAGATTATATATGTTCTTATATAGAGAAATATGGAAGTATAATTTATTTATAACAAATTTATATTGTTTATATATGTGTTTATAATTTTTAATATTTAAGATGAGGCATAAGCTGAGGGATAATTTTCTCAAGTTTCATTTTTTGGGTATTATATTATGTTATACACGTATATTCTATTACGAGGTGTATATATAGTCCCTATAATATTTTATATGTAAAAAAATTTATAATCATGATTTTAAAATTTTCAATTAATATTATTATTTCCTGGGGCTTATGATTCAAATACTACTAAAGTGGGACATTGATTATCCTCCAACATTTATTTTTTTAATATACATTCAAAGTTCACCTCCTATTTATTTTGTATGGTTCATGTACTAACCATGAAATTTTTTTATTGTTTAATATCTAAAATATTATGAAATATGATAACCCTTATGATTTTATTTATTTCATGGGCCTTTTGATTCAAATGTTTCCAATGTTTTTATTTTTTATAAAAGCTCATTGTTTATTGGTACAATTTATAATTATCCTTCTAATGACCATATATTATGATTTACATCTCAAAAATATCATCAAATTTCATCATCTCTAGCTATTACATTAAAATAGATGTCTCTACATAATTCTACACTAATTCGTCACTAATTCCTGTGAAATAATTAGTTTTAGGAAAGTTGGATTTTTTATCTCGTTCGAAAACCTTTTTTATTACATGTCCACATCTTAAAAAAATTAAAACATCGACCATTATTCAATGATTTTTTAAATACATTATTAACAATGTTTCTATTTTTAACAAATTTATTAAATGGAATGTTCATTTTATTTTAGAAAACATTATCTCTTGACATTCTAACAAAACTGTTACAAAAATATTCTTTTAAAAGTGTACAACACAAAAAATATATTATGATTCCCTGACCACACAATCGTTTAATGATTATATTAAAATTTTATATGAATATATTTAATGGAATATTTTTCTTTTTATTTAGGAAATTGTTATATTTAAAATAATCATTTTCAAAATTAAACAAATAATTTCATATAGAATGTTATAATGATCTATTTTTTGAATTTATAGTCATCAATTACAACAACATCTTGTGTTATTTATATTTTACCTATGATATGATTAAATGGTGCCAAGTGTAATTATATATATATATATTATATTTATTGTTAAAATTAAAAAATGTTTATTAGACCCATTTTATTCTAAATAGATGTGGAATAATGAGATTTTTATGAAACCCCTTTCCTTTTTCAGGGGTTATAAACTAATGAATCTTGTATAACGATTTGGTTTTCTAATTAATGGGTAATTTGACATGTGGAACGTATATATCCCTCTAAAAAATTGGGTAAATATTAAAGTGCTCAAAAAGTACAAATGAGCTTAGCATATGTCCATAAAAGATGGTACTTGTGAGGATATCCTAATAATGAAAATGTAAAAACTTGAGATGTTTTTCTAGGAACAAAAATAGTGGTTATATAGGAGGTTATCAAAATATTGAAAAGGAGGGTATATTTGATGTTATCTTAATTAAAAATAATATATGTGGTTGAATATCCCATTCTTATCTTTTTATGAATATCTTTTTTGGTAGCCTTGACATAAATTTTTTATGCTTATGAGTATGCCATAAATATGTGCCTTATGTAATTGTAATTTTCTCGTGGATCTTGTTCATTGATTATATTATGATTCATTTATTGTAAACTACCACGAATTATGTAATAAATCATATTTAGTATCAATTATATACATGGTAAGATTTTATGATATTATTCCCATGTTCTCATACCCTTATACACATGTTATATTTTTATCACCTAGGTGGACACATATTGTATATCAAAGCTAGCCATTTTCATGTGTTTCCAATCCCAAGGTTTTGAAATATTGTTTTATGTCTAAAATTTTAATAATGTGTACTATATAAGAGGATTATTATGAGTGATTTTGAATATTTATCATAAAATAAGAATATTTTCCATCTGGTTTTCAATGACAATAAACTGTTACATTTATCATTCACGTATTTGTAAAATATTTTTAGTATTCATCTATTGTGATTTAATATATTTGTATGAAATTTCATGGATTTTAATTTCTGGGATGAGGTGTTACGAACTGAACTAATTGGAAGATGTTTTAGTGTGGAAGCTATGAAGAACTAATTTTATATATGAAGTATAATGATAAGGTCAAAACCATTAAATATCATTTAATATACGAAAAAGTCAACAAAATTGATTTTTAGATAATCATTGATGGAACATGGAGTGTGAGGAAGTAGATAAACTATTCCATTTTTATATCACTCTCAAATAAATTCATCAGGTTATTGAAGAATGGAATTCATAGGCCAACAAACATCTTCCCCTTTGAGATCCATGATCACATTGGATTAGCAACTTATCTACTTAAATCCCACATAACCTAGAGAAATTACATGAATTCTTCCATGGATCACACTTTAGAATATACATACTAGACCCCTCACATGTATTGAATCTAGAGGTGTTACCATTGGGTAGTGACCTTATTTGGTGATGATATCATACTATAGATACAACATCCTATGAATCTAGACAACTCACATGATCAAAGTGTTGTGGTGGAACCAGATGATCAAAAAAGTGACATATGATTTCAAAAACTTTATTAATCATATGTACCCTCTATGATGATTCTTATTTTGTATATATTATTTTTTGATATTATATGGAATATATTTTAGACCAGATATTGAGACCATATATTATTCTAGGACATAGTGACCCAAAATAAATGTATCAAATATATTATTTATATTAATTTCATTTGGGTGTAGTTTTTCTAAAAAAGTATAATAACAACTCAATGGGAGAAAATATAATAAACATGAGGGCACCATTGAGTTTCGATAATGGGTTCCTCCCATTATTCGATATAATAATTTCTCATTGTGGGGGGTATTTGTGAAAACATTTCATAGGAACAAATTAATAATGTAAACATATACATTTATTGAATTTATTTATTTTTGACACAACAACTCTGCTTGTCTATATATTCGTTGTTATTTAGATTCTCTCAAGGTTGGAAGAAAAACACTAGAGATATGGAGGACCATGGGAGTATATTCTTGGATAATGAAATTAGATCTGATTAGGATCAACGATCATTTTCCATTTCGAGTTCTTGGATCTCAAAAATGACATAATTGTTTGACTATTCTTCATCTGTGATTGATCCAAACTCTATATAGAATGTTTGTTTTGTGAAATTATCAGTTTATTTTACCCAATTCTAATGTGGACTAATTCCATGAAAAAACATTGATTCATATATCAATGGTAGATTAAATTTGTATATTTATTCTTTTAAATTTATTTTATTCCTCTTAGTTTATATATATATATATATATGAAAATTGATAGTGTATCGATGAAATAATTTCGATGTCATTTTTTCACATGTGATGGATTATGGGTTTCTTTCCTCCATTATTTTCAAATTCATATATGATAGTTTCAATACCATGCGATTAATGAATAACCATTATTCAAACATAAGATAATTATTAATTGACATAAAGGATTGATACAATATGTATGATTCATGGTCAAAGTGTGACAATGAATAATGATGACCAATGGAGTATTGGAATAGGTTTTTGATACTTGTTCTTCTTGGATTTTATGGTGTATCTACAGATAGAGCGAGGGGGTGTTTCTTGAGTGGATTTGAAGAACGATTATAGGATATCTAGGGAATACATACCTGTAACTCCATAGATATATTGATTTATTTGAGAATAGTTGCTCTAGGAATGTTTAGAAAAGAACAGTTGAGAAACCAATTGATTTGTACAATACAAGGTTACATTGCATGTAAGACAGTGTTACACGCCAGGTGGGACCTCCATTATGATAGAAGGGTCTCTATAAAAAGTTAAATATCACACATTATTTGAAAACATCCCTTTATATGTGACATGTGTTGGAGGATCAATGTTTGTCTCAGACGGTACAACAGAATGTGTATGTGAATTACATGGACATGATGAGGCATTCATAGGCTTAATTAGGTGTATCTGAGTTGGTTCATAGGAATGAATAATGGTTCATAGTCATCGGTAGATGGCATAGGGAAGGTTTCATAAGTTCTATATATTAAATTTATTATTCCTACATTCATTAAATGTGGAGATTTATATTCAGTGTGAGGAATCATCACATGGGCTTGAAATGGATTGGCTGGAAACACTATGTACTCGTATTACATGATGTGTACCATCCTTTGTGGGTGTTTGTATCCCTTCGTTTAAAATGTTTGGTCTAGAATATGGTGAGTGTTATCTATTGTTCTATCCCCAAGAGATAATATTGAGGTATTAAATCCACATATAAAGAGTGACATACCCTCCTGGGGATGAGTGTCATATAGAGTTTTTGGAGTATCTTTGTGAAACAATAGTGTGATCCTCTATCATATATATATACACACTAGGTTGGTTTTGTAGAATCGAGGTCACCTACTTGATTAGGGTGTTTATCATCAATCGTGCAAGCCGCATCAGTAGTTTTCACAGTATCATTGTAATACAACACCCATTGTATAATGTTGATCTATATTAAGTTTGTGTTTCCCCCTAGTGGTTCTTGACCTGACCCCACTATTTGAGTATCAGATTCTTTTGAGGATAATGAGCATTCATGAATCAAGACTAGTGAGCTTGACCCTTTGGATGTGTTTCTTTAGTGATGGAATATTTCATGTAGTGTATTCTCCTAGAATGTTATTTTCATTGAGTAATTGATTGTGGCTACATTTTTGTTGTGTGAACTGGGTGGCATGATTTCACTACTATTTATATATGGGTATTTTTTATGCATTGTTTGTTACATAATTGTTATGAGTTGAAAATTATTTATTCTTCATGTTTAATGTTTCTAGGGTGTCTTAGTAGTCATTGTTATGCTCACCACTGTATTGGCTCTCCCCACATGAGTCATGTATTATGCAGATAATGACCCTTCCGATGCTTCTGTGGGTTGATAATGAGCCCATGAAGAATATATTTATATTTAAAGACATATGTTTTTCTCGGTGGTTTCATTTGACCAAATTACCCACCCATGGATCATGTTGTACTATATAGTTTTTTTTGGGATTGTATTTGGTCATCTATAACACTTTTAATTCATTTCATTTATACTCTTATTATAGGATCATAAGTGCATGAATCCATTGGTTTTAGTTATTTTAATTATCATACTTTAAGATATAGAGATCCATTCAAAAAAACCTAAACATTAAATCATTTTAGATGAATATTCAACACAATAAAAAAGTAAAATACTTGGGACCATAATAGTATTGTTTTTTTTGGAAATAAGGAAAATAATCATATAACATGGTCAAATATGGTCAATGTTTCCCATAAATTTATTCCCATTTATTACAGCTACATAATGTTTTTCTTCATAAACTATAGAAAGCAAATAGATGGAACGGTGAGATGAGATGCTCATTATGAGAAAATAAAGGATACAGATAAGCATAAAAAAGAATAATGTTTTTATAACATGATCATGACATTGAAAATAAAACCTTGCATATCAAAGAAAAAAACATGAATCACAGTATAGATATTGTATGTTAATTAAAAAATGACTCATAATTTAATCAAGAGAATAATATAATAAATAATAACATAGGAATAAGATAATGAATATCTCAAACACAAAATCAAATATAAATATTCCATAGAAGACAAGGGTCATTGCCAAAAATAATCGAAGAACATCATGAGCTCTACACATTCTGGGAGGGACACACACCCATCCCCAGTCATATCCCCTTCATTATAATGGAATTGGTTCATTCTCAAAACCATCTTAGTAGTCAGGGTTCATTTCCGAGACCATCTTTATAGTCATGGTTCGCTCCTAAGACCATCATAGTGGAAAACATTTATTACAATACTAAGATAACCCTCCATTACAAGTATTCATATGTCATGTTATACAAATATTTTCCCAATGCATTGGATGGTGATATAGGTCTCGACCATCTAATATTGAAATCATACATCTGTGTTCTAGAGGATAAAAAAAATTCTTCATATCATGACAAAATAAATAGACGGGTTCCATAAACATCATTACATAACCTATTAAATAAAATATATATCCTAAAAATTTAATTATATCCAATCATGTGGAAAAGTTTCCAGATTTATAATCATAGAATAACCCATGAAAGGAAGTAGGTTTAAAAATAGTTTTATCTTGGTATAACCTATGGATTAGAAGAATAGTGGCTCAATTAGAAAAGGACAAGAAGGTTCATTCATAAACACCACTTTTTATTGTAAAACATGGATAAAAATTAATTTTAATCATAATAGAAAATATAAAGGGAATTTTTGTGAACATTTATTTTAAAAAATATTTTTTTTAAGAAACTTGTATTTATGACTCAAAGGAGAAATAAAGTGATATTTTTATTAAAAACAATTACTTAATTATGTTGTGTACCATCGAGTTGAAAAATCAAACCATTAATTAGATATATCACATATAAAAAAAGGGTATAAAAATTCATGACAATTTATAATACATGGATCATAATATTTCATCAATGGAATCATGATCGTATATACTCCAAATAAATATTTAAATTTAATAATAAAATCTCACCAATTTGATAACAATGAATCATAATCCCCATGAGAGAATATCATTACATGAATGTTAAAATAAATCATAAAACACTAATATTAATGATATAACATGTCAACATATTAATATATACACCCAATAAACGAATATATGTGAATAACACAACATGTTTACTAAATAATGAAACATTAGGCAAAACCACTTTACCAATTTGGTAACTTTTAATAGTAAACCCATTGAAAGATTTTTATTAAAATGAATATACAAATATAAAAAAATTATGATTAAGAGTAAATGAATACAATCATTGGAAATATATAAATCACAAGAAATAAATAAGAGGTGAATATGAATTTAGTCTCACTGAAATAAAAGTGAGAGGGAAAATTCCCTTAATATTTGAGTAAGTTCGTAATGAAAATATTCATTAAATAATAACGAAAAATGAAACTCTTAATATCATTAAATAATTTAAATTCATTATATAACATTTCATAGGAGATTAAATAAACTACACAACAGTAATAAGTGGTGAATAAAATATATATCTCTTATAAATAGAAGTTTGATAAGAAAACCCATAACATATGTCATGACTTTATTTGCACATGATCAAACGTTATGTATGATACATATATTAATATTATGAATATATATCAAAGCATATTAGTATATATCATTACATTTTCTATTTTATTATGACTTAGATAACCTGTTTATTAAGAATTCCATGTTAATGTTGCATTTTGCCTAATATCCCCTTTGTTTTTCATATATGTTATGAGTTGTTCTATATTTCCCTTTATCATTGATGATGTTTTTCATATACATATATTGTAAAACCTGATATAAATATAATTTATTTTTAGTATTTATTTTTCTATAATAATCCACAATAAATATATATATATATATAATGAGATAAATCATTCTTTGAGACGGTAAGTTGTACGTACGCATGAATGTTTTTTACATTTTAATATAATTTTTAAAGAATTATGTAAATAAAATATATGAATATATATATAATCACTAAAATATAATTATTATGTTATAATTATGATATGTCATTATTAAAAAAATAAAATAATACAATACATGTAATGAGTGAACGAACCACATCATATTAAGGGGTGGTATTCCACACATCTACAAACAATGTTCTCAGATTCTCAAAAAATAGAAATAATGAAGAAATGAATTATATAAGAATTATAGATGAATAAATAAATCTTAAATATTATATTTTTCATAAAAAAAATTAATTACATCATTATTCTCAACCTGATTACTGGTAATGGATGAATGAATGTCATTGGATCGTGAGGCAGTAGTCCACTTTATACATGAATAATGGTTGTGTATTTGATTTTATGGAATTATGTGTAATTGAATGTAATAACCTTATCGAAGTTGTTTAATAGTTTATTTATGATACTGATGATATTATATAACCACCGAATAAAATAATTAATCTTGTTGAGAAAAAAATAAAACAAAATTTCTCATTAATGGATGATACCTCTTCTTTGAGTAACTCATTTTGGTTTGCACTAAAGTGATTCCTTATTTGGATTTATGCTAAAATTGAGAATTATAAAATAAATGAAATGATTTAGTTGGATTTGGTGGGTAGTTTTTTGACTATCAATATGGATTGATAAGTGTCAGTGATTAATGAGGTGAGTTACCTTTTATAGTGGAGGAGGAGTGGCATTCATCTAAATACTAAAAGGAAAACACTACTGAGAGGTCTCAGATAAATTATGATTTTCCATTAATGTTCCATATTATATATAATGATGTATATTGTATAAATATGGTCATACTATGAATTTTTTAAATGTGTCTAGGTTATTTTACACTTTATTTTTTTTAACTTCTACGTAAACCTGTTATTACCTTGATCACGAAAAATAATTTCCATAATATTCCGAGTAAAAAACAATTTTTACTTTACTATAAAGTATAAATTATGATGATTAAACTAATGTAATTTTTTCTAGAATATTCTAAACACCTAATTGGAAAAAATTAATTTCAAATTAATCCTGTACACGGGATGGGACAATAGGTTTTTAATGTGATATTGTTCGAACGATTGAAATCTTTTTATATCCAATTTCAAGATGAAATTTGTTACAATGACCTAAGATGGAATAATATATATTTAATTTTTCAAAATATACTATTAAAACTAAATAAAAATATAATTTATCAATAAAAATAAATTATATTTAATGTTAGTTATTAATTGATTTTTTCACTATATATCAAAGAATGAAACTTCATAGAAAAATACCAAAAATTCGACCAATGTAACTTTTTATATTCCTCTTCAAAAAATGAAGTTCATTTTTAAATATAAAAATTATATATGTTTCAAAAATTAGTTTTCAAACAGGACATCCAATAAGAGGATTAAAACTGTGTTTTATAAAAATATAGCTTTTTATGCCTACAACTGTATTTGTTTTTATTCTATTCCTGAAAACCATTTTCGATGAATGTAAAAAATTTGATAAATTTATCACATATAAATATCATTAATATATCTCACTAATTGATATTAATATTATTTATTAGGATTTAACACCTTTATTAGTATAAAAATAGTTCTTTCATAAAATCACCACTCAGATATTGAATTTGGATTTTTTTTCATTTCTAATTATTTTTTAAACAAATAATTCATTTTATATAAATTATTAAACCATAATTTCACAATTTTTTTAATCATCATTACAATTTCTATTCCAACAGATAGGTGATAACTATAATAATATTATAATAATATTTTTAATACTATATTTTTTATTCTTAAAACACTTCCATGCAAGTAATTCGTGTTATCAAAGGAAATCATTTTTTGTGTAACACATACCAAACATTGTGTTGTGTGTACCGCAATATACTATATGGGTTTAGGTAGCATGTGATTGACTTGGTGTTGCATAAAAATCTTGAATAACTTCATTTTTCAAATAACACAATCTATATTTAGTGATTCAATAAATAAAAAATATTAAGGATATTTAATTAAATCAAAAAAATAATTTCGAAAAGCATGGGGAGGTACATTATACCCCCTTTAAAATTAATATCTCCCTCAAACTTTTAATAGATATAAATTCTATAACACATTATAGTTCCTTTCATAGATATCCACATCCTAAAAATGAATACTAAATCTTATATAAAATGCTAAATTGGAAAAAACAAACAGTTTCCAAAAGTAACTCCTAAATAGGTTTCCACATAAGATAACATATGTGGAAAATGAAAACATATTTATGCAATAAAAATTTATCTTTCTTGTTTTGATGAAGAGTGATATAGAGCCTTCTTATAGGATAGTTGATGATCACAAGGACATAACCCAATGAGTCTTGAAAAAGATGTTGATTTTGATGGTAACATAAAAAAATTATTTTATGAACTATTACATAATGTTGAAAAAATTTCAAGATAATGTATACTTAATTTACTTCAATGAAACCTCGCGCTTTGTTGCTCCATGATTAATTTACACTTTATTTCCTATTTTAAAATATAATGGTGAATTTTTTAATCCTGAGGAATTAGAAGATCATAAGATACCCACATTGAATCATTGGTCATTACATATATCTTTATCACAAATCATTTTTTAGAAACTTTTATTCAATATTCCTAAATCCTCATATAAAAAGATAATACATTAATCTCTAATACCTCATCTAATGATTAACATAAACCATTAAATAAATGGTTGACCATGTAACCATTCCAATGGATAGAATTCCAAATCTTTAGAATGAATTTCAATAATTTTCTCTAAATCATCATAACATTGATCCCACATATTTCATAATGTAGCACATATTATAAACTTTCCAAACATGTTAATACCTTCTTCATAAATTCTATTAAAACATTGTAAAACGCAAATTACCATAAATCCTTACTAAAAACATGTATGTTTCTTTATATAAAATATTGATTTATATATTCCTTACATCCAAATATGTTATGAACTCCATCAATTCTATAATAAACCACATCATCCAAAAATCATTAATTAGTTCCAAAGTAATTTATACCGTCCAAATTAAAATATTCATAAATAATTATCATATGATTTGGAACTTGTTAAGTGTTATGTTTACATAAATCATCCGTTTCTCATTAATATAGCCTATCCATTTGATCAAATTTCTACTCCATCGAATTCATTCTACAATTTCTTTTAAACCTTTATCGAAAAGAAACAGAAACTAAACAATCCTTATATATTTCAAAATTCACAAAACATTATTCCAGAACTTGAATACATAAGAAACTAAGTCATTCCTCTTAAATTATTGGAATGGAATAGGTACTTTCTTATTTTGGATGTAAATTATTCTATCAGAGAATTGAATTCCATAATTCACGTCTTTTGAATTGATAATACATTGAAATACTTTACAATTCATCACTCTATAAACCTTTTTTCGGAAAAAAAATATTATCTTCAACACAATTTTAATTATTACACTACATTCTTATTCCCGTATTCATGACATGTTGTAAGAAAAATATTATTTCATTTAGGTTACGTACCATTTAATCTTTTCTAAAATTCCATATTCCACTTATTCAATGTATTATAAATAACAAAAAAGTTCAAATTGTTAATCATATATACGATTGCTATCTCAAAATAATCATAATAACATTCTCTCATTTCATCCATCAATTTGGTTTCATAATGTAACCAAATTGGTCATCTTAATAATTGTTAACATAATTATATATTATTTAGCCTTTGAATTTAACCAAAATAAAAGTTACAACACGACTAATCATAGTAGAATAACTACATTATCAGGAAAAATTACTTATATGATTTATAAATCATGACACATTCTTTTAAATCTATATGTCCTTTGGATTATATGATGTTATAACCTGTCCCTAACAAGGGATTGATTCGAAACTATCCCAGATCACATCCATAGAAAAAGGGATGGTGAGCAGTGATGAAGGCTTAAATAAAATATAGAGTCATTTTCATATGTACCTATATCAACACATAAACCATATCAATGTATAACTATAGATTAATAAGAGTGAAAGATGAAAAATACAATGGGAACAACCGTTGCTGTAAATACTCTAAGCATTACATGAGTTCCGTCGAGAAAAATAATAAATAAAGGGGACAAATACATGTCCAACCAGAAATATGTACCAACCAAAAAACAAGAATGTGAACTAGTAAGAGAGATCATATCTCCTGGTCCCCATGCTTTGACATCCATAGATGGTCCAAATCCCCAATATCCTTATAATCATCATTTGTGAATCTGAAACATGTTCTTCATTTTCATAAGACACAAAACATGAGGGAAACATCTATGAAGGGGTGAGTTTATACATTAGTTCTAGAAATAACCAATATTCGAGTGGGGAGTAGTAATAGACGCATTAAGAATATAAAGATTGTAACAATTAAATAAGATGAAGCTCAACCAAAATCAAGAGATAGAGTATCCTCATATGAACACAATTGGAACAACATGGTGCCTATATATAGTACACATCAATTATTTTCCAACAATACAAGGATAATAACCTCATCCAATGATGATAAGTTATACATAGAAAGGTTAATGAATACCCCATAAATATTCCCAATAGTTCCAGAAGTCCATCAAAGATTCTAAACATCTCCCGTGTCTTCCCCAAAGTAACATCGTGAATGTACATGCCTCACCACAGTGTCTCAAAGACTAGGGGGCGCTATATCAATGATGTGAACCCATGCCCCAGTGCGTGTGGGGGGTTCCACTCTATAATTTGATGACTTGTTCCCTATCCTAAAGTGGGTTCTACTCTACTATCATGTGGACCCTCTCACTATGATATAGTGGGTTTAACTAGTTAGAAAGATGAAATGATCCAAAGATGATGAGTTTTACCCTATATTGTTAGAATATTTGCACCATGTAATCACAGGGGGTTCCATTATAGTTGTTGAGAGACCACACACTATATGATATGTGGATCCACTTAGTAGATAGGGAAGATGAACACAAGTTGATTGGGGTTACTCTAAATAGGTCATGGACTCATACCCTAGTGTAACATAAGGTTCCACACTCATAATCAAGGACCCACTCCCTATATAATATGGGGATTCCACTTGGTATATAGATTACTAGTACTCGTGCTGATGTGGTTTCCACTCTATAGGTTCAAAACCTTGGCCCTGGTGCAGTCAGGGGGGGTCCACTCTAGTAATTTTTTACCCCATTCACTATCAGATATAGGGGTTCTACTCGGGTTGTAGAGGATCATTACCTTAGTGTGACATGGTTTTCACACTATTTAAAACCTCCGGTGGACCTCCCTAATCAATGTCATTTTCAGACACCGCCTTTATATGTGCTCCACCTTGAATATTCACATAGAATCTAAAAATCCATCATGGAGGCATATATCTTTTTCAATAAGGAAAAACAATAATTATGGGATACATGAGGGCCAAAATATGATTCTAAATGAAGGATATACAGGATATTGAGCTTTCCTTAGATGAATCCAAGGAGTAAACGTTGTGTGAGGGGACCCAAAAGAGTTTTGTTCCTACATCATAACCTTTTTGTTTCCCTCGGGGAACATGAATCACTAATTGTATAATTACACAATATGTTTAATGTAACTACAAAATATCCCCATGCCACTCAGGGTCCCAAAATTGTTCTTTGTAGTGTATCTATATCTATCTCGTGTCTATGAAATTGGGTACACTATGTGCCTAGCCATACCATTTCTTGTGTACTCCTAGATACATATACAATCC
The DNA here is from genome assembly GCA_963277665.1 of Viscum album. Taxonomy (NCBI): domain Eukaryota; kingdom Viridiplantae; phylum Streptophyta; class Magnoliopsida; order Santalales; family Viscaceae; genus Viscum; species Viscum album. The sequence continues at coordinate 1,226,229,446 of OY728145.1, read as the reverse complement.
TCCAAAAAATTTCATAGATAATTTTAGGGGTACTATATTGTGTATGATACTTATAATTCTCTGAAACAATATCTACTATGGCCAGGGCCAGACAATTCAGGTGATCTTCATACTACAAATCATGTTGTCCTGATTTTTATAGAATATAAAATCTATTATCTATATACTAGATCTCACACATCATCTATCAAATCTGGCACCTTCATCACCAAAAAAATGATTGATATAGTTGATTTTGGTCATTTTTTGACATTTATAGTCTAGAAATCATCATCCACTCACTATAATGGGTTTTCACACATCCCGCACGCCTCAAGTCCTTCCTTCATTCATTATTTGAATACCAATAATCACAAATAACATACAAAAAATGAAATCCAGCCAAAATCTTCTATTATATTTTTATTAGTCCCAAAAACAGATATTCTTCATGATTCTGATGGTCCAATAAGGCTCTATACATCTCCCAAGGTCGAACCATGAAAGCGGGGTCCAACCAATGAAGAATATGAACATACTGTTAGAGGAAGGCATAAGAAATGCCATAATTTCTTGGATGATGATCTAGAATTGAAATATCATGTCTTATTAATCGATTTAATAATCAACTAAACATGATGATATGTTCATAAAAAGGTACAAAATTTGTCACATATCATAAAACAGATGTTTATGCTCAATAAGGATAATGAAAAATGTAATATTTCATAGTTTGATGATTCTTACCCGGAGATTTGATCATTAAATTTTGATGAAAATTCTCTCTGATAATATAAAATTTCATTTCATTTTGTTTTTTTATTATCTTATCTAACCCAATGATTCATGGTCATCATTTGGGATTCTTCAACAAAAGGAGGAAAAACACTCTAGATTCTTCTTAGGATATAAATAGCTATCCCTTTAAGATTTTCCATAGCATTTGATTTATATAGAATTCAGTTATGTTATAATAAATGAATTAAATCAATTAAATCAATTATTTTAAGAAACAAATGAACTAAAAATTGGTGAGATATGTGAACACACCTTTTCAAACTTTTTAGGTTGATCCAATTGTAAAAATCATGTTTTGGACATAATTGTTCATTCAAAATTCTTATTTTAGGTCCAATTTATGAGTTATATCATTATCCTTATAAAATCAGGTTCTTGTATGATAAAATATATTTAATATTGTTATAAAATTTATTCAATGCACAATGGGATTGAGAATCACATTTCATATATGTTCTTGGCTCTATAAATATTTATAGAAATAATTAAATATATTATAAATAAACTGTTTGGGTCTCTACATCATTCCCCATTCAATATTGTCACCCCCTAAAAGAAAAACTAAACATAAATCTCAGAATAATGATCTTGCAGCTATCTCTCCCAATACTTGTAATACTACTGTACATTCACATACTTCTATAATAAGTGACCGAGGAAATTTTCAATCCATCCAGGGTAATGAACTATAGATCATTGATCCTTACCAGTTTCCCTACAGAAGTGTATCCATTCATGAAGTCAAGATCAACCCAAATGTTAATTTTATTATCATGATGAATGTATCTCATAATCTATAACACATTGAAGATTTCGTGAACCTGCTTTGGATATGGGGGTGGGGAGATATGAGAAAAACCTCACCAATCATATGAATTATATCTACTGGCCTTATAATTAGTTAGTATTGATTTTCTCTCTAGCTGAACCTCTATAATCCACATTGTGGGAGACTATCATGAAAACATTGTCTTCCTAATGGACTTACAGTGTCCTATGATGATTATGTGTGTTAAATGTCTCCCTGCTCTGAGTTATCCTCATATACTCACATATGATATGGTCTTTCTCATTTCCCGTATACACCATCTCTAGATGCACAATAGATGTCTCGCTAATAATTGTCAAATAGGTGGGTGAACTCCAAGGTTCCCCACATAAGTCATCGATTGGTTCCATTTTGATAGTATAATGGTTTTTATTTTTGAACATAAACTCTACCAAAGTAATGTGATCTTACAAACTCTAACTTGATACTAACAAGAAATCCCTCATTACATCTTCCAACACCATAATAGTGGGCTTGGTCTACATATCAGTTTGGCGGTGAATGGTTTAATAATCATCATATGGGAACTATATGCCTTTAACAAGACTCTCTCAATCTATTATGTAATAATACATCACGATCAGAGAAAACATTCAAGGGAACCCAAAGAGGAAAATAATTTCATATATGTACAGTTTCCCAAAAATCTACACCTATAAGTAAACCATGGTAGCAATGAAGTGTTCTGAATTCACGATTCCACCAAATATAACTTAGATGCAATCACAAATCATTTCTATTGGTGGAAACCCTATCATAAAGTCCATGATTTTTTCATCCCACATCAACTTTTAGTTCTAAAGGGGATTCAAAAATACTATCTAATTCTTTTTCACAGCCATCATCATTTGATTTTTGAGTCACCAAGAGATAAATTCAACAAAAATATATATCATTTCAGAAAACCAAACTACAAATACTAGCCTTTGTACATGATCCTCACTCTAGGATGTGGAACAAAACGAGAAGTGTGGAACTCTCAAATCACCAGTTCTAGCATCATGACTATATCCACCACCATCCCCTAGAAAAAATAATTTGATTAACTCCATCATAATATCAATATGCAAAAACCATTTATGATATCTAACCATAAAAGTCCTCATACTTCGTGTCTCTCATCTAGGGCTCTCACAGATGCTCAAGAAGTAGTGGAGTCAACAACATAGATTGAGGAAATGATATACCCTCCTGCTCCATTGAGTTTAATTGAATGAGAACCAACTCCTTTTAAGCCTCAAGCACCCAAATATCCTATGGATTCTTTCTAAGGTAGTTTATTACTACATTTTTATTCCATTGAGTATAGATTATCTTGAATTTCTAGTCCAACAGGAACTCCAACCATTCCTATTGTCTAAATTTCAAGTATATCTACGTGAATATATAGATAAGACTAAAATGGTCTATGTAAACTGAAAAGTGCACCCCTAAAAGATAGTTCCTCCACTAACTTAGGGTGGAGACTAATGATGATGGATCTAGGTCAAGATTAAAAAATTTATTCACAAGGAGTCACAATTGTCTCGATCGATGTTGAATAACATCAAACTATTGCAACTAAATTATGTCAAGACCATCTAATGAGTAATCATAATATTCTAGGTACTCAATTCCATCCTCTAGTAATCTCAACATCATAGAACCCATTAGCCACAACATCAATACCAAGACGTCCCTCTGGCACTTCAGAGTCCTAGTAAAAAAAATTTATGTTAGGGATATCAAAGGGGACTCAATCATAGATAATTATACAAAAGAATCCAGTATTTTGGTATGAATCCAAGAAATATCTACACCTATGATGCATTATTGGGGGTACTTCCATGAATTAAATGCAACAATATTTATTCTATCCAAGGATAAACCATTATAAAAATGACATACCTCAGAAAGTAAACATCATTAATCCAAAAGTATAACTTCAAAGCATGACATAAAGTTGATGTTCTTGATAAAAATACAGAATCATATTTAACTGGTATGAATGCTCCTCCTCTGATGAAGAGTATATAGGTATATCCAAAATGAATACAACCAAAAATAGACCATCTAAAACTACATGATCTAGTTCATGATAATTTTTAACATGGTGGGGGGTTTTTTACACAACAAAGGAAACAACTAGAAAGACATAATTTCCATAGAAAAATTTGAATGCCTACTTTCAAATATCAGCCTTGGAAACAGTGAAATAGTGGTTACAAGAAAAATGATTGATCTTTGAGAACCATCTCGTGTATCACATCATGTAAAATTGGTTATAAATTTTATGAAATTATTACACGTCCTTTATCATGGATTCATTCAGGCAATGATAATCCATGCATTGACGAAAATGAACCTCCACCATTTTTTAAACAACACTAGAGCTACCCAAGGGGTCTCATTGGGCCTGTTGAAACCATTCCCATAAAATTACTATAACAATGAAATGTTCTCTCAATGGTCTATATGAAGAGTTATGATACTCTTGATAAGATATCCAAGAAATCCTAAAATGCTAGACCATGAAAATTTCATCTCTTTTGTCAGAGGTAGTCTTGAAATATCCATGGGGAAGATGGCCTTAAAATCCTACCGAAATAAATGAATCCAATTTATTCAGGATCATTTTACACTAACATTTATACTCTCCAACTAATGGGTGATTGGATATAGCCTCCAGCTCAAAGATCCCAGTCATCCATTATGTTATCTCATTCATCCAAGAAGAAGAATCATGTCCCATCAGTTCGTGGGAAAATGAATCTATTAATGTGAAATTAAATCTGGGAACAGACCACGGAAAAACAATCCATAAAAAATATGAAAACATGGGGATCCTTCATGATGACAAAAAATTCCCACATAAACCTCCCTCTAAAAAGAGATTACTCACATTCATGGTAGATAAAAGATACTGAAGAAGGAATCCATATATGAATCTACACATGAAGTTGTTTGTATAATAACTCAACTTGGAGACTCATCTATGGAGCTATATGTATAGTGATTAATGGATTAATATAACATGGGTCTTGGAATATAAAATAAATAATATAATACACACAAATCATAAATATAATAATCATGTGCATTGTAGTGTCATAATCCTCAAATTCCTGCAGTATTTTTCGGCCTTGATCACCATCTATCTGAGATTGAAATTGGCCTCCTAGAATTGATGGTGTTGGTTTATCGATCTCATAATGACTTCCACCACCCACATATCCTTATACGCCTCCCTAAGGGACAACATACCTTTGGTTGGGTGATCCCTAATCACAGTGTTTCCTCTATCATGGTAGTATGTCAACTACCTTCCCGTGTTTACCATCATGTCTGGTTAGTCTACAATTCAATATCTGACCTTTCATGTTACATGAAATGAACCACCCCTATACGATACACCCATATCCTCTTCTATATCCCAGACCATGTGCCTGAGTCTTGACATGGGGAGGTCTCCTGCACTGAGATCCGATCAGCTAGAACCTTATAGCTTTTGCAAATGCCGCAACCATTTGACATCCATTGCTAGCTCCATCATCATAGAGTTCCTTTGATAGGATTCTCTCAATCACTAGTCCACAATCTGACACCCTGACATAAATAGTAATGCACAATGGCACCATGTTGGCTTAAATATATTTATGGTGGTCGAGAACAGAAATTTATTCCCAAGAGTAATCAACCCGAATCAATTCAATAGAGTACTCTCTAATTTCATTGTACCATTTCTCATACATATACAATCACGTCCATCCCTTCTACAAATCTTTTATATCTTTATTTTAAATAGATCCCAAATTAGAGGGGAAATTCTCCACATGGAACAACATCTAGAAGTCAGGCCATGGGTGTGTCCATTCATTGTGAATCAGGGTAAAAAGGCTCCATGAGTTCCTAAATGCTCTATAGAGAAGGATAGATTCTAGAAAAAACCACATATCTATTAGTGTCTAGAGAAGTCTAATGATATGACCACTGATGATAGCCAATCCTCTTCTACCTATGGATTTGGGTCGATGTGAAACCTCTATGGACAATGACACTAGAACACTAATAGTTCACAAACATTAAGAAACTCATAATCCTCCTCAGTTAGTGTATTTAGCTAATCGATAGGTGGTGGTGCTACTACCATCCCATCTATATGAATGATCGCATGGGAAAGACCCTGAACTGAGGACTTATCTCTCATTAGATATTCATAAATGATATCCGATATAGATTTCATTACATCGGAATTTTGAATGTTTTAAATATTTTCCATTGTTAGAGGAGAATATATATATATATATATATAAACAACATGTAGCTAACTCAAAATTGATACTAAAATAACCAATCTTATTTTATAAATGTACCATTTATCAATATAACCACTTTCTCAAAATTTAGAGTCAACATATAGGTAGTCATTGTCTTGGTGAATCGATACATGAGCCTCTTATACCATCACTAGATTAAGTGGCCTAAGAGCCGCACTCAAAACACTTTAACACAATTTCCCTAAATCCAATCCAAAATCATCATAAAGGGACTGCTCCAAACATCATCCCAAGGATCAAATCACCTATACTAAAAATCTGTCACAACCCGATAATAACATAGTCTGGAGCCGCAAAAAACTCGTTCATTCACTTATGGCCCAAGGGACGACTACTTGTATCAAAGGAATAACTAATATTATGATGATATTTCATAACTACCTAAACACACACCCACAAAAAAAACCATTTCAATGAAGATGTACAGAGGAATACTAGTAAATGATGAGAAAGAAAGGGAAAACCCCTAAATGTAAAACCTCTTGATAGTATAAGAGTACGGTCGTGCCATTATAAATGTATAGGATAAAAATACACGCCCACCATAAATATGTCACATCCTGAATAAAAATGAATTTAAACTCATTAGAAACAACCCATGTCCTTGTCACCAAGGTATAACCACCGTAGATGGTCTAAAGCACTTGTATCCCTATGTTATTTTATAGTTTCTACATACTGGTATGTTGTTTTCATAATTAATATCATATGTGGGAAAGTCTCATGCATTGGTGAGTATAAAGAGACACAGTACTGTGCCTAGAAAGCAAGAGGGGGGACCAGTAAGATAAAAAGTAGAAATAGAATCATATCAGATAGTAAACAACATGCATCTCAACTCAAATAAATAGAAAGGGAAACTGAACCAAACACAAGGTTCTCAACTTGGTGTGTATATGTAATACACCACAAGTATTTTCCACCAATATGAGGAGTGTATCCTCATCCATCCATGTTATGATAAATAGGGAAAACTCATGGAATACCTCTCACATATTAAAAAATAAGGGATTAAGAGTAACCAAATCCAATGATATGAATATATATATATATATATATATGAAAAATAAGCTCAGACTAGATTGAAAGGGGATCTCCATCTAACATCACATCCAAGGAAATATAGTCTCAATAGCGTCCCATAGTCTATCTATGATTCCCACTATCTCATGCATCATCCAAGAAGTAACCATGTAAAGGCCCATGCCTCATCACTAGGACAAACAATCGATGGGGTATAGTCTCTATGTGTCGGACCCACACCTTAGTGTGATAGGGGGTTCCACATTATTAGATGAGTAGACACATCCCCTCGGATAGGGGATCGCCACTCTAGTGTCACAAGTACCCACACCCTATCTTATAGTGGGATCCACTCAATATATTGAGGACTCCCCCCCCCCCCAATATGATGGTTTAGTCTTCACTTTATGTTGAGGACCCATGACCTGCTGTGATACGGGGTTTTACTATGGTCATCAATAGCTCATGTTCTATCTAAATGGGTGTTCCAATCTATAGATAAAGGAACATCACAAATGATTATGGGGGTTATACTATTTTGGTCGATGAATTGCACCCTACTTTGACAGGGGGTTATACTTTAGTCATTGAGGATTTGTCCCCTATCCAATAGGGGTTTCGATAATATAAATTGAGGAATTGTGCCCATGATGATACATATCCACTCTATTGGTCGAGGACCCATGACCTAGTGTGATAGTGGTTCAAATCTCATCATTGTGGAAACATGCCTTATCAGTTAGGGTGTTCTAAATATTTGGTAGAGGGCACGATCCATGGTATGATAGGAGGTCTCCACTCTATTAATTTCCTCTAGTTTATATACTTGATCAATACCATCATCGGATGATACCTAAATATTTTCCACACGTAATAAATTTTTCATCATATCCTATAACTCACAATAGAGAGCATAATCGCATGCTATGTAGAAAAAAACATAATAAAGACTACTCACTAGCCATAATCCATTTCAAAATGAAGTCTATACGATAGTTTTGAGTTTCCTATAAGGAAACCAAGGGATAAAACATGATCGAGGGACCCACATGGTGTGTTTTCCCACTCTATCTCTATACTATATCCCTATACTTATATGGATCACTAACAATTTAAGGAAACAAGGCGTATTGGGGAACATCACGATGTGCACATGCCACTCGAGGTGCCTCTAGTGCGCTTAGATGTGTCTGTGTATAAATATTTGTTTGTATTCTTCTGTACATAGTATTCCTAGATGTTCCCATGATTGCAAATTTATATATTACATTCAAATTCCTCTATCATATGGTCATATGGCATGTGATACATATAAATCAACATAACCCGAGTTCCCAAGTCTAAAGCCCAACACACCATGTGTTCATCGAGCTACTTGGTGTGTAATCAGGATTTTCATAAAATATGATATCCATTCTCCATGTGCTAGATATGATTTCTTCCCTCTTAGATCTAGCTTCTTAATCAGCTGAAATGGTCAATCTAGTCTACATTGTTTTTTTTGTCCATTTAGATGTTGTAAATTAGCATCCACTCTGAATTGTGGTTTATTTCAAAACCTTCACCCCATTGTTTCTTCCCATGTTGATGATTAGAATACAGATAATTAAACTGATCCTTCATAACCTGATATCCACCTTTAACCATCCATGAATATTTGATCCGTCCTTCAGTTGTGAATTTGTAACAGTTCCAAGGTTTCGATTCATCTTGGTCTCACCTACCAATGTAAAATCGCTATCACAATTTTCTACTAGTGAAGAATGCATAGATATTGAGTGATTAAGGTTTTATAAAAAAAATTAACCATATTTTAGAATTTTTATAGACTAATGGTCATGAATAGTGATAGTTAGGGATAAAAAAATAAATAATCAATTTAACCCAAATGTATGTGCATGAAAAGGATCAAAATTGGGGAAGAGCATAAAATCGATGATTCTACTCCATCAATTTAATAAAAAAAAGTTGTAATAGAACATTTTAGGAGTCCATAATGGATATTGGATCATTATTTATCAATTAAATCACTCTCTAAAAAATTTAAGAAGTGATTATTTTTGTTACGCTCTCATCTACTATGATCTATAGATTAATCTTCGCTGGATGTGATTCATTAATAGAAGTAGGAAGAACACTCTGAAATCCTTCTAGGTGTTATATGGATAATCTTAAATGATTTTTCATATTAGTAGAAGTTATAACATTTTGTATTTTTCAAATAAACAAATTAAGAAACTTAATTTAATTAATTAACCATCCAAATTCAACACCCAAAAGAGAGATATCCAAAGGACCCGCACCAACCTATTTTATGTCACTACGAGTGTCAAAATTGTAATGTAGACACAACTATAGTCTCAGATTTATGATGTGTGGTCTTTTTAATGATTTATAAAAAATTTCTTAGGAACCCATATGTGAATAATATAAAATTCATTAATATTTGTATAAAATTTATTCTAGGCACAACGGGCCTCAGAATCCTAGGAAATCTCTGTTCATGGATGTAGAAATATATATAAAAATATTTGAATGTCTTACATGAAAAAAAACCGGATCTGAAATCCTATATCATCCATTATCATCATCAAATAAAATCCATCTTCATAGACTGTAAAAATATTGTTTATTTCCAAAGCATATCCCATTGGAGAGTCAAAACATATGTTTATTAAGGATCATTGTTGTGAACCAGATATGGGTCATGTCTAGCTCAGTATAGTGTTTTTGGGGTTATTAACAGTATGTATATCCATTCCAAATCCACATTCAGCTGTTGTATCTTTATAGGGTTGTATGTCCAGGTAACCACTTGCTCTGTGTTAAAAAAAATTACAAGGCATTTTCCAAATCATTGACTCATCCTTTAACATATCCGTAGTGACATCCAAATACATATCATTAGAAATACCACTAGAGATATCACTAATGTTTTTTCAAATACTCATTTCAATGTTTTGAAAACCTTTCTTTTTATACCCTCTATAGTAACCCATGATTAAAATATAAGGATATTACATCATTTTAGATGAATATTCATCACATTTAAAAAGTTCATGTCCAAGGACTATAATATTTTTTTGTATTTGAAAACATGAAACACAATATTTTAACCTAGTGAAAATCATCAATGTTTCCTATAAATATCATCACATTTAGTAATTCTACAAAAAACCATTATTCAAAACCTGGGGAAAAACATAAGAAATGTTCACCTCGGAATCTCATCAAGGATAGATAAAGGATATACATTAACATAACATAAACATAAGGGTATGATAACATGAGTATAATATTGGATAATCATAGCCAACATGTCAAATAAAATAGTCATGAATCAAGGAATAATGATTGGATGTTCATAATACATGAATCATAATGGAATCAATAGCTTAAGGACTGAAATAATCACATCAGAATATTACATAGAATTGTGGAAGACAAATATTTATATAAAATCATTCCCTATAAATTATGGTTCATTACCATAACATATCATGGAATATAATGGCAGATAAACATACTAGACGAAACCCACCACCATCCTTAGTCGCAATCCTTTACATATTGTTGAATGGGTTCACTTCCTAATCAATTTTAGTCATCAATGTTCACTCCAAAGACCATATTAACAAAAAATATCCATTAATGAACTCATTTTTTCCACTTTCCAACCATGTCTATCTCATGAGATGTAAATAATTACCCAATTCATTGGAGGGAGATATAGGACCCACCCGTCTCATAATGAATTAATACATACTTATTAAATAGGATACGAAAACATTCATCATATCTTGAACAATAAAAATATCTGGGTTTTTATAAGGCCCCGACCTTAAACCTTACATAATTTGAATTAAATGAATAATTCACATTGATGATCTTTTCAGGATTAGAGTTTTCGAGAATTAGGACATAACTATTACATCTCAAAAGATTACAAAGTAGCCACTTCTACTAAATTTACATAAAATAAAAACTCTTAAAAAGAAATATGTCTAGTTCCATGTATTAGATAGCATGACTTTCCCTTGATCTCATCCTTGACCCCATTCCACATTAAATCCTGTGAGAAAAATTTCAAACAAACTTGGGGTGAGCATAAAAAGCTCAGCAAGGGATACACAAAGAATGAAAAATGTTAGTTTTTACAAGCAACAAGTAAACCATGTATACTTTATCAAAGTAATACCTTTAACCTTTAGGAAGTAGTAAAAACTCTTCACTGAATAATATATCATTACTTACACTTTTGTAACCAAAAGATTACAATAAAACCGATATAAAGAAAACATAACATATAAATGTTACTTGGTACATAAACATACTTAAATGGAATAACCATACGGTCGACATCCATAAATACTTAATATAATTTCCATATGGACGACTTCCATACCCAATGCATTGGAGGTTATAACGTAACCATCCATCCTAGTATTCCTGACACCACCCGTCATATAGTTTATCACGTAACCACCCATAAAATGTCCAAGTACCATCATTACACATAAAATATTGAAAATATAAACATTTCAATAACAACATTTCATTTCCAATCACAATAAGTAATTCCAAGATATTTAATTAATCAATCCATTTTCAAAAACCCTTTAAAAGAGATTTTTGAATCAAAGTGTCCCATACCACTTTGAAGCTTTTAATGGAATTATAATTTTAAAACATTAATGTCCATATAAATAAATACTAACAACAATTTTTGAAAACATGGACATTAGAGATAAATATTTAGAATAATAAATCTTTAAAACATTTAAAACGATATTTTATTGTTAAAGAGTTTTTAACAAAATGAGAGACTCTTGAATACAAATAATTACAAAATAAAATTTAATCATAACTTTATTATATCATGAGAACAAATAGATTCATGATATAATATTTCAAAGTTCAGTATACACACCATATAAGAGTGAATTGGTGCATAACAACAATGAAGTCTCAATGGAAATGTAAATTGAGATGGAATCCATTATAAAGATGGTATCCTTAAATTAAGGATAAATCTATCACATAATTATGCATGAGAAATAAAAATACACACAATATATGTGGATATTATGTGTGAAAAAATCAGTGTTCATTCACACATATTCATAGTATGACATGTTCATGAAGTACAAGTTGGACCCAAAGAAATCGAAATTGGGATCAGAAGTTCCCTTGTAAAAATTCGACAGCCTTATGGCGTCACTTCAAAATTCAGAAAATTAGTCGATGAGAGAGTGAATGGTATCTCATCACTTGGACATAAAATTTACATCAATAAGGATATATAAGAACATATCCCAACATAATAATATGTAAATTAAAAGACATAAAAAAAGAAGTCTTTTAAAAAGGGGAGGTTGAAAGGTCCCCTTACCGAGTTGGGTAACTTTCGAAACATACAACCCATGGAAGAAGGGTCATAAAATGAAGATGTAAATACCCATAAATGATATTATACTATAAAAATTGAATAATAATGGGCAGAACATACACCACTCAAAATAAAATAGTGGAAAACGTAGCATAAATGTCACGGGAATAAAAATCAGATGAAAAATCCCTTACGAAAACTCGGCAGCTTAACAACGCCACTAAAAACTTCAAAAAAAATTGGATTGATGAGTTAAAATATGGTATCTCATCATATTAAAATAAAATTTACAGAAATAGGAATATTAAATAACATCCCCCATCATAACAAAGAGGATCTTAAAAGAAGTGTCATACAGGAGAGTACTTAAAAAGAAAGAGAGAGGTTAGATCTCTTACGAAAATTCGGCAGCCTAACGGCACCGTTCAAAACGTTCAAAATGGATTTGTGACAGAAAATGTGGTCTCTGATCATATGAACAGAAATATTACAGTATGATTAATATAAAATAACATCCAAATCATAAGAAAGATGATCTTAAAAGTAATGATATAAAAGAGTGTACTTAAAAAGAAAGAGAGGGGTAGGATCCCTTACCTTTGGTCCGACTTGACTCGATCGTTCTTTAAGGTCCTAAATAATAAACTTGAGTTAACTTACACTTTATTAAGAACATTTTTCAAGTTAATTATTCCTTTTATATCACTTATTTCCATGTTATAAACATTATGTAATCATTTAAGTTAATAATGATTGTTTTGTCGATATTTGGTTCTTAAGTCGAAAGTGGACTTCTTACAATTACATGTTGTTCGTGTGGTCAAAGGTTAATTATATCCAGAATGATATTCATGATTAGGATATCATTTATATCATATATATCCATAATATACATGTATTTATAATATTGAATAATCATTTAGAGGTAAGAAATTAAATGCACCGTTCATGGAGATGGTAAGCCGTACATACGCATGAACGCTACTTTCATTTCTATGTCATATTAATTGAATTAAAACCAAATGAGAGGTATGAATATTTTAATTACAGAATTATATTCATAATTTATATGTAACATAAATCATATATAATAACTTTAAATCCATCCTTTATACATCCCACATATGGCATTAACGAATCAAATCACTTTGAGGGGGCGGTAGTCCGCACTTCCTAAAATGAAATTATCATGTTTACCCACAATGGAAACCATAAAGTTAAGACACAAAAGATAAATACATAAGATTAAGTAAAACATAAACATATTATATATCATATATAAATATAGTGACATCTTTATGTCCACCTTTGAAGGTGTTATATGAGTGTTGAACAATCAACGTTTCGTGAGGCATAAATTCTCCATCCACAGAAACAGTATGGTCGTTAACCATTTGATGTAGGTGTGTGTAAGTTTAGCTCGAATTAATCTTATAAAAACATCCTAGTATATTGAATATACTTTATTTGTTACACAATAAATGAATAAAAAAATTTTACGGGGTTTTGGAAGCAAAATAAATCAAAAGAACACAAGTGAAGACATTGCCTTAAAATCGGGTAACTCTTTTTTATTTGAGCTCAAGGGCTTCCTTTGGAAGAATTCTGCCCAATGTGAGGCTTCTACGAGTAAGGTAGGGATGTGGAGAGACAAAATGGGCAGATCATGGACTAACCAAAGGCTTGAGACGTGTGGGTAAGGTGATAGTGGCAGGGGCCTTTTATAAGAGGAGAGGAGGGGCACTCTGGGAAAGTAAAGACTTGTTACTTTATTTTAAAAAGGTTCTCGGATTTAAATGGTCCCACGTTGATTTAATTCGATTATAAGGTGATAAGGGTTCTAAATATACCCATAAAATAAGTTTTAGACAAGTGTATGTTGTATTTTTTATATTATATTTTCATTTTATTTAAATTGTTAAATAAAGAGGTAATCGCTGCATCATCATGATGTCATATATAATTTAATTTATTTAATGTCTAAAAAATTATAAAAAAATACCATGATGTTGGAAATCTTTTTATCTTTCCAATGACTATTGATAGTCATATATCAGACTTGTATAACCCCATTTAAAATTTTTTTTAGTAAAACAACTCATTTTTATGTCATTTTTACTTTTACATTAAATAAAAAGAAAATAATGTCATTTTCCTTCCAAAGTGGCTCCATGGGGTCCCCAAGTTGACCCATTGATTCTATAGGTCGTCCATGACACATCCAATAAGGGTAGGACATGTTTCATGCTCATCTTATATTATTAAAACATTATTTTTACCTTAAACTACACTAATTACCGCTAATCGCGATTAAAAACTTAAAAGTAACTATTCACCAAAAAAATATTTTAATTCCATTGAACCAATTTTACTTCTTAATGAAAACCATGTATGTCGGATTTTTTAAATTCAAAACATAGAGGTGGTAAAATTTCATTTAAACGGAAAATCAGTTTTTATAAGTACCACTTAGTGGTTTCACTATTCATCAAAAATTGATGTTATTCAGAAAAATACCAAATCTTCACCCTAAGCTATATTTGATATCCCGAATTCAAAAATAAATTCTATTTTACAAAATTAAAAACATATAAGTTTCATTAAATAATTTAATAATTGATTCCTGCTGTCATTGAAAATACTGTGTTTTTGTGAAATAATAAGTATCAAAAGATAAACACTAGTTTAAGTCCGATTTCAAAGTGAAATTAATTTCAATGACCACAATGGTCTTAAATGGTAAATATATATTCTAATTGAACTTTAAAACCAATTCAAACTATAATCTTATCATAAAAATAAATTAGATTAAAAAGTGATTTTGAATTAAAATAAAACATTTTTCACTATTCATTAAAAATGAACTTTACCGGAAAAATACCAAAAGTTTACACAAAGTAAATTTTGATGTCCTGATTCTAAAGAATAATTTTTTTTTGTCAAATATTACACATAAAATTGTTAAAAAGTGGATTTAAAATAGGTTCTCCATCAAAAGGTGGTTAATCGACCTTTTAAAGAATATTAGAATGTTTGTGCTTAAAAATTGGATTCAGTTTCATTTTTAATCCTATAAAATTTTACTGAAAAAAGTAAAAATATTTGACAAACATACATAACCATTTTTTTGTTAGTTCCATCCTTTCCCTCCATTACAATGGCTAGGTGTTAACTACCATTAAAAATAATATTATTTTATTATTAGAGTGCAATGTAAGATTTTAAAGGAACTCGTTGTCACGTATTGGGTACGCCATCGAGCATAGCGTTCCCTTTAAAGTAATATTAATATTTTTTTCACAAATAGGGATAAATATAAAAATTTCATATTCTTTAATTACCTGGGGTGTTACATCCTTCCACCCTTTTGGGAATTGCGTCCTCCCAATTTCAAAATTGGGCTTGGAAACTCCATTGAAATCCCACATCGGAACAATTGTCGGTAAAACAATCACTTTAAAAGAAAGGGAGAGAAGTACATTGGTCACCCGAGTTAACTCATACTAGAATTCCATGTAGGAAAATATGGATATGGAAGAAAAAAAGGGTCATGTTTAGAGGGAGAGTGATAGAAATCATGCATAGGAGAAAGTTAGCCACCAGAAAATCACAAACTGGTGATTGGTTAAACGATATTTGATTCCCCCATAGAAAAAGGTAATAGACAACATTTTTTTATTAAAGATACTTTTCATTGAAGAATTTATTTTTGAGATTAACTAAATCATAGGGAAACATACTTACTTGTCATGTTGACTTTCATCATTTACTAGATTTCATTCATAGACTCATACATTCTCCAAATGATGAGTATTTAGGAAGACTTGTTCACATTAAGAGTACTATAATCAACTTCTTGAGAATCACCTAATCCAAAAAAGTGAACTACATACTTCCCATATCTTTATACCTTAAACAAAACCAAAACCAAAAAGGTTACTACATGATTAGATAATACCCAAAAAGGAAAATCCTTTAAAAAAACAAATATATTCTTAATCTCCAAAATTTATCAAACAAAACCCAAATTTCAATAAAGACCATTCATTAAACAAATTTTCAATAAAATACATCAAATTAATCCAAACTAATAATGAAACCCATATATTTGAAGGATTTAGTCACATAGACTTCCAAGGTACAAATTAACACTTATCTCCAAATAACATCAATTACTCTTAATGTCTCGTATTGAAAAGTAATTAACCTAATCACATATCCTCCATGATAGGTTAATAATTTCCATAGATAACCCAAAATCAGCTTACTCTTAATTCATAAAATCATTTAAATAAAAAGAATTTGTCAAAGTAACCAGGGACTTCATGTAGTCAAGTGGTAAACGATAAATACCAATCGCACATTAGTTGTGGGTTTGATCTCGCAGCTTTGTCTGACATGACAGGTTCTCACATGGTCTGCGTGTTTTCCTTTTTATGAAAATCCAAAAATAACCCTAACATGTTTTAGCCTCAATAGTTTCTTTATACCTCCCATTTTCATCCAAATTCATTATGATCTCAACATCTTATTTCGTGAAGTCTTATTTCACCACTATAAGATAAAATAAAACGATTCCCAAAATGAATAACAGCATACCTTGATCGTGGAGTCCACTTGGTTTCATCGTCATCTTGTTCGCGTAGGTAGACGTCCCATGCATTACAACAATGATTTAGAGATACTTCAAAATCATTTTATTCCTCCATCCAAATACACCTTGTACAACATGGGTCATATGGGTGTTCATAGAAAAACGGTTTTGGAAAATAATCATGTATAAAATATAATTCCAAAACATCTGATAAAACATGATTTCTATAAAATAGTTGGACAGAATATGAGTTGAAACTTTCTATTATTTGTCCTTTTAAAATAACATAAGTATGTGATGAGAGACTACATTTTAAAATCAAATAAAAATAGGTTGCGCAATGGTCTCCTTCTTTAGCACCATTTTTGAAATCATAATATGCTTCAAATTCTTGTGATAAGGTAAA
Source organism: Viscum album (assembly GCA_963277665.1). Taxonomy (NCBI): domain Eukaryota; kingdom Viridiplantae; phylum Streptophyta; class Magnoliopsida; order Santalales; family Viscaceae; genus Viscum; species Viscum album. The sequence goes on along the minus strand of OY728145.1, from coordinate 1,226,212,112 downwards.
ATATATGAAAATACCTTGGTAATATTTACCTTTCTTGAAAATATGAGAATATTGTGAAAATAGTTTTTGTCTAAAAGCAACCCATGATCCACAATGATAACAAGGTATAGTGGAGGTGTTTGATATCTCATGAAACTGCTTGCAAGTGAGTTGTATGCTAGAAAATGTTTCACAATCATCTGGACCTGACTTTGCAATAATTATTTCAAGTATGTCATTAGGAAGAGATAGGAATGTAGTTTGATATCCTTCTCCTTCCATTTGTAAATGACTTTACATGTCCTAAATAAAGTTATAAAATAAGGATTTAACAGAAATAATAGATATGGGGACTAACCATGTGTCTAACAAAAACTCATAATCCCTAAAGTTGTCTAAACCAACCTTTGATACCAACTATAAGTCCCCAGACTTAAACCTTACTTAATATTGAATTAATTGAATAATTCACATTGAGGATCATTTTAGGATTAGAGTTTTAGAGAATTATGACATACCTATTACATCTCAAAAGCTTACAAATTAGTCACTTCTACTAAATTTTCATAAAATAAAAACTCTTAAAAAGAAACATGTCTAGTTCCATGTATTAGATATCATGAAATTCCCTTGATCCCATCCTTTACCCCATTCAACATTAAGTCCTATGAGAAACATTTCAATAAAAATTTGTGTGAGCATAAAAATCTCAACAAGGGATACACAACGAATGAAAACTGTTAGTTTTTTCAAAGCAACAAGTAAACCATGTATACATTATCAAAGTAATACCTTTCACAGTTAGGAAGTAGTAAAAACTCTTCACTGAATAAAATATCATTACTTAACCTTTTGTAACCAAAAGATTACCATAAAACCCATATAAAGAAAACATAACATATAAAGGTAACTTGGGACATAAACATACTTAAATGGAATAACCATATGGTCGACTTCGACACATACTTAATGGAATAGCCATACGGCTGACTTCCATACCCAATGCATTGGTGGATATAACGTAACCACCCGTCCTGGTATTCACGGAACCACCTATCATATGGTTTATCACGTAACCACCCGTAAAATGTCCAAGTTCCATCATTACAAATAAAATATTGAAAATATAAACATTTCAATAACAACATTTCATTTTCAATCACAATAAGTAATTCCAAGATATTGAATTAATCAATCCATTTTCAAAAACCATTTAAAGGATATTTTTGAATCAAACTGCCCCATACGACTTTAATGATTTTAATGGAAATATAATTTTAAAACATTAATGTCCATATAAATATATACTGACAACCATTGTGAAAACATGGACATTAGAGATAAATATTTAGAATAATAAATCTTTAAATCATTTAAAATGATATTTTTTTGTAAAAGAGTTTTTATCAAAATTAGAGACTCTTGAATACAAATAATTGCAGAATAACATTTAATCTGAACTTTTTAATATCATGAGAACAAAGGGATTCATGATATAATATGTCAAAGGTCAGTATACACACCATATAAGATGGAATTGGTTCATAACAACAATGAAGTCTCAATGTAAATGGAAATTGAGATGGAAACCTTTATAAAGATGGCATCCTTAAATTAAGGATAAATCTATCACATAATTATGTGTGAGAAATACAAATACACCCTATATAAGTGGATATTCAGTGTGAAACAATAATAGCTCATTCACACATATTCATAGGATGACATGTTCAAGAAGTACAAGTTGAACCCAAAGAAATCTAAATTGTGTTAAGATGTTCCCCTGTAAAAATTCGACAGCCGTATGGCGTCACTTCAAAATTCAGAAAATTAGTCGATGAGAGAGTGAATGGTATCTCATAACTTGGACATAAACTTGACTTCAATAAGTATATCGAAGAACATATCCCAACATAATAATATGTAAATTAAAAGACATAACAAAAGAAGTCTTTTAAAAAGAGGAGGGTGAAAGGTCCCCTTACCGAGTTGGGTATCTTTCGAAACATACAACCCATGGAAGAAGGGTCATACAATGAAGATGTAAATACCCATAAATGATAGTATACAACACAAAGTGTCAAAAATGGGAATTACATACACCACTCAAGAGAAAATAGTGGAAAACATAACATAAATTTCACGGGAATAAAAGTGAGATGAAAAATCCCTTACGAAAACTCGGCAGCCTAACATCTCCACTTAAAACTTAAAAAAATGGATTAATTAGATCAAATAGGGTCTCTTATCATATTAAAACAAAATGTATAGAAAGAGGAATATAAAATAACATCCCCCATCATAACAATGATGATCTTAAAATAAGTGACATAAAGGAGAGTACTTAAAAAGAAAGAGAGAGGTTAGATCTCTTACGAAAATTCGGCAGCCTAACGGTGCCACTCAAAACTTCCAAAATGGATTGGTGAGAGAAAATAATGTCTCTAAACATATGAACATAAAAAGTAAAGTATGAGTAATATTAAATAATATCCCAATCATAATAAATATTAGATTAAAAGGAATTACATAAAATTGTGTACTTAAAAATAAAGAGATGGGTAGGATCCCTTACCTTGGGTCCGACTTGACTCGATCATTATTTAACATCCTGAATAATAAACATGAGTTAATTTACACTTTCATAAGAACCTTTTTCAAGTTCATTATTCCTTTTATATCATTTATTTCCATGTTATAAACATTATGTAATCATTTAAGTTAATAATGTTTATTTTGTCGATATTTGGTTCTTAAGTCGAAAGTGGACTTCTTACAATGACATGTTGTTTGTGTTGTCAAAGGTTTATTATATCCAGAATTATATTCATGATTTGGATATCATATATATCATATATATCCATAATATACATGTATTTATAATATTACATAATCATTTAGAGGTAATAAATGAAATGCACCGTTCATGGAGACGGCAAGCCGTACGTGCGCATGAACGCTACTTTCATTTCTGTGACATATTAATGGAATTAAAACCAAATGAGAGGTATATATATTTTAATTACATAATTATTTTAATAAATTATATGTAACATAAATCATATATAATAACTTTAAATCCATATTTTATACATGTCACATATGGCATTAACGAATCAAATCACTTTGAGGGGGCGGTAGTCCGCATTTCCTAAAATGAAATTATCGTGTTTACCCACAATAGAAACCATAAAGTTATGAAACAAAATAAAAATCAAGAAGATTAAGTAAAACATAAAAATATTATATATCATATATAAATATAGTGACATCTTAATGGCCACCTTTGAAGGTGTTATATGAGTGTTGAACAATCATCGTTTCGTGAGGCAGAAATTCATAATCCACAGAAACAGAATGTTCTTTAACCATTTGATGTATTTGTATGAAAGTGTAGCTCGAATTATTCTTATAAAAACATACTAGTATATTTAAGATACTGTATTTGTTACAAATGAAATGAATAAAAAATGTTTAGGGGGTTGTAGAAGTAAAATAAATCAAAAGAACACAAGTGATTACATTACCTTAAAATCGGGTAACACTTTTTGATTTTAGCTCAAAGGCTTCATTGCGAAGACTTCTGCTTAAAGTGAGGCTTCTAGGAGTAAGAGAGGGATGTGGAGAGACAAAATTAGCAGATCATGGCCGAACCAAAGGCTTGAGAGATGTGGGTAAAGTGATAGTGTTGTGGGCCTTTTATAAGAGGAGCGGAGGGGCACTCTTGGAAAGTAATGAAATGTTACTTTATTTTAAAAAGTGTTTCTGATTTAAAAGGACCCACATTAACATAATTCAAGTATTAGGTGATAGGAGTTCGAAATATACACACCAAATAGGTCTTTTTCAATGGTAGGTTTTAGTTTTTACATTATCTTTTCATTTTATCTAAATTGTTAAATAATGAGGTAATCGTTGCATCACCAATATGTCATATATAATTTAATTTATTTAATGTCTAAAAAATTATAAAAAAACTAATATGATGTAAGAAATCTTTTTATATTTCTAATGACTATTTGTAGTCAAAGATCTGACTTGTATAACCCCATTTAAAAATTGTTTTAGTATAACAACTCATATTTGAGTCGTTTTTACTTTTACATTAAATAAAAAGATAATAATGTCATTTCCTTCCAAAGTGGATCCATTGGGTCCCCAAGTTGACCCATGGATTTTATTGGTCGGCCATGAAACATCCAATAAGGGTAGTACATGTTTCATGCTCATCTCATATTATTATAACATTATTTTTACCTTAAACTATACTAATTACCTTTAATCGCGATTAAAAACTTAAAAGTTACTATTCACCAAAAAATTATTTTAATTCCATGAAAACAAATTTTACTTATTAATGACAACCATGTATTTCAGATCTTTGAAATTCAAATCCTAGGGGTGATAAAATTTAATTTAAACGGAAAATAAGTTTTTAAAAGTACCACTTAGTGTTTTCACTATTCATCAAAAATTGAAGTTCTTTACAAAAATACCAAAACATCACCCTAAGCTATATTTGATATTAAAAATTCAAAACTGAAGTATATTTTAAAAAATTCAAAACATATAAGTTGCATTAATTAATTTAATAATTAATTCCTGCTGTCAGAGCAAATAGCATGTTTTTATGAAACAATAAGTATCAAAAGATTGACACTGGTTTAAGTCCGATTTCAAAGTGAAATTAATGCAATGTACACAATTGGATTAAATGGTAAAAATATATTCTAATTCAACTTCAAAACCAATTCAAAATATAATCTAATCATAAAAATAAATTAGATTAAAAAGTGGTTTTGAATTAAAATACAACATTTTTCAATATTCATTAAAACATGAACTTTATTGGAAAAATACCAAAAATTTACACAAAGTAAATTGTGATGTACCGATTCTAAAGAAGAATTTTATTTTGTCAAATATGACACATAAAATTGTTAAAAAATGGATTTAAAAGAGGTTCGCCATCAAAAGGCGTTAAATCGGCCTTTTAAAGAATATTAGAATGTTTATGCTTAAATATTGGATTCATTCAAATTTTTAATCCGATAACAATTATTGTAAAAAGTAAAAATATTTGAAAAACATACATAATCATTTTTTAGTTAGTTCTTTTCTTTCCCACCATTACAATGGCTAGGCGTTAACTACCATTTAAAATAATATTATTTTATTATTAGAGTGCAACGTAAGATTTCAAAGGAACTCGTTGTTGCGTATTGGGTACGCCATCGAGCATAGAATTTACTTTAATGTAATATTAATATTTTTTCACAAATAGAGATAAATATAAAATTTTCATATTCTTTATTTACCTGGGGTGTTACAGTTTTATAAAGATATTATCATAAGACATTAAATTAAATGGGTTTCATAAACATTTCATCATCTCAAAACTAGTGCAAAAGAGACAGGGTTTATAATCCTATAATATCAAGTGAAAGGAAGTGGGTTTCATAAAATATTTATCAGGGTAAAAACAATGGAAAAGAAATGGGTTTGAAAAAAATGTCATCATAATCATAAACCACTACATTAATGTATAAGAATGGTAACCTTGGACCATATCCCTAATAATGTATATAATAAATCAAAGGATATCATCTTATCTGGATAATTATTTTGAAACATCACTTCAAGATTTTATTTAGGGAAAAACATATCATTGAAAATAAATTTCTAAAACATAAATCATTTTCAAAACCATTTTCCTTGAAATAAAATTTGAAAACAACTTCACTAATAATTAATAATAATTTAAAACAATACTTGATGAAAATAACCATTTCACTTTGAAATTTTCATTTTTGAATATAAATCATTTTGAAAACCATTTTCCGTGAAAAATATCTTTGAAAAAATATAACACAATAATTAAAAAAATTTAAAAAAATTTCTTTTTATGTCTTATTTTTAAAACATATAACGAATTTAATGAAAAAAATTAAAAACAATTTTTAATCACAAAAAAATTGTGAAATCATTTTCATTAAAAATAACAGGGGAAAACTATAAAAGATGATTTCAAATAATTTAAATCATTTTCCTTGGAAATAACCTTTTTAAAATATATAATGTAATATTTTAAAATCATTTGAAATACTTTTCAATAATAAAACATTTTTTACAACATTGTTCTTTGAAAACATCATTGAAGAAATATAATGGAAGCTTGGAATATCATATATATCTCTTCTCAAATAGATATTATTTTTCAATACCTTTTTTCATGAATCCACATTAAAAAATAATTAATCTCCATAATATTATGACAATATTATTTCATAAAAACATATAAACTTACAGTAGAAGCATCAATGAAATGATGGACATGATTAAGGATAAATCCTTATATGAAAAAAATACATTTTTCACTATAATGTATTTTTTAAAGGTGACTTGATAGGAAAATCTAAAGAAGATTACTTTTTAAACCCAATTATTTTAAATGGTAAAAAATTGCTATGAATTTATTTTACAGATCATAGAATATTAGTATATTTTTTTTATTTTATTTAGAAAATACGTTTTTTGAGGAAAAATGATTTATGAAATTAAAGGGAAATAACATCTTATTTTGTTAAAAAATATTAATTATCATCAGTAACAATGAGTGAAAAAATTGTTCCATAAATTAGATATAGCATGGATTACAATAAGAGAGTAAAAGGAATGTTATTTATTAAGTAATTGATCATAAGATATCAGCAGTGGAATATAATTATAAAAAATAATACAATTGATGATTTGTTTGAAATAAACTATTACAACATTGATAACATTCAATAATAATGACTTGGAGATAATACCATTACATGAAGCTTTCAATATAATTAATATTTTTATATTCATGAAAAAACATGTGAAATGAATGTATATGAACATTGTAACATTAAGGATAAGAATCTATGAACACCATCATTGGTAGTATGTACACCAGAAAAAAATAAATGATGGGTGGATATGTCATAAGTCTCGTAGATATAAAAGTGAGACTTTAAATCCCCTTACTACTTTTGTACCATTTTAGTCATAATATCCATGAAATAATTACATAAAGTGTATTTTTAATATAATTAAATAAATTAAATTCATTATATAAAATTCCATAGGTTTGTATATACACCACACAATAAGAATAAATGGAAAATATAGTATATGTCTTACAAAAGTAAATGTGAGATGAGAAAACCCTTACCTTAAGTCTAGACATTTGTTGTACACATTCAAAACTGTTGTGTGATAAATATAAGTTTATTAAAGAATTACATAGATCCATATTATTATATTTCATTTCATAAATAATTTTGTTATGATCATATATTATCTATTTATTAATAGTAACAAGATAAAGTTATATTTTAGGTAATATTTAATTTTACTTTGGTAAAATTTTCAGTTTTGGTCCTTCTTCATTGCAAATGATATCCTTTTCTCTAGAATGTAATCCATGATATAAATATAATATATGTTCAGTATATATCTATTTATAATAATCATAATATGTACATATAAATATAAAATGAGGTACATTATACATTGAGATAGTAGGTCGTACAGAAGTATGAGAAATTTTTTTGTTTTCTTCTCCCATTGAATGAATGTAAATGAATGAAATGAATATATATATATATATATATATATATATATTATCATTTAAGTATCATTTATATTTCATATATATAACATTTTTACATTAAATACATCCATATAACATTTTATGAATTGTTTGAGTGAATCACATATCTTTGAGGATATGGTAGTCTACAGGTCCCCAAATGATGTAATCATATTCTCACGAAAATTGAAGGTAAGAAGGTAGGTGTTATATAATATTTAAAAAGGAATAAATAAAACTAAAATATTAAATATATCATGTAGAAATAATAATTAAATCATTATTCCCAGCCCTAATAGGTGGTAATGGAAGAATAAACATTATCGGTTTGCGAGCCAGTTCTCCACCATACACACGACTGATTATTGCATATTCAATTTGACTGAACTATATGTGAGTATAGAACAAAAACATAACATAAAAATATCTCAATATAATGATTATTATATTTATATAATCATGTAACAACAATAATTGAGTGGGTTAATAAAGAAATAAAACAAATATTCATGTAGATGGATGTTGCAATATCATTGGGAAATTCATTTTGGGATGCACATAAGGACTTCCATGGTTGATTACAGCCCCGTTTATGGACTCTAGGATGAAGGGATATATTGAGTATATTTGTAGTTAATGGTTTTAATGAAAAAATGGTATTATAATTTTGATGAAGAGAGGGTCTGTGTTCCCTTTTATAGTGGAGGAGGACTGAAATTCATGTAAATAATAAACAGAAAACAAAATGGAGAAATATCTATTACATCTTATTACTCTAATAATGTAATATATAAAAAATAATGGTGTTTATGGTATACATATGTTGATAAAATTTATGTTTTACAAATTTATATGTTTTTTGGGACCTTAAGATAATGTATAAACAAAAAAGAAACATATTTTTTCCAAAATCGCTGAAATTAATTTTAATTGTATTCAATACTATTATTGATAAAAATATAATTTGATCATAATAGTCATTATATAATTTTGTTACTAAATGTATAGAATCCATTTTTATAAATTTTGAAAAATATATGTTGTATAAAATAATTTAAAATAAAACCCATAGACGAGGCGAGGCAAAAAAATCTTGAAGTGAAAATGTGTAAAAGATTGAAATGTTTTTATATAAAATTTCATTGTTAAATTGATTATAATGAACTAAATTGGATTATTATATTTATAATGTATCATATTATTCATTAAAATAATAAAATATAATTTAAAAATATAAATAAATTATATGAAAATTCATTTTCAATTAAAATTCATTATTTTCAATATGCATAGATAAAATGAAACCTCTTAGAAAATTACCAAAAAATAACATAATATAAATTTTGATATTGAGATGTAATAAATATTATTCTTTTTCAAAATAAATATTATTTATGTCTCAATATATGTTTTTAATGAAATTATTCTATTAAAATGGTACAGAATTGCCTTTAACAAAAATATAGCCTTTATTCCATAAATTGGTTTTTTTAATTTTATGCCCATCAATTTTATTGGATGAATTTAGAAATATTTTTGTTGAATTAAGTACATATAAATAAAATTAATACATCTCAATAATAGTGTCTAATTTAGTTTATTATGCTAAAATTCCTTTGTGGAAAATAAAAATAGTTTTTTTATAAAATTTCATCCTTTATATTCATTTTATTTTTATTTTTATTTATAATTAATTGACAATAGACATATTCATTTTTAAAGTCATGTGTACAATGTATTTTCACATTTTAGTAAATCTTATTAAAAACATTCATTCCAATAGCTTGGTGATAGATCTAAAAATATTTTAATGAAAATATTAATTCTATTTTTTATGTTGGTAAAACTCATTCATGAGTTTTATTGAAGTTATTAAAGGAATTAAAAATTATTTGCAACACAATATAAACATAGTGTTGATTTTATCTGATTCTAAATTTATTGTTTTTTGTTGAATTATATAAACATAGAGTTCTTCACAAAGATATAATATTTTAGTGATTTCAATCAACACAAGACATATTTAGTAATGCGTGAAATGAAATATATCAAAAATATTAAATTAAAAAAAATCATAAGAACATGGTGTATTATACTCTACCCCCATAAAATAAGTTTCACTAGATAAATTAACTAGGATTATAAATTTATTATTAATTAAATTTCCTTTTCAAATTCAAACCACATCATAAAAATGAACTCTAAAACATCCATTATATAGGGAAATATCAAATTATCACTACTACTCAATGTAATGCATAAAAAGTATTCAATATTAGAGAACATAAGAGGAATGTTAAATCATGAACATGGGGTGGAAATATGACTATCATATTCAGATATAGAGATATAGAGAACATGGTTAAAATAAATTTAAATATGAAAATTCCAAAACCCAAATAGGTTTGGAAAACTTCATCGATAATATATAATATTACGATAAAGAGACACCAATTTATTTCACAAATCGTTTATTAATGTTGATTAATTTTCAAGAGAATATATACTTAATTGATTTCAGCAAAATCTTATCCTTTGTTGTGTGTGGATCAACATCCATGTTTTCACTTCTTCCAAAAAATAATGGTGAAATTGTAATTCTAGAGGCATTAGAATATCATGATATCTAAAAAAATAATTATAGGATATTCTATATATATTTATTACAAAAAAATGGTTATAAAATGATGTATAATATTCATAAAACCTCATATGGCGAGATAATACGTCAATATCTAAAACCTCATATAATATATAACAATATCCATTTCAAAAATGGTAGACCTTTTAACCCTTCTAAAAAATGAAATCTAGAAACATTAGAAAGAAGGTCACTAGATTTTATAAAATTACCATAACATTTTCCCCCATATACCATAATGTGGTTTTTTATGTACCAAAAATTTGAATACCTTCATCATTTATTCTATTGATACATGATAATAACCTAAATAAATAGAAATCCTTATTGAAAAACATCAAGCTTCATTATTCCAAATATTATCGAATATATTCACTAATTACTTAAATGATGTAAAATCTATCAATGATAGCATAAACCACTTATTTAGAGAATTATTATTCTCTTACAACATTATAAGCACCATCTAATTTAATTATTATGAAAATAATTAACTTAACATATGGAATATATTAATGGTTATCTTTCCATGAATCACATATTTCCCATGAATATCACATTTCCATTATATCACTTTTCTAGTCCACCAGAACAATTCCTCATATTATTTTCAATCCTTCAGGAAAAAATGTGAAATTAAAAATTCTTATATATCATAATTAATATAACATAATTATTGAATCCATGTACCTACACTCATTCCATCCACTTCACATATTGGAATAGAATAGGTCATTGGTTGGATTAGACGTAAAATATTAGTATAGATCCTTTGTTTGGATACTTTCCCAATTATCCACATTTAATACATTGAACCCATAAAAAATCCATCACTCCATCACCCTTCAACAACACATATAACATCTTCACCTCCTTTTAAGGTATTCCTCCAGATTCTTCATCCCTTCTTCTTGATATTTAGGAATAAAAATTTTACTTCTTATAAGATCTTTACCATATAAAAATTCATATAATTCCATATTCATCTTATTTTAGGTGTTAAGAATATCCATTATGTTTACATTTTTATTCATATAAAGTGATAGATTTTTAAATATAATCACAAAATATTTCTCTCCAACAATCCTCTATTTTTGTTCCAAAAAGTCAAAAAATATTCCATCACATTAAACAGTAATATTATTCTTTTTTATTTTAACCATCTACTAAATAACATTGTTTCAGTAACACTAATAATAGTATAAAACTACATAATCAAGAGAAATTACATATAGGATATCTAAATCAAGCCACATTATATTAAATCTATGGTACCTTAAGATTATCGTATATCCTCCATGTTAATAATATACATTATTTTTTAATGTTTTATTATAGAGTTTGGGAGTCACTAATAAATATCCCCCAAAAGTGACAAAATAAGTGTGTCTCAAGGACCATTTTTTTGAACTAGTTCCTAATAAGGTATATCCCAATATTGACTTTATTAGTTGTTACTCATACGAACGTCTTTTGTAAATACACATAAACATACATTATCTTGTTGGGGGTGTATTGATAGGAAAACACTTTAACTATTATTTACCAAAATTCCAGAAAAAAGTTATAAACATTCATTTATCCATATAATTATCGTAAAAGATATCCATTGATATATCCATTAAAATTTTCCAAGGGAAATCAATAAATATTTCTCATCCTAGTCTGAAATAGTAGACTACGAATTTACATTAATTCAAACTATAAAAACCAACTACTAACATACATGGATATTGAATCATTTTAGATGATTATTTTTCACATTACAAAAGTACATGCCCGAAGACCATAATAGTTTACTGTATTTTCAATCTTAGAAAAGAAACATTTTACTTGGTGAAATATCTTCAATAATTCACCCAAATATCTCACCCTTTAGAAATCCTACAGAAATTTTTTTTCATAAACTAAGGGAATGAAATATAAGAAAGTGTGATCTCAGGCTCTTATTAAGGGTAAATAAATGTGATATGTATGAATATTATAATAATATATAAATGAGAAACATTGTATACAATTACAGGATAATAAACTTCATATCAAATAAAATGAAAATGATTCAATGAATGATGATTATAATTTCATAAGACAAGAAAAATAATAGAATCGAGATAATGAGGAATGAAACCACTATATAGGAATAAAATATCGAATTGTCGAAGACAAATATTCATATAAAATCATCCCCTATAATTAAAGGCATATTTCCAACACTTATTAGTGTACTTCATGGGGGATACATCTATTGTGGGGAAATACCATTGTCCCTAGTATTATCCATTTCCTTATAGTGAAATTATTTCACCCCCAACCATCATAATCTGAGTGGTTTACCCTTAAGTCCATATTAGTAGTCATGATTCACTCCCAGGATAATATTATCTGAAAAAATATTTTACTGAACCTTGTTCGCTCCCCATTCAAGGCATATATATCTCATGAGATATAAATATTTACCCAATTCATTGGATAGAGATATAGGTCCCACATGTATCATAATAAAATCATACAATTGTGTGCCATGAAATAATGAAGCATTCATAATATCATGACCCATTAAAAGACATGGATGTTAGAAAACATCATATCATAACACATGAAATGAATTGAGAACCATAAACATTTCAATATTACAAATCATGTATAATAGAGAAATGTATTATACTCATATAATAAATCATAAAAGGAAGTGGGTTTCAATTTTTTTTATCATTTTATAACCCAAGGAAGAAAAATGAGATTCATAAACAAATTTTCAAATTATACATTTACCATTTAAATAAATAGTATGAATAGATATATGGATAAAATCCCTTGTAAAAAGTAAACTATATCAAAGGATATCAACATAGATAGAAAAGGATTTTGGAATATCACTAGGATATTTTCTTAACAGAAATATACATCCCATAAAAATCATATTTTAGAAAATAAAATATTATCCAAATTCATTTCCTTGAATTAAAAATATATAAAATAATATTTGAAAACATATAATTTTTTTTCATTGAAAATATTATATTTAAAAAAATTTTATATTATTTTAAAATAATTTAAACCATTTATTATTCATAAAACCATTTCATTGAATTTTTTTCATTGAAAATAGATTTGAAAAAATATAATAGACACATTGAAATAATTTATATCCTTATCTTTTAAAATATTATATTGAAATCATATAATCGATGAATTGAAAATCATGGGAAATATTTTTCAAACATAAAGAAATTTAGAAATCCTTTTTATTTGAAATTAATATTGGATAATATCCAGGAATCTATGAATATTATTTAAAATACTTATTGAGAATTAAAAAATATGAAATATTGTTTCATTAAAACCATTTTAACATATTGAATTTTCATAATATTATGAAATAATTTTTTCTCAAAATAATTATCCAGGTGATATTTTAAGGGAGTCTTTAATGAATTAATGATCATGATGGAAGATAAATATGTGCCTGCTAAATATTCTATTGGTGCGGTAAAATGTTAGAACATCGTATCGATCAGAAAATTACATTATGATTTCATTTTAAAAAGAAATTAGTAAAAAATATAAAACAGAGGATGAAATTTCCTTTAAAAAAGGATAATAGTATGAAATATTTCATAACATTATTTTTGAAAACATGGTTTGGGAGGAACACAGATTTCCAGCCAAAAGGGGCAATAATGTAATATTTTCATAAAAATGTTTTATTAATTATATTATGTACCAAATAGTTGTAAAATAGTACCATTAAATTGAAATTTAATTGATAATCATAGTATAAAAAAAATTCATGAGAATTCATAATATTGGAATCATAATATGTTTTCAATGGATGCATAATCATAAACAATCCAAACACAAGATGAGATTGTGACAATAAAAATCAACCACTTTAGTAACTTTGAATAATAATACCCATGATCAAATATCATAAAATTACACTTAAAATAACATTAAAATAATTAAATTAATGATAAAAAATTAAAAAAATGACAATATATACTCTGAGTAAAATAATATAGGTGCATAACAAAACATGTGTCTCAAAGAATGCAAATTGAGACAAAATTTATTTACTGATTTCGTAAAATTTAAACCATTAACCACATGAAACCAATATCATAAAATTGATATAAAAATTACCATAAATGAAATCATATGAATCATAGAATACATTAATTTTTATTATACACAACAGAAAAAGGAAACTAGGGGTGAATATGGCATAACTCTCATAGAAATAAATACGATACTGGAAATCTACTTACTATTTGAGTAACTTTTTAATCATGTGAACCATGAAAGAATAACATCAATTGAAACAATTTAAACCATGAAATAAATTAAATTCAATATATATAATGTGATATTTATGTACATACACTACATAAAAAGAATTATTGGTGAACATAGAATATATAACATATTAATTAATGTGAGATGAGAAATCCCTTTCCTCTAGTCTGGAAATTCTTCATATATTTTAAACCCTCATATATGATAAATATATGTTTATTATAGACATAAAAAACCCATGTTATTATATATCACAAAATATATCATAAAAGTATGACTTTATATTACCTGTTTATTAACAATTCAATTATAAAGTTGTGTTTTAATTAATATTCGCCATGTTTTTCTTATATGTTTCGACATGTTCTTTCTTGTAATTATTATATGATCATTATTTCATTATCCATGGAACTTAAATCCTTATAATTATATCATATATTTAATTATATATGTTTTTATAATCATTTCTAAATTAGAAATAGAAAATGAGATACACTGTTAATGGAGACGGTAGGAAATATATACACATAAACAATGTTTCTTTTTTTTATCATATTGAATGAATAAATAAAATAAATAAATGATTATATATATAGTGTCTTTATAGTAAAAATAATATTTCATATATATCACATAGGTATATTAATAAATTCCATAATAAATTCTATGTAAATATTGAACGAATAACATCATTTGAGGTGGCAGTAGTCCAAACATCCTAAATGATGTTATCATATTCTAAAAAAATCGAACGAATTAATTTATATGATATATATTAATTCAAAAATAATGAATAAATAATATATATTATATATAAAATATAAAAAATTATTTTTTTTTCATTATCCTCAAAAATGAGAGTTGGTAATGGAATAATGAATGACATCAGTGCATAGGGTTGTAGTATGCCATTCTCATAAACAATTAATTTGTTTCCAATTAGATGGAATTTTTTAGGAACTTATTTTATATAATAATATTAAAATATCTAATTCTATTCCGGATATTGAGGTTATTATATAATAATGTAATAATAATATTTGAGGGTGTGGAGAAAAAATAAATACCAAAGTGCTTGTTGATAGATATTACCTCTTTTTTGTGTATCACCTTTTGGTCTTCACTAAAGGGCTTACATGGATACATTTTGGCCAAAATTTAGGACTCTAGGATAAAGTGAGTTATGTTGAAATATTATTTTTGGAATATTTTTTATGACCCTAAAAGATGTAGAGTTGCAAAAAAGAGAGGGAGTGAGTTCACTTTTATAGTGTAAAAGGAGTGTCATTCTTTTAAATACAAAAATGGAAAATCTATTGAGAGGTATCCCATATTTCATGTAACAAAAATATAAAATATCATAAAAATTGATGAAATGGTATAAATATTTCAATAAAAAAACTTTTTAATTGTATCTATGTTATTTGACCACTTAAGATAATGTTTAACTATTAGGTAAACTTATTTTACCTTAATTATTGTAGTAAATTTAATTATATTACCTGATATTTGTTTCCACAATAATTTTTCACATAATTTATATTTAAATTTATTTTTTTCAAATATATAATCCATTTTTCAAAACTATAAATTCCTATGTGAAAAATGAAACTTTAAAATTAATCATGCACAGATGTTGAGACAACATGGTTTTAAATTTAAAATGTTCAAAATATTGAAACATTTTTATATCCAATTTCAAAGTGAAATTTATTTTAATAACAGAAAATGGATTAATATATTAAAAATTTAACTAAATATAATTAAAATTAATAATACTATTATTTATCAATATACATAAATTATTTGAAAAATCATTTTCCCCTTAAAAATCATTATTTTTCACTATTCTTAAAAAATTGTACTTTGCAACAGAATAACCAAAATTCATCCCATCTAATTTATGTATTACTCTTTTAAAAATTAATTTAATTTTTTCTAATAAAAATTACAAAAGGTTCTAATTTTTTTAAATAATGTCTGCAATAAAAATGTGTTAAAACTGCCATATTGAAAAATATAGGTTTTTATGCCTAAAATCAGATTTTGTTCTTACGTTATACCTATCAGTCATATTGAATGAATGTAAAGAATTTTTTTCAATTTATAATATATCAATTTCATTAATATATCTCACTAATTATTATTAATTTAGTTTAATAATTTCAAATTCCATTGTGGTCATAACATAGTTTTTTATAAAATTACATTTTTATAATCAACTGGTTTTTATTTTTATTTATATTTAATTAATCCCAAAATAATTTATTCTATTTACATATGTAAACCATATTTTCAAAATTAATATAATATTATTCATCACATCTATTCTAACTTCTAGATGATAAGTATAATAATATTTTAATAATATTATTAAAAGTATGTTGTAAATGAGTAAAACTCAGTCTTCTATGTCACACATGTTATCAAAGGACCTCAACATTATGTGTAAGACAATCCAGAGATGA
This sequence comes from Viscum album, assembly GCA_963277665.1. Classification (NCBI taxonomy): domain Eukaryota; kingdom Viridiplantae; phylum Streptophyta; class Magnoliopsida; order Santalales; family Viscaceae; genus Viscum; species Viscum album. Next base: position 1,226,195,107 of record OY728145.1, on the reverse strand, counting down.
GTATAAAAGGAGATAATATAATTGATGATGGTAGTAAACTATAAAATTGGTGTTGTGTAAAATTTATGAATAAATGGGTTCTTTCATATATTAGAAGCTATATTCGGTGTTGTATGAAATAAAAACTATGAAACATACTGAATTAAATCTGAAAAAGAATTCATAAAAACATGGGATGTTATTTCATGTGATAATAGATGTTTTCACTTGTACATGTACATATGGATACTTCTTCCCATGTGTGGGATCTTCCAACTCGATGATGGTCACCATCCCCAGTATTTTGGGAGGTGGGAATGGGGTAGTTGTGGTCCGAATGCTACTGGGTTAATTCATGACATAGTGGGTATCGAAGTAGTTGGTTATACCATTGCACTATATTCTATGAGATTGTATTGGGGTAAAATTGTCTAGTGTTTCATGTTCTTCTTTCAGGACACATACTATAGACTTAGTGTAGCAGACAATGTAACCATACAGTAGGACTCTGATCACCTACCTTTTGATTTAGTAAATGTAGACATTAGATGTTCGGAAACCATTGGTACATGCGTCTTATAAGAGTGGGTTGAAACATCCATTTTCTTCTAAAGTCATCTCCCCATATATAATATTTTTATGGAGGTACATCATTTTCATTTTAGGATGCCTCCATGAAGGCATCCATCCATGATTCAACTTCATGATTGCGAAGATTAGTCGTAGAGTGACTATGAATTAGTACAGTGGCCAATACTTGAGAAGTAACCTCTGGGTGGTTTACTAGATATACCATCACCCATTGAGAAGCATCTAGTCATAGCAGTTCATGTTGAGGATACACCATGGTTGAGTGTTCTTCATGCATTCTAGGGAAGGTGACCGGCTATATTTAGAGGAAATCCAGACCCCTGCATTTCAAAGAACTATTTACATGCATTTACAACAGTTTTTCTCCATGTATGGAAGCCTGTGGAGAAGATGGTAGACCTAAAAGAGAGTTTTCATCTGGGGTCTACTAGGTGATGTTGGAGCCTAGTGGCTTAGTCACACAATGAGACAACTCTCTCATCATGAGACATAGAGAAGATCTTCATTCAAGTGTTTTATCATGAAAAACTATGATCAATGTGAATCAAGGATGTTCACTATCTATATCAATGATGTTTTATCATGGTGTACTAATCAATGTGGTTTACTGATTTCTTACGATACTCAATTTATATGGTTTATAATCATTTTTAGAGAATACAATTATTATTAGAGATAAATCGGGGATATTTGGGATTCTATGATATCCATTTCTAATCCACCATATGCTAGTGTTTTTGAGAGAGCCTTAGTGGTGCATAGATTCCATGAAAAGTAAGTGATGATAAAGGGTTCTAGTACTGGGCACCCAGTAGTGGGGACCGTGAATGAAGGAAGCTGATGGTAGTCATAGGGCTCTAAGACCAATAAACTCTTTAAGAGGTGATCCTACGACACATGATAAGTAGCATATGGATCTCATGATGGCTCAAGTTAGCCCATGGGGAGGAATTTTTCTATTATAACTATCGAGGAAATCTATATTGGGATTTTATGGACCTTTATATTTCTAATCATGATATGGGTGCGGGAGTATTTTTGTAGAGACAAATGTAAGAGAAGGGTGGTACAATGAGTGGAAGATATAGAAGATATGTTAGTAGATTGGTAGGAGGTGGTCAGAGGTTTGACATATTACCATCACTAACCCCAGGTTTTTAGTGTTATGATTAGGGAGATGGTGGTCATGGGTGAGGCTAGATTCATGCTCTATAAGTCTATGCCCCAATTATCTATGGATGATATATTGTATGATTGACACTTTTTCTACATTAACTATAATGTTTGTAGACATATGTTCAACTCATTCATTTAGTATCACTTCTCTAGTTCGAGTCATAGAGGTTCTAGTTGAGACTTTGGATCGATCCTTATGGTCAGAGACACAAATTGTTAGTGAGTTAGTTATGTAATGAATTTGATAACTGTGCAGTCTAATTTATAGAGGTTATATATTGATATAGGATCTCATTATAGAAATAATGTGGCCTTATGATATCATCTTTAGTAGGGACTGGATTTCCACAATTCATTTCCAAATTTAATGTTTTTGGTGGAGTATTCATTGTTTCCTTAGTGGTGGTATGTGGTTATCCATTATGTTTGAAAAAAAAGATCATAGAATAGTATTATGGGATCATGCATAGGATTTTTCACATAATTAATCACCATTAGGTTAGTATGAAACTCACAGTACTATGTGTTATAAGCTACCATTTTCATGTGGTAGTAGCAGGGTATACAGATGACTTTTTTGAGAATTATCCAAGATAACCTCCCCATCATGCTATAAAATTAAGCATTGAATTACACCCTAGAAGGGGTAAGATATATTCAAAAGAATATCATATGGATCCCACAAAGCATCATGAGTAGAGGCTATAGTTAGGAGATGAGTTTATGAGATCTAGTGGGTCCCCCTGGGTAGCTCTGGTATGGTTCGTATAGAAGGCATACAATTTCATGTGGTTATGGATAGATTATGGGGACTAAAATAAGGTGGAAATAATAATAATGATACAATTCCAATGATCCAACACCTCTTTGAGCATTTTATAGGGATATTATATCTCCCAAATATTGAATTCAGATCACACAATAACCAACTGCTTGTACTGGTTGATGAATACAAAATATCTCATTTAGATGTTTCTAAGGTCACTATGAGTACATACTGATTCCCTTCATTAGGATGAACTCCCTTGACAAGTTTAGTATACACATGAACCTAATAATTAAACATTTAATAGACTATCTGATGGTGTTATTAATATCTAATATCCCAGAATACTTGGTCTCTGAGAAGGGGAATGGGAGATACTTAAAGATGGTCCATGACAAATTAAGAGAGAACAATATTTTTGGGAAGCTCTTCGTGTGCTTATTTTCAATTTTAGTTGTCCGGATTGGGTGTAAACCCAAAAAAACATTGAGGTAGTACTTTATGGGGTTCCACATAAATTTGTTACCAAGGTACCTAGTTTCCTTGGGTTGAAAAAGAACTATCATAGGTTTTTACCTAGTTTATTTAGTGTTGAAACACCCATGAAATCCTTGACTAGAAAGCAAAACCCATTCATGTAGGAAAAAATGTTACAGTAGTTTATTCATGAGTTAATTAATTAGTTTATGAGCACTGCCATATTGATAATTCTAGATCAATGTTTCAAGAACATAGTGTTTAGTGATATATCAATGTTAGGTCAATGTTATGTTTTGAAACAGATGTAGAAAATTATTTCCTATGCTTCATGTAAGTTGAGACCACATGTGTAGAAGTATGTGGCAAATGAACTTCATTTTGTATTGGTTGTCTTCTCAATGAAAGTATGGTGACAGAAACTAATGGGAGAGTGGTTTATCATCATCTCTGACAAAATGAATCTCATGAGAATCTTCCATCTGAAAGATTCTAACTTGAATAAGTGTTGATGTCTAGAGTTTATCCTGGATAATGACACTGTGATTATCTATATTCCATTGAATATGAATCTGGTGTAAAATACTCACAGTAGGAGATCTTGTTCAATGTTATTGGAAGTGGCATATGAGAAGTTATCCTCATTGTAGTTATCCATTTTAACCAATAATGATGCTTCATATCTATATTCGACGGTTGTTACCCGACCACTTTTGCAGTGTGCGAGGGGTTCATAGCATAGAGATATCGACTAAGAGACCATACCTACTTCGATATCCATTGTACATGATATTAAATGATATTCTCAATATGGGGTGCATGTTATCCACTTTATGGAGTGAAAATGATACAATTGACATTTTCGGTGGAAGTGATGATACAATTTTATATATATTCATCTGTAGAACATCTAGTTGTAGAAAAGGGGTACCATCACCTTTGACTTTAGTTTTGGTATCTTGGAATGAATATTTTTATTACTGTGTTTGTATCTTGATTTATTATATGAATTCAGGTGAAGGATGATTACTTTGTTATTTTTGGTTTAGTCAAAGCCCTTGAGTCTCTAGAGTGGAAGTAAGATGGAATATCCATAGACTCCATAATGGATTTAATATGGATTTACATGGGACAATATACAATTTGGGTGCTTATAGACCAACTAACTATGTCAAACCACTTCTTATCCATTCTATAGAAATATTCAGAAGAGCTCATGGGTTGAATCTATTGGTAGAAGATAATATAGCTCAATGGATTTCCCTCGAAGATCATTTCAGACAGTGATGCTTTCTTTACATCAAAATTATGAAGAGTATTTCCGTAGGCCTTCATTACTCAATATTAATTTATTGTAGTGATTCACCCCTAGATCTATGGCATGAATGAGTGGACAATTCAGGTTTGGAAAATATGTTTTTTATTTTTATGGGAGACTTTCCCTATTGTTGGGGGATCATCTACCCTTAGTGGAGTTTGTGTACAACAATACAATTACACCAAAGTAATTTCACCACTTGAGGCCCTATATAGGTGACCATACTGGTCACCACAATGCTACATAGATCTGGGAGAGTCCCGACTCATGTCCCAGAATTGGTTCAAGCTAATATAGTGAATGTGAACATCATCTTGGAGTAGTTGATCATTTCACAAAGCCGACAGAGGCCTTATAAAAAATGATGAGGGATAAATCTATAGTATTTAGTTGTAGACCTTGTGTTCCAATGTGTCTCCATTCATCATGGGTTTCATGGATTTTTCAAAGGTAGAGAGTTGTCCCCTTGATTTATTTACCCATTCTAGATAAAATGAATAGTTGTAAAGGTGGTGCACCTTCTCAATTTACTTCTACATTGGGACTGAGTCCACAAAAAAAATCTATTCGTCATTGTTGAGGTTATTTGTGCATGACCTCCCACATTTTATTTACTTGAGAGATATTCCTTCAATTATGGAGCTAGATTTTTTATTTACATGGTTGAGATCAGGGTTCAATTGAAGATGATTTTTTTTAATTTATCAGTTCCCCTAGTGCATTCCTTGTGAAATCATGTGAATGTTCAGGATAACATATGGGAACTGAAGACCATGATAGAATCATTGTACCCTTATAAATTTTATTAGGTATTTATTTTTTGGTATGAAAACCAATATTTTGGAGAATGGAATAAATTGGATTTTCCATGTATTCTTTTTTAGGAATTATATGGAATATTTTTAATACTATTTTCTAAGATGGCATGTTATTTTAAGACCTAGTGATCCATATATAAACATTTAAATGATATTAAATATATTCATCTCTTGAATGTGCAGTTTTCCAAAAAAAATGTATACTTTCAGATCAATAGGGGTTCATATTTGAATTCTGTGGGAACCATTATGTTTAGAGCATGGTTATCCCTTAGAATAGACATAGATGTTGGGATAATGATTAATATATATATATATATATATATATATATATTAATTATATAATTTTAAAGAAGTGAATGATATTTTTTTAATAACATGGTTATATTTTTGTACCATGGCTAGACAGTAAACCATAGAGACCTAGAGGAATGTTTAGAGTATTCATGGAATATGACACATAATTAGATTCAGATCATGGATCATTGTGACAATATATAATAAGGATCACACGAATGATGGAAACACATGACAATTAATTATTATTGAATGATCTGAACTCCTAGATTGGTGATTTTTATTTTGAAACATTATCTAATTCTTTCATACTGATTAAACACATACAAATTCCATGAGTAAGAATTGATATGTACTATAAACATTTATTAAATTTACTCTTTTTCAATTTTATTCCTATTTATTTATATATATCTATGATAATGGATTGAGGATGAATGAAAAAAGAATGAATTTTGTTCCTTGTGTTTGATGTTTTATGGATTCTATGCCCTAATTCATCACTTTTTCATTAAAGAAAATTTCTTTAAACTCTGACTTAACAATTGCACAGTATTCAATCATTTTGTAAATGCTCTTTGGTGTAGTGACTCAAAACCATGAGGTATCACATAGGATTGTGGGTAAGATCATGGAGTGAAAATTATGATGGCTGGAGAAAGCTAGAACAAAATGGATTTGTGATTCCCATTTCAATTTTTTTCGATGGTGTGACTAAAGATGACAAAAGTTGGAATTTCTTGGGCTGATTCAGAGCCTGAATCTAAGATATCTGATGACTAGAGGCTCGATCGACCTTGGAGTTACAAATTCTAGAGAGAATGGAAGCTCCGATGATATGTATAAATATATGGAGGAGATCCTATATGATCTAGGAAATTCTAGGTTTCATAGAGTGTAATATGACATTACATGTCTTGTGGGATAAACCTCCCCCCATGTTTGGTGCTAGGGTTTCGACATAGATTTAAATATTACACAAGGTGTGACCCTATCACACATCATATGACATTTTTTTGTGGATCAACGAGTATATTGGTGGGGGTACACTTGCATGGGTATTCCATGTACATAGAAAAACTAGGTGTACATAGTAAATAAAATGTGTACAATGTTTGGTACATATGAACAACCAGTGGTACACGAGTATGGGTAGGAAACATGGGGAAGTTGTCATGAAGTCTCTATATATTGTGTATTGTTAGTACTTTTAGTGTATGTGGATATATTAATTCCTAGTGAAAATATCCACATGAGTAGGGAAAGGGTCTCAAGGACACACCATGTACACCATGTACACTCTGTTTACCCCATTTGAGTTTGTTTTTAGCTCATCGTTTCATTAGTATAGGCCAATATTAGTATACTATGATCCCTAGGTATATTCCATCAATGTTAAAGTTCATCATTTGATCTACATGTCAATAATATGATACTCCCTCAAGGATGAGTCTTAGATATTATTTTTGGTGTCCCTTACTTAAACAGGAGTTTGATCCTTTATCATTTTTATTTTTAGGTGGGGTTTGTAGAATCAGCATGAACTCCTTGAGTACAATATTGATCATACATCTTTCGACTCATATTATTAAACTTATTTATATCATTGTAATATGATCTACTATGTATTGGGTTATTATAGATTAGTTGGATGGTGTCCCCTAATGGTCTGGGGGTCCAAAAAAATAACCATCTAATCCATGCCAATTATGAGTTCAAAGATATCATTATTTAAAACAAATAAATCACATAAGACCTCATTGTCATATATAATAACTCAGAACTAAAAACAAATTATCCAACTACATTGTCATTCTCAAGAGAGTTGATATAGCCCTTATATGTGGTTTAATCAATTATCATAATTCCAAAACATCGATAAAATTAGAAGAAATAAAATAATTAGTTTCACCGGTATCAAAAAAATTCCATGGATATAAAGGAAGAAACAAACATTATAACACTCACAATAGTTATCCCATCTTCAAATTTTAATTGTCCATACTCCACTTCATAATGGAGTATGACATCAACCCCTCTTTATACCTATTTCACTGCATGAGTATCCCACTTTGAAATATAATGATGTACATCATGTTTTTATACAAATGATCAAATATTTGAGTCATATGTAAGGGTTACTCCATCTTTTCCTAAGTTAGATTAACTTATATAAAAACAATATAGGTGATCAGAAATCCATAATAATGGAAAATATTCTGTGATTCCATACATTTAGGCATAGTATCACTAGGTCCTCCACACCGATAGTAAACCGCCTTGTATTGTCCCAAAAAGAAGCTGTTGCTGATACAGATTTAAAATGAGAACCCTTATAACACATCTTTTCTAGAGGGATAATATAATGTGGATTACTACCACTATTGAAGGTATAGTAGTTCTAACCCAAAATGTATGGATTCAAAAGATATTTTTGGGATTATACAATGTGGTTTACTACCTATGAGTAGGACATAGTAATATTATGCCTAAATGTATGGAATCCCCAATGATTACTTATAGGTTCATCATTTTTGACATACTTGGTGTTTTACTACCTATGTAGAGGCACAATTCATACTATTTTTAATTGTATTACCTTTTTACGAAACAAAATACTCACTAAAACATGTCTTCCCTACTAATTCTACCACATCAATATAAACATTATCAATATCTTTAGAAAAGATCAGTAAGCACATGAGATTAAACATTGATCGGAACATGGGCATTAATAACATCTCAATCCATTTATCTAGGAGGGAATAATTAGTGATAAGTTCAATATATAGACAAAATAACATTTCTATGGGAGTATCATACAACATCAGAGTATGGTCTCATTCATTCAAGATCATAAACTCTCATACCTTCACCACATGCATTGTCTCAGGATAGAACTGATGATTAAATGCCTTCTCTAAAGTGGTCCTAGTAGGAATATAATATATTTTTGATTACCCCGTGGAGTACCATCATATTAATTTAATTAATTCATGTTAATATTTTATAAATTTGTCCTATGATTCCATTGGATAGTTAAAAAATAAAAAAATCTACTCTATTCTCTCAATAAATTCCATGGGTTCTGGGGATACATTGTCACTATTAAAAATTTTAGGATTATTTTTGGTAAATTAAAAATAAATGTAGATAATGTTTTCTTTGATTCCCCCTCCTACTTGATCCAGTGATTGAGAATTCTCTATTTCTTTTTTCAGAAATATAGGGTGGACCTAAGGATTTTATAACAAGACCTTCCCAATGGGTACTACACTCTAAATCAATTATATCATTATAGAATGAATTATATATAAAAAATACATAAAACCATATTTGGTATATGTAAATATGGTTAAATAAAATTGAAAAAATTATAAATAAACCCAAAACCATGCTGAATGCATGATGAAAAAAATTCTCTAACCACCCTTTGTAACACAAGGTTAGATAAGAATGTTAACTGGAATGGAACCCTTCTAGACATAACACCTGAGGCCAGAAAGTCCTAACTCTTGTCCACCATCCAACCATGGAAACCAATATTCAACCCTTTAGTACAATTTTTAATGAACCATCCCTACTATACTTGAAAAATCTATCACGTGCAGTATCTAAATGGCATAATGCTGGTTTTCTATCATTGTAGGATAGTGATATATTATAGGTTATCAAGAAACATATCCATGAAATATATTTCAATATAAATTTAAATAAAACAAACCATGTATCTTGTATAAATATTCCATGATTTAAAAAATGTAAACTATTGATTAAGAGCTATATATCCATGATAGATAATAATGAAAATCATGAATTTTATCCCAAAACATATCAATTTGATAATATTCCAACACATTCCCAAATCCAGGAAGCAGTATAAACCAAGAGAATTTATATAGCTACATGAAATCCTTCCAATTACAGGGATCATAACAAACTATGTCTGTTAATTCCTAAATGAATATGCATTTTATGGTGGGAAATACATAGTTACATAACACATTGAATCTATAAATTTTATTTAATCATTGCGCTATTAGCTCTAGAATAAAAATAAAAGATATTTCATAAATATATTCATTTTATAAAATTTACCAATATAATACAATTGTATTCCTTATAAAAATTTCATATTAAAATAAATAAATAAATATTATGAAAAAAAACCTGAGTTTTCTTTTGAGATAAATAATCAAAACCTTCTCGATCAACTAAAAATGTAAAAAAATACACAATCAAAGCATGAAACATCACAATCATTAACAAAACAAACCAAAATTTTTCTCTATAATATGAGAATACATAACTAGAGGATGAAACTAAAACTATTATATAAAATTTAATTCATAATGATGACATTTCATAACACAATCATTGAGTATCAAAACCATATCCCCTAGTAGTGCCTCAATAGCTAAGGATTTCATGTTTCTATAACCTAACTCACCAAGGGACAACAAATTTTATCTTTTATCTAAACATTTAATTAAACATTCCCACATTTTTATATACATTTTATTCATGAAAATAATTAACACTCCCATGCACAAAACACCCTTTTATATTTAGAATAATTTTAAAGAAATTTAATCCAATAGAGAAAGTGGGTAAATTGGGTTTATAGAATACCCACATTTAATCCATTATCAATGCAACCAAGTACATAATTACAAAAACCATCAAGAATAGATATAAAATCATCCTTTTTCATAATCCATAAAAAAGGAAAACATAAGATTAATAATGTGTTTCATGATAAAGAAACATTATATATAGACACATACTTCACTAAGAGAGGAAACATAGGGGCCTTAAAAAATGGTGATTAAAACAATGAGATTGGGCCTTCTCAAGACATTATATATAAAAACCATCATAAATTATAAATGAAGTCCTCTATATGCATCCATAACATATATTAAGAGGGTAAAAACATTAATGGGAAGAGATATGAAAGAAATAAATTGACATGGGAGGATAAAATTGGTTGAAGTTAGAACATATATTAACTGGAACAACCAATACCGAGGGAGAATAACCACAAGACCAAATAGAAAACCTCATTCAATGAATATTAATGGATAATGAGGTATAATGATATATTAGTGAGTGATGTTTTTTAAAATATAAATGTTATCATAGTGTGTTTCAATTTTTTATAATTTTAAATGGTTTCTCTATTATGACACATGGTTATAAAAAATTAAATTATCCATGATATCAGTACTATATCTTAAAAAAATGCACATTGTTTACTAGGAATATCTACACAGTAACACAAACCATGAATATGTTGTCAAACCACCACAATAGCAAAACCCAACATTCATAACGGTTTAACTATGAATTTCACATGCTTAGATATGCCATGCTCAAACAGTGCCATAATAAACTAGAATCAACATATATAAACATATAGTAATCACAATGTTACTAATAAAATTGGAGAAACCATGTTTATGTCTAATTTATCAAAAAAAGAACAAATATTAACCACTATCTTTTAAAAACCCCAAGAACCACAAGAGACACGAAAGAGGACCAAAATAAAACAAAACTTTGGACCCGATTGTGGTAAAATTTATAATATAATTAAAACCATTGAAACATTAATTCCAAATAAATTACAACATTTACTCAATCTAATTGTATATGAATAATATTATTCTAATAGAAAATTCTATATTATATTTTATCCCTTTCTTTGAAATAAAATCCTATCAAATCCAAAGAAAATTTCGTAGAATTATTATAAAATTTAATGAGTTCTTTGGTAATGGACCTTATTAGTCTAGGACGTCATCAATAAATAAAATCAATAGAGGTTGAAATTTTCCTTCAATAATATTATTTTAATCCAAAACATTTTAATATGTTAATATAATTATTTGCTCACTCAGAAAAAACCCTAAACATGAGCATATCAGGGTCTACTAATTTTTCATCCTATGATATCACATTCCCAAATAAGTGAACCTATCCAATCAAGTCAAGACACATTGAGATGTTGTTTCACAATAAGTTCTTTATCAATGGGATCATGATAATCCCTATATATTGAGCATGATCAACCAATTTATAAGAGTAAAATAATATACAAATATATGACCCTAAATGAATCATACAATATATGTAGGACCATATTCCTGAAAAATATAAACATTATTTATACAATAATCAACTAAAAGAATAATTTTAAATTTATACAGGTTATATCATCTATTAAAATAGTATGTCGTAGATTTAATGGCCTCACCCATAACTAGTTGAATTATAAAATAAATTTCTCATGGGAGAATAACATATGTCATTTCATTGGATAGAACATTACATATATATGTGGATGTAAATATTGGTTCTATGAATTCACATGGATCAACATCTAGTAATGCATAAATAAGTGTAAACAATTCATCACTAATCTAATAAAATTAAAGAGGATCACCCATGGAGATTTTTCAAGAAAATGGTTATCATTACCATAAATTACACTTGCTATATATTAAATTATCTAGGAACTTTATGATCCATCTAACAAGAATGGATGTATATCATTTTTTAGTAAGAAATTTATTAAATCATTATATCATTATATCTATTTAGTTGAAAATATTAAAATTAATTTGGAAAAAATATATAAATGTGTCATCAACTAGAGGAATGATCAACATCGCCATATCCATATCATCTCATTCAAAAAAATTGAAAGGTAGTTCATGTTAATCTCTATATATTGAAATTTATATCTAAATAATCCTACCTATAAAATAATCTCTAATAATAAATTATAAAATCATGTGGAAATGATGTCAATGATACCTATCAATGATAGTTATTTATATGTTATTGATATCAAGTAATCTAATCTATCCAAATTATAAAATTCAAGCTGCACATCACTAATATAACAAAATCATAAATAATCACGTAACTACTGATCATTGTTGTATATACCAAAAGGATATGAATACCCTAATACCATACTTATAGTGGTGTATTAAAGGAAATAAATCCCATAAAGTAATCCATGAAGAAATAAATAACATCAACAATATAGAAACCATTTACATCTTCTTAGGGATATATCATCTCCTCTCACAAACCATGAGATTCAATAAATCCATATCTACACATTAGGAGTGGGATACTCGTATAAAATATCTACTAGGGTCAAAAAATATCACTTGATCCACACACCATGTTGGGATGTCATAATTTAGAATAATATACCTGGTCATATAATTTTATTAGTAATATATGATTGTAAAATAACTCAATGGAAATAAAAAACTAAGGGACTAATATATTTGGCTTCATTAACATGGAGGGAACTAGTAAAACATAAATTATTATTTCATTATCATACACTCTAGGTTAGAGTAAAAGATGATAAATGTTTAAAGGTCCACAATAAACTATATTCATATTCTAAAAAATTTTATTGTTCATATCCTCTAAAAAATAAGGAATATAAAAGAAATTTACCAAAGACCATGTTGAATTCCTTTGTCAATCCTAATATTCCATGATTAGGGTAGACTATTCACTCACAATCATAGATGAAAAATCAACCAGTTCAACAAAATGAAAATCGAAATCAATCATTTACACATCCCTTGAAAAATATGTATAACTTTTATCACCAAAATAAAATTAGGGTATTAATATATAAATACAAAAATAAATGTGGTGAAATTGTTTTTTATAGCCCTAAATGTTGATCATACTAGACAAGGATATCCCTCCTTTTCTTCAATGGAGCTTAATGAATATTCATGGATGTCTTCACCCTTAACTGTAAGAGTTTCTCAATATGGTTTATTATTTTATAAAGTGACTCTATATCAATATCTATAGCCTAGGACCATGATTATTTATAAAGAGAGTTGGGTGAAACATCTGAAACATTTTTGTCATGTTTGAAATGGTTGATCCATCTGTTAGTTCTCAAGGGTCAGCTCATCCACATCATCTAGGGACTCATATAGAGCTCTTCAAGGATCTATAATACTATAATTACACACATTGAAACAGAAATAATATATGTAATAGTTCTTAATATTATAGATTAGGAAAATAATTAATAATATATGTGATCAATTTCACTATACACACACCTTGTGGAATAAGGGTTTCAAATATCTCAATAAGAACTGTATCCAACCTTATACTTGATTTCCGCGTGACTAAATTTCTTATAAATTAAACTAAAAATCCCTCATATCATAAAATTAACCATTTAATTTTTAATTATATAGTAAAATAATAATACAAAGTTATATAATAAATCATAATAAACCATATTGTTTAGAAATTTAATATTCAACATTTTCTTGTAATTACGTTTTCACAAGTTATGAGAAAATTAATTCCAAATCAATTATTTTTTAAACATTTTATTGATCAAATCATTCTATTATTATACCTAAACATATATTATTATAAAATAAAATTCAATGACCACAACATTATGTTAAATAACAAAAACACTACCATAAAATGGAAAAAAACAATAATAATCACATTGTATGGAAACGTGGACAGTATTCATGAATGTGATAGCTACAATAATTAATAATGATTTTATGAAGATCCAGGAACATCCGACTTTTTTTCATCATTGAAATAGTAATACAAATATAACAAGATTATAATAAAATTTTATAGAGTCCACTGAACGTATACCTCAACTAGAACTAAGTTGAAGGTTCCACTTGGCCTTAAGTAAGACTCCTAAAAATCAATAGGTTATACCATGGAACATGGGTTGATAAAAAATTCGTGGTTATAATATATTATTTATCATCTAACTAAAATGATATTGGAGTCAATTTTAAATCATCATCCAAAATAAAATGGCATAATATGTACATTATAATGAAAATAAAACAGTTGAAGAAATCACCCTATGCCTTAAATAAATTTTATATAATATTATGTTACGCCAAACACCAAATGGGATTAGTAAAACATAGTAGGATGATCATACACAATAATATCTCTAATGTAAAAAATAATGGATAGACTATAACCTTAAACCTAAGATTCTACAAGATCCCACCTCATAACTCTTTTCTTGAATCTTCATATCATCTATAAAATGAATGACACATTACCTTACATATATTATACTTTATGACATTTATAAACACATTGGGATTCCCATTTATCGAAAGAGTGAATAGCAGTAGGCTAACACATATTTTCCCACTTAATAAATCCGTTGATAAAAATGGTTTCTTGAAAAACATTAACTGATAATTAAATTTTAATATAATATAATCCATCATATAAATGTATAGAAAAAACAACCTATACTATTGATCAAACCTACCTCATATAATATTGAAATTGGAAGGGGCTCTTATACTATGAAATAATTTGGAAATAAACAGACTATCATCCCTTCCATTAGATTACTAGGGGAACTGGGTATCACCATTAATTTTGAAGATTGATGGGTTATTATATATATCATTAATATTATTGGTGTATATAGTATCACCATTAGAAATGAATATTGTATAATCGGTAATCACCTCTCAAAACATGTTATTATGTGAAAGGGTTATCAAACTATTTCATAAAATTTGAATTGTCTATCACCATAAGCAAAAAAACAGTTGATAAGATACTTTTAAAATAATTAGGTGAATGTGTTATCATTATTATCACAATTTTTTTCTGTGATACCATAATAATGCTTTGTTGAATAGTTTATCATTGTAATAAAAGTATAAGTATATATTTTACTAGTATAACATTAATGTTAATATGATATAGTGATCATAAGAAGTAAGTATGAATGGTATGTCACCACAAAAAATGTGTGATTAACTCTATGTGATATCAACATCAAAATATTTTTGTATGGGTTGAAACCATAAAAATACCAAGATGAATGGTTATCACAATAGAAAAAATAATATAATTGAATGGTCCATCACTACTCCACCAGCACGATGGTTGAATATATTTCCACTAGTGGATTAATCTGGGCGAATGGATTATCAACATTGTTTATCAAAATACACATGAGTTGAGTATCACCAAAATATAACAACAAAAAATATAATGGGATATCAATTAAATGAAAGTAAAATGGTTATCATTATTTACCATTATATAATAGTAAATTTACGTATTGTAATAATAGTAATAAATATATTTAGTGTGACTAGAGACTCATGATATACATAATTTATATCGACACTATATCATTAAATCTATGAACAAATTATTTTACATAAATTATTCTTCGTAATTATATGTGGCACCAAATCCTAATTAGTCACACAACCATCACGGTAATAAAAAAAGTGAAATTTTACACATTAATTCCATGTGTCACAACTAATACAAAATATCCAAACATTTATGTATGCTTTACATAACCATGGAATTGTCATCCACTCCTCAAAACATCCCTTAAATAAAAAACATTACACTACATAACTCATGGATTCATATTCCCAATTTTATCAATATATTCACTTGGAAAGATACCATTTAAATTCATGGATACATGATTTTTTAAAGATTCTATCATGGATAGATAACTCATATTCATTCCTTAAGAACAATTAATTCTCAGATTACTTCAATTCCATGTCCTTATCACACACTCTCTAACATCCAGAAATCATAAGACACATGAACACATGTGATATCATTGTATAATTTTGGGACCACTGACCTCATAGTAACTAGAACTTATTCATAGATGATTGTATGACAAAAGGATCAAAATTATATGAAATAGATAAACATATCATAATACCATAAATTTTTCATATATATATAATAATGATATGGTATAAAGAAAATTATTGAATAAGTGAATGATAATTCTTAGCCTAACCTAATGAAATATACTGAGATAAATTCCACTCAAATATTACTTCATGTGAGGGTGATCCATCCTTAATATATAGAAATTCATCGGGGAGCAAAAACGGGCTTGAAAATAATGAGTTAACAAAAAAATTGCCCAAATATTTTATAAAATTTAAATCAATTCTTTAATTATTTGATTTTTTCTGAAATTAAATCCCCACCAATCTGGTACCAATTCCACATGACCTGTTTAACTAGTACCGCATTGTACATACCATTGGTCCATTAATGTAGTTTGTAGACCCCTAAGGTCACCCCTTCTCTTCTAATAAACACCATGTACTAGATCATAGAAAATAAGGAAACCAATTCCATATGGCATCTTTCCAAAAATCATGCACCAAGTTTATCATATTAAAAACCAAACTATAGGCTCTGCAATCTCATCCAACCACCAGAATCAATATTGATAAACATGGTTTGGTAATCCTTTAGGAAAAGTAATATCATAAAATATATATTGTATAACAAACTATATTGATTGATATATTTGTTTTTATATTTCTTTAATCAATATGAGCCTTCATAGTCAATCTATTCATGTGTACTTTAGTACATAAAAGTCATTAAATTGTACATTTTATTTATGAATAGGTAAAGATGTAGTAATTTGGACACATGTGGATTCAATTAGAGTAAATAATTATATAACGTATTGAGTCCCTATGAGGAATTAGACTATGTGAGGTCAATGGTGGTAGGATGTCATATTTAGAACCTCTCAAGCCTATTTAGTTAGATTGAGTTTTTTTATTATATTTTTTCATTTGTCATTTTTGTATATGTATACATCATTACATGGAATTTATTCCACATAAATAGAGGGAAATATTTACTAATCTAATAAATGCATAGTACCACTTGAGTATAAGTACATTCATATGATAGACATGTGATATTTTTAATTTGGGATACATTTAACATATGGATGAGTCATTTAAAAATGTTATTAAAATATACCATGAAAATTCCAAACTAATTATAGAGGATTAACCATCTTCAAACTTATAATTATGACCCATAATTTAATCCACCCACCCCAAAAAAATAGGCAATGTCAATTGGATGAGTGACTATCTAGTTTGGATATCTCAAAGTTCTGGGATAATTCATTATAATTGGACTAAAAATAGTGTTTGGTTTTCAATGATTTTTTAAATAGAATATTTAATTTCTTAACTTATGGGGTACACAATGTAAAAGTTTAGAAACAAAAATATTGTCTAAACCATAATAACTGTGGAATACATGTGTTTGGTTCATCCACTATTGGTATGAGTGATTTATTAATTTGAGTATTTATACTATAAATGATGGGAAAATGAAATGAGTAATAAATAACTCTGAAGATCTATGATTTTATCAATTTATGGATCATTTTGGCTAAGGTACATAAGAAATGTTCATTATTTTGTCACTATTATTGTATATTATGTATTAAAAATAATTAAAATTTAATAATATAATATTCACTGTTTTCATGGCTACATAATTAAGAATGATGATGTTAATTAATATAATTCTAATGCATTCTTATATTTCAATTTATGATGTCTTATGTGACTATATATCTGTATATAAATAAAATTTTTTAAATTGATATTTATACTATGTCAATTATTGAAACGTTTTTTTAAACAATTAAATAAAACAACATGAACTGTTTTCCTCTATAGGATAATGTGATTTGAGATTTGATTATATTTTTTTTAAACAATAGATATTTTTAAATAAACATTTAAAATTTATTTTTACACAGGATTCTTAAAATTTTAATTGAATGTTTTCAATGAATATATTGGCTTTTCCTCTCATTACATGAAAAATTATCTAACCTTGAATATAATAAATGATCTCAAAAATATTAGATTATCCTACCCTATTGGGCCTGAAATTAAATCATAATAGATAGTTCCATGCAACATCCCCACTAAAATAGGGATCCCTACACATAATACCATGGAAAAATGATATATCATGTCTCCTACATGTCATCTAGTTCTAGGTATGTCTATTTCATTATAGATTAATTCATCCATGAACCTATATTGTATATTATATCCTATTATACATAATTAGAATTTTCATTAGATTACATTGTCAAAATATAATGGGGCTTGATACTTTCTATGAAAATATACATAGTGATGTACAGATCTCTTATATTTTGTAAAATCTCATTTCATCCAATAATTTCAATAATTACACATTCAAGATAATTTTCCTTAAGATTAAAATTAATATTTTCAACTCAACCACCTTGAGTTGAGATTCACCTCTTTGAAATTCCAAAATTCAATAACTCAATAACATTTTCATTGTAAATAATATCTTCTGGCTCAATGAAAAATTACATCTTATATACTTTTATA
Source organism: Viscum album (assembly GCA_963277665.1). Classification (NCBI taxonomy): domain Eukaryota; kingdom Viridiplantae; phylum Streptophyta; class Magnoliopsida; order Santalales; family Viscaceae; genus Viscum; species Viscum album. The sequence goes on along the minus strand of OY728145.1, from coordinate 1,226,176,414 downwards.
AATAAATGTGACCTATTTTTACCTTTTAATTTAATTAATTTCATTCTTAATGTATCAAATTTTCTAGGGATGAATTTTATTTTTGAGTCACTAAACATAGTCCATGCACTTATACATTGGTAATTTTTGAATTATTGAACGCAATGGAAAAGAAAAAAAATATTTCTTCATAATGATATTTTAGAATATTTTCATAATTTTAGACATGAAAATACTTTTATTAAGGCTTTGGTTTCATTGGATAATTTTATCACACGTAATTTATAAGAATATTTTTTATGTATTTTGGTTATGAAAAAAATGATTATCTAACAATTTCTTGACTCCTATCCAAATTGACCTTGTATATAAGAGTATCCACATCCACATTTGAAAGATATTACAAAAGTATAGATATAGAGGTAGGGTGGGTGCACAATAATGTCCACAAATAATGAAAATAAATCTATGTTGTGGGTTGGAATCACCAAGGAGGTGTAATCATGATGTGGAACATATGGATTCTAGGAGTGAACTTATACACTTAGTTAATTCCATTATGATTCTATTTATAGTTGATAATAACTCTAAAGAACAAGATCCCCAACAATTAGGGATGCATAGATGTAATACTATTTTCTTTAATAATTAAATATATAGAAAAAATTTCAATCTCCTGATCAAATACATCTACATAATAAGATCACAACATTGTTTCCTTAATCCTCATGAACCCCATCCCTCAACACAAAATTGTTCCCTTTCATACCAACACCCCCACTATATCTGCATACCATTCTTCAGGGTTGAGGTGTGATAAATTATCAATTGACCAAATATACAATAAACATCACTCATTCAAGTGAATGTTTGAGAAATGAGATATTACGATGGGTGATTATAATATAGATCATAGATGGATTTCATGTATACTATGTGATCTGTTTGGTTTATTCCATCATAAGACATTAATAAAATCATGATATATGATTTGATGTGGATTTATATAATTGATGGGTCTTATGGATGAGTTTACTAAAATTATAGCTGCAATATATATTATTTATTCATTCCAAAATTCTCTAAAAATATAGGATTTCTATGAATGGACCTTCTCCCAATCTGTCTTCACATTATACATGATGGAAGATATCATATATGGATTTTATTTTGTTTTTTACAAGAAGAACATGTGACACTAATGAATTTTTCACTTGAACATTATTACCTCAAGCCTGTATATGTGGATTTAATTCCCTACAAAGTGATGGTGATTATAGGACCAAATTAATATAGAAACACATAATATGATATTCCATATGAGTTGGGAGGAACATACATATAAATAACAAGATAGGAGAATTTATAGTTAACATGTTGAGAGGGATACTGAATAAGTATAATAGTGGAGAGTTAGGAATAGTGATTAGATGTTTGTCTCTCTAGAATAGAGCCATTAGTGTAATCACATGGTCACATTTACAATCAACACATAGATGGTCTCGTGAATTTTAAATTTTCATTTGACCAAATTATGTAAATCATAAATGGATTGGAAGATCAATGAATCCTTGTATGAGTTACCTGAACATCATGATGTTCACTCAAGAAAAGAATCTCTTCGTAGTTCAATAAATTTATTTAGAATCATATGATTCTATAATAAACAATCAGTTAATAGATCATGGTCATTTAATTGGATGACTAATGTTTCAATAAAGAGAAAATCATGTTTATGTTCTTAATCATGTGACAAAAATCTCATCATGCCTTCATGTGGAAGGAATTATGCACCATAGGTTATATAAACACTCTGTTATTTAAATCCTTTATGTTGGATGTTTTAAATCTAATTTACTCTATAGTCATGAGACCATTCCATTTTTATGATGCTTTAATACGATCTAGGACATGAACTCTTAGACCACATGGATCACTCAAGATCCCTTGGTTATGTTCCAACTTCATATGAGGATGTGGCCATATAGAATGGGTTTATGAACACTAGGATATGATAACATCTGTCATTCAACCATATTTGAGAAAATGACCCCACTGAAATCATGTGATCACATTACCCCTACATGGTCATTCAATCTGTATATTTTTATGAAAAGTTGGGGAAGTTCTCATGTTCCATTATCCTAAACGGGGACTCATTTCTATGAGAACATATTTAATTTAACATTAATTTTCAACTTTCCTCATCTTTGAGAGGACAAGGAGTGAGTACGTTACCATGTCATCCACATCCATGTAATCCCCTCATTATTTATGAGCATAGAGGAAAATCATAATATGGGTACAATAATACTTATCCATCTAGAATTAAACATGAAATGGTTCTACATATGGGAATTATCTTATGATAAATCCCTAAATTTGACTACAAATATCTTAGGAATAAATATATTATTTACAGTGTGACAATATTTACTCAATTCATGATTCCAATTTTCATACATATTCTATAGTGTGTCTTCTAAAAATATCTCCACGTAGATTCACCTTATATTCCCTAAGTCATGATATAACCATTAAAATTCACTATCCATCATATCATCAATCTCAGATATATCTCTTGGATTAATCTTAATTGGGAAGCCACCATGGCCTATGTCCCTATTATTCCAATATTTTCTATCTACAAGAGGAAATAATACTTATTCATTCAATTATAATTACAAGCCCATTAATATTCCCAATATAAAATGAACTATAGGGAATCTAATTCATGTTATAATAATTAAAATATGAATTCCATATTCAGGGTTTAGTACCTTATTAAAAATATATCCATAAGTGTTTTTTCACATGAATATATACCCTAAAAAGTCCAGCATACTATCATATTGGTTTCACATTGCAATTCCCAATAAGATATCACATGTCCTCTATCATATATATATATATCAACCATGTGACTCATAAACATATTTATCATAGGTAAGCCTCAATGTATAATCTCTACACAGATTTAATGATCCGGTTTCATTTATGGTGTCAATTCTTCTTCTATATCTTCTTTCTCAAAAAAATAATGACTCACAAGGTCTTAGAGACTTGCAATCATCATTAAATTTAAATGATATAAATTACTTAAATATGCTTCTCATTATTAGTTTTATTTACTAACTTATATCGAAACTATCAATGTGTAATATTTTTAATTAATCAACCTAAAAAACCTCATGCGTGTAAGACCCATCAAACCACTAGTATCCCTCATTTTACGGAACATACTTCAATAAGATATGAATCATGATGACATTGATTCTTATCATAAAATGGATATACATGAAACATTTTAAGGCCTTAAGCCCCTATATCTGACACATATTAATAGACTAAGGACATATTCCTCTCAAACTCCATGGAACATTCATGTTATTATTGGCGTAATTCAATATATTTTTCATTCGCAATTCAAAGATCTATGTGGAATCTCTAAATTCATTTAACATATTTTCATATTATCAATTAGAATCATAACCATACGTCTCATATGGATGAACTTGTGAGTTATCAATATTTTAATTACAACATATATAAATATTCAATGGTTTTGGTCCTCTACCATCAATGGTTTCTCACATTGCGTGTGACTCATATGTGAATATAAATTTAAAACAATAATTACTTCTTTTAAAAATATTTCCAAGTTATGGGTATCCATTTATAGTGTAGTCAATGGTTCATATTTCTTTTACATCATATGGTCATACTCCCAATGTAACATCTTGGGATATCTTAATATGTGTATGACATTCTTAATCCCCTATTTTCAAAAATTTTATGGAAATGATGACCTAAAAAGTTGGAATTAAATAAAAAAAAATTAATATTCATTGGATATAGAGGATTCATATTTGAGACCTAATCCCACATATCTAATTTTCAAATTTCCCCACATAAAAAATTACCACATAACATTAAATTTCATAGTATGGTCCTATAACATGGACTTAAAATAGGTTATTAAAAAAACTATATAAATACTTATCCTCAAACATTATATATTATAGAAATTTTAACTTCAAATCTACTTAATTCATTCAAAAATATTTTTTATCTTAACAATATTATTTATTTATTTTCATGAATCTTACATAATAAACAAATTTACAAATTGTAATCTTCTAATCAATAAAATGTTTTAATAAAAAATCATATTGAAAAACATGATTTAATTTGAGGAACCCCCTTTAAATTTTAACTTAACTGCATGATTTCATTTAACCAACTTTAATACCTATGAAATTTTTTAAAAATATTGTATTTTTAGAAAACTCCTAGTATGGGACATAACAAGAATGAATTTAATTTTCAGTGCATGAATACTTAGAAAAAGTTAATGTTTTTCGATATAAACACTGGGCCTAAATTTATAAATTTTAGAACCCAAGAAATAATAATTTCTTAAAAATTAATTCCACAAAAAAATTCCATTAGAAATTTAAATGGGAATATGAAACTCAAAATGGATTCTTCAAAAACATGATAAACACATGAATTTCATTTTAAAAATATTAAGTTGTCACCCTTATAAAGTAACATATACATTAATTTGAATATATAATCAATTAAAAAACATTGAAAAACATGATATTTCTAAAAAAATATTCAATAAAAAAATAACTAAGATATTTCTCAGGAGTTATAAGTTTATTATCATAAAAATATATTGATTAACCCTTAGGGATACACATGAAATGACCACCACATTTATACTTAAATAAACTCTCATGTTTATACGTAGAGTAACCATCACATATACACTTAGAATATTCCTCATGATGAGATTATGACATAAAAATACCTAATTAATTGGTGGGATGTCACTATACCTACCGAAATTGGTTTCTAGCTAGGCCAGCCTTCATCGTGAAAAATTCCCAAAAATCCTAAAATAATCATATAATATGAATTCCTTCATAATTAATTAATTTTTTGAGGAAAATCACATAATTAAAAAGTAGACTATGCTTATACAAAGGAACAATGTATACATTTAATATATACATTAAATATTTAAAATTGAGTCTTAATGAAAATTTAATACATAAAGGTGGAAAAACCTCTCTTTCTGTACAAGTTAAAAAAACATTCCTTTCATACTATTTCCAAAAAAATTATGATGTTCCTTATTTTGAAAATGAAAAAGATGATCCTTTTTATCCATTTCATAAAATATAAAATATATATAAAACTAATATTACAAAATCATAAGTGAATAATTAAAAAAATAGAGAAATCATTAAAATTTATTGGGAAATTCACGAAAAATATATTTGTAAAGGAAACATTAAAAAATTTAAACAAATACCTAACCTAAATTAAAACTCATCACATAAATTATTTATATTCATGAGTAATAAAATTACATTAATTAATTACGTTCTTAAGAGAATTGTTAATTTTTATTATTATTTCTGTATCACTTATTTTTATTTTTATTTACAATTTTTTACTAACATATGTTCATGTATTATGTTTTGAAGATATCCAGAACATATGTACAAAATGACATGGCTTAATTGACTATAGTCAAAGAGGTAATTGTTGAACCAAATATATAATTTTAATAATGAAATATTTATCACTTTTATAAATAAATTTAACTTTTAAATGCAATCCTAAATGATGGTTATGATATATTATCAACATTATAATCACAACGACGGGAGACTATATGTAATCATTAGTATTGTTTTTAGTTTTCAATGATCATTATGAAAATAAATAAAGTATCATTTTTCATTCCATAATGATGTTAATGATATATGTATTTTTATATTTTTTTAAATTTACATATTTATATCATCCCTTTGTTGTGGTGATTAAAACCAACTCACATAACTTTGTTGATGCATTCTTTCACACGTACTCATGAAGAAATTATCATTTTGGGGGCTTGGAAATGGTAAATTCATAAATGATATTCAATATTTTAATAATAATTGGAATATCATGAATAAAATATATGAAAATTAATTCTATAATTATAGATGTCATTAATAAATGGTAATATAAAATGAATTATATCATTCCAAGAGGTAAAAGTCTGTCACAAACAGAAATGATGAATTCATATGCCATTTCATGGAGGATGTAGAAATGAAAAGGATACTGTATTAATAAAATAATATCTCAACATATAGTTCATAAATGTATTATTATTTTTAATGATTTCATAATATTTTTATGTGGTGGGAAAATAAATAAAATAGAAACACTCAACTAAAAATGATACTTTTCCTTCAGACAACCTCCTTTGATTGACAACATAAGACCAATATGGTTGCTGTTATGCACAAAATAAATCTTTTATAATGAGGGGATATATTCTAGGAATATATTTGGCCATGTAATGGCTGAATCAAAATGGGTTTTAACTGTAAGGAAATGAGAAGAAGAGCTTCCCTTTTAAAATAGAAGGGATGAGAACTATTGGCATCTATCAAAACATTATAATAATATAAATTATTTTCTAATTAATAAATGATCCAAATATAGTTATTTATAACATAATATATGGATACCTCTAAATATAATCATCATTAAAATTTATAGAAGTCTTGACTATATTTCTACACTTATATTTTTTATATAACCCCTATTTAATCCATTTGAATATTATCGTAACAACATAAATGTTTACTCTTTCAGGGTTAATATAGTAACTATACAAAAAAGGTCCAATAAATGAATCATGGATATTATTTTAATAATTAAACTAATAAAGTGGTTTAATATAATATTTCTAGAAATTTTATATCATTTAATAAAATATTATTTAATATAATAATTCTGTAATGTTCTTTTTTAGATCTATTCATTACACTTTTCTTTAAATATATCAAGTAAACATCTACAAATTAGCCAAATATTTTATTATATATCAATAATTTTATTTTAATCTATAAAATTGTTATATTAGATTTTTTTATTAAATTAATATCATTTTAATATTTTCAATTTCAGATATTTTAATTTTTTCATTAGATGAATAATTACTACATTAGATTTATGTAATTATTTAATAGAATTAATTAATCAATAAAAATTCATAATAATTTACCATGATAATGTTAAATCATTTGTATTTAAAAATAATATTTTTAGTACACAATATCATCTAGGTAACCCATGTTAAAAATATTTTATTTACTTAGAACAAGAGGGTGTCCTATTTGAATTTTCATTAAATACAATGTTCTAATAATCATAGTCTCATCCATGTATCCCTAAAATGACAAATATTCAACCATGAAATGATTAGTATCAGGATATAATAATCCAATATGATTTATGATTTTTTGCAGTCAATTAAATGATTATAAAAAATTACATAATTTGTCTATCGCCCTGGTTGAAAACTGTGGCCATAGCCTACAAGAACTTTTTTCTAAACCATTACCCCTATCACCGTGGGAATAGGGCTCGACATATTACAACTTTTAAACCATGGAAATTGTTGGTAAATTTCCACATTTCATAAAACCATGGTAATATGTCTCATCATTTTCTAATATGGAAATCTATTTATAGCAAAAATTTATACTGTGGTTATAGGTTTTATTTCCATGATTGAAAACAGTGTCTATATCCCTAGGAAACCATGGACACGGACCTAAAAACCATGGATATAGCCCAAAAGTAATATATAATTTCCCAAATTTGATATCTATACAACACCTATATAATTCATCTGCCTATCCAGAACACCACGCTGAGCTTCTAGAATATAAATATATATTATGCAATATAAATTATTTATATTTGTGGTGATAGTATAAAAACTATGCCTATAGGTGTGGGATATTGATGCGATTTTTATAAATTGTGGAAATATTACATAAAAAATGGATTATAGCAACATTTTTCAATACAATGTTTATAAGACACATCTGTGGCTATAATTCCATGAATTTTTCTCATTTTATACTTAGTTATCATTTTATTTATAACATAAATTCCAATATTTATCCATAACTCTGATAACAAAAAATATTAAATATATTATTACTATTGTACAATAACAAATTAAGATCATTTAATAAAATTTTCCCAACTTATTCAAATATGGAATCATGTTTTCAAAACTCAAAATTGGTATGTTACATAATTTATTTAAAATTAAACTAGAAAAATGAATTGAAAATTATTTTTACTAAAAAAATTTCTTTTTAAATAAAAATTTTGTTTATAGTAAATTCATTTATAAAATTGATTTCAAAAATTAAAAATATATTAATTTAAATAATTAAATATTAATTAATATTTAAAAATATTAAATTAAATAATTTAACTTTTTAAATACTTTTTAAAACACTGTTTTCAAATAAAATCATAATTTTCTGTATTCTCTAAAAATTCAATATTTTTAGAAAAATATTCACAAATAAATCTTAAAATCATATTTATATTACGATGTTAAAAATGAACTTAATTTCCAAATTTTAAATATAGTAAAAAAATATAAATTTTATATAAAATCTTATAAAATTATTTTTATAAAATCATTTCTTTTTTCATTTTAAGAATTAGTAAATATATTTATAATTTACAAAATGACATAATTCCAAAATACTAGTAAATATTTACATGATTAATTTTATCATTAAAAGGGATGTTACATTCCCCTATCCCCTTTATGTAAATTGCATACTCACAATAATATTATCTTATTAATCAAGTTAGCATCCATTTCCCTCATAACATTTTTATAATCACATGTTCCATATATAAAAATATGGATTCTCCATAAAATAATAACCCGGGGAATTACCAGATTCCACATTACATTCTTTTTTAATTAATTAATCAAAATATTTAGTTCCTCATAATAATGTTTATCTTTCAACAGAAAAAATTCATGTTTAATAACATTAGATGAATCTTGAACATATTTCCTTAATATTTAAATTTGACATACATTACGTATTTATGATAAACTTAGAGCCAAGGCCTCTCAATAAGAAACTCATCCAACATTCTCTAGTATTCCATATGGTCAAATAAACTATGTATATATCACTCTTTTTTAAAAAAAATCATACACATTCCCACGAGGATATATTGAGAAAATAACCATCGCATACCTCTGAATAATGGTATTTCCTCTTCTTATATGAATATATGTTTTTCTTACTATAACCTATCATCATATTTTCTAAATCTTTTTTATATTACCACCCACTAATTTTATTAATTTTGTTCCCTTATATATTCTTTCACCTACTTAATCCCAAAATTCGATATTTTTATACCAATTCCCATTTAATTTCAAAAAATATTACATCAATATAATAGAATGGAAATTATTATTTTGCGAAAACTCCAAAAATAAATGATAATGAAATAAATATCTTCTATTATCCATTTAAAAATAATGAAGCATTTCTTCCAATGTCCAAATTTTCTATTATAAATGCCACAATAAAAAGCATGAATTGTAGAGTTGAAATTTCATTTAGTACCCAATGACTTCATAAGTCCATTCTATAAATTAAAAGTGAACCTTGGATCACAGCCATTTACAATAGAGAGAAGAGCACATTGTAACATCTCAACCTCATTAAGACACATTAGTGAATTTAGATCTAAAAGAATAGAGTCTAAAATAATAATTTAATGTTTATATTTATTCAGTTGAACAATAATACACCAAACTGAAATATTACATCGAGAATTCATTAATAGTCCCACTAAGAAATCCCTGAATATGTTTTCCCAAGTAAACTCTATAATATGAAATGACTGAATCTCTCTATTTATTATTTTATGTTATACTATATCATTATGACGGGTTATAAATTTCATGGTAAAGTCATCCAATTCTAATTTCATTCAATCTCGCTTATAATAATTTTGATGGTCTCTAAAATTTTGAGTGCTGGTAGGATGAACAGAAAATAGGGAACTATGAGTTTCATTAAACAACATCTATTTTAACTAGGCACAAAAAGGAACACATAATCTCATTTAAAACATAAAAACACATTAAATATGATAACTAAATTATGGAAATATACGATTATTATCCAAAAATACCTTTTCTTTGATCCATGATCTTTCTTTTGATCATTTATTGTTATTTATAATATAGATGATTGCATTGACACCTAAAATTTAATAAAGGATGATCCTTTATACAAAACTTCTAGGAAAGAATTCATCAAATCATTACCTATATGGTCATGTTCTTTATGTAACATGCTTAATGTAGAATTTTGGTTTGAATAAAAGAAATTTCCAATTTATTTTCATTTCCATGATGATAAGGAATATTGTTGTCATTATCCTTTGCGAGTTTCATACATTGTCTCTACCTCATTTTCGTATCCATATGAGTAAATATATACATCAATATTTTATGATCCTTATATATTTTACACCTAGATCTATATAAATGATGCCTCAAAATTTTTAATGTAAAAATCAAAACATCTTATTCAAAATAATGTGTAGGATAATTATTATAATGAGGTTTTATATTTTATATTGTATATCCAATTACCTTATTATCAAGCATTAGAATATAACCATGTCCTTTCATTAAATAATCTTAGTTTATTAAAAAATCATGATATTTTTATAGTATTACTAAAGCTAGTGTATTCACCAATCTTATTTCTAAATCCTTAAAACAATCATTACATTATTTTATCTCGAAAAATTCAATTGCATTTATTTTCACATTGTTATCAGGATAGATAATCATAGAATGTTTTTCAAAAACTGTTTTTAATAGCATACTAATACCAAAAAACTATAAATCACTATGAAAATTGTAGATAATGTGCATTCATCAATACAATTGTGTTTGGTGGTATCATCTATTATCAAATCATTATTAAGGATGTTCAAAAAAAATATGATGTATCAAAAATTATCATTTGAGGAATTTTCTATATTTTCAATGAGGGTTTACAGAATATTACATATATATTTTTCATTATCATCATAACCTTTGGAATAAACCAATAAAAACAAATACAATGTTATCTAAATATTCAAGAAAACACTATATATATTATCCATAAATTTTACGAGGAAAATTTTCAAACGAAAATAATGTAATACAAACTCATACATCCAATATGTAGTCTCTAATACTATTTACAAAATTTCATCCCCCTCCACCTTTAGCTGATAGTACTCGGATATTGGGCCACCCTTAGAAAAATAATGACCTCCCTAAAGCAGATCAAACCAGTCATCGATATGAGGCTATCAATAATTTTTCATAACTATATTTCTATTCAAAAAAATATAATCAATGAAAATACACAAGTAACCATATTTAATTGTAATAAATAAAATAGGATGACATCATAGTGATATTCTAAGATGAAAGAATCCTTGATCAATGAAATCATACAATAACTTTTACAATTCTATAACTTGTACTTGACAAATTAGTTAATGGGGGTTTCAAATTTAATTAGCATCAGTATATAAGTAATTAGTGAATTCAAATTCTATATTTGGTATAATACCAACAAAATCATCAGGAAAAAATTGTGGCACTCATTTACCACAGATGTATCATTAAATTATAACATTCCCTTATTCTAAACAATGTATTCATGTTAGCATATATTTTTATTTTTAACAGATTATTAGCTTATATATAATTACCAAAGGTATAGGATCATTATCATATAAATACATAAACACTTTAAAAAAACATCATTATCATTATAATATATATTTTCATGATAACCAAAATTTTATTCCATGACAATGATAACATCAAACACTACTTGGGGAAAATAAAAACATGTTTTTAAGTAATCTCTTTCATAAAAAATGACATCAATTTTATTATAATTTATTGTTCATTAATACTTCCCCCGAGGTATTAACAATTGTTACTAGTTCAATTTATATTTACAGAGCATCCAATTTACGATAAAAATTCTCCAAAATGAAATAATGTATATATCCAAAATTAAACAAGACATTTGAATTATCATAATAATAAAATTGTGTATATAACAATACTTTTTTTAATGGTACACCATATAATTAAGTAGTTGAAAAGGATTCTACAACAAAATTCTACTTATATGTATTATTATTATTACCATTTAGTTCCTCCATCAGATTTAATTATTCATAATTCCCAACCCCATCTCATTTAAAAAACTTTTCAGTCTTCTCATCAAAAATTGACCTTACCACAACAAATATTTTGTTCACTACAATAATGGGCCTTATTCCTAGACATACCACATCGTAATCACTCCCTAAATTTTATAATTCATTCCCTACGGTTATTTTCACAACACATTCTTGAAACAAGAAACTTTATTTTTATAACTTCATATTTCATTGATTGATGGTTATACATTTCCTTCTATATTAACCTTTTCATGTACTTGTTTTTATTAAATACATGTCCCATGGAAATCTACAATTCTACCCTCTCAGCATATAGATAACTTTTATCATATATTTTATATTCATGGGATTCTATGTCCCATCAATAGAATGGGTTCATTAATGATTTAACAAAATTCATTTTACTATCCACATTTGAAATAACTTTTTGGACAAACATTTCTAATCGAGTGATGTTTCCTTCATACACATCCCTTAAATCCCCCTCATTTTCATTTAATTTAAAGGATTTTGTTTTTATCCTAAGTCGGACATCCATATGAAAATACTTCCCAAGAAAAATATTCTTTAATTTATACCATTACAAAGAATCAACTTCTTTTATTTCTCTAATATTATTGACCATTTACCATCACTATTTGACATAATATTATAAATTATAAATATAATTACTAAACTTTTGATGTTATGAACACCCATGACATCAAATATTGTTCATGGGGAATTATTCATTCTTTTATAAAATGAAAGGTTAAAAGATCAAAAAACTGTAGGAGGGTGTTATCTCATAATATTTTCAAATTTTTTCATGTTTATTTGTTGTAGATTTGTATGATATCATGCATCTATTTCACCACCATTAATAACCTATATCAATTGATCCATTACTTCCACAAAATTCTTAGTTTTAATTCCTTTAATTTTTGGCTTCAAATTTGGGAGGATATCATCTTCTTGGAATCAATCAAATTCAGATTCCCTATTTCCCTTATGAAGGTTTTTTAAAAACAAACTTATTTTATATGAATAAACATTGTATGATTCAAATTAAATGTCTTTTCAACTTAAAGATAATATAAAATATGATTATGTTATTCAATTGGAATTATTTTAACCTCAAATGTTATCTAAACCATTCTTTGATTATATCTATAGAGACATAAACTTAAACATTTTATAATGTAGAGAATTTATTAAAACATTTATTTATTTTATATCCATATAACATTCAAATTTATAGTTTTAGAAAATTAGTTCATAAGTCTTATATATAAAACAATATTTTACAAAGTGGATAAGTATGACTAAAAAAGACTCAAAGGGGGCTAGGCGGCGGTAGTGAGAAACCCTAGGATGCGTCTTCTTCAGTAATGGTGGCAATGGCCATGAGGATCCCTCCCCCTCCGCCCTAAGAGGGGTCCTTCCTCGAATATGAAACGCATCCATTATAGCCTTTCTCAAATCCGGATCTCCTACCTTCTTTTCTGAAAATCGATCTCTGCCAAAAGGTCTCAGAAATCATTAAGGGTTTCCCAAATCTGCAAATCTCGAATTCCGAGTTCACTGAATCATCTGCACTTCTTAAGCTCACTCTAGTTGTGCGTTTTAGACAGAGACGACCATCTGTTGATACATTTGATTGGTTCTTCTTCGACACTTGGGATCTCAAGGAGTGGGCAACGGGAGGCTTGCTCGATAACAAGAACATCATGATCCGGTGTTCTTCATAGGAGGATATCATCCAAACTTGGTCAAGGGCACCTCAGAGCTGCAATGGATGTCGCTTTTATATGTTTCAATGGTCATTTTATTTCCACATAAACCGTGACCCGCCATCTGCAGTGATTTGGGTTAGTCTTCCGAAGTTTCCGTTACCATTTCAAAACCCCTCAATCATCAAGATTCTAGTTAATCTTGTTGGAAAATACATATGTTTGGATAGACGAACGGAATCGGTTTTCCATCCTATAAATACAAGAATATGTGTTGAGATGGATGTGTCGAAGGTCCCCTTCGATTTTATCTGTATTATGATAGGTGAGGAGAATAGGTGTAAACAAATAGTTGTCTATGAGGATTGGATGAAATTTTGTTCTTCATGCAGGTGGCTAGGGAATGTCTTAGTTAGGTGATGATAGGGGTCTTCATCAATTCCAGGTAAGAGAGTTGGCCTCCAGTCAAGGGAAGATTGGAGAAATGGCGGGAAGGTCAAGAATAAATTGGCGGATAGTGACAAGGGAAAGGAACCATGGGTTTGTGAGGTTACGGACCCGGACAGCAGACCATGCCTCTGTCACGCCGGCTGGTTGAGGTAGAACGACCTATAAGAGAGGCAGTGGACTGCATTGCAGTGGCAGATGTGTTCAACAGCCTATGGGGGGATCTCATGGGTCCTTCAGTCATTCGGGTGTAGGATGAAGTGGGGAAAGGCCAGCAGGTGGAGGTTCAGCTGGAAGCCTAGGAGAATAATGGAACACAGGTCTTGGATTACTCGTCGGGCAGTGGGGTTGTGAACTTGACTCGATTGGCTACTGATAAGGCATAGAAGGGTAGTGATGATTCCAGTAAGGGGAGGCAAGGGGATGATCGGGATTAACCTATTACAACCAGAGGTGGGTAGAAGTGGGAATCTGGCTCATTTCGAATGATGGTTCCTTTGTGCAACAGGTTTGAATGCCTCTGAAAGGCCAATTTGACTCTGATTACGCTGGTACGGGTAAGGATATTAGGGTCAATGTGTTAGAGAACAGAATTATTGAACACTTTCACTCATCAGATGAGAAATCATGTCAATAATGTGACAGAAACTCCAAGAAGAGGAAGGGATGGAATGACTATTCCTCACTACCTCCTCCCATGGAGACCCACTCTACAAAAAAAATGAGCAGCAAGATGATGGACACGGAGGCTCTAAGACACCAGAAGTGTGAGGTACAGGATGATCACCCCCTGGTTCTGTTGTTACGTTCCAAAGAGAAAGTGATAGAACAAACTTTATTGCTCAACACTACCGAGGAGGAGGCAGCTAAAATGATGGGGTGGTGTCTTGGGGTTCCCCTCAATGAGGAGTAATACACATGGATTGACAAACATGATTCAATTTTGGTCGGAGGTTTCAATCAAGGAAAGATCAGTGTTGAGGAGTACAGTCAATAATGGGACCAGCTGGCTTTTGTGTTGGAGATGCTAATTTTCAGATGGCTTCCTTGTCGTGGGAATTATTTAGAGAAACTGATTCGGGAAAAAATCAGGTCCATCATTAAATCTTCTGTTTATGTTTTTGATCTCACGTGGTTGGCTTAGGGTAATGCTTGTGTTAACTATACTTGTTGTGAGTTTGTTCTCATTTCCAACAGTCTTCTTGGACCTTCTCCGGAAGAGGATCAGAGCATGGAGTCTTCATTGGTGCATGCCATTTGGATTGTAATGTTGATAGGGAATAGTGTTTCCATCAGTTCCGTGCACGTGCAGCTATGCACGAGACTGTCTGCAAAGGGTCCTGCATCGTTGAAGGCTTCTCATCACGACATAGATTCAAGGGTGGGGCAGGGCGGTTGATTTTCTGGGTGTTTTGATTGTCCAGTTTATTTGTGCAGTTTCTCACTTTTTCTTCAAAAGTGTTTTCTTTATAATAAAAAATTAATTTTACGCTTGATACTTATGACTAGTATAAATATTTTTTCAAAATAAGTCTCTTAAAGAAAAAAATGATTTCTCCTTATGGCCACTCTAAATGACATTAAAATATATCTATCCCTATACGTTTTTGATTTTAAATCCCATTAAAAATACATAAACACATTATATGGAAAAATACATTTCAATAAGGGTCATCAAAGTAAATAATGAAATTGTTATTCCATTAATACTAAAAAAAATTTCCCTTTCCAAAATACAATTTCTACTAAATATAATCATTTTCATTCATAATAAATTACTCCTTATTCTCAATTAATAATATACTAAATTTCATAATAAATTTTTATTGATAAATAAAAACAATAAATGATTCTTCATAAACATGATCAAATCATAAATTTTTTCGAAAATGTATAATTTCCACCCTTAAGAAGTAACATAAAAAATCCTATGAACAAAAAGAAAACAACATACCTTGTGAAACCATGATAATTAAATAAAAAAAATTACTCATAAATAAATCATATAAATAAATTAAGGGATAATATTCTTATCAATTTATCAAATTTATTAACCCACAGAAGAACACATGAAATAAAGGTTGTAGTTATACATGAAAAAACCCTCATGGTAATACATAGAGTAACCATTATGGTTAAGCAATGATAAAATCATAGTCAGCATCCAAAATAAACATACCAAATTAATTGGATGGATATCTTTTACCACAAGATGTTGTTTTATAATAGAATCACCCTTTATCAAAAATAATGCACAATAATCAAACCCCAATCATAAAACATGAATTCATGCAACGAAAAACGTTACATGAGGAAAATAACTTATGTTAATAGAAAACATTCATTGAAAATAAACATGTCAAAATGAAAAGGAAGATTCAATGAAAAAATCTTGTAATGAATGTGGAAAAATATTCGCAAGCCATATAGGTTCAAATATTATTCTCTCCATTCTATTCTAATAAAATATACAAAGTACTTTTTTTGGATAATGATAGAAATATTCAATGTAAATAATTTCATAAAAAATATAATTTTTTTAAAAATGATTTTACACAATCATAGAAAAATATTAAATACCATCATGAAATAATATTTAGAAAAAAGTAATTTTTTCATTGATGAAAAACATAATTTTAAGAGATACATTGAAGATCATTATTTTTAAATAACATCTCTATACGTATGTCTAACTCATCTAATGCATTATTTATCTTATCGAATAATAAAATTAGGTTAATAATTAAATGTTAAAATAAAATTTTTAATGATTATTATTCATGTTATATCTATTATTTCATTTATATATATTTTTACATGATCACATAAATTTACAATGGATGTTTTGATGATATTGGGTACTTAAGATAAATAATGAATTAATTCGGTTGAATATGATAAAATTGGTCATTATTATGAAATCTCTATAAGAATAATAATTGAATAATTATATATTTCAAACAAAAAATATACTTTATATGCCAACCATGAAAGATGGATAATGAATAATGATGTCTGTTATAATCATGGAGATGGTAGGTTGTATGTAGACATGAGTGACGTTTACATTTTTTAGCAATCGTTATAGAATAAAATAAAGGGTCATTTTATCTTAAAATACTAATAATAATATTATATATGCCATATCATATCTGTAAATACACATCTAAATATCATTCATTTTATGTGGTGATTAATAATGAATCAAATCGCTTCATGGAGGTGGTCGTCCACATGTACAACTAAACAATGTTATAAATTTTATGTTCATAGAAATGTAGGACCAAAAAATATATATTATGATTTAATAATGTTAAATATTTCATTAATATCATATATTTAAAAATTAATGTCATCATTATAATCCTTCTTTAGATATGGTTATATAAAATTAGTAACATCTTCCACAAGGTGGTGGTCTTCTATAAAGAAAAACAATGAATTCCTCTCCCATTTGATTGAGGTTGGAGATGGATGTTGGTTATGATATAAAAATAATAAAATATTGGTATATTTAGATTACCAGTTTCTTTAATTTATAATTGATGAAGAATATATGAATTATGTGGAAGAAAATTAAAACAAAAACTTGATTAAAATGATACATCTTCTTTAGAAAGCATCATTGGATTATCAACTGAATACCATTATGTTTAGTGTTATTCCAAAAATAAGGCCTCTATAATGAGGTTATATATCCGATGAAGGAATATTGGATGTTATGGGCTGGAAAATTATACTTATAAATTGAAATATATGAGAATAATAGGTTCCATTTTATCAGAGAAGGGAGGGGTACTCTTGTAATTTCTGAAAATATTATGTCAATATACATTAGATAGAAATTATGAATGGTTAAAAAGTGAGTTATTTTTATGATAATATGGAGATTTACCGAAATAACGTCACCAATAAAATATTATAAATGTTTGTACTATATTTATATCCTTATATATTGGTTGTAACACATATGTATCCCCTTTAACTCTTATTGTCACAACACAAATTGTAATTCATTGAGGTTTAGTATATTTACTATAAAAAGAAAAATGACACATAAATAGAATATAGATGATATTATAAACCTTATAATAATATCATGGTTGAATATATTTTTTTATAAATTTTATACAATTCAATTAATGTTTATTTGCTATAAAATTTCCATTATTCCTTTTTAGAATTATTCCCTTAATTGATATTAATAACATAAAAATCATCTATATTTTGGAAAACAATATTTTGACATATCTATAATATTATATGATCACTTAAAATATTAATATTCTTTATTAATTATCTCAATTTATATTTCATTTGATTTTTTAAATATCATTTATTTTATTTTCCATAAATTCAATAATTAATCCATCAACATAGAGGAAGAACATAAGGTAATTATTTAATAAATACAAATAAATAATAAATTACCATGATCATGATAAATCCTTTATCTTTCAAAATATATATTAATATAGAATATAACATCTACGTTGCCCAATTTTAAAAATTTTTCACTTATAAACAACTATAGTGTGACATGTTTGACTATTCATTAAATAAAACAATATAAAGAAAATACCCACAACCATATATCCACAAAAGGTTATAAATTAGAATATTAGTTTAATATGGTTAAAATATAGTTATCTAATAAGATTATGCATTTTTTGGTCATTTAATAGATCTTAGTATTTTATTTGAATCCCAATTTACACATTTTACCCTTCATCATGGTGATAATCACTTCGAAGGTTGTTATTCGTATTATAAATGAATAGAATATTGAAATTTAATAAATTAGCACATATTGATAATAAATATGTAATATTTTTTCCCAAAATTGAAAACAATGAAGTTATAGAAATTAAAATTAATTTATATTGTTAAAAGGCAATAGAAAAAAAATTTATATAAAAATACACTTTTTTAATAATTTTTTTTGTAACATCTAAATATAAAACATATTTGAAACCTTTAATAATATTATTTAGAATAAAAATTTCAAATAAAAATATTAAATTAAAAAAACATGATTTTAACTTGTAAATACTTCTAAAAATTGCATTCTTCATTAAAAATAAATATTTATAACTATTCCTTCAAAAAGAAAGTTTTTAGGAAATTTTCCAAAATTCATCCTTGGATAATAATGAAATTATGAATTAAAAAATTTTATTCATTTGTCAAATGAAATTTTAAAACTAGGAAAACTAAAAATTTAAGTAATTATAAAAAATTAGTTTAATAAGACAATTTATTTTTTAATTTTTAGAGTTAATTAATATATTTATAATGAATATAAATTCTTAATTAATTAATACTAGAAAATAATAAAACAATATATTATATCATTACATAGGTTTATTCGTACATTTAAATTGATTACCATATTATTAAGAAACATATAATTCCACTCAGATGTTCAAACCCAACATTAGTAACATTTTATGATAAATATGTCCATGCAAATGGAACAATGGTGGATCTCATTCTAGATTTCATAGGCTAATTATGACACCTATCATTTTCTAACTTCCCCATATCTAATTTCAAGATTACCCATATAAACCCTTATCATATTACATTAATCTAAATTGTATGGTCTCGTCGCATAACCTTAAACATTATTTATGAAACTATATAGGTTGTTATTCCCTAATCAATGTGATACATAAGAATCTTCTATGAGTATCAAACCAAACATAATTACCTTTTAATATTGATGAGACCATACTCCCCATGATTAAATTCTTAAAGTCCACTATTCAATCCATACTATTATTAGTGTTCAATTATCTCCCATCAAGTCTATATTCCCTATAGACATCTTTCAAGAGGACATATTCCCAATAAAATAATATACCAACATGGAGGGACTTTTTCCATCTAGGGATAACTATATATTCTCCCACTAGACCATTCTACACGTTTTTTTCATTTTTACATGGACATAATACTTATAAAATAAATTCATCCTAATTGGGTCATTTCCATGATGGGATCCATTTTTAAAGAGCCACACTCTTTGTGACATATATCAGTCATGATTGGTATATATAAAAATGGGTTCATCTTTATAGGGACATACTCTTAATGAATCCATTTCATAAGCATTAATCTATATTTTATTATGGGATATCTATAATGGGTCACTCTTTTGTACACCCCATTAAATAAATACTAGTCAACATTTTCCAATTCCGTTGTTTATAAATTTAATCATCCTAGATAGATCATTTTTAATATACACATAAAAGTTACAATGTGAACAATTAAGTGGAATAAAGGTAAATTAGTTATGATTCATTTTATAGGTATATGAAGGAATACCCATAATGTTATATATCTCAAAGTCATAAACAAAAACAACCATCCACAAAAATGATAAACTCTTTGGCAGCTAGCTATATGGATTTAAAACATAGAAATACATGAGACAACATCACTAAGAGGTAATGTGTAACGAGATAGAGAACCTATGGATATTACATATGATCATATTTATATGATACCGGTTTTATGTATATACATTAAAATTTGTATTCAATATGTTATTGTCAAAATGAACGAGAAATAAGTCTTATAAGAAGGTCTTAGAAAAATTGACGAACCAATCCTAAATATATAAGATAGTCCCACATTAAGAAATAATTTCACCAAAATTAGGGGTGATGAGCATAACCACTCATCCTCCAAATCAATGTGACTCTCTAAGAGTCATTGTTATGTAACTGGAATGACCATTTCCCTTTGGAAAGATGAAAAATATTTCTAGTTACATATACAAAATTTGTTGATATTTGATGTCATATATAAAATTGGAAAATTTACATTAATTATTTTTGAATCCATACTCAACTACCCATAATCAATCATCAGGACATGTAATGGGGTCTTTATTTCCATTAAGGGACAATACATCGAAAAATAATAAAAAATCCACATCATCTATTCATTGAATGAATGTGGGAAATTTTTTGTGGAATGGACATGGAAAGTTCATTGATATATATATTCAAGGGTTCACAATGACTATTTTCCCCCAAAACTAGTCTCATTTAAGGGTAAGAAATATATAGGAGAGGAATGTGTGGGTGATATTTTTGGCTATTCATTATTGGTGCATTTTTTATTCAATAAAAAATAACTTGGTTGAATAAATTAATAACATGTGACTGAATATATTTATAAGGTCTAGATATTTGAAATCCAACGTGAAATATCTATTAAAACTGATAGATAATTCCACCTTTTTATGGATGATCATGGTTGGATATAAATTCTTTCGTTATTTTTATAAATAACCTACTCATGGTTTATGTATTGACTATAATTCCACTTGTACAGGACATAAACTCATTATTAATTTATCATTGTGTATTACCCTCATGCAGTAGGTGGGTTGAGTTGTTCAAGACTACAAAGGATTAGATGTTATTTATATATGTGGATTCTATATATTTCTTGATTCCCTCCTTTAGAAGGAATATTCAATTATCAATTTGATTTTTGTATACCACTCGAGCTATATTTTTTTTACCTTAATTGAAACACACTCATCCATTATTCAAATACCTCTATTAGATTATTTCTACATTCATTGGTCTATTATTCACCATATCTATTGAAAAAATATCCAAATATACAATTTTTTTGAAATTTATTAATGTGTGGCATGAGGGAAACAATTTTATCCAAAGTCAAGGTTCATGGTAAACTCATGAAAATCCTTGTGTATCATATATTTTTATGGGATTTCCCAAGTGTGTATTAATAATATTAATGAATATCCTCTCAAGTTACATTACATAAAACCACTTGATCCCATTATGAGATTCAGGGTTTTTTTAAAAAAAATCACATTTGAGGGATTCATAAATTTTTTTTTCAAATATTTTTTTATTATAATTTATTCATGAAAAAATGTTTAATTTATTATATGTTCTGATTATATATTTATAATATTAGTATATGTAATTAGACTCTATATATTTTAAATTTAATCATTTTATATGTTTATATGTTCAAATGATTTAAATATATATATATAGTTATGTGTTTATATGGTTTCATATATTCTTCAATTATATTGTTATTTAAGATAATCAATAGATCCCAATTAGAGAGACTCTTGATTGACTATTAAAAAATATCCAAAATGTCTTAATGATTTCATCGATTTTTTGAAAAAATATTGAAACTTGATACGTAATATTATATCCATCAGTGAATTGTTTGAATATTTAAAATATAGTGTACGATGAAATCAATGAGAATCCGATTATCTATGGTTTAATTCATATTTATACCTTATATATCATGAATGGTGAAATAAAAAAGAATTCAATATATAATCTTGATGAGGTGTTTTTAATGTGACAAAGGATCATATTGAAGAATTAATTCATGATATATGTTTTCAAATGAGTAATATAATATAAAATTTTCAATGTTTATTTAGTGAGGTGGAGAAATCATGATTTTTATGAATCAAAAAATTTACAGTGAAATTAGTAGTGATGATAGTGGCTGGCATGAAATAAAACAAATTTCTGCAGTGACTAAAGTTTCTCTAAACTACATGAAATTTTTAATGAATTATAACCAAAATGTAATAGGCTTTAATATTCTAGTTATATTTATAGAAATTTATTATATTTAGTTGTGTTAAGAAATAATAAACCAAATGTTTTCCCTAATTATTTCATGTTTTATCTTATGTAATTTGAATGTTTATGAGAATTTCATAAAAAGGGACATCATAATCTGAAATAGATAAGAAATTCAGTGACTATAAAAAAATTGGCAAACAACCTCCTAATTATTTAGTATGGTATCTTCCAATAATTCATTATTTGATTCGTATATTTGAAATTTTGAATATTGAAAATAATCTAAGATTTCATGAAAATGAATAAATATCTGATGTGAACCTATGTCATTGTATTGATTCACTACAATGGAATACATAATATCTATAATTTAATGGTTTTATAAATAAAGGTGGAAATATGATTATAGTATTTTTCATATATTTAATGAATCAACATAAAACACATAGTAGCCAATATAGTTTTTCAAATGTTATATTGATAGTGTATAACATTATATAATAGTTATGTAGGCATAAAAAAGTTGTTATGATGGGATTGCTGATTTAATGAATAAAATAACATATAAATTTTATTGATTTTTATCTATCACCATTCTTGGATTGATTGAGATTTTAATGAAAGATAGTTGATACCAATTTTTATGTATGTGGTATGAAGTATTTTTTACATTTTATAGTAATATTCACTATAAATTATATTCTTATATATGGACACATATCTAGATATAATTTTAGGGTTCATAAATATTGTCTTATTTAGTAATAAAAGACATCATATGACAAAATTCGTAATGAATGATATATTTTATACATGAGTTATACCATATTTCTAATAACAATAAGTGATTATGTAAGATTAGAAATATATTTTAACAAATTATAGGACTAGGATTTTCAAAAAACCATTTTCCACTGAAAATTATTATGATAAGTACCAAAATAAAACCTCTATATTTAGAATTAAAATAAATTCTATTCATTAGAATAATAAATACATGAAATGGTTGTCATATTTTAGAATTTTATTTATTAATTTTGTAGGGGAAATATTAAACTAACATTATGCATGTTGATAAAAACAGTTGTTATGACTTGACTTTATCATTATGAAAAATGAAAGGGAAAAAATTTTAGATTTGATGAATGATTGGACTTAATATCTGTGAGCATAATTTCTGAGTTATCTCCCACTATGATAGTAAATAGAAAACTTTGACCTTAAATGTGTCTTCAATTAATAATATGTGATAAAATAAATTTTATTATGTATTTATAAGATATTAAATTGACCAGTACGTTTATATAAAATGCGAAAAAAAATTAATTATAGATTATATTGTTTAAATCTATAAAATTCTATTTTAGTCATGTATTAATGAAATAACATCTATTGATTTCACGTCATGGAATATTACAAATATCTATGAAAAATTATATCATAAGGTTATCTAACTTTTCAATAACATTTTAAAAAAAATCCATAGATCCATATTTTATAGATGAGATGGGCATATGACTGTGCTTCCTATAATATAATTTGTTTTCACAATGACTTTTAAACACACACAAAACCTCATTTTTTAATGATGAATCAAAATTATGTGAATTAAATGATTATACATATTATAATATATAATTTTTTCTCTATCAATTTAGATGAAATTTGATTATTATTTTTATTTTCTAATTATTCTAGATTTTTATAATATTTGAGAATCATTATTCATATCCCTAATTTTTATGTGACTGTTGGGTTTGGAAATGTAACTTTTGATAAGTAACACACCTTTTTATATTAAATTTTTGGAATAAATTTTATTATTAGGATCCTAACTTTTAAAAAGGTGAATGGATCCGCAAGTAAAATTGTATACTAATCAAAGGCTTCAATGAGGGGAAGATCATTATATATCAATACTTGGAGGCTTGGGATAATCTGGAAACACGCATTGAAGATCTAATAAGAAATTATTTATAATTACATTTACCATCTATTGTTTTGAAATTATGTAGGGATAATGCCTCTAGAAGCCTCATGAATACTTTCAACATATTTGGGGTTACTTTAGTGTTGTTCCCAGGTGAACATTGGGTCTCTCGCAATTCCATAAAAGTGTATTCATAAAAAAAATTATCTTTTAGGTAGGTATCGTACCATTAACTATTCCATGTAATGTGAAGTCTCTTCTTTGATGTAAACATTTGTCAAATTTGAAATCAAGGTATTTTTTGAATTTATAAACTGATTCATTGAAATAAAATATCTTATTAAATTTATTTAAATGAACGATTTGAAGTCCCTTTTATAATGAAATAAATAATTCCTATATCAAAGTGATGTTTTTATTTTCTGTGGAATTTTAAATTCAAATTTAAAACGTGATATGTGATAATAACATTGGAAATTATTTTGTGATATTTTTGGATGTATTTTATCAATATCAAACCCATGTTTTTGTCTCTTCTCATAATGATTTATCATTAAGAGTGATAATTTATAAATAAATGAAACTGAGATAATAACATTATGGAAAGGTAAAATTATTCATTATTATTTCTTATACCATATGGTTCTTTCTATATTGTAATTCATCAATTCATTTAGTATTACACTTATGAGAATAATATCGACTATCTATTAGTTTTAAATGAAACTATGAGAAAAAATTATTATTTGACATTAATATTATCTTTCATATTATAGTGATTGATTCATCAAAGAATTTTTTTCATATACATTCCAATTACAGAATCATAATTCCCAAAACATTCCTTATCATAATGTGTCTACTAGCTATTTTTAGTTGTAGACTTCCCCATTAAAAAGTCATGTCTAGTGAAAATCATCGTGATCATAAAGTGAGAATTGTGGGAGTAGATACGTGGATCTTTTGTCTATGAACCACCTCACAAAATATTAGTTCATATAATTCATTTTTCTACTAACCTATCATTTTAATAAATATAATACTCAGTTTATTTCAAAATCATAAAGGATGATTAATTCCAAAATTATCCATGAGTTTTTAAAATGACACATTTCACCCCTCCTTCATGTGTCTCCTTGTTTCTAACATTGAACCACTGTTATCAGTGGAGTATTCTATAATAAATATTTCTAAATATCTAAAAAATAGTTTTAGCTGTATTTTAAGAGAAAATTATTATGTATAATATAAATAGATGAATATTTATAATCACTGTTACAATATTCAATTATAGAAAACTATAGTTTTTTTAAGTCATAAATGATAATTAATTTTAATAATGATAACATCAATTTTTATATGAATTTTATGAATTCTTATTAAATTCTTATAGAACTATAAAATTGGTATACTGTGATAGATGATTAATGTGATGTATACTGGGAATATTATCATTTGAATACTTGGCCCTGATTAGTTAATCATTCTTAACAATGTTATAATCCCTGTGAAATGTGGAAGAATATACTTATTTTTTAAAGGGATTGAAAAATGATCAAAAACACTTATACAATAATATTATGAAATATTTTCAAAATTTAAGGATGTATAATAGAAAAATAAACAATAAAATTGATGGAATATTGAATGTTATATTCAAAAGTGTTGTCGCCTTGGGAAATGTAATTCTAGAACAAGATAATTCAATAATTTTTTTGGGAGTGTAAAAATTGATATGGATTAAAATATCTTCTTCTATGAGATAATACATATGAGTTAAAAAATAAAAAAATTTCGGAATTGATTAATATATTAATGATTAATTGAGAAAAAATAAATTATAAATAATAATAAAACAGAATAATGAAGAAGAAGAATAATTATCTCATTATTTTTTCCCTAAAATTGTAAAAAATGATATAGGTGGATATTAGAACCAAAAATTATTATAATTGTTAAATTATATAGACTAACTGGGTCACCAATAAAATGATTAAATAAATATATAGAAAGAATAAGGGTATCATTTAGTCTTATAAAGACTTTGAAAATAATGATCTTGGACTGAAGGAGGTTTTGTGCCATGAATTCCAAAAAATGTTATATATCATACCTAACTTCAAATAGTTTAATGTGGATTAAAAAAAGATAGGAAATAACATAATGATACACCATAAGAAATATGGTTATGAGAGAATATTTAAGAAGGAAATGAAGGATACATGAATAGTTATTAGATAATCCTATAGCTCATAGAGATATTATTCAAAAAAGGATAAATCCTGTATAAAGAACTATATTTTTTATGTCTATAGATGTTTAGTTAAAATAATACCACTATTATAACACTACTTTTAAATATCTCCAAAATAATTAATTCTCCAAAAACATTTCTTTCCTTGAATAAAATTATGTACCCTTCATTAGTAATGAATAAATCCTTATGAATATTCAGTATTTTATATTAAGTGAAAACTATTTTATTCTAAAAAACATGATCTGAATGAAAAATAATATAAAACTTCTTCAACATACAATGTGCATGAAACTAAAATTAGTTAATTGTATGATTTAGTTTAATCATAGAAAAGTGATGATAGGATACTTAATATATGGGACGAATCATTAAAATAAATCCGTATGAAGAATTTTATAATAAATTAATGATATGGAATAGGTAGTAAATTTGGAAATCTTAATGAATATAAAATCCATTTTTGGAATTTCTTTAAAAAATTCAACATGAATATGATTACTTTTCTATTATGTGTATTGAAATGGAGTTATGAAAACAAAAATTGATTGAGAAATCATCAAATTATTTTGGGGAAGAAAACATTTCATTTTGGTTGTTCTTTATAAATGATGCTCTCTTTTTTAAGATAATATGAATAACAATAGATATCATAGGAAAGAAAATGATAATACTCTAGAACATAGTTACTTGGTTGAATATATTGGAAATTAATTAATTATAAAAATGAATAAATCTTGGATTTGGAATATGAACCATGGACATTGTAATATATTTTCCCTCACAATTTTATCTAAGGAAAACATGGTTTCATATCATCTGAGTTGTAGATTGGATCGAAATACATTTTGATATGAATCCTAAATAGGTAAGAAGAATAATTCATATATAAAATAATATAAAAAGGTTTCTATTTTTATTCTATTAGAACATATCCACATAGATGTTTTTGGATCATCTAGACTTGAAATCTTGGATGTAACATTTATTTATCTGGTTTTTTTCGATGTTTTTATAGATTTAATATGGTTAATTTATTAAAAAATAAAGGTGATGATTTTTAGTTTTGGTCTGTTTTGGGATTCTATTCTAAATGAAAAAAATTTCAAAATAATTTAATTGATATTTTTTCATAGATAATAGTAATATAATCATGATTTTAACTCTTTTTCTCAAAAATTGTTTTTAAAAATCCATTTACTTCTCCATGAACACACTAAAAAATTGAATTATAGAATAATAAAATAGGATTATTCATGAAATAGAAATAAGTATCTTAAATTAATATATTAATCAAACTTATATTTTAGTAGAAGATGTAAATAAATCATGTCATATCATAAATATTGTTTTAATCAGGACTACTCTAAAAAAATATACCATATGAGTTATTGTATAATGGGATATTTAATGTTAGATGCATTAATTTTTTTAAATAAATGGCATATATATTTAATTCTAAGGAAAACCTTATTATGTTTGATAAAATGGTTTATGAAGGAATATTTCATGGATATTATACTAGTTATAATGTATTTATAGTGTTTATTAAAAAAATAAGGGTTCATGAAGATTCTTTTATTATGACATTTGATGAAAGTAATCCATTTGATAACAAATAAATTCAAAAGATTATGACATAGTTTCTTTAAATGATTTGATACTTGAATCATCTAAATATCTTTTTCCTCAAGAAATAGTATATGAATATAATGAATTTATTTTCTAAAAATATGAGAATAAGGAAGATAAATTTGTATTACATTGGAATCTATGAACATTAAAAGACATTCCATTAAATAGTGATTTTGGAATCCTAGTTGAAAGTGTTATGTATAAATGATATATACGAAATATAGTACTATTTTCTATCGTTATATTATAATTTGAACATAAATATATCAGAGAGGCCTTAAAATGTGAAGTTTTGATGATAGATATTCATTAAAAACTAAACAATATTAATATGAATTATGTTTTGGAATTAGTTGATAGGGCCTCTAAACATCTAGTTATATTATCTAAATGCATATTTATAAATAAAAATCATCGTTAGGGTATAATCACTAGGAATATTTCTATGGATGTTGATGAATTTTATAACTATAAGAAACAAATAGTTTTTTATGAATCTATTCACATAGTCGATAGGCTAGGCTATATATCAATCCTTTAAGAATATGTATCTCATATGAATTTTATATTATACTATATGGATTTTAAATCTACTTTCCTAAACGGTTACTTAGATGAGGAATTAATGTTACAAAACCTATATTTGTTTTAGACCATCATTTATCAGATTATGTCTTTAAAAAGAGTAAATAAATTTATGGATTTTAATATGAGCCAAGGGATTTTTCTAAAGTATTGAGTTTTATTAATTTGAAAATTGGTTTTTTATTTTTTTCTAAATCATACATTTTTCAAGAAAATTCCTAAAATATTATTTTTGTTCAAATTTATTTCGATGATGTTATTTTTTGGACAAATAATGAAAATATTTTTAATTATTTTCCAAAACATATGAAAATAGAATTCAAAATGAGTGTGATCAATGAATATTATTTATTTAATGGTTATTCAATTTATTTAAATTACAATAGAAATTCATTATATCAAATAAAATATATTACAGATTTATTGAATATTTTTGTACTTGAAAATAGTAAAATTTATGAAGTAGATAAGAGTTAAAATAAACACATGACTTGGATGAAGTTGTAAACCCATTGAAACAAAATTTATATAAAGGTTTTTTTGGAATATTATTAGGTTTTACTGATAGTAGACAAGGAATTATGTTTTCTATTTATATTTTTGAAATATTTCAATCATATCCTTGGGAATCTTGTATTATTTTTGTTCAATGGGTTTTTAAATATTTGTGATAATATATTTTTAACAATTATTTTCCTAAAAATAACTATTTTTAATTATATTTCATATATAGTTATGGATTTTAGATACAATAGAACATATAGAAAAATCAGCTATGTAACATTTCACATTTTATGAAAGTAACTAGATTCATGATCTAGTAAAAATAAATACTCAATTTTATTATCAATAGCTGATGCATAATTTAATTTTTTTGGCTATTGATGTTGCCATGTGTTGTGGATGAAAGATGCACTACATAACTATAGACATAAATTTAATCATATTTTATTTTTATCTGATAATAACAGTGCTATTAATATTTGGAAAAGTCATATGAGTTTCTTAAAGACTTTGTATATTGATCCCAGACGTCATTTTCAAAGAGTCCATGGAAAAAAAATTGTATATATATATATAGAATTTGTTAATATTGGGTATCAAATTTTTGGAATATCCACTAAACCACTTCCCACTTCTAGTTTTCTGTATTAAAGTAATATAATATTCTTTTATTTTATATACCAATTTTAATAATCCCCTATAATTTCTATATAATTTTAACTTGTTTTCGTTATGAATTTTTTGATATCTTAATTTTTTATTTATAATCATTTATTTTAATTTTTTATTTGAAATTTTATAAACATAATTAATTTTTGGAAATTATGTTTTCAATATTCAAAATATATAATAATTAAATATAAATTATAGCTCCTGAATCTAAAAATATTCCTATAAACAATCATAGTATATATTATATATCTTTTTAATTCAAAATCATTCCCTTTTCACCACCTAATCATTCAATATATCTCAAAACCTAATCTCCCAACACTAAAACGTCTAATTATATCCAAGAAAAAATAGAACTAATGATGTCGGTCAATGTGGCTCGATATAGTAGTGAAAATATTGTTCTAAATTACAAAATCAATACTGGAATGTTATTAAATACACAAGGCTATTCTAGTGGAATCTTTTATTAATGAAGGCACCTATTATTAAATTAATTGAGTATATTTTTAATAGAGTAAATAAAATGTATGTTTTTAAAAAATGATATTATTGAATATTTTGAACTATTGAGGTTATATTTTACGTATTTAGAGAATATATTGTCTTAATTGGTGAATAAAATATAATTGTAACTATCAATTGTTGATATAGATGTAACATTCATGATCCCACATAGTGTAGTGTATCACATCATATTTAGATTGATTCGGGACAATTTTCATAAGTCTGAAAACATTATGTATATTTTTTTCTCCCTCTCAAATAATTAATATATTTTTAATGCAATCTAAGGAAACCCAAATTTTTTAAATAAAATTTACTCAAACTGCAATAGTGTTGTGGATATAAATGCTTGATAAAATTGTCTTTATAGATATTCATCTGATATTTTTATGCTTATTGACATAAAATTTTATTTCATAATATTTTTTTTTGAGATACATGAATCATTGATTACATTAGGTTGTGATAATATCCATATACATGTATGAAATATTGGTTTCCTATGTCCTCAATATGAATATAATGGTTAACATCATTCTTTATTAATATGGAAGTCATCACATAAATATTATTTCTAAATTAAGTCTGATAAAATTTTAATTTTTCTATTGTACAACCAAGGGTGAATTAATGAATGCTGATTCTAAGTAGAAACATCTATTTAGATCTCAGGAATTGTGGGATAAAAGGATATTTAAGTTGGTTTGTTCATCAAAATTTTTTTTGGAAATTTCTTTGAGAGTCTTGGATAGAAGAAGATATAGTAAATCATGAGGGTAGAGATCTTGATATGAATTTTTTTGTAAATCAAGTATTCCAATCAATAAAATTTGAAGGAACATAGTGGTAGAATGTGTCCCTTATAGGATAGTATAATTCTTCAATTCATAATATCTTCTGAATATCCATTTAAAAATAAATCTGGGCAATAATTATTTAGAGACCAATAAAAATTGATGATCTTGGGCCTCATGATCGGGGTAGTCTGTTTGTATTTGAAAATTTAATTTATCCTCATCATCATTTAGTTTATGAAATAGTTACACAAGAGGATGGGAACCCTAATGCTGAGGTTGAGGGAGTAGGTGAGGAAGATTCATGTTCAATATATATTTGAAGAGGTTATCCAAGATGATAAAAAATAAGTTCAAAAAACTTGTCATTCATTAGGATCTCATCTAACTAATGAAATTCAGGATGATGTAGGTATTTCTATTGATCATATAAGTACACATGAGATTATTTATGAAAATAAGATGGTGCAATATTATATATTTATCCAGAAACAAGGTCCTTGGAGAAGAAAATATAAGATGTATCTAAAAGAAGAATAGTTATTACTGAAATATTGGATTATGAAATCAAAATGAAATCTCTTAAATTTGTATATGATTATTTTCGTTCATTAATGATAGAAATAATTTCACCATTTACATTACAGGATATTCAATTTTTAGAATATACCCAACATTTCCTTGTGTTTTATTAAAAAATTTAATAATATAGACCCAAAATCTGTATATTAAAATCAAATTTTATGGTTGATTACTATGATTGTATTTTATTTAATAAATAAGTAGGAATAAAAATTAAATATATAATGAAGAACTCCATGAATAGGGATTAATCATGGATTGAGAATGATGGTATGTGATTGAGAAATATTCAAGAAATCTAGTGATAATTCCTTAAGAATTTTTATAAGGCCCCGGCCTTAAACCTTACTTAATATTGAATTAAATGAATAATTCACGTTGAGGATATTTTTAGGTTTAGAGTTTTAGAGAATTAGAACATAACTATTACATCTCAAAAGATTACAAAGTAGACATTTCTACTAAGTTTCCATAGATTAATAATAAAAAACTCTTAAAAAGAAACATCTCTAGTTCCATGTTTTATAAAGCATGACTTTCCCTTGATCTTATCCTTGACACTATTCCACATTAAGTCCTGTGAAAAACATTTCAAAAAAACTTGGGGTGAGCATAAAAAGCTCAGTAAGGGATACACAAAGAATGGAAATTGTTAGTTTATCAAAACAACAAGTAAACCATGTATACTTTATCAATGTAATACTTTTCACCTTTATGAAGTAATAAAAACTCTTCACTGAAAAAAGTATCATTACTTACCTTTTTGTAACCGAAGAATTACCATAAAACCCATATAATGAATGCATAACATATATAATGGTAACTTGGGACATAAACATACTTAAGTGGAATAACCATACGGTCGAATTACACACATATCACTTAATGGAATAGCCATATGGTCAATTTTCATACATACTTAATAGAATAGCCATACGGCCGACTTCCATACCCAATGCATTGGAGGTTATAACGTAACCACCCGTCCTGGTATTCACGGCACCACCCGTCATATGGTTTATAACGTAACCACCCGTTAAAATGTCCAAGTACCAATATAAAATCATAAAACATAAAACCAATATAAAGGAATGATAACATTTCCACATTTCAATCACAATATATCATAAATATATTGACATAATATAATCCTTTTTCAAAACCATTTTCAATACCAAAATACATAAAATATTATATGGTATTTATTTCATTTTAAAAAAATAAAGGCTTGTTGAGGAAGCCAAAGACCAAATAATACTCGCGGCGGCGAAAAAGGTCGTTGTCGTCGCGTATGTTAAAAGAAACATTCCTTTTTTTCGTTTTGTAAAACGCTTCGTAGAAAAAGATTCCTTTTGTATAAAAGTAAAAGTCAAAGGGTTTTATACACCGTATAAAAGAAAGTTGTGTATAAAATAAAATATGCCTCAATGAAAGGAGATTGAGACGAAGTCCCTTACCTCGAGTCCGACTTGACTCGATCGTTCTTTAACGTCCTGAATAATAAACTTGAGTTAATTTATACTTGATTAATAACATTTTTAAAGTTAATTATTCCTTTTATATCACTTATTACCATGTTATAAAAATTATGTAACCATTTAAGTTAATAATGTTAGTTTTGTCAATATTTGGTTCTTAAGTTGAAAGTGGACTTCTTACAATTACATGTTGTTCGTGTGTTCAAAGGTTCTTTATATCCAGAATGACATTCCTGATTTGGATATCATATATATCATATATATCCAGCATATAAATGTATTTATAATATTACATAATCATTTAGAGGTATGAAATGAAATGCACCGTTCATGGAGACGGTAAGCCGTACGTATGCATGAACGCTACTTTCATTTTTTTGTCATATTAATGGAATTAAAACAAAATGAGAGTTATGTATATTTTAATTCCAGAATTATATTCATCATTTTGATATATCATTCATTATATATATCCATTATATACATGTACTTTTAATAGTACATTACATTTGGGGATAAGAAATGAAATGCACCGTTCATGGAGACGGTAATCCGTACGTACGCATGAACCCTACATTCATTTATATATCATACTTTAATGGAAAGAAATAATAATGATATAGAGGTATATTATAATTCCAGTATAACATCATATATAATAACTTTAAATCCATCCTTTACACGTCCCACATATGGCATTAACGAATCACATCACTTTGAGGGGGCGGTAGTCCGCACTTCCTTAAATGAAGATATCGTGTTTACCCATAATGGAAACCATAAAGGTATGAAAAAAATGAAAAATACAGAAGCTTAAAGAAAACATAAAAATATTATATATCATATATAAAAATAGTGACATCATAATGGCCACCTTTGAAGGTGTTAAATGAGTATTGAACAATCATCGTTTCGGGAGGCAGAATTTCACGATCCACGGAAACCGTATGTTCTTTAACCATTTGATGTAGTTGTGTGAGAGTGTAGCTCGAATAAATATTATAACAACATCCTAGTATATTGA
Organism: Viscum album; assembly: GCA_963277665.1. NCBI lineage: Eukaryota > Viridiplantae > Streptophyta > Magnoliopsida > Santalales > Viscaceae > Viscum > Viscum album. The sequence continues at coordinate 1,226,141,564 of OY728145.1, read as the reverse complement.
AGATACTGTTGTTGTTACAAAAGAATTAAATAAAAAGAGTTTAGAGGGTTGGAGAAGAAAAATAAAACAAATGAACAAGAGAGAATGAATTACCTTTAAAAGTGTAACTCCCTTTTGATTTGAGCCTAAAGGCTTCCTTTGAAAGGCTTCTGCCCAAAGGGAATCCTCAAGGATGAGTAGAGGTGTGTGGAGAGAGTAATTGGGCAGGGGTTGGCCGAGCCAAAGGCTTGAAGAGTGTGTGAAATGAGGTAGAGGTGGGGGCCTTTTATAAGAGGAGAGGAGGGGCACTTTTGGAAAGTAAAGAAATATTACTTTATTTGAAAATGTGTTTCGGTTTTAAAAGGTCCCAAATTGATAGAATTCGTGTATAAGGTGATAAGGGTTCGAAATCCACTCATCCAATTGGTTTTGGACATGTTTAGTTCATAGATTTTACATTATCTTTCCATTTTATTTAAATCGTCAAATAATGATGTCATCGCTGCATCATTATTATGTCATAAATAATTTATTTTATATAATGTCTAAAAATTATAAAAAAATTACTATCATGTAGGAAATCGTTTTAGCTTTCCAATGACTATTTATAATCAAAATTTGGACTTGTATAACCCTACTTAAACATTGTCTTAGTAAAACCACTCATGTTTGTGTCAATTTAATTTTAACATTAAATAAAAATATATTATTGTCATTTTCCATCTAATGTGGCTCCATGGGGTCCCAAAGTTGGCCCATGGCTTGTCTTGGTCGGCCATGACTCACCCAATAGGTGTAGGACAAGTGTAATGGTGTTTTCACATTCTTATAATATCATTTTTACCTTAAACTACACTAATTACCTCTAATCGCGATTAATGAAAAAAATTACTATTCACCAAAAAATTATTTTCATCCCATTGAACCACATTTTACATACTAATGACAACCATGTATGTTGGATTTTCAAAATTCAAAACACAATGATGTAAAAATTTCATTTAAACGGAAAATCAGTTTTTATAAGTACCACTTAGTGGTTTCACTATTCATCAAAAATTGAAGTTTTTCAGAAAATTACCAAAAATTTACCCTAAGCTATATTTGATATTCCGAATTCAAAAATGACGTCTATTTTACAAAATTCAAATCATATTAGTCATATTAATTAATTTAATAATTAATTCCCACTGTCATGACAAATAGCGTGTTTTTGTGAAACAATAAGTATAAAAAAGATTGACACTAGTTTAAGTCCAATTTCAAAGTGAAATTGATTCCAATGACAACCATTGGATTAAATGGTAAAAATATATTCATATTACACATTAAGACCAATTCAAAAGATAATCTAATCATATAAATAAATTAGATTAAAAGAGGTTTTGAATTAAAAAACAACATTTTACACTATTCATTAAAAAAATGAACTTTATCGGAAAGATACCAAAAATTTACACAAAGTAAATTTTGATGTCCCAATTCTAAAGAAGAGTTATATTTGGTCCAAAATAAAGTATAAGAGTAACCAAAACTATATTTAATGACGATTCTCCGTCAAAAGGTGATAAGTGGACCTTTCGTGAAAATTAGGGTATAAATGCCTAAAATTGAACTCTTTCTGTATTTTAAGCCTTTATCTTTTATTGGGTAAATGTAAAAACATTTAAAAACATATATAATCATATTTTAGTTATTTGTATCCATTCCTGCCAGTACAACGGCTACTTGTTAACTAACATTTAAAATAATATTATTTTATTACTTGTGTGCAACGTAAGTTTTCAAAGAAACTCATCGTTGCATATCAAGTACACTATCGAATGTAGAAACCCCTTTTAATTAAAATTAATATTTAATTCATAAATATTAATAAATATGAAAATTATTTATTCTTTATTTACCTGGGATGTTACATCCTTCCCCCCTTTTGGGAATTGCTTCCTCGCAATTTTATTCATTTATCAAAATAAGTGGGGGTATTTATCCCTCATAGCATTTTAAGATTCCCATGTTGCATCTTCAATCACATGGTTTTTCCACAAAACCTTTACCTGATGAATCACCTTATTCCGTAACACCTGCTCCCTGTGGTCAAGAATCTGGACCGGTTGTTCCTCATAAGATAGGTTCTCTTCCATCTGAACTACCTCTAGACTCAAAACATGAAATGGATCTGGCATATACTTTCTCAACATCGAAACGTGAAAATCATTGTGTACCTGAGATAAACTCGGAGGTAAAGCCACCCGGTATGCAACTGATCCAACTCTCTCTAGAATTTCGTATGGTCCAATGAACCATGGACTCAACTTTCCTTTCTTACCAAATCTCATCACACTTTTCCAAGGAGAAACCTTGAGAAAAACATGATCACCTACCTCGAAAGATAGATCCTTCCTCCGGTTATCTTCATTACTCTTCTGCCTGCTCTGAGCTGTTCTCATGTGTTTCTGAATCAGCTGAACCTTTTCTGCCAACTCTTCTACCAATTCTCATCCCATCAACTTCCTTTCACCAACTTCATCCCAGAATGCTGGAGTTCGACACCGCTTCCAATATAATTCCTGAAATGGTGCCATCTGTATTCTAGAATGAAAGCTGTTATTATAAGAAAACACAACCAAAGAAAGATGTTGGTCCCAACTTCCCTAATAATCCATAGAACAAGCTCGTAGAATATCCTCCAATGTCTGGATTTTTCGTTCTGACTGCCCATCTGATTGAGTATGAAAAGTTGAACTAAAATTTAATTCAGTACCCAACGACTTCTGAAGGCCTTTCCAAAAGTTAGATGTGAACCTAGGATCACGATCCGGTACAATGGAGAGAGGAACTCCATGTAACCTGACTATCTCTTTAAGATACAAACGAGAAAGTTGATCTTGAGAGAAAGTATCTCGTATAGAAAGTAAATGAGCAGATTTGGTCAAGCAATCAACAATAACCCAGATTGCATTATTACCTCGATATGACTTCGGTAATCCAACAACAAAGTCCATGGATATATTCTCCCATTTCCACTCTAGCACTGGTAAAGGCTGAAGCATCCCTTTCAGTAACTGCCGCTTTGCTTTAACCTGTTGACATGTCAAACACTTCACAGTAAAATCATCAATATCTCTTTTAATTCCATCCCACCAGTAATACTCCCACAGATCTGTATACATCTTAGTACTTTCCGGATGAACTGAAAACGGAGAACTATGAGCCTCACATAACAACTCATTCTTCAACTGTGAATCACAAGGCACACATAACCTCTTCCCAAACCTCAAAACACAAACACAAACTTATCCAAGAACTCATGGAAAATTTTATTCATAAGGTCCATGAATACAGCAGGTGCATTGGTTAACCCAAAAGGCATAACTACAAATTCATAATGGCCATATCTAGTAGGGAACGCAGTCTTCGGAACGTCTGCTTCTTTTACTTTCAACTGATGGTACCCCGACCTCAAGTCAATCTTCGAAAAATACTGAGCTCCCTGGAGTTGATACCACTTCATTCGATGGCCCAACATCTGCTGAAGTTGTTTCAAAGGATTTCACCACCCCTTTCTGCTTGTAGTCTAACTGCTTCCCATCACTCAAGCTCCCTGTCGGACACTCATTTGCATAGTGACCCATCTCATTGCACTTATAACATCTTACCGTTGGCTTTTCATTTCCTGCTTGATCATCTTCCTTACAGTTACGAGCAATATGACCAGACTTACCACACCTAAATCACTTACCAGACTTGGACAAACATTCTCCAGGATGCATTTTACCACACTTCTCACAGGATGGATATTTGGTTTTCTTACCTCCTTGATTCTTTGATGAATTCTTCCCCTTTGCCTACCTACTAGACCTCTTATTCTGTTGTTTTTCATAGAACACCTGATCATCGGAAAACTCCATTTCCACCTTCTCCGCACATCGAACAAGTTTTTCATAACTTTTGAACTCACGAGAAGCTAAATCCCTTCGATACTTTGGCTTTAAACCTGAGTAGAAACGGTTTATTTTACTATCAAGATCTCGTATGATGTTTGGAGCATACCTTGCCAATCGAGTGAACTTTTCTTCATAAGCAGCCACTGAGTCTTCCTCTTGCCTCAATTCCAAGAATTGCTTTTCCATCCTAAGTCAAACAGCCTTAGGAAAATACTTCTCAAGAAACATACCTTTGAATTCATCCCAGTCAAGAGCATCAATCTCATCGGCATCCCTGATATTTTTAACCATAGACCACCACTGATTTCCTTCACCCTCCAAATGGTAAATAGCAAGACTATCCTTTTGATTGTCTGAACACCCCATGACATCAAAAATCTTCTCCAGTGCTTTAATCCACCCTTCAGCTAGCACAGGGTCAGATGATCCTCTAAATGATGGGGGATGTTGCCTCATGAAATGTTCCACCACTGACATGTTCCTCTGCGGTTGATCTAGATGATCTCGTGCATGGATACCACCACCATTTATAGCCTGAGTCAACTATGCCATCACTGCAACAAACAGTTCAGTTCCAATTCCGACCATCTCAGGTTGCTGATTTGGAAGGTTATCTTCCTCCTGATGTCGTCCCAACATAGCTGCTTTTTTTCCTCTGCGGAAAACCATTCTGAACACAGAAATATCTTAGGCGAAGCAACATGGTAATCCATAAATGCTATATCATTTCAATCATATTATAATTTAACACTTTTCTAACTCCTAAAGTTGTCTAAATCGACCTCTAATACCAACTATAAGGCCCCGGTCTTAAACCTTACTTAATATTGAATTAAATGAATAATTCACGTTGAGGATATTTTTAGGTTTAGAGTTTTAGAGAATTAGAGCATAACTATTACATCTCAAAAGATTACAAAGTAGACATTTCTACTAAGTTTCCATAGAATAATAATAAAAAAATCTTAAAAAGAAACATCTCTAGTTCCATGTTTTATAAATCATGACTTTCCCTTGATCCCATCCTTGACCCTATTCCACATTAAGTCCTGTGAAAAATATTTCAAAAAAACTTGGGGTGAGCATAAAAATCTCAGTAAGGGATACACAAAGAATGAAAATTGTTAGTTTATCAAAACAAAAAGTAAACCATGTATACTTTATCAGAGTAATACTTTTCACCGTTATGAAGTAATAAAAACTCTTCACTGAATAAAGTATCATTACTTACATTTTTGTAACCAAAGAATTACCATAAAACCCATATAAAGAATGCATAACATATATAAAGGTAACTTGGGACATAAACATACTTAAGTGGAATAACCATACGGTCGACTTCCACACATATCACTTAATGGAATAGCCATACAGCCAATTTCCATACATACTTAATGGAATATCCATACGGCTGACTTCCATACCCAATGCATTGGAGGTTATAACGTAACCACCCGTCCTGGTATTCACGGCACCACCCGTCATATGGTTTATAACGTAACCACCCGTTAAAATGTCCAAGTACAAATATAAAATTATAAAACATAAAACCAATATAAAGGACTGATAACATTTACACATTTCAATCACAATATATCATAAATATATTGACATAATAGAATCCTTTTTCAAAACAATTTTCAATACCTAAATACATAAAAGATTATATGGTATTTATTTCATTTTAAAAACATAAAGGCTTGTTGAGGAAGCCAAAGACCAAATAATACTCGCGGCGGCGGAAAAGGTTGTTGTCGCCGCGTATGTTAAAAGAAACATTCCTTTTTGTCATTTTGTAAAATGATTCGTAGAAAAAGATTCCTTTTGTATAAAAGTAAAAGTCAAAAGGTTTTATGCACCGTATAAAAGAAAGTTGTGTATAAAATAAAATATGCCTCAATGAAAGGAGATTGAGACGAAGTCCCTTACCTCGGGTCCGACTTGACTCGATCGTTCTTTAACGTCCTGAATTATAAACTTGAGTTAATTTATACTTGACTAAGAACATTTTTAAAGTTAATTATTCTTTTTATATCACTTATTACCATGTTATAAAAATTATGTAACCATTTAAGTTAATAATGTTTGTTTTATCAATATTTGGTTCTTAAGTTGAAAGTGGACTTCTTACAATTACATGTTGTTCGTGTGTTCAAAGGTTCTTTATATCCAGAATGACATTCCTGATTTGGATATCATATATATCATATATATCCAGCATATAAATGTATTTATAATATTACATAATCATTTAGAGGTAAGAAATGAAATGCACCGTTCATGGAGACGGTAAGCCGTACGTACGCATGAACGCTACTTTCATTTCTTTGTCATATTAATGGAATTAGGACTAAATGAGAGGTATGTGTATTTTAATTCCAGAATTATATTAATCATTTAGATATATCATTCATTATATATATCCATTATATACATGTAGTTTTAATAGTACATTACATTTGGGGATAAGAAATGAAATGCACCGTCCATGGAGACGGTAAGCCGTACGTACGCATGAACCCTACATTCATTTATATCTCATACTTTAATGGAAAGAAATAATAATGATATAGAAGTATATTATAATTCCAGTATAACATCATATATAATAACTTTAAATCCATCCTTTACACGTCCCACATATGGCATTAACGAATCACATCACTTTGAGGGGGCGGTAGTCCGCACTTCCTTAAATGAAGATATCGTGTTTACCCATAATGGAAACCATAAAGGTATGAAAAAAAATGAAAAATACAGAAGAATAATGAAAAAATAAACATATTATATATCATATATAAAAATAGTGACATCATAATGGCCACCTTTGAAGGTGTTAAATGAGTATTGAAAATCATCGTTCCAGGAGGCAGAATTTCGCAATCCACGGAAACCGTATGTTCTTTAACCATTTGATGTAGTTTTGTGAGAGTGTAGCTCGAATAAATCTTATAACAAAATCCTAGTATATTGAAGATACTGGTGTTGTTACAAAAGAAGTAAATAAAAAGAGTTTAGAGGGTTGGAGAAGCAAAATAAAACAAATGAACAAGAGAGAATGAATTACCTTTAAAAGTGTAAATCCCTTTTGATTTGAGCCTAAAGGCTTCCTTTGAAAGGATTCTGCCCAAAGGAAATCCTCTAGGACGAGGAGAGGGATGTGGAGAGAGTAATTGGGCAGGGGTTGGCCATGACAAAGGCTTGAAGAGCGTGTGAAATGAGGTAGAGGTGGGGGCCTTTTATAAGAGGACAGGAGGGGCACTTTTGGAATGTAAAGAAATATTACTTTATTTGAAAATTTGTTTCGGTTTTAAAAGGTCCCACATTGATAGAATTCGTGGATAAGGTGATAAGGGTTCGAAATCCACTCATACAATTGGTTTTGGACATGTGTAGTTCAAAGATTTTTGCATTATTTTCCATTTTATTTAAATCGTCAAATAATGATGTCATCGCTGCATCATTATTATGTCATAAATAATTTATTTTATTTAATGTCTAAAAATTATAAAAAAATCACTATGTTGTAGGAATTCGTTTTAGATTTCCAATTACTATTTATAATCAAAATTTGGACTTGTATAACCGTACTTAAACATTGTCTTAGTAAAACCACTCATGTTTGTGTCAATTTAATTTTAACATTAAATAAAAATATATTATTGTCATTTTCCAACTAAAGTGGCTCCATGGGGTCCCCAAGTTGGCCCATGGCTTTTATTGGTCGTCCATGACTCATCAAATAGGTGTAGGACAAGTGTCATGGTGTTTTCACATTCTTATAATATCATTTTTACCTTAAACTACACTAATTACCTATAATCGCGATTAATGAAAAAAAGTTACTATTCACCAAAAAATTATTTTCATCCCATTGAACCACATTTTACATACTAATGACAACCATGTATGTCGTATTTTCAAAATTCAAAACACAATGATGGAAAAATTTCATTTAAACGGAATATCAGTTTTTATAAGTACCACTTAGTGGTTTCACTATTCATCAAAAATTGAAGTTTTTCAGAAAATTACCAAAAATTCACCCTAAGCTATATTTGATATTCCGAATTCAAAAATGAAGTCCATTTTACAAAATTCAAAACATATTAGTCACATTAATTAATTTAATAATTAATTCCTGCTGTCATGACAAATAGCGTGTTTTTGTGAAACAATAAGTATCAAAAGATTGACACTAGTTTAAGTCCAATTTCAAAGTGAAATTGATTCCAATGACCACCATTGTATTAAATGGTAAAAATATATTCATATTACACATTACGACCAATTCAAAAGATAATCTAATCATATAAATAAATTAGATTAAAATAGGTTTTGAATTAAAACACAACATTTTACACTATTCATTAAAAAATGAACTTTATCGGAAAGATACCAAAAATTTACACAAAGTTGATTTTGATGTCCCGATTCAAAAGAAGAGTTATATTCGGTCCAAAATAAAGTATACGAGTAACCAAAACTATATTTAATGACGATTCTCCGTCAAAAGGTGATAAGTGAACCTTTCGTGAAAATTAGGGTATAAATGCCTAAAATTGAACTCTTTCCATATTTTAAGCCTTTATCTTTTATTGGGTAAATGTAAAAACATTTAAAAACATATATAATAATATTTTAGTTATTTCAATCCATTCCCGCCAGTACAACGGCTACTTGTTGACTAACATTTAAAATAATATTATTTTATTACTTGTGTGCAACGTAAGTTTTCAAAGAAACCCATCGTTGCGTATCGAGTACGCTATCGAATGTAGAAACCCCTTTTAATTAAAATTAATATTTAATTCGTAAATATTAATAAATATGAAAATTCTTTATTCTTTATTTACCTGGTATGTTACATTTTTTATCGACTAATTTCATGTAATTTTGATGAAAAAATATACATGATTGGGGATGATTCCTTGATAGTTGTTATGGGCTAATAGTATTCGATTTCATGATTTATCAATTATTCGTGTTGTAAATTAGTAGTTTGATGGAATATTAATAACTCCAAGGATATCTAAAAGTGTTTTTTTAAATATTTCACATTGTTTCAAATTTTGACAAAAGAAGTAAAGTCTATACAATATGTACATTATTTCATGACGGGATTGTAATTGGATCGAGACTAAGAAAATATTAATTTTCATGATGATATATTTTTGAAGGGGTCTATGAAAAATATATCAAAATATTTTTTACATGGAGATTACATGGATTGAATATGATTATTTTTATATGGAATTTATAATTGTTGATTTCCATTCAAAATTTACTGAATTTTATTATATTAAAAAAAATTGATTATAGTTTTTTGAAGAAGATATTTGAAGTCCATTAAATCCATAAATTTTCAAAAAGAGAAGAAGGGGGTTTATTATTTCCCTGAAAAATAAATATATACATTTCATCAATAATATTTGAAGATTTTATTTTGGTATTGGAATTTAGTGATTGGTTTTACATGACCTAATCTTATAATTTCATTTATAATACAAAGATTATTTCTAATTATTCAAGGAATCCCTCTGCTAAAAATATTACTGAAATCCCAATATAATTCAATGGAATGATCATCCATGTCCACATGTGGGACTTAGATGCCATCCTTGACCAGGGGAACCATCCTAGGAAAACCAACGAGTGGTAGAGGGTAGGCCCAAATGTAAGGGTCGTAGGAACACACTCAATAATGTCCAAGCAAGAAGCAGCAACGCCCATTTGTAGAGTGTCCTAATGGTATGAGAGGAAAGGGGAGGTATCAGAAGGGTTTTGTGATATCTATGAACCTATGATCCCATTTCAATAATATACTATGCCTCATCCATATGGACATTTCAAATTGTGATGTGATGGTATACTGTTATTGTTCCTCCAATAAAACATTACGTACATTTCCAATGTTGTCATATGATTTTGATATCAATTGAAAGTTTGACGTATTCATTCACCACTACATATACGAACTTCAACATAATGGTGATCTTCATACTACCATATTACATAGACATTCACTTTCCATTCATCATCAATGTTGTTGTAGACAAAGTGAATTATTTTTATCAATTTGATATCATGCATGTGATATGATGTCTCTTATGCAAGTGGTAATATTATAAACATGCTCTTTATTAAATTTCTTCTACGTATTTTAATGATAAAAAAATAATAGTGTTACCAATCCAATAAAAAATAGTTTATCATCTTTGATAAATTTGGACCAAACATAACATGTACATAATGAAAAAAATTATTTGTTTATTTATTTCTTCTCTAGCTTCTTATTATCCCTCATTTTATCCTTAGTACAAGTGTTAACATGAGGATATACGTAAAAAAATGTTGGTATAAAAGACTAGAAAGAGGATAATTCATGGAAATCCAACATGGGTGATCATAAAATCATAATCATAATCATGAATGGAATTATTATAGAAGGGTACATAATGTGGAAATGCATAAAAATGATGTATCATGTCTTAGTGGTCATCTCCCACATATTGTTTTGAACAAATATAGATTCATGTTCAAAAATATTTCACTATATCACATCAGATACATCACATTATCCAATTAACTGGAGCACTTTATACATTTAGTTACATATTTCCATATCATAATATTTACTTGTGCTATGTTATTCCGGGTGCATCTGTCACAACATAAAATTTACATAATAATGAATTCCATAGAGAACATATATAATTCATGGAAATAAAATAAAACAAGGAAATTAATGAGTTTAATTTAATCAATAACAAATTAATTAATACACTATCAGTTATAAAATAAATATGTAATAACATATTATGTATACGAATCCACAATATTAAGTGAAGAAGAAACAATCTCAAGACAGGTAGAATGAGTTTTTTTTGAAAACAAGTATTTTTTGGAAAACAATGAATTAGTTATAAATTATTGTATAAAACATGTATATACCATAAATAAAAAGGATACAAAAATATAATTGATATTTTAAAAACATTAATGTAATTACCTTACTATAAATGGTGTTAAAGACAGAAAACCCATGGAAATGGAGATGGGTTTTGGAATCCATATACCTTATGTATGAATGTTTTCTTCTCTTTAATATCCTATATAATAAACTTATATTCATTAATTAATTAATATATTACCTCTTATACTTAATAATTATTCATAATACTTTCATTAAAATCATTTATGGTATTTTTTCTGAGTTATAGTGGTCAATATCCTCATTTAGGAGTGTTTTTTCTTGGTTTTGATGATTGGATCACCAATTTATAAGAATAAAAGTTTCATGTAAAAGGATAATTCTTCTCCATAGATAAAATGATATGTTATTAATGATTATATCTAAGTGTAGTTGGTTTCATATAACATTTGGTTATATTTTATGGGGATTATTTATTAGAGAGACTATTAATGAAAATTGTTTAATTTATCTTTCCTATTTTTATGATAATTATGATTTTATATTATTTTATTTCTCATCATGTTTATATATTGTTCAATATAATTATATAACTTATAATTTGTATATTAAAATCATATTTCATGATAAGAATGGTATTATAACCGTCATTAAATGTGTTGTAGAAAAAATAAAATGCATCATTTACAGTGGTAGTAAATTGACCAACCATGGACGATATTTTCATTTATAGAATAAAAGGGAAAAGGAAAATATTTGGAGATGAATTATTAAATTAAAATAAAAAATTAAACTATATAAATGATACCAGATTTATCATTCCACATGAATAATTTTTGGTGAGTAAAATATAAAAATGAAATTAAATTGGAAAGAAAAAAAATGAAAAAGAAAGGGTATTTTACCTCTTTAATTTATATTCCTTTAGAACTTCCTTATGGAAAATGTTTTTTTATTTTCATGATACCATGGGATCCCATACATGGGGTACAATCTTGGGAAGCATATTATATATAATTTCGACATGTCTTGTAGCGTGAATGGGTTGAGTTGAAGAGGTTGTGAGGAGTGGTATTTATAGGGGAGGATAGTGGTGTTTTCCCATTATTTTATTTATTAGTTATTTATTTTTGATCAATACATTAAATATATTCAACATTAGTAATAAATTTATTAAAATAATTAATTTTATCTTTATATTATAGTGATTGCATTAGAAATTACTCATATAATAGTGTATGGAATATATAAAGTATATTAATATAAATTGTTGTATTTTACTATTGAGGAGAAATTCTCAATTTTTATTAAAATTGAAAAAACAAACCCTAAACATTTTTTTATTCTATAGAATTCAAAAATTCAATCCATACTTTAAAAATGATTTCTTAAATTTTATGCATTAAATTTTTTAATTAAAATCATCGTTTATTAGAAAATACCAATTTTAAACATATAACTTTTTTATGACACTTTGGGAAACTAATTATGGTATCATTGAATTATCTTTTAATCATTAGACATGAAAATATTAATTAATTAATGAATTTGATAAAAATAAAATTTATTTTAAATCAATATATAAATTTTTAAATTTTAATTAAATATTTATGAGTTAAAATATATCATAACATAATTTATAATTTTTAAAACATTTATTTACATAAACTATGATATAATTTTATCATGTTTTAATTTAGAGGATGGATAAAATTTATTTATAATATCATTTATGAGTTTATTATTCTTTTGGTTGGATTACTAATCCTAAGGGCCACCTTACGATTCCAATGGACAATTTACTATTCATTTGGTTTATGTTCTTTAAATTCTATAAATACCTCTTATTTATATCATTCTTAATTTATAATGTCTTCATTATGTTCCCTATATAATTTTTATGTTATTTATATTATATATAATAATTATAAGATGTAAAATTTCATTAATAAAATATCTTATTTAGTTATAGTTAAACATGAAAAACATATGTTTGGGTGATTTTAAACATAGTTCTGGGAGAATATTGAGATTATACAAATGATAATCTTTTTATGATCATATCCTCCAAAGTCTCTCACAATAAAGGATCATCGCAAAAATTCGAATGAAAAAACCACTCTTTTCAACATACATTTATTTTACACGGAATCACTCGGTAGTTTGAAAATATGGCATGACAGAAAATATTTATCATGGATTTGAAGGAGAAGTTATATGGTTAAAAAATAATGGGGGTGGTGAAAGATGTTATGCTCATTTTTTTTAAAAGTTTATGAACCCTGCATAAGATATTTCTACTGACCATGAATGATAACTCTTGTTTATGAAAAAAAAGACTCACTAAAATTGTCGGGTTCATGAAGAGGATATTCATGAGGCACTATTCCCTCATGATGGACATGATGATCTCATGAGCACTCAACTTGCGCTTAAAATACATATAGTTCTCATCAAGGAACTATGCTCCATAAATATAAAGTGATTGTGCGGTAATGCAGCTAGAAAAATTTCATGAAGGGGATTGAGAAGGTTCACATTGACATATCAAGTGTCTTAGAAAGGAAATGTTGTTTAGAACCTCTTTCATACATGAAGGTGGGTAGGAGAACTCCCAGATCCACATAATAAATAAGGTAGGGTAGTTTCAAAAAATAGTAGTTTGTGTGGGGGATTAGTCTGGGTATACACATGATGTAGAATATTAGTGTATATACATTTCAAGTGCTTGTATTTGAGGAAGTGAATATTCCATTACATGAAACACATGCATAAAAGCTAATCTAAAATATAAAATAGTATGTGTGAATTTACATGACCATATGAAGAAAAAAATATAGGGTGAATATGTTCCATACCACTCATTCAAACCATGCATGTTATATCCCACTCATTCCATTAGTGATAAACATCATGTTGTTTAAACTGAAAATATAATTATAAGATACACGAGGTTTTTTAGTATCTAAAATATGAAAATTACATAAAATAATAAATAATATTATTTTTAATATGAAAACGTAGAATTAATGAGGAAAGGAGGAAGATAACATGTTTTGTAATGAAAATTATTCTGTTGGAAATTCTGAGAATATAGTTTCCAAAAGTTGAAGTAGTGTATTTTATTATTAAGGACTATAATTCCATATAACATAATATATTATTGATTCAGTGGAATTCAATGTCCTTCAGTTGAATAACTATATTATTCATTTGTTTCAATGATATCTTGTGCATTTTAGATATCATTTTCATAAGATTAATAGATATATATGAATATATAGTTGTGTGAATATAAATAAAAATTCATTGAAGGAAAGAATAATAAGGGTAAATAACACCACCGAATCATGATGATTTTATATATCCTTGAAAATCAATGTTTTCCAATTCTTGGAATTTTAATTCTCTATATGTTATATTGATATTATAATCCTTGAAACAACCAAAGGTTAATCATAATAAAAGTGGGAATTAGTAAAAAAAGCTCATAAAAATATATGTGTTATTCTATTTTATTTATTATCTACATTGTATGTGTATTCCATTTTCAATAGATTTCATCAAATCCATTCCACTTAACTAAGATAGAAGTTCAATGGCATATGGGTTAATTCTATGTAATTAAAATCTAGAAAAACCTTCGGTACATTGATTCACCCCCACTAAATATCCATGTATGGTCTTTATATCCTCTACAAGTATTATCAATAGTAATGGTTGGCTTTGATTGGATCCGATTTTTTTCCTAACTTCTTTTATATTGTTTATTTGAATTTTAGATTCGAATCAGATTTGGATGATCTTGTGTGAGATAAATTATTATTGTCTCTTATTGATGAGAAAATTTATATTTTTTCAAGACGGTAAAAAATTGAATGAATAGGGATGAAATGGGAATAATGAAATCTCAAAAAATGAAGATAAGGATCAATGTTATCTTCTCAAATTAGTTGATAATGATTCTTTTAAAGAAACTGAATCAAATGGTGGACTGTATGTGGAAATGGAATCTGAAAAAATTATTGTTCAGTTCTACTCTCAATTGGAAATATATTTGAATAATGTTTTTGATAATTTTATTTTATCATGAACTTTTTAATTCAGTTATATTTTTTATGACATATAATAGCTTAAAGATGACATAAATAAACATGAAGAGAATCAATAAATGAAATTCAGAATGTGAAATGCTTTTATATTACTTATTGAAAAAAAGGAATAATCTATAACTCATTTCAATAATCACATTTAAAAAATTAAAGAGGAATTTAAGTGGAATGATTGTGAAATTATTGTGAGAAAACTTGTTTATGGTGATTTAATTATTGGTCAATAAAAAAATTAGGGGTTCCATGAATGTTAAAGAAGCTCAACTTTAAGAAACAATTGTAAGGTCAAAGATTATGACATATTAGTAGAATAAAATACCTGAATTCAAATATAATATTTTTAGGAGATCCATGCTATAAATTAATCAAATAAATCTACCATATATTTCAAAGAATCTCAATTGGAAGATAAAGCTATAATAATTAATGATATTAACAACTAAAGAAAGGTATAAAAGAACATAAATATCATATTCATATTATAAAATTGAATGTGAAGGCATGATGGAATAAGATGAAAATGAGAAGAGTGACTTCAACATGAAGTGTAATGAACATGATCTTGAATTTTTAAATATAAATAAGAAACAAGGTGGTACTTCCCAATATGTTGAGAAGATAAATTCTACCACCCAAAAAAGTGATGACAGTCAAGATCCATAAAGGGTTATCACTACACAAAATGATGATGAGTCTCATGTTTCTAATGAGTTATAAATTAATGGAAAGAATATTTCTAGACCATCACATGATAAAAAATTTGCATGAAAATTGAACATGGTAACTCATAAGACTGTTAATTTTGTTTCAACTAATGCAGTATCACCAAAAAGAGTTAGATTATTTCAGAAAAATATAATGAAATCTGTCGATAAAATTAATGATAAACCCACCAAAACACCAATAGTGGATTCATAAAATATCACTAAAAATAACAATTTTTTTTTTCTCTAAATAAATAAAGAAAAACGTAGAAATATAACAATTTTAAATCCATCTAGACTTATATGAAAAGAAAAAAATAGATTTCTTGGATATTAATAGTTCTATTGGAAATTTGGGAATCATAAAATTGATTAGTTGTATAATATCTCAACATATGAAAATTAAATAAGGAATTTATCATGAGAAATTAGATGTGAGGAAATGAATAATCCTAAAATACTATAGAGAAATACAAATACAAATAATAATCTATTAATCAAGAACAAATTTGGTTTTCTTGAAAGGTTATTTGATTATTGAAACATAGATGATCAAAATTATAATGATTTATGGAATATTAAAACCATAAAATAATCATATTTTAATGATAAGAAAAGGCCACAAATAATTTATGTGACCATATATTGATGAATTTTGTAGAAGGAGATTGCACTAAGTGAGAATGTTTATTTGATGATTCCATGCATAGAATTTCAATTCTGTGAAATATTATTTGAATAAAATAATATTGAAAAATTCGTTACAAAGATTTATAGAAGAAGGCATTTGAATACAATGAAAACCCTAAATTTAGTAAATTAGAATAATGGAATTTATTTTTTCTATGATAAATAAATATATACCTTGCAAAAATAATAATTTAAGAGTTTTTTAGTACTTGGCATTTGGTGATTGGTTTTACTTTGAATAATATTTTAATTTAATTTATAATATATAGATTATTTATAAATATTCAATGTATCACTTATCTAAAATTTTGTGTAAAATCTAATGAGAAGCCAATGAATGATCACCTTGAGCCATATGTGGGTCCTTGAGGTCAACCATTGCTAGGGGACCCAACAGGTGCCAACTAGTGAGTGTCATAGGGTGGGACTATGTGTAAGGCTCATTGGAGCGCACATAGGGAAAGTGCTAGTGACAAGCAGAAATAGCATTGTGATGGGTGAAATGGTGACATGAGTTTTACAGGGTAGCACTATATGGGTTTTGTGATTTTGTTGCAACTGTAGATCGTGGTTGAATGATAAACCAAACCCCTTTCGTATGTCTTAGTCTATAGCAGCCCGACCTTTTCTTACATTACTATTACATAAATTCAAAGATAAACAACATAATAGTATTACACAAAGAGGATCCAAAGGATTAGTGTCTTGGGAAAACTAGTACCACACATAACAAATACAACATCTAGCATAAACATTTATTTAATTTATTCTTCTCTAGCTTCTTTTTGGCACTTGTCCTCTCGTTTGTACATGTCTCCACCTGAGGATA
Organism: Viscum album; assembly: GCA_963277665.1. Classification (NCBI taxonomy): domain Eukaryota; kingdom Viridiplantae; phylum Streptophyta; class Magnoliopsida; order Santalales; family Viscaceae; genus Viscum; species Viscum album. Next base: position 1,226,124,372 of record OY728145.1, on the reverse strand, counting down.
TACATCAAAAGGGGAGATCTATAAGCCCAATAAGAGGATAGATAATAACAATATATCATGGGGTGAGCATAATCATGACACAGGAAAAAGATCATGAACATGCGAGGAGCATAAATAAAAGACTTGAAATATGGAAATGCATAAAAATGAAACAACATGTATTAGTGGTTAACTACCACACATACTTGTGAACCAAGCTATAATCTTGTTCACACATCATTTCACATATAATCATGAGATTCAACACTTTACCCAAGGCATTGGAGCGCTATATAATTCTGGGTGCACATGTCACTTTGAAACATTCATAATTGCATTATATAATTCTGGGTGCACCCGTCACATCATAACATTATCATTATCATGATTGCCTCATAAATCACATATAAAAAATGAACATAACTAACCCATGGAATGGAATGGTTTCATATCATAATAACACATTCATAATCTTTGGTTTCCCAAAAGAAAGAGGGAACAACATACTTGATACAAGAACCATCAATCTTGAATGAGAGGTAAAAGTTGAGTTCTTAAGAGAAGAGTTCTTTCAAAAAACATTTGTATTGACATAAACATCATTATAAAACATGTATATCCCATAAAATGAAATAAAATGATTAAAAATGATCTTTAATGAGTGACCATATCCAAAATGGAGTGAAAGAGGTAGAAACTGAAGGATGAAAGTTGGGTTTGAGAATTTCCCCTTACCTTGTACCTAAATGAGTCATTCTCTTTAATGTACTGTATAATGACATTATATTCATTAATTAGAAATTCAGAACCATTTTTACATTAATAGAGTTCATTCTGGTTTCGCTATGTAATATTATGTTCCTTTTGATGACTTATAGAGTTTAAAAACATTGTTCGGGGATGTTCGTTTTATGTTTTTTTTCATGGGCGGTTCACTTGTATTCTTAAATTGAAGTAAGGGTAGAACATGACTAAACATCCAGAAATGATATTAAATGTAATTAATGATATTACAGGAGATTGAATGATTTTATAATGAATTATATTAGATCCATGTGGACGAATAATTGGATAAGAATTAAATGATGGTTATTTGGGTAAATTTGGGCGGTTTTTAGATCACAACGAACTTGTTTTAACTTACACTTAGTAATATGGCCATAGGATATTTCCATAAAATTAAATAGAACATAATACATATAACATATTCTTTTTCAACCATAAAAATTGTTTCATGATCAGATCTGAATGTAGAAATGGAAGAAGAAAGAATGTCGTTCTTGAAGGTGATAAATTAACACCTCACGAACAACATTCTCTTTAATAAAATAAAAGGAAGAGGGAAATAGGTTTCGATGATATAATATCCCATTAGAATCATAAAATTACATTATATGTATAATAATGGAGTTAAAATGCAATTTGGATGAAGATAGGTGGGTAGAGAGCAAGAAATGAACTTGAACATGAAAGGAAATTAAAGGAGAAGAGGGAGAGAAATTACCTCTTGAATCCTTCTCTTGAGAACCTCCTTAGAGGCCTAATCATGGTATTTGGATAAGACCATCAGCTATCAAACGTGGGGGGGGGGCTAGGTATGGTGTTTGGGGAGAGTTTAGAGAACGCTTAGAGCTTGAGAGGTGTGAGGAAATGAGGGTGTGAAGGGTGGCTTTTATAGTGGAGGGGTGCAGGGTTTCCTTAATATAAAATTCATTAGTTTATTAATTTTCCCTAAGACAATGAATAGTGAGTATTGAATGACCAAGAATAGTAATTCTATAATGTAATTCCAATCCAATTTGTATTACATTAGCAGAACATCATCGATGACTCAATTAATACATTATTTAGTATTTATTGTGAATTATCGGATTCTACTATTCATCAAAAATTCATGTATTTCAAAAAATTCCAAAAAATTTAACCCAACCGGTTTTAGACATGTAGAATCCTAAAATGATGTCCATTTTTCAAAAATAAATTTCTAAATATTATTATTTTAATATTTAATTAAAATCCTAATTTACTTTAAAAACAGTTTTAAGATTAAAACTGATTTATATCACTTTCAAAAAATATGTAGGGCCTTATAAAATTATCTTAAAACTATTAGTCATTGATTAAATAATATATGAATACATTTTAGGGAAATAAATATTCTTTTAAATTAATCAATTAATTATAATTAATTATTTATGACTTACAAAATACCAAAATGTTTACTAAGGTCAAATTGTCACTTTCTAAGATGTCTAAATTTTATTTTATTATTCATAGGTAATGTTACTATTATGTTGGATGATTTACAATTCATAAGGGTCATATTAATATTCATAAAGGTATGTTACTATTCCTATGGGTATGTTACTATTCACCAAAAATTATTTTCGTTTCATTAGACTCCAAAAATCATCTTGAACACTACTGTGTATGTCAGATTTTCAAAATTACAAACATAGGAGTGAAAAAATTCTGTTTTTAGGTCACCTATCACTTAGTAGTTCATTATCTTGTGTTTTCATATTATTTTATGACATCAATATAATAAGTGAATTTTCCATTGAAAAAAGTTGGGACGTTACATTCTTCTCCCCTTATGAAATTTCGCCCCGAAATTTCACTTTACACAAATAGGTGAGGGTACTTATCTTTCATGGACTCTTCGGGTTCCATGGTTTCTTCCTCAAACTTATGGTTCCTCCACAACACTTTGACAAGATGGGTTGTCTTGTTCCGTAGAACCTTATCTCTCTAATCCAGAATCATTACTGGTTTCTCCTCATTGGAGAGATCATCTTCCAGCTACACCACCTATGAGTTTAGTACATGTAAGGGTATGTACTTCCTCGGTAGTGATACATGAAACACATCATGAACTTGAGCCATATTCTATGGAAGTGAAATCCAATAGCCCACAACTCCTATGCGGTAAAAGATCTCAAAGGCGCCAATATACCTTTGGCTTAGCTTCCCTTTCATCCTGAATAGCATGACTCTATTCCTTGAAGATATTCGAAGGAAGTCATTATCTCCAACGTCGAACACCAAGTCCCTTAAACGGTTGTCATCATAGCTCTTTTTCTGACTATGAGCTGTTTTGATGTGTTTTTGGATGACTTGAATATTATCTATCATCTCTTAAACAAGATCGGGCCCAAGTAGATTTCTTTCTCCAACTCCATCACAACAGGTTTGATTTCTACATCGCTTTCCATACAGAGCTTCATATGGAGCCATCTGAATAATCGAGTGGAAGTTGTTGTTGTATGAGAACTCAACCAATGGGAGATACTAATCCCAACCACCTTTGAATTCAAGAGAGAAGTATTTTAGCATATCTTCAAGTGTCTAAATAGTTCTTTCAGACTGGCCATCAGTTTGTGGGTGATAGGTCGTGTAGAAATTTAATTCAGTACTCAAAGCATGTTGGAGGGTCCTCCAGAACATAGATGTGAAGCTTGGATCATGGTTAGAGACAATTGAGAGTGGAACACTGTGAAGTCTCACCACTTCCTTCACATATATCTTTGAATGTTTTTCAAGCGAGGGGTCTTCCCGAATAGCGTTAAAATGGGTAGTCTTGGTGATTCGATAAACCAGAAAAAATATCTCATTATTTCCCTTTGACATTCTTGGGAGATCCGTGATAAAGTCCATAGTAACATTTTCCCATTTCCATATGGTTATAGGTAAAGGTTGCATCATACCTTTGGACTTTTTTCACTCATCTTTAACTTGCTGACATACCATGCACCTTGATATATATTCCACAATCTCCTTCTTCATATATCCCACCATAAGTGTTCTCGGAGATCACAGTACATCGTGGCCCTCCCAGGATGGATAGAGAATGTTGAGCTATGTACATTATCCAACATTTCATTCCTTATCCTGGGTGATGAAGTCACACAAAGCTGCTTTCCAAACTGAATCACACCATCATCGTCGATATGGAACTCTTCCAGATTCCCTTCTTTTACTGCATTCACCCTCTTTTGTATCTCCACATCATCCCTTTTTTCTTCCATTAATATTCTCTTTGATGGACCATTGCGCAATCATTTTGAAAAGGTATGATGTATCCCCTGGCATTATAATTTCCAAATCCATTCTTTGCATATACATGAAGATAGGGTCTTTCTCAATCCACAACATGGATAGAGTAGGAGGTTCTTTTCTACTTAGAGCATCAGCTACCTTGTTCACCTTTCCAGGATGATAGTGAATAGAGAAATCGTAATCCTTGATTAGCTCTAACCATCTCCTTTGATGCATGTTGATCTCCTTTTGTGTGAATATTTACTTTAGGCTCTTGTGGTCAGTGTATATGTCACACCTATCAAAATAAAGGTAGTTCCGCCATATTTTCATGGCAAAAATCACCGCCGCCAGCTCTATATCATGCGTCGAGTAGTTCTTCTCATGGATCTTCAACTGTCGTGAGGCGTAGGCTATAACATTATCATTTTGCATGAGTACACACCCCAAGCCTTTATTTTAAGAATCACCGTATATCACAAAACTTTCTCCACTTTTTTTATAGTGTGAGTATAGGTGAAGTGATCAGCCTTCTCATTAGCTCCATGAAGCTTCCCTCGCATTCTTCTATCCAGACATACTTTACCCCATTCCTTGTTATCTTAGTTAGTGGGCTTGACAATCGTGAGAAGTTTCTCACAAAACTTCGGTATTACCCAGCTAATACAAGAAAAAAACGGATTTATGTGACACTATAGAGCTTGGGACAATCCTCAAGCACCTTTTTCATTGAAGGATCCACAAAAATTCCATCACATGTGATCACATGTCCCAAGAACGTAACTTGATTCATCCAAAAGTCACACTTGCTAATCATGACATACAACTTCTCCTTTCTCAATGTCTCCAAAACAAGTCTTAGATGTTCTTCATGTTCCTCCTTGCTCTTGGAGTAGATTATAATATCTTCGATATAAACTACCATAAATTTGTCGAGGTAATGTCTAAAGATTCAATTCATCAAATCAATGAATATTGCAGGGGAATTAGTAATTCAAAAGGGCATTACCAAAAAATCATAGTTCCCATACCTTGTACGGAAGGCAGTTTTCTGAATATCTTCCTTCTTCACCTTTACCTGATGATATCCAGACCAAAGATCCACCTTTGAGAAGTATCGAGCTCCTCTTAACTGGTCAAACAAGTGATCAATCATTGGGAGAGGATACTTTTTCTTTATGGTGATCTTGTTGAGTTCCTGATAATCGACACACAACCATATTGTTCCATCCTTCATCTTCACAAAGAGCATTGGCACAGCCCAAGGCGATGCACTAGGGAGTATGAACCCTTTTTCCATATGCTCTTTCAGCTGCTTCATTAACTCCTCTAGTTTGATAAGAGACATCTTATAGGGGCACATTGAGATATGAGTAGCTCTGGGTATGAGTTCAATTGGGAACTCTACCTCACGATCTGTGGGAATTCTGGGTAACTCTTTGGGAAATACATCATTGTATTCCCTCCCGATGGTCATTTCCTCAAGGTTGGAAATTTCCTTCAACTCAACAATTTGGGTGAGGTATTATTCCTCATAGGGAATCAATACCCCCGCCATTGGAGGGATTTTAAAATGATATTCATGATCTTCCTTACATTTGTAGAGGAGTATGGGATGGTTTGGAATATTAAAAAATACTTCCTTTTCCCAACAGTTTATATGCGCTATAAATAACGAGAGCCAGTCCATTCCCATTATAGCATCGAATTTCACCAAGGAATGTATTTCGAGATTTTCCGGAACAATATTCCCACAAACGACAATATGATATGATTCAAACACTTCTGTAGTAATGATTTCACCACTTGGTGTTTTTAAAGATATATCTACATCAAGGATTCGAGGCTTCGATTCTATAGTTATAGTAAACTTGCAAGATATAAAGGAATGCATAGAACCAGAATCAAATAATACTTTTTCCATTCTAGATTGAATAGGAAGTGTACCTTTTATGACTTCATTATCATGCTCCACCTCTACAATAGTGATGGCATAATCCTTCCCTTGTTCCTTTGGCGTTGGTGGCTGCTGATGAAGATTACCCTCGAGAGCTCGAGGATTAGTTCACTGGTTTGCATAATTACCTAACTCCTTACAGTTGTAGCATTGAACCATGAGTGGTTCTCTCCTTTTATTCGCTACATTCTCCTTCCTTTTCATGTATATTACACTCTTGAGCATGGTCTCCTTATTTCCCTAAGATAAAGCATTTCCCCATACCTTTTATGCAGTTCCCATTGTGAAAATTCCCACATTTTTGGCATGTGGGTCGTTGATTTTTCTTCAAACCTATATCATTAGATCCACCATCATGAAACTCCATCTTTTATTTCTTATCACCATAGCATGGTACCATTCTCAGAACTCTATCTCCACTTTGGGAGCACAATGAACAACTTCTTCATAACTCCCAATGTCTCGAATCGCAAGAGCCTTTCGAAGGTGTGGTTTTAATCCACTAAAGAATCTATCAATATTTCTATCATTGATGAAAACAAAACCCGAAGCATACCTTGAAAGCCTTCTAAAATTCGCTTCATAGGTTGTGAAAGATTCTCCTTATTTTTACTTCAGCTCTATGAATTCTCTCTCTATCTTCGTGCGAAGAGTTCGTGGGAAGTACTTATTAAGAAAGATTATCTTAAAGCCTTCCCATTCCATCTCCTAAATTTCCTCCCTTGGAATGGTGTTATTAATCAAATCCCACCATTGATCAGCTTCTCCATCAATAAGATAAACGTATAGAGTAACCTTCTCCATCTCGGAATATTGAATTAGAGAAAAGATCTTCTCCATTGATTTAACCCACTGTTCCGCAACTAGTGGATAAGAAGATCCATAAAATGTCGGTGGTCGTTGCAACATAAATCATTCAATAGAATGTTTCTCCCTCTTTGGTGAAGGAGGACGTTCCCCTTTATTATGGTTATTATTAATAACATGAGATAATTGGGTAAGCATTGCCATGAAGTTTTGAACTCCACCTCCCAAATCATTAGGGATGTCATTCGGCCAATTGTTTCATTGGCCATCGCAAGAGTTGTTGGCCTGATTTCTCCTGGTTCCCACAATTTTCTAAAATAGAAAAGGATAGAACAAAACCTAACTAACCAATTCATGAATAACTTATTCATTTAAACAATTTATACCAAAAACATAACATATTGGATCCCTAGGTAAATATTTTTGTGTGCATATTTTTACTTAGTCTCATACTAGAGGTTTTCTCTAGGGTTCACTAATCCTAACTCCCTAATTTACTAAACCTTTCCTCTAATACCAACTATAGTGACCCGACCTTTTCTTACATTACTATTACATCATTTCAAAGATAAAAAACAAAATAGTATTACACAAAGAGGATCCAAAGGCTTAGTGTCTTGGGGAAACTAGGACCACACATAATAAATAAAACATCTAACATAAACATTTATTTAATTTCTTCTTCTCTAGATTCTTATTGGCACTTGTCCTCTTCTTAGTACATGTAGCCACTTGAGGATATACAAAAAAGGGGTAATATATAATCCCATTAAGTGGATAGATAAGAACAATATATCATGGGGTGAGCAGAATCATAACATAGGCAAAAGATCATGAACATGAGAGGAGTATAAATAAAAGACTTGAAATGTGGAATGCATAAAAATGAAACATCATGTATTAGTGGTTAACTACCACACATACTAGCGAGCCAAGCTAGAATATTTTTCACACATCATTTCAGATTTACTCATGAGATTCACCACTTTACCCAATGCATTAGAGTGCTGTATAATTCTTGGCGCACCCGTCACTTTGAAACATTCATAATTGCGCTATATAATTCTAGGTGCAACCGTCCCATCATAACATTATCATTATCATTCTTGCCACACAAAACACATATAAAAAATGTAAATAAATAACCCATGGAATGTAATGGTTTCATCTCATAATAACATATTCATAAGCTTTGGGTTCCCAAAAGAAAGATAGAACAACATACATGATACAAAAACCATTAACCTTGAATGAGAGGTAAAATTTGATTTCTTAAGAGAAGAGTTCTTTCAGAAAAAATTTGCATTCACATAAACATAATTATAAAACATTTATATCCCAGAAAAGGAAATAAAATTATGATGAAATTATCTTTAAGGAGTGACCGTATCAAAAATGGAGTGAAAGAGGTGGAACCCGAAGGATGAAAGTTGGGTTCAAGAATTTCCCCTTACCATGTACCTGAATGCTTCCTTCTCTTTAATGTCCCTTATAATGACATTATATTCAGTAATTAGAAATCCAGAACAATGTGTACATTAATATAGATAATTATGGATTCATTATTTCATATTATGTTCTTTTGGATGACTTATAGAGTTTAAAAACATTGTTCGAGGATGTTCGTTTTTATGGTTTTTTTCCTGGGTGGTTAAGTTCTATTATTAAATTGAAGTTTGGGTAGAACATGAATAAACATCTAGAAATTATATTACATGTCATTAAGGATATTACTATATATTTAATTATTTTATAATGAATTATATTAGATCCATGTGGATGAATCATTAGATAGTAATTAAATGATGGTTATTTGGGTCAATTTTGGCGGTTTTTGGATCACAACAAACTTATTTTATCTTATCACGTAGTAATATGGACTTAAAATATTTCCAGAAAATTAAATAGAACATAATATATATAAAATATTCTGGTTCAACCATAAAAATGGTATCATGACTAGAACTGAAGGTAGAAATGGAAGATGAAATCATGTCATTGTTGAAGGTTATACATTAACACCTCAAGAACAACATTCTCTTTAATAAAATAAAAGGAATAAGGAAAGAGGGATGGATGATATATTATCCCATTAGATTCATAAAAATAAATTATATGTATAATAACGGAGTTAAAATACAATTTGGATGAAGATATGTGGGGAGATATCAAGAAATGAACTTGAACATGAAAGGAAATTAAAGGAGAAGAGGGAGGGAAGTTACCTCTTGAATCCTTCTCTTGAGAACTTCAGTAAGGGCCTAAGCGTTGTATTTTGATGAGACCAGAAGCTCTTGGACGTGGGTTAGGGGATAGATAATGTGTTTCATCAGAATTTAGATAAGTCTTGGAGCTTGAGAGGTGTGAGGAAATGAGGGTGTGAAGGGTGGCTTTTATAGTGGAGGGGAGAGGGGTTTCTTTAATATAAAATTCATTAGTTTATTAATTTCCCCAAAGACAAAGAATAGTGAGTCTTGAAGGACCAAGAATAGTAATTTTAAAATGTAATCTCGAACCAAGTGAGCTTATATCAGCATAACATCATCGATGACTCAATTAATACATTATTTAGCATTTATTGGGAATTATCGGATTCTACTATTCATATAAAATTCAAGTATTTCAGAAAAATCCCAAAAAGTTACCCCTACCAATTTTCGACGTGTAGAATCCAAAAATGAATTCCATTTTTCAAAAATACTTTTCTAAATATTATTAATTTAATATTTTATTAAAATCATAATTTACTTATAAAACAGTTTTTAAGATTAAAACTGATTTATAGTGGTTTCAAAAATTATGTAGGGCCTTATAAAATTATCTAAAAACTATAATGCATTTATAAAATAATATATGAATAAATTTTAGATAAATAAATATTCTTTTAAATTAATTAATTAATTATAAATAATTATTTATGACTTACAAAATACCAAAACATCTACTAAGGTCAAATTGTCACTTTCTAAGATGTCTAAATTTTATATTATTATTCATAGGTAATGTTACTCTTATGTTAGATGATTTAATATTAATAAGGGTCATATTAATATTCATAAGGTTATTTCTCTATTCCTAAGGGTACATTACTGTTCACCAAAAATTAGTTTTGTTTCATTAGACTCCAGAAATCATCTTAAACACAACCGTGTATGTCAGATTTTCAAAATTCCAAACATAGGAGTGAAAAAATTATGTTAAAAGGTCACCTATCACTTAGTAGTTCATTATGTTGTGTTTTAATGTTATTTTATAACATAAATATAAGAAGGAAATTTTTCATTGAAAAACTTTGGGTCGTTACATAGTGGACGTTCGATGAATTTGTAAGTGGTTATTGTTCTTCTAATATTAACCTTACTCACCATTATTGTGTTGCTAGACGGGTTTGATTTGGGATGTTTGTTCATCAAATTCTTCCTCTGATACACCATTAACATTCAATGGATTTGTGATTTTAAGATAAATTTCCTTCATTATGGTTCATCTCCTGGCCATCATAAATGATGTTGAAAATGAGGTGAGTGATTTATATCAAACTGACCCAACCACCCCATCCCACCCCACCCACCCTTACCCCACCACCCCCACCCCACTCTCTTACCACCCAACCCCACCCTACCCCAAAGACACCTACCCCACCCCCAACACTCATTCCCCCCACTACCCTTAAACTCCAACCACCTCTACACCCACATATTCATTCCATGTACCCCACCTCACCGCAACCCGTACCTCTACCAAATCAACCCCCAACCCCAATATTATTCCCCTGACATGAATCCCCTAACCTCGATTGCCAACCAATACCTTCCACCTCCACACCCTCCCACTCCCACTAACACCCCTATTCCCTCCCAACAAATCCAACCCCATTCCTTATCCAAAAACATACTGAATTCCACCCAATACCCCAAAAAACCAAACCTACCCACAAACTTATCCCTAAACCTACCTCACCCAACCCTACCCCTCTCACACCCAATGACACTGAACCCCCCCCCCCCCCAACAATGCTAACCCACCAACACCCACCACTACACCCACCCCACCACAACGCTACCACAAATCCCACTCTTCCACCACCTACCACCACACCCACACCCCACCCTCACTATAATAATAATCACACATACCCCAAATACCTTATCCCCACCCCCCAACCGCTCCTCCCCGGACACACACAAAACCTTTTCCAACAATAATCCTTACAACTCCCACCCACCAATACCCCCACACCCATACCAAACCCCAGATCTAACTCTCCACTCCACCACCTACAACTAAAACCTTAAACCAACCACTATGTTTGTTCCCTACACCCAAAAACATTAACACCCAGCTTATCTAACCCCTTTATAACACCCCAAGATTCTACTGTACGCTTATCATTGAATAATATAGTAGCTTTTGTTGTATGAATCTTCGAGTTCTAACACACACCACAACCAATCAAACTAGCCGTTATGAATAGTAATGACCATTTTTTTGAAATTTTATACAGTTTATCAATCAAAATGGAAATCATTTTTGGATTCAGAATATCAAAATTAGCATATGGTTAATTTTTTCTATTTTTCTGAAAACATACAATTTTTTATGAATAGTGAAAATCAATAAATTTTAATTAAAAACAACTTTTTTAATCAAAATAATTAATAGTGATAAGTTATGAATTTGGGTGGTTTTGAAGTATATTTAGAATATATTTTTACAATTTAATACAATTTTTTTCGTTGGACGTAATTTGAAATTTAAAATAGACATAAACAAGTGTCAATATTTTGATACTTATTATTTTTTAAAAACACGCTTTTTGTTGTGACAGTGGGAATTAATTTTAAATTAATATCTGCCACTTTTGTGTTTTTAATTTAGAAAAATGGATTTCATATTTATAATCCGGAGGTCCAAATTCTGTAAATACATAACTTTTTTTAGTCATTTTGAATAATTACTTCGGTAAATATTTTATTTACCTTGGTTAAATAGTAAATCTGGTAAATAAGGGTAAAAAATAATATTATAATAATAATAAATTACCCTTAAACGTGTCCTAATCCTATTGGTTGATACATTTCTGACCATGGTAATTTTTGGGTCGATTTTGGGACCCCATGGATCCACTTTTAAGTGATAATGACACATTATATTAATTAAGATAAAGTAAATTCAAAATTGACATTAGCATATATCTTTTAGAAAAACAATTTTTACATAGGGTTATATATGTTATATTTTAGACTATAAATATTCATTAGAAATATAAAAAGATTTCATACATACTTTTATTTTATTTATAATTTTTATACATTGAATAATTAAATTTATTTATGACACAATAATGATGAAGTATTTTTCCTTATTAATGAAATACTCAAATAATTTGTATTATAAATATTCAAATTAATATAATATGAAAGTTTTGATTCCATCCAATAATTTTATTGATTAATATGACATGTTAGGATTTATTAAATGAATTTGTTTTGAATTAATATAGTTGTTAAGACTTTAAAAAGTCATTTATTAAATAGTGTCAAAGATGACATAAAAGTGTTTTTAAAACAAATATTATATTATTATTTGATATCATGTTCCTAAAAATCTATGGATTAGCCAAAGGAATTATATAATAATAGCTGTATCATTAATCGACAACTTGGGGGTTCTCTTAGAAGTATATAGTAATTTTATAACCCATATAATATAAAAATACAAAGTGACATGGTAAATGTAAAACTATTTAACTAAGAGTTAAATATAAAAGATAAGGTTAACATAGTGAAAAAAACCTGTCTAAAATCTATTTTCTGAAATTATTTTGACCCATCCCCACCTTATAATTTTAATAATTCACTTTGGATCCATTAGAAATGGAATATTAATTTATTATAAATTAATACTTTATGTTTTTCCTAAAGAGCCCCTCCTCCCCCTTATAAAAGGGAACCACTTATAACCAATTCTTCATACCTTCAAAGGCTTTTGGTTCGAAAAACCTATGCCCAAATACCCTCTCAACTATCCTCCCTTCTTTCTAGAGTCCGTAATTTAGTCATAAAGATAACTTAAGGAGTTATTTTGATCAAATCAAAAGGAAGAACCCAAAGAATAGGTAATGTTTTCACCACCCTCTTTCATGTTCCTTTCTTCTTCAAATTATACATTCTTTTCTATTTCCATTCTAAAATAATAACTCTAGTATCTTCAATATACTGTGATTTTATTATAAATATTGTACAACCATATTCAATATTCTATCCACCCTTTGAATGACATGTCACCATACGTGCGTACGTACGACCTACCGTCTCCACGTCGTGGTGTAATTGTTATTCAATAAATTATTATATGCATGGGTATATTAATGATGTGTAATTCAAGTAAATAATAAATATAACATTATAATTATTCTTTATATATGATATACCATCCAATTATATATTATTTTAATATCAGAATAATGATATTTTCGCTCGTGCGTACGTACAGATTACCGTCTCCACGAACGTGATGAGATTCATTCCTCATCGTATCCATTCAATAATAAATTTTATTTGTTGATTAAAAATAATTTTTAGAGACATTATATCATGATAAATATGAATAGTATACATTCCATCTATAACAAATATGTCTCACATAACAAAAAATATAAAAAAACGAATTCGTTAACACCCGAAACGATGATAATGCTAAGATATTATTAATAAATCAATGTTAAAAGGTCATATATGATATAATATTAATGTATATAATTTTGGTATAATTTAATAACAAAAAATTCACCATTATATAGAAGGTTAACCAACCCTCAACCAAGGAAAAGTACAAGGTAAGGGTTTATTTCACAATCTCTTCATTATCCGAGGTTTCTTATACATAATTATCTACTGGGACCTCTTTATCATCCACATCCTTGTTTCTTAAAAATGTATTTCAAAAAATTCTTACTATTTTACAGAATATAGGTTAAAGTAATTTATACCCTTTTTGACTTTTTTATATGAATTTTGTAAATGAATATTTCTGTCGTTTTCCAAACAAGGTCCTTTTTAACCATTTCAATAAAATTAAGGTAAGAATGTATTTTTTAACTTATACAACGGGTGAGGATATTTTCTACCATTATAAACTCACTGAAGAATCCCTTAAAAGCATATAAGAATATTTTCAAAATAAATGATTTATTTTATAATTATGTGACTCTTAAATTATTTCAAAATAGAAAGCGGAATTTCTCTAAAAAGGGTTTTGATTTCATCTATGTCAACAACCTTTGATGGATTTTAAGATTGTTTGAAGTTGATTTATTATGATACAAAACATCTATATTGTATTGAAGGTTTTGTGATATTTTTGACTTTAGATGGGTTATTTTTATACCATTAATGATTTATGATTAAATTATTGATATTTCATATGCTACTTTTATTACGAATGTTTAGGATATGTTTAAAACTTTTCATATAAGGAATGTATTGGACTTAGTAAGAGACGGGTAGAGCCCGTTATAGCTCCTTGATGCATAAATAGGTCTCATGAGACAATTATATGTATAATTGGCCGAGGCCCTATCCCAATTTGATTTATAGTTTTGGTAGAGGCCTTAATCATATTTAGACGTCTTGGTCGAGGCCTTGAAAAAATGTTTCAGAATGTCCAACATTATATATTCCTTCGTTATGAAAATAATATTGATGGTTCATGTGGTCATTAGACTTGTAGAATACCCATGATTATGTTTTATTATGGAATTATTTAGCTAGATAATATTCTTTCCATCAAATTATTCATGTTTATTATTGGTATAGGCTTGCAGTTTCAATTATTTATCGTGCTTAATATTTATGTCATCTTCCGTTGTATTACATACCCTTACTGAGCATTTGAGCTCACCCCATTCTTATGTTTCATTTTCCCGAGATATAAAGAAGTTAGTTATGAGTGACCTACAGGCATAATATAGGAATCTTGGATATTTCTAATGAAATATTTTTTTTATTTCTCTTCAAGATGTAATGTTGAACTTATGTATGAATATTGTTTTTAATAATACAAAATTAATCGGTCTTTCGATTCATGATTTCCTTATGATCATTCCAATGTTATGTAATAATGCACCGACTCTGGGTAACAAAGGTCAGGGCGTTATAGTTGGTAACAAGGTATTTTTAGTAGAATCCTTGGAAACTGGATTTAGATAAACTCTAATAAGAGCACATAGACCAAAGATGGACTTTGTGGATTAGTATAGAAGAACTTCCTAGACATTTGGTATTGTAGATATTTTTTGATTTTTCCATGGAATACTTCCCTGTCTGGATACAAATAGGTAGAGGCGGCTCTGTCATAGATGTACCTAGGGGTAAATCATGAAAACACCACTTTGACCTAGACTCTAACAGGAAATGGTGTATGACAATGGGCCTTACTTCACTCTTGGTTACGACACCCATGGTGGATTTGCTTAGGATAATTATCATTTTCTTTAAAAACCATTATGAAGGATTTATGAGTATAAAATTCCTCAATGAAATCATTTTTATGATTATGGATTTAATCCATAAACTGTTCAATTTATGTTCAGTGTTTTAAACGTTTGGATTTATGTATTGCGATTCATAAACTAATCTAGTGTATGCCATTGTTTAGAAATGGCTCCTTGTGGAATAAATGGAAACCGTATCAATGAATGCACTCCATGTAGGGAATTACCTCCTTCTCAAGATATTTATTGTGGATATGGTGATTCAACTGGTGATGATCAGTGAATCACCATACTGGGACAACTCACTCCGGTTATGAATAATAACCTTACCCATATGGAGCACCCAGATCCACAATGTGGAGAATCAATGTTAGATCGCTTCATGAGGAAACAAACACCAACATTCAATGGGAGTACAAATCCCTTAGTACGTGAGCAATGGATAAATTCCTTATAGAATATATTCCATGCCTTGGAGAGTAGTGAAAGGGAAAACGTTATCCTGGCAGTTTACCGCCTCCCTGGAGATGCTGATCAATGGTGGTCAGTGATTCACAAAAAAAAATAAGATGATGAAGTATCAAATATGGAATGGAGGGAGTTCGAAGAGATTTTTTTAGAAAAACACATTCCTCGTGACCATCGAGCAGATATGGAAAGGCAATTTTTGAGTCTTATACAAAAGGAGGATGAGAATTTCATAAAGTATGAATATAACTTTACAATGTTAGTGAGGCGTGTTTCAGATTATATACATAACCCAAGAAGTAAGACTGATCGTTTCATTGATGGGTTAAAACCAATTCTTTGTCAAGCTTTAGTATCACAATCCTTCTCATCATATGAAGATATTGTCTCATGTGATATCAAGATAGAAAATGAATTTTCTAAGTCTTATGACTTTAAATCGAAGCTAGAGAAGAAGATATCTGCTGAATAGTCTGGGAAAGGAAATTAGGAAACAGGGAAGAAGGGAAGAATTAAATTTCTATCTTGTGATAATTGTGGAAGGAAGCACCCTGGTTCCTGTCTAAAAGGAATAGGAGTATGCTAAAAGTGTGGACAGAAAGGCCATCTAGCTGGTGATTGTAAAAGAAAGAAAGATGCTACCAATGTTCAATGCTACAACTATAGGGAGATGGGAAATTATGAAAATTAATTTCCTAAGTGTCAGGGTAAATTACCATAGAAAAGGTCTAGGGACCAAGGCCACGCATATAAACTCACTACTGCTGAGGTTAAAGCCCCTAATGACATGGTGGTAGGTAATTTAATGGTTTCTTTATGTTTAGAAAATGCTTTATTTGATTCTGGATCATCGCATTGTTTCATAACTAACTAGTTTTCTATGAAAATCAAATATTTCCAATTTGATTCAACAAGGGAGTTGTCAGTTAAAACTCGTAAGGGAAGTATCATTGCTACAAAGTTCTTTGGATTCGTTCCCATTAGAAAATATAAATGTTCTTTATCTAATGATTTCATCATCATAACCATGGAAAGATTTTATATAATCCTCGGTATATATTGGATATCATACCATGATCAGAAAATTTATTGTAAGAAGAAGGATGTTAGGATTTTTGATGATGATGATAAATAACACCTTATCTTTAGATAAGAATCTTCACAACATGATTCTTATCTTGATCAACCCCCAGTAGCTCAACTAAATTAATTTATCGGGGAGGAAGATAATGAAATAAATGTGGGTGAGGAAAAGATTGTTCAAATAGAGGATGTACCTATTGTGAGAGAATATGTTGATGTGTTTTCGGAAGATTTACGTGGACATCCTCCAGAACTAGAATTTGAGCTTTCCATTGATTTAATTCCTAGTTCAAGGCCTATATCGAAGACCCCTTATAGAATAGGAACTGTGGAATTAGTTGAACTAAATAAAAAACTAGAATAATTTAGTTATAAGAGATTTATTCATCCTACTATTTCTCCATGGGGATCCCCTGTCCTTTTTGTTAAGAAGAAATATGGATCTATGAGGTTATGTATCGACTACAGGGAAATCAATGCTATAACAATAATTAACAAGTATCCCCTACCTCACATTGATGATTTATTTGATCAAATTCATGGAGCTCAAAACTTTTCAAAGATTGACCTTCAATTTGGATACCATCAGTTGTGTGTGAAGAAGGACGACATTCTGAAGATAGCATTTCGAACTAGTTACGGGCATTACGAGTTTATAGTAATTCCATTTGGATTGACTAATGCACCCTCTGTATTCATGGATCTAATTAATAGAGTTTTCAAGGAATATTTTGATGAATTTGTTATGGTATTTATTGATGATATGTTGGGATTCTCCAAAATCTATGAGGATTATGAAAATCACATGTGCATTGTCTTGAAGAATCTTAGAAGACATGAATTATATGGTATGTTTAGAAATTGTGAATTATGGATTCAGGAGAATTCTTTTCTTGGCTATATAGTCTCTATGGATGGAATCTATGTTAATCCTTATAAGACAAGATCAATCCATGAATTTCCAACACCGATGAATATAACCAAGGTACACAGTTTTATTGGCATAGAAGGTTATTATCAGCATTTCGTCCAGAACTTTTCCCAATTGGATAACACATTAATGAATATCACATGTAAAGGAGTGAAATGTGTTTGGATAAAATACTGTGAAGAATGTTTTGAAGAACTGAATAGAAGATTAGTCAATTCTCCTATTTAGACTGTACCATTGGGAAATGACGTGTTTGTTAATTATAGTGACGCAAAGATGAAAGGACTTGGTTGTGTCCTTATGCAGAATGATAGAGTTATTTCTTATGCATCAGGACAGCTGAAAATTCATGAGAAAAACAATACTACTCATGATCTTGAGTAAGCTACTGTAATCATTTCTTTAAAGATATGTAGATATTATCTCTATGATTAAAAATGTGAGATATATAACAATCACAAGTGTTTGAAGTATATTTTCTCAAAGAAAGAACTCAACATGAGGAAATGTAGATGGCTTGAACTACTCAATGATTATGATTGCACGATACACTACCACCTGGGGAAGGAAAATAAGGTGGAAGATGCTTTGAGTAGAATGGATCATGGAGTTTTGAAGAAGATAAGAGTAAAAAATGATCCTAAATACATGAATCTAGTAAAGATGGATATAGTAATCACCATGGATGTTGAAACATCAATGCTTTTTCAAATGGTTTTCAACCCATATATACTATAAAAGATAAATAATTCTCAGACCGATGATGAAGTGTGTCAAAAGAAGATTAAACCTATGAATGATGGGAGATTGAGTGACTTTGTGTATGAAGATGGAATTTTGAAATTTGGGAAGAGACTTTGTGTTCCCTATATACCTGATCTAAAAAGACAATTGTTGGATGATGCCTATAGTTCCAATTTCTCTATACACCTAGGGACCACCAAAATGTATAGAGATTTGAAGGAACGTTTTTGGTGGGACAACATGAAGAGGGATATTGCTGATTTTTTGTCAAGACGTATGGTTTTTCAACAAGGGAAAGCTGGAAGGAAACAACACAGTGGAGTATTGCAACCTATTCCCATACCTGATTGGAAATGAGATAATATTATGATGGACTTTATCATGGGAATACCAAAGACTCCTAAAAAGAACGATGAAATATGGGACATTATTGATCGTCTTACCAAGTCAGCACATTTTCTTGATATAACCGAAGATCTACCACTTGAACATATAGAAATAATATATATTAAATAAGTTTTGAGACTTCATCGAGTACCCCTATAGATTGTTTCTGATCATGATCCCCTTTTTACTTCAAGATTATTGAAGAGTCTTCATAAGGCCTTGGATACTGAACTTCGTTTAAGCACTGCCTACCACCATCAAATAGATGGACAATTAGAACAGACTATTAAAACCTTAGAAGACATGTTGGGATCATGGTCACTAGACTTTCAAGGTATGTGGGATTAATATTTACCTCTGGTGGAATTTTCCTATAACAATAGATTCCATTCAAGTATTCAGATGGAAACATATGAAGCATTATATGGAAAAAGATGTCTCACACCAACCTGTTGGGATGACGTTGGTGAGAGAAAACTCATAGGCCCAGAACTGGTGGAGGAAATGATGCAAAAGGTGAAGGTAATCCAAAACCACATCAATGTAGCTCAAAGTAGGCATAAGAGATATGTTAAAAAATGAAGGAAGGATTTGTAATTTCATATAGGAGATCATGTTTTCTTGAAGGTATCTCTATGGAATTGTTTTATACATTTTGGTAAGAAGGGAAAATTGTGTCCCAGGTACATCGGACCATTCGAAATTCTAGAATGAATTGGTGCTATATCTTTCCATTTGGAAATTCCGCCAAGTCTCTCCAATGATCATGATGTGTTCCATGTATCACTGTTTAGAAAATACATGCCTAACCCAACACATGTACTCACTTATGAGGAATTTGAACTGGAACCCGATCCGTCTTATTGCCAGGATCCCGTTAGGATTCTTGATACAAGAGAACAAGTGCTGAGAAACTGGACGAATTGCCTGGTAAAAGTTTTATGGAGAAACCATAAGATGGAAGATGCATTGTTGGAACCCGAGGAAACATATGATGAAGAACCACCCGAGTCTTTTTGTGAAATAATATTCCAAAAATTTCCAGGAAAAAATTATTTGAAGGGGGGTATAATGTACCACCCCAAGCTTCTACGGTACGCTACTCTTTGAATAATATAGTAGTGTGTGTTGAACACAACTTCAAGTTCTAACACACACCACAACCAATAAAACTAGCTGTTATGAATAGTAATACCCACTTTTTGGAAATTTTATACATTTTATCATTCAAAATGGAATTCATTTTTTGTATTTGGAATATCGAATTTAGATTAGGGTGAATTTTTGTTATTTTTTTGAAATCTTTCAATTTTTGATTAATAGTGAAAATCAATAAATTTTAATTAAAAACATCTTTTTTAATCGAAATAATTTAATAATGATAAATTATTAATTAGAGTGGTTTTAAATATTATTTAGAATATATTTTTACCATTTAATACAGTTTTGTTCATTGGATGTAATTTCACATTTAAACCAGACATAAACAAATGTCAATCTTTTGATAGTTTTTTTAGAAAAGACAGATATCATTAATGACGATTGTCAGCAGACGTACATATGCAAATCCATGAAGGGAAATTGTCCTGCTAGAGATGGTTGGCAACAAAGGGGCATAAAGCATCCAGCTGATGGGCCGCATTGTTTCCTTCACTTTTGGTAAAGTAGGAGGTTCTGAATGAAATCATTGGCAGAGCGAGAGAATTATCTAGATGATAAGGCCAAATGAATGGAGTCTGCCGTCGTTGTGGTTAATGGCATCAATTACGATGAGGCAGTTAGACTCAATGATGATACCAACCCATCCACATTCCAAAGAGATCATTATACTTACCAAGATGGCCTTAGCCTGAGCTACTACAGGTTCCTAAAAGGCATCATTTGATTCATTCTTTATAGCAATGATTTTCCCCAGATAATTACTAGCCAGAAGAACGAGGGAGACAAGACCATCCTATGGGAGAGAATTAGTCGATGCAGCCCTAGAAATAAGGTTAGAAAAAACATCGACCACAAAGATAAAGAGAAAAGGGGAGAGGGTATATCCCTGGTGAAGGCCTCGGGATGGAACGAATCCTTGAGTGAGCTCCCCTTTGACCCGGATTCTGAAGGATACGGTCGAGATGCATTGCATGGCCATATCGGCCCATTTAGTGCAAAAATCTATTTTTAGCATCATGACATTGTGGAAATTCCATTCCACTTTATTTTATGCCTTGGACATATCCAGTTTCTAGGCCATGGTTTCTCTTTTCGCGGTGGAGCATGTTTTCATTTAGTGAAACACTTCAAGGGACACAATTGCATTATCAGTGATCAGTCTCTTGGCCATGAAGGCGCTTTAGTTTTTGGAGATAATATCATATAACTGCGGTCTCAGCTGATTAAAAAGAATCTTTTTGATGATCATTTAAGAAACATTGCATAGGCTGATAGGCCTAATGTCAAGGACCACCAGAGATTTTTTAATTTTGGGAATGAGGATGAGGAAAGTTTCATTGATGGAGGAAATTCTTGTTCTCCCAACCAAGATATTCTTGATCATTTTGAAGATGTTAGGACCGATGATGTGCCTGTATTGCTTATAAAACAGGGCATGGAAAACATCCGATCTCGGGGCCTTAGTTGGGTGAATCTGTTTCAGATCCATGAGTATCTCGTCATCTGTCACATCTTTAGTAAGCTGTCGATTGATCTCATCGGTGATCACTGGTCTGATACATTCATCAACTTCATTAGAAATGAAAGGTGTTCCTGTAGTGAAGAGGTTCCGAAAGTAGCATGTCAAAGTCTCTTTAATTCCAAAAGTGTTAGATACTTTTCTCCTATGTGGATGTGAGATACATTTGATAAAATTTTTCTGGCACCTATCTGATGCTTCTGGTGAAAATACCTGGTATTGGCATCCCCCTCTGAAATGGGGGTATCCTGCGCCCGTAGAGCCCAGAAGCTTTCCATAATGTGCACAGTCGCATCCATCTCTCTTTAAATGGCACCAATCATAGCAAGATTACAATTTGATGGGTGTTTCTTGAGTAGGTTGTGATGTTTCTTTTCAAGGAAACCACAATGCCTCTCAGGATGGTGGAATTTATTATTTCTCCAAGATCATAGATCAGATGCAACCTATTGGAGATTGAGGCCAACATCTTCGTGAGTAATTTTCCATCTTGATCGAACAAGATCTTTGCATTCCCGATCCTTTGACCAGAAGATTTTAAATCTGAAGGTTCTGTTGTGTTGTTTGTTGCATTCACCTTGAGTGCAGTCAATGAAAATTTGGTAGTGGTCTAACAAGTTATGCGTCATGCGGCCAATTTGGAACATGATGAAGAGAATAATCTAATATGATGAGTATAGAAATATTTCAAGTCGCTCAGCGATGCATGTGCCATCCGTATTGCCTCGGAAACATGTGAAGGGATTACCTACGTATCCCAAATCGACTATGTCTGCCCTAGTGACTACATCATTAAAATTCGACATTGACATAGAGTGTCAGAAATTTCTGCCACTTTTTTCCCTATGGAACATAATCTCATTGTAGTCCCCTCCGAAGTGAATAGGGCTTGGAAGCTCGTGACGAAGCTTGCAAAGAAGATCCTAGGATTTTACCTTCTCATAATGAGATGACCACCCATAGAATCCCACAAAGGTCCATGGCGAGGTGTGCTCCTCCTGAATAGTCACAGCCACATGGTGAAAGGAGAAGGACACTATCATGATGTCAAAATGATACTTCCATAGGAGAAAGATTCTCTCAGAGTGGCCTTGTTTGGAAACCGGGAAATAGCCTTGGAAGCCACATTTCGAAGCAATTCTAGAGGTTTCCTTGTTTTCCAATATGGTTTTGGACAGTAAAACCAAATTGGGGAAACTTGGGTGCAATTGTGCTAGAAGATGAGAACTATTCAAGTGTTTCCAAGCCCACGATAGTTCCAGCATAATATAATCATTGATCTAGGTGGGGCTGGGTCTCACCCACCTCTACCGTTGAGGTCCTGGAACTTGTTTTTCCACCCATCGTTTTCCCTCTTTTTGGGAAGTTCCCCATTGACTGGCATGTTTCAATTTTTATTTTCAGATACCCAGGTTTTTTTCTTCTAGTTTACCATATATTGCTTCACATTGCACCTTTTTCTAGGTTCAATAGATGATTAGGCCAGGGGGTGGAGTTTCATTCATCATGTATTCACCATATGGTAGGATGTCTGACTTAGTTATTTTTGGATCGGGGTCAGGATCAGGTGGATCAATGTGCATCAGTTTTGGATTCGGGTTTCTTTTTAGTAGGTATTTTGGTGTCTTCATCCGCTCTAAATATGTTTAACCATTTCATTTCTGGGGGTTAGGGTGTATGTCAGTTTTCCATTATGTGGTGTGGCCCTCTTTAGGGAAATCTGATGGTCCAAGCATAATGTCTTTTTCATGTACGGTTTCATCCCGCCTGGTATGGGCCAATGTGAGGCGGTCACGGTCCTTTTATTTCTCCGTCTCAAGGATGAAGTCATATCTACTAAAATTGGCTCAAATCCATGGTCCATATTGAAGGATGATATTACCAGAATCATTCCTCTTCTTTGAGGTGCACGCTTTTTCCAGATGGCTGAGGCATCCACAAAAGAAACAAAAGACTGGGAGTTTCTCAAAGTCGAATGATATCCAAGTGTTGGTGGCCTCAAATTTCAAAAACATTCCCCACATAAGCAGCTCTTCCACTTCTATAATGACCTTAATTCAAACCTCGGGCCCCCATTAGATAGGGCCTGAGTGGTCCCACTCAATCTTTTGATAGTTATTATTTCTTAAAAAGACACCTTTTGTTTTGACAGCGGGAATTAATTTTAAAATATTTTTTTTCCACTTCTGTGTTTTGAATTTAGAAAAATGGATTCCATATTTAGATTCAGGAGTTCCAAATTGAGTAAATAGGTAACTTTTATATTTAGACATTTTGAATAATTACATCGGTAAATATTTTATTTACCATGGTTAAAGGGAAAATCTGGTAAATAAGGCTAAAAATAATATTGTAATAATAATAAATTACCCTAAAATGTGTCCTAATCCTATTGGTTGACACATGGACATCCACAGTTATCTTTGGGTCGATTTTGGGACCCCATAGATTCACTTGTAATTGATAATGACACTTTATATTAATTAAGTTAAATTAAATACAAAAATGGCATAAGTATATATCTTATAGAAAAACAATTTTTTCATAGGGGTTTATATGTTATATTTTTGAGTATAAATATTAATTAGAAAGATAAAGATATTTTATACATAATATTATTTTATTTCTAACTTGTAGACATTGAATAATTAAATTTATTTATGAGATAATAATGATGCAGTATTTTTTTATTAATTAAAGAATCAAATAATTGGTATTATAAATTTTAAAATAAATATAATTTGAAAGTTTTGATGCCATCCACGAATTTTATTGATTAATATGACATGTTAATATTTCTTAAATTAATTTTTTTAGAATTAATAAAGTTTTTAGGAATCTAAAAAAATAAATTATTAAATATTGTCAAAATTGACATAAAAGTGTTTTTAAAACAAATATTATATTATTAATTGATATTCTATTCATAAAAATCTAATGTTCGGCCAAAGGACTTATATAATGATATTTGTTTCATTAGTGCACCACTTGGGGGTATCTTTGATGTATATAGTATGTTTATTAACCATATAATATAAAAATACCAAGTGACATGGTAAATGTAAAACTATTTAACTAAGAGTTAAATATAAATGATAAGGTTAATATAGTGACCCAGACCTATCTAAAATCTATTGTATGAAAGTATTGTGACCCATACCCACCTTAAAATTTGAATAATCCACTTTTGAGCCATTTTAAACTGAATATGAATTTATTATAAATTAATACTATAAGTTTTTTCTAAAGAGCCCCTCCTCCCCCTTATAAAATGACACCACTTCTAACCAATTCTTTATACCTTTAAAGCCTTTTGGTTTAGCCAACCTCTACCGGAATACCCTCTAAAATATCCTACCATTATCCTAGATTCCTTTATTTAGTCATAAATCCAACCTAATGATCTCTTTTGGTCAACTCAAAAGGAAGATCCTGAGGAAGAGGTATTGTTTTCACTACCCTCTTCCATGTTCCTTTCTTCTTCAACTTCTTCTTTCTTTTTTATTCCTATTCTAAAATAATAACTCCAGTATCTTCTATATATTTTTATGTTATTATAACTATTTTACAACCATATTCATTTTTCTATCCACCCTTTTAATGAAATGTCGCCATCTGTGCGTATGTATGGCCTACCGTCTCCACGTCGTGGTGTATTTGTTATTCAATACATTATTATTTGGATGGGTATAATAATGATGTTTAATTCATGTAAATAATAAATATGACATGATAATTATTATTTATATATGATATACCATCCAATTATATATTATTTTAATATCAAAATAATTATATTGTCGCTCGTGCGTACGTACGGATTACCATCTCCATGAACGCGATAAGATTCATTCCCCATCGTATCAATTGAAGGAAAAAATTTATTTTATGATTAAAAATTATTTTCAGATACATGATATCATTATGAATATAAATAATATACATCCCATCCATAACATATATGGATTACATAACAGAAAATATAATGAAAAATGAATATGTTAACACCTGAAATGATGATAATACTAAGATATTATTAAAAAATCAATGTTAAAAGATCATATATGATATAATATTAATGTATATGATTATTGTATAATTTATTAACAATTATTTCACCATTATACATTAGTTTAACCTACCCTCAACCAAATAAAGGTACAAGGTATCGGTTTATTTCACAATCTCTTCATTATCCGGGGTTGTTTATACATAATTATCTACTGGGACATCTTTATCATCCACGTCCATATTTCTTAAAAATATATTTCAAAACATTCTTACTATCTTACAAAATATGGGTTAAATTAATTTATACCCTTATTTGACTTTTTATAAGATGTTTATAAAGGTATATTTCCATCGTTTTCCAAACAAGGTCCTTTTTAACCTTTTCGACAAAATTAAAGTAAGAATGTCTTTTTTAACTATACGCCAGGTGTGGCTATTTTCTACCATTATAAACCTGTCAATGCTTCCCTTACACTCTTATAAGAATATTTCCAATGGAAATGTTTTATATTATAAATATATGAATCTTAAATGATTTTAAAATAAAAAAGAGCTATATCTCTAAAAAAGGGTTTTGATTTCATCTATGTCAACAATCTTGATGTATTTTAAGTTTATTTGAAGTTGATTTATTATGGTACAGAACATCCATATTGTATTGAAGATTTTGTAATATGTTTGACTATGGATGTGCTATTTTTATACCATTCATGATTTATGGTTAAAGTATTGAAATTTTCTATTCTAGTTTTATTACAAATTCATATGATATGTTTAAACATTTTCATATGAGGGATGTATTGGACTAAGTAAGTGACTGGTGGAGCACGATATACCTCCTCGATGCATCAGTAGGTCTCATTAGACAACTAGACGTGGAATTGGATGAGTCCCTTTCCCAATTTGATTTATGGTTTTTACCGAGGTCGTAATCATGTTTAGACATCTTGGTCGAGGCCTTGACAAAATGTTTTAGAATTTCCGGCATTATACATTATCTCATTATGGAAATAATAGTGATGGATCATGTGGTCATTCGACTAGTAGAATACCCATGATTGTGTTTTATTATGGAATTATTTACTCAGTTCATATTTATTCCATAAAAGTATTCATGGTTATTATTGGTAAAGGCATGTGGTTTCAATTATTTACCATGATTAATATTTAAGTCATTTTCAGTTGTATTACTTACTCTTATTGAGCATTTTAGCTCACCCCTTTCTTAAGTTTCATTCTCCTAGGATATGAAGAAGTTAGTTATGAGTGACATGCATACATAATCTAGGAGGCTTGGATGTTTCTAATGAAATATATTTGTGTTGTATTTCTCTTCATGATGTAAAGTTGAACTTAAGTATGAATCTTGTTTCCAATAATACTAAATTGATCGGCCTTTCGATACCAGATTTCCTTGTGATCATGCTAATGTTATATAATAAGGCACCAACTATGGGTAACTAGGGTCAAGGCATTACACCCTTCCCCTACTCCTACCCCCAAACATTGATCTAAAACAACTCCCCCAACCCCTTCCTTGCCCCCAAACCATTTACCCCTATACTGAAACACATACCCCTAACACTAAAATAAGTACACCATCCCACAACCCCTACCCACACAACCATGCCATCTTTACAAACCCATAACACTACCCACCTACCCGAACACCCGACACACCATCCCAATCATACGCCCACCACTACACCACCCCCACCACCTCCCCTACACCACACCTACATCCCCTATCTCCTCCCTCTACTCGTGCCCACCCCATCCCTTTCACCGACATCAATCCCTACCTCCAACCACACACTACCCTCCCTGATCTCAATCCCAAACCCTAAACCCCTAGCCAACTCCCTCTACCAACCCTAACCCTAACCCCCTAAATAACTCCCAAACACTAAGACGAAGACCACAACCCCAAACCCCCATAAGTTCCTATAACCCCATATCCCCATACACTAACCCTATAAATACCCCATGAACCTAGGCCACTAACCCATTACTCCTACCCACCCACCCCCCACCCCCAGACCTAAACCCCAACCCCTCACACCACCCCTTCAACCTACCCATCTCTCCCACCAAAACTGTTACCCTATACATTAACACAAAACCTAACCTCACGGACCCCTAATCCAACCCCCTCCCCCCCAACCACTACCCCTACCCCTAACACCCCCCCACACACACACATGTGCGTAGCTTCCAACCACACCACAACCCTAACCCACCAACCCCCCCCCCCACCTACCGCCACCCCTAACCCATATCCCCACCCCACTACCACTACACCCCAAACACCACTAACCCCCTTATGCATTTCCCCAAACCCACCCCCACCCCAACCCCCACACATATATCCACCAAACATAGCCTTATCCCCCCAACACTTATATTATACGCTAGACCGTAATCACATAACCCTGACCACCAACACATCCCCCCCACCACCCCACCCCCACTAACCTCCTTGGACCCCCCACTAACTAATCCAACCCCATGAATTATACCAAAACATACTACATTCTCCCCACAAACCAGAAAACCAAACATAGCACAACATTATTCCAAAACATACCCAACCCCCCCCCCCACCCAATGACACTAATCAACCCTCAATGCCTACCCAAAAACCCCTACCCTTGCCCCGCCCCACCCCAACATTATCCTTAACCACCCACTACTATCCATACCCCCACTAGACCTACTGACACCCATACCCCAATACATATAGCCCCACCCCAAACTATCCCTCCCATGACACACACACAACTCAATGATGAAGTGATACATATAAATTTACCATTTTTTACAAAATAAGAAGGGTTCATCCATTTATATATTTTCACATTACTATATTGATGTTACGATATCTGAAAATATTATAAAATTTATTAAATAATGAACATAAAAAAATTCACCATTTTAGGTAAAATTCAGTAATGATTCATATGAATTATAAACATTTAATTTTTTTGTAGTGGTACCAACCTTTAATTTCATCAGATTGTCTCATTTTGATATTATTTTTTACACATTTTAAGTAGAAAATATATATAATAAGATTATTATTTGAAATAGTGGAGTAATTTTAATCACTTAAGAACATTATTTATTTTGTGAAATCAAAACACCCCAAATTTCTTCATCAGTTGTTTATTTTAGGGTTATTGTGGAAATTAGGGAAATTGATTATATAAAATTTTATTTTTTAGTGGTCAAGTGTATTTTTTTTATTGAAATGGTGGAGTAAAACATGATGAGTATTGAGTTACACATGTCAATTTAAAATTATTTAGTTTTAAGGAGAAATAATTTATCATGGTGATAAATGAAAAATTGATATATATATATATATATATATATATATATATAACTTATATAATGATTAGTGGATTAAATTTTTAAAGAATAAAATTCATTTGGGTGATAAATGTGTTGAAGATTTTTGGGACATTTGTGAGAGATTTTTATCTATTAAAATAATTACTAAAGGATAACAAAGACTATGATGTAGATGTAGTCTATAAAATCAGACTTGTTTCATATAAAAGGGATAAGTAAAATCAATCTATTACCCCTATAATTATTTAGATAAATATTCATTTTCTATCTCTTAATGAAAATTATTCATGTAAAAAAACTAAATATATATTCAAATATATTGATATTGATCATTTTTATTAATTTTAATTAAATTTTATATATATTTGTTTCAGTTATGATTTTTTTAACAACATATCATCCATAATTTTTTACAATGAAAATTAATTTAAATACAATATTTTTAAATTGGATATATAAGATAGTAAATGATGATTAATTGTGATATTTTTTAGTTTCTTTTACAGTTGTGAGTTTTAAATTCACATTATGTGGTTTAAAAGGCCTAATATAAAAAAAAACTGTAAATTTTAATTGTTTTTATGTTATTATGTTATATTATATATACATAAATTTCGTTTACATGTTATATGGTTAATAAGAATAGGAATTAATATTTTTTTTTTGGATCTATTCGATTATATTTATCATATTCAAATCATTATTTTTTTAACATTTTTAGAAAACATTAGAGGGACAATTTTATTATTATTATTAAAAATAAAAATTCATTCCATATAATAATATTTTTATTAAAATAAAACATATAAAAAAATAGTTTCAATGAATTATTCTATATAAATGATAGACACTGTGGTAGGGGATCATTTACAGAGGTATGCCTATCATTTTTACTATTAATATATTAGAATTAAATTATATTTTTCAATTAAATTACTTTTCTTATATCAATATTATTTTTTTCACTATCATTGTTCCTCATGTAGAAGTGTCTTTATATTTTTCTTCTCATGATAATGTGATTCCACATGTATGTGGACCTAGAATTTTAATTTTACCAAAAATTATACTTGATGTTGGGGAATATAGGATAAGAATTGAATTCTATGATAATAATAGTCATTTATATATTAATAGAATGTTGTTTAAGAGTTATATTCTAAAACCTAGATATTTATAAAATAATACCATGTTCAATAATGTGTGTGACATGTATAAATGAGAATAAGCCATCAAAATTATTATTACTCAATTATATATTTATTAACTATCCTTATGAATAAGAATGTATTAAAACAAATAAAAATATTATTATATATATATAAAGGATATATTTTATACAAATTTTTTTAATTATTAAGAAAAATGTATAAAAGTTATAGTAAATTTATGTAATTCTTCAAAACCATGATTTTATAAAGAATGGTTATTATTTCCATTTATTGTGTAATATTATAAAAAATTAGTTCCGATTTTATATATTTTATTTGATAAAAATTGTATATTTTTAATCATCAGGTCAAAATTACCTTAGGGTGAAAATATTGAAATTTCCTGGAAAGATTAATATTTTTTTAAGAGTAAAAAATAAAACAATCTCCAGAACTATCATTTTTTACATTAAAAAGTATTATTATTATTTTAATTTGAAGTATTTATTTATAGTCCTCATTTATTTATAAATCATCAAATTAATTATAAATGAATCATGTTTATTATTGGTTTTTTAGTATAAGATCATTTTTTTATAATACAGTATTCTTCAAAAAATTGTTTGGTATTTTATATTATGTATTTATATATAATTAAATTTAGGTCATATATAGTAACACTTGTTTGTGAAATGAATGTAACTATTGGATTCATTATATTATATTTAACCTAGAATGAATTTATGAGATTTTTAGGTTGATGTTATAATTTTACTGAATGGTAAACAAATATTTTTTTCAAATAATAAAGTATCGTTTATGATATATCAATGATGTATAAACAATATAATAATATATTTGAAAGAAAAAATTAAAAAAAAATATGTATCATTGTGTTTTAAAAATATAATCAAAATATAATTCAAAACATATAAAAAAGAAATTATTTCATTATAAATAAGAAACTCATTTTACATTCCAATGAAGTGCATGCACCAGATTGGTAAAGTTGGATATGGTTAATAATGAAATTTTTTGAGATGTCTAGAGTATTTTATTGAAATTTTTTATGAATAGTAAATATTATAGATTATTTATAAGGATAAATTTAAAATTATAAATTTTACAAAAATATAAACATTGCAAAATTCTTTTATTAATCTGGCACAAGGAAAAAAAAGACAAAAAATCAAATGATATACCATTTGGGGAAATAGATGTGAGTAAATATATATATTTAAATAATATAATTAGTTATATTGAATTGAATATTTTTTTTTATGATTTTAATTTACTTTTAATTTATATTAATGAAATAACTAAATTTATAGCATATACAACACTGACTAAGGGCTTGTGAAAGTAGTAGAAAAATAAAGTGAATGATTTTTAAAAAACAATAAAATAATTATTTTTATGTGAGTTTTAGTTCCTGAAAATTTGTAAATCTAAATTTATCTTAATAGATATTTTTTAATTTTCTATATTACAATTCCATTGTTTTAAATATGTTTTCATAGTTATATTGTGTCAAGAGGTTTTAAATTTTCATTAATTGTATTTATATTAAATATATTTGTTATAACTATAAAATAATTATAAAAATTAATATAGAGATAAATTATGATGATTAATGGTCTAAAATATTCTCCCTAATAAATTTATGATAAATTATAAACATACATGTAAAATTATATGTTTTATCATTGAGAAAATCATTATTTTGGTGAAGTTTAAATTTGGTTAACCAAGGGTGTAAACAAAATGATAATGTATAAAATAATATCTAAATTAGTAAATTTTGGTATTTTATGGTTAATTTTAGATTAAAATCCCTTATTTTTTACTTTAAATTTATTTTTTGAACTTTTATACATGAATTAAACTTGTATTTTATTATAATATTTCATGTATTTCAACATATGACACTATTGAAATTCAATTGTATCAAATATATTATAAAATATTAGAAAAATAATAAAGATAAATTATTTATCAAAGTTATTAACATTTTGATTCAAATATCATAAATTGTCCATATATGGGTCTTTTTTCATTTTATAGTAATTCTCATTATCACTAAAAATTATAAAAACATTCCCTCCATTAAAATTGTCAAAAGGCGTAATGGGGTGTTAAAATAAAGTGATAATAGTGAATGTATGATCTAAAATTTACCAAATTTTATTGGATGAAATTATTTTGAAACATGTCCATTTTAATATATAATTATATAAATTAAGACCAATTGTAGATTTATAATTAATTTATATAAATTTTATACATAAAAAAATTCCAAGATTTCCCCTCCCCTCACATATAAAGGAAATCTCACTCTCATATGCTCTCCACACATCACTAGTGATAATATTTACCAATACATACTTAATATATTCAAAAAATCCGTCTTCATATATAGTAGTCATATTTTGTATAGAAGTCCAATAGTAGAGGGAATAATATATAAATAAGATGACGTTGTTTGAATAAGTGTTATCGATTCTAAAAGAATGTTTTAGTTCAATTTATTCCTCAACACCATGATAATATAATTAAAACCTGATTTAATAAAAAATTACTCCATATTTTAATATGGGTTTGTTTAAATTTAATAACATATTACCATATTCATCTTAAATAAAGTGGTTAATGAATTCATTATTTGTGTGTATATTGATCTATCATCTCATGAACTGATGTAACTCATTTTCCATCATGACGTCTCTAGGATAGTTTAAATTATGTATTGTATTTATATATGTCGTGTAAATTAAATAATTATCATTTTATAAAGATAATGTATCAACTACTTTGTGAACATTTATTTGAATGATAAATGATATTATCATTCTTATATACATGTATACAACCAACTCCAAAAATTGAGATGGTATTCCATATGTACGCATGGGTAATGTTTCATTATTATGATTATGAATACAGTATAATAAAATCTTTTTTGAGAATAGTAAACTTATAAAAGTAATTATTTGACATATGAGCCCCATATCGTCAAAACATTTTATGTGAACATAACTAATTAAGTAATAGTTTAAAGCTTGTTATAAAATAAAATAAATAGAATAATAAATACGAAAATGATCTTTATGACAAAAATAATTAATAATAATTTATTAGACATGATTATAAGAGTGTATCTGAAGAGTCACAGTAATGGTAAAAGAATATTTATGAGGACAAATAATTTTATAAAATGTAATGATTTATTTTTTAATACTTTTTCCTCCATTAAAATATCAAATAAAATTATATTTATATATAATTATATGTTCAAAAATGAATTATAATCGAAATTTTGTGACACTTTTGTCTTTATAATATTTTTTAAAAAAATGGACATTTTTTGAGTAATTTATATTCAATTTTTTTTACTTTCATTACAAAATATAAAATGAATGTTATATTTACACTCATATAGTGAAACATATCTCTTTCCATAGGAAAATACTATTGTTTTATGTTTTTTCAATGATAATTATCCAATTTTTTCAGGAAAGACCCATTAATTCATTTTTTCATTGTATTTTATTTTTAAAAAGGGTAATTAAAATTGAACATTTATTTTGATATTGGAAAATGTGTTCCATACTGGTGAAAAATAGATTTATGAGGTTTTATAATGAAAAGGTTGAAATGTTAAAATGTTTTATTCCTGATATAGAACATGATAAATTAATTTTACAGTTTGTGGGAATAACACAATGTATAAAAATGGGGTATCCTGATATAATATATATTAATGGATGATCCCAATATTTTTCTCAAATATATTTATAAATGTTTGTTATATTAAATGAAATAATTAGGGAGTAAAATATTGTGTATTATCCTATGGATTTTACTTGTCTTCGGTTATTTATGACATGAGTAATCAAAGGTTATAAATATGATTCTTTATGTTGCGTAAAATGATTTCTATTTTCCTTTTATAGGTTTTCAGGGATTTCATTTAGAAAAAATTTCTTCTGATTTATAATTATATGGTTTCTCTTATACAATTAATGAACATTGTGACAGGGGTGATAGTATTATGGGTTTTCATATTTTCATCAAGGTTAATTTTTTTACTGTTTACCTTACTATGCAATTTTTCATAATCCCACATTTTTAAATTTGTAATATGTTTTATGGATGATTAAAAACAATGAGGTATTCATGATTAATTTAATAATGTTTTCTTAGAAAATAAAATAGGTTTCATTTTAATAGTTTTATATTTTGGAAAATATTGATACATAGTTATTATTCCCACTTTTCAATGTGAGTATTTTCATATAAAAGTAATATAATATCTCTTTAAAAATAAAAAAAAATGATATTTGGGAATGAAGGAAAGAAAATTATAGTATAATGACACTACATTAAATAAAATCTAATGTACTTTCCTTATAGTATGTATCATTGGAAGGGT
Source organism: Viscum album (assembly GCA_963277665.1). Taxonomy (NCBI): domain Eukaryota; kingdom Viridiplantae; phylum Streptophyta; class Magnoliopsida; order Santalales; family Viscaceae; genus Viscum; species Viscum album. The sequence continues at coordinate 1,226,089,856 of OY728145.1, read as the reverse complement.
TTATCTAAATTAAGAGGTTATTTTGTTATGTGAGTTTATGTTAAAGTGTTAGTGTATTATAAAATTTCCATGGTATTATCTTTATCCATATAAATTTTTTTACATTAAATATTTAATTTCATGTTTATAGTATGTTCTTATAAATAGATGAAGTATTGTCTATTTATAATAGAGGAAACAAATGTTTCACATCATTTTATACCATCCAGATGATTTGAACACCACGATTATTAGTGATTATTATTTAAATGATTTGGAGGATTATTTAGTATTTAAATAACCTCAAGAAAAGATTTGAATTATCCAAACAATTTTTATTTCCCCAGAAACATTTATGGGTTTTGGTATAATTTTTTTTATTTCAAAGTCTCACTTATTTTATATCTCTCAAAATGAGGAAACCCGTAAAGGACTTGATCGTTTATTTTTTAGAAGTTTGGAATATTGTTGAAGGTTAAAAGTAAAATCATGAATTTCTTGATGTTTATATTTATGTTATGAAATATTTATTTAGGTTAAAGGTATGATACATTATTGGGTTTATATTTAAGATTCAAAATTGAATAATTCATATATTTTATTTCTAGGAATTTATTATTTGAAAATTAGATGATAGAGTGTGGTAAATGTTTCAAAATACATGTTACTTAAAGTATGTGTTTATGTATAGATTTTTCAAAATTATAGTGTAGTGGTATTCATTTAATGATATTCAGATATATTAAAGATTTTATGATAATCATGGAACACTTAAGGATTATTATATATTTTTATTTGTTTCCACTTATTGAAACATATGTTGTAAAAAAATTTACATTGGAATGTTTTTAAAAAGAAAATGAAATACTTTTTGTGGAAATTATTTTATAGAAATGTACTTTAGGGAAAAATTATACTTTTTTTAATATGTTTATTTTATTTTGTTAATAGATTTCAATAATTAAAATAACTTTTTTAAAAAAAAAAAAATATGCGCTATGAAAAGCCTTAGTGGTTAAAATTGATTTAATGAGTAATTTTTTATGGATGTTCATTATTTTTTTAAAACTATATAGGATAAATTTTAATTATTTATATTATTATAAGATTATATTTTCATTCTATAATGGAAATATATAAATATACTTTTAGAAAATACATGATTCATGGGTTATGAGACAACCCGTCACATCCAGAAATGTCGCAAGTCTTAAATTCATAATAGAAGGAGACAATAGGGTAAAACTATAATTAGAATATTTAACATATTGGTTCATAAAATATTCTATGATATATATATATATATATATTATTTATGATGAATATGTTTATTTTTTTAATCATATTAATTGACCAAATCCTTTTTTTTGGATTTTGATGATATTAATGATATTTGGTGATAATTTTTATAAGGTTGTGGTATATGTAACCACTAAGATAATTTGGAATGATTATTTATGATGAATTATATTATATTTCTAGGAATTTCTTTTGAATGATATAATATAACCTTTTATGTTAAAAAATCATTAATTCTGACATTATTTATGTTATTTGGTATAGATATCTTTTTGTTTATCAAATGATCTACGATGATCATTGAGTATTTTTATAAGTCTTTTGTGATTAATATTGTATTTATTCATATGATTTTCTATACGTATTTGCAGTTATATTATATTTTTAAAATTATTTTGGTTTCTTAATAGATAATGGTATGTGAAATAGTATATTGTCCTATTATAGATTATGTGATCCATTATAAGTTTATTTCAGTGCTCCATGAATGAAAAATTCATCTTGAATGCTCGTAATATGGATAAAATTCTGAGATTTCGATGGAAACTGGTTAAAGGATGAAATTATACATGTATAGTATGTAAATGTCTATTATTACTTATTATATAAGGAAATGGATGTCCTCATATATAGAAAAAAATAATTTTAAAATTGAAATATTCTCTTCATTACTTCATTTCTCATGGATAGATGGTCTTCATAATCCCTTGTTACATTACGAGCTTTTATTCACAAAATTTTTCATAATAATATTTTCTATCGCCTTTCATTATTTGTTAATTAAAATTTCCTCAATTCCATTATTTTTACATACTATTAATCTTCATTTATTTTTAAACTAAAATATGTGTTATTTCAAATGACCTACATATTTCACCTTCCATCTTTTCAAAGGACGTTTTAATAACCCTTTTTGATGTGGCATTTCCAAAAAAGTAATTTAAAATGAAAACCCATTGTTTAAAAAGATAGAGTTCAAATTGGAAATAAATAATTGACTACATGGGTTGGGGGAGAATTAAGCACCATGATATTTTGAAAAACAATAATATGATTGATAATATATATGAAACACAACACCGATTATAAATGAACCTCAAAATATTATTAATTAAATATTACATTTATATCCTAGATATTAAATTGAGTTCTATGAATAGGAATAACCACATTATAAAATATATATACATTTCATACCAAATAAAAATTAACATACTAGTCCATATGAAAGATCAACTCGACTTTTAGAAAAGAAAATTTATTCTTCAAAAATATATTCTTATCAAAATGTTTTATTACAATTTCAAGAGAATATATATATATTTCTGTACACTTTTTGAAATTTAATTTTGTAAAATGAAAATAATTCTTAAAATTTATATTTTCCAAAATACAATAAGGTGAATGTTTTTTACTTCTATAAAAATTGTTTTTTAGTGAATAGTGCAAAATTATGATTTTTATGAAACTGTAATTTCCATTCATTTTAAATGATCATTATTTATTTAATTTTGTACTAAATCAGTAGAATATTAAATTAAATTAAGAAATAATAATTAATTACATAATAATTTTATGTATAATTCATTTTTTATCATGTTATTTTGGTGATTCAAACACAAATTTTCTCAAAATTATTTTCAATTGTGTTTTATAAAATTATTTTAAAAGGAATTTTCAACAATGATTTGTAATTAATTTGATTGTATGGAATTCTTTTTTCTATTATAAAAATATAATTTGTCCCATTATAATTATTTAATGTTTTATAGATTAAGTTAATATTATCATAAATAATAAAATAAATATAGTTTTTAAAAAAATTCTGTATATATTATTATGTCACTAAGATATAAAATTTATATATAAATTATTAATCCTATATAATGAAAAAATATGGTATTTAAATAAAAAAATTATAAGAAAATTAATTGAAAACATAGAAATTAGAATTATTTCATGATAAATATGGAAATCATTTTTATTTCCAACGTACTGCTTGCGCAACACTAGAAAAGTAAAATATTCCCTTCAAAATATAATAATTTTTAAGGGAATGAATTTGGAAATATTTTTTGTAATTACGATGTATTAGTGATCATTTTTATTCACATATTTTAATTTTATTGTTATATAAAAAATGAAATATCCAAACTATTTTTCAATATTTGCAAAAGGAAAGTTATGTCTGAATAATATATTAAATATGTTTTCATGATATATTTGTGATTAAATATTTATACTGAAAAAATATAAATGTTTCGCTATAAATTAATTTATTTCTTTTTGTGATGTTAATTTATTTATTAGTTTTAGTGATGATATAGCTATCTTACATTCTTACGGAGCGCTAACTGAGTTATTATAAAAAAATAGACAAATAATTTAATTTATATTAAAAAAGTAATTTTAATATTTTAAATTTTAAATTATCTTAATAATTATAATGATATTTATAACATATTATGTATTCATTAATGTTTTATATTATAATTAAATTTCATTAAATTTTTTATCAATGTCAAATTATATGAGTAGATTTTAAATGATATTAATTTTATTTATGTCAAATAAATTTTATTAAATTATTTATAATTCCAAGTAATACAAAAATGGATAATTTAGGAAGATAATTTGTATAAAATTTTATCCCATAGACATTTTCAAGACATTAAACCATATATTCATAATTACAACACTTTACAATTAAAAAATCATTAGCACAATTGTTGTTGAGATTTGTTATCCAAGGTGTTATAACAAAAATAATGTATAAAATAATAGATAAATATATAAAATCATTATTATAAAATTGAATTCAAAAAATTTCATAATTATCATATTAGCTAGGTCATTTTTAGAAATAATTAAACACAAATTATTTTATAATATTTTTGAATTTTCATGAAATGGCATTATAGAAATTTTATAATAACAAATTTTTTATTAAATTATTTGAAATTTATAAAAAAATATTCAATAATGTTAATAAAATATGATTTACATATCAACAATTGTGCATTTATCATCCACTTTTCATTTTATAGTATTCTTCTTGATCACTAAAGTGTTAAAAACTTTGATATCTTGGTAATTTTCAAATGGGTTAAGGTGGAGTTAAATTAGAGTCTTCAGATAAAAAAAATTAAACACATTTAAAAAATATATTAGATTAATTTATTTAAAACAATACTCATATTTAATGATAATTATTTAAAAAAATTATGCATTTTAACTTTTCATTTTTTAATTTAGTAATTAAATAAATTCCAAAAGTTCTACTCCCATCACATATAGAAGGGAACCTCATATCAACTACTCACCACACTTAATGAGATATCCTATAATATAATACCATCAAAATCCTATCCTATCATTACTCCCCATGTTTCATAGGATTTTTTTGGCCTTAATATAAACTATATTGGGCTAATGCTATAATGTAAATGTGGTTATTTGAAGAAGAGGTGTCAATTTTAACTGAATGTTTAGTTTTACTTCTTATCATACCTTATTAAAATATTATTAAATCATTAAATTTTTTTTGAAATGGTATCTTCCATACATTTATATTTTTTATTCTCATCAAATAATTAATTTCCATCTCCGTATTCCATCAAGTGTGAGATTAATCAACCTTTCATGTGTTTGGTGGACTACTGCATCGTGAACCGATGTAATTGATTTTCAATCACCACCTCTCGATGCTGGTTATAATGAGAGATTTTATGAATATAAATTATATTAATTTCATAATTATAATTATATAAATATAATAAATCAACTACATTATTACTGTTCCCCTGGATTGAAAAATTATAACATTATTCATGTGTAAGTGTTGTTCATCACCTACACAAATCGATATAATTCATTTTTCATCACCACAAAATATATATGATATATATAAGTTTATTTAAATAGATAATATGATATTTATGATATAATAACCTTTATATAAAGATAGAAAATAATCTCTTTCTTCGTATGATGATCATTATAAAATCAAAATTGTACTCAAACGAATGCATGAAATGCCCTCTCCATGATTGCAACATTATTCATTTTGCATTACCATCTTTCATAGTGAGTTTAAATGTATAATTGAAATCATAAAATGTTTATTATTTCATGATTATTATTTTAAACATGATGGAATAATGATTTATTTGACTATAGTAAATATATCATTGTAATATTTGACAAGTGAGATGAATATAATTAAAATAAAATATGAGATCATAATTGATTATGTAATTGTATTCAACATGGTTATAAATAAAATTAAATTTATAATAAGAAATAAAAAATTTCTAACCATGTAAATAATTAATGTATGTTTAATATTCTAGATGATATTGAATGTATGTGATGAGTTTCGCTCAATATAAGGGTAAATTAACCATAAAACAACATTTTAAATGATTTACCGATTAATTTTTAAAATATTTTTCATCCATGTCCATATTCTTCTTAATCCATTTTTTTGTATTTATATGAACATAAATAAAGTAGAAATGTTATTTTATATATCAATTATCTTTTATTTTATGTTATTCATAAATATATCATTTCCTGTATTTTTTATTCAATGTTTCGACATTTTTAACAAAAGGGAAAAAGGAATGTCCAACATTAACACATACAGAATCAACAAATTTTCCCTCAATTAAAATAATTCATTGAATTCTTTATTTGGTTATGATCATGTGTGTTTTATTTAATGAAAAATGCATCTTCCATTTATTATATATTTCATCATTAAAAATGTAAATTTTAAAGGAAAAATTATTATGATATTTGAAAATCTTATTCATATTAGATGAAAAGTATTTTTAGAAACTTTATGATGAAAAAAGAATAAAATGTTTTTTTCATGTTTAAATACTTAATTATTATAATTGATATCATTTTAATTTGATAAGTCTTATACGAATGGGTGAGGTCGATACAACATATTTTAATATGTTATCCTAATATAGTAATCCAATGAATTTGGTAGTGTTTATTATCATCAATAAAAAAGGAGGTTCTATCATGGTTATTTCACTGATGTATTTAACAAGGATCTAGTGATATCAAAAATTGGTGAACATGGGTTTTCAATATGATTATATAAGTTACCTAAAATTGTATATGTTTTTTTCTATGTTTTTAAATGTTTTCATTGTCCAAATATTATGTGTTCTTCATGTGTATATGATTTTACGTATATTCATAATTATTGTTTTGATATATGTAAGATATTAGTGGGATCACATTTTTCCACATTATATTCATATTTTTTTTATTTCCCATGAAGATCATTTTTGTTGAAACTCCATGTTTTTTGTGCTTTTTATAGTGTTCATGGATGACTATGAGCAAAGAAGTATATAAGTTAATAGTCATGATTTTTTTCTTGAAAATAACACATGATTCATTTTAAAAGAATGATTTTTTAATGAAAATGAATATATGGTGGATGTAACAACATTTGAATGTTAGGGTTTGATTTGTAATAATTGAGGCCTAATTCACAATAAATTTAAAATTAAATTTTCATTGGGAATTAAATAAATGAAAATTATAGTCTAAATACATATGATTGTAGAATATTCATGGCATGATCCTTATATATACACCCATGAAGATATTTTTTAGGATCAGTATTTTATATCATGATTGGAGGATAATCAACAAGAATGGAGATATATCATCAAATACTGTGTATAAATATATAATTTATCAACTTATTTAGTTCTTTTATAAATTATAAAATATTTTATATTTTATATCTGTTATTTTATTTATTCAATTAAATAATAAATTTTACCATAATCAAATGATATAAATTTTAATGAGGTGTCTATATTTTATACCAATTTGAGTTATAGATTCTATAAATTGGTATTCATATTATATATTCTTGAAAAAAATGATGTTGTAAATAATAGTTTACATATTCTTTGATGAGGGTGATTTTTGTCACCATCTACCTAGAGGAGGCTTTTATGGTATGAAAATTAGGGAATATAAAATAAGTTTTTGATGTTATTTTTTATGTATATAAGAAATTATTCATGTAGTCTTATATAATAAAGCTCCAAAAGATCTCTTCAAGAGTTATACTCATGTATTTCATAATCTCATAGTTAATCACATGGAGGTTATCAATTATATAAGTAGGAAATTATTTCGTAAATATTTGATGAATTAATAATAATAAAATAGCATGTTAGAGGTGTTTTACTTTTATAATACACCCCAAATCTCCTGGAATAATGGTTTAAGGTGGATGATGAAAACATTTACATATATTATATACCCATCAAGTAAATTAGTTGACATGATTTTAAGACGATAATTTTATTTTTCTTAAATTTTTGTTTTTACTAAATCTATATATCTAACATAACACGTAATATTTTTTATGATGAAATTGAACACTAATTGTCATTGTGGAACATTAATCCAAGTGTGAGGATTTATATTCTTGGTATTTATTTTCAAATGAAATCACACTTAGAGCTTGTTAAAGGATATGAAGTGGGCATCGATATTATAAAATTTTCCATTGGCCTATTTTGGAATTAATGTATATTGAATATATATCATAAATAACTACCATTGTCAATGATCCTTGAAATATATATCAATAAATATAAGACCAAATTATATTATATATATAATAAATATTGGAAGAAGTAGTGAAAAAGACTCACCCACCACATCCTCCCTGACCTACACATCATACCTATCAATATCCTCCACCTCCCTATTTTGACCTGACTATGTACTATGAGTTGAATGTTTGGGATCCCCAAATAAATTTTATAACATAAAAATATATAAATAATATAGGTTATTATATACATCACCCTCTTATGATTTTATAAATACCAAAAGTAGTATTACATGATGTTATTGAACATACTACTCTAGTGTCATTGCCTACAATGAATGTTGGGCCACTTGAATATACTATGGGTCATTTCATCTCTAGACATTCTGTCTCATTCATCATTTTACAATTGTTTTGTATATTTTTTATTGAATTTTTTATTTACATTTATTGTGTATTTCATTTAATTTTTTATTACATTTTCCTTATATTGGATTATATAAAATCTATAGATTCATTGAAAAAGAATAAAATAGAACCATAGACTTCAGTGGCATCATATATTTCTCTGAGTTTAATTAAATTATATATGAATTATTTTTTATTTGATTGTAAATATGAAATCTTGATAACTGTTCAAATATTTTTCATATGATTTAAATTTTGAATAGTTTTAAAATGCATCATAGATTTTGTAATCAATGATGACCTCTCTGTAACAATGTTGTAGTTTTTTCTATGATAATATATTTTCATTTTCATTTTCATTTAATTTATTATATATAAATTGTAGTAATTTAATTTATTTGTTATATCATTAGGTATCAATACACAATTGTCCTATAATATGATAGCATTGTTTTTAGTGGAAATTGGATGTGATGAATTTTTTTTACGTATGAATGGAAAAATTATTGTTCATGATCTTTTCTCAAATAAGTTTGGGAATATTTTAAAGATTTAATTAATTCATACATTTTATACTATTTTGTTTTTCATTTAATATAATTGGATTCATGTTATATATTGTTTATTAATAAATATTGGGAAAATATTATTTCATGGAAATCATTTGACAAAAATCAATTAATGATAAAAATCCTGAAGAAATTAATATTGGGAAACTGATGGTAGGTAAGTTAATAATTTTTTTGTATTATATATATTATGTCTTTATTTATTTACATATTTTTTAATTGTAATATCATCATCAAATATAACATATTTATTCTGTATGGGTTATTTTATGATTTATTATTGAAAGTGTTAGGAATAGAATAGTTAGTTCAAATATATATCCATATAGATAAAATAAATATTGAGTGCAGAAGTAAGTATCTCATGAGTGGCCCTAATTTTTTTCCTATAATATTTATTTTCAACACGGGTTCAAATATTACAACCATTTAAAAAAATTAACTCCCTTAGTGGTGCATGGAATGGCGGTCCGAAGAGGAATGTCGGCACCATAATTCTTGCTTTGGGGTGATGGTGTATTTGGATGGATCAGAACAAATCCAGACATGAGTTGACTCAGGTCATCAATAGGTCATTGGTGGCTAAGACCATTTTTTTCCCTCTTTGAAAGGGTCAACTCATAAAACAAATATAGTGTGGCCCCCTATCTTTGATCACTTTAGGTGGGCTCCCCTGATCTTATTTATACAATCCTTGGACAATAGGTTATATAGTTTCATCATCTATTTAGTTTGAAGCTCAAAATTTATGGATAATTTTATAAGAATGACATGAAAGGTAGTGGGGTTTTCCAGTACCACATGGGTTCTGTCATCCATGCTTTTACCACTCACTTTGGTAAATGTCACTCCCACCTGGATTAGGCTATGGTAATGCCTACAGATCTCCAAAAATATAGGAATCTGAGTATTAATTTTTCTTCCTTTGATATTGACTCTATCATCCTTTATGAGTCCAAGCATGTTAAACAAAGTATCCCATTGTATTTACATTATCTCCTGAGATGGTGCATGAATCTTGCCAATGATGGAATTGTCTTTTTTACACTTTGATGGAGGCCAATGTGGTTTTTGATTATCGTGCCTCTATGGTGTTGGAATTTCATAGAATTTTTTTTCACTGAGACATTCATTCATTCTGAATTTAAAGGAAGAACATGATTATAGGTGATGCTCAAGGTATGATTTAATTTAGGACTCAATAGTTAACCCCCTTTCATGTGGTCTCCATTTCCTTGTTTTTGGCATTATTGTTTTGTACACAACTTTTTTATATAAATAAATAAACTATGATGATGATATATATAATATTTATAGAGGTAAAGTATATATAATTAAAAAATAGAGTTACACTGTCTGATGTGCCATTAAGATTGAGTATTTTTAAATGTATCATGAATAGGAGCCCAATTCATGTTACTATAATAAATTTAAAAATAGGTGTCATAGTATCTCTTTATTTTGACTATATGATAGAATCTATGTACTCATTAATCTCAACTTTATCAAATTCATGTGTAGGCAAGATTCAATGTGTATGATCTAAGAATGTCGAACCATTTAGGTTTTTACAATATTGTTTCAAATCAGTTATCGTGTAGATGAAAATTAATTTGTGTATCTACGTATGCGGATGTGTGTTTATTCACTCATGAGGGATTACGATTCACTGTATATCATTATCATGCATGATTATCGATTTAAAGAATAATCAATACAATATTTTACCCCTCTTACTAATATCTAACATCCTCCTTAATATTATATAAATTTTTTATGAAAATATTTATTCATAAATATTGATGGCGACTCTTCTAGAATGTGAGGCAACTCTAGTTGTGATTCATCCTAATTATGACTGCTTCTGGCGATGAGACATGAAAATAGTTACTAATCATTATAGTGACTTGACTCAATGGTTATTCATCACATCACATATCCAATTTGGTTGTAGACAGGTATAGTATGATATTAGGTCTTCCTGAAAGGTGAATTAGATCTAATAGTAGGTCATCTGAACACATAAACATATTTGGTGGTGCTATGTTATGATAGTGAGAGATCCTTAATGGTTGTTCCTTCTGATAATTAGCCAAATTCTCATCCTGGTAGTGACTCATATCTAATGGTGTTTAATTCACATACTTTTCCAAATTTAAAAGGGTTATCTCTGATGGTGTGTGTTTTAAAAACTTAGCTAAATCGTATTGTTCTCAATGGTGAGTCATTTCTAATGGGGTATGTTTCCAACAATTTTCTATAATTTCATTCTAATTGTGAATTTTCCCTGGCAGTGAATCGACCTCAATAGGTAGAGTGTAAGAGTGAGACTTTCCATTAATTTGAAAAATTTATCCAATATACCTTGTATTATAAAATGATAACTTAAAATATAAAATTCATTAACAACATAAATTACATGATTTCTGATATTTAAAAAAAAGGGTGACATCAATTACCCCATTTTTATTATCACCCATCATAGAATTTCATAAAGAATTTATTGAATAAACGATGGTATTAATAAAGATATACTTACCACTTCAAACAGATAGAGTGATTTTTTTATCAAAAATTATATACCAATGGTATCAAAGATAATTAGATAATAAATAGTATCAAATAGAAGATAATATTGGAGAAAGGGATTAAATAATGAATCAAAGAAACATCATCAATAAATAAATATCATAGACCTTTCTCCTCATTTTTGGATTATCAAAATATAAAAATAATATAAATAAATATAGAAAAATAGAATAAGATTAATAAGAAATGTACCACTAAAAATGGAAATTTAAGTACATGAAATAAGAGATACAAAAATATGATACAGAAATCACCTATCAAAGAGAAAAAGTCTAATTTCAATGTTTATCAAGCTTGGTAGAAGGACATATTAGACCCTTAACCTTCTCTTATTTAGATGTACAAAATGTAATAGAAGGTCCTAAGGTAACTATATGGATTTCCAAATAATGAATATATATTGAAGGAGTCTCTTTAATAATTACAAGTCTACGATATTGTACTAGTTCTTTGTGAGTCAAACTGAAAGGATGTAAATGATTTGGAATGGGTGAATTTTGATCTTTGGTAACACCTGGTCTAAAAAAGAAAACATCAGAATCTAAAGGCGTGATATGATTTGTAACAAGAATTGAATCTTGGACCCTAATTATAGTTATAGAAATATGAATAATGGGATTAATGTCATTTATGATGTCCATAATAACGTTTTCTACCTATTCCATATAACAAAATAAATCCTTAATTTCTTCCATATATAGTTGGAGTACTGGACTCATCATGTTCAGTATATTCACTTATTCTATGAATTATAGAGTCAATGGATGGATCTTTAGGCTCTCACTGAAGAATTCGAAATGATTTTTTTTATCATGCTTAGTATATATCCGAGAAAGACTATGATTTTTAGACTTAGTGATGGTCTATATATCAGAAAAGATATCCTTCATATAATCTATAATCATCATATTCCCATGGTTACTATTATGATAGATTTTCCACAGAAATTTCTAAGGGAGGTTGGTAACATCACATGATACAAAAATATTCTCTTCTCAAACCACTATGTTGACCAAATCAATATCATGTGGAGGAGGTGGATCACAAGATGTAGAATCAATGAAAAAAGGTTCTCTACCTTCTTTTGAAATGCAGTAATATAATCAACCATGTATGTTCTAAATTCATCCACTCTAGATCTCAAGGACTCTATTTCATTTTATAAACTCTTATTTTGTATCTTCACATCACAAATATGAAGAATCATCTTAGGAAGGATGCGATAGATCTGAATACCAAACAATTTCCTTCATCTTTTTCATTAATCTTGATTACCAAGAGATGCTGAAATTTCAAAAGACAAAAAATAAAATAGAATATTATATCTAAAATATTCTAAGTCACCCTTAGTGAAAACGTCAAATTCAAATGATGTAATACCTTTTTCATGTGTAGATAAAATGGTGGTTTGAGCATTTTCCACAATTAGCTCAGAACTAGTAGCCACATTAGAATCCAAACTATTCAATTCTCTAGTAGCCTCAATTGGATCTATAATGGATCTCTTATGATCAATTTCTTCTCGAATTTGAGGCCCACCATGATTTTGTGGCCAGTCATCCTAATCTGAATCAGGGTATTCTATACCATGTATAAAATACCCAAGATACATTTCACATTTCATATGATTTGGGTCCAACAATCCAATAAATTCATATCAAGAGATTTAAAAATACAATATTTAAAATTTTTAGGCTCAACTATAGTAGGATCAACAACACTGGCCTCCATAATTGCCCCCTTTACCACAATCTTCTCACAATATGACTAAACATAAATTGTCTACTTAATAATTATTTGTAAAATAGTTGAAGGTTAAATAAGATCAACAGGAATATCGTGACTATCAGCGATTAGGGTTTTTGTCACCTTAATAGATGATTCCTTCTCATCTTTTGTAGCCATATCCACATCTTGAACTATGTCAGGTATCTCTTTAGATATATTAAAAACTAAAATTAATGGATAATTGATAAGTGTCTAATGTATCGCCCCATCCATAGAACCAATGTTAAAACTAGGATCATCATGTTTAGAGCCTCCAACAGGTTCATCTCCATTATTATATCTATTTTATTCATCTTCACCTCATCCTTCATCATTATCTCTATTTTGAAATTACCTTTTCTATTGGATTTAGAGGATCTTGTAAATTTTTTATCATCAAACACCACTGTTTCTTTTTCCTCACACTGTGATTTTAAAATATTATCTCTAGTAGGGAGTGATCTTGGAGGTCTAGGACCACTATACGAAATAGATAGAGAACTCTTAGGTAGGTTTGGGTCACTACCACCATCCATTGGAAACTGTTGTTCCTTACCACCATAGGAAACACCAAACTCTTATTTCAAAAAAAAACACCCAACTACCCCATATATCAGAATTTCCTAGATATAGAGGGTTATTTGGTATATAATGGTGATCTACTACATTGATTATCTTATACATCATGTAATTATCATCAATCCATTGTTTCTTAATGGGGTTCTGACTTATTTTCATTCTTATTGAAAACACATTTGAAATAAAATACCAAAACAATTTAACTATGACTTCATATACATATTCAACCAATACATTGGCCTCAACCATGGATGAAATAAACTTAAGATTAATTTGGGAATTAGATCTTGAGGATGGTATACACTTCTCCAAAATGTGATCCACTAGGTATCTACACAAGTTGATCATTTCACATCCTTACGCAGGGATAAATGGATAGATCTCATGATACCTCATGGTATAATATTACCATTCATCAAAAACATGATATGTTTGATAATTTGGAAAATCATGTGACTTTCAAAATCATGATTATTAGTAACTAGACTTCTTATTATCCCATTTCCAGTAAACATTTCTAAGGATACCTAAAAAATAAAGGTTTCAATGACATCAGAAATGATACATTGATAGTGCAGATAAACACCTTCATGAGGTACTCTCAAAAAACATTCCCATTGTATTATATAGAACAAAACATTACACACATTAATTCTAATTTCCACCCAGTCTTCATCTCCCTCGAAACTGAAAAGGAAACAATTATAGAAATATTGTACTAACCTCATATTGAATGGACTCTCATTGCTAGAGAACTATTCTACACATTTGTAGTCTTGATTAAATATTATCGACAAAGATTTTCTCAATAGTAACTATTCACTATTATGCTCTTTCTTGTGTACCACTATATGATTATAAAGAGATGGGTACTGTAGTTTAATATAAAATGAATAAAATGAATATCATTTCTACATCATTAAAGTATGTGACTCATCTAAAGAATATATAGTGGATCTATTCCCTATATCCATGTTTATAATATTGGAAGGATCAGGTGAAGGTGATGGAAGGATGATGGTTGAAATAGAAAGGATAGTAATAAGAATTAAGTGAAAGGTGTGAGAGACTAAACATTTGAGATAGAAAAATTTCTATTTTATATAATTAGATATTAAGGAAATTTTTTATTTTGAAACAAAATAAAATTATAATCAAACTTATATTAAATAAATAAATAATACATATATAGAAAAAGAGGAGTTAACATATAAAATATTGGTTGAATAGTTGACAATTGTGGGGAAAGAAAATGGGGGGTAAAAATTCAATTGTGGGTAAGACACCAAGGTAAAAAACCAATGGTGTTTAAAAGGAAAATGGTGTGTAATACTCCAATGGTGGGTAAAACAACAATGGAGGGTAAAACACCAGTAGTGGGTAAAAATACAAAGGTGGGTAAAATTCCTATGATCTGTAAAACTCCAACGATGGTTAATACACAAACAGTGGGTAAACCACAAATGGTTGTCAAAACACCAATGATTGGTAAACCTACAACCATGGGAAAGACACCAATGATAGATAAAACTCCAATGAAGTGTAAAACACACATTGTGTGTCCTATAAAATTATTTTTAACCAAAATTAATCAAACCAGATTCATTTTTTATGTTGTTTATTCTCTCAGAATTCAATGGATTATTGAAAATATTTTCATGATGAGGTTTAGTACAAATGAATTCTATTATAATATAACCCTTTTGAAATTTATATATCTAAAATTTATGTTATACATAAATGTTTTTTTAGAGTAATATAAAATATTTTTAGAAATTTTTCTAGAAAATATATTATCACGATTTAATGGTATAAGTCAGAATTAATATCTATATTCTAAAAATGTGTGTTTCATAAAACAATTAGTGTGAAACATCTACCTGCATCTATATAATTAGATTTAACAGTAGAAAGGGAACAATAATTTTTTTTCATACTACTCTAAGAAACTATATGATTTACCAAAAATTTCCATGTTCTAAAGGTGTTTTTTTATACCTAACTTACAACCACCAAAACCATAATCTAAAAAACTAATTAGATCAAATGATTTTTCTATCAAATAGAATAATAATATGTTGTTTGAACACACAAGGTGCTTGAAAATAATTTTTATAAACTCTAAGCATTCCACTTTTGGGTTTTCATAAAAAGGAACACACCTACACACACAAAACATTATTTCTGGATGATAAGTAGTTATATATAGAATACTTCCAATTATAACATTGTAACTTGCGTGTTCCAATGATTTCCCAAAATCATCACGATCCGACATACATGTGTAATTTATAGGAGTCTATAAACTCTTAGTTCTATCATATCCAAAGTATTCTCCAATAAATTTTTGGTATTTACTTTGATTTAAAATAATTTCTTCTTTATTTGTAAAAATACGAAAACCATGAAATATTTTATTATAATTAATTTATCTTACATGAATTTAATTTTATATTATTTTTAAAATCTTAGAACATAGAAAAATTTAGGAGATCCAAAAATATATAATCTATCTAGCTTTGAAAAACTAAAACCTCTTTTCAACTGATTTTTTACAAATAGTATAAGATCAAATATACCTTTTGAAAAACGTTTTCAAATTAGAAAGAGATAATACTATCATTCCATGATCTAGGAGATTGTTTTAAACAATATGAATGTTATTTACATATGAAAAAATGATTTGGAAAATGAGTATTTTGACATCTATAGGGATATTCAGCAGAACCATCATCCACTATATACCCATTCATGATTTCACTTTTATCATACTTTTGATATAGTTTTAAATCATATTTAAAGCATAGATAACCATTATTATAATTGGTTTATGTCTAGATATAGGTGAAAATATTTCATCATTGTCTACACCCACTCATGATGATACACATGTGTAACTACTCTAGCTTTTTTCACTAATATTGTTCCACATTTATCAGCAATGTGTCTAAAATCTATTTAGTTCATACATTAAATGTTTTTTAGGTCTATCAATACGTTCAAAAAATTATTTATTTAAAATGTGTTTAGTTATTCTTTTATAGAAATTACCCAGAATTCAAAATTATTTTCATTATTGATGATCTTAGGTTCATGAAGTGACAAAAATGATAGATATTCTATATGGTTTCTTAATGAATCTCTAGTTTTTGTACCTCTATCTATGTATCCAACTACAATATATAAATTCTTATATTTAAGAGTCATAAAATCACTAGAAAAAAAAGTGTTGGTCAGTTATTGTTCCTCTATAGATTCTAGTTCAGGTTTAAGAAGAACATCATAACATGAATATGTTTCTAAATGCCTTATAGTAGAATAATAAGGATTCAAATTTATAGTCAATTTTGATAAATCATTCTCAATGTTTTCTAAATAAATATTAGGCACATGTGGATTTTTCTTATCAAATATTACATGAATATACACATCCACATCCCTGGTTATTTTTGTTAAAACTCTATAGGAATTTCTATAATATTATTTACCAAGTAAAATTCCATCATGAGTTTGGAGGAAAATCCATCTATATTATCCATAGTATTGAGAATGAATAAATTGTGAAAGAAAACTATAACATAATTTCTCTTTGGATTCCTATGGTTCAAAATTTCATAAGGTTTATTTTCATGATTTGTCTAATTAAAACATTTTTAATTATATATGAGGTTATATTCACAACCTCTCCCAAAACTAGACAGGTAAGTCATACTCATTAAGCATGTTCCAGTATATCTCAGGTTGTGTTCTATTTATTCTTTCTAAAATTACATTATGTTGAGGGGTTCTATGAAATGATTAATTATGACCATATCCATATTGTTATAAAAAAGATTCAATGCCTTGATTTTAATACTCATGGACATATTCACTTCTTAAGGTTGTAATTCGTTGTCCACATATATTTTATACATATGTAGCCTACATGGTAAAATAAGATCAAGATTAATATTTATAGACTTAATGAATACCCATGTATACCTAGAAAAAGCATCTATATTTACATAAATATTGTTACTTTCAATTAGACTAGAAACACTATGGGGTCTAAACAAGTCAATGTGAACCAAATACAGAGATTGAGAAGTTGAAACTTCTTTCATTAATTTAAATTATTTCTTATGTTCTAAACCATTTTTACATGTGTTACAAACATGATGTTTAAGAATTCATGTTTTGGTAGATCCCCCAATAAACATTTTGTAGAGACCCGATTTTTACCATACAAGACATTGGAATATTTCTACATATAATTCAATAGCTAGCCACGAAGACGGATTGCTATTCTGAGGTCTGGTGTTCCCGGTATTAATTTTATATAAATATTATGTATTTTTATACTATGCACATGGAAGGGTTGTGTTTCCTCCTAAACAGTAACTCAGATCAAGAATATGTGGTAATGGTTGTGTCTGAAGCATGCTTTTTACCCTAGGCGGTGTGTAAAAGTTGTGGGTGCGGGCATGCTGTGAGAGATGACACCCAAGGGAAAATAATTATTTTGAAATAATGAATTAAGGATTGTTAACAATGACATTCATTTCAAATATCATTAAAAAGATGTATTGGAATGGAAATATGAGACTTCCATTGAGTTTGAGAAGGGGCGTTTTTACATGTCGTGATATGAAATGAGAGGGCACGACAACTTCAGATTCTGCGCGAAGCGGATTTTTCTATAAATAGGAAAATATGAGTTTTGAGTTGGGATTTTTCCCTTCTTTCCCTCTCTCAATAACTTGTTCTTCATAATTCTTCATCATTCTTCACTGAATCATGGAGAAACAACTATCGGAACCTCGGCAGATTGAGGATGGTGTGTCATCAACGTGCCAGCAACGACGCATGACCGATTCGATGTAGGACTCTTGACTAATTTTCACACCTTCATCAATTTATTTAGCTTTTCCCAATTTCATCATTTAAATTATATAATTTTTTAATTGGGATGATGGTCAAACAAACACGGCCACTGTCCGAGCCCCATTCAAAATCCCATGATCGATGCATTCTTTGTCGTTCTCTGTACAAATTTTTGAATGCGCCAAAGCTCCATCGGATCGTCAATTCGGAGCAGGTGCTGTGAAGGCCTCATCCTGGGGAACCCAAATCCACCTGCAGATTTGAAATTGGGCTACTAGAGTTGTTGTGGCGGCTGACAGAAACAACGGATCTGGCAAGGGTGCTGGCTGGAGCTCGGGGTGGCGTAGTAGTGGAGCCAACTAGAGGCGTTCGTTGCAGCACGGCTGCAGCGCGGTAGGCCGAGGCGGACCTCCGAGGGCCGACGACCAACAGCTGATGGGTGAGAGGGATCGGAGGGGATCAAGAGTCAAGCGGAGAGGAGGAGTCGGGTGCGGCCGACGCGGATGTGGAGTAGCTCCCGGAGGAGAGGGTGATGGAACGTCGGGGCGACGGGGCAGTGCAGCAGGGAGCACCGATGACAGAGGCGGAGAGCGATGGACCAGGCGGTACGGGCGGTATGTAGCCAGAAGAGCAGCACGGTGTAGCTGGGGTAGCACTACGACAAACTTCGGGAGGCAGAGACACAGAGGGTGTCATCTCGTCACAGTCGGAGGAGACCCCTGAGGTTAGCGCTCGGGGGAGCAAGTCGTGGACAAGGTCCCGCAATGCACGGGTCCTGCTAGGCAACGCAGCGAAGACCAGCCTTTGGCCTGTCTGCCTTGGAGAACCAAACCTGAGGCATGTCCTGTTTTTCTAGAGCGGTTTGTGACCAGTGGGCCTCGGCAACTCAGGCCGGGCCCCTGGCTAGGCCACGGGCTGGCGATTCAGACTGGGCTGGCCGTGGTGAACCGGGCCTGTTGGGCCCCTTGCGATCAAGGGGCCTATCTCTTAAACGACACGTCTGTTTGACATGTTGTCTGTGGTTGTTGGTCCGTCTCTTAGACATATACCTTTTATGTTGGCTTCCATGGTTTTTGGGTTCTGCGCTCGATGACTGTTCACCCGAAATGATTTAATTTAATAATATTAAATTATTATTAATGTTTACAATGGACATACTCGTGAGCCAGATTTCTGTTTGATACATCGTTAGAGATGTTGTGGCCCTAGAGTTGAGTTGGATCTTCCAAAGTTTGTTCGTAACCATTGAGGTTTGGTTTCATTGCTTGGTGGCATGAAACACTTAATGCGAATAATTAATTGATTATTTAATTAATTAATCTTCCGTCGGACCTAACTCCTACTTGTGATGTATGATTGACACGCCATCAGTGGCGGCTCGAACCCAGTCCTCGGGCGGATGTTTTGAGATGCTTTCTGAAGAAGTTGGGTAGGATACATGGTGTGGGCCCTAGAGGGCCTGGTTTACTCATTTTATGGTAAAACACCACTTTTCACCTGACACATGTTTGGGGAGTTTGTGTACTTGTTTCTGAGGGTCCTTCAGAGTGGATTGCGATGACACAATCCACCCGCCTATATTTGGGCCCGAGGTGTGGACTCCACGACGTGGATTTCAGACGTATGCTGTGTTTTTATGACTTATGATTCATAAGTTTGTTCAGGGAAATGAATAGCCAACTATGTGTGGTTATCTGCAAGGAACACAATAGTAAGATCTGCGTGACGTGTTTTGGGGTCGAGGTGTGGGCCCTAGAGGGCCTCATTTGCATATAATGTGGGGAGTTGCAGCATTGGTATTTGGAGTCCGTTTAAGGCACCGTCAGTGGTGTTGTGACCCTAGAATCGAGATGATGTAGACTAGGGTGGGTAGAAGCATTGAATTCGGATTTGAGGCATGGGCCCAATGGGTCGTCTTTTAAGCTATGTGTAGCATACTGCGTCTTTTCCATCAGACGTCTGTTTGGGGTGTATGAATAGGTGTTTTGGTGTTTTTTTCCAAGAGCATCGCAATGGCGTAGTTTTCTGGAACTTTTTTAGGACTGAGATGTTGGACCCACGAGACACCTTATGGGGGTAAAGCGGTGTTGAATAACCTTTCCACCAAGAGCCTGTATCTAATGATTAAATAGTCTATATCGCGTGTTTTTCCTAGAGATTTACCACGGTGTAATCTGTCTTGGAATAAAGAGCCTCTTTAGAGATCTCATTAAATTTGGAAACATGAAATGGTGTTTGTCAGAGGTTCCATTGACGCACTTCTCACCTACACACGGTAGCAGTGTTAGTGACACTCGGTGATGGCATGGGTGGTGTGGAGATATCGGACTAGTTCTGGGATTAACCTCCAGCGGGGATGGGCAGTGGTTTACCCACCAGTGTATCAGGGTTTACCCTCCAGAAAGGCTGGGAAGTGGGTTACCCATTGATCTTAGGGTTTACCCTCCAGTGAGGATGGGCAGTAGGATACCTGTTGACCTTAGGGTTTACCCTCCAGTGAGGCAGGGAAGTGGGTTAACTGTTGACCTTAGGGATTACCCTCCAGTTAGGCTGGGTAGTGGTTTGCCTATTGACCTTAGGACTTACCCTCCAGTGAAGCTGGGCAGTGGGTTTCCCTTTGAACTTAGAGATTACCCTCTAGCGGGGCTGGCTAGTTGGTTACCTGGTGACCTCTTGTGGTTTACCCTCTTGTTAGGATGGGTAGTGGGTTACTCGATGACTTCTTTCAGAATCA
The DNA here is from genome assembly GCA_963277665.1 of Viscum album. NCBI lineage: Eukaryota > Viridiplantae > Streptophyta > Magnoliopsida > Santalales > Viscaceae > Viscum > Viscum album. Next base: position 1,226,068,465 of record OY728145.1, on the reverse strand, counting down.
GCCCTTTCTATGAAGCTAGTCAGTGACACTTCTCTATGATTACCGAAGCGGGACCCTTGGTCGTACGATTTAAATATGAGGCTGCTTGATGTGCAGGATTGTTGGGAATCAGTGATGGATAACCTTAGAGTTGTTGGTAACTTTTCATGGGCTGATCTTGGAGATGGAGATCCCATTATACACTCATTCGGGATTATTTTTTAATAAATATATATATCCATCCTAATTTTGTTACCACTCTTTGGGATCTGTTACTCTCCTTCTAGGGGTGGTGAAGACACGCGGGGTATGCCACATGCTTTATCTGGCTCGCTCCTCTTAGATTGGACGAGTCTACTTCCTTTCTTTCATTTTGTTGAGTTGCACTCTCTCTATTGTACTCTTACACTGTTCTTTTTCCTGCCTACTGCTCACCATTTTAGTACCTCCATTGTTGCTCCCTAGATATTTCGTGGAATCCTAATGAGTATCTTTATACACACCCCACATAGGGCTTTGCCCACACATGGTGTGCCCTTTCATACGACGGGCAGGCCGATTGAGACTACGGAGGATCGTAGAGGACACATGATCTTGGGATGTGATCAGTGGTCATAGGAGGATTTTTGGGTGTGTGACTCACAAGCTGTTTACTGTCGTTTACCTATTTTCGGGTTGTGGAATCATTCTAATTGGGTGCATGTTTTTTCCTTTTACTGTTCAGTTTATGTGTTAGTACTTTTCAGTACTATACTTGTTCTATTTATAAGTTGATGCATGACTTTGGTTGGGTTATAGTTGTTTGTCATTTAGTTTTATTTTTTACTCTGCACTTCTACATTGAGTGGGTTTTGTGTGTGGGTACATGTACTTAGGCAAAGGCCTCCCTGATATTTTTACACCTTCGGCGCTTGTCGTTAGCCCCTGGCCTATAGAGGCAGGCCTAGGGTAGTTGTGGATCAAGACCGGTAGGGTCGGTTCATTAAAATGTGGTATTTGAGGTGGTTCATTCCGTGGGATGTTGTTTGGATGTCCCTAAAAAATGGAATTGGTTGAGTTTTGGGGAAATGGTGTAACATGTCTCAAGAGTGGATCTCAGGCAAGGGAGTCTAGGGATAGTGCAGTGTCCGACTTATCCATTCAACAGGACCCTCATAACCCGCTATTCAACTTGGCACATTGAGACACTTGTTGTATGAAATTTGGTTCGTGCATCACATAGGATTGATTATTTTCCTATCCTTTTTGAGTCAACTCCCCATCGTTGTTGGTATATATATGCTCATTTGACCGCATTACTCCTTCATCAGATTCAGGATGTCACTACAATGACATCCAGCGAAGATAATTGCTACGGTTTGTGATGACTACTCTGTGAGCAATAAGGCCTCATATCGAGATCCATCATACGATTACCCTTCTCTAGGAGGACAGGTTGTAGCACCTCCACCTGTGGTGTAGGAGACAATACCGGCAGCGAAGGTCAATGAAGAGCGCAAGCTAGGTGAGCTACATGATTTCCAGCATTAGAAACCACTGTGTTTCCATAGTGATTCATACCCTCAGGAAGAGAAGTGTTGGGTAGAGTTGGTGGTACTCCTCGGACACTGATAGGTTAGATGGTGGCTTTGACAACCAGTCTTTTTCCATCAAGAAGTTTGGCGTGGTAGATCCAGGGTTACTCAGATGCACGATGAGTCGGTACTCTCATGGGATGAAAATTAGTAGTTTTTTCATGAGGAGTACTACCCCTCCAACTTATGCTTCATACGGTTTTAGGAGCTATTGGAACTTCAGCGGGGATTGATGGCAGTGGCTGAGTATTCAACTAGGTTCACAGACCTTACTCTGTACTCTTTGAACGTGGTCCATGATAGCAACTTACGAGCACAGAAGTTTGAGAGAGGTCTCTGTAGGGGAGACTCATGCCAGCATAGTTATCTTGTGCATCATCACACATCACAGGGTGTTGGAGTAGGCACTGGAGATAGAGAAATTTCTCTCAGAGGGACATCAATTGGCTGGGCCTCGGCACTAGAGGTCTTCCCTTGATGAGTCTCATGCACGTGGTCGGGGATAGTTTAGAGCACCGAGATAGCCCAGGGGGGACTAGTGCTATATTTTTTATGTGTGAGGTCATGTGGTGTGAGACTACTCGACCAAATGTTCTATGCATTATAGATAGTGGGTAGATGCACCGCCATGACCAATGTAGTGTCATGATCAGAGAACTCCTAGAAAAGGACAAGGTGTACCCAGTGAGACAGTGTTGGCAGAAACGTTAGAAGAAATGTGGTTGGCAGATGAGGTTTTGAGGTCCTTCCACTACCACTAGGCTGCCCATGTCAGGCTTAGGGAGCTGACCGACAGGGCCGCGGGCGACTATGTGCTATAGATGTATATAATCCTTCAATGCATGAGATGATAAGAGGTACGCTCTGTGTCTTTTTCTACTTTTTTCAGTATAAATTGTTAGACATTGCGTGAGGTCATCTATTATTCTAACTCCTTGTTCGAGGGATTGTCAAGGGCGACACAGGGAATCAGTGTAACCCTATGTTAGAGTTTTCCGATGAAGAATTGAATTCAAAACAAAGAGGGGTTCTTTCCCCCACTGAGATGCATTTTTGTGATGCGATCAAAACTGTGAGGTAGAGTTAGTACCACCCAAAGCGGATAGTATTGAGATGTGGTGGATGAGTCCCTCCAACATGTACATTCATGTAAGGGTTGTGCAGTAGAGTTTCAAATCAGGTTCTAGATTTTCCAGTGGGGCTATTATTCTTGACCCCCCCCCCTTGCTTGAGGTGCCACTAGTGGGTTTGGAAGATTTCCTATTTTGGGATTACTCCCCATCCAAGAGGGGAAATGAAACATGAGGTATGCCACACGCTTTCCATTTCTATCCTCTAGAGGTTAGATCAGTTTTCTCTTCTTCCCTATTCGTTGTCACCTTGCGTTCTCAACATCAATCTTGATACCACTATCAATTACAGGTCGAGGTGATGGACACCCCATGAATAGAACTATGTGTTTCACTATGTGGTGCTCATGGTGGTGGTCCTTGTGCTGAGAATGCGGAGACAATATCTTCTGGGAGAGTGCTTTTTGGTTTACTCAGACTAGCAGTGTCTTAGGTGCACCCTCACCAAGAGAGACTTGAACCTGATTCAATGGTGATAGTATAAAATTCTTGTAGGACTATGAATTCGAGGTAGTATATGTTCTAGAAAATAGTAGTGTTGTAGCAGGATCTCGTAGTAGGAATTCCTAGTCTCGACTAGTGTGGGATGTTTCAGAGCAGTTAGCATCCCTATAGCTGACCTTGGTGGAGCAAGAGGGTATGTCTTTTCTGCAATTGATGGTGTTGAATCTTCCACTTTTTGAGCATGAAAGAGAGTCTCGGTTGTGATGCACCTACTGTGAAAACTTGTGAAACCAGAGATCCTTGGGTGTTTCACCAGATGGTTGTTTTGAAGGATGGAATCATGAGACCCTGTTCCAGGAAAAAATATTGATTTCGGTCATGACGTGGAAAGTAGAGGTTCGGCCGGGGAATTCCCCCGCGTTTCTTTGGGCCGTTTGGGAATCGTGTAAGGGATTGAGAGGTTGCCTACCATTTTTCCATACCCTCCCAATAGTCAGAGTGGGCGCTCAATGTCTTCCAAGTGTTTCAGCTGAGGAGGTCCGTGCAAATTATAATGCATTTCCTCGAGAGTAGCAGACCTTATAAGTATGAATCACCCCTTTGGTTAGCATGTTGTTCTAGAAAGGTGTTGTGAAAGTTTTCTTGGGAGTGGGAGAGCTAAGTGTGAGCTTTATTTTACACTATTTTTTTTCATAGTATTTATTTTTGGGGATGAAATGATTGAAAAAAAGAATGATGTAGAGACCTGTTATTTATCCTGTATAATATTGGAATATTTCAACATATAATTCCAGAGCTAGGCGCGAAGACAGCATGCGATTATGAGGCATGGTGTGCTGTGAATTAATTTTATAAAAATATTAATTATTTTTATACTATACATGTGGTAGGGTTACGTTTTATCTTAATTGGTAACTCGTAACGGGAATCCGAGGGCACAGTTGCATCTGGAGCATGCCGTTTACCTTAGGTGGGGTGTAAAAGTTGCGGGCACAGGCCTTCTGTGAGAGATGTCACCCAGGGGAAAATCGTCATTTTGATATAAAGACTTCGTGATTTTTAACACTGACGTTTGTTTCAAATAACATTCAAACGAAGTCTCGGAATGGAAATCTGATACATCTGTTGAGTTCGAGATGAGGCATTTTTTCTAGTCATGACACAAAATGAGAGGGTGTGACATCTTCAGATTTCGCGCTAAGCAGATTTTTCTATAAATAGGAAAATATGAGTTTTGAGTTGGGGTTTTTCCTTCTCTCTCTCTCTCTCAATCTATTTCTCTCTCTCTTGTTCTTCATCATTCTTCGCCTTTCTTCACCGAATCGAGCAGCGACCACCACCAGAACCTTGCTAGATCGAGGCCGGAGCGTCGTGGGCATGCCGCCAATGACTCACGACCGACTCGAGGTAGGATTCTTGATTAATTTTAACACCTACATCAATTTCATGATTATTTTCCAATTTCATCATTTAAATTCAATAATTTTGGAATTGGGATGATGAAAAAATGAACACAGCCACCGTCTAAGCCCCATTCTAAATCCCATGTTCGACACGTTCTTCGTCATTCTTCGTCCACATTTTCGAATGAGCCCAAGCTCAAATGGATCATCGATTGGGAGCAGGTGTTGTGAAGGCCTCGTCTTAAGGAACCCAAATCCATCTGCAAATTTCAAATCAGTCTTTTTAAGTTGTTGTGGCAGATGACCGAAACCTCGGCTCCAACATGGGTGGTGGCCGGAGCTTGGGGGGCACAGTAGTGGAGCCAGCCGGAGGCATCCGTTGTGGCGTGGATGCGGTGTGGTTGGCCAAGGCAGACCTTGGAGGGCCAATGAGCAGTGGACGAAGGGTGAGAGGGACCGATGGGGCTCATGTGTTTGGTGGAGAGGAGGATCAGTGTGTGGTCGGCACGGATGATAAGTAGCTCCCAGAGGACTGGGTGGAGGAACATAGGGGAAACGGTGAGGTGCAGTAGGGAGTACTAAGGCTGGAGGTGGAGGCCAGAAAAACAGGCATCGATGGCGGTACGCGGCCAGAAGAGTGGCGTAGTAGAGACGGGGCAGCACGACGGTGCACAATGAGGGGTGGAGGCGCCGAGGTCGCCGACCCATCGCGGTCGGAGGAGACCCCCGAGTACAGCGCTCGGGGGAGTGAGCCACGGACAAGGACCCACAAAGTGTGGGTCATGTTGGGAAACACGGAGAAGACCGACGTTTGGCTGGTTGGCCTTAGAGTACGAGTCTCGAGGCGGGTCTGGTGTTGCAGGAGCGGGCCGCAGCGAGTGGGTTGCGGTGAGTTGGGCCAGACAGGCGTCGGGGCCATGGGCCGGCGGTTCGGACCAGGCTAGCCGGGGTGTACCGGCCCGATTGGGCCCCATGTGATCAAGGGGTTGTATCTCTTAAACAAAGCGTCTGTTTGATGTGACATCTACGTCTGTGGGTCCTTCTCATTGAGACGAGCCTTTTAAGGTGGGTGCTAGGGTGTTTGGGTTCTTTTCCCAAAGACGGGTGACATGAAACACTTTAATTTAATAATATTAAATTATTTTTAATGTTTACAATGGATGTACTCACGAGTCAGATGTCCGTTTGACGCACCGTAAGAGGCCCTGTGGCCCAAAAATTGACCCGGTCATTCCAAAGTTGGTTCAGAACCCTTAAAATTTGGTTAAGTTGCTCGGTGGAATGAAATTCTTAATGCGAATAATTAATTGATTATTTAAATAACTAATTTTTCATAGAACCTATCACCAGATTGGGATATCTGATTGACACGTCGTTAGTGGCAAAATGACCCTAGTCTTCGTGCAAACTTTTTGAGATGATTTCTAATGAATTCGGGTTAGAGACAAGGTGTGGGCCCCATTGGGCCTGATTTACATGTTTTATGGTGAAACACCAATTTTTCACCCAACACCCGTTTGGGTTTTTTGAGTACTTGTTTGTCAGTGTCCTTCTGAGGAGATTGCGATGACGCAATCCACCCACCGAAATTTTGGCCTGAGGCGTGGGCCCCACGAGGTGGCTTTTAGATGTTTGCTTTGTTTTTATAAGTTATGTTTCATTAGTTAGTTCTAGTCAAATGAATAGCCTATGTTGTGAGGTTATCTGTATGGAATGCAATGGTAAGATCTGCATGACGTGTTTCAGGGTCGAGGTGTGGGCCCCACAGGGCCCTGTTTTCATATAACGCGGGGAGTTGGAGCTTCGGTATCCAGAGTCTGTTTAAGGCATTGTCAGCAGCGTTGTGACCATGGCGTCAAGAATATATAGGATAGGGTGGTTTTAGGAATTGAAGCTGATGTTGAGACATGGGCCCCATGGTCCATCTTATAAGTTGTGTGTAGCGTACTGCGTTCTTTTCAACAGACATCCATTTGGGGCATATGAATACTCATTTTGGCGTGTTTTTTGGAAAGAATCATGATGTCATAGTTCACCCGACCATTTTCTGGGCCGAGGTGCGGGCCCATCAAGGCATCGTATGGGCGTAAAGCGGTGTTGAATAACTTTTCTATCGGGAGCCTATATCTAGTGAGTAAATTGTCTACCTTGATTGTTTTTTAGCAAGGATTACCATGGTGTAATCTGTTTGGGCATAAAGAGCCTCTTTCGAGATCACATTAAATGTGGAAACATGAATGTGTGTTGGTCGTAGGTTCCTTTGATGCACTCTGATCCTACGCATGGTAGTAGTGTTAGTGACACCCAGTGATGGCTCAGGTGGTGGAGATAAATCAAACCAGTTCTTGGTCTACCCTCTAGCAGAGTTGGGAAGTGGGTTACTTACGAGTGTATCAGTGTTTACCCTCCAGAGAGGCTGGGAAGTGGGATAACCATTGACCTTAGGATTTACCCTCCAGCGAGGCTGGGCAATGGGATACCCGTTGACCATAGGGTTTACCCTCCAGTGAGGCTAGGGAGTGGGTTACCCGTTGACTTTAGGGATTACCCTCTAATGAGGATGGGCAGTGGGTCACCTGTTGACCATAGTGTTTACCCTCTAGAGAGGCTGGGTAGTGGCTTACCCATTGACCTTAGTGTTTACCCTCCAGCGGGGTTTGGTAGTGGGTTACCCGATGAACTCTTGGGGTTTACCATCTAGTTGGGCTGGGTAGTGGGTTACCCAATGACTTCTTTTAGACTCATCCATTTCTATAAGGCTAGTCAGTGACGTTTCTCTATGATTACCAAAGTGGGACCCTTGGTCATATGGTTTAGCAATGAGGCTGCATGATGTGCGAGATTATTGGGCATAAGGGATGGCTACCCTTAAAACTATTGGTGACTTTTCTTGGGCTGATCATGGAGATATATATCCCCTTATACTCTTTTTTGGGATTCTTGTTGAGTATATATATATATATATACATCCTACATTTGATCCCACTCTTTGGGATTAGTTACTCTTCTTCTAGGAGGGGCGATGACGTGAGTGGTATGACATGTGCTTTTTGTTTCTAGCTCCACTTGTATTGGACGAGTCTACTTCATTTCTTTCATTGGGTTGAGTTTCACTCTCTCTATTGTAATCTTACACTGTTATTTATTCGGCCAACTAATCACCATTTTAGTACCTCCTTTGTTTCTCTCTCGAGATTTCAGGTCATCCTACTGAGTATCTTTATACTCACCCCTTCTTGAGATTTGCCCGCACTTGGTGTGCTGTTGCAGGCAGCAGATAGGTCGATCGACACTACATATGAGCGTAGAGGACATAGGAGCATGGGCTGCATTTAGTGGTCGTAGGAGGATTCTAGGTGTGCTAATCCCCAACTGTTTCCATTCGTTTACCTGTTGTCAGGTTGTGGCATTGTTCTGGTTGGGCACGTATTTTTCCCTTTTACTATTCAGTTTACTTGTCAGTACATTTTAGCACTATACATGTTCTATTTAGAAGTTGATTCATCACTTTGGTTGGGTTATAGTCGTTTGTCCTTTGGTTTTTTTACTCTGCACTTCTGCATCGAGTGGGCTATGTGTGTCAGTATAGTTACGTAGGCGGAAGCCTACCTGAGATCATTATGCCTTCGGTGCTTGTCGCCAGCCCCTGGCCTATAGAGGCGGGCCTGGGGTAGTTGCGGCTCCAGACAGGTAGGGTGAGGTCATAACACATTTCTTAGTAATATTTCTTCATGGGTGAATGTTACCGTGTCATAATATCAAATGCTAAAGATAATATTTTCCATGGATGACACTTAAGGAAGAACAATTTTGTGAAAACAAAGAGTCAAGATTACCAACATGAACAACATCATTTATCAATGTAATATACAAAAAATAATTTTTAGAAAAAAAACATTAAAATAATAGTCTTCAAATTCTATATGAAATCCATAATTACATAGATGTGAGATGAAAACTATAATGTCTTTTATCCCATCAAAAAAATGTACTTTAAAATTTTTATCTGATTTTGTGTTATATTTTTTGACAAGGCCAATGATATATCCTTTAGTACTGTTACCAAGGGTAAAATTTCCACAATAGTAATTTATCATGTTCTGAAAGCATGATTAATCTCTTGTCATATTCCTAGAACCTGAACTATCCAGGTACCGTATATTTCAAAAGGATCTCTTGAAGCAGCTTTCATACAAAAAAATGTTTTTACCAAGAATTATCTCAGTACCTAAACTCTCTTGGGACCAAATATGTTACTGATTAGGGCCTTAGGAAACAATATTTTCATTATAGGTTTCATATAAGAATACAGTAGAACCCTTAATTTAAAAACCATATTAAGACTATTTGAAATATTACTTTTAGTAGAATTCCCAATAGTGGATTTAGGATCAAAAGCACTTATAACAATGCTTCTCCTCCCATGTTAATAACCTAAACAAGTAATATATATTTTGTATAAATTTAATTTCCATGAATTTGAGTGAGGTTGTTTATTCTCTTTGTTAATCAATAAATGTCCTCTTTTAATTTTTCATTTTACATTTTTAGTTCCATATTTTATTCAATAATTAATCATTCTATTATTTCCCTATATCAAAACAATATTTAATATTAAGAGATAGATCAAGATGTTTCAATATAATTTGGTATATTATTTTAAAACAGTTAAAGGAATCTTAAAGAATACTAAAATATTAAAACATATCATATTTTGAAATATCATCATCATTTTCATCTCTGTAATTATCATAATTACGTACATGGGTTACAATAAGTACCTCAGATATTTTTTCATTAAGAATGTATTTTCTCTGCTGGGATTCTCTTCCTGAGTTATGTCTGAGTAACTAGAATTATACACAAAGGAACATCATGTGGTTTTCATGGAATTCTTCTACTTCATATCCTTATTGCCATACATATATTTAACATCATCTTATGGTTTTCACAATTTACATGTTCTTTTATTTTACACTCGTAAGATTTAATAAAATTTTAATTGGAATCCATTTTATTTTCAGTTTTCAAAATTCCTCTATTTTTATACATTCATTTATAGACCAGTTTCAAAAATATTTTATTTTTATTTTAGAAATTATTAAAAAAATTAGCTATATGGGGCATTTCCTCATCACTATTTTCCATTGACATGTCATCAGTGGAGTTTTTATCTTGAACATTTATTTTTCATTCTGTTTTGATTTAGTAGCCTTAAAAGAAATAGATTTACTCGATGTTTCAGTATTATATTCATGAATAACCTTATTCTCTTCATCATACATCACCAACTTCCCAATAAATTCCTTCACAAGTATCTTACTAATGTCAAATGATTCTCTTACTGAAAATGATTCCCCGCTGCACCTATCTTGTACACATCTCAGCAGTGGTATGATTTAATCTTTGTTTGACACTAGATCCCCCAAGGATTATTTTGTGTTCACTATATCATTAAACCTGAGAAACATATCGGAAATTATATTATCGTGTTTCATTTTGAATATTTCATATTTAAGTGTATTGGAGTTCAATTTCATTTCATTAACATTATTAGTCCATTCATGTAAAATTTCTAATGAATCAAAATGTTCATAAATAGTTTTAAAAGAATATATCCGATTAATTATTAACCTCGAAAGGAAAAAAAATAATTAATAGATTTTTTGTTATTATTAAATAATTTTTTAGTACTATTATCTAACATAAATCGTAAATCTATAGGTAATTCTTATTTATCCTCTATAGTCTCCCATATATAAAAACCCTTACTTTCAAAATGAAAAATAATTTTTAATTTTATTTTAGAATTATTATATAAATCATTTGATCGATATATTTTGGTATAGAAGCATTCATTACTATTAAAAAATTAAGGAACTATGTTTAGAACTAACATAAATTTAATATCGTTAAAACATAACAAAAATAAAATTTGAAAATATTTTGAAAAAAATAATTTATACGAAATGTTTGTCGAAGTGAGTATATCTAGAGGGGGAATCGAGTACCCAATAAATTTTTTTTATGAAATGTTTAAATAAATTCCCATATATTAAATACTATGTCCATGTTGGTCAAAATTGAAGGTCAAGATATGTTTTTATCTTTTATGATCTCTCTCCTACATTGATTAGGTCTCAGTTAAAATGTTTATGAAAACTATTCTATCATTTGAAATAATTTTAGTTAATAAAAATATTATATCTACACAAATTTATAGAACCTATCAAAGTTAAGGTTTTAGTTATTGTTTAAAAAAATTATTTTAAATCATTTAAATAAAAGAAAACAAACTATAAACACACAGTGGAATAAATAGAAGAGTGTAAGTAAAAAAGATGATACTAAAACCTATCAACATGGAAATAAATTTCCACAAAGTAGATACTGATAAATAATCCTAACCCAAAAACTGGATCATGTATATAAAATATATAATCTAGTTTTCGAGGTCCCTCAAGGACCTCGTCCACAAAACCATGGGATATAAAATAATCAAAATACAAGAAGGGACCTCTTCCACATCATTTTGGAAATAAAAGATAACTAGAATTTATAATTCATTGAGTATATTCAAGCTAATGTATATGAGAAACTATGTGTTTTTAATATAAATAGAAAATCAAACACTAATAAAAATTTAAATAAAATAGACAGAGAGAGAATATAAATATGATGTAAAGATAGAGTGATGTTTTCTTATTTTCTATAAAGCCTACATCTGCTTGAGTGTATCCTGAACTAGTTATTGAGTTGTGTTTCTGAAATTGGTAGTAAAATAGAGCATCATCATCTCCCTCTTTTTGGAGTGTATGATATTATATATGTGATCATTTTGATCTACATTCACATAGTTGTATATAGGAATGATGAAAAATGTAAGATCTCCCCAAGCGTCACCCTTATAGTTCATTCAATATGCATTCAACACTCTTATAATGTACTTGTATATCTCTATGTGTATCTATGTGTGTTTGTGTGCCTAGTCACAATGGATTCTTATTTTAAATATAAAAACATCATACATGAGTATCATCATAAATAATAATCATCAAGTTCTCTTACACCTCATACTCTTTTATGAAATCATCTTTAATGTTTTCTAATTTTTTTTGTTAAAACTAAATTAAAAAACAAAAACTATAAAAATTAATAATATAACGATTACAAATAGTTAACTCAAAAGAATCCCAAAAATTTAGATTGACTCTTTTGAATTGTATACAACTATGGCTTTGAGTGGTCCGAATAATTATTGAAGTTATCGATGAGACATGACAATAGTGACGCATCTCGGCGGTGACCTAACCTAATGGTGAGTTATCAAATCACTTTACCAATTATCCTGGTTGTATGTATAGTCTAGTGGTAGGTCATTTTCAATGGTAAAATACGGTTAACAAAAGGTTATCATAGCCCTCACTTATGTTTGGATGTGCTATGTTATTACGGTGAGACATCCTCTACATTTGGTCTTTTCAACACTTTGTTATATTCTCATAATGGCAGTAACTCATACCAAAAAGTGGATCATTCCCATACTATGCCAAATTTACATGGGTCTTCTCAGAAGGTATGTGATTTCAACACATTTCTGATGGTGAGTGCATCCAATACATTTCTAAAATTTTGTTTTGATGATGATTCGACCCAGATTGTGACTCATATTCAATGGAGACTATAGTCTTATGATGGTTATTTACAACACATAGCTGAAATTCAATAAATGTGCCTTATATTATAAAATTATGTCATAAAACATAATAAGATAAAATAACATAATAAAATTAGTTTTGTGATTATTAATGAAAATGTATCCAAAAATAGGTTATATTATAAATAATATATTATTTAGTATTTTTATTATGTAACATCATCTTTGAATGAATACATGAACCAAAATTTTTATTTTTTGGCACCTAATATTCTATGTGTTAGTAATTTATCAAAATGTATCTAGAGGTATTAATTATGAGTATTATCTTAGTGTATATATTTTATAAAAGTTCCCATTTTGGTTAATTTGTTCTTTTTAATACCACATTTTGTTTTTCATGTCGTTAGATTTAATATTTGGTTACTAGAGATTGGTTATTATATTTTTTTTGATATTTTGTTTTAAAAATTATCTTTGCTTGAGCATTATTTGTTTCAAAATCCAACATCAAAATAGGATATTGACATTTGTTAGTATAATAAATTCTATAAAATCCCCATTCAATGTCATAACATTCCAATAACTAATGTGTAAAGTACATTCTAGGATAGTTTTTTTTTGAAATTTCATATCATTTTAAAATATAACTAACTTGAAATTTTTAAATAAAAGTGGATGAAAATTATGAAAAAAATTATTTTTAATGAAACCAATAATAAAAAATATTTCAATGTTAATTTTTTAATAAATGAAATTGAAACTTTTTATTTAATACTACCTATAATAATTATTCCTTTTATAATATTGATTATATATGAGGTTCTAGTTTATATTATTATATTAGTGGTATTATGAAACATTTGGCATCATACTAGTAATTTTTAATCCTTTAGATTTTGTTTTGATATATATTTCATTTTTTAGTTTTATATATATCAACACCATTAGCTGATATGTATACAGAACAAATATATAAATATAGCTTAGTTTTAATTGTAACAATGATATATTAAGTACCACTATTGTATTGATACATTCATTGAGTGGATGAGTTTTATTTGAAAATGTTTAAACGTCTAACATATGAAATGTTTAAGTAGTATTTTTTGGGAGAAATCTACTAAAGAAAAATATTTTAAAATGAAGAGGGCAAACCACTCACTAGAAAATAATTTTATTCGTTTGAACTTTTGACCTTCCCCTAACAAAAAAGTAATTTTATTAGTGTCAATGATGATATGGTTTGAGGGACTAAAAAATTAGGTTTGTTAATTATATAAAGATCTCCTCTTTCCATAACATATATGTGATTATCATCAATATAGTAGAATCTGATTGATACATGATGAGTTATCAATGTCTGGTTTGTATAATAATTAAACATATAATAATATTGACTTAATATAGTGGAAAACATAAGATATATGTCATATTCATGCTAAATAAGTCAAATATATTAAATCATGTTGGAATGATAAATCTGTTTCAAATAGTATAACACTTTACTCGTTCTGTTGGATTACGAAGAAAAATAAATAGAATTAACTATTTATAATTGTATTTTTATCAAAATATTAAATCATCCTAAATCAACAATCATGTGAATTGTAACACTTTTGAGATTTCATGATGTATTTTTTTTATAAAGGTACTTTTTTATATCTTGCTTCACACGCAAAACTAAGTTTCTGTTGAATCAGGATATATTATATATAATGGTATAAAAATTAGTTTTTTATAATGAATTAGTCAAAAATAGAAATATGAAAAGTAAAATTTTTTGAAATTTTTAAATAATGTTTAAATTTAATTAACATAAATTTTAAAAAAATTATTTTATTAATTATTATTTCTTTGAAAAATACAATTTCCCAGCTAATTTTTTTAATTAATTTTGTGAAAAAGTTTCTCAAGAAAAAATTATAACTTTTTCAAGGAATAAAATTCTTTTTCTAAATCTACATGTAATAATTATCTTTTAGGTGATTTTTTGATAATTTTTTTACAATAATAATTTTTCGATAATTAGTAAAGAATACTAAATTTACTTAAAAACTACATTTCTATTTATGTAATTTAAAATGTTTCGTATTTGATTAAGAATAATTTAAAAATAGAATTTGAAAATTACTTAATTTTTAGGGAAATTTATATAATTTTAATCAATTTCCTTTTAAAGTGTGATATTTTAACATTATATACTTATGAAAATATTATCATTGGAAATATACTTTTTCAACACATTTATATGCTTCATTTTAAATAAAATTTTTAAAATTATATAAATTGAATATCGAAAATTTATTATATATTTTTGAATAAAAATTTACAATATAATATAATAATGTCAACTGAAATTTTGTTCAAAATTAATCCCAGAAACATAAAAGAATAGTTATTGTTGTCAAGGTCCATACTAGTTTAATGGGGGTTTAAAATAGATAATTTGTAAAATGACATATAAAATTACTCTGATGTCTTTATATTGACATATAAAGACCATATCACTTATAAGGAAAGATAATGATCCTGTTTTTTACCCTTTACACAAATGAATAATGTGGGTACACTTTATTCATTCCCAAAATTCCATGGGTGTCCTCTCCCCCACATATAAAAGCCACCACCCATCATCTCCTCATCACTCTTTCAAAACACAATGGTTTTACCAACCCATAACCATTATAAGTCATTAAATAAATCCCCACATCCAAGAGGACATATTTTAATTATTAAACACTATGATTATTGTTTCAAGTATCATACTTTTGAATTTATCAAAATAAGATGTAAAATTATAAAAAATGTGTTTTTGTTTAACTCTTTATTCTACAACTTTAAAATATTACCGAATATAGATTATATAATAACAAAATTATCTCCCTTACACTATGTTTCTTATATTTTAATTGAATAACCTCTATCCACCACCTCTTCTATATAACGAGATATGAAACCGTCGATCCTATATATGGGGGAATATTGCCTCACGAACCTATGTAATTTGTTATCCATCACCACCAATCATGGAATGTTTTAATGATTTATTAAACATTTTTATATTGTATTTATGACATTATTATACTTCTGGTTTTATTTTATCAAATTTCTCTTCATAATTTACATTCTATTGGAATATGATAATTTTGCTCAATTGTAAGGTAGACAACCGCCTCATGAAGCAATGGGATTAATTACTCACTTACGTTTTCCTAATAAAGAAATAAAGAGTGTTTTTTTCTAATTAATTGATACATTTAAAACATTAAAATTATTATATAATGATAATATATTACATAACGTTCTTTCATTTAATATTTTGAGGGAATGGAAACAGTGTAAAGAGTGACTATAGTCAACCATCTCCATGAATGATGTAATTTGTTATATAACTATATCATCATTGGATTATAATAAATAAATATACATGGAATATAGATGATATTTATATAATTTTTAACATTTTATAATTTACTAAAACATGATAAAATTAAAAAGATTGATAATACCAACGCAGAACATCCATGATAAATGAAACATTTATTACTTGAAATGATATTTTATCTGAACAATTGTTCATAAAAAATAAATAAATTCAATAATTAAATAATATATTGTATGATATACATGAATAAGGCTCTACATAGTATTTCTACTAACATTTTATCTATTTTTTTGGAGTTTTTAATGTGTATAAATAATATCACGAGTTAATGTAACAAAATTTTTAACTAAATTTTTCTTTTTCGGACATAAATTTTGTTAGGAGTGTATCGTAATTTTTTAGATGTATATAAATCACATTTGACAAGTAATATCATGAATTTATTTATTATAATGATATATTATGATTCATGTATTTTCATTTATTCATGGGGAATATGATTTAAATGTTACCGAAGTGGTTTTTGTTTTACGATAACATCTCACCATTTATCAAAATTATTTTTCTTAACATCCTAATGATGAAATTATATAACCTATCTCTCAAGTCCCACATTAATTTTAGTATAAAATATTTAATTATTGATAATTCATGTTTTCTAATAATCATCCTCCCGGTATATAATCATTATTCAAAAATAATTGTTTAAATTAATGTCGGCTTTATTTATCTATTTAGTTGAAATACCATTATATTCCAAACAAATATTTTCCAAAAAACAATGTGTAAATATTTTTATGATTTCTAAAAAACATTTTTAAATAAATTTATTAACATTCCTTAATTTTTATAAATTGATATAAAATGAATATTCTTGTATTTTTTTGAATAAGGAACTTGTAACTTTTAATGTATAAGTGAGCGAAATATTTGGTTTTAGATATGTATTAAATTTATATAATTTTTTACCATCATGATTTATAAATTTCATAATGATTAAACTATGTCTTCCCAAGGATATTTTAAAAGAAAATGATTTAAATTTTTTTTATGGATTTCGGTTTGGAAAAACTATTTTCATAGTTTAAACAATATTTTCTTTCATAAATGTTCCATGTAATCATTAAGAACTATTTTTCAACTATTATGACATCCTTTATTTTTAATTATTAATTACTTGGTATATGATCCATTTATGTCAATATTATTCTCTATCTTAATGGTTCATTTTTATAATGATAACGAATTTATGAATCTTGTTTCTCCTCTATTCATTATAAAATGATAACTTGAAAATGAAATCTACTTTTATTTACTTGGATTATTCATTAATAAAATGATGATATGATTATGAACCCATTTTTTTTCATACGTTACTCTATGTTGAAATGTTTCTGAATCCTGTATATTTTCATGGGTTTGGAAATAAGAAATTTTTTTAATCTTATGGGACACGTATGCATGATTTTCATTATCTGATTGGTGGAACCTATATCTCTTCCCAATGTATTAGGTAATTATTTATATCCCCAAAGATAAATAGGATAAGAATGTGGATTGAGCTTAGTTTAGTAAGGGACCTTTTCAAATGTTATATTATTTCAAGTAAACCTTCACTACTATGATGGTTTGGGTAGTGTACTAATTTTATGATAAAAGTTTTTGAAATAAACCTTGAAAACAAAGGAAATTATATTCTATTATTATGTGTATGCCAAAAATATGCGTCTTCTGAAAATTCTTTGATCTCCTAGAATAAATACATTTCATAAACTATGATTATTATCTTACAAAACTCCATGATTTTTTCCGTTACTCATGTTTATGCTCTCTAATATATATAGGGTATGATTTTAAAATGTTATGTTCAATTTCTCATACCATTATTGTGTTGATATATTAATATATAACCAATGTACAATTATCAATAATATCATATAACTATTTAGTTTTTTTCCCTTCCTAGGATACGAATAAAGATGTTAAATTTGATATGACTAAGAACTATTACAATTATACATATTATAGTGGGGGATGATATAAATTAATTATGAACAAATTATTTATATAACTGAGTTTCCAAAGGGACTAGACCTAAATAATTATATCATGGACCACAATTTCATATAAGTTTTATTCATCTATTAAGATTTAATATACATTTATGAAATGTATGGGTCATCATATTTATAATAAAAAAATATTTCTTCTATACTTTTGAAACTGGTATGAGAAAACATTATTGAGAACACTTGGGATAATCTTATGTATAGAAGAACATACAAAGTCAATATAAATAATAGAGTTTATTTTTCTTAACAATGCATCCCGTCATTGATTATGAAATTGTATGTTGTCCGGTCCTAGATATCCCAAGGGGTATTAACTATTAAAATGAATATTGGGCTTGATTATAGAGTTACCTTGAACATGAAAATGGGCCTTAATGTCTACTAAGATTGACAGTCTTGATTATATGATTTTGTTTATTAATATTCTTATTATAAATTATATTTAGATATTTTATTAATAAAAATTAATAATATAGGTTAATCTTAAGGTGTCATATTTTTAAATAATGTTTTTAGGATTTCGACACCTAATAACTGATTTTACCTGATTAGGTGGTTCCCACTATGATTATTGTTTCCTACACTATGATTTTTGGTTTTAGTCAATGGATAGAATATAAATGAACTATATTGATTCTAATTGTGTTAAATAATGATAAGATTTCCCAATTGTGAAATGAATTTTTATTGGATATGTAGTGACAAATCATATTGTTATGATTGCACAAATTTGTCATGTTATGAATCATGCTAAACATCTGAATTAGCTACTGAGGGAACAATTTTATTTTTATGTCTTCATGATGCACCATCCACCTTTCTTTAGTGGGTTTTTTAATCCCCTATTAATTGACATATTGATCAGTACCATTGAAAAGATATTTTATTTTCTGTTCTATTTGGTGTATTAAAATGAAAATTTGAATATATATCATTTGAAAAGCTAACATGCTTAATGGTGGAATATTTTCGTGAATTTAAATCAACAAGATAAAATTTACTCAATGGAATTTGATGAGTTTATGAATTTATTTTCAATAAGTACTTCCGTTATATTCATCACATTAGAAAATGGTATAATTAAAAGGATACTATAAAAATCATGGAGAAAAAAAGGTGAACTTTCCTTACTTCTCAAAGTATCTATGAAAACATGGAGTAAATTGTCTAAATGGGACTAGTAAATTTTTTAGGAGTTGGAAAAAAACTCATCATGAAATTTATTGTCGAAGTGATGGGAGGAAGTTAAATAATGAAGAAATTAGAGAAACTATTAAGAAAAATAACAATCTATATTATAGTGTTTCAAATTCATGGAGCATGTAATTATGTTAAATAGTTCACAAATTTCATGGTCAATTATAATGGTCGATATCATCTACCTATTAAGATGAGATTAAAAGTGAAATCTAATGTAATATCTATAATAGATGAAGGGTGAAAGAATTTTTTTTTGAAAGGTACACTTACCATTCACTCTAGAACAGCTAATTTCTTAATAGATTGTCTATGTACCCAATCTTTTATATCTAATTAATTTTCTAATGGTATCAAAATTCCACCCTAAAAATTTTATGATTACTTTAACAGTGAAAATCACTAATGGTAAAACGATTACCTTACAAGATTATGATTCTACTAAAGTTAATGTTTTTTGGAATGGTATTCATTATAATAATTTTATTCTACCAATTGTCTAATATGATATTATTTTATGAATGGGTATGAATTCAATAAATAAATAAAATATTAATTTCTAATGAAGGGAATCTGCATTTGAGATTCAAAACTAAACAAAAATTTTCTATTATTGTGGTGATAAATATGATATTTCTATTGATATAAAATCTATATATATGTGTTTTGATTCCTCTAAAAAATTGGTTTATATCTCCAGTGGATGGGAAGAATATCAACATTAATGGTATTCTTCTATTATGTGAGTTCATTGATGTTTTTATGGAAGAGTTTCGTAATCATTTACTGAAACCTGGTATTATTTTCTAAATTAATATACTTCTTAGTAAAATTCCTATTTTGAAGAATCCCAATATAAACTCAATGGGAACCCAAACAATTGATTTAGTCGGTCATTCTTGTGGCCTTTGGGTGGCCCTATTCAATAGATAAAAAAGAAAAATACATTAATGTATATGTACATTGATTAATTGGGAGCTAAAAAAGATCATGTTCAATAACATGTATCATCTACCCTGTATTTATAACTTATTTGAACAACTAAATGGAGTACATTATATTTATATGATTGACCTTTATTGGGTATATCATCAATTTTGAGTCATAATTGAGGATATACCCAATACAACAATCTGTACAATGTATGAAATCTATGAGTATACAGTGACTCTATTTTGTCATTATAATACCCCTCTATATTAATGGATTTAATTATTAGTGTAATTAGATATTAAATTGACCAGTTTTCATCTATATTTACAGGAAACAATATCATTTATTCAGATATAAATGAAGATAGTCGACAATCATATGAGAATTGAACTAAAGACCCTAAGGAAGGATAATTTGTATAAAAAATATAAAAACAATAAATTTTGGCTACATATGGATTCTGTTTTGGGTTAAATAATCTCAAGAGTGGGTATATATATTGAACCATCAGATATAGACGCAATTGAATGATGGACCATAATAACCACAATGAAAAGGATCTATTTTATTCATTTTTTAGTAGGGAACTATCGACAATATTAATGAATTTGTCACAAATATATAATCCACTAAATAGGATAACTCATTAATAATCCATATTCCTCTTGATAGTCAAATGTGATGGAAATTTCAAGGATCTAAATAAATTATTAGCCAATAGACATTTTTTACATTACCATACAATAATGAAGGGTTTATAATCAATAGATATTCATCCAATAAGGGATAGGGATTCATTATTTTGTATAAAGAAAATGTTATAGAATATGCCCATTTAATGTTTTTGGTTCGTGATAAAAATATTAAATCTAATTATTTAAAGTTATTTGTGATAATTTTTTCATTAATGACATGGATGAATTGTATTTAAAATCAATACTGTGATATCTCCACTAACCACAATCATTTAACATCTATATTCAGAAATAAGGAGTTGAATATGTTATAGAGAAGATTATTATAGTTGATTAAGCATTATGAATTTTTAACACATCAACCCCTAGGAATGAAAAAACGAATAAGGTGATTTTATTCAAGTGGACTATAATAAATTATTTATGATATGTATAAAATATAACCAATATTTTATCGTTTCCTAGTATATGTCTTCAAATATTAAAGAAAGGGGTGAGATATAATCTATCTAAAATAACAGTATAACCATCTACCCATGTGAGGATAAAAGAGGCGAATATGGAAAATATAAAGATACAAAATAATCTGAGAAATTATCATGAGTTTAACCATATTCATGATTTACTGATAAGGATCTAGATCTAGGTATGTGTTTTATCCATTATAGATTTGAAGAATGATCTATTATATGAATCTAATAATTCCTCATTTTCTATTTATCGTAAAATAAAAAATATTTATTTATATTTGATAGAGTTTTTATGATGGAATGGAATAAGGAGAGATATTGTGGAGTTTGTATCACAGTTCCTGGTTTGTGAGAATGTTATAGTTGATAAAAAAATTAGTGGTTTTTAAAACCATTACTCATACCATAATGGAAATGGTTGAACATCACTATGGATATTATCATTGTAATCCCTAAAACATCTAATGTTATTAATGTTATATTGGTTGGAAATGATCTATTTACAAAGATATCACACTTTATCAAAATTAGAGAATATTTTTATCTTGGTCAACTACCAGGAATATATATTAATGACGTGGTATGTTTTCATGGAGTACCATATTCAATTGAATCAGGTTGGGATATGAGGTTTACTATGATGTTATAGTGTTTTATCCAATAAGATCTTGATATATAGTTCATTTTCAACACAAAATATCATCCTCATATAGTTGGATAGTATTAGAGAACCAATCTAGTCACAGAGGATATATTGATATATTGTGCTATGGAAATAAATGTTGGTAGGGATCAACACCTTCCTATTTTCGTGTTTCTGTTACACAAAAAAATTTAATGAAGAATTCATATGGATAATTATGAAGACCTATATAGATTGAATTGTGTATGCCCAATGTATTAGTGTGGATTTTAGGAGAAAAATATATTGGAGCATGAGGTAGGTGATGAATTGGCATGGATGGTTAGATTCATTTGGTTACACATAAGAACAATAGAATGTTGAATGAAAAGTTATTTTGACAATCACTAGAATGATATGGAATTTGATGTTATTAAGAATTTATTTTAATGAATTTCCCCATCTATTGACCTTAAGAGAAATGGGATGAAATTGAAACTAATAATTAATTTTATTGATCATTGATATTCTTGATCGTATCGAGGTGGTATCTTGTTTATTGGTGCATCCATTGAAAAACACTCAGCTTAATAATATGATCTATGTATCTCTCCTAAGGAAGTACAAACATGATTATTCACATCTACAAATATGAGGTTTCACAACTAGAGTATGATCCTTCTTATGAGGAACAATTGGTATAGATTCTGGATCATACAAAGAATGTGCAATGAAGAAAGACCAATCATCTGATCAATGTCTTGTCTTGAAACCACTAGTTTGAAGAAGATACATAAGAAAATGAGTATACAATGAGGTAGAAGTATCCATGATTTTTTAGCCAATGGGATAGTATTTTTTTGGTTAATTCATATTTAAAGAGTTATAATATGAAAACCTTATGTTTAGCCAAATTTTTTTTCAATAATTGTTTTATTTGATAACTTATGATACATGCCACACCAATTTTTTAATGAACAAGGATATATCATTAATATTATTTTTTATACAATACCATCATAACCTAGAAACTAATATTTGGGAAATTTGTTTTAATATCACATTTTTAAATATTATTATAATTTTTATATAAGTTATTCATATTGATTATAGAGTTCTAAATTATTATTGAATTCATTATAAGCATTGAAAATAATATTTTTTTAAAAATATTTATATTGGGAAACAGATAATTAAATTTATATTTTATATTATTGAAAATTTTATTTGACATAAAATATTTTTTAATACCTACATGTCAATATTATCTTTGAGTGTATTTTTTATAACTTTATGGAAGAATAACTTTTGGAATTTTATTAAATTACTGCACATTCATTTAAAGAATTTAAAAAGTTAAATATTATTTAATTTTTTATGTATAATTAGTTCAATAATTTATTAATAAATAAAATTTAGGTAATTTTTAATGAATTAATATTGTGTTTTTACATTATACCATTCTATGCTACTAAAAAATTTCTCTTTGGAAATCATATTTTTTATCACTTCAGTTAGTTTAATTTTAGATTATTTTTTCAACTACTATATATATTATACTAAAAAATAGTTTCACAGTTTTGAATATTACTAATTTATAGTATTTAATAGTTGTATATTTATATTATTCCAAATGATTTATAAAGCAACAAAAAATAAATTCCCATGGTTATGGTATCAACATGTTTACCATGGTGTTAATCTATAATGATAAGGGAAAAAGATATATAGAAACAATTACAACTCCCATTTTCGAGAAATATTTCAACCTTATTTAATATATGGTTCTATAATGATCAATGTTAGATCCATTTGACATATGAAAATGGGGGTACACTTTATTAATTTACTAAATTCCATGTATGTCCTCTCAACCACATATAAAATGACACCACATCTCTCTTATTTTTTACACTACCCAGAAACAATTTAACCCAATTCCTACCGAAATTCCTTCCATACATCCCTATAAACATCAATTAAGTATTAATTTGATTATGAGACCATCATATGATTGAATTGGTTATAAACCTAAATACATTCTCTAAATATGATATAAAATTAATATACATGTGTTTTCATATACTAAATATATGCACATAAATAATATATTAACCACAATGTCATTTCCCCTCCCTCTAAAGTCACCCCTTCAATATTGAAAAATGAAGAAAAAGAGATCATGAACACTAAGTACCAACCCCAGTTGGTCCCAGGATACTGACGGACACCAAGGGAATATAAATCTCCCAATATTGAAGTCATTACCCTTTATAAGGAAACATGTTTAGGTGATTGGATGAATCAACAAAAATTAACTCACTAATATGTTATACAATAAATCCAAACCATCCACCAATGCATGTATAAATCATGATTCATATATATAAATAACTCTAAATGAATGAAAAAAATAATAAAAGCTAAGGTAATGCCACAACAATGACACCAATGGTTAGAACTAGAAAAGTATAGAACAGTCCACAAAGTCATCCTAGAAATTATAAAATAGTTTTATATATGTAGAATGATCATACATATATACTAAATAGAAAAAAAGTCTCTCTTACACATCTGAATGAGTCTTATTAATGAACCCTTGTGAAATTAGTATAAATAAACAACCCCTAAATAAGGATACTAACAAAAAATACCAACCACACATGGTATCACTCATAAAATAAAACAAATAAACCAAAATTAATTAAATCACATCGATGATAGGGTGCCTCGCATCACATTCACACTAATTATTAACTATTTTCCAATTGAAAAACATATTTGTGATCCCACCACTTCAAAATAGCACAACACATCCCGCCTATACACACCTGGCCCACAAACCACATCACAACCCACCCCCATACATCTTGGTCTCATGACACATCGCAACCACACCCAACTAGGTAACAAAACACATCTCAATAACACACACCTAGGATTTAAAACAGATCACATCTCATCATAAAGATACCTAGGAAAGAACATCACATGTTATCTCGAAGAAACATGGAAAAAAAGAAACCTCATTGACAATCATATAATCTACAAATCAACTCTCCCACAAACACCTGGGATTTACCAACCAAAATCTAAGGACAGTAAAATCCCTATGATAGTTAAACATGTTCCATACCTACCCCTCTTGGATGTGGGAACACGGAAGAGCTGGTGCCCTCCATATTTCATTTCACTGAGATATTGGGAAATTATAACCTCCCCTATGGTGATGGGGGTGTTCGGATCATAGTGATCAACTAGGATGTGGTGGATATAAAAACCACAAGAAAATAAAATGTATATACATTATGATTTACATCACACAAGCCCATCATATGGGTTTATAACAAGAACATAAATTCACATTGAATCCACAAAATCGCTTCCACATCTATTTGTATAAAAACATAGAAGAAAAACACAAGCCACAATTCCTATTCTTAATCATTAATTCACTTTCTAGAGTCCTTGTTTTATCAATAAATTGACTCTTTATCATCCACCATGATTAATATCATCAAAATTCATTATAAAACCACTTTCACGTAACAATTAATCATAATTTTCAACCCATTAGTTTATATACACAGTAATCTTTTAAAAAACACATCATATCTTGAATATCCTCATTATATAGGCCCATTTGAAATTATTAACATATACTAAATTTTTTTTAATACATGGGTAGGTAATGAAGAACCAACCAAACAATAAAAGCATAGTAACACAAAACAAATAATTACTCTCTTTTCAATAATCACATTTCATCACAAATTTAAAGCCACATCCCCTTCTGCAGCCTTACTACACAACCACACCATAACCATCATAAAACCTCACTGTATAACCATACCCATCGCAACCCATATGCACAACCTTATGTAATCCCCCCCCCCCACACACACACACATTAATGTATAGCTAAAACACATTACCTTAATCTCATACATGAAAACCTCTACCATTCGACAAAAAAAAAATTACATCAGAAAGCCATTTTAGATATTGAAGGGAAAGATGAATTATTCAATTTCCACTTCTTTACATAGGGTAGTTATCAAAGAATTGATAAGATCATGGGTTATAGACTTAATTAACTCAATATACCTAGTTAATAATTAATTATTTCTAATTACACCACTCAACAATAAAAAACAGGGGATTTTAATTAAAAGTTATGACAACAAAATCATGCAATCCATAGATATGATTTTCATCAAGGAAGTGTGTCTGTAATAACATAGTATCGAAATAGGTGAAATCATGTAAATAAAAGATGTAAAAACAATATATCAAATTCTCATACCCCTTTAAATTCAAAATAAACCAGTTCATTGTCATTATTAATCAGTTTGAGACCATGTTCACGAGATTAATAAATAATAAATCCATCCCACATGATACAGATAAATAGAATCGAAAGAAACCTACTTCGAAGAAATATGATCTGCACAGCCTTTCCCCCTAGAATGTTGCTCCAAAAAAGGGGGTGTGTATATGTGGAAACTCTCTAGGGATACATAAATGAGCCACACTAACTAGGTTACATGACTCCTTTGAAAAAAAGGATTCATAACCTATTGTTTCAAGAGAATGTAGAAATAAAGAACTATGGGATAGTATCTATCTTTGAATGATTAGATCTATTACTCACAAGATTTGAAATCTCAAAGAATTTAAAATAAATAAAATCACAATTAAACACATAATCTTACCATTTAAATGCCTCTAGATATTTTGAAAATCAATGATATGATTTATAGCCCTTGAAATTGCGTCAAATCCACTTAAATATGACATTAAACTCATTTTTCATCAAAAAAGATCACAAAAGTGAAAAACTAGTAAAATTTGAAAAATCTAGAAAAATAGGGAACTATTTTAAATTTCTCAAAACTGGTAGTGTCTCACCATAGGGAAAATAGAAATTTATAAAACTATTGGAATGAATCCCCATTGTAATGACTCATCATTTTAGAACTAAAATTTTGGAAAACCATTGGAATAAATCACCATTGGAAAATAGAAAATTTGAAGGAAAAAATTTGGTATTTACTCACCATTCTAATGACCTAATATTAAAATGAATTGATGTTTAGATAAATATTGAAATGAATCAATGTCATAATGAATCACGGTTGTAAAATTGTAAATTTTAAAAACTGTTGAAATGAATCACCATTGTAATGAGTCACCAATATAAATTATGAAATTTGGAAAATGGGTGAAAAGACTCACCCTTAGAATGAGTCACAATTGGAAATATAGAAATTTTGAAAACTATTGAAATGACACGCCATTTGAATGATTCACTATTGGAAAATTGGAAATTTGGAAAAATATTGAATATAATCACTGTTGGATTCAGTCACCATTAGAAAATGATAAATTTTGAAAACTACTTAAATTAGTCACCCAGAAATCCCCAAACACCTCAAAAACTAGATTATCACAAAGTAATGAACCAGAGAGGTATGGTAGAATACATCAGATACCTCTTATACTATTCTTTTCCAATAGAATACAAAACCATACCTAATGAAAAGAGGGGATTTTTCTGAACAATCATCTATTTAAATACCTCTCATTATTATTGATATATTTGAACAAATAGCTACTAGAGAAATAATTATAGAATATACACATTATATTAAACACATTTTCCTTAGAGATATACCTCTCAAATAAGAAAATAGTCACATAGATAGGTATACCATGTCTAGTATAAAATACATAACAATCACAAATAATAATAACACCATAGAAGTTACATACTAAAATAACCTTTCTTCACATTATTTTGGAAATAAGGAAATGATGTTATATAAGACAAATAATTTATACTTTTAACTTCGATGACTTCAATTATAAATTCCATTATATGAATGACCATAAAATCATTATCCTTATTTTCTAATCTAGAAAATTTAAATCTCAAACACATAAAACATATCATCCTTAAAAATTCACAAATAAAATAGATTATCATCCTTGAAAAATAACTGTATTAATTCATAATGTTGATGGTGCTTAAAAGATAAGCATGATTTCTCAAATGATTTACTTTCTATATATGTATCTCAATATTTGATTTGGATGCATGTTAATTTTGAAAAAAAACATATAAATTAATTTTCAGGAAATATATAAAATAAATTATGTAGTCTAATTAATACACTTTGAGTCCAAATCCATTTTGGAATCCTTTATATATTATAGTATTTCACAAAATACACTTTTCGAAAACAATTTCAACAAACTTCTTAAAACGACTTTTTCTTCAAAAAAAATCACTTTAAAATTTAATTAAATGGAATGGATTCATGATTTCATAAATTTTATTCCAGTATAATCATATATATCTATCATTCCCTTTACCAAGTTAACCTTAATAAAATTTAGCATCAAATTTAACAACATGAAATAAAAAATGGCATGAATTACAAATATGACAAGAGTATTAAAATTACTATTTTATCGAAGTTTAAAATTTATCTACGTTTGTCAAAATAATGTTAATTACCAATAGGATGCTTTTGAAAAAATATCAAGGGGTAAAAAATTTCAAAATTTTATTTTTAATAGCTCCAGTTCATTAAATGTAGAAGTTTCAAATGGAATTCTTATACCAACATGAAAATTTATATTAATTCCGATAAATATATCACAATCATACAAAGAAGAAGAACACATCCACCAAACCATGATATAGTCCACATTGGGTTGCACTGACTCACAAACACTATTTTAAAATGTTTCATATTATAATGCATCTAAATGCGGGGAAATTGTATCATTATCTATATATATTTTTGGTCATAACACGTGACATTAATATAAGATCAAACACAACAAACCCAACCAATGTGGGTCTATTCAATCATTCCCAACAATTTCTTTTCTAAAACAATTTAAGAGTAGGATTAATGCACATATTTATTTACTTCATGATTCCAAAAATGGCTATATTATTATATTAATGCCTTTAATTGAATAGACTATTTATGAGAGGAGATGGATTATATTCATATAAACATATCACAACACACACAAATCTATATTACCAAAAAAGAACACACATGTCTACTACTACATATTACTACCACTGTACAACATAACTATCAGATAAACATTCTATCTAATGGAAACGTCCACAATATATTTGATAAGACCACATCACCACACCACCTTACCATCGATACACACACAATTTTTTAATATACTCCTTCCCCACATTATTCATCACATTTTCCTAACAAACATTCAATACTATTATCACACATAAATCACCAAGAACACAAATATAGGAATTCTCTCTCTCGTGTTGATATATTATCAGCTTTGTGAAACACTGACTCTCCCTCACAATTTTATTAACAAAATAGTACATAACATCACGATTAGGGACCAGATTTCCCATTATTCAAATACTTGATTCGTTTTAATTCACATTTCACATAAGGAATTTCAAAAAGAAAAAGCGCACATAGTAGGAACACATAATATCTTCCATAATTATCCATGAACTTATATTCATTAAACTCATTATTTTGTAGGGGTATTTTAACACGATTCTAATTTTTACATGGGGAATCATTTAATTATCCATATATATGTTATTATTCTTTTAATACATGGTGAGATTAAATAAGAAGTCATATCAAGGGTCCCATTATCTACAACAATAGTAACCCAAAAAGGTGTCCAAAAAACATAAATTTTAAGGAAGGTATATCAACATTTCAATTCAATGAATACGATGCGACAACACACAAAATTACCATATTATTTCTAGTGAAATCTTATTCCTTACATTTTAAATTGTTCTAACATGCATCCAATTTAAGGAAAAAATCGAACATGTGTCATATCACTTATGATTTATAATATTATTAAACAATACATTATAGGATCATCTTTTTATCAAAGAAAATAATTTCAAAATTCATTTGGAACAATATTACACATGATATATTCATGTGTTTGATTACAATAATACATTTCATAAGCAACATGCTATAATAATAAAAAAATTAAAACATTTTTTTCTGATAATAAAATTAAAACCACATATGTTGTATTACTATGTTTCATGATATATCATTCTCAGACTAAAAAATCATTAATCATTTCATGGCTTAGGAAAACAAGTGTGTCGATAAAAAATCAATACTACACAAGTTTCATTATTATATTTCACAGTTTATCATACCCTAATACTCTATTATAGATACAACATTTAAATAGAATCATCAAAATAAAACATGCTTTCTTAGTCATGGAATTAAAACTACACGAGTTTAATTTCCATATTTTATGCTATATAATGCTCGGGATAAACATTAGTAAATCATTTCATAGTTGAAGAAAGCATTGTAATATATAGAAATAAATACAACACGGTTCTACTTTCAAATTTAAATTTAATTTATGAAATATTCTACATATAATGATCTCTCATACAAGAACATCCATAGTTACAGCAAAATGATTTCAAATTTAGAACTGCTTCCCTTTTCAAATAAGAAATTAATTAATATATGAGGTAAGTTTTTTTCAGTAATAAAAAATGATCATCGGTCATAAAATAAATATTTTAATCATGTATACAGTTCTAGGTCTCAAAAATTTGCCACAAAGAAAGCTTATATTTTTCATAATTTAGAAATAACTGTCACAAGGATTTCTATCCGAATACATTCCTATAGAATATGGATATATAAATACTATAGAAATTAAATCCAATAAATCTAAAGGGGATCTTATTATTTTCAATGTTCCAAAATTCAAGGAAATATCCATAATCAAAATGTTCATATACATAAATTTTTAGAATATAAATTTTTAATCCATGTTTTAAAATAGTTTTATAACAAAAGCTCATGAAAATTTACAAATGAAATGAAACCCAAGAAATTATATCTCACATATAAACTATAGTAATTTTAGTAGGGTTTAAAAAATATTTTATATTATCATGCATGTGTGAAATCTAATTCGATGTTAAATGCTTCATTCGGGTTTTCAAAATTTAAAATTTGGTCACAAAAAATACACTAAGAATTCTCCTCTAACAAATTTCAAACATTATAAAAACTATATGTAATGTTATAAATTTCTAAAAAAATGAAAAAAACCAATTTATATGAATCATGATATTGTTGGAAAGGAAACCAAAAATTCAAACCTCAAGATTCTTTCAAACAAACAATTCAAGCTAGTTAACAATAATATTACAATTTCCTTTTTGGTTATATGTATAATTCAGAAAAAAAAATGAATTTTTATTAGAAATAAATGCATGGAAAAATTTATATAAACATACATAAAGTTTTATCATTCATTTAATTCATTATAATTCCAAAAATAATCCAATTAAAATAAGAACACAAGTCATCATGAAGCAAGTACCAATACTAGGTATCTACCTAACAAGTAGTGAAGCCTTATCTAGACCATCATTTGGCTAAGAGTCTATGAACTGGATCATAGTGGACTTGAATTCTCATTATCTAGCCTTTATCCATGTCCTATGTCATGCACCATGGTCATCTAAAACTATTTCCATACCAACCCATGATTTCCTCACTATTCCTACATCCAAACACCACATTATCCCTCAACAATCATCGTTGATACCAATCTATCAGGACCCCTGTCTTCCAATGATACCCCTCACAGGCTTGAAATTGTGAAATTGAAATAATGACCCCCTAGTCCCACCTTTATGAGGCCATGGGGTGGAAACATTACCAATCATAAACAGTTCTTACAATATGGGAGGCATTACACATTATAATGAAATGGGATTGGGAGATATGATGTATCAACCAAAATCAACTCCATAAAATAATAACAAATATTCCCAAAATATCCAACAATTCATGTACAAATAATGACCTATACATATAAAATTCCTATGATGAAATACCAAAAGATAAAAATCTAATGCTGTGAAACCGTAAAAGCTTTAGAGGTCAATACTAGAAATGTCCAGTACAATCCATGAAGTCCACCTTGAAAACTAAAAATGATTTTTTATATGCATAGGGTGATAATATACGTATAATTAGTAGGAAAAATCAATGTATATTTTACAAATGTGAAAGAGACATACTCATGTATCCGTGTGAATATAGAAGAACCAAACAACACCTAAATATGTATACCAACCAAAAATCCTGACCTCGCCATGGTCTATTAATATAATAACACAAGACAACAACTAAAAAGTAAATATCAACAATGATAGGGTATCACTAAAAATATTCCCACTGAATAGCTTATCTTTCACCAACGGAAAATTTCATCTTGATCCCACCTCTTCTGAATAACAGAACACATCCCACTAGTACACAAATAGTCCACAATATACATCACAACCTGGTTGCAAAAACATGGGCCTCTCAACACATACAACTTGCACATAGATGGTCCAGAAAACAAATATCTCCCACACACATATAGACCTAAAAATACATCACATTCCATCACATATCATCTCTAAGAATCCTAGTAAAACACATCACATCACATCTTAAAGATAGTTTGGAAACATTCCAACTCACCCACAAACACCTTGGAAAAAAACCACCTCACATGGAAACACCTGGGCTATAAAAACCACCATCTAAGGAAACTAATATACCTATGTCCCACACAAATTATTCCATAACTACATCACCTAGAAGTGGAAATAGGGATGATTGGGTTTTCATCCATCTATCCTCCCTTTGGGATGTTTGTGAAAGACACTCTCCCCTATGACGATGGGGGTGTTCGGAACATAGTACCCATCAATGGTGTGGTGTATTTATAAATCAGAAGAAAATACATTTTACATAAATTTAGAGTTACAAAACATAAACCCATCCTATAGGTTTATAACAACGAAATAAATGTCTCACAGAATCCACACAATTGATGCCAAATCTAAATGTATAAAAAGAAACAATAAAAAAAATCAACAATTACTTTTTTAATCATTAAGAAACATTATAGAGTCCCTATTTAATAAATAACATATATTTTAATAAGATACCTTGATTTGTGTCATCAAAATTCATTAGAAACCACATTTTAGATAAAAAATAAACATATTCTATATTTCCTAACCATTAGTTTATATTATCATTATTCTTTTGAACAACATAATCCATCATTAACATTATCATTAAATAAAACAATTTCAAATTATTAACATGTAAAATTAATTTCATTAATACGTGGTGAGGTATAACAGAACCAACCACACACAAAAATGAAAACATTTCACAACAAGACATTACTTCTGTTCTGATAATCCCACATCATATCCAATTTATAGCCACACTGCATTTTGCATCCTTGATTCACATCAACACCATGACCACCATAAAAATCCACAAAATAACCATACCCATCACAGTCCCATTGTAAAACCAGATGTAATGATCATCCCTCACACACATAACAGTATTGATAATTAATATTACCTCAATCCCATACACAGAAACCACAACTATTCAACAAATCACATCATACATCACATCAAATAACCATTCAAGATTTGGAAGGGAATGTGTAATATATTCAATTATAGCTTGTCTATTTAATGGTGTTATCATATAAGATGTATGATCCTTGGGAATCAATTTAATTAACTAAATATACATGGTTAATAATTTATTTATTTATGATGATACCATTTACCCAAAAAATAGGGGGTTTCAGAAAAATGATTCTACAGAAAAATCAAGTAACCCATAGAGGCAATTTTCAGCAAGTAAATATGTCTATAAGAATATAGTATTGAAAAATGGAAAATCATGTAAATAAAAGATGTAAATACATATATCTTATTCTCCTTCCCCTTTGAATTCTATATATACCAATTCATTATTTTTCATTATTTGATTGAGACCATGTTAATAATAGAGTTCAATAATAAACTTATTTTATATGATAAAAATAAATATAAATGATATAAAAACCTACTTTAAATAAATATGATCGAAGTAACCTTTTTCCCTATCTTGCTGCACAAGACATGGGTAATTACATGAGGAAAATCTCTTGGGAAACATGAATGCTTCAAACCAACTATTTTACATGGATCATATGGGAAGAATGATTAAAATCATTTTTTTTCATTATAAATGATAAGTACTACCTGTAGGATGGTATCCGTAATTAAAGGATAAGATTCATAACTAAAATGATTTGAAACAAATTACAACGTCCATTTATCAAATAACATTAAACCATGTTGTTTTCCAAATTAATAGCCTCTATTTTTTTTCAGAAAAATCATTGATATGATTTATCTTCCATGAAACAACTTAAAAACCAATTACACGTGGGATTAAAATCATTTTACATCAAACAAGATGAAAAAAGGGAAAAACACGAAAACCTCGAAATGTATGAAAAAATGGAAAACAGATGGAAATGTATTATAGATGGAAATGTGTCCCCAAATAAAAATTTTAAATTTAGGAAAATATTTGAATTAATATCCTTTAGAATGAGTCACCATTAGAAAACATGAAATTTGGAAAACTGTTGGAATATATCTCTGTTGGAATAACTCATTGTTAGTAAACAAGAAACTTTTCAATCTATTTTAATTACTCAGAATTTGAATGACATTCCATTAAAAAATAATAAATTTATAAAAATGTTGAAATGAATCATCGTTAGAATGAATCACTATTAGAAAACTATATTTTTTGAAAACTATTGAAATTAACCATATTTAGAATGAATTATAATTAAAAAACTGAAAACGTGAAAAACTGTTAAAATGAATCACCATTGGAGAACTATTAAAATGACTCAACATTAGAATGAGTAATCATTGGAAAAATACGAATTTGGAAAAATGTTAAAATGACTCACCATTAGAATTAGTAACCATTATAAAATTAAAAATTTAAAAAACATTTGAAATGACTCACCAATGGAATGAGTCACTATTAGAAAACTGGAATTTTGGAAAACAATTGATAATTTTCACCCTAACTACCAAGAACAACTCAAACACCTGATTCTCACAGAGTAATGGAACAAATCAGTCTATGCCATCAAATATAAAAATTGAAATAATAATACTATTGTCTCCCATAAATGAATTTTTCATTATTTTAATTTATTAATCTATACCAAACTTGGATTCCAATAAATGGGATATGAAATTGTTGATCTTATGTATAGTCGAAATTGACCTCATAAACTCTGGTAATTAATCTTTAATAGTCATATATAATAGATGAATTTACTGATAAATCTAACAAATTTATACTATATTTATAAAATCATTAAATTTATGTAATTTTAGTCTATGATATTATGACTTATATTCTATTATATATGAATGTGATAAATCCACTCATATGTATGGTGGACTATCACCTCACAAAGTAATGTGATTTGTTCTTAAAAAAATTACAAAATTAATTTCATAAATATATGTTTAACTAACATATGTAATTTATATAAAACAAACCCTTGATTTGGGAAAGGTAATATATTATTAATCATTCCTTCCTTTCATCTGTTGATTAAATGGATACTGCATTTATACATTCATATGACCAACTACCTCTATAAACTGTGTAATTCATTTTCAATCTCTAACTTTAATATATTACTCTCATGAAATATATAATCAATATATATTATATTTATATCATTTCTAATATTCTGGATATGATAAAACAAAGATAATTCTAAAATGACAAAAAATATCATTGCAAATCATAAATGAAAAATGAAACAATTATTATCTAAAATAAGCATTAGATGAGGAATTTCATATAAAATAGAAAAAAATAAAAAATAATTTTTATATGGTATGATACATATGATTATGGTTATATATATTTTTTATAAACATCATTTTTATAATACAGAATGTTCAAATATCTAAGATGAATGTTGAGGTTTAATCTAAGGGAATTTTTTACCCAATTTGTCTTCTCTAGGACATATGTTGTGTTATTGTCCTATCTTCTATTATGAGTTTTGGTTATATCCTCTTCTAATTATTATGTAATGAATTGGTTTATTCTTTTTATATTATTATTTTTATTTAATGTTATTCTTTCATTTAGATTATGAATAAAAATTTACTAATGTGGTAAGAGTTTTATTATACAATCCATATATAATTAGGGATGATTATGTTTATGTGTCTACTGATTAAATATTCTACCATATCTCTCAAGTCAGTTTTTATTTCTTTCTCCTCAATATATATTTCATGAATAATTGTGTGCAATTTATTTTTCTTTATTTTTATAATCAACATTATAAAATAATCCTTTTAAAACACAACAAACATTATTTTTTCTGTAGTTGAAATTGTTTTCCATCAATGTCCATGTTTTCTAAAAATGAAATAAATAATGATTTTTCTATTATACAAGAATGTTTTAATATATTTTTACCCCTGAGAGATTTTTTGAATAATATTTTTAAATGAATCTTCTTTATCCATTTCCATCATGTAACATTTGACATTTTCCAAATATGTTGTTGTAATATACATTTTTAAATGTGTACATCAAGATTTGAATTTTACTAAATTAGAAATTATCCATGATTAATGGGCTCCTTTATATGTTTCCAAAGTTTTTTTCAATGAAAATTATTATGTTAATGTTTTATGAATTTTATATTTAAAATGTGATTTTCAATGTGTAACAGAAATTTTACTCAAGAAATTATCCATGTGATTTGTAAAAATAATTTTCTCACTAAGTTGAAATGCATTTATATAATATTTCCTTTATAATGGATACAATATGGGGATATCATTATTTTCATTTATCTAAATTTTTTATGTTTTACCTAAAAATATATTTTTGAATCTTGATTCTCCTCCACATGTTAAACTATGATAAAATTATTATGAGATCCACTTATACCTCCATGGGTTCTTCTTTGATAAAATAATGGACTTGTTTTGTAAACTGATGCTTTTTCATTATTTATTCCATGATTAAATTTTTATGGAACATATTAATTTCTAGGGGCTCTAATATAGTGAATATTTAATTATATTATGGGACACATATGTTTGAATTTCATTATTAGACTAGTGGGATCTATGTCTCCCTCCAATGACCATGAAAAATGTTGTTATATCATTATATAAACTAGTCTATAAAGGGGATTAAACATAATTATATAAGGGACCTTATTCAATATGAAATTATTTTGAGTGAAACATAAAGAAAAAACATTTTTGTGGAGTGAAACCATTCAAATATGATAGTTTTGGCATTGATTTATGACTACTAAGGAAATGATTTTCTATGAAATAGAGTATTCCAAAAATCTATGTCTTATGATAATTTTAAGAACTCATTCGTTTTGTACATTATTTTTATTATGATTAATATCTAGTGAAATGACATTATTTTTTCAATGATTCATGTGTGTTGTGAATGTTATTCAAGGTATGGTTTCGCAGTATTATTATCATATTATAATACCCATGTTCTCATTATCAAAATTTATATATATCCCTTTTTACCCTTGTTGAGAATCTAAGATGACCCATTATTATGTTTCCCTTTATGGGTTATGAAGAAATGTATTTTGTTTCATAATTATAAGAACTATTCATCTTATAATGAACTTAGTGGGAGATGGTATAACACACTTATAAACCGGAAATTTTTTTAATTGTGTTTCTCATGTTAGTATACTGAAATGATTCTATCATGGAATATTTTGTAATATCATAATCCCCTCCCCCAAAGATTTCCACACCTAGGCAGGAAATGAGAGATGGTAGATGTTGACAAACCTAATCCTGGCTATGTATGGCCTCGTGTTTGAGACTAGTACCATGGGTATAATAAGAATATTATTGGAGACATTACATTCTATGATAACATAGAGAAGAGGGAGAGGGATAACATATATACAACCATCATAATCTTATATTGTATATAAAATAATCCCCTTTTTAAAACACACAATTTCATATAAAACTAAAACAAATAAATATAAAACTATAAGTACCAAAAATATATAGATGGAAATGACAATGATTCCTAAATAGCCTTGGAAAAAACATGAGATATAAATATCCTTTATAACATCCAACATATTCCTACAGAACTCAAAATATTTCATTTATACATAGTGTGATAATTATAGTATATTCAATAGGATATTCTATAGAGCCTCTCATGTAAATGAAAATGAAATAATTCTACACCACAATTAACAACAATGAAACTCAATCATCACCTAAACATGTATACTATGTTCTCAGCCTGACCATGGTTATGTATAACCAAGTATTACATACAAGGAATACTATTTTATATTAATGAAAAATAAAGGGTACCGCAATAACGTCTCCAATTTTTTTTGATCTACCCAAACAACACACATCCTAATCCACCCCTCTCCAAAAAAATGTTTCCCAGAGGACACATCAAATATATATCAAAACATTATCCATATGCCTC
The DNA here is from genome assembly GCA_963277665.1 of Viscum album. NCBI lineage: Eukaryota > Viridiplantae > Streptophyta > Magnoliopsida > Santalales > Viscaceae > Viscum > Viscum album. The sequence continues at coordinate 1,226,030,432 of OY728145.1, read as the reverse complement.
ACTTCCTCACATCATCCAATGTCACAAATTCCTATACTAACAAATAAGTTCCTGGTAGCCACCATAACCCATACACCGTTCTTTTTTACGTCGAGTATTATACCTTAATTCATCAAAACCTGTAAAAGGAGTATGGTACCATATGCCGTCATAGCTTATACACATCATACCAAAAATAACTATTTGGATAAAATATATATAGATACATGTATATGAAATAACCTGAACAGATCACATACTTCTACATATATATGTAGAGAAACTAACCATCTTGCATACCATTATATAATACTACTAAAATAATTGAGCAGGGATAGTAGACGTAATCATCCATTCATCCTCATATTGGAATATTTAAGAACACACCCTCTTATAGTCAAATGGGTGTCATTCACAATATCCTACATAGGTGTTGTAGCATATTAAATTATATAATATACGGGATATAATATATCTAACTACAAAAATTAAGGAATAACCTAGTCTTTAGATATACTTCAACTATCTTCCCACGGAATACCAGCTACCACATCATTGTCAAAATTTAATGATGTATGTAAAACAATCCTTCCCTTTTTATTATTTCAACTCATTAATTAATTCATTATCCATTATTTAAAAATTAAAATTATTATAGATTAAATGATATTTACCCATAATCATTGTCAATTCCTTCCAGTTATAATCCAAATCTGTTCCAAGGGTTATAAAGAGTAATATTTGATTTCTTATTCCATCAATACCAACCCCATGGATAATAGTCATTTTTTAATCATTATTAACATCATTACATATCCGATGTACTCAATGAAACCCATCATATCTTGAATCAAGTGGATATATGGATCCATGTTCATCTGGAAACCTCATGAAATGTGGGAAGTAATATAGATAAACATGAAACTTGTCCATCAACCATTAAATAGATTCATATAAATAAGGAATCCTGCCTTAAGAATATCAATTGTTAATCCATGCTTCAACCCATTCAATTATATCTAATTTCATCCCCATCACCCCCAAGAATATCTTAATTAAACTCCCCATTATAGGTGACGTATTCAACCTCATCATCTAGGGCACCCACCTCATTCCACATTAGCCATCCCAGGCTCAGTTATCCTAGTTCATATCACATCTCAATATGGAAAAAATCCAAATCACATTATAAGGAAGAGATAAAAAATTTGAATAAAAAATAGGGCAACATGGACCTAAAAATCATTATTCCTTTATATACTAATGATTTTTCACGGCTCTAAACACAATGGAATTTGGCCTTTATAGAAAAATGAGACCTTAGGGAAATGGAGATTTATCTTTATGAAACAATATATTAATATTTAATCATGAATTAACTAATTCATTATTAATTGCTTCCTACTATGGGTAACCTAACAAATTGAACTATAATTATATGAAAAAAATTCCATATTACCCTAAAATTAATTTTTATATAATTAATTTATAAGAAACAGAAGATTCAATTAATAATTCATAGTATTTTATTCATTGTCAAATCAATTATCATCTATTGGATTTATTTTCATTACCTTTTCTCATAAAACACAAATGTTAATTCATTGAATTATCATTCATTATAACATTAATATCATTTATATCACACTATATAGAAAAAAAGTAGGCAAATGTTTATTATGAAAAAAAAGAATCAACTTGTGATTGATATAACCCATTCTCTATTAATTTATTTGAGTATTAATTAGGTTAAATACACTTCCATCCAAATAGTTAAACCATCATAATATTATGATTTCAAAAAAAAATAGTAGAATCAATGAATCCACTACCTTGATGGATGCAATAATCATCACATAAGAATAGACCAACACCATGTATCTCAATTACCTCTCCTACAACATGATAGAATCTCTCCATGGATGTCCCACCATAACCATGCCCACTATAAAATAATACATTACATGATGGATTGGAAAACTAAAACACATGTAGGGAAAGAAATCAAAGTAATATATTTAGAAAACCATATCATAATAAGTGATTAGTTACATTCAATCATCATGGATTGAAAATATGAATTTTGTAATTGATCCCCTTTACTGGCCTCTTGAAATATCTAAAGAAACATGTTACTACTTCATGGAGATATAGGAGAAGGGGTATGGTTTGGAGATATGTAAGTGGTGTTTCATGTTATAAAATGCACTTCTCATTGGAAATTAATAGTGTAGATAATTAATTTATATTATAAACATTTTTTTAATTTAATGTTTTAAAAAAACTAGGATACTTAATAATTTAGATTCATAATTGATTTACATATTAAACACCATGTTTCTAACATAAATATCATATGTTTTAAAACGCAAGAAACAACTTACATACTCTGTAAACCCCATTTAAGATATAAATATGTATGTGTGATGAAAATTCTTCCTACTTCCAGATTTTAAAAGATAAAAACCAATACAAATACTCTAATTCTCTTCTGAGAATATGGGATTCGGAAACCTGAAAGGGAATAGACAACATGGATTTTGTCCGTTACAAAAGAAATATCTCAATCAATTCACTTTCAATTTATTTTATAACTAAACCCTGTGAAAAATTATAGGGGTCATTCGAACATCAACCTTGTTAGATACCTCTCAATAATCTCACCGTCGTATGAGATAAATAGTCTCACTCAGTGGTAAAATAAAAAAAACACATAGAATAAATTACTAGCCCCATTAAAATTGTCTAGGGGGAGATACATCTCATTTCATAGTAAATCCACAACATGGTGTTAAGAGGAAACTATCACATTTTACATAAAATGTTTTAAAACCAAAATACCTACATTATAATAAGAGATGAGATAAATATAAAATAAATTGGGATACTGAGTGAATATGTGTGAATCATATTCCTAGGTAAAATCCTCCACAACAATGTGACATTACAATAGAGATACATTGAATATAACATGTCTACACAAAACCTTCTCTTTGTTCTCCAGAATCTCCAAAGGCCACTCCATAGAGGACTCATCTACGTCAAAATAGACCCTACCCCAATAAATGATTCTAGAGTAAAGAAAATGATAAAATAAGATCAATGACAAGTGAAAAAAACTTTTATTTATATCAATTATAAGGTATGTTCTATCTCATACACCTAGATTCCATTACATTCCAACACAATGAATGGACCAAAAGACATGGGAGAATGATTACTCCCATAACCAAAAAATCATTGTCCAAGAAGAGGATCCACCATCAAGAAAAAGTATCCCCATCATCAAACTCTATATAAATTCAGAAATGTTAAAAATATTATATGTCATGATCATATGGTTTTTTCTTTCTATCGCATATAACATAGACCATAAATATCACATTCTTCTATAGTTCCATCCAAATAATCAATACCTCTCCAATCATAATCATTCATAATGGATAATGGCTTGTTCAACCATATAAATCATTATTTAGAGTTGTACAAATAGAGGATTGAAAACAATTTTCATTGGAACACTCACCCATGGGATGTTTCTTACTCCATGCACCTCCAAAATCCTTGACATAATAATAGGACATGTCTTCAAAAGATTGGATATTCTTCTTTTTCTGACCCTCCTACGATGATGAAAAGTAGTGCTATAGAATAAATGAAATCTCAAACAATTATTAATACCTATCCACATCCTATAGGATATATGAGTATCTAGAGTTGAGATAATCAACCAATGGACTCCATGGAGTATCTCGTCCCCTTATAGATATTTCCTTGAAAACCCCTTTATTAAGATATACATATTGATCTCTAAAAAGTGGGATAATATCTTTAATTGGAAATTTATCAATAATATAGAATTATAATCTCCCCAATATTTAGGAAAATAGGTAACTGTTTAATTAAATATTTTGTCCAAATTCCATAAGAGATTATCAGAATGAAGGATAAACCCACATGGAACATGGTGCTCGACCTTTACCTTCTGGTATAATAATCATCAAGACACAAACTCCACAACTACACACTTCAACTCATGCCACAAAAAATACCATTTTAATGCTCTGTACATATTTTTCATTTTTGGATTTACCAATTTGTGCATGAAATGGAACTATCAATGAATAATCTCACACATAAAAAAAACTAATGAAGTCCTTCCCTAGAATAATGCATGGTGTTGTTCATCCTCAATGAAACCGTCAGGGGAATGTCTAAAAAACTCATTCCATATAAATATCTACAAAAAATTATTTAAAATGGGACTCATCTCTTGCTAAACCAATGTTTCCTATATAATTATTTGTAATATACAATATCTTCATCCAACCTCCCACATATCCCAATGCATCATTAATAACTATTTCATCACTCTCTAGGAATCTCTAGATTATCACACAACATCACTATGTGACTTCCTTCTCAGTGTATTAACTACATCATTTAATATTCCTAATGTATATGAAATATATATTTGTTGATACTATTGTAATTTCATCCACCATATATTTCACATGTTCATTTCACACTAAGAGAAGACCTAACATATAATATTATGATTGTTATAACCAGAAAACAATCATTGTTGAGCTAATGTGTCCATATCATCAATGAAAACACCACTATGACCAAATCATGTTATAGAGTTTTATAGTTAGATCATGTGGACGTATCTTTAAAGACACATATAACACAATCAATCTCTACTGCATCCAAAAAATCCAAAATATGTTGTGAAGAGTTACAAAATACCTCATACTAAACACCCTCTATTGGTATAAAAGCATTACTGTGAAGACTAAATTATAATTTAGGTACTTGAAGGATTCCTTATACTATTCATACCACATTAATTTTTGATAAATTATAGTAATTTCATATATAGGATAAGAAATATAATTGAAATTATATAATAACCCCGGATAATATCTTGTACGAACAATGAATCTTTCTAAATCTCGAAAATCTTGGAAGGATTCCAATAAAACACATGCCTCTCTCCTGAATGTATCCAAAATTACTCCCTACTGGGAATTGGAATTCCCCATGAAAAAACACGAAGAGAACTAAAATCACAAATTAATTTCTTTTCAAACACCACATAAAGATTAAGATCCCCCAAAAATGGCATTAAGATTATCTACACGCTCCTCAAATAGAGAGTGCACATGGATTTCATCGATGAATACCACGATTAAAATTTTAAAAAAACCAAAAAATACATTCATCTTCCCCCATGAATATGGTTATATAAATATCCAAACCAAAATATAATACAAGGAAGTCATAATTCCCATGAAGATAAGGAAATACGATCTTTAGAACATCCTCATCCTTCACCCACATGTTATGATATCGTAACTATAAATTGATCATTGATAACTAACTTTATACTTTTGGTTTATAAAATAAATAATCAATATTTATATATTGATATTATTTCCTCACTATCACTTAGATCAAGATATAATAATCAATATAAATCCCAAAACATCCATCAGGATTATTCATGAAAAAAATGGTCTCATTATAAAGTGACACACTTAGCTAAAAAATATCACTAAAACATATCATCAAGAAGTAGCCACGTCACTCACAAATATGATGGCCCCATCCTATATGGGGATATAGAAATAGGATATACACTTTGTTATAGCTCTAAAAAACAACTAATCTCTCATCTAGGGGTAATGCTACGACCATCTATTGTAATATATGAGGGTAAAATTCTAAAAACCATGGATAATTATATTGTTAAACCTACAATAAATGATAAATCAACTCATCTATAAACAAATGTAATGTATGAGGCATTACTATATCCCATTTTAGGATTTCAGTCACCGATAAACACTACTAGCTCTCCATAGATATCCGATAACACAACCTATCACCTGAAGAAATCCATGACAACCTACACAAAATACAACCAATACATGATTACGATGATATCTCTATGATATATCTTTAAAAATAGAAAATACATCTATATGATTTTTATCCCCAAACAATGTCATATTCCTTGCATACATCATAATATTTAGCTAGACCTCCAACTTGCATAGTCAGCACCAAGGGAGATGGAAATCCCTTTACCTAATGTTCCATTGAATGGATAAGGGATTATAATAGTATTTATTTTGTACATATTGAATAAAATATAGAATATACCCATATAAAAAATAATAAAAGGGTTCCATAAATGTTGCATGGATCACACAAATATGGAAATGATAAATCGTGAATCTTTCCATGACCTACTTCATAGTCACTCATAAGATATTGACGACCATCTACATGATCTCATACTACTCTCTATAGAAGAGGATCATCTTGTTTTTACCCTCTTACATCCCCCTCTTCACTCCGATGATCTCAAACTGGAATGCCCTTTTGCAGCTACCTTGTCTGATACTTTCATAATAGAGGAACCATAATTGTGACACTTAGATCTCATTAACAACAATAAATTGTTCATAAAAATCACCATTTATTATTTAGGCCCCCATAATAAAACACATGTATAATATTGTGGTATATGGATTACATCATTCATACCTAGAAGAAAAAATATAATTAGGGATGTGTCTTACCCATGTCAAATCAAAAACTCTTTTTCCCATGAAACATGGAAGCTAAAGAAAAAATCTCTACATCGCAAGAAATCATGAAGACTCACCTATCATGAAGATATTATTTTGGCCAGTATCCTCTAAATGTCCCTTGTTCTTTCCATCACTAAGATATATTTCTGCAACATGATATATTATCCTCTAAATGTCCCTTGTTCTTTCCATCACTAAGATATATTTCTGCAACAAGATAGGGGTAACCTGGAGTTGAATGTTTAGACTCAAATCCTCCATAATATTCCTTACACTGGCCTAATCATCTGGAAACATTTATAAAGAATATAATAGAATGTTCCTGAAATTTTTCAAAAAATTTATCATTATATAAATATCTTATTAAAGGGTAATAATATCATGAATATTAGTCACAGTAATGGCTGAATAAAGACAACCTGGCGATAACTGGTCAATGAAATTTTCATATGAGACAACTAGCACCTCGTGATACTCAATGAATAGAACCACCACTCTCTCATGTTGCCAGGAAATATCATCATATCCAACAAAACCCAGTTCTCCCTCCAATATTAGATTGATACATATTATATATCCCCATTATCTAACTACACCACATTATATTTTCCTCAAATGGATCCCTTATATAGTTGTATATTCTGGCACTAAAACTTTCAGAGATTCCTCCTCAATCTATCTTCACTATAGGCCTTTATTGTATGTCAATATGATGTCACATCCCACTAAATATATTCATCTTGAACCGAATGAAAATATTGATAAACATTCATAACTAAAAAAATAAAAAACAACTAGTTCTCCTAACACTATAATATAGAATACATAACATTACATAAAAAAAATTTACATTATTTTATTTATGATTAACCAATCCCTTATTATAACAATTTCAATGTAAAACAAAATAAATAATGACCCACAATCCTTTCATTATTCTCAACCCCAGGACCTGTATCTATTTGTTTAGAATACATAGAAGACACAATGGTCTGTGAAAACATCACATGGGTCCCTAAAGAAGTGTATATCCACCAATATCCCATATTTACATCACACTGTATATTTAGAAACCAAATTTTACCTATAAAACCATTCAATATTACATATGAATACATCCAAAATCTATTATATCCATCATCCTGAACCTTTAATACAACTTAGTCATTACCCCCTCCCCCAAAAGAGTACCCTACCGTGGCTTTAAATTATAGAAGGGAGATTATGAGTACTATAGTCTAAGCACTAGTAGTCCTTGATCTAGTGACAAGCCCCAATTGTAGAATCTGAACTCAATGGGGAGAATTACCCAGAAATAGATCATGTTGATGATTTAGATAATATAAAAAAAAATAAAAACCTACTCATATATACATCTAAAACGAAAGAGAAAACATAAAATTTCATATAGTAATATATCTATTGAACGAAAAACTACGAGTACCAAAAAAGGTAAAGAAGACTTCGACATCAAATACAATATTTCTCTTGTAAAGCCTAAAGATGGTATTTTAAAATAGGATATCATACCTAATCCATCATGAACAAAATATATTTTATCTATACACTGTTCGGGCATAATAGTATTCTATATAGGGTCCACCCCATATCCTCTAAAGAAAAAAGATAATGAAGTCATGCTAAAGGAAATAGAAATATAGTGAAACATACTCATCACCTAAATTGTTATACAATATTCCCATCCTCAACATGGATATCAATCCCCTAGGATCCCATATAATGAATAATATATATTTTTAATGAAACATGAATGTTAACCCAATACCACTTCCCCACTTGTTTTCCACCCATCACCAGTGTTGACAATATTGAGCCATAACTCTTCATAATTATGTTAGCTTATAGGCCCCTAGGCTAAGTATCGCAAGATGCACCTCATGTATCTCATAATCACATCAATTCACATTACATCCCCATGTAGTATTTATGTAGATTCGTAGAGGAAACACCACTCTTAGGATGTGTAGCATACATTGGGTATTATACCTGAAATAATTGAAGACCATACACAGAGTAATGTATCTCAAGCCATTGTAGTCTATAAACATCATACCTATAATAAAAATTACGATAAAATATCTTTATATACATGTTCTTGAAATAACAAAAATTTATTATTTCTCTTTAAAAACATATGTTGGAAAATAGCCCAAATTCATACCAAAATATAACACTATCAAGAAAAGAGACTGGGGCCAAAGGTGTTATTCAACTTTTATTCCTCCCATTGGTATAATGGGTAACACACCCTTAGAGAGTGCAATAATGGTTAGTCTACATACCCAATATGGGTGGGGTAGAATATGAACTTGTAGAATGTACATGATATAATATATCTCACATCCACACTATGTTCCTAATATAGACCTAATATAAACTAAATCTATCATCACCCGAACACCAAGCTTCCATAACTAGGGACTAGATATCCTATAATAACACAATCATTTAATGATATAATTATGCTAAATATTTCTTTTTTTATCATTTACATTTTTTAATTAATTAATTATCCATTAATTAGTCATGAAAATTATTCCAAATTACATTTAACAATAAATTTAAGTCCATTCCCTCTAAGAATAATCCAAACCATGCCCATGGTTTCTCAAGAGTCACATTTCATTTACATTCCAACAAGGCCAATATCATCGGATTTAATCACTTATTAAATTCTATTAACATTATTAAATTATTAATGTACATAATAAGACCATGTTAAACTCACAATATATATAAATATCAAAATAAGAACACCTTTTTATGTCATTCAATAGGAAATGGAATTATAATAGAAATGAAACACATCCATATTCTATAAAACTTATTTATTTCATGATGTAATCCATCTTAAGTCACATCGATGAGTAAAAACCATTTCAACCTATTCCATCATCACTAATTTCATCTTCGACTCCCACATGTGTATCCTGATGAATCTCATAATCACAAACACCATTTATTTCCACATTATCCATGACTCCCTTCACCATATCACATCAATCATTCTTGGCTCATCCATCTTATTCTCATATCACATTATATAATGGATCATATCTAAGGCACATAAGAATGTAGTAATAACATCCATATTATATAAAAAATAGTTAATTGGTACTAAAAAATATAAATTCATCCTTCAAAAACAAATGAGAGAGAATGACTCCCAACACAATGTATTCAAACATTAAGGATAAATAGGAACTCATGAACAAAATGATTGATGGGTATCAATCAATTAATTATTATTCCATATTGAATTAACTGATTCGTTATTAGAATATTCCAACTACAAACGACCTAATGAATCATGATACTATATGATATGAAATTTTTAACATGGTTATATAATTAATTTTAATATAATCAAATTATAGGAAACACGAGAATCATTTTAACATACCTCTTATTTTATTCTTTATCCAACCAACTAGGAATTATATGATTTAAATTATTTACCATTTTCCATTAAGAAGAAAATATAATCGATATCATAATCAATCTTGATGGAAATCATAACATAGATAGAACACTATTGGGAAAATCAAGAGGTAACCAATTCTCAAGATACTAAATCAACATCATACAATCACTACAAAAAAATCATTATTAATCTAGTTCTATATTTATATGCTTAATTCATTTTCCATGTAATGGGATAAACATTTGTAAGAAAGAAATTTCATGTAAACAAATAGGTTAATCAATAATTCCCCTACCTCAAATTAATCAATCTTAATCAAACAAGAAAGTACCCACATTATGAATCTTGATCACATATCCCACAAAATAGACAGTCTCCCTCAAAGGACATCTAACCAAAACCACAACAACAATATCATGACTACAATATAACAATGAGAGAAAACTCCCATTGCATGAAGAGAATGAAATGGGAGGAATAATATTGGATAATCACAATATAACAATGGATAATTATACTCAAAATGACATTAATCATACATGAGAAGTAAAAACTTGATCCCCATTCAAGGGATATGGAAACACCATATGAAAACTACAACTTCCACAAAGAGATTTGGGGGAAGGTGTGGGGCTGAGGTGATGTTGAGTGGCATTTAACATTATAAAATTTAATTCTCATAAATCATTTACTGTCTAAATAATTTATTAACATAATAAATGTGTTTTGTTTTATGATTCACTAAATGATGCAATGCATCACTTATTTTGACAAATAATTGATAGAAATTGTAAACACCTAGTTCGCTGTATAAATTAGATATACTTAAAACAAAATACAAAACCTAATTTCACTGCAAACCTCACATACATCATAAAAAATTTCTTACATTGTAAATTCACTAAACTTAAATATTTTTGTATATAAACACCACTAGACCTCAACAAAGAATATTTAGAGCTCCATTGGCTTTAAAACCACACAAAGGGTCAGACTACATATATCTGGGACCTTAAATTCCATGTAATGAGCGTTATTCTATAATGATGTAATATCATTGTATGAAGAGTATGGTTAACAATATAAATCATATAATAATTCTTAAAATAATTCATTCTATCTAAAATACTAGAAAATGAATGCCTCAATCAAATCTCATGAAAAAATAAATTTCACACAACATCCACCCTCTATAAATTAGGTAAAATAATCATATAAATTCTTACAATAGAATCAAATGTGAAAACCCACTCTTCTATATGTTATAAATAATGATTGATATTCCATTCTAATGAAATATAGTTATTCCCTTTGTCATGATAAAATTCAAAAACTATCCCTCTAATTCAGAAGGTAGCACTCAATACATCAGTATGAGGATTGGTATCAACCAAATACAAATATAATAAATTATAATGACACAAATTTTTTCGTGGATTAGATAACATATACACTAATAATTTGAATATATTATATTAAAATATTTTGAAAATAATTCTTTATAACTATTAATATATCCCTAAAATCATTTCTTCATGACAAAACTCTCTTAATGAATTTTTTTAGATTTATATATCATACGTATATTAAATGATAGCCAATATATAAAAAATATATTCCACCATTATCCTTTGAAAGAATAAAATTATTATTTGAAAATCAACGCACTAAATGTGGTAAAAAATAGTTCATGACCAATTACAAACTAAATTTATAAGACAAATATTTTTATCATGTATAAAACAATAATTTATTATTTAATAAATCTAACAACCAAAATTTAAAATTTCATATTGAAATAAGAATCAAATAATAAGAGTAATAAATTTTATACATGATACCATTTTAGAATGTTTTTATATAACAATATTAATATTCCATTTATACCACTATTTTTATGTTACATATCAGATAATACAGTATATCCTTAAAATTAATTTAGAAAAACTATTCCGAAAATATTTAAAAAATCAATGAACTCACTTTTTTAATAACTCACTTATTAAATAAATTTCATAAAACCTTAGATTTTTTTTCAAATTTCATATAAATAAATCTACTAATTTAATTGTGAAATAAAGAATAAATTTAAACAACATAAACTCTAAAAATACCATAACATTACTTAAGAAATTATTTCCCTAGCCATATATAAAATATACTATTTCATATTTCTATATATCTCTCATTTGAAAAAAAAACTATTAATATCATTTATTTTTTCAATTTTATTAATGAATAAAAATATCTTATCCTCTCATAAAACTATTTTATAAAACCAATGTATGGATTTTAATATAATACCTTTTATTTTTTATAAATTATTTAACATATTTTTATATTTAATCACATTTATATCTCAAAAAGTAAAAAATTACCAATCTACGTGAATGAAATAATAATAATAACATGTTTTATAATCACAATTATTTTATCCCACATAAATTATTTATTAATAAAATGTTTATTGACTTTTTATATGAATGAAACAATTAAAAACATTATATTCATTTTCAATACATTTTTTCAAATAGAGGCACATTCACTCAATGAGCCATAACACATGATCCTAATATATATGGTAGAATTAATCAAAAATAATATTACCCACATATAAAAAAATAATTTCATAATAATAATTAAAATTTGGTTAAGGATTAAAATATCCCAACAACATATTGAATAAAAAACAATTTCATTAGAAATATAATATGAGATTTAGAGGCATATCTTACAGAGGCATTTGTATTATAAACTAGACCACTATCAGACCATGTCAATTCAATAAATTAAACACATACGTTATTTAAAATATGGGATTGATAATTACCTTCGTGACTTATATGTGACACCACCATGATAATGGAGTATAGAAAATCCAAAAGGGCCACCCGTTTAGAGGATTATCCGCAAGAGCGATGTGTCTCCCAAAGAGAGATGATTCTTCCCATTCTAAAGCACCTAAAAATAACATTTTAGTGTCTATAAATCTATACTATATATTAATGTTGATCTCAGTAATTAGAAACAAACATATTACCCCCATAATCTCATCCATAAAAGAGTAATTTGTTTCTCAAGGGGACGAGGAAGAGGCCAACAATATCCCCTGAGTGAGTTCTGAATACCACTCGACAATATACATCATTGAGGTTTACATCTAATACACAATACAAATTATTTCCTAACTAGATAAAAATAGGTGACTACCATATAGAATATACGGTGAATTTGTAAGGCTTTTAGTTTCCTGAAACCCTAATCCTTTTGAGAAGAGATAAATCATAGATATAGTGTTTGACATACCTAAGAGAGATAGATTTTAAATACGTGATTTTATATATCATAAATGAGATAGTGGAATATTTCAACAGCATATTAACAATATAAATTGTATGATTTAATGAACTATATATTAATTAAAAAGTTTCCTTAAAGGAATAAATGTATAAATTTCTATGATTGAATCGGATGTTAAGGTCGTTACAGTATTAGAGATAATCCTAAAATGTCACCACATAAACACAAGTGGAAAAAATTACAAAACAATTTAACCCCTCTAATGAATTATCCAAATTTATCTCAGTCATAAAAACCCATGAGATATATTCTATATCAAAAGTATCAATTTTATAAATTGGTAATGATTAAAAAATCTATAATGGGATTTAATATTGAAACACTTATTATGTATTTTACAACGCCTACCTATCCTTTAATGACTTATATGTGATTCTTGTAATCCTAAAAGTTATATAATAGTAATAAGAACAATTGTTCTTGTTATTTTAGAAAAACGTCTACAAAAAAATAATTCATAATTTATAATAATTCAAAATATATACCACCAAAAAATAAAGAAGAATAGAGTAAGGGATTTGTAGATAATATATTTTATTTTTCATTAATAGTCATGGTTACGAACCAAGAGTCAATACTTAATAGATCATGAAATAATATGATAAGAAGAAAGGGATATATACCCCACCTAATAAAGAATATATGTAAAATTTAATGATTTATGAAGAGATAAATCATGAAATTTTGTAATCTTTTATTTAAATTGATTGTATGATAAATGGTTTACAAATTCTATGCAATAAACATGCACAAACATTGTTTCATAGGATTACCACAATGTGGTTTGGAAAATTTATACCATAATTCCGCATAACATTAGACCTAATTATTTTTACTATTTTAACCTCTAACGCTATCTCACACCACATTTCATCCAAATAACTCATTCATAAGTCTATTTTATGCATTTACAATTTCTAAATATCATTAAAAATGGAATCTAACATTCCAATCCCCAAAATGTAAAATAATTCATGTAATTTTACCACACATAATTTTAATTAGGTATAAATCTTGAATTCAATTAAACATTAAAAACCAAAACCATAATATAATATTAATACTTATAACCTTTTCATCCTCAAATATCGAAAAAATGTCATTCACATTATCAATATAACTATTAATTATTGTAAGATCAAACTATAATAAAATAATTCCAAAGGGTGTTCCATTAAACACAGTAGTTATCAACTCAAATTCAGTAATAATTTATGAATTTTCCACTACCAATAATATAACATTCTTAATTCTCATGTGTTAACTCAACTACATCATTACACCATGTGTAATACCTTTAATATTATTTATCTGAGTCATCTGTCCTTATAGTGATCTTTTAGAGGGTATATTTACATAATTAAAAGAATAAAATGATACAACTATACAATAAAAATCATTAGATAATAATAATCAATCAATAAAATAATGAATCATAAAGCCTCAATAAAAATAGTAATTTTAAAACCATTATTCACTACATATCTATTTTTAAAAGACATGTATAACAGTTTATGATACACATTTATTTATATTATAAACAATTTCAAAAGTCTTTTTTATAAACCAATAATAATCAATGATTTTTTTCTAAAATACCTTGATATCTTTTATTTTGGGAGTAAAACCATCCTCCTTCAGAATTTAAAACACTCCCCACATAAAAACAAAATTTCAAACTATTTAATGTTACCGACAGTAAATACTTGGACAATAAACAAAAAAACATATTCTAAAATGTTATTAATTCCATCTTTTAAAAATATATTTTTTTATCATTCTAAAAAAATTCAAATTTTATGTCTATTTTCCATTTTGGAACCACCTTTTAGTAAAACATTCAAAATTAAAAAAAATTAACTCAAATGGAACTAATACAGTTAATATAATGTTTTTTACTATAATGTTTTACCATAAAAATTTTTATGTATAAATATAATTATTTTTATAACATATCACACCCATAATATAATCAATAAATATTGATCATTTTCTATATTCATTTTATTGTTTTTATTAATGTTTATGGGGATAATTTTTATTTTTATCAATTTTTTAGAATGAATCATCCATCAGATAGTGTATGTTTGATTTGCTGGTTGGAAATTAATAAAATGGAATTTTCAGAGTTTTGTTCATAAACTTTCTCCACTCTCTTCATGAAATCATATTTCAGTTCCAATATTATCTTGAATATTAATGAATATAGAGTAATATTGAAAGATCGTGGCCATATTTTTTCATCCATCATTCTTATTTTTTCTTTTTCTTATTTTACATTCCCTTAATATTCCCTAAACAGATATGGTTTTACTCATACATCTCAATAATGGTTAGTTTAGGATTTTTGAGTGTGAATATGAATTAATAAAAAAAATTGTTATAATTTTTCTAAAATAAATTCCATTGAATTTGTTTTTTGTTGGTGATTAAATTCCTTTATATATCTTTGATATTATCTTATGTTCTTGAATGTTCCATTTTAATTCATCATGGAAATATATATTTTTCTAATTATTTACTTTTTTCTTAAGTGAACATTTTACATCTTAATTATAATTATATATTTTATCAATATATCTATATATGGTATGTATGATATTCGACATCTATAGTTATTTACTACTTAAAAATATCTTATAAGAGTTGTCTTGATATTATAAAGCCATTTTTTGGATTCCATAAATTCAATATGTCTTATAATTGATTTATAAATGGATATTTTCTTAAAAAATATTTTTTCGGAATGGGACTTTTTTATCACATAAAAGATATCATATTTTATTTTTATATTCTATGAATACATAAAATATTTATATTCATTATTTTGTATTAATATTGATAGAAATTTTATTTAATGGTGAGTCAGTGTTTTTTTATTCCATTTTATTATGGATTAATCTTGTGAGTGGTATCATTGAATATTTATATTGTTTTGATGAATTTTGGAATGAAAAAATCATTGAAACACTAGGTAAATAATTATAAATTTAGAGATTAGTGTTATACTAGTTATGACCATTCTATAACTATTATCCAATTTTTTTGAATAGGATTGTTTATATACCCAATCCTAAATCTTAAATAATATTTAATTTTAAGTCTAGAATTAATTCTCTTACATTTTGGGATAAATATGGTTTATATTTTTATGTACTAGACAATTAACCCAATATAAATAAATATTACATCACAAAGTAGACAATTCATATTATTATACATTATTTCTACAAAAAAATCATTTATGATATAATATGTTTTATTTTCAAGAAATATCCCTATAAATTTCATCATGGACTTATCTTTTCCAATATACATCAATAAAACTATGTGATAAACATTTTTAAAATTTGGGATGACCCTAAAAAATCTCAATAAGGGACATATAAAAATGATATTTTTTATCATTAAACACAAAAAAAGTATTTTACCTAAATAATATTTAGCCTCAATATAAATAAATTATATCCAAATAAATATATATCTCAGCATAAAAATTTTCATAAAAAAAATCTTCATAAATAAATTATTAAAATAAATTCTACAATTTTTTATTTTGAAATCATGATACACACATGAAATTTTTTAAAAAAATTAATATTGTTCGACCATCAAAAGTTGAAAATAATTTTCTTTTAACATAATATAATTAGAATACCTTATGAAATCATGACTCTTCTGTGATTGTAATTTAAATAAAAACTAAATCATGTCTGTAACTTGGGAAATAATTTAACTTCAATCATTATTCTATAATGAACATAATTATTACCGAATGCATTGGATGTATATAAGTTACCTACCCATCAATGGATTATAACTTATTTACCCATGTTTCTTTTATAATGTTACCACCCATACTTGGATAATAATGGATCCAAGAATAATAATAAGAAATTCCCAACAACAATGAAAAAATATTATCACATGAAATCGTTCATACTTATTAAATTATTAATTTCTCCCTTAATTTTCTTGATATTCTAATAAATATATTCAATTTAAAACACTTCATAAAAAGTATGAGAACATAGGGATGGATTGGTTTTTAATAAAAAATGTGATAATATAAATAAAATAAAATAAAATAATTTTTCTAAATGTCGGAAAAAATAATAGACCATATAGGAAAAAATAGATTATTCTTTAAGTTATAAAGAATGTAGAAATTTTCTTCAACAAATACCTAAAAATATTTATTTTGAAAAAATTTAAATAAAATTAAAAGTGATATACAATTTCCTTTTTAATTAACTAATTTCTTTAATAATAAATACAAAATGTTTTTTATAATATTTCCATCGAATAAAATTATTTAGAATAAAACATTTACATCAATTAAAATTTTGTTTTAGATAATGTTTCATAAACCTCAAGTACGAATAATCACACACATTCTTTTTATTCCAGAATAATAAAAATATTATAACCATTTATATTCCAAATAACCTTTTTCATTTTATTATCCACTTTATTTTATTTATTAAGATGTTATATATTATTATTTAATCATTTATATTCTCATCAAATATATTGATAACATTCGACATAGTTATGTGAAATGATTTTAATGCTATTAAAATGGATAAAATGTCACTATTTAATAATCTATTAAATTATAATTAGAGAATAATTATATTTTCTAAAGATGAATTATACTTTTAAAATAAACCATGAAATATAGTTAAGAATAATGAACTATGTTACAATCATAGAGATGGTATGGTGTACATACATATGATTAACATTCATATTTTTTTAGTGATCATCATTGAAAGAAGGTAAGTGTTATATCATCATTACCCAATGAAACAGAGTTCATAAACACAATATAATTTATTTAAATATATATATATGTATGGGATCCATGTGACATGGTTATGAAAAAATTGTCACATAGCATCATTGATGTGGTAATCCATATGTATGCACGAACATTAGTATTAATTTTCAATTGATTGATTGGTATGAAAATTGATAAAATATAATATTTTAAAAAAAATTATTTATTTCATTAATATCATATTTATTTCATTAATATCATATTTATCCATTAAATTTATCATTTTAACCATCTCTGTAACGTAGTGATGAAAAAAAAATTTATTGGTTCAGGAGGTGGTTATCTGTTATACACACTAATGATACTTTTTTATTCGATGGTGAGAAAAGAGGAGATTTCTATAAGATATTCTATTAAAATTTCATCATCGATGTATATAGAATATAACTGTGTTATTATTTTAACTTGGTGAATAATATTTAAATGACATAGAATGTGAAATAAAATTGAAACACATGGATAAGAATTATTCCTCTAAATCAGAAAATTGCCAGTGTTCACATAACAATCCATATATGGTGGATATTAATAAAAAAATAAGAACTCTAAAACATGATGATGTATTTTTAGAATTTATTTAGTCTGGTATTTCCTAAATTAAAAATCTTTTTAGTATTGATCAAATCACTTTAGCAGGTTCCCTTGTATTAGTGAGGGGAGGGAACTCTTGGAATTGCATAAAAAATTAAATTAATATTTATTCATTTCTATGGAAAAAGGATCCAAAATGATATTATTGGGATATAGGAAGAGTATTTATATATATATATATAATTTCATTAAATTTTTAATATATATTATTTGGTTTTGACGCTTATCTATTTTTTTACATGTGTTAAAAATTCTAGGCAATTATTGTAATAATAATTTTTTTAATCGTTAGTGGTCATCATATTTTCCATAAAATAAAAACATTCCATTACATGGTGTATTTATTATAATTAAAACTGTATAAAAAATATTTTCTTAATATAGACTTTTCAGTAATTTTAAATCATTTATAAAATATTGTTTATTAAAAATATCATTTAAGGAATTTTTTTATGTTCATAAAATATTATAACATAATATATTTCGAACTCAATAAGCCTTTTTCATAAATTTAATATAATTGAATATAAAAAATATATAGTATTAATATTGTCATAAAATAAATTTTTACATATTTTCATATCATTAAAAACATTATCATTTTGTTTAGCCCATTGGTTAACAAGTTTTATCCTTAACCATGGTAATGACTTATTCAATATTAAATTGTTATATTATTTCATAAACATAAAATTTGTATCATAAACGAAAAAGTGATGAAATAACTGAACACATATCATCTTAATTATCTTTATTTACTATATTTTTAAATTTAATAATTTAATTAAGTGTTAGTTAACATAAAATATCATAAATTTCATTTTTACACTCTTTATTTCATTTTCTATTGAAAACTACATGATAACATTGGAAGGACATTATTATCTTTTAAAACATCAATAACATGTTATTGTTTTCATGAATAATTGTGTAAGATAACAATTCCAAAAAAATGATATGACTATTAGTATTTAAAAAATTATTAGTTTTTTATATTAATTAAATAAATATTGAATCCACTTTGCATAAGCATTTATGGTAATTTATTCATCACTAATATTAGAATTGAATTACCATAATTTTTTATATTTATAAATTCACATTCATAACCAAGAATAGACTTTATTTATCCTTATAAAAAATTAAGAGCCAATAAAAAAAGAGCTTGTAATTTTTTAAATTTTCTTTAAAAAATTGAAATAAAGGAAAAAAATTAACAAATTCTTCATTATTTTTCCAAATCCTCTAAAAATTGCTGTAAATTATAGAAATTAATTTGTTTCATAGGATAAATGAATCTTTTTTTGTAATAATCAATATTTATAAATATAAATACATTGATTAATAGTGTATATAATACACAACATGTAGCGTAATAGAACCTATAAATGTTATTATTTAAATATTACCACTCTAACATTACCTTTAAAATTATATGTATTAATAAGAACAAATAATTATATATATATATATGTTATAATCAAAAAATAATAATTAATTGTTTTGAAATAAGAAAACATTGTTCACTGAAGTCATTTTCATCTTAAAAAATTTGGTTTCTTAAAAAATGATTATCATTACTTTTTGATAGTGAATATTATAATAATATTTTTAAAAATTTAGAAATTTTATTTGAAGAATTATATATATTTTTCAAATTATTATATCAAAATTATATTTCTTTCACTTGTTTTTATTTTTATGGAATGATTCATTTTTTACTTAATAGTGAAAAATAAAAAAAAATTGAAAAATGAATTTCCTTAAAATAATAAAAAATTTATATTTTATTTTGGACTATATTTAAAATTTATTTAGTTATTTATGACTCTAAATAAATAACCATGGTTTTAAAAAATAATTCTATACTCGAATTTAGTATATGAATAATTGTTTTTCATAAAATATGAATTTTTCGGGTAAATGTTTTTTATCATGTATTTCATGTTTAATTTTAATTTAAAATAATAATATTATATGTCATTAATATTATAAAATGGACTTAATAGATTTATTAGTGTTCCCAATTTAGTAAAAAGAAACCTTTTAATATTATTCATTGATTATAGTAAATATAGTAATGTTCTCACCATGGAAAATAGTAAATTAGTTTGTTAAGGTTTTAAAAAATATAGAATAGACAATAAAATAACCCTTAAATTTTTGTTGATTTTATTGTATGAGTAAATATCATTAATAATCATTAAGTATTCGTTAATTTTCACTTTCCATTTTGGTTTAATTATGACCTTAATATCATTTTATTTAGAAAAAAGTAAAAAATGTCGCATTCTTGTATTTAATAACTATGATATATTAAAATGTGGATAATTGAAA
The DNA here is from genome assembly GCA_963277665.1 of Viscum album. Taxonomy (NCBI): domain Eukaryota; kingdom Viridiplantae; phylum Streptophyta; class Magnoliopsida; order Santalales; family Viscaceae; genus Viscum; species Viscum album. The sequence goes on along the minus strand of OY728145.1, from coordinate 1,226,009,272 downwards.
TATATATTTGGTTATAAATAATAATTTCAATGATATATTATTTATCCTTATCATGATAATTTATTTATAATTATTATTCAACAATTAATTCACATAAATTCCTATATAATTTCGACAAATTATTTATTCAATTAATAGAAAAATCATAGAAATAATATAAAAATAAAAAAATTATATAAATATAGTGAACTTTGAATTTTATATATTAATATATAAGTTTTTATAATAAATAAATAAAATTATTTCGTGATTTAATTTTTTTATTAAACAGATTAATGTTGAAGTAATATTTTATTCTAAAAATTAACAATAATCATATTTTAAAATTAATAATATTTTATTAATTTATAAATAGAAAAACTATTTTCCTTCATCTGATTTGTATATTTTTCATAATTTAATATATGCACTATTTTTGGGACTATTTTTATCAAAATTATAATGACCCTGAATGATTAAAGTCACCATGTTGTCATAGTTCTAGAGAAGAGGGATAACATGGGGTTAAAACCAAATATTAAGTACAAAATAAAGTAAACACTTTTCAAAATTTAATTTAATAAGAATATTTAGACAAATATTATCTATATATAGTATTTATAACATTTGGACCCATTTTTACATCAAAATTAATTTATTTAATTTAATATTTTATTCAATTCCAAGAGTTCCCTTCCCCCATAATATAAAAGGTTGCCTCTTCTTCTTGTTAATTCTCATGTAAACCAAAATTATATTAAACAATATCTACCACAATTCATTATTATAATCAATCCCCATATTCAATTTTCCTTATTTATGGTATAATGCAAACTTTAGGGGTCATAAGGTATGATTTAAATGAGGCTGTACTAATAAGAGGTATCAATCTCAACTGAGTGTTTCTATCTTATTAATTCTATCACCTCTTCCAACTCATCCTAAACCTTGGTCATATAATAAAATAATAGTAATCCATATAATGAGATGTTATTATATTAATTTAACAACCTATATCTATCTGTGACCTCTATTAAATGTGATTTCAATTCGATATTCTTCTATTGGGAGGACTAACTCCTTGTGCATTGATGTAATTAGTTTTCCATCAGTACCTTTCATAGATGATTATATTGATGGGAATAATATTAAGAAAATTATATTAATTAAATATTTATCATTATTAAAATATAATTTATCATCTAATTCTATGTTGTTCCATTCACTGGTAAATGATTAAATCGATCAGGCATATGTTTGAGCTAAGACATCCATGAAGTGATGTAATTATTTTTTCATCATAACATCACAAGGATAAAAATATAAATAAGGTTATTTAAATCATATATATTATATATTATATTTTTATAACTCTAGAAATATAAAATGATAGTTACCATCTTTTTATTATGTTTATTAAAAAATGGAACTCTTACTCATGTGTACTCATCGATTATTGTTTCCATTATTGTAACATAGTTCAAATTTCAAAACCATATTTAAGAAATTTATTTAAAATTATAATAAATTTATTACAATAATTATTTTATCGTGATTTTAATTATGTATATGATGAATAAATTATCCCTTTTTCACATACATCATAGAGACTCCCTTTTGAAAATTAGAAACTGAATATCCTCAAAATACATGTTTTTGATTTAAATAACTAAAAAATTAAATAAGATATTAAAATAAATAAAATTAAATGAATAATCATAATGTATTAAAATAATATAATTTTCTTACGAAATCATATAATTGATATGATATTATTATATAGTATATAATGGAATATATGTAATGTCTAAAGTCGATCCAAGTGATTTTATCTCAATTTACTTTCACTGAGGAACATTTTATTGTTATACACTGAACTGATTTAATATAGTTTATATATATCCATTTTAATTTTTATATAATTAAGATATCATACATCATTATATTTTACATTGAATATTGAGTTATCATGTCATTTAGTTTTTGAGATGATGTTTACCAAGTGGTAAAGTGTTTTTAACTCAATTTACATTCATTGGGTTAGAACTCTCCTTTTTTGACATTGTTATTCAAAAAATAAATTTTAATTTATATTTATGTACTTTCAATATATATTTAAAATATATTTTCTATATTTACATTTTTTACACATAACATATCCACTTATTGATTCTTAATTCAATTATATTTTCTTTATATAGGGAATTTGTCTCAAATTCTCATTCTTTGGGACATAAATTTATGATAATAACATATCATAATTTATGGTGTATAAATAGATACATATGACAAGATATATATTTAATCATGTTATTTTGATGATATTTAATGTTTCATTTGATATTATTCCTTCACGGGGATTATGATTGAAATGTTACCAATGTGGAAAAGGCTTTATGTTACAATCTTCTTTCATTTTGACATTATTAATTTCAAAGGTTACTTTGAAGTAAATTATATTATTTTATTTTCATAGACCACATCTATATTATTATTCACTATTTATGGATAATTTTTACCTATTTAATTCTTATTTACTCTATTTTTGATTAATGAAACATCAACAATGTCATTTTCATCTGATACAGATATTGGATTTTGTTTGAAATCATGAATAGTTATATTTAAAAATCATGTTTCCAATAATGATTTAAATAATGTTCATTAATAAACATAGAATAATTTTATAAATCTATTTCACAAGGGCTTTGACCTTATATGAAATGTTTTCAAATTTAAATATATTAACATTTTCCAAATGGGACACTTTTAACTCCCTTTAAAAAATGATTTTAAATCATATTTATTTTTTATATTTACATTACAAATAGATTTTATTACAATCAATACCAATATTTTAATTTATCATTACCTTATATGTTTTCACATTTCCTTTCAATTAAAATTGGTTTCATAATATTTTCAAAATTATTAGTTTTTTAAAATATATTTCCATAGAAAAACATATCTTCATCTTGAATTTTTCAATGTTTTTTAATATAATTACATTAATCAATGACATAAAACCCACGATGTAGATTATGCTCCACTAAAGATTTTATTTAGTGATACCTTCCTCATTTTCTCTCTATATATATTATTAATTCATCAATAAGATTTTCATGGAACCTATTTAATTTCCACAAGATAATAATGTTATGTAATCAACATTAAACCATTATCTGATTTTTATGATGAAACTAAAGTTTCATTTGAATTATATATTATATTGTTCCATGAAATTAATTAAGATAATGGGTGGTTCCATTATAAACATAGGGATGTTCAACCAATTAAAACTCTCCATTACATTAGATGTAGGCATGGAGTTACATGGTTAGTATTCTCTGAATAGATTAGTGGAATATGATGCATTGGTTAATCGAAGTATAATTGTGTTGTTTATATCATGTGTAGTTATGGTTGATAGTCCAAGTGTATCTTTTATGTTTATTCCTTGTGAAATCGTAGGGGCTTCATGAATTATTACTCTGAAGGTTATTCCATTTGTATGAGTTATATGAAAATATCACTTGATACCAGAACGTTTTATTTATTCTTTCTATGGGTTGTAAAATGATTCCACTAATAAATATTTAAATAAAATTACTCACTATTACTTATTCCATTGGCACTATTGTCACGACCCCACCCTACCCGGGATCGAGCCACGACTACCTCAAGCCCACCTCCATAGGCTAGGGGCTGGCGACTAGTACCGATGGCACAAAAACTTGGGGAGGCCTTTGCCTAAGTACCTATACACACAAACACACACACAACCCACTCAATGAAAAAGTTCAGAGTAAAAGAAAAGACAAGTAAAAAAAGGGAAACTGCTATAAATAAACCACAAATGTGCATCGACCACTACAGTATAAAGAAAGTGCTGAAATTAAACTGAAAATAAAAGGGAAAAACACGTACCCAACCAAAAAGTGCCACAACCCGGCAACAAATGAACAAAAAGTAAAACAGTTGGAAGGGTCCCCAACCTGGAACCCGACTCCAGCCACCGCACGCGGTCCATGATCTGGAACTCCTAAGCTCCACTGAAGTCACGACCAACCTTTCCATCGTCTATAATGGCACACCAAGTGCGGTCAAATCCCAAGTAGGGTTGAGTATAAAAATACTTAGTAGGATACCTCGAAGGCTCAAGGGAGCAACAATGGAGGTACCGAAGGGTGAGCAGTAGAGCGAATAGGGAAAAGTAGAGGAGTACAACTGAAATAGTAGTGAAGTGTCTAGATCAACCCAACAAGAGGAAGGAAGGTAGACTCATCCAGACAAAAGGAACTGGAAATGGTGAGATGATGAACTTCCCGTTGATTCTTCACTACCTATAGAAGGTGAGTAGACTCGGCCAACCACGAGAAGCTAGAAACGGAAAGCATATGGCATACCCCATGCGTCTTCACCTCTCCTGGAAGAAGATTAACCAAACCCAAGAATTGGGTACCAGATCAATGTATATACATAATCATATTCTCAATCAAGAATCATGAAAAAGATCTTAAGGGGATCTCCATACCGTATCTCAGCCCAAAAAAAGTGAGTCACCAACAGTCTTAGAAGTAACACCATCGATGCCCAGCATCCCGCACATCTGCCCCGAACTACAAGTCAAGGGCTCAATCACTGCTCCTCGACACTATCTGCTTTGGGCGGAACTGACTCGCCCACACGGTTTTAGGTCACTTCACAACGACGCGTCTTGATGGGGAAACGCTCCTCCTACTTAAGAGTTCTGTGGGAACATCAAATCATAACTCGTTACTACCACGAAGTCAAGAGGTCTCATCAAAGTCAACAAGTGACCCCCCGCCCAGCCCGCTAGTGGGTCCCTGGAAGTCAACAGGCTCCCACTATGGGGAGATCCGGGAAGAGTCGACGGGTTCCACACTGCGCATTCCCGTAATAGGGTAATCCACCGGAGGGTGACCAGGCTAATGTCGGCGACGGGACCACTGCCCAGCCCAGCTGGAGGTAACCCAGCATCGGGGACCACTGCCCAGCCCAGCTGGAGGTAATCCCGGCATCTGGGACCACTGCCCAACCCCATTAGATGCAAGCCCATCATTGGGGACCACTGCCCAGCCCAGAGGGAGGTAAACCCGGAACTCCTCTGGCCATCCCTGTTGGATGGTAAAAATGGATGAACACCATTGTACTGGCCATCCCTACTGGATGGTACAACTGGTGATCCCTTCTCCAAACAATCGTAGTCCTGCTGGAAACAACCTCAGCCCTGCTGGAAACAACCTCATCCCAGCCGGAAACAACCTCAGCACTGCTGGAAACTACCTCAACCTTGCTGGAAACAACCTCAGCCCCGATGGAAACAACCTCAGCCCTGCTGGAAACATCCTCAGCCCTGCTGGAAACAACCTCAGCCCTGCTGGAAATAATCTCAGCCCTGTTGGAAATAACCTCATCCCTGTGGGAAACAACCTTCTGGGTAGAGGATCGGTGCCCGTGTAAATTGTTGGTCACACCAAATCCACAAGAACTCTACCAGGGAAGACAAAGATACAGGAGAAACTCTCCAGGCCTCTCAAGGTGATCACACTCCAATCTGTTGAGTCATTATCGAAGCGGACCGGGCCAACTCATCCTAGAAAGTGGGGAAAATACCCACACTATATGAACAATCGTAGTCGCAAATAGTGCCACAGTCTGGTGAAAGGGGCACAGTACTGAAACCCCTCACAGATAAAGAATAGAGGAACAAACCATCTCCGTCGGCCAAACTGTCAAGAAAGAAACCAAGGGGAGACCACTCAACCCTACTGGTCAAATAAATGAGTAAAGAGGGACCCTCTACGTCGTGAGAGGTCATGTATGCAAAGAAGAACACGACACCCACGTGGGTACTACACGACGTGTGGCCCCATCTCATCCTCGACCCAGCACACAAACATTCTTAGGTACGAACCACACGTACCTCTAAGCACTCACGTATACTCCCAGAGTATACCTCGTTCTAGCCAACATGCTATCATGCACACGACACCCAGGGTCAACGCGAAGGGGTAACGTAACAACTCCAACTTGCCAACTCAACGGCTGAGGCGCAGCCAACCACATCTCTTCAAGCATTTACATCACTCACAAGGGAGTGCACGCGAACACACACCACATGTCCACTACAAAAACGATAGAATAACCTCCAATGGGGCACCATCACAGTTCCACATTTAATAAGATCGTGTAAGAGGCTCCGCACAGTCAAACAGATCATACCATTGTAATCCTAGCAGAAAAACAAGTGATTTAGACTACTTACTCGCCTCAAACGGATATCCGATGGAAAAGTCATCAACACCGCCTCATGCTCGAATGACGTCCCATGATCCCGAGCCTCGGCCCCAAAAACAGTCGGCTACATCATCCCATTTCCATCCCTTCAGAAAGACATGTCAAAAGGACTACTCAATTGAGTGGAACAGATATCCGGAGAAAAAGATGCATTCCGGTGCACCGCACACGAGCGGTGCTATGTGGGTCCCACATCCCAGACCCTAAACACAATGAACGGATTGCACCGTTGTGATCCTGTAGAAAAAGTACACAAGGTGGACTACTCACTTGTCCTAAACGGACACCCGATGACAATGCTTAAAACCACCGTCAACTCCCGAAACAGCCCTCGCGGGGCCCGCACCAGCATGCCGAATTAGAGCGGGCGGATTACGCCATTACCTTGCCGGAGGGGAGGAGGAGACGAGGAGATTCTCCTTCATGCTTGAGCTCTTCTGCCAGGGGGAAAGGGAAGGAGAAGGGTGGGGTTAGGGTTTAAATAAGTATTAAAATTAATTAAAATTTTAATTTAGTTAAACCCCTGATTTAACCCACAACTGAAACCCTCGACAGGGTTGTGGTTAAGCCTCCCCTAGGGTAAAAACCACCTCTCGAGCACAACGGAGGTCTCAGAATTTTATTCTGAGCTTCGGTTTGAATGTTATTAAACTCAATGCATGAGGCCGCCAAATTACAAAAATGCCCCTGGGGCTATTTCTCACAGACGGGTCGCGCCCGCGAATGTTACACCCCTCCTAAGGTAAACGGCATGATTAGAACTCAAAAGTGCTCTCAGTATTCCAATCTGAGCCACCATTTAAGAGATACTAAGTTAATCCGTTAAAGGAATAAATTAATTAATTTAATTATCCGTTTAACATCCCCAAAGAGGTCGAGGAGTCAAACGTCATGTGCCAATAAGGTTTATGTCGTTCCTAGGGTAAACACCTCATTCCGGACCCATCCGTGCACTAGGATATCTAATCCAGATCACTGTTTAAGAGTTATCCCATTTATTTTGTATTTCTAGTTTGAACGTACAGAAAATTTAATTCCAGCCACTCCAGGGCTCGGAATCACACAGCGTCTGAAGGCCCTGCTCCGGAATATCATCATGAATATTTTATAGTCTTTCATAGAAAAAACCGGGTTCTTACATCATTTCCTCCTTCATGATTTTCATCCCCAAAAAAGAAAAACTAGGGAACAACTCAGTGTACTAAGACCTCACCCAGCTCTCCCGTACCCCGAAGAACTCTTACACAACTCTATTCCACCACACACAGATCAATGGATTTTATTTGTTCACGCAAGTTCTTCCCTTGTCGATGTTGTGCATATGATCGTGCACACGTCTCTTTAGGTAAACCACGCGGGAGACATCGTGCATCCACTCCAGACCTTGGGGTTAGGGCAAGGTGGTAGGGAACCTCGCTTCCCTTTGCATGGTCTCAAATGGCCCGAAGGCTCTCGGGGGTAGCTCACCTCCCCAACCGAGCCCCTACGTTGCATGCTTTGACTGGAATCACCGCCCACACCTGGAACAAGGCCTGGTGATTCCCTTCTTCAGAATATCCATATTGTGAAACACCCAAGGATATCTGGTCATGCAAGGTTCCACAGTAGATGTCCCACAACCAAGGCTCTCTTACACACTCGAAAGGTAAAGTAGTCGACACCATAAACTAGACAAAATTGTCCCACACCTTTTACCATACAAACATAGGGTTACACCCAATGCCCTGTGTCACCCTAGTAACACCTCAAACAAGGAGCAGGGAGGAATGCATTTCACACACAGAGGTGAAAAATTCTACAGCAAGTAGTAGAAGAGCCGTAAATTGTACCTCTTATCACCTCATGCTCTGCAGGGTCATAGACATCCAGAGCTTGTGGCTGTTTGTGGTCTAAACTGTCAGCTCCCGGAGCCTGATGTGAACTACCTAGCAGTGATGGGAAGACCTCGTAAAGCCTCCCCCCACTTCCAGCTCCTCCCGCTCCTCTGGTAGCACCACCTCCCTGGGTACTACTCTTATCAAGGCGCTGCCCCTGCCATGGTGGTGCACCTGCTGCCTACCCGTAGCTCTCTGCATGCCTGGTCGGGCAGTCCCATGCCAGGTGACCTCACCCATCACAAGCATAGAACCGACTCTCTTCGCGCCGCACTGGTTCCCTCTGGCGCCACTGTGGTGTACGACTACGCCCCTAAGTCTGGTTTTCAGGAAGCCACCTGCATCGAGGTTCTTCTTTCTGACACCGGATAGCTGTGGCAGAAGCCTTGGCTCCAACGTGCTTGATTCCACCACCAACTCTAGAGCGAGACAGGAAGCTCTCTATACCCAGCGCATGCTCTCGCACCCCAGAATATGCGGAAATTCCCAAGGGTACTATGACAGCACGAATCTCTCGGCGAAGACCCTTCTCAAACATCTGCGCTCAGATGTTGTCGTCATGGACCATGTCCGGGTCAATGCGTGCACGGTCTGCAAAACTAGTCACGTACTCGGATACCATCATCCATCCCTGCTAAAACTGAAGGATCTCTTGATTACGAATGGAGCGCAAGCATGAGGGGAAAACTACTCAAGAAACGACAATAGAAATTTGCCCCATGAAAGCGACAAATCGTCAAAAAAATGAGTCACCAGACTCCACCAAGCCATGATGCTCCACAAAAAGGTCGGCATCCAAAGCCACCATGAGTTCTACCAGCGTCCGCACAAGCCTGAAAAGGCAAACCACTGCCTCGAGCCAAACCTCTGATGCCTGAGGGTCTGGCTCACCACTGATCCTCAGCGGTCTCTGCCACTGGAACTCACGGAGCATGCTCAACCTGTGATCACGCTCAGGCTGCTCTGCTGAAACTTTCTATTGCTCAATATGTGGGGGTGTTGCTACCAGCCCACCTAGTGAAATGGTCTTGCATGATGGGTCCTCGACTGTGGCCTCGTAGCTCACAGGGTCATCTTCATGCACCAAAGATGGTATCGTGGTCGGCTGTCTTCGGGGAGACATCCTGAATATTATCAAGGACTGCCATGGTCAGATGAGAATATATGTATATAAAAGTCACAACAATGGGGAGCTGACTCAAGAAGAAAAGTCAAGGACTCATTCCAATGTGATGCAGAAACCAAATTTTCCTTGAAAAAAGTGTCTCAGCATGTTGAGTCGACAAGCGGGTTATCAAGTTCCTAGTGAATGGATACATCGGCCGCCGCACCAGTACTGGACTCCCTGGCCTGAGAGCCAATCTTGAGACACATTAACACTATTTCCATAAATTCCAACCAATTCCTTTTTAGGGACGTCCGCACAATTCCCTAAGGAATGAACCACCTCTGATACCACTTTTTCATGACCCGACCCTACCCGGGCTCAATCCGTGACAACCCCAAACCCGCCTCTATAGGCTAGGGGCTGGCGACTAGCGCCAAAGGCACAACAACTCAGGGAGGCCTTTTCCCAAGTACCTATACACAAACACACATAGCACAGTTATTGAAAAAGTGCAGAGTAAAATAAAATACAAGTAATGAAAATTGGAAACTGCTATAAATAATCCACAAATATGCATCGAACTCTACAGTAAAAAGAAAGTGCTGAAAGTAAAATGAAAAGAAAAGGGAAAAATATGAGCCCAACAAAAAAGTGACACAACCTGGCAACGGGTGAACAAGAAGTAAAATAGCTGGAAGGGTCCCCCACCTGGAACCCGACTCCGACCACTGTATGAGGTCCAAGATCTTGGACTCCTAAGCACCACTGAAGTCATGACCAACCTATCCGTCGTCTGTAAGGGCACACCAAGTGCTGGAAAATCCCAAGAAGGGGTGAGTATAAAAATACATAGTAGGATACCCCGGAGGCTTGAGGGAGAAACAAAGGAGGTACCAAAGGGTGAGTAGTAGAGAAAATAGGGAAAAGTATAGGAGTAAAACTGAAAGAGAAGTGAAGTGTCCAGTTCAACCAAACAAGAGGAATGAATGTAGACTCATCCAGACACAAGGATCTGGAAACGGTGAGAAGATGAACTTCCCGTCGAGTCTTCGCTACTTATAGCAGGAGAGTAGACTTGTCCAACCATGAGAAGCTAGACACGGAAAGCACGTGGCATAACCTACGCGTCTTCACCTCTCCTGAAGGAGAGTAACCAAACCCAAGAAGTGGGTACCAGAACAAGGTATATACATAATAATTTGCTCAATCAAGAATCCCGAACAAGAATGTATGTGGATCTCCATCCCATAGCTCATCCCAAGAAAAGTGAGTCACCAACAGTCCTAGAAGTAACACCATTGATTCCCTGCATCCCGCACGTCTGCCCCGAACTACATGTCAAGGGCTCAATCACCACACCTTGACACTATTCGCTTTGGGTGGCACTGACTCGCCTACACGGTTTTAGGTCACGTCACAAGGACGTGTCTCGGTGGGGAAAATTCTTCTCATACTTGAGAGTTCTAGGGGAATGTCAAACCACAACTCGTTGCTACCCCGTAGTCGAGAGGTCTCCTCAAAGTCGACCGACGACCCCTCACCCAGCCCTGCAGGTGGGTCCATGGATGTAGATGGTTTCCCACTATGGGGAGACCCAGTAAGAGTCGACGGGTGCCACACTGCCTAGTCCCGTAATAGGGTAATCCACTGGATGGATACCCGACTAAAGTTGGCGACAGGACCACTGCCCAGCCCATCTGTAGGTAACCCTGTATCGGGGACCACTACCAAGCCCCGCTGGATGTATGCCCAGCATTGGGGACCACTGCCCAGCCGATCTGGAGGTAAGCTCGGCATCGGGGACCACTGCCCAGCCCTGCTAGAGGGAAGCCCGGCATCGGGGACCATTTCCCAGCCCCGCTGGAGGTAAGCATGGCATCGGGGACCACTGCCCAGCCTACCTGGAGGTAAACCCAGAACTGCTCTGGCCATCCCTGCTGGATGGTACAACTGGGTGAACATTGTTGTATTGGCCATACCTGCTGGATGGTACAACTGGCGAGCCCTACTCAAAACAACGTCAGACCAGCTGGAAACAACCTCAGCCCTGCTAGAAACAACCTCAGCCCTGTCGGAAACAACCTCAGCCTTGCTGGAAACAACCTCATCCCTGCTGGAAACAACCTCAGCCGTGCTTGAAAACAACCTTAGCCCTGCTGGAAACAACCTCAGACCTGCTGGAAACAACCTCAGCCCTGCTGGAAACAACCTCATCCCTGCTGGAAACAACCTCAGCCCTGCTGGAAACAACCTCCTCGGTAGAGGATCGATGTCCGAGTAAATTGTTGGTCACACCAAATCCACAAGAACTCTACCAGGGAACACAAAGTAATAGGAGAAACTCCCCAGGCCTCTCAAGGTGATCACACTCCAATCAGCTGAGTTACTATCGAAGAAGATCGAGTCAACTCATCCCAGAAAGTGGGTAAAACACCCACACTATACGAACACCCATAGTCGCAAATGGTGATGTAGTCCAGTGAAAGGGGCACGGTACTGAAACCCCTCACAGCTGAAGAAATTGAGGAATAACCCATCTCTGCCGACAAATCTTTCATGAATGAAACTAGGTGGAGACCACTCAACCCTGCTGGTAAAAAACACAAGCACAGAGCCAGGGGAAAACTCGACCCTGCTAGTGAAACTATCGAGCACAGAGGGACCGTCTACATCATGAGAGGTCAAGTATTCAAAGCAGAACATGGAACGCACGTGGGGACCACACGACGTGTGGACCCAGCTCAACCCCGACCCAGCGCACAAACATTCTCAAGTACAAACCAGACGTACGTCCAAGTGCTCCCGTATACTCCAAGAGTATACCTCGTTCTAGCCCAAAGGCTATCATGCACACGGAACCCAGGATCAACGCAAAGGCGTAATGTTACAACTCCAGATTTCCAAATCAATGGACGAGGCGCAGCCAACCACATCTTTTCATGCATTTTCATCACTCACACGGTAGTGCATGTGATCACACACCAAGGGTCCGCTACAAACACAGTAGAAGAAACGCCACCGGGACACCTTCATAGTTAAACATTTAATAAGATCACACAACAGGCTCTGCAAAACCAAATGGATTTTACCATTCTAATCCTCGCGAAAAAACACGTGAGTTAGACTACTTACTCGCCTCAAACGGATATCCGACGGAAAAGTCACCAACACCGCCTCATGCCCAAATGGCATCCTATGATCCTGAGCCTCGGCCCCAAAAACAGTCAGGTGCATCACACCATTGTGATCCCCTCGAAAAAACACGTCAAAAGGACTACTCTTTTGAGTGGAACGGATATCTGGAGAAAAAGATGCATTCCGGCGCACCACACACGAACTCTGATACGTGGGACCTGCATCCCGGTCCCGAAACACAATGAACGGATGACACCGTTGTGATCATATCTATAAAGTACACAAGGTGGACTACTCACTTGTCCATAACGGGCACCCGATGATAATGCTGAAAACCACCGTCAACTCCCGAAACAGCCCTCGTGGGGCCCGCACCAGTATACCGAATTAGAGCGGGTGAATTGCGCCATTTCAATTCCCTCGGAAAAACATCCAGAATCGACTGCCCACAAGCCCCGAACGGACATCCGATGAGAAAGCTGTTAAATGCTATGTGCAGCTCAAAAGATGGGTCGTGGGGCCTACGCCTCAACTTCGGCCTCAATGCCTGAAACCACCCTAGAAATCTCTGTCTCGGTGCCAGGGTTCCAATGCCACTAACATCACTTAAAACGGACGTCGGATGCGTCCCTGCCATCCAAAACAAGATTCCTCCGAAAAACATCAATTCTCTTAAAGACATGTCGCGCCTCCGAGGCCCCTCGTTTTGGGAATTAAAAATTCTCAAAACCATATCAAAATATTCTCTTCGTCCCAAGGAACGCGCTGCCTTAGATGGCTCACGAAACCAACACACAGTTTATGATTTATTAACGTATAAATAATTTTATAATAATAATAATAATAATATATTATAATTATTATAACCTTATTATTATTATTATTATTATTATTATTATTATTATTTTATTTTCATTATTTTTATTTTCTAAAACCAGACTGGTCGTTCGGCCAGTCTTTTCCTTCTCCCAAAAAGACCCGCAAAAGGCGTGTCCTGGTCGGCCATCTAGGGTCCGTAGAACCCGGTCTTCTCTCATGCACACTGACCGGCAAGGGCCGGTCAGCCCTGGTCTCTGCCCACTGGCGCCACGTTTGCCTGTCGTACTCCCTCACCGGCCGCCGCTCCGCGCCTCCGCCTGGCGCTTGCTCGCTGCCCGCGATCCCCTGCAGACACCACCTAAAGCCCCAGCTCACCGTCTGAGAGCCCCGATCTTGACGTTGCCACCTCCTCTTGAAGCCGCCACCGCCCGGAGCATGCACACTGCTGCCTAGCTCATCGGACCGTCGGAATCTGCTGGGAATCATCTCCAAAACACGCAGCTTTTTCCTGACGATTGTGGACACCACAGAGCTCGGATTTACAAACCTAAAATTGCATTGTAAAGGCCAGAAAACATACTAAACATTCATGGACTTTTATCTATAATTCGACAGAGGTTCGATGAAAAATATTTGACCTCAAAGTGTATACGGAAATAAAAAATTGAAACCGCAACGATCCTACATGTGAGGGCGTTTCCCGACGCTTCACAGAGGATCTTCCGCCGTGCAATTGCTTTGCTGTAGGGGAGGACGGCAGGAGGAGCTTCTCATTCTTGGTTGAGCTCTTCTTCTAGGGGGAAGGGGAAGGAGAGGGGTGGGGTAGAGGTTTAGATAAGTATTAAAATTATTTAAAATTTTAATTGAGCTAACCCCCATGATTTAACCCACAACTGAAACCCTCGACAGGGTCAAGGTTAAGCCTCCCCTAGGGTAAACACCACCTCCTGATCACAAAGGCGGCCTCAGAATTTGATTATGAGCTTCTTTTTGAATGTTATCAAACTCAATGCCCGAGGCTTCCAAATTACCAAAATGCCCTTGGGGCCATTTTTCACAGACGGGCCGCACCCGCGAATGTTAAACCCCTCCTAAGGTAAACGACATGCTTCAAACTCAATGGTGCTCTCGGTTTCCCAATCTGAGCCACCCTTTAAGAGATACTGAGTAAAGACATTAAACAAATAAATTAATTAATTTAATTATCCGTTTAATGTTCCAGAAGAGGGCGAGGGGTCCAAACGTCCTATGATGACATGTTTTATGTCATTCCTAGGGTAACCACCGCATCTCGGACCCATCCGTACACTCGGATATCTGATATGGATCACTGTTTAGGATTTATCCCTTTTATATGGTGTTTCCAGTGTGAACGCACTGAAAATTTAATTCCGGCCACTCCGGGGATCGGATTCACACGCCGTCTGAAGGCGCTTCTCTGTAATATCATCAATAATATTCCACAGACTTTCACAGCAAAAACCAGGTTCTTGCAACTATAATTTTTAAAAACATTACACAATGAATTATTGTCAAGATGTTTATAGGTATGAATACCGTTATGTTATTCTCATAAATAATTATTGTATCATCATATCCTTATGTTCATATTACTGTCACTAAGGAAATACAATGTTAATGTGCATGTTTAAACATATAAAGAATTTGAGCTCAACTTTATTATGTTTCATTTTCCCCTGGTTATGAAGAATTCTGATAAATGATTTTTGAATGGAAAGGTTTCTTATTTGAATAATTGTATGGTATATATTGAAGATATATCATAGAATATGATAATACGGGTATAGTGGGAGTTGATGTTGACTTTAAAGAACCTATTTTTTATCAACCCATGTTGTTAATAGTTTTTCAGAATTATCTAAAAATATAAACCTAACAGTACATATGGTATAAATGTTATGAAATATTTCATTTCTAAATAGTAATTTTTGGAATGAAAAAAAATTGATCACCTTAATCAATATCAAAGAATGAAATTTAATGTTTATGTGTATTTTACTTGATCTAAGAGTGTGGGTTTTTTGCCCTTATATTTTCTATTATATAGGGATTTGGATGAATGTTTATGTTATTATATTTTCATTAGAGGGTGTATTTATAGATATGAATAAAATAATGGTTTTAAATGTTCAGAGTTTATCCTAATTCAAATGTCATACACACCCATTTTTAGGTTTTATATTATTTGATTTTAGGTTCATTATTTATATTTTTCGAGACATTTCATTGGGATGAGGTATATGATACCATTTTTTTGGCATGAAATTTTATTTTAAGAGTGAGGGTTTAATTATATTTTGGCAGCATAGATTGTCTTAATTTTGATTTATAGTGATATTTATTGATTTCATAAGTATTGGATATGTGTTTTTATAATGAATAATTATTGAGTATGTTAGTCTTGGAAATCTAACACCCTGATATTTTTTTAAAAAATAAATCGAATTAATTTAATAATTTCGATATTTTTCATTGCATGCAACACTAAAAATAGTTTATATTATATTATTGATCTTTGATAATGATGAGTTATACACAAAAAATTTAATCATGTGCTAAATGAAACATATTTATTAGCTTCCTCCATAAGGAACAATGAGGATACCATGTTTTACACTCAACACAGACTTTCCTCAATGGATTGTATAACATGCAAGACAGAGTTTTAATGAATAATGATATACTAATTAGTACAACCAAGATTAAAAATTAGTGGTTGTGAAATGGGTTATCTAAATTATTAAAATATATGGTTTACATAATTATAAAATAAATTCATTATTAACTAATTTATTATATATTAATATGAAAACAGATTGAATATAAACAAATATTTTTATAGACAAAAGTTATTTTACCCCACTAAACTACATTAATTACAATTAGTGAGATATATTATTGTGGTATATATATTATATATTAAATAAAATATTTTATATATTCATTAAATACATTTGATATACATATTATAAGAATAAACCAAATTTTATGCTTAAAACCCTATATTTTTATTAAGGCATTTTTTACAACCTTTAATGGAGAACCCATTACAAATCCAATTTTTGGAAGTTATATTTATTTAATATATATAAATAAATATCATAATTTATTTGGAAACATGATAAACATTTTAGGAAAAAATATTATTTTTCTATGAAATTATATTTGATTAATGAATATTGGAAAATACAGAATATAAGTTCAAAATGAATTTTTCATATAATTTATTCATATGGATAAAAAAGTTTAAATTTAGTTAAAAGTATAAAAATATGAAATGTATATCAATAAAAAAATTAGTTAATTAGAATCAGTTAGACAATTAAATTTAATATAAAAACAAAGAACTCCTTTGGGTGTATTTACATTAAAACCCTACATTTTCAACTCGTCTGTAGGGGAAATTTTTAATGAATTTATTTCTCTTATGTGATTGGAATTTTTAAAAATTGATTTCATATTTGCAATGATCATAATATATATTTTCTATTAAGAAAAATATTTTTTTCAAAACTAATTGTGAAATTATTTAAAATTAATTACAATAATTAAGGACATATTTAACTTAATAATTGAATAAACAATAAACAAAAGGGCCCAAATGACCTTGACACTTTTATAGAACCCATTTTATTGAAATTATAATTATATTAACCAAACATTGTTTTTTTATGACTTCTTATAGGTAAAATGACAGTACGTCTTACTTGTTTTCAAAATCTTCAAATAAGGATTTTCCCTTACATATATAAGGCGACCACCTATCCTCATTCGTAACACCTATAAAAACATAGGTTTGGAAAACATCTTCCCAATACACATCAAATCATCCATAAATTACTCCTAGAATCCCCCCTTGTAAATAATTCATTCCAAGGAATCCTTTTCTCACGAAGAAAAAGGAGTTACCTGATTAAGAGGTAATGTCTTCTATCATGCTATAATTTTTTTTTCATATCAACATTTTACACACTCTTTTTCGCATATATTTTTAACAAAACCAATATCCTAAAAATATTATGGTTTCTTGATCTTATATTTTTACCTAATCAATTACATAGCTCCATCCAATGGGTAACAAACATATTGTTTATGAGTACGATGAACTACCACATCACGAAACAGTGATTGTTTGTTATTACTTTACCGCTTATCATGGAGTGAATTATGATGGAAAATATGTTTATATAAATTTTATATGATATCTATTTTTTATTTGATCATAGATAATTCATTTATAACAAATAACTTAATACATTCCATTTGGTTTAAATACAATAATTTCTTTTGAGGAAGTGCGGACTATCGCCCCTCAAAGTGACATCATTGGTTCACACTCTTCGTGGAATGAACTAAGGATATGTTTAGTGAATCTACATGAAATAAATAACACAATAACTATAATTTAATGATATTAGGTACTAATATACAAATATATTTATACTTATAAAAATATATCATTTACATACTTTCATTTAAACCATCAATAAAACAGAATTATCATTCATGTGTATGCATGACCTACCATCTCCACAAATAGTGTTTTCCATTTCATACATCTATAGATTATTAAAATACACATATAATGAATATTAAATATATTTATATCATGTTTTACATTATGATAATAATTATATATGTATAAATACTAATGACATAACAAATTAAGATACCTGAGAAAAATAAAGAGAATATTACCCAACGTGTAACCATCACATAGATTTATTAAAATGAGGGCAATATAAAGTCTTAATAAAATTGTATATTTAATTAAATGTAAACTTATAGTTCAGTAAAATATGTATAAAACCCATATTTTTATGATAAATTAGTTTCTTATGAGTGTGAATAATGTCAAGAATTAAGGTAAGGGAATTTCTTCTCACTTTTTATTTACGTGAGATACATTTTTTATTCACCACCCATTTCTTTTTTTGTATATAAGGACCATGGATGTATTCTAGGATTACTGTAATTAAATATATGGGTATTAAAATGTATATTACATGATCCTTTTTTCATGTGGTTAATGTCCCAAAATCTAATAAATCGGCCAGGTAGTTTTCCATCAATTTTTCGTTATTTGAGACACATGTTTTGTTTTGAATGTAAATTATTTTTATTGGAATAAATAATTACATTTGAATGGTTATATAATTAATATAATTATTTTCATGATATTTTAATCTTCATTTAATTTCCATTTCACACATAGAGACAATGATCCCATGTTACAAAGTGATAATAGTTTATTAAAACAATGTCACCACTTTTTGAGATTATTTATTATTATGCATCCTTTCATAAAATATTATAATCCATATCATAAGAACACTCAATAATTTTCTTCTCCTATTTCTATTATCTATATATGAAAATATTTTTATCGTTTTTAACACATTTGTACTTATGATAGTTAAGAATGTGCTTTTTAGAATGTTTGACTTTACCTATCTCTTCAGTAAGAAATATATTTTATTTTAAAATCTATATATTTAAATTTTTTTTCAAGAAATATTATCAATAGACAATTGAATATTATTTTCATAAAAAGGGTATTTTTAAAATGTTTTATGGATTTAAATGCTTCCATTTTTTTGCATCTATTTTCAAACAAAACATATTTTAAAATATTTTCAAGAATCATTTTTAATTTTTAAGGAAAATGGTTTTGAAAATGGTATTCAAGCATTATTTAGTGGTTTTAAAGATAATTTTAATGAGATTATATTTAGATATAATTCAACATTTTTTATTTCTTTCAGGAAAAATGGGATTCAAAATGTTTTCCACCATTATTTATAAGTTATCAAATTATTTTCAATGAAATTGTTTTCAAAATAATTTCAAAATTTATTTGAATGTTTTAAATGTGTTTTATAAAATGTTTTTTAAAAGGTTTTCAATATTATATTATATCTTTTCATGGAAATTGTTTTCCTTAATCTTTTCAAGATTACATTAGTTTCTTTTTAAGAATATGTTTTTCAAAATTATTTCATGTCTTCCTTATAATATTTCATGGTATTTTATAACCAAATGATTTTCAAATGGCCTTATATATTAAAATGAATTTTTCAAAGAATAAATTATATTTTCCTCAGGAAAAGGATTTAATGATATTTCAAAATTATGTTATAAATAAGAATATATATTATGATGTAACTCATTACTTTCTATGAAGTTATCAAAGATTTCCATTGTTATTTTACATTTAATGGGTTATTCTTAATTTCATGGTACTATAAAACTTATTTTTCATTCCTAGGTTATATGAATATGATGCTTGTCTCTCTTTTACAGGTTACATGTCTATAAATCTATTTCCTCTTACATAGGTTATATATTTTTTAAAAACATGTTCTTCTTGCACTAGTTATTTGATTATGAAACCCTTTTATCCACAATGAGTTATACCAAGATAAATTATTGTGAAACCCTCTTACTTTAAAAAGGTATTATAGGTTGAAATTTATATTAAACCTATATATTTTTCAATGATTATAATGTGGTCTAATTTTATGGGTCTTAATGATATGAATTTATTACAATCTTGTAGAACATGTATTAATGATTTTAATTATGTGTTAGTTGGAACATATATTTCCATCCAATGGATTGGGTAATGATGGATGACTCATAAATATAATTGTTATGTATTATCCTGATTACATGTTAACAATGTTATGCATGGACCAGGTGTCATGTCAATATGTATATATGTGAACCTTATTAAATGTTCATCATTTTACGATTGAACATTAAAATGTTTTCTTATTGTTAAGTGTGATCCTGATTACATGTAAATAATGTTATGCATGGACCCGGTTCCATGTCCATAATTTTGTTCATGAACCGGATTACATGTTCACAATGTTATGTGCAAACTTGATTTTATGTTCATAACATATTGTGCAAACCTATATGAATGTCCAAAAGTCAATACGAGGGTCTAATTACATTTCATTAATGTATTGTGTGAATGTATTTATTTCTATAAATGTTCGTGATGTTATTTTAGAAAAGCAAGAAAAGATTCAAATAAATAAGGCAAATTATAGGAGTCTAAAGGAGGAAATTTTACACATGTCTCCATTAAGCAAATCAGAAAAATCCTCATCAGGTGTGGTTAGGTGCACTCTAGAGGCTTCAGAGATACCCTTGGAAGCAAGCCTATCAGCAATAGAGTTGGCTTCCCGATATACATGAGTAATGATAAAGTTCATGGAGGCAAGAATTTCAAAGCATTTGATCCATTTCAGGGTGAGTTTCCAGGCAAGGTGAATCTGATTTTTCTGGACAGCTTGCACTATAGTAGAAGAATCACTTTCAAACCAGAGATCATTCGAGTTTCTTTGATGAGCCATATCCACTGCATTAATAAGGGCCATCATCTCAGCTTCAAGGGCAGTGACATGACCACAAGAGCCATAGGAGCACTCTATAAAGTTGCTATTTTCATCTCGGAACACAATGCCATAACCAGCCGGTTCAGGATTTCCTTTCGAGGCACCATGTCTTATTCATATGTTATGTTTTAGTGTCTTATGTTTTCGACAATCTTATGTTTCATATCCTATGAACTACTAATATTTATTCCATGATTCATATTTACAATGATTGATATGTTGGGTATGATAATCTAATTATACAATGATCTTCTCATAACTATATAACCAAACTATGCTTATCAGTTTTTTTATTTACCATTACTAAGATTTGGAGCTCACACTGTTATTATGATTAATTTCCCTTGGTTATGAAAAAATATTTTTAAATATAGAAACTAAGGGAGATATATTTTTTGGAAACATTGAATATAATTCAATCAGTTAGATAATGTTGGATCCATCTTTCTAATTCTTTTAAACTAGTACTGTCTTTGGGCATTTATTTTTGTACCATATTAATTAGTCCACTAATGTTTTTTTAATTTATATGTATGATAAGACTTGGTTATTATAGTTGTTATTAGAGAAATGTTTTAGTTACATGTTAGAAACTAGGAATATAAAACATTATTGAGACCCCTAGGTATATTTAAAAATAATACGTCTACAGATTTCTATCGGGATAACAATAAGGATGAGTTACAATTTCATAAGATATCGTAGAATTTTGGTATAGGATAAGGTGTTGAGTTTTTTGGAAATATATCCATGTCTAGATAATATATGTGGATGTGGATCATTATCATATGTACCTAGGGGTAGAAAATATTAAAAGATGTCTCAGGCCTAACTAAGGGATACCTGTTTAACAACAACAGGCCATGATGCACACATGGGTTTAAAATCCCCTGGGAAATACATTGGGAACTAATAAACTCTTCATAATCCATGATGAAATATTTAAGTATAATTTTGATATAAATAAACTAGGATAAACGAAATTTATCATATATTAAATAATAGTGTCATAATTTACACACCATACAAGTGGTTTTCATGATTTTTTTATTCCTCATTATGATAATCATTGTTTACTCAACGATTTTTGTTTTTAGTTAATAGAGGGGTCTAGAAAAAAATAGCTTGATTGTGAATGTTATGATAAAAAATCTAATTAATAGTCAAATGAGATGATGACTTTGGAGAAACATATTACAATTATGCCAAATAATCTATCACGATATATGATTAACAATGTTAGATTTGGTGATATTCCTAAAACATATAAAATGAAGAGGATGAAATGTTATAAATAATCAAATAGTATGAAACATTGTGTAATTAAGATATGGCTTCTTGTATATCAATAATAATTGGAAGAATAACAATGAGGAATACCTCAAATGGAGGGGAAGATGTTATCTTTATGAAAAAATTGTTCTTATAGATAGACATTGTCATGGACATCATTATCTTATCTATGGAGAACACAAGAATTTCCCAACACAATGCCATGTCCCAAAAAAATTACTTTTAAACTGAGGAAGAACTTCTTCCATGCTAATAATTATGGTTGAAGAATTTAAGTATCTATGTATTTGGATTCTATATTTATGAATTTTTAATTATTTAAGGATTATTCAGTTTATATTTTTCACTATGGATTTAAAATAATATGTTTAACATTTCTAATTTAATGGAAATTTTATTTATTGACAAAGTTATATTTTGACTATTGTAAGATGAACCTTAATATGTCCATTATGTTATGATAATATTTTTGACATAACATTATATTGGATATGGAAAATTAAATTGGTTGGTATTGGTTACCTTATAAATGATAAAGGTTTTGTGAAAATGTTGTCTATGTTACCATGGATCAAGTTTACAAATACTTGTATTTGTGGAATATTTTTCGTAACCTTTATAAAAATGAATCATATATGTTTTCCAAAATAATTTAGTGTAATTCATGTTAATACCATTTTGTATGAGAATATACAATGAGGTTGTTCACATTTTTGTAATGTGACAACCTAGAGTTACACTATGATATATAGGGGATCATGTTTCAGCAGATTTAGTGTCATTCTTCCTAATGTTTCATATTTTCGTCATTAATAATGGTTATAAGTTTAAAGATTAATATTATATTTATGTTAAATAATCTATGATTTTTTGGGATTGTATTATTAGATCACTACATAAATATTGGACAATAATGGATATCATTATGTAAAAATTTTATGTAGATGGTAACTAAAGGGAGATTTAATGACTTATGATGGATCTTGTGATCTGTTAGTGCTTCAAAAATGAAAAATTCACCTTAATATTTAGAGAATGTGGTAAAGTGGAAATTTTTCAAGAAATTACCAAAAGGTAAGGTTTTACTTATGAAAGGGGATGAAATCAAGAAATTATAACTTCTCATTAAAATTATTCAACTCTAAGGAATTAATCATAAAACAAAAAAGGTTATCCTAGTACCTTCATTTCCAATGAATCAATTGGTCACATATATCAACACAATTTATTACTTTATGTTAGTTTGTATTCTCCTAACTATGTTCTCTATCACTCTCCATAATATTGTGATGTTCATAGTTTTATTCCATGTCCTATCTTCAATCCCTACCTATGTTCACTATGGGGAAACCTTATTATATGATACATTGAAAAACTATTATTGTTCCAAAATTCCTTTTTTAGGGAATGTTTATGTATTAATTTTTAATATGTATTATTCTATAAATTAAGCATTCAAATATTAAACCTATGATATAGTAGATGAATTTTGAGAATGAAATTCATTTTAAGGGGGGGTAGAATGTAACAACAATATATTTTGTGAAACATTTTTATGAATTAATGTAAACCTCTGGATATTTTTCACTGCCGAAACACAAAAAATTATATATTTTATATTTATAAAGTATTTTTTTCTAAAATCATCTAATAAATAATTAAATCATTCACCATAGAAAACATAAATTTTAGATTTATCTACATGGAACACTGAGGTTCTCATTCATTACATCAACAATGAAGCGTAAATACATATTGCCTCTTCAGCACTCCACGTCCGTCCGTCTCCTCTGGGTACCAACACGCTGTATATTCCACATCCGAGTACCATCCAAACCTGGTACTCTCAGCCTCCGTCAGCATTGTTTGTCACCTGCATCCAACATAATGATGTGTGGGCACAACCCGTGTAGGGGTGAGTATAACAATACTCAGTGGGGACCTTGAGACCCTCTAGGTCTCACAAAATACACCAAGGATAAACCAAAAATAATTAAATCAATAGATAACCCTACTTAGTTATATGCCCATACATATACCTACGTTATCAAGTGATCCATCTCAATCAAGAGGAAAACATAGAAAAACAGAATCAGCTCTACCAGGATTTTATTCTAGGGGTAGTATCAAGTAACATCCCCAGTCACATTTTCAAAACCTATGTTACGGAGAACTCCTCCTATATTGAGTACAATGGGCCTACCGCGACACCAAGCGCACTTCACACTAACCTTGGACTACTGAGGTAATCCTCATGTCGAGTACCGTGGATCTACCGAGTCACCAAGCGTGCTCCCCACCGTGGGTCTGCCACATCACCAAAAGTGCTCCCCCACGTATCTTGCTGACGTAGTCTTCTAGTCGAGTACCGTGGGTATGTCATGACACTAAGTCACTCCCCACTATGTGTCTTCTGTGATACCAAGGAACTCCCCACAAGGCTAGTAGAGTCACTTCGTGTCGAAACTTTCAGTAGTCGTCGGGTCACAAGTAGCTACTAGGTCTCCACACAAGGCTTGCAAGTCACTAGTAGGATACTCTCCACAAGCTATTGTTCGATACAACAACTGTCAAGAAGTCCCAATAAGAACTATCTCAATGGTCTGCCATGTCATAGGGGTCTCAACGCAATAGACAGTGCGTCAATCAGATGCACGATCAGTGAGATATTATCCTTTTAGTCATGGGGCCCGATTGGATTTGTTCACGATCCAATGTGACCATAACTCAACTATACACCAAACTCCAATGGGGTATACCCAAAGGGATCGTCACACTCTAATATTTTTATCAGTGCTAATGGTTCATCAAACGGATGTCTGGTGCCAAGGATATGGCTGAAGGAGCATAAATGGGTCGTAGTTGGCCAGGGTCCGGTCCGACCTGGCCCAACCCGTTGGGTCTGGATGGGTACGTTGGGTGGGATAGCATGTCAGGTTTTCCTCAGACCAATGGTGACATCCCAGCTGGCCGCAGAGAGCCATGAGGGTGTTGACCGGCTGTGATGGCTTGGACTGGCCATGGGTTGGCACGAGGACAGTTCGGACCGGAGGGTACCGCGTGTGCGGCTCATCCAGGATGGCACTGCCAGAGCAGCTCGGCCCAGGGCATAGGGAGAGTTCGGCATGGAGGGCCATGGGGGCGTGGCATGGGGTGGGTCGGCCCGGGGCTGGGATGGTGGGGCTGGGGCCGGTTTGGCCAGCGGGTGGAGCGACCGGGGCCGGTTTGGCCAGGAGGCCGGAGCGGCCGGGGGAGGGGGGGGGGTAGTCGGTGGATGGCGCGGCCGGGGCAGCCCATCCAAGAGGCCGGGGTGGCCAAGGTGTGGCACGGCTGGGGGTGCGGCATAGCTCAGGGTCGGTTCAGCCGGAGGCAGCGCGGGGCCGGTTTGGCCAGGAGGTTAGAGCTCCAAGGGGGGTTTGGGTCGCGGAGGCTGCGGGAGGCCGCACCATTTCATTCGTCACCTTCGTCACTTTCATCACCTTCCTTAATTTCAATACACACCGCAAAACAACATTAGAGTTATGGAGAGGATGAGCCATGTTAGTGTCGCATGCACTCTCTGCATTAGAGAGATAGCAAGAGGTTTACAAGAATGGATCACATCAAACCCTCCTGCAGAGAGTTTTCCTAGCCCGTAAAATAAAAATAAGGGGGTGCATGGAAAGTGATAAACAAATATAATTAAACCCATTCCTTGGGTTGATACATTGATGGAGTCTTGGGAAGAAGTTGAATCATTTGGAAAAATATGGGCGTCGGTTTCATCGGCGTTTTCCTCGATCATCGGTTTGTGCTTCTGTTCATCATAATAAAAAACATCCTACACAGGTGGAAGCCTCTATGAATAAGGTTGAAAAAGGTCTTTGTTGGGGAGTGCGTTATTTGTTGGAGAATGTGTTCTTCTTTGGAGAGCACAATCCTCCAAGTGTTGGGCGTCACGTCACTTTACCAGTGCTTCATTTCATGGGGAAGTCGTCCCAAATCCTCCTCTCAAGCTCTATATATATAAGAGAGGGGGTATGTAGGTAGAGATCGTGGAATTTATGATGTTTCATTTATTAGGAACCATCCTAAATTACAACGATGTTGTCACTTAACATAAAAAGGGGGAAATCTAATTAACTATGTTATCCTAATTAAAGGTATATGTGTTGGCACAATAAATGTTGAGGAAGTCAAGATTCTCCTCCACATTAATGAGAGGGGTTGAGAGTTTCCTTCAATTAAGGTGGGGGGTTTAGTCTCGGGTGGTCCCCACAACCATAACCTCTCATTATAGGTTAAGGTATTGTGTTCCCCACACCTCAACTTCCACATGGAGGTTTAGTTTCGATGGACCCCACCTCCCAACACCCACATGGGTGTTGGCAAAAAAAAATGTCACACTGTTTTATTTTTAAATTTATTCTTAAATGAAAAACCCAAAACTATCTTTAACTCTCAACCCACGGCTGTTAAGGTGAAAGTCTCCCTAAGTGAATATCAGTGCTGAGAGTTCAACGGTGCCCTCAGATTTCAATTATGAGCACTGGTTAAAAAGTTAGAAAAACTTGCTTGCACCTTTACTGAACGTACCCGAAATAAAATTCAAAAATGCATTCCAGGCACTTCGGGCCTCGAAATCACGGACTGTCAATTTTTGCAGACTTGTAAAATTCCCATATATTTTAAAAAAATACATGGAAATTATGGGTCATTATAGTAAGTGATTTTGAACTAATTTTTTATAACATCATTCAAAAATCAAAAAGTCATTTAGTTGCCTTAAAATGTCAAATACCAAAAATAATTTTATTTCCCTAGTCACCAAAAATTAAACTATTTCTAAAAAATCCAGAATCTTCTCCCCAGCCATTTTTTAATTTATAGATTTAAAAATGGTGTCCATTTTATAAAAAAAAATTAATATGGGAATTTTAATTTTAAATTATAATAATCGTGTATTTGTAAAATTCTGAATTAGTTATTATAACTGATATTACAACATATTGAAGAATTAATTCATGTCTCTTAAAATAATCCCATATTCATAATTAAAAAATAATAATTTTATAATCTACATTATTTTAATAAATTTCATTATAAATTATTGTATTAATTATAAAATTCTAAATAAGAATTCCGAATTTAAAAAATATCAAACACCAAATTTATAATTTTTGAAATATTTATTTATTTATAATTACATACAAATATAACATATTTTTATTCATTATATACATAAATTTTATATATAATTTCATAGGTGAGGTATTATTATAATTTATATATTAATATTTATAACGTTTTAATTACTATTCTAATGGTTATGTTATTATTTAATATTATATCACAGGAAGCTATCAAATAAATTGAATTTATTTTAGAAGATACAAACAAAAAAATAACAAGGTTTTATATTATTCTGTCCTACGATATATTAATCCTCAAATTATTTCATAAATACATCCTTCTAAATATATAAAGGTGGTTATTCTTCAAAACATCCTCATGTTCCCATGTTTCTTCTTCCATTTTATTATTTCTCTGATTAACATTTACCTATCGAGATGTCTGATTTCTCAATACATTTTCCCTACTGTCAAAATCTCAATAATATTTTTGTAGTAATAAAAATTAGGTTCTAATTCTATGTATTCAAAGGTGAGTAAATTTTTTGGGTCTATAATGTTCATATTTATGAATGATATATGTAACACATCATTAACATTGGAGAGAGTCTGTAATATTCTAAATTTTTCTAACAGAGATCGAATTATTTATATAATTTCAAATTGTCGGACATACCTATGGCTCATTTTCCCTTTCTAACAAAACCATATGGAACCCTTCCTAGGAGATACATTTAGAAAGTCATGATCACATATATAAAATTCCGAATCCTTTCTCTCTTTTTCAATATACCAATTTTTCCAAATTTGATGTTTGTTAATATGAGCCTGAATAGTATTTACCTTAATTGTCTCATCAACATGATTTGGGCCTAAACTTTTCCTCCCAAACACTTCATCCCATCATGATGGAGTATGACATCACTTTCCATATAATGATTCCTTTGGTGAGATTTGAATAAACTAATTGAAATTATTATTATAAGAAAACTAAAACAAATATAAATAATGATCCCACATACCTTGAAAGTAATGTGATCTTGATATCAAATATCTTATATGGTTTGAATATTTCCTTTAGACTTTATATTGTTTTGAGGGTGATATGTGTTTCTTAAATGAATCCTGGTTTCTATATTCTTCTACATATTCATCCAAAATGTTGATGTAAATTGAAGATTTAGATAAGTAAAAATTTATATAGGTTCATCATGAAGTGTTATAACTTCATTAATATATATTATTTCTAGTATCACCATAGGTAAATATTCACTTTCAGAAATAAAATGTGACAATTTTTCAGTTCCATCCACATTAAACAAAATCGTAAAATTATTTTGAGGGTTCGTTGGTAATCTAGTGACTAATTCCCTAGTTATGTCATCCCACTTTATCATAATACTTGGTATAGGTTTCATGCATCCGCTGGTAGGTTGTCTCAAAGACCATACTTGTTAAAAATATACATTGTGACACATATTCATCCCTTTCCCACTTAATATTACCCCAAAAATAATGATCCTTCATATATCTAGAAATATTTTGTACTACCATGATGTATAGAGAAATTTGAGCTATGAGAATGATCTAATAGTTCCCTTTAAAACTCAGTTATTGATGGAACCCATACCCACATTCCATATTTCATAATTCCATCCACATAGACTAAGTCAAATAATCATACATAATTATTGGATTTTATTTTGATTTGAAATTCAAATCATCATATTGAGGGGTCTTTATCATTTATCCTAAATATGGTTTATTAATTATTTGAAAATTGAGTGATGTTTCCCATTCAATAATAGTTCCGATTTACATATTAAGTATATCTATGAATAAAAAATCTTTTTCAATCAATTTTTGGGTTAGAATCCTATGATCTTTCATTCTCAATGCTTATACTATCTTATTTTCTATTCATGGGTGGAATTTTTTCAACAAATAATAATCTTTGAGTAACTCAAGACTTCATATTTTCCTCAAGATGAGTTCATTCTATGTAAATATGTATTTGAAAATATTTTTATAAATATATATATATATATAACATATTTCAATATAGATACTCTGACTCCATATCTTTAGAGAAAATATTATGGATGGTATCTAAAGATCGGGATTTGGATAAATTTTTTCTTGATTCTTCAACTACCTTAATGCATATACAATAACATTATAGTTTTTTATAGGGACTCTACCAAATAATTTCGTAGATGCATTACTATATTTCTCAAGACCATCATTTCCTGATGGTGGACTCATAATTATAACATTGACTAATCTAATCTCTAATTCCTCCAAACATTCCACACATTCTTTTATCGATAAAAACATAACTCATTTACATGTGATCTGGTTAAAAGACTGTCCAATGGGGAAAAATCTAAACAAAACACCTATAAAAACATATTAAACCAAGGAAACTATATACCTTAGTTATGTTCGTTGGTGTAAGTTATTCTTGGACTACCATTATCTTTTTAGGATTAGTTGAGATTCTATCATTAGAAACAATGTGTCCAAGGAAAAAACACAAATGAAGCCATAATTCACACATTATAAATTTACATTATGACTCATTTATTGTGAGAGTCTCATGAATGATATGAATTTTATTCTAGTGGTCTTTATATGATTTATAATATACCAAAATATCATTCATGAATACTACAAAAAAATCACAAAAATATTTCCTGAATATTTTTTAATCATATCTATAAAAATAGATGTAACATTATTCAATAAAAATAAAATTACTATATACTCATAATGAACATACATTTTCTAAAATGATGTTATTTTAATATCATCCGTCTTTAATTGAAATTGATGAAACTTAGTATGCTTTTTAATAATAAAAATTATTGATGTTTATGAATTTGATCAAATAAGTCATCAATGTGTCGAAGGTGATACATGTTATTTATTATAATAACATAAATTTCTCTATATTTGATGAAAATTTTCATGGATCTGTATTTATTTATAACAAATTTAATAGGGGATCCCCATGGAAAAAAATAGGGGATAATAAATTCCTTCATATTAAACTCATGTATTTTTTTCATTAGATCTAGTAATTATGTAGTGTCAATTTTATTTGGATCCTTTTATATTGGTCTTGAATCAATGAAAAAATCAATGATATACTCATATTCATGATCAGTGGGTGTCAAGGTAAATCCTCATGAAATATATCAATGTATTGATGAATAATTTGTACATCATCAATTTAGTTATTACCTGTCTCATCCATATTTTTTTTATATTACTCCCCGTGAATTTTATTATTATATCCACAGGGGTGGATCGATATAACAAGAATATATGAATGTTTCTCCTATAGGGAAATATAATTCCATATCTTCCCCCCAAATTTTATTTTCCAACATCCATCAATAAAAATGATAGAACCTGGATCTTCTTTTTCTGTTATGTTTTACTTTTCTGGTCATTTTTGAGAAAAAGTGGGATTTTTGGAAATTTTTGAATTACATGTCATGTACATTATGAGTACATGCCGTGTACTAGGTTACCACAGGTAGTCGTGTGCTAGCCATGTAGCGGCCATGCACATAGCCATGTGGGGTGACCTCGAGGCCACAAGAAGCGGAGTACAGAAAATGCAAGTACACATCGTGAACTTCAAAAGTAAATGTCATGTATTTTATTTATTTTATTAAATTTATCGGGGTCATGTCTATTCTCCATAAAGCTCTCCTTCAAGGTCTCGTTCGACCGAAAGCACCATATGGTTTCATATCTTCGACGAACCCCTGATCGAGTGTCCATCCTCCAAATCAAACACCTTCGGTTGCGTTGGAATCACATCAGTGATTTCTATTTTCTCATAGAGCACCATATTCTATTTCATCCTCTCATGTGATATATCATTGGTTGAATTTTTTAGATGTTTTTTTAGATCTACTACATTATAGGTCGATCCAAGGGCCGACACCAAAATATATTGATCTCCCAATGCTGAGTTAGGTGGTTTTTTCATTTTTGTTGAATGTCTTTGAGTTATATGTGGAATTTTGGCCAATACCCTTAATCAGAGTATTATGTGTTTACCATTTCACCCCTATTAATTGCCTAAAATGCTTGTATGCTTAAGTATAGTTTATTTGGATAGGAATATGGTTGATTTATATGTTTTGGATGTGTTTTCCCATGCATGTTTTGTTTACAATTGTTTGGTCTTGCTTACTCTTTTATGTCGCCTTGACTTTTTTTCCCATGCCTAGTGTTATAGGGTAAAGTGTTTGTTTTATGACCTTCATGATATGTTTTAGACCAATTAGCCAAGTAGTTCATGAGGTTTACTT
The DNA here is from genome assembly GCA_963277665.1 of Viscum album. NCBI lineage: Eukaryota > Viridiplantae > Streptophyta > Magnoliopsida > Santalales > Viscaceae > Viscum > Viscum album. The sequence goes on along the minus strand of OY728145.1, from coordinate 1,225,977,871 downwards.
TGACCGTATTTCATTTTTATACTTGTTTACTTAGAAAACTTCATGAGAACCCGGTGTATTATACTATAAGGGGAATTGACCAAGTGATCTTACTCATAGAGTCTTTGAGCACATTAGACTATAAGCGGAATTGAGTGAGTGATCTTCCTTAGAGTTTATTTAAACCACTTTGATCCATAAGGGGTATCTACCGAGTGATATTACTCATATAGTCTTTGAACTAATTTGGGCTATAAGTGCAATTGACCAAGTGAGCTTCTTTAGAGAGTCTGTGACTACCTTATACTATAAGAGCAATTGACAGTGAGTGCTTCCTGAAAGAATATTTATATATTCTAATGACTGAACCAGAGGGAATAGGTTGTGTGTACTTCCCAGATGGGTACCTTGCATGATTAGCTACTTAATTTATATGTGGAACTGTTTTTTTAGTACTTTCTTGTTTACTGCATCTTTGCTTATTACCTACCATATATATTCACTGACTGTTAGGCACATATCTTTGGGTGGTTTCCTACAAGGATTTAGTCTCACACCCTCTTTGGGTCATTCTTTTGGGCTCAAAAAAATTATATTGTTTTAGGTATAGATAAGGTTAAGATCCCTTATACTTTAGGTTTTTGATTGAAAGTGGATCTGGAGAGCATGGGACCAAGTTATAGCTTGTGATGTTGAGAAGTTATTTATTTTCATTCATTTGTATTTGGTTTAGTACAATAATATACTAGAATTGTGATTTATTTGGTTACTTTACTGGACGTATGAATCATGCATCATTCATATATATGTATGTGTGTGTTCTAATTTATTATTTTCTACTCTTCCCTTGTTTCCTTTTGTATGGATTATTACTGCTTTAGCTATTGCTATTGTTTTTCTTCCACTATATTACTCTATCAAGGAGGACATAGTTTCCCCACTATCAAGCCCAAGTCCCTCACTGCTAATTGGCAGCCTCTGGCCTTCAGGGAATTACACTTGGTGTTGTGTGACCAAACGGGTACGGGGCGCCTCTAGGTGGCCTCCGGAACCAGAATGTTACAAAACTTTTGCAACATATTTAAAATACAATCCTCATGAAGGATAGTATCCAATTAAACCATATAAATGATTATATAGTCAGCAAATAAACAGTGTTTATATTCTATAATGGGGACTTATCAGAACATATTGGTTGTTATGAGACTTCCCTTACAATATTTGACTAAAAACCCTCTTATTAAATCAAAAGGGAATATATATTTTTCATGAAAAATGGGCAGATATAAAAGTTGTTGGTCGGAGTGGATACTAAAGAAGGGGGGTGAATTGAGTTCCAATAAAAATTCCCGTTAAAAATATTTCTCTTAAAATCCCCCAAATTAAAAACAAATTTAAACTATAGTGAATCTATACTGAGTGTAAATGTTCAAATAGTATCTCAAAGATTGATTAGGTCACAGTTGACTTAATCTGAAATTAAATTAATTTTTGAAACTAACTTACTAGTTTACAATAAGTATAAACACTTTCTAATTTAACTATCAAATTATCTTTAAAATAGTTTTTTATTTCAATGTAATAGCAGTAGATTATGAAATATATATATTTAGTATGCTTGACTCAAACTAAAATGCATAGAAAAGATAACCAATAGGTTCAGTCTCAAGCTGAGACTTAGTCCTCTCAAAAATTTATATAAATTGATCCACACCCTGGATCGGGGGTAAACAACAGTACACTAAAATCCAGGTCCAATGACCTCTACCACAGTTCTATGTGGGAAACACAAACAACAGAACACAGGCTGTCCAGGTCTTACTCGACCTCTACCACTATCCACAGTGGGAAACAAAGGGTTATGAAGATTGAGTGAGGATTTAAGAATCCTCCAATTTTTCTCAGGAGACAGTGTGTGTGTAAAATAAACAGGGTACACACACTTCTCTAAATGTAAAGATAGAATTACTAAAGAAGGTGAGAAAGAGTTTAGAAAAGCTTTAGTGATTGGCAGTGTAGCTCTGGACTCGTTTGATTTTTCTGATAAGCTTCTGAGTCCTTCTCTGGTTTATGTTCAGAAAATAGAGTGTCTTTTTCTTCCTTGATTTCATGATCAACTTAGCAGCCTGAGTGCATGAAGTGTTTTTGTAGTTCTTCACTCACGATGCAGCTTTTTTTCATCTCTATAACAATTTTCATCATGTATGTCCAGGATTCGTGGAGTATAGATATAGACTAGTGAAAAATGCTCCACGTTTGAATGATGTTCAGATCTTGTATTTTTCACCAGTGTGCCTTCTTAGTTCTTTAATGATTTTCTTAGGCACATCCATTGTTCTCTTCCTCTTATCTCGCTCGTTGTTATCTTAAGCTAGGTCATTATCTTCCCTTTTATAGCTTTCAGCTCCAGCCAAAAAGGAATGATTACTTTTTCCATGGGTACTAGGTACGGTTTCCGGACATGGAAACACAATTTATTAAATAACATTGAATGCATTAAAAACATCAAATGTAAGCATTATATTAATAAATAAAAAGTATTGAGAGTATAGAGTTAGACTTTTTGGTCAATTAGAAGCTCGTGTTGGTGAATGTGTACAGTGGACTTTGTGTAGAAGGTCCTTCCATCAGTAGATATTTGATCTTGCATCGGTTGCTCTATATTCCAATGACTTCGTTCCATCGGTTGCTCTATGTATCAGTGACTGTACTTGTATTGGTAGAATTACACTATCGGTAACTATCTGTGAACTTGCTCTATCGGTAGACTTCTTTCTATCAGTAGCTCTTGTCTGTTGGTAGCTCTGGTCTGTTGGTAGATCTGGCCTGTTTGTCATTCTGTAGCTCGGTAGACTGGTTCTATCGGTAGACTTCCTCATATCGGTAGATCTGGTTTGTGATTTTCAGTACATGTATCAGCAGGCTTACCTATCGGTAACTACTAGTAGACATGCACATCGGTAGCTCTATAAATATCGGTGAACTTTGGGTATTAGTGACTCTGTATATCAGTAGACTAGGTCTATCGGTAGACTGAGTACCAGTAGCTCTATCATTAGGTATACACATATTAGTGTCCTAACACACGTTTGTTTTATGCAAAGCATATCTGAATGGGTTAGAAGAACTTCAGAACTCATATAAACATATATAGACCTGGATTAACATATCTCAGGATTTATTTTAATATTATTATCATCATGATCACATATTGAATGTATTAATGTATAGAAAAACATTAGACTGAGATTATCAAAGTATATGAAAGCATAATTGGGATTATCAAAATAGGTGAGGTCAACAATATCCCCCTTTTTGATAACCACAACTTTTGATATTATTGTTTTAAAATAGTGATCAGTTGTATCAGAGGATATATCATCAAATGCAATTATCTCTGAGAAAGAGTATGTTATAGGACATAGAGGATCATAGGTGGAAAAAAGTTATAGTATCAGAGATAAAATTAAATGCAATGATATCTAAAGTAAAATTTAGTTGTATCAGAGAATTAAATGAAATGGTATCAATGGATGAAAGTAAAAGCTCTGTTATCAGAAGGGAAAAGAATGATGGTTATTCCTTAGATAAAATTTCTCCCCATTATTTATTCTCCCTTTAAGACTTCTTCTCCCTGGGTGAATATTTCTCCCCCGTAATATCCTTTTAGAACATTTCTCCCCCATTATGATAATCAAAAAGTTGGAAATAATAAGAAAGAAAATAGGCCAATGAGAAATAAAGGAAATCCAATTGTCTTAGATATTGTAAAAAGGTATAGAGACAGAAAAAAAAGTACAATGAATTCCTTTCAAACAGTCTATCCAGTTTTCAATCCACATCCTCAATGTGAGATTTGGCATTGGGTGCAGAAGAGGATTCAGGTGAAGTGGTTTTAGGTGAGGGATTAGGAATTCCAGAAATGATCATAGGAGGCTGAGCCACAGAAACAGATATCGGTCTGTACTGAGGAGTACATTGTTTGATTATCGGAGTGAGGCTTCAAATTTCTTGGGCAGGAGTCATCTGAACTGGAGAAGTAGAAGAGGCATAGGATGGTAAGGTTGGAGGGACAATCACTGGCCTAGCATCAACATGTTGAAACGGAAGAAACAGATTTTTAAAATCCATAATTATTCCTCCTCCTCTCTCCATAGCGGATATGAAGTCATCCTTGTTCTCCATAAACTTGTCCAATGCAAGAGTATATTCCCATAGCTTGTTAACTTTCTCTCTGAAAGCATGATTGATAGGAGGAAGCTCCATATTTTCCAACAGAAGTTTTAACTGATTGTTGAGTTGATTCTTGGTGAAAATCTTAGAGAAACAAGAGTCCACTTTATCTTTCACTTATTTCTGAGAGTCATCGGCTTCTCTCATGTAGTCTTGGACTATCTTCATTATCACTCTGGTTGAATCTCGGGTAGAAAGAGCAACTTTTCTCAGCTCGGATGAGTCCACAGAGCCATTGGTTGAAGCTTGACCAAGCTACTCCTTCATCAATGCTCGAATTTGATTCAGATCTATAGAGGTTTTAGATGCAAGAGAACCAACATAGAATGATAAAGTCTTTTTAAAGATTTTTTTCAACCCACTGATAAGATTTTGAACTTGGGAATCCTGGGTTTAAATATGATATTTCATAGAAGTTTTGAAACCATCAAATACTGAAACCATCTGGATTACCACACTCTTTACATAGGCTAAGTCCTTCTCTTCTTGGGATTTTGATCTCATGTAAGAGTCATGAGAAACAACAGATTCTTTTAGAGCTTCAAGATCTTCTTCAAGTCTTGACACATGATCTTGGCAGTCCTTAACATCTTATACTATTTCTTCCATAAAGGTTGAGAAATTACAAGCAAGAGAATGTTCAAAAGATCTTTCCAACATACTCATCTCTTCAGCAAAACTGTGATTTATCTCAGCAACTAAGGCATTAAAATATTCTTTCATCTTATCCTTCAAGGATTCTAGATCAGCCCTTGTGATCATATTGGGAGGTACAACTACAGTGGGTACTCTTTCAAATGCTAAACTGACCATTGAGTCAGTCATAATCGATTGAACTGAAGAGACTAGAGAGACTTCAATATTCTTTACCTCTTCCACAAAACTGTCCTTATGATTTTTCTTTAAAGTGACTAGGTCATGCATTTTGACCACATCTTCAGGAAAAAACTCAGATTCAATATTATAAATAATCGTTCGTCTATTGTGAGATAACTCATTATCTGAATTCGGATAGTCTAAACCACAGACTGCAAAACCTTGGCCTTCTGCCCAATATTCAATTACAGTATCCACTGTAACACTTCCAACATTGTTTTGATGCTCCCCCTCAACTAGTGAATCCTCAATCAATATAATAGAATTATCAGTATTATCAGCATGTCTTTCATTTTTAGGAGAATCTTCCACTATCAATTCTTTCTCTACAGTAGCTAGAGGGTCCTCTGAATTACGTACAACTTCTTCCACTTATATTTCATCCTCATTAGAGTCTAATGATTGTCCAATCACTGGACTAAGACTCAACTCAGCTGACAGAGATGCTTCACTTTCATGAGCATCTTCTTCATTCTCTACAGCAACCTTTTCAATAGCCTCTTCAACAACCTCTAAAGCATCTTCTTCCTTATCTGATTTATGTTGATCTTGGTTTTCAGGAGTTGGGCTAGGAGGTAAGTCAGGGTCTCCTCCTTCATCAGCAGAGGACTCTTCCTCTTATGAATCATCCCTGTATTCTGGCTCCACTTAATCAGGTCCCATACCTGGATCCATCACATCCTTAGGTCTGAATGATGATTCACAGGATTAAATTTGTCATACACATTCTGGTCATCATTGACCCATTATCCTCTCCAAGGGTTCGGATTGATCCTCATGTGTTTTAAGGCTATATATGTGATACAAAAGTTATTCTTCACTACCATTGTCACATATTGAGACTCAGCTACCCCTTTTACCTTGATCATCGCAGAAATTAACTTAGCAAAGAATAGGTCATTTGTCTTTGATTCGGCCTTGTCATGTCTTCCATTTGGAATATAAGAAATCTTCACAAATTAACATTTACACAATTTCTTATGAGATTCATGAGATATATATCCTGATATCTCAAATTGGAAAAGTCTCCTCTCCTTGGTATCTAGACATGTTGAACGAATTTGAACAGCAATCTGTTTTCTCTATCAATTTCTACAACAACTACTTGTCTTTGACTTCCATCACCAGTCAACTATTCCAAAGCAGTCTGATAGTCAAAAATATCACTGGTAGGTGGCATGGCTCTTGATACATATCCAGATACCCCTTCTTGTGGAAATTTTAAGCACTCATCCCATTCAATATATGAAAATGATATCTCATTTCCATTCACAAAATAGGTTACTCGATTTTCATTCTCAGATTATTCAAAGGTTACAAACTAGTAAATCTATTTCACTAAATTTGGAGAATAGGGACCATTGTTGTTTGAAAAACACTCCACCCATTTTTGATCTTCAAGCACTTCGAGCACTAAGGATTTTCTAGGCAACAACCACTCTACACACAGATCATTTCCAATCACAATAACTTGATTCTGTAGATGAGGATTCATCGGTCATCTCCCAGACCTAGTTCTAGCAACACTACCACTTGCTTCTTTATCGTTATTCTGCTTCTTTTTTTCGGCTCAACAGAGTCATCTCTGATGGTAGGAAGCTTGGTTTTTTCCATCGCTGGTTCAAAGGATCTTGGGTTCTCTAAGAATTCAGGAGATAAGTTATGAGGGTAATGGTTTGAGGCTCGGTGGATTGCAAAATATCTCATACTTTAGTTTTGTCATTTAGGAATCATAAAATAAATAAATAAAATGAAATAACGCAAAAATGATTCATATTCTAGCGGCAGACAGATGTTTAACACAACGCAATTATCGGTAGGGTCTATCAGTGAGAATTCCTGTCAGTGAGGTTACATCAGTGAGAGCTTCACATCGGTGATAATTTTACATCGGTGATAATTTTACATCAGTGATAATTTCACATCGATGAGAATTTTTCATCAGTGATAATTTTACATCAGTGAGAATTGCAACCGGTCATGGTTAAACATACCTAACTCATGTCTAATGTAACTTAATCTTTCTGAACTCAAAGTTTTAGTGAAACTATCGGCTAATTCATGTTCATTACCAATAAACTAAATAATAATATCTCCTTTTTGATAATGATCTCTCAAGAAATGACGGCTTACATCAATGTGTTTGGTCCTAGAGTGAAACACAGGGTTCTTCGAGATATTTATTACACTACTATTTTCATAGTTGATAGAAACGTGTTTAAAGTCATATCCATAGTCAAAAAGAGTGTGTATCATCCACAAAATTTGTGCACAACAACTACCAGCAGCTATGTACTCTGCTTCAGCAGTGGACAATGCTACAGAATTCTGCTTTTTACTACACCAAGATACTAAGGATTTTCCCAATAAATGAAATGTTCCTGATGTGCTTTTTCTATCTAACTTACAACCAGAAAAATCATCATCTGAATTACTCATTAACTCAAAGGGTTGTCCTTTTGGGTAAAACAAACCTAAGTTTATAGTATGTTTAAGATACTTAAAAATTCGTTTAACAGCAAGTAAATGAGATTCTTTAGGATTAGCTTGAAATCTTGCACACATACACACACTAAACATAATATCTGGTCGACTATCAGTAAGGTAAAGTAATATTCCAATCATACATTTGTAATTCATTTGATCCACTAGTTTCCCAGTTTAATCTTCATCCAATTTACAAACCGTACTCATAGGATTTTCAATTTCATTAATACTATCCAAACCAAAACGTTTTAAAAGATCCTTTGTATATTTACTTTGATTCAATATAATACCATTTTCATTTTCAAAAACTTGAAAACCAAGAAAATATTTGAGTTCTCCCATTAAGCTCAAATCTAACTCATTTTTCATGCTCTTTGAAAAATTAGTACATAAAGAGTGTTTAGAATATCCAAAGATAATATCATCAATATATATTTGAACTATAAAAAGCTATTTAGAAATTATTTTAAAAAAAAAAAGTTGGATCCGCAATCCCTTTAGTAAAACTTTTTGAAATATGAAACTTACTAATTCTATCATACCAAGCTATCAGATCTTGTTTTAAACCATATAAAGCATTAGAATGTTTAAAAACTAGATTTGGAAAATGAAGATTAATAAATCTAGGTGGTTTTTCAACAAAAACATCTTCGACAATAAAACCATTAAGAAAAGAACTTTTAACATCCATTTGATATAACTTGAAATTTAGATGAGCAGCAAAGGCATGTAAGATCCTAATATCTTCTAATCTAGCTATAGGTTAAAAGGCTTCCTCATAGTCTATACCTTACTCTTGACTATATACTTCTGCAACTAGCCAAGATTTATTTCTATTTATGTTTCTAGATTCATGAACATTGTTTCTAAAAACCCATTTAGTGAATATTGTTAAATTTTCCTTAGGTCTGTCAACTAATTACCAAGATTTTTTTATTTCAAATTGATTTAACTCTTCTTGCATAGCCATTACCCAAAATTCATCGTTGATAGCATAATTGATATTTTTAGGTTTTAGCTATGAATGAAAGGCTTGATGTTCAACATAGTTTCATAGAAAATCTCTAGTTTGTGTCCCTCTATCATGATAACCAGTAACAACATCTAAAAGATGATTTTTTAGAATCCTAGTTGATCTAGTAAAGGTAGGACTAGACATTTTAGGTTCATATCCAAGTTTAGGTTCAACTGAAGCAGATTCTGGAATATGTCCAAAACTGGATATTTTTATAGTAGGTTCTTTAGATTTATCATTAAGGTCCAGAACACTCAATTCTTCTTCAATATTTTCAAGAGAGTTTTTAGGCTCATGTGGATCAGTTTCATCAAACTTGATGTGAACAGATTCTTCCACACATTTGGTTCTCCTGTTAAAGACTCTATATTATTTTCTATTTAATGAATAACCAAGAAAAATTCCTCCATCACTCTTAGAAGCAAACTTGTCCAGATTATCCTCTGTATTATGAATAAAAACATTGTATCCAAAGACTCTGAAGTAACTAACATTAGTTTTTCTATTGTTCCATAACTCATATGGTGTCTTATTAAGAACTAGTCTAATTAAGACTCTATTAATAATATAACAAGATGTATTCACAGCTTCAGCCGAAACGTAAATAGGTAGATCATACTCATTAAGCGTGGTTCTATGTATTTCTTGAAGGGTTCTATTTCTTCTTTCTACTACACCATTCTGTTGAGGTGTCCTAGGAGCAGAAAAGTTGTGACTATAGCCATTGTGTGACCAATAAGATTCAAACTCTTGATTTTCAAACTCACAGCCATGATCACTTCTTAGAGTTTTAATCTAAAGTCCACTGAGGTTTTATACAGACTTATAGTATTTACCAAAGTAAGAACATGATTCACTTTTGTGTACTAAGAAGTATACCCAAGTATATCTAGAAAAGTCATCTACTAAGACATAGACATAGTGCTTCCAATTTAAACTAGAAACTCTTGAAGTTCCAAACAAGTACATGTGAACCAACTCAAGAGGTTGATAAGTTGAAACTTATTTCTTTGATTTAAAAAGAATCTTTATGTTTCTTTCCCTTTTGGAAGGGATTACAAACTTTGTCATTTGGGAAGTCAAGCTTAGGTAGGTATCTAACCATGTTTTTCATAGTCTGCTTTCTATGTGAATAGATGTTGCAGTGTCCTAAACTTCTATGCCAAAGACAATATTCTTTATGAAAAGCATTTAAACATGTAACATGTTGTTTAGCTAAAGCATTTAAATCAACAACATAAACATTTTCATTTCTTAAAGAAGAAAAGTCTAAAACATTCTTAGAATTAAAAACATTACAGGAATCATTTTCAAATTTGACATTAAAACCATCATCACAGAATTGAGAAATACATAATAGGTTATATTTCAGTCCATCAACAAATAAAACATTAGAAATTAAAACTGAATCAGTATTACCAATTTGGCCTAGGCCGATGATTTTTCCTATTGAATTATCACCAATGGTGACATGGCCTCAATCAACCTTTATTAATCTCTTGAATCCAGAATAATATCCAAACATGTGTCTTGAACATCTACTTTCCAAGGTCCATACCTTCTTGTGAGAACTCATTAAGCATGTTTCCTATAAAATATATTTAGATAGAAAATGATTTTGGTACCCAGATCTTCTTGGGTCCAGATAGGTTAGAAATCAAATCTTTAGATACCCATATTTTTCTTATGGGTATCATATAATTTATAGAATCAATAGATTTTGAATGATAAAATTTATTTGATCTATAACCATATGAATAACTGGTTGAAGCATACAAATTTCTTGAACTGGAATAAGCAGAATTTTTTTCAGACTTAGTAATAAATTGAGTTTTAGTGGATTGTCTTTTTCTAGGTTGGTATCCCAAACCAGTAGTGTATTTAAGTGCAACTTTCTTACCTAACATTTTATTTAGATTATCTTTTCCATTTGTGAACTTTTCTATGCCCTTTATAAGTTTCTCATTAGACATTTTGAGTTCAGTGTCTTCCTTAAATTGTTGAGCATTATTTTCTTTTTCTATATCAAGGGAAGATTTAACATTGGCAGTAAGAGCATGTTTTTTATTTAGTGACTTATATTTATCCTTAAGTTAATTTCACGTTTCTTCCATCATATTTTAGTATTCAAATAATTTAGCCTTAGGGATATTTTCAGAATCAGAATCAGATTCTGCATCATCTCTAGAATAATACGAAATTAAAACAGGAGTATCTAAAGTAACCTCCAGTGTGTTGGTCATGAAACACATGTTGGCATGATTCTTATCAGAATCAGAAACTTCAGATTTACTTCTGTTGTCCTATAAAGAACTCCAAGTAGCTTTCATATCTTTCTTGTACTTCTTGTCCATATAATCATATTTCTTTTTGAATTTTAGTTTTAGACATTCACAATTGATGTGTCCTTTCCTTTTGCACTCGTAGAAGACTATATCATCCTCCTTGTCAGACTTCTTCCAATCCTTCTTCCACTGTCCCTTATTGTCATAATTTCCGTTGTAGTTAGATTTTTTGAAGAATTTCTTCTTCCTATAGAACTTCTTGATTCTACTAGATATTTGGGACATTTCAGCATCACTGTCAGAGTCAGAATCTTCACTGGTTGAACTTACAGTAGGTACTTGCATTGTCTCCTTGTCTTTGTTCTTAAAAGCAGTAGACTTGAAAGCTATGGATTTCCTTTTTGGTTCATCATCTTCCTCATTATTCACCTTGAGTTCTTCCTCATACATAATTAATTTTCCAATAATCTCTTTTACAGCCAGTACTCCAATGTCACATGACTCTCTGATTGAAATAGAAGTGCCTCTACATTATTCTGGAAGACATCTCAGTATCCTCATAATTTGTTCCTTAGCTTGAACGACTTTCCCAAGTGAACTCATTGTATTGACTATCTCATTGATCTTGAGATACATATCATAAATAGGTTAATCAGTCTTCATTTTAAAATAGACATATTTAATATTGTAAGTATTCAATCTCATTTCATTAACATTGGTTGTTCCTTCACGAGAAACACCCAAAGTATCCCATATTTAATAAGCAGTTTTACAAGAATAAATTCAATTAAACTCTTCATCCCCTAAATCATAGTATAGGGAATTCATAGCATTATAATTATTATTGTAAACAGTCTTAGTAGGTTCATCCGAAGTCATTATATCAGTTTCTGGAATTTTATATTGAGGCTCTATAGTAGTCCAGATATTGAAAACCATACTTTCCAAATGTATTTTCATATTTAGTTTCCACTGGGCATAGTTGGTGCCATTAAAGAAAGGTGGCAAGTTAGTAGCAGCACCCACTAGTCTATTATCCATAATATATTTTAGAAAATAATACTTTAAAGAGATAAAATTTATAACTAACAGAAATTTAAGATCTTTAAAGATGAAACTAAAATCACAATTGAAAACATAGTATTTCAAAAACAAGTCTTCTGATACCAAATGTTGGTCGGAGTGGATACTCAAGAGGTGGGTGAATTGAGTTCCAATAAAAATTTCTGTAAAAAATATTTCTCATAAAATCATCCAAATTAAAAACAATGTTAAACTGTAGTGAATATATACAGAGTGTAAATGTTCAATCAGTTTCTCAATGATTTATTAGGTCTTAGATGACTTAATCTAAAGATTAAATTAACTTTTGAAACTAACTTACTGGTTTACAATAAGTATAAACAATTTCTAATTTAACTATCAAAGTATCTTTAAAATAGTTGTGTATTTCAAAGTAATAGTAGTGGATTATAAAATAAATATATATAGTATGCTTGACTCAAACTAAAAAGCAGAGAAAAGATAACAAAGAGGTTTAGTCTCAAGGCGAGACTTTGTCCTCTCAACAATTTATATAAATTGATCCACACCCTGGATCAGGTCTAAAAAATGGTACACTACTGTCCAGGTCTAAAGACCTCTACCACAGTTCTATGAGGGAAACACAAACAATAGCACACAGTCAATCCAGGTCATACTCAACCACTACAACTATCCACAGGGGGAAAAAAGGGTTATGAAGTTTGAGTGGGGATTTAAGAATCCACCAGTTTTGCTCCAGAGACAGTGTGTCTGTAAAATAAATAGGGTACACACAATTCTCGAAATGTAAATATATAATCACTAAAGAAGGTGAGAAATAGTTTAGAAAAGCTTTAGTGATTTTAAGTGCAGCTCTGGACTCGTTTGATTTGTCTTATAAGCTTCTGAGTCTTTCTCTCGTTTTTTCTCAGAAAACAGTGTGTTGTTTTCTTCCTTGATTTCTGGTTAAAATTAGTAGCCTGATTGCATGTAGTGTTTTTTGTAGTTCATCACTCAAGATGCAGCTTGTGTTCTTCTCTAGAAAAAGTTTCTTCGTGTATGCCCAGGATTCATGGAGTATGGATGTAGACTAGTGAAAAATGCTTCACATTTGAATGATGTTCAGCTCTTGTATTTTTCACCCGTGTGCCTTATTAGTTCCTTAATTCTTTTCGTATGCACAACCAGTGTTCTCTTCTTCTAATACCTTTCGTTGTTATCTTCAGCTAGGTCTTTATCTTCCTTTTTATAGCTTTCAGCTCCGGCCAAAAAGGAATGATTACTTTTTTCATGGGTACTATGTACGGTTTCTTGACATTTCAACACAATTCATTAAATAACATTGAATGCATTAAAAACATCAAATGTCACAGTTATCTTAATAAATAAATAGTATTGGGAGTATAGAGGTAGACAGGTTGGTCAATTAGTAACTCGTGTTGGTAAATGTGTAAGGTGGAATTTCTATAGTAGGACCTTCCATCAGTACCTCTTTGATCTTGCATCAGTTGCTCTATATACCAGTGAATTCGTCCCATCGGTTGCTCGTTGTATCGGTGACTGTACTTGTCTTGGTAGACTTACTCTATCGGTAACTATCTATGAACTGGCTCTATCGGTAGACTTCTGTCTATCGGTAGCTCTTATCTGTCAGTAGCTCTGGTCTGTTTGTCAGTCGGTAGCTCGGTAGACTGGTTCTATTAGTATACTTCCTCATATCGGTATCTCTGGTTTGTGATTTTCAGTACTAGTATTAGTAGGCTTACCAATCGTTATCTACTGGTAAACATGCACATCGGTAGCTCTACACATATCGGTGACCATTGTGTATCAGTGACTCTGTCTATCAATAGACTAGGTCTATCTGTAGAATGAGTTCAGGTAGCTCTATCAGTAGATATACGCAGATTAGTGACTTAACACTTTTCTGTTTTATGAAAAGCATATCTCAATGGGTTAGAAGAACTTCAGAACTCATATAAACATAGATAGACATGGATTAACATATCTCACGGAATATTTTAATATTATTATCATCGTGATCACAGATTGAAAGAATTAATATATAGAAAAAAATTAGATTGTTATTATCAAAGTATATGAAAGCATAATTGGGATTATCAAAACAGGTGATGTCAACAAAAGTGTTTGATGATTCTTAATCAAATAAATAATTTTATAACATTAAAGATAGGAAAATTGTACCTTCCAACACATCATTGGGTACTTATACATTACCTATATGGATCACATATCTTGACCATCTCTCCTTGTCCTTTTCTTTTTAAGATTTCCATTATGCTTGGACATTGGTTTTAATATTTTCCAATTTAATTGTATTTGAGGAATTTAATAATGTTGATTTGTTTCTTTCCATTTCATTGATTATCTCTCGTACCCTTTACATTTCACATATAAAAAACTTACGCAAAATTCAATAATTTTCCAAGAAGATTAATTACAATATTTTTTCATAATGAGAATAACATCATCACCCTATTTTTCATTGAAGTGTCACTCCTTTCATGGTTATAATAATACAACTTCTTCTATTCATATACTTTAAAAAATAGGATCAATAAAATTCCATCATTTTTTTATGGAATATAATACTACATCAACATATTATGACAATTATTCATATGATAATTCCCTTGAGAGACTTGGAATAAGTCCTCAAATGAAACCACCAATATTATATACTAATCCATATATGTATTCTATAGCATACATGGAAAGTATTTTGAAGGTTTTCTTATACTATAAAGCACTCTCTTCTTCCTTTTTCTTAATTCTAAGGATTTTCTATTCATGTAATTTTATTTCCCATGAAGGAAATATTTTTCAAATAATGTTTTTTTTAAAATATACATTCCATGTATTTCATTTAATCTTCCTATTTATTATTCTAGATTAAAAACCCCCCTTAATCAACATTACACTTGGGTAAAAATAATATTGGTACTACATTTTCCCTTTCATCACATCCCAATTATAGAAATATATTTGCAAGGGACATGATCTTATACTCAGCTACCACTAGATTAGTGATCCTACTAAATTCTTGGGACATATGTTGTGTGAAATAATCCAACATTGGAATGGTATGGTTATTCATAATAACCTGAGAAAGCTTTACTAATATGGGAATGATGTAGTAAGTTCCAACAGTATTTATTTTTACATTAAAAGTGGGTCAATCCCTACATTTTCTATGGGTATTTATTTACTTATTTCAGTTAGGTGATATCACTAAATAATGGATCACATCGAATTTTCCCATAATCGTCATGAGTATTGACCATGGAATTAAAATTATGATAATGGTATAATTTTTTTAAATACTATTTGTTTTTTCAATATTCTCTTGTTAGATATATTTATTTAACATATAGTTCCCATGTTTTATAATAAACCTTCTCTAATAACGACTATAACAACCTCAACTATATTTTCAAAGATTCAATTTTTATTTTAATAAAATTGAATAGATACATGATTTTACATCACCATGAATCATTAAATTTAGTAGTCTTTAAGTACTAGATACATACATTCTTCCCTTATTAAATTGTTAATTAAATATACAACCTAAAAAATCACTTATTTAACACATATATATTGATTTCATCATTATAACCTAGAGAAGGATACAATATAAAAGGGTGAACTATAATTTTCAGTATGGGTTATATACAATATAAAAATTAATCAATGATATTATTAAAAAAATAATAAAGATATAATCAATTTGGAAATATATCTAAATGAAAATAAAATGATATTTACTTAATAAACTGTGAATCAGAATGAATCCATATATTTTGTTATCGTGAAAATCTCATGGATAAGAATAACTGAATACTAATTGAAGGAAATGATTAATTATTGGAAATCATGTATATGGAACATGAACAACTACTATCAAGACATTTCAGAAGCTGGTTTATGTCTGAGGGTTGGTACTAATATGATTTTTCATGGAAACATACATGAAGGGTTTTTCGTCATCTCTTTTGTTTCATGATACCTTTCAATACATTGAGGGGCTATCTATAAATAGATTTCACCCATTTTTTCATGACCAAGGAATTCCTAAACAAATCTAGAAGACCAATTTTATAAAAATAATTAATATTCCTTTTAAATTAATATCCATATTGTGTATAATTTATATATTTTACATTATTTGAATTTCAAAGTAAACACGGTATTTAATAATGGCTTACATAATATACAATAATCATACCCATCATACAAAAAATATTGATATTTAATAGTTCAAAATGATTTCAATAGAATTTTACATACACTATATACAAATGACAAGGTGCACAATACCATGTATATTTCAATGAAATATTGATTGAGACGAAGTCTCTTAAATTAGGTCAGAAAGTATTCGATACTTGTACTAAATGTCATAGATAAAAAAATTTATTATTTAATTATTTAATTCAATAACACTTAAGAAGATATATGATTTATCATAATTGTATCATAGTCAAATATATCCTTTCAAATCAGTTATAATTCCTAATTTCATTGTTTAGGGTGAGTTCTTTTAAAATTTTATAGTCGTTTCCCTTGAGATTAATTAAGGGAGTTATTTTAAAATGGAATAAAAACCACAAAGTGGAATGGAATGATATTAATATAATTCAATGATTTTATATTTTACTCATATGTCATTTTTTATATTGTATTTGGATGATTAATTTTTTAAAACGTAACTGAAATACGACTTCTTTATTTGGGAAGTTTTTTTGTCCATCACAAAATGGTATCATTCTACTAAATATTTTGTTTATATACTAGTTAAAGATTATTAAGTAATTAGTAATATAAATATAATTTTCTATTTTATCCATAAAATTGTTCTATGACTTTCCTTGATGGTGATAATGAAAAAGTAAAACTCGTTAACCTTGAATGGGGTGAGTCGACACCTCAAAGATAATGATTTCAATTTTTGAATAAAAATGATAGATGAATAGCTTTTATGATTGATATTACATTGACATAATAACATTGTAGAATATATATAATAATATTGTTATCATGTTACTTTTATGGGTAGGTGATGTATGGATAAGAATAGAAAAGAAATTAAAAAATAAAAAGGATGGGTTTTACATCATGAGTGTCACCTCCTTGAGAACCTCTTTAAGGATCATGAAAATGGTATTTTGTTGAGACAAAGAGACAAGAACATGATGAAATGCGATTGGGAGATAAATATTGAATAAGATAAGAATTTTGTAAGGGTTATATTTTGTGGGGAGAAGAGGTGGTGGGAGATGGTATTTATAGTTGGAGGATATAGGTGTTTTGGATTATTTTATTAGTTTGTTTTTTATTGTGGATCATGACTATAAATTTTGATGATTCTAGTTACCCATTAAAGTATCTAGTGAATGTGAGTTTTAAATAAATGTTGTTATCATTATCCATGGTTCAATAATTCAATTAGTTTTCTTAAAATGATAATACACTAAATTATCATATTTCATTATTCACCAATAATTCAACTATTCAGGAAAAAATCACAAAAATTAACTCTTACTATTTCTAGATATGTATATTTCAATAACGGAATATAATTTATGAAAATAATTTTATAATAATGGGAAATTTATTTTTAAATTATAATCATATTTTAATCAATAAATACTTATGTTAATATTATAACTGATTATACCACATCTTCAAAAATTAATTAAGGTCTCCCAAAATTATATTACAATGATAAAAAAACAAAATATTTATTTATGAATGTATTTTATGAAAATAAATTTTCGTCGATTTTATTATTTTAATTGTAAACGATTAAAAAAAATAATTACATTTCACAAATAAATATAATCACTTAAATTCTCAATTTTACAACATTAATGTACTTATTATATGACATAAATATTTCATATTTTCATTTCTGAGATACGTGAATTTTATTTATAATTCCATTAGTGGGGTTATTAATTTAATGGTCACATTAAATTTCATAACAATTATATTACTATTCTACTGGCCATGATAATATTTATTATTATATCATGGAAAGCTATTAAATAAATTGAATTTATTTAAGTTGTTAAAAAACAAATAATCATGGGGTTTTATAATCTTAATAATGTCTTTGAAATTCAATGAAATTTTTATTTTAGGTATAACTGTTATAGAAATTAACTATTTTAATATTATGGGTATATGATTTTATACTTATACCATGATTTTTTTATATATATAGAAGATTAAAAATCATAGGATAAATTGGTATGTCTTTTATTTTTAATTTAAATATTGATGCAATGAATTTTTATAAATGGTTTTATGTAAAGGGATGTATTAATATCATATAGATATAATTAATGGATTCTTATATTAAGTATTTGAAATATATAATTTAATATGTTATTTTATTAGTTTATAATGTTTTGTAAATAACAAAGTGATATAGTGAGTTCATTAAAAATTGTACATTATGTATCAGATTCTATAACATTTTTTGAGAAGAATATAAGGTTAAAAAATATTTTATCTAGGATAGAAACATATATTAATATATTTGATAAAAAATTATTCCTTGATATTAAACAACAATCATTATCATATTTTAAATAATATTATCATTTTCAAGAAAATTCCATAAATACATAGAATTCCATTTTATATTTTTCAAAAATAGATTATTTTTCAAATATTTTGAATGAAATGAACTAATTATTTTTCCTACAAAATAGTGGTTGTCTATTATATCAAAATATTTTGACAAGTATATAGTGTCTAATAGGTTCATGACATTATATTTTTACATTGAGAAGTTGAAATTTAAAAAAAATACATCATACTAGTTAAAACATAATGTTCATGTCACTTAATATCCTAAAAGATATTATTAAATTATGTTATGGAAAAATATAAATAATTAATTTTTTTAAAAAAAAGAAAATAAAAAAATTATAGAAAGGGTTTCACAAATAATGAATACATTTGAAGTGTATTAAATATATATTAAATTTTATTATCATTTTAATATTTGGGGTTATGAAGGTTTGGAGTTTAAATAAATTAATGGATTTTAACATTTGAAATATGATTATTATGTATGACTATTACTTAAATTTTATATCTTCATTGATATACATAACTAAAGATATTAGCAGAAAGGTATTATGTTTTGGTCATATATAGAATTGGATAAAATTACATTGATATGTAATCAACTAAAATACCACTGAAAGTGTAGAAATAATAAGTCTGGCCTGGAAGTCTGTTATATACAATAAGATATAAATCATCTTATGTATTGTTTTTTAAGTATTCTAAAATGAGATTATAAATATAAAATATATAATTTCATTCCAAAGTTAAGATCCAATTTATTATTCTTTCACGTTAGAAATATATATATATTATAGATATACATCTTAGTAAGTGAAATGATAATTTACCTCTCAATGTTCATCATTAGGTAAACACTAACTGATATTTTCATTGAGTAATATTTGTTATGATTAATTGTTAAGGTTAACATGTGTATGATTCATGCATTATCATATGTAATATTATCATGTGGCACACAATAGTTTTTTTTGTAATATTACATATCAATTATACATAATTAAGTATAAAACACGATGTACATCATACACTAATGGTACATGGTACATATTTAGAGTCCCCACTGCAATAGGTTAATAATATATCTAGAAATTTGGCCTTTATATTTTAGTATTTTTCTTATAATACTTGATAAATTGAAACATAGGATTGGTTGGTGCTGTTGATAATCATGTCCATTATTAGAGTCTAAACAATATGGGTTTTTTTCTCTCGTATGATGATAATAACATCTAATTCCTTCATTAAGAAAGACATAAGAGGTATAAAATCATATATATATATATATATATATTATAAATTATTTTCTTATATATTTAACTGAGGTAAATATTATTTTATCATCTATAAATATGAATTTCATGTAACATATTAACTAAACCACTTAGTCTATAACTGAAGAATCAAGAATGTATGAGATAAATTTATTGGATTAATAATCTTAATATCCAGAAGCTATTTGATTTCATTCTAAAAGGGGTTATATGAGAATTCATGGTTTCATATGATGTGGATAGAGGACATAGGTATAGAGATATATAGACACACAAAATTTCCCTATATATATTTAGATACATTGATGACTTGCTAATATATTATATTTTCATAATTTTTTTGTTCTGGTGAATCATATATGTTTTCAACTATAAAATTTCATTTGGTGTCAAACTTTTTTTTGACTAAATGGGGATTGGGATTCACTCAAATAGATACTAAAAATGTTTTTTTAAAGATTAACCAAAAGTTTTTTTAGATTAGTACTCACAAATTATTACATATGTTGTAATATAATGTGAAGTTGATTATATATTTCCAATTATGTTTTGGGAGATATCCAAAATAATTTTTTGAAATTGTTTTACCAATTATTGGATTTCATATAAAATTAATTAAAATGGAGAAATATATATATTGAAATAGTGTAAGTGACATATTGAGGGATATATACACAATTTTTATATATGATGGTGTTTTTTATATCATACGTGATTATATAGATATATAGTAATGAAAGATATTAGAAATTATGAATTAATGCATGATTCCCATGAAACGATTTATATACTCTTCATAAGGAATGATTCGTTTATTATGATCTAAAATAGAGTCAATAATTTTATTTTACTATATTTTAATCTATATTTTAATTGATATAATTAATAATTGTATTGTATGATGACACTGTGAGTCAATAAATATATAAATGATAATTTCTAATGTAACGTGATGCATTAACTCATAATATATGATCAAATCAATATTCTTTTAAGGAGTCTCCTAAAAAGGAAATATAAAGTGGTAACCCTCATTAAATGGTTTCATATTAACTTTACCATGCATTGAGTAGTTATATCTCTTTAATAGTTCTCTCTTCCAACTCCTTTTACATACTGATATCCTAGAACATCCTCACTGGTAAGGAACTCCTACCCACGCATCACGTGACTCTTCATTTACCCATAGATAAACCATAGAGGTGAGATGCCATTTGGATTTATGATTTATGATCATATTAATGAACATGTGAAGGATATATATAGTGTATTTGATATATAAGTTATTAACTACCGGTTCGTCATTTTTTTAATCGTGATTTCATTTATCCTGACCATTTATCAATATATTAGTATAGAATCCTATTATTACATCCTTGTATGTGTGTTTTATAGTCCTATGAAACCCCACACCTATTTTTAATATATATATTTATCTCATAATATATTGTTGATCTATTATAATTCTCTCTGGGATCATATTCAACCTTTTATCCATGTCCCTAAATAATATATCTACCTAAAATTGATTCGATAACAATATCAAAACTCTATATATAAAATTTTGTAATGCCTCGTCAAAAACTAATTAGACCCTAATTCTGGTAATGTTACTCACCTCAGTTGTTTCTCACCTTAATCCAAACTCACTTGACTATATACAATTTCATTCAATGCTATTTGATATATTATTCCCTTATTAATTTATCAAGGATATTCATGCCAATGAAATATAAAATTTTAAAATAACATTTCTATAAATAATACATACCTTCCAATAAACAAATTTTCCATGTCCTTTATATCAAAATAAGATACATTAATAATAATATAATATCTACAAAAAATAGAACATCAACCCAACACTCTAAACCAAGAAATTTCATGAATGTTCCTCTAGAAAACCTTATAATGTAGGAAATTAAAAAAATAAACATGGTAATATATCCAATAATTAGAAAGTCTCATATCACATCCTACATCACTAACTAATTTAAAAAATATAAATTGAAATACATCCTTTAAAATTAAATTATAAATCCACTCCTATAAAAAATTAAAAAATAGGAATAATCACCACATTATTATAAAAGTAATATTTATTAGGAAAATAAATACATTAAATAAAATCCCTTGGAAAAACCGTAACATGGTTGGAATCAAATGATTCCAAAAAAATTAAAATATAGGATTTTATATTTTAGTTTCATGTTTTCCACACAATGATATATAACCACGTCAATCCATTATATTGGAAAGTATGATCATAAAATATTTCATGTTAGTAATTTATTATTCCTTGTATACAATTCTTCTCTCAAGAACACTATTAAACTAAAACATCAATAATTATACCCCCAAAACATTTGGTGGAAATACCTATATTCCTAATTTATTAATTTTGGACAGTTCAGTACCATTCTAAAGAAGAAAACTATTATTTTTTAAAACAACACACCAGAGGAATAATAAATAAATTCTATACTAATTATAAAATGAATTTATAAACATGTCTATTTATTTGGGTATAAACAATAATCTAAATCAATTTCTCATGGAACTAAATATAAAATATTTCCAAATTCTTGTTAGAGTTTTTAGATGATAAATCCATTAATAAATATCATCTATGAAACAAGATGTATAAATTTTTTACTAACCTATATAATGGATCTATTTAAAAAATCAACATTATGATTCAAATAAAATTCATTGAACTCAAATTTAATATCATTTAAGGAATATCTACCCAAACCATTAATCAAATCCACCAATTCTCCCTTTTAAAACATTTATAACTATTTAAAATTATTATATACATCATTTTGAAAACATTAAATAAAACAAAAATACAAGATTAATTATTAATCTATTTAGGTTTTAAAAAATAATTCAAGTTTCTAATTTAAATCCACATTTAATAGTCATTACTCAAATAAAAATAAATAAAATAATTTATCTAATAGAAAGGATAATAGTAATATGAATGATAAGTATAAACCTAGTTTTATATTATATTATTTAATAAAAAATAAATTATTATCTCACCAACACAATGAGATGTTTGACATTATTACTTAATAATTTAGTGGTTTTAATTGGGATACAATCACATCACATTAATGGACTAAAAAAATTATAATAATATTTATAATGTGACTAAATAAAAATTAATTAGCCAATATTTTTCATTATCAACATATTAATATCAATAAAAATATAGCATATTAAAGACACCCTGTCTCGAAAAAGTTTTACTGTTAATTTGGAGGATTAATTACCTTACTCGATCCTCGATGAAAATTTTGGGAAATGATAGTTTTTATTATTGTTTCTATAAACTCCTTTTCCCATAAATTTAATTAGAATCCTCTATAGTTAAAAATTACATTTTACAAGACCTAGTTATTTTTTACAGAATAACAATTTAGATTAGTGGGAATTATAATAGAACATGAATAAATATTTAAAAACATAAAACCAACTAGAAAAGTATAAAATTAAAAATTACATTGATGGTAATGATATTTGAATGTTATATTCCTTCTAGGAAAAAATATCCCAAAACTGATATGTAGCAGAAATCACGAAGCTCACACTTGTTCAAAAACAATAAACATCATCTGATGTCACATTGCCTGACCAAAAATATTTACACATCAACACAGTCACCATCATGACCATTCATTTATTATTTATTTTTATTTATTTAATAAAATAAAACATTATAAAAATAAAAATTCATCTCCTTATTAACCAAACATAGAAAGTTTCCCAACTATTATATCATCCATGGTTTTATTTAAATAACTTAATATATTAAAATTAAATTCCAAAAATGAATGGAATTAAAATTTTAAAAAAATACACTACATTATATGAGGTCTTTATATTGATTTATTTTATATGACCAATTTACTATATTATATTATAATATATTTCATACCAATAATTTCATAATTATTTATTTACAGTCACTTGATTTAATCAATTAGTTTAATATATAGAATAATTTTTTATTTTTGTATCCATTTTATTATTATATATATTAATAAGAAACACCATATTTATCACTAAATATAAAAGAAATTATCCATAAATAAATTCATTAAATTTACTTTCACTTTAGTAAAACCCTTTCTTTTTGGAATAAATCATCAATCCACTTACGTGATTTCATTATCTTCTAACTATATTTATAACTCTAACCTATTAAATCTGATTATTTTATATTACATTTTTTCATTTTTTAATATTATAATATTTGAATTTTTTATGGAAATATCACTATAATTTTCTTTATTGTATAAAATTAAAATCCAAGGTCTCCTATAATGTTCCATGTTTCATTTAAATTAATATCTAATTAATTTGAATATTTCACTAATTGATAATTTATAATAGAATGGATTTTTTGTTTGGATTTCTTATTCATACATGATTTTAGCTTTTCCTTAATCATGTATTCCATATATAATACCACCATTTCATATTTGTTTTCTTTATATTTGATTTAATTATCACTATTATATTTGAGAAGTACCAAGTAATGTTTTGTCCTTATTCATTTTCACATAAATAATAATTTCATTGTTTTAATCAATATTATCATGTTTATTTAGGTAAATTTATATTCTATAATATTTATCTTATCCCATAGATAAATTTTAATAATTTTTTAAATTTTCATTCTTTAATTTTTTCTTCCAAAAAAATTGATTTTTTACATCATTACATTAATAATAATTCCATCATGGATTTTAGATTTGTATTTATTGAACTTTTAATTTTTCCCACTAAAATAAAAATCCATAATTAATTTTTCATTATAATATTTTTTACTGATTTATTCATTTCTAAAAAAAATTAACTCTATTTATCGATTAGAATTTTTTTAATTGATGATGTTTATCATGTAGTGTAAGTAATAAACATGTATAGGAGACTATAAAAATAAAATACGTCAAAAATATATATTCTATAATATCAAAATAATATTGGTCCCCCTAGAGAGAAATTCTAGGTCCCATTAAATATTATAGAATACAATTAGATTGAGTTTTCAACATATCCATGAATCAAATTGTGGGAGTCGACACTATAATATAATAATGCTAGTCATATTCCCCATACATTAATCCAATGTTTTCTAAATCATCATAACCCTATTAATATCTCAAATGATATGAGAAACAAGAAAATTAATATTAGAATAATATCTTATAAAATCATCAAATTCCAATATAAGGCTCTTTGATGGGGAAGATTTATTATTCTTGATATCCTCTACAATAAAATATTTGTGTAGATCATGTTGGGGTTTTTCCAATTATTGATTCACTCAATTATTATTGATAGGATCAGTCATTCAAATTATGATTCACAATAAATTATAACTTTACAGTCCATAGAGAATCATGAGAGGTCATCGACATTAATTTACAAAAATATTCAACAAAATATAGAAGGACTTATACTTCCCTAGGATGCTCCATCAGTATTTATCATGATCAAAATGATAATAGGTTGTTTCAAAACAACAGGAATATATAAATTATATATTTTCTTCCACCCTCTAATTCAAAACATATTAAAACTAGATAAATCATAAATATAGTTTCATAATAATAAAATACTCATGTTGGATTACACCCTAATAGTATAATGAATAAAATTTATAATGATTTTAAACTCAACAGCATGGCCTTAAAATTCTACAACATCCATATTCAACCAAATAATATATAGAACTTCAACAACTATTTTATGGGTTATGCACCCTATCTATGTGAATATATACATCTTGTAGTATGAAAAAATTTATATGAATCTAATTATATTGAGGGGATCAACCACTAATAATTTTGTATCAATAATCCAAATGTATTCCTAAAATTTAAAATATAAGATAAGGTGATCAATTTTATCCTATCAAGATCCAATGACAATATACATGGGGATACTATTTGAACCAATATTCCTTATAGATTTATATTTGGGGAGTTTATTATGCACATTCTCATGAATTAATGTATATTTATAATGAGGAATCCATTTATTGAAAAAATAGAGAAATAATTGTTTATAGATTGACTTCCTATATAAAAATTATAAGCCAACATAGAAGTACGATTTCTATTTCTCATTAGATCTAATATTTTGGTGTCTTGATAGGCATTAATGTATATGTAATAATAGAATCTGTAATAGTTTTATGTAATTTTTAAAGATATAAACAAACATTATATAGAATTATCACATAAATATCCAAATGGTTCCCTTGAAAAACCTCAACAATAGGAGAACCCATCAAGTTATCTTTCTATAATTTTTGGTTTTAAGATAGGGAGGAAAACCATCATATTTGTTTCACCAAATATATATATAATTTATTCATACCAATAAATATAGATGAAATGATTCATATTATATTACTATAATTTAACTCCACTATTAATAATATTTTTTAAAAATTGTTGTAGTTGTCATTGAGAGTCCTCTACAAAAATTTTTCATGAAGGGAGTGATTAAATAAATAAAAATTATTCATTCCATTTCAAATGCCTATTATACGCTTATAGAAAATATCATAGTTGAAATAATCTAATTTCCCTTTATAGAAACGTTAACTATATATGAAATTTATAAAAAAATCTGTTTATTATTTTAATCAATTATTTGGGAATTTTGTATTCCATAATAGAGAAGATAATATTTGGAATTATAGTACCTTTAATGATGGAAATTCAACTAGAAAGGGGGTGGGATGTCCTTTTCTAATAGATTAATTGATCTTTAACACATTTGGAAATTTTACAAATGTTTGCATCCCTGGGCCTTCCCCAAAATATGGTTATACAAAAATATTTGAGTTGAAAAAATCCCTCTTTAATACTCATACCCCCATGATGTACAGTGTCCTTATGATATTGATGTTATAAATGAAGAGAATATGGGACTTATCAGAACCCATTTATTGATTAGACAATCTTCCACAATGATCTATGACATCCTCCATAGTCTTAATTTACCTAGATCCATAATGTATGCATAAAATGAGATCATCAATATGAAAATTATGGCTTGATCTGAACTAATTAATTAAATCTTAAATGAGATTTATATTTCATTTTATAACAATGTTCAAAATGCATCAATATAAAAATTTCACATCTATGATAAAAATGATTATATATAGAGGATATCACAATCTAATACATGAAGAGAATGAGAATAATCCCTCAGTAGGTCCATTCAAAAAATTATAAATTAAGACTTATTTAAAAATAGTGAGAGTAATTTATTTGAAAATGTCATGGAGGACAAACCTATAAAGTACCTCTATTGGAAAGATACAATTGATTGTTTCAAATTCATTCTCAATGTCTTTATTGGGAGTACTAATTTCATTTCAATTGGTCATCAATGAAAGGTTAATAATGATTGATGCTGTAAAAATGATATCATGTATCCATGAACCATGGACAAAGCCATATGGATTAGAAGATACCAACATATTGATAATGATACTTATCCTAATGGACAAGAAATTTATAAGGATCCTAAATGTTGAATTGGATAAAGCCACATCTTTAAATTAATTTCTAGAGTTGACAAAATCTTTTTTATATAATAGGACCGTAAATTGAGAGTTCATTACCATTGATATAATTTAAATCCAAAAGAAAACTTAAATCATATTTATAATTTCATCAAAAATAATATCTCAGAACACAAGAAAGAAAAGGATCGTGAATCCATCATATCCATAGGATCTATATAGATTGAGAGTAATTATGTAATCCTTAACATAAACCAGGTTCAACATCTTATAGTGAATATGATTATAAAAATGTTCTACATATCTATGGATAAAATACCTAAAATCATAATGGTTAGCATGGGAACCACTATTACAATTATCTTAAACATAATTATCGATAAGATCCATAATATCTATCTTCTCAGCAATAATATCATGTAGATCCTTCAAATATTTTTGGGGTATAGTTGATTTTATATCATTATGGACGTTATTTATAAAATAATTACTCATTTTCCATCTTTGAGCCATTTGTCATTAAATTTTGATCTATAATTGTCATTATGAAAGTGTTTTTTCAATTATTTGTGAATAAACATCAGCCTACCTATTCTGATATGACATGTTAAATTCCTCACCACACACATTTTAAATATCCACTATATCATCAAAATTTCTCACAATTTCCCCATAAATATAAAATTATATATCCTTTATCATTTAACTACGTTTTGACTAAAATATTATTTACATAAAACATATGGAAAGAGTTAGTCAAGGTATTCAGTATTATACATCACCTCAACAAATTTTCCCTGATTACTTAGGTTCTCAACCTAATAATTATTGAACATAAATGATTCACATAATATTTGTTTTGTAATGAACGTAGTGGGGATATCATGGTGATCATAGTTTATATTCAATAGAACTTTAGATCAAACATCCACCAACCATTCTAAATCACTAAAATTGATAAACCACCAATCCAACTGGATACCAACAATCTGATTCAAAATTTTACATTACCGTATGAATATATATCCATGAATAATACCTTGAACCATATCATTATCATATATTCCTTATATTAATTCTCTATCAGAAATAGTATGATTGTCCTCCCTCTCAATTAATGAAGTCTGAGGACCACATTGAATTATCTATATAGTTCTTATGGGCATTGAATATATTTCATGATATGAATATTTTCCAATAATAAATATATTTTCACTAGATAAATTATGATATTATAATTAAAATAATATAGAAAACTATTTCCATTAAAACTAATCATGGTTGAAATCATCTACTAACCAATATGAACCATATTAAATCAAGTGGATTCATTAGAAATAAAGACCCAATGGGTTTATAATAATATGTATTTTTATTTATTCCCACGATATTATAACATATACTGTACAAATTATGACCCCTGGTAGAGCACAAATGGTGCATCGGTTTAGTAGTTTCTATAATCAAACTATGATAATTTAAAATAAACTTATTTAGAGTAGTTTTGGAGGGAAAATTGGTCATCCCATGGAAGTTAGTGAATAATTCATTGATTTATTACCATTTTTAGATTTTGAATTCATTGCACCAGTTGGTTACTTCTTGTAAGTATCAATCTTTCTTAAGAAAATGATACTTTGAGAAATATAAATTTATCATGTGGGAGGGCCCATCATTGTAATCCCATAGTATCCCTTTACTTTTTCATATAACATTATCCTTGTTAATATCTATATTTACACAATTTTGTTGAACCCATTATAATAATAATTTAGTTTATATATCATTCTCTATTAGAATAAGGATAAAATCCATCCTTTATCTTAATGGGGGTCAATAAAATCATTACTGTTCTCTTGACCATTCTCCTTTTCAACCTCATTCTCAACTTTTATCATTACATTACCATATCCTTCATTATCAAATATTGTGGACTGGGTAACATGATTCCCCTCCAATAAAACAATCACAATTCAATCATTACCCACTGTAAACTCAACCCTTTCATAAAATTCATTATTATTGGATGATATTCCTGATCTATCGACTTCTAAAACAACATTTATTCTCTCTTGTTATTGGACACCAATATCTTGGTCATCCTTTACAACCTCCATCTATTTATTAATATGTCCTGCAATTCTTCAAGAATAAATGGTTCCTCCTTTACCAGAAGAATCCAGGTAAGTCTTTAAAGCCTTATATTTTGATATCCCATTATTTTATGAAAGAAACACTATGTTCGATGGCATAAAAAACATTTCACATCAATCACTAATGAATAATAAAATATTTCTATATAAAGTATATTATTGTAACATATCCATTTGAATTACTATTATGAATAGGATATAAAGAATTATCAATATACGATATACACATGTATATAAAATCATTTCCTTGGTCAATTAATTATAAATTTAATTAAAACCATTTAAAAAAAGAATTCTTTTTTCTGAAAATCTGTTTAAATGTGAAATATTATGTTTTATACAAATAAATAAACAAATAAAACATCTTCAATTATATTAAATAAATTAATAATATATTAAATATAGTTTTTACCATTAATCCTTTGTTTTTTTAACATGCTGTAAAAAAATATAATTTTACTCATAAAAGATGTAGTTTTTCTTAAAAAAAATCTTTTCACCCCTTTGACCACATACTTGTTTTAAATATACATTTTAAAAAAATTATCATTTATATTTGGAAAAAAATTGTTCTTTTAACGTGAAAAAACAAAATTTAATTTGTTATATTTTTTAGGTATTTTTAAGACATGTTCAATTCTTGATGGTATGGGAAAAATAGTACAATTTAATTGAAAAAAAGTTTTTATCTATGTAATTTTTAGTAATCAATTATATTACAATGTTATTTATAATGAAAATTATATTTTTAACTAGTTTTAAGGTATGTATTGTTCAATTATACATCAATAAATATAATATGAGTCATTGGAATCAATTTTATATTGAAATTGGGTAACAAAACATTGTGATCTTTTGAACATTTTTACTTTAAAGTCATGTTGTTTTATTGAGTCTATAAGATTATTTTTTAGTAAATTTATTAAATATCATTCAATTTCATTTTTAAAAATTTGTTCCATATTTATAATCATAACATAATATTTTAGAAACCACTTCCTTTTTATTTTTAGACAATATGAATAATTATATAGTTAACATTTATTAACATAGTTAAGGGTATATTAGGTAATTAAGGGTTAAAATAATATTAATAATATTATCAAATGACCCTAAATATTGCCATATTTTTATTGGATTATCATATTTTCTTATTTATTTATAATAATATTGGTTATGTAAAGATTTATTCCCTTTTGGATGATACTGTAAACATTAAAATATTTTATTCAATGAAGATTCAAATATATTATACTCTTATATTTTATTAGGTGAACTATTATAAATATGGTTTTATCTAGGGGATATTCCGAACTAAACATGGTATTTAGAAATGTAAAATATTTTTTTCATTATGGAAATTTAAGAAAAATTTTTGGGAAAAAGTTTATTTCCTTAATTGCTTTCACGATGATGATTCAGTAATTTTTTAATCAATGGAAATATAAAATAAATGATATTATAAATATAAAAATAAATATAATTTAACATAATTATTGAAATATATGAATTTAATTTATGATTATGGTATTTTATTAATTTTTTAGATCATTTGGTTACAACAGTCATTATTTTATTCATTTATTTAAAGTCAATTTAATGAATTGTGTCATAATGGTCACTAATGATATTTTAAAATAAAAACTATCTTATTAAATGATATAAAATTTCTGAAAATATAATATTAGAAAAAATAATTAAGATATGGTTTAATTTTCATCAATTATCAAGTTGTGGTTTTCTAAAATTTTATTGTAAATATGTTATTCCATAAAAATTAAAATATCCAATTTGTCCCGCTAAGAGTTAAAGGGTTTAAATGATTGTAAATTCAAAAAGATAAGGATCATAAGATAGTAAAAAAATCAATTTTCATTAGAGGAATGGTTTTTGACCCATCATCATCACATATTATAAAAAATTTTGGAGGCATTTTGAATAGAATTTTAATTTATATTAATTTTATATTTTGAGAAATTCTAAGAGTCCCCCTTCCCTCTCTTATAAAAGGGAACCAATTCATATCTTATACATACATATGAAAGCCTATTATTTCAAAAAATATCTTCCCAAATACCTTTTTATAATCCCTATAGAATTATAAACCAACAATATTTGTAATAATACCATGTTTAGTGGACTAAGGTTGTTAAGAAAAGGAGATCGTATAAAGAAGATGTAGTTTTTTTAATCAAGAATTTATATATTATTTCTTCTTCTACTATATTTAATTATTCATAATGCATGATAAAATAATAAATCTAGTATCCTTGATATAATAATATTTTATTAGGTATTATCATCAATTAAATCCACATACACTTCCATCTAATTGTCGAATAATTATTCATTCGTGTGTACGACATACTACCACCCCCAAAATCAAAATTACTCATTTTCCATCACTATCTCTTGAGAAGAGTTATAATAATTGAATTAATGTTTATATATGATATTAATAATATATTTATAAATATTATAAAAAAATATATCATGTTTTTGTAACATTCCATTCATGTAAAAATGATAACGCAGTTCGTGTGTACGTGTGAATTATCACCTCCATGAGCCGATGTGATTTTTTTCTCATCACCACATCACATGGATGACTTATATAAGTATATTTAAATGATTAATATTATATTAGTTATACTATGATAATTATTTATAGATTTGATAATTCTTACTTTCTTTCTATAATGATCTTTTAAAAATGAAAATCTTGCATACGAGAACATACAACATACAGTCTTCATGACTCTAACGTAGTTCATATTTTGTATCAGTATTGAATAGATGGTGTTAAAAAATAATTAATGTATTAAATGGATAATTATGTCTTTAATTTTATTCTGGATATGATGGACCAATGTTCACATTGACTATATATATCATACCAAGAAATATTTAGACTGAGGAACGGAATGTCGTGAAAAATGAGACATGAACATAAATGGTTATTTTATTATTATAACATGATTATAAGTGATATAAAACGAAACATAAAAATAAAAAAAAAGTTCTATATAAAATAAATAATAATCATATTTTTATTATTTATGATTATATAGGACATATGTGACAAATTAGACTCATTTTTAGGGACATCATCTGAATGTCTTATCCTTGATGCATATTTTGATATTATGCACCAACATTCTATTAACATGATTATATACAACCCCAATTTTTATATCCTATAATTTACATAATTATCATAAATTTATTTATTTTTTTTATATTTTTTTCTTTAAGAAGTAAAATAATTTAAATGTTCAAAGTGGTATGGGAATTTTTGAATTTTTAAACATTTATTTTCAAATCATTTTCACTATGGAAATATTCTTGATATTATTTTACATATTTATTTAAATTGATATTAAATAATTTCTAATGAAATTATATTTATATTTTTAATTTCATTATATCATCTTCATAGTGGATAATTTTATTTATTTTATAAGATAAATTTTTATCAAATGACTAAAGGAATGTTTAATTCTTATCAAACATGGCAACAACGACATTTTTGACCATTGTCACTTTTATTTAATTCTTATAATAATTTGAAAGAATATATTATTTCTTAAATAAAATGAACTATTTTTATTCTATTTTGTATTTTGGAATTAAAAATGGAATGTAACATAATATGGTATATTTATACCAAAGTATTTTTTAAATGGGATTAAATGAATTTTTCAAAGGGTTTTCTATTGAATGTGTTTTATAAAATAAATAGTAAATCTATATTATATGAGAAAGGTGATCATAATAGAACATATATAATGGTTTTATCCCCATTAAAACACAAGGGTGAGTCCTATATAGCTTATATGAAGTGTTTATTCCAATTATAGCTCATGAGAAATTGGTGAGCCTGATATAACTTATATAAAAGTTTAGGTCACATTATTTCTCATGGGTGAGCCAAATATAGATTATTCAAAGGGTGATACCCATTTTATATCTGGAATTCATTGGGTATGAATAATATTGGAAGTCCTCCATATTTTTTCCCAATTTAAAGTGATTTGAAATGGTTTTATTAATATGGATCTTTATGCCACTAAAAGTTATTTTAATTGCTTGTTATGGTTATTAATGATTTTTATTTGAAAATATATATTATTTTCATATAAAAACGTATTATTTTATATTCTCTAATATGATTTAAGATATAGGTAAATTTTATATTATTTTTCATGTTTTAACTATAATAACGATTTCTTTTCATTTTATATCTGTTACTAAGTTTTTTATTCATATCCCAGGTATAAATTTTATCACATGTCATAATATTGGTGAGGGAAAAAAATATTTTGTGTTGAAATAATTAAATATATTTCTTGAAATTAAATCATGTTTAATTTTAAAAGGATTTCCATTGGTGGAAAAATCGATATTAAGTATAAGAGTTGACTTGTAATGTTTGGTTTTACTTTGTAAGAGATTGTCCAAAATATATAAAACAAAAAATAAAAAGCTACATGGATGTTAATTATTGTTAAGAATTTCAAGAATACATAATGTTTAAGGTTTGTTCCTTATTTTTGGTATTAATTTATGGTTTATAAAACATTGGTGATTTGTATGTATTCATAATTATTATGGATATCATCACAGGTTCACAATTTTAATGTTGATCACAAGCTCAATGTCTTAGAAACACTTTTTATGATATATGTAATGTGATATTGAGGTGAATACTATTATTATAGTACACATTTATTTTTTAGGTAATTATGTGTTATTATGTTTTGGGAGAACATATTTCTTATATATCACTATGATTGGATAATGAATTAGTGATTATGTTATTAATATTATTTCACAAGACGTTAAATATTTTGGGAGTCACATACAATCAAGGTGAATATAATTGTATAGTATTTTTTGAGGAATATAGTTTTAATCTTATTTTGGAAGTATATATGATTTTATTATGGATTTATAGTGATTAAGATTATTTATGTGAAGAGTTAATGATCTGGAAGATTATTAGTACAATTAAATTTTGGTGTACGAATTCATGAGTAATTGATTTTATTTGGAGATTTTTCTTGAAATTTATATTAGAAGAATATGTGATCAAGTCATTCTATATTTTTTGTTTTGGTATTACTTTAGATTATTGTAAAGAATTATAAGAACATTTATTTATAAAATTGTTTATCTTTAACTTTTGGTATGGTTATTGAATTTTGTAGATTGAAAAAGTTTTTCATGATAATAAAGTTTTTTATTTTTGGAAATTATCTTTTATTATCCAAATCACAGGGGTTTTGGTTTCTATCTAAAGATAATAGGAATAAATAGTTATACATTTCTGAATTTTGTGACTAGTATATGTTGATTCTAGTATTTTATGCATAAAACATCACCTTAAAAACTAATCGTTTGAAGAAATAGTTGATTTTATGGTTAAAAATTATTAAAGGATGAAAATATACTTGTCATGTAAGTATAGTTTATTATATTTTTAGTATAGGGAGTTATATAATTCATCAACTCCATGAAATGGATATTAAAGAAAAAACATTATATGTTTACTTTTCAAACTATGAAATCAATAATATTATACTCCATCATAGGTTAATGGATTTATGATTATTAACTTTCCCACTACCATATTCTATATCACTCTCTATAATAACGTGATATTCAATTTTCTCTTATGTTTCCCTATTTTCCAACATGTAACCCTAGTATTTGTTATCTTAGGTAATCTTTGTACTTCCCATTATTTTTTTTAAAGTGGATGTCATAGTAAACCTTTTTTCACATATAGGTATTCCAAAAAGGTATTTTTAAAATTAAAAATCCTATCCCTTAGTAAATTTTTCATATTGGGAGGAATCAATTTTTTAAATGGTGGGAGAATATAACATCGCAATATTTTAAGAATGAAACAATGTGTTTGATAGTATACAAATTACGCAAGATTAAGCTTAAATAAACTATTAATTATTGAATTTTAAAAAATGTGAGTATAAAAAATATTTTATAGTAGTGGGTATAAAAATGATTATCTAAATTCTAGAATTATTTTTTACAGAGGTATATTTAATTAATACTTTCACCAATAAATTATAAATAAAAATATACCCTTTTTTAAAATAAAATGAAATGTTTTTCTAAGAAAACTATTTAAATGTGCACAAGTTCGTATTGTACCAATATATAAATAATACATAATTAGCTAGATTATGTTAAATAAATGTATAATATATTAAGTATAATTTTTAACATAAACCCTATGGTTTTTCTAGAGATGATTTACCAAAAAATCAATTTTCATTCATAAAAGATGTATTTTTTTAAAAGAGAGTTTCTCCACCTTTTGATGGAAAACAAGTTTAAAACATATATTTGAAAAAAAATTAAATTATATTTCAAAAAAATTAACTTTTTATTTTAATTATCATTATCCAAATTTACTTTTGTTTAATATTTTCTATTTTTCAGATATGTTTCATTTTGTTATGGATTGTAAAAAAAT
Organism: Viscum album; assembly: GCA_963277665.1. Lineage (NCBI taxonomy): Eukaryota > Viridiplantae > Streptophyta > Magnoliopsida > Santalales > Viscaceae > Viscum > Viscum album. Next base: position 1,225,941,859 of record OY728145.1, on the reverse strand, counting down.
ATAGCATTTTAATTGATGAATATGTGTGAGTTATGTGAACACAATTTTGAATAATAGATTCCATATTCGGAATAAAAAATAAAAAATATATATAATAGGTTCTTATTATTTTTTGAAAATATGTATAGTAACCTTTATAATTGTTATTCAATGGATAAGAGTAATTTGAGTAATTATGGTTAAAAATAATATTACAAATGTTACAATATTAACCTAAATATTGATCCATATTTATTATATGATGATTTTTCATTATTAATTATTAAATTATTTGTAATTTGACCATTTGTGGCCATTTATGACAATATGATGTTTGTAATATTTATTTTAATGAAGAGTCGAATTTATCAAACTATTATTGTGATCATGTCAAATATTCTTAATATTACTTTTTCGAAGGGATATTCTTATCTATAAATATTTTTTACAAAAATAAAACATTTATCTTATCATGGTTTTTTTTTATTTTGTAGTGATTAAATAATTTCCCTAAAAGTTTCTAATTCGATGATACATCAATTGTTTAATTTATGTAAATACCAAATAAATAATAATAACAAATAAATATAAAAATAATTTTTGACAATAAATTTCATAAATAAATATTATAGATGCATTTGACATTTAATAGATGGTTTATAATATTTTATTCGAGCATAAAATTTTGTGCTGCTTTTTGTAAAAGTCAAAGTAATTAATAGTGTCAAAATTTACATTAATGATATTTTAAAATAAATAATATTTTATTAAATGATATAAAATTTATAAATATAAGATATTCATAAAAATATGGGATAAGGTTTAAAATTTCATCAATTTTTCGCTTATTTGTTGTTTCTCATTTTATAGTAACTATATTAACACTAAAACAGTAAAAATCCTGGTTATCATAGTATGGGTTAATGGGGTTAAAATATGGTAAATTCAAAAATATTATGATTATAAAATAGTATATACTTTTATAATTTTTATTGCATGAATGGATTCAGATTTATTATCATCTTGTATTTGAAATAAATAATTTTAGAGATATTTGGAATAGAATATGATATTTATTAATTTTATATTTTGGGGAATTACAAGAGTTCCCCTTCCATAAAATGGGAAAGGAATTAATCATTCATGTGTTTGATGGATTACCACTATGTGAATCTATATAATTCATCTTCCATCACAATATATCACAAAATTTTAAAAAAATGTTATTAATGCTTATATGTGATATTATTAAAAAATTATCATTTTTAAAATATAATATAACAATTATTTCATAGATTTCCATGCATAGAAATATTATATTTTAGTTTGTGTTTTTATTTTAATTATCACCTCCAAGAAGTGATGTGATTCATTTTTCATCCCCAAATCACATGGATGATATATAAAATTGTATTAAGTTGATTAATGTTATATTAATAATATTATGATCATTCTATGATATTAAACAATATAAATCCTTTTTTCCATAATGATTATTGAAAATGTAAACATTACTTTTGTGTACGTATGACTTTGTAATGCCCCAACCCTAGAAGCCTAGAGTTGGTGCATTATTATATATCATTGGTATGATCACAAAAATTCAAGTCTCGATAGAACGATTCTTTTAGTAGCCTTGACAGTACTCGATACATCTATAAGGTTTACATTACATCATAATATGGAAAACTACAACAACATTGTTTCCATAGAAAACTCTGAGATCCCCTAGACTGTCCCAGTAGGTAATTCATAATATAATTCTTCGCATCCTAAAAAAATAAAACATAGAAAGGGGTGAGCTCAGATTCTCAGTAAGGATAACAATATAGAAAAAACCTTCATAAATAAGAAAAAATATTTAAGGAAATGTATTGAACTAAAACAAAAGCCTTTTCAACATAAACATCATCATAATATGGAAAATATAAATCAAAATAATTCCTTTTAATTACTCACATGGATATTCTACTAGTAGAATAATCACATGCAATGTCAATATCCAATTTCATAATGATGGAATGTGTAATGCCAGAATACATAACCACATATTAAAGGCCTTGTGCCAAGACTGAAAATAAGATATTTTCAAGGCCTTATGCCAAGACAATAATTGTCTCATGAGACCTACTGATGCATTGAGGATCTATAGCAGGCTCCACACATCACTTAATATATTTAATGCATTCCTGTTATGATAAGTTTTAAACATAATATAGACATTATTATTAAAACAACCATAAAAATTTCAACACTTTATCCATAAAGCTTGAATTGTAGAAAAATAACACATCAACAATAAAAAATATCACAAAACCTTCAATACGAAATGGAAAATTTTTTATCATAATAAATCAATTTCAAATACGATTAAAATCTATTAAAGGATATTGACATAGATGAAATAAAAACTATTTGGGAGAAATATCTCATTATTTTTTTGGAATCGTTTAAAGTTTCATAATTATAAAAGAAAACATTTATTTGGAAATTATTCATATAATCATTTAATGGAATATTGGATGATGTTATAACGGCGGAATATAGCTGCACCCATCGTACAAGTTAAAAAACATTCTTACCATAATTTTATCGAAAAGATCATAAATAAACTTGTTTGGAAAACGATAGAAATATTAATTTCAAAACATATAAGCTAAAATAAGGGTATAAATGACTTTAACTCATAGTCCTATAAGTAGTATAAAAATTTTGGAATACATTTTTTGGAAAACACGTATATAGATTATAAAGAGGTCCCAGTAGATAATTACATATAAAAAACCTTGAATAATGAAGAGGTTGTAGAATTAACCCTTACCTTGTACTTTTTCTTGGTCAAGGGTAGGATAACCTCCTGTATAATGGTGAAAAAAATGTTATTAAATTATACATGAATCATATAAATTAATATTATATCATATCTGATCTATTAATATTACTTTGTTAATAATATTTTAGTATTATCGTCATTTCAAGTGTTAATTGATTCGTTTTCCATTATATGATTTGTTACATAAGTAATGTTTGTTATGGATCGGATGTATATTATTCATATTCTGAATTATATTTAGTATATAAAAATTATTTTTAATAATCTAATATAAATTATTCTTGAATGGATATGATGGGGAATGAATCTCATCGTGTTCGTAGAGACGTTAATCCGTACATACGCATGAGCGAAAATATCAATATTTTGATATTAAAATATTATATAATTGGATGTTATATAATATATACAGAATTATTATCATGATATATTTATTATTTACATCATTTACACATAATTATTTTACCCATCCAAATAATAATGTATCGAATAAGAAGTACACCACGACGAAGAGACGGTAAGTTGTACATACACACGTATGGAGTCATGTCATTCAAAGGATCGATAGAATAATGAATATGGTTGTACCATATTTTCAATAACATCACAGTATATAGAATATACCATAGTTATTATTTTATAATGGAAACAACATGTAAAAATGAAATGGATGAAGAAAAATAACATGAAAGAGGTGGTGTGATATTTACCTCAAATTCGGGTTCTTCCATTTGATTTCATAAAAAGGGATCCTTAAGATGAATTTATGATGCAAAGAAGGCCTCTAAGATAAAGGTAAAAAATTTGAGAGTGTATTTGGGTAGGTTTTGGCAAGGCCAAATGGAATTTAAGGTGTGGATTAGAGAGAAGGTGAAGTGCCCTTTTATAAGAGGGGTGAGGGGAACCTTAGAAAAAACAAGAAATATTATTTTATAATAAACTTATTTGCAGTTCCTAATGGCTCCAAAATAAATTATTTAAATTATATAGTGGTTATGGGTCCAAATAATCTCAAATAATAGGTTTCAGATATGTTTGGGTCACAATATTAACCTTATCGTTTATATTTAACTCTTAGTTATATAGTTTGACATTTACCATGTCTCTTTGTATTTTTATATTATATGGTTAATAATATTACTATAAACATCCTATAGAACCACAAGTGGTCCATATATGATAAACATATCATTATATAAGTCTTTTGGCCGAATGTTAGATTTTTAGGATTATTATATCAACCAATAATATTGTATTTGTTTTATAAACTCATCTATATCAATTTTGACATTATTTAATAATTGATTTTGGATAAAGTACTAACAAATTTATTACTTATATATAAATACATTTAATCAACCCTAAAATGTCATATTAACCATGAAAATTATTTTAATTCATTAAAACTCTCAAATTAAATTTATTTAGATATCAATAATATCAATTATTTTAATCATTCATTAATATAGTAATTACTGCATCATCACTGTGTCATAAATAAATGTAATTATTTAATGTATAAAAATTATAAATAAAATAACATTTTGTAGGAAATATTTGTTTATCTTTCAAATGAATATTTATATTCTAATTTATATTGTGTGTAACCCTATATCTAAAATGGGTTAGTTATTAAACTTTGAATTTAACTCTTTTAACACTTCTTTAAATAAAATAATAATAAATGTCATAATCGAATCCAAGTAGACCAAAAAGTTTCATATTTTAATCATAATATTTTTTTGGTCTAATTATACATATCAAGTAGAATTAGGATAGGTGTTAGGGTAATAATAATATCATTTTTATGCTTAATTACCCTATTTATTTTTTATCATTGTAAATAAAAGAAAAAAGTTACTTATCAGCAAAAATTATTTTCATATTATTAAACCAAATTTTACTTACTGATATAAACCATGTATCTCAGATTTTTGAAATTAATCTTAATGAAGTGGTAAAATTAGGTTTTATGAAAATTTGAAAATGTTCCTAGGAGGTGTTTAAAAGGCGGTAAAAAGTTCAATAAAAAAAATTTATATCTATGATAATTATAAACTAAATCCAATTAATTAAATTGAACTTATATAGGTATTTTGTATCTATATTGACCTAAAAAATTTAAATAAAATTAATAATTTTTTAAATAAAAATTCAGATTTAAACTATAACTCATTTGTTTCACTATTCATCAAAAATTTAATGTTTTTAGAAAAATACCAAATATTCTCCCTAAGCTAATTTCGATATTCCGAATCCAAAAATGAAGTCCATTTTTAAAGACAATATTTATAGAATTTCAAAAACTTGTTATTAATATTTATAATAGGTAGTTTGATTGTTTATCGTGTGTTAGAACTCGAAGTTGCGTACATCACACCCTATTGTATTATTCAAAGAGAAGTGTACCATGGAAGCTTGTGGGGCTACATTCTCCCCTCTTTAAAATAATTTCATCTTCGAAATTTCTATAATATTACTACCTAAAAAGACTTGGGTGGTTATTCATCATATGTTCCTCATGTTCCCACGTTTCCTCTCCTATCTTATAGTTTCTCTATAGAAATGTTACCAGACGAGTCGGCTGGTTTCTCAGCACTTCTTCTCTTGTTTCAAGAACCTTGACAAGCTCTTCAGAATAAGATAGATTGGGTTCCAGTTTTAATTCATCATAGGTGAGTACATGCATTGGTTCAAGCATATATTTTCTCAATAGTGATACGTTGAACACATCGTGAACTTTGAAGAGACTTGGCGGCGTTCTCAAATAGTAAGCTATAACCCCAATTAGTTCTTGAATTTCGAAAGGTCCGATGTACCTGAGGCATAATTTTCCCTTCTATATAAAACGTATAACACCCTTCCATGGAGATACCTTCCAGAAAACAAGATCTCATACATGAAATTCCAAATCCTTTCTTCGGTAATTGGCTTATCTCTTCTTCCTACTTTGAGCTGCTTTGAGGTGGGTTTGTATTACCTTCACCTTTTCAATTATTTCCTCCACAAGTACCAGACCTACAATTTTTATTTCACCAAAATCATCTTAACAGTTTGGTGTGAGACATATAATTCTATATAATGCTTTATATGGTGCCATCTAAATATTTTAATGGATGATATTGTTATAATAAAATTCTACCAGATGTAAATATTGATCCAACATACCTTGAAAGTCAAGTGAGCATGATCTCAACATGTCTTATAAGGATGGAATAGTCCATTCCGATTGTCCATCAGTTTGGGGGTGGTATGCAGTGCTCAAATGAAGGTCAGTATCTGGGCCTTTCTGGACAATTTTCTAGAATCATGATGTAAAACGTGGATCACGATCAGAAACAATCGATAAGGGTACTCCATGAAGTCTCACATTACCATTAATATGTAATCATTCTAGACGTTCAAGTGATAAATGTTCTCTTATTGAAAAAAATGTGCTTACATCGTAATACTATAAAAAATGACCTGTATTGCATCGTTCCTTTTAGGAGTCTTTGGTAGTCCCATGAAAAATTCAATCGTAATATTATCCCATTACCACTCTGGTAGGGGAAGATGTTTCCTGACTCCTCGAGGCTGTTTCCTTCTAGCTTTCACTTATTGACAAAAAATACATCTTGACACAAAAATAAAAAATATCCCTCTTCAAGTTGTCCCACCAGAAATGTTCCTTCAAATCTCAATACATCTTATTGCTAACAGGGTGTATAGATAAATATGAACTTATATCATCATCCAACCATTCCATTTTTAGATTAGTTGTATCAGGAACACAAAGTATCTTCACAAATTTTAAAATTCTATCTTCATACACAACGTCACTCAATATCTCATCATTCACTTCTTTAATCTTCTTTTGAAACTCTTCATCATTGTTCTGAGAACACTTTATCTTTTCTAGTAAAGATGGTTTGGAAACCATTTGAAAAAAGTTTTAATGTTTCACCTTACATGGTTATCCCCAAGTCTAACTGTACTCGATCCTTGTATATAGGATCCTTTTCCACTATCATCTTGTTCATAACTCCATTATCCTTTCTGAGCAAAGCATCAACCACCTTATATTCCTTCCTGGGTGGTAGTGTATAGTGAAATCATAATCCTTGAGTAGTTCAATAAATCATATTTCCCTCATGTTCATTTCTTCCTATGACAAAATATACTTCAAACTCTTTTGATCGGTATATATATCACCTTTTTCACCATAGAGATGGTGTATCCAAAACCATCAAAGAAAATATTACTGCTGCTAACTCATGATCATGTGTGGAATAGTTATTTTCATGAATTTTTAGTTGTCATGATGCATAGGCAATAACTCTATCATTCTACATAAGGACACAACCAAGACCTTTCTTTGACGCATCTCAATAAATAACAAACCCATCATTCCCCAATGGTAGAGTCAAGATAAGATCATTGACTAATCTTCTCTTTAGTTCTTCAAAACATTCTTCGTGCTCTTTTTTCACAACAAATTTAACCACTTTATATGTCATCTTTGTTAATGGGTTATCCAACCAGGCTAAATTCGGGACGAAACGTCCTTAACAACGAGATAAACCAATAAAATTATGACCTCAGTTATACTCATTGGTGCTGGCAATTCTTGGATTTCCTTGGTCATAGAAGGATCAATAGACATTTCATTCTTAGAGACAATATGTCCAAGAAAGGAAATCTCTTGAAGCTATAATTCACACTTGTTAAACTTCCTATATAATTCATGACTCTAAGAGTTTTTGGATTAATGTGCAAGTGAATTTCATGATCTTCATAGATTTTGGAGTAGAGAAAGATATCATCAATCAATACCACTCCAAAGTCGTCACGATATTCCGTGAAAACTCTATTCATTAGATCCATGAAATCAGATGGTTCATTAGTCAAACCACAAGGAATTACTGTAAACTCCTAATGCCCGTACCTGGTTCGAAATATTGACTTCAGAATGTCTTCCTTCTTCACACACAACTGATGATATCCAAATGGAAGTTCAATCTTTGAAAAGTATTGAGCTACATGAATTTGATCGAATAAATCCCCAATTAGGGGTAGGGGATACTTTTTCTTTATTTTTATAGAATTGATCTCCCTATAGTCAATGCATAACCTAATAGATCCATATTTCTTCTTAACAAAAAGAATAGGGGCTCCCCATGGAGAAACACTAGGGAAAATAATATCTTATTAATCAATTCCTCTAGTTGTTTCTTCAGTTCCACTAATTCCACAGTGGCCATTCTATAATGGATATTTGATGTGTTCCTTGAACTAGGAATTAAGTCAATGGAAAACTCAATTTCCCATTTTTGAGGATGTCTAGGTAAATCCTCTGTAAACACATCAACGTATTATTTTATAATAGGTACATACTCTATTTGAACATTCTTTTTTTAACCAATAGTTATTTCATTATCTTCCTCCCTAATAACTGAATTTATTTGAGCTATTGGGGGTAGATTTAGAAAATAATTATGCGGTGACATTTCTGTTCTATATATAACTTACACTTTATCATCATCAAAAACTATAAACTCCATGTTCTTATAATAAATTTTCACATAATGGTCCGAAATCCAATCCATATTAAGGATTATATAAAATTCAATCATGGGTATGATGATGATATAATTAGGTAAATAAAGTTTATATACCTTAATGGGAACTGTTTCACAATACGTTTTTATAATGGTACTTCCCATAGAAGTTTTTACTGACAACTCCCTTGTTAAATCAAATGGTAAACATCTAATTTTCTTATAAAACTGGGAAGGTATGAAACATTGTGATGATATAGAATCAAATAAATCATGGGATAAACTTTAGTAAACCATTAAATTACCTACCACTATGTCTTTTAGAGCTTCAACCTTAACAGTAGTGATAGAATAAGCTTGTCCATGATCCCTTTGTCTTATCTAAGGTAAGTTCCCCTGAATCTTATAACAATAATTTTCATAATTTCCCCTTTCTCTACAATTGTATCATTCAACATTAACAACCACTTTCTTCCTCATGCAATCTCAAGATTGGTGGCCTTTTTCACCACACTTGTTATATAATCCCATTCCCTTCAGGCAAGTATCGGGTTGTTTCTTTTAACATTTACTACAGAATGGATATTCAACTTTTCACTTCATCCCCTTATTTCCATTTCTAGAGTTTTCATCAGATCTCTTCTTCTCTTTCTTTCCATTAAATTCAAATAATTAGAGAATTGTTTTTCTATCTTGATAACAAATGAGACAATATCATTGTTAAATAAGAAGGATTGTGAGACTAATTCTTGATAGAGAAATAGTTTTAACCCATCAAAGAAATTATCAATATTACTTCATGGGTTACATATATAATTTGCAGCATACCTCTCTATCCATGTAAATTTATCTTCATACTTTGCGATATTCTCATCCTCCTTTTCCTCATACTCAGAAATTTTCTTTCCATATCCGCTCGATGGTCATGAGGAAAGTATATTTCTAAGACAATTTCTATAAAATCCCTCCATTCAATATTTTATACTAAATCATCTTCCTTTGTGTTTTGAATCAATTACCGCCATTCATCAGCATCTCCAGTGAGGTGGTGAACTGCCATGAAAACTTTTTCCCTTTCTCTACTCCCCAAGACATGGAAATTTTTCTCTAAGGAATTTATCCATTTGTCAGCTACTAATGGATTTGTACCCCCATTTAATATTGATGGTTTTTGCCTCATAAAGCAATATAACATTGATCTTCCACACCGTGGATCATGGTGCTCCATACGGGTAAGGTTATTATTCAAAACCTAAGTGAGTTATCCCAATATAGTGATAAACAGATCAGCACCAGTTGTATCACCAACTGCACTATGATTATCTCAAGCTTGAGGGAAATCCATAGATGGATTACGTGCATTAATACGATTTTCATTCCTTCCACTAGGTTCCATTTCTGAACAATGGAATATACTTATTAGTTTATGAATCACAATACAAAAATCCAAACATGAAAAACACTTAACATAAATTGAACAGTTTACGATTTCATCCATAATCATAAAAATGTTTTCATTGAGAAAGTATATACTCATAAACCCTTCATAATTGTTTTTAAAGAAAATGAGAATTATCCTAATCATATCCCCTAGGAGTGTCGTAACCAAAAGTGCAGCAAGGCCCGTTTTCATGCACTAGTTCTCGTCCGAGTCTAGCTCAAATCCATGTTTTCGGGTTTTACCCCAAGGTACACCTATTCTAGAGCTGCCTCTACCTTATCGTATCCAGTGATGAATATATTTCTCAGAAAAATCAGAAAATATATATAGTACCAAAATTCTTGGATGTTATTCTATACTAATCCTCAAAGTCTATCTTAGGGATATGTGCTCTAATAAAAGTTTATCTAAATCAAGTTTACAATGTTTTCACTAAACATCCTCTGATAACAACTATAACACACCGACCCCCAGAAGCCTAGAGTTGGTGCATTATTATGTACCATTTTCATGATCACAAAAGATCAATTCTCAAAATACAGATTAGTTTACTAGCCATGGAAGTACTAGATACATTCATACGGTTTACATTACATCATAGAATGAAAAACTACAACAACAATACTTCCATATAAAACACTGAGATCCCATAGACTATCCATAAAGGTAATTCATAATATACTTCTTCACATCCTTGGAAAAATAAAACATAGAAAGGGGTGAGCTCAGATGATCCGTAAGTATAACAGTATAGCGGAAACTTTCATAAATAAAAAAAATATTTAAGGAAATGTATATAACTAAAAAAAATCCCTTTCAATATAAACCTCATCATAATATGAAAAATATTAATGAAAATAATTCCATTTACTTACTCACATGGATATTCTATTAGTCGAATAATCACATGAAATATCAATATCAACTTTCATAATAATGGAATTCATAATGCAAGACATCATAACCACATAGTCAAGGCCTTGGTCCAAGACTATAAATAAGATTCATTCAAGGCCTTATGCCAAGACATGAATTTGTCTCATGAGACCTACTGACGCATCGAGGAGCTATAGCTGGCTCCAAACATCACTTAATAAGTCCAATGCATTCCTCATATGAAAATTTTTAAACAAAACAAAAACATTCGTATTAAAACCAGCATAAAAAATATCAATACATTATTAATGAACCAAGAATGGTAGTAAAATAACACATCCATAGTGAAGCATATCACAAAAACTTCAATAAAAACTAGAATATTTTTATCATTATAAATCAATTTCAAATAAGATTAAATTCCATTAAAGTATGTTGACGTAGTTGAAATCAATACTGTTTGATAGAAATATATCATTATTTTTTTCAAATCCTTTAAAGTTACATACTTAAAAAGTAAAAATTTATTTTGAGAATATTCTATTAATTTTATAAGGTAATCTTTGATGATGCTATAACAATGGAATATATCTGCACCCTCTGTATAAGTTAAAAAAACATTCTTACCTAATTTTTGTCGAAAAGGACATAAAGTAACTTGTTTGTAAAATGACGAAAAGATTCCTTTCAAAATATATAAGGTCAAATAAGGGTATAAATTACTTTAAACCATAGTCTAGTAAGTAGTAAAAAATATTTGGAATACATTTTTAGGAAAACAAGGATGTGGATGATAATGTGGTCCCCGTATATAACTACATATAAACGACCTTGAATAATGAAGGGGTTGTAGACTTAACCATTACCTTGTAATTTTACATGGTTTAGGGTAGGTTAACTTCTTGTATAATGGTGAAACAATTGTAATTTTATTATACAAGAATCATATATATTAATATGATCTCATATATGATCTTTTAATATTGTTTTGTTAATAATATTTTTGTGTTATCCTCGTTTTGGGTGTTAACTGATTCGTTATCTTTTATATGATTTGTTATGTATGTAAATTCTTTTATGGATAGTATGTATCATATTCATATTCAGAATGATATAATGTCTTTAAAAATTATTTTTAATCATCTCATGAAAATTAGTCTTGAATAGATACGATGGGTAATGAATCTCATCATGTTTGTGGAGACGGTAATCCCTACGTATGCACGAGTGACAATATCATTATTTTGATATTAAAATCACATATAATTGGATGGTATATCATATAAATAGAATAATTGTCATATTATATTTATTATTTAATTCATTTATACATCATTATCATACCCATCCAAATAATAATGTATTGAATAACAACTACACCATGACGTGGAGACGGTAAGCCGTACATACGCAGGTATGGTGACATGTCATTCAAAAGATGGATAGAATAATTAATATGGTTGTACCATATTTATAATAACATCATAGTAAATAGAAGATACTGGTGTCATTTTTTTATATTGGAAACAACAAGGAAAGTATAAGTGGAACTAGAAAAAAAACATCAAACATGTGGTGAGATATTTACCTCTTTTTCGGGTTCATCTTTTTAATTTGATCAAAAAGGCTCTTTAAGTTGAATTTATTACTAAAGAAAGGCCTCTAGGATGAAGGGAGGACTGTGGAGAAGGAATTTGGCCAAGGGTTGGTCGATCCAAATGTCTTTGAAGGTGTGAATTACAGATAAGGGGAAGTTCCCTTTTATATGAGGTGTAAGGGGCACCTTAAGAAAATCTAGAAATATTATTTTATAATAAAAAATATCTGTTCTTAATGGCTCCAAAATTAATTATTTAAATGATAAGTTGGGGATGGGTCGAAAACCTCCCAACCAATAGGTTTTATACATGTTTTTATCACTATATTAACCTTATCATTTATATTTAACTCTTATTAAATAGTTTAACATTTACCATGTCTCTTTGTATTTTTATATTATATGGTTAACAAACTTACTAAAACTTCAAAGAGAACCCCAAGTAGTTAATTAATGATACACCTATAATTATATAAGTCTTTTTTCTGAACATTATATTTTTAGGATTATTTTATCAACCAATAATATTTTATTTTTTAGAAAACTCATTTATATAAGTTTTGACATTATTTAATAATTGATTTTTAATAAATTCCTAAAAAAATTATTACTTCTAAATAAATACATTTAATAAAACCTAACATGTCATATTCAACTAGAATTTTTTTTAATTCATTAAATGTCTCCGATTATATTTATTTGGATATTTATAATATCAATAATTTTAATGTTTCATTAATATGCTAATTATTACATCATCATTATTTCATAAATAAATGTAATTATTTAATGTTTAAAAATTATAAATAAAATTAAATTATGTAGGAAATATTTTTATCTTTCTATTTAATATTTATAGTCTAGATTATATTTTGTGTAACCCTATATTAATAATGATTCAGTTATTAAACATTGAATTTAACTCTTTTATCTCTTCTTTAAAAGAAATAATAATAAACGTCCTAATCTAATTCAAGTGGACCAAATAGGTTCATATTTTATTCATATGGTTATTTTTTTAAGTTATACATTTCTAATAGAAAGGGGACATGTGTTAGGGTAATAATAATATCATTTTTACCCTTAATTACCCTATTTACTTTCAACTGTGGTAAATGAAAGTAAAAACGTTATCATTCACCAAAAATTATTTTCATCTTATTGAACCACATTTTACTTATTGATATCAAATGTGTCTCAAATATTTTTTAAGTTAAACTCATAGAAGTGTCAAAATCACATTTTATTTAAATTTTCAATTGCTCCTAATATGTGATTAAAAGAGGGTAAAAAGTTCAATAAAAAAATTTATATCTAAAATTATTATAAACTGACTCCAATGAATTACATTGAACTTATCTAGGTATTACATATCTATTCTGAGCTAAAATAATTTTAAATAAAATAAATAATTATTTAAATAAAAATTCGGTTTTAAACTATAACGGAGTTTTATATACTATTCATCAAAAATTGAATATTTTCAAAAAAATAACAAAAATTCACCCTAAGCTAATTTTGATATTCCGAATCCAGAAATGAAGTAAATTTTGAAAGGTAAAATTTATAACATTTCAAAAAGTGGGTATTTTTATTCATAATGGCTAGTTTTATTGGTTTTGGTGTGTTAGAACTCGAAATTGTGTACAACACACGCTATTGTATTATTCAAGGAGAAGTGTACCGTTAAAGCTCTAGGTGTTATAGACTTACTGTCTCAATGATTGTAACTTAGTTCATTATTCAAATCCATTATTAATGGATGAATTTATAATTATAATTTATGTATAAAATTGAGTATTATTTCATGAATATTACTATTTAGATGGTGGACTAATGGACACATTGACTATAGACGTCATTCAAAGTTCATTTTGGAATCAAGTACTGAATTTCATCAAAACAACAGACATGAGCTTAAATAATTATGTAATTGTTGTTAAATGATAATAACTGATATAGAATGACTAATAAACCTTTAAATATTCATTAATAAATTATTTATGTAACCTATGCTTATTATTTTGGAAGAAAATGGAAATATGTGATGAATCAGACTCATAGTAAGCATCTTCTTCTCAATTTCATTTCATTGATTCATATTATGATGTTATATACCCACCTTATATTATTAGTTTTATATACATACCACATTGACATATCATAATTATTATATTTTATTATATTTTTATTTATTTTTTTAAGTTATTATTTCATAGGGCTTGTAATTTAAATTTTAAAATTGGTATGGGACACTTAGAATGTGTAAAGAGTTAATTTTAAATATGTTTTCCATATAAACATTCTATATATTATTTTACATATTTATTTATATTAATTTAAAATGATTATAAATGATATTTGATGTTTATTTTTAATTTCATTCAACTGTTTCCAATGTGAATAATTTTATCTGTTTTATATGGAATGTTTAAGTATATGACTAAATGAATGTTCTATTCTTAACATACACCGTGGAAACAGCTTTTTTTCCTCCACTGTGACTATTAGTTAATTTCTAGATTGTATTGAGATAGAAAATGTTCCCTTAAATAAAATTCCTTATATTACATTTGGGTATTTTGGAATTACGATGGGTATTTTAAATAAAATTGTATTTTTTTAAAAAAAAAAAAATTTCATGTGTGATCAAAATAATTTTTGACAGGGTTTTATGATAAATGCGTTTTATTTAGGAAATGGTACTTATTAATTATATGAAATGAGTGAGACGATACATATTATGTAATGGGATGATCCTTTGTATAGCTCTACAATGATTCAGATAGAGATTATAAGAATATTTTAGCCCCATTAATTCCCAGGAGAAATAGTTGATCCCATTATAGCTTGTATTAAGGTTTCAACCCCATTAGAGCTCATAGATATTCTTTAAATGGATTATAGGATGAGTGATACAAATTTTATATCGCTAATTAATTTAGTTATAATAATTTTGGATGTTTTTCATATGGTTACTCGACTTTAAAGTGTTTTCAAATGGATTTAATAATTTGATGATCTAAGCCACCTAAAATATTTTTTATTGCTTGATATTGTTTTTTATGATATTTCATTGAGAAACATGGGTGTGTGTTTTTCATATAAAATTTATTTTTTTTCTTATTAACAAATAATTTTTTAAAATTATGTTAAATTTAATATGAGTTTTCAATTTTTTTCTTGAAATAACAGTTTATTTTCTTTATATATCCCTTTATAATTTTATTTAATCATCAAAATTTATAAAATGTTTTTCCTAGATCTTAGTATTGGTAAGGAAAATAATATTTCATGAATAAGGTATTGATGATAATTCATGAAATGAAATCATGTTTTTTAAAAGGGTTTCCTTTGGTGAAAAGTAGATACTGAGTATAAGTTTTCACTGTTTATTTTTTAGTTAAAACTATAAGAGTTTGTCCTAATTCTTTGAAACACCAAATAAAAAGATCCATGACTATTTATTCGACTTCAAAAACTCATGAATAAGTAATTATTAAAGATGGATCCTTCTTTGTATATGTTCATATTATGATTAGAATAATTAAAATCCCCATACATTAGAATAAATATTTTCCCCGTATCCCTATATTAGGATTCCTTCATAATCATAATTCATTGAAGATTCATTTTATTTAATATATATTGAAAATTATTTTTTTAGTTTTCAAAAAATGAAGGCATAATTTTTAGTTCAAAATCAACCATAATCATACCGTTATTCACAGTAACAAAATCATTATTGGGATAGTAATTGAATAGATTAATATCTAATAAAATCATATAATAATATACAGATTTTACCTTTTTTATTTCAAAATATCTTGATTGTAGATACAGTACACAAAGAAATATCATTAATTGTTTATGTATTCCAATACAGTCAACTAAAAAAATGTAACCTGATCCAAATTTTTTTAATGATTTGTTTTTCTATATGTGGACTAAAAATAATATACCACATGAAGAAAAAAAATATTCATGTATTTATATTTAAATATATGGATTCCTATGTTTTGGATCTCATTCATTCAAATTTGATGAATCGTTGTAAGTATACCTTCAAAATTAGAAATCTTTTTGAATTACCAAAAACACAATCCTAGTTAAATATGAGTTTCAATTATCCAATTTCAATGTTTTTTCACACTTCTATATAACAAAACATATAATAAGTAATAATATACAAGAATAATGTCTTTATTTCATATCTCATAGATCATCTATGATAATAAATTTCCCACTAAATGATTTTGAGATGAGGTACTGAAGGAATACATGAGCCTTAGATTCTTTTTCCATAATTTTCTTCCTTTTAGAACAATCTTAATGGATAATACCTCACTAAAGGTCATCATATCTTTCCATTTATCTTCATCTTATGCTATTATTGAATGTACCAAGATGATATTTTTTGTGAATATTGAAGATAAAAGTGTAAAATTTGTGTCACCCCAAAGTCACCATTTCTATGATCACTATAGGACTCCATTACTGAATATCCATTATATAATTTCATAATATTATCATAAAATTTATCAGTAAGCTTATTAATTTTATATTAAATATTATTGATGATTCAAAATATTCATTAATTGCTATAATTACAATCCCGATTTCATTTCCCCTTGTAAATAATGAACTATTATTCATTCCACTATTATGTGTGAAACATTGGAATTTCAATGTCAAATCTATGAATGTTAATATTTGAATCTTTAATTACATTCATAGTTATTTTAATTTTTTTAATTTTTTTCATGGTTTTATATCCCATGATATTCATAAATAATTTCTTAACTATAAATATTAATATGATATTTCATTTATTTTATCCCATTTCAATTATTAATTGATTTTTTTGAGGTTCAATTTTGTTTGCTAAATAAGGCTTACTTATGAGTTTTCCATTCTTTTATGTTTTGAAAATCACAAACACTCTATCTGAAGTAAAATTTTATTTCCCTCAAAATATTTTTTTATTTAGAAACTTTTCCTTCTCCCATGACATTTTCTCTTTACCTTTGTTTTCATTGTTCATGATTTAGTTTCTAACTCTTTTTATTTCTAAAGTGTAAAATCGGTGACATCTCTAAAGCCTCAGAATCCTATAAATACTTAGATATAAAGTATTCTATTTTCAGATCCTGTATTCAGATTCAAAATTCTATAAAATTCATATTCCAAATTCTAAAAAATTAATATTATAAATTCTCTGAAATTTAGATTTCGAATTCTTTGAAATTCCGATTCTGAGTACTCTGAAATTTAGAATCCAAATTCTCTAAAATTCAGATTTTGGATTCTCTGAAATTCATATTCCGAATTCTCTAAAATTAAGATTCTTAATTCTATGAAATTCAGATTCTAAATTATCTAAAATTTAGATTCTGAATTCATTGAAATACTGATTCTGAATTCTCAGAAATTCAGATTTTGAATTGTCTAAAATTCAGATTCTGAATTCTCTAAAATTCAATTTCTCAATTCATTTGGATTCTGACTCTGAATTCCGTAGAATTCAGACTCTGAATTATTTAGAATTCGTACTCTTATTTCCTTATAAATCAGTCTCTGAATTCTCTGAAATTCAGATTCCGAAATCCTTAAAATTCAATCTCTGAATTCTCTAAAATTTAATTCTAAATTCCATATAATTCATGTCATGGCCCATACATGGGGCATGTGTTGTGACTACCCCAAATTCGACTTCCATAGGTCATGGGCTGGTGACTAGCACCAATGGCGTAAATCCCTAAGCTGGGAAGTCATTGCCTTTATAAAAGTAACACATACATAAACAGTGTAAGCTGAAAGCAAAGTACTAAATGAATATTGTATACCAAAGTAGTGCTAAAAGTAAAAGGGCCAAAAAACAAGCCCAACAGTAAAGTACATATACAACAGAAATCAAGTACAACTAAAAAAGCAACAAATAGATGAAAGGTAGTGTGTATCTGCTGGATCGTCCACCGGGGAATTCTACCTGAAGGGTAGGTAAAGATCCCAAGCAACTCATCCCTGAGGTATGTCCCGTCTAGTCATGCTCCAAGAAGCCTCCCAGCTGTCTCCCTAGACTTGATCATTGTTGTCCGTCGTCTGCACAGAACACATCAATGTGAGGGTGAAGCCCGTGCATATGTGAGTATAACAATACTCAGTAGGGGACCATAATACCCCTAAAGGTCTCCCAGAATCCACAAAGTATAAACCAAAAAAGAAAGATACAATCATTACGTATCAACAAACCCTACTTATGTCCATTATCATTCATATACCTAAGTTATAAATCACATTTTAGCTCCAACTCTCGAGCCCAAGCACCAACCATTCTGCAAAAAAAAAGTAACTCCAATCACCAAGAGATAATGTTTGAAATACATGACTCTGCTCAGACTGGTGTACATCTTTCATGGAGTGATATTGATGATCATTTGTATTCACTGATTCATCTAAACTGTCAGACACACACAGGATACAAGACCAGCTAAGATGTCATACCCACACAGGATATAGGACCGGCTATTCTATCAGACCCAAACAAGATACAGGAATGGAAGTCAGAACTGTAGGACCCATGGAGGATCCCTGTGCAGTAGTCATCACTGTTGAACCCACTAAGGATTCCAGTTTAGTAGTCATCGCAGTCAAACCCACAAAAGATTCTGGTATAGTAGTTATCAAAGTCGCATCCATCCCTAGGGTTCCCTTACATAGCATGCTCCATTCCAGGACGGTCCGATACTCGATCCAAGTGTCGATACATCAACTATCACGAAGTCTTGAGTGGATGTATCCCATATTTTCATCTCTTCATAAGGAACTCAACGCGACAGATGATCTATCAACTGAATGCTCGGTCTGAGAGTTATGGGCATTTCTGTTCCAGGGTCCCTATTGGATTTACGCTTGATCCAAACCCAGTCATTTTCCAAATAATTTTGAAACTCCCATTGAGTATCCCAAAATTAATGATTCTTCATGAGGGTCCCAGTTCCGTAGATAGTGCATCAATCAGACGTGTGGTCTAAGAGATTTCACATTTAAGAAATGACGGGCCTAGCGTGTCAAACCCAATGGGCTGGCGGGTCAGCCTTACCCAGCTCAGCGGGTCAGACCCGACTAGGGGTTGGCCCATCCCAGTGGGGAACATCCCAATGTGAACCCGGCCTGCACTGTGGGCCGGACCGGTTCGCACGGAGGCGCCCATCGGCACCGTCTCCCCCTCTACCCAGCAGGCCGTAGTTGGTCGGTTCGGCCCGACACATGCGGCCCGCACTGGGGCCACAGTTCTTCCCACGTGGTGCCTGCGAGTTCCACGGTTATCCAGCTTGATCGGCATGCGGTCGGCCGGTTTGCTTATTTGAGCGTCTACGGTCTTGGGCTTCTTCATCCTCCACGTGGCGCCTGCGGGTTTCGCGGTTCTCCTCTGGGTCATCCGATATTTCTGCGGACCGGCTCCATATCGGCCAACTTAGCCGGCTTCCTCTACACCACCACCGGCTCAATGGATCCATGGTCCTACTTCCCTCTACATGGGATGACGGCGCTACGCCATCACCACCGCGGCCTGAGCTGGCCGAGGCCTTCGGCTCCACCGTGCAGTGTGATGGCGCCGTGTTCTTTCATCCGTCGCAGCCCTCCTGGCTGCAGTTCCTCTTTCAACCGTTGCAATTCTTCTCCGGCATGGTGGGACGACACTGTGCCCTTTCAGCTTCGCCTCTGATGTCAATAAATCAAGATTCAATGGAGGGATGTCAGGTCGTGTTTGTTTGTACTGCACCCTCTATGTTAGGTGATAAAAATTTGTCCACCATCAATCCAAAAATAAACGTCGAAGTACGTGGATATAATTCATAAGTAAAAATAATCCAATTTCCCCTACATCGATTTGAATCATGTTGTCAAAGTCGAAGAAAGAGGATGAACATCGATTTTTTATTGTCGAGAAATGTCCTAGTATGAAGCATCATCGACATTTCTCACCGGTGGCTCCTTCTCCTACGGCTTGGTCAAAGATCTTAGACAGTATCGTCTTTCTTAAGAAGTGAGAAGCATTCTTCGTCAAGAGGATGATGTTATTCTAAAACAAACTCTCCAATGATTATGCCAACCCAAAGAAAACTTTTTTATCCTTAATATAAATGGTTGGAATGAGTTCAAAATAATTCAAATTAATTAAGTTGTTTCACTTAATTAAATTTATGGAGTTGGCAAGAATTTCAAGGGACTCAATTAATTAACAAGGGGGTTTTGTCTCATTATTAGGAAGTCCAAATGTTTAAGAGGGTTAATGGGGTTTAATGGGGTTGAGCTCGTGTGGGCCCCTCAACATAATATCTTCTAATGGAAGGTTTTGTGGGGTGGGTCCCCACCTCTAACTTCCCCTTGGAGGATTAAACCACCTCTTACATAAAAATTTGTTTATCATATTTTTATTTAATTTATTTAGAAAACCCCGAAAATTAACTTCTGCTCATGATAAAACACAACTGCGTTAAAGGTCTCATTATGAGAATACCTGCACTATGAGTTCATCGGTGTCCTCGTATTTCAATTCCGAGCACTAGATCAAATGATATAAAATCCCACGCATACGTTTACTCGACATACATGAACAAAATTTCAGAAATTAATTCTCGGAACACAAGGCCTTAGAATCAGGCGTCGTCCGAAACTGTGGACTCGTAAAATTCACATGTATTTAAAAAAATCCATGAAATTTATGAGTCTTTACATTCTCTACACCTCTGGGCTTTACGTCCTCGTAAACTACAACACACTCTAGGGGAACACATGGGGGTACTGAGCATGCCTCGGAGCCTCCTGCTCCTATGTACTCTCCTACTCCCATGTACTCTCCTGGAGGTTCCACTCTTGACTGTCCATGTAGGACCCGCTCCTGTCGATCCTCAATCTCTACATGAACCTCCGTGAATTTTTCCCCATCATCAAGGTCCAGCTCCCCACGGTAGATGATGTGGGATGGGTTGTGCACGTATCTTCTTAGCTGAGATATGTGGAGGAAATCGTTTACCCAGTGCAACTGATGTCAAAGAGATAAGCGGAAATCCACCTCGCCAACTCTGCTGAGGACCTAGAATGGTCCAATAAATCATGGAGATAACTTTCCTCCTCAGCCAAATCTTGTAGACCTCGTCGAGGAGAGACCCGTAGAATGATGTGGTCACCATCCTCAAACTCCAGTGATCTCCACCTTTTATCAGCATTGGACTTCTGCATGTTCTGTGCAGTCTTCATACTCTCCTGGATGATCTGCACCTTCTCCATCATAGACTTCACCATTTTTGGTCCTACAAGTGCTGACTCCCCTAGGTCAGACCAACATAGAGGTGACCCGTATGGTCAGTCGTACAGTGCCTGGTAAGGTTCCATCCCGATGGTGGAGTGCAAGCTGTTGTTGTACACAATATCCACCAAGGGTAAGTGATCCTCCCAACTATGACCATAGTCAAGGACATATGAACAGATCATGTCCTCGAGAGTCTGAATGGTCCTCTCAGTCTTACCATTCATCTGATGATGGAAGGTGGTGCTCAAGAGAAGTTATGTCCCGAAATCCTCCTTCAACCCCTTCCATAGTTTGGAAGTGAAACGGGCATCTCGATTGGAGATGATCATCGATGGAACACCATGAAGTCGTACGATATCTTATATGTATAGGTGTCCCATGCACTCTACTGAGCCCTGCCCTCTAATCAGTAGGAAGTGGGATGACTTGGTGAGTCAGTCAACAATCACATAGATAGAGTCGTGTCCTCTGAATGTACGTGGAAGTACCATCACAAAATCCAGGGATATCCCATCCCACTTCCACTCTGGAACCACTAAGGGGTGAACCAAGCCTACTGGAACCTGTTGCTCCACCATCACTTTATGACAAGTGATGCATCGCGACACAAACTCTACTACCGCCTTCTTCATACCCGGCCACCAGTGCTGTCGTCTGAGGTCCTGATACAACATCGCCACTCTTGGATGTACCACTAGAGTGGAATTGTGGAACTCCCTCAACACCTCCTCCTGTAGTGAAACCGGTACCATGGTACGTCCTCTAAAGAGGATGACATGATCTCCACCTTCAGAAAACCAATCAAGTGCCTACCCTGAGGATATCTAAACATGTCGTATCTCATTTTTAACATCCCCACAATGTGCCTCCCCGACTCATAGAAGAAGTGGAGGAGTAACTGTGAGAGTTGATAGAAAGGCTGCTCCATCTCTATCCATAAAGGATATCTGCAACGCGGCCAACTGATTTATCGCCTCTCCTAGTAGCTGAATGCCCGATCTCCTGCTGAGAGAATCTGATACAACGTTTCCCTTTTGAGTAGTATAGAATATATCAATGTGATAGTCTTGTAGGAACTTGAGCCATTTTCGCTGTCTCAGGTTCAGGTCCTTCTATGAGAATATGTACCTAAGACTCTGGTAGTCAGATTATACTCTAAAGTGTTCCCCCATAAGATAGTGCTGCCACATCTTCATGGTGAAGACCACTACTGCTAACTATAGGTCATGGGTAGCATAGTTCTTCTCATGATTTCTAAACTGCCTTGAACCATAGGAAACCACTGCCCACTCCTACATCAGGACAAACCTGATTCTGGTCCCTGATGCGTCGCAGTAAACTATGTACCCAACTCCCTCCTTCGGTAGCCTCAAGATGAGCACACTGGTCAACCTCTACCTTAGCTCCTAGATGCTCTGCTGGAATCTCTCTAACCACAAGAAGGGTTTCCCCTTCTTCTTCAATGAGAAAGTGGTGCTACAACTCTAGGGATGTCTGGCACAAATCTTTGATAGTGCCCATATAGTCCCATAAAACTATGTACCTCTGTCACACTCTTGGGTGACTCCCAAGAAAGTACTACCTCGATCTTCGCTAGATCCAATGCAACTCCATCCTCCAAGATTCTGTGTCCCAAGAAGTTAACCTCTCGAATCCAGAACTGTTACTTCGAGAGCTTACCATAAATTCAGTGCTCTCGGAGTGTGTCGAGTACTACCCGAAAATGGTAGTCATGCTTCTCCTCAGAAATCGAGTAGATCGGTATGTCGTCGATGAAGACTTCGAAAAAGCGATCAAGGTATGGCTGGAAGATCATATTCATAAGACTCATGAACACTACTAGAGCATTGGTTATGCCAAAAGTCATAACCAAAAACTCACAGTGGCCATACCGACACCTGAAGGCCGTGTTCTACACATCCTTGTCTCAAACTACGAGCCGGTGATAGCCTGACCTAAGGTCTATCTTCTAGAACCATCATTCTCCCCTGAGCTGATCAAGGTGGTCTTCCATCCTTGAGGGTGGGTACATGTTCTTCACAGTCCACTGATTCAGGTGATGGTAGTAAACACACAGTCGCATGATCCCATCTGCCTTCTTGGTGAACAAAATCAGAGATTCCCTGGGTGAAACACTGGGTCGGATAAATCCCTTATCCTGCAAGTCCTCCAGCAATACCCACACCTCGCGATGCTCGGCTGGATCCATCTAATATGTTTCAGTAAATATCGGTGTCGTCCCGTGGTACAGTTCAATGTAGAAGTCTACCTCTTTGCGAGGACGAAGTCTTGGAACATCATCGTGGAAAAATCCGCGTACTGATCCACCACAATAGGAAAACTCAGACTTCGCACATCAAACGCTCCAAGGATGATAGTATCCAACTGATGTGTGATTGACTTCCCCCTCCTCTATGTAAGTCAATCATGTTCTACAAAGGTTCCCTTCTCATCAGTGAAGTTGAACCTGGTCTCATATGTGTGGATACACTGCACTTTGTGCCTAATACAGTCAATCTTGTCATGAATTGTGGATAACTAGTTCATACCCAAGATGACATCGTAAGGCCTCGACGTTGCAACAAGAAGATCCCAGCTGAAGATCTCGCCTCATAGAGTAAGCTCACAATGCTAGAACCAGTGTGTAATCGTCGAGTCTACTCTTTTAGGAGTCTCTAAATGAAGGATAGAGCCAACGGCACCATCGAAATCCCCGAGCTCCGAAGGAGGGCAGTGGAAATAAAATAATAACTCACACTTGTGTCTATAAGTACTGCATCAAGTGTGGAGTACACACAGATAGTACCTCAAATCATCTCGGGTGCACCGTGGTCGTAGGCCTCGACTACCTGGAGTAGACCCTGCATCTTTGTTCCTGCTCCTTGTGTTCGGGGAGGACCTCCTGGTGGTTGTGGTGGTGGTGGTAGGGCCTTGAAATGTCGTCCACCACCTGCTCCTCCGCCAGCTTCTCTACAACTTTTGACATCTCTTGAAATACCAAAACAGTCAAACCTTTGCCTCTACCTGGGAGGTCCATCCACCCTCTACTGCTCATCTGCATGGCGGGTCGGGCAGTCACAAGCCATGTGGCCCTGCCTGCCGCATGCATAGCACTACATGCACCTCGTATAGCTGGATTTTTCTCATGTTCCCCACACAAATAAACATTTATCTTGGGGTCACCAACCCGATTGTCTGTTCCTCTTGAACCTATCTGATATATGTCTACTGCTAGCTGTAGAAGATTTCACTACTTTGCACCATGTGGTGGGTCTCGCTACTAATGACTGCTCAGCAAGAAAACTCTACACTATAAGGGCTCGCTCCAGCACCCCCGCATGAGTTGGGATGCTGAGGGGGATCATCGAAGACCTGATCTCATGCCTGAGTCCCTGTTCGAAGGTCTGGGCCCTGAAGAATGGGTTATTCACCTTATCCATGGAGTAGTGGGAGAGGTCGATGAACCTCACTGAGTACTGAGGTATTGTCATGCTACCCTGCTACACTTGAAGTAACTCCTGAATCCACACTACACGAAGGGTGGCTGGAACAAAATCTGAGTGAAAGATACTCTCAAAATCTATCCAGAGTAATGATGCCTCTTCATGCACCTAGAGCATCAGGCTCCACCTTCTACCAGCTTCTGCATAGATGAGACTCGCGGGAAGGATCACCTTGAGTTATGATAGTGTCTTTACCAATCTGAAAACTCTTACGACAGCCTACATCCAATCCTCAGCTGCCTATGGGTCCATCTCCCCCTGCAACCTGGGCGGCCTCTGGCACTGTAACTCATACAACACACTCAGATGGCGTGCACTCTCTACTGCTGGAGATGGTATTATCGGTGGCCCAGTAGGTAATGGTACCACTGGTACATCTGTTGTGATGGGGTTATGCACAGAGGCCTTGTCGCTCGATGGGCAACCATCTCATACGTAACTCAGAACCCTAGCTGGCTACCTTCGGGGGTCCATCCAAAAAATTCTTAGGTGTTTCGCGGTTAAAATAGTATACCTGGTGAGCTAACGCAAATTAATCATGAAGAAAACCTTTTCAAAGGAAACACACACGCAATCAATGTTTCCGTGCACTAAGACGGAGATCAGAAGTCAGAGTCCTAGTGTATGGATACTTCGGCCACCGCACCAACATCGGTTTCCCTAAACCGATAACCACACTCAAAATACATAACACTATTTTGGTTATAAAAATCAAATTCCAAGTTCTATGGTAGAACCGTCTCCTCTGATACCAATTTGTCACGACCCGTCTTTGGGGCATCTGTCGTGAATACCCCAAGCCCACCTTCCATAGGATAGGGGATAGAGACTAGCACCAAAGGCAGAAATCCCTAAGCTGGGTAGGAATTTCCTAAATAAAAGTAACACACACACAAACAGAGTAAGCTGGAATCAAATCTCTATGTGAATATTGTGTACTAAAAGTCGTGCTAAATGTAAAGGGACTAGAAATATAAGCCTAACAGTAAAGTACAAATACAGCCGAAAGAAAGTACAACTAAAAATGGGACAAACAACTGAAAGGTAAAGTGTAGCTACTCGATCATCCACGGGGGAATCCTACCTAAAGGTTAGGTATATATCTTGAAAAACACTTCCCTTAGGTACATCCTGTCAATTCCAACTGGGAGCAGCCTCCCGTCTGTCACCCTCTTCCTCGATCACTATTGTCTCTCATCTTAACAGAACAAAACAAGGTGCGGGCGAAGCCCGGGTAGGGGTGTGTATAACAATACTCAATAGGGGACCCCGAGACCCCTGAAGGTCTCCCAGAATACACAAAGGATAAACAACATAAGAAAGATACAATAAAAAAATATCAAACACCAAACTTAGGTATATGCTCATACATATACCTAAGTTATCAATCACAATTCGGCTCCAACTCTCGAGCCCAAGCACCAACCATTCCATAAAGGAAGTGAAGTCAATAACCATGATGATAATGGTTGAAAGACATGAATGAGCTCACACAGGTGTACATATTTTGTGGTGTGATAGAGATGATCAGATGTAGTCACAGATTCATCTAAGCTGTCGGACCCACACAGGATACAGGACCAGCAAAGCTGTCATACCCACATACGATACATGACCAGCTATTCTATCGGACCCACATAGGATAAAGGAAAAGAAGTTAGATCTGTCAGACCCATGGATGTTCTTAGTAAAATATTCATCGTTGTCGACCCCATGGAGGATTCTGATACCATAGTCATCACAGTCACAGCCAGCCCTAGGGTTTCCACACATAGCAAGCTCGATTCCGGGAGGGTCCTCTCCTCGAGCCAAGTGTTGATATATCAACTATCATGACTGTCAGAGTTGATGTATCTTGTAGTTCCATATCATCATATTTAACTCAACTTCACAGAGGGCACGTCAATCGGACGCCCAGTCTGAGAGTTATTGGCATTTCCATTCGAGGGGCCCGGTTGAATTTACGCTCAATCCAAACCCAGCTGTTTTCCAAATTTTTATGAAACTCACTTAGGTTATCCCAAAACGTCCTCCCCATCATAAGGGTCCTAGTGCCATAGATGGCGTGTCAATCAGACGTGTGGTCTAAGAGATATTCTCATTTAAGCGAAGACGAGCTCGGCCCGTCAAGACCAGAGGGTTGGCGGGTCGGCCCGACCCAGCTCGGTGGGTCCGACCCGGCTGAGGGTCGGCCCGGCCTTGAAGGACATGGCCCACCTATGATCCCAGCCCATGCCGCTTTCCGGTCCAGTTTACCCGGCAGTGCCAAGCGGTGCAGCCTCCTTCTCTACCCAGCCAGCCGTAGCCAGCTGGTTCGGCCCGACGCAAGCACACCATGATGTGAGCTGCGGTTCCTCCCACGCGACACTTGCGGGCTCCACGGTTCTCTAACCCGGATGGCACACAGCTTTCCGGTACGCCCAGCCGAGCATCCCCCAAATGTGGGTCACGTCCTCCTATATGCGGCGCCTGCGGGTGTTGCGGTTCTCCTACAGGTCGTCCAGTTGTTCCACGGACCATCTCCACGGCAGCCGGCTCGGCCGGCCGCCTCCACACACCCACTGTGGTGCGTTAGCACTGAGGTCCTGGTGCCCTCCACACGGAGCAACGACGCCTCCCCATCATTGCTACAGCCCAACCTTGTCGTGGCCTTCTGCTCTACCACACGACGCGACGCTACTGCGCTTCTTCATCCGTCGTGATTTCTCTTTTGTCCACCTCAATTCTTCTCTGGTGCGGTGCGACTGCACCACACCCTTTTGGCTCCGCCTCTGATGTCAAGAAAACATGATTTAATGGAGGGACATTGGGCCGTGTTTATTCACCCCGCGCCCTCTGCGTTAGGTGATTGCAATTTGGCCACCATCAATCTAAAAATAAACATCGAAGTATGTCGATATAATTCATACGTAAAAATAATCCAATTTTCCCATTCCTTGATTCGAGGCATGTTGTCAAAGTTGCGGAAAGAGGAAGAACATCAATTTTTTGACATCAGGAAATGTCTGAGTATAAAGCGTCGTTGACATTCCTCGTGGGCAGCTCTTTCTCTTGCATCTTGGTTGAAGATGATTGACAATATTGTCAATCTTTGGAGGTGAGGAGTGTTCTTCGTCGAGAGGATGATGTTATTCCAACCCAAACTCTCCAACGATTATGCCAACCCAAAATAAAATAAGATTATCCCTTATTTAAATGGTTGGCATGAGTTCAAAATAAATCAAATTAATTAAGTTGTTTCACATAATTAAATTTATGGAGTTGGAAAGAATTTCAAGGGAATCTATTAATTAACAAGGGCGTGTTGGCACAATAATGGGAAGTCCAAGATTTTAAGACGTTTAAGGGGGTGTAAGGGGGTTGAGATAATTTGGGCGCCACCACATAATATCCTCCCATGGGAAGTTATGTGGTGGGGCTCCCCACCACTAACTTCCCCTTAGAGGATTAAAACACCACTTACATTAAAATATGTTAGTAATATGTTTATTTAATTTATTTAGAAAACCCCAAAAGTTTACTTCTGCTCTCGATAAAAAGAAATTGTGGTAAAGGTCTCCGTAAGAGAATATTGGCACTGAAAGTTCATATGTGTCATTGAATTTCAATTCAGAGCACCGGTTTGAAAGTTATAAAATCATGCATGTACGTCTACTGAACGTACAAAAACAATACTTTAGAAATTGATTTCAGGCACACCTGTCCTCAGAATCAGGAACCGTCAAAAACTACGAACTCATAATATTCTCATGTATTAAATAATCTTCTAAAAAATTACAAGGACTTTACAATTCAGACTCCGAATTACATAGAATTTGAACTTTGAATTCCTTGGAATTCGGGTTCCGAATTCCTTAGGATTCGGATTCCGAATCCCTCGGAATTCAGACTCTGAAGTCTATAGAATTATGTTCCCAAATTCTTTGGAAAATAGAATCTGAATATCCATGTAATATAGACTTAGAATGTTTTCCTCTTAGACTCTGAACACTATTTTTACATAGACTCCAAAAAATAAATTTAGTTGAGAAACTATATTTTACTTTCCCTTTTTATAGTTATAAAATTATTTCATGCCTTCTATTACTAACTAACCACTGTTTGAGTGAAATGTGTACAAATCCATCTAAGATTTGAGGAAAAATATGACCATTGGATGAGGGAGACGACTATTGGATATGTTCCTATAAATATGATCTCATTTGAATGAGATCAAAATAATATAGACGTTGATCAAACTAGATATTACTTACGTCTGAAGTGATTTCTAGAGAGATCGACTCTAATTATTTGTGCGTACTGAACATCTTGTTTAAATTGCTTTGTGTGACTCCGATTATTATTGTGTACAATCGAGTTCATCCAAGGATATGAAGACAGAAGTGCTGACAACCTTAATGTTCGAGGACTTCCTTGATAAGGATGATAGAGGTTTCGACTACCCTAAATTTCATGGTCTTGCAGGGATAGCAAGATAGACTCTGATATTCCTATCAAGGGATTACCTTAGGGTGGATAAGATAGACTTACTTGAAAGTATAAATCAAGATACCTTTATCGATTGTTTTTTGTTACCCTACTCTTTGGGTTAAATGATTATATACTTGATACGTGTATGGTTTCAAGTTTGTATTTGGGTGAATTTTGATTATTAAGGAATATATATCTATATTATACTTTCTTATACTTGTATACTCTAATTAGTAAGATTCTATACACTTTAAGGTGGAATCATTGCCCTTGGAAACTTCTCTTAAATTTCATTTCTAGAATCATATTTCTGGAATCTATACAGTTTATAGAACTAATTGGTCTTGTTTATTTACCTTGATTAACATTGTTAAACAATAGAAAGTTTTATACCATCTTTAAAAGTTCCAAATGAATTTTAAAAGTATACAATTCTCCCCTCATTAATATTGAGCATCTACATCATATTTAAATCCTATGATTTTTATCAGAGGAGGTCTCTGAAATACATATATTCATATATAACCTTTCAGTCCCAAGTTTCCTTTGTTATATATTTTCCTTGATTAAGATTTTTATCCTTATTTAAAAAAAATTATTACTTACAAGATTATGTAGAAATATATTTTCTTTTAGATGGTAGGAATGAATATTGGTTTTATTGACAATATTGATCTTACTAGACCACCTATAATTGATGGGAGTGATTATGAATATTATAGAAATCTTATGATAACGTTTTTCATTAACACTGGAGTGGAAAACATTGTTACGCTTACTAGAGATTACAAGATTCTTGATAAGGATGTCAGAACTTTTACAAATTAAGAAAAGTAAAAATATCAACTAAAATACAAGGTACACAACACATTATTGTGCTTCATGTCCAAGAATATATATATCCAAATTTCTTCTTGTAATGATGAAAATTTTATTTGGAAGAAATTATAGGTTACAAATTTGGGAACTTCAAAAGATAATGAAACCAGAAGGGCTATGATTATAGTAGAATATCATGGATTTCTATTTCCTTATGGAGAATCTGTGTGCAAGGTACAACAGAGGTTTATGGCTAGTGTTAATAGTGAATAGTCCATGGGTTAAAATGGTTTAGATGATTATTCACTTGTTGACAAGATTATATAAATCATGACTAATGAATTGGGATCAAAGATAAAAGCTATTGATGAGTATAGGAAAGTCTCTCAGATTACTCTTGATGAGATTTTTGGAACTCTTCTTCAACATGACACAATAATTAAAAGAGATGCTAATATAATTAAGAATAAGAATGGAAATAGAAGTGTTTCTTTTACAACTAGTTCAAATCATATGAAAGCCAAGATCCCTGAAAGGATTTCTAGATCAAATTCAAAGAAGGTCACTATTTTATCTGAATCAAGTGAAGGTGATAATTCTAAGAATGAACTAGATAATATTTCTCTAAAGATAAACAAGATAGTTGAGAAAAAAGACTTTCAATATAGATATAAGAAGAAATAAATAAAGGACAAGAAAGACTCAGAAGTCACTTGTTATGAGTGCAAAAGGGAATGGCATATGAGGCCAAATTAACCTATTCTCAAGAGAAAGGATAGAAAGGAAAATCATTTTGATAGGAATAGAAAGAATTACTATAAAGTTAAAGTTAAGAATGGTTTGAAAGAAAATGACACCTGGAGTTCCAGTAGTGGAGACACTTCTGATGTATTCTCAGAGTATGAATCTTCTAGTCAAAATAATCTTCGTTTACTTTCCATGTTGCTTATTGAAAATCATTATTTAATGGCTAAGTTTAACAATATCGAATCCATAACGAATGTATCCTTGAACTCTCACTAAAGGGATAGTAAATATAATGAATCCTTAGATGAGTAATCATCTTCTTATGAAGATAATGCGTTACCTAATTATGAATAAGTGTATATATTTTTTAATCTCTTTGAGAATAAAAATTCTAAAGTCATGATAAAGATTGATAAATAAAATTCTAGAATTTCTATTCTTACTAATGAAGTATCAGATCTTTCTAAATATCCAAATAACAAATTTTATGATTTTTCAAGTATTTCAAAAACCCCGTAGGAACTTAATTCTAAGATGGATAAATTTTATAAGGATTTATAAAAAGTAATTTATATAAAAAAATTTAGAGAGTAACTCTAGTGCTAAAACTAAATTCTTTTAGGATAAAAACATAATTATTAGAATGAATTTGGAAATATTTTCATTGAGAAATTTTTTGTCTAACATTAACTTAGGTAAGGAAAATTTTTATAAGATGTATTCCCAAATTCGACGTCTAAGGAATAAATCTTGTTTTGGCTATACATATTCAAAACCAATTTTTTGTAACTATTCTTTGGTACCTCAAAGTACTCCATTCTGTATTAAGTGACGGTGTGTGGGAATTGGTATTTTTTTACTTAATAAAAACTCAGTCTTTAGGTTTTCATAAAGATTATTTTTCAATGAAAATGTGGATTCCTAAAATTTTTCATTCTGATGTTTCTAGATCCAAGAAATTTTGGGTTCTGATTTTCTATCAATATTATTTTCAGGAAAGTAATGATAGTACCAACAGAAATATGTGGTACATGGATAGTAGATGTTCTTGGAACCTGACTAGTAATAAAAACTTTTTTTAAAAGTTTATCAAGATGATGGGATGAAAAGTAACTTTCCGAGATAATGCTCTCGGAGAAATTATTGGTACAGTTAATATTGTTTTCCTTAGAAAAACATTAATTTCAAATGTTTTATTCACTAAGGGTCTTGGGAACAACGTAATTAACATGATTTAGTTATGTGATGAAGGTTACCTTGTAAATTTTATTAATGATAAGTATTTAGTATACAATTCCAAGGATGAGTTAATTTCTTCTGCCCATAGGAAAAAGAATGTTTACACTCTAAATTTAGAAGACCATAGAATCCAAGATCAACCTTGTCATAGTGTAATGGAAGATCATTCTAGGTTATTAAATAGAATTTTAGGAAACTGTAACCATAGGATCATATGAAAACTCTCACTGAAAACACTAGTTAAGGATCTACCAGATCATATATTAGATTCTTCAAAAGTTTGTGATCGTTGTCAATATGGAATGAAACATAAATCAAGTTTTAAATCATTCAGTTAATTCTCAAACACTAATGCATTATAGTTGGTGCATATAGATCTTTTTTTTTCAAACACAAACTGGAATCATTGGAGGAACATATTGTTTATTTGTCTTAGTTAATGATTACAATATATTTATATGGGCCTATTTTAAAGAAATGAAATTTGATGCTTTTTCTTATTTTAAAATTTTTAGAGCCCATGTTAAAAATGAAAAAAAATCATCCTTTGATAATTGTTCATAGGTATCATGGAGGATAAATTCAAAATTATTATTTTGAAACTTTTTTAGTAGAAATTTCATTACTCCTAACTTCTCTACACTAAGAACTCCTCAAAAAAATGGTGTTTTTGAAAGATAAAACTGAATTTTTTAAGAGATAACAAGAACAATTTTTATTGAATATTTGGTAGCCAAAAAATTTTGGGCTAAAGCTTTAAGTACTGATTGTTATACTATAAATCATTTTTTTATTAGACCATTTCTTAATAAAACTCTTTATGAGTTGTATAATGTTATAAATCCTAGACATTCCAACTCCAATGTTTTTGGTTTCAAGGTATTAATTTTAAATACAATAGATAATCTACACAAATTACCACTAAAATATGATAAAGGAATTCTCTTAGGCCACTCAACAACTTATAAGGAATATAGTGTTTTCAATAAAAAACTATACTATTTAAGAAACAATACATGTTAAATTTGATGAAACTTTTCTTTTTTTTAAACAACCTCAACATACATATCCAGATGTGTTTTCAAAAACTGATTATCATCATTTGATAGAATATTATTCTAATAAGGAAAATGTCCAAGAAAATGTTTCAGAAGAATTTACCCCAGAATATTTCCTACCATATGTCGTTGAACAGGTTATAAAAAACCCAAATCAGTTGTTTCTTAAAAATCATCCCAGTGATAGTATCATTGGTGATATAAATCAACCATTAAGGACTATAAGTTCCTTAAGAAATGAAGTGGACATCTAGCATTCTATTCCAAATTATAACCAAACAGCACTAATGAAGCTTTTGGTAATGATGATTGGATAAAAGCTATGAAAGATGATCTAAATGAATTCGAAAGGAATAAATTCTGGACATTGCATGAAAGACCTAAGGAAACTTCTGTTATTGGAGTAAAATGGGTTTTCAGAAATAAGTGTGATGAAAGTGGAATCATATTAACAAATAATGCTTGATTGGTTTGTAAAGGATATAATCAAAAATAAGGAATAGAGTGTGAAGAAAGCTATAGTCTTGTAGTTAGACTTGAATCCCTTCATATTCTACTTTCCTTTACTACATTCGTCAACTTCAAACACTTTCGAATGGATGTTAAATGTGATTTCATTAATGTTTATGTTTAAGAGGAAGTTTTTGTTGAACAAACTCTTTGTTTTGAAGATTCCAAGCATCTCGAACTTGTTTTCAAACTTACTAAATATTTATGTGGACTTAAAAAAGCCCTGGGATCATGGTATGATAGATTTACAGGGTTTTTTGTTATAAAACAATTTTGTTAAGGGAAATGTTGATCCATCCATCTTATAAAGATAGATAATAAAAATGTTATTATTGTTAAAATTTATGTTGATGGAATTATATTTGGTTCAACATAGCATTCTTTTACTGATTCCTTTACGGATCTAATGAAATGTCAGTTTGAAATGAGTATGATGGGTTAGTAATTTTTTTTCCTTGGTTTTCAAATTTCTCAAAAACTAGAAGGAATATATATATACCAATATAATTATATTAAAAATATTCTTAAAAACAATGGATATGACAATACTAAGTGTATAAGTACTCCTATGGGTATCTCAAATTCAAAGGATCACGATGAAGCTGGGAAACAAGTAGATCAAACATCATTTTGAGGTATGATAAAAATTCTAATTTACATGACAGCTAGTTGTCCAGAAATAATGTTTTCGGTATTCTTCTATGTAAGATATCAATCCAAGCCTAAATAATCCCATATAAAGGCAGTTAAAATGATTTTTCACTACTTAAAGGGAACCATGGATTTAGGACTCTTCTATACTTCTTAAAAAGATGTTGTTTTAAAAAGTTTTTCGGATGCTGAATTTCGTGGATGTAGAATAGATAAAAAATTACATCTAGAACATGTCATTTCTTAGGAGACTCAATAGTTTCTTGTTCATGAAAAAATCCACACTTAGTATCACTTTCCACTACAGAATCAGAATATGTAGCAGATAGAAGTTTATGTTCTCAAGTATTGAGGATGCAACACACAATCACAGACTAAGGTATGAGTTTTACCAAAAAAAAATATTGTGTGATAATATTAGTGTCACTTCCTTGTGTAAAATCCCTACATATCACACTCATGCAAAACACATAGATATTCGGAATCACTTTTTTGGATCAAACAAAATAAAGAGATATCATTCTTCAATTTATCGGAGTGCAATATGAACTTGCTGATATTTTCTAAAAATATTTACCCTCCAATAGATTTTAATACATTAAATATAAGTTAGATAATGATAACCATAAGGTAATATTCCATATTAACTTCTTGTTGAAACTTGTCCCTTTATTGTAAGAAACTTCTTTTCATAGGGGGGGGTACATTTTCATATTAGTCAAAAATTTTCATCATCAAATTTTTCTGTAGTTAAAGTTTTTCGTAATCCAAATTTTTCATAGTCTAAATTTTTTTTCGTCATCGATTTTTTCATATTATATTATTTTTTTGCAATAAAAATTTTCAGAATCTATAGTTATTCAAGAATTTTTTTATCATTAAAAATAATTTTCCTAGCAATCTGGGAGGTATGTTTTCTTTCATAGTTTTTCATAATCATCTTAATTGGTGGTATTTTTTTATTATTTAAGAAACTCATTTAGATTTATTTTTCTTAAATTAGAATGTTTTTATTATAAAAACCCTCAATGGATCAGAACCTATCAAATTCCATCTTCCATTATCATCTCAACGGTCAGATGTGATAAAAAATTTACAACCATTGGATCAAATATAGAAGTTTAACTGTCCCCTAAATACCTATATAAATCCCCCTAAATGGATGTCCCACATCGGTTTTTTAATCATTAGTGTTCTAAAACTCTGCCAATTTATTTTAACGTTGTTCCGAATCTTCAAAAGATTCCTCAGTTCTGGATGTTTGTTGAAGCATCTTCATAGAAGGAAATGTCAACTGTTAAGTAAATCTATGAATGGAAGATATACCAATAGAGGCTAGTGAATCAGAAATTCCACGACAACTATGATTCTATTGTTTCCAAATATATTAAGCTGAATGGCTAGGAGATTTATTGTATTTAGAAGCCAAAGGCATAGCATCTGGTGTATCTAGAATTGATAGTGGAGTTTTATGAAATAGATAGTATTTTTAATGAAGGAGGGAATGATAAATTTTTATTGAAGTGTTATATAATGACCTACACTATTTCATACAGCAAGGTAGTGAGTCT
Source organism: Viscum album (assembly GCA_963277665.1). Lineage (NCBI taxonomy): Eukaryota > Viridiplantae > Streptophyta > Magnoliopsida > Santalales > Viscaceae > Viscum > Viscum album. The sequence goes on along the minus strand of OY728145.1, from coordinate 1,225,905,709 downwards.
GATTGGTATTCCTTATGAAGGGAAAGTAGAGTTTTGTACTCACAAGTTACCTAATGTATCAAGATCTTTTAACTAGAAGAAGAAAATAGAATATCTTAGCCTGAATAGAGTCAAGACTCTGAAGATAATTCATCATTATACAAATTTGTTTATTCTTGAATTATGGGATAAAGGATTTATAATTCCAAGTAAAGGAGATAAGGATACTTTTAAGAAGAGCGACATATATGTTTTGGATTTCGTAGTGAATCTAAGAAGATAAACTTATATAAGTATATTTTGGTAAAAATTTAGAATATTAAGAATAGAAATATGAAGTTTCAGATTATTATATATCTGTTCATTCCATCAAAGATTTTTATTCTTTTCATTCATTTATTCAAAATCCCATTCAGTTCCAAGCCGAGAAATTACAAAGATATGTTGCTAAGTGATGACACCTTAAGGAGAATGAAAATTGGATTTTCCAGTTAATCTGGAAAATTCTATGATCTTTCTAAAGATGAATTACAATCTTTTTCAATGAATTCAGAATTGGATGAAACCTCTATGAAAGGATAGAGGAAGATAAAGGATAAGGATCCAGAAGAGAAATCAAAAACTCACGTGGCCAAGAAAACTCAATCAACACCTCCAAATCCGAAGAATAAAAAAACCATATCCTGATGAAGTTGTGGCTAAGTGGAGAGAGGATAAGAAAAATGGATGGAAGGGGAGCCTATGTTTATCTTGGATCCTGCTAAAGAAAAAGAATTTAAGGAAAGAGAAGTTGATAATCTTTAAAAGGGAGAAAAATAAAATAAGAAGAGGAAGAAATTGTTGGATGGAGAAGTTGTTCAATCTCTTATCAGGGCTACTGAAAGAGCCACTGAACAAATTCTGGTACTAGAATCCTTTTTTATAAAATTGTTGTTAGAGACTCCGGGAAAGAATGTGGTGATTATTGAATCTCTTCAACAAGAAGAAATTGATCAGGAATTATAATAAGAAATAAAATAAAAAGAGGATGTGGAAGTAGATGGGAATGAATCTGATGATATCATAAACCAATTCAAAGAGTACCAATAAAAGTAAATTCCATCTATAAAACTATCAATTCGGACATCCCAAGTTGAATCCTCAAAAATTACTACACCAGGAAAAGATGGGAAGGGTGAAGAAGAAGTGAATAATCCAACATATTATGAAATTAGTATTCATGAATTTATTCATCTAGAATATCTAATGGTTGTTGTAGAGGAAGAAGATGTTGTGGAAGAAACTATTGTTCATCTGTCTGATAGTGAGAATGAATCACCTAAAGAAAAATACATCATTATGAGAGATGAAAAGGGAACAAATGTGGTACTAGATACAACTACTAAATCTGTGGTGAAGAAAAAATTTGTCAATGCATCATCAAAAAAATTTGAGGATATAGAAAAATAATCCTCACCAACCAAACAATCGGTTCCAGAATAATCTTCCCTCAGGCATGATTTTGTTGTTCAGTCTTTGAATAAGATGGTCGGATCTATTTGATTATTTACAATCATATATTCAAGTTGCCAAAATCTTCAACATACCATAGTCCAGATATCAGAATCAGTTTCCATGGTGATTGATAAATATGTTTCACAAGAGGTAGATTTCAAGACCTTCTTCATTTGTTATGAGGCACATAAAAGATAGTGAAAAAAGATGACAAGATGGTCAAATAAGGTTATTGAATAAATAAGAATTTTCGATGAATTACATGATAATTTAAAGGATGCTTTTGATACCGAATATGGGAAGATTAATGATCTTTCAAATAGTTTTGAGGAAAAGTTAAGTCTTGAACAGACTAAATGGATGTAAGAAGTTAAGGATTTGAATGGAAATCTTAACTCAGTGGACATGAATTGGAAAATATAAATAGATCTTAGAATATATATTGAAGACAAGCTTGTTAAATAGGAAAAAATCATTAAAGATTAGGCATACATTCTTACAGCTAAGGAAGAGATAATTCAATCCATAGAGAAGAAAAGTAAAGATCAGGATTAGTTGCTAATGCTATCAGAGGATGATCAAAAAGAGCTCAAGAAGCTAATAACTATTGTGAAGAATCTGATACTGAAAGAGAAAGAGGTATAATTTCATTAAAATCCAATATTTTGTTGTCTTTTCCTATTTGTACAAATACATCGAATCTTAATGAATTTTTTTTTGTTCTCCATTTTTTGGTTGTTTAGTACTAATGTTTCATGTACCAATTTTTCCATTCCCTCTACTACTTTATGAAAATCACAGAGGGGGGATAAAGGAATGCTAATATTAATCTCATGTAAAGATGAAAATTATCTAAGGGGGAGTTCATCTAGAGTAATGTTGTAATAAATGATGATTTTCGAATGTAGGAAATTGAAAAATCTCATTCTAGAAATATAGAATATGATCCTTAGTGATTCCAAATCCTAAGGTGGAGTTAGTCATATTCACATTGATCCATAAGTAAAGAGATATATGTTTTTATTTTCATGTTAATAAAATTTCTATGTACTTAGATTATTTTGAATAAGGATGTTTGTTCTTTCCAAAAAAGGTGGAGATTATTGAGTAAATAAATATTTCAATATGATTTTTCATTACATTAGGTTTTTAAAATCACTAATACTCTATATCGAGAAAATTCTATTTCCCTAAAAGTATTTTTTATAAAGAAGAATTTCCATTTCAAAGAAATTTTCTCCGTACATTTGTTTTCATTGTTTATGATTTGTTTCTAACTATTTTTATTTCTAAATTGTAAAATTGGATTCATATCTAAATCCTCAAAATCCTATAAATACGTAGATATAAAGTATTATGTTTTCAGGTTCTGAATTTAGATTCAAAATTTTATGAAAATCAGATTCCAAATTCTCTAAAATTCAGATTCTGAATTCTTTGAAATTCAGATTCTGAATTCTCTGAAATTCAGATTCCGATTTCTTTGAAATTCATATATTAAATTCTGTGAAATTCAGATTCTGAATTCTCTGAAATTCGGATTCTTAATTCTTTGAAATATGGATTCTGAATTCTCTAAAATTGGGATTCCGAATTCTCTGAAATTCATATTCCCAATTATTTGAAATTCAGATTCTGAATTCTCTAAAATTCAGATTCCAAATTCTCTGAAATTTAGATTCTGAATTCTCTGAAATTCAGATTCTGAATTCTTTGAAATTATGATTCTGGATTATCTGAAATTTAGATTCCAAATTCCCTGAAATTCTTATTTTTAATTCTTTGAAATTCATATTCCAAATTCTATAAAATTCAGATTCTGAATTCCTTGAAATTCCAATTCTGAATTCTCAGAAATTCAGACTCTAAATTCCTAATAATTTGGACTCCAATTTCATTGAAATTCGTACTCCTAATTCTCTGAAATTTGGCCTATGAATTCCTTATAATTAAGATTTAGAATTTTATGAAATTCAAATTTGTAATTAATTATAATTCATACATCGAATTTCTTTTAATTCAGACATTCAATTCCTTAGAATTCAGGTTCTGAATTCCTCAGAATTCAGACTCCAAATTCCTCAGAATTCAGATTCTAATGTCTACAGAATTCTGATTCCGAATTCCATAAAAAACATAATCAGAATATCCATGTAATATAGACTCTGAATGTTTTACTATTAGACACCGAAAATTATTTTTCATCAGACTATAAAAATATATTCGGTTGAATAACCATATTTTACTTACTCATGTTATAGTTATGAAACGATGTCGTGAATTCTGTTTCTAACTAACCATTGTTTAAGTGAAACATGTACAGATCCCTTCGAAATTCAATGAAAAATATGAATGTTGGAGTAGGGAGCTTGTATAGACCCGAATCCTGACGTACATGGACATTACATTACTTTTGCGGAATACTTAGTGCATAACAAAAACACACACACAAGGACCGTAATAGTTTAGTGTATTTTGAAACATGGAATACAATCTTCTAATCGTGTTGAAAGATCTTCAACATCTCTCAAAAAGATATTTTTTTTAAAAAACCTATATCCTTTCTTTATGTCCTAGGGAAATGAAAACATAATATGGTGAGCTCAAATGCTTAGTAAGTGTAAACAAAAGAAATATCAATCACGTCATATTCATAAGAACACATCTTTTGGAAATCTTAACCTGCAAAAGAGATCATAATTTCATAACATGGGATAAATCATAGTAGTGAAATGTAATCCCAATAATCATAACTTATAACATGAAACTTTGTGGAATACACACATAATCATATAGAATCATTTCTTATTAATCAAGACTGATTTCCAAGACTATCTTAGTGGACAAAGTCTCTTTCTGAACTGAGTTCACTCCTCGTTTCAGTCCTGTTTCAATGAACCGGTATAACCTACCATTCCAACCGTGTCTATCTCATGAGATATTAAATCTTTACCGAATGAATTAGAGGGAGATATAGGTCCCACCCATCTCATAATGATATTATTCTTATGTGTGCCACAAAATCATAAATCATACATCATTGCATAACCCATGTAATAAAAATGGTAATCTTAAACATCGTGACATCATAAAACAATTCATATAAGATAAAGGAATTCATAAAAATATAATTCCATCACAACATAATCAAATCAATGTAATAATAGGGATAGAAACAGAACCGTTTATTATCTTAGATGGAAAATAATTTTGATAAAACACATGAACTCCATTCTTGAGGAAAATATCATTTCTGCTTCAAAAACACTTTTCCTTTCTTAACATGGGGTACAATTATAAAATAAAAGAAGTTGATTAAAAATAAACCTTAAAACTTTTAATGGAATCTTCTAGGAAATAATGTTTTAAAACTCCATTCATTCTTTATAAGTAAAAAAACCATTCTTCGTACTTTTTTCGGAAAAGTCAAAAAGTACCTCGTATGAAAAACGACAAAAGATTCCTTTCATATCCTTTACTAAAAACTCACCGAAGGGTAAAATTGTATTTAAAAAATTCTAGGTGGGTGTAAATAATATTACATATTGAGGAAACATTTATGTGGATGATAAAATACACCGAAGTAAATACTAAAGTATAAACAATCTCGGATAAAAATGAGATTGTGATATTTCCCTTACCTTAGGTCCGATTTGATTTGTATGTGTCTGAACCTCCTATATAATGATTTAAATAATGTCATTGACTTATTCTAGAATCATACTCATTGTTATGATATCATATATAATTCACTTATGGCTTTATATTACCCGTTCTTTTGTAAATTACATGTTAAATAGTGTTTTGGGTAAAATCGTTTCATTTGTCGTCCGTGTTTTGACTTGTAATTATTAATATGATTACATAGATCATGATTACTTAATTCCAGAATATAAAACATTATTTTTAGATAATATATATTCAGAATATATATATATAATAGATCAGTAAATGGAAATAAATACACCGTTCGTGGAGATAGTAGACTGTACGTACGCATGAACGTTGTTTTCTTTTCCTTATTGAGTTGAATACAATTAAGTAGATGACATACATATATATACACATAAATCCAGAATCAATATTATTTCATATATTTCATTATTAATTATTATATATACTTTATAATCATTCATTAATGGTTAACATGGAGAATGAAGCTCATCGCGTCGTGGAGACGGTAGTCTGTACGTACGCACGAGCGATGATATTGTTCTCATGATCGTGGAATTGTATTGGAGTGTATGTATACTATTTAATAATCAATATCACTTTACAATAATCATATATAGTTATTATGTACACCATTATACCCATCCAAGTAAGGTGGTGGTGGAAAATAGATTACACCACGACGTGGAGACGATATTTTGTACGTACGCACGCGCGGTGATTTCTTTTTCCGTAGGATGGATAGAAGGTGAAATAAGGTTGTTTCATAATTATAATAACATATCATTATATAAGTGATACTGATGTTATTACTTCATAATGAAACAACCTAATAAGAAGAAGTGGAAGAAGAAATAGAGATGAAAGAGTCGGTAACGGACATTACCTCTTCATTGAAGCGCCTCTTTGAGATCACTTTTTAGGGCACTAAAATTAGTCTTTGAGGAAGACCAGAACCTTTAGGATGTTTCTAGGGAAGTGGAGAAGGGAATTTGGAAGTGGTTGTCCGATATTGAAGGCTCAATGTGGTGTGAGGAAGAGAGGGAGGAGGTGCCCTTTTATAAGGGAGGAGAGGGGCACCTTTGGAATAACTAAAACTATTATTTTATTCTAAAGTCAAATTCGGTTTTAAATAGCTCCAAATTGATTCATTTATAAGATAATGTGGGTATGGGTCGAAAGCCTCTCATACAATAGAATTTAGATAGGTTTAGGTTCTTATTTTTACCTTATCATTTAGATTTAACATTAAGTAAAATAATTTTACTTTTACTGTGTCTTCTTGTGTTATTATACTATAAGGTTAATAAACATAATATAAGATGCCAAAAGAACCCCAAGTTGTTTATTATTAATATATATAACCTTATCTAATTCATTTGGCCGAACCTTAGATTTTTAGGAATAAAATAACAATTAATAATATAATATTTGTTTTAAAAACTATTTTATGTCAATTTTGACACTATTTTGTAATTGATTTTTGTAAAAATCATGACAGAATGATTAGTTCTAAAAAAGTAAATTAAATCAATAATAACATGTCATATTAACCTATAAAATTATTTGATTTCCTAAAAAGTCTTAAATTACATTTATTTGGGTATTTATAACATCAATTATGTCAATATTTCATTAATAAGATAATTACTGCATCAACATTGTGTCATAAATAAATTAAATTATTTAATGTCTAAAAATTACAAATAAAATACCATTATGTAGGAAATATTTTTAGATTTTTAATTACTATTTATAGTCGAATTTATCTTTTGTATAACCCTATATTGAAAATGATTTACTTATTAAACATTGATTTTAACTATTTTAACCCTTCTTTAAATAAATTAATAATAAATGTCCTAATCTAATCCAAATGGTCCTAAATGGTCATATTTTATTCCTAAGGTTGTTTTTGGTCGAATTACACTTATTCAATAGAATTAGGACATGTTTTAGGGTAATAATAATATCATTTTTACCCTTAATTACCCTATTTACTTTTAACAGTGGTAAAAAAAAGTAAAAAGTTACTATTCACCAAAAATTATTTTCATCTCATTGAACCACATTTTACATACTGACATCAACCGTGTCTCTGGGATTTTTGAAATTCCACTCACAGAAGCAGTAAAATTAAGTTTTATGAAAATTTCATTTTTCTTAACTACCACTTAGTAGTTTCACTATTCATCAAAAAATGAAAGTTTCTAGAAAAATACCAAAAATAGGCCTATGATATATTTGATATTATGAACTCAAAAATGATGTCTATTTTACCAAATTCAAAACATATCAGTTTCATTAATTAATTTAAAAATTAATTCCCGTCGTCAAAACAAATAGCGTGTTCTTAAGAGATAACAACTATCAAAAGATTGACACTTGTTTATGTCTGGTTTAAATGTGAAATTACATCCAATGAACAAAATTGTATTAAATTGTAAAAATATATTCTAAATATACTTTCAAACCACTCAAATTAATAATTTATCACTATTAATTATTTCTATTAAAAATGTTGTTTTTAATTAAAATTTAGTAATTTTCACTATTCATCAGAAAATAAAAGTTATCCAAAAAGTGCAAAAATCTCACCCTAAGCTAATTTCGATATTACAAATCTAAAAATGAATTTCATTTTGAAAAATAAAATTTACAAAATTTCAAAAAGTGGTTATTACTATTCATAACGGCTCGTTTTAATAATATTTTAATAGCATATTGTTGTTTAGTGAAACTCGTTATTGCGTACTACACACGCTATCAAGGAAGGTCACAATTGCATGTAATGAAAGGCAAGTCAAGGATGTGTGTTGTGGAAGCTCCTTCTGGTGTAGCGTACAACACAAGACATTAATGAAATTACAAAGAATATTTTTCATAAAATCTCGGGCTGTTACAGAGCTGACCATTCGAGATGTTCTTATAAATAAGAACTCATTTTAATGATCTCAAAATAATGTAGACGTTGATCAATCTAGATATTAAATGTTATTGAAGTTATTTCTAGAGGTAGATACTGTAATAATTTTTTTTACTAAAATTCTTGTTCAAATTGATTCATGCTACTCTGATTGTTGTTGTGTACAATCGAGGGATTCTGAGGATAGGAAGGAAGAGGTGTTGACTACATAAAAATTTGAATACTTCCTTGATAAGGAAGATAGAGGTGCCGACTACCATGATGTTCAACGGGTTATAGGGATGGCAAGACAAACTTTGATATTACTATCAAGGACTTACCCTATTGTGGGTAAGGCTGGATGACTTGAATGTATAAATCTGGGGACCTCTATCCATGGTTGTTGGTTACCCTACTCTTTGGGTTAAATGATTCAATACTTTTTACTTTTATTGTTTCATGTTTGTTTTCTGGTGCAAATTGATTGTGAAGGAAAGTCTAACTATCTTATATTTCTTATACTTGTATAGTCTACTTAGTAAGATTCTATACACTTTGAGGTAGAATATTTGTCCTTGTAAACTTCTCTTAAGTTTCATTTTTGGAACCATATTCCTGTAATCTAGAAAGTTTGTAGTACTGAGAGGTCTTGTTAATTTACATTGTTTAACATTGTTAAAAAATAGAAATTGTTATACCAACTTTAGAAGTTCCAAATGAACTTTTAAAGTGTACAATTCCCCCCCCCCTTTATATTGAGAATCTACATCATATTTCAATCCTATAAATTTATGAAATATCATGTTATTCACAGTATCTAATGAATGAATTATTATTTCAAGAAAAACTAATAAAATTTTCGAAAGCATATGTGGTAGTTGTTTTAGAAAACTATGGGGTTTTTTCCTTATTTATTAAATTGAATTAATTTTTATCCAAACTATTATATTAACTTGTTATATATATTAACCCTGACATAGATCAGAAGGTATCAATTATTGATAGGGGAAGAGTATATATATTAATCAGATCAAAAAAAAATCTATTTATCTAAATTATCATTCATTAAAACAATATTTATTAGAAAATAAATTATATATTCTATCATAGAAATTTTATCATTTCTACACCCATGTTCTTGATAAGTAAATTCATCAATTCCCAAGTTTAACATCAATCTTCATGTTTCATTTCATTATTACCGGCTTAAAATGACATGGATATCAAAAATCCATCTATATTATCCTTTTCAGCATTAGTATTTCAAAATAAATAAGTATCCAACCTTTGACCCTTATAATATATCTTAATTAATTTAAACTCTTGGGATATTTACAATAAAAATACTCTATTTGTAATTGAAAAAATCATTATTTATGATTTTAAATAACCACTAAAAATGGATGACAATATTCCACATAGATGTACCTATTCAATTAATGATATATTATGATGTAATAAATTATTATCGCAAGAAACCCATTAATTATATTAAGAATTAACGGATTTTTAAATCTCTATCCACAATATTTTATTCAATTTTAAATTAAACACATTGAGCTTTTGTAAGAACTGATACAATACAAGGGATAAACCCATATCACAGTACAACCACTATAAAAATGTATATATCTAAATTAAAAAATAGATACAATTATAATCTACTTAGGCTAGCATATAATCTGGCCAAAATGAAACCCATTAAGATGTTTTATGGGACTTATAGTGGAGAGTTGTTATTACCTTGAACTCTGTGTATAGTGGGAACGTAAGAGTTAGTAACATATAACTAACTAATTTAGTTATTTGATTTCCAAAATATTCATAGTATTGAATATTAATTAGTTTCTTATCACATGATAATCATAATTATATATAAAATATATATGATATTTTCTATGGGGACTTTTTCACATTGAAAATTCATTGTAGTTCCCCCCTATAATGAGAACCTAGAAAGAAATATTATAACAACATTAACTACTATTATGAAATCAATATTTATATGATTAAAAGGATATCACTCATTATTGATTTTTGTAATGTTACCTAGAATTTAATATTATTATTTTCAAATATCAAAATTCATGTATTTTTATGTATTATAAAAACCAGTGATAACATATACTATTGGTGAGGTAGAATAACATGTGTTTTTTATGTGCGATATTTCATTAACTTAAAAAATGATAAAGGGTTTGACCCATTTTTCTTTGGAAATTGATATATTATTTTATTTTACATGAATGTAACTAACTTGTTATATCCATGACTTTGTAATTTTTTGGAACATTTACTTATAAAAATCCAATGTAACATTGATCATATAGTTTGATGGACCAATATGATACCTTATTGATTAGAGATATCCTAAAAAATATTATATTACTTATTTCACATCCTCATGTAGTAATTATCATTAATTTATTTAACATTTTTACTATATAATCCCCTACATGTTGATATATGATAATTATTATCTTTATGTGATGTAACATAATTCCATATAGGATTATTCTTAGTGGGTCGCGTGATAAGTGTATCCAATATAACACCCCAATCCTAGAAGCCTAGAGCTGGTTCCTTACATTATTACATTGGCATGATTATAAGGAATCAAATGAAAAAGGGTCGATTAGTTTTCCAATGTTGAAAACCAAATACATACATGCAAAAAAAATTACATTGGGAAAATAAAATAAAACATAACTTATAACAAGGTCTAATAAACCGCATCCTTGAAAACACATTTGAGGATAATATTAGGAATGGATACAAAATAATGGTGAACTAAAATTCATAATAAGTTTTAAGTATAATGAAATGTATCATGAATCAATAAAAAAATAATCATCCAATGGTAAATTACTTTAACACATGACAATTACTAAATAACATTAGTGTAATCGTGTAGGAATAAAAGTTGATCTAAAATTCCATATAAAAATCACATGAGCTTGAAACTTGAGCAATGATATTATAACTAATAAAATAAATACATGGAATAAAAATGGTAATGAAATGTATAATTTATTATGTCTTAAATATCAATTTATATCCTCTATATAGTTATTATCAAGATCTATACTCAAGATAGTTTACGTTTGTGGGTAAAAACTCATTTGATTTGTGTTAAAATATATCCTTCTGATAATTTAAAACTACATTGAAATGAACATAAAGGGATTATTTCCAAATAATTTCATCCCATGAGACTATTGATTCATCAAGGGGATTGCATTAATTGGCCCCCATCCCATGTAGTGAATCTTAAAAACATTCCTCATTTATTGAATCAATAGTTTAAATCATAATCAATGTTCCTTATCAAATATTTTTATTGTGTATAGGATAGAGATTTGTCAATGTTTCCCCAATAAGATGTATTTCCCTAAAAGTAAAAACCATAAGTAATAATAGTATATATTTTCGGAAATAATCAATTCAATCAAAGAATAATATGGATTTTAATAGAAATATAATTTCTAATGAGATGTTAGAACAATAAAGTGATTATTTCATAGGGAAGTCATTGAGTATGAAAATGAATCAGGGAAGTAATGGTCAATATAATCCTTGGAAAAATTAATCTTATGCTAACAATAACAATAAAAATGATGGATTCAATGCAATTTTTAACCATAGGTGTAATAATAATGGTTGTTTTTATTGATTAAATAAATAAAATATATTTACTAATTGTCTTGGGGAAGATATTCTTTGAAGACTCACAATTTCCCAGACCTGTTTGAAAGGTTTGAATCATAATCCCCATGAAGTAATAAAATTAAATTAAACATTTAATATAACTATAATATGGATATTCATGATATATCAGGTCAAATAATTAGTATATAATTATGATAAAATAACATATTTTTATAACATATCAAATTTCTGAAAGAGGGAAAATTGTGAAAAACATTTCTTATCACCTTGGTAACTATTAATCTATAAATCCCATTAAATAAAGATAATAAATTATATCCTTAAAGCCTTATATATTTAAGGAAAATATTAATTAAATACATTCATGTGTAGTATATACACCACATAGAAAAAATATTTTGTGAATTTGTAATAAGCCACACATAAATAAAAGTGAAACTAGAAATAGCATTACATAACACAATCTCTTGGTTAAACAATCTATAACATCAGGTATAATGGTTTTAAGAATGGTGTTAAATTATAAAATAACCATATTAATATTTATTATGTTAGATATATTCCTTTTATAAAATATCATAACTAGTTCATTAATAATCTATCATCATTTCCCCCATTTCTATTATTAATTTCCTGGTTTTTCTGGTGTGTTTTGGCTTGTTATTTTTGTTAACATTAAATAGATCATGATTTGATAATCTCAAAAATTTATACAATTATGTAAATGTTATTTATATTTAGTGTATATGTACTTCGAGTAATCCATAAGGTTTGGAGATATGAAATGAGGTACAATATTTAAGGACATAGTAGTCCTTCGGTTTGAATGAACATTGATTCAATTTTCTTATCTTATTACAAGAATAAAAATTAAATGATATATAAATATATTATAAGTATATAATCTTATTTATTTCATATAAATCAAATTTTTTACTAAAAAATCATTACTAAATTCCATGTCATGTGTGAATTAATCACATAACTCTAGGGAGACCGCAGTCCACATGTCTACAAATGATGTTATGATATTCCGATAAAATTGAAAACATGATGTTACTTGTTATATAATAGTTACATAAGAATATATATATTAGAAATTTCATATATATAATATATAAAATATAAATAAATAATGATTTTTTACCATGAAAGGTTTTTATTGATGAACGAAAAACATTGGTCTGTAAGGAGATAGTCTACTGTACACATGAACAATGAATGAGTAAGAATTTGGATAGAAGTCAGTGTAGGATTATGTCATAACATTAAAATAACAATATCCTAGTGTATTTAGTAATTTATTTTAAATATGGTGCTTGAGCCTCTTATATTGAAAAAAAATAAAAGATAAGATCTGAGAATAGTACAAGAAAAGAAGGTAAAACCCAAAATCAGGAACTACATACCTAAATTTTCAATAGTCATGCATTTAACATATTTTCTTCTCCTAAAAGTGAATCCCAGTAAACCCTTCCACATCTATGCCCCCAATCTCTCAACTTTCCCTTTTTGAAGGATAATATTGAGGCCTTTTGTAATTCATCTCACCATTAATGCCACCAGAATAAGGGCTATACTCGTTCCATTTATCACATATTTAGTAGAGGATTCTCTGGTCACTGGTGTTATCATACCCTCTATGATCATTTCTTCCTAAAAATATATAATCTAATAGATCTTTTTATCATCCAGGGAAATCATAACTGAATCCTACATCTCAATATCACCATCATTCTTCTTAGAATATGAATCAATTTTACCTATAATCAATTTCTCAACCACCAATACGGTGGAAGCCAGGGAATTTTTCTTTTTTGTAGGATACAACATCAAATCCTTCATTATACACACTAGTATTTTAAGATTCATGAAATTTTTTATTATTGACATCAGAGTTAGATTATAAAATTTGCATACCCTTACAGTTACTTTAAGTAACCTTCCATTCCTATGAAATTTGGTGTTCCACCTCTTGTTGATATTCTTTTTCATTCACTTGATTATCTATTAAATCAGATTGATTTTTCTATAAATCATCACATTTTCCTATGTTATAGGTATTCACGATGTGAATATTTTCCTCTTTAGAAAAATTACGAGCCAAAGACTTCGTCTTGTTCCTAGAGGTGGAGGCATATACACTTGTGTGGTCACCCTTCCCAAGAACGACACCCTACAACAATACCTTTTGCTCAAAATAATTAGCAATAATTCCTAATCCATTTTCTCCATTACAAAAATAGTTGTAATCCCCATGCCACTACAATGGAGGAATATTTTCAGCTTTCTAATTAGGTGCACATTTTATCTTTTTGAGACATTTTCTCTCGTCATGTCCTTGCAGAGCACAAGAGTTGAAAACTATAGAGTGAATATAGGATGATGAATCATGACCAATAAAATTTAATTATTTTATTAATTTATTCATTTTTAATACATGATATTTCACACAATAATATCATCATCAGTTGCAATAATATCCTTATAAAAAAGAGTCTATCCTAGTTGAATTTTGACCAACAAGCTGGAAAAGTGTATAAAACAGGACACTTATTTTTCCTTATCAATTTAAATCTAGAAACTGTTGTATAGGGAAATATCCTTGATTATTTTGGGATGAAAATTATCCAATTTAACAAAAAACATTTACTCAAAGTTTAGTAATGGTATTGGAAAACTCATAGGTATTGAATTTCTTATCTAATTCACGTAATTGAATAATTATATGTTTGAGATCAATGAAACAGAATCCCCAGGCTTGGAATAGAAATTCTTCGATAGGTAATAACATATGGAAGTATTCTCATCCATGCAATACAAACATCATGGATTAAAAAACCCATATCAATGACATTCTCTCCATGAGTTCATCAATTTATAATTTCTACGAGGCATTAGAAAAAAATATACACGTAAGGATTGAGAACCCAACCATTTTGGGACACTCTGAAACTACATCAGGGCCATCTTAGATATTTTCAATACCTAATTTTCTTAAAACAGAGAAATCAATGACTTCTTTGAATCTACAAAAAGAATAATTAATCATGTTTCCCTCATTCGTAAAACCATATATCTCTTGGGTTCGATGGGTTGTTGTGGTATCATGTGAACCTCTATCCATAACCCATAAACATAGAAAGAAATAACCATTTCCTGATTCCAAGAACTCACAAGAAGCATCTGACCCATGGAGTTTTTCTCAACTACACATACAATATCTCGAGGATACCTATACGCCACTCGCTGAGATCAATGCCTCTCTAACAAATCTTGCTCGGACAAAGGTGCTGCAACACCTATGATTTCCTAGGCCCAAGACCAATAATCCATTCATTAATAACCCTTTCTCATGGATAAAACCAGCTTGGATGAAAAAACTTTCAAAACCAACTTATCTTCTTTATCCCCATATGAGGATCACAAGACCATTGAATAGGTGAAGAAATGTAGGACAATCATGGATGGTGAAAACCCCTAGCATGTGGAGCCATCATAGAGACTATCTTGGGCCTTCATCATGACCATATTTAGTTTAATTATGTTAATATATTTTCTTAATAAAATAATAATTCAAGTGGTGGATAAATTAATAAAAAAGAAGGTACTCATTGAATAACACTACCTTTTTTTAGGTAACTACATTTGGTTTATACTAAATCACTTCCATGGTTGGTTAAATTCCAAGAGTGAGGCCTCTAGAATATTGGTATGGATGTGGGTAGGATATTGTTTTAGTTTTTGGATCATCCAAAAATATTTATTTGTTTGAATAAGAGAGGATGGTGAGTGTATTTTTATATTGAGGGAGGAGTTACATTTATGAAAATATAAAAAGTTAAACACTATTTCAACGTATCCCTTGAAATATGTGAATATAATAATGTACCTTAATAGATCCATTTTTTATATGGTAGAAATATATTTATACAATATGTTTCGTAATTTTTTCTAGGACATTTTTCCCTATATGATTAATGTTTAACCACTATGTTAACTCATTTTCACCTTAATCAATGTAATTAATTTTAATTTATCTCAGCACTTGTTTTGGTCAAAAATTAAGTATACATTAATAAAAATTAAAAATTATGATTATTAAAAATATATGTAATCCATTTTTCAAAATTAATTTAACATTATTGGAAGAAATTAATTTAAAATTAAGCTCACGAACGGGAGGTGAAAACATTTTTTCATGTGGAAAATGTTCCAAATATTGAATTGATTTTATATCCATATTATTTATAAAATTAATCCCAATGTACTAAATTAGATTAATATTTCTAAAATTTATTTAATTTATGTTTTAAAACCTAAAAAGTATTATTTATCCTAATAGATGATTTAAATGAAAAGTCAATTTCCACTTAAAATTCAGTATTTTTTATTATTCATCAAAAACTGATACATTATAGAAAACTATCAAAAATTCACCCTATGGTATTTTTTACATTCCAATTTTTAAAATGAATATTATATTATCATATTAAATATTTAAAAGTTTAGAAATTTTGTTTTAAAATAGGACCTCCATTAAAAGGATGTTTAACTACAATATAGAAAAAATACAATTTTAAAGCATAAAAGTGGATTTAGTCATCTCATATTCCTATCAACCATATTGGATGATTGTAAAAATAAAATAATTGTTTGTAAAAATATTTAATTTATTCATTTTCATAATCACCAATATATTATCATCATTATAACTACCATATTAAAAAATAATATTAATAGTATATTCTCTTTTGTTGAAACTTAGTCTTGCATGTAGTACAAGCTATTGAAGGAACTCAGTATTGTGTGTAACACAAGCCTAAGAAAGATGTTTTCATACAAATATATAATCTATGTATTATTTGTAACTAACTATTATGATTTTGGATCATGAATTTCATGATATAGAATAGACTGAATTTATTTAAAATATTAAATATATATTAATCTCTCATAATGTTATATTTCTTTATACGGTTGTTGTTTCCTATCATACATCCTATTGAATAAAATGATATTCCTTTATAATTTTAGGGTGTTACATTATTCCTATATTATATAATGTGATTCTTTAAAATATAAACATTATCATGGTAATTAAGTGGTTGATATGTCATAACAGATTTATTGAGAAACCAATATCAGAAAAGGGTTTATAAAATATCCTTATAATAAGAGAGAAGGGAAGTATAATGGTCTCATAACTATGTTCCAAAGTAGAAGAACATATATGAAAAATGGAAACATGGAAATGGAAAAAATATATAATTATCATTTTCTAATGGATAGATATAGAGATCATTGCTCATAAGAAAGTGGGTGATCTAGTGAAGGTTAATGACCACAGGACCATAAACTAAATAGTTGTAAAAATTTCATTAATTTCACAAAAATTATTGATAAGCGGTAAAAAATATTAATATCATTTATTAATTTATTTTCTGAATTATTTGAATCACTAAGAATATTATGATATATTCTTACTTGATACATTTCAATTTCGCAACCACAATCTTATACTTTAGTTGTGACATTGAACTATTTCAACTTTATCTCTTAGAACGAGTTTTTTAATATAGTTAAGTAGTACACTAATCTTTATAATGTTGTTCTATGATCAAAAAAATACACTTCATAAATGGATAAAACTTCAAAAAAAAGTTACAATCCATAACTTAGAGAGAAGTTCACTAAATATCCAATATGTTATTATTAATCCTTAACAAGTAGCTCTTCACTGTCACGTACCAAACATTTGAATAATTTCTTTATTTTTTCCTAAAATAAGGTAATAAACTAAAAAACCATATATTTAGATTAAAAACATTAATTATTCTTTATTATTTAAGTAAAATATAGTTCTTTGGATATATTCCCAAAATGTTTTAGAGTCCATCACTTGTAGCAAAACAATTTTCCAATAAATCAATAATTGGTTCCAAGGTATCGAGTAATATATAATTTACATTAACCATAATAATCATCTAAACATAAATCCATGATGATATCAACATTAAAAATATATTTATAGATATCATTCTCTCAACCATATGTTTTTGAAAAAGTTTAACATGCTACTAGATCACTTTTCCTAGTGATATTCATGATATACTCTCAAATCCTTAATGAAAAAATACTATAATGTAATCCTCATATATATATATATATATATATCATAACTATAATAGACAATAGAGCATTTATAAAATAATAAAATAATATAATTCTTGATTCCAAATATAGGCACATTAATTATTTAGCGTTGGTTTCCTTAGTAATAAAATATCGGCAATGATCCCCTATCTTCCCTTTGATGCTTGTGGACTTTATTTTCATAGTTCTCCATTTCAATACAGTTAAAACAATAGTTATGATTTTTTATCCCTTCAAACTCTATTCCTGGTGACCCTTTTCATGGTATTTATAACAAACTCTTAATTCATTCTAGTATTTCTTATGGTGATTCCATCCACTGTTATTACATGTGAAAAATCATTAACTTTGTTCTTCCCTTTATCCATTATTTTCTATTTCATTCTCTTCTTATCATTATTCCCTATTAAAATACATTAATAATTATTTCTCTCTCATGATATTATATAATAATATTTCATCATAGGAAAAAATTGATATATAAAATCCCTTTTGAGACTTAACTTATTTCCTTCAAATATATGGTCATTCATGCACTCTTTCTTGTGAATGAAATCAGTATAATACCTAGAAAACCTTATAAATGTATCCTCATTCTATTTAACACATTATTATACCTATTTATTTAATCGAAAGAATATGTTATTTGTCTCTACTTTTTTCTCATGATGGAAATATTTTTAAGCAATGTATCCTTAAAATATTTCAATTTAACGGGTTCGATTTATTCTTCCACCCTATTATTCCGAATCAACGAACACCATTGATTCAGATAACTTTTTAGATAATATAATTCTAGTGTAATTATTTCTTTTTCACCACATACCAAGGCTATAAATATCATCTCTAGAGACATAATCCATTGATCTTCCTCCATTGGATTATTATTCTCACTAAATTATTAGGGCCTCTATTTCATAAAGTGATTGGTTAATGGAGAATATTATTGTGGAATAGGTTTCTCCATCCAATTGGTGATACTTTTCCCATCTGGATCAAGCTTCACTAATATATTCATAACATGATCAGTTGTAATACCATCCATATTCACTTCCTCGATAGGTAAAACTCTACATTGGACATGATATTTAATACCATTATTCCATCCATTATATATTTATAAACAATGTAATATACTAGAATAGATCATATCATTATGAAACATAGTATAAAATCCCAAAAAATTATGAAATACTTAATATTTATTTAAAAAAATTTCATATCTAATTTCATTCTCCTAACCATGGTATCATTAGGATGTTCCTATATTCTAATCCTAAAATTATATCATTGGTTTAAACTCACATTTCAATATTTTCATAAATATAGATCAAAGGTTTTCTTCTATACTTCTAATGATAACATATATAACTCCCCAACCACAGATTCCTGGACCAGGGGCCTTACATTATTACATCGACATGATTTCAAGGAATAATATCCTAAAGGATCAATCAGTTTAGATGTTTTGAAAACCCATATAAATATATGGAACCAATTTTCACATTATAAAATGAAAATATAACCTAATAAATTCTGATGGATAATACAATTCAACAATAAAAACCATTTCAATAATAATTTATTCGTAATCAAGAGAATGAAACGAAATAAGGTTGAGCTCAAATTCTCAGAAATGGTTATGTACATCAAAATCTCTAATGAATTAATAAATAAGAATCATAATTGTAGCAAAATTATTGACACACATACCAATTAATAAATAACGTTATAAAAATATGGATGGAATAATATTTGATCAAATAATTTAATATAAAAATCAATTGAACTTGAAAATCACCAAGAATATTCTAACTAAACAAACAATCACCTCAAATAAAAATATTGACAACATGCATGATGGTGGATATCTAAACTATCATGATATATCCTAAATATAGTTACTATAATGATATATCTTCAAAATAGTTAAATTGTTTGGTCAGAAACATGTCATATTTGTGTCACGATCTATCCTTCCAACAATATAAAACAACTTTGAAATAGATGTAAATGGATTGTCCCTAAATAATTTCATCTCATGGGACTAAAGATACATCAAGGGGGAATCCTTAACTAGTCCACAACCCATGTACCTCATTTACAAAAAATTCCAAATATATTTAATAATATAATTAAATCATATACAATATTGTTTAACAAATATTCATATTGAGTAAAGGACAAAAATTTATCAATATTTCCCAAATAAATCATATAACATTAAAATTGAACACCATATGTTAAAAATGAATTTGTTTTATGAACTAATAATTTTAATCATAAATTATTATTGATATTGTATGAAATATTGTTTCCAATGAAAAATTATTACAAGGAAGTGATTATTTAAAGGGGAAGTTAAGGACTACGAAAACCATTCAAGAAACTGAATTTCAATATTATTCATAGTCAAAATAATTAAAATCCATACAGGGGAAGAATAAGGATGGAATACATATAAATTGAACCCATTCTAGTAATATTAAGGTTATTTGAAATTTAATAAATAAGTAAAACATCATTAAAAACATTCTAAAAGAAAATAGTCTTTAAACATTCAATGAGTCTCATTTAAATTTGAAATTAGTAAATCATAATCCACATTAAGGAATAACAATAAATGAGTATTATAGATCCATGTGAATAATTATATTAAATTTATATCTTTTCAAATAATTAGTAAATACTTTTTATAAAGTAGAATAGGTGTATAACATAACAAATATCTCATATAAGGAAAATTTTCGAGCAAAATTCAATACCACTTTGGTAACATGGAAACTATAAACCCAATGATATATATATCCTAAAAAGGATATTTTAATGAAAATAAACCTAATTAAAATAATAATAAAATACATTCATGGGAATTTCATACATAATAGATAATAAATAAGTGGTGAATATAACTTATGTCTCATGTAAATAAAAGTGAGACTAGAAATACCATGACTATATGCTCTTATTTGGTTGAATGCTCTCTAAACAATGTTATAAAGGATTTAAACATGTTATTAACTTATACCAGAGAAATAATAGTATCTATTTTATAACAATTATTACTCTTATAACATATCATAACTTATTCATTAATAATATTTCATCACTTTAATCATTTCTGGTGTTAATTGCCATGTTTTTTGAGGTTATATTGACTTTGAATTTTTTATACTAATTCATAGATCATGATTTAAAAATATACATAAAATAAAAAATAATGTTAGAATTATATAAATTTAGTATATGTTTATTTTTATTAATCCATAATTTTTGGTTATATTAAATGAAATACATCATTGATGAAGACGGTAGGTCGTACGTACACATGACCGATGCTTCCATTTTCCTTTCATATTGGAAGATTAAAAATTAAATGATATATATTTATATGAAAATAAAATTATCATATATATTTCATGTGAATCACATATGTTCATTAAAAAAATTAATAATACATTCCTTGTGACGTGTAAACAAAGCACACCGCTTTGAGAAGGTTGTCGACCACACATCTACAAATGATGTTATCATATTCTCAAAAAACATAAAGCATGATGTTATGTGTAATATAGAAAATATATAAAATAAATCCATTATATATATGTTAAATATCAAATATAAATGATAAATATATACTTATTTCCGATCATAGAAGGTGGTAATGGATTAATAAAGGACCTTAGCTCTCGACGAGGTCGTCTTCCATACACATGACAGATGATTGTGTATCCCATTTGATGGGAGTGTGTGTAGGTGTAGTTCATACCCTTAAGATAAACATATCTTTGTATATTGAGGATAATTATATTAATATATAATAAATATATTTTAATAATTTAATAGGTGGATAAAGAAATAAAACAAAAGTGCTAATTGAATAACACTACCTCTTTTCTGTGTAACTCCTTTCGGTTTATAAATAATGAATTCATTGGTTTGATTTATCTCCAATTTTAAGACTCTTGATTGTATTTAGGGAATTTTTTCTATAATATGGGTTTTGGTGGGATGAGAAAAAATTATTTATATGAGTGAATTAGTGAGGGGTGAATGCCTTTTTATAGTGAAGGGGTGTCATTCTTTTGAATGTATAAATGCAAACCCTACTGGGAGGTCTCGCTAATATCATTTTCCTCTAATAATGAACAAAATTAGGTAAAATAGGTTATATTGTATATATATATATTCCATAAAAATGGTATGTACAAGTTTCTAGGTAACGTTTTCCATTATTATTATAGTTTAACCATAAATAAACTCATTTCCACCTTAATCACTATAATTCATTTTAATTTTTTCACAACATTTTTTGGAAGTAACTAAAAAAAACATACTAGAAATTATATATTATTATGAATAAAAATATTTATTCTAATTTTAAAATTTCAAATAACTTAATTGGAAAAAATTTATTTTAAATTAATCACGCAAACAGGAAAAAAAGTTATTTTTTTAAGTGAAAATGTTCAATTTTTTTTAATGTTGTTGTATAACAAATCAACATAAAATTGAGCCCAATAAGCTATATTGTATTAATAAATGTAAAAATTATCTATTTAATCTTTAAATACAGAAATAAATGTACTTTATACTTATATATTATATAAACTCAAGGTATATTTTGACCAGAAATCTAGTATTTTTCACAATTCGTCAAAAAATGAATCTTCACCTGAAATAAATATTTCACAATAAGTTAATTTTTACATTATTATTTTAGAAAATGAATTTTATTATGTGACATTAAAATTTATAAATGTTTGAAAATTAAGTTTTAAAAGTGGTACACCATTAAAATGAAGTAAAACTACTTTTTAGAAAAAATACAATTTGTTAGCATAAAATGGATTTATTATTTTCTTATTACTATCAAACCTATTTAAGGATTATGAAATTAATTTATAAATATTTTTAAACATAATATATTTAATAATATCAAAAAAAACCTATATAATAGTTATATGATAATTTCCATTTAAATAATAATATAAATATTAAATTTTAGTTTTGTAAAATTTGATCTTTCATGTATCATTAGAAATCAAAAGAACACTGAATTTTGTGTAACGCAAGAAAAAAATAGAGATGTTTGTACTATAAAATAATCAATGTGTTATGTGTAGGGAAATATTGACATGGGTTACTATCCATTACATGCTATATAATAGATTGAATTTATTCAAAATAGTAAATATAAAATAATGTCTTAGGATGTTATATTCCCATCTATGATGATTGTTTCTTATCAGACATGGTATTGAATAAATTTTTTTTACCTTTATAATTTTGGTTTGTTACTTCTAAAACCTTAAGTAAATTATATGTCAACATTACATGTTGGATAATAATTATTTATTGACAATAACATTCCATACATAAATATCAAATTTGTTAGATTAATATTCAATTTATAAAATTAGAATCCACACTAGTATCACATTGGTATAGTGGTATTATAATCATGGATTAATAATCATCATTTTAAAAAGATATGAACATAATATCCCAATAATTTCTTCATAACTACAACCCTACTTGTAATATTGTAAATAAATTATTTCTTCATATCTTCGGTAAGGGAAACATAATAAATGGTTAGATATAATGTGCCATAAATTTAACCAATGATGATATTAATGATCACATAAGAATAAAATTATAATAAGTGTATACGAAAATGATATTTACATTTAAAAAATAACCTTCATATTGGAGATCATAATCATGAATCAATGAATAAATCGTATAAGATCAGAAGGTGTCATTGCTAAATTAATTAAAGAACACGGGCCATGGGATTCTAAAATTTTTATAAAAAATAATTTTGTGGCATATAAATAATCATATGAAATTTTCATCATAGTAATGTTTTTCTAAAAAGACTGTAATAGTACATTGGGTTCACTCCCCATTTTTGTAAAACGAACTACAGTAGCCTTGTAACCCAATAACTGAGCGTGTCCTAACATAGCCCAAGGGGCATTCCTAATCCCCATGGGTTAGCCACAATCACACAGCATAATACAATATTAAAGTGGGAATGATATTTCCACTAATAATTTAGAATAAAAAGATACATGTCAATAATTCAAACAAGAGAAACTCCACTGGGAGTAATTTACCAGAAGTCAAACATGATTTTAAGATGAGTGCACTACAACCAAAGTACTGAAATGTAAAAAACAACCCAATCCCCCCAAGAGAGAAAACTCACCATGAGAAGGTGAAATAGATGGATCTACCTCCAAGAGATCATTTTCCCGTGTTTGAACCAAGAAGTGGATAATTAAAATATCCTAAAGTCACAAGTAGGGCGTGAACCAAATCCCAGTGGGGTTTTCCCCAATGTTTCCATAACAAAATACCAACATAAAATTAAAAAATATTGTTCTTTAAATTTTAAAATAAACTAGGATGAAATATCATATGAATATTTCAGAAAATCGTGATTTAAAATTTAAAAACTAGAACTATATTTACCAATTCATGCTTCAAATTTCAAATTATGATAATACATTTAAATAGATGGAATTTACCATTATTCAAAGGGTGCTTTCATCAAAAGGTAGTTTTGAAAAAATTTCTAAATAAACTCATTTATATAAACCAATTTTTATAAATTATCATGCCAGGTAAAACAGTTTACAATAATGTAATATATAAATTTAAAACAACAACTAGTCATCAACATGGTCATTTTTCATGTAGATACAATCATTACAGGTTAGTGGTACTCAACACTATGAAATGACATGTATATACATATACCCCTCTGGGACTGCAGAAAAGGGGACACATCACCATCCCCAAAAGAATGGGATGTGATGATATGAAGTTTTAAAATGGTGTAGAATCATAATGTGACACCTAATAAAACATACTAACTACATCAGCCTTTCATGTGCTCTACTAAAAAATCAACGATGAGAATCCATCAAACTAATGACTTAACCTTTATAGGTGTCATTCCAATTCCCTCATGGCCCTACCTTGACCATAAAAAGTGAAAACCTAAACTTGGTTTACAACATACCTATCATAAAGATAATGGAATGTCACAACCTCCCTATCATGAAAACTTTTTATCCTCAAAATTATTATATATAAGATTACATTTCAAAAAGGTGAGTCCACTGCTCCCTGATCAGTTCCTCAAACTCCCATGTCTCATGAGAATTATATCATTAATACCATAGAACACTAAACAATGTTATCATACTCCCATTAAGTACATTAGTTTTGGAATAAACTATAACAGCTATTCATTCAGTTACAGGTAAATTAGGATCACCTCCAAGATCCAGAAAAGTTATAACATGACAAAGATAAGATATATATATATTCTTAATTTTGATATATTAATCCTTTTATTTATCAAAGTCATATGTGGTGGATGTGTTAAACGGTGAAAACATTCTACACCTTCTTAAAAACCTCGAAATGTCCCAAAAACTAAGTAGTAATCTTCCCTTTCTACCCAATCCATTGATGTCCTAACCGTGGTGAAACATTCAATAACACCTTCTCACCAACTGATAACTCTAAATATCTATGGTGATGATAGGCATAATACATATATCATCTTTTTCTATCAACAACCTCCAATGAATCAACTGAACCATTATAGTCATATCTTGCATTAAAGATGGTCCAACTAGGGATATTTCACCAATCTCCAACCCACATAGTGGATATTTAAAAGGATTTCTATACAAAGCCTCAAAATGATCCATACTTTCATAGACTAGTGAATATTTTTTAAGAAAACTAATACTCCCAAATTGATCCTACCAATCCTCAACAAAGTTGAGTACATAAGAATGATACTTATCCTCAATGATTTTTATAGATCTCCTTGTCTAGCCATCTGACTATGGATAGTATGCCCTTCTCAAATGGATGTGAAATCCAAGTGCCACCTAAAGGACTAAATAATAACAATAAGTAAGCCATGGATCCCTATTAGAGACTATATGAAAAGAAAGTTTGTGAAAATGAATGATCTCTTTCACATAAGGATTTCCCAACTCATAAAATTTCGTTATATGGCAATGCGTATAAAGTAATATTATTTCTTCAGACTGTAGATCACAAACCATATCACATTATTCTTTCTATGGGTACTGAAAAACCTAAAAAAATTGTCAATTGAGATCTCTTTCCATATCTATATAGGAATTAAAAGTGGAAATGGCAATTTTGAAGGTTCCTACTGCTCATCCTACACATGTTGGAATGAATTACAATTAGAAAAAAATGCAGTAATGTATTGTCTCAAACCTGGCCACAAGAATTTCTTCTTCATGTCATAGAACCTCTTTTTGGTTCCTAGGTGACAACAAAATATGAGTTGTGGAAATATCTGATCACATATTTCCATGATGATAACAGAACAACATAGTGTTTCTGATACCATAGAATTCAAACATTGGAGAAAGAAAATTAGGAAACTATCTCCCCACTATTAATAGAGTATCTAAATATGTGTATCTCTTCATCAAGATATTGATCCTAAATAATCATTTACAGAAGAGTATATGTCAATTGAACAATGGACAGTGAATCCTTCGACCCTAATTCATGGACTCATTTATGTGACTATACTATGAGAGCCATTAAGTTTCACAATTATGAAGATTCTTTCACTGCCTGATACATAAGTTTTCTACTCAAGGCATCTGTTAAGAAATTCTATTTCCAAAGCATATAGGGGACATATATATCGAACTATTGTAGGTATTCTACAAAAATCCTTTGGTAGAAATTCAAATATTTTTTAGAGAAGATGTTACTCAAGATATTTTGGATAGAAAAAACAATAAACCATTCCCTATATGTATAGTTCTTCCAACTCATATGAATCTACATCACATTATGAATATTCATGATCTTGGGTCAAATCATTCTTCTTGTGTGACCGAGGTCGACAATATCCATAAGAAAAAATTTATCTCACTAGGTAAACACGTAATCAAAAACTGAACGAGATGCATCATATAAGACCACAGAGTCATGTCAGCCCTCTGGATGGGTCAATATTAGAGTACTAGTCAAAACACATTTCATCTAAAAAAAATATTTCACATATTCTTTACCTCGAATAATTTACTCCATTTACAGTTAGTGTCGTCATTAGGGATGAAAACATTGAGAGGTCCTTAATGAACTAATGATAATATCTGGTAAGTCCCAAGAAACATTGAAACTCAAAAATGTTTCATGGATGATTACAAGTCATAATAGCATTTACATATTTATGTTTGACTAAAATTCCATGTTCTAATGCCACCTGACCAAGGAATTTCACACACAAAATCAAGAATTTACACTTTGAATGTTTGGAATATAGATGATGATTTCTCAAAAAACCTAGAATGGTTCTCATTTCATTGCACATGATCTTCCTAGGAATTATAGTAAATGATGATGTTATCCAAGAAGACTACCAAAAATGTATCAAGACACTCCTTGGAAATCCATTTCATCAATGCCATGAAAATATCATAATAATTTCTTTTCCAAATGGCATGAAAAGAAACTCAGAATGGCCATACCATCTTAAAATAATGGTTTTATAAATTTCAGAATAACATATCCTTAATTGATGATAACCATAAGAAAGATCAATCTTAGAGAAACATCTCTCCACTTTTAACTATCTTATTGGATCATAAATCCTTGGTAATAGATACTTTTTCTTTGACATCACTGGATTAGTAATTCGGTAATCAGTACATTTTCAATGTAAACCATCCACCATATTGTAAAAAATAATCAGTTCCACCCTAGGTGAAACACTCAGGAGCATAAAACCATTCTTAATAAGATAATCTAGCTAGGACATTATCCCATTTATTTTTAAAAGTGATATGAAATAAGAAGGAATAGAAATTTGTTGAGTTCCATACATCCAGTCTATGGAAAACCCAACATCCCTTACTGATGTAAAACTGTAACACCCCAATCTTCTACGGTACGTTTCCCTTCGAATAATGCGATAGCGTGTGTTGTACGCAACCTCGAGTTCTAACACACACCACAACTAATTAAACTAGCTGTTGTGAATAGTAATACCTACTTTTTGAAATCATATATATTCTATATTTCAAAATGGACTTCATTTTTGGATTCGGAATATCAAAATTAACCTAGGGTGAAATTTTGGTACATTTCGGATAACTTTCATATTTTGATGAATAGTGAAAATTACTAAATTTTAATTAAAAACAACTTTTTTAATCAAAATAATTAATAGTGATACATTGTGAATTTGAGTGGTTTTAAAGTATATTTTGAATATATTTTTACCATTTAATATAATCTTGGTCATTGGACATAATTTTACAATTAAACCGAACATAAACAAGTGTCAATCTTTTGATAGTTATTATCTCTTAAAAACACGCTTTTTGTTTTGACAGCGGGAATTAATTTTAAATTAATTTCTGCCACTTCTGTGTTTTGAATTTAGAAAAATGGATTCCATATTTGGAATCAGGATGTTCAAATTGTGTAAATAGGTAACTTTTATTTTTAGACATTTTGAATAATTACTGCGGTAAATATTTTATTTACCATGGTTAAGGGTAAATCCGGTAAATAAGGGTTAAAAAAAATAATATTATAATAATACTAAATTACCCTAAAACGTGTCTCAACCCTATTGGTTGATACATGGTCGACCATGGGCATCTTTGGGTCTATTTTGGGACCCCATGGATCCACTTGTAAGTGATAATGACACATTATATTAATAAAGTTAAAATAAAAATAAAAATGGCATAAGCTTACATCTTTTAGAAGAACAATTTTTACATAGGGTTATAAATGTTTGATTTTAGATTATAAATATTCATTAGAAAGATAAAACGATTTCATACATAATGATATTTTATTTATAATTTTTAGACATTATATAATTTATTTTATTTATGACACAATGATGATGCAGTAATTACTAAAATAGTGAAAAATAAAAATAATTGATCTTATAAATACCCAAATAATTATAATATGAAACTTTTAATGAATTAAACTAATTTTCTATGATAATATGATATATTAGGATTGATTTAATTGACTTTTTTCGAAGTAATCAATCTGTTAGGAGTTTCACAAAAATCAACTATTGAATAGTGTCAAAATTGACATAAAAGAGTTCTTAAAACAAATATTATATTATTAATTGATATTAAATTCCTAAAAATCTAAGGTTCGGCCAAGAGACTTATATTATGATAGGTTCCTCATTAATGGACCACTTGGGGGTCGCTTGGATGTATATAGTAAGTTTATTAACCATATTGTATAAAAATACAAAGAGACATTGTAAAAGTGAAACTAATTAACTTAGAGTTAATACTTAAAGATAAGGTTAATATAAGTACCCAAACCTGTCTAAATTCTATTGGATGAGTTGTTTTCGACCTCTCCCCACCTCATCCTTTGAATAGTCAACTTTGGAGCCTTTGTAAACCGAATATGAATTTATTATAAATTAATATTTCTAACTTTTCCAAAGGTGCCCCTCACCCCTCTTATAAAAGGGCACTCCTCCTTCTCATTTCTTCACACCTTCAAAGCCTTTTGGTACGGCCAAACTCTGCCCAAATACCCTCCCAACATCCCTCACTACAACCTAGAGGCCTTAGTTTGATCATAAAGCCAACCTAAGGAGCCCTTTTGATCAAATCAAAAGGAAGAACCCGAAGAAGAGGTAATGATTTCACCACCCTTTTCTAAGTTCATTTCTTCTTCCACTTCTTCTTCCTTTGTTCTTACCATTCTGAAATAATAACTCCAGTATCTCACATATAATGTGATGTTATTATAAATATGGTACAATCATATTCAGTATTCTATCCACCCTTTGAATAACATGTCACCATACGTGCGTACGTACGGCTTACCGTCTCCACGTCGTGGTGTAATTGTTATTCAATATAATATTATTTGGATGGGTATAATAATGATGTGTAACTCTTGTAAATAATAAATATAACTTGTTAATGATTCTTTATATATGATATACCATCCATTTATATATTATTTTAATATCAAAAGAATGATATTGTCGCTCGTGCGTACGTACGGACTACCGTCTCCACGAACGCGATGAGATTCATTCTCCATCGTATCCATTCAAGTATAATTATCATTTGATGATTTAAAAATGATGTTTAAGGACTGTATATCATTCTGGATATGAATAAGATACAACAACCATGGCTTATGTAACAAAACATATAAAAGAAAATGAGTAAGTTAACTCCCGAAACGACGATAATTCTAAGATATTATTAACAAATCAATGTTAAAAGATCATATATGATATCATATTAATATATATGATTCTTGTATAATTTAATAACAACTATTTCACCATTATACAGGAGGTTAACCTACCCCAACCAAGGAAAAGTACAAGGTAAGGGTTATTTCACAATCTCTTCATTATCCGAGGTTGTTTATATGTAATAATCTACTGGGATCTCTTTATCATCCACATCCATGTTTCTTCAAAATGTATTTCAAAACATTTTTACTATTTACAAGAATATGGGTTAAAGTCATTTATACCCTTGTTTGACTTTTTATAAGAGGTTTATAAAGGAATCTTTCCGTCGTTTTCAAAACAAGGTCCTTTTTAACCTTTTCGACAGAATTGAGGTAAGAATGTTTTTTTTAACTTATACGGCGGATGTGGTTATTTTACGCCGTTATAAAATCTTCAAAGCTTTCCTTACAAGCTTATAAGAATATTTTCAAAGAAAATGTTTTATTTTATATGGATCTTAAATTATTTGAAAATAAAAGGAGATATTTCTTTAAAAAGAATTTTGATTTCATCTATGTCAACATCCTTTGATGGATTTTAAGATTATTTGAAGTTGATTTATTATGATACAAAACTTCTATATTGTATTGAAGGTTTTGTGATATGTTTGACTGTGGATGTGCTATTTTTATACCATTCATAGTTTATTGTGAAAGTATTGACATTTCGTATGCTATTTTTAATACGAATGTTTATGTTATGTTTAAACCTTTTCATATGGGAATGCATTGGACTTAATAAGTGACGGGTGGAGCCCGCTATAGCTCCTCGATGCATCGGTAGGTCTCATGAGACAAACTAGTGTCTTGGAACAAGGCCTTGACAAAATCTTATTTGTAGTCTTGGCACGAGGCCTTGGCTATGTGGTTATGATAGTCTGGCATTATGCATTCCAACATTATGAAAGTGGTTATTGATATTGCATGTGATTATTCGATTAGTAGAATATCCATGTGAACAAGTAAATGGAATTATTTCATTTTACTTTTGCCATACTATGTTGAAGTTCAATTTTAAAAGGCTTTTGTTTTAGTAATTCATTGCCTTAAATGTTTATGCTTATTTTGAATGTTCCGCTATATTGTTATCCTTACTGGGCATTTGAGCTCACCCCTTTTCTATGTTTTATTTTTCCCAGGTAGTGAAGAAGTAATTTATGAATGACTTGCAGGGATATTATGAGGGGTTAATAGTGTGGATATGAAGACTTTGTTGTTGTAGTAGTTTTTCACTTTGAAATTTAATGTAAAACTTTATGATTATATCTAGTGTTTCCAAGGCTACTAAACCAATCGGTCTTTCGAGATTTGATCTTTCTTGTGATCATGCCAATGTTATGTAATTAATGCACCGACTCTGGGTAGTTGGGGTCGGGGCGTTACAGTTGGTATCAGAGGAAGTTTAGTACAAACCTTGGAAACTAGATTTAGATAAACTCTGATTAGAGCACGTAGACCTAAGATGAACTTTGAGGATTAGTATAGAAGAACTTCCTAGAATTTTGGTATTGTAGAGATTTTGTGAGTTTTCCGATCAATACATCCCTGTCTGGATACGAGCAGGTAGAGGCGGCTCTGGCACAGATGTACCTAGGGGTAAAACCCGAAAACACCGCTTTGAGCTAGACTCGAACGGGAACTGGTGCACGACAACGGGCCTTGCTGCACTCTTGGTTACGACACTCCCGGGGGATATGCTTAGGATAACTCTCACTATCTTTACAAATCATTATGAAGGGTTTATGAGTATATACTTCCTCAAAGAAAACATTTTTATGATTATGGATTATATCCATAAATAGTTCAATTTATGTTAAGTGTTTTATAAGTATGGGATTATGTATTTTGATTCATAAACTGATCTAGTTTATGCCATTGTTTAGAAATGGCGCCTAGTGGAAGAAATGGAAACCGTATCAATGCACACACTCCATGTAGGGATTTCCCTCCTGCTCAAGATAATTATAGTGGGGCTGGTGATGCAACTGGTGCTGATCAACTAATCACCATACTGGGACAACTTACTCAGGTTATGAATAATAACCTTACCCGTATGGAGCACCCTGATCCGCAGCGTGGAGGATCAATGTTAGATCGATTCATGAGACAGCAACCACCAACGTTCAATGGGAATACAAATCCCTTAGTAGCTGAGCAATGGATATTTTCCCTAGAGATAATATTTCAGGCTTTGGGGAGCAGTGAAAGGGAAAAAGTTATCATGGCAGTTTACCGCCTCACTGGAGATGCTGATCAATGGTGGTCATTGATTCAAAATACGAAGGAAGATGATGAAGTATCAAATATGGAATGGAGGGAGTTCAAAGATCTGTTTTTAGAAAAATACTTTCCTCGCGACCATCGAGCAGATATGGAAAGACAATTTCTAAGTCTGAGACAAAAGGAGGATGAGAATGTCACAAAGTATGAGGCTAACTTTACAAGATTAGCGAGGTACGCTGGTGATTATATTCGCAACCCAAGAAGTAAGATTGATCGTTTCTTTGATGGGTTAAAACCATTTCTCCGTCGAGCATTAGTCTCACAATCCTTTTCATCGTACGAAGACATTGTCTCATGTGCTATAAAGACCGAAAAGGAATTCTCTAAGTCTTATGACTTTAAAGCAAAGCAAGAGAAGAAGAGACCTGCTGATCAATCTGGGAATGGAAATAAGTGGAAGAAGGGAAAGGTTGAATATCCATCTTGTGGTAAGTGCGGGAAGAAACACCCCGGTGCTTGCCTGAAGGGAATGGGAGTCTGTTACAAGTGTGGTGAAAAAGGCCACCAAGCTCATGATTGCAAGGGGAAGAAGGAAGATACCAACGTTCAGTGCTACAATTGCAGGGAGATGGGGCATTATGCAAATGCATGTCCTAAGCGTTAGGAGAACTTACCTCAGAAAAGGCCAAGGGATCAAGGCCAGGCTTATGCTATCACTACTGCTGAGGTAGAAGCTCCGAAAGACGTGGTGGCAGGTAATTTAATGGTTTCCTCATGTTTAGAAAATGCATTATTTGATTCTGGATCATCGCATTGTTTCATATCTTCCCAGTTTGCTAAGAAAATTATATATTTCCAATTTGATTTAATAAGGGAGTTGTCAGTTAAAACTCCTAAGGGAAGTATCGTTGCAACAAAGTTTTGTGAATCAGTCCCCATTAGAGCACATAAATTTTCTTTATCTGCTGATTTCATCGTCATACCTATGATTGAGTTTGATATAATCCTCGGTATGGACTGGCTTTCGGACTATGATGCGAAGATTTATTGTAAGAAGAAAGAGGTTACGATTCTTGATGATAATGATAAGGAGCACCTTATTTTTAGAGCATAATCGTCACCACCTAATTCTTATTTAGATCCACCCCCAGTAGCTCAACTTAATTCAATTATTGGGGAGGAAGAGAATGAAGTAACTATCGGTGAGGAAAGGAATGTTCAAATAGAGGATGTACCTGTTGTGAAAGAATTTGTAGATGTATTTCCGGAAGATTTACCTGGACATCCTCCAGAACGAGAAGTAGAGTTTTCCATTGATTTGATTCCTGGATCAAGGCCTATATCGAAGACCCCTTATAGAATGGCTACTGTAGAATTAGTCGAACTAAAGAAACAACTAGAGGAATTGAGTAATAAGGGATTTATTCTCCCTAGTGTTTCTCCATGGGGAGCCCCTGTTCTTTTTGTTAAAAAGAAAGATGGATCTATGAGGTTATGTATCGACTACAGGGAGATCAATGCTATAACGATAAAGAACAAGTATCCCCTACCTCGTATTGATGATTTATTTGACCAACTGCATGGAGCTCAATACTTTTCAAAGATTGACCTTCGATCTGGATACCATCAGTTGTGTGTGAAGAAGGAAGACATTCCGAAAACAGCATTTCGAACCAGGTACGGGCATTACGAGTTTACTGTAATGCCGTTTGGATTGACTAATGCACCCTCTGTATTCATGGATCTAATGAATAGAGTTTTCAAGGAGTATCTCGATGAATTTGTGGTGGTATTTATTGATGATATCTTGGTATACTCCAAAACCTACGAAGATAATGAAAATCACTTGCGCATTATCTTGAAGACTCTGAGGAGGCATGAATTATATGGGAAGTTTACCAAGTGTGAATTCTGGCTTCAGGAGATTTCTTTTCTTGTCCATATTGTCTCTAAAGATGGAATCTCTGTTGATCCTTCTAAGACCAAGGCAATCCAAGAATGGCCAGCACCTACGAGTATAACTGAGGTACGTAGTTTTATTGGTTTGGCAGGTTATTATCGACGTTTCGTCCAGAATTTTGCCCGATTGGCTAACCCATTAACGAAGCTCACACGTAAAGGGGTTAAATTTGTTTGGACAAAAGAGTGTGAAGAATGTTTTGAAGAACTGAAGAGAAGATTAGTCAATGCTCCTATATTGACTCTACCATCGGGGAATGATGGGTTCGTTATTTATAGTGATGCATCGAAGAAAGGACTTGGCTGTGTCCTTATGCAGAATGATAGAGTTATTGCCTATGCATCACGACATTTGAAAATTCATGAACAAAACTATCCTACTCATGATCTCGAGTTAGCAGCAGTGATCTTTGCTTTGAAAATATGGAGGCACTACCTCTATGGTGAAAAATGTGAGATTTATACTGATCACAAGAGTTTGAAGTATATTTTCTCACAAAAAGAACTCAACATGAGGCAAAGGAGATGGCTTGAATTACTCAAGGATTATGATTGTACGATACACTACCACCCAGGGAAGGCAAACAAGGTGGCAGATGCTTTGAGTAGAAAAGACCATGGAGTTTTGAACAATATGAGAATTGAAAGGGATCCAATTTTCATGGAGCTAGTGAAGATGGACATGGGAATAACCAGGGAAGGTGAAACATCAATGCTTTTTCAAATGGTTGCCAAACCATCTTTACTAGAAAGGATTAAGAGTTCTCAGACTGATGATGAAGAATTCCAAAAGAAGATTAAAGCTGTGAATGATGGGAGATTGAGGGACTTTGCGTATGAAGGTGGAATTTTGAAATTCGGGAAGAGACTTTGTGTTCCCAATATACCTGATCTAAAAAGGGAATTGCTGGATGATGCTCATAGTTCCAATTTCTCTATACACCATGGGAGCACCAAAATGTATAGAGATTTGAAGGAACATTTTTGGTGGGAAAACATGAAGAGGGAGATTGCTGATTTTGTGTCAAGATGTATGGTTTGTCAACAAGTGAAAGCTGGAAGGCAACAGCCTGGAAGAGTAATGAAACCTTTTCCCATACCGGAGTGGAAATGGGATAATATTACAATGGACTTTGTCATGGGGCTACCAAAGACTCCTAGAAGGAATGATGCAATATGGGTGATTGTTGATCGTCTTACCAAGTCAGCACATTTTCTTGCTATAAGAGAAGATCTACCCCTGGAACGTCTAGCAAGACTATATATTAATGAAGTTGTGAGACTTCATGGAGTACCCCTATCGATTGTTTCTGATCGTGATCCCCGTTTTACTTCAAGATTTTGGAAAAGTCTTCAGAAATCCCTGGATACTGAACTTCATTTGAGCACTGCTTACCACCCTCAGACAGACGGACAATCAGAACGGACTATTCAGACCTTAGAAGACATGTTGAGATCTTGCTCACTTGACTTTCAGGGTATGTGGGATCAATATTTACCACTAGTAGAATTTTCCTATAACAATAGCTTCCATTCGAGTATTCAGATGGCACCATATGAAGAGTTATACGGAAAGAGATGTCGTACACCAACCTGTTGGGATGGCGTTGGTGAAAGAAAACTTGTAGGCCCAGAACTGGTGGAGGAAACGGTGGAAAAGGTGAAGGTAATCCAAAATCACATTAAAGCAGCTCAAAGTAGGCAGAAGAGCTATGCCGATAATCGAAGGAAGGATTTGGAATTTCAAGTCGGTGATCATGTTTTCCTGAAGGTATCTCCATGGAAGGGAGTCATACGTTTTGGTAAGAAAGGTAAATTGAGTCCCAGGTACATCGGACCTTTCGAAATTCTAGAACGAATTGGGGCTGTAGCTTACCGATTGGCAATGCCGCCAAGTCTCTCCAAAGTTCACGATGTGTTCCACGTATCTCTGTTGAGGAAATACATGCCTGACCCAACGCATGTACTCACCTATGAAGATTTAGAACTGGGACCCGATCTGTCTTATTGCGAAGAGCCCATCAAGATTCTTGATACGAGAGAACAAGTACTGAGAAACCGGACGACGCGTCTGGTAAAAGTTTTGTGGAGAAATCATAAGATGGAAGAGGCAACGTGGGAACCCGAGGAACTTATGATGAAGAACCACCCGAGTCTTTTTATGCAGTAATACCCTAGAAATTGCGACGACGCAATTATTTGAAGGAGGGGAGAATGTAAAACCCCAAGCTTCTACGGTACGTTTCCCTTCGAATAATGCGATAGCGTGTGTTGTACGCAACCTCGAGTTCTAACACACACCACAACTAATTAAACTAGCTGTTGTGAATAGTAATACCTACTTTTTGAAATCATATATATTCTATATTTCAAAATGGACTTCATTTTTGGATTCGGAATATCAAAATTAGCCTAGGGTGAAATTTTGGTACATTTCGGATAACTTTAATATTTTGATGAATAGTGAAAATTACTAAATTTTAATTAAAAACAACTTTTTTAATCAAAATAATTAATAGTGATAAATTGTGAATTTGAGTGGTTATAAAGTATATTTAGAATATATTTTTACCATTTAATATAATCTTTGTCATTGGACATAATTTTACAATTAAACCGAACATAAACAAGTGTCAATCTTTTGATAGTTATTATCTCTTAAAAACACGCTTTTTGTTTTGACAGCGGGAATTAATTTTAAATTAATTTCTGCCACTTCTGTGTTTTGAATTTAGAAAAATGGATTCCATATTTGGAATCAGGATGTTCAAATTGTGTAAATAGGTAACTTTTATTTTTAGACATTTTGAATAATTACTGCGGTAAATATTTTATTTACCATGGTTAAGGGTAAATCCGGTAAATAAGGGTTAAAAAAAATAATATTATAATAATAATAAATTACCCTAAAACGTGTCTCAACCCTATTGGTTGATACATGGTCGACCATGGGCATCTTTGGGTCTATTTTGGGACCCCATGGATCCACATGTAAGTGATAATGACACATTATATTAATAAAGTTAAAATAAAAATAAAAATGGCATAAGCTTACATCTTTTAGAAGAACAATTTTTACATAGGGTTATACATGTTGGAGTTTCGATTATAAATATTCATTAGAAAGCTAAAACGAGTTCCTACATAATGATATTTTCTTTATAATTTTTAGACATTATATAAGTTATTTTATTTATGACACAATGATGATGCAGTAATTACTAAAATAGTGAAAAATAAAAATAATTGATCTTATAAATACCCAAATAATTATAATATGAAACTTTTAATGAATTAAACTAA
The DNA here is from genome assembly GCA_963277665.1 of Viscum album. Lineage (NCBI taxonomy): Eukaryota > Viridiplantae > Streptophyta > Magnoliopsida > Santalales > Viscaceae > Viscum > Viscum album. The sequence goes on along the minus strand of OY728145.1, from coordinate 1,225,868,010 downwards.
TTTTATATGATAATATGATATATTAGGATTGATTTAATTGACTTTGTTCGAAGTAATCAATCTGTTATGAGTTTCACAAAAATCAACTATTGAATAGTGTCAAAATTGACATAAAAGAGTTCTTAAAACAAATATTATATTATTAATTGATATTAAATTCCTAAAAATCTAAGGTTCGGCCAAGAGACTTATATTATGATAGGTTCCTCATTAATGGACCACTTGGGGGTCGCTTGGATGTATATAGTAAGTTTATTAACCATATTATATAAAAATACAAAGAGACATTGTAAAAGTGAAACTAATTAACTTAGAGTTAATACTTAAAGATAAGGTTAATATAAGTACCCAAACCTGTCTAAATTCTATTGGATGAGTTGTTTTCGACCTATCCCCACCTCATCCTTTGAATAGTCAACTTTGGAGCCTTTGTAAACCGAATATGAATTTATTATAAATTAATATTTCTAACTTTTCCAAAGGTGCCCCTCACCCCTCTTATAAAAGGGCACTCCTCCTTCTCATTTCTTCACACCTTCAAAGCCTTTTGGTTCGGCCAAACTCTGCCCAAATACTCTCCCAACATCCCTCACTACAACCTAGAGGCCTTAGTTTGATCAGAAAGCCAACCAATGGAGCCCTTTTGATCAAATCAAAAGGAAGAACCCGAAGAAGAGGTAATGATTTCACCACCCTTTTCTAAGTTCATTTCTTCTTCCACTTCTTCTTCCTTTGTTCTTACCATTCTGAAATAATAACTCCAGTATCTCACATATACTGTGATGTTATTATAAATATGGTACAATCATATTCAGTATTCTATCCACCCTTTGAATAACATGTCACCATACGTGCGTACGTACGGCTTACCGTCTCCACGTCGTGGTGTAATTGTTATTCAATATAATATTATTTGGATGGGTATAATAATGATGTGTAACTCATGTAAATAATAAATATAACATGTTAATGATTCTTTATATATGATATACCATCCATTTATATATTATTTTAATATCAAAAGAATGATATTGTCGCTCGTGCGTACGTACGGACTACCGTCTCCACGAACGCGATGAGATTCATTCTCCATCGTATCCATTCAAGTATAATTATCATTTGATGATTTAAAAATGATGTTTAAGGACTGTATATCATTCTGGATATGAATAAGATACAACAACCATGGCTTATGTAACAAAACATATAAAACAAAATGAGTAAGTTAACTCCCGAAACGACGATAATTCTAAGATATTATTAACAAATCAATGTTAAAAGATCATATATGATATCATATTAATATATATGATTCTTGTATAATTTAATAACAACTATTTCACCATTATACAGGAGGTTAACCTACCCCAACCAAGGAAAAGTACAAGGTAAGGGTTATTTCACAATCTCTTCATTATCCGAGGTTGTTTATATGTAATAATCTACTGGGATCTCTTTATCATCCACATCCATGTTTCTTCAAAATGTATTTCAAAACATTTTTACTATTTACAAGAATATGGGTTAAAGTCATTTATACCCTTGTTTGACTTTTTATAAGAGGTTTATAAAGGAATCTTTCCGTCGTTTTCAAAACAAGGTCCTTTTTAACCTTTTCGACAGAATTGAGGTAAGAATGTTTTTTTAACTTATACGGCGGATGCGGTTATTTTATGCCGTTATAAAATCTTCAAAGCTTTCCTTACAAGCTTATAAGAATATTTTCAAAGAAAATGTTTTATTTTATATGGATCTTAAATTATATCAAAATAAAAGGAGATATTTCTTTAAAAAGAATTTTGATTTCATCTATGTCAACATCCTTTGATGGATTTTAAGATTATTTGAAGTTGATTTATTATGATACAAAACTTCTATATTGTATTGAAGGTTTTGTGATATGTTTGACTGTGGATGTGCTATTTTTATACCATTCATAGTTTATTGTGAAAGTATTGACATTTCGTATGCTAGTTTTAATACGAATGTTTATGTTATGTTTAAACCTTTTCATATGGGAATGCATTGGACTTAATAAGTGACGGGTGGAGCCCGCTATAGCTCCTCGATGCATCGGTAGGTCTCATGAGACAAACTAGTGTCTTGGCACAAGGCCTTGACAAAATATTATTTGTAGTCTTGGCACGAGGCCTTGGCTATGTGGTTATGATAGTCTGGCATTATGCATTCCAACATTATGAAAGTGGTTATTGATATTGCATGTGATTATTCGATTAGTAGAATATCCATGTGAACAAGTAAATGGCATTATTTCATTTTACTATTGCCATACTATGTTGAAGTTCAATTTTAAAAGGCTTTTGTTTTAGTAATTCATTGCCTTAAATGTTTATGCTTATTTTGAATGTTCCTCTATATTGTTATCCTTACTGGGCATTTGAGCTCACCCCTTTTCTATGTTTTATTTTTCCCAGGTAGTGAAGAAGTAATTTATGAATGACTTGAAGGGATATTATGAGGGGTTAATAGTGTGGATATGAAGACTTTGTTGTTGTAGTAGTTTTTCACTTTGAAATGTAATGTAAAACTTTATGATTATATCTAGTGTTTCCAAGGCTACTAAACCAATCGGTCTTTCGAGATTTGATCTTTCTTGTGATCATGCCAATGTTATGTAATTAATGCACCGACTCTGGGTAGCTGGGGTCGGGGCGTTACAAAAACTATATAATTTAGAAGGAAACATGTCAAAATATACAATAAAAATTGAGGGACATCACCACTCAATGATTCCCACTCAATATCAACAGAAAAAATAATTGTTAATTTCTTCATCTCTATATAAGAACATTCCAACTCTGATTGAACTTGGTTATCTTTCTCCTTGATAAACAAGAGACACACCAATGGGTGTTTTAAAAGACACCCATTGATGATAACAATAAAAAGTACAATTTTTGGAAATTATCCAATCCATCCTGAAAAATAAAATCTAGAGATTTCATTTCAAAAACATGAAAAGTTCATACAAAATCCACATCTAATAGAGAAAAAATAAATAAGACTATGGAGACCCTACTCTCTCATTGTACCATGGGTGTAGTAATATCAATTTCTCAAGATAAAATACCCAAAAAAAAAATTAGTTAATTGACAATGTAGGAATAAATAATTGAATTATATTTCCCAGTATCAAATAGTGTTACCACTAATGATGATGTTTTAGTAATGGTACCTATCACAGTCTTCATACCTGTATCTGCTTCCTATGGAGACTCTCCAACTGCATGATGAAACATAGTTCTATATACCTATGTCTGGAACCCTTTATCATGTGAATAATTATATTTCCCCATAGTATTATGATGATATTATTTTATTGTTCCTCTAGACAGGGTATAAATGATATGGGAGAATCATTATAGGTTCTATGAGCATCAGTGTGAGAAACAATTCTTAGGTTCAACCTTACAAACCCTCATTGAATGTCAGGGATTTCCACAATTGTAGAAAATAAAAGGACCTCTTCTTGGTACTGTAGGAGGTCTAGAATGACCCTTTCATTGAGAAATTCCCTAAGAATCAGCATTCTTCCAATTTCCAATGAAGGAAATCACACTTCTATTGGGAGAAAATGAAACCCTTCATAACCATGAATTTTCATCTAGGTCCATATTGACCATTAGCACACTATCTAGTACATCAGCATAAGAAGGAATATTTTGAATGAAAACATAATAAAAAATATACTTATGGAGTCCCAAATCAATCTTTTGAGCCTTAATCCTCTCATTTTTTAAAATATCTAGTTTGAGATCCATGATCCTTACAAAATGGTTATCATACTCAGTCATGATCCTATCAACCTAATCAATTCTTAAAAACACTGTAGAATTGGAAAACAACATCGATTCTGGATAGAATTATTCGTTGAAAAGAACCTTGAAGTACTTTTACTCTAGGCCCTCATATTTCTTCTTCATCACCATTATGTCCCACCATATCCTTATTAATTTCATGAGCATGATGGTGTCAGACTTCACCGTGATCTCGTTCGGTTTGTATAACAACCCAAACAATCACTCTGTTCAACTCAGCCACTCATTAGCCTCTAGAGGGTCATTTAATATTTTTACTGGTGTGGGATTCTAGAAAAAAACTATTGAGAACTAACATGGAGAACACACCTCTATGGTTCCAAATCATGAGATTGAACTGGTATTGTAGGTGGTCCCTATCCTAGAACATGTATAGTGTGAACAATTACCTCTACCAGATTCAGGTCAATAATATGATTCGCTCACTGAGGATCAGTAGTAGCTTCCACCTAGATCTGATTTTCATTCCTTCCTAAAATAATGATGCTAAAAAACTTAGTAAAAAATAAAGAAGACATAATATTGCACTCAAATAGATAAACAACATAAATTGAGCCCTTTAGATTAAAAAACAAGATTTGTGTTTCATTATATCCAAATCAAAATATGAATAATTCTAGAACTATGCCACAACAATCTTCTCCCTAAGAACCCTTGGTGACTTAAGGTTCATTTTGGTGAAAGCTATATAAGAACTCCATCAAAACTACCTCTTATGTCCCAAAAATATTAAATGAATTCTTATTAATATTAATACAAAATCTCATAGTGGAGCTATACTACCTCTTTGTCATGAACCAATCCAGGTACCCTGGTAACCTGATAATTGGGCTGGTCCTAACATAGCCCAGAGGACGTTCATGATTCCCACTAGTCAGCAACTAGCTCCTGGCATCATACAATATTAAAGTGGGTATTACTTTTCCTCTATCAATGTATATGTTAACTAGGCAAGTTAGTAATTCATTCAAATGATTCTCTATTGAGAGTATTTTACTAGTAGTCAAATGTCCATTAAATCCCAAATTTATTAAACCAATGTATTGAAATAGAAAAAAAAACATAATCCCCAAGGAACATAACTCACCCTGCCATTGTTGACTGATGGATCCACCATTAAAAGATTATTTTCCATAACTTTATCCTGGAAGGAGATATTCTACAAATCCTATTATGATTCCACACAAGGCTTCCATAACCAGACTCTAATATGAAATTAACCTAGAATGTGCTTTCAATTTTCAAACAAATAGGTTTTTCTTATCATAGGTTTATTCAATAAAATCATTCATTAAAATTTAATCTTTTTAAATACATATATCAATTCATGCTTCACATTTCAAAATGATGGATATATAAGTTAAAATATGAAATTTTAAATTTAATCAAAGGGTGCTTTACAAAAATGGTATTTTTCCAAAATATTCTCTAATAAATATGTCTTTATAAAATAGTTTATATAAATTCTCAAGGCATGTCAAATAGTTTACAATTGTGCACTATGTACATTTAAAACAAAAAAAGTGAGCAACGGGTTCATGTTCCAAGTATGAACAATAGGTCTAGGATATATGGGCTATACATTATGAAACGTCATGTATGTACATACACCTCTTTAGGCGTATGGATAATGTGACTCCTCACCATTGTCTATGGAATGGGATATAATGATATAATGTTTTTTAACGTTGCTCAATCGTAAAGAGCCACCCAAAATAACTCAGTAACTACCAAAGGCTTTCATGTTCTCTAGTAAAAAATCTATAATGGGAAAAAAATGAAGTCACCTTAAATTACAATTGAATATCATAATATATTTCAATATTCCAATTTTAACTTTACAACTTATAACATGTTTTTAATCAAAAGGATTTATTTTCACGAAGATGATTCCCTAAGGTATCAATCAAAACATTTTTATGCCATTTTTCACAGATCGGTATTTGAAAAAAATACATGAAATTTGACAATATATTTCAAAGTTATATCCGTCAATATAATTTTTCTGAAAATTCAATCATTTTTGTCAAAAAACACAAATTCATTAGTATTGGGGTTATAAAAAAGATACATACAAACCATTTCCATAATTAAACTCAAAAATTTATTTCAGTAAAATTTCCAAAAACACAACCCAATTGACTAGAATTGGGGGTTTTCTAATTTCACACAAAAAACACTTTTCAAAACCCTCAATCTAATAGAATTGTTTTTTCTCCAACAATTCAATTGAAATGAATTTTAAGAAAAATAAACTAATTTTATTTTATTGAAACAATTTAAATTAATCATTTCTATATAGTTTTAACAGAAATTGGGCCTCATAAAAGAACCACCTACCTTTTTCTCATGGAAACAGAATGCTCGTGACATACCTGCCAATAAAAATGAAGGTGCATAAGATCTAGGAACTCAAACCAGAATAAATAATTTATCAAAAATAATTTAGAATCAATAATCCCAAGTTGATCGATCAAACTCCATTGAAAGAAATGATAAATAGACATGGGGACATGGAGAAAAACATACATAGTAATCACGAAACGACCAGAACAAGGATCAATCGCCTAAAAAATTTCCCAAAGTGGTTGGAGGATCCTAAGATCACCCGGGGAAGACCCTAAGTCAAGAGAATGCAGTGTGGAGGAATAATAAAATTAAATTTATTCTAAGATTACTATTTCAAAAGAACATTCATGGTTTTACTGGAAATGTAACCAATTTACATGTCGTGTTATGTAAAATTCACAATTCCACCAAAAATACACATATCCTTTTGATAAAATGTGGATTTATTTTTATTTTAGGATTTAGATGACATGAAACCATATTACATGATACGTAAGTCTCCCGTAGGTTACAAAAATGGTTTCATAAAGATGATAATTCAACAAACCATTGACTTCACCTTTATATATATCATTTGATTTCCTCCTCAGGACAACCTAGATAACAAAACGAAAAACAAGAACATGTTTGTGAACATACCTGATATAATTGTAATAGGGTTATAAGGGTTCACTCCCAAAACTATCATTGGATAAAGTCCCTTACTAGACTAGGTTCAATCCATACTCCAGCCTTATTATATCATCGGATATCCATATTTGTAAAATTAATTGGAGTGATATATAAAACTAATCCCAACCATAAAATATTCAATATACTTACATATGTGCATAATAATATTATAAAACAATCATCATATATCATAAATTATTGAAATGTAGTGGGTGATATAAAACTTTCTATAGTTAGTCATAGTATAACCCATAGAAAATAAACAAGTATATTAGAAATCTCAAAATCATATTCTTAAACCACCAATTTAAATAATAAGAATGTTATCCTTGGATCATAACCCAATAATGAAATAGTAACATCCAAGAATTTTAACATTGTTAAAAAATACATTAAAATATCACACGAAACTTTCTTCATAGAAATACCATTTCCAATTTGAATTATTTAATTTAAAATCTAAAAATATTCCGAACAATATAGAAAACATTATATTTTAAAATAAAATTGGAAAAATATAATGGATTCCCCAAATAGTTTATTATATAAAATGGTGAGAAATTTGATTCATGTTTTATATATAAAAACTGATATTTCTCTCAAAATTTTAGGAAAATCTTAATTTACCTCATTTATGAAAAAATAAGACACAATTTTTTTTTAAAAAATCAAAATAATGTGTAAAACATAATTTTAATAAATCACGGAATATTATTGAAAACCATTTTTATTTTTTTCAAAATCATGGTAATGTAATTAAAATGATTTTTTAATGAAGATCCAATTAAAGGCATATCTCAATAAAAATATTTGTTCTTTATCATGAGTTAATAAGTATAGTATAATGATAGGAAAACTGTTATATCTAAAAAAAATATGACAAGAAAATTCATGGGATTATTGAGAGATAAATCATAAAATTTAATCCATAGAAACTAGATTATACACAATCTGATAAAAAATTACACCGTACCATATATCCTTTAAAACATTTGTAATATTCTAATAAAAACCACTTTAATTATTACAAAATAAATTGTTATGTAAAAAATCATAATTTATTAATGGTAATTGATATCCATTTACATTAATAATGGTTATATAATCTAAAAAAATAATCAAGTTATAAATACCATATATACACATTAAATATATATTTATAGTTATCCATTGATGATAGAGATAGTGGAAAAAATTGCACCATTCCTGGTGATGGTAGGATATATGTACAAATGAACATTGTTTACACTTTTAAATAGTTAGAACCAAATAAATTAAAATAGCAATTCATATTTATATAATAATTATTATATAATATCTATCAAATATATTAATTAAATATATCCAAATCACCATAAATGTAAATCGGAAAAGAATAAATAATCACATCACCTTGGGGGGGTGGGTGTCCACACATACACATGAGGGATTTAATCATTCTCCGATGGGTTGGAGGTTAATATGGAAGATATTATATTATACATATATAATATTAATAATTTCATAAATATAATATATTATATTTAAACCCATCATAATTACCACCCAATTAATATGTGAAGGAAACATAATTATATCGCTTTTTGGAAGCCTTAGTCCATATATTAACACAATACATTTACATCCAGTTTGAGGCAATAGAATTTGGGTATTTGTGGTTAAATAATTATAATGAAATTTTTGTATATTAATGATACAAAGATAAATATTATAGTATTAATTCCCCTGTTTATATGATATAGAAGAAAAAATAAATTGATATATTTTATATAAGACGATCACATCCTCTTTATAAGGTTTCCTTCTGATCATTTGTTAAGGACCCTTGGAATTATATTTTAAGAATAAAAGTACCTATATTTAATGTCTCAAAAAAAATTAGACTATAATTGGAATGTTTTAGGTCATGATATATTAATCAATGTCATGTAATGATGATAATAGAGGGTTTCCTCAAATAATTAGGAGAGAGGACACAATTTGTATTTCTTAAAATAAATAAATATTATATAAATATTTTTTCAAGAAAAATGCATCAAAATGGAATTTAATTTGATGGTGGGATAGTATGAGGTACAATTATATCTCAAAATATATTCATATTTGTCTATATTGTGAATTTATATTATATATTTTCTTAACCCCCCACCCCCATAAACTTGTTTGAACACTAACCCTGATGAAATTTTTTATTGTTTTTAGTATTCATTATGACCCAAAATGAATGTTGCCTTATTTAGATATTGTTATATTATAACTAAAAATAAGGAATCCATATTATAAAATTCAATCTTTTTAATTAAATTAAGTTAATTTTAAAATAAATTTGAAAAACCTGACGAAATATTGTACTCATGCAAAAATATTTCTTACGTATACAATGTTTTTATACCAAAATCCACCAAAAGTTCTTTCAAAATGCCAATTTTGGATTATTAATAATATAAATTAATTATGTATACCGTTAAATAATTTTTTACCAAAATAACATTATAATTCTTTAAAAGAAGAGATATTTTTCAATTAAAATTTATATTTTCCCTATTAATAAAAAATTAATTTGTTCATAAAATTTTATAAAATCAACAATAATATATTTTTGAACTTATGATTTAAAAAAATTATTTTTTAAAAAAATTCTCTAAATTCGATGAATATACATTTAATTATTTTTCACAAACATAAATAAAAAAATTCAGCAATAATGTATTTTTAAATTATATATAGATATTAATAATAATTAATTACATATAGTAAATATATTTTCCTTATTGAGAAACAGTATAAATATTGTTAAAAATTTGATTAGTTATATTCATTCCCTCGATGTAAAATCTATTTTATAATGATATATTTTACAACTATGTATTTATACTCAAGGTTTCATGTATCACATGCTATCAGAGAAATTAAATTTAATTTAAGATAAATATATCATAAAATCATGGAGCATTACATTCTACACCCCTTAAAATCAATTTTTACCATAAAATTCCATCACTCTCATATAAAAATTAATTATATCATTGTATCATTAGATCCTCATTTTCTTAGTTAGTTTCTTTGAATTCCTAAATCATAAAAATATCTTAAACTAGGTGAGTTATATTATTCCATAGAACACTACCTATATGAATGGTGATTTATACTTATTGATATTCATTTGAATGATCTTCCTCTAGTTTTAAAACCTCTGAGTTAAGTACATATTTTGGATCTGGTATTTAATTCAAGAGGATATATACACGAAACTCATCACAAACTTGATAGAAGTATAGTGGAAGCGCTAAGTGATTAGATAACATCACTTATGTGTATACAATCTCAAATGGTCATGTATACATAGGGATCAACATTCATTTAAATATTAATCTCATAACCTTCCTTCATAGAAAACATCATAGGAATACCTCATAAATAACTTAAAATTACAGATTACGATGCTGATTTTTACCATAGAATATTAGTCGACCCGTATATGCCTTTATTTGTTACTAAATTCCTCTAACATTATCTACTATTTCACTATCTAGTTCGGTTCAAAATAAATTTCTTTCTAAAACCTCATCCCATCACATTGGATTTCTACACATATTTCAATAGGGGGCTGGAAATTTTTCTATTTGAATACAAGAATAAAAAAATTTTAATTACTTTGACTAGAAGAAAGAGTTGATTCCAACCAACATTGAAATCCATGAAACAATATCTTAACGTATCATATAGAGTTTTAATGGATCTCTCAAGATATCTATTTTTTTGGGGATAATAAGATGTACTAAAACACAACATTGAATCAAGTTCTTTCTGAGGTATTCACCAAAACATAAAGGTAAAAATCATATGATGATCAGATACAATAAAATGAAACCATACCACATACATAATGTATAATATATAATTATAATAAAAAGATAAATATTCTCAAATAGTAAATAAGTTTGATTACTTCATCATATGATTGATTATAATTCAAATATAATTGTGGCATTGGGCATCCAATGACAAAAACTATGTTGAAATTTTCCCACATCCATTAAGGAATTGTTAATGGTTCCAGCATCCCATTAAAATAATTTATCCCACCATTAACTTTCTGAAATACCAACCATAGAGACACATAATCCAATAATATCTCTCTTACTGATATATTAAAATAAATCCTATTTTATATCTTTATACATCTTCATACTTATCGAATGAATAGAGATTGGTAAACAGTAAGATTAATCTAATAACTCCATAAATTATTGTATTGATGGTCCAAAAACGTTGTCCTTATATATTATCATAACATCACAATCAAGGTTGAACATAGGATCATTTCTAACCTTTTTTTTGGTTTTACATCATCTGTTGTCACCTCTTTAATCTTTTCAAGGATAGATGGTTGAACACTAATTTGATAATTATAATATCCATGACCTTTTATGAAGATTTCACGATACATTCTTTGATCATATAGAAATGTTATATGTTTTTCTATTTGCATCATAGATAAGTTACCATTATCATTTGAACTCAAAGCACCACCAACGTCATTTTCATTCAATGGGAGTAATGTATTGAGTAGTTGTAATCATTAATCAACTCCAATAAACATATGTGGAAAATATTCAAATATTTCTATGTAAACATATACTTAGAACATTAATCATAAGTATATATATCACACCATTCACTATAATGATAATGAAAAAAATATCTATATACAAATCATGAGTCGGGATAATTATAAGATAAAATTTCTATTTTAATGAGGCATAAGCTATAACTGTACCATTCTACATGAGTAATCATCCTTATCACCACTTCAATGCATCACTATTGATCACAAACCATTCATCACTATAGGGTATTTTATGCATAAGAAAATTGACAATCTATTTCTTCAGTTCCTATAAATATTCCACACATACATCTATCCAAAGAAACATGACTCTAATTTGAGTTAATTTTTCAATTTTGTATTTTAACCGTGATAAAATCTTCAAAACTATTTAACAATATCCATATAAACTATGAAATATTGTGATATTAGTCACAATGGTTTTTCTAGGACAAAATTCTATTACATTTATATTTTATATATCTTCTATTATACCATTCCATGGGATTATATGACCCAAAAAATGAATCTTCTTATATAAAAAGACATTAATGAAAAATATTTATATAACTACTCCTTTCATAGGGTATTCTGTTAAATTTTCATGTGGTATAGAAGATCTTTCTTTATTTAATAATATTATAGAACATAATATATAAATATAACTAAAAAATATTCAATGTAATATATAAAGCATCTATTTATTAAATTTACTATGATTGATGGTCACTATTAATAAAAAATGGAATCACTATAAATTTATAGTATTCATACCTTATACTATAGGTTTTCCTTGGTATGACAATACTTTTTAACCTTAACTAATCGAATCTAGATCAAAGGTCCATATTTGAAAAATATTGATCTTTTTCAAATTGATAATAAAATCATCACAATAAAGAAGAGGACGATATTTCAGTATTATGATATTATTAAGATACTAATAATCAATTCAGAGTTCCATTAATCCACCTTTCCTTATAATATAAAGAATAGGGGTAGCCCATAGTGATGCATTTTCCTAAATGAATCATTTTATGAGATTCTATTGGAGGGTTTTCATCAATTCATGAAAATAGTTTAGGCCTATTGTATATTTTGTATTTGAAATAAGTATGAAACATGTTTTATTTCTATTGAAAACTGGCATTCACGATTCAGAGGAATAATTGGAAAAGAATTAGAAGGAAATCAATAAACTCGCAAAGAAGAGGAATGACATCAATGTAGAGTTTCATACCAACCATATGAGAAAGAAACCAATTTTAAATTGGAATCAAGGAACATATAATAGATTTTATTTTCATATGAAATTTATATTTATTACCAAAAGGATATAATATCTTCAGATGGTTCATTATATCAAATTAGACATCCCTTCTATGAAAATTGATGTGGGTTTTATGTAATGAAATCCAATCAATGCCTAATAGAAAATAAAATTCCACTATATGGAGAATAATGAATATTTTCCCGAAATATTTTCCACATACTTTAATCAGGGAATAATCATAGACTTTATGAGTGATTAATACACCATTGGTTTTTTTCACTACTAAGTAAATATGAAATCCTTGGGGATAAGAATTAACATTCAAAGATAATTTTTATGATATAATTTCACACACATAATAATATATTATATTTAATAGAAATGGTTAGAGTTAAATCCATGGAAGAAAATGAAAATAAGTTTTAAACAAATGTAAGGGAATATCATGGGGGTATGAAATAGTGGAGACCAATAGAATATAACTAAGATAAAATGATATACTTCAAAATTTTTGGGTTTATGTCATCACATCTCTTAACTAATCTTTCTTCGTACCTTTTTGATACCAAAATTGTTCTAGTGAGAATCCAACATCACAGTGATAAATCACGATAAATCACTCATATGATGTAAAAATTAGCCATATTAATTTCAATGTATTACTCCGTATATTTATAATAGTTCAATCATTATTATTATCTATTCAAATAATTCATAATGTTTATAAAGAAAATGTTATTCATCCTAATCAAATATGATATGTGTGTTTGGATGGCTACATAGTAAGGGTACACTAACCAAGCACCAGAATGATGGTAGAGATATAATTAACCAACAACTTATGTGCCTGTAACCCCTATATGAATATATTCCAAACCAATAACCACATTTATTATCTATAGAGGGTTTTTTGTTGAGGAAATAAACATTCCTTTATTTATCATACCATAGTACATTTTATGACACATAATATTATCCTATGGGTTTTCACTAGTTTTGTCACATCCTAGTTTCCAATGTTAACTAATAATTACTCTAATACCACTATAAAAACACATTATTTTCAAAAATAAATATCTTATCTTATTAGATAATTATTCAATACATAACATCGTACTTCATAAGAGAATTGTATATGTCTTCTGTCTATGGAATCATGGATATATAATATACATGTTCTTAAGAAATCTACCTCCTATTCATATAAAAATATAGAATCTTATATAAAAATATCATACATCAAAAAATTTATCAAAACCTAGATAATGGAAGAAAAATAAAGTTTGACCTCAGATTCTCTATAATGGTATACATGGGAGATTTCATGGATCACATAGACATTACAGGACCGTAAGTGATTGTGAACTTGTGTTTAAAATTTTAAAACAACACCATTTATATTATATAATATAATATTGTCTCAGTGAATAAAAATTTCCAGTTCAAATGACATTAATTATAGAGGAATCATTGAACACTGTCCGTGAGGACATAAAATTGGTATCGTTTCATTTTTTTGTATCCACATAATCATAGAAAATAATTTTATTAGTTTTGTATTACAACATAGATAGTAGTAGTAGATTAGGTTCACTCCCCATTCCATCATATCCATATATTATTTTTGCTCTAAAAATTTCATAGTGGACATATTCCCCTATTAAGCTAGGTTTAGACACCAATACATTGCTTATTATCTCCATAGATAATAATATTAACCTAATTAATTATATGGATAAATAATATTGGGAACACTATTTACATAATATTAATAATATCATATGTTTTCTATAATATATTAATTAATTCATTAAAAGTTTTAAACTATGGAAAGGAAGTTGGTTTGATTAATATTTCTATAATTACTTATACCATAAACCCTAGAAATAAACAGTTTTCATATACAACCCATCATAATAATATTAAACTATATAGAGAATAAATAAGGATGTAATCCTTGGATCATTACCCTTTTAAGTCATAAGTAACACTAAAGGATGTTATCATAGATAAAAATTCCATTAAAATATCACTATAACATTTTATGAGAAGAATTCACTCTTCACTTTGAAATAACCAATTTAAAATCAAAACACTTCCAAAATATTAAATAATTTTTTTATAAATAAATTTTTAATCATGTAATGTAATCTTCCATTAATTGGGTTGTGTAATGAATGTTTTGTCACGCAATATATACAAAAACCTACATTCTTTTCAACATTTCAGTATATATAAAAAACTAACACTTTTAAAAAATAACATATAGATTCCATTTAAAATATAAAAATGAAAAAATGAAAAAAATTGAATATAAATAATAATTTTATATTACTAAAAACGTTCATGAATATATTCTCTAAAATAATGTTATTAAAAAAATTATTTTCAACTGAAGTGGAAAATAAAGCAACATTTCCTCATATAAATTATTTTACTGTCTTGAGCCCAAAAAGAGAGAAAATTCAAAATAAAATGTCTAATATTAAAAAATAACTAGAAATAAAAAAATTCATGGGATCATTGATTGATACATCCAAAAATATCATCATTCGAAGCTTACTTTTAAATAAAGAATATAAATAATAATATTGTTACATAAATCCCATTCCACTTTTGAAACTATCACATCAATAACTCATGAAACATAGAAAAATATATGTATATTTAAATCCTCGTAATTTGTATGATATGAATCATAAAAAATTCATCATAAGTATATACACCACGTAATTGAAAAGAGTGGTTAAAAGGGCATATGTCTCATAGAAATAAAAGTGCGATGAAAATCCATTACCTTGAGTTCGACTTGATTCGAAAGAAATATAATAAAATTTATAATAAATTTAAATTTATTGTACTTATATAATTTATTAGTTTATATATTCTTAATATCATTATTTATCCACATATAATATATCAAATCCCATTTGTATATAATTATATATATTAATTATTATTTCAGGTCGTTAAATCAATTTTTTCCTGAGAATTTCAATTTGGTAGTATGGATTCTTGTATATAAATCAATGTACCATCATCTAAATAATTAATATCAACGTATAAATATCATATATATTTATGATATATATATATATTTATTTATTTATTCATACCTAAAATTTACAGATAGAAAAATTAATTAGATAATTCATAGATATGGTAGGCCATATATATGTACGAATGATTTTCTCACTTTTTTACAGATGGAACCAAATAAACAAAAATAATAATTCAATATTAAAAATTAATTCTTATATATTTTTTATAATTTATATTCATTAAATTTATCTTTATCATTATCCATGAAATGTGTAAAAGAAAAACTCATCACATCGTATCAGGGGGTGGTTGTCCACATTTACACAAAAGAGACGGTTTAACATTCCAACAGAATGGAAGGTAAGTAAGAAGAAATTATATCATAACTAAAAAATAATAATTACATCATAAATATGATAAGAAATTAACCCCTAATAATAAATATTATTGAAAAAATTATTGTTGAAAATTAATTATATCTCTACCTGGAGGTGGAATCCCACATGTATGAACAAGAAATATATTCACTTCCCATTTTATTTGATATAGGATTGTTATTTTTAGTTACATAATTAAAATAAAAATTAAATATAATTACGATACTAAATTTATTAATTTATTATGAATAACACTAATTTTAAAGAGGTAGAGTACAAAATACAGTTTTAGAGGTTGATTAAGAAATTTTTTTCTTCTTCAGAGGGCATCCATTATATACTTTCATAAAGACCATTAGAATGGTTTTTAAGAAGACTATAAAAACTAATATATGGATAGGTAATTTTAAAAGGTTATTATGTAGGGGTCAGTCGATTGAGATGGAACAATGTGGTGTAATGAAGATAAAGGTTGGGTTCCCTTTTAAATGTGGGGGAGAGGACACGCTAAAAGATACACAAGACTTTAAAATATAATAAATTCATTATCATGAAAAATAGAAAATATGAAACATATATGAAGGTGGATACGATAATATCTAATAATATCCAAACAATTTCATTCAGACATGTTTTTTTTGGAAATCATAACACTATCTCTTTGTTTAACCCCTTGTAAATCCATTTCAAATCCCCATACATTTAATTAATTGACCATTGATGAATTATTAATAATTAAATCGAATTTATTTAAATTTAAGAACCATTTTAAAATAAAATATATCATTATATATTCTTAAAATAAAATTAAATATTTAAAAAAAACTATTCCTAACAAATCCTCAAAAAATAACAGTTTTAAAATATTATGATAATTTTATAGTAACAAAATTTTGACATGATTATTTCAAATCTGATGTTAATTATTTAAAAAATAAATGTTTGAAACTCTCAAAAATTATTTTTAGTTTTTGATCACTAATGGAATAAAAATATGTTTGGCGGAAATATGTATTTTTTAATCATATATATACATTAATAAAAATTAAGTATTTACATATCAATATAATCTCTGTATCTAATATCATTACAAACATTTTTCAAACTATGGTTATTCATGTTCATAATTCCAATTTAATGGTTATCTTATAATGGTATACTATATTACAGTTCATTTAGACTTGGCTTTGTGTGAATCATAAGCTATCAGAGAAAATAATTTTTTTGAAGTGAAATATATAAAAAATTGATTGTTTTTAAATTATTATCATATATTTATTATAAATTAATCGTGTTTGGTTAATATTATATTTTTGGTTTTCAGTTATACATGAAAATATAATATAAATAATCATTTCTCATGATAATTTTTATTTATGTGAATATCTAATATTTATTTATACATGTTCATTAGCAAGGAAATAAAATTTTATTTATATGGTTATCATAAAATTTAATAAATATTTATTATCTATATTAGTCAATATAATATTTATTTATTTATTATTTAACAATTTTATGTATTTATAATTCCCTCTTCAAAAATTCGGAATTAAATCTTATTTAAATAATTTTTAAAATATTTATATATAAATTTAATATTTATTTTATCCATTAATTTAATGTATTTGAGAAAACAAATAATAATAATATTATTATTATATAGGCATGAATTATATTAAATATTTATGAAATAATAATGGAACACATTCAATTATAATTTTCTCATCTAAGCACATTTTAATCATGGTGGAGACATTTCACAAAAAACCCATTCTTAAGGTTGTGTGAAAATATTTGAATAAAATTCTACCAATCACTAGAGAGTTAAACTCTTAGAATTCTTTCATGAAGAGAGATTTATCATCCCCAAAAAACCACATAACTCTAGAGGGAAAAATTATTGTCCTTCAATGCAATGAGATTTCTGTGGTGATCAATGAGGAATAATGCAAGCATTAGGATCATCCACACTATCATCCAAAAATATATGTGGAGGTGTCAGGTTGTTCATAGATCATTCATATATCTCCACAAGAGGGAATATAAAATTGATTCCTTTATTAAATTACAATATCGATTAGAAGACACGATCCAATTCGATAATGAAGATGGAATTTTACATAATGGTAATTATTTATTAAATTTTGTTATATGTAAAATATTTATATGGAAATATCCCAAATTTTTGGTTCAAACATCTTTGTTAGTTAATTTTCCATTTAATTTTTTATTTCATGAAATTCAATCCCATATAAATCTCATATTATTCTTTTATTATGACAAAAAAGATGAGTTAGCAACTACCTAAAAGGTCTTTTAATTACATATAGGACCTTCATGTGGTATCACAATTTTCAAATAATTAATTTATAATTATTCATTAATAATTTATTGATCATATGAATTCATTTTTTGTGTTAATTTATTTATCATTAGTTCTCTATCTATAATCATTAATTTCATCTTCATTCATTATCCAATCATGATGATATGACCATTAACAGGATAAAAATACATGAAGAAATATTGAAAGAATCCATCAAAAAATTGGATAGATATTACAAGGTTATGAGGGGTGTATCCAATTGGTACACAACATATACCAATATAAACTACAAAAGGGTTAACCATGAGAAATTTATATCGATGGGTAGTTTATTCATGTGGATTTCCTAAATTCAGAGATTGTATTGACCAAGCTAGCATATATAATGGTTATATAGATTACATAATGTGTTGATGGTGTAAATGTTATGTACTCCAAATATTTTCACATAATAATTCATGGAATATGAAAAGAAAAGGTAGTATCATTAATTAATTACATGACATGTGGTGTTCGTGGTGGAAAAAAGGGGTTAAATAATGTGTAGTTGGTGTAAACATTGTGTAACCCCTTAATATCAACGATTGAAGTACATTTTTATTCCATTAAATTTTATTATGGAAGTTGTTTCACAACATATATTTGTTTATAAATATAATGAAATCAAAACCCATTCATCAAAATTACACATCATCATGGATGTAACCAAGTATATTAGTTATATGGGAAATAATTGTGGAATTGAATTTTTTTACACAACTTGTAGTTACTATATACATGTCTTGATTACATTTATAATAAATTAAATAAAAAACGTATTATTGTGTAAATAAATAATTATATACCATGTGTGTTTGTTCATAACATCATTTCAACATAAGAATGTAAATATTACTCATGACATATGTTAAATATTAATAATTTATTTGGTTTAACAAATAATATTCCAAATAATGTATGAATATATGTATATAA
Source organism: Viscum album (assembly GCA_963277665.1). Lineage (NCBI taxonomy): Eukaryota > Viridiplantae > Streptophyta > Magnoliopsida > Santalales > Viscaceae > Viscum > Viscum album. Next base: position 1,225,848,545 of record OY728145.1, on the reverse strand, counting down.
TTAATTCAATATTAAATAAATAATAAATGACCTTCCAAGATTTTGTACCATTATGACATGTTTTTATCATGTTTAATCCATGTATAATAAATTTTCTTTCTATAATATTAATTATAACGAGAACTCTATTTATATTTTTAAGCCCATTAAATTAGATGAATAAATTAACAAATTAATTAATTAATTAATTAAGTCAACTATGCTTCTATTAATAATAAAGAATAAATTGATGTGAATTATAGTTAAATTGATATTTCATATTATTTTTATTTCAATGATCATGTGTAGTTAAAAAGCTATTTACATGAATCGTGTCTTTTTAATTTATTATTATTGCATTGTTTTTTCTAAAAAAATAAAATTAAAAAAATTAATTTTATCTTATCCACTCTTATTGTAAGGTAATGTGTTTATATGGTATCTTTAGTGAAAACCCTTTATTTAATCCTTTTGTTTCCCTCAATTTTGTGTGAGTGTAATAAAACATAATGGAAGGGTGAATTGGGTGAGTAGAGGTCGTCCAAGTTCATAGGTTAGTTTAATTCAATCCAAGTGATAAATAGAATAAAAAGTCAAATTATTCATCTTGAATGAACTTATGGATCAATATTTTATTCCCTTTCATAAAGGGTTTTCTTGTTATCCTCTAAATAATGTAAACATTATAAATGACCAAAATCACACCATTTTTTATTTTATTTGCACGAATTTTCACAGTTAATTTATTTGTAGACATTTTGTCATGATCACAAAAACTAGAGAATTAAATATCATCTAGAATATAATAATAATAAATTGGAACATGTATAATTCTAATAAAAAAAATTATTCAATTAATAAAATATAAAAAATATTAATAATCATGTAATATTAATAAAAATGTATAATTTATCCACAAATAAAAATTCCCAAAAATCAATATAAATTTTGTTGGTATAGCCACAAAATACATTGGTTTAGATGAAACAAGGGTTCAAAATTCATGTTTGGTTTATGAAATGGTGCATTCAATAATCTCGAAATTTTAACATAATGCTTAGTTTGGTTTATGTCATTTCACATCAAAGGTGAACTTCTCAAGTTGTACACAGTGTCACTAAATAGCAAGAGATATGGAAATCTATATTAGTGATCTTATAATTGGGTATTCCACTCAAATGACCATAGATATATAAGTTAAAAAATTTGAAAATAATGGTTCACCTAAAATCTTTTTATTAGCTTGGTATTCCTATGTATAGGTTTCGTGAAGGGGAATACTAATCTTTTCAACATGAATATGAAAAATTAGATATTTTCTGAAAACAATTTTAAAGTATTTTGAGTTTCAATAAAATTCTGTAGAGGGTATCAAATAAAATTCATTATGTCACATCATTGGTAATTAAGTTGAAAAATAAAATTCTCTATTTAGCTATTGAATGTTATTCCAAGAGAATCATATGTAACACCGTGATCCTCAAATAAACTTACCCTTTTCACTTTCACATATTTCAATGTGTGTTATAGTTATATTATAAAATGAACTACTATAAGAAATTTTAAATTTTGTGTATATATTTCCAAATATTTTATAACCACCTCCCAAAAAAGTGAATGTGATAAGTATGCCTATTGGATGTGGATGTGCATGATCATATTTTCTATTGCATTAGATATAAGTTATTTTTGGAGAACATATAATGTTACATAAGGGCATGGATACATCCACCATGAAATATCATCCCCTATCACATTATAAAGAAAAATATATTATTTATAAAAATGGGATTCTAATTACACTAGACTAGTTAAAACATGAAGAAAGCACGTAACTATTATTCATTCATTCCATATGCTGAAATATATTGATATGTTTTTTAATATGGGTCTTACAAATTCATAAGAAAATATCCAGCAATATCATATTATCATTTTTATCATTCAGGATCACCTTATTCATCTAGATTAAAATATGAGCAATGTATATGATTATATAGGAATCATTTTACTATGTTTTGTAAAATAAAAGGGCTTCATGGAAAATCACTTATATAACCCTTATGGTGAAAAACATCAAAGTGAGGGGTGGAAATCCAATGAATATTTTATATTAAATATTTCTATTAATATATCCTTCATGTATATAAATATTTAATGTAATTGAATTAAAAATAGTATATATGATTATCATATAAAAAAGTGACATTTTTAGAATAATTTCAATAAAAATAGAAATTCAAAAAATAAATTGCATCAACATAAATTTTATTCATTAAATTTTCTAATCGATTAATTTTTTATTTATATGGTTAAATCACATATTCAATTACTAAAAAAAGAGTCAAAAATTTCTAGAATAATGGTTTATTCACTTATTTAATGAGGAAGAGTGATTCTTATGTCATCTGTGCGAAGAACATGACTTTATGAAGTATACATGAATGATCCTAAAGGCTAAAAAATTTTGTTTATTATTAAATGGTGTTCAGTTAACAAGAATTTAATTTAAAAATATAAATATTCTAAAATAAAGATATTTTTATAATTATAAACTATATATTTATATCAGTTTCCCATTAGATATATTGTGATAATAATTATAAATGAAATTATTTTTATTATGGTTATTTAAAAAATAAATATCGACATTGTAACACTAGAATCATTAATATATAATTGAAAAAATAAATGATAAACTATCATGACTAATTATATAAGGAATAATTCTTACTCAAGTAAAACTTATAATAGTTTATATTTTTATACCTTGAAGAGTCTTTAGTCTCTTTGAGCTAAAAAATTGTTATTTTGGAAGACATACATATAGTGTTATAGATATAGAATTATTTGGAAATAATGGTATGTCGAAAATCCTAATTATGTGGTTCATCTATATAGTTTGAAATATTATCAGTAAAATATAATGGTAAATTCGTATACTCAATGAGATCTCATTAATAAATTATTAAATTTGTAGTCAAGTAATGAATAAGACTGGAAAATGATTTAGGACCTTCTTGGATGGTATTCATAGTATATCATAACCATTTATGTAATGATCTTTAAATATAGAGAGTTGGTTTTTCATAAACTCATATTAACATATCCTCATAATAGATATAGTGATAGTATATGGTAGATTGTTTATGATTTATATATATTAAATATATTCATCGATAACATTCCATAAATGTACTGAAAAATAATAGTCTAATAACGAACTATATGAAAAATAAATTAAAAAATTTATATTAAATTACTTCAAGAATAATGGGATAACATTTTTCCCTTAGTTGAATGTATTTTGATTTAAATTTATTTTTATTCCAATATTTACATCAAATGTGTAGAAAAAGAGGAACATAGTGCATCTCTGTTTATTATCTTCTAACTAAATGGATATTATAATCCCTAATATATAATGGTATTAATCATACTAACTATATTTATATATGGTATAAAAATTTCTTTTGAGGGATTGGTAGAAAGAATGGATTCATTTTAATCGTTTCTGTAGATTCATAATTTTCTATAAACACATTAAGTATTTTCAGTATTATAGAGTGTAATTATTTTCGAGAAACATACTATATAAGAAGATAAAAAACATAGTTGGGTATTTTTATAAATTTATATAACAAATATATTATTCTATAATAAAAATAAATTCTATATTTATTAATAAATTTCAATTAGTTATAACTGAAAAGATATTAGGATTTCAAGTATAGATTTCATGTACCATAATACATTAAATATTTTCATGATTGATGATGAACCATTAGTGTGTATTTAAAATAAACAATACACTGGTAATAAAGTCAAGGTACAAATATCGGTTGATTAGTTATACCAATCCATAATTCATAAATCCATTTGAATTCTGCTTTTCATGGCAACTATGATCAAATATATTATTTATTAGATATCAAGGCCACCTCCATTAGAGGTATCATTTTGAATAATTTCAATGTGATGTAATTATAATGGTTTGAAGAATTAAAAATGATAATATGGAAATAATTTTTCATGGATTCACTAATGTTTTGAAATGATAACACTGATAATAAAACATTTAGTTGACATGAATATGACTGGATGTATTTTAAATATGTTAGTATTAACATTATTGTCTTCTTGGGTAGCATTTTATAAAACATATATAAAATAAGACATTATTCTTATGGTTAATTAAAAATAAAATTAATTTCACCATTATGGATAAATAAGAAACCAAATTTAAAGGTAATGTGGTCTAATATATTATTAGAGGGGTTTTGTAATCTATTTCATAGTACATATTTGACATAGTATTGAATAAAAAAAGAAAAAAATGATAAAAATTAATTCTTTAAAATGAAATATCATATTCTGGGGATAAAAAAATTCAAATATATAAGATTACTATGTAAATATTTCCCATATTACATGTTATATACTCAGGTTTATTTTTTATGTATAGATAATAGAATTAAAAATACCTAATTTTTCTTCAGGATCTGCATGGTTAGAAGTCAGAACAATCCAATAGTTCTTATAAAAGTTGAACATGGTGTTTTCATAGTAATTATATAAATATACATAGTAATTTTCAAGGGATATAAGACTATTTTTCTTTAGATTATTTTGATCTAGTAAAAAATAATTTAATATTCAAAGGAAATATTTTTAAAAACAATTATCTTCAACTGATTATATAGTGGTTTTTGATCTACCTTAAGAAACTTTATCAAGAAATTATATGTTCTAGATTTTATAGTTGAATAAAGATGGAGAATTTTAGTCATATCATGATGAATATTAACTATACTATTATTGGTGATGCAAGATATGAAAAAGGGATTAATTCGAGTAATGTCATCTAATATGGTATTTTCTCAGAGTAAATTGGCTTCACCAAATAAAACAATCAATACTAGTATTGTGGGATCGGTAGACAATACCATATCTCAATAGATTCATGTTTAAAATATAATAGTAAGTAGTAAAGTGGTCATAATTATCTCTAGTCAAACTGGGATCCTATTGGACTTATTTCATAGAAACAACTTCACTAATCATATGATTACTAAAATATTCTATGTCTGGGAAACTAATTTATTTTCTATCACATGGTAATCATAAATATATGTGAAATATAACTGAAATTGTACCAAGGGTACTAATTTAAATTAAATTTTATAATAGTTCCCATTTACCTTGATAGGTTATTAGTTCCATGTCTTTATTCGTAAATATACGTATTATAAACTAGTTATATAATTTAATAGAAATTGAATTAAATATCCATTGAGTGGTGGAGAATCATATGACATTGAGAAACTTTCTCACATTGTAATTCCTTAGTAATTTTAAGCGTATCAGATTATAGGAACTTGACCCAATAGATGGAAATCAACATTTATATATGTTGTTGGATATTTATATATGTGGCCATCTCTAATAGTAATTATATATTAATGTTATTATTAATGCATATAATGTGTCACTTATATTGATGTATAAAAAAACATATTCTCATAGTGATTTATGATATATTTGGGGTTTTCTAACCGATATAGCATTAATGAATAATGTGAGAAAGTGTTTATCTTTTCTCAGATTTGTTTTTGGAATGGAATAGTATTCTTACTTTTATAACCATAGTGTTCTTTTTCCAGGTTCTTTTCTAGAATTTCAAAGATGGAGTAATCTTGTTTAAAGGATGATGGAACCATTATACAGCCTACTTAATTGTGGGTATCTTGTAAATGGGGTTATATTACATAGTTATTATTTATATGTACTTATTTTAATTGTGGAAATTAATTTCTATTTCTATGGGTTCTTTTGTGTGTGTCCAGATGCTAACCATTTATTTTAGGTGGTGATTTCTAATTCCACTATGAAAGAGACCTAGATGGTCAAAACTAAATGTATATAAAATCTCAGTTAAATTATGGATGTACTTACCATGTTTCATAAATATTATTCTCATATATTGTTTAATAATAGTTCATATTTGGAAGACTTTAAATCACCATTAACTAGTTATTTGATAGAATATTATGTCAGCTAAATAATAAATAAATATTTATTTCATAAGTTATTTATTAATTATTTGAATATATAATATTTATTAATTACGGATCATTTATAAGGAAACAAATATTGATTTATATGGTTCGGAAAATATTTCATAAATATTTATTTATTACTTTAGTGACTATAATATTGACAAAAATACTGGAGAGTAATGAATTTATATTTATCTATTAAATAAATATATAATTTTTAAATTAAACTCAATATTGAGGAGGATTCATGGAATGAGTTTATTTTTGTGGATTCAAATTTCGTATTATATATTATTTGAATCAGTATTAATTTATTCAGTAAAAAAATAATTACATCCATGACTATAAAAATATTAATTAAATAATAATATTATTATTCAAATTTTTAAATGGAGTTAGTTAGGGATTACGAAAATAGAAAGGGATCATCTGAAATTATTATTTTCAAACCCTTATTCTATTTAAACGTGTTGTCTGTATTTCTCGAAACGAAAAAATCTCCAACAGTTGTGCCGAATGAAACATATAGAATCTTATCAACCATTGGATATATCTTCTCTTATAACTCTCTCATCAATATAGAGATATCATCCTCCACTACTCTATGAAATCTAGAGAGAACAGGGATATCCCTTCCACCATATTTTATTTTTAATTCAATAATATATGAAAAATAAAATTATTTGGATCTTCCACACTAGCACTCAGTGATATCTACGGTTATTTTTGATGTATTTTTATTCACATGTGGATCACCGTTAAAGAAAATATTCAATTTATTCATGTGAACCAATTACTATATGAGGATAATTCTTTATCCTATTTTAAAACAATGAATGAAGACTCAGGAAACGGTTGTTGGAGAGGGAAGGAGCGCAGGGATGGGGAAAAACCCTACTCACATTGGGAGGTCTTCTCTTCCTGCTTTTATGTGTTGTTCTTATTGGTTTGAGGGGTCCCTCTCTATGGTCTTTGGCTGAATGCTTGATGTGAATGATGCACTAGGGTTTTTCCCTCTAGTGGTGGTTGTTTTCCATGAATCCCTCTGTGCTCCCTGCGGTGGTTCCGTGGCTTCCTCTCCTGCTGTAGATTCTCGCTATGGGCTTTTGTGGTTACTGATTCAGAGCTACGGGTGTAAGACCGAGTTTTCGCCGGCATACTCTACGGAGCGCTCCAGGTTTGGTCTCGGCAGCTCGTTGGCCCTATGGTGAGTGTCTCAGCTTTTGATGATCGTCTTTGGCCCTCTGTGGTGAGTGGTTTGAGGGTCTTATTTGGCGGATTCGGATTTTTGGTGCTTTCATGGTGGTTCTACGATGATTGTGAATCACTGCAGTTTCTTGTTTCCTGGTTGATTTGGTTCGTGATGCGCATCTGTTGCGTTTGATTTTCTGGTTCTGTGATTGTCTGTGGTGGTGGGGATGTTCTCGTGGTTTCTTGGTTTGTGTCTGCGACGACGGGTTCTCGATGGAGGTGATGGTGAAGATGACGGGTTCTCGATGGCGGTGATGGTGAAGATGACGACGGACGCCGGTGAAGCTCACCGGCGATCTGGTGTTGATACGATCATGGCGTGTCAGTCAGTGCAGGCTCGCGGTTCGTGGTGTCAGGCGTGCGACTCGAGGAAATGATGGCGGTCGAGGTGTGGAACGTGACTTTTGATGGAAAGTTGGGTTTGTATTTGAAATTTGAAATCTTCTTGTTGGGTCCGTCTGTATGGGTACTGGGAACCCCCAAACCGGCTTCTGAAAATGGGAAAAAAATGTTTCGGCAAAAAAAATGAATTAATTATAAATTATTATTAAAAGGATCATCTATTCATCATTTCAGTCACTATGTTTATTACTCATTAATAATAAAATTCGTTTTTAAGATCAACGTAATGTACATCTTGAATTACACGTTGATTTGGAAAAAAATTGTTTGTGTCTGCTTAATATGAGCTTCCACTTCTTCTAAAACCTTTTGGGAATCAAGGGACTCCTAAACCTATCCCCCTTAAGAGACATAAATAATTCCTAAGCATTGTAAATATCATGTCTTATCACTATAACCAAGGAGAAATTTTACACATAAAAAACCTAATGTCAATGTATGATCATAACTAGTATAAACATAAATCGTTATCCTTAGAAAAACATTAGTAAGAAACCAACCACTAAACACCATTCATCTCAATCACCATCTTATAGAGACCCATAATTTTTATGTATATATATTAAATCTTATTAAATGAAAAAACATCACATAACATTATGATCTATAAAAAAATCATATAGGTTTTTTATCCTTGAAATCATGGATATATGAATAACGTGTTTATAAAATATCTACATCATCTCCCAAAATGTTCATCTTAATTGAAAACATAACTAGACATATCATATATAAAACCTTTCTTCATAACATGGGGAATGGAAAGATAATAAAGGGTGGGATTTGTTTCTTAGTAAGGGTGAACAAGAGAGTTATCAGTGATCATGAAAACATAATATGGTGATAATTTTTTGAGAAAATGATCATAACATTTGGAAATCATACCCTTCATGTCATATAAAGTAATATTGATCCATGGTGTAATGTAAAGAATTTAATAATACATGAATCATAAAATAATCAAATAACACTATCCACGATATCATAATCATAGTCATAAGACATAATTGTTTCTAATATGTATAATCATATAATATCATTTCCATAGTCAAGAATCACATCCAAGACTATAGTTGTGGAATGGGTACACTGTCCCATTCAATCATGTTATCATTCATAATTCACTCTGAATAATATCATTATAGAGAATTTTATATAATGAATTGGGTTCACTCCATATTCTAGACCATGTATTCTTATAACGTATCAATATTTACTCAATGAATTAATGGAATATTAAATTATATAACCACCCATAAAATAATAGTAATTAATTCATGTGTTCCACAAGATCATAAAACATTCATCATATATACCAACTTGTCGAAAATAAATTCGTATCATAAACACACCATCATCATAATCATAATACATCTAGAGAAAGAACAAGGATAGAATCTATGTATCTTATCCCCAGTGATGCATAATTATTGTTAAATGATTTTATTAGAAATTAAATTTCCATTAATAGATAACTAGGAATGTATATCATGGAAAAATACCATTTTAATTCTTAAAATATTTTATTAAAATATAAAAATAACAAAAATACAATAGAAATATTTTTCTTGGAGAAGAAACATGGACAAATTTTATGTAAGCTTCAATGCATAGACCGGTCATGATAGTGGGAAATTATTTTCATTCGCTATAATTTAAAATTAAAATAACTTTAACATTTTATAGAAAGTCAAATGTACCTAATTTATAAAATCCAAAGGAAGTTCATTTTAAACCATTTAGTTAAAATTAAATCATGTGTAAAAATTAAATTAAAAAATAATGGATTAATATAAAACTGTAATTTAAAAAAAATTCGGATACCATTCATATCAATACAAAGGGATTTTCCACTGAAGAGAGAAATAAATATGCTTTTTCTAAAAAATGGTATCATTAGTTATTAAAAAGTGGATAATTAATGTTTGAAATATAATATTTATAAATAATATGAAGATAAAAACATTCATGGTATTCATTAAAGATATTCCATAAATTTTCATCATTACAAACATGATCATAACAATCATGGAAAACATTTTTATTTTAAAATAAATCTCGTAAATGAATTTTTACATTCTCCACTAGTGTATAATAAATTTAAATTTATTATAATTTTATTGTAGAACATTTTACAATTATAATCACATATTTTATCCACATATAATATTTTAGAACCCATTTGTTAATAATTTATTATCTTACTCATTATTTAGGAGTTATAATTATTTTTCGCATGAGAATATTAGTTTTATTATACTGGTCCTTGTACATTGATTATGGATCCACTATATAGTTAATTTTATTCATGAAATAAATATCTTTTGTAATCATTATATAAATATTTAAAACCATCCATAAATAGTAGATTTACAAAATGATTTATACAGTTCATGGAGATGGTAGGTCATACGTACTCAGGAATAATGTTGGCAATATTTGATGGATTGAATGGATGAAATTAAATAATAATTATTAACTCTATATAATTATTATAATATATATATATACATTAAATCGATCATTATTAAAATCCGCATAAATCATAATAGAAATTTTAATCATATCGCATCGTGAAGGTGTTAGTTGAGATGTACGCATGCCTGACATTATCATTTTTCAATGGTTTGGAAGGTAAAGAGATTGATATTGTTTTATAATTCAAAAAGCACAATTTTTTTCATAAGTATAAATATTAAATATTAACCCATAATAATAACCATGAATTAAACTTGGTGATGGAAAAATAATTAAATTTATATATCGAGGGAATAGTCTACACATATGCATGAGCGGTATATTCACTTACCATTTAAGGGAATATAAGATGGATATTTATTGCTACATGTTATAGATAATTTTTAAGTATATTTGGGATACTGAATATTTTATTCTATAATAAATATTATATATTTGGATCAAGGGTAAGAAAAATAAATTGAAATAGGATGGGAAATACAATTACCTCATCTCTGGTAGGCCTACTATTGATCCTTTCATAAGGACCCTTTTAATCAAATTTTAAGAATTCCAACACCATTAATTTATTTATTGGGATGTTTATTAGAGAATTTGGTATTTTTTAGTCTAGATATAAATTTAAAATATTTGAATGGAAGAGAAAGGAGTGGCATTCTTTTATATTTGGGGGGAGGGGATGGACTTGGAATTTATTAAATGATTAAAATATAATATATATTATTCTCTAGATAAATGCTTCTAAATGAATAGATATTTGGAGGATAGATACGATGAGGTTAAATTTTTATAGTCAATAGGATTAAAAAAATTTAATATGAAAATGTTCTCTTTTCTCTTGGTTTCACCCACTACAATCCTATTTTAACCATAACTGGTAAAATAACTTTTTAGTTCTATTAAAATAAATAATTATAAAAAATTAATGTGGAATAATTAAAAAATATAGAAATTATGATACAAAATATTAAATCAATATTACCATATTCAGTCACTAAAATTACCGAAAATTACTTTTAAAATGTACTCTTAAAGCTTGATGAGAACCTTTTTTCAAGGAAACAAATTTGTTAATTAAATAGTAATTTTATACAGAAAAATTTAAAATTAATTTGAATGGAGATATATGGATTAATAATAATATAATTGAACTAATTTTAAAATTAAATTCATTTTAAAAAATATTAACCCTTTTAAATTATTTAAGCAACAAAATATTTTATAAAAAATCAATATTTTAACTAGTCATCAAAAATTCTTAATTTTTGGAAAAAGGATAAATTATAACATATGTAATTTTTACATATTTATTTTTAAAATTATTTTCATTTGGTCAAATAAATTGTCAATACGTTAGATAACTAAAATATAATATTTTCCCAGAAATTTCAATAAAAGTTGAAATCAAATACGAATCACCTCACTTCATGGAGGTGGTATTCCACATATACCCATCAATGATATTATTATATTATAATATATTTTAAGGTAAGAAGGTAGGAATTATATAATAGTTATATAAGAATTATTATTAAAAAATATCATAATTAAAACTTTAAACACATCATAATAACCAACAAATGAAGATTGTGATGGAAAATGGCAATAGTCCCCACGTACACATGACAGATACTTTCACTTCCCATTTATGTAATAGAGGCTAGATATTGGTGGTTATGTAATCCTAATAAAATTTCAGTATATTTTTTATGCTTATTCTAATATTTTTTAATAATAACCTCAAATTTTGTGGATTTATAAGATGAAATAAATTGTAAGAGGTCAGCTAATTTGATGACCTCTTCTTTGGTATACCTCTTTTAGATCATTTATTAATGTCCATTTAAATGATACTTTAAAAATACCAGAACCTATAGTTTTTATCTAATATTAAAACAATGTAAATTTCTACAGTATATATGTATAATAAATTTAAATTTATTATATTATAGGTTAAAGTTATTTCAAGAAATTCAAACTCAGGGTAAGTGATTTATGATTCAATTTATTTTAAATCTGGATTATTTATACTTGAATTTACATTGAAAATAAATTATGTTGTTCCTTGATAAAAAAATTAATTTTATTCTCTTATATTTTTATCGTAAGTTCTCATTTTTTCTTTCATTTTACACACATTAAGTACTCCATAGATTGAAATAATGTTATTAATAAAAAAATATTATTTTTCTCTTCGGTAAAAAGTTCCTTTCCATCTAGATACATGTTTATAAAAGAGTTTTCAAAAATGATTTTATATTATTATTTGATTTTTTTAAACTAATTTTTACCCATGTTATACATGTTTACATTATTTTATAAAAGGTAACATCTTGTCATTTTCTGAATGAGTTAATTTTTACTTTTTATGAAAATACAGAATGTAATCATTGTTTTAACATATATGATATGAACATAATTTAACACTTTTATGGCCACTAAAATATTTTGTATAGAAATTTTTTGTTTCCAAGGTTGATTTCAAATTAAAAATTTTCATTAAATGTTTTTAAATTATTAAATTTTAATATGTGATTAGAAAATTTATGTTTATTAATATATATATGAGTGATCTTCCAAAGGAATTTTTCACCTTCGTTAATATCCATTGATCTGACATTGGATTTAATGGGGATAAGATACAATGATACCATGTTTACTATTTCTCTTGATGAATTAGTTTTATGATGTTGTGATATCGATGAATCCAATTTTATCATACATGGTTTAAGTTACGATGAATGTTGTTACTATTATGTGGCATACATAATAATGAATTAATGATTATGTGATTAGTGGGACCAAAATTATATTTCCCTATAATTATTTGTGTAGATATTAATGTACTATGAGTGAAAAGGGTGCATGGGAGGCTACCAAAATCTATAAAGAGGGTACAAACTAGGTTGTCTCAAAATGAATATAGGGTACACAAGGTGATACCCCAATCTTAAATCAGATATTAGGGTGGTTTTCCCATTCCTAATAAGATATGAATGTATTTTTTGGTTACCATGACATATGATTTATAATATTATTCCTCAATTTATTACAATATTTTATTATATGTTGTTATGTTAATTTTATGTCATCATGGATCATGTTCTTCGATCCATTTAAGAGTCTTGTCATATGAAAATCCATGATTGATTCCCTGACTCTTGTTTATAGTCTAAGAATTCATTGGTATTGTTTTCAAAGTTTAAAACCATGTTCTGGTTAACTTTATATCCATGTTATGATTAAATCATACCTAATATTTTCCTTGTTAACCCTTATAGATATTATGTTCACACACTTCATTATATAAAATTTTCATAGGATATAATGAAAATATTCAAGGGTGATGTGTCAATGAAGTGTGCTTGTTTAAAAGAACAATGTTTCATATGATGTAGATTCTTTAGGACCAAGTGGTTTATGTACAAAATTTTCCAACAAAATAGAACTATTATAATTCTTGCATGGATCGTAGAATTTTTAATGAATATCTTTCAAATGACATGTATAATTTTTTTATTAAAACTATTGGTCTTTAGAGAAACAATGGAAATATGGGGAAAACATAATTATAATAAAGATTTTGATTGTTATTTAGATGACTAAAATGAATTATTTTAGTATTTTATGTAAAGTTCTATATCATGACTAAATATTATCATTATATATACATGGACATTTTAATACAGTTATAGTGAATAATATTTTCTATGTAATATTTTTGGATATTGAATAGATTAATTTTGAGACCAAGAACTGAGATTGGGTATGATTTAGATATATAGTGTGCCCAGAATAAATGTTTGAATTATATTAAGTATATTAAATAACATGTGTGTAATTTTTTCATGAAATTGAAATAATTACTAAATAGGTGTTCATATCAGATATCTATTATAACCATTGTCTTCAAAATATAGGGTTTACCCTAGGTTATATTTAAACTTCCTCAGCGTGGGTCACTTGTGGAAAAGTCATTGTGGGTGTGAAAATGAATAAAATAATTAAATAAATTTTTTAAATTCATTTTGTTAATGTAATTATTAGACAGACTTTAAATAGACTATTATGTTGGAATTTGATGGTATGTTGTATTACACTAGAACTATTAGAGAGATATTAGAGAAAACATTGGAGTATTTCTCCTACATGAGTAGAAACCAAATCATGGAATGATATTCAATAATAAAAATATTCAAATGATATCATCAATGATTACAATTCATCCGCATTATTCGTTAGTGGTCAATTCAAATCGAGGATGGGTGTTTTTATTGTATTTTACCCACTATTGAGTTTTAAAACAAACATAGATCAATTAACCAATGGGTATATCTGTGGATTGTGCATATTGAGGGATGGGTTTATTTATAGGGATTTTGTTGGGAGCTGTATAGTTATTTTTGGTTCTTAATTCATTATTCTGATGGTAGAAAATCATGGACAACCAAACACATCCATGAATCATTCTTATCTTTCGTGTTTCATTGTTCCTCCCATTTTTCATCATATGTTCATTATTGGGGATTTATTTTCTTGGTGATTCGACATAAATACAATGGAATTGAACATTTCACACACATTTCATGGCACAATGACCTGATAAAAAAGATTTAGAAATGTAATTTCATAGAGATCATGCACTAAAAATAGAAATAATAGGTTTGGGAATGGGTTTGATTGTGCGGACATAGTTCTAGAGTGATTTATGGAGGTGTAGGATTGAGATAGTTTCTGAACAAACAAGATCACCCAAAAATATTATTCAACAATGATTTTACCCTATGTACATATATCCAAGTAACAAGTATGTGAATGGAATTGATGGTGGTAGATCCATGTGTGGGATAAGAGGATGAGAAATGTTAAACCAAATCGTGAAATTTGAAAAACAATCTAGACTACACGGTGTGTGTCATGGATCCACACATTGTGTGGACACCCCTTAGTAGTGTCTAGGATTTTGGGAAGAATATAAGAATCACACAGTGTGTTACCCCTATCACACATCATGTTCTCTATACCTGGTGAATCTATTTGTACCTCATAGGGTATATAGACATGTGGTGGAGTACATGGGAATCCTACATGTCGGGTACTCCCCTACACGGACACAACCTATACCCGAGTACAGAGGCTAAGTTGTGTATTCTTACACTGGTTTAAGTATATGGGCTAAGACATATAATCACACACATGTATAGTACATGGTTGTCCGACACACGATGTATTTCAACATGGACATGAATATCGGACAATAGTTGTATACATGGGAAAGACCTGGGTTCAAGTATCATAACATGTGACCCCTACTATATGTTGCGTACTCTATTAATGATTTCTTGGATCCCTTTTCCAATGTATCATAGAAATATTTTGTTAGGACATGTTCCCTAAATCCTTTCCATGAAGGTTAGTTTGGAATTTCATTATATATATATGATATTGAACCCTTAACATAAATTCTTCGATTGCGTCAATTGAATCCCATTGTGAGGCCCATACTGAGATCCTCTATTCATATTAATAACCTAGGTGGAGTTATTATTATTTTCATGACCAACACTCTGTGGGTTTTGATCCTCTACATAATGGGTAAATCCAAATTGAGTTGTTTCTATCACCTTATGTCACTGGGATTTATCTTCATATGTGTATCATATCTCTTCATACTATCAATGTAGACTCTTAATGGTGAGACCCATGATCAGTACCTCTCGAATAGTCATCATCAGTGTTATCAAACTCATGAGGGTCTTCACTTTAATGAGTACCTTGATGAGACTTTGAGAAGGAATTATAGGCTGCTATACTACATTTATGACTTACCCCAAGATTCATCACCTTTTTGGAGTATATCTTAATATTATTATTATATGTGTCGTAGACATATACCTATGTATAGAAAACTATGTTTCATTGTTGTATGCTTGGTGATTTTATAGTGTCCTACAAATCATTTTTTACTCACCCCTACATGATAATTTTCCTCGGGTTTCATTTCGTGGGAAGAAGATCAGCCTTTCGATATAGTCCATGGTAGTCTAGGACAATTCGGTCCTTAGTAAGGCCCTGAAATCTAAGGTGTGTTCTTATGGATTCATTATATTAGTCCCTAGTATTACTTTCAGTTTATAAGTGTTTTCAAAATCATTATAGTTGGATTATATTTTGACATATTTACATTCCATTATATCCTATTGTACTATGGTTGATGGGTTTATATGTATGCATATATGGTTTTTCTGTTGTTTTAACATTTCAGAATTTTATGCACTTCGATCTGTGTGCATGTGTATGTGAACATAGGGTAAGGACTATCATATAATTTATATGACTCTCCAGTAATGGTTAATAACCCTGGGATTATTGGAGGAGGTCTTGGGGGGCCTTGACACAGACCCCACAATGAAGGATCGTGATAGAGTGGTATTAGAGAATTCAATTCTTTCTTAAGACCAGACAATATGAACATGTGTTGGTTCATCATTCATAAGTTTCTCAAGATCAACGTTCTAATATAGGGATTCCATTTTTGGGGTATTGTTCAACATATCCATACACCAGGACACTGATTACCTGCTTTTTGAATCAATACATGAGAACATTGGTTGTTGGGAAAACAATGTTACATGCATCATATATGAATTTTTTGTGGTTTAATCTCCTTATTGATTATTCTATCAATATATACTCTTTGAACATTTTATAAATTATTTGATTTTTGTATGAATATGTGATGTATGCTAGTTATGATTCATTGTCATGATCATGAGGATGATCCCCTTAGTGATTAGGAAAAGATACAGGGACTAGATCCCAATATATTACCAATGGGTGGTGTACTAGCTATACAAAAACCTTTATAACATCACTTGGAACCCATAGTAGTAGAGGATGGGGTGAGTAGTCTAATAACATATCACAAGGATCAGAAAAATAGATTCATTAAGTTCAATGGCAAGCATAAACCATAGGTGGCTAAAGAATGGCATGCGGTGGTGACTTGAGTTTTCTATATAGAAATATATTAGTAGATTAGATAGTGGTCCCAATTTCTAGAATATGGTAAGGTTTAGAGGGAATGTGGGTGGATTTAGTGACATAATCACATGATGTGTCAACTCTTGAGTGGATAGAGTTTCATATTCTTTTCAGATGTGATTTCGATCCACCTACACTAAGGTATGTACATGTACAATAGTTTCTACACCATTAATAGTGAATAAAAACTATAGATGAGTATTTATCAAGGTTTATTAACCCCTCTAGGTGATCGATGGTTAGGGATGGATATTAGTTATTTAGTACCTAGACCTTTGAGAGTGGCCTTTGTAGAGATAATAGAGCTACTGTTATCCCACTATGAATTCAAATCTATGATGGGGTGATATAGAGATCTCTAATGGCTGAGAGTTTCTTGTATAATAATATATAGTTGTTGGTTTCCAAAGGAAATCATATAGGAGAATAGATCATGATGAAATGGTGTCAAAATAAGTAACATGGACCTGGACATGTGAGACGTTTCTGGAGGAAGTCACAGGATAAGGGATCAATTGTTTAGGGATCTCAACATGGTTCCAATCATCCTAGATAAAGGTCATGATACTCATGTGATGGTTTGGTAAATCTTGATAGTGACAATAGGGACCTTTATATATCTAATTAAGATACCATAGACAGGCAATCAAGCTATATAAAATAGCCGGAACTGATAGGTCCGTAGGAAGAGAGTTATGGGAGAGGATATGGTAGAGTAGTAGGATGTGGTAGGCACATTGAAATGTTACCACCAACATTTCATAGGTTTTCCACACTAGGCTTGTGGAGCTAGAGGATATGAGAAGAAAACTATAAAAAGTTCTTTCTTCTCAACCGCATGCTCTAAAAATAATTTTAGGCATTATATGTGTCTTTTCAACCTTAGCTACATTAATTATATACACATGTTATACTCATTACTTTCATTCCACATTTCTTGTTCAAGACATAGATATTCTGATGGATCCTTGCTGTCATCATATGATCTTTGAGACTCCTATTAGTGAACACACTAAGATCATAGACTAGTGCTGATAGTGTGACTTGACTCTTGGAGGTGAATGTTTCCGTTGGAATCTATTTTAGTAGTGATGATGCCTTATGATTTATTATTAGTAATGGACGGTTTTTCCCTAGTTCGTGCCCATACAGTCTGTTTTAGGTGGTGGATGTAGGGTTTCTATGGTTAGGTAACTAGGTTCTCCTTTTTCGGTGATAATAGAACCCATTAATTGTATGATAGACACATTCATAGTTGGGTTCCATAAATTACTTATCAGTTGGATGGAATAACCCTTGGTGTAGTTGATGTAATATGTTACCAGATTCATAAAGTGGTGTTAGAGTACGAGGATGTCTCCCCTGAGGATATTTTATCATTACCTACAGATAAATAGATAGTCTTATTCATTGATCGACAACTGATTAAGGCATTGATATCTTCACTGGAATATCATATTGGTCTCATGGAGAATTGAAAAAGGAGGGTGTAGTTGGATGAATTATAGGGTAAAAGATTTATTAGACCCTATGTTTCACCATAGGCATCCTTAGTGTTGGTTTATAAGGAGGATAGTAGCTTGAGGTTTTTTGTGTACTAATAGTGCTTGAACTATGTGGCTATGGAGAACATGAATCCACTACTGAAGCTCAAAGACTTCTTTTATTTTCTATGAGGGGAATGATAGTTCTTAAATATTGACCTTAGGTTTTTCTATCACCTATTGAGAGTATGGTTTGAGGACATACGGAAGATGGCATTTAGTTGTATTTTATAGTCACTATGAGTACTTGGTGATAAAAATTGGATGTTGAACTCCTCGGATATGTTAATGAGACTCATGAACTAGACCATTCATCATTTGCTAGAGTTATTCGTGGTGTTCTTTATCGATAATATCCTAGAGTACTCAGTTTCCAAGGAGGATCATATGAGACAATTTAGGATAGTTTTTGATGTACTTTAATAGAAATAACTTTTGGGAAAGCAATGAATTTTCTAGTTCTAGATTCAAGTGGTCTACACTCTTGGACAAATTATCTCAGTAGATGGAGTGACAGTGGACCTGGCCAAGTTGGAGGTAGTGTTATCTTGGAAGCCACAAATGAATATGATAGTGGTGCGGAGCATATTAGGTTTGGCAGGATACTACTAGATATTCACACCTGATTTCTCTTGGATATCATCACCCATGAATTCTTTGACTCATAATGTGTATCCTTTCATGTGGATAGATAGGTTCCAACAGGCATGGTAGCTGTTGAGATAGAGATTGACAAGCACTTCAGAATTGATATTTCTAGAGGAGTGTGTCATGTATGTTGTGTCATGTGAGGAATCTAGGACCGGGAAATGTTATGTGCTGATGTAGAGGCATGTGGTGATTTCCAATGGTTCACTTTCATTGAGACCACATAAGTAGAACTATGTGACCCATGATCTTGAGTAAGTATAGGTTGTCTTCAAGCTAAAGATGTAGAAACACTACCTTATGGGAGAATGGATTAAAATTTATTCTAATCACAAGATTATCATATAAATATTATCATAAAAGGATTTTAAAATTATATAAATGCAATGGATAGAGTTCTTCTAGGTTTATGATTTTAATTTTCCTATACTTCTAGGAAGGGTAACATTATATAAGATTCTCTAAATAGGTGATCTTATTTGCATTTATTGAACAATGAGTAAGGGAAGTTAGCCTTGTAGAATATATCCATTTTGAATAGAAATGGAGCATCTTTCCTCCAGTCGATGGGTGTTACCCCTCTGATTTCATAGAGAGTATGGAAGTTATATCTAGGGGATTTATACTCTAGGACCCTATATACTCAGTTATCCAATGTACAAGTTCCTGGTGAATTTTATGATGTTGGGAGAATGTTGTTATTTTTAGATGATACATAATGGTACCAGTGATAGTGTTGGATGAGGTTCTAAGAGATTTTCATACATCTTAATTCCTGATATATCCATGTGTATAAATGTTTTACCAGAACCTATGATATCAATTTTGGTGGCCTCTAATGAATTAGGGAGTTGTAGAGTTTATCTGAAGAAAAAATACCCTTCAGCTGGTGAAGGCTGAGCACCATGTTTATTTGGGTTTAACTTGTCACGACCCGTCCTCGGGGCCCGTGCCGTGACTACCCCAAGCCCGCCTTCCATAGGCCAGGGGCTGGCGACTAGCACCAAGGCGTAAATCCCAACAAAAAGGGAAGGCATTGCCTTTGAAAAGTAAACAAACACCACAGAGTAATCAAGCAGAAAAGTAAAATCTAAGTAAGAACAGAGTACAACAGAAAGTGCGGAAAAGTAAATGGGCCAGTATACAAACCCAAACTGAAAGTAAAATACAACTCGAAAGGGAAAATAGCAACTATAAAGTAAAAGCCGCTACACCGAGCTGTCCACTGGAAATCCCACCTGAAGGGTGGGTACAGATAGCTCCACTGCTCCACGGGTCCCGCCGTCTGCTCCGAACACGTCCCGCCCAGAGGTCCACCTCCGGGTACCGTCCTGCTCTACAAGCCTCAGCCAAGATCAACGATGTCCATCATCTTCAACCATCACAACGTAGTGCGGGAATAGCCCGTGCAGGGGTGAGTATAAGAAACTCAGTAGGGACCCCGAGACCCCTGATGGTCTCCCAAAATCCACAAAGGATAAACCACAAAGGAAGATACAATAACGAAGTAACAACCGACACTGCTTAGGTATATGCCCATACATATACCTAAGTCATCAATTCCAATACGCTCCAACCTCTGATCCCAAGTACAACTCAGTCCACACAGGAAAGTATATGTATTCCACACAAGAAAGAAAAACGAAATCCACACAGGATAGCACAACACAATCCACACAGGAAAGAAACAAGATTCAGCTCACACAGGTATACTTCTTCGAAAGACGATAAAGATGATCTCTGATCCATCTAAGTCGTCGGACCCATGAAGGATTGATAGATAACTAACCCCCGTAAAGACCCACATAGGATCGGGCCCACACAGGACCTGTAGGCGCTGGTTTACACAGGACCGCTAAGCGCAAAGACCCACACAGGATCGGACCCACACAGGATCGGGCCCACACAGGACCTGTAGCACTGACCCACGTAGGATCGCTGAGTGTTGTAGTCGTCGTTGAATCCACAAAGGATCTCTGTACTGTCGTCGTCACAGTCACAGTAGCAGTAGTAGTCACAGTCGCAGTAACAGTCACAGTCGCAGCCAGCACTAGGGTTCCCGCACACAGCAAGCTCGTTCGGGAGGGTCCGCATCAAGAGCCGAGATGCTGATACACCAACTGTCACTAAGTCCAGAGTTTATGTATCCAAAAGTTCCGTATCGTCAACAGGAACTCAATGCAACAGACGGCACGTCGATCGGACGCCCGGTCTGAGAGTTATTGGCCTTTTCGTTCTAGGGGCCCGATTGGTTTTTTAAGAAAAAACCAACCCGACCGTACTCCACCTGCGTCCAAACCACGGGCAGAGTATGCCAAAAGATCCGTCTCACTAAGAGGAACACAACAGAGCTGACGGCACGTCAATCGGACGTCCATAGCTCAAGATATGAGCGTTTCCGCTCCGAGGGCCCGGTTGGTTTCGTGTACGAACCAACCCGGCCGAACACAAAGTATTTCGAAAATTTGAGTGCAATATACCGAATCGACCGTCTCGATCCAAGGATCGCATCTCCGCTGACAATTCGTCAATCAGAGGTCAGTAGCTCATGTTATGAGCAAAAGACCGAAGTCGATTCGAAAACGGGGGGTCAGGGTCCGGGCCGACTAGGCCCGACCCCCCTGGGTCGGCCCGAACCGGGTCGACCCTGGTCCGACCCGTCCCGGCCGGCGGCGCGGCCCGGCCGGCAGCGCGGTCTGGCACGGCGGCGCGGCCTGGGCGCCGCTCTGGTGCCACGTGCGGGGGGCAAAGCCCCCGCTTCTTCTCTCTGGCGGCGCGGCTGAAGCCGCGCCTTTGAGTAACCGGCCCCCCACGTGGGGGCTTGCTTTTGAGAAAACCGGGGGGCGCTGCCCCCCCTTTGTGTAACCGCGGCCCCCCCCTTTATGGGGGGCCGGTTTTGGCCAGCCGGGGGAATTTATTCCCCCGGTCCATCTCCCTTTCGGCCGGCCCAACATGGCCGGCCGGTTCTTCCTCAACGGGACCGGCATGGCCGGTCCCTCTTCCGACTTCCGACACCGGTGGCCCGGCGAGCCGCCAGTCTTCTCGTTCTGCCGCGGCCGGGAACCGGCCACGGCCTTCGTCGTCCGGCGCGGTGCGACGACACCACGCCCCTCCGCCGTGGCCCCGCTCCGGCCTCGGCGCCTTCATTTTCCTTCGACGCAGCGCGACGGCGTCGCGTTCTTGATAAACTTTCTGTGGCGCGGCGCGACGGCACCGCGCTTTTATAGCCTTGCGATTCCTGCGTGGTGTGACGGCACCACGCCATCTCGTTCATCCGCAAGGAAATAATAAAATTCAATAACAAGGGAGGGGGAATTCGTCCGTGTTTGTGCGGTCCGGCCCCCTCCCTCTCGTTAGACGATAACACATAAATATTTATTCTCACATTTGTCATGCTAGAACCAAGAATGAGAATAAATAAATAATCAACAACAACCCCTACCTCGGTTTCAAGAACGATGATCGTCAACGACCCGCGGAAGACGCATCGCGGTGGTCGGCATCACGGAAGAAGGACGTCGATGTTGTGAAGCGAGGATTTGATGTTCTTTGACAAAGATTTCGTCGCGGGAAATCGTCGCGCAAGAGATGACGAGGAAGAAGACATCGTCGGTGTCGCGGGTAAGGCATCGCGGAAGACGGTTCACGAGAACATGGCGTTCTTCGTCGAAGCTCAAAGGTTCTTCGCGTTCTTCGTCAAAGCTTGAAGAAGAAGAAAAAGAAGAAGGCTTCAAAAACTCTCAAGGAGGCTAGAGAATTCTAACCAAATAAAATAAGCTAAGGGCTTATCTTATTTACTCAACCAAACCATTTGAAATTCAAATGTTTGAATTAAGAAAACTCAAACCCTTTAATAACCAAACTTGTCAAGTTAATTAAAAGAGAAGGTTAAGGGAGTTTTAAAAGACAACATGAAGAGTTATGATTCGGGTGGGCCCCACCACACTTAATCCTCCCAAGGGAGGTTAAGTGGATGTGGGTCCCACCTTTAACTCCCTTTGGGAGAAGTTAACCAACAAAATAAAAATAAAAAGTGTTTCCACATTTTTATTTAACTTCTTATAATTTCTCCCAAAACTAACTTTCGTCCCGCATAAAACGCAACCTCGGAAAAGGTCTCCTTAAGAGAATATCGGCGCTGTGAGTTTATCGGTGCCCTCAGATTTCAATTTCGAGCACCGGATCAAAAGTTAGAAATTCCCGCTCGTTCGTTCACTGAACGTACCCAAGCCAAACTTCGGAAATTGATTTCGGGCACTCCGGGCCTCGGAATCAGGTGCCGTCAGAAATCGCGCTCTTGTAAAATTCCAAAGAAAATTAAGAAAAAATTTCCCTTGAATTTTACGGGTCTTTACATTACTCCCACCTCGGGGCTTTACGTCCCCGTAAAGATATATCAAAAACTAGGGAAACAAATGAGGGTACAGAGCACGCATCTGAGCCTCCCGCTCCCATGTGCTCTCCTGGAGGTTCTCGTGCTGCCATCTGATGCGCACAAGAGGAATTGATCGCCCACGTAGGACCCGCTCCTGTCGATCCTCGATCTCCACCGGGACCTCCGTGAAAGTCTCCCCATCGTCAACGTCAAGCTCCCCATGGTCAATGATGTGCGTCGGGTCGTGCACATATCTCCTCAGCTGAGACACGTGGAAGACGTCATGCACCCGTTGCAACTGAGGTGGTAGAGCCAGGAGATAAGCCACCTCGCCAATCCTGCAGAGGACCTGGAAGGGTCCGATAAAGCGTGGAGATAACTTGCCACCTCGGCCAAATCTCCGTATACCACGTCGAGGTGAGACCCACAAGATGACGTGGTCGCCATCCTCGAACTCCAGTGGCCTCCGCCTCCTGTCAACGTATAACTTCTGCCTGCTCTGAGATTTCCTCATCCTCTCCTGGATGACCTGGACCTTCTCTGTCGTGGCCTGGACCATCTCTGGTCCCACAAGTGCTGACTCCCCAGTGTCTGTCTAGCACAAAGGAGATCTACAATGTCGGCCGTACAACGCCTCGTACGGTGCCATCCCGATGGTGGAGTGGTTGCTGTTGTTGTACGCAAACTCCACCAAGGGTAGGTGGTCCTCCCAGCTGCGACCAAAGTCGAGGACACATGCGCGGAGCATGTCCTCGAGAGTCTGAATGGTCCTCTCCGTCTGACCATCCGTCTGAGGGTGGACGGCTGTGCTCAGACGTAGCTGGGTCCCGAACGCCTCCTGTAACCCCTTCCAATGTCGGGAAGTAAAGCGAGCATCTCGATCGGAGATGATAGAGGATGGCATGCCGTGGAGCCATACAATCTCCTGTACGTAGAGACGTCCCATGCTCTCCACTGAGCCCTGCTCTCTGATGGGTAAGAAGTGTGCCGACTTGGTGAGTCTGTCAACAATCACCCAAATGGAGTCGTGACCTCTGGAAGTGCGTGGAAGTCCAGTCACGAAGTCCATAGATATGTCGTCCCACTTCCACTCCGGGACCACTAAGGGCTGTACCAAGCCTGCTGGTAACTGATGCTCTGCCTTCACCCACTTGCAGGAGAGGCATCGAGAAACGAACTCTGCTACAGCCTTCTTTATGCCCAGCCACCAGTGTTGTCTTCTGAGATCCTGATACATCTTCGCCACTCCTGGATGTACCGCCAAAGGAGAAGTGTGAAACTCTCTCAGCACCTCCTCTCACAAAGCGACTGGTACCATGGTACGTCCTCTGAAAAGGATGTCGTGCTCTGCTCCAAGGGAGAAACCATCAGGTGCCTATCCCGAGGATATCTATACACGACGTGTCTCACAGTCAGCGTCCTCACGCTGTGCCTCTCTGACCCACTGCAGTAGTGGAGAGGTGACTGTGAGAGACCGAAGGAAGGCTGCTCCATCTCTATCCACGAAGGATATCTACAAAGAGGCTAGCTGCTCCATCGCCTCCTCAAGTAGCTGAATGCCCGTCGTCCTGCTGAGGGCATCGGCTACTATGTTCCCCTTCCCAGGAGTATAGACTATCTCAAAGTCATAGTCCTGGAGGAACTCGAGCCATCACCGCTGTCTCAGGTTCAGGTCCTTCTGCGAGAAGATATACCTAAGACTCTGATGATCAGAAAAGACTGTAAAACACTCACCCATCAGGTAATGTCACCATGTCTTCAGAACG
Source organism: Viscum album (assembly GCA_963277665.1). NCBI lineage: Eukaryota > Viridiplantae > Streptophyta > Magnoliopsida > Santalales > Viscaceae > Viscum > Viscum album. Next base: position 1,225,822,999 of record OY728145.1, on the reverse strand, counting down.
AAGACCATTGCTGGTAACTCCAGGTCATGGGTAGTGTAGTTTTTCTCATGCGACCTCAACTGACGCGATCCATAGGCGATCACTGCCCTCTCCTGCATCAGAACACATCCAAGTCCAGTCCCTGATGCATCGTAGTAAACTATGTATCCTACTCCCTCCTCAGGCAACCTCAAGATTGGTGCGCTAGTCAACCTCTGTCTCAGCTCCTGGAAGCTCTGCTGACATTTTTCTGACCACACAAAGGGTTTCCCCATCATCCTTAACGTACAGCAAAGTTGCAAAGATTTCTCCTTTGCCGAAAAGTGAAATCTGGTCTCATCCCCTGGATGAACCACGTTCTTTGCCTAAAACAGTCAATCCAGTCATGGTTAGTTAATTCATGGCATGGATGACGTCGTAAGGCCTTGACGTTGCTACCAAGAGGTCCAACCGTTAAACTCGCCTCCAAGGGTTGAGTCACACTGTCGGCATCAGTGTGTGGTCACTAGGTTTCCTCCAGTAAAAATCTCTCAAGTGAGGGTCAAGTCAACAGTTTTTTTAACCGGCGCCTCTTAGTAAAAACAAACAAAAGACAAGAAAACAAAAGTCACCAAGGCATGTATCTTTTATTGTTTCAACTTAAAGTACAAGGACACTAGGAAACACAATCTACAAAGCTATAGCCATTATGGGCAAAGGCCTCTATGCCTGGAGCTAGTCCCGCACTAGTCCACCCACTTCCGGAGCTCCATGATTGTAAGCATCAGCTGCCTGAAGCTGTGCTCTCCCCTGAGGTCGGGGTGGACATCCTGGTGGTGGTGGTGGTAGAGCCTCAAAGCGTCGCCCACCACCTGCTGCTCGGCCAGCTCCTCTACCTCGTCCGCCTCCTCCCTGCGGACCGCCACGGTCGAACCTCTGCCTCTGCCTAGGTGGTTCCACAACCGTCTGCTGCTCCTCTGCATGGCGGGTCGGGCAGTCACGAGCCATGTGGCCCTGCCCGCCGCACCAGTAGCACTGTCTGCCTCTCAAAAGACTGGCTCCGCGCTGTGTGCCCCACACTGCTGAGCCAGTGTCCTGAGATCGTCTGCCTGAAGGTATGGTCTGCCTGGACCCCTGAGTCATCCATCGACTGCCTGCTGCAGATGACTCTGCCACGTGCCACCCTACGGTGGGTCTCGACGCTGGTGTAGACTCAGCAAGGAAGCTCTCGATCAAAAGGGCCTGCTCCAGTACTCCTGTCTGAGCTGGTATGCTGAGGGAGATCAGCGATGCCCTGATCTCGTGTCTCAAACCCTGCTCGAAGGTACGAGCCCGGAAGAATGGGTCTCGTACCATGTCGGTCGAGTAGCGCGAGAGATCAGTAAATCTCGCCGAGTACTGAGGGACCGTCATGCTGCCCTGTTGCAGCTAAAGAAACTCCTGGATACGCACCGTACAAAGGGTGGATGGGACGAACTCCGAGAGGAAGAGGCTCTCAAAGTCCGTCCATATTAGAGATGCCTCATCGTGCACCTGGAGCATCAAGCTCCACCATCGGCCCGTTGTTGCGTATAGTAGGCTCGCAGCGAGGATCACCATGAGGTCTGTCGGTGTCCTCACTAGCCTGAAAACTCATACCACAGCCTCTAGCCAGTCCTCTGCTGCCTGGGGGTCCATCTCCCCACGGAACCTAGGTGGTCACTGGCGCTGAAACTCACGCAGTGCGCTGAGGCGACGCGCATCGTCAGCGGGTAGTTCTGGAAGCATCGGTGGCTCGATGGGTAGAGCTACCGTCGCTGCCACGGCTAACAAAGGGCCCTGCACCGAGGCCTCGTCGCTCGGTGGGCTGTCGTCACGCTCGACTCTCGGAACCATTGCTGGCTGCCATCGTGGGGCCATCCTAAAAAGAAAACAGGTGCGCCACGGTCAGAACAGTATACCTGGTGAGCTGATATAACGTAATCACAAAGAAAACTTTGAAACACACACACAATCAATGTTTTCGTGAATTAAGTCGGAAATCAGAAGTCAGGGTCCTGGTGTACGGATATGTCGGCCGCTGCACCAACACTGGACTCCCTGGACTGATAACCACACTCAATATGTTGAACATTATTGCTTCACATGGAAAAGATCAGAGTTCGCGGTAGAACCAAACTCCTCTGATACCAATTTGTCACGACCCGTCCTCGGGGCCCGTGCCGTGACTACCCCAAGCCCCCCTTCCAGAGGCCAGGGGCATGCGACTAGCACCAAGGCGTAAATCCCAACAAAAAGGGAAGGCATTGCCTTTGAAAAGTAAACAAACACCACAGAGTAATCAAGGGGAAAAGTAAACTCTAAGTAAGAACAGAGTACAACTGAAAGTGCGGAAAAGTAAATGGGCCATTATACAAACCCAAACTGAAAGTAAAATACAACTCGAAAGGGAAAACATCAACTATAAAGTAAAAGCCGCTACACCAAGCTGTCCACTGGAAATCCCACCTGTAGGGTGGGTACAGATAGCTCCACTGCTCCACGGGTCCCGCCGTCCGCTCCGAACACGTCCCGCCCAGAGGTCCACCTCCGGTTACCATCCTGCTCTGCAAGCATCAGCCAAGATCAACGCTGTACATCGTCTGCAACCAACACAACGTAGTGCGGGCATAGCCCGTGCAGGGTGAGTATAAGCTACTCAGTAGGGACCCCCGAGACCCCTGATGGTCTCCCAAAATCCACAAAGGATAAACCACAAAGGAAGATACAATCACGAAGTAACAACCGACACTACTTAGGTATATGCCCATACATATACCTAAGTCATCAATTCCAATACGCTCCAACCTCCGTGCCCAAGTACAACTCAGTCCACACCGGAAAGTATATGTATTCCACACAGGAAAGCAAAACGAAATCCACACAGGATAGCACAACACAATCCACACAAGAAAGCATCAAGATTCAGCTCACACAGGTATACTTCTTCGAAAGACGATAAAGATGATCTCTGATCCATCTAAGTCGTCGGACCCACGAAGGATCGATAGGTAACTAACCCCCGCAAAGACCCACATAGGATCGGGCCCACACAGGACCTGTAGGCGATGGTTCACACAGGACCGCTGAGCGCAAAGACCCACACAGGATCAGACCCACACAGGATCGGGCCCACACAAGACCTGTAGCACTGATCAACGTAGGATCACTCAGTGCTATACTCGTCGTCGAATCCAAAAAGGATCTCTGCACTGTCGTCGTCACAGTCACAGTAGCAGTAGCAGTCACAGTCGCAGTAACAGTCACAGTCGCAACCACAACTAGGGTTCCCGCACACAGCAAGCTCGTTCGGGAGGGTCCGCTCCACGAGCCGAGAGGCTGATACACCAACTATCACTAAGTCCAGAGTTGATGTATCCAAAAGTTCCGTATCGTCAACCGGAACTCAACGCAACAGACGGCGCGTCGATCGGACGCCCGGTCTGAGAGTTATTGGCCTTTTCGTTCCAAGGGCCCAGTTGGTTTTTTAAGGCAAAACCAACCCGACCGTACTCCACCTGTGTCCAAACATCGGGCGGAGTATGTCAAAAGATCCGTCTCACTAAGAGGAACACAACAGAGCTGACGTCACGTCAATCGGACGTCCGTAGCTCAAGATATGAGCGTTTCCGCTCCGAGGGCCCGGTTGGTTTTGTGTATGAACCAACCCGTCCGAACACAAAGTATTCCGAAGCATTGAGTGCGATATACCGAGTCGACCGCCTCGATCCAAGGATCGCATCTCCAGTGACGGTTCGTCAATCAGAGGTCCGTAGCTCAGGTTATGAGCAAAATACCGAAGTCGATTCGAAAATGGGGGGTCAGGGTCCGGGCCGACTCGGCCCGACCCCCCTGGGTCGGCCCGACCCAGGTCCGACCCGGCCCGGCCGGCGGCGCGGTTCGGCGCGGCGGCGTGGCCCGGCTGGCGGCGGCATGGCCTGGGTGCCTCTCGGGTGCCACATGTGTGGGGCAAAGCCCCCGCTTCTTCTCTCTAGCGGCGCAGCTGAAGCCGTGCCTTTGATTAACCGGTCCCCCACGTGGGGGCCTGCTTTTGAGATATCGGGGGGGGCGCTGCCCCCCATTTTTATAAACGCGGCCCCCCTTTATGGGGGGCCGGTTTTGGCCAGCCGGGAGAATTTATTCCCCCGATCCATCTCCCTTCCGGTCGGCCCAACATGGCCGGCCTGTTCTTCCTCAACGGGACCGGCAAGGCCGGTCCCCCTTCCGACTTCCGACACCGGCGGCCCGGCGAGCCGCCGGTCTTCTCGTTCCGCCGCGGCCGAGAACCGGCCGCGGCCTTCATCGTCCGGTGTGGTGCGACGGCACCGCGCCCCTCCGCCGCGGCCCCGCTCCGGCCGCGGCGCCTTCAGTTTCCTTCGACGCGGCGCGACGGCGTGGCGTTCTTGATAAACTTTCCGTGGCGCGGCGCGACGGCGTTGCGCAATTATAGCCTTGCGATTCCCGCGTGGTGTGACGGCACCATTCCATCTCATTCATCCGCAATGAAATAATAAAATTCAAGAACAAGGGAGGGGGAATTCGGCGGTGTTTGTGCGGTCCGGCCCCCTCCCTCTCATTAGACGATAACACATAAATATTTATTCTCACGTTTGTCATGCTAGAACCAAGAACGAGAATAAATAAATAATCAACAACAACGCCTACCTCGGTTTCAAGAACGATGATCGTCAACGACCTACGGAAGACGCGTCGCGGTGGTCGGCGTCACGGAAGAAGGACATCGATGTCTTGAAGCGAGGATTCGAAGTTCTTTGACGACGATTTTGTCGCGGGAAATCGTCGTGGAATAGATGACACGGAGGAAGACGTCGTCGGTGTCGCGGGTAAGGCGTCACAGATGATGGTTCCCGAGAACGTGGTGTTCTTCGTCGAAGCTCGAAGGTTCTTCGCGTTCCTCGTCAAAGCTTGAAGAAGAAGAAGAAGGAGGAGGCTTCAAAAACTCTCAAGGAGGCTAGAGAATTCTAACCAAATAAAATAATCTAAGGGCTTATTTTATTTACTCAACCAAACCATTTGAAATTCAAAGGTTTGAATTAAGACAACTCAACCCATTTAATAACCAAACTTGTCAAGTTAATTAAAAGAAAAGGTTAATTGAGTTTTAAAAGAGAAGATGAAGAGTTATGCTTCGGGTGGGTCCCACCACACTTAATCCTCCCAAGGGAGGTTAAGTGGATGTGGGTCCCACCTTTAACTCCCTTTGGGAGAAGTTAACCAAAAAAATAAAAATAAAAAGTGTTTCCACATTTTTATTTATCTTCTTATAATTTCTCCCAAAAATAACTTTCGTCCCGCATAAAACGCAACCTCGGAAAAGGTCTCCTTATGCGAATATCAGCGCTGCGAGTTCATCGGTGCCCTCAGATTTCAATTCCGAGCACCGGATCAAAAGATAGAAATTCTCGCTCGTTCGTTCATTGAACGTACCCGAGCCAAACTTCGAAAATTGATTCTGGGAACTCCGGGCCTCGGAATCAGGTGCCATCCGAAACCGCGCTCTTGTAAAATTCCAAAGAAAATTAAGAAAAAATTTCCCTTCAATTTTACGAGTCTTTACATTACTGATCCCCATTCGGTGCCAGAGTGGACATGGGATGGGACTTCGATAACTACATCATAGGTTTACCACATACATCTAGGGGAAGCAATACCATCTTGGTGATCATGGACTAACTTACCAAGTTTGTCCCACATCATATCTATTTGCGAGAAGTGGTTTCTAGAGATATTTGTATGGATCTACGTGAAAGAGATAGTATTAATCCATGGAGTTCCATCGACTACCATTTCTAACCTTGAGTCTTGCTTCATGTCCCAGTTGTGCAAGGGATTAAATAAGGTATTTGGGGCTTCATTACACTTGACCATATTTTCACCCCCAAATGAACAGCCATATTGAGATAACCATTCAGATTCAAGAGGATCTATTACAAGCATTCATGTCATACATTGGCCATAGTTGGGAGGATCAACTACCACTATTGGACTTTTCATACTATAACAACTACTAATCCTTCATCAGAATGACACCTTTACAGGATTTTTTGGGGGCCCTATAAGTCACCACAATGATTGACTATCCAAGGAGAGTCAACACACATGGCCCTAGAGTTTCTGAGAGCTACTACAAAAAAGGTTCATGTTATCCTGGAAGTGATGTGGACTACAAAATTAATTCTGATGTCTTATGTTGATAGACAATGAAGGCCTTGAATGTTTGAGGAGGGATACTGTGTGTTCTTGTGAGTTTCTCCTCAATGTGGATTATAAATATTTTCGTGGGTCCACAACATTACTTGGAGACACATTTTCCCTTTCCAGATTCTTCTATGGGTTGTTGAGCATGTGTACCTCTTAGATCTACTGCTGTAGTTATTCCATGTACATGATGTATTCCACATGTTGTAGCTGAAGAGGTTTTTTTAGGACACATCGCATGTTATCTATTGGGCTAAGATGGACCTTGAGTATGAATATACCTTTTATGAGTATGTCGTAGAGATCAAGGATCGCCATGATTGGATCCTAAGTGGGTGAGTGATTCTTTTAGTATGATTCTATTGTTATCCTATGAATCTTCAAGAGAGCACATGGGAGTGGGAGGATTGAATTCACTACACAAATATATTTTTTTATAGAACTTGTTTTGGATTTTTCAAACATAAATCCCCAAGGTGGGGAGAATTTAGTGACTCAGGTTTTGAATGAATTATTTTTTGATATTGTATGTATTAATTTTGAGATCATGCGCTAATAGGGTGTGCGATTATGAGGTCATATGTTCCTAGAAATTATTGTTAATGTATATTATGAATATTAAATAGCACCCACACATAGTTTTTTTGAATAGGGTAATAACTACTAAATACGTACTCATATCAAAAATATAAGGGAACCATTGATTTTTTAACATAGGTTTTACCATATGCATAACATTTCCTTTGTTATTGTGGGTAGTTTGTTGAAAATTCCTTGTTGGCTCAGAAATAGATAAAATGATTGATTTTTATCATTTCATTAATAAAACAATTGGAGAGTCCTTAAATAAACAATTATGTTGTACTTAAATTTTTATTTTCAAAACCATAGAACCGTTGGAGGGCTTTTGGAGAGAGATTTGGAGGATTTATCCTAGAAAAATGGAACCCATATTTTGGATTGATGATCGATCTGTAACAGATTCAAAGGATATCACCAACGGTAATAGTACATCCCCATTCTTCATCAGTGGTCAATCTAAATCATTCTTGGATATATTTTTTACTGGGTTCCTTATTTTTTTATTTTTTTATATAATTAAGATGGATAAATGGAAAAATGAATTGATTTGTGGATCATGCGTATCATGGGATAGGATTATATGCAAATATTTTATTAAGAGTTTTTTTATTTATTTTTAGTTCCTCCTTTTTCATTATTATGACATTAAATCGAATCCATTAGAACACAACCCTTTCTGGTTACTATATTATGTGTTTCATGGTCTCGTACAATTTTTCATTGTCCATTCAACAAAGGTTTTTGTTTTCCCAGTTATTTAACCCAAATATTGTGGAATCTAACATTGTACACCCATTTCATAACTCAATGACTCGATATCATAGATTTGGACTTGGTATGTCATAGGGATCGTGGAGTGACTATAGCAACACGTAGATCTAGACCTAATTGGAATATACAGGCATGGTTCTAGTAAAAATGTAAAAGGTAGTGGTTTGAGACAGTTTATGAAATAATGGGATTTCCATAAATTTATTCATTGATCATGATTGTACCTAGTGAAATCAGATCAGAGTTCTACGAGCATTATTGTTGAAAAAAATGGATCTGGGCATAGGATGAGAAGAGTCGATATGTAAAATAAATATAAAAATAGAAACATTTCTAGACAACATGGTGTGTAACGTGGAGCCACACACTGTATAGACCACCCCTAGTAGTGTCTAGGGTTTTAGGAATGAGATAAGGATTGCACTTCATGTGACCCTTCTCATATAGTGATTTGCATATCCCTGATGGTTCAGTGTGTACCTAAAATGGTGCATAGCCATTGGGTGGAGTACATGGGAAGCATACATTCCATGTGCACTGCTTTAAGGTAATGACCTAAACCATAGTACATGGGATTAGCCATGTACTATTATATAGAAGAATGTAAACAGACTATGTCATGTACCAAAATAATGGTAGAGTATACGGGCATCCTACATGCCATGTAATTCTACACGAACCCAGGCATGAGAGATTTTTCTTTTACATGGGCATGTTTTGTTGTCAAGAGACATAGAGTGTAACCCATATTACACATTTTGTACTCTATTAAATTTTGATTTGATCCTTTTTAATATTTATCTTGGTCATGTTTGGTTAGGTTGTTTTCCCCTTATCATTTAATTCGAGGTTAGTATGGAATTTACTCCCATAAAAATTACAACGATCCCTTCCACATGACTTATTTAATAGAGTCATTGGAATCCCTCTCTGAGGATGGGAGGGAGATCCTCTATTAATATGTGTGCCATAGGAGGAATTATTGTTATCATTAGGACCAATACTATATGGTTTTTGATCCAATACTTAGTGGGTTAATTAATATTGAATTTTTGGTATCTCTCATGACATTGGGATTGAACCTCATTTTGGTATAGTGTCTCTTCAGAAAATCAGTGTGTACTTCTAATGGACATATCCAATGAGAACGAACCCTCAGATTTAATTCGTTAGTGTTTTTAATCTCAAGAGTGTGTTCAGATAGAAAATATCTTTTTGGAATCTTTGTGTTGGAATCCTAGGATCCCATACTATGGTTGTGACATACCTGTGGACTATGTGCCTTTTATGAGTACATATGGAAATTCTTGTTTTATTTGTTGTAGACATATAATTACATATTTTTGACTATAATTATGTTTTTATAATTTGTGGTTTTGGGGTTTCCTATATAGTATTGTTATTCTCAACCACGCTTGGGATGTTCCCACATTTTTCCTGTCCTGTGCAGCCATTCGTCCTTTTGATGGTGTCCTTAGTAGACCAAGACCATATGGTTCTTAGTGAGACCAAACAAAACAAGTTGTGTTCACATGGCATCTTCCAAATAGTCCCTAGTGTTAATTTATAGTTGGACATGATTTCAGTCTCTTTTTGGTGGGCTGGTATTTTGCACTTTTATTTTCCTTTATATCATATCATACTTTGGTTGTGGGATTTAGACATATATATGGATGAATGTTCATTTGATTATATATATTAACATTTTTTTCTCTTTGAGATGTGTGTGTGTGTGTATAGGTACTATAAGGCCCTATCCTTAAACATTACTTAATATTGAGTGATTTTAAGAATTCACATTTAGTATCTTTTTAGGTTTATAGTTATATAGAATTATATCATAAATCATGCATTTCATTTTACATTTGAACAAGGTGGTTACATAAAAAACAGTATTCATTTTTTTCCATCAAAGGAAACATATTTAAAATAAAACATGGATTCTTTATTGAAACTTCCTCGACAATATCTTCACATCATGTACCCTTCCCTGGACCTGTGAAAAATATTACAAAAACATGGTATGAGAATAATGATCTCAAAAAGGGATATAGAAATATGGAAAGAAAACATTTGTCCTTGTATACATATGAATCAATGAAATCATACTTTACTCAAAAAACATAACCACTTTAACATACCTCATTAAATCATAAGATTTATGAATAACACATAGAAATCATTAGACATAAATTTAACTTGAGGTATTCATAACATTCTTACGTAGGGAGTAACCATCATGGTTATGTTTGGAATACCCATCACAGTATATTCCCTAAATCTCTTTGGAGAAACCCTAGAATTTAACTCCTTCGCATTACCCAATTCATTGGAGAGCTATCTCAGGCTCACCCGACCTTAGTTATCATGGAACCACCCGACTTAGTAAACAATGCCCAAGAACCATAACATAATTGTATCAGATAAAACATGCATAAAGTAAACATAACATTTCCATATTTCAATATTGAGATATCAATACAACACATTGATATAATGAAAACCTTATCAAAACCATTTTAAATACCAAAATAAAAGAAAATTGAAACATGGTATTTATTTTTCATTTAAAAACATTATGGCTTGTAGAGGAAGCTGGAACCCAAATAATGGTCATGTCGGCGGAGAAGTCATTGTCGCTACATACGTAAGGCAAAAACATTCCATTTATCATTTAGTAAAATGCTTCGTGAAAAAAAATATTCCTTTTGAATTAAATTAAAAGTCAAAAGGTTTTATTAAACAATTAGTAAAATAAGGTCATATATAAATTGAAGTATGCCTCAATGAAAGGAGATTGAGATGAATTCCCTTACCTCAAGTCCGACTTATTCTCATTCATTCTTTATATTCCTGAATAATAAACATAGGTAAGTTTATAATTTATTAAGGACATATTTTAAGTTTTATTATTCATTTAATATCACATATTATCATGTTATAAAAATTATTTAATTATGTGAGTTCACATCATATGTTTTTTTCGATGTTCGGTATATATGACAAAAAATAAACTTGTTTGAAGAGAATTGTCCATGTAGTTATAATTACATCATCATTAGAATAGTATTAATGATTTAAATATCATATATATCTAGTATATATTAATTTTATAGTATTTCATTACATTTGGAGATAAAAAATGAAATGCACCGGTCATGGAGACGATAGGTCATACGTACGCAAGAACGCTACTTTCATTTCTTTGTCATATTAAAGTAATTAAAACTATATGATACATATATATATAATAATTTCAATATAATATATATGTTTTATAGGTAACATAAGTTCATTAATTACATTCATTATAAATTCCATGGTTGGCATGAACGAGTCACATCACATGAGGATAAGGTAATAAGGGTTACAAATACACCCATCCAATAGGTTTTTGACAAGTGTAAGTCTTAGATTTTACTTTATCTTTCCATTTTATTTAAATTGATCATTAATGAGGTAATCACTAAATCATCATGGTGTCAAAAATAAATTTATTTATTTAATGTCTAGAAATTATAAAACAAATACCATGATGTAGGAAATATTTTTATCTTTACAATGACTATTTATAGTCTATGATATAATTTATGTAAACAAAGTTAAATTTTTTTTACTTAGGATATACAAACCATTGTAATATTTATATTCTTTTTAAAAATAATGTCATAAATGTCACTATCACACCCATGTGACTCCATGGGCCCTCATGTCTGGTGAAAATCTTCTAACGGTTGTACATGACTCAAAAAAGAGGATTTGGACACTTGTTGAGGTAATTTTATATTATTATGATATTATTTTATTAACCATAACTACCCGATTACTAATAAAACACGATAATTAAAGATAACTGTCATTGTTACTATTAATAATGCCTAAAAACGAAAGAGTATTAATTACATAATTTGGACTTTTTGATTCCCAATATGGAATCCATTTTACCATATTCCAATCACAAAAATTTTAGCAATTAATTTAAAAATTAATTCTTGTTGTCAAAAACAAAGATGAGTTTTTTACGACGTAAAATCTATCAAAAGATTGATTTGTTTTTAAATCCAATTTAATAGTGAAATTACATCCAATGACCAACATTGTATTGAATGATAAAAACATAATTACATTTAACATTAAAACCAATTAAAATTAAAATCAAACAATGTAAATAAATTGGATGAAAAATCAATATTGAATTAAAATGCTTTATTTTTCACTATTCATTAAAAATGAACATGTTCAGAAAAATACCAAAAATTTATCCAAAGTGATTTTCAATGTCCCGATCCTAAAGAATAAGTTTATTTTGGAAAATAGAGCTTATAAAATTGTCCAAAGGTAGATTTAAAAATGGGTTTCCATCAAAAGGCGGTAAAACAATCTTTTAAAAATATTAGAATATTATATGATTATTATTGGATTTATTCTCATTTTAAGCCTCTAAAACACTATTTAATTCATAAATAGACATAGATATTAAAATATATTATTATTTACTTAATTGGGATGTCACATCCTTCCCCCCTTGTTGATATTTCTTCCCCATAATTTATTTACTTATCGAATAAGTGGGGGTATTTATCCCTCATTGCATTTTCGTATTCCCATGTTGCCTCTTCAACTATATGGTTTTTAAACAAAACCTTTACATGATGAATCAACTTATTACGCAACACTCGCTCTCCATGGTCAAGAATCTGGACCATTTGTTCCTTATAAGATATATTCTATTCTATCTGAACTACCACTGGACTCAAAACATGAGATAGATCTGGCATGTACTTCCATAACATTAAAAAATGAAAAACATTGTGTACCAGATATAAATTTGGAGGTTAAGTCACTCGGTATGCAACTAATAAAACTCTCTCCATAATTTTATATGTATCAATGAACCTTGGACTCATCTTTCCTTTCTTATAAAATCTCATCACACATTTCCATAGTGAAATTTTAAGGAAGACAAGATCACCTTCCTCAAAAGATAGATTCTTCCTATTGCTGTATCCATAACATTTCTGCCTAATCTGAGCTATTCTCATGTGTTTCTGTATCAGCTGAACTTTTTCTACCATCTCTTCTACCAATTCTTGTCCCATCAACTTCCATTCACCAACTTTATCCTAAAAATCTGGAGTTTGACACCACTTACCATATAATGCCTCAAATGGTGCCATCTGTATGCTATAATGAAAACTGTTGTTATAAGAAAACTCAACCAATGAAATATGATGGTCCCAACCTCCCTGATAATCCATCAAACAAGCACGTAGCATATCCTCCAAGTTATGAATTGTTTATTCTAACTTCCCATCCAATTGAGGATGAAAAGTTGTTCTAAATTTTAATTCAGTACCCAACGACTTATGAAGGCCTTTCCAAAATTTAGAAGTGAACTTGAGATCACGATCAGATACAATGGAGAGGGGAACTCTATGGAACCTGACTATCTCTTAATGATACAATCTAGAAAGTTGATCTTGGGAGAAATTATCTTGTATAGTAAGGAAATGTGAATATTTAGTCAAGCGATCAATAATAACCCTGATTTCATTATTAACTCATGGTGTCTTCATTAATCCCACAACGAAGTCCATGTATATATTCTCCCATTTCCACTCTGGCAATGGTAAAGGCTAAATCATCCCTTTAGGTAACTGCCACTATCCTTTAACATATTGACAATTCAAACACTTCATAGTAAAATCAACAATATCTCTTTTCATTCCATCCCACTAGTAATACTCCTAATGATCTTTGTACATCATAGTACTACCTGGATGAAATGAAAATGGAGAACTATGAGCTTCACATAACAACTCTCCCTTCAACTGTGAATCACAAGGCACACACAATCTCTTCCCAAATCTGAAAACACAATTATTATCGATGTTTAATTCATATAACATACTCTTATGAACCAGCTCTGCCTTTTTCTGCAACTCACTGTCTTACTTATGTGCTTTCTTAATTCTATCTGATAGAGAAGATTTCACTGATACTTAAAACAAAATAGAAGAATTTTCTGGCACCATCAACATCCAAGACAAAATTCATCATATCCTTAAACAAAGGATCACATTCCAAACATATCATGGGTAATTAAGCATTACTCTTTCATCTCAAATAATATTCCACTTTATTTGATTTTTCTGGGTGGTAGTGAATCGTGCAATCATAATCCTTGATTATTTCTAGCCATCTCCCCTTTCTAATGTTCAATTATTTCTTAGTGAATATAAACTTTAAAATTTTCTGATCAGTAAACATTTCACACTTTACACCATACAAATGATGCCTCCAAATTTTTAAAGAGAAAACAACATCATCTAATTTCGAATCATGTGTAGGGTAATTTATCTGATGAGTTTTCAACTGACCTGAAGCATAAGCAATTACCTGATCATTTTGCATTAGGACGCAACCGATTCCTTTAAATAAAGAATCATTTTAGATAACAAACACACCATTCCTAGAAGGTAGTGCCAAAACTAGAGCATTCACCAATCTTCTTTTCAATTCTAGAAAACAATCATCACATTCTTTTTTCTAGATAAACATAACACCCTTCCGAGTTAGCTTAGTCAATGGGATGGACAACCACACAAAATTTTAAACAAACCTTCAGTAATAGCCTACCAAACTAAGAAATCTATGAATCTCAGTTACATTTGTGGGTCTTGGCCATTCTTTAACAACCCTTGTTTTTGCAAGATCAATAGTTATTATATCTTTAGAAACAATTTGACCAGGGAAAGAACTTTGGTGCAACCAAGGAACACACTTGCTGAATTTCCCATACAATTTATTTTCTTTTAAAATTATCAATGTTACCCTTAGATGACTTTAATGCTCTTATTTACTTTTAGAAAACACCAAAATGTCATCAACGAAAACAACCACAAACATATCCAAGAACTCATGGAAAATTATATTCATAAGGTCCATGAATACATCAGGTGCATTGGTTAACCCAAAAGTCATAACTAAAAAATCATAATGGTCATATCTTGTATGAAATGCGGTCTTCGGAATATCTATTTTCTTTACCTTCAAATGATGGTACCCTGATATCTAGTCTATTTTTGAAAATATTGAGATCCCTGGAGCTGATCAAACAAATCATCGATATGAGGCAAAAGATATTTTTTCTTAACAGTGATGTTATTCAAGGAACTCTAATCAATTAAAAGTCTCATTAAACTATCATTCTTTTTAACAAATAAGAGAGGAGAACCTCATTGTAATGTGCTAGGTCGAATGAAACCTTTCTCTAATAAATCTAACAATTGCTCCTTCAACGCTAAAATTTCAATTTGAGCCATTCGATAAGGGGGTTTTGAAATTTGCTTAGCATCAAGAACTAAGTCAACAGTAAATTCAACTTCCCAATCTAGTATTATTCCAAACAATTCATCAGGAAAAACATAAGGATAATCATTTACCCATGGGACATCATTAATCTGAACTGTTCCTTTGTTTAAAAAAATATGTGCAAAGTTACATTAATTTCCATCTTTAACAAGTTTCTTAGCCACTTGATATATTATAAATAGTAAGGGTTCGTTTTTGTACCCAAACTGAAAGTCTTTCTAAAAAGAAACTTCTTTAGATCTACAGTCAATCTTAGCGTACTAAACAAAGAGCCAATCCATACCTAGGATAACATGAAACTCTAATATAGGTAAAACAATAAGGTTTTCAAGTAGATTCATTCCACAGATAAGATTAATAAAATTCTTATAAATTATTTTTGGCTCAATATTTTCCCCAGGTGTTTTTACCACAATTTCAAAGGATATTTCTGGAGATGGAATTCCCAATTTACTAGAAACTTTTTCAGAGATGAAAGAATGTGTAGACCCTGAATCAAACAACACATTGGAATAATTTGAAAAAACCAAAAAAGTATCTCATACCACTTCATTTTATGGCCTAACATCTACTAAAGTATTTGCAAAGGATTTCACCACACCTTTCTGCTTGTAGTCTGACTGCTTCTTATAATTCGAGCTCTTTGTCAAACACTCGTTTTCATAATGACACATCTCATTACACTTGAATCATTTCACTAACAGTAAATAAAATATGGTCTTACCATTACCCTGATCATTTCCAGTGAAATCACGAGCCTTATGCCCCATCTTAACACATTATAATCACTTTCTAGATTTCTAAACACATTTCCCAGCATGATTTTTTCCAGATTTATCACAAACTGAAAACTTAGTTTTCTTACCATCAAACCTTTTTTAAGGATTCTTCCCTTTCTTCTACCGCCTCGGTCTCTTCTTCTGTTGGTTTTCATAGAACACTTGATCATAGGAAAACTCCATTTCCACATTCTCAGCACATTGAACAATCTTTTCATAACTTTTGAACTCATGAGAAGCTAATTCCCACTGATATTTTGGCTTTAATCCTATGTAGAAAGGATTGATTTTACTATCAAGGTATCAGATAAAATTTGAAGCATACCTTTCCAATCCAGTAAACTTTTCTTCATAAGCATCCACTGAGTCATCCTCTTTCCTCAATTCCAATAATTGTTTTCCATCCTAAGTCGAATAGACTTAGGAAAATATTTCTCAAGAAACATACCTTTGAATTCATCCCAGTAAAGAGCATCAATCTCATCAGCATCCATGATATTTTTAACCATTGACCACCACTGATCTGCTTCACCGTCTAAATATTAAAAATCAAGACTAACCTTTTGATTGTTTGAAAACCCCATGACATCGAAAATCTTCTCCAGTGCTTTGATCCATTGTTCAGCTAGCACAGGGTCAGATGATCCTCTGAATGATGGGGGATGTTGCCTCATGAAATTTTCCAACACTGACATGTTCCTCTGTGGTTGATCTGGATGATCTCGTGCATGGATACCACCACCATTTATCACTTGAGTCAACTATGTCATTACTACAACAAGTTGTTCAGTTCCAATTCCAACCATCTCAGGATGCTAATTTAGAAGGTCATTTCCTTTTATATACCTTTATAGAACTGCTTCCCTATTTCCTCTACCGAAAACCATTCTGAAAAGACATATCTTAGATGAAGTAACATGGTAATCTTCAAATTATATATCATTTCAATTTGACCCAAAAAAAATATTTTCGGATAAACATTTAATAGAATTATAACACCTAAAGTTATCTAAACCGACCTATGTTACCAACTATAAGGCCCCAGCCTTAAACATTTCTTAATCTTGAGTTATTTCAATAATTAAATTTGAAGATCTTTTCAGGTTTAGAGTTTTAGATAATTAGATCATAAATCATACATTTCATTCCACATTTAAACGAGGTGGTTACATAAAAAATTGTATTCATTTTTTCAATCAAAGGAAATATATTTAAAATAAAACATGGATTCTTTCTTGACACTTCCTCGACACTATCATCACATCATGTACCTTTCCCTTGACCTATGAAAAATATATCAAAAACCTGGGATGAGCATAAAAATCACAGTAAGGGAAATAAAAATACGGAAAGAAAACATTAGTCCTTGTATACATAAGAATCAATGAAATAATACTATACTCAGAAAACATAAGAACTTTATCATACCTCATGAAATCATAAGATTTATGAATAACTCATATAAATCATAAGACATAAAGGTAACTTGAGGCATTCATAACATTCTTACTTAGGGAGTAACTCTCATGGTTACGTTTGGAATACCCATCACAGTATATTCCCTAAATCTCTTCGGAGAAACCTTAGTGTTTAACTCCTTCACCTTACCCAATGGATTGGAGAGATATCTCACGCTCACCTGCCATTAGTTTATCACAGAACCACCAGACTTCATAAATAATGCCCAAGAACCAAAACATAATCGTATCACATAAAACATGCATAAAGTAAACATTACATTTCCATATTTCAATCATAAGATATCAGTACAACACATTGATATAATCAAAACATTATCAAAACCATTTTAAATACCAAAATAAAAGAAAATTAAAACATGGTATTTATTTTTCATTTAAAACATTATGGCTTATAGAGGAAGCCAAAAACAAAATAATGGTCAAGGCGGCGGAGAAGTCATCGTCGTTGCTTACGTAAGACAAAAACCTTCCTTTTACCATTTAGTAAAACACATCATGTAAAAAGATTCATTTTGGATCAAATTTACAGTCAAAAAGGTTTATTATACAACTAATAAAATAAGGTCGTATATAAATTGATGTATGCCTCAACGAAAGGAGATTGAGATGAGGTTCCTTACCTCAAGTCCGAATTGATCTCGTTCATTCTGTATAT
The DNA here is from genome assembly GCA_963277665.1 of Viscum album. NCBI lineage: Eukaryota > Viridiplantae > Streptophyta > Magnoliopsida > Santalales > Viscaceae > Viscum > Viscum album. The sequence continues at coordinate 1,225,805,162 of OY728145.1, read as the reverse complement.
TCCTGAATAATAAAATTAGGTCAATTTATAATTTATTAAGGACTTCTATTAAAGTTTACTATTCAATTCATATAACATATTATTGTATAATAATAATTAATTAAATATGTGAGTTCATATCATATGTTTTGTCGATGTTCGGTACATGAGTCAAAAAAATAAGCTTGTTTGAAGATAATTGTAGATGTAGTTATAAGTGCATCATCTTCAGAATGGTATTAATGATTTAAATATCATATATTTCCATTATATATTCACTTTATACTATTCCATAACATTTGGAGATAAAAATGAAAAGCACCGTTCATGGAGACTGTAGGTCGTATGTACACATGAACGCTACATTCATTTCTTTGTCATATTAAAGGAATTAATAATGAATGAGGAATATATATATTATAATTCTAATATAATATATATGTTATATAGGTTACATATGTTCATTAATTACATTATTTATAAATTCCATGTTGGGAATGAACGAGTCACATCACTTCAGGGGGTGGTAGTCTACACTTCCTCAGAAGAAATTATCGCAGATCCACAACATGAAAAACATAACTATGTGATTTAAAAATAAAATTTAGAAGAATATAGAAAAAATAAATACCATATATATCATTTATAAATATAGTGACATCATAATGGCCTCCATGAAAGGTTTTAAAAGAATATTTATCAATCATCGCTTCGTGAGGCAGTAATTCCCCACCCACAGAAATAGTATGTTCTTTGACAATTAGACAGAGGTGTGTGTAAGTGTAGGTAGAATACTTATCATATTAACATCCTATTATATTGAGGATACTGGTGTAATTATGGGATCAAATAATAAGATAACAGTGGTGAGTGAAGAAGGAAAATAAAAGGATGAAACCCGAGGGAAGGCATTACCTCTAAATCGGATAACTCTTTTTGATTTGAGACAAAGGCTTCCTTGGAAAGACTTATTCCCAAAGTGAGGCTTCAAGGAGTAATAGAGGCATGTGGAGAGATAATATGAGCAGATTATGGATGAGTCCAGAGCTTGAGAGGTGTGGGTAAGGGGGTATATGTGATGGTATTTTACAAGAGGGCGGAGGGTCAATTTTGGAACATCTTATAATGTTAATTTATTATAAAATGATTTTTAGATTTTAAAGGTCCCAAAATGATATATTATGATGATGTTGTGATTAGGGTTTAAAATCCACCAATACAATAGGTTTTATACAAGTGTGTTTATTATATTTTAACTTATCTTTTCATATTACTTAAATCGTTCATTAATGACGTAATCACTGCATCATCATGGTGTCATAAATAAATTTATTTATTTAATCATTAAAAATTATAAAACAAATACCATGATGTATGAAATATTTTTATCTTTCCAATGACTATTTATATTTTAAGTGATCATTTATCTTAAAAAATTAACATTGTTTTACATATGATATACCAACCATTGTTATATTTCTCTTCTTTTTAAAAATAATGTCAATAATGTCACTATCACACCCATGTGACTCCATAGTCCCTAATGTTTGGTGAAAAGCTTCTCATGGTCTTCCATGACTCAAAAAAGACGATTTTAAAATATTTTTGGATCATGTTATATTATTATGATATTATTTTATTACCCTTAACTACCCGATTACTAATTAATCACGATAATTAAAGATAATTATCATTGTTACTATTCATAATGTCCAAAAACAAAAGACTCTTAAATAGATAATTTGGAACTTTTGATTCTAAATAAGGAATCCATTTTTCCAAATTCCAAACACAGAAATTACAGTAATTAATTTAAAAAATAATTCCCGTTGTCAAAACCAAAGACGGGTTTTTCAGATGTTTGATCGATCAAAATATTGATTTGTTTTTACATCCAATTTAATGATGAAATTACATCCAATGACCAAAAATGTTTTAAATGATAAAAAAATAATTAAATTATACCTTAAAACCATTTTAAATGACAATCTAACTATGTAAATAAATTGGATGAAAAGGCAATATTGAATTAAAATGCTGTATTTTTCCCTATTCATTAAAAATGAACATTGTCAGTAAAATACCAAAAATTTATCCAAAGTAAATTTCAATATCCCGATTTTGAAGAATAAGTTTATTTTGACAAATAGATATTATAAAATTGTCAAAAGGTAGATTTAAAATGGTTTTCCATCAAAAGGTGGTAAAACCATCTTTTAAAAATATTAGAGTATTATATGCTTAAGATTGGATTTATTCACATTTTAAGCCTCTAAAACACTATCTAATTCATAAATAGACATAGATATGAAAATATATTATTCTATAATTACTTAGGATGTTATAGTTACCTAGGCTAAGAGCTCCAATTTTCGTGATATTCTTTATATGTGCTTGTCTCCATCCCTTGGCCTATTGGAGGCAATCTTGGGGAGTTTTAGCATTGGACCCCCAAGGATAGGTCGTGAAAATAGTAATTAGATATATTATTGTTGTAAATATCATAATTTTATGTATGGATAATATTTATATCCCGTGATTTTGTTTTGTAATAATACATAATATAATTATGTAAAAAAATAAATATAAATATTAGTTAATGTTTTTTATTAAAATATATTTTTTTCTTCACATAGTCTTGTTTTTATTATTATTAAATATATTATTTTAATATGGATTATGTTACTATTGGAACGGTAAAATTAATTTTGTTAATAATTAATGGTAGTTGATGTTATTAAAAACCATTAATACTAAAATGGGATACATTTAAAGGATTTAATTTTTTATGTATTGGGAATTTTTATAAAAAAATAATTTTATCCCATTTAAATGATGAATATAATTTATTTTATAAAATTTTATTAACACACATTTAATTAGTTATTTTATGGAAATAATTTTAATGAAATGTTAATTTTTAAAAGTGATATTTTTATAAAAGTTATATTTTCTTTATATTTTAGGTTTTCAGTTAAAATATTAAATAATCATTTATTTTTATTAAATTGAATTCTAATTTTTAATTATGACATTTTATTAACTTGTTAAATATTTTTATTCCAAAATAAATATTGATGTAAAAATTAGTATACGATGATAAAGGTAAAATGACCTCAAAAGGGATTAAACTAAGTGGTAAAGATGAAAAGTATAATAAAATGTTAGCAATAAATGTACGCATTGTGGATTTCTAAAAAAACCTATTACCTACCTCTATTTTCATCAAATTTTTATCCCATTTTATTTTTAAATATGTAACATATATACTAACAAATGAATATTTATAGATATGTCACTCAATACACACCTATAAAAGGATCCCCCTTAACCTCTCCAGAACACAAAATAAATATTTACAATATGAAAATCTGTAAAATATCCAAAAAATTTATTTTAAATTTTATAGGTTATAGTTCCATGAAGGTATCCTAAATTCATATTTCCAATGGTACCCATTTCGAGAAGGATAAATATTATCTTGTAAGTATTTAAGTACTTAAATAACCTTTCAAATTACCATATCATCGAATGTTATTATAAATAATATTATATTGCATAATTATGATAATTTAAAATCAAATTTTTTATAAAACAATTTTTAACACCTTTATATAACTCTATACTCATACTCATTCACTAGTATAGGTTATTCTTGTTTGTGATTGTGTAAAAACTATATTAATAATGTTATTCTAAAATCACAATTTTCACTATGAATAAGTATCAATACATTAATAAAAGTAATATATGATATTAAATATTGATATAGGTCTTGAATATGGTTCTTGAATAATGAAATACAATTTAATTATCCATATTTCATTTCTATAAGAATAACCTTTATAAATAGTGATGACCACATCTATTCTGTTTGGTCTACATTATTTCTCATCCATTTATATATTAATACTGATCTTTTTGGGATGTCATAATCATTATATAAATGATTTATTAATTCATTTTAATGAGTTTAATTTTATTTAAAAATTGAATATTCTTTTTTCATTTTTAGTATGGTCATTTTCCACCTCCATTGACACTATTTCCAAAAGTGTTCAAAGATCCTTCTTAATAATTTCTTCATGAATTACTTTCCTAGATTTTATAAATAATTTTTTATAATGAATCCTACACTCCATGTTTTTATGGTTTTATTATGTAATAACAATTCCTATTTTTTGATTTTGTAATTTTATATAAATTTCATAAAAAAAATTTATTTATAATTTTTTAAAAATAATTATAATTATCATTTAGAAATGGATTTCATTTTTATTCTCATGATTAAAATTTTATTATACTTCCTGAGATAATTGGGCTATGATGTTTTGTGAATAATTTTTGGTTCATTTGGAATATATATGTATGGTTTTTAATTTTAGGTAAATGGATCCCTTTTAGATTTCCAAGACATTGGTTAATGTTTTTTATCCCATGAGATTCTATATATATATATGGTATTGTGGAGTGAATCCAATAAACAGGTAGTCTTTTCTCACTATTTTATGGGAATTTCATTTGAATTTTATCAAATATTGGAAAATATTGAACATGTGATGATTGTATTATCATTCAGCCTTTACATATGAAATAATTGTACATGTGTATATTGGTTCAACATTCTTATGAATTTCTTATGTTTTCATGAATCATAATTATTGACTCGTGATTCCACTTATTTCCCATTTTTTATGATATGCTAATAGAAAAATTCCATGAGTCATGATATAAATTTTATTCAGTATAATTATCTTTGTTTATGACTTTTTACATTTAATATCGTTTCATACCCACATGTTTATCTTCTACTGACATGTAATCTCTAATTGAAATATCTTATGTTTAACCATATAGATCATCTCTTCTCAACGTTTCTAATTTTCTCATTTCTTGTGTTATGAAGAATAGTAAATAATATGATGGAAATATAATGGAATTTTGGGAGAATACTATTTTTTATAGTTATTTAAAATAATTTATATTGAGTTGGTAATGATTTTAATCCCCAAATAAATAGTTCATTAGATGATGGGGTGTTGTTTATTCAAAGATATAATGAATATTCATTAAAAAAGATTATATATATATATATTGGTAATGCTTCTTTATTTGGTATCAAATACTAGTTTTGATATTATTTGCGATTAAAATATTAATAATTTGTGGGTACAATCTAAAGAAGCAAATACTGAACTAATAGTGATATAGGATGAACATAAAATTCAATAGTTAGAAATGAATTTTTCATAATTTATGAGATCGTATGATTTATTTATTTACATATGATTACATATTGTGGTTGTATTTTATTTATAATAACACTAAAATTTTTAGTTTTAGTTATTATATATAATGAGTTGGAATCCAATTAAAAAGGGATGTGATTTGCAATGCATGATTTTCTTCTTTGATCAATAAAATATGGTAGGAGTTGGATTATAGAATCTTAATACAATGATCACCTAACTCTATCATCTTATGAATAATAACATTAACCATTATGACCTCCCTATCATTACAAGTAAAGATTGACTCTATGATGAGTCCTTTATAGAGAAAATTAGAGCCTAAATTAGTGGCAATTCAAACCAAATTATTATCGAGTAGTGGATCGATACTATATAAAATATATATTATTCATTTCCTAAATCTAAAATCATAATTTTTTTAATTTATCATTTGGATGGTATGGATGATCAATGGTTTATTATAATAAATATTTTTATTCTAGAGGAAGAAATTGGATCTATGGAATATGATGAGTTTTTGAAGGTATTTTTCAAAAAATACATTCCCTAAACTCTTTACAATTAGCCAAACTTGGAATTATTGAGTTTGAAAAAAAAGATGATGAATCAATTGGTACTTATAGAGAAGTTTATATAAGACATTATAGTTCTTCATTAGTTTTTATCATTATCCCTAAATGGAAAAATAACCATTTCTTTAGTGGTTTAGATATATGTCTTGACAAATTAATTATCTATAAGGTACTTTGGTAACTTCAAATTATTTTTCAATTTTCTCTCATGGGAAAAATAGAAATTGGACACCACCATTATTTTTATGGTTTTGGTGATAATAAGATGAAAATATAGATTAATGGAATATAAAATGATGTAACATATGGAGGAAATAAAATAAATCTTAATATATGTTAAATAAGTGAAAATAATCATAGGGGAATCACCACAAATGGATTGGTTAACAATTCATGTGTAGAGGAGAAGTCCATCAAGCACGTGAATTTGGAAGAGATATGTGGGGATGACCAATGAAATGATTAAAAATATGTCTTGATCTAATACATACACATTCATCAATAATTAATTTTATTTCATATAGAAATTTCCCAATAAATATACATATACAAGGGTCAATGATTACAGCTGACTTATATAACCCACAAATACAATAGATAATAAGATTTACTATGAAATACTAACTACTAATGTTGGTCAAATAAATTGGTAGAGAATGGTACAAAAATCATTAATTCAAGATCTATAAATGCCTTTTTTTATTTATTTTATACCTATTTCTTTATATTTAGAATGTACAGTATGGGAATCAAACAACCACCCAAATTGATAGATATTTTATTAATGGTGTAATTTACTGTTAGGGTAATTATTGTATTTCATGTATAACCCCTATATACTAGATATTTGTGGGAATATGTATCCTAAAAATTATATAATTCCCATGTTAGTTGAATTTTATGAAATTTTAACAATGGTTCAGATATCTATACATAGATCACAAATTAATTTCTACTATAAAGAAGATGTTTCATATCACGAGTCGTCTTATGATCAGTTATCGGTGTAACGATAACCATGAGCTCCTTATGGAAGTTAGGTCCATTATATAGGTCTTAATATACAATAATAGGATGTATTTATATTAATGGTAATGGAAAACATAATATTAATGACAAATATATTATACAGGAACAATATTTTATATTTCTGGAAGGGTTTCCTGATCATCCCTCATATCATGATGTAGAATTTTTAATACAAATCATATTAAACAGTATGCCTATATAAAATACACTTTATAAGTTGTCCATAATAGAATAATAGGAATTAAATAAAAAATGATAATATAATACTAAAAATGTTTTTATATTCTGAAGTGTCTCAACATTGTGTGAACTAGTACTCAATAATTAAAAGAAAGGTTGATCAATACACCTCTATGGTAATTATCATGTACTTAACAATGTTGTATTAAAAAAAGATTCATATACCGCATATAAATGACTTGAATGATATGCTTTTAGGGTCTCAATAACACTCAAATATCGATATCAAATCTAGAAATCACCAATTAAATGTTAATAGGGTTGATATATCAATTTCAACCTTCAGTAACATATATGAAAACTATTAATTCATAATGATTTCATTTTTACAAAATAATTTACTTATCATATATATTGATATAATGGATAAACTCTTCAGATATTAACATGATCACTTTTTGGTAGTATTTATATATAATATTGTCATATATTCAAATATCAAAGAAGATTACAATGATCAATTAGGAATTCATCAATGAACCATGAAAAGGCATAAATTGTACAAAAAATTAAAAACCTTTGAATTTTGTCTAGAGAACAATTCATTCCAAGGTCATTTAATCACATTTTAGGATATATATATATACATATTGTTGGTCGGAGTGGATACTCAAGAGGGGGGGTGAATTGAGTTCCAATTAAAATTTCTGTTTTAAAACTTTGTCTTAAAATCCCCCTAATAAAATACCAAATTAAACTATAGTGAATTTATATCAAAGTAAGGGTTTGGTTGGGTTCTCAAGGGATTGATTATTTCCCAGTTAATCAAAACAGAAAGGTTGATTATGTTTTGAAACCAACTTACAGATTTACAACTAATATAAACACTTGCGAATTTATTTATCAAAGTGACTTTAAAACAGTTTTGGTTTTAATGAAATTAGCATAGGAATAAAGAATAACTTTGAAATATTTAGCACAGCATATATAACCAAGAGGTTCAGTCTCATATTGAGACTTAGTATCCTCAACAATTTGTATAAATATGATCCACACCCTAGATCGGGGATTACAATAGTATACAACTGTCCAGGTCCAAGACCTCTACCACTGTTATCTGTGGGAACAGAAACAACAGCAACCAGCTGTCCAGGTCACACGACCTCTACCACTATCCCATTGGGAAATAAAAAAAGTAAGAGAGTTGAGTGAGGATTTACAAATCCTCCAGTTAAGGCACAGGAGACATTGTGTGTGTAAGATACAGCATATAACAAACACTACTCAATATGTAAAAAGATAAATCACAGAGCAAATATTTAGAGTTTAGAAATGGATCTAGTGATTGTCGTGCAGTTCTGGACTCCATTGATTGATCAGAATTCGCTCTGAGTCCTCTTCTGGTTTTTGTCTGGAAAACAGAGTATCGTCTGTTTCCTTGAATTCCTGGTTCAGAGATAGAGAAGAAGTAGTCGATGAAGTTCTTGGTTTATGTTCTCGTTATCAGCTCTTCACTGGTTAGCATTGATGAAAGAGTTCCTCGTGTAAGTTTAGTCGTCTCTTTGCATTCACGCTCTATTGTTCTTCCAGGACACCTTGTGTTCTGTATGTCTCATGTATTCATCTAAAATGCCCCTCTCTTTTCAGTAGAACATCCTTCCATTATTTAAAGCACGTGCTCCGGCAAAATATGATTTATTTTTGCAGGTACGAGGTACGGTTCCCTGACATCCAACAGCACATATTAAATAAATGTCAGTGTATTAAAATATACCTGATATGACTATTAGTTAGATTAAACAAAGATAAAGCAATTAAAGAAGTGTCAGGTTCTGTCTCTGGAACGGTAGCTCTTGATATCGGTAGACTTGTGTTACAGTGGGTGTCTGTAGGTCTGAGTATCGGTAGACATTGTAATGGTAGACTTGTCTGTCGGTAGACTTGATGTACTGGTAGCGGTGGACTTGTAACAGTAGCGGTGGATCTGCCTTTACTAGTAGCGGTAACTCTCTATCGGTAGTTGTGGCTCTGCCTTGTAACAGTAGTGGTAGTTCTCTATCGCTATACTTTGCATAATGGTGGACTTCATCATATCAGTAGGTGTCAACTTTGTTGTAGCAGTAACTGTCGACTTCATTCTATCAGTAGCTCTATCAGTAGACTTTAATGTATCGATCGATGTGAGATGTAATGGTTGCTAGCTTGTAAGGGTAGCTATTTTTTCTGATGGTAGCTATTGTCTAACGGTTTCTCTACTCTGTATCGGTAGCTAGTTTGTAACGGTAGCTGAAAACTGTTTGAGCATTCACTTGGCAGAATGAGTTAAGTCATTGTAAACATATATCGGATAATTCACAAGACTTAATTTAAGCATAATGAAGGTAACAACATATATTAAAGTATATTTGGGATGTATTAAGCATAATCAAGATATAAAGAATGAATGGTTGGGATTATCAAAACATAATAAAGAAACTTAATTCTAGAGGGTTCAACAATCTCCCCCTTTTTGATAATCACAACTTATGCCAAAATAAAGTAATATCAGAGAAAAGAATATATATATCAAAGTATGATATCAACAGTATAGTATCAGCGAGAAAATAAATCTCAGGAATTGATATAAAAAAATATATCAGAGGAAAAATATGAAAATAGGAATATATCAAGAAATAATGTAGTATTAGAGGAAAACACAAGAAAGATTCTTTGGTTTTCATATTCCTCTCCCTATTAATTTAACTACAGGATTCTCCCCCAAAGTAGTGATTTTCTACCCCTTTGTCCCCTTAAGTGAACAACATTCTCTTTCTCGCTCTCTGGGTACAGGTTTCCAAAAATTTCTCCCCCTTTGTGATTAAGAAAAAGGAGGGTATCAGAGAAAAGAGAAGGACTAGGAAAGAAAATATACAGAGTAAAATAGACAGTGAAGAGAGGAATTAAGTATTGGATTGATAAGAAAAATATACATTTGGGAAAGTCAGAAAAGTACAAAAAATACAATGAATCCCATCAAAAAAAAAGCTAGAAGCACTCAATCATCCTCTTGAACAGGTGTCTTTCCCTTGGGATAAGCAGAGGGTGCAGAGGTAGAGTCAGCAGGTTTGGGGATTCCTGAAAGAACTACTGGTGGATCAGTAACTGAAACAGTACCAGATCTGTAATCTGTCTCTCTCTAAGGGATCAAAGGTGTCAAGCTCCCAATGTCTTGAACTAGAGTCAGTTGAGGAGTACTCTCAGAGGCAGAAGGTGGAAGGTCAGGTGGTACAATAACTGGCCGAGCATCCACATGTAGGAAAGGCAGCAAGAGATTCCTGAAATCCATGATGATGCTTCCACCTCTCTCCATAGCAGATACAAAATCATCTCTATTCTCAAATTAATACATGTCTAAACCTTATTTAATGAGTAATTTCCAACCATTTGAATCCATGGGTCGATTTTGGGACCCCATGCAGCCACTTATGAATGATAATGACACTTGAGATAAATTAATTTAAAGTAAAGGAAAAAATTACAAAAACAAAAATCCTTTAGTAAAATAATTTTTATATGGTGTTATATAAGTAATATTTTTTACTATAAATATTACATATAAATATAAAATTATTTCCAACATCACGGTATTTTTTTATATTTTTTATACATCAAATAAATTTAATTATTTATGACACAATAATGATGCAGTATTTACCTCATTAATAAATGATTTAAATAAATAAGATTATAATGATTAAAATAACATCCAAAACCTAACCAATAATTATTGGATGATTTTATTTTTACCAATAGTAATCTTATCATTTACGTTAATGATTTTTGGTCCTTTAGAAACTGAATATCATTATATAATAAAATAATATTTTCACACTTTCCTAAAGAACCCATCCTCCCCCTTATAAAAGAAGACCATTTATAACCTATTTCTCACACCTCTCAGACCTTTTGGCTCGTCCAACCTTTGACCAATTAATCTCCCCACATCCCTCTCTTCCACCTATAATCCTTAATTTTGGAAGAAGTCTCTTCAACAAACCATTTTGGTTCAAACCAAAGGGACTTACCCTAATTAAAGGTAACAGTCTCCCTTAACTTATATTCTATTATTTTACTTCTCCAACCCCTAAAATCTTTTTATTACTTTATTTTATAACAAAACCAGTATCCTAAATATAATAGGATGTTTTTTTTAAATTTATTCTAACTACAATTAGACACACCTCTATCTAATAGATGAATAACATACTCTTTCTGTGGATGGAAAATTAACACCTCACAAAACGATGATTGTTAAATTATATCCTAACACCTCTCATGGTATCCATTAAGATGGAACTTTATTTATATATGATATATATTATGTTTAGGTTTTTTTATTCTTCTGTATTTTCCATTTATATCATACCTTTATGGATTCCATAATGGGGAAACGTGATAATTTCATTTGAGGATCTACGGACAACCACCCCCTCAAAGTGATATGACTCGTTAATGCCATATTGGTACATATAAAGGATGGAGTTAATTATATTATATGATATTATACTATAATTAAAATATACCTATGTATCATTATGTTTTAAACCATTAAAATAAGAAATAGAAATGGATGTAGCGTTCATGCGTACGTACGACTTACCGTCTCCATGGATAGTGCATTTCATATTTTACCTCCAACTGTTATGTACTATTATAAATACATGTATGTACTATATATATATTATATATATGATATCTAAATCATTAATATCATTCTAGATATAATGAAATTTTGACCATGTGAACAACTTGTTACTATATGGTGATCCTTTGTGACTGAAGTACCAAATATCGACAAAACGACCATTATTAATTTGAATGATTGCATAATTTTTATAACATGGTAATAAGTGATATAAAAGGAATAATAAACTTGAAAAATGTTCTTATTCAATTATAAATTATCTTTTTTTGGTTATTAAAGAGATTAATGAATTATTGATTCAAGTCGGACATGAGGTAAGGGACTTCGTCTCAATCTCCTTTCATTTAGGCATATTTAGTTTTAATACACGACTTTCTTTTATACGATGTATAAACACCCTTGATTTTTCAAGGAGAATATTTTTTCTATGATGATTTTTACTAAACAAAAAATAAGAATGTTTTTTTATTGTAAGCAGTGACAACGTCCTTTCCGCCACTGTGAGTATTAGTTTTTCCTTGTCTTCCTTTACAAGTTGTAATGTTTTTTTCATGGAAAATAAATACCATATACTCTTTTATGTATTATTTTTATTGAAAATGGTTTTGATAAATGATTTTTTATGTAAATATATTTAAGTTATATATTTTGATTAAAATGTGGAAATGTTTTATTTCCTTTATATTTTTATATTGGTTGTGATTTTATAATGGTTCTTGGACATTTGATTGGTGGTTACGTGATAAACCAAATGACGGGTGGTGTAGTGATAAAACAGGATGGGTGGTTAGATTTTAACCACCAATGCATTGGGTATTGAATTTGGAAATATCGATATTCCATTTAGTGATATGTGTTAAAGTTGACCTTATGGTTATTCCATTTAAGTATGTTTATGTCTCAAGTTACTTTTATATGTTATGTGGTCTTTATATGGGATTTATGGTAATCTTTTGGTTAGAAAAGGGTATGTAGAGATCTTTTATTCCGGGAATATTTTTTACAACTTCATAATTGTTAAAAGTATTATTTATGTTAATGTATCATGGTTTACTTGTTTTTTTGAAAAAATAACAGTTTTCATTCTTAGTGTATCCCTTACTGAGCTTTTTATTCTCATTTCATGTTTTTAAATTGTTTTTCACATGACATAATGAGGAATAGGGTTAAGGATGGGATCAAGAAAAAGTCATGTTGTCTTAAACATGGAACTAGAATTGACCCTTTTTTTCAAGAGTTAATGTTTTGTGAAAAAAATAGAAACTCAGTAGAAGTGACTACATTGTATTTTTTTGTAATGAAATATACTTATTATTTCATAATTCTCTAAAACTCTAAACCTGAAAAGATCCTTAATGTAAATTATTCATTAAATTAATGATTATGTAATGTTTTATGGCCGGTTCCATATAATTTAATATGTATAATTTCAATGTTAGGTATAAAATTTATATTATTAGGATTAATCTTAATTACCTCGATAATAGTGAAACAATTATTTTAAAACTATTATATTATTAATATCAACAAATTTATATAAAATAAATAAAATTTAATAGTATAAAATAATTAATTTAATTTAATGTATTATAAAATAAAAAAATATTATAAATCACATTTAACTTGTAATCAGTAATAAATAATATTAAGGGTAAAAAATAGTTTAAAGTCATTTTTATACTAAATATGTTTTCTGCACATTTTATGTTTTAATTTAGATGATAATTTTATATTTATTAGAAATTTAATTTGAACTAAAAGAGGTCAAATCAATTTCTATAGCAAAAACATTGGGTTATATGTGTTAGGTTATACTATTAATAAAATAGAAAATCAGTTTTTAAAAAAATAGTTTCTGAGATTCAATGTAAAATTATAAAATGTAATAATTTATTTGTAAAAAACATATATCATATAAAGAACATGTTTATAAATAATTTATTATGTCATTAAAAACTCAAAAAAACATTAAAATATATTATTTAGAACTTTTGGAGACACTTAACTTTGAATTGTGTCATGGCACTATTAAAATATAAATGGTGTGTCTAAAAGATACCATTTCCTCCATTATAAAAGGGGATCATTTACACACTTTCAATAATTGAACTCCCATTCAAAATTATCATTTTAATATAAAAAATATAGTCTATTAGAGTTCTCTCACACCTTATTAATTAATTTTTTGTACTAAAGTTGCATAATCCCTTCAATACTGATGAGTTTTCCAAGGAATGATCATGTCTTAAATGTAAATATTATCTTCTTATTATGATTCTATCCTTAATATACCACTTAATAATATATTATATAAAAATAATATAGCTAAATAAATATAATTACCACACATAAATGTAAATATATTAATTTTATAAGCATTATCTATTCATTTTTATCCACAAAAAAATACAAAAAAAGCATTATTGCATTGTACGGACTACCATCAATACAAAGAGATGTCATCCATTTATCATCACTGAATTTTAATGGATGATAAAAATAGTGGAATATATAAATAAATTATTTATCTATAATATAAATATTCATTAAAAATTTTAATTTAACATTTACATTACCTCCCCATCATTTGTTAATAATTTGAATCATCTTTCATTAAAATGTGTGAAGTACCACCTTTATGTGAAATGATTTTAAATTTTCATCACCACCAATCATGTTTGGAATTAAAAATATATTTAATATTTTAATATTATTTCCACACACTATTCATATTCTATAAATTTTGAAGTTATTTTATAAATATTTCTACAATGGTGAACTAGATTAGTAGTCACCAAAAATTGATCAAAAAACATTAAGTAACAGACATCAGATAAAAACTATATAATAAATAATATGAATACGATAATAAATAGTCTATATTAAAAAAATGTTCCTAATATAGTATTAAATAAACCCAATTTTGTTACTCTGTATTTTAGGGTCACACGAAGTATGAATTTAGAATATGGTATGGGGTTTTATCTAAAATTCCTTTATTAGATACATGTTTTGTACTATGAAAACAATTTCATTTTTTATATAAAACATATAATACATATAATATCAAGGATTATATTTATAAAATTTAATTTTCATTTCAATTTCAACCCCTCTATTTCAATTGGTTTGGTTAATTTATTACTTAAGTCAAAATATTTTTGGTGGTCATGATTTTGATTCTATGAGACATGTTTCAGGTTTATAACTATGATTCTTTTATATGGAATATTCGCTACCAATGGATATGATTGTATAATAATTTTTAATTCATAGGGTTCCCTCGAAAATTATTTCTCCCTTTTTCAGGATTCTATTGATACATCTATATCCCCAATAGTAAGACCTTTTGATAACTTAAAGCCGCTTTTTGATTTCGAATGCCTAATCAGAAAAATTGTTCTTTTGTGACTGGGTTCTCCCACCCTAATATTTTATTTTATGGTATTTAATTATTCACTCTGGGTAAATTATGTTTTAATAAAAATAATTTTTTTATCTCCCAATTTATAGGGTATATTTTCATCAAAATTAATTTAATGTATTAAAAATTTATGTTTCATATTCTAATTTTTTTGATCCATTTTTTCAATTGAAAATTTTGTCTTATTTTCAAATATATGTTATTGGAGATTATTTTAATATTAAAATTTCTCACTATGTTTTCAATTTTAAAAAATTATCTTTTATCTGACTCATGATATCCCTATTTTACATCAATGTTAAAAATGATTTCGTAAATATATTTTAGGATATGTCTTCAATTTCAATTTTAATTTTTAAATTAGATTACCCTAATAAGGTTTTTTAATCATTTTTAATTTAATATATATATATATATATTTTTTGGAATGAATTCAGGGTACTAAATAATTGAATTTTTATCCCTTCATGATTCATATTTTTAAATAATTATTTTGTGAGGATGTTTTTATTTATGTCATCATTATTTGAGTATTCAAATATTACATTAAGGATATGTTCTTTTAAAACTATCCACCTTCATTATATGGAGTGATTTTGATCATGTTATTATAGTATTCACTTATCCATATACCCATTGAATTATATAGTGTGAACATAAAAGTTTAAATAATTAATATTCGATTATTCTCACCTAGAAATATTTTATTCTATTAACATAGGGAAAAGTATTTACATTAGAAATTATTTTTTTCTAATATGTATGACTATTAGAAAGTTGAATATGTATATTTTTTCCAACCAAATTCATTCTATCAGTGGGTTATGATTATGTTATCCCTTTTATTTATATGTATAAATTTTTTGGAATTCATTATATTGTTATTCAGATAATGATTGTTATCTAAAAGTGTACTTTTTATTATTTTCATATTCTCCTTATTTCTCTATAGGGGATGTGATAATGATATATATTTTATTTACTTGGGGGAAATTATGGAAATTATTTATGACTATTGAATGTTAATGAAGGTTGATTGTGTATTGATATTCTATATCATTCATTATATAGATAGCCTAATTTTTATTTTTTCAGTGGTTTCCTCAGGAAAGCTATGAATGTTCTTAATGATTTATATAGTGAATGTATTCGGCTTAATAAAGAGATAGGTGGTACCTAGAAATATATATCCTCATAATTCATTATGAGGTATAATAAGATAAAAAAGGTTTTGGGTTTTTTTGTGACTATCCATTCAGTAAGATATTTTTATTGGGGTCTCAGTGGTATTTGGAGTGTCTTAGAAAAATCATTGTTAGTTGGTTTTTGATGTCTGTAGTTATGAATTCCATTATCGTTACATTAGTATTTTTGATATTTGTTTTTCCAAGTATTATTATAAAAATAAAATTATCTCAATTTGAAGTTGATTATATATTCATATTATTTACATATTATAGTCATAATATTAATGATATGATTGCTCTTTTTAAATTTTTCCCATACCGAAAATGTTACCCCCGCCCTTTATTATGTTTCCACTTCACCAGATTATTGGAGGAATGTATTTTGTGTTTAATTTTAATATTTATAACACATGTGAAATAATTTTTTAGAATTTTGAAGACTATACATTAATTAATTATTTTCATATATAGTGGTATAATTAACCATTTTATACAAATAAAATTTTATTCAATAGTATATGTTATTTTCTAATCGATTAAATATCTAAACATAAAACTAAACTTCATATTTCATAGATTCAATAATGAATTTTTATTTATTTAATTAATTGTGATATCCAATATTTTATAATAGTTATTAAATATAATATATAAAATTGGTGTCTATGAGAACAATATTCAAGAGTAATGGAATGGGGAAAAATTTATTTACTCAATAAGATCATATTCCTAAGTACAGTAACATCATCAGATGGGCATCCATCAGATCGATATTACCTATTAGAGGTTCTTGTCTGTAAGGATTTATTGTCATTAAAAAATGAGGATGTGATGAAGATCATCAAACATAGCTCTCATGTATGGGATTCATCAAGAGTTTCTACACTATTAATTAGTGTTTAATTATGGTGAAAACTTTTTGATTCTTCTAATAGATTCTTCAATAATGGTTCATATTTTCTCGGGAAACAAGAGGTTGAAAATAAATCTTGGAGGTCGATGAAATTGGTTGAAAAGATAGATACCTATATAAAGAGGTGTAGTTTTCCATATCTGATTGAGTGTGATGTCGTATAACGATTGTAGGAATAGTTTGTTTTTGTTACTTGATTTTATAACACCCTAAGGTGGCGAGGCGGTGAGAAAGGAATTTTTTAATTTCTTAAATCTCATTACTAAAATATTATTGATCTATTCTATCATGTATGTAGGGAATTATAGAAACAACATAAATCATGTTTGTTTATTCTATGTAATTTTTTTACATTTGATGTGGATTTTTGATGTTTTTGTGTTTAAAAATTGGAATCTCATCTCAGTTACACTGCACAAGATTTGAGTAGGTATTTATTATAAAATATTTTTGTTTAGAATCATTGTAAATCATTCTTGTAGTGCGGGCTAATGAGATCATATATATATCTACCAAGTATATGTGGTTCCTTCCATGCTAGTTTATTGGAATGAATAAGAGGAAATATTTTTGGGTTTCTTGGGTCCTCCAAATTTGATATGGATCTCTAGATAGATGTTGTTAATTTTCAGTATTATAAATTTTATAATGAGGGAAAAATAATATTCATGAAATGAATATATGTTCCATAAATAATAGATTTGAAGAAATTATTGATGGATGATACACATAATCATCATTATATATCAATATTGTAAGCATAAATATGCATATAGATATTTGAAATAACATTTGGTCAGAAAACATGATGTGTAATATTGTTATATATGTACCTTAATGTTTGGTTGGGAAAAAATATTAAAGAGAACAATAGAAGTTTATGGGGATGATATTTCCATTTTAAATAATTCTTGGAAATGGGAGAACATCACCCAAGATTTAAGTATATTTTTTCTTAATATTTCAAGTGGATATAATTCCATTTGGGTTGTAATTTAATGTATTATAAAATAAGAACATATCCTTGATTTTTAAGATGATTTTTTACTCGGTCAACTTTTAAATATATATATAATCGTAGTTGTAAGGCTACATGGAAAACCACTTTGAATTGTATATTTTTAATATCTAAGGATTTCCATGATATTGTGGAATATACTTAACATGAATTGAATATGGATCAATTCTTCATCACTTCATAGCATCCTTAGATTGATGGTCAATGTGAAAGGAAAATTAAAACTCTAGAAGAAATTCTAAGACCACGTTCATTAGATTTTAGAGGTTAAAATTAATGTGTTCCCCTAATAGTGTTAACATATATACATAGATTAAATTCTTGGATGTAAATGGAACCATAAGAGGCTTTGTATGGTAATATGTGATGAACCCCAATTGGTTTTTATGATTCTTCTCAGTGTGAATTGATTATACAATATCTTTACCAATAAATGATAGAGAATGTACAAATTTATTAGTATTACATAAAAAATATGAAAAATAAACAAAAAATATCTATATATAATCATCAATGAGATATAGAGATTGATATCAATTATAATGTATTCCTTCGAATATCACCTTATAAGTAGGGTATGATATTTTTATGAAGGAAATTTTTTACCATATAAATTCTGGCGCATTCAAAATATTGGATCATGTAGTTATGGATTTTTATCATTTTACCTACCACTGAACCACATATACAAATATTATTTTTTATATGCACTGCTTTTGTGTAAGTACATTTCCATCTCATTACATAAACTGATCTTTGGTGTAGTATAACTAGAACATCATCATTCATTGAGGATTAACTATTATAAATTATGGATCATAAAACTAAATTTCTATTAAACAATAGCAATCAATTAGATAAATTTATATAATTTAATTATAAGTTTTAATATATAATGTGGGAATCCAAATATTTAATGAGGTAGAAGTGCTTTAGTTTTGTCATCAGAATAATGAAATAGAAAGAGTGAAGTTATTATAAGTTGGTAGAATGTGACCAATGATCTTACTATATATTTTTACATTAAATACATTCTAATATTAATATCATCAATTAAATAAATCAATAATATTAGTTGGAGAACAATACATTTAATTGATATAAAATTTTATAATTCTTAATAAAAACTACTACATTTTGAGAATTCATTAGGGAACGTCATTAAGAAAATTACAAGGGAATAAAAGTGCGCGTAAATAGGAATAAAACAAGAAATAATCCTTTATATTCCTGATTTTTTATGAATATTATTACTCTATATGATAATATGGAAATATTTTAAAGAATTATAAATAAAATAGACAATTTTAATGAAGTGTAAATTAAAAGAATGGGTAATTTATGTAATATATGAAAATATATTATTAGGAAAGATATATAACTATTATATATACGGCCATTGGAATATGGTAATTAGATATATAAAATCTAGTAATATGTTCATTTCCTATATGTTAGTTGGTTCTATCAAATGCATATGTTTAAAAATTTTAATATAATAATATCTATGATTGAAAAAAAATTTAACTTATTTGATTAAAATGTTGTATTATAAAACTACATTTTTATAAGTTTAATTTTATTATTATTATTCTTATGAAAGTTTTTGATGTATTTATAAAATACAATGAAACATTCCAATTCCGTTGAATTGATAAAATTAAATGGACGATAATTAATTTTTATGTTTTTTATTAAAATTATTTACTATTAAAATGGGATATTTTTTAAAAATAATTTCATAAGTATTATTTATTTTTATGCTAATATATTATGTTGACCACTTTTAAATGATGAATGAAATTTAATTTATAAAAAATTTGATTTACACTCATTTAATTACTAATAAATATTAAATAATATTAATAACATTTAATTATTTAAAATTTATTTTATAAAAAATTTTGTTTTATATATCTAATATGTTTTGAAATAAATGTTTAATTGAAACTCTTGTAAAATTTAATTATATTTTATTGCTCCCTTTATTTAATAAAAATTTAAAATTATGATAATAGTTTGATTTCATTTGTACGCATAAAACGATATACCATGGTAAAAATTGAGTTGGCAAGGTAATGTTAAAAATTAGATAAAATGGGGATAAACTGCATATTAAGGACTAAAAATTTAAATAAAGTCATATCTTTAGAAAACAATTATGATTTATTGTTTGAAAAAATATTATCCCACATCAATTATTGTCCACATTTATCCACATTCCTTTTAATATGACTACCTTACAAATTATTTAATGAATATTTGCAGAAATGCCACTCAAAATCACATATAAAATGAGCCTTCCTATACCCCTACCAATCCAATAAAACCATTTGGTTGTATCTTAAATATTTACCATTTACCCTCTTTTAAATCTTTGTTTTATGTATAATAACTTGGGATTCCAATAATTAATCCTAAATCCTTAATTCCAAAGGTAATCATGATGAGATTGAGAGACTTCATCAATTAAGAATATAAGTCCTATTATAAATTTTTCAACTACCTTCTCCTCTAAATTATTTCTAAACCATATTATCCACTATAATTAATTAATAATAAAATGATTATTATTATAATTAAATGATACTGATAGTATATAACTCTGAAATCTTGCTCATTCTTTAGTGTATTATATTCATGTTTTGGTTAGTTTTTCGACCCACATGAGCTATTCTATAACAACAACATCATGTTCACAATGAATAAGTATAAAAAATACTATTAATATAAAATATTATATGTTAAAATACTTATTTAATATGGTTCTCGAATGATGACATAGAATTCAATTATTAAATGTTATAAAATTAATTTTCATAGGTAAATTACCTTCAAAAAGTTTTTCATGGATTCCTTTATCTTGAACTACACCGATGTTATCCATAAATTAATAAAGGGAATATGTACTGAAATAGAACATAATAATTTTACTACCATTACTAATTTTGGAGTGATAAACATGATATCAATGAATGAGGACCGACATGGTCATTATGAGAAATGTGTGAAAGGATAAATATACCAAACTTTTAATGATGATAATAAACAATAAATAACATATATGTGGTTATTGAAAGATTATAATAGTGGTTTCTAAAATCTTTCTTATCTAAATAGGATTAAAATACATTATTAATTTGGTTAAATTTTGTATATATGATAATAAATATCTTTCATGGAAGCATGGAGTAAAACTATGGGTTTAATATCAACTCTCATTTCAAAATCAATATTTTTTATATTTAATCATCTGTGTTGGTAATAAAATTTTCTATCAGGGGAGAGTTTGAGGAAGGCATAGCCCGTTGGATGAGAATTTATGCTAAAATGGACAAAAAATTCATTTGAACGACTAGATTCATGATGGTCCAAATAGTTGCGATTGGACAGAGCTCACAGATTCCCCCAGCCACATAGATATTTGATGGTAACATCCATAGAATATATCTCCAGTTTGAGTTTCTCATTTCCATAAATTTTCCCAACTATTTGAATCATTGATTGTAAGATTCACCTGATATAACATTAACTCAGGGAACCACTCCTATTTAGAATGCACATAATCCTTTGTGAAAGCCACCACCATTCATGAAACCAATTCCCTTGCCTCTATTAGGGCCTATATATACCACCTATTTCTTAATTTCATAGGGATTTTATCTATAAATCGACAATAATTAGAATAATCGTAAGTGAAATCGGAGATGTAACTCCAAAGGTATCCATCATTCATGGAATAGAATCTTATTTGTTTTTGAGAGGCTCAACCCATGCTGGAGATTTATTTTGGAATGGTCCAAGCCCTTTACATAAGTTGAAATGAGTTTGTAGCACTTGGGATTTTGTGATATAACTATCCTTTGTGAAACTAACCCCATAGGAATGAAGACTTTTTTCTGAGGTAGGTCACCCTATTTTAAAAAACATACTCTTTCTTGAAACTAATAACCTATGTGAGATCCCTAGAATTAATGAACCTCCAAAATATAGAGAAGCCTAGTGATATGAGAAACCAACCCCAAGGATTCAATATTGTTCCCCCTTTTAGCCAACATCCTTTCACAAATGTATAGTTTCTAATGCCCCCAAACCATTCAAGGTCCATTTCAACCACACCTACAGTGCCCTTTAAGTTGGTTACACATAATCTTAAATCCACCCAATTTTATCTAATGTTCAACCTAGGCATACACCTTACCTGTTGATCCAGACAATAGGCACCCTAATTCATTTTTTATAAAAATAATAGTTACCATAATGTCAATCTTTCTAATTACCACTCTTATATACCAATGTTTATTCCATGCCTCACATGGAGTCGCATGAGTAGTGTACATTTAATGCATAATTGTGTGGTCACCGAGGGAAAAAAATTACTTCACGCAGTTGAGGGTCCTTATGAAGAATATTCCTCTCACCCAAACAAGATTCCCCCTAGTGTGTAATCCTCATCAATTTCAGATATTTATGAGTAAAAAAACCTATCTCCTTATAGTATTTGTACAATATAAAAAAATTGGAAACATCCATAGCACATATGTTAAATTGTATCCTTACCCTATGCAGTTAACATAGGATTCCATATATATGATCATAATGGGATGTGACTCTCTTCTTTACCATGGGATGAAACACTCACAATAGGAAGATTCGATCCATAATCCTCACACAATAGTCCATCCACTTAGGAAAAAACTCCACAGCAATCAAAAAACCCCAACACCTAGGTATCTTCCATGTGTAATCCCTATTCACATCATCACATCCCCTAGTATTATACATTAATCATTCATTAGTAATCCCCACACCAATAATCATTGAAATTTATTCCATTAAATGTGTATCCTTACTATATTATGTTAAACAACATGGAGTTGTCATGTTAAACAACCTTATACTACATCATCAAACTCTATGTGTTTTGAACCCTTTATCATATATACAGTGTGATGGAATCCTCCATTTGATTTAATATAGACAATCATTCAAGCGTGAATTATTCCATATTGGGGGAACACTCTATCATTCAAGAGTTAAATATTCACCATTGGAGCACACTATATTATTCAATATTGAAATTTTTCACCTTGTGGGACACACTCCATCATTAAAGTATGAAATCATTCCTCTTGGGGACACATTACATTATTCATGAGTGAGATATTATCCTATAGTGGGATACATTGTTCTATTGATTTGTGAAATATTCCACAATTGGGAGACACACTCAATCATTCATGTATTATATCTTCCACCTTTAGGGGACACACTCCACCATCAATGTGTGAAATATTCCCCTATGGGGGGGATATAATCCATCATTAATGTGTGAAATATACCCCCAAAGGAGGGGGGTTATGCTCCACCATCCATGTTATAATTATCCACATTGGGTGGACACACTACACCATCCATGTGTGCAATCATTCCATATGTGGGGACACACTCCATCATTCATGTGTGAAATATTCCCCCTTAGGGGGACACAAACCACCTTCCAAATTTGAAATATTCTCTCTTAGTTGACACATTATACCAAATCCATGTGTGAAATCTTACCCCTTGGGACACACTCAACCACAATCTATCCACATAAGACGTTAAACATGTGCCATTATCCACGAATCATTAAACATATTAACTGATCTAAAATCTATAACCCATGAGTTATACATGTGATTACTGAGGTAATAATCCGAAAATACTTATGCTCATTGGCATCAGCTATCCCATAGACAATATGGGATGTATTAGGTTCCAAGCCTAAGAATCCTATCACATGAAATTCCCTCTAAAAGATGAATAATTCACAGGTGACCAACTTACTCAATGCATGAAAATTCCCAAATAAATCCCAATGTTTTGAACATCTTTGATTGAAGGTTTCTTCCTAATCGAGACAAAAGTAGAATAATAAAACATAATCCAACATGTGACATAACCAGCAATGTGTTTCACAAGCATGAAATAAATATATCATGCTGATTGGGACAAAGGGATGAGATATAAGGATGAATCCATGGAAAGATGAACGAAAATCCCATAATCCATTTTTCCTCAATGAATATACATCATTTAATTATAGTGTTTCAATCCTCCATAATTAGAAATGAGGGAATTTAAGAAAAAAGTAGTGAAACCTATAGGCTCTGGAAGAATCATAAGAAACCAAAATGGTTATCCCTAAGGGAATCTCTTTTAACACAAACATTCAATTAGGTGATATCATTTTTTTAATATCTCTAGATCTATAAATTCTATTATTGGTCTCATTAAAAAATTAGTGGTCCTAACATGATTCTCACCTGAGACTCTGGGTAGATAATGTTGGGTGACCTCAGTCTATGATATTTTCAATGTGGATCCCTTCTCCATTTCACGAAAAATAGATGATTTTGGGGAATTTAGTATACAATTCACTATAATTATACTGATGTATAAATCAATAATATTTACAAGACTCAAGCTACATGAAATAAAATACCTAATTCCAACATGAATGCGGTAAGGGGAAACGTTGGAGTAAAAATCATGCATGAATCTTCTCCTACCACAACAACCACTACGCCTTATGGTACTGGGCACTACCATCCCATATAACAAACTGAAATCATCAATAGGAGGCTGATTGACACCCATGTTCATTGGAATGAACATGAGTGGGTCATTAAAACTATGTATATGTCCTTCCTCGGCCTTTATGAATTAGCTCCCCATCGACATTGGAATCACCTAGGGACATATTGGGAAAACCACCCCCATTTACAATGGGTATCCTCTATGGGATCCTCTCCCCAGAGTTCTTAGAAATACCACTCCACTATATTAAAGAGGTATGGGATGTTTGAGATAGTCCTTTAAAACCCATAGCAACGGAGCATCCTAGGAGAACTCCCACTAGGCCCCATTAGTTCCAGCACCAACAAGTTTTCCAGGTCAATGAGTGGGTTTACTCATTATATACTCCTCCAACTAATGTCTAGAGAACCTCATGTCGATGCCAGGGAATGACCTAGAATGTTATCTTGAATAAATATTATACTATAACTACCATGTATCATTCCACCATTGGCATATCATGTCACATTCTCATGATAGGCAGACAAGGATTCTTCTTCCCCCACATAGGATTGAGTCCACATATTCCTCATAGAAATGATGGGTTGACTCTCTAAGTCACTAGTGCGATCAAAATCAATTAAAATACATCTCATGAAGTTGAATACTAGTGTGTATATCCTCCCTGAACCTCTATCAACTAGTTTTGAGGTCATCCTCGCACCACCATCAACCTATATGGAGTTACTTATATTGCCTAAGACATCCCTAATCATAAGAACAATCCCAGGGAATGAAGGTAAAAAACCTTTTGATCAGATTTGTCAACAGTGTAGGACATAACCCACATGTTGAAAACACAATAGGAACTAACCAATCTTCTCATAGAAATGACTCTCCCCATTATATGATGAATCTTGGGAATGTTCATTTCACCATCAACATTTCTGATTCTAATTCCATGGAACACTATATGAGGGAACCTTCAACCGCTCTGCTAGAGCTAGTGGAAGAAGCACATCAATTGAGGATTTTGATCCTAGATGCATAGGCCAACACGACCTCAAAATCTCTCTACATGTACATGTACATGGAGGATAATTTGGCATCCTTCCATGGATGCACAATGAAACCATATTCATATTCATTGATTCCCCTCATATCTACTTCTAGGAAAACATTAGATATATTTTAGGGTCTATGTTAACTCCCTTAAATGGTGGTTGGCACTCTAATGATCCTCAAATGGATAATACCATCCTCATTAATGAGGTAGTTCTAAACAACCCTTCCTATATGGATATGATCATGAAGCTTTCTATACTTCCACGATATGTCCCATTGTGTAGTGATTATTTTAATCATGTGGCACTCAAAATTCTGGTTGATCATCTACAAATCAGAACTATACATGTTCCACCACATGTATCTCAAACTATTACAATTTGAGATTATACTGACAAGTATTAGGACCCTTCCATTAGTTCTACACAATAGGACTAGTGGAATCTTCTAGTTGTTGGCGAGTTATTAGTTGAGTTTTATCCAACTATAGAAGTATGTTTTTCATCATGGAGTCACTTACCATGGAACATATATTATTTTTCACCATATTCAATGGAAAAAAATTCCTCTACCTTTGGAATAAATAACTAACCTACTTGGCAAGACAGAAAAAAAATCTAGTCACTAAACCATCTATACATAAAGTTTGAGATCACAACACTCCTGCTAGATCATTTTCTGGAGTTGTGTGGATACTGCTAGAATCTCAAAAAATCCTATTTTTTCTTCTTGTGCTCTTCCTAGTCAAAGGACATGTGTCTCTATACACAAATAATAGAGTCTGCAGTAGTAGGCCACCCTCCAATTCAACCATATCTCATGACAATGATAGGGCCAAAAATCCATCCCATCGACCTATGATGAGGGTTCCCCTATGACTATTACTACGGTGAAGGTGTTCACCATTAAAACATGATTGGATATAGGAATATATACTCTAATGCAAGGAAAATTCGGTATAACCCACCTCAAGGAGTATAATAATACCAAACAAACTCATTTAAAAGTGTTTATACTCATCAATACATATATCCATTGGGTCTTAGATGTCCCCCAATGAGATCTTAATATATTACTATCAGTACACAAAAAAGGGACATTACAAACAATTCAACCCTTCTGAGGTAGTTCCAAAATCACTTTCATAGCCTAGGGAATCTACCTTGCTTTAGGAGCCGAAGGAGTATAAATGACACACCACGAAGAACATTTCTAAGTATCACCCAATACCTAACAATTACCTAAGGGGCCTTATATCTTTTTTATTGAGGCACCAATTCCTCCTTGGCTAGATTCCCGAATTTTAACATGGTGGCCCAATGCACTTGTTCATGAAATAATCATGAATTTGTGTAAAATGACTATGATATGAATCACAAACCCAAACTGATTAGTTTGATTATCAACTTTTGGGTCATGATCATCCTTCTCCTATAATCGATGAGCATTTAAATAAATTAGTTGCCACAACTCCCCACCAATATGACATGATATTTTACTTTCTTGTTCATCTCGAGGCTTTGTAAACATGATAGGTGGTCATTCTGTCAGATATAAAGATTTACCTATCATTGGTAAATCATGTTTGATCACCCTTATTTCTTGGAAATCTCTGATTCTCCCTATTTTAAGCGTAGGGAGATCTGCTACAGAACCAAGACCATTTTTTGAATATTGGGGTCAAGTTTTTGGTTCCCCAAAAAATTAAATGGTTGTAATGCTCTGATTCTTCATCATAAACTTTCATGGGCCTTCATTTTTTAGTATATATATCTTCCCATAGACTCTATTTCATATTGGGAGGACCTTCATAGATAGTTCAACTCCATAACTCCCTAGAAGAGCATTTTAAACCTCTTAAAATTAAATTATATTCCTAAATATTGATTCATTGTCTTTATTTTATTATTTTAGGGACTTGAGTATTCATTCCACATATAGTTTTCCTTTGAATAACTTCTTACAATGAGCATGAAAACTGTCAGGAATGTGCGGGTCCCAACCCTCATCTTGAAAAACTAAATAAGTGGATTTTGGGAGTTCTCTAAAAGGATCTATGTCTATAATAATCCTTATATCATGGTAGATAACAATAATTTTTATTTCCCCTTCCAAAAAGCTATGATAACTCCTATAAATGTAGGTACAATAATTTTTTTGAATATAGAGGTTCATGCACCTGTACACCTACTGGAAAATTTTCTGATTGTGCTTATCCAAGAAAACAATCACCTAGAACAGCTTTAATGGGAAAAACCCTTCTAAGTGCATAATATATGATGAGATATTTTGTCTTCATCCCGTTGTTAATGATTTTCTCCCATTTTTCCTTTTTAGAATAAAGAAACCATAAATTATTTTTCTGGGCTCATAGGCCCTAGGGTATTTCATCTATGTTATGGATAATAGATTCATAAAATTTAAATAATATAGGAGGAACTAGGAGATGAATATCATGAGATGAATTGACCATTTATCATATAATATTATCCTCATACACACCACTAAATAATTCTTTCTATTAAAATATTAGCTCAGGGAATAAAAATATCACGTCTTATAAAATTTGGGTGATGTCCTAGAATATGTAAAAAAAGTATCTTATATCACCGATTGCAACAGTAATGTCTCTAAAGTGTGGAAACTTTTTCCCAGTTACCGGATGTAGAAGTATGATGGTAGTATAGCTAAAATTATAGTTATTTTTTCTCATGGTCTCATCTATTCGAGTATGATCATGATAGAACCATCAATTATTAAACTCCTCCTTCAACTAATACATTAAAATCTTCATCATAGTCTACTAATTTTGGTAATTATAGGAATCATTGTTGAAATGAGAATCATAGAACTCTATTGGTGCTGAAACTATATTTCACACATGTTGACTTCATGCCTCTTAAGTTGGGAGGAATTTCTAGGATCATCACAGTTTAGAATATTCCATCAATGAGGAGAATGGATAAAACAATTTTAATTATATTAAGGAATTGGTACACTTCTCAATATATGATCGTGAATAATTCCATGAAAACCATTCAGATACCTCAGTCTGATGTAATCTAGGGTGATGCAGAAGACATCAGAGTGGTCATAAAACTCCGTTTGGCACAACATTCAATATTGTTCCTGCTATTGATATAATGTGGAATGATCTTCATTGAGCTCAGTAACCATAAAACTCATAGTCCATTATATTAGGTTTTCCCTCTAATACAACTATATTATTTGATCATGTAGCTCAATGGTGACTGGGTGGAGATAAACCTCCTACAACCAAGACCCGACCATTGTCGACTAACACATAGCCGACATTTCATTATAGAAAACCATCTATAAAGTTTATCAATATTGAAAGTACTTGAAAATCCCCATTAGTGTAGACAAAAAAATTTAGTACACTAACTACCAAATATTTACTCAATATAGGAAAAATAGTTCCCCTAACATAGAAGTATAATGTACTAAATCATCATTCCAGTATACATGAATGATATTCATTTCTATAGGAACTCTTCCAATCAAAGTAAATTCATGTGAAACATTCCAAATATTTTAAAATACAATTTTAGTTCAAGGATGAGGTAGTTGTCATTGAGGAATAATATGCAAAAGAAGGTTGCATGGGAGGGATGTCGAGTCATTATATTCTTTTCTAGAGAAGATGTTGGTGTCAAAATTCTAGGGCACATATGTCGATTGTATATCACTATTCAGTTCAGCTGTATCGAAATCATCCACTTCCATGTGGATAATGACTCTTGGATCAACCACATCTTGATGTAGATGCTCCATATGATAGGACTTACAGAAGTAGATCTGACTATTTCCAACCTTACATTTTAAGGGTATGATAAGAGTGAGTAGAAATCGCATGAAAAAATTTGGTTGAGGCTTAGATTATTATTTTAATATCAAAAACAAAATTTTTTATAGTTCTATATGATACTACCTAAAATGAAATCATGGGATTAGGATAACATTATTTTCATACAGTAGTCTCCACATCATGACATTAGTGAATCAAATAATCCCTTAAAGGAAGAGTTGTGGTAATCCATGTGGATATGATCCATTTTGACTCATGTGAGTCCAGTTGTCAAGATTTTGGCTACAACAAAGGGAGTGGAAGAAGTTCTGGAATGACATTGTTGAGCACATCAATTCTCTAATGATTTAACACCGACTGTAAGCAAGCTTGGGTAGAATTTATGTAAAAAAAATTCTCCCAATTGATCAGTAAAATCCCACTATGGTAGACATGATAGGATGTTTTTTTATCCAAAATAATAGTGCGATAAAATATTCCTTCTGCACCTACAGTGGCCCGGCCAGGCTGATACTAGATGAACCAAATGTAGTTAAATAATGAAAAGTTTTCCCATAACTTCTAATCTGTATAATTTCATTATTTTTCATATATATTAGCTAACTTGTTAAAAAATGACACATTTCTTTTTCTTTGATATCAAGAGAGGACCGTACTGATGGAAACCAGATTGAATCGACTTAAGAGCTTATGTTACTAAACTCATAGAAAATCAAGAACCCCTTAGTTAGGATTCTATATCTACCGGACCAAAAAATAGTTCTATTTGGGTTTGATTGGATAAGAAGATCTACCTCCTCTAACTAACCCCCCTATATCAGATGAACAATAGTATTTTTAAGATTCCCTTAATTCATTTGAATAATGTTTCTCCACCAACATGGATGAGATAACCCTGGTGAACCGTGGTATAAACAAATATCAAATCTAGACACTAATCAGTGTATCCATGTCCCTAGAGGAGTAGTAGTAGTATGTGGCCTTACTAAAGTAGCACCACTATGTATTATCCTAGATCATTGATGAGATTATAGGGTTAGGCTCTTATGTTTTTTCTCATCATCACGACCTCCATATGAGTCTTCAAGGTGTCAAAAAGCATCCTAGAAAGATGAACCCCTCTTGTGGTGTTATGGTTGAGGTCAATGTTGACATGATCAATAAATAAGTATTCATCTGATAGGACCATTAACCAAGGTGGAGGGAAAACATTTTCACTTTTTGGGTGAATAATTAGAATATTTGAGTCTTCGTCGACTTCCATGAACATAACCATTATGATCAAAAGGATGATTTTCACTTCTTGTGATATATCTATTGATTGATGATATAGCTAGGTTTTTTGACCTCTCAATTAGGGCTATATTATTTACATTTAATCACAAATTGATGACACTTAAGGATGATGACTCCACCACCTTCATGGTTACGCAATGGTCATTTTTCTATGAAGTGATTCCATTAAGCATGACAAATGATGGAGACACTAATGAGAGGATATGCACAAAATTATTGCGATGATTATGGGGAAATTGGTGTACAATTATGTGGATGATATGGTTGTCAAATATATCCTATTCTAGAAACATTTCAAATATCTTGAGAAAATGTTTAGATTCTTTAGATCCAGATATTTTATGAAAGAACCATTAATATATTAATTTATAGTTTCCTCTAAAAAAATCCATGATTTTCCCTATGATCAAGAGTAATCAACATTTACCTATATAATAACAATACCATCAATCAAATTCATCCTTGATAAATATCATTGAATTTTGAGGTCTGAAAGGACACTTATCCTACATATAAAGATTTATTGCATATAAATCTTGAAATTGTACGTCCTTACTTAGACACATGAAAAATGTATCATTTGCTTGTGGGATGGTGGGTTCTGAATTCCATTAAAGATCTCATGAAGTGCCTATTACAACCTCTTGTTTCGATGCCACCCATCTAAGATAATTATTTTCACATTTATGATACCACTCTCGAAAGGAACTTTTTTTCCCTTATAGTCCATCAAATAATTAGGGTTCGAAAATCATCCTATACTATCTCATCTAGATGCTCCTCAATATAGATCCTAGATACATCCCCATTGAGAATAGTTACCTTACGCTTGTTTTTACAGTGTAGAAGCATTGAAAAGATTTGTAGCCCCATGAGATACAGATAGTGTCTCATCTAAACCTGAAAATGTATATCATCAATAATCCCATACTAACAAGATAATTATAATGCAAGGGGACAATACTCCAAATGTTTTAAATCATTATTTCTCCAAAAAAATGACATTAATGTTCCGCCCATAGTGGATATCCTAGCCAGACATCCATCCCATGAAGAACTTCCCCTCGATAATGATTTCACAGATAAATCCATTCTCTCAGTGGATCAGGATATACCATCCTCATAGATTAATTATCGTCTATATTCCTAGATTCCAACTGGTATAAAGAACAGTGACCCCGTGTATAATATGATAGTCTAAGGAATTATTTTCATCATTTCGACACATGGATTATTTCAATACATGTTCATTTTTTCAGAAGGCTACACTGATAATGAGATAGAGTACCAGACCCTAATTATTGGTCATGAATTATCCATTGAGACAAATGTCCCTTATTTACATGTGATGGGAGACTCAAAGTTAGATATTACATTGGTCAGTGGTGATTGTTTTGTTAGAAATCAAAACCTTATGCCCCTTCTAGAAAGTACCCTTCATCTTATGGATTAGTAACATGCACATAAAAGTGTTAATAAATTTCCATGGTTATAGAATGGTCGTCATGATGCATCAGAAGGCCTAGCCACATCTCTTATAGAACTTGACCAGGATGACCTGTCCATTAATGTGGGATTAAATAGCATCATCACCCCCATCACGTTAGATGATATAAACTAATAGGTAAATATTCTAGCTTTTATTACCTATTTTCTAGGATATTCAAAACCATCCATAGTGTATTAATCACCAAAGTAGATAAATCCCTTCATCGAGTACATCCATCGTTGTATTCTCCCAAATGACCAAGTAGAGTGTGAGAAAGTTTACCAGTATACAACATAATTTACCCTCAAAAGTAGACATAACCTTGAGAAGAGCCTCTATAAGAATGATTTCAATGGTATTATCCTATATTTTATCAATGAATATGAGAAAACACATGTTATAAAAAAGGTCCATGTTGGTTCTTTTAGATCTCACTATGTAGGGTTGAATCTCTCCCCCAAAATTTGAAGGTTAGCATACATCAAGCCTACCATGTTTCACAACTACATTATCTTATCAAAATCTTTTCCTAAAAGTTCAATCCATGTCAAAATCATACATCAATCAACAGATCTTCTTCATTCCACCATAAACTACATGTCCATTTAAGTATTAGTACACGATGTTTGGGATCGTTCCCAACCACAACAGCATTATATTGCATGATCATTTTGACTTAAAAACAAATTATTTACTTAATAAAAAGAAGTAGGAACCCTCAATAAATTCAAAACCTGGTTTAGAATACATTTAATAATATCCAAAATCACCCAACTATTTAGATATCCCCATGTAATTCTCACATTAAATATAAGTAAATTCTATTCTTACAAGAAGAAGAAAGTTTATACCAATTTAAACATACAATATAACCATAAATCTCACTATTGTGTATACGAACATGGGTTGATTAAAGTGTTCAACAAAACCCTCTCTAAAATCTATATGAATATTGTAGGAAATAAAAAAATATTTTTTAAAAAATATCTCTAACACCCTCTGGGATAATCATATGATTACTCAAAATTCCACCCATGTGATCTTGTACACACTTATATATGAAATAGAGGTATTTTTTCCCATTAACATTCAATTTACATCAACCTGAATGGATGTTTATGACAAGTATCCACAAAATAGAATGGAATTTAACCCTCAAGATGAGTTGGAATCCATCAAGTAAAATATGGTTTATACATTTCACAATCTAGAGATGAACCATAACAATATAACAAAATCATTCAATAATAAGGTTCACCTGTGATTATTATTCCCTAGTGACATGGTACTGGCTCTTAGAGAGTCGATGATACATGAAACAAATTATCTAAGGTTGGATCCCAATTGGTTAGATCGTTATTTAATTTTTAATTCTTATTACAATAGAAAATATTCCATGATAACCGTATACTGAGATCATATCACAGCTCCCACCATGGAATAATTTTTCAAGAAGTACATCATATGATACTATATATACCTAAAATTATGACCATAAACTCTTTTCAGTTTGTTCAAACACTTAGAACATAAATTATTATTTAGGGTCTACAAATTATGATAAAAAAACTATTTTTTCAACCTCTGCTCTAGCCTATAATACCTTAAACTATCATTTGTTATTGCTTGAGATGTAAAACATTAAAGATAAAATCCCAATGACCCCAATGCATGATCATAAAAATGAGGCATTATCCTATGATATAAATATAGGATTTTTGAAATATAGAATGTGGGATTACCAAAAAACAATTTCTGTAGAACAATATAATAAAAATTTCCTTAACCCTTGACATAAATGTGGGAGGACCCCTGGTAACCATTGGATAACTGAGCATCCTCACCAGAGAGAACACCACCTCTCTGGTGATAGTCTTCCTCCATATCACATTCTTGAACAAAGTGTTTCTTTATTCCCATTCCGATGGGATATATAGTTACACCAAGACCCTATATCTTCAGGGCTATCCTCCAATGAATCATAAACCCTTCCCTCATGAGGAGGTAATCTTATTCGCTGATATTTGTCCATTTTGCCCCCCTAACGGACCAAGAATTATGATATTAAACTTATCCAAGATTTTTTTAGGCTATTTATATTATAAGTGGGCTTATATTACCCTCCATTCAATTAGGGTTTTACCTCTTACATGCATTAAATATACACATAAAATAAACAATCCCTATATCAATGAAACATGACTATAATGTATTTGTATAAATTACACAATAATAATCCTTATGACTTTAAACTATGTACAAATAGAGTTGGGATCACCTCGAGTGGTGATGATCCTACATGGCTCCTTTCTTGTCAAGATTCATCTTTTTAACACCATCAGAACATCCTCAATATACCTACTCATATTCCAAGCTCTATGAAATTAAACTAAGGGTTTTGGTCCAAGAATTATGACCTCAAACATTGTACATTTTTCCTCCTTGGACCATTTTTCACATGGTTTTCTTCACCCAAAGTGTTTAAAATATACAATTACACCGCCTATTTCTAGAACTATGTGTTGACTGATTCCCTTTCCTAGGGAATATGTAGTGATACTTGGACCACATGTATTTGGTCCCAGTTGTGAATTCCCCTCAAACCCACCCATTTCCCATGACACTATCACCCCCAATTACCCTTATGAGATTTCACATTTGGTTTAATCCCCAATAAAATTCATTGTATAACACTCCATGATTTTATGTTATGAATCTTATTAATTAAATTTTTTTTGTTAGATATTTTACCTTACCCAAAAGAACCATGAAATACTATTAAATATGAATAGTATCATTGGAATAGTAATATAACCATTAAGAATAGTATTTTGGCCATTAGATTAATAACCTAACTTATTAAATTATAAATAAAATTTATAATTCTCATAGATGAAAGAAATTATATATTTATATCATATAATAAGTAAATAAATAATTTAAAAATGATAAATTAGCTGTTTGTATTTTTTGCAAAATATAAATTATTATTTAAAATTAAAAAGTCAATATAATAAATTTAAAATTATTATTTAAATAATATAGATTCATAAATAATAATCTTTTCATATTATTCTAATATACATTTATGATTCCTTATTTAATTTAGCAATGTGTCTTAAAACTAGTAGTAATGTTAAAATATGTATTTTCAGATAAATAATTATTTTTATTAAAAATTATGTTTCTAAAATTTAGAAAATTATTATCATAAAATGGAGTTCATTTTTTAAATATTAAAATCAAAAAATGGTGAGGGTTATTTAATTGTATTTTTCTAAAATAATTTAATTTTTGCGAATTGTGAAATATGATAATTTAGGGTATTTATCATTTTAAACCAAATAAATTTCTTTTAGTTGTGGATGATGTAAGAAACCATTAGTTCGAACCCACATGACTATTTACTACATATGATCAAAGGAATCATCAATATTGATAGTATTGACAAAATATAAGTAAAAAATCGATAAAATGATAAAAAACAGCCCTCTCTTCCACAATTAATACAACCCCTCACCTCCCCTTCTCAATCGCTTCATACTTATATTCTACCAAATGTCACTCACAGAACTCTAAACCACGTATTAGCCTATTTGGTCTCACCAAAATTCCAATCCCAAGTTCTTTAATGAGGTTCTCAATGAGATTCTATATAAGAGGTAAAATCATCTTTTGTTCTTTTCTAATTACTTTTAAAATATTTTATTTTCATATCCACTACATAGCTCATCTATCCAAACATGAATGATAACTATAGTATCATATATATACTAAAATTTTATTATTTTAATTAAAAATACATATTAAAATCTTTTCTCCTCTCCTAATATTTGTAACAATGAAAACATCATTCCTGATGTGTCAATCGACAACCATCGTGTACAATACTTCTCCGTTCACCATTAATACCTTCATGTCTATTCATGAAACCATTATTATGGTTAAATAAAATTTTATTCGATGTATTATAAGTTATATAATGTTCTTGAACCAATATATATACATGAATTTAAATAAAATGATATAAGTTTGTGTTGGTTTTAAAAACCACCAAAATAAATTGAATTGTTTTCATCAATGATTTACCTATGGAATAATTCTCATACCATAAAACCCAATTATATATATGATAATTTTAACATATGTAAGTTAATTAATAACATTTAATATTAATTTTTTGGACTATTTGAATTTTACATGAACTTCCATGCTTTAATATAATGAAATTGATCATGAAAAAATATGAAAATGAACATTATAGGTATGATGAAATTGATTATTATAACTCATCAAAAGGTCATATATTAGAATAAAAAATACGAAAAAATAAATACATGTAGAAATGGTACTAAATTAACTAATTAATTAATCTAATGTGATTATCCATGACATTAATTATAATCATAGACGACATTGAAACACAAGGTTAGGGATTTCTTAACTAAATTTCCATTCATTTGGTTATCGAAAAACATCATTGATTTTATTTTCTAACTATTATGTAAGAAATAATTTTATTATTTATTCATATAGTATTTACACTACTCTATTTTATGGATATAATTGTTTTACAAATAATCACCCAATTGATTAATTCTCACCTCAATGATATGATCCTTGTAAGGGGTTTTTCATATCACTTTTTTCTTTGTGAAATATTACTTATTCAGAAATAATCCCTTGTGTGTGGGTTATACTTACTGTCCCTTTTTATTTATTATCAAAATTCAATGGCAATTTCCATAAATATCTATATTTCATATAACATAGATATGAATATTCTCTTATCTATATACCCTTTTTACATATGGTGTTTATTTTGAATATTTTTTTAAATGGGGAATGTTGATAAATATATATCCTCTACACATTATAGATATTTTGATAAGTCATATTTATCATGAATTAAATTTATTTAATATGAACTCTTTAGACTTTCAATTATCAATGGGTCATCGTTATATATATCCCCCCAATGCATCGACATGTCTTATGAGATATAATAGTTTGTGACAAACCCTTCTTGTTTTTTCTAAGTATAATTAGATTTTTTATACCTACAAAGATAAACAATCTTGTCTTGAAATTACTAGATCAGGATCCAGATAGATGACATTAAAAAATTATGTATTATCTTTATTTAGTATTTATTTATTATTTTCCATGATTTTTTCACATTGACAAAATCTATGGATGCATTTTCATTCTCATCATATTGATGGCATGTGTTTTTTGAGTTATTTATCTTTCCATAAAGATTATGCCTTGTTGAATTTAATGTTCTTATTAATAATTTATGTTACCCTTAATGAGAATTTTATATAACCCTTTTATTTCTTTTCCATCCATAGCTTGGGAAGATAAAATATTTTAATATTTTTCAAGGATGTAGTTTTTTTCTTTTGTTATGTTATCTATTTAATTACTATTATAATAAAGGCAACCATCTACGTATGTAGTTATTGAAGAATACTAAATTGATCAATAATTGTGGATTTAAGATTTTCTATCAATATTATTTTAATAAAATTACCACCAATAATGGGATACATGTTTCTGGGTAGAACTATTTGGTAGGAAAGAGTGATTATTATAAAAATTGTGAACTATATTTCAAACCCAATGTAATAACTATGATAATTCCTTATTGTATTTAAAAAAATCACCAATAGAATAATTTTTTTGTTTTGGATCTATAATCATGATTATTATGGGATTACTTAGTATGTTCCATTATTAAATTGTGGCCCATGAAGAATGGGAATCAACACCCGTAGAAAATGTAGGGATTCCCCCACTAAGAATGTCAACATATCTATTATTGGGTTTGATCATATCATGATCATATTTAGATATATTACTTTGGTTATGATTAATAACCATACTTTTCCTTTGGTGGATCAATTCATGGAGCTGATACCCCTATATTTTAGTGGGACTACTAATATATTGGTATATGAGAAATGGATCAAGTCCCTTGAAATGATTTTTATGGGATTGGGAGATGATGAAAGGGAGAATATAGTACTATAAGTGTATTTCCTCTGGGGTAATGTAGATAAATTGTGTTCATTGATCCAAAATACTAAGAAGGTTGATAAAATAGAATACATGGAATGGAAACTTTTAAAGAAAAATTCATTGAAAAATATTTCCATTGTAGGAAATGAATAGAAATAGAGAAAAGTTTTTTTAGCTTAAATAAAAAGGAAGAATTTAGTGTTACAGTTTAGGAGGAAACCTTTACAAGAGTATCCAATTATACTATAGATTACATACAAGATTTGGAAAACAAGATTTATTAATTATTTTAAGGTCTTACACTATGTTTCTAAAGGGCACAGATTTCTCAACCAATTTTCATCATTTAATGAAATAGTAATAAAAACCATCATAACATAGAAGTAACTTTCTAAATCCTATATATACATGGGAAATCAAGAGAATAATATTTTTTCTGATAACCATGAAAATAGTGATGCATCATAGAAGAAGAGGGGAATGAGTAAATTCCAATTAAGTGATAATTGTGTAAAGAATCATCCAGTAAAATTCTTAAAAGATATGGGAGTTTTTTATAAGTGCATTAAAAAGGGCCATAGATCCAATGAATGAAATGGGAAAAACAAATAATCAATTTTCAATGTTTCATCTAATGAAATAATGAAATCTTCAAACCATTTTCCCAATTGTCAAAATAATATTTTATAGAATAGGCCAAGGGGAGATGGAAAATATTATGAGATCACTATAACAAAAGTAGAATTGCCTAATGATGTGGTTTTAGATACATTCATCATATCGTAAAATATATCCAATTATTTATTTAATTATGAATCATTGAAATATTTTATATCTACCTAGTTTTAGAATAAAATTATATATTTCACTTTAGATCTTATTAGTGATATAAGATCCAAAAAAATAACGGGAATTCTCATTATAAAATCAATGTATTGGTTTGTTCCCACTATGTCATATAAATGTTCTTTATTTTCTGACCTTATAAACATTCCTATGGTTAGCTCTGATATAATCCCCATTTATGGACTATCATTCAAAATATGATTTTAAAATTTATTTAAGGATGATAAAAATTACATGTTGTCTGGAATATGTCAAATTACTTATATTTTGATTCAAAAGAACAATATTTGATTATTATCTAGACCTACACCAGTTTCCCTACTAATTTAAATTAATATGGAGGAAGAGAATACATAATCTAGCGATGAGGAATGTAATATTCAAATTGAGAAAGTACCAATTATACAAAAAAACATTGATGTATTTATTGATGATTTTAGACACCCCCAAAGTGTGAAATAAATTTTATAATTGATGTATTGTCTGATGCAAGACCAAAATTAAATACACCTTATAGAATTCCTAATGGGAAATTCTTGGAGCTAAAGAAACATCTAAGGAGTTGACTACTAAGGTATTTATTCACCCATGTTTTTTCCCATGTGGATCCTATGTTCTCTTTGTTAAAAATAAATATGGTTCTTTGTGGTTTTGTATTGAATATAGAGAAATCAATACTATTACAATAAAAAACAAGTATCATCTGCCTCTCAATGATTATTTTTTTGGTCCACTTCATCAAGCTCAATTTTTTTGAGGATTGACCTTTTTCTAGGTATCATCAATTGCAAGTAATTAATGAAGATATTCTGAAGAATTTTTTTTGGATGAGGTATTGACATTTTGAGTTTATAGTAATACCATTTGGATTGACTAATTCACCATATTTTTTATAGATATAGAGACAAAAATATTCGACTAATGTATTTAAGATTTCTTTTTCTATTCATATATGATATTCTAGTATATCATATAATATATTATTACCATATTATTCACATGTTTATCCTTATTGAGGAACATAGAAGTAATTAGTTATAAGATAAATTTATCAGGTGTGAATTATGGATTCATGAAATTTATTTTCATGGCCATGTTTTCTATAAGTATGGAATCCTAGTCGATCCAAATAAAATAATGTCAGCCCTATAATGGCCTACACTAATGAATATAACTGAGGTTGGTAGTTTCACTAGTTTAGTATGTTACTATTGGAATTTCATTCAAAATGTTTTCGGATTATCTAACCCATTAACCAAGATCACATGTAAAGGGGTTATGTTCATATAGAAAAACGAATATGATGAATTTTTTGAATAATTGAAAGATAGATTAGTCCATGATTTTATTTTGACGCTATCATCAAGAAATGATGGGTTATTTATATACATTTATGCATCAGAAAATGGATTGGGTTGTTTCCTTATGAAATAGCAAATAAATTTATTGCATATGCATCATGGTAGTTGAAGAATCGGTAATAAAATATCCAAATCCTACTATTGAGTTAGTAGTCCTAATATTTGCACTGAAGATATAGAGACACTATCTCTATAGTAAATCATATGAGATATATATAAACCAAAAGAATTTAAAATAAATATATACATTGAATGAACTCAAAATGAGGAAAATATGATGGATTCAGTTACACACAGATTATGATTTAATGATACACTACCACCCAAGAAAAAAAATAATTTTACATATATATTAAGCATGACTAATGAAAGACTTCAGACCCAATTGAGGATTGATAAATATCCTATATTCATGGATTAATTAAATATGGATATGGGAATTATTAAGGAAGGGGAAACATCACCCCGTTTTCAAATTATTTCTAAAACATGTTTAACATAAAAGATAAAAAGGTCTCAATCTAATGATGAGAATTTTGAAACCATAATTAAAGTTTTTAATGATTGAATATTTCAAGACTTTGGGTATATTGATGGAATTTTGAAATTTTAAAATTTCATATGTGTTTCATCCATAATTTTTCTAAAAATATAACTATTAAGTGATGATCATATATTATATTTCTCTATACACCCTAATAGTAACACCATGTATAGTGATCTATTGGAACACTTTTGGTGGGATAACATGTAGTGTGAAATTACAAACTATGTGTCATGATGAATAGTTTTTTAATAAGATAAAGCTGAGACACAACATCCAAGAGGATTCATGAAACCTCTATATATTCATATTTTTAATTGGTACAATATTACTATTGACTTTATCAATATATTAACAAATACCCCTAAAAAGATTAAAATGATTTGGTTTTTTTAATATCCTTACAAAATTAGCATTTTTTTACTATAATAGAAGAAATGCCTATTGAGTTCCTAGTAAGACTCTATATTAATAAATTCCTACCACTTTATGGTTTACCTCTATCGATTTTTTCTGATTAAGGTCCCTATTTTACATCAAAATTTAGGAAGACACTTCAAAAGGCTCTATATACATGCATCATTTGACCACCACCTATCACCCTCAAACCGAGGGAAAGACGTAAAGGACTATTCAAAAAGAAGGAAGGTATTTTTATAACATTCCCTCATTACTTTCAAGAAGTCATGAATTGGTATTTTCATTAGGTAGTATTTCCAAAGATAATTTTATCGATTCTATTATTCAAAGGGATCAATATGAAGATTTATATGGAAAGAGATGTCATACTCTAACTTGTTGGTATAATGTTAGTGAGAGGAATATTATA
This sequence comes from Viscum album, assembly GCA_963277665.1. NCBI lineage: Eukaryota > Viridiplantae > Streptophyta > Magnoliopsida > Santalales > Viscaceae > Viscum > Viscum album. Next base: position 1,225,763,080 of record OY728145.1, on the reverse strand, counting down.
GGCCCAGAACTTATTGATTAGACAATTTCAAATGTAATGGCTATTAATGATCATGATAAATTAGATAAACATAGTAAAAAAGATTTATATTACCAACCAGATAATTGATTTTTAATTCCAAGTGGTAAATTATGTCCCCCTGAAATAATGTCCCTTGGAATGTTTCATGAGGTTCAGTAAGAATGGGAAACTATGTCCTAGGTATACTAGACCATTTTAAATTCAAGAATGAATAACAATTAGAGCTTACCTATTTATAATGTTTCTAAGTCTCTCCAATGTTCATGACGTGTTCCATATATCATTATTAAATAAGTTCATTCCAGACACAACACATGTACTCACCTATAAATAAATGGAACTGAAAACTGTTTTTTCTAGCACTGAAGATCCTATTTAGATTCTAAAAACTAGACAAAAGATTATTGATAAATTAGATGACTCGAACGGTAATTTTGTTTTGGAGAAACCACTAAATAGATAGACATATGTTGGAGAATGAGGTTGTTATGAAGAATAACAACCCATATATCATTAGAAGCTAATAATCATGAAAAACTTATTTGATGATTTTTTTTGAAAGGGGGAAGAATATAACACCCCAATACATTATGGTATATATATTTTTAAATAAATTTAATTTATTTGTTAGCTAACATTACACAAACAGACCATGATATATTATTAAATACTAACATTACTATTGGAATTTTAATGTAACTATTAAGTATATTAATGTGGAAATAAGAATAATAACACAACATAAAAATTTATAAATATAATTTAGGTATGTAATAAATGAAAATATTATATATTTATATCATATAATATGTAAATAAATGTTTCAAAAATAATAAACTAAATGTTTTAATTTTTTTTGAAACGTAAATGTTTATTTATAATATTATAATTAATATATTATTTTTAAAAAATATTTATATTCATAAAAAAAATTATATATTCATATTTTTTGGTCTTATAGTTATATGATAATTTTAAGATACCTTATTTAATTTTTCAATGTCTCATAAAAGAAGGTATAATATAAAAATATGTGTTTTTTAAATAAATTATTATTTTAATTAAAAATTATATTTCTCATATTTAGAACATTTTTCTCATAAAATTTAGTCCATATTTGAAATATATAGTTGAATAAATGTTTGTGGTTAACTTTTTGTATTTTTCTTAAATAGTTGAATTTTTTGTAAATAGTTAAATACGATAATTTTTTATATTTAACATTTTCAGAAAAATTCATGATTTTTTGAGTTATGTCTGATGTAAGAACATTTTATTTTTGAGTCACATTCACTATGTACTATACTTGGTCACACAAATCACTAATATTTATAGTCTTGATAAAAAAAAATAATCAAATGAATCAAATAACAAAAAAACACACCTCTCCCCCACTATAAATACCACACTTCAGAACCCCTTCTCCTCACAAATTCTAATCCATAATACATGGAAAAAATCTTCCCAATTATTAAACAGACCTATTCCATATGACATGATCTTACTTATCTCCCCAAAAGACCAATCCTAATTCTGTGAAGGAGGTTCTCCAAGAGACACTATACAAAAGGTAAAATCTTCTTTTGTTCTATTTTAATTTCATTAATTTTATTTTATTTTCGTTTGATATCCATTCCTTCTCTATAAATACATGATTTATGACTCTGTTATCCTATATATACTATAATTTTATTATTATAATTTAATATTCCACATCAAAACCCTTCATTTCTCCATTTTATTCTAAAAATGAAAACACCAGGAGTGATCTATCGATTTTCCACAATCGTGGATGATGCATTTTCATTTTCCATTACCACAATTTCAACTTGTCATAAAACCATTAATATGGTTAAATCAATTTTTATTATACATATTATAAGTTATCAAATTTTCTAGAAGAAATATATAAGTATTATATTAAATAAAATTATATAAGTTCAACATGGTCGTAAAACCCCCCAAATAAATTAAATCATTTTCATAAATATTTTATCTAATGAATCACTCTCATACAATATAACTATATGAAATATAATATCATTTAAACTTATATAATTTCTTTAATAAATAATAATTTCAATTTGTTATAATTGTTCACATTTTTCATGAATTTTAATAATTTTTTACAAGTGAACTGATCATGAAAAAACAATAAAACAAAAACTCCTAAAACAATGAAATTGAGTCTTATAATTAATAAAAATGGTCATACCTAAACATAATAAAACAGTGATAAATAAAATACATATATAAATGGTTATTAAGTAAGTAATTAATGAATATAATTTTGTTATCCATTAGATTAATTACAAGTTCATAAAGCATTCAAACAAAAGGTTTGGGATTTCTCAACTCAATTTATATTTATTTGGTAATATGTCCACTTCATTGATTATATTATGTCAAGATTATGTGTAAAATATAATTTTTATTTGTTTATGTTTTATTTCCACTTATCCATATCTGTAAATTATTTTTTTTGCACAAAATGACCCCATTTATTTATTATAACTTCAATGATACTAACTTTGTAAGGGGTTTCAATTACCACTTTTTTCTTATCATATATTCCTTATTCACCTCTTACCATATGTTTTTGGTGTATGTATACTGGTCCTTATTAATTTTGACCATCATTATTTGATTATTTCATTAAATATATATATTTATTGTATCATGGATATGAAAATTTTATTATCTGTATACCATTTTTATATAAAATATTTATTTTGAATGTTGTCTTAACAATGAAAATGATGATATATCCATGTCCTCTATTAAATTTAGATAAGTTGAAAATATTTATTTTTCATCAATTAAATATTTTTATGATTAATTCATTGTACATGTATTTAATAGTGGTTCCCAATTATCAATATCCCCTTGATGCATCAATAGGCCTCATGAGACAAAATAGTTGGTGATAAAACTATCTCATTTGTTTCCAAGTAGAATGAGAGGTGTTTTTACCCATAGAATAAAGAATCTTGTCTTAAAGGTAGTGGTTCATGTTCCGTATATATGACATCTAGTAATTAACAATTTTATTCATCTAGTATTCAATTATTAATTTCCATGATATTTTTACAATGACAATATATATGGAAGCATTTTAATTCTTTCCATATCGATGGAATGTCTCTTTTAGTTATTTAAAATTTCATAATGATTATACATTATTGAATTTTCTTCCCTTGTTATTATTTACTATAACTATCAATGATCATTTTACCTCACTATTTTTCTTGTTTTACATCCCGATTTTAAAAAAAAGATATTATTGAATAAGTGTCCTAGAATCAGTTTATCTTCATTTGTTATGTTATATGATTAAGTACCAATGTAATAAGTGAACCATGTTTATATCTAGTTATTTTATACTACTGAATTGATGAATCCATGATGATATGATCTCTTGTATTTATTCAATTTTAATAAAATAACCACAAACGCTTTCATGTTAGGTTCAATGTTGTTAAACCTTGGTGCATTAGTGGATCATTATTCCATTATAGCCAGATATATTGAATTAAATAACGGGAAACTCAATGCAGAATCCCTATGAACATCCTCAGCACAAGATTTTTAACTCTATCTTTAACTTGAATACATTTTGGATGACTAATATAAGAATATGAGACCATTTAGTATCCTAACTCGGGAGGATAATCCCTACCAATATTGATCTCCTACCACACTTCACTCCATAACATTGTGTAGCTTGATTCCATTTCTGATGGGACTGATAGTGATGACCGTATCTCAAATCCTAGGTTTGACCACCTCATCAATTCATTCCATGATAATTCCTCCCCAAACATCATGATGTCGAACTAGGTATGGCTTCTCAAGGTTTCTTTGTATAGGGCATATTTCTCTTTCCATTCATTTCATTTTACAACACTTTCATGCCACAAAATCCTCTTATTTACACATGTACAACATTGGTTAAATCTATAAAACATATATCAGAAATGTCCCATGGTCCAAGCTATATGACGTCAAAAAATTCACACACACATTCTAGGTTATGTAGGATATTTAACTACAATTCCCATCATCCTCAAAAAAAATTAAATGGAAATCATACCACATAAAAAAACTAGGATACCTCATATGAAAAGTACTTGATGCACAAAAATCACTTACCATATATGAAACTATGATGGAACATTTGAGAAATTTGAGACTATCAAAAATAAAATTCTGTAGAACATGAAATTAAACTATATCATTAAAATTTATGAATTTGTGATGCCTCATATGATGAGTATGATATCACCAATGTGGCCTTACCCTTTATGATATTAGGAATACTCATATAATAAATATGAGATGATTTGATATCCTCACCAGAGTGGGAATCACCCCTATTATCGTTCTCCTACGACATTGCTTTCAATAATTATATGTGTGTCATGATTCCCAATCTAATGGGATATTTAGTGAAACTATAATGTCACATCTTGGGAATATCCCTTTCATCATCTCATTTCAAGTTAATTCCCCTGTAGGTAGGGTTTTATTCTCTCATATCAGAAAGTTCATCTAGGTCATCTGTGCACATGGTGGGATATATCCTAATTTAGCCAATATTCCCTCTATAACATTCCATATTGTCACTCATGTGCTTCAAATTTTTTTTGATTTTGATAATAATCATCCTATTGATCAATATATGGCTCCCTAATGAAAATGGATCCCGGACACAATGGCTCTAATATTGTCATTATCTTAAGCCTTGATGGATATTTAGTAACATATAGACACTCACATGGTTTGAACTTAAATAAGTGTTAATATCGAATTTTTTCACACCATCCTAATCAAACATAGGTTCATAACTCTGGTTCAAAAACTATAAAAAAATGTAACTTCACATCGGTTATTCACCTTTTATAATCCATGTTTGTAAAGTCAAAATCTTCTATGAATTCTTTTTAGGTAACTTTTTCCATTCTTGAGTTATCCTTTGAAAACAATAAAAACTCAATACAAAATTTAGTTTCCATCATCGAGCATAGATCATAGGGGCTTTATAATTGCGAGTTATTTTTCATCAAGAATGAATGAAATGTATAGGTTCCTATATGGTCCAAACACATAGAACATAAACTAGGAGCCTATGTCTAAACCTCATTACCTGAAACTATGTTCTAGTCACTCTAGGAATGAGTTGTTTAGGGTTGAGCATCATTGGGCCCCAATTATTTCTAGGTAGTCACTATTTTATACTACACATATCCTTTTTGATGGTAAATTGATATTAAAACCTCTACAACATTATACTGAGAGCATGGGCTAAAGAATTATTGCCTTAAACATTTAGAAAGTCATTTAGAAATATAATTTTTATACATCAAGTGGTCTCATAGGCCCCTTCCTTCACATTGGGTAACCTTTCTCCAATTCCATGCATATTATTTCGAGCGAAGGAGACCATGTTCTATGATTAATGACTTTAATATATTTTCAATTATATTAAACGGTAAGACTATAAACTAGGATCGTAGGTCCAAACATCGCGACCCTAAATTTTGTGCATGATTTCTTTGAGCTATTCTGTGTGGAAGGCCCTCCTGGTCTCCTCATTCATGTCTATTCATATCTCCCTTTTAGATACAAAACCCCATGGTCCATCCATCACAGACAGAAAATATGTGTAACACAACCCATTTTTCATTACATCGTCAAAGTCCTCCCAAGAAAACCAGTTCCTCCTATTTTGAATCCTTGAACATCATAAGAACCTTAATTGGAGAGATCCCCCATTAGGTACAGTAATTATCATTTTTAAGTATCTGAAGACCACTAATTTGAGAATTATGACCCAAATTTTTTTCAACTTCTTAGTCCAAATTGTTTAACCTTATACAACTAATGGAATGAGGCATGAATTTTTGTTTGGATGGAAACCCCTAACTGTAACACGAGAAAGAGAATGACTCGTCCCATAAGGTCACTCCTGTAATGAACTGAACTATTATGAATTAAATTCCCCTTTTTATATAATTAAATGTCTTATATTGTAATATGGTTATATAAAATTCATACACTTCCTTGGTAATATATTTTTTGGATTTAGAGGACCACTAAGAATTTTTATCATTGATAATATAATCATTGAATAGTGATTACATGGTTAATATAAATATAGGACATTAACAAATCTAGTTGACTTAGAAAAAAGAAGATATGGCCTCATCTAGTAGGTGTAAAGACCGCGACAACAATTTCCTAGAGTTAGTGCCAAATTTAATTACATTTAAATATTAAAAAAGAATATGCATCCTGAAGTATCGAATAAATTAGATGTTTTTATGGTTGAATCCATAGATAAGTTCAACACTACATCATGAAATGAAATACATCATAGAAATTCTATTGGAAACATATATGACTCATATATTATACATATAATTGATTCATAAATTTAATATTCAAAACCTGGGGAAAATAAAACATAAGAAAGGGTTGAGATCATATTATTAGTAAGGGTAAATAATACAGTAGAAGTTATCATAAAACTAAACACTAGTCATGATGAATAACAAATATCACATTCCATTAGAAAAATTTACCATAGAATTATATATAAGGAATAATAACTAATTAAATATTTCCATAAAACATAAAAATGGATGTTATACTAGTCGAATAATCACATGTACTATAAATCACTAGTTTTATAATGAGAGATTTCAAAATGAGGTACTTCATAACCATTCTATCAAGGCCTCGTGTTAAGACCATACATAAACGGGTAAAAACCCTAACTAGACTGTCCCATGAGACCAACTGATGAACTGAGGGGTTATATCAGGACCCACTGAATACTTACTAAGTCTAATGCATTCCAAAAATAAAAGGGGTGAAACCTAATCATTATATACATTCATATTGAAACTAACATAAGAAATTTAAATAACATTCCCCAATTAGTAAACAAACATAATAACCATTCAGAGTAATATGGTTAATTGAATCAAGATAGCACTTACAAAGTGAATCTTGACCTAAAACATTCAATTAAAAATGGTAGATGATATCAAAAAATATATTTCCAAATTGAACATAATAATTAATAAGTGTGTTGAAATAGATTAAAATACTATTATAAAATCATCATGTAATTCATGATAGAAATACACATTTACTTTTTAAAATAACAGTTCCTTTTGAAAATTAATTTTATTAAAGTAAAAGTTATAGTTAACATAGTTTTTTCATAATAATATAGTTTTTTTTTCAAAAATAATGGTTTCTTAAAATTTATTGTAGAATGATTTTTAAAATAGAGAAGAATTTGAGAAGTTCCATTGAAACAAGCTTGTTTATCAGGAAGAGTTTTTGAAAGATCATTTTAAAACATGTAATTACCGATAAAATAAATAAGTATTATGATTGGTACAAATATATAGAACATCCACACATAAGTTAATATTCGTACATAAGAATAAAGGATAATTTCATGTATTTAAGTAGAGAATAAGACTAACCCAAATGAAAACAGAGGTTCGGGTAGAAAACCCTAACCACATTGAAATCAATTGAATCATATAACCTCAAATTAATAATCATAAAATGATACATTGAATACCATGAAAATAAATAGATTCAGGACATGATACATCATTGGTAAGTATATATACACCATTCATAATAATTGTGTTGAATAAGAAATATCTCAATAATTGGAAGTGAGATGAGAAAATTGTTACCTTATGTCTAAATGTATTTTGTACATGACCTTAACATCATGAATAATAAAACTAAATCAATTATTTAATTAATTCCAAACAATAACTAAATTTATTCCTTTTATTATAGTATTATTATATTCCTTTAAATCTATATTTATATGTTATAAGATTGAATTTCATTGTTGTGGAGTGTTCATTTTCTTGGTTTTCGTAATCGGTTCACTTGTTTATAAGTAATGGAGTTCATGTGGAATAAATATAAATCTCCAAAATTCATTTTATAAGATAATAATTAAATTCAATAATATGAAATGTGAATATAACAAATTTGGTTATATTTTATGATGATGATTTATTTGATGAAACATTAAGGAAAATCATTTAGATTATTTTGGCATATTTCCCTTATTATGAAATACTTTTTCCGTATGAATTAATAATGTGTATATATACTATTAAAAGAATATTAAATATTTTAGAATACATATTATAGTTTTTTTAACAATAAAAATGGTTTCATGGACAGATTTGATGGAATAGTTGAAGACTAAATGTCCGTTATCCATTAGGTTTGTAAATCAGCACCTCCCGGACTATGATTTCTCTATTAAAATAAAAGAGAGAGTGTAAGGAGATTGATGATAAATTTTTCAATAATAAGATATCTCTATAATATATAGGTGATACTTTATTAATAATTATTATTTTGATAGATGATTATAGGATAAGATAATAATTTCAAGCAAATTTAAAATGAAATTAAAAGAAAATGGGAGAGGGTTTACCTCTCGAAATATCCTCCTTCAGAACCACCTTAAGGGAAGGGGTTTTAAACATTTGGAAAGAAACTTTTCCCCTTAACATGGGGAGAGAAAAAGGAAGATTATTTTGGAAAAACTTAGAGAAGCTTCAAGGTGTATAGGAGTGAATAGAAGAGCGGGTTTGGGGTGGTGTGTATAGTGCAAGAGAGGGGTGATTTTTTAATACCTTATTCATTATTTATTTATTTTTATCAAGACAAGAAATAGAGTTGATTATTTTGAAAAACAAATATGTAATAGTTGAATGTGAGTTCTAACCAACTAGGGTTATATCATCAAAACATCGCCTATTACTCAACAAATCAAGTATTTATCATTTATTGTCAATTATTATATTTTATTATTCACTAAAAATTCAAGAATTTTTTAAAAAAAAATCCTGAAATATCACAATAACAATTTTTTGATGTGTATAATTCAAAAATGTATTCCATTATATCAAAATAATATTATAAATATGTGAAATTTAACTTCTAAATAAAATCATTATTTACTTGAAAAATACAGATTTAAAATATGAACTGATTTTATAATACATTCAAAATTTAGCTGTGGCCTCATAAAATTATCATAAAATCATAGGACAAAAAAATATTTATTTAGGAATAAATTTTATGAAAATGAATTTTATTTTTTTAAAAAATATTAATTTAAATTTGTAATTAAATATTTATTACTTACCAAAATATGAACACTTAATTATTAATTTTTAAAATAGTCACTTTCATTTATAAGATGAATAAATTTTATTTATTCTTAAAAGAGTGAGGTTGATATTCCTGAGGATAATATTACTACTGATAAGTGTAAATCACTATTCATAATGGTCAAGTTACTATTCACCAAAAAATGTAATTTGATCATATCATTCTCTAAATATCTTACTACATGCAAACATATATGTCTGTTTTTTTTAAAACAAATCATTGAATAGGAAAAATTATGTTTATTGGCTAGGTTATAACAATGTGTTGATTCATATGGACTCAATGATTCTTTCATTCTATAATAAATTTAATTGTAAATCATTGGGATATTACATTCTTCTCCCCTTACAAAAATTTCATCCTTGAAATTCTTGAATGAAACCTCATAAAAAATATTTGTTGGTTCTTCCCGATAAGTTCAACGGGCTCCCTCATCGCCTCTTAAATTTTATGAATTTTACAATGTATCTTTATCAGTTGAGTCATCTGATTCCTTAACACCTTTTCATAAGTATACAAAATTGTGATAGTCTCTTCACTGTATGATATTCTAGGTTCCAATTCTGTTACATTAGAAATGAGTACATGTGTTGGGTCTGGCATGTACTTCCTTAATAATGAGACTTGGAACACGTTGTGTACCTTTGAAAGGCTAGACGACATTTCCAAATGATAATCCATTGCTCCAATTCTTCCCATAATTTTAAAATAGACAATGTACAAGGGGATTAGTTTCCCTTTCTTCCAAAATCTTATAACACCGTTCCATGATATTTCCCATATCTATCCTTTATAGATCCATGTACATAGGGACCTTAGAAATCTTCATTTTGTTTATAACTCCATGATTCATCCTAGTCAATGAATTAGGTACATTATTTTCCTTTAATCTACATTAAGTATCCCTAAATTTTTACATTCCATCTGCTGAATAACATCATCATGTTTCCTCTTAAAATATGATCATAACGTGAATTACAATAAAATATTATTATAAAATTCATTCATCCTCATTCATCAAATAATAATCATGTTATTAGATATATTACTTGTATCCAATAGTGTTGTAAACTCTATCAATGATATCATATATCTCTTTTTGAAATGTCATTAATCAAATCAATAGAAGTCAAGACTTATCCAAATCTATCATTTTTTCATCATTATCTCATCATCTAGAATATATTTAGTCCTTTCTTTCCCTCAATCATGCATTTTCTAAAAAACAATTACTTTCCCTTGAATATCTTTTCTCCGTACCATTCGACTTATGGTATCAAATCCTTAATGAAAAAATATTTTATTATAGTCCTTATATATCATAATATTATTTTAACCATTACATTACGGATAAAATATTCAAATTACATGATTCTTTACTAGGAATATTAATAATTTCACTCCATCTGTTGTAGTATCATAACATAAGCATTATCCAATAACATATTTTGGGGTATATTTCGTTGATTATTGTTCCATTAATTCTCATAGTGTACCATCTCCTTGTAGTTGTAGCACTGTCCATTGGAAACCATTTTCATTCCATTGTAATAATCAAATTTGTGTCATGTTTCTCCAAATTTGTAACAAAATCCCATTCCCATCATGTATTTAATAGGTTGATTCATACAACAATTGTCACATTTGGAAAATATCAACTTTTCCAACTAACCTTAGTCCATAATTATCTTTATCATCCTCTTATTATTCTTCCCTTAAAAGAAATTGGACTTTGATAATTATTTACATATATTGTTAACACATGATAATATATATTTATATGTTTAGGATCCTTAAGAGACTATATTCCTACAAAATGATGGATTATTACTATTAGAGATATGATACTTCTTACTCTTCACATCATATTAATTATTTTAGTTCTCATTCCTTCTTCTAGGTTTCATTTCTAATCCTTTACATGTACTATATTAGCTCATAAAATTAAGAATTATTTAGAAATCTGAACATGGATTAGAACATAACATATATTTATGCATTGTAAATCCTAGAACCATATAATTTGTTATTATTGGGGGCATAAATACTTGATAATGGTGGATAAATTAAATATTTTTTTTCCTAAGAATTTCCGTCTAGAGTTTCAAAACTAGTGCACCATAAAGCATGTTGTCACATACCAAGTTTCCCTGGATGATGCCCGAAACACCTCGCCAAAGTTATTAATCTTAGGAACATCTGTGTCAGAACTACGTTGACTTTTAGTATCTAGAAAGTGATGTATTTTCTAGGAATATCCATATAATCTCTCCCTTAACAAAATTCTATGATTTTATTATATACATGTCCTCAAATTATATCTTAAGGATTTTTTCAATAATATGAATTTCTTAAATATAGTTTCATGGTTTTCTACTAAACAACCTCTAATAAAAACATTAAAGACCCCAACCCACATTCCCCAGAGTTGGTGCCCTGTTTAATTATATTTTCATATTAAAAATGAAGACATATCCTGAGGGACAGAATATTTTAGTAGTTTTGGATGACCAGATGCATATAAAAGTTCAACGTTACAACTTGAAATGAAATACATAATAGGAATTCCATTTTAAAAATCTAGGACTCATAGATTATCCTCATATTTCATTCATAATATTTATCTCTAAAACCTTCGTAAAATAAAACATAATAAATGGGTGATACCAGATGATAAGTTAAGGTAAATAAGATAAATAATGAAGTCATAAACATAAACACTAGGCATGATAAATGACTAAAAACACATGCCATTAAAAAACATACATGAGAATAATATGTTAGGAATAAAAACTAATTATATAATTCCATAAAACATAACCATGGATATTCTAATATTCAAACAATCACATGTACTCCCGATATCTAGTTTCATAATGAGGTAATTTTTAATGCCAGATATCATAAATATTATGTCATGTCATCGTGCCAACACTATACATAAAAGGTTAAATCCCCAAACTAGTTTGTCTCATAATACCCACCGATGAACCTAGGGGCTATAGAAGGCACTGCCTAACACTTAACAAGTCTAATACATTCCAAAAATGAAAATCTTTAAAAATAATCAATATATACAATAATATTGAATCTATCATATTAAATGTAAATAAATTTCCACAACTAGTTAACATAATTACTAACCATTATGAGTTATATGGTGATTATATAATGATAGCACTTCCAAATTTAAACTAATAATAAACAATTCAATAAAATATGATTGATGATATCATAAAATATTTATCCCTATTAATCATGTGAATCAATAAGAGTGTTTAAATAGATGAAAATACTATTATAAAATCATCATGCATTTCTTGATATAAATATACTTTCACTTTGAAATGTAGAGTTCTTGTAGAAAAATCATTGTATAAAACAAGAAGTGAATTATGTTTGTTTTTTCATAATAAAAATATAATTTTTATAAAAATAATGGTTTCTTAAAACATATTATAGTGTTCATTTGAAAATCTATAATAATTCGACAAGTTCCTTTGAAACGGACTTTTTTATCGGGAAGTATTTTTGTATGATCATTTTTAAACATGTAACTCCCCATAATGTAACGAAGGATTATGGTTGATACATGTATATATATCCTTAAAATAGATCTTATGAAGATTAAAAATGAATAAATTAAAATTTCATTGAGGCAATTAGATAATAAGAGTAGGTCGAATGAAAATGAAGGTTTGGGTAAAAAAACTCTTACAACTTTGTAATCAATTGAATCATGTTCCCCAAAATTAATAATCATAAACTGATACATTCGATACCATGAAAATAAATATATTCATTATATGAAATGTCAATGGGATGTATACATACATTATACACAAAAAATATAATTGAATTAGGTATTTCTTTCAATAATGGAAGTGAGATGAGAAAACACTTACCTTATGTCTGAACGTATTCTGTATGTGACCTAAAAATCATGGATAACAATATTAAATCCACTAAATATTTAATTAATAAACTAATATTCATATTTATAATTAATTATATTTTTATTGAGTTCATTTATATCATTATTTATATGTTATAAGATTGAATTCTGTCATTCAAGAGTGTTCATTTTCTCAGTTTTTATAATCGATTCACTTGTTTATATGTAATGGACAAAATATGGAGTGGATATAATTATCAAGAATTTATTTTATATTATACTAGTTAACATAAAAATGATTAAATTTTCAAATAATTACTTTTTTATATGGTATGAGGATGAGTCATTAGTTGTATCATTAAGGCCAATCAATTAGATTATTTTAGAGGTATTTCGATTATTACGAACTAGTGATGATGTATGAATTAAAATTTCGAATACATACTGGTTCTAGAATATTAAAAAGGTTATAATAAATATATTATAGTTTTTTTTAAACACAAAATGTTTTTGTGATATGACATGAAATAGAAATTGAATAAGGGGTGTTTGTCATCCATGAAGGTTATAAATCGGCAAGTCCTGGATGATGCTTTAACTTTTAAAATAAACGAGAGATAGTAATGAGATTGATGATGAGTATTACATTAACAAGATATTTTTATAGTATATATTTGTTATAGGGGTTAGCATGATCAATTGGATAGAGGATATGAATAGAAGATAAAAATATTAAACAAAATGAAGGTGAAATTAATTGAAAAAGGGAGAGGGTTGACCTCTTCAAATATCCTCATTAAGAACCTCATTAAGGGAAGGGGTATTGGAATTTTAGCAATACCAATAACTCATTTATGTATTTAAAGACTAGGAAAAATTATTTGGGTAGAACATTGAGACTATTAAATACTTAGAGGAGTAAAGAGAAGAGGGGTGACAGATGGTTTTTATATTTGTGGAGGCGGGTGATTTTTTAATATCTTATTCATTATTTTATTATTTTTCTCAAGAAAAGCAATAATATTAATGCATGATATCAAAAAAAGGAATAATTTTATTTTAGTTCGAAAAAAGTGTGGTTATATCATCTATACATCACATATGTCTCAATAAATCATGTATTTAACATTTATCGTTAATTGTCATATTTTACAAATAACTAAAAATTTATGTATTTTAGAAATAAAATAAAAATTAACCATAATTTTTTTTATTTTTATAATACAAAAATGGAACCAATTATATCAAAATAATTATATAAATTTGTGAAATTTAATTTTTAGATAAAATCATTATTTACACGATAAATATAGATTTAAAATATAAAGATGTTTTTATAATACAATGAAAAATTAACTGAGGCACCAAAATATTATCCTCAAATCATAGGAAAAAAATTTATATTTAGGAATATATTTAATTGAAATGAATTTTATTATAAACCAATTTATTAATTAATAATTCTAATTAAATATTTATTACTCACAAAAATAACAAAACGTATTTATTAATATTTAATATATTCACTTTCATTTATAAGGCATCAAAATATTATTTATACTTAAATGGGTAAGTTTACTATTCAAAAGGTTCATATTAGTATTCTAAATATGTTATTGTTCTGTTTTATGACATAAATGTTTATTACATGTTAGAAATAGAAGATCTTTAATGTTTTGGGTCATGGAAATCAGGAACATAATACATAAAAACCAAAAACATTCATCTAAAAAAACTTGTATTGATTCATTATAGGTTCATTCTATATTCCATTAATGCATCTCATAACCTGGGGATATACAACAAAGGATAGGATGAGTAGGAGACCCGGTAAGGGAAAATAAGGGAATCAGTTTACTTGTGATATAATTAAGTACATGATGAAAGACATAAAGAAATGAAAAATGTAAAAAGTGGTATATCATAATAAAAAGGAAATGAAACATAACATGAATATATGGATATAGTATTTAATTTATAATAGCATAAGAATATCACCAAGTTCCATCCCCAAGGTGTCATAAAAATTACCATGGTTATTTATCAAGGTATCATATAACTTGTCATCTCATGAGATTATTTTCTTTACCCAATACATTGGACTGATATTACGATGCAACATTAAGGATATATTATTTTCATGTGGTCCATATATATCATAATAAAACATTCCATGAATAATCCAAATAGAATAAAACAAATGGGTTTCATATCAAAATTGCAATATTTTAAAATTTTCTTAAAACAAGATCATTATGCAGTTACAACCCACAAAAAGGGAATAATGGTTTTTTATGTATGTAAATTAATGAATAAAAAATATCATTTTTATGCATTGATGGATACCCATTGAAATGTTATCATTTTTGGTATTCACATAGATAATATAAGATAATTTCATGAGAAAAAAAGAGAGATTTTGAGATTAATATTTTACAGGATAACAGTTATGCCACAAGGGTTTACAATACATTAAATAGATAATGGACTAGTGTAAACCATTCATAAAAGACTCATAATAAAGTATATTGATAGAAGATAATGGAAATGAGAACATTTTCTTCATTCTTCAAAGATATACCATATAAAAGGGAACATGAAATGAAAAGACAAGTAACGAATTCCCTTACCATGAAGGATAAGTTCTAAAACACTATGATGGGGATCTTGGGGGTTTTAAGAAACATGGGAGGACTCTTTAGGGGGTATAAATAGAATAACATCGTGAATAATTAATTTAAAATGAATTTAAACCAAGAAATTTGTGGGTATTTATTGAAAAAGTGAGAGAATATTTTATTAATTTCGAAGGACACTACATTAGTTATATTTGCAAAGCCATAGGCTTCCCCACGATATTTTGCCATGGTATTGGCCACCTCAGACACCTAATATCATATTTTAATCCATAAAAGTCTACTAGTATCTTATCTTACTCATTTCATCATTTTCACATATTTATGTTGTCATTAAACATATCGAAAACCTCAAACTCTATTTTTTACTATTTACTAAAAATTCTAATATTTCCGAAAAATTCACAAAATTCACCTCAACCCTTTTTGACGTGTAGAATACTAAAGTGAACTCCATTTTTTAAAAATTAACTTCATTTTAAATTAAATTAAAAACCTAAAATACTAATAATTTCTAAAACATTTCATTACTTATATTATGATGTATTCAAATCACATTACCAATTAAGATAAGTAAAACATATATATACATTCTTCTATTATGTTACTATTCCATTTGTAAAATTTTCATTCATAAGGGTAAAATTACTATTTCAAAGGGGAATGTTACTATTCACCAAAAAAATATTTTTATTTTTTTGAACCATATTTTTCACCCTAATTAGAACCATATATGTCTGATTTTAAAAAAAATCAAAGAAAAAGATATTTAATAATAAAAGTTTTTTATTATTCATCACAAAACACTATTCATCAAATACTATTCTTAATAACACTATTTATAAAACACTATTCATCAAATTGATTCTTCTTAGAAACCTTCTAAAAATTCAGCCTAGGTTCATTTTGATATTTAAAATTCAAAAATGTTATTCATTTTACCGTAAAATTTCACTATGTATGAGAAATATCCAAAAAGTGAAATTTTATCTTCTAAAGTCAATTTATGAAGTTTTTCTTAATTAAACATATTATATATTAAGAATCACTATTCTTAAAAAAATAATGACGAAATAACAATTTTTTCATACCAATGTATTACACAAAGTAACAAAGGCCTCATTACATAACCCATTATAATGCCCGCATAAGACCTAAGAGTATGGTTTGCAATACTGATAGAATCTTAGGGTGGCTCAGATAGCATTTCCTGAGTGGTGATTTCTGTCAACGTATACATCTCTCATAATGGATTCAGTTCAAGATTAACGTTTTGAATCTCAGCTTGGGATTGGTCCATAGAGAAGGCTAATGACGCCACAACCTTCCCATACTCTGACAAATGGGCTTCGTATAGCCCGAGTCTACTAGATGAGGCCATTGACTCTTCTTTTAGCAATAAAAACCATTTTTTCTATTTAGAAACACTAATATTGATGTTAAGAGTAAATTTTCTAACTGACATATTGACCAACGATCATATAACAGTTAAAACCCAACGGTATCATTTCAGTTATACTCAATTTATTAATAAATGGATATAGTTTTTTAGTACAAAATAATATAACATACAGTTTAAAGGAACAGTTATTATTCAAAAATTTTGGGTTGTTACATTATCCCCCCTTACGAAATTTCATCCTTGAAATTTTAACTCTCATCCAAAGAAGAGAAAAGGATAGGGAACTTCTACCTCATAGTCTTTTCTGGATCCCATGTGGATTATTTATATTTTTTGATCCTCCACAACAATTTAAAATGTCGGGTAGTCATTATTTCATAGAACATTGTCTCTATGATCCAATATCTCCACTGGCTACTCCTCATAAGAGAGGTCATGTTCCAGTTGCACAACCTCAGGATTCAATAAATGTGAAGGTTCTAGTGTGTACTTACTAATTATTCTTATGTAGAATACATCAAAAACTTGATCAAGATTTGGGGGAAGTGCAATACAGTAGGCTACTACTCCTATGTGATTAAGGATTTAATAGGGGCCAACATACATAGGGCTATGATTCTCATTCGTTCCAAACTACATGATTCTCTTCTATAGATAAAATCAAAGGAATAATTTTTCACCAACATCAAAATCTATGTCCCTTTGATGATTGTCATCATAGATCTTCTTTAGAATCTTAGAATCCATATTGTGTTGTTGGATTTCTTGAACCTTTTCTGTGATTTCATGTATAAGATTAGGCCCAAGAAGATTTCTTTCATCAGCTTCATCCCAACAAGTATGAGTTCTACATCGATTTCTATTGGTCAGAGTAGATTACTCAAGAAGGGGGTAAATTGAGTATCTATAAAAATTCCTAGATAAAATATATTCTTAAATAGGTTTCCCAAAAATGATAAATATATCCCACTTAATCAAGGTTATACTTTTATAAAAGTTTGATGGTTTAAATAAATTTTTATAATATTGATTAGTTCTCAGTAATCTTAATGTCAGTTATTAATATTCCTTTTCAATTTATTATTCTAATACAAGACAATTATAACTTCTTTCCATGATTAACTATCAAAGTGAATTTAGTGATTTCTGAATTATATAGTAATGCAATAAAACAGATAAGTCTATATTAAGAAGCACATAGAATATGAAACAAGTTGTTCAGTATCAAGTCAAGACCTAATCCACTCCACTTGGCGATCACCTACCACCAATTAGTTTATATAAATAATCTTGATCCACACCCTAGATCATGTTTAAACAATAAAACATAAGACTATCAAGGTCGCACTAGGACCTCTTCCTCAGTTCTTCATGGGAACAAACATCCAAGCCACACAAGGACCTCTTCCACACTTATCAGTGGGTATACAAGTACAATAAGGTGTTTTAGTAAGGATATGTCATATCCTTTAGTTTTATGTAGGAGACATAGTCTGTTTATATACAGATACACACACTAATCATAAGCTAATAAAATGATATACAACAAAGCAGCAATATTGAGATAGGATTAAGAATTATATGAATGTTACTCTTTCAGCTCTGGACTTTTAAGATGAAGCATATGTAGAAATCAAGTCCTCTTTTGAAAAATAGAGTGTTGCAATTCAGATAGATCCGAATTGTGTTTTTCGTGATGTTTGATAGTGCGATGATGTTCTCGATTCTGGGATTCAGTTGAGCTTCATGTATTCTCCAATAGCATTTAGTTTCATAAAACAATTCTTTCTTTAAGACTTATCTATGTTTATTCTATTTCGGTGCTCATGCCCACCAGCGTTTTCTGATGTTTAGTATCATTCCATACTTCTTATTTTCCCTAGGCCGCATTTCTCATTTATCTTGGAGTGTACGTGTTTGAGCCAACAGGTTTTATGTATTCTGCACCTCGTACCTCATACTATTAGATGACATGTCTATAAAGAAATATTAATTATGTATGTGCATTTAAAATCATTAAATATGATCGTTAGTGATTAAATTTGATAAAGACAATTCATATTAAGAAATGGTTTCATATAATGTTATAGAAATGGTGTATCATTCATGATGTATGGTTCACGGTGCCTACTTCACAGTGTCCGGTTCATTTTTTCTACTTCACTGTGTCTAATTCACAATGTCTCGTGGTCACAGTGTTTGGTTGTAATGGAATCTACTTCATAGTGTCTTGCACTTAGTAAAATATCTGTATTCAGACTAAAGTAGCTATATTTATGGAATGAATTAAACTTAATCATTTTTCAGAGAAATCATTATAAAGTGAATCAAAAGATAGTTTATAGTAACCGAACTGAGTGTATATCACTAATAAGCTTTGGATAGATTTGACTAAACAATTGTTCATATTATTTCAGATAGATTTTATAGAGTTAACAAGGTTTATAGACTAAATAAGATTTATGATCATTAAAAGATGATAATACATGAGGAATAAAAAAATATCCCCTTTTTGATGATCAAAAATCATGTATATTTAGGGTGTATATTTCTTCTAATAACACAGTTTGAATGTGATCATAACATATAGAGTGAGTGTTCTCCTATAGAGATTTGTCCCCCTTTTGAGATTATCAAAATGTAACAAGAAAAATAATGAAAAAAGTTCCAAGAAAAAGTACATAATGTATTAGATAAAATGATGGGCATTAAAAAATGTAAAACCAAGTTAACAAGATTCCTATCAAAAGAGAGTAAGAATTGTCCTTCTTCATTGGCAGGTCTTCTCTATGCCCTTATCAGCAGCAACAGAAGATGAAACCATAGGAGCATAGGTTGAAGTAGAAGAAGGGAGTATGTTGGTAGAGAGAGAAGGTAATGGAAGACCTTCAAAGAAAGAGGGGGCCAAAGAATGTTTAGTAGAAGATTGAGGTAGTTGTTGATCAAGGATCATATGCCTGATTTTACTCAGTGCCTGACTGGAATACATTTAAGTGGAGGTTATGGAAGAGGGGAATGTAGGAAAACCAGGTCTCATAGGTTCAGCCACAGTTGCAATAATGGATGTACATTGTACATGAAGATAGGGCCTTAGAAGTTTTATAGAATCAGCAATGATCTCTCCAACAGGATGCATAGCTTTCTCAAAGTCATCTTTGTTTTCTATAAACATATGAAACAGACAAGTGAACTCTATGAGATTTTGGTCTTGAGTCTTGAATGCTTTAGTAATAGGAGGAATCTTCATATTTTCTAAAAGATATTTGAATTGATTAGTCATTTAATCCTTTGAGAAGATTTGGTTGAATTAGAAATCCACATTTCTTGGAAATTTATTGCTGAGCATCATTATCAATTTTTGAATGTATTATTACCAGATCAAGAACTCTGTCACAGTTATTGATAACTTCATATTGAGAATCTTTATTGAAACCAATAATAACAGTATAAAGTTCCTATTTGACCATTGGTATGAGCAGGTCACTGTCCAAGAAAGATTAAGATGATAGTCCAAATGCCTTATAATAAGTGACAGTTGAGGTGAGATATTTAAATTTATTTTTCACTTTTTGAAGGCACCTCATATACTCATCAGTGAGCTTGTTAAAATTAACAACAATATCTCGCATTTCTATCACAATCTATTTGTTTCTTTTAGTGTCATTTTCAGCTTAAAAATATAAATGAAGTTGAATCTGAGAAGAAACATTCTGTGGAGTTTGAGGAACAACAGGATCCACATGATGATAAGCAAGCTATTATCTCAAATTCTTTTTTCATGTCTTCAATAATACCTCTTAGATTCTTCACTTCATCACTGTGCAGTCTATTTTGAACTCTGAATTCCTAAATCTCATGAAGCACTTTTGGTTGAATCTACCAAATAACATTTTCTAACAATAGTGAGGCATCTCTCTCACTTATATTTGTTATAGGAGTTAGTTGGGTATTCAAGATTTTTTAAACTCCAGAGAAAAGAGTATCTCAAAATTCCTTTAGGTCATCTTTACTCACCAACAAAGGTTGTTCTGGTGACGGTTCAAGGATAGGGACAGATATGAGCTCGGGTTCTTTTTCAGGGTCAAGATTAGAGATAGATTTCAATTGGAACATAGTTGAAAGGTCCTGGCCTTTTACTGAGACTTCCTAGGAGTCATTAAAATCATAAAAACTTGGTTATTTATACTGAGTGTCTTCCGAGATTGGATCAATCGGGGTTGGTACGTCAATAGATTCCATATTTGGGGGTTTCTCCCCCTCAACAGTTTCATCATTCTTAGGACTAAGAGGCTTAGTGTCTTGATTTATTTCCATGAATTCAACTCTTATTTCCTCACCCATTTAATGTCAAGCAAACTGAAAAGCTATCTCGAACCTTTCCTTAGCTGAAGGAATGACTTAAAGAAAAAATTGTTCCACCGGGATTTCTTCAGGGTTAGATTCTTGCATAACAAGTAATTATACTTCTATAACATATTTCATAGAATTATTTTTGGTTTCATTGATAACAGATTCTATTTCAACTTCAGGTTTATTATTAAGATTAACAACATCTTTAGAAGTAGGGACTTATTTTTCACTTACTACATGAAGGACAGGACTACTGTCTTCCTTATCAGAAACAGTTTCCCTGGGAGGCACAACAACCTCTTCTTCTTCTTCTTCAGAATACTAAAAAAATTCATCTGGTTCAAACCAGGATCAAAAATATCTTTTGGTCTTGAGGGATATTCCACTGGATTTAACTTTTTATAAATCCTGTCATTGTCTTCCACCCATGCCTTTTTCCAATGATTCCAATTTATTTTCATCCTCTTGATAATGACTTTTGAAAGGCTAAACTCAAAAGCCTTGATAATTTCTTCATTAGGTCCAACCATACCTTTGGTATGAAGCATGGATGAGATAATCCAATAATAAAACATGGAGGTTGACTTAGATGTGGTTTTGATCAGGTCACACATATGGTGTATGACATACTTACAAAGGATGATCTTATTCCCATTTTTTAAGATGAATCAGAAACACATTCTGATATTTTTGTATAGAAAAATCACTTTTTCTGGGGCTTATCAAGTTCATTATAAACATAAACAAGAGTCTTGATTCCTTATCCAGTTCAGCTGTAATGGATCTCCTCTAGGTGCAATTTCATGTTATGCTTTTTAAAGAAACTTCTAAAATAAAGAATTCACTGAAAGGTATAGGTCATGTTTGATAGTCCTAACAGATGCCTTCATGATGTATCATAATGCATGAAACCCATAACACTGAATAGAATGTGAATTTCTGGCCATTTATCTAGCTTCTCACAGTATAACCATCTACAGAATCAAAGGAGAACTAAACATACTGATAAAATTGAGCCACTAGATTAGGGTAGAAAGGTCTGTATTTCTTTAAAAACAATTCTAAATAGCATTTATTTTTTAAAGCATTCAAAACCAGAGACATTCTCAAAATAATACACTTAGGGAATATTTATTTCTTAGGTAATACTACTCGGTTCACCAAATTTGGATTTAGAGGACTTTCGAGTGCTAGCTTGGGTGAGATCTTCTTCTTCTTTGAGCTACATTTCTCAGGAGTTGACAATGAAGGGCATTTCATCCTGGGCATTCACCGAAGATTAGAGAGAGAGAGAGAAGGGTTAAGGGATTCAATAAGGGTTAGAAATTGAGTAAATGGGAGAATTTTTGAGTGAAGCACAAGTGAAACCTCCTTTATTTAATCATTTTGGAATACCAAATTCCCCAAAAGTAAAAGCGTGGGAAAATTAAAAGGTGAAATGAATAATTACCGCGATTTAGTTATTACTTTGTAAATAAAAAATCATAAAGAATTTTTATGGTGAGACCATATCAGATCTTTACAGTGAGGTAGTGAATGAATTTTATGGTGATACAGTGATTGATCCTTATGGTTAGACAATGATTGAACCTCATGGTGGGACAGTGACTGAACCTTAAGGTGAGACAGAGATTGAACCTTACAGTGAGATAGTGACTATCAAAAAGTAATCACAAAATACTAACCAAAAGACTATAAACATGAATCAATAAGATATACAATAGTAATACATTTACATAATATTTATCATTCCTATTTCATGTATGATGTAGTCTATTCTTTCAGAAGTTAATAGTTTGGTAAATATATCCGCAAGATGATATTCAGTACCAATGAATTCAGAAGTGATATCCAAATTTTGATAAATATCTCTCAAAAAGTGATGTCTTACATCAATATATTTTGTCCTAGAATGTGAAACATTATTTTTCGAGATGTTGATATCACTTTTGTTGTAACAATTTATAGGCACATGCTTGAATTGATATCCATAATCTAGTAATGTGTGTTTCAACCACAAGATTTGTGCACAGAAACTACCAGCAACTATGTATTCGTCTTCTATAGTAGATAATGCAACATAATTTTGTTTCTTACTACACCATGGTACTAGTGACATTCCGAAAATGTGAAATGTTCCATAGGTGCTTTTTCTATCTTACTTATAGCCACCGAAGTCAGCATCAGAATAACTAACTAATTAAAATTATTATCCTCTAGGATACAAAAGTCATAGATTGGGTGTATGGTTGAGGTATTTGAAAATTATATTTACATCATTTAAATGAGATTCCTTATGATTTTCATGAAACGATCACATATACACACATTAAACATAATGTTAGGTCGACTAGAAGTTATGTATAGTAAACTTCCAATCATTTTTCTATAAGTGGTTTGATCAACAGATTTTCTATCTTCATTAAGATCTAACATACAAGTGGTATAAATGGGATTTTCACTAATTTTAGTGCTATCAAATCCAAAACAATTTAGAATATCTCTATTATATTTAGTTTGAGTTAAAATAATACCATCATTATTTTTAAATATATAAAATCCGAGAAAGATATTTAGTTTACCCGTTAAACTCATTTCAAATTCATTTTGATTCATTTTATAAAAATAAATACATAAATAACTTCTTGAATATCAAAATATAATGTCATCTACATAGATTTGAACAACTAAAATATCATTATAAATTTGTTTTATAAAAATTATAGGATCATTTATTCCTTTTGTAAAACCTTTGGAAATAAGAAAAGTACTCAACCTATCATACCAGGCTCTTGGAGCTTGTTTCATGACATATAAAGCTTTTGATAATTTAAAAATATGATTTGAAAAATGTGGGATTTTAAAGCCAGATATTGTTCAAAAAATACATCCTCAGGTATATACACTTTTAAGAATGCACTCTTAACATTCTTTTGAAATAGTTTGAAATTCAGATGTGCAGTATAAGAATGTAGAATTCTGATGGCTTCAAATCTAGCTACTAGTGCAAAGGTCTCCTCATAGTCAATTCCTTCTTCATTACTATAGCTTTGTGCAACCAATATAGACTTGTTTCTAACTATGTTACCAGATTCATCTACCTTATTTTTAAACACCCATTTAGTACTTATATTGAATGCATCCTTAGGTCTTTCAACAAGTTTCAAAACATTGTTCCTTTCAAACTGATTAAGTTCTTCTTGTTTATCCATCACCCAAAATTCATCATTTATAGCATCATTAATGTTTCCAGGTTCACAATATGACAGGAAGACTTGATCTTCAACCTGATTTCTAAGAGAATCTCTAGTTTGCGTTCCTTTTTCTAGGTCTCCTACAACAGCATCTAAATGATGGTTCTTAAGAGTTCTAGCATCTCTTGAAAAAGAGGGACTAGTGATTTCAAGTTCATTAACAGGTTAATATTCATTGTGAGACGAGTCTAAGGATTTCCCAGAACTGGAAGTTTTCACAGATTCTTTCATAGAAAGGTTTGAGGATTTTGGATTAATGTTCAGATTTTCTATATCATCCTCTAGGTTCTCTAGAATGGTTTTGGCTCATGTTGATCTGTTTCATGAAATTTGACATGACCATATTCTTCTATACATTTAGTTATTTTTTTAAACACTCAATATGCTTTACTAGACATGGAATATCATAAAAAGATACCTTCATCACTCTTGGATTCAAATTTTTCAAGATTTTCCTTAGAATTAAGGATATATACATTTCATCCCAAAACATTAAAGCAGTTAACCTTGGGTTTTTGATTGTTCCATACCTCATAAAGAGTCCTTTTAAGAATAGGTCAGATCAATACTCTATTTATTATGTAGCTTATTGTATTGACCGCTTCAACCCAAAAATAAATAGGTAGAATGTATTCACAAAACATTGTTCTAGAGATCTCTTACAGGGTTCTATTTATTTTTTCTACAGTTCCATTTTTTTGAGGTGTTCTAGAGGAAGAGAAATTTTCACTATAACCTTTTGTGAGCAAATGGATTCAAAAACATGATTTTAAAATTCATGTCCATGTTCTCTTCTTAAGGATTTATTTCTAATTCCTGTAATATTTCCCACAGACATGGTATATTTAGTAAAATAAGAGCATGCTTCACTTTTGTGATCTAGAACAACGGTCCATGTATATCTTGATAAGTCATCTACAAGAACATAGAAATAATGCTTCCCATTTAAACTAGAAACTCTAGATGGTCCAAACAAATCCATGTGAACCATCTTAATATGTTGAGTGTTTGACACTTATTTATTTAGTTTGAAAAAATAATTGAGTTCTTTTCCCTTTTGACATGGATAACACACTTTGTCATTTGGAAACTCATGTTTGGGTAAGTCATTAACTGAGCTTTTTCTACTTAAATTTCTAAGGGAGTGAATATTACAATGTCCTAGTCTCCTATTCTAGATCCAAGTCTCTTTATTAAATACACTTAAGCATGAATCATTTTGAGAAGCTAAAGAATCTATGTAAACAAATTAAACATTTTCTTTTCTTAATACAAAAAAATAATTCTCATTTATAATTAAATACATGTTAATAATAATTTTTAAATCTAACATGAAATACATCATCAGATAATTATGTGATACTTAGTAGATTATATTTTAATCCTTCAACAAACAGTACATTAAAAATTAAAACTGAGTTAGAGTTACCAATTTGGCTGAGGCCAATAATCTTTCCATTGGCATTGTTACCAAATGTGACACGTCCTCCATCTATTTTTATTTGGTTTTTGAATTATGAGTAGTCTTATGTCATGTGTCTTGAACAACCATTGTCCAGATACCACAAACCTTTACAAGAACTCTTTAAGAATCATTCATACAAAATGATTATGAAAAAACATATTTTGGTGCCCGCACTTGTTTGGGTTCAGTAATATTAGTAATAAGTGCTTTAGGAACCCATATCTTCCCCATAGGTTTCCTATAATCAATATGTAATGTACATGAAAAATAGACTCTATTTTTTCTAGAAAAACATTAAACAGTAGAATGTGTATAAAAAATTGAATTAATTGATTTGTGTCCAGAACTAGGAGTAAAACTATATTTTCTAGATTTAGAAAAATAATTTGTTCTACCACGATTTCTTTTTCTAGGTTGATAACCAATTCCAGTGTTGTATTTAGGGGAAATTTTGTTACCTATAATTTGAGTAAGTGTATTTTTTCCATTGGTAAAATTTTATTGGTCATTCTTTAATTGATCATTAGTAATTTTTAATTCGTTTTTTTATTTGATCAGTTGACCATTTTTCTCTTTTTCAGTTGTGAGTTCAAATTTAACAGTCACAGTAAGAGCACATTGTTTATTCAATTATTTGTATTTTTCTTTTAGTTAATTGCATGTTTCTTCAAGCATGTTACAATATTAAAACCTTTCTTCATTAGTCATATTTTTAGATTCAATCTCAACTCCATAATAGTATAAATTATGTACATGATAGAACTGTGTTACCTCACATGTGTTTGTCATGAAACACATATTGGCTTTGTTAGCTTATTCATCATGTGATGTTTCTGAGTCTCTTGAACTTTCCTCAGAAGCACTCCAGATTTCTTTCATTGCTTTTTTATACTTCATGTCTTTGTCCTCATATCTCTTTTTGTACATGAGATTTGGACAGTCTGCATTGATAAGTCCTTTTCACATACATTCATAGCAGAAAATCTCATTAGTCTTGTTACTTCTTTCCCAATACATCTTACAACTTTTTTTGGGTCATATTTTCCCATGAAGTTAGGCTTTTGGAAAAAGATCTTCTTCTTGGAAAATCTATTGAATCTTATGGATAATTGAGCTATCTTCTCATCCCTGTCAGATGATTATTTATGACTACTGTACCTTTCAACAGAAGCTTTCAATTTACCACTGTATTTGTGCTTAGAGGTTGTGGTCTTGAATGCAGTAGATTTTCTTTTTGGTTTAACCTCCTCTTCCTTGTTGACTTTCATATCTTCTTCATATATCATCATTTTCCAAATGAGTTATTTTACAGGTATCTTGCTAATGTAGCATGATTCCTTAATAGAGATGGAGGTTCCTCTCCATCTGTCTAGAAGACATCTGTGAATTCTAATGATCTGTTCCACGTCAATGACTTCTCTTCCAAGAGAAATCATTATGTTGAAAAATCATTGAACCTAACATACGTGTAAAAGACAGGCTTGTCAGGTTTCATTATATAGTTATCATACTTAATAGTATAAGTATTAATCCTCATTTAATTTACACAAGATGTTTCGTTATGTGAGACAGACAATGTATCCCAAATTTCCTGGACAATTATACAAGAAGAAATTATATTTAACTCTTCATCTCCTAAGGCGCATTATAAATAATTCATAGCTTTGTAATTATTATTATAGGAAGTTTTTATAGGTTCATCCCATGTGATTATTTCAGTAGAAGAAATCTTATATTCATCTATAATGGGAGACCAAATTTCAAAACCCATACTTTATAAATGCATTTTCATTTTAAATTTTCATTCATCATAGATTGTTCCATTATATAATTGTGTTATGTTTTTTGCATCACCTTCAAATCTATTATCCGTAATAGATAAATACTTTTAAAAAGTTTTAAATTTAGAATTAATATAAATTTACAAATCTTTAAAGTACAACTACAATCACCATTGAATTAGGTTAAACTGAGTCTTAATAAATATCCTCTAATACAAAATTTTGGTCAGATTAGATTAATCAAGAGGGGGTGAATTGATTATCTATAAAAATTTCTAGTTAAAAATAATTCATAAACAGGTTTCCCCAAAATGATAAATACAACCTAGTTAATCAAGGTTATATTTTTATAATAGTTTGACTGTTTAAATAACTTCTTAAAAGATTTATTAGTTCCTTGTAATATTAATGTCAGTTATTAATATTACTTTTGAAGCTATACTACTAATATAAGACAATTGTAACTTTTTTCCAAGATTAACTATCAATGTGAATTTAGTGATCTCTGAATTATACAGTAAAGAAATATAACAGAGAAGACTAAATTAAGCTGCACAGCGGATATGAAACAAGTGGTTTAGTATAAAGCCGAGACCTAATCAAATCCACTTGGTGATCACTTATTACGAAGTAGTTTATGTAAATATACATGTTCCACACCCTGGATGGGGTTAGACAACACTACACAAGACTGTTCAGGTCACATAGGGACCTCTTACATAGTTCTTTGCAAGAACAAACAACCAGAAACAACCAGGACCACTTCCAAACTTATCAGTGGGTATACAAATATGAAAATATTTTTGAGTAAGGATATGTTTTATCCTATAGTTTTTTGTATGATATAGAGTTTTTTTATATATAGATACACACACTTCTCAAAAGCTAGTAAAATGATATACAACAGAGCAGAAATAATGAGATAGGTTTAGAAATTCATTGAATGTTAGTATTTGCGGTTCTGGACTTATAAGATGAAGAAGATGTAGAAATCATGTCCTCGTATGGAGAAACAGAGTGTCATGTGTCAGAAGGATCCCACTTGTGTTCTTTGTGATGTTTGACAATGCGAAGATGTTCTCAATTCTAGGATTCAGTTGAGCTTCGTGTGTTCTCCAGCAGCATTGAGTTTCATGAGAAAATTCTTTCATTATGAATTCTCTAGGTGTATTCTTTTTTAGTTCTCACACCCACTATCTTTTCCTACTTCTTAGTATCGTTCCACACTTATTATTTTTCTTGGGCCGCATTACTTTTTTATTTTTGAGTGAACGTGTTCGAGCCGACAGGTATCATGTATTCTTCACCTCGTACATCATACTATTAGATGACATGTCTACAAAGAAATATTAATTATGTAAGTGCATTTAAAATCTTAAAAATTGACTATTAGACATTAAATTGAAATATGAAAAAACATATTAAGAAATGGTGTAACCGTATGTTATGGAAACAATATCTCATTCACGGTGTCTGTTGCGTGGTGTTTGGTTGTCACGGTGTCTGGTTGTCATTGTTTCTATTTCACGGTGTCGGGATCATGGTGTCTGCTTCATGGTGTAAGTTTAACTATGTCTCCTTCTCTGTGTCTGCTTCACGGTGTCTCAAGGTCACAGTTTCTAGTTGTCACAGTGTCAGCTTCACGGTTTCTCGCACTTAGGAAAATATATGTATTCAAACGTAAGCAGTGATATTTATGGAATAAATTAAACATAATAATTTTTCAGATAAATCATTATAAAGTGAATCAAATGATAGTTAATATTAACCAATCTAAGTTTATATCAATTAAAATCTTTGGATAGCTTTTACTAAACAAATGTGCATTTGATTTGAGATAGATTTCATAGAGTAAACAAGGTTTATATATTGAATTGGATTTTTTATCATTAAAACAATATAATACATGAGGAGTCCAACACGTTCCATATAGAGCATCATAGAGTTCCATTTGAATGCTCGAGTGGATGTTTTTGTTGTAAGAGAACTCAAATAATGGGAGATTTTGACCCCATATACCTTTAAATTCCATTGAGCATATTCTTATCATG
Organism: Viscum album; assembly: GCA_963277665.1. Lineage (NCBI taxonomy): Eukaryota > Viridiplantae > Streptophyta > Magnoliopsida > Santalales > Viscaceae > Viscum > Viscum album. Next base: position 1,225,732,991 of record OY728145.1, on the reverse strand, counting down.
TCCTCGAGCGTCAGAATAGTACTTTTATATTGGCCACCAGTTTGGGAATGATAGGGTATACTAAAATTCAATTCTGTACCCAAATCATATTGAAGACTTCCGTTGAATTTTGTTGTGAATCTTGTGTCACGATCAGATATTAGGGAGATAAGAACTCCATGTGACATTACCACTTCCCTCACATAAATCCAGACATGTTGATCAAGAGATAAATTTTCCTAAATAGAGATAAAATGGGTAGTATTGGGGAGACGGTCCACTATAACTCATATCACGTTCTTTCCTTTGGATGTACTCGAGAGACCAGATAAAATGTCCATAGTGATGTTTTCCCACTTCCTTGCGGGTATGGGTAGTAGTTATAATACCCATTTTAAAAAAAAAATTCTCCTCCTTCACTTATTGACACCCTAGTCACCTTATAATGTAGTTGGAAATCCCTCTTTTCATGTTACCCCACCCATAATTATCACAATGGTACCTATACATTTTCATTCTTAAAGATGTATAGAAAATGTAGATCTATGAGCTTCATCCATCATATCTTTCTTTTTTTATTGAATATACATAACACATAGACTTGTAGGAAATTTCAGTACACCTTATTGATAAATATGGAACTCATATGTCTTCCAATTCTTCATAGCCTCAAACTTCTTCTATAATAAAGGATGTTCTTTTTGATATTTCATGGTATTATATAGTAATGATGGTTGAGAAATCATTTGGGATATTTTTGATGATGTCCCTTCCATTATAATTCCCAGGTACATATTTACTAGTTCATTGATCAAAGGATCTCCTTAATTCTTCTTCAATTATAACACAATATGGTATTTTTTAATTAGTGCATCGAGGACTTAGTTTCCACTTCTCAGATGATATTTAATTGAAAAATTATAGCCTTTAAGAAGTTCCAACCATCTCCTCTATCTCATGTTCAATTACTTTTTTATGAAAATATACTTGAACATTTGATGGTCTATGTATATATCACACTTCTCTACAAGAAGATAGTGCCTCCAGATCTTTAAAGTAAAATAAACTGCATCCAAATCCAGATCATGTGTAAGATAGTTCTTTTCTTGGTTCTTTGACTGTCTATATGCATAAGAAATCACCTTGTCATATTACATGAGAACTCACCACACCCATTTCAAAGATTTATCACTAAATATAATAAATCCATCCCCACTTACTTTTAACACTGGTGAAGTAACCAATCTATTATTTATCTCTTGGAAACATTCCTCACACTCCTTTATCCTGATAAACTTGACCCCTTTTCTATTTAACATGGTTAATGGATTATAATTCCATGAATTTGTTTTCAAAAACCTCAATTATAATCCCACTAATACAAGGAAAATAAGAATCTAAATTAATATTGTTGGATGAGGCCATTCCCCTACAACCTTTGTTATTGTAGGGTTACCTAAAATTTCTTCACTAGTTACAATGTGATAAAAGAAAAAAACATGTTGTAACCAAAACTCATACATGATAAACATTCCAAATAACCTCTCCTTCCTCAGAGTCTATAACATAACCATTAAATAAACTTTATAATCCTCTTAAAATTTAGATTACATCATAATATCATCAATAAAAACTACCACAATGTCATCAAGGTAGTCTATAAAAACTCTATTCCCCAAATACATAAAAATAATAGGTGCTTTAGTCAATATGAAGGTCATAAAAACAAACCCATAATGCCCATATCTTGATCGAAATGAGGTTTTTGGAATATATTCTTTCTTCATCCTCAATTTATTATAATGATACTGATTATCAATCTTGGATAAGAATTAAGCCCCATGAAGATGGTCAAATAAGTCATCTCTTCTTAGAAGACAATTTCGGTTCTTCAGTAGGATCTCATTCAGTTATCTATAATCAATGCATGGCTGCCTTGATCCATCCATGTTCTTTACAAAAATAATAGGTGCTTCCTAGGGAGACACACATGGTTTGATAAATACCTTCTATAAAAGATCTTTTTTTATTCTTGAATTCCCTTATCTATATATATTCAATTCTACCTATGGTTTTTGATATCGGATGAGATCTACATCTGTGTTTAATGGAGAACTCTACCTCTCTTTCTGGGGGATGTCTAGGTAACTCCTTGTAAAATATATCAAAGTAATTCATAATAATGGGAACATTTTTTATCCTTATACTTTCATTTACTTTCTTTTCTTCACCAATACAATCCATAAAGAAGGCTCTAAGAGGTTCCTATAGACAAATATTATGTTGAGATATCTCTCCTTGGAAGATAAATATAGGTTTTCCATTCAAGACTACTGAGATTTATTTACTTATAAATTTGATCTTATCAATATACATTGAGATCCAGTCCATATAAATTATAATGTTTAATTCCAATATTGAAATGACTACTAGATTTGTAATAATATTTTGCTAACTAGTGTAAATACTAGTGTTTCGAAATACTCTTGATGCTTGGTTAATACCTCTAGGAATCATGACTCATAAATCTACTTTTAGTGGTCTTGAAATTGATTATTTATTCCATTCAAATCTATATAAAATAAAGGAATGCATAGAACTAGAATAAAACAGTGTACTTCTTATCTTTTAGGGAACAATAAGAGTTCCTTAAACTGCAACATTTTGAGCTTTAACTTCGGTAATCATGATAGAAAACATAGGACCACACTACCTCTACATATGATGAGACGAATGTTGATTCCCCTCCACTTCCCTTGGATTTAGATAGTGATTTGAGAAGTTCCCATGATTTACACACAAAAATAATTGGACGTTGGGTAGGTCATGCACCATCTTCCCTTTGTTCTTAGTGTTGCTAAGTTGAGGCTTCACATCACAATGACATTTCTGAGCATTATGGAATTCTCTTCCACAGTTGTAACACTTCTATATCCATAGAAGGTAGTTCCTCGAATGATTCATTTTTTTCATATGGAATGTTTCACTTACTTTCCACCTCTTCCTTAGTCAATGATCCTCCCTATGTTTGGATCCAAGGATCTCTTCTTTTACTTCATCTTTTGGGACCTTTATGTCTCACCGAACAAATGATCAACTTTCATAGCACTTCATACAATTTCCTCATAGCTGTCATAGTCTAATTTTTTTCTATTTTTCCATAAATAATGTATTAGTCCACCAAAGAATCCACCAACCTTCCCTTTAGGATAATGAAAAATATGTTGGTATAACATGAAATCCTTTTGAATTTTATCTCATAGATTCCTACTGATTCATTCTCCTTCCTCTTGAGATCAAGAAATTAATTCTCCATTTATGTTCTTATCAAATGAAGAAAATACTTATTAAATAATATCCTCTTTGACTCTTACCACTCCACAGCTTCAATCTAACTTATTGACCATATGTTTCTAATGAGTTCCCACCACTAATAAACTAATCCCTCTATGACGTAAACAACCAAGCTGACTTTCTCTTGTTTGGAAATACCATGTACATAAAAATATTTTCTATATAACTTATCCACAATTATGAAATCAATGGGTTGGTAGATCCATTAATCATTGGTGTTCGTTGATACATAAAGGACTTAACTTAATGTTGTTCCATTCTTGGGGAAATCGATCACTTAGCTTGATTCATGTTATTTCCCATAACACGAGTCATTTTATTCATCATTCCCATGATATCATTCATTCCAACTTTCATCAGTGGTTCATTAGCACAAAGTCCATGGAGGTCACCATTTACATGGTTCCTCATATTTCTTTCCATATTATAAAATAAGAAAACCATAGTGAGAAACATATTTCATCTAAAATATTATAACTCTAAATTATTTTTACATCTTAAATCAATATTCTTAAAAATCTTATTTAATATAAATAACAATATTTCCAATAAATCCTTTACAATGATTCATAAAAATATTGTGATTAACCCAATATATCACCTGGGAGTGTCAAACTAGGAGTGTAGTAAGGCTCATTGTCATGCAACAGTTCATGTTTGAGTTTATCTCGAAGTGGTGTTTTCAGGTTTTACCCATGTATACATTTTTGTAAGAACTAAATCCATGTGTTTTTATCCATATATAGATTTATATGTTCTAAAATTACTTACTAAATATTTCACCAAAATACTTGGAAGCTTTCTTACATTTAAAATATTATATGGGGTTCTTCTTAAGATATTAATATCCAAATATTCATAAAGAAAAATACTATACTTTGATATCAATTATGGAATCCTTACTTTTTACTACATAACTTTTCATTAGATTTTACAAATAGAGGATCCGTAATGCTTTGTGTCTTGGGAATCAGGAACATAATACATGAAAACATAAAACATTATTCTAATCCACCTATAAGGATTAATCATAAATTCATCCTAATTTGATTTACTTCAAGTCATAAACATGGGACATACATCAAAAGAGAGGGTGAGAATAATTCATAGTAATGGAAAACAATGGAAACAGTTTACTTGTGTTATCAATAAGAACATGATGACATATATAAAAACATGAGAAATAGAAAAATTGGAATATAATAATAAAAATAAAACGAATCATTACTTGAATATATGGCAACATCATATAATTTAGACATTTATAAGCATGACAACATGGTCAATGCCATAGGTGTCATAAAAATTACCAAAGTTATTCATCATGGTATCATAAAACTTGTCATCTTTAGAGATTAATTTATTTACCCAATGTATTGGAGTGCTATCATAGTGAACTCTAAATATTTATTTCTTTTTATTTGATCCTTGTATATCACAATCAAACATTTTATAAATAACCCAAATAGAACAAATGAAATGGTTTTCATATCAAAATTATGACGTTGTAATAATTGATTAAAACATGATCATTATGTCATTTATAACCCATTGGAAGGGAATTGGGGTTTTATGCTTGTAAATTCTGTAATAAAATATTTAATTTTTGGTTCATGATAAATAATCCTGGAAATTAAATGGTTTTGGGTATAGACATAAATAAAATTAGATAATTTCTTGAGAAAAAGAGAGAGATTTTGAGACAAAATTATGCATCTTAAAGACTATCCAACATGGTTTTAGAATACATTAAGAAGAGATGGGACATGGGTATCCCATTAATAAAAGAATCATAATATATTATAAGTACAAAATATAATGTAAATAAGAACATGGTGTTTAAACATGAAAGACATACCACATAAAAGAGAACATGAAAGGAAAACAGATGTAGGGAATTCTGATACCTTGAATAATAACTTCTTAAACTCTATGATTAGGACCTTGGGGGATTTAAGACACATTGGGAGGACTCCATTGGAAATATTACTAGTATAAATTCATTGATAATTATTTTTTAATTAAATTAAACAATATAATGGGCGGGTATCTATAGTAAAAGTGTGGGAATATTTTATTAATTTCAAAGGACACCTCATTAGTGGTATTTGAAAACTCATGGGCTTGACCATGGGATTTTGCCATAGTATCCACCACTTGGGACACCTCATATCATATTTCAATCCAAAATATTCTACCAACATCTTATCCTACACATTATATCATTATAAAACAGTTATGATGTCATTAAAAATACCAAAAATACAAAATAGTATTTTTACTCTTCACCGAAAATCCAACTATTTTAGAAAAATCCCAAAAACTCACCCAAACGATTTTTTCATGTGCAGAATTCAAAATTGTACACAATGTTATAAAATAATTTCATTTAAAATTAAATAAAATAAATAAAATACTAATACTTAACCAATATATTCTAAAACATTAATTTACTTAAAATATGATATATTTATATCACATTAGAACTTAATACAACTAAAATAAATTAATTACTTCTTTAAGTGATATTAATAATCCATTGGTGAAATTAAAATTTATAAGGTTAAAAGTAATATTCCAAAGGGTAATGTTACTATTTCTTAAAAAAATTATTTCGATCTTATTGAACCACATTTTTCACCCTGATTACAACCATGTATGTCCAATTTTTAAAAATCATTTCACAGAAAAATTTATTTAAAAATAAAATATTTCTTTACTATTCGGCAAAAAACATTATACATCAAATACTATTCATTAAAAACACTATTCATAGAACACTACTATTCAAATTGAAACTTCTTAGAAAAAATCTAAAAATTCAACTTATGTTAATTTTGACATTTGAAATTAAAATAAGATGTTTATTTTACATTAATAATTCCTATGTTTGATAAATCTCAGAAAAGTAAAGTTTTTTCTTCTAAATTCATTTTATCAATTTTGTTTTAATTAATCACATTATTTATTAATAAAACCTATTCATAAAACAAGAATGATGAAATAAAAATTTCATTTATACCAAAGGATTACATAATCTAAGTAAGGACTCATTAAATAACCCCTTATAATTCATGTATAGGACTTAAGAGTAAGGTGTGCAATGGTTATATAATCTTGGGTAGGCTCAACAAAATTTCCCTATTGGTGATTTTTATAAACTTGAACTTATCCCCCTATGTGATTCTATTCATTCTTAAGGTTTTGAAGTTCTTCTTGGTCTTGGTCCCGAATGAATCATAACAATGCCACCTTCATCCCATGTTCTGACAAGTGGTCTTCGTATGTCCTGAGTCTACTAGATTAGGCTATCAAATCTTTCTTATGTAATCCTAACCATTGACATTTCTATTTATAATCACTAATCTTAACTTTAAGAGTATAGTTATCAATAGTCATATTGACCAACAGTCATATAACAGTTGAAACCCAGTGGTCTCTTTTCAATTATACTAACTTCATTAATAAAGCGATATACGTTTTTTAGTGAAAAATAATATAACATACATTTTCAAGAAACAATTATTATTCAAAAAATTTGGGTCCTTACACATAAGGGTACATTACTATTCATATGGGTCATGTTATTATTCAACAAAAATGTAATTTGATAATATTAGATTCTAAATATCTTACTTAATGCAACAATGTATGTATATTTTTTGGAATTTAAATCATAGAAGTGGAAAAATTGTCTTTATTGGATAGGTTATAACAATGTGTTGTTTCGTATGGACTCAAAGTTTCATACACTCAATATTAAATTTATTTTTAAATCCTTGGGGTTTCACTATAATATTGTACCATATGAATCTCATTTATCATATATTCCATGGTAGAGAGAATCTATGGACTTTCCTCTCAAGTAATCCCGACCTGAGGTCCAACAATTTAAGCATAAGAGAAATCATTTATAGGAGATGTTTAAGATCATCGAGATTGGGACCCAAACCAAGTTTTCAAAATTACCTCATGAATGTCTCACAATCGCACACCATAATCTCATAGAGTACTCTAGTATATTAAAGGAATACATATCATGACCATAGAAAATTTATTTAGTAAATTATTTTTTAATTAATAATAAACATATTTTTATTTTGATACTATAGAACCGGAATAATATTTTTGAATAATATTAAAATAAATTACTGAATTTGTTTTGATAGATTAATTAATTTTATAAATATATAATAAATTAATTAAGTAGTATTAATAAGTTATTATTATTAAATATATATGATATATTCTTTTTATGAAGCCATATTTAATGTTTTATTAGGGTTCACAAACTGTTATTGCCAAAAACCTGTCATTTTCAATAAATATCAGTTATTATTTTTTAAAAGTAAAAATGATAATATTTATCAAATTATTTAGATAAAAATATTATTGTTATTGGAATCATATCATTGCAATTATCCAATGTTAATTTTTTTTCATAATTTTCTGAGATAGTCGAATTTTCAGAAAAAAAATTACATACCGTATAAATATAGGTTATCTTTTATGACATAAAAATGAACAAAAAATAATATAATAATAACTATAATTGGTATCCATGGAAAAATATGTGTCTCCCCATTAAAATAATGTTATTTTCATTTATTTTATTAATTTTATTAAAGCTTTATTAATCATCTAAAACATATATTAAATTTTAAGGTTTTAAATTTATTTCATTAAGAGTGTGACTCACCTCCATATAAGAATGGGTTATATTTTAAAAACATCAGAAATTTTACTAATAAAATAATTAAATTCTCACCACTTTTCTGAAACCACGGTAAAGCCTCATGGGAAGGTTTGTGGTTTAAAATATTTTAGTATACATAGCTCAAAACCGGTGTTTGTGAAATATTAAAGAATTATCCTCTTATTTCCCAAATAAACCCACAAAATATAACATTTATCATCACTAAAAATCTATAGATAACATCCTTAATATTTATTAATATCTCTATAATCCACCCAAAATTCCCCATTCTCTCACGAAACCACTTTAAGGCTTTTCGAGTCATACTCTCAAGGTAAGGAGTCATCTCTTTCCCTCCTTTATTCAAGAATCTACTTCATATTATGACCTTTTATTTTCAATTACTATTGATGGGGTATGTTTTATCTCCTTCCAAATACTTCACATATGATTTATAAATTATGAGAGTCCCTTTTACCACTCGTTACGCCCTACCATGTACACCCATTAACATGAAAAATTTTATTAAGAATTTCATCCATGCTATTATTATTCAAATTTATTTGTTATGTTGTACCTTTTATTTGAAATTACTAATGTTGAGATCTGTATTTACATGTCCCTATTACAACCCATTTTATTTTTATATTATGAAAGACCCATTTTTCTCTCATTAACCTAATTTTTTAAATTTTAATGTGACGCTATAATGCTGCTGAAATTTCAACTCTATTTCTACTTTCCAAAGAAAATGTGTTTTTAATACCATACCCATTTACTATCAATGATGTTAAAATTTATACACAATTACTTATTTTATATGGGAATTAAAGGTATTTATTTTACACACCTTTATCATGGAATATGGTAGTATTATGAATGAATCATTGTTTTATGATCTTTGAGGCACACTTAAGAATGAGATTGAAATAAATGTGACAGGTACACCAGAATTATAGAGTGCTCTAATACATTGATTAATTTTTAGTATCATTAAATTTTTCTTAGTTTTTGAGTGAACTTTATTCCTTTATGTTACTTTTTATACTCTGATTTCTTTTCAGTTACCCATGAGATAGGTTTATATAGTAGTGTTTTATGTTGTTTCAACATTTATCATGTTATGATTAACATGATATATCAAGATATATGATTCATGTTCCTTTATTTCACCATTGAAATGTCCATTGTATAACAAGTATTATTCTCTTCATTTATGAAATTTTAATTCCCCCATTAGTCCTTATATCTCACCCTTTTATCATGTATGCCCCAAGGCTATCCCATGTAGTTTTAAGTGAGAATGAATACTTTTGAGCAAGTTAAATACATTTTAAATAGTTAATTTTTATTTTATTGTATGAAGTTGTAATTTAATATTAATTGTTCATAAGGACACGTAGATTATTGATATTATGGGTTTCATTAAGTTTAATTTTATTTGACAAATCATGAAATAATGTGAAATAAAGAGAACGGTAGTGATTGTTGGTATTAAAGGAAATGTTTTGTTATTTTTGGGATTAGGATTATAAAACTATATAAAAGAAATAATAATAAGAGTAAGTATAAAAACATCCCTAAATTTTATTAACCATATATTAAGTGTTTTATCATGAAAATATATCCTTTTTTGGACACTACAATAAGATGCGATTTTGGAACAGATGCACCTAGGGGTAACAACACAAACAAGATGTCTCGTTCCTGACTCGAGGTAACCTGGTACACAAAATGGGCCTTATTGAGAAATGGTTTGACACTACTAGGGTATATGATTTGGTAAATTCATAAACTCATTAAAAACAATTATTAAGGAAAAATTCCCATAATAATATATGGTAGGAAATAGATCAAGGATAACATAGATTAAATCCTAGAAATTAATATGTTAAGGAAATACATGATATTTATATCTTATCCCATTAATTTATTTGGATCCCCCATTGTTTCATTAATAGTTCAAATATACTCATCAAAAAAAATTCCATTTTTTCTAACAAATGGATGGAAATAAGATGAATCAGGTAAAAGAAATAGTGTGAATAAAAATGTGATAACTTCCCCAATGATATGACCTACCCAATGAGAGAATTAATCATGAACATCATGAAGATTATCACTCGGAAAACTAAGGATCCGAGTTAAAACCTACATCAGGAGGACAATCCAAACACTAATAGGGGAGAGAAATCTATAATCTAGAGCTTCATGCATCAAACTCCTTCTACATTAAAAGGATCGTCATATCCCATAATCTAAGAACAATGGATCAACTCCATTGAAAATTTCATCTCTATCCTTCATTTATCCGAACAAGAGAATATCCTTCTAGTTGTTTATCATATGGAGGGTGAATCTGATCAATGGTTGGAATTGATAAAAAAATATGAAGCCTAAAGAATATATTTAATCGATGGGGTGGAAGTATTTATGAAAATAAAATTTTATAAATCATTTATATACACACTCAGACATCAAATATAATGGGATTTTCATTCCCTTAAGAAAAAACATGATGAATCTATCAAGGAGTATATGTAAAAATTCTCAAGACATGCACAATATGACTCTGATATTGTCGTTACCCCTAATGAAATGTTTTCCACTTCTTTGGTGGGCTAAAACACTTCCTATGAGAATCCCCGGTAATCCAAGACTTTGATAACTATGATGAAATTTCTTGATGGTTCCTCAAAGTTGAAATGGTGGTTGGTGAATCTTAGGGGTATCATGGGGATATGTCATGGAAATTGGTGTCCAAATCTAGTGGTCTGATAGATAGATCAAATGGTTCCAAGACATTTCGACACCCCAATTGTCCAATGTATAGAAAGAAGTACTCTAAAAATTTCCTAAAGGGAAAGAAGAAATTATTTTGGTGTGGGAAGTAAGGTAAACGTGCCAATGATTTCTGATAGGATAAAATCACTACTGTGATATAGGAAATTAATACACTAATCAACTATTAGAAACATTTTCATTCCCACCATTGCAAGGAACCAGGGAATTTTGAAAACCAATTCACTAAGCCATGTGTGTTTTGATAAAAACTATAACCTCCAAAGCAGAAAGGGTGAGATTTTTTCATTATTATAGTTGAGGTGGACCCTGACTATGATGTCATGATAGGTAATCTAGTTATACATTCCTAAATATGGAACATTATTTTTTTATTCTGGTTCTACACATTTCATCATATCCCAACAACTTAGTATACCTATTCAAAAACCTATATATATCATGGAAATACTGTTATCCATGAAAATAGAAAATGTGGAAATTATTTCATCCCATGTATATAACTCATCCCTTGTCAACTTTTGTGGGATGAATTTTCAATTAAATCTTTGAATACACCGTTTGGGGGAATTTGATGCAATTATGGTAATAGATTGGCTTTCCCTATATAGATCCAACATAAATTTCGGTGAGAATGAAATCACACTATGTATCACAAATAATCCACCTATTTTGTACATATTTAATGATGTAAATGAATTTTCTTTGAAACTAACATCTAAATAATGGATATTATTTCCCTTCAAGCAGGTATATATAAATAAAATGATTGATTATATCGTATGGATCATCCTTGAAGATAATCCCATTTTGAGGGAATACGTTGATGTGTTCCCTGAGGAATTTCTTATTCTTGCTCTATGCCAAGAGGTTGAATTCTAAATAGATTTTATACCTACGTTGTTAAATTTATCCATGATTCTGTGTAGAATAAATGTTTTTTAACATTTAGAGATAAAGAAACAACCACATGAGAATCTTGATAATGAGTTTATACACCCAACGGATTCACCATGGGGTGCACCAGTCCTTTTCATCAAGAATAAAGATGGTTCAATGTGCCTTTGCATTGATTATTCTGTTTTCAAAAATATGATGATAAATAAAAAGTATCATCTTATATGGATTGATGACTCGTTTGATCATATACATGGAAAAAGTGAGAATGATTGATATCTCTCAATATCTCTCTCAATTAGAAAACCCGTGATGTGAATGGATTTCCATTCATGGATTCCTCCGAAATTTCATTGATTGATCATAAATATTTCATTTCCATTGGATATTGGATATCATCCATGGACAAGGATTCCTAAAAATCATCCATGGATGAATGGTGAATACAGAAATAGCATAATTAGAAAACTCATAGGTTCAATTCCTACTGGATGTAAGCGAATCAGAACCTCCCATTTCTATATTGTAATTGGCTATGTATCAATGGAATCATCATACATAATGAATTGGTATAAATTTATTTTGTATATACTTATTTATATAAATAATATATATGAATTGTAAGAACTAGAATTATTATTGAGAATAGTAATTGTAGGGAATACAAAATATATTTATGGATGGAATCGATGTAGTATTTATAGATGAAAGTATTCGGTTATTGGGGAAAAATAATTAGTATACTTCTAATGTCAAATCAGGATCTACTAGGATATAAATCAATAATTGGGTAAAACTATTCTATGGTGTCACGGTGATACCTATGAATAGTCATTGACTCTCAAGAAAGGTTAGAAGAGTGGGACCCATGGAAACTATGTGATATGTAACACATTACATACATCTGATCATTACACTTCAATTGGGTCATTCTATTCCTCCTCTTAGAGAAACGAAAAAGTACTAAAATAATGAATAAGCATGGTGATACATATATAAAAAACATCTACCTCAGAAACACATAATGGTTCCATATATAGTTATGTGAAATACATAAATGAATTAATTTGATCTATGGAAAGTATTGTTATGGTAAATGTCGTAATAACATAGGAATCATTACTGCAGGGTATAGGGGGGAGGTCATAAGCATATCTACTATAAAATCGATATTAAAAAGAATGAAAAACCATATTTGGTAGAATAATAACCATAGAATATTACCCTGATAAAAATTAAAACACAACTATTAGACACTATAGGGATGGTGAGAAGAGATAAATAACACCAAGAATGACTATTTTACAATGAATGGGAACTAAATGTTCTTAGTAGTGCCTTTCGTTCTCACAGATGATCCAAAAATCATCATGGACTTGATGAATATACTATTTTGAGATTAAATCAAAAAATTTGTGGTATTCTTTATAGATGATAGTCTCATATACTCCAAAATCAATGAGGAGGATGAGGAGATTCTGAGTACTATGCTAAAGACCTTGTTAAAGGAAAAGATATACAAAATGAACAACAAATGTGAGTTCAGTTTGAATGAAGTATCTTTCTGGGGGCATATCATCAAAAGAAATTGGTTGTATATAGACCCTTCAAAGACTGAAGCTGTTGAGGGATGGCCAATTCCAATATATATGATATATATATATATATAGTTTCCCTATTATATTTGTTTTTTGTCGTATATTTGTGGGAAACATCACATGATTCTCAAACCCTATTACCAATCCAACACAATATGGATCCTTTTTTTGTTTTTAAATGATGAATGTGAAGAGATCATGAAAGAGTTGAAAAAGAGACTAATAACTACAAATTTTCTCACACTACACATAAGTGGAGAGATTCTCATGATATTCAAAGGTTCCTCGATGAAGATATTGGGAAGATTATTAATGAAGAATGAAAAATAAAATCATATACAATACGTTAGTTGAAAATCAACGAGCAGAACAACCCAACACATGATTTTGAGCTTGTTGTAGTGATATTCTCTTTAAAAGTTTTGCAGCATTATCTCTTTTGGGAGAAGTGTGAAATATATAAGGATCAAAAAAGCCTCATGTATATATTAAGACATAAATAAATGAATATGAACTAATTAATATCATTAATTATGTTCATATACTATGAATACTCAATTAAATAACATCATGGGAATATAATAAAGTGGAAGATTCTCTATGTTGAAAGGATCTAGAAACTCTATCATTGATTAGAATTGAGAAGGATCAAATCTTCATAGACTTGAAGATGATATAAATGAGAATCATAAAGAAATGAATTTCATCAATCCTATCAAAAATTATTTCTCAACTATCTCTTCTATAGATGTTAAAGGATTTAAAAAAATGATTTGTGAATTCAGAAGAAAGTGGACACTATAAAAAAGGGAAATAATTAGAGTTGAATATTAATAAATGAGGGGTTGTATAATTTAATTGAAGACTATATATACAATCAAATCCTGATTAAAAAAAGTATTTTTTAGATGATGCGCATATCTCAACCTTATCTACTCACACATGGATCCCAATTATGTATCGAAATCTGCATGAGAAATATTGGTGGGATAATATGAAGAATGAGACTGCAGAATATACATGAAGATATCTTGTTTGTAAATAGAAGGATGAAAGGAAAAATCCCTAAGGGGATGATGAAACCATTACCCAAACCTATAGAGAAATGGGAAAACATACTCCCGGACTTATTCAATAGACTTTCAAAGACATCTCGAGAATACTGTGTTATGTGTGTGGTAGTGGAGCGTCTTTAAAAGGCTATGCACTTCATTGCAATCTTAGACGATTTATCACTAGATACACTTTCACAGATATAAATCAGGGATGTTTTGAGGCTATAGGGGGTCCCATTATCAATTTTATTTGATCAATATAAATTATTCATCTCTATGTTCCGTAAGTGTTTCCAGTGTGCTCTAAATAATGAGTTGAGATTCAGCACGTCCAATCACCCTCAAACTACAGGACAATCTGAATGGTAAATCCTGAAACATGAAAATAAGTTAAGAGCATTTTAAATTTAATTCAATATAGGATGGAATCAACATATTCCCTAATTAAAGTTCTCTTACAATTACCAATTCCACTCAAGATTTCAAATGGCTCACTATGAAGCACTTTATGTGAGGATGTGGTGAACTCTTGCATGTTTGGATAATATTGGGTAATGAAAAATGACAGGTCATGAAATGGTCAAGGAAATGTTGGAAAAGTTTAAGACTATTTAGCAGCACATCAATTCTGATTACAGTAGATAGAATATCCATGATGAAAATCTTCAACAAGACATAGAATTAATTTTTGGAGACATTTTTTCCATTGCATATCTCTATTGAATAAAGTTATGAGATTTGGGGAGAGGGGAATGCTTAGTCTAAGAGACATCATCCCCTCTGGGATCCTTAATCACATAAGAGCAGTGACTTACCAACTACCACTCCCAACTAACATAGCTTAAATACATGATATATTCAATGTATCCCTCTTGATAATGTACATACCAAACTCCATTAATATACTTAAACTATTAGTGTTACCATTAGAGAATGACTTTTCTTATGAGTAGTATTCGTTGATGATCTTAGATCATAGTGAAATTGTTCTACGAAATAATATAATGGACCTGGTCAATGTGTTATGGAAAAACCACATGTTTGAATTTATAATGTGAGAACCAAAGGAGGTTATGAAACATTGTTACCCTAATCTATTTTAGTGTATTTAATGAAAACATTGGGTGTGAAATTTCTTATGTGGGAAGATTGAAACGATTGATACTATGGTAAATTAAATTCCCCTATTGATTTAATTAAATGCCTTATATTGTAATATGGTTATAGGGAAAACAATCACATACATGGTTATATATGTTTTTTATTTAAAATATTGTTAAAAATATTTAACTTTAACAATATATCCACTGAACATTGATCACGTAATTAGTATAAATATAGGGCCTTAACCAATCCAAGTGACTCAGACAAAGGAAGTGTTAGACACATCCACTATTATTATACCTTATCGAGGCCATTTATCATAGCTTACAAGGGAAATATAATCTCTAGGTTTTACCCTCCACCAACCCCAGGTTGAGATCCAAAAACAAAATCATGAGCAAAAATATTGATGGGATACATTCATGCTCATCAAGATCATAACCAAAACCATGTTTCCCAGTCGACCCCAAAAAAGACTCACCATCATGTACCATACTGTTAGGCCATACACTATTGTATTAAAGGAATATGTTTCAATACCCTATAAAATTGATAATGTGAATTATTTTATAATGAATATATTTTAAATTTATACTATGGACATGAATAATATTTTGGAGTAATATTTAATTCAATTAAAGAATATAATTTGATTGATTGATGTATTTTTAAAATAAATAATATTTTGATTAAATATTATTATGAAATTATGCTTATTAAATGTAAATTAATATATACATTTTATGTCATCAAATGTAATGTTTTATTATGGTTCAAAAACTGTTACTTCCCAAAACCGATCATTTTTAATAAATATCATTTATTATTTTTTTATAAGTAAAGATTCACATATTTAGAAAAATATTTTGATAAAATGAATATGATTTTTGGTATCAATATATCTAAATTTTCCAATAGTGAGTGTTTTATAATTTTCTAAGACAATTGATTTTTCAAGTAAAAATTAAATACCGTATAAATATACTGTGTGTTTTATGAAATCACAATGACCCAAATATGATGTAATAAACACTAAAATTGGTATAAATAGGGAAATATTTGTTTTAAAATTATAATAATTTTATATTATTTTTATTTTTTAGTTTTATAATGCCTTTATGAATCCTACCAAACATATAATATCTTTTATGATTTTAAATTCATTTCATTAAGAGTGTGACTCACCTCCATATAAGTAAGGGTAATATTTAAATAAGTCAGATTTATTGACGAATAAAATAATCAAAACCTCTATACATTGGCAGAATATATGAGTGTAAATTATGGTAAGGTTTGTTGTTTTAGATATATTATTATATAAACACCAAAACCAATGTTTGTGAAATATTCAAGAATTCCCCTTACATTTCCTATATAAACCCATGCTATATACGAGTTTACTTTATAAAAAATATATAGATCATGTTTCTATTCTTACCTCCTCTATCTATAATCCTTCCAGGTTGCCCTAAGCTCTCAATATTCCCCTTTCAAGATTATGGAGTCATACTCCCAAAGTAAGGAGTCCTCTATTTCTCTCATTTATTCAAGAATCTACATCATTTTATACCAATTTATTTTAAACCCCTAATGATGGGGTATGTTGTTAAACCTCCCATGTACATACCCTATGATTAACAAATTTTTGGAAACCCTTTTCACTCTCATTAATCCCTCCAATATACAACTGTTACCATGAATAAATTTTGTACGAATTCATTCCTATCTCTCTTTATTCCAATTTCTTCATTATGTTATTCATTGTATATCCAATTTATAAGGTTTTAATAATTCATTAAATGTCCCTATCACATAACATTTTATGTAAACAAAATCATATACGCATTTTGTCTCATCAAATAATTTTTTAAAATTTCTATGTGACACCTTTATGATGCCAAAATTTAAACAAGTTTTTTTTGTTCCAAATCAAATGTGTTGTGAATACAATAATCAATTCCTATAAATTATGTTCACCTTTATACACTATTTATTATTTTAAATGGTACATACATGTATGTATTCCATTATCCCTTATCATGGATTTTTTTTATGGTGAATAAATCCAGGTTTTATGACATATGTGGAACACTTAAACATGTGATTAAAATGAAAGGGACAAGTACACCCAAAATTATATAGCACTCCAATGCATTGGCTAATGTCTAGTTTAATGATACATAATATTGGGATAGTTATTTAAAATTATTCATTAATGGGGCTTTTTCCATTTTGATATCTTGGTATGTATCCTTGAAATTATTTTATAATGCTATTTTTTATGTTTTTCCACATTTTCTATGTTATTATTAACATGATATATCCTGATTTATGATTCATATTCATTTATTTCACCATTTTCATTTCCATTTTCTAAAACGTGTTATTACATTAATTTTCTTCCTTGATTATTTACATACTAGGCTTTATATCTCTCACATTTATCTTGTATGTCCCCATGTCATCCCATTTAATTTTATGTGCAAAGAAATATTTATGAGCATGTTAATGATTTTTTCAATATAAAAGATGTATTTTTATGTTTTAATTAGTATTGTACTGTAAATAATCCCCAAATACATAGTACATATTGATCTTTTAGTTTGTATTAAGTGTATATTTTTGTAATAAATCATGAATTAATGTGTAGTGAAGAGAATCATTATTATAACTGCAACGTCTTTGTTAAAAAAATATGTACGAAATGAAATTAGAATAAAGTCAGGAGAGATCCACTATTGACCCTAAAAAATTTCATTTCTCACTAAACACATTAGTTCATGAAAACGTTTGACCCGTGTCCAGATCTCCTTTAGCCTTATGAGACCCTCTAATGGGTACCTCTAATGTGCTATCTTTTTACACCCCCACTACCTCTATTTCATAGGTATAATTAAAATTGGTTCACATGCCCAAATTTGATGAAATTAAAATATCTTATACATCTTCCTTACCATACAAAGTTAAACTATGTGGTCATAATCCTCACCATACAATGTTAAACTACACTTAAAACATCTTTAACATATAATGATACAATATTTTTTCATCATCATCATTTCACGGTGTAAAAATGTGAAGCATCTTAGGCCCTCTCTTGATATGACCCTTTTCCTCTTTATTTCCAATCACCGACAACATCATTCATATTCCTCAACTATAGATCAAAATATGATATGATGCTCCCCTTGAAAGATGAGTCTGAACAATGTTCATCCCAATACACACACAAATTGTTATCAAATTCATATTTTCATAATTATATGTGTATTGAACTACTTTAGATTATTCTATCACTTCATCTCGAAAATTTGGATCTCTCTTGACTTGGATCCACATAATCCTCCTTATCTAAATATTCAACTCTAACAATATGGTTGCTAACCAAAGTACCTCAACTACACTCCTCGTAACATGCCCCAAAAGACTTTTATTGAAATTTTATTATAGGTCACTTGTTTCAATCATGATCAGTGGTCTTAGCACATTTTCTACTCTCCATCCCTAACAAAATGATTATGAACTATATGATCAAATCATTGTTTGGAGTATTCCTACATCATCACACCACCCTCTTTCTTTTCCAAGTTCAAGGTATATCTATTCATACTCCTCATCACACCATATGTTCTCACAGAATTTAACTCCTCATGCATGACCCCATTCATTTAATAGATCATGTTGAGAAAGGTAGTCTGGAATTTAGAGAGTCTTATTCTCCAGCTTACACTTTCTAAGTCAAGAAACTACCGATTAATGATAATCATGTTTAGACACCATGTGTTCAACCCATTTTTTTACTCTCTTACAATGGAAAATCTTCTATTTGACCCTTATTTCCCTTAATAATCTTGACTCATGTGGGATTATTATTTCACTATTATACGTCTTTTCAATGTGATTGAGATTCATGTAAAATAATTTTAAAATAGACATGGAATTAAACAGAATCCATAAAAATATTGAGAGGTGTATCCACATGTTGCAGCCACTTATTTAGTATAGGATAATTTATAATTAACATGTGGTTAAACTCTAGATTTCGAGCACAAGATCTTTGAAATCCTCTATTGGGTAGCCAACAAATTCTGCTAGCACTATTCCAGATCAGCTGCCTCCTCCTCAACAACTGGTTGAACATATTCAGCCATGATTCACACCTGATCATGAACAGGATGGAAATAATAAACTAGAGATGATTCCTTTTATGACTTCTCCTAGGATGTCACAAACTATTCCCTTAGTCAGCTAATGATATCTTATTGAGTTATGATGACTTCTGCATGCCCATTATCTATATCATCTTGACGAGTGATCTCATATTCAACTAACTATAGAGCCTCATTCCCCTCATACTTATTCTTATGCATGGAAACATCAGAATCCTACTACTAATCATGTTCTCAAATGGTGTTAAAATCTATATCTAGTGCATAAAACCACTAGATTTTACCCCACCAGTCCCCAGGTTAAGTATATAATGGCGGAGAGATGCCACTTGGATTGAATGGTTAACTAGTGGGGTGTTGGTGATGATGTTCCACACACTCCTAAACACCTTATGATGGATGAAATAAGTCTCCTAAGGAAATATATTCTATAATACTAAAATTATATAGGCAATAGTAGCTCGTACAGAGGAAATATCATGGACACCTCAGTAGTTGGCTCATTTGCATGCATGTCCTCTGGTATACTAATCCCCAGTTTCTGTGAAACAATGTCCTCACCAAACCCCTCATCTATAAAAATATCCTTAGTTATTGATTAAAAATATATCAATCATTATCAACTATCAAATTCTATTTTACAACCCCCTTCTGTGGAATAATCTTAAACACCTTTTCCAAGACCTCATGTTCACCTGTCTCAACTAGAAATGCTTCTATGATTGGTGAAGCTACCATATCCTACTTGATTAAATTAGTTATCGAAAGGATATCAACCTCCTACATGGATCCTTAAGCTACAACAATAACCTCCTATATCATATCCTTTTTATTCCTGGCTACCACATCCTTCTAGACCTCCTTCTACAAAGGTATATCCTTCTCCAATACTACCGCTTCATACTCGAGAATCATTGTAGTTTCCTGAGCTTTAAATGTGGTTTGAATTTTTGTTTAAAGCATAGGGTTCTCTTAGAATGACTTATAAAAGGAAAAATAAAAATAATTTTCAAAATGTGAAATGTAATAAAAGAATATTAAATCTTGGTGAACAACATAGAGATATTCACAAGAAATCCTCCCAGAATAAGAATAGTTTCCCTATTTGTCACCTCTTATGTAGGTGTCACATTATTTGATGGTTAGAAACCTTTTAAAACAACATAAGGGAGAGTCCCCTTACCTTCCCCGTCATGAAATGAGGCTCCCTTGGACTAATCCATATGAACATAACAAGAATAGGAGAAGATTGAATGACCAATAGTTATTTTACCTGGCTAATTCATGGGTCAAAAACACCATCTATGTGAATCAGCTCCTCCAACTATGGGAGATATTACATCACCTCATCTCGTGAAGTAAAGAATTATTTTTTCACATGTCCAAATCACATATGTCTCATGTAATCAATGAGAAAATTCATCTACATATCCTATAGGGGGTGTAGTTTTCTAAGGATCTCCGAACTATACCAATCATCTTGAAAGACATCTTCAATGGGATTATCCAGGCAGCAGGGGCACTTCCTCAAAACCAGTACATGTTCCCATAGGACTTCCCTAGAGGGTCCAAATTCCTTCCAAGGCTATATTCCTATGACTTTCAATTCTATTTCTACAACCCTCTCTATGAAATATACTTCAGTAGGGCTTAGAATTTTAAACTCTATAGCTACATCTCTACCTATTTGATTGACCCTACCTCAACAGTATTCCCCACATATCACTATTCCCCAAACATAAGGTTGTGTTACCCCTCCTCCATTATCCTGATTGGTTCCCCACCTCTAAATTTCCAATGGATATTCACTGTCCTATATCATCACATAATCATGTGTAATTCTATAAGCAGATGTGGGGTGTGGTTGTTCATTTCAGTCCTTCCTATCATCATATAAAAACAGGCTCTATATATGTCAGAGGTATGATTGTTGGAATTCATCGTGAACCCTTGTGTGCACTCTCATGGTCAACTTTTGGGGGTACTAGGATTGCCTCATGAATAAATCTTCAACATGTGACTCATATATCACCTTTTAGTCAACCCTCTCCCACAATACCCCCACCTACAATGTCCAAGAGGTAATACCACTATCAAATAGACCCAATCCCATCATTAGTCATTGTCCCTATGAGAAGGGGTAATGGATGGAAGATTAACTGGTCCACTAGCATGATCCTTACTGGAAAATCCATGGATCCCATGTTGATTGGGAGACTGACGATGATGTTCATATTCAGTAGCGAGTTTTTTTAATTGTGTGGGGGGGGATTTGGTTCATATTTCTGTATCCCCTAATGTGCATGGCTACCCAACTATAGAGACAATGGAAGGTCCCAGACACTCAAAGCGTGTTCTTCCCCTTTTTTATGTAATGAAATACCTTATACATATTCTATAATATTATTATATAAGTTTTATTTTGATTCCCAATTTTCTAGAATTTCATCAATGATGAAGGTGATATACTGCACGAACATGTATGTATCCCACATGGAGAGTATCCACCAACAAACCAGTGTTGCGATGAATCCCACTAGCCTTACCACAAAGACATAAATATTAAAGATATAGCCCGAATACTACCACTATATTCCCACTAGAATACTCATGTATGATTTCTCATCGCCTCACTAGAACACCCCAATACATTACTATGACATATCAAGTATCTTTTTTTTAGTTTTTTCATGAAGTATATGAAGCAATACCTGAAAATGATTTCCATCATTCCCAATTTTCAATCACTTATCCACTTTACCAAAAGCAATTAATCGATCAATATTAATGGAAGATGCTCATGGGATTTCCATTCATTCTTTGTGGGAATTATCTCATCATACATGGATCCTTGGATCAGGATCCAAGAAATTTTATAAAGATCCCAAAAGATGATGTCGACCTCCCCATTGTGTAGGTGAAATGTATTTTTTTCTGACCACGACATAATTTATAGAAATGATATGATTTCCAGGTGGTAGTAGATGTGTAAGATTGTGGACCTTCAACCTCATAATGGCAAAACTACTTTAGACCCATCTCAAACTCATGGTATGATCGTAATGGTCAGTATGACAAACCCCACTAATCTGTGATGCATCCACCCAGGTGTAGGTCCCAACCTTATGTCCAACCATTAATATTATACCCCAATCCATCCTTGACTATCATATTAAACATATGTGGAGTGTTCTCATAATCCAACACATCCTCATTGAATATTTTCCCATGGTTCCATAGGGTGTGCAGAGTGAGAGATGCATGGTCATTTATGATGTGGTCTCCATGGACACATCCACATGTAAAATCCATGAATTCTCCTAAACCAATAAATGGAATCATCTTGACTGATACTAGGGATAAACACCTTATCCCTTAGTCCCAAACTATATAGTGGTGGACACATATATATTGAGTATTCCTATTTAGCATCTATTAGTGGTGTGGTGAGTGTGTTATAATATTATACTCTATAGATGCTCTCTACAGTCTTGAGGTTCCCATCCATCACCTCTAGAAAATTTTTAAACAAAAATTTCACCCCCAATAGTAATTGTTCATGATATTAAGTATTTTTGGAAAGGGTTCATGATGGTTCATTCATGAATGGGTTTTCTTGATGGTTGGGTATAATGAGGTTATAATATCATGAAACCTTGTTCATAGATGTCCAGATAAGGAGGGTTGATTCATTGAAACATGTTTCATAGATGAGTTGAGTTTCTTGACCAATGATTATTAAAATAACAAAATTCTCATAAAGGTCATGACTTTCATAAAAATATAGAATATTCCAATCCTTCATGAAATTATCATGGTTACCTAAGGACCCCCACTTGTATATTTGGAATTTTGTTAGACCGAGTTACGCTACTAGTGCTTGTGAATAACCAATTTTTAGTAGTTTTCTGAAAAAAAATATGACCCTTACTTTCCTACATGGGATACCATTATGAGGGGGTGATTTTTTACTCATGAATATCTGTGTTGTGGGATAGTTCTGAGAAAGAATGGCAGTTTTAAAGAAAATTCAGGAAAAATGGCCCAAAAATCAACTTAAGTGACTAGATTTATGAATGTTCAAACAATCACAAATTGGAATAGCTCATTTAATTCCCCGCATTCATTGAGCATTTATGGTAACTACTATAAACCATAATTTTGATTAATGGAGTACTATTTCATATAATTCACTATATTTGTGGAACTTTGATGGTAACATTCATGAAATGTTACTCTATTTTGTAGAGCCCCATCTATTCCTCAATCTCTTAATCTATCATGAAAGGCTATATATTTTATGAAACCAAATCCCTTTCATCTGCTGGGCATATAAATACCCCAATATGACCAAATTTTAAGGGGATGATACCTTTAATCATTTAAGAAAAGATATGAATTCATGTAACTCAACGTTATCCATATTTCATGAAAATGATTCCTATTAGTTATTGATAACCCAAAACCATTTTAGAGATTATTTTTAAAAGTTTCAGTAGACTTTTCATAAGAAAAATCCATTTTTGGCTCTTGTTTATTCATTAAATAACAATAGTTCATGAAACCAACCCAATGGGAACCGTGATATATCTCCAAGGGGGGTCAACCGGTTTCAAAAAACATACACAATTATTGGACCTAAGACCTATATCTGACCACTATAATTTGTGAAGATATAAACTATCATGAATCCTCAACCTTCACAAAACCCATCCTTTGTGTTTTCTTATGGTTTGTCAACTCAGTCAACACCCATTTGTTTAGGATGATTTTATAGGGGCCCCATACTAATCCCGGCCATATTCAACCAAACCTCAATTCCACATGTGACTGGTCCCATATAATCATGTGTATCCCACACATGATCTAAGTGTAACATGTGCCTTAAATCTCCCCATTTCCCTTAGTAATAGGTACCCTAATTACTCTTTCTCCTAAACAGAGGTACTCTAACATCAGACCTCTACATTTACACTCCTTCATGGTATTTTCTATGATATTAATCACACAAAGATTCATGATAGGTGGAAACAGAAACCCTAATGGTGTAATTATAAAGGAAAATAGAATACTATTATTTGTATACATTCTCTATAATAAATCTTCCCCTCACCCTAAAAATTCCCCCTCACGATGTAATCCCCAACAACCACTAACTTGTATAATGAAAAACATCTTGACTCCAAATCCAATTCATATGATGTTAATATTATTGAAACAATACTCAGATGATTGAGTTACACAATTTCCTTACCATGTGTCACCTATGTAACATTCCTCATGTATGATCATAATGATATTCCACTCCTTTCCCCACTTTGGGATGAAACACCAGTAATGGTATGCTTCTAGGAATAAGCCCTATACTATCCTCCCTCCACATGGGGAGATACTCTACACCTATAAAAAAATCCCTAAACAATGGAAGTATAAACATGTAATTCCCATTAGCATCATCACTCAATCAATAATTACTCAGGAATATTTCACGTCTAATTACCACACCGCCCCTCATTGATGGTCCTTTTGCAACACATAAAACCTTGTGGAATGATAGTAAACTACATGTATTGGTCATGTCAGATGACCTTAAACTATAAAATCAAGCTCTATGGGTTTTGATCCATGTCAATTAATTTGGGAATATAAGAAACCACCCTGAGGATCAATCCAAAAAACCATTCATGGGTGAAATAATTCCCCTTTTTAGGACACAAACAATCATTCATGTGTGAAATATTCCCCCTAGTGGACACACTCCATTTATAAAGTTTGAAAGCTTATCCCTTTGGAGACATACTCTAACATTCAAGAGTAAAATATTCCCCCATTGGGATACTCTACATTATTCAACAGGTTAATAAATCCCCATGGGAGATACACTCCACCATCAATGTGTAAACTTTTCCCCCTTAGGTGATACACTACATCATTCAACACTAAAATTTTCCCAATTGGGGGGGGATCCACCATACTAGTGTTAAATATCCCCTATTGGTAACACACACTCCACCATCCATGTGGGATTTCTTTCCACATAGGGGATATTCTCAACCATCAATGTGTGAAATAATCTCTAATGAGGGATATAATCCAACATCCAAGTGTGAAATATTCTCACCTGGAGGGATACACTACAGCATTCAAGTGTGAAATAGTCATCCTTGGTGGGACACTCTCCACCATAATTGTGTGTAATCATCACCCAAGGGGTACACATTCCACTAAATGATAGTGTGAAATACTTCCCATTGGGACGCACATAAATATCATATGTCAACAAAACATATTAAACCTATGATTGTCTCTAAAATTTGTTTAAATTTTGATATGATTCAAAACTCCTACACCATGTGGGGAAATGGGATTCCAATTGTAAAATGACACAAAATATTTATTCCCAATGGAGTCAACTACCTCATAGAAAATATTGGATTCCATAGGTTATGTGCCTAAGATTCCACATAAATTATATTCCATCTATAGGATGAATTATTCACGTGTTCTAAATAAACCCACTGACCATATGTTCCTTGATGTTCACAACATTACTTCCTCCTTTGATTGATGTTTTCTTCTCTGTCGAGACATATGATATTTAATTAACAATTGTTTAACTCAATAATGCACCTAGAATGAGTTTCATGAACATGATCAAAATTCTATTATGGAGACCCATATTAGAAGAAGATATCAATATATGAATCCATGGAAGAAGTAACGAACATCCCGTCATCCTGTTTCAATTAGTTAGGTTACATTTCTAATTAATAGGGGTGATTATTTTCCACTATTTTAAATTGATAATGTGGGGGGAAACAATCATCTTGTTGTGCTAGCATCATAAAAAGTGTAAAAAAAATATTTCGGTAAATTATATTTTATCCACTATTAAATCCATATATTTTCTTATCCACTTTTCATTGATGGTATATACATGTATTCATCCCATTTTACCTTCCTTTCATTCACAAGTCGCCTGAAACTCACATTTGTATCTAGAGAAGACATTATGTCTTCTTCTTTTTCATGAATCATTAACCTTCATGTAAATATTCATTAAATATTTATAGAAATACTAATTAATAATTCAATAATTTAATAATTTAATTTAATGAAATTTAACTTATTTAGAAAATGAATATTTTATAAATGGTTTTTAAATGGTTTTTTTCTATTAATGTTATACCTCTTCAAAAAAGTATGAATTCATCTACCATTTTCAACATGAATAAATTTTATCAAATCAATATCCAATTATTATTATGAATATGAAACTATATAATTTCATGTGTTTTCAAAGTAACATATATTCCCATTGTTTTTTTAATTTTTAATTTTAAATAATTTCTATCAAGAGACAATCATATCCCTTATTTATTTCAGTGACATTTTCTAATGGTATTATAAATGGGTTGTTCAAGAATCATAAAATTATTTAATGTTTCTTTTTTTCATTAGGTTTAACTGATAATGATGCCAACAAATTATTTAATTCAATTCTATATGATTATGTTATGTTATTATTTTCATGATACTCATTCTTTTTTTAACAAGAAAATTAAACAATAATGAAATAGGAATGTTTTTAAGTTCGTGTGGTATACATATCTATGGTTAATAATTGTGTGATGGGTGTTCTCTTATAACCATCAAATGTATTGGGTAATTTTTCATATCTCATGAAATGATATATATGGGACATGGAAGTGATCCTAGTACACTATTGGACTCTACGCTATTTTTTTAAATGGATATGAATTAAGGCTAATCCATTATGGGATTTTTTTACATTATGTGACAATGATCTTAAAAGAGAGCCTTGACATAATCCATGATTATCTTCTATTATGCAGGTAAAACATTGTTTTGGATATTTTATTAATTAATGGATCTTTATTATTGAATTTATCTCTCTCTTTTACTTCATTTATGAGGTTATTAAAAACCCCATATGTCAAGACTGATGGTTTGTGTTTTTTGTACAATTCTATTATATTATGGCCATGTAAATTGATTATATTATCATAACTATATTCTTATCTTATGTTCAGTTAGGAACTCAAATCGATATCTCATATATTTACCTATACTAGGCATCAGATATCCCCCATTCTTATGTTTTCATTATATGGGATTTTAAGAAGAGTATACGATGTTACATAAATTGCTCTAGGTTGGAATACTTTTTTGGGTAGATAAAGATAATATTTTAAAATATGTTTTTTATGTATTTAATCTAACAAGTCACTACTTATTTATGTTATATGGTTTCCTTTATTATGGTATGTAATGAATATTCAAGTCAAATGTCTTAATATGTACAAATGGTGGGCTTAGGTCACTGTAAAATGCACAGAAAAAAATTCATAAAGTATATGGAGATGTTTAGGGACCACATACATCCTACAGAGTGACTTACTTTTAAATAAACACAGTTATACATACCAAATCACAAACATGCCTTGCGTCATCTCTCAATATCTAGTATCAATCCACAATATCAAATTAAATAATTATCAAAAATTATAATTATTTTTAAAATATTTTTTAAATAGACATATTATCCTAAATACTCACTAAGATATCTTGTTACATTAAATCCTTGACTAGAATCACACATGAAGTCAATATTGTATTCTCATCATCATAAAAATAATGATCCCTAACACCCACTACCGATTCATCCTTTAATTTCACCCAGTTGTATTTAAAATTGTAAAAACAATTATAAGGTGGAATAGATCTCAAAGAATCGAAATTAATGGTGTGAAATAATAACCATGGGACATGTTGTATCCATGATGAGAAAGACACCCAAAATCCTCACTCAAATGCACGATTTTCTAGGGGAATCAAGACCAAACCCCAAATCCTAAATTCATCGAAATTCATATATCTGTTGAGAAAAATAAATACAATGTATAGAAATGGAAATATTACCTCCAAAAATGCACTATTTCTTTATAAACTTCACCCCACCATAGGGAATCAAAGAAAAATGGGGGGGGGGTATATCTAATAGATAATTCCCACCCCTGATAGCCCTTATCAATAAAAAAATCAAGGAGACTGGACTGTAAATTATAGTTCTTTCTTTGCAAAAAACATTGTTAAACAAGTCATTTCATGACCATAATGGTTGTGTGAAGTCACCCTCTCGTTCAACCAATACAATATAAAACCATATATGTTTTCTATGAAACCCATTTAATGGGATACCCCTATATCATGACTCTTCATAGCATGAGCCTCATGGATCATCTTGTGATTCACCCTTTGATAGAGGTATTCCCTTCATCCTAACATCCATTACTGAATGAACATCTTAGGTCAAGGTGTGATACACTATGAGGAACCAACACCCCCTAGAGACCCAAACCTCACATAATAGTATCTACATGTCATATGACATGAGACCCCCACACATCAAACTATTACAGCCATACGAGCTCCCTTCTCAACTTGAAGGGTATCTAACAACTAAAATGTAAGTTGTTAGATACACAACCCTACTCCAAGATGCACTTCAAAACCAGATACACAGACTAGTCCTCAGTCCATGTACAAAAAACATCTCTTATAGTATTAAAACAATTTGAATTCTAATCTATGTACCAATTCATGAAATGTACAATTCTTTGAGTTCAAAAATTCTATTTTCCCCTAAATTTGACAACATATAAGATGGGAATCTAAAATATCTCAATCATAACACTTTTCATCATGAGAATCATCAATGTTTCTTCAGCCATAAATCTCAATCTTATTAATCCTTCAGTTTACAACTAACTCTTCACATTTTCTTCTAGATTTCTTGACAGGATTACACATTGAAACTAAAACAAATTGTGCATTTTTCAAAAAATTTAGATCCAAAAACTCATCACCACTATTATAACTAATATGTCTCTCTAAAAAATCTTTTTCCCCATGGAAACTTCATTTCATCAAATAATGCATTCTTAGGCCTATGGTTCATCCAATTAGAAGGCACAATTCATAAAGGATAATTATATTTAGTGTTTAACCCCACAATAGATGTTGCCTACCAAAAACTCATTCTTAGTGTCATGTTGACACACTTGATATGGTTACCATCTATCCACACTTAATTTTAATAAATAATACCAATTTCACCTCCTCTAGATATCAATTCCCAAAAATTATCAGGTACACCTAATACCACCCAATCAAATTCCTCAATCATGTTGCATTAACTCTATAAGAGATCATAGAATCATATAACAAAAACATTGTTGAATAGCCCAAAACTCGATAAAATTTCATAGTTGGTTTCTCAAACAACCAAATCATTATTCCTACTCCACCTATTAGTATTAGAATGTCTCTAAGTAGACTCCACTCAAGATCACATCAACCATATCTTGAGTCTGATGCCTGCAAATGGACATCATTCCACTTTGCATTTGAATCCAAATTTTGGTTTTACTAAGGAACTAGTTAAAATTAGATTCAACTGCCCATCAATAACTAACATCTACCTTAATAATTCTTATACCAGTCTCATCACATCAAAGACCCTTCAAACATTAGGTTCATTCATCTATTACCGATAAGATGCTCCCAACTATAAGAATATGCATGTCACTACTCTAATAAATAAAATAATTGATGTCAATTGAACATGATTTATCCATTATAATAAGTAATTATTAGGCATGTATATCTTACTCACACTATAGAATAAACATGAAATTTCAATTTATACCCATTCCCAACTCACTGGGAACCTCGTCCTCAACAACCCTTGAAATTCCATCTCTAAAACGTGTCACACCCTCTGTATCCAATGGTGAACTCCTAAACATATACATTCTATCATTGTAATCCTAAATAAAATAACTAAAATCTTACATTATCACACATTATTTCACTGCATGAAGCACTCTCACACATCTTTGACAACAAATGTCAAACCCCAAGCTCTGATTTCCCATACCATGGTACCCTGAAGAAACCATGATATCACCCCTCACCATAGAAGAATACCTCCCATTATCATAAAATTATTGTAAATGTATACCCATAATTATTCCATTAAATTCATAAAACCAAATCCATATATTTTTAATTAACTTTTCACAACATGAAATGGCACTCTGAAAAACCAATTCACACTTCCTCAATTTCATGATAAAGTAATAGGTATATAAATATGTAGAACTAAATCACATAGTCCAACTCATGATCACATTATATTGACATAATAAAACCTAAGAAAAAATTATAAATAATAATCCACACTCAATTCAGTTAAATTATATATATATATATATAGAAGTATTTTTTTGTCTCATTTCTATCGAATCTTGATATCTCTCTCAGGCCTGGTATACCCACACAATCACCGAACACATAAGCATTAACACAATACCACAATGTATATATATTTGATTAAAATATCCTAGATATATTCATTTAGTATTTCAATATATTATCTAATTGTGGAAACACACAAATAATCAATAGGTTAATACATATAACTGATCTTGTTCTCTAAAACCTGACATCGATACAAAAATATATCCAAGTGATCTAAATCATAAAATCCCAAGGCATCTAAAATGTATATTACATGTGTTTGATAGAACCTCCCATGAATTATTGACAAATTAAAATCATCTAGACATAACATTTGACTATATGGGAAATCAAAATCCAGAGCAAGCCCATCACCAGGTTAACCACGTATTTCATGATTCATCATTGTAACAGCCAGAACATTCTATTACTCATTCAAATAACTAGTCTCACTAATTAATATATCTACATATTAAATTAAATAGGTTATCCCATGTATTCTAGAGACAATGTTGTACATGCGTCATAGATCATGAGAAATATCTCATCTCATTTCTCAAATATTAAAAGGAAATTTATTTTCCCACACACCCACTCTACCGCTCCAATATACACCTGAAGAATAACATGCCAACTCATCCTCCCACACTAGTGAACTGATCCCCTTTTTGAATCATTATAATAGGGTACCCCCTGAAGTATTATAATATCA
This sequence comes from Viscum album, assembly GCA_963277665.1. NCBI lineage: Eukaryota > Viridiplantae > Streptophyta > Magnoliopsida > Santalales > Viscaceae > Viscum > Viscum album. The sequence continues at coordinate 1,225,701,300 of OY728145.1, read as the reverse complement.
TAAACATATATATAATCTAATCTTTGAACAATGATCTATATCATGTATCATGTCCATATTTTTAGTGGAGTTTAATTGCACCATGTGGAAATATGGGAAATCACAATATAAGTCATTCAATACACATTAAATAATCAAACCAGAAAAAAAAATTCCCAATGTAGGGATATAATAAAGGAATAAAACACATTTACTAACCAACCAAGGTATCACTGCACATACCTTGTATAGAGGTACTATGAAACCATTAACAAGGAATAAGCCTTCATAAGATCTACATGCAATTTCATCTGAGTAAATATACCATGGTTTTGTTGAGTAGTAATATTCCACTAAGTAATAAATTAAGACACCCATATGTGTTTTTAAAAACCCTCTATAAAGATAAACTCTACAACATTATAATGAATTATACACAATCAATTGAATGTCATGTGATTCTTATATGCCAAATCTAATTAATGCACAAACCAATCTTCATACTATGTGTGATGAGATAAAACCAGAATAATAATATCAAATAAAAAATAAAATTTTATTTAACATCTCAAATTTAATTGAAAATTCCATGAACAAAAATCTTATATCCCTGGTACCAAGGACTTTAGGATAGAAAAGGTGTTCATTGGACACCCGTCAAAGGCCTATCACATGCCCAAGATCATTATTATTATCCCTCTACCACACACAAAAGAGTATGAAAAATAAATATAAGATTTAATACCACTTTTTACATACTATTTCTCTAGAAAACTCACAAGTTATTAGGGTGGTGGTGTTACATGACCTTAGACACACCTCCATGTGTGATAGAGGTTGTCAACTAGTATTAAGTGTTTTACATTATACATAGTTAGATTATACCATTTTATTAGAGAAACAATTATTGTAAACATCAAATACCATCCACAATAAGATTAATATAATGGATAATGATGTTATGAGGTTTCTTCTTAAGTCACCCTAAGAGGGGTTGAATCTGTGGTGAATAAATTTTTAATGAATAAAATTCAACTATATATCGTTTATATAATAAGCTGATCAGACCAATTCCATGTATTAGGATGAATATATATTCACCAATTATCTCTATATCTCTCTGATTTAACCTTATGTTATGCATATTATATAAGGAAAACATCACATATTTATTTTTAAAAAAGTCGGCCACAGTTTGGGAACCTCCAACCATACAATGGTGACTTATGTTAGTCTAAGTATTTTTACAAAAATAATCATTTTTATCAATTAAAATGTTATTGGAATTTTTACTATGTCCCATAGTATATATACTCTTGAATATCACCACCATTATCCTGGTAAGATCTTATACATGAATGAACTCACATTCTACTCCTTCTATTAAATCATTGAAATGATTATAATGACTCTCATCACATAAAACATTTATTTTAATTAAAGGGAACAAATTATAATCTTTTAATATTATCCCAAAAATAACATCTATAAATTTTATTTGGAAAAAATATATTTTATATTTTATCTAGTAAGCCAATTCCATGATCTCGTATGATCCATCTAATGTGTATCACCCTTCCTCTAGTGAGATTTCATATATTATGCCCCTATAGATTCCACCACATCATTTGTCTGTTATTTCTCTATCTCGTGCACCATGAAAAAGTATACCTTCAAAAGATTATTAATCATATGAACAACACCATGTTGACCTTTATAGTACTCTACATAATGAACTTGATAAGAAAAATCTATGTGAAGCTTCTTACAAACTCTCCATCAAAATAATATTTCAAACATACATAACCTCAATGTTATTTAGTGTCTTATTATTTCCCTGAATTTTTTTAATACAAAACACTAAAATCTCAGATTTATATTATCATGATTAATTCGATTTACAATGTTATATAAATCTTCTCAAAATCATAGTCCACTAGATTTTTGTTTGATAACTATATAAGAACTTATATGTCTAACTAATATTTTTAATTATATTATTATTTAATTGACAAGTCAAATCTTCCTTGTGAAGTCAGAAAATCTTTATTCTTTTCTTTGATTAGGGAAAACAATCTATTACAATATCTCTTAATTATCTATCAGATAAAATAATTCCATTTTTTGTGATGTTTATTTGTCTGATGGATCATCATTTACTAGAATAGATTCATTTTCCCTCCTTTAGTATTAAAATACATGATTTGGAACATTGAACTTTCTATATCATAAAAGAAATATGTTTCCTCTTGACCAATAATACACTATGATTGTTTGGTAAATCTAGCTTCCTAAATACAATAAGATCAGGGTATTAATTTTCTTCATCAGTGTTTCACCTTATAAAGATATATGTCACTGAATACATTCTGAATCTATTTGTAACTTCATTTATCGAGTAGATAATTTATCTATAATTGTGTGTCGATAATCTACTATTAGTATTGTCACATCTTTTTACTTAATTCCGTTTTGACATCTTATAATTTGTATATATTAATTTGTGTATTCTTCATACAAATATTAATCCAATAAAATCAACTATGTTTCACTAGTATCTGGATCCACAGGACTTCATTAACCTTTATAATTTTTTCATACTACACCTACACAAGTAACTATGGGATTTACACTTATTCAATCCCCCATTTACCTTTACTGAATATTCAGAAATCAGTAATCAACCTTTTAAGGATAATGGAACACCATTATGAAACACATTTAGTTCCACTTAAACATTAAATACTTAAAAAACTCTATCAGATAACAGCATAACTAGTTCATTTGATTTAATTATGAATTTTTCTTCTAGTGAGAAATGTTCTATGGTTTGTGTCATGTAACCTGCATCTACTGAGATCAGTCAAGAGACATTGTTCAGACTTCTTACAAATGTCCATCTAAAAACATCAAACCTACTCTATAATATATAAACGTTTACTTATCCTCTATTTTGGAAATATGTAAATTCTTCATCTTGAACCATGAGATTTTTCATGATGTTTGGAACATTAATATTGTCTTGAAATATTATTACTTATACAAAAACTTTCATAAATTTTATAAGGAAATAATAATAAAATTTATGTGGAATGTTTCCTGACATGGTAATAGAATCATTATTAATATGCTTCTATTAGCTTCCATTAGAAAACATCTATTAATTATTATCTACTATAACATTATACTTCCCCATCAGTTATCATATATAGTTGTAAGTATAACTATCCAAAATAAATCCCCTATGAACCATTACATAAGGAACTATTACATGCTACTTCATAATTAATATTACAAAAAAAAGATCATTCGACCCATTAATTGCAAGGAATTAAAAAGATAATTCACCATGGGGATATTAAAATGACAGAACATTTTTTATCCGCCATAACGATCTAAATTATTTAATATACCTTGGTTAAATTTTTGGGGTTAGGGTGGATCATTTGTCAAGTATTTTCTTTTTCAATTTTCATCTTCTATAGTACCATGTATAAAATTTAATATTCTTTTTATAATGAATGAATAAAATTTTATAAAAAATTAATACAAAAATTAACCAAAACAAATTCTACGTGATCCATGAAAATTAAAAAAAAGATAGATTAATATTGACATTAAAGTTTTTCATGATGTTTTTCCATGTGATGTTAAATTATGAAATTATTCTTCCGTGAAAAAATTCATTAGATTTTTCCTTCAACAAAAATTTACTCATTCATCTTAAATACATATAAAAACATTCACATATATGTTTTCTGATACTTTCTCCCCCTTTTGGATGGTTATAAAATATTTTTCATCATCCAAATATTTTTCTTTCAAAATTTCCACATATTTTTGGTTAAGAATATGGGAGAACATACCTTGTGAATTAATTTATCTTCAAATTTATTCCTCATATAGTTTTCTGGAATCTAATTCTAGAAAAAATTGTTTTAATAATATGATTTTATAAAAAAGGTTGTAATGATTCCAAAAAAAACTTCATTTGACTCAATGATATTACATTGTGAAAGGGGATTTTTTTTATTTTCTTGAAAAAATAGACAAGCCTAAATAATAGAGGATGCTTAAATGAGTGATGTGGTTAATGAAAAAAATATGGTGATTGAAGAAAATGTATTTTTTCCCTTTTACATCATAAGAATATTTTTGGGAATTCAAGTCATCCATACCTCAAAAATTTTACCATGTTCATTATTTCTACCACATAATTTTTTTTAGAAATCAAAAAACAAATTTGTCTTATAAATTTTGTAGAAGTTCATATACAAAATACTTATGTAATTTTTAGAATGTTTTCTCACAAAAACTCACCCTTGTTTAGAAATAATTATGAGTAAATTAAATATTTAATGAGTAATAGAGTGACTTCTGTACATACCATCCACAATACCAATAGAAAACCTATAAAATATTGTATTCCATATCAATAATAAATCAATATAGTATAATGGTATAAATTTCTTACTAAAAATATATTCCATATTCCCATAAGAAATGTCTTTCTTAAACTTTTTTCTTCCATTAAAGAGGAAGAGTGGCATAACTGTCTTATTATCCAAACCAAACATAGACTTTTTTTGAAATATGTACTATTAGAAAAAATCTATTTATTTAAGAAATATTATTTATTTAATTTTATTACCTATTAGAAATTTACATTTTATCATCTTGAGAATATTTTGTATTAATATCATCAGACTTGTTGGTGTCTTTATTTATTTTGTTTCACTTCTTCTAAAAAATAAACTTATCGATTTTGTTTCTCCAATTTCTTCTTCTCTTTATGATAACTTCCATTCAAAATATATTACTATATTCTGTTTTCAACCATCATTATCTTATTTTTTTGATTTCTTCCATGAATACCACTTCATTCTTAACATTCTCTTCCTTCCTAGTTTCAACCTTATAATTCTCACTTTCAAGCTCCCTCTTTACATTTTAGATATGTTTTATCTACTCCATATAGAATTCAAACTTTTTATTCATCTTCAACTCAATATAAAACCTTTTATCTATGCCATAATCACTTCTAAATGATAATTTTATTTCCCAAAATGAAAAAAATGAATTCCTTTTTTGATTTATTATATGATCCATCACTCTCTTACAGATCATAAATCTTATACTTTTGTTTATGAAATTATTCTTCTTATTAAAACATTTCATTTATTTTTTGTGTTTTCTAATCCTCCTCATATTGATATAATTTTTCTGTTCCTCTCTTTGTGTAGTATTTTTCAATACAATCATTATAAAAAAAACTATAGAACCAGAAGAACTATTTACCTTAGGCTTTCAAAAATTCCTTCTTGAAACCTTTTAATATGAATGAAAATTTTCATTATACTCTTTATTAACCTCTAAATCTATCTCAAATGATTTAGAACCAAATTATACTATGTAATTTCCATGTATCATGGATTCAAAGGATATCTCAAATTTTACCTTCTTTTTTAATGATAGTTTTTTTCTTCTCTAATATTATATGAGATTATTATGAACTCAATCCCAGAAAACATCATCACTTACTAATAAATACGAAACATTTGAATCAAATCTATATGGAATTTTGATCACCAACTGTAACACCCCATGTAAATAAAGAATATGACATTTTCACATTTATCCATATTTGTGAATTAAATATTAATATTAATTTAAAGGGGTTTCTATGTTCGATAGCGTACCCGATACACAACATTGAGTTTCTTGGGAATCTTACATTGTACTCTAATAATAAAATAATATTATTTTAAATTGTAGTTAACTCCTAGACTTTGTTATGGAGGGAATGAACAGAACTAACTAAAAAATGATTATATATTTTTTTCAAATATTTTTACTTTTTACAATAAATGTTAGAGGATTAAAAATGCGAATGAATCCAATTTTAAGCGTAAACATTCTTATATTCTTTAAAAGGTCGATTAACCGCCTTTCGATGATGAACCTATTTTAAATCCACTTTTTGAAAATTTTATGTGTTATATTTTACAAAATAAAATTCTTATTTAGAATCGGGACATCAAAATTTACTTTGTGTAAATTTTTGGTATTTTTTCCGATAAAGTTCATTTTTTAATGAATAGTGAAAAATGTTGTATTTTAATTCAAAACCACTTTTTAATTTAATTTATTTATATGATTAGATTATCTTTTTAATTGTTTTTAAAGTAAAATTATAATATATTTTAACCATTTAATCCAATATTGGTCATTAGAATTAATTTCATCTTGAAATTGAACATAAACTAGTGTCAATCTTTTGATACTTATTGTTTCATAAAAACACGCTATTTGCTCTGACAGTGGGAATTATTTATTAAATTAATTAATGTAACTTATATGTTTTCAATTTTATAAAATATACATCATTTTTGAATTCGGAATATCAAATATATCTTAGCATGAAGTATTGGTATTTTTCAGAAAAACTTCAATTTTTGATGAATAGTGAAACCACTAAGTGGTACATATAAAAAATGATTTTCCGTTTAAAAGAAATTTTACCACCTATGTGTTTTTAATTTCAAAAATATGACATACATGGTTGTAATTAAGAAGTAAAATGTGGTTCAATGGGATTAAAATATTTTTTTGTAAAATAATAACTTTTATGTTTTTAATCGCGATTAGAGGTAATTAGTGTAGTTTAAGGTAAAAATACTGTTTTAATAATATGAAATGACCTAGACACATTTACTACCCTTATTGGATGTGTCATCACCGACCAAGAACATCCATGGGTCAACTTGGGGACCCCATGGAGACACTTTGGTTGCAATGTGACATTAATACCTTTTTATTTAAAGTTAAAATTAAAATGTCACAAACATGTGTTGTTTTACTTAAACAATTTTTAGAAGGGGTTATACAAGTCATATTTTTTACTATAAATATTCCTTAGAAAGATAAAAATATTTCATACATAATTATATTTTTTTTATAATTTTTAGATATTAAATAAGTAAATTTATTTATGATACCATGATGATGCAGCGATTACCTCATTATTTAATGATTTAAAAAAATGAAACGATAATGTCAAATCTAAGACCTGCACATGTCAAAAACCTATTGGATGGGTGTATTTAGAACTTTTACCACCTTATCCTAGAAATATATAATTTTGGGTCCTTTTAAATCCGAAAATAATTTTATAATAATGTAACATTTTATAACATTCCAAGAGTGCCCCTCCTCTCCTCTTATAAAAGGCCCGCACCTCTACCACCATACACACACCTCTCAAGCCTTTGGATCGGCCAAACCCTGACCATTTAATCTATACAAATCCCTCTTTTCATCATTTAAGCCTATCCATTGGCATAATTCTCTTCAAGAAACCTTTTTGGTTCAAACCAAGAGGTGTTACTCGATTTAAAGGTAATGTCTTCCATTGTGTTATTTTGTTTTATTCTGCTTCTCTAACCCCCTAAACTATTTTTATTAATTTTTTTTGTAATAACACCAGTATCGTAAATATACTAGGATGTTTTTATAAGAATTATTCGAGCTACACTTACACACACCTACATCTAATGATTAAAGAGCATACTGTTTCCGTGGATGGTGAATTTCTGCCTCACGAAACGATGATTGTTCAATATTTTTCTAACACCTTCAAGGGTGTCCATTAAGATGTCACTATATTTATATATGATATATAATATGTTTATATATTACTTAAGCTTATGTATTTTTCGTTTATGGCATACCTTTATGGTTTCCATTATGGGTAAACACGATATCTTCATTTTAGGAAGTGCAGACTACCGCCCCCTCAAAGTGATTTGATTCGTTAATGAGATATGTCGGATGTATAAAGGATGGAATTAATGGTATCACATATGATATCCTACTGGAATTATAATATACTTTTATATCATTATTATTTCATTCCATTGAATACAAAAAAAATGAAAGTAGCGTTCATGCGTACATACGACTTACCTTCTCCATGAACGGTACATTTCATTTCTTATCTCCAAATGTTATGTACTATTATAAGTACATATATATAATGTATATATATATGTACAATATTACATCTTAATTATGGATATCATTCTGGAAATATAATATATATATATATCTCTCTTATTTTGTTTTATTTCCATTAATATGACAAAAAAATTAAAGTACCGTTCTTGCGTACGTACGACCTACTGTCTCCATTAACAGTGCTTTTAATTTTTTATCTCCAAATGTTATTTAATAGTATAAAATGAATATATAATGAATATATATGATATTTGAAACATCAATACTATTATGGATATGATGTACCTATAACTACATGGAAAATTCTTTTCCAACAAGTTCAATTTTTACTCATGTACCGAACATCGACAAAAACATCTCATGTGATCTCACTTTATTAACCAATTATTATAACATTATAATATGTTAATGAACTGAATAATAATCTTTAAAGTAGATCCTTATTCAATTATAAATTGACCAAATTTTATTATTTAGGAGATTAAAGAACGACCGAGTCATGTCGGACACGAGTTAAGGGATCCGACCCCTCTCTTTCTTTTTAAGTACAGTCTTTTATGTAATTCCTTTTAAGCTCATATTTCTTATGATAGGGATGTTATTTTATATTAATATTATTGTAATTTTTATGTTTATATGATGATAGACCCTATTTTCTCTTATCAAACCATTTTGGAAGATTTTAGTGGCGCCGTTAGCCTGTCGAATTTTCGTAAGGGATCCTACCCCTCCCTTTCTTTTTAAGTACACTCTTTTTGGTCATTCCTTTTAACCTCATCTATATTATGATCAGGATGTTATTTTATATTAATCTTATTGTAATTTTTATATTCATATGATTAGAGACCATATTTTCTCTCATCAATACATTTTGGAAGTTTTGAGTGGTGCCATTAGGCTGCCGAATTTTTGTAATAGATCCTACCCCTCTCTTTCTTTTTTAGTACACTCTTTTATGTCATTCCTTTTAATCTCATCTTTCTTATGATCGGGATGTTATTTTATATTACTACTACTGTACTTTTTATGTTCATATGATGAGAGACCATATTTTCTCTCATCAATCCATTTTGGATGTTTTGAGTGGCGCCGTTAGGCTGCCGAATTTTCGTAAGAGATCTAACCTCTCTCTTTCTTTTTAAGTACTCTCCTTTTTGTCACTTCTTTTAAGCTCCTATTTGTTATGATAGGGGATCTTATATTATATTCCTATTTATGTAAATTGTATTTTAATATGATGAGATACCGTATTTGTTCTGATCAATCCATTTTTGGAAGTTTTAAGTGGCGCCGTTAGGCTGTCGAGTTTTCGTAAGGGGTTTTTCATCTCACTTTTAGTCCCGTGAGATTTATGCTATATTTTCCAACATTTCCTTTTAGTGGTGTATGTAATTCCCGTTATTATACTCTTTGTGTAATATAATTTCATTTATGGGTATTTACATATTCATTGTATGACCCTTCTTTAATGGGGTGTACATTTCGAAAGTAACCCAAGTCGGTAAGGAAACCTTTCACCCTCCTCTTTTTAAAAGAATTATTTTGTTATGTCTTTTAATTAACATACTATTATGTTGTTATATGTTATTATATATCCTTGTTGATGTAAATTTTGTGACCAAGTGATGAGATACCCTTTTTATCTCTCATCAACTCTTTTTCTGAATTTTGAAGTGACGTCTTTAGGGTGGTGAATTTTTGCAATGGAATTTCTTAACCCAATTTTGATTCTTTGGGATAAACTAGTAATCCTTGAATATGTTGTTCTAGGAATATGTGTGAATTTACTCTGATTGTTTTACACTTAATATCCGCTTATATTTGGTGTATTCATTTTTCACACATAATTATGTAATTGATTTATCCTTAATCCAAGGATACCATCTTTGTATGGGACTTCGTCTCAATCTCCTTTCATTGAGGCATATTATGTTTTATACACAAATTTATTTTATATGGTGTATAACCCCATTTTACTTTTAGTTTATTCAAAAGGAATCTTTTTATACGAAGTGTTTTACTAAATGATAAAAAAGGAATGTTTTTCTTGTCGTACGTATGCGGCGAAAATGACTTCTCCGCCGCCGTGACCATTATTTGACTTTCAGCTTCCTCTACAAGCCATAACTTTTTTTAATGAAAAATAAATACCGTTTTTTTCTCTTCTTTTATTTTGTTAATGAAAATGTTTTTCATAATGTTTTTATATCAATGTGTTTTATTGATATCTATTGATTGAAAAGTGGAAATGTTATCTTTCTTTATACGTGTTTTATGTGATACGATTTTGTTATGGTTCTTTGGAATTGTTATGAAGATGGGTGGTTCTGTGATAAACTATGTGCGGGTGAGCCGGATATATCTCTCTAAGGCATTGGGTAACGCGATGGGGTTAAATTTTAAGGTTTCTCCGAAGAGATTTAGGGAATATACTATGATGGGTATTCCAAACGTAACCAAGAGGGTTACTCCCTATGTAAGAATGTTATGAATGCCTCCAGTTACCTTTATGCCTTATGATTTCTATGATTTATTCATGATTTGATGAGGTATGTTAAAATTCTTATGTTTTATGCGTAAAGTATGATTTCATACATGGACTAATGTTTCCTTTTCATACTTTTATATCCCTTAATGAGCTTTTTAGGATCATCCCACGTTTTTGAAGTGTTTTTCACAGGTAAAGGGAAAGGTGCATGATATGATGATAGTGTTAAGGAAGTGTCAAGAAATAATCCATGTTTTATTTTAAATATGTTTTCGTTGATGTGAAAAAAAAATAATTCTATCTTTTATGTAACCAATTTGTTTAAATGTGGGATGTAATTCATGATTTATGATCTAATTCTCTAAAACTCTAAACCTGAAAAGATCCTCTATTTGAATTATTCATTTAATTCAATATTAAGTAAGGTTTAAAGCCGGGGCCTTATACCAAATTCTTAATAATTATTGGATCATTTTGTTTCTCAATAAAGAATAAGTTTTTATTAAAAATAACATATACCAAGGTTACATTTTTATCATTATTATCATCATCATCTATTTTAATATCCTAAAATTCACTCGTACATGACTATATCTTGGCTTCCTTTACATTGATATATCCATAATAGTAACTTCTCAATTGTTCATGTATTACCTTTTTTATTTGATTTCCTATTACCTATTTGTTTATTTTTTATTAATGGGGCCTCAACGTGGAAATTCATTCCTTATCATTTAACTCTAGGTTTATTTTATAGCTTGAATTATGAAAACACCGTCATAAATGGGTGTAAAATAAAATGTAGTAGTATCTTAAACTTATAATTCATATAAAAGGTTCTATAGAATAATCTTATTCCTACAACTATGGAAGTTCAAGCCATATAAGGTATGCATTTCTCAACTTTTCACTGAATTTATTTTCTCTATTTCTCAATAAAATCATCCATATTAGTTTAAAGGGAACATTATCTTACACACTTATTATTCCCATATCTAATTGGATCACTGTGAGTGGAAGGGGTGAATATGTGATATCTTTTTTACATGTTATTTCACTTTTAAAAAACATCTTGAACTTCTAAAGTTATTAATCAAATAAATGATTTCCAATTTCTTCATTTTTTATTAATAAGAGTATAATGAGAAGATAATAATGTTGACAATTTTAGAATTAATTCTTTTCCTTTCCATGTTGGATATACCACCAAATATGGATTCTAAATTAACTACAAAATATGTTTACAACACAGATTCCATTTTTTAATAAATGCCTTATGGAATACTATATAGGAATAAAAAATGAATCAATAGATAAATCCAATAATGTTATTAATATGGATCCTAGAGTTCCTCATGCCACTGGATGTTTGTCTTACTCCATAAAAATATGGATCATTAAGTCAGAAATTTCACTCTCATCAGAACATTAGTTGTAGTTCTGGTCTTTGTACCTCATCCAAATCATCTATGATCTAGATCTTCCTAATATTTTATGACTAATATAGTTCATAGTAGATATTCATCTTCTTCAAGAGTTTCTATATTCAACTCCATCTCTAACCTGGATAAAATATAATGTATCAGGCTGTTAGAAAACTCTTGTATTAATTTTTTTCATGTCCTCAAGGTTTTCCACCCCATTTAACATCATTCATTTTAATCATATTTATATATATATATATACAATATCATATAAAAATAATAATTCATATTCAACTTATGGAAAATCCATGATATTTAATAGGTTTAATATCATAATTTTATTTGTTTGAAAATATTCTAAATTTATTCCACATTTAAGATTATTTGAATTATCGTTTTAATATTCCTATAAATATCTAGAAGACATGAAAATTTCCTTTTTTGATTTATTAAATAAATCTATACAATTTAAAATCATTTTATATTCCCATATGCATGGTTTTATGTTATATTTCAACATGTACCTCCTACTTATGGCATGAAGCCCCCCTCAACATTTTCCTAGGAAATTAAAAACCTTGAATTTTGTAATTTATTGAAGAAATATGTTCATGGTGACTTACAATCAAAGTATTATGATTTTAAAAAGTCATATAATCAGTTATTAGTGGATTAAACTAATTCCATGCGACCCATATTCGAAGACATATGATCACCATCAAAGGTCATAGGATAGAACATGAATACTTATAATATGTAGATCAACTGATCATATTCCTCCTGGACTAAAACTCTCTTATTCTCAAAGATTATCCTTTTGTTTACAGATTTTATTCTTAGTAGTATGTATCATTATATTCTCAAATTATAATAATACATAATCTCTTTATGAAAATAACAAATGAATTATATGGATACAATCCCTATTTATGCTGAATATTCAATATTTGGAAATATCAATTATTCATTACCATTATGTTGATTTTTTCTCATACCATTATACAATTTCTAGATTACTATAAAATAGACCTTAAGCCTTATATAGGTAGTGTGTTAAATTTAAATAGATTTAGAAAATACCACATACTTTTTTATAGGCATTACATTATATATATGTAGATTAGTCTTTATCAACTATATAACATCATGGACTGCATGGTTAAACTATTATTCTTAGTGTATTAACATCATCAACAAAAATATTCAAATAGTCGATAGATTTACAATGTGAAAAAACATGAAAATAGTTATTTGACTGACCATATAAACAACTAAATCGACAATATAAATTATATTCATTAGGTTGAAAACATAAAAAAACCCATTAAAACTAAATATTCATAGATAGTGGATTAACCAGGGAAAATCATATCATGTTAACATAAGAGCACTTCATATTTATACATTACTTATATGGTTTTTATATAAACCAACTGTTCATTCTTATGAATCACTTATATGATGGTTATGAAGTATCACTACACTCATCTTCTAAAAAAGAGTTGTTAAAGATGTATCCTCAAACCATCAATAATCCTTTAATTTATTTCTTGTAGAAAACAAATGATACTAGACTATTTTGGAAAAAACATTAGAATATAACAATTATTATACATGATCATATAACCATAATAACAAATAATTGAATAACCTAAACAGTTAATTCGAATATAATTTATCTAGAGATTAACCCATTACCTAATGCATTGGGTTCTATGTTTCAGGATCAGACTAAATCATCTATAGTATCTAAGAAATATATCTTGAATAAAATAAATAGAACTTTGAAATTTAATCTATAAGAATAAGAATCATACTTTTCCACCAAAAAATAAAATGAATAAATTAAAATTGCCAAACTTATTCCCCATTAAGATGAAAATGATATTGAAATTTTAAATAAAAGTGAAAAATATGATTGATCAAAAAAAATATGAAAAAAGAGATTCTTGGATAACATTATAGAATGTTTAAAGAGAAATTTAAAGTAAATTATTATTAAATTTCATATATAGGGATTATATAATTGTTTAAAAACATTATTAGGTAAGAAATAAGAATAAATCATGGAATGGAAGCATGAAAAAATTAAATAAATAAGGAAACAATTATATTATGTAATAAAATCATGATATATATATATATATCATAAAATAATATGGATATAATAGGATAAAATTTCATCAATGGAGAGATCAATAATAATATAATCATATAAAGATCATAACATGTCATACAAGAATATATCAATGATTTTGTTGTAAAAATACATGTCATTTCTATAAAGAAGATTTAATTTGATAATATGATATAATCACAGAATAAGATAATATTGAAAATAAATAAGGAACTCATATCAATGTAATATTGGGAAGAAACCCTTATAGAGGTTTAACTTTTTTTAACAATAGTGAAATTAAGTGAGTGGTTATAAAATAACATAAATATGTCTTATAATTAAATAATATGGAATTAAATAATTCATAAAATCGTATGTTTTATTATGAAAATGAGATGAAACATAGAGATAAAATATTGTTACGTCCTTATGAGATACATTCATGTGACAATATCCAATATAATAATGATTTATGATGGTTTATACTATATTATAATAATAAAATAATCTTTCTATTCAATTTTATATAGTTATTATAATTCATTTTATTAAGTGTGTCCGTACAAAATTATAAATTTTCCTATTTTTTAAAATTAAAATTACCTAATGTAATTTACTATTTACATTTTAACCCATTTTTTATTATCATTTATCTGCTTTCAATCTTATATTAATTTTAGAATGATTATTTATATCATGTTTTTCTGTTCATGATAATCTATTTTTGACCATAGGAATTTTTACTATTAGTAAATTCCTAAACTATATAATTATGGTAATGTACATTTAGATTTTGTGGTTGCAACATAAAATGTTTGAAATAAGTGATTTTTCAAAGAAAAAAAACAAACACCTCATGGATTTTTAACTTCTTCTTTATGAAATATGATTTTATTTATGATCATGTTGTATTAAACCATAAAGTGTTGTGATTTTACCTCACAAACATTATTATCAATCTCATAAGAATTTTTTTAAACCTTATGATTTTTTTATCAACTTTATAGAATCAATTTTGAACCCTACAGTCTTTAAAAATATGATATTTTTTACAATACCCTTGAACCCTTCGAATATACTAATTAACCTTTTAAAGAACAATTTCATCCATACATTTTCATGGAGATAATAAATTTGTAAATGTATGTCCTGTATATAAAGATGGGATATCAACATCATTATGTTAGTAAATCATAATCAAAAATATTTATATATTAATCTTTTGAATTTGAGACATATGGTTTTTGAAAATAACATTTCATGGGTAATTTATTACAATAGTTATCTAGAATCCATTAATTGAATTCAAATATGGATGAAATATAAAAGGAAACTATTTTCACAGATTGTGAGAAATATCTACATGATTAAATCTATTGATTAAGGGATTAATTACCACTATATTTATTGTTCATTATTCTAATACCACTACTAATGTTGAAATTATCTATTTACAGGCTAATATAATTATGGTGATGGGAATATTATCATTATATCATAATGAAGTATATTTTTTCACATTAATCCTAGAACTATCCATTAAAGATATAAATAAAAATTGAATTTATAGTCAGAAGTGTGTATACAAGTGTAAAATTAAATTTTCAAGACATTCTACAATGTTTCAAATCATCATTATTGACCATAACCTATTATGGAACATCAAAACATCATAAAGGGAAAAATATAATGTTGTTCAAAACTATAACATTAGTATTGAAATCGTTAAGTGGTTTAGTGATTTTATTCAGTGAATGTACATAAAACAATTCAATATAAACCCATACACTTTTTTCATGTCTCATGTGTTGTATGCCACATTAATGATATATATTGGTTATATTTACATATTCAGAAGGAATTATCAATTGGTTATTCCTTGAATAGTAAAAGTCATCTATTTTTTGATCACTCTTTCTAAAAAAATGAATGTTTAGTTATCCATCTACATCTAAAGTAAGGATCATTGGTTGTTACTATATATTAAAAAACGTAGTGATTATGGTTATGAATATAGATTAAAAATCTATAGTTTAACTTTCTATATACCTGATTAAAAATTCATGGTTAGGGTCTCTATTGACGGATTCAAAATTTACATATTAGTATTGTGAGTTACATATTAAAAATTAAAGAATTGGCTTATTAATCCTATATTAAAAATTTCAAGAATTTTGGTTATCCATATAGGTGGAAAAAGGTTGTGGTAAATATTTATAATTCCCCATCAAAAGTGTTGATTATTTTTTTTTCAATATCTTTAGAGGATCGAGTGGTGTGATTTGTATATTAAATATCACATTGATATGAAATAAAATACCAATAATTATTTTATTTTTTGGTTTATATTTTTTCTTATGTTGCTGACTCACTACACATATATTTTTTGTCAAATTGGTTATTCCGTATGTTAGTTACCTTAAATATTATTAATTTAATTACTCTGATATTAAACAAAATACATTTGACCCCCCCCCCCATATTTTATCATCAATTTTCTATGACCAAAAAATGGGTATTAGAGCATTTGATCTTCATGATATATTATCAGTTATTAACAATATCACAGAATTAATAGTCCAATGGAATAGACTATTATGATCGTATGACAGGCAACCTATAATGGATGGATACCTTTAATCATACCATTATTTCATATAAATGGTAATGTATATGGTATATCTTGGATGGATACTTATCTTATGCATCTTGGACATCATAACAAGGATATAACAGTAGAAACTTATCTATTACATCAATCTAATCCGGAATATATTTATTTAAGTGATTTGAGTAAATATTTATCAATTTATAAATTTATGAATAATCATTATTTTGATATTAGTAAAAGTTTTTTAATTATGTTTCAATATGTATCTCTTAAAGATATTTAAATAATTTTTTAAGACACTAATCTATGATCAAATAAATAATAAGGGCTATGACTCAAATGATTTAGTTTGAGAATCATGATTTCATGACTTTATTAAATAATGAAATAAATATAATTACTCCAATAATTATGATATTTTTAAATAGAATGAATGATGTTGTGTAGAACATTGGAAACATATGAATGTTTTCAAATAAATATAAAGAGGAAATCAAGGATAATAGATTGGATGATATTATTAGTTCACTTATTAAATATTATATTGAGATTAAATTTATTTAGAATAAAACTACTGAGAAAAATAATTTTATAACATTTAAAACTATTATTTTGGTATCCATCTATTTCACTATTGATTTGGGTTCATCATCTGGTGTAAAAGAGATGATACCAAAATTTATAAAAGGATATTACAAGGAGATCACGATGGT
This sequence comes from Viscum album, assembly GCA_963277665.1. Taxonomy (NCBI): domain Eukaryota; kingdom Viridiplantae; phylum Streptophyta; class Magnoliopsida; order Santalales; family Viscaceae; genus Viscum; species Viscum album. The sequence goes on along the minus strand of OY728145.1, from coordinate 1,225,683,950 downwards.
TTGGTCTAGAAAATATTATAATTATTCGATGTATGATAATAATGGTTAATTTAAACTAAATTAATTAGAACATATATGTTATAAGAGTATAAATAATGTCCATATTAAACCAAAAATATTTATGGATGAAACATAAAAAGAAAGATTTACTGATAAAAAAACAATAATATATATGTGGATTCTCCTTGTAGTGATTCAGAAAGCTCATAATCATGTTATTAATATGTATTGTCCATAGAATCTACAAATAATTCTCTTATGTATAAGTATGATAAAATTAATTTTTAACCTTCCCAATCATATTATTTAAGTGGCCATAGATAATCATATTTCAAGGCTAGAAACAATATTTTCGAGGATATAAATGATGATATTTCTAATTTTTATTATGATTCTAAAGTTTATTTTTGATTATGATTATTCTATGAATATTATCAGACAACATGAAAATATAATTGAATGGTTGGAAGATGATTTTATATCAATTGTTGATGCTTTTAAAAAATGAAAAGTGAAAAACAACTCTTAGAAGTGTAAATTCATGTTGATTATGAAATTTTAAAAATAGGATAAGAAAATTAAATCTTCAAGGTCAAAATTGAACACTTAAGTAATACTACACCAAGTTTGAATGAAAATGTTTTTTATGATTTTGGGTCTTCAAAAAAATTCAAATATAAAATATGAAATTAAATGTATGAAGAAATATATGCCTAATTTTTTTCAAGGAAAATATGTGTATGCAAAAATTATGTATTAGAATAAGATATAAATAATATTCAATTACTTGGTAATGGTTCTCCTATTCCATACATGTACACAGTTCTGGTTGTGAAAGTTAAATTTATAGGTCTTTGGTTAGTAAATAGTTTTAATTATAGAGTTTTACAGATTTTGTTAGTAGATATTCATTATGATATTTTCAGTCACATAGTTATAAAACTGATTTTTTTAATCTGTATTCAGTAAAAAATATAATATCATTAAACTACATGGGTTTCAAAAAATATTCCAAAAAATATTTTTATAATATATTTAAATCTATGTTAGTTTATATATTAAATTTTATTATTATAATTTTGGCTAGTATAAATATCATTAATATTTAATCATTTAGTGTGTCTACATGTGGACTAAATTATATATTTATGGCTATTTAGCGTGTTGATACAATATTATAATGTGTTTTTTTGATCATGTTCTTTAGAATTTTTTCATTTCTATTTCATTTCAAATCCTTTTATTAATTCATTAAATATCATTTTACCTATTTTTAGGGGTACATGTAGAAATGTTTATTTTTTTACACTGAATATGGATTTTATAGGATATTCATTTTTTTCTCATTATAATATGGAAGAGAAATTTTTTTTAAAAAGGATAATTTATAGTTTTATTAATTTATCCCTTTCAATTTTATCTTCAAACTCTTTTTATCCATCTCTATCTAAGGATGTTATCATAAAATGTCATTATTTAACTTAGGGGTCATACTATTTTTATTTTAAAAGTTGATATATTTATTTTATGAAATAATGATTGTATGGGTAGTTATAAATATAATATTTAAATATTAAACCTAATAAATATATATATTTTAATATAATTTATCTGCATAATCTTTTTCTATTATCATAGATTAATATATGAAATAATCATGCTTATTTGTCTATGGTTTTTTTGGAGTTCATGTTTTAAGAAAGATTTGGTTATATTCAGTTTTTTGGGTAAAGTGGTTTGGTTATTATGTTATATCTCTTTTTAAAGTGTTGAATCCTTTTTACTGATATTTTAGAAAGAGGATATTTTTGTTTATTTTCAAAATAGAAATTTTGTAGTTTATACCCAATCTTTTAAATTTTTGGTCATTTTTATCAATATCAAAAAGGTCAAAAATATTACTATTAATGTTAAAATTTTCATTTATAAAAAAGTGGGAGGTTGTTGAGTAGATCCTTACCAGAATATTCAATTTATTTTCTTTTTATAATTACAAATACCTCACATTATCTATCCCATTTATAATTATATGTTATATTTTTTAAAGAATTGAATGATTGTATAATGATTCTTTATATGATGGTCTTTGAGATTTTGGTATAAAATTTAACCATATTTTGTTATATTATATCTAAATTCATGAACATTACATTGATAGTAATGAACATTGTGAATTTGATGTTCTACATTATGATGTTTTGGAGAAGTTATTTTTAGGGTCCTGAACATTATGATTTCATGATTTCAACTATATAATGAATGATTTTCTATATTTAACCCATGGTATTGGTCATTATTATATTATGATTGTACCTTAAAAAGACGGTTTCTAACCTTATGAAATTTTATATCAAATATATAAAGTGTATTTTACACCATATGAATTCCAAGAGCTTGTGATTTTTGAAAAAGTACTTGAAAATTGTGAAGATGTTTTTAAACCTTATGAAGATTGATTTCAACCTTGGCAAGTCCAATATATAATAATTTTGGAAAAAAATTTCAAACATATTAATATGAATATCAACTTCACAATGTAATTTTATCCAGAATATGAAGTTCTGTTTATCAACCTTTGAAATTTAAAACATATATATTTTCGAAAGAACACTCCATGGGTTACTTATTATGCTTATTATTGTAAATACATTAATAAAATTCAAATATAGATATAATATAAAAGGGAAATGTTCATAGGGATTAGAGGAAATGTCTACATGATTAAATTATATTATTAAGGGATTAATTTCCATTATATTAATTCTTCAATATTCTAATGTGGCAATTAATGTTGAGAATATTTTTTACAGGATAAAGATAAATAAATTGATTCAACATGAATGTTATCATTAAATATTAAAAAATGTAGTGACATAGACTTTGAGCATTGAACTAGACAATTCAGTTTCATAAATAAATTGAATTTAATGCCTAGTGTTATATAGGCACGTTGAATATACGAAGTTCATTACATGCTAAAAAGTTTTTTAACTTTCTCAATTTCAAACTACCTAATTCATAATTCCTAAAAATCAACGTTGACATCATAATGGGTCAATGGTTACCTAGTTTTGAACTCTAGCATCATCTTCTAAATCTATCTATAGTTTTATGTTTCGATTAATACATTCTACATAAATATCTAATCCATAAAATAGAACACATTTTATTTCTTTCAAGAGTTATACCTCCCTTAAAAGGCACGTTTTAGTTCTGAATACTTGATCAAAAATCACACTAACATAGATGTGTCTTGGTTTAGGAAAATTTATTTGTTTTTTGTTATTTCATCATCCATACCAATATATTTTTTTCTTCAATCACAATAAAAGGATGATTCTGGGATTTTTTTATTGGTGAGATAAAAGAATGTATTTCAATTTTAACTCCATGATTCAAAAAATAGTGATTAGGGTTGTGACCCTAAACATAAAATGGAATGGAAAAAGTTGTTATTATCTTATTAAATAGTTTTTTATTAGGGTTGTGACTCATATTTAATAAATACAGGGTTAAGGCCAAGACTCATGGATTCAAAACGTTCTGTATTTGGGGTGTACATATTTGTTGAAATAGGTAATTTGTACAGAGTTTTCACTCTCCATGAATACTGAGGATTGATTATATTGGTTGTTTTATCATATTAGGATTTCGGTGTGATGAATTGATGTACAATCACATTTATCTTGAAAACTATAAAAATTCAATTATCTCATGTTCATTAAATTTATTCTAACATTATTTACTCACTTCATATTTCTTTTGTCGATCTATTCACTAATTAGGTTTATTACATTCCACATTATAAATATAATTACTCTGATAATTAAATGGAAAGAAAATTCAACACCACTATTATTTTATTCCATCACAATCATGGGACCTAACACATTAAATATTATCATTAATTCTGAAATTGATGTTATATTTACAATGAAGTAAAGGTAATTTTTGTTTGATTGTCACGATAGCTAAGGGATCCATTTTCCCCAATTTTATGTCATTATAATTTCATAGTTTATTTATAATGAATAGTATACTCTTGTTGGTCAATAATATTAATTATATATTTCAATGTTTCATAGTATTCCACAATCAACATATTGTTTCTTCATAAATGAAAGTGTTTTTTTATTTTATATTTGCATTATTAAGAATTTATACAAACATAAAACTCAGTTATTAAGATGATACCTATCTTGGTGGACTATATACTAAAATTATCATAATAACTCCCCATGTATGTGATTTCAATCACATTAAAAATTAGTTATTTAAAAAAATAAATAATATGTTAGTATTAAAATGTGTATATTTAATAGAACAACTATTTTTTCAAATTATATGAATATATATATATATATATATTATGGGGAATAATTTATATTTAATTTCAATTTAATATATAGTTATCTAAATTTTAATCCTTTCACTATATGTGGATTAAACTGTGAAAAAGTATCTTCTAAAAATAAATATAATATAATAGAAAATTGGAGTAAAAAAGAAAAGGATGTGAAAGTTAATTAAATGTTATAAATAATAGAGTTATTTGTTATGTGTTACATCTATTAATAATGAAAAGGAGTGGCTAAAATATTTTTTTGGAAATCATGATCATTAAAAATATTTTTCAATATTTTAAAAAGTAGAAAAAATATAATGAATAATATTATTGAGAAATAAATATAAATCATTCCTGTAGCAATTATTATAAATGTTTTTATTGATTGAATTTTTATTATAGGAAATAAACATTGAAAATTTTATAAAATAAAAATATAGTACAATTAAGATCATATCAAAATAGTAAATTTGAATAATAATTCCTCATAGGAATGGTTTGATAAGAGAGAAAATACATTTATTTGTAGATTATTTCATGGTCAATCATGTAATTTGAGATTAAAAATATCATGAATCTTTTAGAAATAAAATTTTGTCATTTAATTTATATTTTAACTATAAATAAATAAATAAATATATATATATCATAATTGGTCTTGAATTTTAATTCCAATAATTTTTTATAGTTCATAAATCATTCCAACATATTAGAATTTTCCTATGTTTTAAAAATATTGAGTGAGAAATACATACATCGTTGGATTATTTTAAGGTTATGTAATTTTATTTTAATCAAAAAATTACAAAAAATATTTTATTATTAATAATAAATCCATAAAATTGAAAAAAACACTATATCCATCAAAATGTTTCACAAAAATACTCATAAGCTATAACTTCTGAATTTTTATCATGTTACACAAGAACTATGTCTAAATTACATGAAAATTTCAATAATACCTTGACATATAAAATATTTTTATGGATAAGCCTTGATATTTCCTTTAAAAAGTATCATGAATCCTTCACCCAATAAAGACTCCAATTAAAATATGTCACATTGATTTCTGGATAAGCCTTGATATTTCCTTTAAAAATGTATGTCATCATTTCCCATGTATGGGTGTACAACTCAAGATTTATTTTCCCCTCATTGACTCCAATTTCCAAATTATGATGTTTCTTTCTAATCCATGATTGTTTATCATTATTTTGATAAACTCTAAGAGTCATCTAATTAATTTTGTCTTCCACTTCTTTCAGTACATTGATGGTTAATGACATATCCAAAAAAATTATTTCGAGTGTGGGAGAAGAACCCAAAATTTTTCATCTCTATATTCATATATTCTAGACTTATATCACAAAAAATTAAGTAAATCTCATTACTACAAGAATATGAATCCTTTTTCCCTTGAGAAACATCATCCCAATCACTGGGGGTTGTATCCTTATCACCCATTCTACCATTTTCTTTCTTCACTTATAATATATGTGCTGTTTCTACTAGCCTGGACCCTATCATAGATCTCCCTACATTAGATTTTGATCCGGATAACATAGTTTTTGGTAAATTCTAGTAGTCCAATATTGTAATTTTTTAATTCCTTTTTTAACAGGAAAATATTTAGAAATAGGGTTACCTAGCATTACATTCCTCAATCCAGACCCAACACACATAATTATGTGGGGTCATGTTCATAGTTTTTCCTTGCTTTTTAGACTAATTCTATATTACATGATTCAATATCATAATGGGGCCTTGAATCAAAACATTTTATTTTCCATCATGGAATATGTGGTTTCAATCATTAGGATCCATGTTATCCTTCTCATTCCCATTCAAATATGAAAAATAAATTGAACCTGAATTGAGATTGAGAAGTCATGTTGGCCAGAAAATCCCTATCTTGGTGTACCTATTCTATTTAGACTAGGGAAAATATGTATCAAGGAGGATGTCCTTAAAAAAATATTGTGATAAATTACAATCATCCATAGTACAAGCTATTAGATCAAACTCCTGGCCACTATCCACTCCTCTTGTCTTTATAGAATCTATTAAAGACGTACATACTGAGGGAAGGGTCAGGACAGCATCCCCCTAGACCTAAGTTGTTTAAATAAAATCACCTATGTCACGCCTTAAGTTGTAAAAATATTTGAAATATTCATCTTAGAATTCATAGGTCTTGAGACTCTCTAAAGACGGTAAAAAATGGAAATTTTGTTATTATCCGAATAAACACAAAAATAACAAAGAAAGGGTGTGACTCTAATGACTGGTGAATAGAATATAAAGTATCTCGATGATAGTCCATGAAAAATCACAATCATGTTGAAACCAAATGGAATATGTGTTTTCAAAATGCATAGAATTCCATCCAAGTCTCATAGACCACTACATTCTTGTAAGAGAATGATTTCCCAACCTTAATCCAGAACCTCTGCACAAGAGACTTTGAAATGTCAATTTCAATTAAAATATATAGTTAAATAGTGTGGAATATGTAATTTTTTCTTCTTTTGAACACAAAAAATGTGCATCCATTTTTCTATGTATGGGAATGATAGAAGGGTTCTAGAAAAGAATAGGATGTTTAGGAAAACATACACACATCATCATCTTGGAGCGGAATGATTCCTATGAATGACATAGAACCATATAATGTGGTATAAATGGGTTTTGTTTCAGATGATAAGAGATTTAGGAAAATAAATAATTAAATATTCCATCAATGAATATCACATCATGATGAGGCTCTTGTCTGGATGATGGACCATCACTCACTCCTATTATCCACAACATCCAAAAATGTATCTCTCAAAAGATTAGACCAATGATAAAAACATCTAATATAAGCCCCCAATGTTATGTTTAGGTGGTATGATTCTACTGAGATATATGATAATGAAATTGTAAGATGAGGAAGCCGTTGCAGCTGCAAGGAGCGCTCGACTAGGCGGTGATGAGGTCCTCCTTTGAAGAAAACCAGACCATAATTTGATGGTTATCAATCAAACCAACAATCGCCTCCTCCTGCAAATTCCATGAATTGAAGGTGACCCTGTCGAAAGCATCCACCGAAGGTCGCCTCTACTTAAAGTGGGAAACTAGAGTAAGGTTAAGGAGTGCCGTTGTTTCTGAAAACTCCGCAGTCGACAACTGAAGGTTGGGAAAACCATCGACCAAATCCGGCACCTTAGGGCCAAGGAAAGCATTTAGAAACGCAGGAAGAAAATCGGGGTTCGAAAAAGACCGAAAAGGAGACCCTGAACTATTGAGGAGCGAAGAAGATCCCTCCCCCATCAGGGGGGAGGAATCGTCTCAAAATACATTGTATGTCTTCCTGTCAACCCATAGATATGCATGGAGATCGATGTGTCGAAGATCCCTTTTGAGTGCGTTTGGGTAAATATTGGTGAGGAGTACATGTGCAAGCCACGGGTGGTGTATGAGAACTGGATGGATTTCTGCTCTTCCTACAATCGGTTGGGCCACTCTTCGGGTACCTGCTGTTGGGGCACTCACATTTCTGGATGGAAAGCCAGAAGTACCAGTGGCAAGGCCGAGGAAGTCTATGTGGAGGTGGGAAAGTTGAAACAGATGGGTAAGGCAATGGAGGGTGATAATCAGGGTGTCAAGGATGGTTTTTCATAGGCTGGTTTGGAGGAGCGACAGACATCGAGTCCAGAGGAGGAGAATCTTTTACTCCGCGACTCAGTGACTTTAACACCAGCTGTGGGTTCTGATGATATTCCGAAGAATAAAGACTCGGAGGATGGTAATCCAAAGGTCTCTGAAGTCTTCACTAGGATGAAACAGGACCTTGGCAGCAAACGCATCTGCAATGACCCGTTTCAGGTGGAGAGTGTGAGGGTGAGTGCTGAATTGTTCCAATTGGAGGAGGGTGCTTCTGGTATGGAGCAGCGGGCTAGTGATGAGGTAGGGGAATTCCTTATTCCCTTTGATGAGGCGCTGCAGGCGGGCAATGGAGTCTCTACAAGGTGATCCAGGCACCTGTTATGGAGGCGACCATCCCTGTTAGAGTGGAGGGAATAGGAGGTTCTAGTGGGAAGTCTCTGACTCCTTTAAAAATGAGCAACAGATTTGAAGGTCTTAATTAAGTTGGTTCGACTCCGGTTTCCTTTCCTAAGATGGTTAGCATGATGAGGTAGGATCGGGCTGGTCCTAAGAGTGATAGTGTTCCGGAGGAGGGAGGGTCACTCCAGCAGTACGAAGCTCAAGTGGAGGATCAAGGGAAGGGGATCAATGTAGTTATGGAGCATATGGAAGGAGATGAAGAGTCTACTCTTGTTGTTTCTTATGCGAAGGTGGTCTATTTGGGTGGTGCGGATTCATGTAAGGGAAGGCAGGAGGACTTGGTAGAGGAAGGCCTAAGTGTTAAGAGTAACATGAGTTTGAGGAGGAGGTAGGGAAGGAGGGATTACTCCTCCTTACCTCCTCCTTTGGAGACTCGTTCTGCTAAAAAGATTAATGACAAGAAGACACACACTAAACTTACATTCCACCAGAATTTAGTGGATCAAGGTGTTCCATTCATGGACTTGTTACTAAGTTCTGAAGATGAAGTTCCTGAACAGGTCCTGCTACTTAATGCAACTGATGAGAAAGCAGCCAATATGATGGGTATACCTCTAAATGTGACTCTGAATGAGGAGAAATTCTCATGGATTGATAAGCAAGACCTAATTATTGTTGGAGGCTTCAATAAAGGGATGATTAGCATTGAGGAATACATATGGTCCTAGGACTGGCTGGCATCTGGGATTGAAAAGCTAATGATGGAGTCACGAGGCATCTAGGTTTCATCCTTATCCCAGAAATTGTTTCAGGAATCAAATTTTGGGAATCTTAAATTTATTTTTAATGACCCCTTTTAATGGTTGGTTTCTGTTGTTCGGTCTGGGAAAGATTGGTTTTGTGTTGTGTCCGCTACAGCTGATGCTTTAGATTTATGTTTGGATGAGATAGCATATTGAGGGGCTACGATGCTAGAAATCTACTTGGATCTTCCTCAGATGAGGTTTAGAGCACATAACCTTCGCCGAGGCATGCCATTTGGATTTGGATTACCGAGAGGGTATGGCTTCGCCATCGGTTCTGTGCCCGCTCAATCCTGCACGGGACTGCTTACCAAACGGTCATGCTTTGGTGGAAGCTTATTCATGGCACAGTTGCTGGGGAGGGGTAGATCCTGTAGTTTGTTCTGGGTTATTCTCTGTTTATTTGTTTGTGCTTGTTTTGATGGAACTCTTGGTTTCTCACTTTTTCCTTAAAAGTGTTTTGAAATAAAAAAAAGTAAATTTTCAGTTCAAATTGTATGATGAGGAATTCCATCAAATATTTCTGGAACATTAGGGATGGGAGTAATGTTAGGGAAATACATATTGAAATCCAAGATACATAATGATAAAAAATCAATGAGTTCAAGCATGGGAGGAGGAAAAAAAGGCCCCACCCAACTCAGATGGGGGAGGGGCCAATGTCACAACCATCATGGTTTTGGGAATCACTGATGGAAGAAGTGGAGCACCAAGTGAGCTTCATATCTATTAACATTGATCTCTGAAAAAAAATTAAATTGTTGATATTAATTTTTTTAAGGAATTGAAATTAAAATACATCACTTATCATTCGAACAAATTGAAATAAAATACTTTCATTAAAAATTATTTTTTGGTGGAGAATAAAATAAAAATATATAGAAATTTCTTTTATTAAAATTTACATTATTATTCAACATATAATATGATTATACAAATCTTTTACTATTTAATATTATTTATTATTAATATTACAAAAATATTTTTTATTTTATTTTGAATTATGTTCGAAAAATAATTTTATTAACATTAATCTCAAAATATAAAAATTTACCTCTATATATAGAAATAAATGATGGGTTTCTAAAAATAATTTTCGTAAAAAAATTTATCCCTTTAATAATGAGTTTTTTTTAATCTAATTTCATACAATGATATAATTATTTCTATGATAATCATAATATGAATTATTAATTAAATTACATGAATATAAATATTTGTCTATAAATATATAATGATATTATAAACACTTTAATCATGTTGAAAAATGATAAATCAAAATTATCAAAAAAATATTCTTTTTATAAAAAATATTTTAATATCAAAATGTAAATATATATTTTCATAAATTATAATAGCTAAATAATTTATTATATGATATCTATATAATTAATCGTATAATATATATTTTACCTCTTATTCTATCAGTTATACAATTATTACATTAATGGTCATATAACGGTTATCCCCAACAGATATATAACAAACTATGCCTAATAGTTATTTAGTAACTATACCCAATGACTAATAATGGATACCCTCAATATCTATGACAGCCTTCATGTCACTAAATGATAATTATTATTTTATTTGTTTATTTTATTTTACCTTAAACATAAAATGGGACATTCTATATGTTTTCTTAGAATTAATAGTAGACCTTCTAGAATATAAGTATTTTTTATGTTGGCAACGTGTATCCAAATATGTTCACTAATAGAATTATCATGGTTCTTTTCATGGTCACCAATGATTGTATATTCTTTCAATGCATTTTAGTAAATTTTCATTATTTTATTATAGTAAAATCAAATTCTTTTTATTTCTCCTTCATTATATCTATATATGTTTTTGGAGATATTTAAAGGGTGTTATAACTAATAGGGCCTACTTTCCCTTGAGTCTATTAATATTTTCTATTCATTACTCACCAACTTTTTTGGGTATTTGCCTCTGATATCCTTTAATCTCATTAAAATATCCATTCTCCCCACTCTCATTCCTTGGTTTTTACATATCAACCTAGGGATGATTTTTAGATAAAATCATTTAGGGGTTTTACGATCTTTAATATGGTCATATCCTTCTAAATCCCTTCTATTCCCTTTTATGGATTAGAATCATTTTTCCTTCATTTAATTGAATTCTATTGGGTCCTCCTATATATATCATTCAAATTGAATATAATCTAGTGTGTTTGGGTTTTAGTTTTTTCATCAAAATAAATTATCTAATAAAATCAATTATTGAGTTTTAGAAATTTTTAAATGAAATTGATAATGGGTTTTCAATGATAACTGTTAAAAACATTTAATATTGAATGGATTAAAATCCAATGTGTCTCATAAATTATCAATTGGTGTTTACTAATAAATAAAATGATTTTATTTAGATATTTGTATGTTATTATTTTTGAAAAGTGTAATATATTTTTTCAATTTTTTTATATAAATGAATGTTTGATTTTTTGTAAATTAAAATATTATGTTTAAAATCATTAAATGTATATCTAATATTATTGATAGAAAATCGTTTCATATGGATTTATGGATATGGATTAAAATGGGTTGTTTCTTAGAGTGTGTTTGGTTTTGAGTTGTAATATATTAAATTTTAATACCATTTTATAATGTATAATTTCAACATAATCAACAGTAAACTTATAGTATCTATGAGTGAAATGAGTAACTATTGTTACACTAAAAATTATTATTCCTTATATATTCCCTTAGTTGAGAATACAAAAAATTTAAATGGTTACCTACCTATATGGTCGTGTTAGTTGATAGGATTTATATTCTAATGATCAGATAAATATTCTAACATGATGGTTTTAGGTTTCAATAATCTGACATTAACACATTGGTAACCTATCTTGTAATCCAATGATGTGTCATAAATTATTGTTGTTTTTTAATTTAATGTTTTTATTTATCCATGAATTTATTAGAATATATTTTTAATAAATTATATTTATTTTAAAAAATAATGAAAAATATGTTTTCATACTTTATTTACCCACATACAATAAAATTAAATTTTCATTACATTTATTTCCACACTAGTATTACATGTTTTTATACAAATTACTATTATCAAATTAGTGTGTGGTTTGATATGGTCCTTATTTATAATATAATTCATACATACATTTCTATATATATAATATATTTTATATGATGGAGGTAATGGAAAGGATCCACTTGGAAAAATTTCTTGATATTTAGATTAGTATAGGTTTTTGGATATGTGACTAATTGAGTATACACACTTGTTACATGAAGATGGAAATATTCTGTGTTCATTTTATTTATGTGAATTAGATCATGTAACCATCCTTATCAAAATTTCATCTCCTTTATCCATGTTTTTAATATTATTTTTAATATTCATTGTTGTTTTAAAATTGTAATATGTAATGGTTGATTATATTTTTTTAGGATTGGTTTTGGTGTGTTTTATGTATTATTTTTTATAAATTCTTTGAATATTAATAATTTCATTGAATTGTTTATTATATTTGTGACTTATTGAATCTATGGATTTATCATGTTGGATTTTAAATGTGAATATATCCTATAATTTATTTTTAAAAATTTTAAATAATTGTCAAAGGAAAAAAAATTATTCGCTTGACCCTTTCAGAAAGCTTATGGTGATCAAAAACATTATTTAGTACTTCTGGTTGGTTGGCTAGGGTCTTTAGTTAGGTTAGAATGAGTAAGTTCATTACAAAATGTAACTGGAGCATTAAATTTATTATTTTATTTTGGAATTAAGGCTGAAATAATATGGGACTATCAGAACTCAAGGGCATAGTTGGGAGAATGTTCCTAGACAACACTTGTTTGTGAAAATCCAAATGTTAACCATAGTAAGATGAGCTTGCATACTTTCTTATGATCCTTGTTTGTAAATTACGAATGAGTTATTTTAAATTAAATCTATTTTAATATATTTTACATTAAATATTCTTGAGTTATTTTATTTACTTTTAGGATCTTGGTAGAATAGTGGAAACATTTCAAGGGTTCAAAATCAACCTACCTGAGTTCCAGGCTATCCATGTGGAAGAATCAATGCACACTAAATTATATAATGGGTTATGCATTAATAAATGTTCTATCCTTACGCTATTCACCCTAAAATATTTTTTATTAAAAATTTCTTTTTGTATGAAAATTTTATCCCATTTATCATTTATTACATCATTTTTGACCAATTGTTTATTTTGGAAAATTTTAAGATTCTGTTATTTTATAATAACATTATTATTTTTAGTCATCAATTAATTAAATAGTATATGACTTATTGTTTTCTATTATTTTTCTTTTATTTATGTTTATATATATATATTTAAAAAACTATAGAGTTAGATTAACCAAAAGTGTCCTCACGAACCCCCAAGAGGATGTAGTGACTAATTTTCTTCATGTCAATATTCATGTCAATCATTGAAAAATTGAAATGATCATCTACACTATATGATAATTGTAAAGGGAAGAATAACCTGACCAAACTCAAGATAGATATTATACATAGATAATATTCAATCATAATTATCATTCTTATAGAGGTGATAATGATTCATTGAAATATGAGGAATTATTAAAGAGTATAAAATGTGTAATAAATATTATGAAAACTCTCAATAATTATTATGAGAAGTGTCTACCAATTATTCTTGATGTCCCCAGTTGAAAGTTGTGGTATTATTTTTTTCTAAGGTAAACTATGTTAGAATTTTTCATTGAAGGAAAAAAATACCATTTTTAAGAAGTATTTTTTTATTATACTATGATGTTAGTGATATACATTGACTTCTTCAAACATCATCAATTATATCAAATACTTATGAAATATGAATAGCTATCTTTATCTGACATAATTATATTGAGATATTTTTCCCAATTACATGTTAAAATATAACTATTTTGATATGGTCCTTCAATATGATATTAGATTGAATGTTTTTGGTTTTACATACCATTTTATTTATAGGTTTTAAATATTTTTAGTATGGTGTATACTATATTTGAATAATATTTAGGAATCAGAAGTTATTTATTTTCATTAAGAAGATGTTAGGGATCTCTTTTATTGAAGAGTAGGATACATGAAAAAGTTTATATGGGAATTAACATGTATAAGTATTCAACCATCTAAAACTTCATCCTCAAAACCTGTAATTAGCCGATCACATATATGTTATCATTGTCCAAATACAGGGCACATTAATCTTTTAAGCAAAAATTCACCTAATTATTTTCATTTTTTTGGTCTCTTGGGTTATCTTTAATATATTTAATAATAGAGCCCTCATAAAAAATATTTTGATTGTTATAAATTTTTGTGGGATCCTATATGATCTCTAAAACTTCAAAAGTGGTGTTCCCTTATTCTAAAAAATATAGATCTCAATGTGATTAATCCCATTATCAGAGCCAAAAAATATGTGAGAATATATTAAATAGGAATTTTATTTATAAACTAAAGAAAGATAATTATTTATAGTAGATCAGAAACCCACTTTTTATGAAATTTGACTGACCAAAATTCAAGGAATTCTTATTATTACATAATCTAAAACAATTATATTATTTTATAACAATATTACCCACCCTTTTATTTTAAATTAAATTGTTAATATTTTTAATAATCATCTAAATAAATTCTTTTTCTGATGAAATCTTTAATCCATAAGGAAAGAATATAGAAAGATATTAACATTTATCCCAAATATTATAATGATGTCATAAGTGGAATTTGTAACATGTTTTTATATTAAATATATGAGAATCCACCATTTTATCTTATCCAATGATTTGATGATTGATTTTAAATTCCATGTTTTTTATCACCGTATTGTAATTTGTATCTCTTCTAATTGAATTAATATTTTTCTTGGGGGATGGTATCCTCGTTGTTTCTATGATATACCTACATATATATAATATGAGTATTTATCATGTCATTTAATTTCACATCCTATGGATATGGAGATGGAAGCTCGTGAAATAAATAACCACCTTCATTATGGGACCTCATTAAAGTATTTTGTAATTATTTTATTATGGGACCTCGTGAAATAAATAACCACCTTCATCATGTCATTTAATTTCACATCCTATGGATCTGGAGTATCACATTAATCTTCTTACAAGGATAAAACAAATATATTCACACTCGTATCTCGTTGATCTTGTAGAATTTAAAGAGATAAATATCAAGATGGATGACCATGAGGGTGATGTATTCATTCCTTTGAGTGTGTTACTCAGCGACGATCTTTTATTATTTATAATTAATGTTGATGGGATAATGTGGATTTATATTAATTATCAAAGTAATAAAAAATAACTATATATACATTTACCTATTTCCTCAACATTTATAACAAATATGATTAATTCAAAGTTTCATTATGGTTCTTTAAAATTGATATCAAGTATGGGTATAATTTTTTATAATGATGATATATTATATTCCCAAGAATTATTTCTGAAGTAGATATTTTTATTATGAAAATTTATTGATTTTATTTGGTTTAAAATAGATTTTATTGTTTAATGGTTGATATGATGGGTATATTCCTAATCTATCTCAATATTTGTATCATATTATTCATAGATAATATATATATATCTTCTAATTCAATAGATAGTTGTGACTATTATCTAAATACAATATTGGGAAATCATTATGTTCTTTACATATAAGAAATCTATCAATATTACTATTTTATATCAATGTAGTGATTTTATTGGGAAATGTGGTTTTTATGAAGGCATGATACTCAATCCTAAGATGTTGGAAGATTTCGTATCTTGAGAGACTCTAAAGAAATTATTTGAGCTATGAACATTCTTGGTTTTATTGATATATTACATTAATTTTTAATGGAGAGGAAATACTTGGTAATGTATCATACCCAGTAACCTGAAATCCCAATATTATATTTATACATATTTTGTTTCATTCCATAAAATTAATTATATATTACCTTGATCCCACTTGTTTTTTTGGATTAGAGTGGTTTGGAGTTGGAACCTAATATCTGTTTTTTAGATCAAGAAATTATGGTTTTAAATTACCATATGAATGTTTTTTGTGGTAAATTTAATCATTTGGATTTTTTATCATTGAATAATTTCAATTATTCCCATGAATAATAGGAATGAGAATCCCATGTGAAGGACAAATTATAGTTCCTCTTTATTGGTGAAGGAAATTCTTGGATTTTAAGGGTATAAACTACCATATTCGGGATAATTCTGACACCTATGATATAACTATATGGAAATTTTTATTTTGGTTATTTTGTTATTTATTTTATATTATTTTTGAAATAAATACATGAAATTGTTCATATTTTTTCATTAATTAATGGTTTACCTCAATGGATTAATGGATTGAAAAATACAAAAAATGTTCTCTAAAAATATTGACCAGTTGCATTTTCATAGTCCCAGGAAATTTCTATAGTGTCTATTCAATCGAGTCACTTATTTTAGTAAATGTTGTATATTATATTATTTTAAAATATTTATTTATTTATCTCTCTATAATTCTTTCCTTATACATTTTAGAATATATTCATAAGGTACTCCAAGTGACTATACGTCATTTACCATGCTTCCATGTATTTATCCACTTAATTCTTTGATAAAGAATATCATTCTATTCCTATGATCCCCAAAAATATATATCCTTCATCATTTCTATTTACTCAAAATAACTTATTTTACAATTTGTACCCTTAATTTCATCTATGATGAAAATAATTTAGACTTTTATTGATTTATGTGGTTTGATATCTTATTAAGGACCTGATCGTTGCTATTTTGATTAATTGAGATTGTTTATTTACAATTTAACTAAATTTTTTTATTTTATTCTATACTTATCCATTAATTTTACATTTCTCTCATCGATTAGAATTTAATTTTGGTTTTATATGGTATAAATTATTCATTAAATATGCATTGTAAAATTTCAAAAAAATCATGTTCTATATTAATTACATGTTATATGAAAGGGTATTTCATTGTTAAGTAAATCAAGATTACTTTTATAATTGTTTTGGAAAAAAAAATTTTGACAATAATTCAAGTGCAGTTGATCATAAATTTAATAAATTTTTATTGGGTGTTTTATTTGTTAGAGATTTTGGAAAAACTAATCTAATGGTAAAATTATAATTTATAATATAGTGAAATCATTTGATTAATATATATTATCTTGATTTGTAATACACTGTCAATATAAAACAATTGTTTTTGTTCATGTATGATGTAATTATTTCATTTCATTTGATGAGTGGTGATTCCAAGTGGATATTTCTTTGTGGATTTTTAGTGGTTTGTTTTGATATATTAAATTTTATAATTCTTTTATGATGTATGATTTAGAAAACACCATTGGAAAACATGAGAAGCTAAGTGGGAAATGAATAAATATTGTTAACCTAATTACATTGTACACTATCAGTACCCTTAATGATGGTTAGTTACATTTATCATCTGATTTTTCCATCGATTACCAAGGTTGTAGTTTTGGTGGTATATATATATAAATATATATAATAGAATATTGTTTTATCTTATAAAATAAAAATGTATTTTCATTATTTTTATTTTCAAACTACAGTTAGAATATTTTTAAATAAATGTACATCTATTGAATCATTGAGTGGTATCATACTAGGCTTGTATCATACACCCTACATACATCGTTTGGTGTCTACGTTGGACAAATTTTATTTTCTTTATTTATAGTATAATGATTATAAAGAATTTAAGATGACCATTAGTCACATTCCCATCATTGTTTTTAAATTTCATGAGATAAATATTAAAAACTTTAAATAAGTAACACCAAAATATTCATAGATAGGTTGTTGTCAAATATAATTCATAATTAATTTTCATAAATAATAAATATCATTATATAAACTAATTTATTCACTGTTGAATAGCTTGACCACTATTGTCATTTCATTGTTCCATTATATGATCCATATATATAATCGCACTAGTGGTATCCATATGTGATTGAGAAACTATAGAACGATGTTATTAAAGCTTCATGTTCATGAACAACCAAACCAAATTACATGATTCAACCACCAATGATCACAAAATTATTCATTCCATGCATGAAATAATCTCTCTTGTTATCTCAATAATCAGAGGGTGGAGGATGGTCAATCACCACATTTTTCATAGGGGTGTTCTTGATAATTATTTTATAGGTATAAATATAATTCTCTACAGAATGTATTATGAAATGAATTCTTTATCCAATAATCTCACAACAAATTATATAACAAGATATAGATAATTATTTTAGATAATGAGTTATTTTACAAATGGCCTTGAACAATATCTTAATTCTATGGAAACCCCAAATTGAAAAAAATTATTAATTTAATTATTATTTCACCAATGTCTGATAAACACTTGAAAAATTTAAACACCATTTCATAAATAAATTTATTAATATTTTTAAATTTTTTTTTATTATATCTTGTTTTATGGACCGTTACGTCTTGTTTGTAATCCTCCAAAAAAAATTATAAAACCTTGAAGAATAAATATTTATTTTAATAAAATAAATATCATTTTATTATTTATTGAATAAATAAAAAAAAATATTATATGCATTTTCTATTATGTAAATATTTATTCAATATTTATGTATCCAAATAAATAATTATTTTTTACCCTCTTAATAAAGGAGGTTAGAAAATATTATATATTAACTTTATCAAATGACACCTAGTGAATAAATATTTATTTATTATTCAACTCACATGTATAATATTTTGAATAAATGGTGATTGATTTTATGTGATCAATAAATACTAAATAACATTTAAACCAAAAATTGGGAGTAAATACTATTTGGACTATCAAATTCAAAATGAATTTAACAGAGTTTTTGGATATTCTTGGTCTGTGACACTATAAGCCTATTTCTCATTGTCATTAGGATAACATGCCAAAACTCCAACTTCAACATATGAAACACATCATGAAATTTGTAGATATATACAATATAGTCATAGTGATGATAAAACCCCTATCAAAACACACTATAAAATATAATACCTTTATTTGGATTTGTCATCAACTTAGTTTTGATACATGTATCAGCAATCTATATGATTTATTTACCATTCAACGATTTTACTAAAATAAATATGTCGATATACAACCATTTCCATCTATTTATGAGACAACTCCATTATAATCAAAGGGATTAAGATATCAACATCCATTAAATCAAAAGGGGTATATACATTCATAACATATTAGTCTATGCCATATCACTCATTACTTACCTTCCATATCATATCACACCATGAGTACCTATCATCATTGATTTTATTAAAACATCTATGTGAGTGACTCGTGATTTCCATTAATAATGATGTGATGTCTAATAAAAAGTAAACATTCTAATTAATCAAAATATATAATTAAACATATGACATGTGAAATTCTTATAGATATTTCTTTTCTAAAAACATCATCTATTTTATATTTTCATGTAAAAGGTTCAGGAGAAGAAGTATCATAAGATTATGAACCCTCATTACCTACGACCATGAATCATATATAACCCTTTATATAGATTTAATCACACCATTGAACATATGTTTTATAAATATTTTCATAGAACATTAAGTCTCTCAATATTACAGTGAACTGATATGACCTATCAGTTAAATATGTACTCTTCTAATATAATAACATTATCATTGAGTAAAATAATACACATAATTTGATAAGATATTTACTAATATTCCTACCATTGAATATACATGTAATCAGAATTAAAAAATCAATTCAGTTCTAGGGAACCAACTCTAATAGACTCCAGATTTTATTATAGCCAACTACTAACTAAACTAGTTGTCCTGACTTGAAAACATTATTATTATTATGTATGGATATATCTTCTAGGCCTAACGATTTTATGTGGCTATTATACTCACTATGACCTAATACCTTTATGAAAATCCATCATGGTTTGATATCACTGAGAATATAACTTTTTACTATATTACTTCTGACATATTGGATAATATCATATTCTAAAGAGTGAAAAATTTTAATTACACTTTATTATCATAGTAAAACTAAAAAATAAGAAAATTCCATTACTAGAAGAACTTCTTAAGAAGAATCAGAAGCCCCAAAAAGTCATTTTATATAGATATAGTATCCACATTTGATATAATCTGTCAACTTGAACATTAATTTACCCTATATCTCATGGAAGGTCATGATTATTTAAATTTAGACTCAATTTTTATCCCCTTGATAACAAGTATTCCTAATAATAAAAATACACAGATCTCATCTAGTTTTACTTTCTCAAGCACTGTCTTACAGTTCTGACTACCAACCTATGTAGTTCATCTAGTTATGTTTCATAATTAATTTTTATTCATTATATATAATTATCACAAAAACTCCATAGATATGATGAACCAGCCTAAAAATTTCTTCATTTTACGTCATTTATATAATTTAAACATTGCATATCATAATAATATAACATAGCTAAATAAACTATTTTCTTTAGTTTATTTTAGGAATAGTGATATGAAAATGATATAGTAAAAAACATTTGAATATTCCTTAATGATCAATATATTCTAGACCCCCTACAAGTATTATCATAAGTTATAAGCATCTTTATATCCATAGGAAGGTAAATATATAAAAGTGGTGATATCAAGATCAAAATATGGGAAAACATATCAATGATCCATAAAGGATTCAATTATAATAATAGGAGAAATGATGATCATGAATAAGTTTCTAATTAAAACTTACTATATATATATGTTACACAAGGAAGAAAATAATTCTATGCACTTGACCCCATGACAGTCACCCCAAACCCCAAACCCCATGCCACCATAGCTGACTATGTAGGCATAAATTGATTATTTAAAATACCTAGAAAAGTAATAATTTACCATAAATCATGATGGAATTATATATAATATAATAAGAACAAACATATTTCCTAAATTAAGAGTGAAATATATGAATCGATACATGGTATAGGGAAATGAAATCATAAGAGAACTAATTACAAATATTCGAAAACAATATAAAACATAACATCATAGGCATAAGTCAGGGATCACTACAATGACTATAATAGTGTACATAGTCCAATGGTGCATTGTTCTCACTCTACATTCCCATTAACATAGTGGTAAAAGTCCCTAGTGTATTAGGTTCACTCCACATTCCCATTTACATAGTGTACAAAATCCCATGAAATATTTGGTTAATTACAACTTCCATATACATAGTTGAACAATTGATGTGGTGGATTGGGTTCACTACCTATTTTCACAAGCATTGTGTACAATGTCCCTTGGTGGATTAGGTTCACTCCCTGATATCATTCTTAACAAATCATGTGATTTAAATCTTTACTCTATGTATTGGGGATCAATATAATCCTAGGACCACCCTCACATAATGAACATCATACATATGTATCTCTGTATTCAAAAAGAAAATTTTCATTAATTATAATCATGATTGAATCCATTAAAAGGAAGTGGTTATCATAAATTTCATTCAAGGAATAACAAAATTTGAAATCTTATGATTTACTAAGAAAAAAATGAGTTACATTATTTTGGACAATCTTAATTGAAAAATTTATATATGACGTAGACATTTTATTCAAATGTAAAAAATAATATTAAAAAAATACTTTACATGGAATAAAAATAAAATAATTGGGTGATACTATATTAAACTAATTGGTCCTCGGGTCCTGCAAGGATTTTGGGACACCCAAGGCCTTCGGGCGACATGAATGCAGGCCCCAGACACACTACAAAAAAGGAGCAGCCCCAGAAGAGGATTCAGAGGAAGTGCACTCACCAGAGCAGAGCCAAATGGATTGTCAGAATGAGAGGGTACAGTTATTCCATCGGTACCAGCCTCTTATTGCACAAGAAGCCTAGCCAGACGGTCATGCAAAGGTGGAGAGCTACTATTAGGATGTAGATGCTGGGGAGGGACAGTTCCTTTTAGATAGTATGGTTGAATTCCCTAAGACCTTCGGGTCATGTAATCTCTTAATCCTATGGGCCATGTAATCTCTGATCCTATAGGCCTTGTAAGGGTTCCCTCACATCCCATGAAAGGGGGGTTCTCAAAAATTAATATAAAATGAAGGCTTTTGGGCCATTCAGGAAGGTTTTTTGAGATAGTGAAAATTCCTGAACATTCTAAATTTTTCTATTTGGTAGTTAGACCTACTTTGCTATTTATCATCAAAAATTTATTTAGAGATTTGATTGACCCAAGTATTTTTTTATGTAGGGTATGATGATTTTGAATTTTCTCAGGGAACTACATTCATTTTGGGAGCATCAGGCACTGAAAATAAAGTTTTCAAAATTTGTGGATTTGGGAACATGGTTTGATTTAACCATGATGAAACTAAGGGGAAACCATGTGGGTTCATTTAGGTCCTCTTAGATAGTGGGTATGGATTAATCTTGGTTTTCTAGACTATGTTTCCGATGACACAATCTTTGTTTAACTTAGTTTGTAGTTGTTCATGGTTGGGGTCCAATCATTTCATATTGTCCATCCAATGTATAAGACATATTTAATGGGGTGTCCATTTTGATAGTGGGAAACATACCATTGGAAAACATTTTTTTAAAACATTAATCACTTTAAAATTTTACAAATTATATTTTTTACCTTGATTTATTTAAGAGAAAACCTTATATTTTCTTCCCCCAAGAATGTCCTTATCCCTGTAGTTTCTTGGAGCTATTTTATTCCCTCCACCTATACATTATTCCTCCTCCTCATATCTGACTCTGATTCATGATCTATAAATATCGTGGGAAGAAAATATGTAAGTTCCTTGATCCTATTGTATCATTTCTTCTATTATATTCTGATATAGTATGTTAAATCAATTTGAGATACTTCTCTCTATTTTAGGGAGTTTTTTTAAAAGTCCAATTTCTCTCATTTTATCTTCAATTAGAATATGATAAAATATGAGAGAGTTACAATGAGTATAAAGTCTTTGGTATATAGATTTCTCCTTGATTTTCTGGTTTTTTAGGTGCATACTAAATATACACATGTTGTTGGAATGTGTGAGACCCCTAATTAATTAATACATTTTTTGAAAATAATTAATTGATATCATGGATGTCATTTCCCATGCCCTGGTCAATTTGTATCTTTTTATCTGGGTATGGGGAATTATCTAGATGGTTAGTTTGTTAATTGTTCATTATTGTAATTAATTATGTGGTAAGTTGTTATATTATTTCCTTGGGAATGTAAATGGAATAGCCTAAGGATTCAGGTGGTGTTGATCACCAGGAATGAGGTGATATAGTAGTCAAGATGGGAATGGCCTAGGATACACGATATGATAATTATCACTAGGATGAGGAGATAGTTTCGTTAGGATTCGGGTCGATAGGGTCATATAGTTGATGGAAAGGCCCATTGAACTTGAGATAGTGTAGACTGTTGAGAATTAGTTACATGGTCAATTGTCCTTGAGGTTCCATATTATGTTTCTTAGGTTATGTTTTGGATTGATGCTCACCATTGTCAGATGACTTACCATTATAGTCATGTGCACAAACATATGACTCAGTTGATGAGGTGTTGACCACTCATCAAGGGTGGGGGTCTCCATAGATATTTAAATATAGTATATGGTGTTGAAAATCTATCATGTTGGAGGGGATCAACATAGAAGGCCATGTGGATAGAAATGGACAATCATTAGTTGTTGTTGAGACCATTAGTTTGGGGATGATGCTCATCATTATAAATGTGGTTGATGAGATGTTATTATAGGGGGGTGGATATAACCATGCCTTAGGATGTAGATTATTTGATCCAATGGTGATTAGATATATTTTCTGGGATGGGTATTGTGATGCCTTGTGACATCAGTTGTTCAATGGGGGTGATTTTTAGAGAATAGGATGTATGTGCTCTGGACATGATGGGAATATCACTTGGACACCTGTTACATGGTTTATAACACAAGAGGTGTTTGGTGGAATGAGTTTTTGATGACGTAATTATAGGAATTTGTTGAGCGATATCGATATATGATTCTCTTTATGGGGAGTATGGGCACTATGCCATGGGTTATCACAAATGTTAATATATATATAGACATTTACTATATTTCATATTTATTTATTTATTTATTTATTTATTGGGGCACATATACGGTGTTATTCCATCATTGTTGAAATTAGGTAAATGCTTCATTATGGATATTGATAATAGGGAAAGTGTTTTAATTAATAATAAATGTGTGTTTATTGCCCATTTATTATATTTTTCATGAATGTTCACAATTATGGATATAAGAAATGAACGCATTTGTTGTGGCCTACTGAGCAAATTTTTACACACTACAATGGCCCCTTGGGATGCATCGAGACTTTATGGTCTGGACATGAGCTATGAGATCATGCTCGGAAGTTGGAACTTTGTGATTGTAGATGTACCTTTTTCATGGGATATATGGTTATGGAAAATGATGGTTCTTACAATGGACTTATGTTTCATTTTAATATTTTTCATGCTTATGTATACGTACTAATATGGTTTTCCATAAGTTTCACATCTTATTATATTTTCATATGACCTATTATGAATTGTTGTCTATGCTTCTATAGATAGTATTATTCTTTCATGTTGTTATAGCAATTGATAGTTTTTATCCTTATGAAAGGTTTGTTGTCCCTTATACTATTTATGTTGCTTTTTCCACTATTATATATATATATGGACCATTATTATTATCACCACATTATGGTATAATCTACCAATTTTCACCTTATTAAACCCTTAATATTAGTTTTTAGCATCCTCCATGTGGGGAGGAATTCCCATGGCCTAGTTACTAGCTATCCTTGAGCAGTTTTTGGGTGTAAAAGTCAGATTAGATGCTAAAAATTGTGAGAGTGGTGTATATTTTCCTTTTTATTATTATTTAGGGATATGGTATACCAAATAACAGAATATAGTTGGAATTGGGTAATGATATCTTGTTTGGGGGCCTAAACTCCATGCATGTGGGACAAACCAATTTACCAGGGTTGTGAAATTTATGTTATTCTATGTGATTTTATAGTTGATTTAATTTCCACCTTGAGTGGTGAAATTTGGTGTGATTCTTATCATTTATGTGGGTTTTCACCCTTGACATGGTATGGAATGTGGGGATTGTATATAAATCTTGGTATTCCATTAAGGTGATAATATATATGGATGTTCCTATAAATAATTTCTTGGAACCATGAATATGTTAGGAGGGGGTTGAAATATTTAGAATGCCAACAAAGAAACTAAATATTGGTTTCCTAATTAAACATTTTGTAGGCATTATACCCTTCCATCATAGGTATGTGGTTTCCAGAATGACTAATATGTGATACATATTCCTAACCCTATTATGAGTAGTAAGGGATAGTAAAAGGGGATGAGTTGTTTAACATTTAAATAAATAAGATAAAAAACATTATCTTGTATAGCATTATTTTGGAAATATAGTCATATACCCCATATTTAATTAAGTGATATGTGATGAATGCCTCTGATATTGGTTGGTAAGGTGTCATGTGGTGGAATTATATTTGATACATGACTCTGACAATGGTAGAAAAGGGGACATGAGTCTAAATGTTAGGTGACATGTGTGTGTTAGGGAAAATTAATGGTGAGGAGATGTTATGCATTCTACATCACTCCCTATCTAATATATATATATATATATATATATTATGGTTGTTTTATCATCGAGTATGGTATTTAATGTTATGACACATATATTAATTTTGATGGAGCATCAGGACAAAAAAGATATCGTGCAACATGAGCATGCACAGGATGAGGCCCCATATGATCTATATGAGGCCTCTAAGGGTCAGTATGATCATGAGAATCAGGTACAGGCAGTGCATCCATAGAAGATGGTAGATTTTCTACCCTAGTTTGATGAGAGATCAGGGTGTTAATCCATCTATGACATTTATAACATTGGAGTTTCATTATCAGTAGAAACCATTATTTTATGTTGTGGTTAGACTGATGGAAGTTTAGAACTTGTTTGAGTAAGTATATAATATCTTTTATCATTTTGAGACACCCACAGGGAGGAGGGTGAAGCTAGAGGCATATATTCTTAGTGAACTAACTAAGTGCTAGTGGTAAATTAACATTTAGGTGGGTAGACATGAGTGGATTTATTGGATATATTTTGAGGATAGGGTATTCGGGGACTTATTTTTAAATACATTAATGGTGGACCAAGCTAATGATTTCTTGAACCTCTAATATGAAGACACATCTTCCATGTATTATCCGGAAAACATAACGAACCTATCCCATTTTTCACCATCAATGGTGGGTGAAAATATATCCTAGGTTTTTTATTTCAAGGAGGGATTGAGGAACTCCATTAGGGTGTACTTGAAAATTTATAAACTAACATTTTCCTCTAAGTCAATCAATTAGGCACTGAAAATGGAAGGAAATTTCAAAGACCACTTTTATTCAAGTCAGGTGATAGTTTCATGCATGTCTAACAGTGATGCTTTGGGTAGCCGGACATGATATCATGAGGATCCTTAGTATGGTATTCAATCCAGATTCATGGGTATTCCATTGATGATTTATTTTGTGATGGTGTTCTTCTACTATAGCAATTTAGGGCATGATTAAACTTAGTTTAAAGTCACTATAAAGGAGTTCCAATGTGTTCAAGTAATCCATTTGGATAGGTTCATTATTAAAAACCACTAGGACATGGGATATAGGTACTACATAGTACTTAAGGATATTAGGAATGGCCAAGATTGATTTAAGAAGATGGAAACCGGGACTCAGCAGTATGTAGTGGTCATGGAAGAGTTTAAGAGACCCAACTGTGGGGTCAGTGGTTGATAGTTAGTTCTACTCCATAAGGCTTACAGGGAAAATATAGTTGGGCTTTAGGGATGGTTCATGCAGTTGGATGACATGGTGTAGAGAAATATGGGGTATAAAATGTATATAGGTACTCCATCATTGTGTCCAATGTTTATTTTTATTTGGAATATCCAGATTTGTATATCAAGGAGCACATGTATTTTTTTTGGAATAACCAAGTATAGGTTAGTAGTTTGTAATCAATTATGATGAATGATATGTATGAAGTGAATATGCATTAGGAATATGATGCGACTGCATATATATATATATATAATGTGGGATTATTTTTAAGCACCTGTAGAGATTTAAGAGCTTTGAGCAGCAGTTGATATATAGTTCCTATGAAATCAGCATCTGATGAGATATGATACATGATTGATTTCAATTATTTAATGATAATGAAATAAGAACCTAATGAGGTATAATATTGATGATATTTCCTGGGAGGTCCCTTATTTTTTGTGATGGTCAGTGGAACTATCAGAATGTTGATTTTTTGGTTGGACAGTGATCAGGTACTTAATTCATAAGGTATAGAGTTCTACAATTGGAAATGACTTTGACAAGTGATCCAGGTTGACCAGGTTGATATAAAATATATGGTTATGTTCAGATCCATCTCTAAGTAAATCATGATATCTTTGAGATAAGATATTTTAATGAAGGGAAACTATAACATCCCATGTTTTTATTCAGTCTAAATCCTTTATATTTTTTTAATTTTTGTATTTGGTGGAGGGACTGACATTATCTTGATATTTAAAACATAATTCAGAGTGTCTGATTGGCCTAAGGACATTTTTTATATGGGTTTTATGGATCATTGATTTCTGAGTTTCAGATGGTTTTATGGGTCATCGGGTCTCGAGAACCCATATTTCAAAATTTAATGAAAGGGGTTCAATGTTAGATTTAACTATACATCCTCCCAGGGGAAACAATAATGGTAAATTTAGGTCTTTACAGAGGGTGTTCATGTGATATGAACTATATTCCAAAATGTTATTTCTAGATCATGCACTTTTTTCCACTTAGGTAGTAGGTGCACACATTGGCATATAGTCTGGAAATTCCATGTGGCCAAATTGTGTAACCTATTTAATTGGGTATACCTTTGGATAGTGTGAACTGCATGATTAGTGGACTATTTTCCAAACAAAGTGGTAACCAGGAAGATAAATAAAAAATTTTAAATTATAATTTTCCCACTTTTCATTAAGATAATTCCTCCACTATTCTTCCCCCATGTGTGGACTTCTCCCTACAGCACTGTGGAGCTTCCTTCTTCGAACGAACAATGATTTAAGCCTCCTCCTCCAATCGGACTCTAGATCTAGATATGTTGGACTCATTGGAATAATATCATTAGGGAAAAAAATACTACTAATTATCTTCTTATGTTATCTATCCATCTAGTATCAAAATTATATTTGAGTTTCTTTTACCTATAATTTGAGTTTTTTTTCAATGCATAATTGTACTCCTTCAGGATCGAGTAAGATGCATGTATCAGAGGAGAAAGAACCATAAAGTATACGGTAGGTAGTTCCTATATTTTCCCTTAATTTACTAGGTGTTTTATAGTGTATAATAAATATGAACTTGTAGTTCGACCAATTGAGTTGGCTAACTAATTATTTATTTATTTTCATTAAATTGATAATTTTATATCACGGGATTTCATTGGGAATTCCCTGGTCCATTAATATATTCTAATATATGTAAGGGGATCAATCAAGTTCATATTATTGTGCCTTTTTTATTAGATAAGTTAATTCAATGTTATATGATTTTTTTGGTTCCATGTGAATATAATGGGATTGGCCAAAGGATTAAGGTGATATTGATCACCAGGACCGAGGTGAAATGTTCATCTGGATGGGCTTGGCCTTGGATACATGAGGTGATGATGATCACCAAGTTAACGTGACATTTTCATCAGGATTTGGGGGATGTTTTCATATGGTTGAAGACATGTCCCATGGAACAAGATATAATGTTGACCGTAAGGAATTTGTTGCATGGTCATAGGTTCATGAGGTTCCTAATAATGTTCATTAGTTTTTGTTTGTGATTAATGCTCACTATTTGTGGACGACACGCAATTGGAGTCATGTGAACATAGATAGAAATCACTGGAGGTGGTGTTTTCCACTCATTTTGGGTTGAGGCCTCCATAGTTATCCATTATTATGGGATGATGTAGACCATTGGTTATGACGGAGGTGATCGTCATAAAATTCCATGTGAATTGTGATGGACCATTGAGAGATGGTGTGAGAGTATTAATTGGGGGATTAGGGTTTCCATAATATGTGAGGTCAATGGGATTATATTATTGGAGGAGGGATATAACCATGCCTTGGAACATCAAACTATTCAGTTGAAGTTGATTATATACACATATATATATTGGATTATAGGTATCACCAAGCCTTAGGTTGTCAGTTGTTGATATAATGGTGATTTTCTATGGAGAGGTCAAAGATTCTTCGGACTTTATGGTAATTCTTCAGGGATGTAGTTTATTCGGATTATGAAATAGGAGTTTTGTTCGGTATGATGTGCTGATGATTTATTTACAAATGTTTTATGAGGGCTCTCCAGACATGATTCTCATAAAGGGACTACTTGGAACCAATCCATGGGTCCTCTCCTCTACAAATACATATATATATATATAAATGTATTATATGATATATATATATATATATACTTGGGGGTATGTGTACTAAGTTATTTTGCATTTTCCAATGAAATTAAACACTTGTGCTTTTTCAACATAAGGTAAGTAGGTTAATTAATAACAAATTTGTTAGTGTTTCCTATTTATAATATTTTTCATACACATGCATAATTATGGATATAATACATGAACACATTAGTGGTGGCCTAGTGAATTCATTCTCAAGAAATATAAGGGCCCCTCAAGATGTGCATAAATAAATGCTCTACAGATTTTACAGGGGAGCTAGTTCCTAAGATGGAATTTAGTGTTTGTAGATGTACCCTTTCCATGGGATGGATGTCCAGGGATCAGTTTTGTTCTTACATCATGATAGAGTCCCCTTTTAATATTTTTAATGTTTATGTAAATATAATATAATTGAAGGATTGGGATGGCCCACCTTATTATGTATTATTTATTTCCCGTTATAACATTTTTTATGCAATTCTAAAAATGGTGTTATGCCTTCATACAGGTTAATCATGCTTCTGTTTATTATTCTTCAACTAGGATTGTAGTTTCCTCTTATATTTATTCTCTTTGTTCCACTATTTTATATACATATGGACCATTATTATTAAAAAAAATGTAAGATTATACACTCCCAGCTATCAACTAAACATATCCTCACTGCTAGTTGATAGCCACTAGTGTACGGGGTGGCGGGCCAAATGCCTCATTGGCAATTGTCCTAGAGCATAGTTTCAATGGAAAACTATATTTGTATTCTATAGTTTTCTATAACACCATAATACTAGTAGGTGGGATTTTTATAAAACTAATGATGTTTTTAAGATTATATTCATGGGGAAATATAAATTATTTACATGATTTTCATGAGTTAAGAAATATGAATGCTCCCTTAAGTCAGGTTTACTTAAAAGTGGGAATCTCGATGGGAATATAAATCATGTATTAACACCAAAAAAGAATGGTATAGTTAACAAGTTTTATTTGAAAGGAACATAAAAAATATAGAATAAATATATGGGAACAATATAGTGGTAAAAAAAGAAAATGAATGATAATATGTAACGCAAATGTAGTGATGGTGTATTCAAAATAAGTATTTTTATGTTTTAAAATCCATTATTAAAATATCATATCATAAAATGGATAATAAAAAATTGCTTTGAAAATATTGAAAATTAAGTACAAATTTCACATGAGATAGAACATTATTATGTATCCAAATAAATTAATAACATTTTTAGGAAGAAATATCATGTACAAGGTTTAGAAAATAATGTTTAGTATGATGGTAGTTATTATTAACAAAGTTGAATTTTCAAGAAGTAATATAACTAGTCAATAAATAATATTTTAATAAAAATTTTATCTATATATACATATATGGTATACCAAATGAAATTAAAGATCCAACTCAAGGATAAATGTTATAACACAATAAATCTGTTTAGGTTATGAATGACCCTAATATTTAAAGAAACACATCACTCATATCCCATAACAAGGTATACCTTGAATGGGGGTTTTTTTCAATGGTCAATAATAATTTTGGACAAATAAGTCAAGGAGTTAGTATATACACTATAAAAATAAATATTGGTGTGTAATTTCAAATCATGACTCAATGAAGGGTTATAGAGACAAAAACCATTACAATTATCATTATTCATTTTGTGCCTGCATCTAGCTTCCTTAAAAATAAAATTATTTAAATTAGTTACATTATATGAAACATTATCCTTAAATAATTAATTTAATGTGGAAGATTTATTATCATGTTATATTTATTTAATATATTGTTTCTTCTTATACATTTGTTAAATTTGAATTTGGGTTAGGTTATTTCAACAGTTTTAGTGAACAAATATGATATTTATATAATATGAAATATATAACATAAAAATTCATAATATAAAAACCCTTCCCATGATTTCAATAAAAATATAATGATATTATTATTTATATTCCCATAATCATCCATGAAATATTTTTATATCATTATTCAATTAGGTTGTTCAACCAACTCAAACACGAAAACTCTACATATCAATTAGTGAGTATGGTTTTGGAATTATAAAATATCATTATAAAAAAGGGAATGTATATTATTTATATTTATTAAATTTTAGGAATAATATTTTATCTGGTTTTTATGATAAATTAAAATCATTATGAAAAAGGAAAATGTTACTCAGTGGATGAGGTAGTCTTCACAATGCTTGAATAACCTTTTGATTTCTCAAAGAATGATAGATAATTAAGGTATATGATAATTAGAAATTTTATAATCATATTTATATTATAGATAAAATTATTTTTCATAAATATATTCTTTAAAACTATCCCTAATAGGTAGTACAAAAAGCTAAAGAGGTCACTTCGTGGAGGCGGTAGTCCGCACACATCCACTAACAAAACGTTTATTTCCCTACTGTGTATAGAGAAATAAATAATGGTTTTTATATTTTTATAATATTATATTTGTATAATAATTATAATATTTTAATTATATTTTAATGTATATATGATGTTTTTAAGTGGATAATTAATATTATATGATTAAAAATAAGTTAATAATTATGATTGAGACTCGATCTTCTCTTAGATATCTCCCTAGAAATGAATCCATTCAGAAAAAAATCAACTATTACTGGGATTAATTATATTAAAATAAAATCTAGAAGTGGTAGTTTGGGATTATATGAAAGTTGAATTTTAATATGAAGAGTTCCATTTAAATGGTTTAAGTTGCCTCTTTTTATAATTGTAGAAAAACTCACTTTTTTGGAATATCGTTTACCCTTATAGGATATGTTTACCCCATTCCCTGGTCAGTTACTCCAATGGTTCCAAATAATGGATTTTTGTGAGATCATGGGTCTATAAAGTTTAATCATATTCTTTTCTCATATTTTGAGAACAAGTTTCATGTCTTTTAAAATTGGTTTTTTTTATTTTATATTTTATGGTTTTAACCATGGTAGCTATTTATTATCAGTGTAACAAATATTGCGTTTAAAAATATAAATAAACCCCTATTATAAAATAATTATTAAATATATATACATATTCAGTAACCATTTACCCTAATTAAATTTATTAATAATAGAAATTTATATTTTAAATTATAACATTTATTATGTAGAAAAAAATATCTTTTTGTAGAGAAAGGATGTTTTGACAATTCTATGTTCCAAATAATATTTAGATATAATTAGTTAATGAGTGATTGTTAATATATATAACTATTGGTTTATAAAAGTTTTCTTAATGATTATAATTTGATGAATTGTTAATATTATTATATAAAAATTATGCATTATTAATAAACCAATTATTGAAAATAATAGTTTTACCATTATCATGAACTTTATCTTTAATATTAATAATCATTCTTTTATGTCCAAAATTTAAAATAGAACATTTTAAATTTAATGATCATATATATTAAAATTATGAAATCCATGTTTAATATATTATTTATACATGTGATGAAAATTAATTTTTAACATAGGCAAATAAAACAGTTTTTATATTGAAAATTTTCTTATGTTTGCAAAATGGTAAACATGATTTTTATAAATACCAAATTTTTTTATATTATTTATTATAATTTATTAATATATATATTATAAAACGTTTTATATTTTATTTAGGTAATTTTTTTGTTACAAAAAACATCATAAAAGTGATGGTTATGGAAAAATATTTATTTTAACATTTTTCCTAAAAATAAAAAATTCTAAAAAAATCCCACAAATTAATCATATAAAATATTTATATCATAAATCCAAAAATAATTTTTTTATTTTAAAATTATAAAATTTTAAATCTTAACTTTTAATTAAAATTATAAAATATAATGAAAAAAAATGTTTTTATAGGAAACTAAATTTTCAAAGTATTAATCATTACTACTTTTATTTTTTAATCAGTTAGTAATGAAATTAGTGTTTATAAACTATTCAAATAATAATATATATTATTCATATCTATTATATACCTTTTCTATAGTATATTTAGTTTTATAAAATAAATAACATAAATAGATTATTGAAAAATCATTTTTATATATAAGTTGATCTTATTAGTTATATAACTACTAAAAAAATGTTCTTTATTTATAAATATCTTTCATAAAGTGTATACCTCTATTTATAATCATCAAAATAATGTGTATAGAATAATTATTTTATAATGTTAAGTGGATAATTTTGGTTAGATGTTGTGTTTTGAAGAACCTCTTAACATAATATTTATTTTAAGATAATACTTTGTGTAATTTTAGGTTGTTACATTCTACCCCCTTAAAAAATTGCATCCTTATAATTTGAAAAATCATATGATTGGACTAATTTCTATAGGGATATCCTTATTAAACAAAAAATTTATTTTATCCTGGTTTTATTAAGGGTATGAAATGAAATTTCTTTATACCTAATTTGATTTCATTCCTCGATAAATAGACCTAAGCCATTCATAATAGAATCCATGTATGTGATGAAGATATAAATATTTAAGGGGTAATATTCCCCATCCCTTAAAAAAGATTTATAAATTATTGATATAATAGTTATATAGAAAATATTTTTTATATCAATACCTATTTGGTGAAATATTATATGATATAATAAATTGATAAATCAAAAGTGAAAATTAATTATTTACATGAATTGATGTCATTTCATAGGATTTTCCTTATTTACATGATCTTAGAGGAGGATGGTGACAATTTTACTCATTAAACCATTAACTATTGAATTGGGAATCATTGTTTATAAATTCCTCACATCATAAACATCAAATAATTAGAGCATCCATAATAAAAAAATTATATTCTTTAATTATATACTTTATTTCCTCAATAGTGTGTTTCATGATTCCCTAAATTATCAAAATTAAATCTTCTTCATATCTCATTCATAAAATTTCCTTTGTGTTTCTTCCCACATTGTTGACATATAAGATATTGAATTTCATTTTCCCCTTCATCTTCACCACCCCAGTTCTCTTATAATTCAATTCTTCTCCCCATTAGTGGGTTCCAGATATCATCTATGCTCACATGGTTAATCATATTTCATGAATGTTTCTTTAGTATAGTCACCATGTGTATTATTCCCTATCCAACATCAATGGGATAATAGTTTAGACAATCACTATGGTATCCCTCAGAATAGTTTTTAACTCAGTTAATTCTAGTTGTATACATTACGAAAACAAGTTTTGGTTATCACAGGTGATGAAAAATTATCATCATAGGATAATTATCATGGATAATAAAAGTGAAATTTTACCAAAGGATATCTCAATTTTTAATGACATCATGCTATCATGTAATTATTTTATTGGATGGTATATCAATCTTTTCTAACCAATATGATTCATATTTTTACCAATATCATTCTTTAATGAATTTAATACATCATATATTCAACTAAAATTATTCAAGATTCATCATATAATAATTTATGAAGTGTTTTTTTATACATCACAACCTTGTCCCTCAATGTAACTAGGAAGTACATCAATTATATCAGTTCATAATGAGAATATTTTCAAAAATAATAATAACCCCTTGGAGTGTTTAATTAGGTGTGCATTCTTAGGCCCACTCATCATGAATTACATTGATGACTGATTTATTATTCAACCAACCCTATTCAACAGGTTAATATCTTCCATAACTGAATCCAATTGCCAGTATCAGAACAAAGTAATAATTACTAGGAAAAAACATACTGAAATATTTTACAATATTTCATAATTTTTTCCTAAACATCAGCTTATCACTTATGCTTATAATAATTATTTTCACAAAATTAATTTTATATTAGTCCCAAAATATTATTTGATAGTTCCTCAAAAATAACTAAAATATCCATTTATACAAATTATAATGTCAAAAAAATGTGGATTTATTTTAAATTGTTTATATATTTTAAACGTTACATCTCACAATATTCTGGCATTGAACAAAGGTCTTTTTTGTTAGTTTTGTTAAGGAAAATTCAAATGGGAAACTAATCTTACATAACATTTAAATAGTTCTAAATAATAAAAATATTCTAGACCAATGTCTAGAATTTTCAAAAGTTTTACATATCTTCATAAACAAGGGAATTGAAACATTAGAAAGTGGTGACCCCATATACTCAGTACGTAAAAAATGTTTTAAAATTTTATCAAGGGTTAGATGATAAGAATATGAGAACACATGGTCATTGAGAAATTTCTTATAAAGAAAACATTAGAAAATATATTTTTCTACAAATAATGAAGGATAATCGTGTGATCTGAAAATAAAAACAATTATACCATGAAAAAAGTGTTTGAAATGGTCTTAGAATAATTATATAAGAAAATGATATCATAAGATCATGGAATCATAAATATATGGAAACAACATAAAATATGACATCCTATGTGAATGTCAAGGCTCACTTCTAGGACTATCATAGAGATATGAGACTTGCGGTGGATTGGGTTCACTCCTTATTCCCATAAACATAGTGGAAAATACCCCATGTGTATTTGTTTCAATATTATTTCCCATCCTCAGAGTGGAAAATGTTCCATGGTATATTGGTTTCACTCCTCACTCCCATAAAAATAATTGACAAAGTCCCAGGGTCAAATAGGGTCACTCTTCATTATTATAAACAAATTTCACATGGAAATATGGTTTATTAGGTTCACTCCCTAATATCATATATAGAATCTCATGATATATAATCTTTTTCCCAATGAGTTGGAAGGAAATATAATTCTAGTCCCCCCTTCACATAATTAAAATAAAACATATTCAATGCATGTGATTAAAATAAATAATTCATAAATAAAATTCATGAACAAACCCAAGAAAAGAAAGTTAGTTTCATAATTCTAATTCAAGGAATAAGTGAATTCTAAATCATATGGTTTCCCAATTGAATAATGATTTTTTTGAGTTTTATATTAATAAAACGGATATAATTACTAAACATGGAATTTATATATAGAAACTTCAAGGTAAGAAACTTGATTAATAGTAATAAAAATGATCAAATTTGGTGATCTTTGTGAAATATTTAAATATATGTTTAAATAATAAAACTGATTATTATTTTCTAAAAAACTAAAATTTGAGTAGGTTGATTTTAAATAAAATAAAGAGGGTTTAAAAAATCCATTAATGGTTAAAATAATTATACAAAGGGAAGTCGTTCCACACGTTAAGAAATCATAATTCTCATATAAGTAGGGTTTATATAAAAGTGGGAATTTCAAAAGGGAATATTAACCATAAATTATTTATAGTAAAAAATATGGTAAATTGTATATAAATTTAGACAACATATATACAGAATATAAATGAAATATAAGAGAATAAGGTACTAAATATAACTAAAATGAAATATAATGTGTAACCCAAATGAAATGTGAGAAATTTCAAAAGATCATTTTTTTAACACACCTTTGTAAAGTATCACATTATGAAATGGACAATAAAACATTATTTTAAAAATTGTATAATGGAAATATGAATTTTAAATGATGTAGCACATAATTATTATTCTAATTAAATGAATAAAATTTATTGGAAGGGAAATTACTGAAAATAATGGGAAATTTCCATTTAATATAATGAGAATAATTTTTCCCACAGTTGTAGTATCATAAAAGATTAAAATAGATAAATAATGAATATTTGGATCAAATTCAATCTCAAAATATAAATATATAGGGTAAAACATATGAAATAAAATAAATACTCATGGAGAAACATTATAAAACAATAATGTTTATTATGTTATAAATGACCATTATATTTTATGGAAGACATAGAATATAGTCCATGGTAAGGAAGATAATTAATGGTTAAAAGTTTTCTGATTTTAAAAAAAAATTGATAGTATATTTCAATTTTTTTATTTATACAATAAATATGATGATTTTTATATGATATCAAAGCATGCCACAATGAATGGTGATTGAGACAGAAACCTTTACCTTATTCCTGATTCATTTTGTGGATGCACCTAAATTCTAGATTAATGAAATTATGTTTATTAGATAAATTATTTGTAACCATATTCATATATATTTAATATAGACAACTTTTTATTATATTATATTTATTTATTAAATTGTTTTTCTTATGATCATGCAAAAAATTAATTAGTGTCGGCTTATTTTAGTAGTTTTTGTTATTGAAGATAATATTTTAATAATAAGTCAAATATATAATACATCCATTCAAAAAAAATATAATATTTATATTTTTAATGAATCTTAATGATATAAA
Source organism: Viscum album (assembly GCA_963277665.1). NCBI lineage: Eukaryota > Viridiplantae > Streptophyta > Magnoliopsida > Santalales > Viscaceae > Viscum > Viscum album. The sequence goes on along the minus strand of OY728145.1, from coordinate 1,225,645,744 downwards.
TATTTAGGTTCCCATAGTCATCCATGATAAAGTATTATAGCATCCGTAAAGTAAGTGGTTAAACCATCCAAAACATGAACATGCTATATATCGATCGGTGAGTATGCTTATGAAATTGTATAATAACATTATAAAATAATGATAATTATAAATTATAGTTTTTATATATTTTTTACATGTATTTTCAGTATTCAGGAAAACAAATAAATATTTTGAGGAATATAAAAAATATTACTTTGTGGAGGTGATAGTAGGAAAAACACTGATTTAAAAATTTTATTTCTCAAAGAATTAATTAGAAATAAGGTATATGAGGATTTTAAATTTTAGAAAAATATTTTTTATATATATATAATATTTATCCCTCAATGAAATCAATAAAATCGTCACTGGGTGGTGATATAAAAACAGAATACCTCACTTCTTGGAGCCGGTAGCCAACATGCATACACAAACGACACTTTAATTCCATTGTTAAAAAATTGGAAAAATAATGTTAGTTAAATTCATATAATAACATATTTGTATAATAAAAATACTGATGGAATTATATTTAATAGAAATAAGATTATTTGAAGAAGAATATTAGGAAAATAAAATTAAAAATTATGTAATACTTGTGTTGGAGTCTCGTTCATCACATAGACATGTCCGTTGAAATGAATTATGTATGATGCCTTCTAGTGACTAGAAGATAATGTATGAGACATTAAATTCCTAAATTTTTACTTTAGTGATATTTTCATGGGATATTTGAATATGATGTGTAGAATTTATAGTGTATTAGTGGTCTATATTTATAAGTGAAGAAAAGGGGACTTTTGAAAATACAATTTACCTTTCCTATATATTTTTATACTGTTACATGGTAAATAATACAAAAACTAGTAATAAAATAATTTTGGTGATATTGGGTCATTAAATCCTTAACCACAACTTTTAATACATGTTTTAAACATGTTTCATATCTTTTAGTATAGGTTTTTACATTTTAAATTTTTTTTCTTATCTTGCTAACTAGTTTATACCTATGTAGATGATTTTTTATTTAAAATTATAATGTAACCCTAGATTTTAAATTAAATAATTTAATATATTGAGAACATTTATAATATAAAATGAATGTTTTACAATTAAATGTTCATAATAATATATATTATTTATAAATAATGATTGTTAATACATTCATATATAGGATAAAAATTATAATTGAATCATTATTTATAAGTTATTGATTTTTTTATTAGATAAAAATTATACAATGTTGATAAAATAATTTCTAAAAATAACAGATTTACCATTCTCATGGTGTTTATCATTATTCTTAGTAATGATACTATAATTTCAAAGAAAATAGACCATAATAAAAAAAATATTGTTTTTTGGATCTAATATATGAAATATATTTTATTAAATTTAATTTATACAAGGTACGAGACAAATTGTTAATAAGGGTGGATAAATCATTTTTATACTGAAATATTACTTAAATTTCCAAAACGGTAAACATGGGTTCTATAAATACAAAATCGTATTTTTAATGATTTATTTTACAATATGTAAATATATAAATATGTTATATATATAATATTCAATTTCATTAATGCCATTATTGTATTATAATAATTTTATAAATGTAATGGTATTAAAAATTTTGAATTTTCCACTATTCACCTAAAAATAAACTATCTCTGAAAAATCATAAATATCATTAATAAGAAAATGTTTATATGCTCAGTCTACAAATTATGAATATTTTATAAAATTAAAATTCTATAATTTGGTATGTTTAACTTTTAAGAAAATTTTTATATTATAATTAAAAATTGTTTTTATAGAAAAATAACTCTTTAATGTACTAACAATTACTTGTATTTTTTTAAATTTCCAATAAAATCAGTGTTATCTATTATTCATATCAAAATATATTTTATTCATATCTATAATATGACTTTTTTTATAATATATTTCATTTCATAAAATAATTCACATTAGAGTAATTTTTTACAAAATACATTTTTAACCATATGGTTATCTTATTAGTTCTCTAACTACAATAAAAATTTTCATCTTTATTTTTACATATATATCATAATGTGGTCACATCTATTTTTTTAAATTATTTAATGACATAATAATAATGTTTATATAATGTTTTATAGTTTTTTGGTTATTTTTTCATATAGAATAAGTTATTAACATAATAATTGTTTAATGAAATTACTTTGTGGACTTTTAGGTCATCAAATTCCCTCTTAAATAAATTGAATCCTCATAATTTTTGAACACATACAATTTGAGTAATTTCCAAAGGGATATCTTTACTAACCATACAATGTAAGTTTTTTATGGGTTTTTAGGACATGATGTGATATTTAACTATAAAAAATTCATTAGATTCCTTACTAAGGAGAGCTAATCCATTTTTAATAGAATCATAGAATGTGAAGAATAGATAAATCTATAATGTTTAGCTTTCCACAGACCTATATTGTGTTTCATTTGCCATGGATTTAATATTTATTCCATAAAAAATTAATTATAGCTCAATATATAATAGGTGAAATCTTTCACCATATAATACATCAAAAAATCTATAGTGATATGTAAATATTTAACTCAATGAATTCATTATATTGTATTTTCCTTGATCCCGTGGTCTTAGAGGTATTTTAATATTCTCAATCATTAATTGTTCATGAACACCTATTTCCATTATTTTTAAAAGCCTCTTATGTGAATAATTAATTTTTTTCTAAGTAAATTACTACCCTTAGGAAGAATCTAGGCATTACATAATGGTAACTCTTTTTTTATAAAGGATTTGTAATTCTAAGATTATTTTTTCCCTAGATGTGTATGGGTAGAAATAAATTTAAAAATAAATTCTTAATGGTAAGGAGAACATCCATGAACTGTTTATGGGTTTACCTAACCTCAATTATAGTTAGTAACTTGATTTAAAATGTTTCCTAAGGATATATAGCCATTTTTATTGATTATGTATGTGTATCCCTATGTTTCTAAAGGTTATATAAGGGAAAGCATGTGTTTATTAAGTGTATTCTGGAATTTATATGAAATATGTGAGGGTATCCAAGCCCATGTGTAAGGGTAAGATTACGTTTTTAAAAGATATGTAAGGGTAAATGTTTTGTTGTGCAAGGATAACATAAATTTCATACAAGACACATTTGGGTAAAAAGGATCCCTATAAGTAAAGTTCTTACATCATCTTTGGGTAACACCTAAATTCTAAGGGTTATATAAGGTAATGATATAGGTTACACAGGGTGAATAAGGGTCAATAATATCCCATACATGACATCTATCAAATTTGAAAGAGAAAACCCATGTTACCCTTATGAAGATACATTTTTTGGGAAAAATGTTTTAAAAACCATGTTTCGGTTTTTTTTCTTCCATAACAAACATGAAACACGTTTTTGGAAATTTTAAAATCCTAAAATTCTAGAAATCATTTCATTGACTCATTCAAAATCCCTAACTCATATTATCTTATAATTTAAACAATCCTTATTTAAGAATCTATTAAGAGAATAATTAAATAATGGATTTTGTTTTGGATTTTGTTTTTGTAAACATGTTCATGGGTGTACTTGTTATAAAATAGTTTAATCATTGTTGTCTTCATTTTTGTAATATTTTTTCGCTTGAGAAGCCTGAAATTTCCCTTATTATTATTTTGGGAATCCTTTTATGTATAATATATATTATTCAACTAGTTTCAATGTGTGTCATATCCTGACCCACTCTCCACTATGTGTTATTTATTTTCGAAATAAAAAACCTATGTATAATTCCCATAATATTATTCCATAAAAATATTATGAATTGTCTTTCTGTTTATTTCTGAATTAAGGATTAATATTTCATAAAATTATTACAACTAAAAATTACTAAAAAATAGTAATATGAATTTTCATGTTTATCTCATATTATTTTTTATAAAGAATGTTATTAGCATTTGTGGAATTATAATATTATATAAGGAATAAATCATTAATAAAATATTTTAAATGAATATATAATTTAGAAATTATCTATGAGAGAGAATGTATTATCTTAAGTCGTGTTTAATTTCTATTTTAAATAAAATCATAGAATAGGATCTATAATTCCGTGGAAATAATTTTTATCTAAAAAACATTTGGATTTTGTTTGAGTGATGATTCCATGATAGTCAAAAATTTTGACATCAATAACCATGAAGTAAGAAATTCCTTACCATTTTTGTGATCTTGTTAACTCTTTTTGTCAAAAAAAAACTTGTATTTCTATAAATGATAGTAGTTCTATAATATAAACACCTTTGGGTATTTGAATACCCTATTAAATACTCATGTGATACTTGTTTCCATTATTACATTTGTTTCATGTTTCTTCTCATTGATTTTGATTGAATTTATTGTATGTTTCTACATTTATCATGATTATAAACTATGGTTTCTAGAATATTGTACTATGTTATATGTTCCTTTTGAGGTATTTTTCATAGTGAAAAATAATACGGGAAGTCATGAAAAGCTTATATTTTAGAAGGGGAGTGTTTAAGAATTAATAAAATAGATAATATATAGCTATGAACCTGGAAGGCATAAAATTATGCCTCTTATATTTCATGTGATAAACTCAATGCATATAGGATTCCAAGGATCATGTTACTCAATGCATAGAATATTTGGAGTATAAAAATCACTTAATTCATATTTGATATTGATAACCTAACACTCTCGATACATATTGGATGTCGAGTAGTATGTACACATGATTTTAAACAACATGATCACTAGCCTCAAGGTGTGTTCAAGAATACTCTAGATTTCGTTACATTCCTTGGATAATAGAGTCAAAGTAGGTATGTATGTTGCACATGGTATCTTGTTTAGCACATGGGTGATTAGTTGTGAATTGTTGTGTCTCTTTTGTATTTATTATTTTTTATGGAATACACAGGTATAAATGAGAACATAAGATAAGGTCACATTGGTGGTGTATTACATGGTTTTATTAGTCACACCCAATTCATGCTTTTGATGCATATGGGAACTTTGTGTAATAGATCAAGATAGCCTCTAGATAAAATTTTGTTTTTTTGTTTATTTAAATTCTTATCTTATTAATCTATTTTGGAATTATACTACGAGAGAACAATTATTACCTATATGATAGGGATTCCATATTTTAGTTTTAATGTGATACCCTAATTATTATAATTATTATATTTTTTCATTACTATTTGTGTTTTTACATGATAATAAGGGTATAATTGCACTACTAATGGAATTATTACCTCCCTACTAGTTGGTATTCTCTGGCATATAGAATCGTGCACATAAGAATATGTTGGAATCTAATTATGTCATGGTAGTTTGTCTAGGGAGTTTCAAAGTGGTATCAGAGAACATTTCCTTTTTCTTCTTTTTGAACTAGAACGTAACATGGTAGAAATAATATTCTTATATGTCACTATGGTAGGGGATTTTCCATGTTATTATATATCACATGATCAATAGACCTCCATTTTACCATGGTTTATATTGTTGTTACTTCATTTGATGATACTTTATTTGTGTTTAAGCATCATGATTTGGTACATAGGTTCACATTCCATATAAATACCTATTACTATGTTTTATATTAGTACATTAATTTAATAACCTCGATTATACTATCTATTTGGTATATACATGAAATATCCTTCTTGTAATGTACCATGTGATTTTGATATATCATTGTTGGAATTAATTTGTTTTAATGAAAAAGCTAATATGTTATATATATATATATATATGATGACTGTGACTAACATGTTGGAAGAAGACCTTAGTTTGTGATAAGAGTTATATACCTTGGGATGCAAATAGAACCTTATGGAAACTCATGTATGGTCTTATGGACGGGTTAGGAACCATTTTAAATTTTGAAAATGTAAATATTGTGTTATACAAGATTATACCTTATTGATGACCGGAGGGATATCCTGATATATATAAGTGTTCTTTATAGGACACTCCAACACTCACTATATTATATTAGGTTGAAGGACCACATCAGATAGGAGTATTCTACCTGGCTCACATCTACAGCTGGAGAGTCACCAATCCTTTGGTCAACTATAAAATCTTATGCTTTCAACTAGTTTTAAATTCCAATGGAATTTTATTTTCTTGGTGGATAGGTCAAATTTTGAAATGATCATCAATTCCTAATTCATAAATATAGAAATTTTTAAAACTTAATTTCTTAAGGACCATTATAAATTTAGATTATTATTGGTATCCTATAGTTTTTTTGGAGCTTCACATTTCAAAATCATAGTTTTGAGATTAGATAACCGTGGTTTCACAGAGCTTTCATGGAGAATAATGACATCATGGGTCAACCGTGTGGCCTATTTTGTACATGTAAATTATTTTTTTAATAGTGATAGTGGGTTGATACAACCATGCATCTTGATTAAGATATTCATAGAAACTATAATGGTTGGCGGACACTGCAACTGTTCTATGTAGGGGTGACATAGGGAATGGTATTACTTGGTTGTAATTCGGTTGGTAAACTATGAAAGGCATCCATTTGATAGTTTGGTGCTTGGAGAGTGGAATATAATTTTTGATGCATAGGTTTCCTAACCAAGAAGTATAACCATGTTCCACTAAAAGGGGGAAATTTCTATGTTCCCCTCCAACCTTAAATGGGTTTTACCACATTTCTTCCTCACTCCCACCCATTATGTCTCACATATTTTTATCTCACTCCTAGTTTTCCTTTGGGTGGTTATCCTTCATTATTTTTCCTAATGGAGAAATGAATGATGTGTTAGAAACCTACTGGTGATTCTATAATTCTGCATAACACTTTTATTTGTCTCTCTTCTCTTTCTTGGAATAATCATTTTGTGAGACAATATACCTTGTTTTAATTTAATTTTACTAGTTGTTTGATTCTTATTACATTGACTCAAATAAAATATTGATATTGTTTAGTGTGTATTCCTTGGTATATGGTAGGTGGTGTATTTGTTTTCCTTAAATTTCCCCCTCATAGGTGATGCGACCTGATCTTCTTCTTCCTGCCTACCTAAATGTTTTCAACATTGATCTTCTATTAGGGTCTATTTTTCCATATTTCCCAATGGATCCTATCTCAAAACATTGGTCTTGGTCCTATATTTGAGTTTTTTGAAAGGATGTGACATTTGGTCTCTCTCTAAAATATATCATTCTTTATCTCCCACCCTGCCAACATCACTCTAAAGTGAGTATCCTAGAATTTTGATAGGTGTGCCTCGGTTTAGCATTATGGTGGGTTTTCTAGGGCATTTTATCATCCGATCCCTTTGAGGAATTGGTATCCTTACATAGATGACCGTAGTGGTGTTGTTTGGTTCAAATAACTTCTCACTACCCATCTTCTAGAACAATTTGGATTCATGTGGTTTATCCCCACCAACTGGGTTTCTGAGTTGAACAGGAAATCATTCTACATTTTTCGTTATTATAGGAAGGATTTTCAATTGACTTTTTATCATGGATCTATATAATTAGGCATGTGTAATTTCATCATATTGCATTGTTAAATGGAGGTTCACAAATGAATTTATTCCCCTTTGGATTTTTTAGGAATAGTCTCCCTAGATTACCCCTTCCCTTTAACAATATCATTTTCCTACATTGAATCGAAAACTCCATAGGGTCGTTACTCTGTGCGGATGAAAGAAACCTTCACCTATAGGATTCATTAATGTCTCATATATTCATCAAAATAGAACTATATTAAACTCAACTGATGCATATTCTCCCCAGGTAGGGGATTCCTTGTATTAGTGACATAATCTTTTTCCCTTTTCTGGTGTTATTATGTACGATGTGTCTTCTTCACAAAAAATCTCTATCAGTCTATAGAATGTTTTGTGCAAGGTTTCTAGAACCTCGATATCCAACTCACACATATCCTTACCCATTATCAAAGACATGTTTCATCAACCCCCTCTAATCAGTACAGTCCATCTCAAAATAAAAGGAAGATGATGGTTTCTCTCCTAACCCTCATGGTGTTGTCACTCAGCCTCCTCTCTCCCTTCTGGTGATAGTATTGTATCCTACTCTATTGGAATCATTTTTCAGATCTCATTACCTATCTATTATACCTTTCAATGATTGTTTGGATTTTAGATCCTTTGGTGGATGGTGTGGGGAACATAAAATAAAGAAATATTCTCCCCTCCGATGATGGATGGCTGAGGCCCTCTCCCATACATTATTGCATTCCCCTCTATCTTGAGAAAAAACTACCCCAAACTGCACTTTTCTCATGTTATGTAAATACAATAGTATATTATTCAAAGAACATTAAAGACCCTAATTGTTTTTTATTCCTTCTTCACTTCAAACAAGTTGTGATTGCACTAGATTTCAGTCTAAGAACTTTTCAGCTGCTTCTTCATATCTTATTATGTGCTCTGTGATGCAAGGGGATAAAACTAGGCACACTATTATTTGATGAATTCTCTCCTAATATAGAATTCCTATGTAATGGGTTACAGTTTAATAATATATTTCATTACTATTGAAATACTCGACATTAATTCTTCCCTAACAAAATTTTATGAACATAAAATATACCTTCCAGGATATAGGTTTTTTCATTCATGATAAGTGTGTTCTGTTGAATGCATGTATATCCTAAAAATCACCACATATGGATTTTTCTGGATCTCTAGTATCTCAGTGAAACGAATAAATTTCTATGATCACTTCAACACTATAAATGTTTATATATGTACACATTTTTTTCTATGACTTTAGGTATGAAAAAATTGATTTATATGAAAGGGAGTCCTTATATAATGATCTCGGGGGTTTTAACCTAGGGTTCATGTAGTGGCTCATGATAGGGGACATTAACTTGATTAATAGATCCTTTATAAAATAAGGGATGGCTTTATTTCCCTCATACGTCCAGTTAGGATTTTAATATGTTCATGACTCGTAATAGCATCTGAAACATGGGGTATGTGGGGGGGACTATTTTACTTTGTGAAATAACGAGAAAGGTAGTTTGTGTACATGTTTTCATCTTGATTGGTTTATCTATAATTTTCATGTTATTTCATATTTCCTAGATTCAATGGAAACACAGCTTATTTGATAGTTTTCTATCCACACAACCATTTGGGTTGACTTGCCTCCCATTAAAGAGCGACACGGTCACTTACTATACTCTCAGCATTGGACCATTATCCTTGGATATCACTATGTGGCGTTGGAATCATATACTAGACCATCACAAATATGATGATGGATAATCCTTAATAACATGATAAGTTGATTGAAATGTGATCCACAATCTTGGATCAAGAGTCATCCCACACTATGAATACATAGAGGAGAAAAAAACTAGGATTGAACGGAAGGAGTCCTGCATTGATTTTTTATGAGTCTTTGTTTAGGGAGCTTGATCATAAAAAATCTATTGAGAAAATGATATTGAGGCATTAACACCTAGACCCCAAACAATCCCACATTAAATGTATTATATAAATAGATTATAATACAACATACTTTCGAGAATTAATTAATTTAAAATGGTAGATCAACAAAAATAATATTCATCTAGGATACAGAACATACACTAAGGATCATGAAGTGATGGGAGGTGTGGAATAGTTTCATTTAAAGTCTCTTCTAAAATGCTCCAATCCATTCTTTTAAGGAGGTTATAAAAGTATTCATGTATAAATTCTCGATTCCATCCATCACATAGTGTTTTATCTTGAAAACCTAATTTTTCAATCTATTCATGGAGGGGACAACAACATTAAGGTAGTGTAGTCTCTCACCCTTGAATGCCTTCTAGATACATAGGGTTTTGTAAGGTCATTCTATATGTACTAGTGTCATTTGGTTTGGAGTTTTTATATTAATGTGGTGTGGTATATATTTTTGGGTGGTATTATCCCTCAAGTGGATTTTTCTACTACCATGATTCTCATTCATTTGGTCAGTGAATAATTCATGATGCATCACTAAATGTCAATTAGAATGTGAAACTTCTCCTATAAGGCCTTATCTAGTGTTATAAATATAAGATTGACCTTGGCCAACCCATTCTAGATTTATAATGTAACATGGGTTTTTTAAAATTGAGATCGATGCAAGGAAGAATAGGCCTTTCTCAAGAAATGGTGTCTTACATAAATGAAAAGTGTTTTTTATATATTATTTCAATAAAGTTATATATGGAAAAATATTATGATTTTCATGAATGGAATTAAATTCTCAAGGTAGTTACCTAAATGGGCTTCTTGTCTGGGTCCTCTGATATTCGGTCTTGATGCATCATCTCATCATGGATTTTGATTTAAATAATATAGAAAATTGTGGCTTTATCAAGACCATTCGTGAAATAACGAATAGAAGAACTTCTATCTCAATGATTTTTAGTCATTACCCAAGATCCCCTTGTTATATTATTTGATAAAATTAGCTTGTAAGATAGCAATTGACTATACCACTATATACATCACTTTGGTGGAATAATTAATCTAATTTTTTATGAAAAAAGAATCATTTTCTTAAATGATAATAAGAGATCCATAATAAAAATCAACATGGTCATTGAATATTAGGGAAAATGGAGTGTACATCTTGTGAATAATGAGAAGATTAGTATTTATATTTCTAATTGGTGCTCATATATATATGCATAATATATAGAAAATAGTTTATGTTTGTGGGGAATATGTCTCCCATGGAGTAGTTGGGTGACCTGATTTTCCCACATAGACTCTAAATTCATCAGATCGATTTGGTGGTTAGTAAATTCTCAGGACATATCACAAACTAGGGGAACTATTTATTCTATTTTAGAGGAAGAATCACTCCAGTAAAAAATATTATATACTCAATTCAATTTCATCTAATCTCATCTCTAAAGGCTTCAAAAAGATTCATAAATTGAATCAAAAATATTTTCCCTTCATTCATATAAGATTCTCATTTTGAGGGATAACAACATTGGGAATCAATGGATAGGATGGAATGGAAAATTAGGGATGGATGAAACAACAATATGAGCATATCTGGCATGATGCAGTGACTACATAAAATGTAAGCATTGTATGTTCTTAAGGGATGGATACTCTCAGGAAAAATTATCATATATAAGTATGAGAGTGATCTGGAAGCATCGAGACAGATAGATTCATCATCATAGATCAATATTAAATCACATATCTTGAATCGTTAGAGTCACACCCAATTGATCATCATACATTAGATTCTATCATCATAATTAGGTCAACACCAAGCTTGGGTTCCCTAGATTACCAACGACAGAAAAAACCATCAGATGTGAATTCATGTATCCAAGTTTTATCCTTTTTATCACATATAATAAATATCCAGACATTTTCAAGGTTATTGTGCCAAAGTTACATCCTGATAAATGTGTTATTATATGGTCTTCATCAGGATACTTTTCTATGAGGTATTTTAAAAGGGTGATGATAGTTTCTAATGAACCTGATTAATGGGTGTGTTTATTTAGTTCAAGGAGATCCATGTGATATTCAACTCCCACTTATGGAATGTTATGAATCCCAGTTTATCCATAAATGATAACATGAAGAATACATGTATTAATCTTGTTTTCAAATGAGCTTTTTTCAATGAGAATTGGGGAAAAGCATTGTCTCATATATTCAATAAAGGTGAATGGGCACAAATAATGTGGAACTCCTTTAGTGTCATTACAAGTCTCTCGTCTCAGGAGTCTTCCGACAACTCTTTCCACAACCTTTGGTTCTTGTGTGTGAACAACTGTGGCATCGAGAAGAAGGTGATAGTGATTTATATCATGGAGTGTTGTGGTTGTATATGAAAGGCAATGAAAAACATTTTAATGGATTAAATGCACAAGCTCGACTCTCACATTTAAGAAAACAACCATTCTTATAGAACAATCCTTGATGAAAAAATAAAAAAATGCCACATCACTTGTCTTACTTTTTCTTAATTGAAACACCCCATCACCTCTTGTTGTATCCCTCATGATCATTTGATTTTATAGAGTCATCAGAACACTGTTTTCATGATCAACATTGGTTGATCTTGCAGTATGGTTGAAATGTGAGGCAGTGTCATAGTTCATGATCCTAATGGATCTGTCGTCCTTACATTCACTTTATTAATTAGTATTGAAGATTCTCTTCAGCTAGAATCTCATGTGATGTTTACATGTCTTTATATTTATAGTAAGAGAAAAATTGGATTATTATTGGTTGAAACAAACTCCACATTAATTCAAAAATCTCTGGTACACCTTTGAACCACCCATGGTCTATTACATGTCACATTAGTATGTATATGGGCTCCATCACCAATCACACATAATTTCTTCACCCATAGGTTGTGGGGAACAATGTATATGATTCCCTTTATTCCATAAAATCCCATGGTCATGTGGTTATTTTTTCTCGTATGGGTGTCATTCCTCAGAAGATATGGACATAGTTAGAGGGGACTCCCTTATACCCTTGTTTCTTCCTGGTCTTCTTCTTTTTTCCTTTATTTCCTATATTGTATGTGTGTCTCATACTCATCAAAATAAAATAAACCAATGATTTTATGGTTACATTGTTTTATATGTTACACATTCCACATGATTCTCTTAAATTTTAAAATACCTAAAATTATTTTTCAATACTATAACCTTATTTTTCATTATCCTCATTCACCTTTTTAAAGGTTTCCTTCCCTAACAAGAACCACCCATTATAGTGTGATACAAAAGTTCCATTGATCGTTGTACTTTCATTTATTCCAAACTAGCTCTAAGGGTGTGTTATTTTTATCTATCATAAATGAGTTGGTTAAATTGATATAAATGTAATGTTTAGTGAATACTGTGTAAAATGGTAAATGTTGGGTTCTGAATTATGTCATTGTTTTAAAATAGGATTGAATTAAAGGTAAAATTACTATAATTAAATTTATTCATCCATGAATTTGAGTCCCTTAACTTTATCATTGTTTGAAATCATTAGTTTGAACCACCCCTTTAAGTGTGCGTAACTAAATGTTCTATATGATCATGTTTTTCCTAGGCAACCAAACACCCTTTTAATGTTTGTTTTATTATCTCTAATTATTGAAATACTAAATGAAGTTAATTTAGTGGTGAAAATGGAATATTTATCTTCCATTCCACTGTGAGTATTTATGACATTGGACTACACGTTTTTTTATATAAGTAATGTAAAAAAATAAAATAAATGTGTTGTAAATAGTTTAGACCAATCACATGAAAATAGAACCCTTCAAGGGGTAACATTGTCACTTAGACTTTTTGGCACATAGAAATAAAACAATTAAAGGTACGATTGATTTATATTTTAGCATGGATATTTCTCATGTAAAATGTATAATTATTAAATTATACATGCCTAATTATAGATTATTCCCTGGGTGGTGCATGTATTCATTATATAAAATTCCTTGGATAGGATCAATGGTCAAATGAAATGATATTACGCCTAGATAGATACCTTGGTTCCTTCTAGGGAATTCCATGGAAATGATTATATATAAAATTATTATTATTAACCCTTGGGAATTACAAGGGTTACTTATATGTAATTCCTTGTATGGGTTAAGAGTTTAACTATATTTTATTAAGACTTGGGTTATTATTGGGTTCCTTACATGAAATTCCATGGATAGTCTCATAGGCTAATTGGAATTATAGTATACATTGGGAGAAACATTAGTTCTTTAATGTAATTCCATGGATGAGCTCATAGGATATGTATAATTATGTTATGCATGATTCCAATTTGTATCAAAATGATGTATAAACATTTAATAATATAAATCTTGTATAATATTATCAAATACATAATATATATATATATGAATTTTTTTCTTCATCGTCACCACATGACTAGTGTTTCACATGTATACGTGGGATTATATCCAAGGGTTATATTTTCATCTATATTGTACTTATGTATATAGATATCCAAATTAGGCCAAAGAAGGTCCACTCATTCAGGTATCCTACGATGCACCTAAGGTCGACACGGTTTATAGTTAACTTACTTTTTTATTTTTTATATTCATACACACTAAACATTCCTATATTCATATAATGGATTTCCATTGAACACTATTAGTGATGGCCTACTGAGTTTTACTCACACCATGTTCATGTCAAAATTTGGTACCTAGAAAGGTATACTATCTATAATTCCGGACATGGTTCATGCTTCTTTGTTAATGTATCATTTGTGATAGGACATAGAATAGGAGTTTCAATTTTTTGTATACTCGGGCTACCTTCTGGAGTTAGAGTTTTCTAAAAAATTGGTCTAAATTTATTGTATGTGTTACTTATTTTATATCGACTACCTATATTTTTTTCGAATAATGTTCATGCATGGTTTGATTATTTCACACTAGCCCAATTAATTATTTATTAATAATTATTAGTTATTATTATATTTTACTTCCTTTATTTTTTTATTCTTACTATATGTCATTAATGATCAAAAGAGTATATTCTCCACATTGTACCACATATAGACCCTTGAAACTAGTCAGCAACCTCTTGTTTATGGGTATGTGTTCTAGGGGCCTTTTTACTGATCAGTCTGGTTAATTTTTATAGATCGAACTGGGTTGGGATGTGGCATGGTGGTATTTTAGTGAAGTTATATATGATAATAAGAATGAATAGTAACATGGTAAATAGTTTGTATCTGGGGGTTTTTAACCCACACATGAGGGAAGATCATGTTGAAAAGTATGGGATTATTATTCATATTATTCATTTTTACATTATATTTTTTCACAATGAGTGACCTCCGGTTGAATTTATACTAGTTATTGATTTATGAGATTTAACACTTTGACCATTATGGAAAGAGTGTAGGTGTGTTCATGCCTCATTTTAAGAACATTTTATTCACATTTCTTTAGGATTCTTATATTTATACCGTGATTTTGTGAATTTTTTTAATGCTTTTCTATATACCATGTAAGAGTGATCACTCCCATGTCTACATGTATTCTCTATTGATGTGATAGATTTATTGTTTGAGTTATGGTATATGGTTGGTTAAATAATGTTTATCCATCAACCTAAATGGTGTTTTCCCATATATATTGAAGGTAGTATTCTATTAAACTTATCAAAAACCAAATCAGGTTGACCCTGAACCGGTCACTAGAGCTGGGACACGGTATGGCCCAATGTGTATTCTCGATCCCCAAGGGCCAAAAACTAGTTTAGAGCTTAAAAATAAAATCGATGTGTATGATTTTTTCCAGAAATGAAAAACAAATATATATATATATATCAAATTTGTACAATAAAAACAAAAACTATTAGTGGAGAGAAAAAAATGTACATATATCCTTGTGACCCTATGGGTCACCACCAACATTATACCAACAAATCACTATGGTGACCAAATCTAAGAAAGAAGTGGCACCTCAAGATAAAATCAAAGATAAAAAATATATTAGTATTAAAACATTGTAAGATTTCAATGATAATCTATTCCAAAATTCATTTCCTTTAAATTAAGAAACATCAATTTTAGTTTTGAACTACAATATATAAAATTTTCATAAATTTTTCCTTTAATTAAAATAATGGTTAATTTCTCGGTTTATCTCAAACCCGTTTATTTTTTCAAGAACAATGATTTAACCACTTAATGAAAGAGGGATTGAGAAGAAGGAAGTGCATAACTTTTCAAAACCATTTTGGAGAAATATTTAAAAATAATTTTATCTCATTTTGAAAAGATATCCACTGTACATTAAGGTGAAATTAGTGATCACACAAGGGAAATAGAAAATATAAAGAAAGAGTAACCAGCCAGCACATGCATCTCAATCATCTACTGTAGATAACTAAGTACCATACAACATGGGAGAACCTAGGATCTCGTGAATAATCTAGAAAAAACAATACATGTTACTTATCCTAAAGGCACACTACTAGGATTAAAGGTATCTGCGATGGGCTTTTTGCGATGGGATCCTGTCACAAATAGGCTTTAGCGACGGGGCCCCATCGCAAATAGCTTGTTGTAGAAAATAAATTTGAAAATAAGTCTCTAATTATATACATTATATATAAATAAACCTTTCACAATGGTCCCGTCACAAATAATCCTTCGATTATATACATCGTATATAAAAACATTTTGTGACGAGCCCATCATCCAGTCGCAAATTCTATTATTAAAAATTTATATACAAATTATTTTCAATGGTCTCTCATCGCAAGAAGTCCTGTCACAAATACTAAACATAATATATATATATATATATATATATATATATATATAATAAAATTATGATTAATGAAAAAATTATACTAATATTATTAAAATTAAAAAATTAAAAAAAATTACTATCAGTAAAATAAATAAACATTAAAAATATATAATACTAAAAAAATATATTTAATAAAATTTTGATTAATGAAAAATTATTATTAAATTATTAAAAAATAAAATACAATATTATTTAAATTCTCAATATTTACAAAAAAATATAAAATAATCATAAAATATTATTATTGTTATTATTAGTAAAATACAAAAATATTAAAAAAATATAATACTAATAATAAATTATAAAATATTAAAAATAATAAAAATTATGCTATATTTGCACCAATATAAAAGACAGATACTGTAAATAGTTCATATTACGAAAAAATCTTGAATTCAAATGATTTTAACAGGAAAAAAAATTATCGCGGGGTCGTCTTCTAGAGGAGGTGGAGGAACTGTAGGAGATGGTGGAGGATACTACATCCCTAAAATACGAGTCATATGGTGCATATACTCCATCTTCTCATGATGCTTCTACCACTACTGTTGCTCCCATCAACACATCTCCTCCTCGTGTCACTACTGTTGCTGCTGTGGTGGATGAATCTCTTCATACTGGTTCTGCAAACTCTCTAAAAGCTCATTCTAAGTTCGTAACTTCTCCTGATACTATGAGATAGAAGATGATGCCTCTCAATGAGCTCCTCTCGAGTTGGATGCCAAATCGCAACAGTACCATAATAAGTGTCAGGAGTCAAATGAGAGTTGATGCCAATTACTCGGCCCTTCTCAAGTCCATATTGAGTCTCTTGCATCCATGTCGCCTCATCAAAATAGTGGGCACTGGTATGATCAGTCGTCTCGTCTTGACTCTCATCCTGTGTCAGAGAGGTCACAGCCATATATAAATCCTTCAATTCCAATTTGAAATAAAAAATGTGAAAATATTATATGCATTTAATTTTCAAAATGAAATAAAATAATACTAACCACAATCTAATGCTAGCGATCACCAGTAATCACTCCAGCAGCTGGATCATTGTACATCCTCCAATAAACATCATACTCCGTAATATCAGGATTCTTGACTACCTACAGAAATATAAAATAAACTGTTTATATTTAATGATATATAAAATATTTAAAAAAAATACTTACCAAATTTACTCTATGCATACTGAATGTATAGCTACCAGCTCGATGTGTCACCTCCTTTCTCCCCCAGTTCTGTCGTCCCACTGAAGATCTCCAATGAAATCCACCACCCAACTAGTGTAAACATAATCCATCCAAAACATGAGATTAAATGTACTCTGGTAGGTGGGATTTACGTGAATCATTAAATTCTATCACTCGTACTTTCTTAATGGTTTTTCTTCTCAAATTGAGAAAAAACCAAAGGAAATGGTCACATATAGACACCTTCCATGCCGCGTGGATAGCTTCTCACATGCTGTCATCGATGGGATACCATAAACCCTGAAAATAATTTATAATATCAAGTAATTAAAAAAATAAATTTCTAAACAAATAATATTTATTTATGTATCATCCAATGATTGAACATGTCAAGCTTCACATCAATAGGAATCTATTCCTATGTGATCCATAGCTGAGAAAAATAATTATGCAAGATAGTGCTCCCCTGTCCAATAGCTGTATGCACAAAACTATGAAAAAAAGAGTAAATAATCAAAAAATTAGTATATATACAAATAAATTAATAAAATATAACTAAAATATGCAGGTTACCATACCTCTGTGTGAGTGGATCAAAGCCAATATGTGGACTTTGCTTGGGGATAGGGTCAAGAATCATCAATTACGCAAGACCGTGCCCCCTCCGCGTACCCCCTGAACCACCAGTAGGCTGAGGGTCAGATAATACAAAATCCCACTCATCCAAAGGTTTCTTAGCCTCCTGTAACTCGCTACATAGATCAGTATCCACATGAAACACAAAATGATTGTTCTTAGCATCTAGGTGAAAATAAATATTATATAAAGATATATATTATTTATGATTATAACCAGCTTTTAACTGTGTCAATTTCCATCTTCATCCTCATCTCCATAGCTTTCAATGTCAATGTCTTCATCTTCCTCCTCATCATCTTCAATATCCATATGATTTTCAATTTCTTCATCGCTAACCAATTCAAATTCATTTGTAATGTCATTAACATCTTCATCATCATAGATCCTTAATTGTGGTGTGTCATCATCAATATTCACATCTCTTTGTAAAAAATATGTATTTTTAGCAGTCTCTTGAAAAATTTCAATTCCTTCCACTTCAACGGATCCACATTCAGATTTACAAAACTTATTTTTCTGAGATTTCATTTTTATTATGCACCACCAATCACTCAAGTCTCTTGAAGTAGCACAGTACTTTTCACAATAAATTTTATGTTCCTATTGATCCAACAAAAATGGTTCATTTACATCAAAAAGACATTTATATTTAATATCAATGATTCAATGAGTCAGATGAACACGCAATCCTCTCTCAGTATCCAACCACCAACATTTAAACATCAATATGTAATTTTCTCCTAGATAACACAGATCAATAATTTCATCGAGAATATCATAAAAGTCAACTTAAATTTCTCTGTGATGCGATCCGCTCATGAAAACTCCACTGTTCATTATTTTTTTAATTCCCCATATGCACATGTATGAAATCAAAAACCCTTCACCACATATGCATTATAACATTTAACCATTTTAGATGGTGGGTTACTCAATGTACACAGTTCCTTATCAATTTATCATCATGTTGAGACACCTGAAAATTTGTAAAACAATAAACAATATAATAAATAATAAATGGAATTGATATTAAACCATTAATAATTTATGTTACTCGTTTTTTAAACCATTGAGAAAAAATTTTAGTCTACATTCTTCAAGAGCAGCTGATGTAATTTGTGGAAATTATTTTGTTATTTGATTATCATATAACCTAAAAATAATATTTTTTTACAAACTATAACTCAAATTATAGAATAAATGATATAAGTAATGATTGTACAAATGATGTCATTTCTTCATAGTTGAGCAGAACAAATGTATGATCCATGTGATGTTCATAATCTGAAATCTATCGTTCATGAACTCTAATAAAGACAAGATTTAGATGATTAAAAATAGATAATTGAATTTCCATTTTTTCATTAACATTCCCCTAGTTTTTCCCCATGTGATTATGTATGGAGATACATTCAAATTCAAAATAATGACAGCAAAAAAAAAATTTCTTTTGAAAATAAGATTGAGCAATTGATCTTTCAACAGTTGCTTTGTTACATACTTTTTTCTTCAATTTTTGAATGCATATCTCGAATGGGTACATCCACAAAAACTGTACTGGACCTCCACATTTAGGTTTATGTGTAAAATGTAATATCATATGTTCCATTGAGACAAAAAAATCTGGCAGAAAGTTTTTTTCATATTTACATATAATTACAGCAACATCTTCTTCTAGTTTTCTTATCACATTGTAGTCTATTGTCACTGCACAAATGTCTTGAAAACATATGATATGTCTGTTATCAAATCCCAAATCATAGAATTGAATAAACCTCTTAATCCAATCGGTATAATTATTTCCATTATAACATGACAATCATGACTTTTTAATCTGATAATATAACTATTCTTAACACATCTAACCAAATTGGAATCATACCCATCTGGATGTCTCAAATTAGACATCCAAAGAAAAAATAATAAGAGAATATCTTTGGATGGTGTATTAGATTATTTTGTCTTCATTAACCTCTATGATCTGACATTTTCAAATATTTCAAGTTCTGTTCGCCTGCAAATTATGGCAAGATCTAATCGTTCCTTTACAATATCTTTGGTTTTACCTCGTGTATCCAAAACTGTATGAAATAAAATATCAAAATAGTTTTTTTCAATATGAATGACATCCAACATGTGGAAGACTAACCAATTAGACCAATATGGAAGATCTCAAATAATGCTTCATTTTATACAATTATGTTCTTTCCCAAAACCAGAAATTTTCTATTGGTTTACTATTGGCCCAAATGTGATGGGAGGTAATGAAAATACAACTAATTTTTACTCTGTACCTAAGATCATTTTTGGAGGTTCATCCCTTTCAATTGTAACTTTTCTGAAATGAGATGTGTTCCTCTAAAAAATATGATCACTTGGAAGAAATTTGCGGTGACAGTCAAAATAGAATGGTTTTCCTCCATTGACGAGCATAAAGGCTTTGTTTTATTTCATACTATAAAACATGATTTTGGACCATATGTACTCCAACCAGATAACATTCCATATGCCAAAAATTCACTAATCATCCACATCAATTGTGCTTTTAATATGAAATTTTGTTTCGTAGAAACATCATATGTACTAACATCATCACTCCAAAATGCATTTAACTCATCAATCAATGGTTTCAAATAAACATCAATATTCTTTTTTGATGTCCTAGGATTAATAAGGTCAAAAAGATATAGGGCTCCTTCATCAACATCCATGGAGGTAAATTGTATAGAGTTATAAAGACATGACAATAAGAACCAAACAAATAGAAACTATCAGTAGAAATACCCAATCATGCATTTTAGGATTCTAAAGAAAAAGACAGATGCAGACAGTCAAAATCATTCCATGAATCACCATCAGATGGATGATTCAAGCTTTTATCAGTTGAAATCTTGGTTTTGTTCCATGGCATCATTGATGTTGTATTCTGAGACATAAATAAATACTGAAACCTGGGTGTAAGGGGGAAATATCTCAACTATTTTACTGGAATCAATAAATACTTCCTTGGTTGAGCTACTTTATACATCAATTGTCCACATGAGGGACAACTATCTAATGAATCATTTTCTACAGAATATAAGATACAATAATTTTTAATGCAAGAATCTTATGATTACTAAGGCCCAGATTATGAACCAGCCTCTTGATATCATAGAAATTTATAGGAAACACATTTCCTTTAGGTAATAGTGTTTTAACCGTGGAAAATATCTAATCAAAACAGTTGTTTGACATTGCATTATCTGATTTAATATCTATAAATTTTGTAACTGCTTCTATTTTCTTTTCTAGAAACCAAGATATAATGCATCCTCAGCAGAACTCAACAACTCATAAAATTTTAATGATGCCAACTTAGGAGTTAAATCAATATCATCTTGAGTTTTAGTTTGTTAAACAGATAGACCTACATCATCATGTGATAAATTTGGAAATCGTGATGGATTCAGAATCAAGTTATTAGTATCACCTCTTGAACTACATTCACTATGTTGATACCAAAAAAACATAATCTGGTTGAAAACAAAACTGCAAGAAATGTCCCCCAACCTTGTCAAATGTGTCAAACGTTCTCAGAGCACATTTTTTACAAGGACAATTTATTATGCCTTCTAAAACATATTCTAGTTTTGATGATGAAAATGATAATAAAGCTTCAACACCCTCAATATATATAGGATTTAAACTAGAACCATTTGTATTTCTGTGCTGATTTATCCGAGCTCGATCATCTAAAAATGACGGATGTCGATTTCTGTGTTCCAGATTTTTCTACAAAATATTAAATCATCACTAGTTTTTGAATAATTTGAAATTATAAAAACACTATCTAAATAAATAAGATAAATAATTAAAACTACTTCTCAATAATTACCATTAATTTTGGGCGACACAATTTTTAGTTGATTAATGACTACTCTTTTCTCTAGTTGCTCATTTATTTGCATCTTTCTGATACTGAAATAACAATGAAGAATCTTCTCAGAGGTTCGCATATTCATTATCATGCATACGAAAATGTATAAGAATACCTTCGAGCTCATTCTTCATTGTGATTTCAGTGTTAGAAAGATTCAAGTAAATGAGACGTTTCACAAAAGGGACCCATTTTCGTCGATGAGTCATCTTCTTGCAACTGACACCACAAGAAAATATTATGTCAAATAGGGTCTTATGAATGAATATTAAAACTCATGCATACGAGATTGGATATGCATAGGTATAAGCATACTTTTCATAATCTTTTGAGTCAGTGAAAGTTGAAAGAAGGAGAGTCATCGAGCAAAAGGAGTGTCGTCAATCCACTGGAAATTGGGCCAAGTTATTACAAGTTATTTCAATTTATTACAAATGATATTCTTCTTATTTTTTCTTATTTTTTATTATTTAGTTCTATTTATTCTTATTTATTTCTATTTATTCTTATTTATTCCTATTTATTCCTATTTATTCCTATTTATTCCTATTTATTCCTATTTATCACTAATTATTCTTAATTATTCATAATTATTCCTAATTATTCAAAATTATTACTAATTATTCCTAATGAATTTTAATTATTCTAATTTATTTCTATTTATTCCTATTTATTTCTAATTATAACTATTTATTCCTATTTATTACGAATTATTACTAATTATTACAGATTATTGCTATTTTTTCCTATTTATTCCTATTTATTCCTATTTATTTATATTTATTCCTATTTATTCCTATTTATTCCTATTTATTCTTATTTATTCCTATTTATTCCTTTTTATTCTTATTTATTACTATTTATTACTATTTATTACTATTTATTACTGATTATTACTAATTATTATTAATTATAACAAATTATTCATAATAATTTCTAATTGTTCAAATTTATTCCTATTTATTCCTATTTATTACTAATTATTACTAATTATTGTTATTTATTACTAATTATTCTTCATTATTCGTAATTATTCCTAATTATTTGAAATTAATCCTTATTATTCCTAATTATTCCTAATTATTCCTAATTATTTTTAGTTATTTATAATTATTCCTAATTATTACTAATTATCACTAATCTATATATACTAATCTTAAGTATTCTCCAGTGCCACGTGTCCATCTCTCCTACCTCCACATCATATTTTCTCTACGTGTCCTATCTCCAGTTACCCACGTCGCCCCACTGTATGCTCCCTCATATTCGATGCGCCTCCCAATCATGCTCCCACTGCCGTTTTCTGAGGTTGCGACCGAGATATCCCATGACCCCCCGCCCAATTCGCAGCCCTCCTTCTCCGACCTCCGGCTTCCCCGATCGTCGTACTCCGGTAACACCGTCGTCACCCCATCACCTCCTTTTGGCTACCCGTCCATCGCACTCTTGGATCCTTATATCTTTCTCCACCTGTTCCACATCTCCAGCAGTCATTATCTCCTCTCGTTCTAGAATCTCTTCTCCAGCTGCGATTTCTCCATCCCAGATTTACCGCTAAAAAACAATTCCTCCCATCTTCAGTAGTCATCATCTTTCTAGGGTTTCAGTGATCTTAATATTGGTTCCTTCATTTAGACCTAGGTTTCGTTCCTCTCCCGTCGGCCCCCTCTTTACAGCAACCATCGGTGCCCCGGGCTTCTCCACCTCCTCCGCCATCTGCTTCGCATCAGGATTATCTGCCTCCTTCTATTCTATAGCGGCGACCACCACCACATTCCCCGCACTGATGCGTGGCCGCACCCTACTCCCGGAGGAGCCCTGATGACCGCCGTATGAGCCTCGGAACTTTGCCGCACCCTGCCTCCAGAAAATGTCATCGTCCCGGTGCTCCCCTATTCAACCAAGTCCACCACTGTCATGACTCATTGTCGAGGTTGGCTTCCATCCTTCCGATCTACCTTACCGAACTCCGGCGAACCCCATGTTGCCTCAATCCCTAAATTTGGTTGTCGTCATCTCTGGAGTTCCAAGATCTGAAAATCGCCTGCATGATCTCCTTCATGGGCAACCCTATCTGTGATAACCCATGAGGTAAGTAGGAAAAGTTCATACATAGAGTTCCACCCCCTGTAGTTGAGCACATAGAGCATTTATTGAACGAAAACCACTCATTGTTTGAAGATAAATCATTGTATTTGTCTTTCACTTAGGATGGGAGAAGCGACAAATTTTTCATTGGAAATGACGGTTTCCCTACAAGTGTTGTGGATATTCCTTCCATTGTAGAATCATAAAAAATATATGAAGATAATGTATTAATTAAAACTGATGATATTGGCCAAATGGTAATGCTGAGAGAAGAGGGTTATGCTGCTGCAGATTCTGTGGAGTACAGACATGGTCAACATGATGTTCGGGTGAATCAAAAGAAAACATTTTATAGGTCTGAAGAAGTACAAATAATGATTTACCTCTGTTTTTTGAGTCTATTTTTTTATGCTTGTGGTTTTTGTTTTGAGCATAAATGAATTTTTAATTTTAGTTACCAGTTGGCCAGCGATTTGGAAGGCATTTTGATGAAAGTGAGCAGAACTGATTTTGCATTTTGAGGTATTAGTGGATAATTTTATTCTTTTTTACTATAGTTATCCTATTCTTATTTAAAATTTGATACTGAATTAGTTTATTGTTTAATACTACCAATATGATGTCACACATTTGAATATATCTGATTTATACTTTATTCATTATATATCATTTTTTTATAATAGTGGCTCATTTTTTCATTGTAAAATTTTTCATATGTGGCTAGATTCAGTGACTTACTTCCACCACTATGGTTATGAAGAAAGAATTTCTTCGTACCGTTATAATTTAATACATTCAAATCACTGCAAAAGATTCTATCACAAAAAATATTACTAGAGTATGAACATATGATTTTTTATAGTCTAATGAAAACATGATAAATGATTCATATTCACTTTCAACATTCCTATTATTAATAATTACAAAACATATGGTCCATAAAATAGGTCTTTTTTCATTGATTTATTACGTTTTGGATATGAATTGAGGGAGATGGGGTGTGCTCTGTAACTGATCCTAAACTATGTAAATAAATGCTGAATTCATTATAAGTTTCTTGGATATAGGTAGAGGAAGAGACTGCTATAAATGTTCCTATGCACACTGTGGTTTTCTAAACTTAATAAAATTTCTATTAAAACAAATTTACATTTCTAGGAAATGTCACTATTTTTTTGTTTCTCAGTAAAACTAATTTTTCCATTAGTGAGCAGATTAACCATTAATGGTATATTTATGTTTTCAGTTTAAGTCTATTGAAATGAAGTGAGTAAATTTGTACAGGTGAACAAATTTACCAGTCAACTGAATTTCCAATTTATGTTTACTGATAGTAGGGTCAATTTTGTTTTCCAGTTTAACGAATTTATCAGTTTAATAGATTTAGCATTACTGGATTAAATTTTTTTCCATTCAGATGATCCTGGACATACCCTGACAGTATTTAAGCGACCCTTACATAGATGTGGATTACCAGTTATGCGATCCAAGTTACCCTTCGGTGAGATGTGATATCTTTAACATAAGTTTGGATTGACGTTTATGCAACTCAAAATAACCTTTACATGCCAAAAAAATGACCCTTACATGAGTTTTACTACCCTTACATGAATCAATATTATCATTTATACAGCAGATGAAAACCAACCATACTCTTACATGAACATATAATACTCATCATTGTGTTTTATTACCCTCACATTAATCATAATTTAGATTTCATTAACGGATTAAAATCGAGGTTACCCTTTTGTTATCATAAAAGAGCCTTACGTGAGGTAGAGTTAACTCTCTGAAATACTAGATTTATCTCACTTACATGAAGGGTCTTTTGTATAATCCAAAATAAAATGAAAAACAAATAAACTTACACAACCATAATAAGTTTCATTAACTCACACTATTCTGATTGTCTCTACTATTAAGTTATTCTATTGCAACTATCCTCTTCTTTTTTCAAAATAATATCTGTCATTTACTCACATTCTTTTTTAATTACATATTGCAAGGATCAAAATAGTTGTCTACTGGTTGGCTGCTGATATGTTGACTCCAATGCATAATCCATGTGTTGGAAATTGCCTTTACAATGCTGGGTGTTGTGTAATTTCGATGGTTTCATCATCCAAGGTCTATAATGATGCCCCACCCCCACTACATTTATTGGCTACTTTATCAACTGCGGGATCCAGCTCTGAGAAGTTTTACGTGCTATGTTGTCAATGATTTCAGAAATTTTCAGCTATGTTGTGGAATTATTAATTCCTCACAGTTTGCAAAACTACCCACACATATGAATTGATTTTACAGATTAGTGAAAAAATACACATATTGTTGTAACCTATATCACCTATTAACATAAGCTTACTGAATATATTTTTCAGATCACACATTTTGGACAATACTGGGTTTATTTTTACATTCATATTTTGGATTTTACATTTTCAATATGCATTAATACATATCCTTATTTTTAAACATTTTTTCCTATGGAGAAAATATTATGTTTTCTGGGTAGTAAAAAATCTGGACAGCACCCCACACACCTATTGAAGATTGAATCATACTATTGTTGGAAGTAAAAACTAAAATCTAGGTTTGTGTTTCTACTTGGTTTTCAATGTTTTTGATGTTTTATACCTTTATTTTTAATGTTTCTGTGAGACAATTTCCATTTATAAGTTTTTCTACTTATTTTCCCATTATGTTTATTGCAATTCATGCATTTCATTACTAATTAGGAAATTAACAAGAGATTTGTGGACTGCTCTACATGTGATTCTTCAAAGTATTCAATTTCTGGTGACATGAATTTGGTATATAAACTGATGATGAAATCTGATTCAAGGTATCTAAAAATTGTGGAAAAAGTAACTTCATTATTTAGATGTTCCATGAACAACAACATTATTAATTTTCCTGATCCAACTCGATCTGTTCATTTGTTAATTTTCCTCATCCAACTCAATCTGTAATACATTAAATTTCTAAATCTTTTAATTGTTATGTAAAAATATTTTTGAATGTGTTGGAAGATCATGATGATGATGATTTAAAACCCTTGATGTCCCCATAGGGGTGGGGGTTTCTGTTATCTCCCTAAAAATACTCCTTCTCAACCATGGTTGTGACTCTCACAGTCCTGCCAAACCACACCATCTTCTACTATACCATGGATGGTTTTCGAGGATGGATTCGATCTCCTCATACTCAAGCTAGAGGGGTGCCTTTATAGAGGTCACCTCTCCTTCTACGTCGCAGTCTATGTCGTACCACCACAACCCTCGCTGGCTCGAAAGGGGATGGCATCGTGCCGTATGAGATGTTGGTGGAGAGCACTCTGAAGTTTCTTAGGGTTTATAAAGGATCATAATTTGATGGCATACATCACACCCAGAACTCAATGTTAGCCAACTATAGTAATAACACGAACACTGTTTCTCAGGTGACCCTTATAAACAACAACATATATTTTATTCTGTTATCTGGTATTTATTCACCAAATAATTATTTTATGCACATTCTACCAAATAAAGTATTATTCATGATCTTTACTTTGATTCTACATTGCATGATAATTAAAAAGTTGTCTAATGACTTTACATGTCTTTTTGAATCATGTATCTTTATAAACATCTCTAGCTTTTCGATGTTATGGTATCAAATATTCAAGGTAATTGTTTAGCCTTATTATTTCTATTTCCAATTTCATAATGTTTTATTTTAATTTTTTTGACATCAATATTTGTTTGATATATTATTCAATTGCATCTTCAAGGAAATTTGTGTTTCTTGTACTTTTATATATATATATTAATTTCAACTATTTTTTTTGCATGATATACAATTTCTAAGGACGATATGATTTTCCCAGATTATTCAAGTTGGTAAAGCAAGAATTCCTATACGTTCATCTCAGAATCAGGCCTTATGTCTGCGGTGAGTGGAATCTACTATATATACTAATCCTAGCATTCTATCATCCATAAGAAGTATATGGAGAGGAAGGTTCATGCTATTATCTTTTCCACTATATGTAGGATTTTTTGGGATGGGTGCAATTGGCAAGGGAGGGCTTCCCTTTTTGACATCTATTTTTTCAAGTGCATGTGAAATTACATATTCTAGAACATGGTTTTCTGGGTAAAGGGGGAAACTCAGTTGTGGCATTCAAAATACTGTAACCAAGAGATTGAATTGGGAGGAATGTAAGGTATGTCAAATTGGGTATATATCTTTAATGTAATTCTCTCATTGAATGGTTGATTTTAAATGTGGAGTATTGTTACTTAGCTGGGCAAATGCGTGATGGTTGGACAGTTGTGATTTTTTGGTGCTGGGTCAATGTGTGATGCTCTGCTCATTTTTTATGTTACCTTTTATCCAATATATCTCTTCTAGATTCCTTTTTTATATAAATATTTCACAATTACTTATGGATTTCCAGTGGGATGATGTACTACATTCTCTTGTAGTTTAAGATGAGGTCAATGGATTTTGATATTGACCAGAAATTGAAACATGGAGTTGGTATATCTTTCCTATTTTTTTCTTAGTTCATATGATTACATGAAGAAAAAATGAAGATTTGTTTTATTAAAAACATTCCAGTAGTTTCTAATATTGTTTTTAATCTAGCACATTACCCATGTGTTTTGTAAGTCTATCAGCCTCCAAAGTTCTACAACAATCATCTCTGAAGTGTTTCGACTTGCCTTCCATCATATGACTACCATTATAAAATTCAATAATTATCTGCAATAACTTTAGATGAAACCTTCCCAACAACCCTTTATCATTTTTAAGGTTTAGAGAATATGATTACCAGGAAAATGTTAAAAAAATTTGATATTATTTGAGCTTTCAACCACTTTTTAGGACATATATGTTTACTGTGGTTTGTGTTAGTTGGTTGGGTGTCCTCATTTTTGTAGATTCCATTATTGCTTCGCACATCATCATGAATACTTTTATAATATCTTCTTCTTTGGAGATTGGGTAATGGAGACCAGACATTTTTGTATTCAAAGATTAACATTAATATGGATAGAAACTCGCTGCAGGAGGAGATCATTAAATATATAATTTCAGATGATGTACATGGAAAGGAAGGTTAATGCATTGATCTTTTCCACTATTTATATGATTTTATGGGAAGGATGCAACTGGTCAAGGGATGGAAGCCCTGTTTCACATATATTTTTCTAGGTACATGTAAAAGTATAGGTTGTAGAACATAGGCTTCCGATGTAAGGGGTAGACTTGACTGTGGCCTTCAAAATGCTGCAACTAAGGGCTTGAATTGGTAGGAAGGTAAGGTATGTAAAATAGGTGATATGGATTTGATGTAATGCACCCATTTAAGGGGTGATTTTAAATGTGGACTATTTTTTCTTTAGCTGGGCAGATGCGTGCTGGTAAGACAATTGTGTCCTGGTGGTGCTGGGGTTCAACGCATATTTTGGTGTCGGGTCTTCTCTTGAAGCATAAGAGAGGATTCGAAAAATATTGATGGTGGTTACTATAAATTTTTAGAAGGTTCCAACGATTGATCAATCAAGATATCCTCATCAAACACACCGAGATGAAAGGTAACATCATTTTGGATGCATTAGCTTCTCAAGGTACACTTTCCAATAATTATATCATTTATGATTAAATATGGTCCTTCATTGTTGATTGTATGTTTTTTGGTAAGGAAGACGCCTTGGGGCTCCCCTATTTCTAGCCTCCATGATTTCCGGGCCTATATTGTTCAGCTATAATAATAAGATAATGTTCATGTCTTCAAGTTTCACCTATAAATTTTTTCCATTCATTATTAATAGTTTTATATGAGATTGTGTTTTATACATGTTCTCTACTCATTTAAATGTAGAACCTGTTTATGAATAACTCAACAGTGTTTTAAGATATAATTCCATTTTTATACACATTTTTATATTACCTTTCGTCCAAATTATCTCTTCCATGTTTCTTATAATACTATTTCTCAATTTCTCATACATAGGCAATTATCATAATAAGAGAATCAATTTTTTCTATCATACTATACATGATAAATAATATCTGATCTATAAAAAATCAGTAATTTAGTTATGGTTGCTTAAACAAAACAGTTCTCGAGGTCCAAAAAATTGAGAATCATTGGATGTTCCTATTCTTGCAGGTGCTAACGGGGAATCTGGACTAAGGGAAAATTTTGCTGCTTTGAGGTTTTGTGGAAATTTTGATGTACTGATGAATCAAAAAATCACATTTTATAGGTCATAAAAAGTTACAATCAAGCTTTTCCTCAATTTTTGTGTCCATTACTATATGCATGTGGAAGTCCTTTCAAATCATTTACACAATTATGATTGAATCTAATTAATTTATATTCATATGTACATATTTGATTTTGTATAGAATGATTTAATCTACCTCTTTCCAAACCACTAGAAATTCAAATATCATTACTTTGTCATTATTTTGATCTTAACTAATGGATCCAACAATTCTGTAATTAATTCATGTGGTGGAAATAAACTTTGCAGCAGCAACACAAACCCGAAGAGCTGAATTTGTTTTTGCAGGAACATCATACATTCTTGAGGACCCGTTTCTGAGATGATAAGAGGTAGAAAAAAGAGATTCCTCCTTGCAATGTTTTGGAGATGATGACTATACTATAAGGTCCAGCATAAAATCTTCTTCCTTGTCCTCTCGCTCCATCAAAAAGTGATTACTTTTAGTGCTTCTCAATGACTCAACAGAGACATATTATCATATTTGACCTGACATCAATATGTAAATAAATAAGTTCATATTTATATCTTATTATCTAATTATTGTCCTCCAATATCCAATATATTGTTTGGTTTCATTTTATAAAATCCTGCATTTACACTATGAAATGCACTTCAGTGGTTGTATAGACAGCTGTATATAAATTTTTTCAGTTGCATGATTACATTTTAGGTAATGCATTTGTTTCTATTAGAGAATAGATCTTTCATATTAATTAATTTATGCATAATGCTTCACATTATAGTATGTAAAATAAATTTTTTTCAATAGTCTTTAATTTAAATTCATTTTTACTATACAAAAATATTAGTTATAAACATATATAATTCTATGTTACTGTATAGAAAGGAAAGTTTATTCATATTAAATGGTAAAAAGATGTATGTATACAATCACATTGTTTCATTAATTTGTGATGACATGTATATATACATTTTGTATTTTATTGTCATGCATGTGTATATATTCTTCGAAATTACAATAAAAAAACCTATAATTTATCTTGAAATATTTCCATTGCTTTCTTAATAGTACGTATTAAAATTGTATATAGTACATCAATTTGTCTATATATTTTTTTGATTCAATTTAATTTGGTCATGTAATATGAAGTGGTTGTCTACTCTGTGTCTTCATCTATTTATTTTAGTCAGTTGCATTTTTTGTATCATATTTTTCTGTGATACCTACATCACTTTTTCTATATTGTTTCATATACATGAAGAAATGTTTCACTCCATTTTCTTTTTCCCCAAACATCTTTTTCCCTCAATTTATTATTATTTCATTTAATTACATATTTAGAATTTTTATTATTTTAACCACTATCTTATCTTTGATTATTCTTTCACTTTTAATTTTAGTGGCTGCATTATAGTTATTGTGACTATGAATGAAATTTTAAATGAATTCAAATTTTTTGTAATCCAAATTTTAAAATTAATATACTTTTACTCCATTAATTTTAATTGTGAACTATTTGAATGATGTCTTCATATTCTATGCACTTATATTCCATTATCATACACCATTACTTTCTAAATAAAATGTAGTCAACATTACTCTTTCTTCTAATCTTTTATAAATATTAATCTCTTATTAAAAGAAAAACCATTAATCGATTACGTCGTGCAATAGCACAGGCGAGTACTAGTTATTACTAATTACTACTAATTATTACTAATTATTCTTATTTAATTCTATTTATTCTTATTTATTCTTTTTTATTCCTATTTATTTTTATTTATTCCTATTTATTACTATTTATTACTATTTATTACTGTTTATTACTATTTATTACTATTTATTGTTACTCACTACTAGTTATTACTATTTACTACTATTTATTACTAATTATTACTATTTATTAATAATTATTAATAATTATTACTAATTATTACTAATTATTACTAATTACTACTAATTAGTACTAATTACTACTAATTACTACAAATTAGAACTAATTACTACTAATTATTACTAATTAATACTATTTATTTCTAATTATTACTAATTATTCATATTTATTACTAATTATTCTTATTTATTCGTATTTATTCCTATTTATTCATAATTATTCCTATTTATTCCTATTTATTCCTATTTATTCCTATTTATTCCTAATTATTACTAATTATTCATATTTATTCCAAATTATTCCTCATTATTACTAATTATTCCTAATTAGTCCTTATTATTCCTAATTATTCCTAATTATTCCTAATTATTGTTAATTATTACAAATTATTACTATTTATTACTATTTATTACTAATTATTCCTAATTATTCCTAATTTTTACTAATTATTACTGATTATTACTAATTATAACTAATTATTACTCATTATTACTAATTATTACTACTTATTACTAATTTTTACTAATTTTTACTAATTATTACAAATTATTACTAATTATTACTAATAATTTCTGATTATTACTAATTATTCCTATTTATTCCTATTTATTCATATTTATTCCGATTTATTCCTAATTATTTCTAATTATTCCTAATTATTACTATTTATTCCTAATTATTCCTAATTATGACTATTTATGACTATTTATTATTATTTATTACTCTTTATTACTAATTATTACTAATTATTCCTATTTATTCCTATTTATTCCTATTTATTTCTACTTATTCCTAGTTATTCCTAAATATTCCTAATTAATCCTAATTATTACTAATTATTACTATTCTTATTTATTCATAATTATTCCTGTTTATTATAAATTATTCCTATTTATAACTAATTATTCATAATTATTCCTAATTATTCTTAATTATTCCTAATTATTTCTATTTTTTAATAATTATTCCTAATTATTCTTAATTATTACTAATTATTAAATTTTTTTACTAATTATTCCAATTTATTACTAATTATTCATATTTATAACTATTTAATCATATTTATTACTAATTATTTGTATTTATTAGTTATTATTTCTATTTATTAGTAATTATTCCTATTTATTAGTAATTATTCTACTTATTGCTAATTATTCCTATTTATTACTAATTACCCGTAATTATTACTAATTAAACATAAATAATACTAATTGACATTAATTGATATTAATAAATACATTTTACAACTACTAATTACTAATTACAAGTAATTATTTATATAAAATACTAATTTTCATTAGAAATTATTAATTATTACTAATTATTAACTATTACAAATTAATAAGAATTAGTACTAATAATTTCAAATTATTATTACAAATAAATACTGATAACAAAACAATTTAAATCTAATTTAATTAGAACTAATCGACAATAATTAAAATTAACATAAAAATTGAAATAAATACTAAATTAAAAAAATATAAATACCTTCAAACTTGATCTCCTATTGATGTTAGTGACTTCACAAGTTCTCCGTAAGAAAAACAAACTCAAAAAAATTCACTTTAGAAATAGAGTTTAGACAAAGAGGGGAAATAATATTTGATGGGAAGATAAAGAAAAACAGAGGGGGTATATATATAGGTTAGATTAGTTGCGACGACGCTTTTTGCGACGGTATTCCTGTTGCAAAATGATCCTTTTGCGACGCCACCCGTCGCAAATACCTTTTCCCACATTAATTTTTGTTGGCGGTTAAAAGGGTATTTGTGATGGGCCCCGTCACAAAAAGTTACATGTCGACACACTTTTTGCGACGGGGCAACATCTTGTCACCAAAACCCATTTACCATTGTCGGTATTTGCGACGGGGGGATTCCCCCAGCACAAATAACCTTCCTGCATTTTATCTCACATCCTACACCAAACCGCGCATTAATTTTTGTGACGGGACCCCAAATCTCGTCGCAAATAACCTCTTGGATGGACTATTTGCGACGTGAATTAATCTCGTCACAAATAGCCCATCGCAAAAGCCTGTTTTTTTTCATAGTGGCGTGCCCTAACTGATGATGTCATAATGCCCAAAATCACAATCGCCGCCCTACCTCGACATGACCGAAGGGCCCAATCCCCTAGAAATGATAACTAAATAAACCCTACATTGGTCCACTAGATAGTGGAATAACCAAGACTAGTGCTGCAATCATTCACCAAGAATTCTCTCTCTATACTAGGTTCCCTTGTTTAGACTAAAATTTGGGTGACTCAACAAATACCAACCATGAAATAAACCACCTACATTTTCATCTTACATAATAAACACACACAAAAAAATCACCCCTAAATCACTCTTAGCTATTTTCTCCCTCTTTCCTTCAACCACCAACATGTGAGGGAACTCGCATATTAGGACCACCCGTTCCTATCAACATCCAACAAGGAAAGAGGGTGATCCCAATGATAGTCTTCAATGTAATACATTTCTAAAAAATTACCAAATAGGCCTCAAGAAACCATTTAACACTAAACCATTTCTAAAAGAACCACCACACACCACTTTCAAAACAAAAAACCACTTAGACAATCATTTAAGAATCCCAAGTCACCATTTTAAATTTAAATCAAATTTATAAAGGAAAACATGGAATTTCATCAAGAAATTGATGTGAAAAGAAAAATCAACCCATTTATTACAATACATTACAATAAGTAAACAACTCCAATTCAAGATAGAAAATTTTACTAACAAATATATAACAATAATTGATATAAAAACTAGATGCAAAAGGAATGAAATAAATGATTCCTATATCTAAGGGTTAAATGCTTAGATATCCTACCTCACGGTGGAACCAAACTGAACATTCAGCCCTTAGCACTTTCTAACTAAGCGTTTCTCCTCCCCCATTAATCATATGCATCTTCACATACATATATGGAAATATATCCCCGGTGAACACACCTGCATGTCCATGAACGTGTGTATGGGTATCCATAAATATATATTTATATGCATATAGATGTCTCTACTCAGCTACGTTTTCATTTCTATATATGCATTGGCACAACTTTGACCATACATGTATATTCACTACCATGGATGAATATACACCCAATGAGGGATGTTACAGATATATATATATATATATATATATGCATACCCATGCATTTGCAGGCGAGTCGTCTGAGGACTAGTGACTAGAAATGACAAAGCACATACCCACACACCTTAATTAAAATAATCATGAATCCATAAATATCATAATAAAATTAAATAATGCCAATCCAAAACAAAGGAACCAACATTATTTAAGAACCAACAGACATTTCAAAAAATCCAGATCTAAGGAAACAACAATTTAAAGTGATTAGTGAAAAATAGGCCTTTAATTTTTTTCACCCACAAACACATTTTCCAAAGACACATCAAGATCCATTTACTATAATATGAAATCATATTTTCACTATGGATTTTCGAAAAGGTCCTTACCGTTCTTAGATTTCTCTTTTAAACAACTATTAGAAACCACAAAAGGAACATACATCATTTAGAAAAATAAATATCCATTTAATAAACAAAGTTTTTAAGAAAACAACATTTTCCATAAACAAACCATTTTCAATTTCACAAACACTAAAACCATTTCTCAGACACATTTACCATTCATTAATAAATTCATGAAAACCCTTTGAATTATCACAAGGACGCATATTCAGTTCAACCATTTTTATGGGGCAATCCCCCATTTTAATCCCACACACACACCAAGTTCACTCAAAAAATGCATTCCACGTTATTTTGATAATTTACAAATAAAATTTAAATATGCACATCAAAAGACAACATGCCTAAATGATCCATTCCTTTTTTAAAAACCCACTATCGATCCATTTACATCCCAACAGCCTTTGAAAACACATTTCACAACTTTATCAAAATCATAAAAACACTTATATGAAGTACCCTATTTAATCACACATGAAAACATAACTATATCCTATATAAATACACTTTAATCATATACTCCATTTGAATACACAACCAAATTATATTTCACACTATATAAATGAACCATATATAGTATTTAGAGACACAAAAAAGAAAATTAAAATAATCTAAAAATGTTAGGGCATAGAACCACCTATCGATTGAGTCTGAATGTGGTGGGACTCTCAATGAAGTAATACTACACATCAAACACTGATCAACAAAACCATGACAAAGAGAAAAAACCAAAAATCATACCCACACCATTAGTTTTTTCCCATGCT
Organism: Viscum album; assembly: GCA_963277665.1. Taxonomy (NCBI): domain Eukaryota; kingdom Viridiplantae; phylum Streptophyta; class Magnoliopsida; order Santalales; family Viscaceae; genus Viscum; species Viscum album. The sequence goes on along the minus strand of OY728145.1, from coordinate 1,225,609,117 downwards.
GATGAAAACCCAAAAAATATAGGAACAAAGACGCAAAAAAGAGAGGTGATTCCACCGGTGAGAGGAGTGACTCAAATAGGGGGTCATGAGTTGGGGTGGATCTATAAAAAGGGCCATGCACTAGGGAGGTCTAGCTGGAGAGGGGTGTAAACTGGGGAGCCTGGCCAGAGGGATGTGTCATGCAAAATGAAGGAGGAGGGGATTCCGCCAGTAGTTTAGAGAGATGCGGTCAAAGGGAAGGGTATGTCGGATGGGGAAGGCGACAGGATGTGGGGTGCACACCAGATCAATATGCAGTGAGTGATAGGGGTGTTGATGGGGCATCGTGCTAGCAAAAGATAGAATGGGGGATTATGGTTTCTAAAATAAAAAAAAGAAAATAAAAATAAATGAATATTATAATAACAGTAATATTAAATTAATGATAATAACAATAATGATAATAATTTTATTCATTTAATTCTAAAAAACAATATTATTACCAACTATTTACTAATAATAATAATAATAACAATATTATTAATAATAATATAATTAACAATTTCTATACTATTATTATTATTATCAAAAAAATTATCATTGTTGTTATTATGGTTTAAATATTTAACTTATTTTATTTTCATAAAATTTTATTTATTTTATGTATTGGGAAACCACACAGTCACCTAGGCCGACTTCATTGTTACCTCTAATCGTGCAGTGCCTATTCCCTAGCCCAAAACCAAACAAAGTTATCAAACCTTGAAAAATTTAAACTTGTTCTCTACCCGAACCTCGATGAAAAGAACTGAGACTACTAATAGGATAAAATTAAAGAGTATCTGGGATTGGGGTGTGACTATTATCCCCACCAAGGATGCTCTCTTCCACTAACAAGGTCATTAAACTAGAAGCATTTCAAAAATTATGTTCATGCCCAATCAAAACAAAGGAAGTCCATGAACTTTGGGATGACCCTTCTCTATACAGATCATGCCCAGCCTATGTAAGAAGAAACTAAATCCAAATATTGAGGCGGGGAACGAGAGGGTTATCCCCACCACAAGAATTACCCTATCACAGAAACATTAATCTCTGAACACACCACCCTATGGAGGGGCTAACACGGGAACTCCTAACCCAAACCTACCCAAACAATAGCCTTGCCACAACCGAAAACTATAAAACTCTTAACCCAAACTCAAAACACTTTTTTAACGCTAACGGAACAAATCCAACACTATGAATTAAACAAGAGGCCTATTAAAATTCATTCGGGCATACTGAATCATCATAACAAGGTATACCGTCTATATGTATCAAAATCCATCAGCACAAGGGAGAACAACACCACCACCGAACCCATGAGAAGAAACTTGAACTACATAGCATTCTAGAAACATGGTCCACCATATCAAAACCCAAAAACATCTCTGATCTAGTATAGCTAAAACCAAAACCAAAATGGACCCATTCATCCATGATCCAAACAATCCTCAAGAAAAACAAATGATTTTGAGATGACACACATAGAATATAGAAAACTTTCTGGATTTTGATAAAGTGAGTACATCACACCACTAAAAGAAATTATGAACTTACAATGATAACCATACTAAACAATCAAACTTCATATATTTCCTACCCAATTATGGAAACATAACATGGGATAAGGATTCACACATCCTTGAAAACTCTTGATTGTGTGGGATCATCACCCTAAAACTAGTGGTTATGGCTCTGATGGATGAAGCATATCGTGCCTCATAGTTAACACAAGAATCCACTGATGTTAACTATTTCATCAAATAACACATCATAAAGGGCTTCCCTATGTGTCCCGAATGATGACAAAGATGGAAAGAATTCAGAGGGATGTGAGAATATGGCTTGGAATTTCTGAAGCATCCATACTTATGGTACACTAGAAATCGTTTTGATAAACTATATGTTAGAACCAACAAGGATACCCTCTTATAGATAGGTAACTCCATCATTCACTCCTCACCTGATGGGGAACCCACAAAAAATCTAACCACCATTATCTACACCCTAAGAACTGACCCCACAAAAAATTCCCCATCCACCAATCTCTAGATATAGGTTTCACTGGACGGGAGAACCATTCCCATAATCCATGGGTGAGAACTCCAAATGAAAATAGGAACGATCTCTTCAAAGTGGTCATCATTGGATTTTTCCTAAATACTGACCCAACTAAACATCTCACAAACTATAACACCTCCCTTAACTTTACCTCTTCATGTATAACCCTTTGAGGAAGGTGGCCATGAACATTTCCCATGTCACCGCAAATTCCAACAATGAAGAGACATTCAACCTCCACTGGTCCAAAACTGGACCCTCAAACAATCTGAAGACAACATGATCTTTAAAAACTTATGGAGTTCCAAACGACCCAAAGATATGCTCTACATCCTTCAAACCACTTCACTGCCTCGAATAGTTCTCTATCACTTCGATGAACAAGATACACCCAAAAAGAATCAAAAACTAACATGACTCAATGGAAAACTTTGGGTGATCTATGGGTGGTATACTCTGAACAACATATGGAACAAAAAACTAAAACCAGAATCAAGACAAATCACAATAAAAAAGAACACCTCCAGACTATAAAACCATTCTAGAAGCCAAAACAAATACTAACACAACCAAGAACCCTCCTTCTTAAAATCAAAATTTTATATTTAAATTCCAAAACATTCTTATCCCAATGCCATTTTCAAAAACAAAATCCATTTTAGAGAATAAATTTTCATTTCAAATTCTACATTCATTTTTGAAAGAACATTTCCACCAACCAAAACCAAATATAATGATACTCGCAACACACCACCGAAATGTGGAAATATAATTTATTCTTATCCCGATAACATGGTAGAGGGACATTCCCCATATAAGCATAAAAAACGTGGAGGGACATAAACAATGTACTGATAATCCAAATGGGTCACTGGTCCATGTGAAATAATAAAAGAACAATGTATTGTCTATGTTTTCATCCCTCAATCCAAAACTATAAAAGAAAACTCAAATACCGAACTAACCCTAGTGAATTAAGGATCTATGGAATCAAGAGTTCGTGATGCTCTCCCTGTACCTACCACCCATGTCCTGACAGTACTAATTTCCATCTACTAGACACCCCAAATATCAAGGGCCCCCTCTGATAACATGTTTTCACGAACCAACACAGGTCGACACTAAAATACTCATCTGAGTTGACCTTCAAAATAGCCCGAATGGCGTTCTAGATCACAATGGGCTGAAAACTAGTGTCACATATCAAAATTAAATAAGAAGGAATAATTTGGCCCATAAATAAAAGACAAATACTTAAATAAAAAATATATAATTAAAATAAAAACTAGTAGTGTTGATAAAATAAATCTTTACATACCTCCATATGACCCAATGGGCCACCATTGACCTCCAACCAACATTTCCCTATTGAAATTGAATCCAAGAAAGAAGAATCACCTGAAGCTAAAATCAAAGATAAATGACAGTCATGAGTATTAAAACTGAGTAGGAATGACCAGAAAATCTATTCCCAAAGCATTTCCTTTAAATAATTTAAAATCAATTTAAGGTGGGAACTAAAATATTTAAAATTAATTTTTTTACACATTTTCAATTTAAATAAAATAACGATCCATATAACTTTTTATATAAAACCTGTTTCTTTTTTAAAAAATAATGATTTATCCTTTTAATGAATTAGTGCTTGAGAAGAATAAAGCATAGATCATTTTCAGAACTTTTTTCCACAAACATTTGAAAATAATTTTATCACTTTTACTAAAGGGATGCTATATAAAATGAGGTGAAAGTAATGATCAGATAAGGGAAATAGTAAATAGAAATCAAGAGTAACCAACTAGAACATGAATATCAATCATCTACCATAGATAACTAAGTACCAAAAATATGGGAGAACCTAGAAGCTTGTGAATAATCTAGAATATTTTATACATGTGACTCATTTCGAAGTCATTCCATACTTTATTACTTCTTAACACCCAAATCCCTGATCAACTCCCTACCTAGCCTGACTGAGGGGCCCAATCCCATATAAATGACAATAAAATATTCCCCTGCTATGGGACACTAGATAGTGAAATAACAATGAGTAGTGTATCAGTCATTCACTGAGAATTCCTTTGCAATGCTATGTTCCCATGTTCAGACTAAAAATTTGGTGAGTCAAAAAATACCTACCAATAAATCCAACACATACATTTTCATCTTACACAATCAATTCACTCAACAAAATCACTCCTGAACCACTCTAATGGATTTTCGACCTCTTTCCTTCAACCATAAATATGCAAGGGAAGTACCATCTGAGGACCACCCAGTCCCATTTGAGGACCACCCAGTCTCATCAATATCCAACAATGAATGTGGTGCATCCCAAAGAAAGTTTTCATAGTAATTTATTTTATAAAAGTACTAAATGGGCCTCAAGAAACCATTTAACACTAAGAAATTTCCAAATTAACCAAAACACGCCAAAATCAAAACCAAAATCCATATAGATGTTAATTTAAGAAACTCATGTCTCCATTTTAAATCTAAAATAAATTTATAAATACCAATGGGGAATTTCATCAAGAAATTTATGTGAAAAAACGATCAAACTTTTTATTGAAATAGATTACAACAAATAAAACACTCTAATTCATGATGGACAATTTTAGTAACAAATATATATCACTAATTAATATAAAAACTAGATGTGAAAGGTGAGAAATAAGTTATTATTAAATTTAATGTTTAATGCATAGCGATCCTAACTCAGTGTGGAACCAAAATGAACATTTAGCCATTAGCACTTTCTAACTAAGAGCTGTTTCTCCCCCACTAAGAATATGTATCTTCACATACATATAAGGAAATCTATCCATGGCCATGAACGTGTTCAAAGTTATCCTTACATATATGTTTATTTTCATATACTTTTCTCCACTCACATATGTATGAATTCTCATATATATAAATACGCACACCTAGACCCATACATGTATATTAATTGACATGGATTAATATACACATAATGGGGTAACCTATATATATATATACCTTCCTATGTACATGCAGGTTATTCACCTTATGCTCAAAAACTCGAAACCACAATGTAGTGGGAAACACACCTTAATTAAAAAACATGAATCCATAAATATCTTAATACCTTAAAATAAAATTAATCCAAAATAATGGAACCAACATTATTTAGAAACCAAAAAACCATTCAGGAAATCATGGTCCAAGGAAACCCCATTTTAATGTGTGCATCTCTAATGGGACTTTAAGTTTCCCACCCCCAAATACATTTACCAAAAAACATCAAAACACATTTCCAATAATATGAAATCTCATTTTCATTAATAAATTGTGGAACAGACCTTACCATTCATAGATTTTCTAATTAAACAACTTTTAGAACCCATACAAGGAACATAATTCATTTAGAAAACAAAGAAACTTTTAAAAAAACATGGTTTTTAGAATACTAATTTTTCCATAAAGAAATATCTCTCAATTTCAAAAACACAACACAATTTTTCAAATTAATTTAACATTTTTTAATCAATTCATGAAACCCCTTTGAAATTAACATAAGCACATATAATCAATTCAACCATTTTTATTTGGAACATCCGTTTCAAACCCCACACACGATCCATGTTCAGTAAAAAAGGTATTCCACATCATTTTCCTAATTTATAAATCACATTTATAGATGCACAATAAAAACAACCTGAAAAAATGATCCATTCCCATTTTAAAATCCCGCTATTGATGCTTTCACTTCTCAAATTCGTTTTAAAACACATTTCTCACCACTTTAATAATCATAAAAACACTTCCAAGAAGTACCCTAATGAATCACATATGAAAATATAACCATATCCTTTAGAAAATCCACTTACATCATATATGCATATTAAAAACACTTCCTAAATATATTTCACACAATATAAATGAACCATAAAACATATTTAAAATGAACAAACAATAAAATTAAAATAATCTAACAATTTTAGGGCATAGAACCTTATACTGATTGAGTTCATATGTGACAGGACGCTCAATAAAGGAAAAATACACCTCAAGGACTGATCTACACACCCTAAACAATGATAAAAAATGTAATAAAACATACCACAACCATGATGGTTTGACCTAGTTGTAAAAACTCACCAAAAATAAGAATAATGAAGAACCAAAGAGAGGATATAATGTGGGTGAGAGGCATTATGAAGAGAATAAGGGGTCACGCACATAGGTGGATGGTTGGGAAAGGGTCACATGCCAAGGAGGTCCGTCGAGATAGAGGATCATGCTAGGGAGGCTGGATAAAGGAGTTGCTACGCAAGCCAAGGGAGGAGAAGATGTTGCACCCAGTAGAGGGAGATGCAGCTGGAGTGAACTTTCTACTAGAGGGGGGAGGCTGGTGGAGGTGTTGTGCGCATATAGATGAAGTGAAAAGAGGGGTCAGGGAGATGGTGTGTTGTGGAGTGGAATGGGAAAATAGGGTATTATGGTTTCAAAAATAAAATAAAAAGAAAATAAAACTAAATGAAAATAATAATAATAATAACATGATGATAATGACAATAATAATATTATTATTAATTTCATTTCAAACAATAATAATATTAATAACTATTCAATAATATTATTATAAAAACAATTTTATTATTATTATTTTTATTAACCATTTTAATAATCAAATTATTATTGTTATATACACAATGTTATTATTAATACTACTATAATGGATTAATAATTTTACTTATTTTATTTTCATAAAATTTTATTTATTTTAATTATTGGGAAACTTCACAATCCCTTGGGCAGACCCCAGGGTTATTATAACATGTATGGTGCTCAGGCCCAACCATGAAACCCAACAAAATTATCAAATTTAAAAAAATATAAACAAGCTCTCATCCTGAATCTCACTGAAAAGACCCAATACCAATAAGAGGATAAAATGATTGAGTATATGAGGTCAGGGTGTGACACTACCAGCCCAAATTTCTTTAAATAAATGAAAATTTTTAATGTTAACTAATGAATTTACTTGAATAAAATTCTTAATATGGAAATGAGTTGGGTTGTTTTTTAAATTAATTCATGTAATTGTTATTGGATTTCAGTTACAATTTTTTAATTGAATCTAATATACTCTTGTACCATCATAATTTGATAATGATGACATGTATAACTAACTCCTTATATGATTCACTCGACCCTTATATGTGATTTTTAGCATCATATTCCAATGACATTAACCCATTACGGGGTTTTAGAAATTTTAATTGATATGGGTTTAACATAAATGGAATTCCAATTATAATTTACTGAACATTGACTCAACTAATTTTGAATGGATACATACTAAATTGAACCCATGTTGACATGGGGGGATATATATAGGTCACCTTCCTTATTATATGATATTTTACTTAACCCCTTGCAGCTATGTTTTTGATAAATAGGGATTGTTATTTAATCTATTAGAAATCACTCATATGTTGTTCGTATAACATTATTATTCCATATTACATGACCAATATCTTTAATATAAAAACATAACTTTGAATTATATTTTTTTATTATTGATATGAGATGATTCCCAATTAAAATTGTAGTTATAACTTAGAGAGTATATTGCTCCATATATTGCAACTGACATTTTCATTAACCTAGAAAAGTTCAAAGAACATTGGATAAATGGTGGTTAAAATTATTTTATAATAAACTTTTCCTAGAGTGATATGATATTTCATCTAAGTAATGTCCCTAGTATAATTTTGAAAATGTGTACCTCTATCACTGGTTTTTGGTTTTTTACTTATTTCATCCTCCTTAATGTTTATATGGAATTTGAAGTAGTGAATTGGTTTAAATAACATCCTCTTTTAGTTTTTTTTAAATATCCCTTGTGATGGGATTATTTAAAACATTTCATTTAGAATTACCTTCAACTAGAATATGAACATATCGTGTAGGTTCTAGTAGCATTCAACTTTTGAGTTCCTCAGAAGGTTGTGTCACTCCGTTAGTATTTGGGTCAGATAAGACTCATTGTTAACAATACAATAACCATTGTAGGAATGTGTTTTTATATTAATTTGTTCCTCGAGGTGTATTACCATATACAGATACCCAAGATCCAATCTTCATCCATTTGTGTTGGAATTATTCCTCTCCCAGGAGCTCTCATCCATGAGAACACTGAAATTAGATCAGGGATTGGTATGATATTTTTTGGAAGGATTTGTTGTTAGGCCTATAGGGAGAGGTTTTGACCCTTGAATGTTGATTATCCTTATATTACTTTAAATTACATCCATTAATGTTGTTATAAAAGTACACTAGTTTATGCGTAGTAAATTCCATTACGTGGAATATGGTTCTTATTTACGTGACATTAGGGCTAGTGGTTGCACCTAGTGTCCATGTCCGAAATATTGAACATTTGATCTAGGTGGTTGACCTAGAGGTCCTTAAAATCAACTCTTACACTTGTGGGTAACAAACATTTTTTACATTGAGGGATTCCTATTAGAGTGGTCCACCTAGGGTTTCATTTTTCTTAGAGGTGGATAGATTGATTGTCTTCTCATTTAGAGACGGATGCATGGAACGTGATCAGGTTCTATGAAATAGGCATGGTGATGACAACAAATTTTGAGGAAGCAATTAGGATACTTTGGTATTACATCTAGCTATGATAGGTAAAACTGTTTGGGTTAAAGGCCATATTGACTATTTTTGTGTGGTTCAGGTGTTAATTTCAATAAAAATTCCATATGACTAGAATACTTTAGAAAATAATTGAAAAGGTAAGTGTTTGCTTTTAAAGAGGAGATCTAAGGGAGATCCTAGATTTTTTAACCATTCCATCCTTGTAGCAATTTTAGCTCAAATTTTATAATATGAGACTCATGGTAGTGTGAGATGAGTACAGGGGTGGTTGGTATGGGAGTGTACACCTATTGTATATAGAATGTTATTTCCCCCCAGTTTCATGTAGTAATTTTTTGATGTTAAATGTTAGGGAGTGGGTGTGTATATGATGCGGTCAGATAGTTACAAGTCTAATGCTTTTGTTCATTGTGACATAGATATTTGGTTAAATAATAAAATTTTTCTAACAACGATGGTTAATTTGGAAATAAATTGTGTGCTATGAAATAGTTTACCCATTATTAGACATTGAAATTCGTTTTCATCTAGTGGGGTGTTAGGGGATGGATAGGGTAGGTATATCCTAGTTTAATATAAGAATACATCATGGTGGAAGATGAACTCATATCAATATAATCATAGTGTACTCCTAGTTTAGAGATCATTATGCCCAATATTTTGACAACATACATAGTATGATAAGAGAGAATAATTTATATGTAGAGAAAGAAAAATATATTTTTCAATCAATGGAGGGAATATTTTTAATTTTTTCTCAAGTAGTGGTTTATGGAAATCCAAATTGTGGAGAGTGAATAGTTTTACATTTGATAATGGATACCATAATTGTGAGTTTAAAAAATATGAATGCCAGGAGAACTATTCTCAGAATGATGGAATCAGTGATTGGTGACATTTATGTACCACTCAAGTATGAAAAGATTTTTATCCATGAAAGTTGTTAGATTCAGTGATGGATAGGCATGAGATGGTTGATTAGAAACTCATTTAACTAGTGTAACAATAAGAAATCTCCTAATGTGGGGGTTGAGATATTGCTCATTGAAGGGAAGGTTAAGGGACCTTGAGATTGTCATTTGATGGTTGTTTTGGATTTCAGATTTTGATAAGTAAATTAAATAATGTATTGATAGATTTAACACAAAATGAAATATACAAGTTCAAATATGAAGATGGTTGGATTCGGAGTGTGGGCATCAAGCCCAGGATGGTAGTTGATGATCCAAGGGTTTGGGATCAGGTATGTGTTAGTACTTAGGTTATTTCATGGTGAATTTTTAAAAAGAGGATGGTTCGGCTAAGAGACAGCATTGGAAGTAGGGTATAAGATCGATAATTATTTTAAAACAATCTTGATATTCATTGGGATTAAGGCTTTATAATTTGGTTTTATTGAAATATCAACAATTATGACCAATAATTTCTAATGTAGTCATCTAGATAATGTTCAACATTAGTTCTCTCGGATTGTTAGATGTGGTTGGTGAGGAACCACATTGATTACGCGACTTGGATGAAATGGGTGTCCTTAATTCCTTAAATGCACACTTTAGAGTTTAGAACATATAAATTCTATGTGTTGTTTTTGTTTTTCAAAATAAATTATACTGACAAAATACACAACATTTATTACATACTTTGAACTTTTCTAACCTATGTTTTGGACAATTAGATTCATGCGTTACAAATTAACAAAACTATGAAAAATATAATGAAATGAATGAAAAATAATTTCTACATGAATCCTCCTAAAAGAAAATACACATAACATATAAAATCCACAAAACCTATGAAAATACATTTAAAACATAGGGTGAACAATTTTTTTACCCAGTAAGGGGGTTTAAAACTAGTGAAAACACCCCTTTATGAAATATTTTTAAAATCGTTTTTTATAAATACTCTTTAACAATATATTGATAATACATAAAAAATTATTTTAGAAATAAATTTCAAACTAAATTTAAAATTATTTAATCTTTTCAAAGTACTATATTTTTTGAAATTACTTATGTTAAAAAAATTAAAATAATCTTGCTGTTTTTATGAATACAATAAGAATGATTTTGAAAATAAACACTATGGACACATGAAATACTGAATGTTGTCTTGGGACTACCCACTTACTAAGGGATGGGTTCAATCCCCAATTCCCTATAATATTTACATTGGTAAAGTTTAAAATTTCATAAAATAGTTTTTAATATTACTTACATATATATACTATCACTGGAGCTTAAACTCTATAAACATGACAAAATTGTTACATTAATTTACAAGTATGTATACATTTATATAAACAGTCAAGAGAAAACCTAAAGCAATTAAATCTCATTTTCATCAAACATCTGTTAAATACATGGAATGTTAATTAAAATATAATTAACATCCATTTTGAAAATAACATTTCCTATAAAGGAATAAAATTTTCACATTTGTACATAAATAAAATACTAAATAAAAAGTAAAATTGTACATTCATGAAATGTCAAAAATTGAAGATAATATCCATATCTAATTTATGAATGATAAACATGAATGAATAGATGCATCTTTTGAACATAAAATAATATTGTTTCAATTAAAATTTTACATAAATGGATAATAATTGTATTTTTCAATTAACTAAAATGATAACCATAAAAAGTTATCTAATCCCATTGAAATTATATTAAAAAAATAAGAAAACAATGTTTGGATGTTGTTTAAAATTTCTTATTAGGAAATACTATTTGGATAACATTAATTCGTTGAATATTATTCAAAAATTCATAGAAGTGTTTAAATTAATGATTAGAAATAAAATTTATATTTTCAAAATATACTTCAAAATCCTTACATAAATATTTGAAAATAAATTATTAATCATTTTTAATTATTAAAAAAAACAATTTTATATAGATAGATACAAAAACACCCATATACATATATAATTCATTGTGAATTAAACAAGAATTGATAAAATGAAAACATGATCAATCCCTTTGATAGATAAAAATAATAATTCTTGTTAAAATTCATAAAAATCATAAAATATATACATAGATAGTTTAATATATGTATATATATGTATGTATGCATGTATGCATGAATGTATGTATGTATGTTTGTATGTATGTATGTATATATGTATGTATGTATGTATGTATGTATGTATGTATGTATGTATGTATGTATGTATGTATGTATGTATGTATGTATGTATGTATGTATATATGTATGTATGTATGTATATATGTATGTATGTATATATGTATGTATGTATGTATGTATGTATGTATGTATGTATGTATGTATGTATGTATGTATGTATGTATGTATGTATGTATGTATGTATGTATGTATGTATCTATGTATGTATGTATGTATGTATGTATGTATGTATGTATGTGTGTATGTATGTATGTATGTATGTATGTATGTATGTATGTATGTATGTATGTATGTATGTATGTGTGTGTGTATGTATGTATGTATGTATGTATGTATGTCTGTTTGTATGTATGTATGTATGTATGTATGTATGTATGTATGTATATATTTTTAATTTAAACATAAACTGGTTAATAAAATTAAATCATTTAACCATAATATTAAAACATAATTCATGTAAATAATATACCTTTCATAAAATCATATTTTTCTAAAAAAATAAAAAAATAATATCTTACTGATTTGAGAAATTATAGATCATGGTTTTAATATAGAGAATCATAGTATATCATTTTCCTATTTTTTGCATCAGACTATTTCTTATCCTTCAAATCTTAATTATACTTCTACCTTGCCAAATTTAAATAGATAGTGAAAAACAAAGAAAAATATGGCAGTCTGACATACCTTCCAAACACCCATTTTCACTCATTTATTAATAAAATCTACATGAAAAAAGTAGGTGTAAATTTTATAACAACTTTCCTATAAATTCTACTTCTTGTATTTCATATAGAGCATGTGAATCAATGTCGGTAGATTATAACTTTCAATAAAAACTGATGTATATATATATATTAGCCGTTATTTCATAAAGTATGATCAATGCATCTAAATAATAATAAAAATAAAGGAGGCAATCAAACCCCAATCAATAACACAGTCATGATATAATATTTCTTCATCATAAACATTATACAATTAACAGGTTGAATAACAATTATAGATAGACCCGATTCGGTGTATCCAACCAAATATCTTACAAATTTGGTACTGCTAATAGTAGTGGAGGATGAAAAAATCATAGAAGACGACATAGGACATAATACATTAAAAAAGATCCCATGATTCAAACATCTACTTAAATATATCTAAAATCTATGACAATTAATATTTCATTAGAACCATCGATCCATGATCAAGTCCTCATTCGACATTGATGAATCAATTTGGTGCTCAAAACCTCACCTAATGTTGGATTCAAATCCTCTTGATGATGAATCCCTGAAAGCTCAAGATTCATTCTGGTTGAAACCCTAATCTTCATTCAGGATCTTATACCATCACTCAATAAAGACTCATTTTCCACTAGAGAAATGATCGAGACCTCATCCTTCTTTTCGAGATAAATTCTTCCTTTGTTCGAACACAACCCTCGACTCGCCAATTTCCATACTGGTCGACCTTCTACCGTCTTCTTGATTCTTATTTTTTATGATTTCATTGTCATTTTTCTAGCTTTTTTCAACATTTTGTTTATAAGTCAGTATTAATTATTTTTATAATAACTATATATATAATGTGTTAAATTTTCAAAAAATGTGACAATTAATTTTTAAAATGTTGAAAAATTATAATTATAATTATGTGATGATAAATCATATATTCAATTTAAAAAATTTTATATTACTTTATAAATCACATAATATTTAATTTTTAGGATAAAAATAATAATGATATTTGATTAATTTTTGTTAAAACAATAAATAAATAAAATATATATTTTATAATAATTATGTTTTATCCTATAAACATCACTCGTCATTCATTAATAAATAATAATTTTAAAAATGATTTTCTTAAAAAATATTTTTTTATTACTTTTAATATGACATGTATTTCAATATAAATATTTATAATAAATTTAAAATAATACTATGTTTAAAAATAAGATTGTTTATTGTTTTAAAAACTAAATTAAAATAAAAACATTTTAATTAAAAATAATACTTTATTTCAAAACGGAAGATATTAAATCTATAACTTTCAAAATTAATGATATAATTTCACACAATATTAATATATTTTTAAATATTCAACATAACTAATAAATCAACATTGGTATAAATTAATCAATTTAATAAAATATTTATAAAAAATAATCTTATAATTTATGGGATTTAATATTCTATCTGCTTAAAATAATTGCACCCTCGCAATTCGTTCGCCAAGATAAAAAGATTTTTGAAATTTCGTCTTCTGAATTAATAAATAGAATGTCTACTAGAATTACATTATCTACAACTTATACTACAACATTGAATCTCCAAAGTTGTCTAGAGATTTACTCTGATACCAACTGTAAATCCTCGAATCCTTTCTTCTAAATTTAACACATATAAATATAGTGTATAATATTATTTTTTATAAATGAAACTGATCAAATACAAACAATTTATTACATACTAGGATCTTTTTTGCTCTATGTTTTGGATAAATAGATACATTCCTTATAATATAAAAGATACACAAAATAAAATGAAATGAATAATAATTCTTTACTTGTGCAGCCTTCTCAATCAAAATACACACCACATAGAAAATGAACTAATCATATGAAACATTATATTGAAACACATGGTGGAAAATTATTTTTCCCAGTAATGGATTTTAAACTAATAGAAAACCCTTTATATATATTTTTTTAATTATAATTTTGAAAAATACAGTTGAGAAATCCGTTTATAATATTTCATTATTACTTTTATAGATACAGTTTAAATTATTCTTAATTTTTTTTGGAAAATACAACATTGCATTGAAATTAATTAAACATAAACATTTTTTTAAAATAATTATAGTTTTTTAATACAATAGGTTATCTTTTAAAAACAAAATAGTATGTACCCTTGAAATATTGGATTTTGTTCTTGTGCATAGCTAAATGTGGAGGTATAGGTTTACTCCCCCAATTCCCTGCCATATTTAGAACATTTATGTTCCAGATTTTTTAAAATCATTATAAAGCCTACATATATATATATACAATCTGTGGATTTTTAACTCTAAAAACATGAAAACATGATTATACTTAGTTAATATTTTGTACAAATTTATATATACCATCTTGAGTTTACTTGAAGCAACTAAATATCATATTTATAATGCATTTATTAAATACATGTAATTTTAATTGAAATATAATTAATATCCATTTTGAAAACAAATTTTCTTATAATGAAAATAAATATTTAATTTTTTAAATAAATCAATCACTCAAAAAAATCAAACTTGGACATGTATGAAATGTTATAAATTACATATAATTACTGTGTCTAATTTATGAATGAAATACATGGATGAATAAAGACATTTTTTCTCATGAAATAATAACCATTAATTTAAAATATCATATAAAATAAAACCAATTATCATTTCAAATTACATAAATTGATAACCATAAAATATTCCCTTCTCCCATAAAGATTATATTAAAATAAAAAAATATCAAAACAATGTTTTTTTCATTTCTAAAAATTTGGATTATGAAATAAATTTTTAATAACATAAATTCTTTTCATTAAATTAAAATATTCTTAAAAGGGTTTACATCAATGTTTAGAAATATATAATCAATTTTCCAAATAGACTAAAAATCATTACATAGTGATTTTGAAATAAATGATTAATCCATTTTAATTCATAAAAAAATTATATATATATATATATATATTTCCTTGTAAATTAAAAATATATGATAAATTGAAAATACTTTCAAAACATTTGATATATAAAAAAAACCCCTTTAACATTCATAAAATTATTAAAATCGACGAAAAGATAGTTTAATATATATATATATATATATATTTATCTAAGTATTTATATATATAATTGTAATTTAAACATATAATGATAAAAATTAATTGAATTGTAATGCCCCGACCCCAGTTACCCAGAGTCAGTGCATCATTACATAACATTGGATTGATCACAAAAGATCAAGTCTCGAAAGGCCGATTAGTTTAGTAGCCTTGGAAACACTAGATGCGTTAAGAAAGTTTAAAATTACATAAAAAAAGAAAACTACAACAACATAGTCTCCATAGTACACACTCATATCCCCTCATACTATCCCTGCAGGTCATTCGTAAAATACTTGTTCACATCCTATGAAAAATAAAACATAGAAAGGGTTGAGCTTAGATGCCCAGTAAAGATAACAATATAGCAGAAACTTTCATAAATAAGCATAAACATTTAAGGCAATGTATAAATAAAACAAAATCCTTTTAAACTTGAACTTCAGAATAATATGGCAGAAATAAAATGAAATAATTCCATTTACTTATTCACATGTATATTCTACTAATCTAATAATCACATGCAATATCAATAACCACTTTCATAATGATGGAATGCATAATGCGAGACTATAATAACAATGTATCCAAGGCCTCATGCCAAGACAACAAATAAGATTTTCTCAAGGCCTCATGCTAAGACACTAGATTTTCTCTTGATACCGACCGATGCATCGAGGAGCTATAGCAGGCTCCACCTGTCACTTAGTAAGTCCAATGCATTCCTCATATGAATAGGTTTTAACATAATATAAACATTCGTATTAAAACTAGCATACAAAATGTCAATGCATTCTCCATAAACCATGAATGGTATAAAAAAACACATACATAGGCAAACATATCAAAAAACCTTCAATACAATATGGAAGTTTTGTATCATAATAAATCAACTTCAAATAAGCTTAAAATCCATCAAAGGATGTTGACAGAGATGAAATCAAAACTATTTGAGAGAAATATCTCTTTTTTTAAATCAATTAAAAGTCACATAATTATAAAATAAAACATTTAATTAAAAATATCCTTATAATATTTTAACGGAAGATTCGAAGATTTTATAATGGTGGAAAATAGCTGCACCCGCCATATAAGTTAAAAAGGCATTCTTACCTTAATTTTGTTGAAAATGTTAAAAAGGGCTTTGTTTGAAAAACGACGGAAAGATTCCATTAAAGCATTTTATAAAAAGTATAACTAGGGTATAAATGACTTTAACCCATATTCTCTTAAATAGTAAATAGAAATTCATATACATTTTTAAGAAACATGGATGTGGATGATAAAGAAGTCCCTGTAGATAATTACATACAAACAACCTCGGATAATGAATTGATTGTGAATAAACTCTTACCTTGTACTTGTCATTGATAGAGTGTCGGTTAACAGCCTATATTATAGTTAAATAATTTTTATTAAATTATACAATAATCATATACATTAATATGAGATCATATATGATCTTTTAACATTTATTTGTTAATAATATCTTAGTATTATCATCATTTCGGGTGATAACTGATTCGTTTTCCTTTATATGCTTCGTTACGTAAGCCATGTTTGTTATGGATAGGTTGTATCTTATTCATATCCAGAATGATATCAAGTACTTAAACATTACTTTTAATCATCAAACTAGAATTATACTTGAATGTATATGATGGGAAAATGAATCTCATCGTGTTCGTTGAGACGGTAATCCGTACGTACACACGAACGCTACTTCCATTTCATTTTTCATTTTAAAAAGAATCAAAACCAAATAATACATAGGTATATTATTATTATAATATAATATAATATCTTTTATGTGTTACTTAATTTCATTAACACCATCCTTTATACGTTCCATGTATGGTATGAACGAGTCATATCACTTTGAGGGGGCGATTGTCCGCACTTTCTCAAATAAAATTATCATATATATATACAACATGAAAAAAATAATTTTATGCTATAAAATGGAATTAAAGAATCTTATATATAAAATAAATATCATAAATATCATATTTAATTATATTTCCATCATAATGGCCACCATGAGAGGTGGTAGGATATAATAGAACAATCATCGTTTCGTGAGCCGTTTGGTTACCATCCACAGAAACATTATGTTCTTCACCCATTAGATGGAGGTGTGTGTAATTGTAGTTTTATAATAATTCACATAAAAATATCCTAGTATATTTAGGATACTGGTTTTGTTACAGTAGGAAATAATAAGTAGATTTTATGGGTTGTAGAAGTAAAATAAAAGAAAAAAAGCTAAGAGAAATCGTTATCTTTTATTTCGGTAACTCCCTTTGGTTTGAACCAAAAGGACTCTTGAAGTGCCTTTTGCCTAAGCTAAGGCATCTAAGAGGAGTAGAGGGATATAGGGAACTTAATTGGGCAGAGTTTGGACGAGCCAGAAGGCTTGAGAGTTGTGAGGAATTGGTTATATGTGGTGTCCTTTTATAAGGGGGAGTAGGGGCTCTTTAGGAAAAACTTAAAGTACAATTTTATAATAAATTCATATTTGCTTTCAAATGGCTCCAAAGTGGTTTATTAAAACTCTGCGGTGCGGATGGGTATAAATCCATTCAACCAATATATTGTAAACAGTTTTGGGTCATTATATTAACCTTATCTCTTAGTTTTAACTCTCAGTTAATTAGATTGACATTTACCATGTCACTTTGTATTTTTATATTATATAGTTAATAAACTTACTATATACATACAATAGACCCCCAAGTGGTAAATTAATAATAAACCTATCATTATATAAGTCCTTTTGCCAAACCTTAGATTTTTAGGAATAGAATATCAATTAATAATATAATATTTTTTAAAAAAACTCATTTATTTCAATTTTGACAATATTTAATAATTGATTTTTCTGAAAGTATTAAAAACTTTAATAATTATAACCAAATTCATTTAAGCAATACTAACATGTCATATTAACCAATATAATTATTGTATGGCATCAAAACTTTCAAATTGTATTTATTTTAACTTTTATAATACCAATTATTTGATTCTTTCATTAATAAGGGAAATACTGCATCCTTATTGAGTCATAAATAAATTTAATTATTAAATGTATAAAAAAGTATAAATAAAATACAATTATGTATGAAATATGTTTATATTTCTAATTAATATTTATAGTCAAAAATATAACATATATAACCCTATGTAAAAATTGTTTTTATAAATGATATATGCTTATGTTATTTTTGTATTTACTTTAACATAATTAATTTAAAGTGTCCTTATCACCTACAAGTGGCTCCATAGGGTCCCAAAATCGACCCAAATATGACCATGGTCGGAAATGTATCAAAAAATAGGTTTAGGACACGTTTTGGAGTAAATTATTATTTTTATAATATTATTTTTTTACCCTTATTTACGGGATTTACCCTTTAACCATGGTAAATAAAATATTTACCGAAGTCATTATTCAAAATTTCTAAAAAAAAAGTTACATATTTACACAATATAGACCTACTGATTCCAAATATGAAATCCATATTTCTAAATTCACAATAGAGAAGTTGTTGAAATTCTTTTAAAATTAATTCTCATTGTTAAAATAAAAAGCGTGTTTTTAAGAGATAATAACTATCAAAAGATTGACAGTTGTTTATGTCTGGTTTAAATGTGAAATTATGTCCAATGACCAACATTATATTAAATGGTAAAAATATATTCTAAATATACTTTAAAACCACTAAAATTCCTAATTTATCACTATTAAAATATTTTTATTTAAAAAGTTTTTTTAAATTAAAATTTAGTAATTTTCACAATTCATAAAAATATAAAAGTTATCCAAAAAGTACGGAAATTTTACCCTAGGCTAATTTCGATACTCAAAATCCAAAAAATGAAGTCCATTTTGAGAGATAAAACTTATAAAATTTTAAAAAGTGGATATTACTATTCATAACGGCCACTTTGATTGGTTTCGGTGTGTTAGAATCTCGAAGTTGCGTACAATGCAAGCTATTGCATTATTTAAAGGAAAACATACTGTTGAAGATTGGGGTGCTATATATAACCTTAAACCAGAATTCTAAATCATTATTTAAGTAAAAAAATCCCTTACATTGAATCAAATTTATCTAAAAAATCAGTGAATAAATAATATGTTACTAGTTTGAGAAATTAGATATCATAATTATAAATATAGAATCGTAGTATATAACTTACATATTTTTTTTGAAATAGACAACTTCTTATTATTTTTCAACACTTTTATATACATCTACCTCACCAAATTTACACACATATTTCAAAAAAGGATATATATGGTATTCTTCTATTACTTTCAAACTAATTCTCACACTCCTTTATTTATACCCTCATGAGGAAAAAAATTCAGTGCATATTTTATTAAAATATGAAAATAATTATTACATTTTCAAAAAAATTTAAAGAAATAAATTCAATATACATAGATGAGATTTTTGGATAGGAAAAGTTATATTTATATATATATCAATCCCTATTTTTAACAGTTTTATTGATACTACTAAATACTAAAAATAAGAAAAGTTGTAATCAGAAACCTACTAATAACACTGTCAAGATAGGATTTTTCTTCACCAATAACATTATATAATTATCAAGTTGATTAATAGTGACCAACAAACCCAATTTAGTGTGTTTAATCAAATCCCTTGCAAATTTGGTACTACCAACACTAAACAAGGATGAAATGATCATGGAAAATGATATAGAACTTAATACATTGAAAATTATCCTAAATTCGATCACCTAATCTATGTTTCGGACCCCTCCAAACCACTCGATATACAATCTGTTTCTACTGGAGAATTGTAATTGCCCAGACCTCCCTGGTCCATTAATTTGTGAAAATGTGGTGTCGGAGGTGTTCTGGGAGGTCAAGGTGACTTATCCCCCAGCTGCTGCCTACCGGTAGCTCGGTCTACCGGTAGCTGCTGCCTACCGGTAGCTCGATCTACCAGTAGCTGCTGCCTACCGTTAGCTGCTGCCTACCGGTAGCCGGTCTACCGGTAGATGCTACCTACCGGTAGCCGCCGCTTACCAGTAGCTCGGTCTACCGGTAGCTGATGCCTACTGGTAGCTCGGTCTACCGGTAGCCGCCCCTTACTAGTAGCTCGGTCTACTGGTAGCCGCATCCTACTGGTAACTGGGTTTACCAGTAGCTACGGCGTACTGATAGCTCGGTATACTGGTAGCCGCAGTCTAGCAGTAGCTCGGCTAACACTTTGCTAAATTTCTAGTTCTGGGAACAGTGTTTCCAGTTTTATGAACAGTATCGGTAGGTGAACAATGTTTCAATCGGTGAGGTTTAGTGAACAATGTTTTTATCGGTGAGGTTCTATCAGTGGACTTCTATCGGTATACTTGAACAGTGTTTCTATCGGTGAGGTTCTATCAGTGGACTTCTATCGGTAGACTTGAACAGTGTTTCTATCGGTGAGGTTCTATCGGTGGACATCTATCGGTAGACTTGAACAGTGTTTCCATCAGTGAGGTTCTATCGGTGGACTTCTATCGGTAGACTTGAACAGTGTTTCTATCGGTGAGGTTCTATCGGTGACCTTCTATCTGTGGACTTGTACAGTGTTTCCAGAATCCTAAGATCTACTGATTCCATACTTTTCCAAATTTCATGAATGAACAGTGTTTCCAGACTTCATGACAGCTACCGATTCCATACTTTTCCAAATTTTGAGTATGTGAACAGTGTTTCCAGCTTCGTAAATTTGACATTTTCTTTGACGTAAAATACATTTAAACATTATTTTAAGGACTTTAAGACTGATTCAAAGGCCATAAATTCAATATTAATTATTCCTATGGTCGGGATGTTTTTACTTGGTCAAACCGCGTGGGTTAATGCGATCCGTTTTTAATGGAGAATAAATCGGATCTTAAACTGTTGACTCTCTAATTTTTTTTAAAAGGAATGAGATATCATTCTTCATTTTTCTTCCTCCTGGTTCTCATCTGCAAGATGCTAGAACCTTTCAATCCTTTCCGTAGGAGTTTCACAATCAATATTTACTCCTAGGATTGGTACTGCTCTGTTTTGGATGCAACCGAGCCGTGTCGGTCAATATTCGATATAAGGTATGTTTTGTCATCGTTCCTTCGGGGATCACCTTCTCATGTTATCCCTTCCATATTACCATGTAATCTCCATGGTTCTAATGGGTTTTGGTTGGTTGGGACTTACTGTGGCATCCTCGGGTGGATGCAGTTGTCGTGAGGGAAGGATTGTGGCTCGTTGTGTTGATAAAGGACGTCAAGAACTCTTCGAGGTAGGGGATTCATGTATTCTCTAATTGTGTATGTGAAATCGTAGAATTAGCACAATTTAGTCCTTTGGATCACAATGAAATTGACCTAATTAAATACTTGCACCGGATTAAAATAATTGGTTGATCGCATGTTGTTGCATTGTACCGTGATAACGGTTTGCCTCATGTTTTCCTAGATAGAGTGATATCTATGATTTTTCGTTAATTAGTTGCTCTTTCATGATAGAAATTGATAAAGAACGTAAAGCCTGAATTATTTGTTAAATAATTGGCTAAAGATAAAGAGGCATGTTAATGAATCTGTTAATTCTAGATGGATTAAAGAACTATTAGTTCGATAAATTCAAAAGGGTTCTGAGTTACCCGCTTTCTTGTAAGGCTGAATTCCTTGTGGTTTGGAGCTCTGAGTGCTCATTTTGTATGAAGGCTGAATGCCTTGTTAAAGGGCCGAGAGCCCATTTTGTGATCTTTGATTTCCCGCTGCTTGTGATTTAATGTGATCCTGTTTGGGTGTTGTGATATGTGGAGGTATGGGGACTTCTGGTTGTGGCGGATGACGCCTAGTGTAGCGAGATGCATCGGTTTATGCATGTGGGTGTCGGGGAGGACACCAAGGATGATGGTATGAGATGAATGTGATGGTTTGATGTTGGTGGTTTGGTTTGGTTATTTATCTGCTTTACTTTTCCCCACTTCTCAAGGCAGCTGGTATTGCTTACCCTCTTTCCAAAGGAGGTAAAGACACGTGGGGTATGCCATGTGCTTTCCGTGTTTAGCCTCTCGATGGAGGATGGGTCTATGCTCTTTCTATAGGCGGAAAAGACTCGACGGGTAGTATATCTACACGCTGTGTTGAGCCCCTTTGTGTTTAGTAGCATAGGATTTTTTTCTAGAATTCCTGAGATTATGGAAAAGTAATTCTGAAATGAAAGTTTGTTTAAATGATGATAATCCATGGGGATGGAGAAACTGGAATTTAATAGTGATGTGAATCCTAAAAAGGAGCAGTTTTTGAATGTGATGCCAATTTAGTTTAATGTGGTAAATTGTTCATGGTTAATTAATGATTAAAGAATTAATTAACATACAGTAGAACTGATAAAATGAGAATGGAGTAATCTAATAAAGCTCTTCAAATGGTTGTGTGCTTATAGGATGCCTAGTCTTAGATGTAGCAGCCTTGAGTCTGAGAGACGATAGCTGCAGTTGTGCCTATGACTAGGTAATGCCCATAGTGTGGCTGTGAGTTATATATATTCTGTTTTTTTTGTGTTTCTATACGCTACTCCACCCTGTCGGTAAGGGAAACTGACACCCCGGGAATTTTGAGCCCTGGGGCGGTGTTTTCGCCAACATTCTGATGGGAGGTTGAATGGCTGACTACCCACTTTGGCCTTGCTCTCTTCTCTTGGTAGATACTTGTGCCATGAGGCACAATGGTTAGTTACCCCATATATGTGTGTAGAGGGCTGTAATGGATTGTGGTTATTCACACACATATATTCTGGATATAGTATCCTATGGACTACTATAGGTGTAATGTGTATAGGCTATGATGGCTTGAGGATCCTTACTCGGAGTATGGGCTGTAATGGCTTGAGGTATTATACACGACGTATGATACACGTTATGCGGGCAGTGGTGGCTCTAGGAAACTACCTGGTTACTTTTGGTTGTGAGGACGAATTGGTGCTTCGCCCAGCTGTCTGCGGGCAAGCCTATGTGGTGCACGAGGTGCAGATTGTGGAGCTTAGCCCAGGTGTCTGCGGGCAAGCCTTGGAGAGAGATGCACATGATGTATGTCGTTGGGGCAAAGAGGCAAACCAGTGGGGAAGTAGTAGTGGGGTACCCTTGATATTCTTTACTATATGCTATATTCTTGTATGTGTTACTTGGTGAGAGTAGCCATGGTGAGGATGGGAACTTAGTATACCTGTTTAGGCAACAAGTTAGTTTCACTTGTTGTTCATTGGGATTTTGCATGCTGTCTTTACTTTTTCACGAGAGTCTTGAGGAGGATCCTACTGAGTATACTTTTATACTCACCCTATGTATTTATAAATTGTTTTTCAGGTCACTTGGAGCAGGTTGGAGGTCAAGCTGGTTACTTCTAGCTTGTGGTTGGAGGAGCTGTTCGGGCTTGTGGTCGCTGTCATTTTACTTTCTTTTGGGTACTTTTAGTTTCCCCTTTCAGTTGTAGCACTTTTGCATGACATTTCATATATGTACATGGTTTCCTTTAATATCTCAGTTCTAAGTTGGAGTTGATTTGAGTTTATTCTATCTCTCTCTTCCGCATGTGTTCTCTTAGAGGGCAATGCCTCCCATTTGTGCGTGTATTATACCCTCGGTTCTAGTCGCCAACCCGGGGCCTACTGGAGGTGGGACTCGGGGGTCATTATCTCCCTTCTCACATTGCCGGCCCAGGAGGGGTACACATTATGGGGAGGGGGTCGTGACAGAGTGGTATTAGAGGTCTGGTTGAGGGATAGGATGGAGTTTGGAGTTAGGCACGGGTGAGGATGCATGGGATGGTAGGGCAACGATGTCATTCATGTTTAGAAAGTGGGGTAAACACTGGAGACTGGAAGAGAAATAGGCATTTAGGGCCCCCTATGATCTGTTGCATGGACCTTTAAGCTTACGATGGCTACTAAACAAAGTGATACCGGTTGCAGGGTAGAGACCTAGGAAAGGATCATGCATCATTATTCTTTGTGTTTGTGTTTGAATGGGTAGACCTTGGGATAGGTAACCTAAAATAAATTAAACAAAACAATTAATTAATTAATGTTGAGTCTTCCATATTCCAGGCTTAGGAGCTCTAACAGTTGTTATTTTGCAGGTATGGCTCTAGGTTGACGTCCTCGTCCGGTTTGCGCAGAAGATGCCCATCAGGCTATTCCAGCAGATCGCCGCCGAGTAGAGGTTGACGACGATGACACATGGAGGAAGACACTTAGATAGTTTCAGTGCCAGAGTCTACAGAAGAATGAGGGATCCGTTTTAGATGCTGTCACAGAAGACTAGTTGGAGGAGATCGAGATAGGCGTCAGTTCGATTGGTGCTCGGAAGGAACACTGGGCGTCCTTGGTTGTGACGATGCTGCGTGGAGCAGCGAGGTAGTGGTGGTTCTTATTCCTCGGTGATAATGAGGAGTCAGCAATCTCATGGGATGTGTTTCGAGACATGTTTAGAGTCGAGTTTCTTTCATCGACTGCGAAGGTGTCTAGTCTCCAGGAGCTTCTCACCCTTCGACAGGGGAGCGCCAGTGTTCGAGAGTTTGGAATCCGTTTCAGGAACCTTTTACGATATGCTTCAGACCTGTTACCAGATGATGAGGCCAGGGAAAGGCATTTCGAGGAGGCTTTGCGTCCAGAGATCCAGCGCCAGGTCACCCCATTTATGCTGAAGACATATCTTGAGGTGCTGATGAGGGTAGAGGTTGTTGAGAGGACTTTGGCCAGGACTGGATAGTCACGAGAGGGGAATCTTCATGATTCCTCACGAAGCAGAGCTGTGGTCCGGGGTTCCCGGTTTTCAGGACAGAATAGATTCTGTTCACCTGGGGGAAGGTCCAAGCCCTTCCCATCTCGTTTCTCCGGAGGCAGAAACTCTCAAACCTATGCCAAGGGATTAGGCGCTTGTTTTTCTTGTGGTGGTCGTGGTCATCAGTAGTGGGAGTGCCCGACTTTTCAGAGCAGTCATCATGCACCAGGCGCTCCACTCCAGGTTCCTCCGTTGAGGCAGTTCCAGCCGAGGCAGAAGCAGCAAGTTGCACCAGTTTTAGATCACCAAAGGGTAGATGGAGCAGAAAGAGGACAACACCATGACGCTCCCCGTCCTCAGAGAGCAGAGCGCGGCCGTGGTGGTGGTCGTCATCAAGGTCAGAGAGGCCATAGAGGAGGTCGTGGTCAGCTTCATGCTCTAGCATTACCAGCCCCAGGCGAGCCAGATGTCGTTCGAGGTACCCTTTGCTTTTTTTCTACCTTGGTGTATGCCTTGTTTGATTCAGAAGCAACACACTCTTTCATATCACCTACCCTTTTCCATGATTTGGGACTTGAGGTAGAGAGGCTTCCAGTGCCCTTGGCGTTGACTACACTAGTTGGAGGTCGATCTGACTTGATTGAAGTATGTAGAGACCGTGAGCTAGTGTTGGGGCAACACCGCTCTTGGGGAGATTTCCTATGTTTGCGAATACAACCATATGATGTCATACTTGGCATGGATTGGTTGTATTCGGTGCAGGCTATTGTGGATTGCTACAGGAAGAAGGTTGTTTACTTTAATGAAGATGGAGAGAATGTGGTGTTTGTTGGTGAGAGAGATCCTCGGATGAGTTATAGACGAGTTCCATCCTTATCATCCATGATGGCTGGGATGACGCTGAGTTCTTCAGAGGTTCAACAGTTGGGGTTTCCTAGGGTCGTAGAGGCGTACCCTGATGTCTTTCCAGAATAGGTTGTATCCTTACCCCCTTGACGAGAGATAGAGTTTGGGATTGAGCTACAGCCAGGAGTGTCTCCTATCTCTATGTCTCCCTATAGGATGGCCCCTTCTGAGTTACAAGAGCTACATATTCAGCTCGACGGTCTTTTGCAGTGTGGTTTTGTTCGGCCAAGTGTGTCACTGTGGGGTGCACCAGTTTTGTTTGTGAAAATGGTTGATGTCAGTTTGCGGTTGTGCATCGATTATCATTGGTTAAACAAAGTGACAATAAAGAACTTTTATCCACTCCTACTGATTGATGACCTATTCGATCAACTGAAGGGTGCAAGTTGGTTCTCAAAGATAGACATGCGGTCAGGATATCATCAGATGTGTGTAAATGATGAGGATATCCCGAAGACTGCTTTCCACTGTCGTCATGGGCATTATGAGTTTGTTTTAATGCCATTCGGCGTGACGAATGCTCCAGCTATTTTCATGGGGTTGATGAATGCTGTGTTCCATGACTTCTTGGACAAGTTTGTTGTGGTTTTCATCGACGACATCCTTGTGTACTCCACATCTGAAGAGGAGCATGCATAGCATCTATGAGCCGTTTTGGGAGTTCTTCACCAACATCAGTTGTTTGGGAAGTTGTCCAAGTGTGAGTTCTGGGCTCGAGAAGTTCGTTTCTTGGGACATGTTGTGTCCCAACAGGGAGTAGTTGTGGATCCTTCAAAGATAGAAGCAGTGGTGTCTTGGCTATCCCCCAAGACTGTGTCAGAGGTGCGAAGTTTCCTTGGTTTCGTAGGCTATTATAGGAGGTTTGTAGCTAATTTCTCCCAATTTGCGACTCCTCTGACAGCTTTGACCAAGAAGGATCAAGTGTTCATATGGACTGATCAGTGTCAGACATCTTTCGAGTATCTAAAGGAGAAGTTGGTAAGTGGTCCAGTCCTTTGTCTTCCAGCAGAGGGAGTCCAGTTTGATGTTTTCTGTGATGCTTCACATCTGGGGCTAGGCTGTGTTCTCATGCAGCAGAGGTCAGTTGTTTCTTATGGGTCTCGGCAGTTGCGTCCCCATGAATGCAACTATGCCCCCCATGATCTTGAGTTGGCAGCCGTGGTGTTTGCTCTAAAGTTGTGGAGACATTACCTCATTGGTGAGTACTTTGTGGTTTTCACCGATCATAAGAGTTGAGGTATGTTTTCTCCCAACGTGACTTGAACTTGAGGCAGCATCGGCGGATGGAGTTCTTGCAGGAATACGAATTTGAAATATCGTATACACCTGGAAAAGGTAATGTTGTAGCTGACGCACTAAGATGAAAGATACGTAATGATGTTGTGCATGAATCTGGTGATTCTTGGAGAGTGATGGAAGAGCTATCAGCTTTGCATCTTGATATGGGAGAAGTTGGGGGTAGAGGTGGTATTTTCCAGATGACGGTGCAGTCATCCCTGATGAATAAGGTGGAAGAGTCTCAGTTGGGTGACCTAGAGGTGGGAGTTTGGAGAGACAGAATTGTATGTGGCGAGGCCCCTGATTGTTGGTCGGATGATGAACAACACCGAGTGTTGTATCATGGCAGGCTTTTTGTTCCCTTGGCGATGCGTGAGACGGTTCTCCAAGAGTTCCATAGTTCACCCTTGGCGGTACATCCTGGTGTGACGAAGATGTACCGATCCATGATGAGTCAGTTTTGGTGGCCTGGGCTGAAGCGTACAGTTGAAGAATGTGTGTCTCGATGTTTAGTCTGCCAGAAGGTGAAGGCCGAACACCGTGTTCCTGGTGGTCTTCTCCAACACTTAGAGATTCCTCAGTGGAAGTGGGAGGACATCTCAATAGACTTTGTTACAGGTTTACCTCGAGCTCCGGGAGGACATGATGCTATATGGGTGGTAGTGGATCGTTTAACAAAATCATCCCACTTCATAGCGATCAAGGAGTCAAGCTCAGTGGAAGTTTTGTCGAGGCAGTATATAGAGGAGGTGGTGAGACTCCATGGAGTACCTATGACGATCATTTCTGATCAAGATCCTCGTTTTACCTCCAGGGTGTGGAGAGGTCTCCAGCATGCCTTTGGCTCTCAACTGTGCTTTAGCACTACTTTTCATCCTCAAACGGATGGTCAGATAGAGCAAACCATCCAGACTCTTGAAGACATGTTGCGCTCTTGTGTTCTTGATTTTGGAGGTTCACGGATGAAGCACTTACCCTTGATAGAGTTCGCTTACAATAATATTTTCCACTCTACCATCGGTTTGGCGACGTTTGAAGCCTTGTATGGCCGGCCATGCCGTTCTCCGTTGTGCTGGACTGGGGTCGGAGAGTCAGCAATTCTCGGACCAGAACTAGTGCAGAACACAACAGAGATAGTTCAGGTGATTCGTGAGAGGATGAAGACATCACAGGATCGTCAGAAATCATATGCTGATCAAATAAGGAGACCCTTAGAGTTTAGTATTGGGGATCATGTGTTTCTGAAGGGGACTCCCCGCCGTGGGCAGGGAAGTTTTGGTCGTGGAAGTAAGCTTTCTCCCCTGTTTGTTGGGCCTTTCGAGGTGTTGGCTCGTGTTGGAGCTGTGGCATATCGAGTAGCACTTCCCCCTCAGATGATTCAGATACATGATGTTTTCCATGTATCACAGCTCCGTCATTATCTTCATGACGAATATCATATTATCAATTGGGGAGAGATCGATATTGACGATGATGCAACCTTCGAGGAGCGACCTGTGGAGATCCAAGACCGTAAGGAGAAGGTGTTGCGTGGGCGTTCTATTCCTTTAGTTCGTGTCTTGTGGAGACATGGTGGCATGGAGGAGAGTACCTGGGAGCGTGAGTCACAGATACGTGCTCAGTACTCAGAGTTGTTTAATGTTTAACTCTTTTCATGTAATGATGTTTCCTTTATGGTTAGACCTTTCATGTTTTATTTATGTACCTTTTTTTGGTGATGTTATGATTGAATTTTTTGGATATGGATTGTTTGTTTCCATATTCTCGAATGTCGTAGTTTTGTTCCAGCTTTCGAACAACTCATGGTGGTTTTCCCCTGAGAGGTATCTTATGGGGTGGTTGTTCGTACCCCTCTGTTCCTCTGAGTTGGTTTTTAATTCTCGAGGATGAGAATGTTTTGAGAGGTATCTAATGTAATGGCTCGGACCTCCCTGGTCCATTACATTGTGAAAATGTGGTGTCAGAGGTGTTTCGGGAGGTCAAGGTGACTTATCCCCCAGCTGCTGCCTATCGATAGCTCGGTCTACCGGTAGCTGCTGTCTACCGGTAGCTGCTGCCTACCGGTAGCCAGTCTACCAGTAGCTGCTGCCTACCGGTAGCCACCGCTTACCAGTAGCTTAGTCTACCGGTAGCTGCTGCCTACTGGTAGCTCGGTCTACCGGTAGCCGCCGCTTACCAGTATCTCAGTCTACCAGTAGCCGCATCCTACCAGTAGCTAGGTTTACCAGTAGCCGTGGTGTACTGATAGCTCGGTATACTGGTAGTCGTAGTCTAGCAGTAGCTCGGCTAACACTTTTCCAAATTTCTAGTTCTGGGAATAGTGTTTCCAGTTTTATGAACAGTATCGGTAGGTGAACAATGTTTTCTATTGGTGAGGTTCAGTGAACAGTGTTTCTATCGGTGAGGTTCTATCGGTGAGGTTCTATCGGTGAGGTTCTATCGGTGGACTTCTATCGGTATACTTGAACAATGTTTCTATCGGTGAGGTTCTATCAGTGGACTTCTATCGGTAGACTTGAACAGTGTTTCTATCGGTGAGGTTCTATCGGTGGACTTCTATAGGTAGACTTGAACAGTGTTTCTATCGGTGAGGTTCTATCGATGGACTTCTATCGGTAGAATTGAACAGTGTTTCCATCGGTGAGGTTCTATAGGTGACATTCTATCAGTGGACTTGTACAGTGTTTCCAAAATCCTAAGAGCTACCGATTCCATACTTTTCCAAATTTCACGAATGAACAGTGTTTCCAGACTTCATGAGAGCTACCGATTCCATACTTTGCCAAATTTTGAGTATGTGAACAGTGTTTCCAGCTTCGTAAATTTGACATTTTCTTTGACGTAAAATACTTTTAAAACCTTATTTTAAGGACATTAAGACCGATTCAAAGGCCATAAATTCTATATTAATTATTCCTAAGGCCGGGATGTTTTTACTTGGTCAAACCGCATGGGTTAATGCGATCCGTTTTTAATGGAGAATAAATCGGATCTAAAACCGTGGCCTCTCTAAATATTTTTAAAAGGAACAAGATATCATTCTTCATTGTTCTTCCTCCTGGTTCTCATCTGCAAGACGCTAGAACCTTTCAATCCTTTCTGTAGGAGTCTCACAATCAATCATTACTCCTAGGATTGGTTCTGCTCTGTTTTGGATGCAACCGAACCGTGTCGGTCAATCATCGATATAAGGTATGTTTTATCATCGTTCCTTTAGGGATCACCTTCTCTTGTTCTCCGTTCCATATTACCATGTAATCTCCATGGTTCTAATGGGTTTTGGTTGGTTGGGACTTACCGTGGCATCCTCGGGTGGATGTAGTTGTCACGAGAGAAGTATTGTGGCTCGTTGTGTGGATAAAGGACGTCAAAAACTCTTTGAGGTAGGGGATTCATGGCTTCTCTAATTGTGTATGTGAAATCGTATAATTAGCATGATTTAGTCCTTTGGATCACAATGAAATTAACCTAATTAAATACTTGAACCAGATTAAAAGAATTGGTTGATCGCATGTTCTTGCCTTGTACTGTTATAACGGTTTGCCTCATGTTTTCCTAGATAGAGTGATATCTATGATTTTTCTTTAATTAGTTGCTCGTTCATGATATAAATTGATAATGAACGTAAAGCTGGAATTATTTGTAAAATAATTGGATAAAGATAAAGAGTCATGTTAATGAATCTGTTAATTCAATATGGATTAAAGAACTATTAGTTCGATAATTCAAAAGGGTTCTGAGTTACCTGCTTTCTTGTAAGGCTGAGTACCTTGTGGTTTGGAGCTCTGAGTGCTCATTTTGTATGAAGGCTGAATGCCTTGTTAAGGGGCCGAGAACCCATTTTGTGATCTTTGATTTCCTACTGCCTGTGATTTGATTTGAGCCTGGATGGCTGATGTGATATGTGGAGGTATGGGGACATGTGGTCGTGGCGGATGATGCCTAGTGTGGTGAGAAGCATCGGTTTATGCATGTGGGTGTCGGGGAGGACACCAAGGATGATGGTATGAGATGAATGTGATGGTTTGATGTTGGTGGTTTGGTTTGGTTGTTTATCTGCTTTACTTTTCCCCACTGCTCAAGGCAGCTGGTATTGCTTACCCTCTTTCCGAAGGAGGCGAAGACATGCAGGGTATGCCACGTGCTTTCCGTGTTTAGCCTCTCGATGGAGGATGGCTCTATGCTCTTGCTATAGGCGGCAAAGACTCGACGGGTAGTATATCTACTCGCCGTGTTGATCCCCTTTGTGTTTAGTAGCATAGGATGTTTTTCTATAATTCCTGAGATTATGGAAAATTAATTCTGAAATGAAAGTTTGTTTAAAAGGTGATAATCCATGGGGATGGAGAAACTGGAATTTAATAGTGATGTGAATCCTAAAACGGAGCAGTTTTTGAATGTGATGCCAATTTAGTTTAATGTGGTAAATTGTTCATGGTTAATTAATGTTTAAAGAATTAATTATTGTACAGTGGAACTGATAAAATGGGAATGATGTAATCTAATAAATCTCTTCAAATTGTTGTGTGCTTATAGGATGCCTAGTTGTAGAAGTAGCAGCCTGGAGTCTGAGAGACTTTAGCTGCAGTTGTTCCTATGACTAGGTAATGCCCATAGTGTGGTTGTGAGTTATATATATTCTGTTTTTTTTTTGTTTTTTTATACGCTACTCCACCCTGTCGGTAAGGGAAACTGACACCCCAGGGATTTTGAGCCCTGGGGGGTGTTTTCCCCAACATTCTGATGGGAGGTTGAATGGCTGACTACCCGCTTTGGCCCCTCTCTCTTCTCTTGGTAGATACTTGTGCCATGAGGCACAACGGTTAGTTACCCCATATATGTGGGTAGAGGGCTGTAATGGTTTGTGGTTATTCACACACATATATTCTGGATATAGTATCCTATGGACTACTATAGGTGTAATGTGTATAGGCTATGATGGCTTGAGGATCCTTACTCGGGGTATGGGTTGTAATGGCTTGAGGTATTATACCCGACGTATGGTACACGTTATGCGGGCTGTGGTGGCTCCCGAAAACTACCTGGTTACTTTTGGTTGTGAGGACGGTGTGGTGCTTCGCCCAGGTGTCTGTGGGCAAGCCTATGTGGTGAACGAGGTGCAGATTGTGGAGCTTAACCCAGGTGTCTGCGGGCAAGCCTTGGAGAGAGATGCACATGAGGTATGTCGTTTGGGCAAAGCGGCAAACCAGTGGGGAAGTAGTAGCGGGGTACCCTTGATATTCTTTACTATATTCTATATTCTTGTATGCGTTACTTGGTGAGAGTAGCCATGGTGAGGTTGGGAACTTAGTATACATGTTTAGGCAATGATTTAGTTTCACTTGTTGTTCACTGGGCTTTAGCATGCTTTCTTTACTTTTGCACGAGAGGCTTGATGATGATCCTACTGAGTATACTGTTATACTCACCCTATGTATTTATAAACTATTTTTCAGGTCACATGGAGCAGGTTAGAGGTCAAGCTGGTTACTTCTAGCTTGTGGTCGGAGGAGGAGTTGTTCGGGCTTGTGGTCGTTGTCGTTTTACATTCTTTTCGGTACTTTTAGTTTCCCCTTTCAATTGTAGCACTTTTGCATGACATTTCATATATGTACTTGGTTTCCTTTTATATCTTAGTTCTAAGTTGGATTTGATTGGACTTTATTCTATCTCTCTCTTCCGCATGTGTTCTCTTAGAGGGTAATGCCTCCCATTTGTGTGTGTATTATACCCTCGGTGCTAGTCGCCAACCCGGGGCCTACTGGAGGCGGGACTCGGGGGGTCATTATCTCCCTTCTCAAATTGCCGGCCCAGGAGGGGTACACTTTGTGGGGAGGGGTTTGTGACAAGAACTATTTGAGACCATGTCCTTCTTTTCAGTCTGACATCCTCCTTTGGTCAAATTTGACCCTTGACTCGCCCGATACTTAATACTCGGCCTTCTTTTATCTTCTCGATTACTTTTTTATCATTTCTTATTCATTTTTTTAATTCTTTTAATCATTTTTTAAATAACTTATTATTCATTATTTTTATAAAAACTATATATATATATATATATTTTATTAAATATTCAAAAATAATGATTATTAATATTTAAAATGTTTAAAACAGTAATGATAATTATGTTATCGTAATTCATATATTCATAATTTTATATTTTATGTTAGTTTATAATAAACTTAACCATCATTTTTTCTAATTAAAAAAATAATAATATTAATAATTTCAAAATATTTATTAAAATAACAATTCAATGAAATATTTTATTATAATATTTTTGTGTTAAATTATAAAAATAACATAGCATTCATTAATAACAAAACATTTCAAAAAATATATTATAAATTCATATTTTCTGTTTATTTTATTATTTCAAGTGCTTCAATATAATTATTTATTATAACTTCAAATTAATACCATTATTAAAAATATATTTTTATATAATTAGGAATTTTTAATTTAAAAAATCTCTTTTCATTAAAAATAATAATATATTTCTAAAATAAGATATAAAATATATAAATTTCAAAATTAATGAGATAATTTAATGTAATATTACATAATTTCAAATATTCATCATAACTAGTAAATCAGTGATTTCATAAATTAATCAAATGAATAAAATATTTAGAAAAATAAGCTTATAATTTCTGAGATGTTATAGTGTAGTATAAGGTTATATTGAGTCTTTGCAATTAAAATCATGTGTGACCATGTTTAGTTGGGTATATTGGAATTTTACTATTTATTTTACCCTAGAAACATTCTACGTGCATAATTTGGATTCTAAGGGCATTCCATAATAAGAAATTCTAATATAGATGATATTGTTACATAGAATTGGCTATAAAAGTGTATAACCTATGGTATGGAACACCATAGGCCGGTTGATCAAAGAGATGGAGATGTGATTGTGACTTGGGGTATATGGGATTCATTATGTGATGTGTTGATGTTTCTATAATGGTTATGATCATTAGATCATACATTGTAGACTTTAGTACCATAAGTATAAAATGGAACATGGAGGCTTGTCACGAATTTGAAAAATGACTTTCCCATTTGAATGATAACTTATATAACATTTTGGGTGGGAAAATTTTCATTTTTCCCAAAAATATTTTTAGGGATGAGATGTATTTTGGTTTGGATTTTTATGTTATTTTGTTTTTAACTAGTATGAAATTCCAATAAATTTTGGTTTTTCATTTACTGAAAATGAAAAAATTCAAAACAATCCTCATATAGAAGTTATGAGTGTTGGAAATCATTAAAATATCATTTTATGGGTTTAAAGGCTCAATTGGTTAATTGGGAGCTAGAATGTGTTTCATGATCTTTAGGATTTGAAAAAATGTTTTCCATTGAGACAACCATGAGTGCAAAACTCGAGCATGGCTAGTACTACCCATGTTGTTCAAACATGTGTCATATTATATATAGGTACATAGATTGTTTAACTATGCTATAATTCTAAGAAAACCATGATTCTTATTGAATAAGTGAGAGAAGCATGAATTATTTGGTAAAAATTTTCTAAAGATGAGTTAAACGTGTGCATATTAAGGGGTTCATGGAAAATAGCTCCACATAGTTGGAAATAAATGTGAAGAAAGCATGTGACATGGTGGTTCTTGTATAGTGTCACCACAAGGTATATTCTTTGTTATCATAACAATGTGACCTAACCACATGCCACCTAAAAAGTGGGGAAATAACATTTTCCACCTATAACTATAAATGATTTTCTACCTTATTTCTTTCTTCATACATTCCCATCAAATGTATTGTATTCCCCTTTCAATAATTAGTTTTCTTATGGTTGTTTCATATCATTATTCGTTCAAATCAAGAATATTCGGATTCCTTATAAGACTAGTGGTAATTCTACAATTCCTCTTACCACTTTTATTGATTTAGATTCTCATTTATAGCATAATTAATATGAGATATAATATTCCTTATTTTTTGGAATTTGACTAATTCACTAATTTCTCTCACTTTGTATAATCAATTACACATAATTGATTAGTGAACCATCCTTATTATAAGGAACATGGTATATTTCATTTCTGTAAAATTCATGTTTTCTTATAAAGTGTATCTATTGTGTCGCAAGCCAAATATTCCTTGTGATTCTTTTAAATGATGAAAAACACAAAATTAAATGTGTAGACTATAACATTAATGTTATTTAAACCCATTTACATGGTTAGAGGTTTTTTTACACCAACTTGAACTACCCTATAGGTATTTTTGTTTCTTATGTTCCCTTGATCATCAGGAATTATTTTTTATTAAATCTTAACTTAGGGTTTTTTAATTTTTTCTCTCGTAAATGATATGGATAAATTCATATAAATATAATTTTTTTGGTAAGACCATTTCACTTGTCCCATGTAGAGTTATAAAGTATAAACGTGGTTAAAATGAAGATTGAATTAAATTCTAAACTCTATTAATTAAATTTCTTCCACCATAAATATGATTCCGTTGTTGAAATCATAGATAATAACCACGATGTGAACCACCCCTTAGGTTGTGTGATATTAAATGGTCTCTCTGATCATGTTTTTATATGAATTCAAACTCCCTTCTATGTTGTGTTGTCTCATTTATAATGATTGAGTGAATAAATTAAGTTAATTAAGTGGTAAAAATTTAATAAGTAGGCTATGTTAACCATTGATTATTCTTGCCTTGGGATTTTCCCTTTTACTTATATATGTAATGGATAGTTGAAATAATTGATTACTAAATGGTCTAGACCATTTAATTGATCTTATAACTCTTTAACAGATGATTGTGTTACATTTAATTTTTGGACACTTATAAATAAAATGATTATAGGTTTGTTAAAATTTAATTTTTGAATGGATAATTATTATGGAATATATTTAATTATTTAATGTAATTTTTATATTTATTATATTTTTTCATGGGTGATATACCTGTATTCCTTATGTGAAATTCCCCATAGGAGAATATATGTTATTTGAAATAATATTATTCCTAGATAGAAACTTTCATTACTTACCCAGAATACCATGGATTGGTTAAAAGTTTTAATGAAATATATTAAGCCTTAATTGGTACATGGATTCCTTATAGAGAATTCCATATACAAGATCAATGGTTAACTGGATTATATTATTAAATGGGTTATACTTGGGTTTCATACATGGAATGACTTGTATAGGCTAATAGGATAAATTTAATTATAATGTAACTTGGGTGATATAAGAGTTCCTTTAAATAATTACTTGGTTGATATCTTAATATAAGTGAAATAATATTTTCCTTGATTCCTATTCAGATCACCTTGAATGGTAAATCATTAATGTCATAAAAATTATAGGATCAAATATGATCATATTTATATATATTGGTGTCTCCTTTGGACCAACATGAATAGTGTTTCACATAGACCCTTTGCTTGTACGCATTGGTCAAATTTACATTATTAATGTTCTTAAATTCATAGACAATATTCTTATGAAAAATAAGGTAGGTTCAGTCAGGTATCCCATGAGGACCAAAATACAGACATGGTTTATATTTACCTTAAATGATTTTTTTATATACCTTTACACTAAAAATTTTAATATTAACAGAACAGATTCTCATTATACATCATTGGAGGTGACCTACTGAGTTTTATGCAAATCATGTTTGGTTCATCATTTCATACCCAAACATGTATCCTAGTTGCAGGTAATGACTTGGCTCATACTTATTTACTATTATTAAACCCTTACTAGAAAACTCATAATTTATTAAAATCTAAATTACTATGTGAATTGAATCATAATAAAATAGCGAGATCAAACACCTAATAAGTTTAAACATATCAATATGTCCTCTGGGATTATATAATATGAATATGAGGAAAAATATCACGGAAAAATATAGTAATGAAATATCACGTCAGAATATGAGTTTTCCATAAATCATGAAGGATAGAAATGTAATATCAAAAGATTTAAATTGTACCATAACATATGAGTGTGATATAATCATGGAAACATGTTATAAATAAGTTATTTCATTAGATAATGGTATCATAAAAATATGGGAACAAAATAATTTATGACAACATAAACTTATGTAAAGGCTCACTTCTATGACTTTCATAGTGAATAGATTAAAATGGTTGTTGTGTTCTCTTCCCATTCTCTAAAATATTTTTAAAAGAGTCTTTTTGATTTTCTTCACTCCTCGTTCCCATAAAAATAGTGTAAAATGTCACCTTTTATATTTTTTCACTCCAAAATCCCATAAACACTGTGGGCAATGTTCAGTAGTGGACAAAGATCACTTTACATTACTATGAACATCCTGAAAAAAATTCCATTTTGTATTATGTTAACCTCATAATTTCATACAAAACATGTCATGAGATATAAATAATTACTAAATGAATTAGTGGGATATATAATTTCACCCCCATGTGTCACATATTAAAAATCAAATATATAAATGCCACATGAGAAATGAAATCATTCATAAATCATAAGCATGATCAAAACTATGAGAATTATGTGGCATTTATAATTATAATTGAAGTGGAACTTGAATAATAAATCATAAGTATTCCCATGAAAATAAGGAGTTAATTTTTTTATTAATAAGTAAAAAGAGAAATATGTCTTGTAAATTGAACTCCAATGCATAAAATTCACTAATGGATCTGCATTAGATGGAAAAAAATAAATTACTTGACATATTCCTTATAAAATAAGTAAAGTATATTTTAGAGAAGGAAATACCATATTATTTTTCAAAAAATAGTTATTTAACAATGATGGTTTTCCATAAAAATAATTAGAGTTTTCAAAAATATATTCATGGTAAAAATCATTATATGGAGGTGACACTTGTCAAGATATATTAAACCAGAATGTTCCCTTAAGATAGGTTGTCTTAAAAATTATAATTTTAAAGGGATCTTAAATAATGTTTTAAATACAATAATGAATGATATATTAAACATGGTATATATGTAATGAAATTATACATGAAATATGGAAGAATGGGATGAAAATAAGTTTGATAGAATGTAATAAAAAGGAACCTAATTTGTAACCCAAAAGAAATGAGGGATTTTTTCAAAAGAACCTTTTTATGTTTTAAATGAATTTCCTGAAATCCAAAATCTTTAAAAGCATAATAAAATAATTATATTAAAATAATACAGGTAAAGTATGAATTTCACATGATGTAACATGTAATTACTATTCTAATTATTATGTGAACATCAGGGGTGTTGGAAATTATGAAGAAAGAGGGGAAACAGTCATTTAAGAGGATGTTAATTGTTATTTACAAAGTTACACTTTCAAGAAGGAATACAACTAAAAAATAATGAATATTTTAATAAAATTTGAACTCCAAATATATATATATATATATGTTATAATATAAATAATTATACACTAAAATCAAGAATAAATATTCTAACTTAGGATTTAAAATTGAGTTAAGAAAGAGCTATATATTTTATAGAGGATATCCATCATAGCACATAGTAA
The DNA here is from genome assembly GCA_963277665.1 of Viscum album. Lineage (NCBI taxonomy): Eukaryota > Viridiplantae > Streptophyta > Magnoliopsida > Santalales > Viscaceae > Viscum > Viscum album. Next base: position 1,225,569,859 of record OY728145.1, on the reverse strand, counting down.
GAAAGACCATGAATATAAGTTTATTTTACATGTTGAAAAATATTATTTGATTTTTTAACTCTTTTGGAATGTGTTTACTCTAAAAAAATGAATACCTTTGAGTAATATCAAATATTTCTCTAACTAAGAGTGATTGAGACATGAAACCTTAAATTTTTTTCTAATTCATTTTTAGCATGCACCTAACATCCAGAATAATCAAATAATGTATATTAGATACCATATTAGTAACCCTATTAATCAATATTCTGTTTAACTATTACAATATTTTTTTATATTTTTTATATTTATTATATATTTTGGGATTTTGTTTTTGTGAAAATTTAATATGTGTTGGATTATTTCAGGAGTTTAATCAATTAATGATGATATATTCAGACAAATAAACATATATAATATAACTAGTGAAGAAAACATACAATCATTAACTTATTAATAACTCATAATAATATTAGTATTTATGTTCCCCTATTCATTAATTATAAAATTTTATATAATTGTTCATGTATGTGGATAAACCAACATGAACATAAACACATTATACCTTTATGGATGAGTATAACTAAGGAACTATTTTATATCATTATCAAAATAGTATTGTGATATAATTTATATATTTTTAATTTCATGAATATTTTTATTAATTTTTTGGATAAAAAATATAAATTAGGGTGGGAATTAAAAAATGATACTTCGTGAAGGCGATTGTCCACACAACCCACGTTTAACATTTTCATTTCATAATGAATCATAAGAAATTAATGTATATTATTATTTAACATTTCATAATCATATATATATTTATATATTATCATATTTAATCATCAATCACATCGTTAAAACCATCCATGAGATGTGGTATGAAAAATGAAAGACATCACTTCATGGAGGAGGTAGTTTGTACGCACACAATAACAATGCTTTTGTTTTCTATAATGGATATAGAGGAATAAATAATGGTTTTCCTAGTTATATAATAACATCATAGTAAAATATTGATACTTATATCATTATAATGGTGTATTGACCCTGACACTAGTATCGAAGAGTCTTTGGTTACATTATTACATTGAAATAAGACACAATTAATTTTATCTAAAATGACCTAATAGTTTAGAAATATTTATAAAATAGACACACACGTGAAGTTCACATTAAAGTCGAACACAAAACATAAGAAAAGTTATTTCATTTAGAACTCCTTTCTTTCCTTAACACATCCCTTTATATCAATAAAAAACACTTCATGGTATCCAGGGAAAATAAAACACAAGAAAGTGGCGAGTTCATAAAATGGAAATGAATATATGATATCATAAATTATGTAGCCTATGGTAAATTAGATTCATATAAATAATCACATGAGATCTAAAAGTAACCAAAAATATTCCAAATAATCAAATAATAAAATGGAAATGAATAAATGATATCATAATTAGGGAATAAATAAATCTATAAGTATATAACATACTATAATATATTCATAAGAATATATAAATCTACGGGTAAAAAATTATGTTATTTGGCCTACTAATTTGTCTCATTAGTCCCACTAATACATCAAGGGATTGTTATTTTAGGCCTCACTCGTCACTTAATATGTTCAATTCTTTCCTCAAATGAAATAGTTAAACCATAATTAACATAAAAATTCACATTCAAAAACTAATATATGAAATATTAATAACTACGCGAATCAATAAACATAATTATTAACCATCGAGAGTAAGATGGTGATTATTAATAAAATTGCACTTCCCCAGCTAAATTGATCATAAAAATATAGATAAATTATAATAATTATATCAATACAACAAATACCTAGTGGATTATATATATAATAAATGGTTGATGTCATCGATAAATATAATTACAATAAATTGTAGTTAATTTTTTGAGGAAAATCACCATTCCACATTGATAGTATTTTTAAAACTAATATTTCAAATAAAAAATTACGAGAATATTTTTTCTTTAAAAGATCCATATTAATTATAAATTAATCTTTAAATCAATCATTAGTAATTATTATTGCAAATTATATTCATGTCTAAATATTAAAAGAAATATTCCTTTAACTTTTGTAGTAAAAGACAAACATGTATTGTTTTGAAAATAAAAAGAATATTACATTAAATTTTTTTGAAAAAAAGTCTTATTTTTTATAATTTATTTTATAAATTATTTGGAAAGAGTTAAAAACATATTTTTAAACATTTTTATAAAACATGGATTTAGATAAAAATTTATTTTCAACGAAAGATAGAAAAAAAGTCAGATTTTCTAAAAAATGTTTTCTCAATAATTTTCAGTGCCATAGTGGGGTAAAATGGTACGATTAGAAGAATGAAAAATTAGTTAATAACCCTATTAGAATAAAATTAAAGGTTTTTATTATACTATTATCAAATAATTTCCTTCATTGGAAATATATATATAAACAATTCTGATTAAAATGAGATTGAAAAATAAATCTCTTAAGGCATTCATAACTTTTGAATCATAAGTCCTATAAAAGTAATAACATAAAATATTTTTTTTTAAAATAATAAGAGAAATATTTTATGACATAACATATCAAAAAGTTAATTATATACACCACATAAATGAATAAGTGGTGACTATGGCATATGTATGCTGAATGTAAAAGTGAGATGGGAAACACTTACCATAGATTTGACTAAATTCATTTGTTCATAGACCCCTAATATAATTAATATAGGGCTAAATTGTATATATTATATAACCAAATTAATATATATCATGACATATATGATTTATTTATATAATTTTATCACCCATTTAGTAATAATGTTTTGTTAAAATCACTATTTCGGGTGATCATCTCTTTTTTTTCTTTTATATTTTTGTTTGTTAATTCTAGTACTTTTAAATTGATCATGGATACTGTTGGTCAAAGTGGATACTCAAGAGGGGGTGAATTGATTTCCAATTAAAATTTTGGATTAAAATAATTTCTAATGAAAACCCCCAATTTAACAAAAAAGTTAAACTGTAGTGAATTTATAGACTGTAAGTGTTCAGTTAGTTTCTCAAAGATTGATTATTTATCAGCTAACATAATATGAAGATTAAGTTATCTTTTGAAACCAATTTATTGGATAACAATAATTACAAACACATTCTAATTCAACTATTAGAGTTAATTTAAAACAAATTTTTATTTCAATGTAATTAGCAGCGGAATACTGAAACTAGTTAAGACAAAAAGAAGATGCACAACAGAAAAGAAACAACTTCTTCAATTTCAAGCTGATACCTAATCCACTCTACTTGGTGATCACCTGCCACCAAGAAGTTTAAATAAATAAACTCTGATCCATACCCTGGATCATGGTTTACAACAATACCAAGATGGTGCAGGTCCACATACCTCTACCACAGTTCTACGTGGGAAAGCAACAACTACAACAGAACACAGGCTATCCAGGTCCTTGGACCTCTATCACAGTTCTATGTGGGATACACAAAGGTATAAGGAGTTTGGTGTGAGGATTTCAGCATCCTCCAGTTCATCTTAGGAGGCAGTGTGTGTCCAAACAGATATAAGCACACACACTGCTTGCAATGTAGTGAAAAGTATGATCAGAGTAGATCAAGAATATAGAGATGAGTTTAGAATTCTCTTGTGTGATGTCAATGCAGATCTGGACTCCTTTGGAAAGAAGCATATGAATATTTGATTCCATCCCTAGAAGTGGTTTGTAAAATAGAGTATCGCGATTCATGTTGTGTTCTTCGTGGGATTCAAAAAATAAAGATGTTCTTTATGCTTCAAGTATACTTCGTGTGTTCATCAGTGTCGAGTTGCATGTAGTGTGACTTTATTTAGAAACTTCCTCTAAGTATCTTCTTCATTCATGTGCTCATGACCTTTTTCATTTTTGTATCACCTATACTAATTCTTGGCCACACTTTACTTTTAACCTAGAATGCATGTGTTGGATTTAACAAGTTTCTTTTGTTATGCACCTCGTACCTCATACTATCCGGTCATATGTCTACAAAGAAACATTAATTATTTAATTTCATTAAAATCATCAAAAATGACTATTAGAAATTTAATTGAAAGATGAAAAAATAGTTTACGAAACATTGTCACAGTAAGTCATGAAAATGGTGTCTCCTTCACACGGTGTCTAGATTGATCATGGTGTCTGAGTGTCACGGTGTCTCGTGGTCACGGTGTCTCGCGATCACGGTTTCTCATAGTCACATTGTCTAGTTCTGGGTGTCTTGTTCCTAGTGTGTCATGGTCACAGTGTCTTTTTCACGGTGTCTCATTCATGGTGTCTTGGTCACGGTGTCTCATGGTCACAGTGTCTTGTTCATGGTGTCTCATTCATGGTGTCTTGTTCACAGTGTCTCGTGGTCACGGTGTCTTGTTCATGGTGTCTTCTTCACAGTGTATGGCTTCATGGTGTTAGTAATACATAGGTAGTGATAGACTCATGGTGTCTTAGAATTTTCAATGTAATTGTGTTCTGACTTAAATAATGATGATAATAGAAAGGATTAGACTTAAGAATTTGTCAAATAAGGTATTATAAGAGTAGATCAAAGATAGTAAAAGTAAGTAAACTGAATATAGAGAAATTAAGATCTTTCATGGATCTTCTTAACAAATAAGAAAACTTTAAACATAAGTACACACGATTGGATATAATTTATAGGAGTTAACTAGGTTGAATTAGATTTGTGATCATTAAAACATGATTAATACATGAAGATTACAACAATATCCCCCTTCTGACGATCACAAAGAATGTAAAATTATAGTGTATATTGGATTAAACTATAGAGATAAAAGGAGATAAAAGGCTATCATATAGAAACTAATCCCGCTTTTGGTATTATCAAAAAGATGAAATAATAGAGGTTAAAATGAGAGAACATTCATTTCAGATTAAACAGGGTTCAGTACAAAACAAAAGAGTAATACAAAATCAATAGCATCCCTATAAAAAAATAATCACTGTTCTTTTTCATGGGTTGGCTTTCTATTTTCCTTTAGCAGCAGCAAAAGAGTAAGACATAAGGGCATTGGTTGAGGTAGAAGAAGGTAGAGAGGTGGTTCATAAGGAGGGTAATGGAATGCCTTCAAAGACTCTGCGAGTTAAGGTAGGAGTAGTAGAAGATCTAGGCAGTTGCTGATCAAGAATCACAGGATTGATCTGACTGAGTTCTTGTCTAACAGACATGGTGGTTGATGCTAGGGTATAGGAGAAGGTAGGCAACCCAGGTCCGAGTGGTGCAGCCGTTTTAGCAACAATGTTTGAACTCTGGACATGAAGATAAGGCCTCAGGAGTTTGATGAAATATGTAATGATCTCTCCACCATACTGCATAGATTTTTCAAAATCATCATTGTTCTTCATAAAATTTTCCAAAAATCGAGTAAACTCTGTGAGATTATGGACTTAGTTCTTGAAATCTTGAGTCACTGGAAGAATCCATAGATTTTCTACAAGGTACATAAAATAGATTTTCATATCGCTTATGGAGAAGTTTCTGTTGAAGTAGAAATCGAAATTCATGGAAATCTCTTGCTGAGCATCATTAGCAATTTTGAAGTGGATTTGTACTTGGTCAAGAACTATATAACTGTACTTGATCACTTCAGATAAAGAAGAAACATTGAAGCCACTGAGTACATTCTAAAGTTCATCTTTAACTATACTTCTAAGCAGATCACTGTCCAATGAGGGTTTAGAGGATTGACCAGATGCTTTGATAGATGTGGTCCAAGATTTTAGTTGATTCATCAGCTTTTAAAGACACCCTGTATACTCATCAGTGATTTTATTAAGATTGGAAACAATCTATTTCATTTCCTTCACAATTTTTTTGTTCCGTTCAGAAATATTTTCATCTAAGGATGCTAGATAATGTTGAATATGAGACACACCAACTTGTGGGATTTGAGGAGCATAGGTTCAGATCTCAAATGTAGGTCTCTCTGCATGTCTTCAACCATACTTCTTATGGTTTTCACTTCATTACTGAGCATATTATTTTGAACTCTTAATTCATTAATCTCATGGAGCATATTAGGTTGTAATTTCCAAATAATTTTCTCCAATAATAGTGAGTCATCTCTCTCACTTAAATTTTTCATATGAAGAGGGTGGGCATTCATGAGTTTATCAACTCCGGATAAGAGAGTAGCAGCAAATTCCTTCAAATCATCCTTACTCACAAAGGATTGATGTTCAGATAAGGTTTCAAGAGTAGGGACTTGTGTAGGCTCGGGTTCCTTATAAGGTGCAATATTGGAGACTGATTTTGACTGAAATAGGGAGGAAATATCAAGTCCAGTTGTTGTAACTTGCTGGGAGACATCCACATTATAAAAACTATGAAATTTATACTTATTGTATACAGGAATTGACTCGTTTGGATGTGAGGCTTCTATAGACTCGTGATTTGGGGTTTTATCCCCCTAAAACAGTGCCTCCTTATCTGGACTGAGAGGCTTAGGATCTTGGTCTAATTCCACTGACTCCGCTCTAAGTTCCTCACTCGTTTCTTATCTAGATAGCTGAAAGGCTATATCTATCCTTTCTTCAGCTGAAGGGATGATTTCAAGAACATATTGTTCCACAGGGACTTCCTCTAGATTGACCTCTTGCAAAATAGGTAGCTCTTCCACTATAGGCTCTACTACTATAGGCTATTCTGTGGCATGCTTTTCAGCTTTTTTGGAAACTGATTCTGTTACAGCTTCGGGTTGAGTTTCCAAATTAACAGCTTCTTTAGAATAAGGGAATTCTTCTTTAAAAACATCATGAAGAGTAGTTGTCATGTCTTCCACAAGAGTAACAACTTTTCTAGGTGGCACTACAGCCTCTTCTTCCTCTTCTTCAGGATAATCAACAATCTCATCTGGTTTTAAACGAGGATCAGATATGTCTTTCGGTCTTGAGGGATAATCTATAAGATTGAATTTCCCATAACCTCTATCACTTTCTTCCATCCATTCCTTTTTACAAGGATTCTAGTTTATCTTCATTCTTTTGATAGTGGATTTTGAGATATAGTACTCATAGTCCTTAATTACATCCTCAGTATGTCCAACCATACCTTTGGAAAGAAGCATGTCTAATATTATCCGAGATTAGAATAGAGAAGTTGACTTGGATGTGGCTTTGATCAACTCACACATATGGTGTATGATATACTTTCATAGGTTGATATTATGCCCATTTTTATAAGGTGAATGAAAAACACATCTTGATAATTTAAAACAGAAAAACCACCTTTTCTTAGACTAACCAAATTCTGTATAAACTTGAACAGAATCCTTGATTATCCATCGAATTCAGTAGTAATGGCACCTCTCTAGGTGCCATTTCCAGTTAATGTTTTCAAGGCATCTTCTAAATCAATGAAATCGGTTGAGGGTGGAGGTACTCTCTGATAATCCTCATAGATTCCTTCATGGGGTATCCTAAGGCGTGCATCCCATAACCGTGAAGAGAGTGAGCATCTCTGGCCATTGACCTAGCTTCTTACAACATAACTCTCACCCTAATCAAATGAGAACTGTATGTACTGGTAAAATTGAGCCACTAACCTAGGATAGATGGGTCTATCATCTTTCAAAAACCATTCTAACAAGCCTTTTTGTTCTAACACATTCAATACAAAAGACTTACTAGACAGATCCATTTGAGGAAAATCTCTTTCTCAGGTACAACAACACGGTTTAAAAAATTTAGATTTAAAAGTCCTTTGGGTGTCATCTTAGGTGCAGTCTTCTTCTTCTTCAAGCTGCGCTTCTTAGGTGTCGATGATGATGGACGCTTCATTCCTGGCATTCACTGAAGATTCGGGTGAGAGAAGGGTTGTATGGATGAAGAATGGTTTGAAATGAGTATGTATAAGAAACCTCGAGTGAAGAATCGAGTGATAATTACTTTTTTTATCGTCTAGGAATACCAAACGTCACAAAAATAAAAACACGGGACAAAAAGTGAAAATGATAATTACCGCGATATGGGTTTTAAAAAAATAAATAATTTTTATGATGAGACCATGTCTGGTCCTTACGGTGAGACAGTAAATTAGCTTCATGATGAGACCATGAACTAACTTCTCTGTTTTTGTTACAGTGAGACAGTAAACGTCAGACAGTAAGTACACAATACTAACTGTGAGACAATAAACAAAAAACATTATGGTGAGACAGTAAAAAATAGAGAGTAACTGAGAAACCGTAATCATGAAATAGTAAAGTATAACACAGAAATATATCAAACTGTAAGACTGGAAATAGTAACAAGTAAGGTTTTTATTTGAGAGTTATCATGCCTAGTTAATTAATGATGTAGTATATTCTCTCATAATTTAATGTTTTAGTGAATATGTCAACAAGTTGATATTCAGTACCAATGAATTCCAAAGTGATATCACCTTTTTTTAATGATCTCTAAAAAATTGATGTCTTATATCAATATTCTTTCTCATAGAATGTAAAACAAGATTTTTTGAGATGTTACAATTTATAGTTACATGTATGAATTGATATCCATAATCTAGTAATGTGTGTTTCATCCAAAAAATTTGTGCACAATAACTGCCAACAGCTATTTATTCAGCTTCTACAGTAAATAATTCAATGGAATTTTGTTTCATACTACACCATGATACTAGTGACTTGCTTAAAAGGTGGCATGTTCGAGAGGTTATTTTTCTATCTAAATTACAGCCACTGAAGTCAGCATCAGAATAACTAACTAATTCATGTGATTGTTCTCTGGGATAAAGTAGTCCTAGATTGGGTGTATGCTTTAGTTATTTTATAAATCTCTTTACAGCATTTAAATGAGATTCCTTAGTGTTTTCTTGAAAACGAGAACACATACACATACTAAACATAATGTCAGGATGACTAGCATTTAAGTAGATTATACTTCAATTCATTCCTCTATAAGTGGTTTGATCAACAGATTTTCCTTCCTCATCTATATCCAACATACAAGTGGTAATCATGAGAGTTTCACTACTTTTATTTCTATCAAATTCAAAACGTTTTATAAGATACTTTGTATATTTACTGTGATTTAAAATAGTACCATCTTCATTTTGAAAAACATGAAATCCAAGAAAAAATTTGAGTTCTCCCATTAAACTCATTTCAAATTATTTTTTCATCATTATAGAAAAATCAACACATAAATAATTTTTTGAAGATCCAGATATAATTTCATTTACATATATTTGAACAAATAAAACATCATTAGAAATTCATTTTATAAAAAGGGTGGGATCAGCTATTACTTTTGTAAAACCTTTGGAAATAAGAGAAGTACTCAATCTGTCATACCATGCTCATGGATCTTTCTTCAAACCATATAAGGCTTTTGATGGTTTAAAAATATGATTTGGAAAATGGGGGTTTGTAAATCCATGGGGTTTTTCAACCAAAACATCCTCAGCTATATACCCATTTAAGAATGAACTCTTAACATCCATTTGGTATAGTTTTAAATTAAAATGTGCAGTATAGGAAAGAAGGATTATGATGGCTTCAAGTCTGCCTAAAGGTGAAAATGTATCCTCATAGTCAATTCTATCTTCTTGACTATGGCCGTGTGTCACTATTCTATCCATGTTTCTAACTATGTTACCAGCTTCATCAACTTTATTCCAAAAAAACCTATTTGGTTCCTTTGGTCAATGTGTCCTTAGGTCTTTCAAAAAGTTTCCATACATTGTTTCTTTCAAATTGATTCAATAATTCTTGCATATCCATCACCCAAAATTTATCATTTATTGCATCATTTATATTTTTAGGTTCAAGCTATGAAAGAATAGCTTGATGTTCAAACTGGTTTCTCAGAGAAGTTCTAGTTTGTGTCCCTCTATCTAAATCTCCTACTACAACATTTAAAGGATGGTTTTTAAGGGTCCTAGTTAGCCTAGAGAAGGTAGGGCTAGAAATATTAGTTTCATTTACAGGTTTTGGTTCTACCAAAACAAATTCTAGAGAATTACCAGAACTGGTTGTCTTAACAACAGATTCACTATTCTAATCATTCAGGTTTAGAATGAACATATCTTCTTCAAGATTTTCAAGAGGGGTATTTGGATTATGTGGATCATTTTCATTAAATTTTTTGTGTACAGATTTTTCCACACATTTGGTTGCCTTATTGAATACTCTATAGGCTTAACTCGAGAATAAGTAAATAAGGAAAATTCCTTCATCACTTTTGGAAGCAAATTTTCCAAGATTATATTTATTATTAAGGATAAAAACATTGAAATCAAAAACTCTAAAGTAATTAACCATAGGCTTCTGATTGTTCCAAATCTCATAGGGGGTCGTTTTAATAATTGGTCTAATCAAGTCTCTATTGGTAATGTAACAAGCTATATTAACAGATTCATCCCAAAAGTAAATTCGTAAGTTATATTCATTGAGCATTGTCCTAGAAATCTCTTGAAGAGTCCTATTTCGTCTTTCTACTACACGATTCTGTTGAGGTGTTCTAGGAGCAGAGAAGTTGTGACTGTATCCATTATGTGAGAAACAAGATTCAAACTCTTCATTTTCAAACTCACGACCATGATCACTTTTCAAGGTCTTGATCCTAAGTCCACTAAAGTTTTCTACGGACATGGAATATTTGGAAAAATAAGAATAGGATTCACTTTTTTGAGAAATAAATTATACCCATGTGTACCTAGAAAAATCATCTACAAGAACATAAACACAGTGATTCCCATTTAGTCTTGAAACTCTTGATGGTCCAAAAAATCCAAGTGAACAAACTCGAGAGGTTGAGAATTAGAAACTTCTTTCTTTCATTTGAAAGAAACATTGTGTTGTTTTCCATTTTGACAAGGATTGTACACTTTGTTAAGTTAGAATTCCAGTTTAGGTATGTCTCTAACTAAACCATCCTAGCTAGTTTTCTAAGTGAGTTCACAATACAGTGTCCTAGTCTTCTATGCCATAGCCAATATTCTTTCTGAAAAGTAATTAAATAGGTAAACTTTTGTTTAGCTAAAGAATTCAAATCTCCATCATAAAAATTTTAATTTCTTTTGTCAGTAAATACCAAAACACATTTATAATTAAAAACATTACATAAATCATTTTCAAATATTACATTGAAACAATCATCTCACAACTGAGAAATAATTAACAGGTTGTATTTTAATCCAGCAACAAATAGTACTTTAAGAATTAAAATTGAATCTATGTTACCAATCTGGCCTAAGCCTATGATTTTTCCTTTTGATTTATCCCCAAAGGCGACATGTCCTCCACAAACATTGATTAAATTCTTAAAGCATGATTATTCTCTTGTCATATTCCTTGAACATCCACTATCCAAGTACCATATCTTCCTACCGGAACTTTTCAAGTAAGTTTCCTACAAAATAGATTTAGATAGAAGATTATTTTGCTACCCAGATTTTCTTGTGTCCAGAAATCTTAGAAAGTTAAACTTTTGGCACCCATATTTGTCTAATGGGTTTCCTATAATTAACAGATTCAATTGATTTTGATAAGTAAACTTTTTTTGGTCTTTAAGAATTTTAATAGCTAGATAATGCATAAGAGTTACTAGAACTTGAACTAGTAGCATACTATCTAGATTTTGGAATAAATTTATTCTTATAAAGTTGTCTCTGTCCAGGTTGGTATCCTAAACCAGTATTATACTTTGGTGCAACTTTTTTTCCATGAATTTAAGTTAGAGTATTCTTTTCATTTGTAAACTTCTCTATGCCTTTTCTATGTTTATCATTAGAAAAATTGAGTTCAGTATTCTCCTTTAATAGTTGATCATTATTTTCTTTTTCTATACTAAGATCTGATTTAACAATACTAGTTAATACATATTATTTCTTTAATGATTTGTGCTTATATTTTAGTTCATTTAAAGTATCTTCTAACATATCACAGTATTCAAATAATTCATCTTTAGACATATTATCTTCATTATTTGAATCACTTTCATTCCCAGAATAGTAATCATTCAGCATAGGAGAAACAGGTACCTCAGATTTTTTAGTCATGAAACACATGTTAGTATGATTCTTTTCTTCAGAATAAGAAACTTCAGATCCACTTGAGCTATCTTCAGAAGTACTCCATGTTACCTTCATATCATTCTTAAATTTTTTGTCGGTATAATCATATTTCTTCTTAAACTTCAATTTTGGATAGTCAGCCTTAACATGTCCTTTCCTTTTACATTCATAATAGACTATCTCATCATTTTTATCATCTTTCTTCCAATCTCTCTTCCAATTACATTGTTGGTCATACATACCCTTATAATTTGATTTTATGAAAAATTTATTCTTTCTAAATAATTTCTAGAATCTTTTGGCTATATGAGTCATCTCTTCATCACTTTCTGAATCTGAACCTTCACTTGTTGAGCTTTCTTCAGTTATGTGAACTTTCTCTTTGTCCTTGTTTTTTGAAGCAGTGGACTTAAATTCCACTAACTTCTTCTTAGGTTCGGCATCTTCCTATTTTTTTACCTTCAGCTCTTCTTCATACATCATCAATTTGCCAATCAGATCCTTGATAGGTAGCTTTCCAATGTCATAAGATTCTCATATAGAGACAGAGGTTTCTCTCCATCTGTTCGGTAGGCATCTTAGTATCCTTATGATTAATCCTTTGCTGGAACAGCTTTTCCCAGGGAGCTCATTGTATTGACTATATCATTAAACCTGAGATACATATCAGAAATAGATTCATCAAATTTCATTTTAAAATTATCATATTTAATAGTGTATATATTAAGTCTCATTTCCTTAACATTGGTTGTTACCTTATGGGAAACAACGAGAGTATCCCATATTTCATAAGCAGTCTTACAAGAAGATATTTGATTAAATTATTCATCTCTTAAATCACAATACAATTCATTCAATGCTTTACAATTATTATTGAAAGTAGCTTTTGTAGGTTCATCCCTAGTAGTTCTAACAGTTTCTGGAATCTTATACTGAGTCTCTATAGCAGTCCAAATGTCAACTCACAAACTCTCTAAATGGATTTTCATTTTTATTTTCCATTGGGCATAATTGACACCATTAAGTAAGGGTATCCTATTGGTAGCTACACCTTCTAATATTTTATCCATAATTATATTTTATAAAATTTATTTAAAGAGATAAAAATTTAGAAATAAAAAAAATTTAAGAACAGAAATTTAAGATATTTAAGACACAACTAAAATGGCAGTTAAAATTTTTCACAAACATAGGATTTTTAAAAATATTTATCAACAACCTATGATACCAAATATTGGTCGGAGTGGATACTCAAGAGGGGGGTGAATTGAGTTCCAACTACAATTTATGATTAAAACAATTTATATTGAAAAGCCAAAATTTAATAAATAAGTTAAACTGAAGTGAATTTATAAATATTTTAAGTGTTCAGTTAGTTTCTCAAAGATTTATTATTTCTCAGATAACTTAATATGAAGATTAAGTTAGCTTTTGAAACTAATTTACTGGCTAACAATAATTACAATCACTTTCTAGTTCAACTATCAGAGTTACTTTAAATTAGATTTCTATTTCAAAGTAATTAGAAGTGGAATATTGAAACTAGTTAAGTCAAAAATAAATTGCACAGTAGAAAAGAAACAAGTGGTTCAATCTCATGTTGAGACCTAATCCACTCCACTTGGTGGTCACCTACCACCAAGAGGTGTAAACAAATAAACTATGATCGACACCCTGGATCAGGGTTTACAACGTTACCAAGACTGTCCAGGTCCTCAGACCTCAACCATAGTTCTATGTGGAAAAGAAACAAAAAAACTATACACAGGCTGTCCAGGTCCTCAGACCTCTACCACAATTCTACATGGGATACACAGGGGTATAAAGAGTTTGGTGTGAGCATTTCAGTATCCTCAAGTTCAGCTTAGGATTCTGTGTGTGTCCAAATAAGCAGAAGAACACATTGCTCATAATGTAAAGAAAAGGATGATCACAGCAGAGCAAGAATATAGATATGAGTTTAGAATTATATTGTGTGATGGCAATGCAACTCTGGACTTTTTTGGATTGAATCAGATGAAGCTTTGAGTTCTTCTCTAGAAGTTTTGTGGAAAACAGAGTGTCCCAATTCAGCTTGTGTTCTTCATGATATTCAACGAGTGATGATGTTCATTAAGGTTCATGTATGCTGCGTGTGTTCAACAGTGTCGATTTTCATGTAGTGTGCCTTTCTTTTGAAACTTCTTCCAAGTATCTTCTTCGTTCTCATGCTCATGGCCTTTTTCGTTTTTGTATCACTCATACTGATTCTTGGTCACACTTCACTTTTAACTTGTAATGTATGTGTTTGAGATGACAGGTTTCATGTGTTCTGCAACTTGTACCTCTTTCTATCCAACGATATGTCTACAAATAAACATTAATTATGTCAGTGCATTAAAATCATAAAATATGACTGTTTTAAATTAAATTGAAATACGTAAAAGTAGTTTAAGTAACAGTGTCACATTAATTCCTGAAAACGGTGTCTCCTTCACATGGTGTCTAGATTGATCATGGTTTTTGAGTGTCACGGTGTATCGCAGTCATGGTGTCTCACGGTCACAGTGTCTTGTAGTCACGGTGTCTCATTCATGGTGTCTTGTTCACAATGTCTCATAGTCATAGTGTCTTGTTCATGATGTCTCATTCATGGTGTCTTGTTCACGGTGTCTCGTGGTCAGGGTGTCTTTCTCACGGTGTCTCATTCTCGGTGTCTTGTTCATTGTGTCTCGTGGTCATGGTGTCTTGTTCATGGTGTCTGGATTCACTGTGTCAGAAATACATATCCAGTGACAGAATCATGGTGTCTTAGACTTTTCAAAGTAACTGTGTTCTAACATAAATAATGATGAAAATAGAAAGGAATATTCTTAAGAATTTTTCAAAGAAGGTATTATGAGAGTAGATGAAAGATAGTATAAATTAATTAAACTGAATATATAGAAATTAAGATCTTGCATGGCTCTTCTTAATGCATGAGAAAACATTAAACATAAATACACATGATTGGATATAATGTATAGGAGTTAACTAGGTTCAATAAGATTTGTGATCATTAAAACACGATTAATACATGAAGAGTCCAACAGATACATAATATAAATTTTTTTAACCATAATACATATATATATTATTTATTATTTATATATATTTTTTGATTAATCTATAAAAGTTATAGTTAAGAAATGGATTACATCGTTCATGGAGACGGTAGGACATACATATGCATAAACATGTGACAATTTTTTTCAAAAGATGTAAAAAAATAAAAAAATAAATTTTTACATGGGTATAAATAATAATAATTATGATACATATATCATTAATATTAATCTAATTCATCATTATATACATTCATTTAAAAATATTATTAAAAACATTTCACAACGATATGTTGAGGTGGTAGTCCACACATACAAACGAGTGATGTTATTGTTTTCCAAATGATTATAATGTACGAAGTTATATGTGATATTATATTTCAAAATATTAATTTAGGTAATTAATATAAAATTAGTTAATTAAATTAATCCTTAATACCTTCTATATAATGATTACATGGAAAATTAAACACATCACTTCACGAGGTGGTAGTCCCCCGTACAAACGAGTGTCATTATCATATATCCCGAAGAATGAAATGTAAATAATAATTAAAAATTGATAAATAGGTAATAAATATCATACACAAGAGTTAAATAAATCATTGTATCCTCCCATTAACATTGTTAATGGAAAATTATTGATATTCCTCCACAATGTGGTAGTCTGCCGTACGCACGATCTATAGTTTTGTTTCCCATTTTATGGAATTTGAGATGGATCCTAATTTTTATATGAACATAATGAAATATAAGTGTATATAGAATAATATATTTATTATATTATTATGTTTTAAGTTGAATTTATGGATTGGTTAAAAAAATAATACAAATCCATTGGTCTAAGACTTGTACCTATTCTTGAGAGGGTCACTTTTGGTTGATACCTAAAGCCTTATTTGGAGAGATTCATAATATAAATAAGTCTTATATGTTGTGGTTTTGGAAATATGAAATTAGTTTAGGAATTTATTACATGAGTAAAATGTTTTTTTATATGTGAATAGAGGAGGAGAGGGGTTGACCTTATATAAGTGAGGGAGGGGACAAATATTGAATTTTTTAAACGATAAAGTGAGAACCATGATTTTCTCATGGAAAAACATAAATATGGGTAATTATAAATTAATATATGTGATATGTTCAATATAAGACTCTAGAATTAGAATTAGAGAATATTTGGGTCATTTTTTACCCTTATCTATTTAGTTTAACATCCTGGTACACCCATTTTTCTCGTAACAATGTTAATTAATTCTTAATGTTTTCACTATTCATTTTAGTCAAAATTTATATTGATATTATTAAATAATTAAAACTACTTTTATTTCATATATATAATAAATTTTTTGAAATTTAAATTCACATAATTGAATTAAATAAATTAAAATTAAACCCAACGACATATCGAAAAAACAATTTTCCCAAAGGAAAACATTCAAATAATAAAATTATTTCCACAATAATCTAATACAATATTCATTAAAATTACATCTATTAGTTATATATTAATATTATTGAACTCAATTTAATTAAAAAAATTTAAAATACAATTTATCTCTGTAAAAACATTTAACGAAATGAACATTTTCATTAAAAATTGGTATTTTTCACAATTAAAAAAATATATTTTAAGAAAATTTTCAACAATTGAACCACAAAATAATTTTGACAATTATATTTAAAAAATTTATTAAATTTATCAAATAAATTTTCTAAAACTGTTTCAAATTATTTTTAAATAATTTGGTAAAAATGAAACTATGCCTCCTTTAAGAAAACTATATTTTTTTAGAAAACATTTATTTTTCCTTAAAACGGTTTTTATTTTGTTTCTAATAAATATAAAAAAATTTATATTTTTTTATACATGTTTAAAACATATAATTTTCATAATTTCTTTATTCGTATTCCTACCCTCCAACTTAAAATTTATCTTATAAAGGCCAGGTATAAATAATAATATTTTAATAAAGTATCAAATTTTATTCAAACCTCATGTTACATGCATCATAGGCTATTATAGAGAATGAATTTATAAATAATTATATGTAACATATTGTATTGGGGTGTTACATTTTCTTCTATGTTTTATTTTTTCTTTTATATACTCTATCAATAATGATATTCCTATTTTAAAATCTTATAGGGATAGATTTTACCAACCCTAAAAAATTACTCATAATTTATTCTTGATCACGATAATTAAGGGTTTGATAATTGAAAATCACTTTCATTAAATCCCATGTTCTCAGAATGGATAATAAATATCCTCTTGAAATGATATAAAGGTATTCATATAGTTCATTTGGAATAAAGTATAGAAGATTTTCATATAAGAGTAATTTTGAGGTAGGAGATCACATGAAGAAGGAAGAATATCATAAATAGATATATAGACTAAAATATTTAATTGATCACAAGAAATATAATTATCTATAAAGTTTAATTACCACAATACCATACATCAATTATGTGTGAAATGATTATCAGTTCATTAAAAATTATGGTTTTAGGATAATATTTTTTTTCAAATCCCATTTTATAGAGTTGAGTAATATTTGTTTCTTATAGACATCGAACATAAGAAAATATAAATTCATGAAAACTATAATTTTATCACTTTTAACTTCATCACTTACTCTATGAAAAGAATATCCATATATTAATTTTTTTTCCATGAAGAACTAAAATTATCCCATAATGTATCATAAAGAGAATCACAAGTCATTCATCCTATATCTAGATATCTTCCAATACTAAAAGTTTTATCAAGAATTATATAATAGTAAATTAATTTATAAAACTTCAATAATAATCACAATGTATAACATAATCCATTTCATAAATAGTTCACCCTTAGACTCATCCAAAATATGATTGACCAAATTCATGGTCCAATAATTTAAGATAATGGTCACTAAATCAATTTTTTATTCCCCAGTCAATATAAAGTTCATATTAATGTCAAATCCCAAATATTTTAATACCTTGACTACAATAAACCATAATGAAAACATGAATTATTCCTAAAATAAAATTACAGATTATCGAATACATTGCACAAATCCAAAATTGTAGTAAATCACGGTAAAGATAACATAAACTATCAAATAACAAACAAATTTCACGATCACCCAAACTATTCCATAATCATATCTTTATCATTATTATCTAAACATTGGGAATATATTAATGTTCATAATACCTCAATCATGTGTCTTCCATGAATTTAAACTTTCCATTTAATCACATTTCTAGGCCATCAGTACCAGTGAACATATGTTTTCGAATCATTAATGAAAAAGTAATGTAGTACATTCCTTATACAATTAAAAATTCATATAACAATAATATAATTAATAAAATAATACTATAACCTAAATCATTCATATAATAATAATAACATTAATCATTCCACTTCATCTTTAGTAATAGTATAAGCTTGACCTTAATCTCTTATCTTCTATTAGATATATTACCCTCATTATTGGGGAATTAATTTTCATAGTGCATCATATCCTTATAGTTTAATAATTGAAAATTAGAAGAAAAAAAATATTTCCAATGAATTCATAGGCACATTTACCATTCTCTAGAAACTTATAGAAAACTCTTATTCCCTTTAATAAAGTAATTGATTCACTATGTTTACATTTATCACATGGGGAAAATCATTCCTTCCTTTCATCTCTTTATCCATATTTTTTATTCTATTCAATTATTCTCTTAATTTCCTTTTATACCCACATACATGGGGAATTTTGTATCTATCCTTATAGCACATTATATAATTTCCTCATATAATGATATAATTTGGGAGACTAGTTCCCTAAAAATATTTTTCATAATTCCATCAAAAAAGGTCAATAATTCACTTTGGGTTACGTACGTAATCCGTATAATGCCTTTATAAACATGTAAATGTGTCTTCATACATAGAAACATTTTTATCTTTATTTTTTCATAGATTTTGGAATTGTATCTCCTTATCTAATAATTATTAATGAAAAAATTCTATTTTATGAAGAGTAACTTAAAATTAATCAATTCCATGATTATTAAATATTTTACATAATTAGTGATTTGAATAAATAACAACCATTGATCTAAAACACCCGATATATTCTAAACTATCAAAACAATATTCTCCATTTCATTACCTCCCAATGTAAAAAATATCTTCTCTAAGAAACATATTCATTTCTCAGCAGAAAATGGAATTCAAGTATAATTAAATGATGTGGGTTTTTGACCTATAAATTAGTCTATCATTATTACACCACATAGTGGATCAGTATAATTATTTATATGAGTATGGTCATGAATCATAACATGACTCATCTATCCCAATATGGTTATAATTTTTTTGGTTCTAGATATATATCCAACTCCACTGTCATTACATTTCCTAGGATAGAAATCCCAACATGGGGTATGCGCATTGTTGTGGTTTTCATTCCTTCCCCTATGACCCATTTCTAAAAAACTTAATACTATATATTCCATCATAAAATTATGAAACATAATTTATAATAAAAAATCTAGTGAAACACTTACCATAAATTGAAGTATTTATATATTTCTAATGTAATAATAATTAACATGGCTTCATTGTGATGTTTTTCAAATCATAATTTTTTTTTCAAATACTTTATTTTATTTGAAATGAAAATGGGGATTATCTTAAGAATGTCACCTTTGAGTGTCAAAAGAGTCACACACTATGATATTCTTTCATTTACCGAGTTACACTCAAGTCATGTCCAACATTCCTTTTTGGATTTATTAATCCTATTTATATTCATTCTAAAACCAATACCACTTGTACTATCTAGAAATGGTTGTACTACTAGGTAAACAACATAATATCTACTTTAATAAAATGATATAATTTTATAATATACTTAAAAGTATAATAAAATTTTGTTATAAGGTTCTGTTCTCTAAAATATGTTTTTTAAAAATCATATTTCCAAGGACTCTACTAAGCATCTGTTGATACCAACTATAAAGAAGATGATCCTAGTTTCCCGATATCGGTGGATATTTTGTTAAATTGGAATAAGATATAATGAATCCCATCTCTATGGACTTAATATTATAGTGGAATTGGTAAACTAGGTACATAATTAAAATTCACATTAAAATTCAAAACATAGACTACTCGATGTTTTTTCTCCGAGAACTCTATATTTCCCCTTAGTATATCCCTATATATTAATCAAAATACATATCCGAGAATCCATGGAAAATAAAAATAAATAAATTCTCAAGGACAGATGCTCAAAAATAATAATCATACAGTAGATTCCATCATGAAAACATAATACAAAATTAATATGGAAAGATAAATAACTAAAATGCATTCAATTTAATCAATATGTTGAAAATTAATAATAGTATGGCATGAATAAATGTTGATCAAATAATGCCAAATAAATAATTACCTGAGATTAAATTTTAACCATGGATATTATAACTAGTCTAATAATCTTATGGACATCAGTAAATGAACTCATAATGAGGTAATTCATAATTTTGGGTATCTAAAACATACTATTAAGTCCCTCAACATGATAACTTGTATATATGGTTAAAAACATATTTAATTTAGAAAACTAATTTTTCTGATGAGACATACCAATGCACTAAGGGGATATGTTATTCTTGGCCCCATACCCTGTTCAATAAGTCCAATGCATTCCTCACATGAAAGTGGTGAATCATTATCAACATAAACAGTTTTTAAAAAAAACTAACATTTGAAATGTTAATACTTACCCCCATCAATAAAAATAATCCCAAAACATCCTAAGTAAAATGGTGAATGGTAAAAAAATTGTACATCCCAATTCAAATAGATCACAAACCTTCCCAATAAAACATATTTGTGGTATCAATACAATATATCCCAAATGTATTATATATACAATAAAGGATTAATTACATTGTTGAATATAAATACCATAAAATTAACATTACAAACATTTCTTAGGAAAATAACATATCTCGTTGAATATATTTTTAAAAATAACATTTCAAATAACATTTTAAAAATAAATTTATTTTAATATAACCCTTGAAATATATAAAATAATATTTAAAACATTCATTTGTCATAGAGGTTTGAAATTCATTTTAAATCATAAATGTTAAAACAAATATTACATTCTGATTTTTAGTAAAAACATCACGAGACGAATTTTTGAAACGATATAAATATTCCTTTAAAAAAAATTTAATAAATTTGTTATGGTTTTTAATTTATTAATTATAACTTTTGAAATATTTTAAAATATTTTTTTGAAGCATTTGTAAAACTAAGTATTTTCATGAAAACATATTTTTAACTGAAGAGAGAAATAAGGTCATATTATCATAAAACAAATCTCAGTTATTTTTAGTACCAAAGAGTGTAAAAATGGTACTATTACATGAAACATTCAGGAATAAATGAGGGAGAATAAAATTAGTTATTTTTATTGGGAAATGATCATATTATTTCCTTCAGTGGAAATTCATGTATAAATAATCCAAATTAAAATGAGGTTCTAACATAAATCTATTACCACGTTGGTATAATTCGAATTGTAAGGCCCATGAAAGTAATAACATAACATTAAACATTATATAACATGAATATAAATATATTCATGTTATAGAATATCCAAAAATTTATTACATACACCATTTAAAGGAATAATTTGTGAAAATGTAGTATGTATTGTGGAATTAAAAATGAAATGAGAAATCATTACCTTAGGTTCAAATACCTTTATTTGTGTATCCACCTCATGTATAATAAATAAAAGTTCATTCTAAAACTATTAATAAACCATAAAAATATTTATAATACCCTACATGTTTTATTTGTAGTCTTTGTTCCCCAGTTTAATAACAATTCTACGTTAAGATATCTGTTTCGATGGATAATTACTTCCTTTTTCATGTATGTTTTGGTTTGAAAATTTTGATCCATCAAAATTAATCATGGTTAATTCATATCAATAATTATTACCATGATATATATAATATAATTTTTTATATATTTATCTAGAGTAATTTATATGATTTTTAAATAGAAAATGGATTACACAATTCATGGAGATGGAAGGTAGTACATACACATGAACACTATTTCAGTTTTTTTTACGGATGTAAAAAAATTAAAATACATATTAATTAGAATTAAATTAATTAGTATGTTTTTTATAGATCATTTATATTAATAAATTAAATCATTCATAACACCCATCTAAAAGTATAATGACAAACATTTCACATTCCTACGCGAAGGTGGTTGTCCACACACACTGACAAATGAAATTATTGTTTTATAAAAAATTAAAATGTATGATGTTTGATTTTATATTAAAATTATATAATTATGTTAAATTCCTAAATATCACATATTTTTATGAAATTTAACCTTATTACCTTCCATGTAATGTGTATGTGAAAAATGAATCGAATTGCTTCATGAGGCAATAGTCTGTTGTACACATGATTGATGTTATGATATCCCCCAAGGATTGGGAAGGAAGATGATATATTTGATATCACAATTATAAACGTATAATAATTTCATAAATATAATATATAAAAGCTAAATTCATCATTTTATCCATTCTTGAAAGGTAGTAATAGAAAATGAACTACATCAGTTCGCATGGCGGTAGTTCATCGCACACATGATTGGTGGTTTTGTTTCCCCTTTATAAATGTGGAGATGGATCTAGATTATTCCATTTTCATAATAATTATTTATTATATATGGGATAATTCTCATATTATATTATCCTATTTTATTTTTATCTGAATTATGTGGAAGAATAAATAAAACACATATCTTAATAATTGTTTCTCTTCTTTAGAGAGCCTCTTTAGGTGTATACCTAATGCCTTCATAGGAGAGAATCATAATAAAAACATGTGATCTATGATATCTAGATGGAATTAAAGAAGATGTTTGGGTCAGTATTGGATGATCCAAATGGTTTTGAAATTCTTAATAGAGGATGAGAGATGGTGGCCTTTTATAACCTAGATATTTGAAAAAATGATATTTACTTTTAAAAAAAATATAAAAGCTATAATAAAATATTAATAAATTATGTCTAAAAAGTGTGACAATACCATATTTTATAAAAATACACTTTTTCAAAAAACATTCATTTTTCATTCAAATGGTTCTTATATTATTTATAATCAATAGGTAAAAATTAAATTCATTTTATACATGTTAAGCCATAAAATTTTATAATTTAAATTTTATTATTCATACCCACCAACTAAACAGCTATGTTATAATGGTCATGATTAAATAATTACATTTTAATAGAGTATCGTGTTTTGTTAAACCAAATATTTTACCGCATCACAAACTATCGAAAATATTAAAGTTACATAAAAATACATATATTTTAATCTCTTATGTTTTTACATTATCTTATATGATTGATGTTATAATTCATATATTCTATAAAAAATGATGTTCCACTATTAAAATATCACGAAGTTTGTTTTCGATAAAAATGTTTTGATGCACGGTGTTTGAATGTGGGGTTTGAGTTTCATAGATTCTCTCACATCGGGCCCACTATATTTGTATGGATTCAAATGGGATTTTTTCATGGATCCGGAACACCAAACAGTTCTATAAACATGAAGAAAAATTATTCCAATGGTAGGTGCTCAATGGGATTTTTTTTCCAATCATTCTTACGAAATAAAATTGGTTTAAGTGATGTGATTTTGGTCTCATCCTAACCTTTTGGGGAGGTGGAATTTTATATTACTTTGGGACTCTATTATAGATTTAAGATATGTTCATGAATCCTTCATTAAATCCCAAGTATGACATAATTCTACCTTGAATTAACAATCAATTATTAACACACATGGAATTTAGAATCATATTTTTGTATCTGAGGTTCTCCATCAACTGTACCCACTTTTTTACTAATTTTCAAATCTTGTTTCCTTATTAGGATGTTGGTTTTGAACCACTAAGTGGTCCTCTAAGGATTTTTATCATCATTTAGGGAGACAAGAGTTCTTCTGATGTCGGGATCAGACCCACGAATGAGATTTCTATATATCCTTATGAAATGAATCATAACCCAAATAGTATAGTTATAAATAATGAGACACATCATACATTTTATAGTCATATGATAAGGAACCAACTATAATGTTTAACGTCAGGCATAAAGGATGTCTAAGAGTAATTTTCCTTGAAATTATTTGTTTTAAGACTTATGTCTTGGAAACATAGGGAACCTGTACGATATTTGACACCCGTGTTGAAAAATTCTTTTATTTTAATATAGAAAAGAGAGAATATGGTGGATTTTTTATGTTGTTTTGGACCTCAAGGGACCTTCCAACATATCCAATTTTGATAGAAATCAATTCTGTTGTATTTCGGTTGTGAGAACCCACACCAACTGAGGCACTATGAGGGTTTTTCATATAGATAATATGTCCCTTTGATAGGATTCAGATGGGGATTTATCCTAAAGAGGATCACATGTGATATAATTGATTTGGGTAGGGCTTACTCATAGGGAGGATTCCCTTTGGATGATTATGATGATAGGTAAATGGATTACCCCTAATGACCATTCCCTAATGGTTTTTTGGGGCCAAGAAATAAAATGATTCCCTTAGTTTTGATATTATGTGGATTTCCTAATCATAACAAACTTATAATCCCATGTGAGTTATGTGTAGTTGGAGAAACAATAGGAAGTGTTGGATCTAATAAAACACACAATCAACTTTTCTATGAGGTTATATACATGTCCTAGAGGTCCGACGCCTATTACTGCCTTATGAGGGATGGTTAGGGGAAGATCTGGAAGACAATTATTTTCCAAAAAATCCATCTTACAATGTACATATCGTGATAATGGCTAACCACTAAGACCAAATGATTCAGAATGATTCATTATAGAAAGTGGTAAATTAAAGGATTCTGATGATCCATAAAACCACCTGATGCATTGTCTGCTGATAGAAGTGGCCGGGACGACAACACATCCCCAACATCATCATACCCTAGATACAAAGGGAGAGATATTGGGAATTGAACTGTCTACATCCCCTGTAATTTTGGTATCCAGTATAGTCACATTTTGTGATTTATCTAATTATGGGCCACTGGTATAGAGGAGTAATTTATAAAGCATAAGGGGTCCTACAAGAAAGGCTAGTGTCTTACTCTTTCAAGATACACATTGATTGGTTCTGAGAGGAGGATCTCATTCCTTGTCAATGGAAAAGAAAAGTGTGATCTTCACCATTCCCTCTTAGAACCATAGGTCCATTGTCTCAGAGATAACTAGGTATGGACATGGTCCTAACACTATTACCCAAGACCAGGAGTTACATGATAACACTCCCATAGTTGGCGTCCTCTTTTGCATGGGAATTCATATCTACATTCACCCAGATGACCCTAGTCATTTTGTAGGACAATTGATGGAATCCTTTTACATAAGGAAGGAATATTCAAATGAGAGACACACTAGTGGGACTAATTCCATGTGTTTTCATGTTTGGTAAATCAGTGAAGGTTTCAATTTAGTCCCTCTCTTTTCAAGGATCGAAATTCAAAAGTCTTGCACCATTGGTGTCCTGTAATTTGGATTGAGAGGTGGCCCACATTGTTTACATACTAGGTGAGTAAAGGGGTCTCCCATGAGGTTTTATACACATACTATAAGGACTACCAAATACATATAGGTTTTGGAGATCATCCTATATATATTTTGTAGTCCTCATTGTGTACAGACTAGGAGGACTTTGGTTCCACTTTAATTTCATATTTTAATCATCTTATAGTATTTAACTTTAATATAATTTCATCCAAGTGACAAAAATAAGATTTTTAACCAAATACACCCTCAGGATTAGATGTGATCAAAAGATGGGGGTCAAATCCTTGGGTAAATGGATGAAAATGGCCTGGTGATTGTGGAGGTCATCTATGCATGTCATCTGCAAAGGTCTTTTGAGTAAGAATGGTGCACTGATGGGCTGCACATAGGAGCTCATATTTTTATAGAGTGGATGTTATGATAGTAGATAATCCATTCCAATATAACAAATTTTATATAGTATAGTTGTATTTGTTATAGAGGGAGGAGGTAATAGTGTCTCACTATGTGCACTAATCCAAGAATAAGTTTCCCCCTCTAAAAAATTCTCTTAGTCAGATTTGGAGATACAAAATTTCCATCACATCACATGACTTGATTCTTGATGAGACATCAAGAGAATTATTTTTAACTCCCTTTGAAGACATGAATTTGTGATGGTTTGGTATGCTAGGATATGGTGGATTATATTACTGAATAATCTGTGATATCATGAATGAGATCACTCAATAATGGAAGTGAGAACACTATCTATAATATCACATCAAAAAAGAAAATATTCTCATTAATCATGATGAATTTAGGGCCACATTACCTCAAGCGGATGATGATCATGCCATGATATTGGTGGAATATAGACAAAGGATTATTGTCTAGACTATTAAAATATGTACCCTTGATAAGAAATCGATGACAACCTGGTAGATTATACAACTTAATAAAAAATTTAAAGAGATTAGACCAAGGGGTGACATTTCATCACTAATACAGTGGATAAACATCATCATGTCTAGGTTTTCAAGGATACTTAGTTAGTCAAGAATCATTAGTCTATTGATAGAGTTCATGAGGTTTTCCAAATACTGAAAGTATTTGTCGATTTTATTTTGTAAAGTGTGTTGGAGAGAATTCATCTTGTTTATTATCATCTGATTCAGTCTTACCACATAAAAGAAATGATTATTTTTCAAATCACCTATGTCTCTATATTGGTTTTCCTTATGTGATCATAGCATGAAATATAAAATAGATTTCATATCAAGACATCATTATGTCAGCTAGTCAAAACCACATTGTTAAGGATGGGGAGATGATCTAATTTTTTCAGAATCTTTGGATCCTAGAGAGCATAGTTTGACTATTTATATGGTTGTATAGACAACTAGTATACTATTTTTTCATCTATATATTCATTTCATGATTCTTTCCTAAACAATGAAAATGTAAAGTCTAGTGAGCTAAGACTAAACTTTTGTCTTGAGTTTCCTTTATAAGTATTCAACCTATTCATAATTGTGCCTTTTTTTATTGGATGTTTAATGTATTACAAACTATACTAATGCGTTTGGTGTTTTAGAATTAATATAATTCACCATAAAATTCGTAATGAGGACCCAAAAAAGGATTGTGGGTCAAGAATGTTATGATATTTTTCAGATAACCAAATGGAAATTTTGATTTATGTTTTTTTTATTTCTCAATTTAAAACATAGTACAATACATGTTTTTGATTAATGTCCTCATAATATTGTCTATGCTAATGGGAATAAGGGAAGTCACTCCTAAGGATGAAATCACCATTGGTTGATAAGCCTTGAATTGTGGGAGACATATGAAAACCCAATGGGGTGTGTTACAACCAAGTAAAATATTATAATAATTTGAATGATTGGCCCTAAATTTAGGGAGACTTATGAAAAGAAAACTGGGGCATGTTACAACACAGTCAGGAAAAGGAGTTCTATAGAATTTTAAAGTTATACTTTTTATGGCCAAAGAATGTTTATGGAGATTCTAATCTCTCAAAACCATGATGGGTGGTTTTCCCAAGGATGAGATATATGGATGAATGGAATAACTATATTGACATTGGATCTAAATGAGATTCCAGTCCTACACTAATTTGGTTTGTGTGCGGGAGGGTAAATTTTTTAAATGATCGATATCTAGTGGGTATGTCCCTTTAAATCAAGGGTTGAGGAATCATCCAATTTAATGTCATGTGTATAATTCATTGACTGTGTAGTTTAACATCATACATCTATCATGTTTTTTATAGATTAACATCTTGTGACTAGGATGTTATTATTTATTGTTTAATTTCATATAATGGGAAAATTATGGGTGGATAATTTATGTTCTTTGGCTTTGACTGAGTGGTCAGTAATTCTTTTCTTTCATGGTAATATTTTTGATAATTCACTATCACATTAAGGTGAGAGTATGATAATGTTTTATTATTAATAAAAGGAATCTACAGGATTGAAAAGAGTTATAGAGAAATTCGTTATGGAAATAGAGGAGGTATGTCCTAAGGATGATGTTGCAACTGATTGAAATACCAATTTTCATATCTACTTTATGCATAACAAACTGGGATGTGTTACTACATAGTCAAATAGTGGCATATGGTTTCTAACAGACCTTGAAAAATTCTACGAGACTTATGAAAATCCAAATAGGGAATGTTACAACAAATTCAAGTGAAGGAGTTCTCATGAATTTTTACATTTTATTGATAATATATGAAGGAAGTTTATGGAGATTCATATGTCCATAGACTAAGAATTTGGTTTTGTAGAAGGAATATACCAAAAAAAGGAAGGATCATTTCAGGTCAAAATTCACCCAGAATTTTTGGAGGATGCTTCCTATATAGTTATGACCCAAACACATGAATTATGATGCATGTATTTTTTATTTCATATGACTAGAAAAAGAGATTTATGGAAATGATAGGTGATATGTGGCCTACCAATCCAACACTAATGGAATTTGAGGTATTTTCGACGGGCTATTTGTGACGGGAACCTGTTGAAAATAGCCCATTGTAGAAAACACCGTCAAAAATAGTATTCTTGGCGATGGGCCCTTTACAAATAAGTCTTTGATTATATACATTATATATAAATAAACCTTTTGTGATGGGACGAAGGGCCCATCACAAATACTTTTTAAAAATATATATTTAAACTATTTGTGATGGGATTTTGTAATGCCCTGACCCCAGTTACCTAGAGTCGGTGCATTATTACGTAACATTGGCATGATCACAAAAGATCAAATCTCGAAAGACCGATTAGTTTAGTAGCCTTGGAAACCCTAGATACATTCATAAAGTTTACATTACATCATAAACTGAAAACTAATCCAAAATCTTTTCTCCACACTCATATCCCCTTATACTATCCCCGCAAGTCATTCATAAAATACTTCTTCGCATCTTGGGAAAAATAAAACATAGAAAGGGGTGAGCTCAAATGAACATTAAGGATAACTATATAGTAGAAACTTTCATAAATAAGCATAAACATTTAAGGCAATGTATAACTAAAACAAAATTCTTTTAAACTTTAACTTTAGCATAATATGGAAAAGATAAACTGAAATAATTCAATTTACTTATTCACATGGATATTCTACTAGTATAATAATCACATGCAATATCAATAACCACTTTCATAATGATGGAATGCATAATGCTATACTATCATAACCACATAGCCAAGGAATCATGCCAAGACTAAAAATAAGATTTTGTTAAGGCCTTGTGACAAGACACTAGTTTGTCTCTTGAGACCTACCAATGCATCAAGGAGCTATAGTGGGCTCCACTCGTCACTTACTAAGTCCAATTCATTCCTCGTATGAACAGGTTTAAAAATAACATAAACATTCATATTAAAACTAGCTTACGAAATGTAAATAATTTCTCCTTAAACCATGAATGGTATAAAAATAACACATCCATAGTCAAAAATATCACAAAACCTTCAATACAATATGGAATTTTTGTATCATAATAAATCAACTTCAAATAAGCTTAAAATCCATCAAAGTATGTTGACATAGATGAAATAAAAACTATTTGAGAGAAATATCTATTTTTTTAAATCATTTAAAAGTCACATAATTATAAAATAAAACATTTACTTTGAAAATATTCTTATAAGATTGTAAGGGAAGCTTTTAAGATTTTACAATGGTGTAAAATATCCGCACCAACCGTATAGGTTAAAAAAATACATTCTTACCATAATTTGTCGAAAAGGTTGAAAAGGTCCTTGTTTGGAAAATGACGTAAAGATTCCTTTATAAACTTCTTATAAAAAGTCAAAAACGGGTAAAAATGACATTAACCCATATTATGTAAAATAGTAAGAATTATTTGAAATATATTTTTAAGAAACATGGATGTGGATGATAAAGAGGTCCTAGAGATAATTACGTAAAAACAACCTCAGATAATAAAGAGATTGTGAAAGAAACCCTTACCTTGTACTTTTACTTGGTTGATGGTAGGTTAACCTCTTGTATAATGGTGAAATAATTTTTATTAAATTATACAGTAATCATATACATTAATATGATTTCATATATGATCTTTTATCATTTCTTTGTTAATAAAATCTTAGTATTATCGTCATTTCGGGTGTTAACTTACTCGTTTTCTTTTATATGTTTTGTTACATAAGCTATGGTTGTTATGGATAGATTGTATCATATTCATATCCAGAATGATATCAAGTCCTTAAACATTACTTTTAATCATAAAACAAGAATTATTCTTTAATGGATATGATGGGGAAACGAATCTCATCGCCTTTGTGGAGACAGTAGTCCGTATGTACGCATGAACTCTACTTCCATTTCATTTTTCATTTTAAAAGGAATAAAAACCAAATGATACATAGGTATAATATTATTCCATTATAATATAATATCTTATATGTGTTACTTAAGTTAATTAACACCATCCTTTATACTTTCAATGTATGTTATGAACGAGTCGTATCACTTTGAGTGGGCGGTAGTCCTCACTTCCTCAAATGAAATTATCGTATATATATACAACATGAAACGAATAATGGTATGATATAAAATGGAAATACAGAAAGTTATATATAAAATAAATATCATTAATATCATATTTAATTATATTTCCATCATAATGGCCACCATGAGAGGTGGTTGGAGATAATTGAACAATCATCGTTTCGTGAGGCATTTGGTTTCCATCCACAGAAACATTATGTTATTCACCCATTAGATGAAAGTGTGTGTAAGTGTAGTTCGAATAATTCTCATATAAATATCCTAGTATATTTAGGATACTGTTTTTGTTACAAAATAAAATAATAAGAATATTTTTGGGGTTGGAGAAGCAAAATAAAAGAAAAGAAGAAAAGGGAAATCATCACCTTTAATTTGGGTAACTCAATTTGGATTGAACCAAAATGGACTCTTTAAGTGCCTTATGCATAAGTTAAGGATTATAGGAGGAGTATAGTGATGTAGGGAGCTTAATGGGGTAGATTTTGGATGAGACAAAAGGCTTGAGAGGTGTGAGCAATTGGTTAGATGCGGTGTCCTTTTTTAAGGGGGAGGAGGGGCTCTTTAGGAAAAAGTTAAAGTATTAATTTATAATAAATTCATATTCAGTTTCTAATGGCTCCAAAGTGGATTATTCAAAGTATATGGAGGGTCTGAGTCGAAAACCACTCAACCAATATATTTTATACTGGTTTGGGTAACTATAGTAACCTTATCTCTTTGATTTAACTCTTAGTTAAATAGTTTGTCATTTACCATGTCTCTTTGTATTTTTATATTATATAGTTAATAAACTTACTATATACTTCCAATCGACCCCAAGTGGTCCATTAATGATACAACTATAATTATATAAGTCCTTTTTCCAAACCTTAGATTTTTGGAATAAAATATCAATTAATAATATAATATTGTTTTAAAATCTCTTTTATGTCAATTTTGAGACTATTGAGTATTTTGTTTTTGATAAATTCATAACAGAATTATTATTTCTAATAAAATTCATATAACCACTAATAATATGTCATATTAACTTATAAAATTATTGGAATTCATAAAAAGTCTAAAATTACATTTATTTGGATATTTATAATATCAATTATTTTAATATTTCATAAATTATGTAATTACTGCATCACCATGGTGTCAAAACTAAATTAAATTATATAATGTCTAAAAATTATAAATAAATAACCATTATGTAGGAAATATTTTCTTCTTTCTAATTAATATTTATAATCTAATTTATCTTATGTATAACCCTATATTAAAAATGTTTTAGTTATTAAAATTTGATTTTAACTATTTTAACTTTTCTTTGAATTAAATAATAATAAATGTCCTAATCTTATACAAGTGGACCTAAATGATAATATTTTATTCCTAAGGTTGTTTTTGGTTGATATACACATGTCCAATTGAATTAGGACATGTGTTAGGGTAATATTAATATCATTTTTACCCTTAATTTCCCTATTTACTTTTAACCGTGGTAAATAAAAGTAAAAAAGTTACAATTCACCAAAAATTATTTTTATCTTATTGAACCACATTTTACACCTTGTTATTAACCGTGTCTCTCAGATTTTTGAAATTTCACTCATGGAAGCGGTAAAAATACATTTTATGTGAATTTCCAAATTCTCCTAGGAGGTGGGTAAAAGACGGTGAAAAGTTCAATAAAATTTTTATATATATCTAAAATTATTCTAAACTAACTCCAATGAATTACATTGAACTTATATAGTTATTATGTATCTATTTTTACTTTAATTAAATTTAAATAAAATAAATAATTATTTAAATAAAAATTCGGTTTTAAACTATAACTTAGTGTTTTTTCACTATTCATCAAAAATTGAATGTTTTTAGAAAAATACCAAAAATTTACCCAAATCTAATTTAGATATTCCGAATCAAAAAATGAAGTCCATTTTTCCAAATTCAATACATAGAAGTTGAATTTATAAATTTAAAATTAATTCCTGCTGTCAAAACCCAAAGGCGTATTTTTAAGAAATAATAACTACCAAAAGATTGACACTTGTTTATATCCAATTTCAAAGTAAATTTACTTAAAATGACCATAATTGGATTAAATATTAAAAATATAATATATTTATACTTCCAAACCATTAAAATGTATAATTTAACAATATAAATTATTTTGATTTAAAAAGTTGTTTTCAGTTAAAATATAGTATTTTTCACTATTCACCCAAATATGAAATTTATCAGAAAAACACCAAAACATTATTGAAACTAAATGTGTATGTCCTGATTCTAAATAAGAAGTTTATTTTGTCAAATTGAATATATAAATGTTTCAAATATTGGATTTAAAAAGGCTTCGCCAATAAAAAGTGGTAAAACTGAATTTTTTGCAAAATACTTATTTTTTCTAAAAAAATGAATTTGTTCTTATATTATGTCTAAGAAACTCATAATATGGATTCTAAAATTATAATCATTATATAAAGTTCAAATTTTTTTAATACTATTCATAATCGCTTTTGAACAGCTTTTTTGGTATGTCATGGTGCGCTAGAACTCGGTGTTGCGTGTTGTGAAAGTTATTGAATTACTTTGAAGAAATAACATACTATGAAATATTGGGGTGTTACATTATTCCCTCCTTAAATACATTTCTTCCTCACAATTTGAAATTATTTTTTGAAAATAAAAGGTTGAAAATAGAAATTACCTTTGGGAAAACCCACATCGAAAATTAGGTTAATAAAATTTAGTCTTAATGAGAGGAAAATGGAAATGAAAGGGTCACCACCAAAATGTGATCTCGATTAAGAGAAAATTGGTGGTAATTAGAGACATATAATTAGATTAAAAACATAAATATTTAAAGGTAGTGATTGAATTCATAAATCACAAACAAGTGTAAAATTGAGGCCCTTAAATTCATTAATCTATGATGATTTGAAATACCATCGGTTCAACAAAACATATGGTATTAGGATAACACATTTTTTGTTTTAAGATCCCTTACCTAAAGTATAAGAATTAATTTCTTAATTTAATAATAGAATAAGAACAATATATACCTTACAAGTAGAGTCGCATCCTTTAACTAATTTCTACCACAAACTCATCATTCACTCTAAAAGATAATAGAACTTAAAAATAATATTCTATTTATCATATTCATATAGGGTTAAAAAAAATTGAATTTATAATTCATCTACAAGAATTTTTTTTTAAAAAGACTACATTATTCAATCCAGGACATCACGTGGGCAGTGTTAGGTGATACATCCTTATCACCCTTCGGTTGTAGGTTCAAGTCTTACAGCCTTGTCGGACACGACAGGTTGACTCCCGACATCCAGGTTGTCCTTTTATAGCAATCCAAAAATAATCTCAAACTTGAATTATCCAAAATAATTCTGTACAAACTCACAGTCCAAAATTTATAAGGAAGGTAAACACAATGATTATCCTTTTTTCTGCTTAATAACATGTGAACACTTTCATGATGTATTCTTTTAAAACACTACAACATCCTGAATTACCATAGAACCATATTGATTACATTCATGATCCATTATTCCTTATAGAATACTAGATATACTCCTTCTATCAAAAATGTTGTAAACTCCAACAATGATGGAATATACAAATTATTAATCAGTTTCAAGGTAATAAAGAATATACAATAAAATTTATCCAAATCAATCATGTATTATTCAAAAATCATTACCCCAATATCAGAAACATATTATGGTTTATCTTTCTCTCAACCATATATTTTCCAAAAATTTAACCTACTAATGAATCACTTTTCATGGTTTTACACAATCTCAAGTCCTTAATGAAATAGTACTGCAGTACAATCCTTATATACTCCATAATTATTATAACCAGTACATTGTTGATAAAAAATTCAAATGACATAATTCTCTAATAACAACATAATAACTCTAATAATTCCTCCTCATATGTGCTAGTATCACAACTTGATTATTATCTAATAGAATCAGTTGGGGAATACTCTGATGATTTATACATTGGTTCACGTAGTTTCCCAACTCCTTGCAAATGAAGCATTGTAAATTTGAAACCTTTGTCTTACCCATATAGTCCCATACTTGGTGTCCTTTTTCTCCACACTTATAACAAACTCTCATTCACTTCCGGCAAGTTCCAGGGTGTTTCTTCCCACAGTTATCACATATGGGAAAATTCTTCTTTTCCCTCTTCCCTTTATTTATCTTTCTCTCTTCCATCCATTTCTTCTCTTTCTTCCCTTCAAAGCCATAGGACTCGGAGAATTCATTACTTATCTTATTAACACATGATACTATTTCTTCATATGTTGAAAATACATGGGAGACTATTTTCATTATAAATTTTGGCTTAATACTGTGAAATATATGATCCTTCTTACACTTTTTATCATATGTATTGCTAGAGTTCAAATTCCATCTACTAGGAGCCATTTCTATACAACAGCATAAACTAGGTCAGTTTATAAATTGCAATGAATAATTCCAAACTTGTAAAATACCTAACGTAAATTGAATGGTTTATAGATATAATCCACAATCATAAAAATGTTTTCATTGAGGAATTATATACTCATAAACCCTTCATAATTATTTGTAAAGAAAATTAGAATTATCTTAAGCATACCCTCTA
The DNA here is from genome assembly GCA_963277665.1 of Viscum album. Lineage (NCBI taxonomy): Eukaryota > Viridiplantae > Streptophyta > Magnoliopsida > Santalales > Viscaceae > Viscum > Viscum album. The sequence goes on along the minus strand of OY728145.1, from coordinate 1,225,534,332 downwards.
GGAGTGTCATAACCAAGAGTGCAGTAAGGACCGTTGTCGGGCACCAGTTCCCATTCGAGTCTAGATCAAAGCGGTGTTTTCAGGTTTTACCCCTAGGTACATATCTGTTAAAGCCACCTCTACCGACTCATATCCATACAGGGATGTATTGCTCAGAAAAATCACAAAATCTCAACAATACAAAAATTCTAGGAAATTATTCAATACTAATCCTCAAAGTCCATCTTAGGTTTATGTGCTCTAATCAGTGTTTATCTAAATCTAGCTTCCAAGTTTTATACTAAACTTTCTCTGATACCAATTGTAAAGCCCCGACCCCAGCAACCCTGAGTCGGTGCATTATTAAGTAACGTTGGCATGATCAAAAAAGATCAAATCTTGAAAGAATTATTAGTTTAGTAGCCTTGGAAACACTAGATACATTCATAAAGTTCATATTACATCATAAAGTGAAAAATACAACAACATCTTGTCTCCACACTCATATCCCCTTATTCTATCCCCATAGGTCATTCATAAAATACTTCTTCACATCCTAGGAAAAATAAAACATATAAAGGGGTGATCTCAAATGACCGGTAAGGATAACAATATAGCAGAAACTTTCATAAATATGTATAAACATTTAAGGCCATGTATAACTAAAATAAAAGATTTGTAAACTTGAAATTCACAATAATATGGAAAAGATAAAATTAAATAATTCCATTTAATTATTCACATAGATATTCTACTAGTCGAATAATCACATGCAATATCAATAACCACATTCATAATGATTGAATGCATAATGCCAAACTATCATAACCACATATCCAAGGCCTTGTGCCAAGACTAAAAATAAGATTTTGTCAAGGCCTCGTGCCAAGACATTAGTTTGTCTCATGAGACCTACCAATGCATCGAGGAGCTATAGCGAGATCCACCCATCACTTACTAATTCCAACGCAGTCCTCATATGAACAGGTTTAAAAATAACATAAACATTTGTATTAAAACTAGCATATGAAATGTAAATAATTTCTCCATATACCATGAATGGTATAAAAATAAAACATCCAGAGTAAAACATATCACAAAACCATCAAAACAATATGGATGTTTTGTATCATAATTAATCAACTTCAAATAAGCTTAAAATCCATCAAAGGATGTTGACATATATGAAATCAAAACTATTTCAGAGAAATATCTCTTTTTTTTGAAATCATTTAAAATTCACATAATTATAAAATAATACATTTACTTTGAAAATATTCTTATAATCTTGTAAGGGAATATTATAATATTTTATAATGGTGGAAAATAGCCGCACCCGTCGTACAATTTAAAAAAAGACATTCTTACCTTAATTTGTCGAAAATGTTAAAAAGGTCCTTATTTGGAAAATGACATAAAGATTCCTTTATAAACATCTTATAAAAATTAGAACAAGGGTATAAATTTATTTAAACTTTATTCTGTAAAATAGTAAGAATGATTTTAAATTCATTTTTAAAAAAATATGGATGTGGATGATAAAGAGGTCCCAGAGATAATTATGTATAAACAACCTCCGATAATGAAGAGATTGTGAAATTAACCCTTACTTTTTACTTTTCCATGGTTGAGGGTCAGTTAACCTCCTGTATAATGGTGAAATATTTTTTATTAAATTATAAAAGAATCATATACCTTAATCTGATATCATATATGATCTTTTAACATTTATTTATTATTAATATCTTAGTATTTTTTTCGTTTTGGGTGTTAACTTACTCATTTTCTTTTATATGTTTTATTATATAAGCCATGTTTGTTATGGATAGGATGTTTCTTATTAATATACAGAATGATATCAAGTCCTTAAACATTGCTTTTAATCATCAAACAATAATTATTCTTGAATGGATATGATGGGGAAATGATTCTCATCGTGTTCATGGAGAAGGTAATCCATACGGACGCACAAACGCTACTTCCATTTAATTTTTCATATTAAAATGAATCAAAACCAAATGATAAATAGGTATATTATTATTAAAATATAATATAATATCTTATATGTGTTACTTAATTTCATTAACACCATCCTTTATACGTTCCATGTATGGTATTAACGAGTCATATCACTTTGAGGGGGCGGTAGTCCGCACTTCCTCAAATGAAATTATCGTTTATATATACAACATGAAACGAATAATGGTATGATATAAAATGGAATTACAGAAGATTATATATAAAATAAATATCATTAATATCATATTTAATTATATTTCCATCATAATGGCCACCATGAGATGTGGTAGAAGATAGTTGAACAATCATCATTTCGTGAGGCGTTTGGTTGCCACCCACAGAAACATTATGTCATTTACCCATTAGATGGAGGTGTGTGTAAGTGTAGTTATAATAATTCTCATAAAAATATCCTAGAATATTTATTATACTGGTTTTGTTACAAAATAAAATAATAAGAAGAGTTTAGGGGTTATAGAAGTAAAATAAAAGAAAACATCTAAAAGAAATCGTTACCTTTAATTTGGGTAACTCCGTTTGGTTTGAACCAAAAAAGACTCTTGAAGTGCCTTTTTCCTAAGGTAAGGATTCTAGGAGGAGGATAGGGATGTAGGGATCTTAATTGGTCAGAGTTTGGATGAGGAAAAAGTCTTGAGAGGTGTGAGGAATTGGTTAGACGTGGTGTCATTTTATAGGGGGGAGGAGGGGATCTTTCGGAAAAACATAAAGTATTAATTTATAATAAATTCATATTATATTTCTAATGGCTACAAAGTGGATTATTCAAATTCCAATGTGGATATGGGTCGAAAACCACTCAACCAATATATTTTAGATAGTTTTGGGTCACTATAGTAACCTTATCTTTTAGATTTAACTCTTAGTTAAATAGTTTGACATTTACCATGACTCTTTTTATTTTTATATTAGATAGTTAATAAAAATACTATATACTTCCATGCGACCCCCAAGTGGTCCATTACTGATACACCTATCATTATATAAGTCTTGTGGCTGAACCTTAGATTTTTAGGAATACAATATCAATTAAAAATACAATATTTGTTTTAAAAACTCTTTTTTGTAAATTTTGACACTATTGGTTATTTTGTTTTTTATAAATTCATATCATCATTAAAATATATAATTTAACAATATAAATTAAATTGATTTAAAAAGTTGTTTTCAGTTAAAATATAGTATTCTTCACTATTCATCCAAATATAAAAGTTATCAGAAAGACACAGAAACACTACTAAAACTAAATTCTTATATCCCGATTCTTAAGAAGAAGTTTATTTTGTCAAATTGAAGATATAAAAGTTTCAAATTTTGGATTTAAAAAGGATTTTCCATTAAAAGGCTGTAAAATTGTATTTTTTGAAAAATACATCTTTTATCTGAAAAAATGTATTTGATCTTACATTATGTCTAAGAAACTCATAATATGGATTATAAAATTATAAGGATTATATAAAGTTAAAAATTTATTTAATACTATTCATAAACGCTTTTCAGCGGCTTGTTTGGTAAGTCATGGTGCGCTAGAACTCAATGTTTCCTGTAGTGCAAGTTATTGAATTACTTTGAAAAAATAGCATACTATGAAATCTTGGGGTGTTACAGATTTCATTTCAACAAGACCCATCTCAAATACTAAATAATATAAGAAAAATATATTTAATAAAATTATGATTAATGATAAATTTATATTAATATTATTAAAATAAAAATAATAAAAATATTAAAATACACAATATTCATAAAGAAATATAAACAAATCATAAAATATTATTATTATTATTATTATTAGTAAAATAAACAAACATTAAAAATATAATACTAAAAAAATATTTAATAAATTTCTAATTAATGATAAAATAATATTAATATTAATAAAATAATAAAATAATAAAAAATTTAAAAATTCTCAATATTCACAAAAAAAATATAAAAAAATCATAAAATATTATTATTATTAGTAGTAATAATATAAAAAGCCTTAAAATATATAATACTAATAATAAATAATAAAATATTAAAAATAAAATAAAATTATTTAATATTCACACCAATATAAAACACAAAAACATTAAATAGTTCATATTACAACAAATCTTGAATTCAAATGTTTTTTACATAAAAAATCATTGAGGGTCGTCTTCTTGATGAGTTGGAGGAGCTGAAAGAGATGGTGGAGGAAACTTCACCCCTAAACAATGAGTCAGACGACGCATTTACTCCATCTGCTCGAGATGCTGCTACTGCCATCGATGCATCTCCACCTCACGTTGTCACTACTGCCATCAACACATATCCTCCTCATGCTGCTGTTACTGCTACTGCTACAGACACATCTCTTTATGCTCCTTCTAAAAACTCTCTATAAGCATAGTTTGAGCTCTCAACTGCTCTTGATATTGTGATCCAGAAGATGATGCTTCTCCATGAACTCCTCTCAAGTTGGACGCCGACATCGCAACAGTACCATAATGAGTATGTAACATACTATAATACATTCACAAGATAATTTAAATCTATGGGTAAAAAATTGCATTATTTGGCATGCTGGTTTGTCTCATTAGTCCTATAAATACATCATGGGACTCTTATTTTAGGCCCCACTCATCACTTAATATGTTCAATTCCTTCTTCATATGAAAGGGTTAAAAAATAATTAACATAAAAAGTCACGAACTGAATCTGGTCGCAATCAAAACTAGCACTCGACCTAGCCCGCAACAGGGCCCGAAGGGCATTCCCGATCCCCATGGGCTGTCACAAGTGTCTGGGTATCATAAAATGAAAATTGGGAATGATTTACCCGAGTTTATAAACTTAAAACAACAAAAGAATCCAACAAAACGAATCTAGATTTTTCAATCCAAACAGTATTTTACAAAAAAACAGAACTAAATTACATATTTTAAAACAATTAAACAACACTATAACAAAGGTTAAAAACCAAAAGTGAATAGCCCAAGAACCATCATGGAAAGGGGCACCTCCATCAATCCATCTTTGGAAGACTTCACCACCAAGGACCTGCTAGAAATCCAAAACACTAGAACTAAAAATTGTACCCAACCTGTGACAACAAAAATAACCAAGTCTACTTACACCCAAGGGTTTGATTAGGGTGTGATCCAAAGCTCAATTGGATACCACCACAAATAAATTCCATGTGATAAACATTTAATGACAAAAATCATGCAATTTTTCAAAAACATGAAATGCTAGTAACAATTTCTAAGAGATGAAACATTAAATAAAAATAGTTTTCAGGTGAGATAATATAAAAAAACTTTTAAAATAAATACCAAATCTACTGAATTTTCCATCCACTAATATCGTATGTAGACAGTAAGCACAAAATATCTAGTGTGTACAAGCAATAGGAAATAACCCTGAGGCACTAGTTAGCTGTGGGTCTCAGGTCCCTCGTATCTTAGTGAGCGTAACCATCACAAATATCTATTCTTTTACACGATACACTAGTAGAGAACATACCCATAACCTAGTGGTCCCCAATAATCATCATCTTAGTTTAGTTAGAGTCATAAGAGTCAATCTTTCTAAGTGAAATTGAGGCCAAACCCCACTGATTAACTGGCATACTAGTACACGTCCACCCACCTTGATACCCTGGTTTTCCCTTGTCCTCAAACAAGTTCAACAAGTCAATGAATAAACTTTTCAGATGAAAATATCATTTTCATATCCTAAATTCACCAAAAAACCCACATGTATACAACACAAGTCACAAAATTCCACTTTTCATTCAAATTGATTTTGAAATCCGACTCACACCAAAATATCCCACAACACTTTTCACATTTCTTTAACAATTCCACAAATCCATTAAACAGTTTTATAAAACCATTCCAATATATTAAAACTCTCAAAAAATCCCACTCACTTGTTACATATTACCCTTTTTACCATCAAAATAATTTTATCATCAAACGTACATGAAACAGCCCACAAACAAGTTTTGCTCCAAAATCACAATTTAATAAAACGTTTTAGAAATTTAAAAAACATTCTATGAATTTTTCACATATTAAAACATCACTTCACATTTAAAAACCCCTTAATAGGTTAACACACATACCAAATAATACATATACACTCTGTTTCCAATTTGGTTAACCAACTAAAACATTTACAATTTTCATAAAAATAACCCAAGTGGTGTAAATATGTCTTGCAAACAAGAGCCATTTCAAAACCCCCATGTAAGACCAAAAACCATACCAATTTCTAGCCAAAATAGATTTTTAATCCATAGAGACATTCATTAAACCAATTTAATGTTTTATAAAATCACCTTGAATAATTCTAAAAAATAGCCAAATGAAACACAAATATTAATAAAATACTCTCAAGATTTATAACAATGTTTTTCACATAAAACCTATTCAAAAACCCTCTTTTTAGGCCCACATGAAACTAATATATTACCATACCAAAATTGGTAGGCCAAACAAGATTTAGTAAACCAATTCTATATGTTATAAAATACACCCAAATAATACCCCACAAGTAACACATGAAAACACCCATTTTCAAGTTAAAATTAAACTATAAAATTAAACACTTAACCAAATGAATTATAAACAGTTTTCACACCACACCCAACATATGAGGAATACAAAAAATGAGTTAATACAGCAATATACCTCACCAATAATTGTTTACACATGGAACCACCTACAGAAAGTGTTGAATCCCTCAAAACATGGTGCGAAACATAAACTGCACCACCGTCGCATCACAAGGAAGGTAAATCCAGCCCTAGACCACAATATTTAACAAACAAGACACCAAATCAAACCATAGGTTCAAACCCTAACTACTATATATTTTATAACATAATGAAAGAGGGAGGAAACCCTAAGGAGAATGGAGAAATGAAGAGAGAAACACTTAATCCAAATAATCTTGAATAAAACAAACCAAAATCTACAATTATCTGAATTTGAAAACATCTAACCATTAGAGAGAGGTTAGAACAAGTATTAGAGATCATTTAGGAACTAGAATGGGGGAAAAGAGTAAAATTATAAGGATTTATGAAAGTATCAATTTATCTCTCTGAATCTGGGATATTTCTAAAATCTTAAGAAGTTTCGACCATGTTCGTGATTCTATTGAGCTCCAAATTGTGGGAGGAGATAATGGGGTGCGCCTTAGGAAAGTGGGCTTCGGTGAGAGTTAGAATCATCGAAAAAATGTAAATATTTTAGGAGATATTAAAGAATTAAATTTTATTTTTAATGGAGAAAATGGGATTTTGGGTAGGCCCAATCCCTTAAATAAAAAATCATATCCACAATGATTATAGATTCCTAAATGGTCCCAATAAATATGGTGGTGTTACTAGGTCATGGGATGAAAATTAGGAATTGGAATGGATGGAAAATATTGAAAAATGAAGGAGTTATAAAGGAATCAGTATTTATTTTTAAATCTGGAATTGAGCTCACGGTTTGTCCCAATTCATTAAAACTCTCCCATTCCTCCATAAAATCTTATAAAACCCCCCAAAACAAAGCATGAATAGAAATTAAATGGAATTTTACTTTAAAATAATTCATTTATGTAACAATTCTACCCACCATGAAAACCTTCCACCCCAAAGAGTCACATCAAGGCCAAAGCAACAACCAAACCCAACTGAGAAACCAAGAGTTACTCCCTTGCCAAGTTTCACCCCCAAAGGCCAAAACACCTTCAGTGATCAATTAATGAATTATTAATCTCACAACCAAAACTTAAACCACTTTCCTGAAATGGACAATCACATTCATACTTTTCCCAAAATAAAACTCCATACACAATATCCCAACAAGACTCAATAAATTCACCCAAATGAACAACAACATCGAACAAGGTTACACTTACCTTTCTATAGCTAAACCATTAGGCACTCTCCAATCTCAGCGTTTACCCAAGGAAGATGTAGGAATCTTGATTGCTCTGAATGAGAATACCTACAACCAAGAAAATACCATGGATAAGTTTGAGTTACTGGTATGTGGGAACAAAAATAGTATCCCCACCATATGAGACAACTTATATTTTTTTTCTGAGACAGAATCAGGACACTAACAGGGGGAGGCCTGAATAGACTCCCTGGTACAAAAGCTATACTTCAATCAGATATTTACAAAATAAATTATATAAGACTCATAATGGGTCTATCCACTATAAGAACCAACCATCTTAACTAACCATCATGGGCTGATATAGAAAGACACCAAAATTTAAAGAGCTGGGACGACCACATGGTTAGTCTGCACAGTTTGGGAAACCACGCACTAATAGTTGGGATCCTTCTATCTACATGGTTTTATGGGGCATGTTCAATACTAACCAAGCGTAAACCATGTGCTCATCCTGTCCATCCAAAATTAAAACCTTTCTCCAAAGACTCAATAGAAACCAAAGGGGGAGGGAATAACATTGGTCGATGACATGGGTACAAGCCCCTCCACCTATTTCCGCCGAACAGGAACAACAGAAGGGAGATGATGAAACCATAGGTTTAAAATCTTTCTATCATTCATACTGAGGATAGGACTTTATACAAGGGTTTAAATGAACCTGTGATTTCCCCTGACAATGAGCCAACTTCTTCCCGATACCTATGGCTGTAGAAAAAATGATTGAATCATCTTCGGCCTCATAGTTAGGCTTTGGAAACCCCCTGAATGAGAATTCTTCATTCGGTGCAACCAACAACTACACCACAATTCCTGATAAGTTTTCCAAGACATAACACATTCCGAACTCACTTTACCCTAACCCGATATTTCACTGAAACAAGGGCTTAGAAGATACACACACACCACACCTTGTTTGTTCGGGTGAGAAACAATAGAAGTAAAGAACAACTATACTCACCTTCCTCTAAAATGTAATATTTTTATGTTTTTCCATTTAATACATTCTCCCAACATAACAGAGACTCTATGATGATTTCCCAACATTCACCTTTACGGTCAATCAAGCACATGACATCCTAAGGCATCATTTAACATGACCATTGCAACTGATATAAATAATGTATGGAGAGGAACCTTATAAAACATCCCTAAACAACACACAATTATAGAAAGTGGCCACAATATCCGATCGTGACCATATTTCCCACACTAGTGGTTTAACATGAACTCATGCTTCAAAGAAACTGTGAAAAACCTAGAGGCCCTCTTAGACATCATCGAGACACTCATCCTCACTAACAACCCTATACCACATTCAACTTCAACGAATTAGACAACTTAGGAAACTATGGTCTCTTTAAACCTTCCGAGAGCACTCTCCCACTACAAGAGGATATAAAATCAAATAAAGGAATGGGTGTAGACTTAATAAACAAATATCGATAAAATATTCCTTATACTGATCAACTGGAGGATTTTCCAATGGAGAAACAATCTGGGTTCCACTTCAGTTATGCATTAACCCTTAATGGGGGAGTACCTTATCCATTCAGAGAACCCAAGAACCCAACCAAGCTAGTCCATTGGACAAAACAATCCATAAACCAGATCCAAAAACTTGAAGGGAACCACCATAAAGGTGTTCCGAAACATATCTCAGAGGAGACTACCAGCCGGTCCTTCTACCTAGCTTACCGACCAATCATAAACCCAAAAAACAGTTTAAAAAGGAGGGGTTCTTGGACTCAAAACATCCCACAACATCAAAATTTCCCAAAACCATATAATATAATCCATCCCAAAAAATTCATCAAGACATCATGTTTTTCTTTAAAAACATTTCGGGAAAACAAAGGGTTCAGCAGTTAGCGTATCCACCAATGGTACCCCATGGACCTTACACATGCATGTTTCTGTTCCACACCAAGAACCCTCCTCATATCCATCCTGACACTCATCCATTTATTAAATCAACCATCCATCATCCCATATAACCCCATGCATGTGTTTGGTAACAGAAATACCAATGGTAAAAAAAATATTTCCACTTTTCTTAACAAAAACAGTCAACCAATACAACCTTTTTCTCAAAACTGCTAGCCACAAGATCAAAATCCCAATTCACATCTTAAAAAACTTTTCAGAAAGACACAAACTTTTAGAAAATAAATCACTTTCAAGATATTGAAATCAATTTCAAAACATCTCATCACATTAAAACACCCTTTAATTTTTTAGAAAACTCTATTGGAAACACTTTTCAAAACCAACTTCAATATAGTTCATTCTTTCAAAAGAGGTGTAAGCACATTATTTTCAATTTCAAAAAATATCTGAAAATTCAGTTCCACCATTTCATAAATCAAATTATTCCATCTTTATTTAAAACTAATTTCACAAAATCGTTACGTTTCTTAAAATAAAAGTGCCATGTTTTCAAAACAAAAGCATAAAACAATACGAGAGGAAACTACTTTCAGTGTGTGACTTGTACATATGGTTGGCAGGCATATTATAATTGCTTCACTGTCATAGAGATTGTTTTAGAGAATTTCCTTGGCTCCACATGGCTTTCCAGGCCATGCGAGCTCACTAAGACCATTAACCCAACTCTCTTTTCATTTCCCCTAATCATCATCAAACCAAGAAAACCAAAAGACTTAGATAAATCACGACTTATCCTAGAAACTTTAATCACATCATGAGGTGTGGTGATCAGGCACACTACCCATAACTAGAATTCCAAGTCCCAACAATCCTAACTCTAGACTATCATGACTCTTCCCCAAATAACATGACCTAAAGAGTTAACCTGAACCTCCTCTAATACCCTTTTGTCACGAATAGAATCTGGTCGACATCAAAACCGGCACTCGACCTGGACCTCAACAAGGACCGAAGGGAATTCCCAATCCCCACTGGCTGGAACAAGTGCCTGTGAATCACAAAATAAAAATTGGGAATGATTTACCCGAGTTTATAAACTTGAAACAACAAAATAATCCAATAAAATGAATCTGGATTTTTCAATCCAAACAATCTTTTACAAAAAATCAGAACTGAATTAAATATTTGAAAAGAATTAAACAAAACTATAAAAAAGGTATAAAACCAAAAGGTAACATCCCAAGAACCCTCATGGAAAGGGCAACCACCCTTAATCCATCTCTACAAGACTTCAACACCAAGGACCTGCTAGAAACCCGAACCACTGGAACTAAAAACAGTACCCAACCTGCAACAAAAAAAATAACCAAGTCTACATACACCCAAGGGTTTAAGTAGGCTGTGATCCAAATCCCAATAGGATACCACCACTAATAGATTCCATGTGATAAACATTTAATGATGAAAATCATGAAAGTTTTCAAAAACGTGAAATCCTAGTTACAATTTCTAAAAGATGAAACATTAAATAAAAACAGTTTTCATGGTGGGCTAATTTAAAGAATAAACACTTTTAAAATAAATACCAAAGATACTTAATTTTCCAGTCACTCATATTGTATGTCGACGATAATCACAAAATATCAAGTGTGCATAAGTAGTGGGAAATAACCCCTAGGCACTAGCTAGCTGTGGGTCCGAGGTACCTCGTATCTCGGTGAGAGTAACCATGACAAATATTCATTCTCATACATGATCAACTAGTAGGGAACATAACCATAACCTATTAGTCCCCAATCATCATCATCAAATTTTAGTTAGAATTGTAAGCGTCAATCGTGCTAAGTGAAACTGAGGCCATACCCCACGGATTCACTAGCATACTAGTACTCGTCCACCCACCTAGATACCTGGGTTTTCCATTTGTGCTCAAAAAAGTTCAACAAGTTAATGAATATAATTTTCACATGAAAATATCATTTCCATATCATAAATTCACCAAAAATCCCACATGTATACAACACATGTCCCAAAAGTCTACTTTTCATTCAAATTGATTTTCAAATCCGACTCACACCAAAATAGCCCACAACACTTTTCACATTTCATTAACACTTCCACAAATGGATTGAACAATTTTATAAAAAAATTAAAATATATTAAAACTCTCAAAACATCCCACTCACTTGTTACATAATACCATTTTTACCTTCAAAATAATTTTATCATTAAACTTACACAAAACAGGCCACAAACAAGTTTCCCTCCAACATCAAAATTTAATAAAACATTTCAGAAATTTACAAAACATTATAAAAATTTTTCACATCTTTAAACATCACTTAACCTTTATAAACCCCTTAATAGGTGAACACACAAACCAAATCGTACTTATTCACTCTTTTCCCACTTTGTTTAACCAACTAAAACATTTTCAATTTTCATAAAAAGAACCCATGTGGTGTAAATATGTCTTTCACACAAAACCCATTTCAGACCCCCCATTTAAGACCAAAAACCATACCAATTCTTATACAAAACATAATTTTAATCCCTAGAGACATTTATAAAACCACTTTCAAGTTTTATAAAATCACATTGAATAATACTACAAAAGATCCAAATTAAAACACATATTTTCATCAAATGCTCTCAAGAAGTATAACAATGTTTTACACATAAAAACTATTCAAAAACCCTATTTTGGGGGACCACATGACACTAATACATTACCATACCGGGATTGGTATGACAAACAAGATTTTTTTAAACCCATTCCATATGTTATAAAATACGCCCAAATAATACCCCACGAGTAACACATTAAAACACCCAATTTCAAGTTAAAATGAAACTACAAAATTAAACACTTAACAAAATCAATAATAAACCGTTTTTTCAACACAAAAAAATATGAGGAATATGAAAAATTAGTAAATACATCAATCTAAATCATAAATAATTGTTTACACATGGAACCACCTACCGAAAGTGTTGAATCCCTCAAAACATGGTGTGAAATGTCAACCGCACCACCGCTGCATCACAAGGAAGATAGATCTATCCCTATACCAAAATATTTAACTAAAAAGAAACCAAATAAAACCATAAGTTCATACCTAAATTCTATACATTTTATAACAATAATGAAAGAGGGACGAAACCCTATGGAGAAGGAAGAAATTAAAGAGAGAAACACTTACTCAAAAAAATCTTGAATAAAACAACCCAAAATCCACCAGTATATGATTTTTAAAACATTAAAACATTCAAGGGAGGTTCTAACAAGGATTAGGGGATCATTTATGAAATTTAATGGGGTAAAAAGAATAAACATATATGGATTTATGAAATGATGAATTTACCTATCCAAATCTGGTCGATTTCTGAAATCCATAGAAGTTTCGACCACATTCATGATTCTAATGAGCTCAAAATTGTGGTAGGATAGAATAGGGGAGCTTCCTAGGTAGGTGGGATTAGGTGATAGTTGTAATCAATGAAAAAACGTAAATATTGAATAATATATTAAAGAATTAATATTTATTTTTAATGCAGAAAATGGGCTTTCAGGCAGGCCCAATCCCATAAATAAAATCTCATATCCACCATTATTATAGATTCTTAAATGGTCACAATTAATATGGTGGTGTTAATAGGTCAGGGGATGAAAATTAATAATTTTAGTGGATGAAACATGTTAAAAAATTTAGTATTTATAAAGGAATGAAAATTTATTTTTAAATATGGAATTGGGCTAACGGTTTGTCCCAATTCATGAAAACTCTATCATTCCTCCATAAAAGCTTGGAAACCCCCCAAAACAAAGCTTGAATAGAAATTAAATTGAATTTAAATTTAAATTAATTCATTTATGTGACATAAAAATTCACATTCAAAAAATAATATATGAAATATTAATAATTACTTAAATCAATAAACATAATCAAAAACCATCGAGAGTAAGATAGAGAATATTAATAAAATTACACTTCCCCAGCTAAACTGGTCATAAAAAAATATAGATAAATAATAACAATGGTTTCAATATAGAAAATCCCCAGTGTATTATATATTGAATAAATTTTTGATTTAATTGATAAATAAAATTATAATAAATTGTAATTAATTTTTTTGAGGAAACTCACATTTTCAAATTGATAGTATTTTTAAAACTAAAATTTCACAAAAAATTATGAAAATATATTTTCTTTAAAATATACATATAAATTATTAATTAATCATTAAAAAATATTTGGTAATGATGATCGAAATTTATATTCAAGTCATAAATATTAAAATAAATATTCCTTTCACGTTTTTAGTAAAATCCAAACATGTATCGTTTTGAAAATAAAAATAATATTACATTAATTATTATTGAAAAAAAGACTTACTTATAATAATTTATTTTATAAATTATTTGTAAAATGTTACAAATATATTTTAAAACATTTTTATAAAACATGTATTTAGAGAAAAATGGATTTTCAACAAAACAGAGGAAAAAGTCTTATTTTCCGAAAAACATTTTCTTAGTAATTTTTAGTGCCACGGTGGGGTAAATGGTACAATTAGAAGAAGGGAAAATTAGTTAATAACCCGAATAGAATAAAATTAAAATTTTTTAATATAATATTATCAAATAATTTCCCTCAATGGAAATATATGTATAAACAATCCAGATTAAAATGAGATTGAAAAATAAATCTCTTAACAAATTTATAACTTTTGAATCAGAAGTCCTATAAAAGGAATAACATAAAATATTTGTTTTAAAACAATAATTTAAATACTTTTATGATATAAGATATCAAAATGGTAATTATATACACCACATATAGAAATAAGTTATGACTATGGTGTAAGTCTCATGAATGAAAAAGTGAGATGGGAAACACATACAATAGATTTGACTAAATTAATTTGTTCCTAGACCCCTAATATAATTAATATAGGTTTACATTTTATATATTATATAACCAAAATCATATATATCATACCATATATGAATTATTTATAAAATATTGTTTCCCATTTAGTAATAATTTTTTGTTAAAATTACTGTTTCAGGTGATAATCGCTTGGTTTTTATGTTATATTTTGGTTCATTAATTCCCGTACTTCTACATTAATCATGGATACATAATATAAATTTTTTTAACCATAATACATATATATATTATATATTAATTATTATTATTTTGATTAAATAAGAAAAGTTATAGTTTATGAAATGGATTACATCGTTCATGGAGATGGTAAGACATACATATGCATGAACATGTTAAAAATTTTCTCAATAAATGGAAGAAAAGGAAAAATAAATTTTAACATGGATATAAATAATAATAATTATGTTACATATATCATTAATATTAATCTAATTCATCATTATTTTCATTCATGTAAAAATATTATTAAAAACATTTCACAACGATATGTTGAGGTGGTCGTCCACACATACACACGAGCGATGTTATTGTTTTCCAAATGATTATAATGTTGAAATTTATATGTGATATTATATTTCAAAATATTAATTTAGGTAATTAATATAATATTATTTAATTAAATTTATCCTTAATACCTTCCATATAAAGAGTATGAGAAAAATTAAACACATCACTTCACGAGGTGGTAGTCTCCCATACAAATGAGTGGCACTATCATATCTCCCATAGAGTGAAATGTACATAATATTTAAAAATTAATAATTATCTAATAAATATCATATACATGAGTTAAATAAATCATTATAGCCTACAATTAACATTGATGCTAGAAAATTATCGATATTTCTTCACAATGTGTGTAACACCCAAAGCTTCCATGGTACGTTTCCCTTCGAATAATGTGATAGCGTGTGTTGTACGTAACCTCGAGTTCTAACACACACCACAACTAATTAAACTAGCCTTTGTGAATAGTAATACATAATTTTTGAAATCATATATATTTTATATTTCAAAATGGACTTCACTTTTGGATTCGGAATATCTAATTTAGCCTAAGGTGAAATTTTGGTACTTTTCGGATAACTTTCATATTTTGTTGAATAGTGAAAATTAATAAATTTTAATTAAAAACAACTTTTTTAATCAAAATAATTAATAGTGATAAATTATGAATTTTATTAGTTTTAAAGTATATTTAGAATATATTTTTACCATTTAATATAATGTTGGTCATTGGACATAATTTTACAATTAAACCGAATATAAACAAGTGTCCATCTTTTGATAGTTATTATCTCTTAAAAACACGCTTTTTGTTTTGACAGCGGGAATTAATTTTAAATTAATTTCTGCCACTTCTGTGTTTTGAATTTAGGAAAATGGATTCAATATTTGGAATCAGGATGTTGAAATTTTTTAAATAGGTAACTTTTATTTTTAGACATTTTGAATAATTACTGCGGTAAATATTTTATTTACCATGGTTAAGGGTAAATCCGGTAAATAAGGGTTAAAAAATAATATTATAATAATACTAAATTACCCTAAAACGTGTATTAACCGTATTGGTTGATACATGGTGGACCATGGGCATCTTTGGGTCGATTTTGGGACCCCATGGATCCACTTGTAAGTGATAATAAAACTTTATTTTAATTAAGTTAAAGTGAATACAAAAATGACACAAGCATATATCTTTTAGAAAAACAATTGTTACATAGGGTTATATATGTTGGATTTTAGATTATAAATATTCATTAGAAAGATAAAACGATTTCCTACATAATGATACTTTATTTATAATTTTTAGACATTAAATAATTTATTTTATTAATGACACAATAATGATGTAGTAATTACAATAATAGTGAAAAATTAAAATAATTGATATTATAAATACCCAAATAAATATAATATGAAACTTTTAATGAATTAAACTTCTTTTCTAGGATAATATGATATATTAGTATTGATTTAATTGACTTTGTTTGAAGTAATCAATCTGTTATGAGTTTCACAAAAATCAACTATTGAATAGTGTCAAAATTGACATAAAAGAGTTCGTAAAACAAATATTATATTATTAATTGATATTAAATTCTTAAAAATATATGGTTCGGCCAAGAGACTTATATAATGATAGGTTCATCATTAATGGACCACTTGGGGGTCGATTGGATGTATATAGTAAGTTTATTAACCATATTATATAAAAATACAAAGAGACATTGTAAAAGTGAAACTAATTAACTTAGGGTTAATACTTAAAGATATGGTTAATATAAGTACCCAAACCTGTCTAAATTCGATTGGATGAGTTGTTTTCGACCCATCCCCACCTTAAAAATTAAATAATAAACTTTGGAGCCATTAGAAACCGAATATGAATTTATTATAAATTAATATTTCTAGCTTTTCCAAAGGTGCCCCTCACACCTCTTATAAAAGGGAACTCCTCCTTCTCATTTCTTCACACCTTCAAAGCCTTTTGGTTCGTCTAAACTCTGTCCAAATACTCTCCAAACTTCCCTCACTACAACATAGAGGCCTTAGTTTTATCAGAAATCCAACCTAAGGAGCCCTTTTGATCAAATCAAAAGAAAGAGCCCGAAGAAGAGGTAATGATTTCACCACCCTTTTCCAAGTTCATTTCTTCTTCCACTTCTTCTTCCTCTGTTGTTACCATTCTAAAATAATAACTCCAGTATCATTTATATACTGTGATGTTATTATAAATATGGTACAACCATATTCAGTATTCTATCCACCCTTTTAATAACATGTCACCATACGTGCGTACGTACGGCTTACCGTCTCCACGTAGTGGTGTAATTGTTATTCAATATTATATTATTTGGATGGGTATAATAATGATGTGTAACTCATGTAAATAATAAATATAACATGTTAATGATTCTGTATATATTATATACCATCCATTTATATATTATTTTAATATCAAAAAAATGATATTGTCGCTCGTGCGTACGTACGGACTACCGTCTCCACGAATGCGATGAGATTCATTCTCCATCGTATCCATTCAAGTATAATTATCATTTGATGATTTAAAAATGATGTCTAAAGACTTGATATCATTCTGGATATGAATTATATACAACCTATTTTTTACAAACATGTCTTACGTAACAAAACATACAAAAGAAAACAAGTAAGTTCACACCCGAAACAACGATAATACAAAGATATTATTATCAAATCAATATTAAAAGATTATATATGATATCATAATAATGTATATGATTATTTTATAATTTAATAACAATTATTTCACCATTATACAGGAGGTTAACCTACCCTAACCAAGGAAAAGTACATTGTAAGGGTTATTTCACAATCTCTTCATTATCCGAGGTTGTTTATACATAATAATCTACTGGGATCTCTTTATCATCCACATCCATGTTTCTTCAAAATGTATTTCAAAACATTTTTATTATTTACAAGAATATGGGTTAAAGTCATTTATACCCTTGTTTGACTTTTTATAAGGGGAATCGTTCCGTTGTTTTCAAAACAAGGTCCTTTTTAACCTTTTCGACAGAATTAAGGTAAGAATGTTTTTTTTAACTTATACGACGGGTGCGGTTATTTTCCGCCGTTATAAAATCTTCAAATCTTTCCTTAAATTCTTATAAGAATATTTTCAAAGAAAACGTTTTATTTTATATATGGATCTTAAATGATTTCAAAAATAGAAAGATATATTTCTCTAAAAAGAGTTTTGATTTCATCTATGTCAACATCCTTTAATGGATTTTACGCTTATTTGAGGATGATATATTATGATACAAAACTTTTATATTGTATTGAAGGTTTTGTGATATGTTTGACTGTGGATGTGCTATTTTTTTATATACCATTCATGGTTTATGGTGAAAGTATTGACATTTCGTATGCTAGTTTTAATACGAATGTTTATGTTATGTTTAAACCTTTTCATATGGGAATGCATTGGACTTAATATGTGACGGGTGGAGCCCGCTATAGCTCCTCGATGCATCGGTAGGTCTCATGAGGCAAACTAGTGTCTTGGCACAAGGCCTTGGCAAAATGTTATTTGTAGTCTTGGCACGAGGCCTTGGCTATGTTGTTATGATAGTCTGGCATTATGCATTCTATCATTATGAATGTGGTTATTGATATTGCATGTGATTATTCGATTAGTAGAATATCCATGTGAATAAGTAAATGGCATTATTTCATTTTATTTATGCCATACTATGTTGAAGTTAAAGTTTAAAAGGCTTTTGTTTTAGTTTTACATTTCCTTAAATGTTTATTCTTATTTATGAAACTTTCCGCTATATTGTTATCCTTACTGGGCATTTTAGCTCACCCCTTTTCTATGTTTTATTTTCCTAGGATGTTAAAAAGTAAATTATGAATGACTTGCAGGGATATTATGAGGGGTTAATAGTGTGGACTATGGAGACAATATGTTGTTGTAGTAGTTTTTTTTATTTTGATGATGTAATGTAAAACTTATGAATATATCTAGTGTTCCTAAGGCTACTAAACCAATCGGTCTTTCGAGATTTGATCTCTCTTGTGATCATGCCAATGTGATGTAATTAATGCACCGAGTCTGGGTAACTAGGGTCGGGGCGTTACAGTTGGTATCAGAGGAAGTTTAGTACAAACCTTGGAAGCTAGATTTAGATAAACTCTGATTAGAGCACGAAGAACTAAGATGGACTTTGGGGATTAGTATAGAAAAACTTCCTAGAATTTTGGTATTGTAGAGATTTTGTGAGTTTTCTGAGCAATACACCCCTGTCTGGATACGATCAGGTAGAGGCGGCTCTGGCACAGATGTACCTAGGGGTAAAACCCTAAAACACCGCTTTGAGCTAGACTCGAACGAGAACTGGTGCACGACAACGGGCCTTGCTGCACACTTCGTTACGACACTGCCGGGGGATATGCTTAGGATAACTCTCATTTTCATGACAAATCATTATAAAGGGTTTATGAGTATATACTTCCTCAAAGGAGACATTTTTATGATTATGGATTATATCCATAAACTATTTAATTTATGTTATGTGTTTTACAAGTTTGTGATTAGGTATTGTTATTCATAAACTAATCTAATGTATGCCATTGTTTAGAAATGGCGCCCAGTAGAAGGAATGAGAACTCTATCAATGCACATGATACAAAGAGAAAGAAGGATCATATATTTTATGGTCTTAAGCCAGAATTTACAAGAGAAATAGTCTCGCATGTATTATCATCATATGAAGAAATAATTTCATGTGTTTATAAGATAAGTAAAGAGTTTACTGAGTCCTATGACTTTGAAGGGAAGCAAGAGAAGAAGAGGATGGAAGAGAGAAAGATGGATAAAGGGAAGAGGGAAAAGAATAATTTCCCATATGTGATAACTGTGGAAAAAAACACCCTGGAACTTGCCTGAAAGGAATGGGAGTTTGTTATAAGTGTGGAGGAAAAGGGCACAAAGTACGTGACTGCAAAGGTAAGAAAATGGTTTCAAATGTACAATGCTTAATTTGCAAGGAGTTTGGACACTACGCGAACCTATGTCCCAGTCATCAGACTATGCCGCAAATGTTGCTATTGGATAATAATCAAGTTATGATACTACCACAGATGAAGAGGAATGATTAGAGTTCTTATGTTGATTATGTCAATTGAGTGTTGTATCAACAATGTACTTGTTATAATAATTATGGAGTATATAAGGATTGTACTGCAATACTATTTCATTAAGGACTTGAGATTGTGTGGAACAAAGAAAAGTGACTCAATAGAAGGTTAAATTTTTGGAAAATATATGGTTGAGAGAATGATAAACCATAATATGGTTCTGATACCGAGGTAGTGATTTTGGGATAATACATGATTGTTTTGGATAAATTATATTGGATATTCTTGACTACCTTGGAACTGATTAATGATTTGTATATTCCATCATTGTTGGGGTTTAAAACATTTTTGGATTGATGAAGTATATCCAGCATTCTATATGGAATAAGGGAGCAAGAATGTAATCAATAAGGAATATGGTAATTCAGGATGTTTCAGTGTATTAAAAGAATACATGATGAAGGAATTCATATTCTATTACGGGGTAAAAAGGATCTACATTATGTTTACCTTCCTTATAAATGTTGGACTGTGAGTTTTGACAGAAGTATTTTGGATAGTTCTAGTTTGGATTATTTTGGATTTCCATAAAAGGACAACCCGGAGGTCGGGCGGCAACCCGTCGCGATCGGCAAGGCCGCGAGACTTGAACCTGCAACCGAAGGGCGACAAGGGTGTATCACCTACCAATGACCCACGAGATGTCCTGGATTAAATAATGTAGTTTTTATTAAAAGATCATGTAGATAAATTATAAATTCGTTTATTTTGGAACCCTATACGAATAGTGTAAATAATTTTTTTTACGTTCTATTATCTTTTAGAGTGAAAGATGAGTTTGTGGTAGAAATTTATTAATGGATAAAACTCTAATTATAAAGTAAGTATATCTCCTTATGATCTTAGCCAATATCATAAATAAATTCCTAAACATTAATAAAAGGAACTTAGAACAAAAATAGTGTCCAAGATGGTACCTTAAATCATCACTAATTCAAGGCTTTGGGATTGTTGGCATCTTCATAGCCATGTTCTCTACCACTATCCATCAGATAATTGATGGTTAGATTTCTCTTCCATATCCATATTTTCCTACATGGAACCCTAGTATGTGTTAATTTTTGTAATCTTCATACTTTCCACTCTTTATTTTAAATAGAGGCCTCGTTAATTCATTTTTCGATGTGGGATTTCAACTAAGATATTTTGAAACGTCAAAAATGTGTTATCCTAATACCCTATCATTTGTTGAACCGATGGTATTTCAAATCATCATAGATTGATGAATTTAAGGACCTCAATTATACACATGTTTTTGATTGACGATCTCAATCACTACGTATAAATCTTTATGTTTTTCCTCCAATTATATGTCTCTAATTTCAAATAATGTTCTCCTAATCGAGATCATAATTTGGTGGTGACACTTTCATTTCTCATTTCCTCATATTAAGACTAAATTTTAGTAACCTAATTTCGATTGTGGGTTTTCCCACAAAGATATTTTCTATTTTCAGCCTTTTATTTTTGAAGAAAATTTTCAAATTGCGAGGACGCAATTTATTGAAGGAGGGGAGATTGTTACACTCCAAGCTTCCACGGTACGTTTCCCTTCGAATAATGCGATAGTGTGTGTTGTACGCAACCTCAAGTTCTAACACACACCACAACTAATTAAACTAGCCGTTGTGAATAGTAATACCTACTTTTTGAAATCATATATATTTTATATTTCAAAATGGACTTCATTTTTGGATTCGGAATATCTAATTTAGCCTAAGGTGAAATTTTGGTACTTTTCGGATAACTTTCATATTTTGATGAATAGTGAAAATTACTAAATTTTAATTAAAAACAACTTTTTTAATCAAAATAATTAATAGTGATAAATTATTAATTTTAGTAGTTTTAAAGTATATTTAGAATATATTTTTACCATTTAATATAATTTTGGTCATTGGACATAATTTTACAATTAAACAGAACATAAACAAGTGTCAATCTTTTGATAGTTATTATCTCTTAAAAACACGCTTTTTGTTTTGACAGCGGGAATTAATTTTAAATTAATTTCTGCCACTTCTGTGTTTTGAATATAGTAAAATGGATTCCATATTTGGAATCAGGATTTTCAAATTGTGTAAATAGGTAACTTTTATTTTTATACATTTTGAATAATTACTGCGGTAAATATTTTATTTACCATGGTTAAGGGTAAATCCGGTAAATAAGGGTTAAAAAATAATATTATAATAATACTAAATTACCCTAAAACGTGTCTTAACCCTATTGGTTGATACATGGTCGACCATGGGCATCTTTCGGTCGATTTTGTTACCCCATGGATCCACTTGTAAGTGATAATGTCACTTTATTTTAATTAAGTTAAAATGAATACAAAAATGACACAAGCATATATCTTTTAGAAAAACAATTGTTACATAGGGTTATATATGTTGGATTTTAGATTATAAATATTCATTAGAAATATAAAAAGATTTCCTACATAATGATATTTTATTTATAATTTTTAGACATTAAACAATTTATTTTATTTATGACACAATGATGATGCAGTAATTACTATAATAGTGAAAAATTAAAATAATTGATATTATAAATACCCAAATAAATATAATATGAAACTTTTAATGAATTAAACTAATTTTCTAGGATAATATGATATATTAGGATTGCTTTAATGGACTTTGTTCGAAGTAATCAATCTTTTATGAGTTTCACAAAAATCAACTATTGAATAGTGTCAAAATTGACATAAAAGTGTTCTTAAAACAAATATTATATTATTAATTGATAATAAATTCCTAAAAATATAAGGATCGGCCAAGAGACTTATATCATGATAGTTTCATCATTAATGGACCACTTGGGGGTCTCTTTGATGTATATAGTAAGTTTATTAACCATATTATATAAAAATACAAAGAGACATGGTAAAAGTGAAACTAATTAACATAGAGTTAATACTTAATGATAAGGTTAATATAAGTACCCAAACCTTTATAAATTCTATTGGTTGAGTTGTTTTCGACCCATCCCCACCTTAAAACTTAAATAATCAACTTTGGATCCATTAGAAACCGAATATGAATTTATTATAAATTAATATTTCTAGCTTTTCCAAAGGTTCGCCTCACCCCTCTTGTAAAAGGGCACTCCTCATTCTCATTTCTTCACACCATCAAAGCCTTTTGGTTCGGCTAAACTCTGCCCAAATACTCTCCCAACATCCCTCAATACAACATAGAGGTCTTAGTTTTATCAGAAAGCCATCCTAAGGAGCCCTTTTGATCAAATCAAAAGGAAGAGCCCGAAGAAGAGGTAATGATTTCACCACCCTTTTCCAAGTTCATTTCTTCTTCCACTTCTTCTTCCTTTGTTGTTACCATTCTAAAATAATAACTCCAGTATCATTTATATACTATGATGTTATTATAAATATGGTACAACCATATTCAGTATTCTATCCACCCTTTTAATAACATGTCACCATACGTGCGTACGTACGACTTACCGTCTCCACGTCGTGGTGTAATTGTTATTCAATATAATATTATTTGGATGGGTATAATAATGATGTGTAACTCATGTAAATAATAAATATAACATGTTAATGATTCTGTATATATGATATACCATCCATTTATATGTTATTTTAATATCAAAAGAATGATATTGTTGCTCGTGCGTACGTACGGACTACCGTCTCCACGAATGCGATGAGATTCATTCTCCATCGTATCTATTCAAGTATAATTATCATTTGATGATTTAAAAATGATGTTTAAAGACTTGATATCATTCTGGATATGAATAATATACAACCTATCCTTTACAAACATGTCTTACGTAACAAAACATACAAAAGAAAACAAGTAAGTTCACACCCGAAACAACGATAATACTAAGATATTATTAGCAAATCAATATTAAAAGATCATATATGATATCATAATAATGTATATGATTATTTTATAACTTAATAACAATTATTTCACCATTATAAAGGAGGTTAAACTACCCCAACCAAGGAAAAGTGCAAGGTAAGGGTTATTTCACAATCTCTTCATTATCCGAGGTTGTTTATGCATAATAATCTACTAAGATCTCTTTATCATCCACATCCATGTTTCTTCAAAATGTATTAAAAACATTTTTATTATTTACAAGAATATGGTTTAAAGTCATTTATACCCTTGTTTGACTTTTTATAAGAGGAATCTTTCCGTCGTTTTCAAAACAAGGTCCTTTTTAACCTTTTCGACAGAATTAAGGTAAGAATGTTTTTTAACTTATACGGCGGGTGTGGTTATTTTGCACCGTTATAAAATCTTCACATCTTTCCTTAAAAGCTTATAAGACTATTTTCAAAGAAAATGTTTTATTTTATATATGTCTCTTAAATTATTTCAAAAATAGAAAGAGATATTTCTCTAAAAAGAGTTTTGATTTCATCTATGTCAACATCCTTTAATGGATTTTACGCTTATTTGAGGATGATATATTATGATACAAAACTTTTATATTGTATTGAAGGTTTTGTGATATGTTTGACTGTGGATGTGCTATTTTTTTATATACCATTCATGGTTTATGATGAAAGTATTGACATTTCGTATGCTAGTTTTAATACGAATGTTTATGTTATGTTTAAACATTTTCATATGGGAATTCATTGGACTTAATATGTGACGGGTGGAGCCCGATATAGCTCCTCGATGCATCGGTAGGTCTCGTGAGACAAACTAGTGTCTTGGAACAAGGCCTTGGAAAAATCTTATTTGTAGTCTTGGCACGAGGCCTTGGCTATGTGGTTATGATAGTCTGACATTATGCATTCCATCATTATGAAAGTGGTTATTGATATTGCATGTGATTATTCGATTAGTAGAATATCCATGTGAATAAGTAAATGGCATTATTTCATTTTATTTATGCCATACTATGTTGAAGTTAATGTTTAAAAGGGTTTTGTTTTAGTTATACATTGCCTTAAATGTTTATTCTTATTTATAAAAGTTTCCGCTATATTGTTATCCTTACTGGGCATTTGAGCTCACCCCTTTTCTATGTTTTATTTTCCCAGGATGTGAAGAAATAAATTATGAATGACTTTTAGGGATATTATGAGGGGTTAATAGTGTTGACTATGGAGACAATATGTTGTTGTAGTAGTTTTTTTTTATTTTGATGATGTAATGTAAAACTTATGAATATATCTAGTGTTTCCAAGGCTACTAAACCAATTGGTCTTTCGAGATTTGATCTCTCTTGTGATCATGCCAATGTTATATAATTAATGCACCGACTCTGGGTAACTAGGGTCGGGGCGTTACAATGTGGTAGTCTATCGTATGCATGATCGAAAGTTTTGTTTCCCATTTGATGGAATTTGAGATAGGTCCTAATTTTTAAAAGTACAATAATGAAATATAAGTGTATATGGAATAATATATTTATTATATTGTTATGTTTTATGTTTATTTTAAGGATTGGTGAAAATAAATAATACAAATCCACACGTTTAAGACTTGTACCTATTCTTGAGAGGGTCACTTTTGGTTTATACATAAAGCCATATTTGGGGGGAATCATAATATAAATAATTCTTATATGTTTTGGTTTTGGAAATATGAAATTAATTTATGCAGTTATTACATGTGGAAAAAAAATTATATGTGAATAGAGGAGGAGAGGGGATGACATTCTATAAGTGAGGGAGAGAATAGATATGGAATTTTTTTTAATGATAAAGTGAGACCCATGATTTTATCATGGAACAAACATAAAAATGGTTAATTAAAAATTAATATAGTTGATATGTTCAATATAGAACTCTAAAATTGTATTTAGTGGATATTTGGGTCATTTTTTACCCTTTTCTATTAATTTTAACATTCGGGTACACTGATTATTTCTGTCACAGTGTTAATTAATTCTTAATGTTTTCACTATTTGTTATAGTCAAAATTTATATTCATCTTATTAAATAATAATTTTTTTTTTCATATATATAATACATTTTTTAAATTTATATTCACATGATTGAAATAAATAAATTTAAAATTATACCCAAAGACATATCAAAAATACTATATTCCAAAAGAAAAATATCCAAATCATAAAATGATTTTTACCAGAATATAATAAAAAATTGATTAAAATTACATAAATTAGTTATATATTAATATTATTGAATTCAATTTAATTTAAAAATAATTTAAAATAAAACTTATCTCGGTAATTAATTTTAACAAAATGAACATTTTCATTAAAAATAATTATTTTTCACAAGTAAAAAACGATTTTAATAAAATTATAAACAATTAAAACACAATATAATTTCGACAATTACATTTAAAAAAATTATTAACATTATCAAATACATTTTCGAAAATTGTTTCAAATTATTTTTAAATAATGTTGGAAAAATAAAACTAAGCCTCCTTTTAGAAAACTATATTTTTTTAGAAAACATTTAATTTTCCTTAAAATGGTTCTTATTTTGTTTCTACTAAATAGATAATTTTTTAATTTATTTTATACAAGTTTAAACCATATAATTTTCATAATTTATTTATTCATATTCCTACCATCCAACTTAACATCTATCTTATAAAGGACATGTTTAAATAATAATATCTTAATAAAGTATCATTTTTCATTCAAACCCGATGTTACATGCATCGTAGGATATTACAGAGACTGAATTTATTTATAATTATATATATCATAATGTATTGGGGTGTTACATTTTCTTCAAAGTTTGATTTTTTATTTCGTATATTGTATCGATAATGATATTCCTATTTTAAAATCTCGTGGTGATAGATTCTACCAACCTAAAAAAATTCCTCATAAGTTATTCTTGATCACAGTAATTAAGGGTTTGATAATTGGAAATAACTTTCATCAAATCCCACGTACTAAGAAGAGATAATAAAATATCCTCTTGAAAATATATAAAGGTATCTATATAGTTTATTGGGAATAAAATGTATAATATTTTCATATAAGAGAAATTTTGAGGTATGAGATCATATGGAGAAGGAAGAATAACATCATTATATATATATAGTGAAATATTTAAATGATCACAAGAAAGATAATGATCTATAATATTTAATTACCACAGTACCATAAATCAATTATGAGTGAAAGGACTATCGGTTCGTTAAAAATTAAGGTTTTTGGATAAGATTTTTTTTAAATACCCTTTTATAGAGTTGAGAAATTCATTTTCCTTAGAGACATTGAACATAGAAAAATATGCATTCATGAAAACTATAATTTCATCCTTCATTTATAATTTTATCACTTTCCACTTCATCACTTACTCTATGAAATGAATATCCATTAATTAATTTTGTATTCCTAAAGAACTAAAATTATCCCTTAATTTATTATAAATATAATCAGAAGTCATTCATCATGTATCTAGATATATTCCAATACTAAAAGGATTTTCAAGAATTATATTATAGTAAATTAATTTATAAAACTTCAATAAATTAGTTTCATATAAATAATCACATGAGATCTAAAAGTAACCACAGATATTCTAAATAATAAAATAATAAAATGGAAATGAATAAATGATATCATAATAAGGTAATCATTAATTCTTTAAGTCTATAACATACTATGATACATCCACAAGACAATTTAAATCTATGGGTAAAAAATTAAGTTATTTGGCCTACTAATTTGTCTTATTATTACTACTAATACATCAAGTGACTATTATTTTAGGCCCCACTCATCACTTAATATGTTAAATTCCTTCCTCATATGAAGGGTTAAAACATAATTAACATAAAAATTCACATTCAAAAACTAAAATGAGAAATATTAATAATTACCCGAATCAATTAACATAATCATAAACCATCAAGAGTAAGATGGTGAATATTAATAAAATTGTACTTCCCAAACTAAACTAATCATCAAAAATATAGATAAATAATAATAATGGTATCAATAAAAAAAATCACCAGCTTATTATATATAAAATAAATGGTTGATGACATTGATAAATTGAATTACAATAAATTGTAATTATTTTTTTTGAGTAAAATCGCCATTTCACATTGATAGTATTTTTAAAACTAAAATTTCACAAAAAATTATGAAAATATTTTTCCATTAAAATATATTTTTAAATTATAAATTAATCATTAAAATAATCATTGGTAATGATGATCTAAAATTATATTCAAGTCATAAATATTAAAAAAAATATTCCTTTCAAATTTTTAGTAAAAACCAAACATGTATTTTTTTGAAAATAAAAAAAATATTACATTAATTTTTTTAAAAAAACAAGAACTATTTTTGGTAATTTATTTTATAAATTATTTTCAAAATTTTACAAACATATTTGAAAACATTTTTAGAAAACAAGGATTTAGAGAAAAATGGATTTTGGACAAAAGAGAGAATTAAAGTCATATTTTCCGAAAAACGTTTTCTCAATAATTTATAGTGCCATGGTGGGGTAAAATTGTACGATTAAAAGAAGGAAATATTATTTAATAACCTTATTAGAATAAAATTAATGGTTTTTGTTGTTCTATTATCAAATAATTTCCCTCAATTGAAATATATGTATAAATAATCTGGATTAAAAGGAGATTGAAAAATAAATCTCTTAACACATTTGTAACTTTTGAATCATAAGTCCTATAAAAGGAATAACTTAAAATATTTTTTTAAACAATAAGTTAAATATTCTATGATATAACATATCAAAACAGTAATTATATACACCACATAAAAATATAAGTGGTGACTATGGAGTATGTCTCATGAATGTAAAAGTGAGATGGGAAACACTTACCATAGATTCGAATAAATTAATTTATTCCTAGACACAAAATATAATTGATATAGGTTTAAATTTTATATATTATATAAACCTACTCATAAATATTACACCATATATGATTTATTTATAGAATTTTATCACCCATTTCATAATAATTCTTTGTTAAAATCACTATTTCTGGTAATAATCGCTTTGTTTTTCTTTTATATTTTCGTTCGTCAATTCCAATACTTTTACATTGATAATGGATACATAATATAAATTTTTTTAACCATATTACATATATATATTATATATTAATTATATATACATTTTTATTAATCTATAAAAGTTATAGTTATGAAATGGATTACATCGTTCATGGACACAATAGGACAAACATATGCATGAACATGTGACAATTTTTCTGAATAGATGGAAAAAGGAAAAAAAATTAACATGGATATACATAATTATAATAATGTTACATATGTCATTAATATTAATCTAATGCATCATTATCTCCATTCATGTAAAAATATTATTAAAAACATTTCACAACGATATGTTGAGGTGGTAGTCCACACACACACACGAGCGATGATATTGTTTTCTAAATTATTATACTGTAGAACGTTATATGTGATATTATATTTCAAAATATTAATTTAGTTAATTAATATAATATTATTTAATTTCATATATCTTTAATACCTTCTATGTAAAGAGTACGAGAAAAATGAATCACATCAATTCACGATGTGGTAGTCCCTCGTACAAATGAGTGTCATTATCATATCTCCCACAGGATGAAATGTAAATAATAATACAAAATTTATAATGATGTAATAAATATCATATACATGAGTTAAATAAGTCATTATATCCTGCCTTTCACATTGACAATGGAAAATTATTGATATTTCTTCACAATGTGGTAGTATGTCGTATGCACGATCGACAGTTTTGTTTCCCATTTGATTTAATTTGAGATAGATCCCAATTTATAAATGAACATAATGAAATTTAAATATTTATGGAAAAATATATTTATTATATTATTTTGTTTTATGTTTATTTTAAAGATTGGTTAAAATAAATAATACAAATCCACACGTTTAATACTTGTACCTATTCTTGAGAGTGTCACTTTTGGTTTCTACCTAAACCCCTATTTAGAGAGATTCATATTATAAATAAGTCTTATATGTTGTGGTTTTGGAAATATGAAATTAATTTTGAAAGGAATTACATGAGAAAATTTTTTTTATATGTGAATAGAGGAGGATAGGGGGTGACCTTCAATAAGTGATGGAAAGGACAGATATGGAATTTTTTAAAAGATAAAGTGATACCCAAGATTTTCTCATGGAACAAACAAAAAATGGGTAATTGAAAATTAATGTAGGTTATATGTTCAATATAAGACTCTAAAATTGGAATTATAGAATATTTGGGTCATTTTTTACCCTTATCTTTTAGTTTAACATCCTGGTATACACATTTTTACCCTAATATTGTTAATTAATTCTTAAAGTTTTACCTATTCATTATAGTCAAAATTTATGTTGATCTTATTAAATAATAAAGAATATTATCATTTCATATTTATAATACATTTTGAAAATTTAAATTCACATAATTGAAATAAATAAACTTAAAATTAAACCCAAATACAAATCAAAAACACTATTTTCACAAAGGAAAACATTCAAATCATAAAAGTATTTTTACCAGAATATAATACAAAATTGATTAAAATTACATCAATTAATTATATACTAATATTATTGAACTCAATTTAACTTAAAAATAATTTAAAATACAATTTATCTCTAAATACAATTTTAACAAAATGAAAGTTTTCATTAAAAATCTATTTTTTTTACAATTAATCAAATATATTTTAAGAAAAGTATCATCAATTAAACCAAAATATAATTTTGACGACTGTATTTAAAAAACATTATTATATATATGAAATACATTTTCTAAAATTGTTTCAAATTATTTTTAAATAATGTTGGAAAAATGAAACTAGGCCGCCTTTTATAAAACTATATTTTATTAGAAAACATTCATTTTTCCTTAAAATAGTTCTTATTTTGTTTCTAATAAATATATAATTTTTTAATTTATTTTATACATGTTTAAACCATATAATTTTCATAATTTCTTTATTCATATTCTTACCCTCCAACTTAACATATATCTTATAAAGGTCATGTTTATATAATAATATTTTAATAAAGTATCACATTTCATTCAAACCCGATGTTACATGCATCGTAGGCTATTTCAGAGACTGAATTTATTAATAATTATATATATCATAATGTTTTGGGGTGTTACATTTTCTTCTAAGTTTTATTTTTTATTTAATATACTCTATTGATAATGATATTCATATTTTAAAATTTCATGGTGATAGATTCTACCACATTAAAAAATTTCTCATAATTTATTCTTGATCGCAGTATTGAAAGGTTTGATAATTGGAAATAAGATTCATCAAATCCCATGTACTGAGAGGGGATAATAAAATATCCTCTTGAAAAGATATAAATGTGTGCAAACAATTCATTGGGAATAAAATGTATAATATTTTCATATAAGATAAATTTTGAGGTAGGAGATCATATAGATATGGAAGAATAACATAAATATATATACATAATGAAATATTTAATTGATCACATGAATGATAATGATCTATAAAATTTAATTAACATAATACCATAAATCAATTATGAGTGAATGGACTATTGGTTCATTAAAAATTATAGTCCTAGGATAATATATTTTTCAAAACCCCTTTTATAGAGTTGATGAATTCCTTTTCCTTATATACATTAAACATAATAAAATACAAATTCATGAAAAATATAATTTCATCCTTCAATTATAATTTTATCACTTTCCACTTCATCACTTACTCTGTGAATTGAATATCAATAAATTAATTTTTTATTCTTGAAGAAATAAAATTGACCCTTAATGTATCATAAAGAGAATCACAAGTCATTCATCCTATATCTAAATATCTTCCAATACTAAAAGGTTTATCTAGAATTATATAATAGAAAATTATTTTATAAAACTTAAATAATAATCACAATGTATAACATAATCCATTTCATTAATAGTTCACCCTTAGACTCATCCAAAATATGATTGACCAAATTCAAGGTCTAATAATTTAAGATAAAGGTCACTAAATAAATTGTTTATTCCCCAATCAATAAAAAGTTCATATTAATGCCATATTCTAATTATGTTAATACCTTTACTACCATAAACTATAATGAAAACATTAATGATTCCAAAAATGAAATTATAGATTATCAAATACATTGAAAAATCCAAAATTGCAGTAAATCCCTGTAAAGATAACACAAACTATCAAATAACAAAAAAATTTAATGATCACTAAAACTATTCCATAGTCATATCTTTATCATGATTATATAAACATTGGGAATATATTAAGGGTTATACTACCTCAATCATGGGTCATCCAAGAATTTAAACATCCCATTTAATCACATTTCTAGGTCATCGGTACTAGTGAACATATGCTTTCGAATCACTAATGAAAAAGTAATGTAGTACATTCCTTATAGATTTAAAAATTCATATAGCCATAATATAATTGATAAAATAATCCTATAACCACATTTATTAATCCGAGAACAAAAACATTAATCCTTCCACTTCAACTGTAGTTATAGTATAATCTTGACCTTAATCTCTTAGCTTCTTTTAGTTATATTACCCTCATTATTGGGGAATTCATTTTCATAGTGACCCATATCCTTATTGTTTAATCATTTAAAATTAGAAAATTATTTATTTCCAATGAATTCATTGGCACAATTACCTTTCTCAAGAAACTTATAGAAAACTCGTATTCCCTTAAATAAAGTA
The DNA here is from genome assembly GCA_963277665.1 of Viscum album. NCBI lineage: Eukaryota > Viridiplantae > Streptophyta > Magnoliopsida > Santalales > Viscaceae > Viscum > Viscum album. The sequence goes on along the minus strand of OY728145.1, from coordinate 1,225,501,150 downwards.
ACAGATTCTTTATGTATACATTTATCACATGTGGAAAATCATTCCTTCCCTTCATCCCTTTATCAATATTTTTTATTCTATTCAATTATTCTCTTAATTACCATTTATACCCTCATACATGGAGAATTTTGTATCTATCCTTATACCACATTATATAATTTACTCATATAATGATATAGTTTGGGAGACTAGTTCCCTTAAAATATTTTTCATAATCCCATCAAAAAATGTAAATAATGCACTTTAAATTATGTATGTTGTCCACATAATTACTCTATAAACATGTAATGGTTTCTTCATACATAGAAATATTTTTATCTTTATTTTTTGTTGATTTAACAATTGTATTTCCTTATCTGATCATTCCTCATGAAAAAATACTATTCCATGAAGAGTAACTTAAAATAAATCAATTCCATGTTTATGAAATCTTCTTCATAATTAGTGATATAAATAAATGACCACCAATAATATAAAACAATAGGGATATTATAAACTACCATAACAATATTCTCCATTTCATTACCTCCCATCATAAAAAATATCTTCTTTAAGAAACATATTCTTTTCTCAACAACAAATGGAATTAAAGTATAATTAAATGATGTAGGTTTTTGACCTATAAATTAGTCTATAATTGTTACACCATATAGTGGATCTGTTGGATTCATTATATTATCATGGTTATGAATAATAACATGAGTCATATATCCCAATATGGTTATAATTTTTTCGGTTCTAGCTACATATCCAACTCCATCGTCATTACATTTCCCAAGAAGGAAATCCCTAAATGGGGTATGTGCATTGTTGTGGGTTTCATTACTTCCCATATGACCCATTTCTAAACAATTTAATACTATATATTCCGTCATATAATTATGAAGCATAATTTATAATAAAAAATACATCTAAACAGTTACCATAAATTGAAATATTTATATATTTCTAGTGGCATAATAATTAACATGGCTTCATTGGGATGTTTTTCAAATCATAAAAATATTTTCAAATAATTCATTTTTTTGTAATGAAAATGGGGATTCTCTTAAGAATATCCCCTTTGAGTGTCAAAAGAGTCACACAGTTTTTTATTTTTTCATCTACTGAGTTACACTCAAGTCATGTCAAACATTCCTTTTTGGATTTATTAATCCTATATATATCCATTCTAAAGCCACTTCTGTGTGTACTATCTAGACAAGGTTATACTACTAGGTAAATAACATAATATATACTTTACTGAAATTTTATAATGTTATACTATACATAAAAGTATCATAAAATTTATTTATAAGGTTATGTTCTCTAAAATATATTTTTTGTAAATCTCATTTCCAAGGACTCTACTAACCATTTGTTGATAGAAATTGTAAAGATGATGATCCTAATTTCCCAAAGTCAGTGGATATTTTATTACATTGGAATAAGATATAATGAATCACTTGTCTAAGGAAATAATAGAATAGTGGAATTTGTAAACTAGGTACATAATTAAAATTCACAGTAACATTCAAAACATAGACTAATCGATGTTTTTTCTCCAAGAACTCTATATTTCCCCTTAGTATATCCCTATATATTAATCAAAAAACATATCCTAGAATACATCAGACAAAGAAATAAATTAATTCCTAAGGACTGATGCTCAAAAAGGGTAATCATATAGTAGATTCCTTCATGAAAACATAATAAAAAATCACTATGGAAAGGTAAATAACTGAAATACATTCAATTTAATCAATATGATGAAAATGAATAATAGTATGGCATGAATAAATAGTGATCAAATAATACCATATAAATAATTACCTGAGCTTAAATATAAACCATGGAAATTCTAACTAGTCGAATAATCTTATGGACATCAGTAAATGAACTCATAATGAGGTGATTCATAATTTTGGGTATCTAAAACAAAATATTAAGTCCCTTGACATGATATTTTATATGTATGGTTAAAAAGATATTTAATTTAGAAAACTGATTTGTCTGACGAGACATACCAATGCACTAAGGGGATATATTATTCTTGGCCTCATACCATGCTAAATAAGTTCAATGCATTCCTCACATGAAAGTGGTGAATCATAATCAACAAAATCATTTTTATTAATAAACTAACATTTGAAATGTTAATACTTACCCTCATCAATAAAAATAATCCCAAACCATCCTATGTAAAATGTAGAATGGTAATAATGTTGTACATCCTAATTCTAATATATCACAAACCTTCCTAATAAAACTTATTTGTGGTATCAATACAATATTTTCCTAATGTATTATATATACAATAAAGGATTAATGTCATTTTTTAATATAAATACCATAAAAACAAAATTAAAAACATTTATTAGGAAAATAACTTATCTCGTTGAATATATTTTTAAAACTAACATTTCAATTAATATTATGAAAATACATTTATTAAAATATAACCCATGAAACATATAAAATAATATTTAAATCATTCAGTTTTCATGGAGGTTTGAAATTCTATTTATATCATAAATTTTAAAACAAATATTATATTCGTATTTTCAGTAAAAACCAAACAAGACTTATTTTTAAAACAACATAAATATTCCTTTGAAAACTCTTTTTATAAAGTTATTATGGTTTCAAATTTATTCATTATTACTTTTTAAATATTTTTAAATATATTTTTGATGAATTTTTAAAACTATGTATTTTCATGCAAACAGATTTTTGACCGAAGAGAGAAATAAGTTCATATTCTCATAAAAAAAATCTCAGTTATTTTTAGTACCAAAGAGTGTAAAAATGGTACTATTACTTGAAAATTTCCTGAATCAACATTGGGGAAGAAAATTGTCTTTTTTATTAAGAAATGATCATATGATTTCGTTCATTGAAAATTCATGTATATGTAATCCCAATGAAAATGAGGTTCCAACATAAATCTATTACTACTTTGGTAGAATTTTAATTATAAGGCCCATGAAAGTAATAACATAATATTAAACATTATATAACACAAATATGAATATATTCATGTTATAACATATCCAAAAATTTATTACGTACACCATATAAAGGAATAATTTGTGAAAATAGGGTATGTATTGTGGAAGAAAAAATGAAACGAGAAATCATTACCTCATGTTCGAATACCTTTATTTGTGTATCCACCTCATGTTTAATAACTATTATTTTTTATAAAACTATTAATAAAACATACACATATTTCTAATAACATACATATTTTATTTGTAGTCTTTTTTCACCAGTTTAATAAAAATTCTATGTTAAGATTTTGGTTTTGGGGGATAATTACTTCATTTTTCATGTATGTTTTGGTTTGAAAATTTTGATCCATTTATATTGGTCATGGTTAATTCATATCAATAATTCTTACCATGATATATATAATATATTTTTATATATATTTATCTAGAGTAATCTATATTATTTTGAAATAGAAAATGGATAATACCATTCATGGAGACGGCAGGCAGTACATACGCATGAACGTTATTTCAATTTTTTCGATGGATGTAACAAAAGTAAAATATATATTAATTAGACTTAAATTAATTAGTATTGTTTTTTATATATCATTTATATTAATAAATTAAATCATTATTAACACTCATCTAAAAATACAATGATAAGCATTTAACATTGCTACGCAGATGTGGTAGTCCATACATAAAGATGAATGACGTAATTGTTTTACAAAAAATTAAATGGTATGATGTTTGATTTTATATTAAAATTATATAATTATAGTATGTTTTTAATTATTGCATATTTTTATGAACTTTAACCTTATTACCTTCCATGTAATGTGTATGAAAAAAGTTAATCAAATTGCTTCATGAGGCGATAGTCTGCTGTACAAATGATTGATGCTATGATATCCCCCACGGATTGAAATTAAAGATGATATATTTGATATCACAATTATAAATGTATAATAATTTCATAAATATAATATACATATGTTAAATACATCATTTTATCAATTCGTGAAAGGTATTAATAGAACATGAACAACATCAGTTCGTATGGAGGTAGTTCATCACACAGATGATCGATGGTTTTGTTTCCTATTTGATGGATGTGGAGATGGATCTAGATTATTCCATTTTCATAATAATTATTAATTATATAAGGGATAATTATCATATTATATTATCCTATGATATTATTATTTTAATTATGTAGAAGAAGAAATAAAACAAATACACACATTTAAGAATTGATTCTCTTCTTCGGAGAGCCTATTTAGGTCTATAACTAATGCCTTCATAGGAGAGAATCATAATAAAAACATGTCCTCTATGGTATCTAGATAGAATTAAAGAATATATTTGGTTTGGTATTGGCTGATCCAAATGGGTTTGAAATTCTAAATAGAGGGTGGGAGTTGGTGGCCTTTTATAACTAGGAGATTTGAAAAAATTATATTTAGTTTTTAAAAAATATAAAAGCTGTAATAAAATATTATTAAATTAGATCTACAAAGTGTGAGTAGACATTTTTTGGAAAAATAAATTTTTTCAAAAATGTTTCATTTTTCATTCAAATGGTTATTATACTATTTATAATCAATAGGTAAAAATTAAATTCATTTTATACATGTTTAAACCATAAAATTTTATAATTTAGATTGTACTATTCATACCCACCAACTAAATAGCTATGTTATAATGGTCATGTATAAAAAATTATATTTTAATAGAGTATCATGTTTTGTTCAAAAAAATTGTTTACTACATCACAAACTATCTACGATATTAAAGTTACATAAAAAGACATATATTTTAATATCTTATTCTTTTACGTTATCTTATAATATTGATGTTATAATTCATATATTCTATAAAACATGATGTTCCTATTTTAAAATATCACGGTGTTTATCTTCGATTAAAAGGTTTTAACGCACAATGTTTGACTGAATGGTCGGCATATCTTTTGCACTATGGTTTATGTCAATAATAGATATCAGGATAGGAGATTTTTATGGCATGAACTCCTTGATATGGCTAAACACATTCAAGAATCTTGGGTTGTTTCTGGAGACTTCAATACCATTCTTTCTCCTTCTGAAAAAATTGGACCCTCACACCTTTCTATATCCTCCAAGGAATTTAAATCTACTATTGAAGATTCTAACCTTTTTGAAATCACTATTATTGGCGCAAAATACACTTCGTACATGAAAGATTACAACAAAAACGTTGCTAGTAAACTTGACAGGCCTTTTGTCAACATGAAGGCTCTTGATAACTGGGACAAAATATCCAGTGTAACTCTTCCTAGACTCAACTCTAGTCATCATCACATCCTTGTTAGCATTCTTATAAATGATTAAAAGCCTTTCCTTCCTTTCAAATTTAATAATTCTTGGTCTATGAATCCTGATTGTGTCACCTTCATCTATAACACCTGGAACACTATGAAACACCCTAAAGATTCATTTGCTTGTTTAAACAAATTGAAAATTATCAAGAAGGCTCTTAAAGGATGGTGTAAAAATAAAAATTCTCAAATAGATCTTGATATCTCCTATCTTGAAGATGAACTTAGTCATATCCAAACTCATAACACTAATTCAAATTTTAATATGGATCCTCAATTGGAAGCCAATATCTCTTCTAAACTTAATTCCTTACTCACATTTAAGTAAAATATTCATAAACAAATGTTCAGAACAAAATGGCTTACAGATGGTGATTACAATACCAAATTCTATAATTGTCTTCAAATAATTAGAAAGGCCAATCGTCCTCCTACTATGATCATTCATAATGACTTGATCATTGATTCTGAAGAAGCCATTACAGATCATGTTACCTCGTACTTTAATACCATTTTTAATGGTCCTGATATAAATATTGATCTTAAACCTGATATTAATCTTTTAATGGTGGATGAAAGAGACAATGAGTCCTTTTTAAGCACTCCACTTGATCATGAAATTGAAGACATTGTCTTTGGTCTAAATCCAGATAGTGCTTCTGGTCTGGATGGATTTAGTAATGGTTTTTTCTGAAAACATTGGGATATAATAGAGAATTATTTTTGTAAACTTGTTAAGATCTTCTTCACTCATGGATCTCTACCTCATGGAATCAATTCTCCATTTTTAACCTTAATACCTAAGGTTGAGAATGCTTCTGATATCCATCAATTTAGACAAATTTCTTTTATTAACACAATCTATAAAATCATCACCAAAATTATTTCAAATATACTTCCTCCTATCTGCAATAGAATCATCTCTAGGAATCAATTTGGTTTTATGAAAGGAAGGTTCATCCAAGACTGTATTTGTCTTGCTTCTGAATTTACCAATAGTTGAAATAAAAACACAATAGGGGGTTTTGTGGCCATCAAATTGGATATAATAAAGTCTTTTGACACCATAGACTGGAATTTTATTTTCAAAGTCCTAAAAAACATTGGCTTTAATGATTCCTTCATTGGAAGAATTAAGACTCTATTTCTCTCATCTTATATATATATCCTGATTAATGGTACCCCTAGAGGTTTCTTTAATTTCTCTAAAGGTGTCAGGAAGGGCGACCCACTTTCTTCCATCATTTTTGTTATTATTGAGGATTACCTAAAAAGACTTCTTAACAATCTGGTTGATCAAAATATGCTTAAACCTATTCAAATTTCCAAGAATTTAAATTCCCCAACCCACATTTTATATGCTGATGATATTATTTAATTCATAAAAGGGGATCAAAAAATCTTCATGTTCTCAAGAAAGCTATTTCTCACTATGAAGAAATCGCAGGTCAAGCAATTTCTTGGAACAAATCGTATATCTTTTTTGGAAATAATTTTCTTATAAGAAGGAAATCAAGTATCACCACTTATCTGGGTAATAAAGAGGGTCTTTTACCTTTCACTTATTTGGGTGTTCCAATATTTTGGGGTCGGCCCAAAGTAACCTATTTTTCTAACATCATTGATCAAATCACAAATCAACTCTCTAGCTAGAAAGAGAAATCCCTCTCAATGTATAGGAGAATTTGTTTGGTTAAATCGACCATTATTTCTAAAATGGTCTATTCCCTTATGGTCTATAAATGGCCTATCGGTATTTTTAGAAAAGTTAATACATATATTAAAAACTTTATTTTGTATGGAAGAATTTTTGAAAAGAATCATGTTACAATACCTTGGAAATCATGTTGTAAACCCCTTGCTTATGGTGTAATTGGCATTAAAAATTTAAATTTGTTTAATGATGGTCCTCAGGCCCGACTTACTTGGTGCATTATTAATTCCACTTATAAAGCTACTTAATTTCTAAACCATAGATTCCTCTTTGTGCTTTTAAAATGGAATTTTAATTTCATCAACTCATCCATCTGGCCATCTATCCGGGACTCATATCAGAAGATCATACAAAATTATAGATGGATAGTCGGTGTTGATTCTTCAATAAAATTTTGGTGTAAAAAATGGTGTGGTAACCCTCTGATATCATTATTACCCCTAATAATCTTCCTGAAGATAATAATCAAACTATAAAGGAGGTCTTATAATATCATTAACATGATTTCCCTGATAATATTGCGCAAATTATTGATAATTATCTATTTTCTTCGGATGTTGATTTCTTTGTTTAGGATCCTTCTAAAAATGGAATTCTAGATTATAAAAACTATTATAAGCATACTTTTTCTGAAAATGAATCTAGTTTTCTATGGGTGAATCATTTTAACAAACACTGGATTAAACCTTCTAGGCTCACCCTTATTTGGCGCATTGCTCTTAATAGATTACCAATGGAAACTGGTCTGCAAACTTTTAGTGTTCAACTCTGTTCTAAATGTTGCATGTGTAATCAGCATTGGGAGGATTCCAATCATCCTTTTCTATCTTATACGACGGACTCTACCCTATGGAATTATATTTCTGAATTATTTAATTGCAGACAGTTATTTGCTGACTCAATTTCCTTGTTATTAAAAAATTGCACTAGACATGAAGTTTCTCTACAGGTTAAAAATATTCTTGTTGCGGTAGTGGCAGAACTCCTGCATGAAATCTGGTACCTTAGAAATGATCTCATTCACAATAATCACTCTCTTTATCTTAATGCAGGGAAATCTTGGATTCTTTTTGTGATTCATGAAGCTTCCTCAATTCAGAAAGACTGTTGCAACATTTCTTTTGGTGACTATGTGATCCTTCATCATCTCCGTGTTCCTAGCATATACCCAAAGCACAAACGCTCCTTTGAAGTGTTCTGGAAATCACCAATTCCAAGATGGATCAAATTGAACGTTGATGGTGCTTCCAAAGGCTACCCAGGCCCTGCCAGTTGTGGTGTTATCTTCAGAGACTCAGCTGGCCAGTGTCAGACTGCTTCTATGTTGGATGTGGTCACTCTTCATCTATGGAGATATAACTGCTGGGGGTCATTCATACTATTTAATTTTCACTTCAAAGATGTTGGAGAAAGTTGTGGATTGAAAGTAATTCAACCACTATCATTCATGCCTTCTAGAATGGCAACATCCATCTGGCATGGACACTTACCACTCGTTGGATGAATTGTCTGAATTTTCTCTATGGGATCGATTATATAGCTACTCATGCCTACCGTGAAGCTAATTTCATTGCTTATTCTCTTTCCAACAAAGGATTTCATCAAAGCATTACTTGGATGGACTTTATTCCTTCTAATTTACTATATCTTTTTGATAGAGATTGTAAAAAAATATCATCCTTTCGCCTCTGGTAATCCTTTTTTGTATATCAATAAATTGTGCTTTGGTATTTGACCAAAGCATTACCTTTTAAAAAAAATGCATGATGTTTGAATGTGTGTGTTGAGTTTCATAGATTCTCTAATATTGGGCCCACTATATTTGAATGGATTCAAATTTGATTTTTTTCATGGATCTGTAACACCCAATAGTTCTATAAACGTGAAGGAACATCATTACAAAGGTAGGTTCTCAATGGGATGTTTGTCCAATCATTCTTACAAAATAACAGTGTTCGAAATGATTTGATTTTGTGCTCATCCTAACCATTTTGGTGGAAATTATCTCTTACTTTGGGACACTATTATATATTTAAGATATGTTCATGAATAATTCATTAAATCCCATTTATGAAAAAATTCAACCTTGAATTAGCAATCATTTATTAACACACATGGAATTCAGAATAATATTTTTGTATCTGTGGTTCTCCATCAACTATAACAACTTTTTTCAAGATTTTTAATTCTTTTTATCTTATTATGTTATTGGTTTTTAAACACATAGTGGGCCTCTCAAGATTTTTATCATCATTTAGGGACACAAGAGTTGTTTTAATTTCATGATCATACCCACAGATGTTCTTTCTATATATCCTTGTGAAATGAATCCGAACTCATATAGTATGGTTCTAATTAATGGGGCACATCATACATTTTATATTCATATGATACGTAACCAAATTTGTATTTTAACATCAGGCAGCAAGGATGTATAGGTGGATGTTTCATTGAAATTTTTTGATTTATGACTTATGTATTAGAGACCTAGGGAACATGTATGATATATGGACTCCCATGATGAATAATTTTATTATCGTAATATGGACAAGATAGCCTATGATTGATTTTTTATGTTGGGTTGGACCTCAAGGAAGCTTCCAACATATCTGATTTAGGTGGGAATCAATTCTGGTGTAGTTCAATTGTGAGAACCCAAACCTACTGATGCACTCTAAGGGTTTCTCTTTTAGGGAATATGTCCCTTTGAGAGGATTCAGATGGGGCTTAATCATAAGGAGGATGACATGTGATATAAATGATTTAGGTAGGGCTTACTCATAGTGATGATTCCTTCTGGATGAGTATGATGATTGGGAAAGGTCTCACCCCTAATGATGATTCCCTAATGGTTCATTGGTTCCAACACATAAAATGATTCCCTTAGGTTTTAGATTATGTGGATGTCCTAATCATCACAAACCTATAAGCCCAGGTGAGTTATATATAGTTTGATAAACAAGAGGAAGTGATGGATCTGATAATCCACACAATCTACTTTTCTATGAGGTTTTATATATGTCCTAGAGGTCCAACCCCAATTAACACATTGTAATGAAAGGTGAGGGGAAGATCTGGAAGTCAACTATTTAACAAAACATTCATCTTACAATGTAGATATCATGATAATGGCTATCCTCTAAGACCAAATTAGTAATGATGATTCATTATTTAAAGTGGTAAATTAGAGGATTCTAAAGATCCATAAAACTAGCTAATGAATTTTCTATTGATGGAAGAGGTTGGGGAGACAACACATCCCCCCCATCATCGTACCCTAGATCCAAAGGGAGAGATATTGGGCATTAAACTATCCACCTCCCCTATTATTTTGGTAGCTAGTATAGTCACATTTGGTGATCTATCTTACTATGGACCATTGGTATGGAGATGGAATTTATAAAGCGTGAGGGGTCCTACAAGAAAGGCTACCAGATTACTCTTTCAGGATACCCTTTGATTGGTTCTAAGAGGAGGGTCTCATTCTTTGTCAATGGTAAAGGAAAGTGGGATCCTCACCATTCCCTCCTAGAAACAGAGGTCCATGGTCTTAGAGATAACTAGGTATGGACATGGTCCTAACACTATTACCTAAGACCAAAAGTTACTGGACACCACCCCCATGGTCGGGGTCCACTTTTCCATGGGAATTCATATCTACATGCACCCAAATAACCTGGTCATTATGTAGGACAATTTATGGAATACTTTGACACAATGAAGGAATATCCAAATGGTAGACACACTAGTGGGCCTAATTCCATGGTTTTTCAGGTATGGAAAATCAGTGGAGGTTTCAATTTAGTCCCTCTCAGTTTAAGGATAAAAAGAAAGAAGGCTTGCACCATTGGTGGATTAGAATTGGGCTTGAGATGTGGCCCACATATTGTACATACTAGGTGAGTAAAGGGGTGTCCCATGGGTTTTTATACACATACTATAAGGGATTCATGAATTTAGGCCTACACGAGTTGATGGTATTTTAGGAAATGAACCACTAAAGAAATAAAACTAGAGGATTTTCTCATTACCTCATTGGTTTCCTCAGGTGTTCCTAAGATTATATGGCCCAGGTACATGGTTAGGGAAGGGGACATCACACCAGTGCTTGTAAACTATAGGGGAAAGGGTTCCTCGTGTAGGTGTTACATTTTTCATATCCTAGGAGTACATTGGTTCCAGTAACACTTTAGTTACATATTCACTCATCTTTTGGAGAGATTCTTTGTTGGATTTCATAGTCCTAGTTGAAGGACTAAGAAGAGAAAAGTGTCCTGAGTTCTTCAAGATTTTCCATAATTTTAATGAGGAGCCCGAAGGTTCTACTTGTACACAAATATGGGACCCTGTGAAAAGATTGGGCCAACATTGGTTGATGCACCGGTCTATCACCCCAGTTGATATACAAGTATGTCGTGCAGGATGATGCACAAGTACCCAACACACTGATGTTGTTCTTCAAGATATGCACAGGGGACATCGGTGGAGCATGCGACACTTATTATTATTCAATTTTCTTCTTTTACTCATCTTATAATATTTTACATTAATATCATTTCATCCAGTTGAAAAAATAGGAGAGTTAACCAGATCCACCTCATAATTAGATCTAATCAAAAGATGAGGGTCCAATACTTGGGTAAATGGATGAAAATGGCCTGGTGATTGTGGAGGTCATCTATGCATGCCGTCTACAAAGGTCTTCTGAGTAAGAATGTTGCACTCATGGGATGTACATAAGGGCTCATATTTTTATAAATATATTTTAAGGTATGAGGGTAGATCATCCATTCCAATATATAATATTTTTTATGTAGTTTTGTATCTGTTGTAGAGGGACCAAAGAATAGTGTCTCACTATGTGCACTAATCCAAGAATAAGCTTCTCCCTCTAACAAAGGTTCCGAGTCATATTTGTAGAAACAAAATTTCCTTCACATCACATGTCTTGATGCCTGATGGGACATCAAGAGGATTATTTTTTAGTCTCCTTTTAAAAACATTCATTTTTTATTCTATAAAATTTAATTATGGTTTTGTATGTTGGGATATGGTGGATTATATTACTTCATAATTCGTGATATTGTGAAGGAGATCATTCAAAATTGGGAGTGAGAACACTATCTATAATATCACATCAAAAATGAAAATCTTCTCATTAATAATGATGATTTTATTGCCACATTATCTCAAGTGGATGATGATCATACCATGAAATTGGTGGAATATAGACAAAGGATTATTGTCTAGACTGTTTAAATATGTACCCTCAACAAGAAATCGATGACAATGTGGTAGATTATATAACATAATCAATCATTTAAAGAGATCAGACCAAGGGGTGACATTTCATCGCGAATAATGTGGAGAAACTTTGTCAGGTCGAGGTGGTCAAGGGTACTCAGTTGGTCAAGAATCATTAGTCTATTTATAGATCTCATGAGGTTGTACAAAATCTGAAAAGATATGCCAATATTGTTTTGTAAAGTGTGATAGAGAGAATCCATCTCGTTTATTATCATCAGATTCAGTCTTACCACATAAAAAACGATTATTTTTCCAATCACCTATGTCTTTATACTTTTTTCCTTATGTGATCATAACATAACATTTAAAATGGATTTCATATCAAGATATCATTTTGTTAGCTAGTCAAAACCACATTGATAGGGATGGGGATGTGATCTAATTTTTTCAGAATCTAAGGAGACTAGACATCATAGTTTGACTATTTCTATGGTCGTATAGACAACTAGTATAATATTTTTTTCATATATATTTTCATTTCATGATTCATTCCTAAACCATTAAAATCACAAGTCCAGTGAGCTAAGACTCAAATTTTTTCTTGAGTTCCCTTTATAGGTATTCAACCTAGTAGGCATTGTGCCTTTTTTTATTGGAATTTTAATGTCTTATAAACTAGACAAATGAGTTTGGTGTTATATGTTGAATATAATTCACCATAAATTTTGTAATGATGACCCAATCAAGGATTGTGGGTCAATAATTTTTTGATATACTTCGAATATCCAAAGGGAAAATTTGATTTATGGTTTTGGGATTTCTCAATTTAAAACGTTGTACAAGACATGTTTTTGAGTAATTTCATCACAATAATTTCTATGCTAATGGGAATAAAAGATATCACTCCTAAGGATGAAATCACTCTTGGATGATAGGCCCTGAATTGCGGGTAACATATGCAAACCCATTGGGGTGTGTTACTACATAGTAAAATATTGTAATCCTTTGAATGATAGGCCCTAAATTTAAGGAGACTTATGAAAAGAAAACTAACACATTAAGGAAAAGATGTTCTAAATAATTTTAAAATTTTATTGTTTATGGCCAAAGAAAGTTTGTGGACATTCAAATATCTCAAAACCACGATGGTTGGTTTTCCCAAGGACGAGATATCCGAATGAATAGAATAACTATATTGGCATTAGATCTAAATGGGAGACTCCTCCTACACTAAATTGGATTGTCTCCAGGAGGGTAAATTTTTTTAAATGATTGATGTCTTGGGGGTATGTCCCTTTAAGTCTAGTGTTGAGGAATCGTCCAATTTAATGTCATGTGTCTAAGTCATTGACTGTGTAGTTTAACATCATATTACTTGCATGTTTTTATAGATTAACATCTTGTGACTAGGATGTTATTATTTTTTGTTTAATTTCATATAATGGGAAAATTATGGGTTGATAATTTGTGTTCTTTGGCTTTGACTGAATGGTCTATAATTCTCCCATTTTATGGTAATCTTTCTGAGAATGCATTATCACTTTAAGGTGAGAGTAGGATAATGTTATAAGCTTAATGAAAGGCATCTCCAGATTTGAAAAGTGGTATAGGGAAATTCCTTATGGAAATAGAGGAGGTATCTCCTAAGGATGATGCTGCAACATATTAAAATAAAAATTTTCATATCTACTTTATACATAACCAACTGGGTCGTGTTACTACATAGTCAAATAGTAGCATATGGTTTCTGAAAGGCCTTGAAAAATTATTCGAGACTTATGAAAATCAAAATAGGGAATGTTACAACAAATTCAAGTGAAGGAGTTATCTTGAATTTTGAAATTCTATTGCTAATAGCCGAAGGATGTTTATGGATATTCATATTACCATAGACAAATAATTTGGTTTTATAGAAGGAATGTACCAAAATAATTAAAGATCATTTCAGTTCAAAATTCACCATGAATTTAGATAGGATGCTTCCTATATTGGTATGACCTAAACACATGAATTATGGTCCATGTAGTTGTAGTTCATATGACAAGAAAAAAAAGTGTTATGGAAACAATAGGTGATATGTGGCATACCAACCCAACACTACTGGAATTTGAGATATTTGTGATATATTATTTGTGACGAGAAGCAGTCGCAAATAGCCCGTTGTAGAAAACATCATCAAAAATAGTATTTTTTGCGACTGTCCTGTCACAAATAAGTTTTCGATTATATACATTATATATAAATATTCATTTTGGGATGAGACCAAGGGCCCATTGCAAATAATTTTTCAAAATATATATTTAAACTATTTGTGATGGAATCCCATCGCAATAGGTCCCATCACAAATACTAAATATTGTAAGAAAAATATATTTAATAAAATAATGATTAATGAAAAATTAATATTAATATCATTAAAATAATAAATAAATAAATAATATTAAAATTCTCAATATTCACAAAAATATAAACAAATCATAAAATATTATTATTATTATTATTATTAAAATAAAAAAACATTAAAAATATAAAACTAAAAAATATATTTAATAAAATTATGATTATTGAAAAAATAATATTAATATTAATAAAAAAATAAAAAAATAAAAATTATAAAAATTATTGGTATTCAAAAAAATATAAAATATCATAAAATATTATTATAATTATTAGTAATATAAACAAACATTAAAAAATATAATACTAATAATAAATATTAAAATATTAAAAATAAAAAAACATTTATTCAATATTCGCCCCTATATAAAAGACAGAAACTTTAAATAGTTCATATTACAATAAATCTTGAATTAAAATGTTTTTAACATAAAAAATAATTAGGGGTATCGTCTTCGGGATGAGGTGGAGGAGCTGAAGGAGATGGTGGAGAAAACTCCATCCCTAAACTATGAGTCAGACGATGCATGTACTCCATCTGCTCGTGATGTTGCTGCTGCCATTGACGCATCTCCTCCTCGTGCTGTCCCTACTACCATAAATGCATATCCTCCTCATACTGCTGCTATTACTGATGTTGTTGCTGAAACATCTCTTTATGCTCCTTCAACAAACTCTCTATAAGCTCAGTCTGAGATCGCAACTGCTCCTGATACTGTGAGCCAAAAGATAATTCCTCTCCACAATATCCTCTCGAGCTGGATGTTGACATCGTAGTTTTACCATAATAAGTATATAATATAATATAATACATTGATAAGAAAATTTAAATCTATGGGTAAAAAATACATTATTTGGCTTGCTGATTTGTCTCATCAACCCTATTAATACATCAAGGGACTGTTATTTTAGGCCCCACACGTCACTTAATATATTCAATTCCTTCCTCATATGAAATGGTTAAAACATTATTAACATAAAAATTCATATTCAAAAAATAATATATGAAATATTAATAATTACTTGAATCAATAAACATAATCATAAACCATCGAGAGTATGATGGTGAATATTAATAAAATTGTACTTCCCCAGCAAAACTGATCATTAAAAATAGAGATAAATAATAATAAAGGTATCAATAAAACAAATCTCTAGTGGATTATATATAGTATAAATGGTTGATGTCATCAATAAATATAATTATAATAAATTTTAATTATTTTTTTGAGTAAAATCACCTTTTCACATTGATATAATTTTTAAAACTAAAATTTTATAAAAAAATTATAAAAATATTTTTTCTTTAAAATTTCAATTTAAATTATAAATTAACAATTAAAACAATCATTGGTAATGATTATTGAAAATTATATTCAAGTCATAAATATTAAAATAAATTTTCCTTTTATATTTTTAGTAAAAGCCAAACATGATTTGTTTTAAAAATGATAAGAATATTACATTATTTGTTTTTGAAAAAAGAGGCTTATATTTAATAATTTATTTTATAAATTATTTTTAAAAGGTTACAAAAATATTTGAAAACATTTTTAGAAAACATTATTTCAGAGAAAAGTGGATTTTTAACAAAAGATAGAAATAAAGTCATATTTTCTGGAAAATGTTTTCCCAATAATTTTTAGTGCCCCGATGGGGTAAAATGGTACAATTTGAAGAAGGAAAAATTAGTTAATAGCCTTATTATAAAAAAATAAAGGTTTTTATTATACTATTATCAAATAATTTCCCTTAAAGAAAATATATGTATAAACAATCCTGATTAAAATAAGATTGAAAAATAAATCTATTAACACACCTGTAACTTTTGAATCGTAAGTCCTATAAAAGGAATAACATAAAATATTAGTTTTAAAACAAAATTTTAAATATTTTATTATATAACATATCAAAATGGTAATTATATAGACCACATAAATGAATAAGTGGTGACTATGGCGTATGTCTCATGAATGTAAAAGTGAGATTGGAAACACTTACCATAGATACGAATAAATTCATTTGTTCCTAGACCCCTAATATAATTAATATAAGTTTAAACTGTATATATTATATAACCAAACTCATATATATCATACCATATATGATTTATTTATATAATTTTATCACCCATTTTGTAATAATTCTTTGTTAAAATCACTATTTCAGGTGATAATCTCTTTGTTTTTCTTTTATATTTTGGTTTGCTAATTCCAGTACATTTACATTGATCATGCATACATAATATAATTTTTTTTACCATAATACATATATATATATACTATTAATTATTTATATTTCTGGATAAATATATAAAAGTTGTAGTTAAGAAATTGATTACATCGTTCATAGAGATGGTAGGATATACAAATGCATGAACATGTGACAATTTTTCTCAATAGATGGAAAAAAGGGAAAAATAAATTTTAAAATGGATGTAAATAATAATAATTATGTTACATATATAATTAATATTAATATAATGAATCATTATTTTCATTCATGTAAAAATATTATTAAAAACATTTCACAATGGTGTGTTGAGGTGGTAGTCCACACAAACACACGAGCGATGGGATTGTTTTCCAAATGATTATAATGTTGGAAGTTATATGTGATATGATATTTCAAAATCTTAATTTAGATAATTAATATAATATTATTTAATTAAATTTATCCTTAATACATTCCTTGTAATGATTACGAGAAAAATAAATTACATCACTTCACGAGGTGGTAGTCCACCATACAAACGAGTGTCGTTATCATATCTATTACAGAATGAAATGTAAATAATAATTCAAAATTGATAATGATGTAATAAATATCATATAAATGAGTTAAATAAATCATTATATCCTACATTTAACATTTGTAATGGAAAATTATCGATATTAATTCACAATTTGGTAGTCTGTTGTATGCATGGTCGACAGTTTTGTTTTCTATTTGATGGAATTTGAGATAGATCCCAATTTTTAAAGGAACATAATGAAATATTAGTGTATATGTGATAATATATTTATTATATTGTTATTTTTAAGTTTATTTTAAGTATTGGTGAAAATAAATAATACAAATCCACAAGTTTAAGACTTGTACATATTCTTGAGAGGGTCACTTTTGGTTTATACCTAATGCCTTATTTGGAGAGATTCATAATATAAATAAGTCTTATATGTTGTGGTTTTGGAAATATTAAATTAATTTAAGAAGGTATTAATTGAGGAAAATGATTTTTATATGATAATAGAGGAGAGCGGTGACCTTCTATAAGAGAGGGAGAGCACATATATGTAATTTTTTAAAATATATAGTGAGACCCATGATTTTATCATGGAACAAACGTAAATATTGGTAATTATAAATTAATATAGGTGATATTTTCAATATAGGACACTAAAATTATAATTAGATAATATTTGGGTCATTTTCTACCATTATCTATTTAGTTTAACATCCCGGTACACCCATTTTTACCGTAACAGTGTTAATTAATTCTTAATGTTTTCACTATTCATTATAGTCAAAATTTATGTTGATCTTATTAAATAATAAAAATTATTTTTATTTCATATATATAATACATTTTTAAAATTTAAATTCACATAATTGAAGTAAATAAATTTAAAATTAAACCCTAGAACATATCGATAAAACTATATTCCCAAAAGAAAACATTCTTATCATAAAGGTATTTTTAGCAGAATCTAATACAAAATTGATTAAAATTACATCATTTAGATATATATTAACATTATTTAACTAAATTTAATCTAAAAATAATTTACAATACAATTTTTCTCCATAAATAATTTTAACAAAATGAACGTTTTCATTAAAAATTTGAATTTTTCACAATTAAAAAAATATTTTAAAACAATTATCATCAATTAAAAGAAAATGTAATTTTGACAAGTATATTTAGAAAAAATTATTAACTTTGTAAAATAAATTTTCTAAAATTATTTCAAATTATTTTTAAATAATGTGTGAAAAATAAAACTATGCCGCTTTTAGAAAACAATATTTTTTTAGAAAACTTTTATATTTCCTTAAAATGGTTCTTATTTTTTTCTAATAAATAGATGATTTTTTAATTTATTTTATACATGTTTAAACGATATAATTTTCATAATTTCTTTATTCATATTTCTACCCTCCAAATTAACATCTATATTATAAAGGCCATGTTTAAATAATAATATTTTAAAAAATTATTATATTTCATTCAAACCTGATGTTACATGCAGCGCAAGCTATTGTAGAGACTGAATATATTAATAATTATATATATCATAATTTATTGTAGTGTTACATTTTCTTCTAAGATTTATTTTTTATTTCATATACTCTATTTATAATGATATTCCTATTTTAAAATATCATGGTGATAGATTCTACCCACCATAAAAAATTACTCATAATTTATTCTTGATCACGATAATTAAGGGATTGATATTTGGAAATAATTATCATCAAATCCCATGTACTAAGAAGGGATAATAAAATATACTCTTCAAAATATATAAGGGTGTGTAAACAGTTCATTTGGAATAAAATGTATAATATTTTCATATAAGAGCAATTTGGAGGTAGGAGATCATATGAAGATGGAAGAATGTCATAAATAGATATATAGAGTGAAATATTTAATTTTTCACAAGTAAGATAATGATTTGTAAAATTTAATTACCACAATAACATAAATCAGTTATGAGTGAAAGTACTATCGATTCCTTAAAAATTATAGTTCTAGGATAACATTTTTTTCAAATCCCGTTTTATAGAGTTGAGGAATTCCTTTTCATTATAGACATTGAAAATAAGAAAATATATAATCATGAAAACTGTAATTTCATCATTCAATTATAATTTTATCACTTTCAAATTCATCACCTACTCTATGAAATGGATATACATAAATTAATTTTTTTATTCCTAAAGAACTAAAATTAACCATTAATTTATCTTGAAGATAATCACATGTCATTCATCCTATATCTAAATATCTTCTAATACTAAAAGGTTTTTCAAGAATTATATAATAGTAAATTAATTTATAAAACATCAATAAATTAGTTTCAGATAAATAATCACACGATATCAAAAAGTAACCAAAGATATTCTAAATAATCAAATAATAAAATGGAAATGAATAAATGATATCATAATTAGGGAATAAATAATTCTATTAGTATATAACATATTATAATACATTCATAATACATTTTAAATCTATGGGTAAAAAATTACATTATTTAGCCTGCTGATTTGTCTCATTATTCCTATTAATACATCATGGGACTGTTATTTTAGGCCCCACTAATCACTTAATATGTTCAATTCCTTCCTCATATGAAACTGTTAATACATAATTAACATAAAAATTCACATTAAAAAACTAATATATTCAATATTAATAATTACCGGAATCAAAAAACATAATCATAAACCATCGAGAGTAAGATGGTGAATATTAATAAAATTATACTTCCCCAGTAAAACTGAACATAAAAAATATCGATAAATAATAATAATGGTATTAATACAACAAATCCCCTGTGGATTATATATATAATATATGGTTGATGTCATCGATAAATAGAATTACAATAAATTATAATTAAATTTTTTTTAGAAAATCACCTTTTCACATAGATAGTATTTTTAAAACAAAACTTTCACAAAAAATTATGAAAATATTTTTTTTGTTTAAAATATACATTGAAATTATAAATATATGATTATAAAAATCATTTATAATGATGATCAAAAATTATAATCAATTCATAAATATTAAAAGAAATATTCTTTTCATATTTTTAGTAAAACCCAAACTTGTATTGTTTTTAAAATAAAGAGAATATTACCTTAATTTTTTTTGAAAAAAATAGAATTATTTTTAATAATTTATTTTATAAATTATTTTTAAAATTTTAAAAACATATTTCAAAACATTTTTAGAAGACATGGATTTAGAGAAAAATTCATTTTCAACAAAAGAGAGAAATAAAGTTAGATTTTCTGAATGACTATTTCTCAATAATTTTTATTTCTACGGTGGGGTAAAATGGTATGATTAGAAGAAGGAAAAATTAGATAATTACCCTATTAGAAAAAAATTAAAGGTTTTTGTTATACTATTATCAAATAATTTCCCTCAATGGAAATATATGTATAAACAATCCCGATTAAAATGAGATTGAAAAATAAATATCTTAACACATTTGTAACTTTCTAATCATAAGTCAAATAAAAGGAATAACATAAAATATTTTTTTTAAACCAATAATTTAAATATTTTATGATATAACATATGAAAATAGTAATTATATACACTAAATAAAGTAATAAGTGGTGACTATGGTTTAGGTCTCATGAATGTAAAAGTGAGATAGGAAACACTTACCATAGATTCGACAAAATTCATTTTTTCGTAGACTCCTAATATAATTAATATATGTTTACATTGTATATATTATATAACCAAAATCATATATATCATACCATATATGATTTATTTATAGTATTTTATAACCCATTTAGTAATAATTTTTTGTTAAAATCATTGTTTTGGGTGATAATCGCTTGGTTTTTCTTTTATATTTTGGTATGTTAATTCCTGTACTTTTACCATGATCATGGATGAATAATATAAAAAATTTTAACCATAATAAATATTTATATTATAAATTAAATATATTTTTTTTATTAATCTATAAAAGTTATAGTTAAGAAATAGATTACATCGTTCATGGAGATGGTAGGACAAACATATGCATGAACATGTGACAATTTTTCTCAATAGATAGAAAAAAAAAGAATTTTTTTTTTTAAAATGGATATAAATAATAATTATTATGTCACATATATCATTAATATTAATATAATGCATCATTATTTCCATTCATGTAAAAATATTATTAAAAACATTTCACAACGATATGTTGAGGTGGTAGTCCACGCATACACATGAGCGATGTTATTTTTTCCAAATGATTATACTGTAGGAAGTTATATGTGATATTATATTTCAAAATATTAATTTAGATAATTAATATGATTTTATTTAATTAAATTTATCATTAATACCTTCCTTGTAAAGAGTATGAGAAAAATGAATCACAACACTTCACGAGGTGGTAGTCCCCCGTACAAAAGAGTGTCATTATCATATCTCCCAAAGAATGAAATGTAAATAATAATTCAAAATTGATAATGATGTAATAAATATCATATACATGAGTTAAATAAATCATTATATCCTTCCTTTAACATTGATAATGGAAAATTATCAATATTACTTCACAATTTGACAGTTTTCTGTACGCATGGTTGACAGTTTTGTTCCCATTTGATAGAATTTGAGATAGATCCCAATTTTTAGAGGAACATAATTAAATATTAGTGTATATTTAATAATATATTTATTATATTATTATTTTTTAAGTTTATTTTAAGGATTTGTGAAAATAAATAATACAAATCCACACTTTTAAGACGTGTACCTATTCTTGAGAGGGTCGTTTTGGTTTATACCTGAAGCCTTATTTGGAGAGATTCATAATATAATTATGTCCTAAATATTGTGGTTTTGAAAATATGAAATTAATTTTGGAAGGTATTTCATGAAGAAAATGTTTTTTTATATGAGAATAGAGGTGGATTGGGGGTGACCTTCTATAAGTGAGGGAGAGGACAAATCTGGAATTTTTTAAAAGATAAAGTGAGACCCATAATTTTCTCATGGAAAAAACATAAAAATTGGTAATTATAAGTTAATATATGTGATATGTTCAATATAGGAATTTATAATTGTAATTAGATAATATTTGGGTCATTTTGTACCCTTATCTATTTATTTTAACATCCTGTTACAAAAATTTTTACAGTAAAAGTGTTAATTAATTCTTAATGTTATCACTATTAATTATAGTCAAGAAATTTGTTGATATTGTTAAATAATTAAAATTATTTTTATTTCAGATATATAATACATTTTTAAAATTTTAATTCACGTAATTGAAATTAATAAATTTAAAATTAATCCCAAAGACATATGGAAAAAAATATTTTCCCAACTGAAAACATTCAAATCATAAAAGTATTTTTACCAGAATCTAATACAAAATTGATTAAAATTACATCAAATAGTTATATATTAATATTATTGAACTCAATTTAATTTAAAAATAATTTAAAATACAATTTATTTTTGTAAATAATTATAATGAAATGAACCTTTTCTTTAGAAACAAGCAATTTTCACAATTAAAAAAATATTTTAAGAAAATTATCAAAAAACAAACCACAATATAATTTTGACAAGTATATTTAAAAAAAATTATTAACTTTATAAAATAAATTTTCTAAAATTGTGTCAAATTAGTTATAAATAATGTGGGAAAAATAAAACTAGGCCTTCTTTTAGAAAACTATATTTTTTTAGAAAACATTTATTTTTTCTTAAAATGGTTCTTATTTTTTCTAATAAATAGATGATTTATTAATTTATTTTATACATGTTTAAACGATATAATTTTCATAATTTCTTTATTTGTATTTATACACTCCAACTTAACATCTATCTTATAAAGTCCATGTTTAAATAATAATATTTTAATAAAGTATTATATTTCATTCAAACCTGATGTTACATGAATCTTAGTCTATTTTAGAGACTGAATGTATTAATAATTATATATATCATAATGTATTGGAGTGTTACATTTTCTTCTGAGATTTATTTTTTATTTCATATACTCAATAGATAATGATATTCCTATTTTAAAATCTCATGGTGATAGATTCTACCCACCATAAAAAATTCCTCATCATTTATTCTTGATCACAATAATTAAGGGATTGATTATTGGAAATAACTATCATCAAATCCCACATATTAAGAAGGGATAATAAAATATACTCTTGAAAATATATAACGGTATGTATAAAGTTCATTGGGAATAAAATGTATAATATTTTAATATAAGAGAAATTTAGAGGTAGGAGATCATATGGAGAAGGAAGAATAACATAAATAGATATATAGAGTGAAATATTTAATTATTCACATGAAAGATAGTGATCTGTAAAATTAAATTACCACAATACCATAAATTAGTTATGAGTGAAAGGACTATCGGTTCATTAAAAATTATGGTTCTAGGATAATATATTTTCCAAATATCTTTTTATAGAGTTTTGGAATTCCTTTTCCTTATATACATTGAACATAGGAAAATATAAATACATTAAAACTATAATTTCTTCCTTCAATTATAATTTTATCGCTTTCAACTTCATCACTTACTCCATTAAATGAATATCGATAAATTAATTTTTTTATTCCTTAAAAACTAAAATTAACCCTTAATGTATCATAAAGAGAATCGTAAGTCATTAATCATGTATCTAGATATCTTCCAATACTAAAAGGTTTATCAAGAATTATATATTAATAAATTAATTTATGAAACATCAATAAATTAGTTTCATATAAATTATCACATGAGATCGAAAATTAACCACATATATTAAAAATAATAAAATAGTAAAATTGAAATGTATAAATGAGATCATAATTACAGAATAAATAATTCTATAATTATATAACATACTATAATACATTCACAAGACAATTTAAATCTATGGGTAAAGAAATACTTTCTTTGGCCAGCTGATTTGTCTAATTAGTTTTACTAATACATCAAGGGACTGTTATTCTGGGCCCCACTCATCACATAATATATTTAATTCCTTCCCAATATGAACGGGTTAAAACATAATTAACATAAAAATTCACAATCGAAAACAAATATATGAAATATTAATAATTACTTGAATCAATAAACCTAATCATAAACCATCGAGAGTAAGTTGGTGAATATTAATGAAATTGTACTTCTCTAGATAAACTGATCATAAAAAATATAGATAAATATTAATAATGGTATCAATACAACAAATCCCCAGTAGATTATATATAGAATAAATGGTTTATGTCATCCATAAATAGAATTACAATAAATTGTAATTAATGTTTTTGACGAAAATCACCTTTTTACATTGATAATACTTTTAAAAATAATATTTTACAAACAATTATGAAAATATTTTTTCTTTAAAATATCCATATAAATTATAAATTAATCATTAAAACAATCATTGATAATTATGATCTGAAATTATATTCAAGTCATAAATATTAAAATAAATAATCCTTTCACATTTTTAGTAAAAGCCAAACCTGTATTGATTTGAAAATAAATATAATATTACATTAATTATTTTAGAAAAATAATTATTTTTAATAATTTATTTTATAAATTATTTGGAAAATTTTACATACATATTTGAAAACATTTATAGAAAACATGGATTTATACAAAATTGGATTTTCGAAAACAGAGAGAAATAAAGTTATATTTTCTAAAAAAACATTTTCTCAATAATTTTTATTGCCACGGTGGGGTAAAATGGTATGATTATAAGAAGGAAAAATTAGTTAATAACCCTATTAGAAATATATTAATGGTTTTTATTATACTATTATCCAATAATTTCCCTCAATGGAAATATATGTATAAACAATCCTGATTAAAATGAGGTTGAAAAATAAATCTCTTAACACATTTGTAACTCTTGGTTCATAAGTCCTATAAAAGGAATAACATAAAATATTTGTTTTGCAACAATAAGTTAAATATTTTATGATATAACATATTAAAATTGCAATTATATACACTACATAAAGGAATAAGTAGTGACGATGGTGTATGTCTCGTGAATGTAAAAGGGAGATAGGAAACACCTACCATAGATTCAACAAAATTCATTTGTTCCAAGATCCCTAATATTATTAATATAGGTTTAAATTGTATATATTATATAACCTAACTCAAATATATCAGACCATATATGATTTATTTATAGAATTTTTTCACCCATTTTGTAATAATTATTTGTTAAAATCACTATTATGGGTGATAATCGCTTTGTTTTTCTTTTATATTTTGGTTCGTTAATTTCAGTACTTTTACATTGGTCATGGATACATAATATAAAAAATTTTAACCATAATACATATATATATTATATATTAATTATATATATATTAATTATATATATATATTGATTAATATATACAAGTTATAATTAAGAAATAGATTGCATCATTCATGGAAATGGTTGGACATACATATGTATGAACATGTGAAAATTTTTCTCAATAGATTGAAAAAAATTAACATGGATATAAAAAATAATAATTATGTTACATATATAATTAATATTAATCTAATGAATCTTTATTTCCATTCATGTAAAAATATTTCACAACGATATGTTGAGGTTGTAGTCCACACATACACACAAGTAATGTTATTGTTTCCAAATGATTATAATGTAGGAAGATATATGTGATATTATATTTCAAAATCATAATTTATGTAAGTAATATAATATTATTTAATTAAATTTATACATAATACCTTCCATGTAAGGAGTACGAGAAAAATGAATCACATCACTTCACGAGGTGGTAGTCCCCTGTAGAAACACGTGTCATTATTATATATCCCAAAGAATGAAATGTAAATAATAATAAAAAATTAACAGTTATTTAATTAATATCATATACATGAGTTAAATAAATCATTATATTATACCTTTAAATTTTAGAATGGAAAATTTTCGATATTTCTTCACAATGTGGTAGTATTTCGTACGCATGATCGCCAGTTTTGTAACCCATTTGATGGAATTTGATATGGATCCCAATTTATAAAGAAAAATAATGAAATATTAGTGTATATGGAATAATATATTTTTTATATTATTATGTTTTATGTTGATTTTAAGGATTGGTGAAAATAAATAAAACAAATCCACACGTTTAAGACTTGTACCTATTCTTGAGAGGGTCACTTTCTGTTTATACCTAAATCCTTATTTAGAGAGATTCATAAAATAAATAAGTCCAATGAGTTGTGGTTTTGAAAATTTGAAATTAATTTAGTAAGATATTATTTGAGGAAAATGTTTTTTATATGTTAATAGAGGAGGTGAGGGTTGACCTTCAATAAGTGAGGGAGATGACAATTATAAAATTTTTTAAAAGATAAAGTGAGACCCATGATTTTATCATGGAAAATAAATAAAAATGTGTAATTATAAATTAATATAGGTGATATGTTAAATATAGGACTCTAAAATTGGAATTATAGAATATTTTGGTCAATTTTTACAATTATCTATTTATTTTAACATCCTGGTACACAAATTTTTACCGTAATAGTGTTAATTAATTCTAAATGTTTTCACTATTAATTATAGTCTAAATTTATGTTGATCCTATTAAATAATAAAAATTATTTTTATTTCATATATATAATACATTTTTAAAATTTAAATTCACATAATTAAAATAAATAAATTTAAAATTAAACCCAAATACATATCGAAAAAACTATTTTCCCAAAGGAAAATATTCAAATCATAAAAGTATTTTTACCATATTATAATAATAAAATTGATTAAAATTACATAAATTAGTTATATATTAATATTATTAAACTCAATTTACTTTAAAAGTAATTTAAAATAGAATTTATCTCGGTAAATAATTTTAACAAAAAGAACATTTTCATTAAAAATCATTATTTTTCACAATTAAAAAAGTATTTTAAGAAATTTATCAATAATTATACCACAATATAATTATGAAAAGTATATTTAAAAAAATTATTAACTTTATCAAATACATTTTCAAAAATTATTTCAAACTATTTTTAAATAATGTGGGAAAAATGAAAATGGGACTCCTTTTAGAAAACTATATTTTTTTAGAAAACATTTTTTTTTCCTTAAAATGGTTCTTTTTTTCTTTCTTGTAAATAGATAATTTTTAAATTTATTTTATACATGTTTAAATCATATAATTTTCATAATTTCTTTATTTACATTCCTACTCTCCAACTTAACTACTATCTTATAAAGGCCATGTTTAAATAATAATATTTTAATAAAGAATCATATTATATTCAACCTCGATGTTATATGCATCGTAGGCTATTACAGAAACGTAATTTATTAATAATTATATATATCATAATGTATTATGGTGTTACATTTTCTTCTATGTTTGAATTTTTATTTCATATACTATATCGATAATGATAGTCCTATTTTAAAATATCATGGTGATCTATTCTACCCACCTTAAAAAATTTCTCATAATTTATTCTTGATTAGGGTAATTGAGGGTTTGATAATTGGAAACAACATTCATCAAATCCCATGTACTGAGAAGGGATAATAAAATATCCTCTTGAAAAGAAATAAAGTTGTGTATACAGTTCATTAGGAAAAAAATTATTATATTTTTATAGAAGAGCAATTTTGAGGTAGGATATCATGTTGAGAAAGAATAATAACATAAATAGATATATAGAGTGAAATATTTAATTGATCGCAATTAATATTATGATCTATAAAATTTAATTACCACAATAACATAAATCAATTATGAGTGAAAAGGACTATCGGTTCATTAAAAATTATGGTTCTAGGATAATATTTTTTTTTCAAATCCCCTTTTATAGAGGTGAGGATTTATTTTTCCTTAAAAACATTGAACATAAGAAAATATAAATTCATGAAAACAATAATTTAATCCTTTAATTATAATTTTATCACTTTCAACTTCATCACTTAATCTATGAAATTAATATCCATAAATTAATTTTTTGTTCTTGAAGAACAAAAATTAACCCTTATTGTATCATAAAGATAACCACAAGTCATACATCATGTATTTAGATATCTTCCAATACTAAAATGTTTATCAAGTATTATATTATAGTAAATTAATTTTTAAATCTTCAATAACAATCACAATCTATAACATAGTCCATTTTATAAATATTTCACCATTATACTCGTCCATAATATGATTGACCAAATTCAAGGTCCAACAATTTAAGATAAAGGTTACTAAATCAATTTTTTATTCCCCAGTCAATATAAAGATCATCTTAGTGTCATATTCTAAATATTAGAATACCTTTACTACCATAATCCATAATTAAAACATGAATTATTCCAAAAATAAAATTACATATTATCGAATACATTGCACAAATCTAAAATTGCAGTAAACCCCTCTAAAGATAACATAAACTAAAAAATAAAAAACAAATTTCACAATCACCCAAACTATTCCATAATCATATCTTTATCATTATTATGTAAACATTGGGAATATATTAAAGTTTATACTCCCTCAATCGTGTGTCTTCCATGAATTTAAACTTTCCATTTAATCACATTTCTAGGTCATCGGTACCAGTCAACATATGATTTCGAATCATAAATAAAAAAGTAATGTAGTACATTACTTATAAATTTAAAAAATATTATAACCATAATATAATTAATGAAATAATCTTATAACCCAATTCATTAATCCAAGAACAATAACATTAATCGTTCCACTTCATCTGTTGTTATAGTATAAACTTGACCTTAATCACTTAGCTTATTTTAGTTATATTATCCTCATTATTGGGTAATTAATTTTCATAGTTCCCCATATCCTTATAGTTTAATCATTGAAAATTGGAAAATTATTTATTTCTAAATAATCTATAGGCATAGTTACCATTCTCTATAAACTTAAAGAAAACTCATATTCCCATTAATAAGGTAACTAATTCTTTATTTATACATTTATCACATGGAAAAAATCCTTCCTTCCCTTCATCCCTTTATCCATATTTTTTATTCTATTCAAGTATTCTCTTAATTACCTTTTATACCCTCATATATGGGGAATTGTGTATCTATCCTTATAGCATATTATATAATTTCCACATATAATGATATAGTTTGGGAGACTAGTTCCCTTAAAATATTTTTCATAATCCCATAAAAAAGGTCAATAATGCACTTTAGATTGCGTACGTAGTCTATATAATGCCTTTATAAAAATTTAAATGTGACTTCATACATAGAAACCATTTTATCATCATTTTTTCATAGATTTAGGAATTGTATTTCCTTATTTGATTATTCCTCATGAAAAAATACTATTCCATGAAGAGTAAATTAAAATAAACCAATTCCATGTTTATTAAATCTTCTTCATAATTAGTGATATGAATAAATTACCACCATTGATATAAAACACAAGAGATATTATAAACTACCTTAAAAACATTCTCTATTTCATTACCTCCCAATGTAAAAAATATCTTCTCTAAGAAATATATTCATTTCTCAGCAACAAATGGAATTGAATTATAATTAAATTACGTGGGTTTTTGACCTATAAATTATTCTATCATTATTACCCCACATAGTGGATGAGTAAGATTATTTATATGATCATGGTTATGAATCATAACATGAGTCATCTATCCCCATATGGTTATAATTTTTTCGGTTCTAGCTACATATCCAACTCAACCGTCATTATATTTCTGAGGATGGAAATCCCAACATGGGGTATGTGCATTGCTGTGGGTTCCATTCCATCTGCTATGACTCATTTATAAACAATTTCATACTATATAATCCATCATAAAATTATGAAACTAAATTTTTAATAAAAAATCATGTGAAACACTTACCATAAATTGAAATATTTATATATTGTTAATGTCATAATAATTAACATGGCTTTATTATGATGTTTTTCAAATAATAAAAATATATTC
The DNA here is from genome assembly GCA_963277665.1 of Viscum album. Lineage (NCBI taxonomy): Eukaryota > Viridiplantae > Streptophyta > Magnoliopsida > Santalales > Viscaceae > Viscum > Viscum album. The sequence goes on along the minus strand of OY728145.1, from coordinate 1,225,470,736 downwards.
AAATCCTTCATTTTTTTCTAATGAAAATGGGGATTCTTTCATGAATATCCCTTTTGAGTGTCAAAAGAGTCACAAAGTATGTTATTTCTTCATTTACTGAGTTACACTCAAGTCATGTCTAACATTCCTTTTTGGATTTATTAATCCTATTTATATCTGTTCTAAAACCACTTCCACTTGTACTATCTAGATAGGGTTTTAATACTATGTAAACAACATAATATATAATTTACTGAAATTCTATAATGTTATACTATACATAAAATTATCATAAAATTTAGTTATATGGTTATGTTCTCTAAAATATATTTTTTAAATTCTCATTTCCAAGGACTCTACTAAACATCAGTTGATACCAACTATAATGAAGATGATCCTATTTTCCCAAATCTGTGGATATTTTATTACATTGTAATAAGATATAAGAAATAACTTCTCTAAGGAAATAATACTATTGTGTAATTGGTAAACTAGGTACATAATTAAAATTCACATTAAAACTCAAAACACAGACTACTCGATGTTTTTTCTCAGATAAATCTATATTTCCCCTTAGTATATCCCTATATATTAATCAAAAGAATATATCCTGAAATCCATGGAAAATAACAATAAATAAATTCTTGAGAATAGATGCTCAAAAAGGGTAATCATATAGTAGAGTGTATCGTGAAAACATAATACAAAATCTTAATGGAAAAGGTAAATAACTGAAATACATTCAATTTAATCAATATGTTTAAAATGAATAATAGTATGGAATGAATAAATGGAGATCAAATTATGACATATAAATAATTAACTGAGCTTAAATATTTACCATGGATATTTTAACTAGTCGAATAATCTTATAGACATCAGTAAATGAACTCATAATGAGGTAATTCATAATTTTTGGTATCTATAACATACTATTAAGTCCCTTGACATGATATCTTATATGTATGGTTAAAAACCTATTTAATTTAGAGAATTTATTTGTCTAATGAGACATACCAACGCACTAAGGGGGTATATTATTCATATCCCCATACCCTGATTAATAATTACAATACATTCCTCACATGAAAGTGGTAAATCATTATCCACATAAACATTTTTATTAAAAAATTAACATTTTAAATGTTAATACTTACCCCCATCAATAAAAAAATAATCCCAAACCATCCTAAGTAAAATGGTGAATGGTAATAAAATTGTACATCTTAATTCTAATAGATCACAAACCTTCCCAATAAATCATATTTGGGGTATCAATAAAATATATCCTTAATTTATAATATTTAAAATAAATGATTAATGTCATTGTTGAATATAAATACCATAAAAACAATATTACAAATATTTCATTAGAAAACAATCTTTCTCATTGAATATATTTTTAAAACTAACATTTCTATTAATATGTTGAAAATCCATTTAGTCTAATATAACCCTTTTATACATATAAAATAATATTTAAAACATTCATTTGTCATGGATGTTAGAAATTCTATTTATATCTTATGTGTTAAAACAAAAATTACATTGGCATTTTTAGTAAAAATCAAACGAGACTTATTTTTAAAATGACATAAATATTCCTTTAAAAACACTTTTTATAAAGTTAATATGGTTTCAAATTTATTCATTATAACTTTTGAAAAATTTTAAAATATTTCCTTGAATCATTTTTAAAACTATGTATTTTCATACAAACAGATTTTGGACTGAAGTGAAAAATAAAGTCATATTATCATAAAACAAATATTAGTTATTTTGAGTACCAAAGAGTGTAAAAATGGTACTATTACTTGAAACTTTCTTAACTAAACATGGCAGAATAAAATTTTTATTTTTATTATGAAATGATCATATGATTTCCTTCAATGAAAATTCATCTATAAATAATCCCAATTAAAATGAGGTTCCAATATAAATCTATTTCCACATTGGTAGAATTTTAATTGTAAGGCCAATGAAAGTAATAACATAAAATTAAACATTATATAACACTAATGTAAATATATTCATGTTATAACATATCCAAAAAGTTATTATATACACCATGTAAAGGAATAAATTTATAAAATGGGGTATGTATTGTGGAAGTAAAAAAATGAAATGAGAAATAATTACCTAAGGTTTGAAAACCTTTATTTGTGTATCCAACTCATGTATAAAAAATAGTAGTTTTTTATAAAACTATTAATAAACCATGTACATATTTCTAATACCCTACATGTTTTATTTTTAGTCTTTTTTCACCAGTTTAATAACAATTTTATGTTAAGATATCAATTTCGGGAGATAATTACTTTCCTTTTCATGTATGTTTTGGTTTGAAAATTTTGATCCATCTACATTGATCATGGTAAATTCAAATAAATAATTCTTACCATGATATATTTAACATATTTTTTATATATATTTATCTAGAGTAATCTATAATATTTTGAAATAGAAAATGGATTACACCATTCATGGAGACGGTAGGCAGTACATACACATGAACACTATTTCAATTTTTTTCAATGGATGTAAAAAAAGTAAAATACATATTAATTAGCCTTAAATTAAAAAGTATTGTTTTTTATATATCATTGATATTAATAAGTTAAATAATTTTTAACACTCATCTAAAAATAAAATGATAAACATTTCATATTGCTACGCGGAGGTGGTAGTCCACACATACTGACAAATGGCGTTATTTTTTTACAAAAAATTATAAGATATGAAGTTTTACTTTATATTAAAATTATATAATTATGGTAAATTCATAAATATCACAAATATTTATGAAATTTAACCTTATTACCTTCCATACAACATTTATGTGAAAAACGAATCAAATTGCTTCCTAAGGCGATAGTCTGTTGTACACATGATTGATGTTATGATATCCCCCATGATTGTATTGGAAGATGATATATTTGATATCAAAATTATAAATTTATAATAATTTCATATATATATTATACATAAGTTAAATACATCATTGTATCCATTCGTGAAAGGTAGTAATAGAAAATGAAATACATCAGTTCGCATGGAGGTAGTTCATCACACACACGATCGTTGGTTTTGTTTCCCCTTTAATGGATGTGGAGATGGATTTGGATTATTGGATTTTCATAATAATTATTAATTATATATGGGACAATTCTCATATTATATTATCCTATTTTATTATTATTTGAATGACGTGGAAGAATAAATAAAACAAATACAAACATTTAATAATTGTTTCACTTCTTCGAAGAGCCTCTTTTGGTCTATACCTAATGCCTTTATAAGAGAGAATCATAATAAAAACATGTCATCTATGATATCTATATGGAATTAAGGGAGATATTTGGGTCGGTATTGGATGATCCAAATGATTTTGAAATTTTAAATAGAGGATGAGATTTGGTGGCCTTTTATTACCTAGAGATTTGAAAAAAAATATTTAGTTTCTAAAAAATATAAAAGCTATAATACAATATTATTAAATTATGTTTACAAAGTGTGACTCGACCATCTTTTAGAAAAATACATTTTTTCGAAAAACTTTCATTTTTCATTCGAATAGTCCTTATATTATTTATAATCAATATGTAAAAATTAAATTCATTTTATACATTTTTAAACCATAATATTTTATAATTTAGATTGTACTATTCATACCCACCAACTAAACTTCTTAGGTTATAATGTTCATGTTTAAATAATTGTATTTTAATAGAGTATCATGTTTTGTTCAAAAAATTTTTTTACTACATCACAAACTATCGACGATATTAAAGTTACATAAAAAGACATATATTTTAATATCTTATGTTTTTACATTATCATATAAGATTGATGTTATAATTCATATATTCTATGAAACAAGATGTTCCTATTTTAAAATATCACGATGTTTATTTCTAATAAAAAGGATGTAATGCCTGATGTTTGACTATGGGTGTTGATTTTCATAGATTCTCTCACATCGGGTCCACTATATTTGAATGGATTCAAATGGGATTTGATCATGGAGTCGGAACACCCAATAGTTCTATAAACAAGAAGGAACATCATTCCAAAAGTAGGTGCTCAATGGGATGTTTGGCCAATCATGCTTACGAAATCACATTAGTCTAAATGATGCAATTTTGGTCTCATCCTAACCTTTTGGGGGGGGGATTATATTTTACTTTGGGACTCTATTATATATTTAAGATATGTTCATTAATCCTTCATTAAATCCAAAGTATGACATAATTCTACCTTTAATTAACAATCAATTATTCAAAGACATGGAATTTAGAATCAAATTTTGGTATCTGAGGTTCTCCATCAGCTGTACCAACTTTTTTACTGATTTTTAATTCTTTTTTTCTTATTAGTTTGTTGGTTTTTAACCACATAGTGGGCCTCTCAAGAGTTTTATCAACATTTAGGGAGACAAGAGTTTTTATGATGTCGGGATCAGACCAACAGATGGGCATTCTATATATCCTTGTGAAATGAATCAGAACACACATAATATGGTTCATATTAATAGGACACATCATAAATTTTATATTCATAAGATAAGGAACTATTTTTGGAGTTTAATGTTAGGCACCAAGGATTTCTAGGAGGAATTTTCCTTATAAATTTGTGGTTTATGACTTATGTCTTAGCGACCTAGGGAACCTGTATGATATATGAACTCCCATGTTGAATAATTATCTTATTGTAATATGTACAAGAGTGAATATGGTTGATTCTTTATGTTGGTTTGGACCTCAAATAATCTTCCAACATATCCAAATTTGATGGGAATAAATTCTGGTGTAGTTCGGTTTTGAGAACCAACACCTACTAAGGCACTCTGAGGGTTTCTCTTTTAGGGAATATGATCCTTTGAGAGGATTTAGATGGGGATTAGTCCTAAGGAGGATGACATGTGATATAATTTATTTGGTTAGGGATTACCCATAGTTATGATTCTCTTTGGATGAGTATGATGATAGGGAAAGGGATTAAACCTAATGACGATTCCCTAATGGTTTTTTGGGGCCAACACATTAAATTATTCCTTTAGGTTTAAGATTATGTGGATGTTCGAATCATCACAAACCTATAATCCCATTAAAGTTGTGTGTAGTTTGAGAAACAAGAGGAAGTGTTGGATCTGATAAACTAAAAAATCCACTTTTCTATGAGGTTATATACTTGTCCTAGAGTTCCCACACCTATTAACTCCTTTTGAGGGAAGGTGGGGGGGAAGATCTGGAAGAAAATTCTTTTCCAAATCAATCATCCTACAATGTAGATATCATGATAATGGATGGCCTCTAAGACCAGATGAGTCTATATGATTCATTATTGAAATTGTTAATTATTGTATTCTAGAGATCCATAATACCACCTGTTGAATTTTCTATTGATGGAAGAGGTCTGGGCAACAACGCATTGCCCCCATCATCATACCCTGGATACAAAGGGAGAGATATTGGGAATTTAACTGTCCACCTCTCCTATTATTTTGGAATCCTGTATAGTCACATTTGTTGATCTATCTTACTATGGACCACTGGCATAGAGGAAGCATTTATAAAGCATGAGGGGTCCTAAAAGAAAGCCTAGTGTCTTACTCTTTTGAGATACCCTTTGATTGGTTCACGAGGAGGATCTAATTCCTTGTCAATGGTGAAGGAAAGTGTGATCCTCACTATGCCCCCCCCCCCAGAACCAGAGGATCATGGTCTCATAGATAACTGGGTATAGACATGGTCATAACACTAATACCCTAGACCATAAGTTACTTGAGACCACCACCATGGTCAAGGTCGTCCTTTCCAGGGAAATTCATATTCTACAAGCACCCAGATAAACCTCGTCATTATGTAGGACAATTGATGGAATCCTTTGACACAAGGAAGGAATATCCAAATGGTAGACACACTAGCGGGCCTAATTCCATGGTTTTTCATGTTTGGGAAATATGTGGAGGTTTCAATTTAGTCTATCTCAGTTAAAGGATCGAAAGTAATAATGCTCGCACCATTTTTGTCTGGTAATTGGGCTTTAGAGGTGGTCCACATAGTGTATAGACTTGGTGAGTAAAGGGGTCTCCCATGAGGTGTTATACACATACTATAAGGGCTTCATGAATTTAGGCCCACACGAGTCAATGGTATTTTATGAAATGGACCACTAAATAAATAAAACTAGAGTATTTTCTCATTACCTCAAGGGTTTCCTCGGGTGTTCCTAACATTTTGTGTCCCAAGTACATAGTTAGGGAAGTGGACATCGTGCTAGTGATTTTAAACTATGGGGGAAAGGGTTCCTCATGCAGGTGTTACATTTTTCATATCCTAGGAGGACTTTAGTTCCACTAACACTTTAATTACATCTTCTCTTAGGTTTTAGAGAGCTTCCAGGGTGGATTTCGTAGTCTTTGTTGAAGGACTAAGATTTGAAAAGTGTCATGAGTTCTTCATGATTTTCCCTACTTTGAATGAGGATTCCGAAGGATCTGTTTATACTCAAATATGGTACCCTGAGAAATGTTTGGGTTACCATAGGCGGATTCATAGGTCTATCACCCTAGTTGATATGCAAGTATGTCATGTAGGATGATGCAAAAGTACCCAACACACTGACGTTTTTCTTCAAGATATGCACCGGGGACATCTGTGGTTCATGAGACACTTATTATTATTCATTTTTCATCATTTAATCACCTTATAGTATTTAAATTTAATATCATTTCATACAGGTGACAACATATGAGTGTTAACCAAATCCCCCTTCATGATTAGATCTGAAAAAAATATGAGGGTCCAATCCTTGGGTAAATGGATGAAAATGGCCTGGTGATTATGTAGGCCATAAATGAATGTCATCTACGAAGGTATTCTGAGTAAGAATGGTGCACTCATGGGATGTACATAGGGGATAATATTTTTATAAATATAGTGGAAGGTATGAGGGTAGATTATCCATTCCAATATATCAAATTTTAGATAGTAGAGTTGTATCTGTTATAGAGGGAGTAGCGAATGGTGTCTCACTATGTGCACTAATCCATGAATAAGTTTCTCTTTCTAACAAAGGCTCCAAGTAAGATTTTGAGAAACAAAATTTCCTTCACATCACATGTCTTGATACCAGATGGGACATCAAGAAGAATATTTTTTAGACTCCTTTTGAAGACAAGCATTTTTTATTCTATCAAACTCAATTCAGGTATGGTATGCTGGGATATGGTGGATTATAGTACTACATAATCCATGATGTCATGAAATAGATCACTCAAAAATGGGAGTGATAACACTATCTATAATATCACATAAAAAAGTAAAATCTTCTCATTAATAATGATGATTTTAGGGCCACATTATCTCAAGCTGATGAGGATCATGCCATGAAATTGGTGGAATATAGACAAAGGATTATATTCTAAACTATTCAAATTTGTACCCTCGATAATTAACTAATGAAAATCAGGTAGATTATTGAACTCAATAAATAATTTAAAGAGATCATACAGAGGGGTGTCATTTCATCATGAATACAGAGGAGAAACTTCACCAGGTCGAGGTGGTCAAGGAGACTCAGTTGGTCAAGAATCATTAGTATATTGATAGAGCTCATGAGTTTATCCAAAATCTATAAAGATACGTCGATGTTCATTTGTAAAGTGTGATGGAGAGAATCTATATTGTTTATTATTATGTGATTATGTCTTACACATAAAAGAAATGATTATTTTTTAAATCACCTATGTCTCTATCCTGGTTTACCTTAATTGATCATAACATAACATTTAAATTTGATTTCATATGAAGACAACATTATTTCAACTAGTCAATACCACATTGATAAGGATGGGGAGATAATCTATTTTTTTTAGAATCTATGGAGTCTAGAGAGCATAGTTTGACTATTTCTACGTTTGTAAATACAACTTGTTTGCTATTATCTCATCTATATTTCTATTTCATGATTCTTTCCTAAACCATGAAAATTGCAAGTCTAGTGAGATAAGACTCAACTTTTGTCTTGAGTTCCCTTTATAAGTATTCATCCTAGTCAGCATTGTGCCTTTTTTGTTATTGGAAGCTTAAAGTATTACAAACTAGACTAATGATTTTGGTGTTTTAGGATGAATATAATTCACCATAAAATTCGTAATGATGACCCAAACAAGGATTGTTGGTCAATAATGTTATAATATTCTTAAGATAACCAAAGGGAAATTTTGATTTATGATTTTGATATTTCTTAATCTAAAACATATTATAAGAAATGTATTTGAGTAATGTCCTCAAAATATTGTCTATGCTAATGGGAATAACGGAATTCACTCCTAAGGATGAAATCACCATTGGATAATTGGCCTTGAATTGTGGGTGATTAATGCAAACCCACTGGGGTGTGTTACTACATAGTAAAATATTGTAATCCTTTGAATGATATGCCCAAAATTTAGAGAGACTTATGAAAAGAAACCCAGGGCATATTACAACACATTCAGAAAAAGGAAATCTAAGGAATTTTAAAATTATATTGTTTATGGCCGAAGAATGTTTATGGAGATTCTAATATCTCAAAACCACGATGGGTGGTTTTTCCCAGGGATGAGATATGTGAATGAATGGAATAACATTATTGGCATTGGATTTAAATGGGAGACCACTCCTACACTAATTTGGATTGTGTGTGGGAGGGTAATTTTTTTTAAATGATCGATGTCTAGGGGGTGTGTCCATTTAAATCAAGGGTTAAGGAATCATCCAATTTACTATCATGTGTCTAAGTAATTGACTGTGTAGTTTAACATCATAATACCTGCATGTTTTTTTATATATTAACATCTTGTGACTAGGATGTTATTATTTTTTGTTAATTTCATATAATGGGAAAATTATGGGTGGATAATTTATGTTCTTTGGTTTTGTCCAAATGGTCAATAATTCTCCCCTCTCATGTTAATCTTTCTGAGAATGCACTATCACTTTTAGGTGAGAGTAGGAAAATGTTGTAATCTTAATGAATTATATCTACATATTTGAAAATTGGTATAGGGAAATTCCTTATGGAAATAGATGAGGTATCTCCTAAGGATGATGTTGCAACTGATTGAAATACCAATTTTCATATCTACTTTATGCATAACCAACTGGGATGTGTTACTACATAGTAAAATAGTGGCATATGGTTTCTCATAGGCCTTGAAAAATTATACGAGACATATGAAAATCCAAATAGGGCATGTTACAACAAATTCAACTGAACAAGTTATCATGAATTTTGACATTCTATTGCTAATAGCTGAAGGAAGTTTTCAGAGAATCATATTTCCATAGACAAAGAATTTGGTTTTGTAGAAGGAATATACCAAAAGAAGGAAGGATCATTTCAGGTCAAAATTCACTCTTAAATTAGGGAGGATGCTTCTTATATAGGTATGACCCAAACACATGAATTATGGTTCATGTAGTTTTAGTTTATATGACTAGAAAAAGTGTGTTATGGAAACGATAGGTGATATGTGGCCTACTAAACCAACACTACTGGAATTTGAGGTATATTCGACGGGCTATTTGCAATGGGAACCGATCGCAAATATCTCATTGCAGAAAATGCTGTCGAAAATAGTATTTTTTGCGACAGGCCCATCACAAATAAGTCTTCGACTATATACATTATATATAAATAAACCTTTTGGGATGGGACTAAGGGCCCGTCGGAAATAATTTTTCAAAATATATATTTAAACTATTTGTGATGGGATCCCATCGCAACAAGTCCCATCACAAATACTAAATAAAGTAAAAAAATTGATTTAATAAAATTATGATTAATGAAAAATTAATATTAATATTATTAAAATAATAATAAAAAAAATATATTAAAATTTTCAATATTCACAAAAAAATATAATAAAATAATAAAATATTATTATTATTATTAGTAAAATAAACAAACATTAAAAATAAAATTCTAAAAGAATATATTTAATAAAATTATGATTAATGAAAAAATAATATTAATATTAATAAAATAATAAAAAATATTAAAAATATTAAAATTCTCAATATTCATAAAAAATATAAAAAAATCATCAAATATTATTATTATTATTATTATTAATATAAAAAACATTAAAAAATATAATACTAATAATAAATAATAAAATATTTAAAAAAATTATTTAATATTCACACCAATATAAACGACAGAAACTTAAAATACTTCATATTACAACAAATATTGAATTCAAATGTTTTTAACATAAAAATCATTGGGGGTCATCTTCGTGATGAGGTGGAGGAGCTAAAGGAGATGGTGGAGGAAACTTCATCCCTAAACTACGTGTCAAACGGTGCATGTACTCCATCTGCTCGTGATGCTACTGCTTTCATCGGTGCATCTCCTCCTCATATTGTTGTTTCTTCCATAGATGCATATCCTCCTCATACTATTATTATTGTTTCTGCTGCTATGGACACATCTCTTTATGCTCCTTCTACAAACTCTCTATAAGCTCAGTCTAATCTTTCAACTGCTCCGGATACTGTGATCCAGAAGATGATGCCTCTCTATGAGCTCCTCTCGAGCAGGACACCGACATCACAGTAGTACCATAATAAGTACTAGGAGTAAAATTAGATTAGATACCAAATACATGGCCCTTCTCAAAGCGAAACTAAGTCACCTACATCCATGTCACTTCATCGAAATAGTGGGCACTGGTCTGATCATTCGTCTCGTCCTGACTCCAATCCTATGTCTGAGAGGTCATAGCCTCATATGACTCCTTCAATTCAAATTAGAAATTAAAATTATGAAAATATTATAAACAGTTAATTATCAAGCTCAAAAAAATACTGACAACAATCTGACGTTGAAGATCACCTCTAATCTCTCCAATGGATGCATCATTGTACATCCTCAGATAAACGTCATACTCTTTAATATCAGGATTCTTGACTACCTATAGAAATATAAAATATATTATTTATATTTCAATTTTTATAAAATATTTAAAAAAGATACTTACCAGATGCTCTCTGTGCATACTTAATGTACGGCTACCAGCTCAAAGTGTCACATCCTGTCTCACCGGGTTCTGCCGACCCAATAAATATCTCCTATGAAATCCACCACCCAACCAGTGTGAACATAATCCATCCGAAACATGAGATGAAATGTACTCTGGTCAGTGGGCTCTACACAACTCATAAAATATTTTCACTCATACTTTCTAAATGGTCATCCTTCTATAATTGTACAAAAAATGAAAGAAACAGTCACCCATAGACACCTCCCATGTCTTGTGGATTTCGTCACACATGCTATCATCGATGGGATACCATAAACCTTATATATAATTTATAATATCAAGTTATTAATAAAATAAACATTACTTATTTACATACCATCCAATGATTGAACATGCCAAGCTACACATCAATGGGAATCTATTCCCATGTGATCCATGGCTGAGAAAAATAATTAATCAAGATAGCACTCTCCTTTCCAATAGCTACATGCATAAAAATGTGAAAAAAATAAATAATCAAAAAATTAGTATATAAATAAATTAATGAAAGCTAATAAAAATATATAGGTTACTATACCACTGTGTGCGTAGATAAAATCCAAGATGTGGACGTTGCTTGGGGATCAGGTCATGAATCATCAGTGGTGCAAGACTGTGCCCCCTCCACATACCACCTGAACTACCAGTTGGATGAGGGTGAGATGATCCCAAATCCCCCTCATCTGAAGGTATATCAGCCTCTTCTTACTCATGAAATAGATCAGGGTCCATCTAAAACACAAAATTATTGTTGTTAGAAAATAGTTTAAAATAACTATTATATATAGATATATATTAGTTATGATTATAACTAGCATTTAACTATATCATGTTCACATTCATCATCATATTCATATCTGACGATATCAATGTCTTCATATTCCTCCTTGGAATCATTAATATCCATATGAGTTTAAGCTTTATCATCTCTTTTCATTTCAATTTCAATTGTAACATCATTAACATCTTCATCTCTATCGACCCTTAATTGTGGGGTGTCATCATCGATATTCAAGTCTCTTTGTGAAAAAATATGGATTTTGAGTAGTCTCTTGAAAAAAATCATTTCCTTCCACTTCATAGGAACCACATTCAGTTTGCGTAAACTAATTTTCCTGAGATTTCATTATTATTATGCTCCACCAATCACACAGGTCTCTTGAAGTAGCAGAGTACTTTGTGTAATAAATTTTATATGTCTGTTGAGCTAGTAAAAATGGTTCATTTACTTCAAGAAGAGTTTTATATTTAATATCAATGATTCCATGAGTTATATGAACACGTAAGCCTCTATCAGTATCCAACCATCGACATTTAAACATCGTTATGTAATTCTGTCTTAGTTAATGCAGTTCAATAATTTCATCCAGAATGTCGTAAAAGTCAACTTCATTTTATCTATGATGAAATCCTCTAAAGAAAAAACCAATGTTCGTTGTTTTTTTTTGATTCCCCAGATGCACATGTATGAAATTGAAAACTATTCACCACATGTGTATTATAATATTTAACTATTTTGGATTGTGGTTTACTCAATATACACAGTCACTTATCAATTTTTTCAGCCTGTTGAGACACCTGAAAATTTGTAATAAAATTATAAACATAATAAATAATAACTGAATTGATATATTAAACCATCAATAATTTAGGTTGCTAGTTTTTGAAACCATTGAGAATTTTTTTTTTGCGTTCTTCAAAAGTAGATATTGTAATTTGTGAATGTTTTTTCTTAATATGATTATCATATAACCTACAAATAAAATAAGTTTACATACTACAACAAAAAATATAGAATAAGTGATAGAATCACTCATAGTACAAATGATGTTATTTCTTCACAGTTGAGCAGAACATATGTATGATCTATTTGATGTTCATCATTTGAATTCCATCATTCATGAACTCCACCGAAGCCAAGATTTGGCTGATTAAAAATTGAAAATTGACTGTCTATTTCATCATCAAAATTCCAATTGTTCCATCCCATGTGGTTTTTTTGTTAGGGATATTCATATTCAAAATAATGAGAGTAGAAAAAATAAATTTCTTCTTGAAAATAAACTTCAGCAATTCAGCCTTCAACTTATGATTTGTTACGTACTTTTTTCTTCAATTTCTGCATTCATCTCTCGAATAGGTATATCCATAGAAACTATTCTAGACCTCCACATTATTCTTCATATGTCAAATGTAATTTTAAAAGTTTCATTGAGTCAATGAAAATCGACAGGAAGATTATTTTCAGTTTACATATAATTACAACAACATCTTCTTTCATTTGTCTTAGTGCATCATAGTCTATTGTCGCTACAAAAATGTCTCAAAGAAATATGATATTTCTGTTATAAAATCCAAAATCATAGAATTCAACAAACCTCTGAATACTATTGGCATAATTATTTCCTTTATAATATGACAATCATGGTTTTTTAATCTAGTAATATAACAATTCTTAACACATTTTCCCAAATTGGAATCATAGCCATCTGGAAGTATCAAATATGAAATTCACTAACAAAATAATAATCAACTCTCTTTGTTCAATGTATAATATACTTTCATCTTTATTAACCTCTATGATCTCACATTTTCAAATAGTTCAAGTTCTGGTCAACTAAAAATTTGGGCAAGATCTAATCGTGCCTTTACAGTATATTTGGTCGTACCTGGTGTATCCAAAACTATATGAAATAAATTATCAAAATAGTTATTTTCAATATACATGACATCTAACATCTGTCGGACCAACAAATCAGACCAATATGGAAGATCCCAAAAAACTCTTCATTTAATCCAATTATGTTCTTTCCCAAAGACTTGAATTTTTTGTTGGTTTATGGTTGGCCCAAATGTGATAGGAGGTTATGAAAAAACAACTAATTTTAACTCTATACCTATGATCATTTTTGTGGGTTCATCCCTTTCAATTGTGAATTTTCTAAAATGATATTTGTTCCTCCGAAAAGGATGATCTGTTGGAAGTAATCTGTGATGATAGTCAAAATAGAAAGGGTTTTTTCCATTAATGGTCATAGAGGATTTTTTGTCTTTCATATAGTAAGGATATGATTTCGGACTGTATGTACTCAATCCAGATAACATGCCATATGCTAGATAGTCACTAATCGTCCACATCAATACATATTTTAATATGAAATTTTGTTTTTGGCCACATCATATGTTCTAACACCAATACTTTATAATGCATTTAACTTATTAATTAATGGTTTCAAATAAACATCGATATTCTAATTTCAGATTTCCTAGGATTAATAAGGTCAAAATGATATAGGGATCCCTTATCAACATCGATGGAGGTAAATTTTATGGAGTTATAAAGAGAGGCCAAAATGAATACTAACTACCATAAGATCAAAATAGATAGAAACTGTTAATAGAAAGACCCAACAGAACGTTTCAGGATTCTAAAGTAAAAGACAGATACAGTTTGTCAAAATATTTCCATGAATTACAATCATATGGATCATTCAATATTTTATCGGTTGAAATCTTAGTTTTGTGCCATGACATCATTGACACTGTGTTCTGAGACATAAATAAACCCTACAACCTAGGTATAAGGGGGAAATATCTCAACTGTTTTACAAGAATTTATCCAGACTTCCTTAGTGGAGCTTCTTTATACCTCAATTTTCAACATGTGGGACAACTATCCAATGACTCATTTTCACAATAATATAAGATATAATCCTTTACAAATTCATAAATCTTATGATAACTAAGGCCCTGAATATGAACCAGCCTCTTTCTGTCATTGTAATTTTCAAGAAACACAATTCTTTTAGGTAACAATGTTTTAACTATATAAAATATCTGATCAAAATAGGTATTTGACATTGCATTATCTGATTTAGTAGCCATAAATTTTTAACCACTTATAATTTTCTTATCATGCAACAAGGATATATTGTGTCCCCAGCATACCTCAACAACTCATAAAATTCGGATGGTGCCAACTCAGGAGTTAAATCAATATCATATTGACTATCATTTTGTTAAACATATAGTCCTACAACATCATGTACTAAATTTTAAAACCCTAATGGATCAAGAATCAAGTTATTAATATCTTCTCTGGAATTGCGTTCACCATGTTTATACCAAAAAACATAATCTGGTTGAAAACCAAACTGCAAGAGATTTCCACTAACCTTTTCAAATGCGTCAAACATTTTTAGAGCACATTTTTTATAAGTAAACTTAATTTTTCCTTCTAAAAAATTCAGGTTTTGATGATAAAAATTATAAGAAATCTTTAACACCCTAAATATATATATATGATTTAAACCAGAACCGTTTCGATTTCTATGTTGATTTATCCAAGAACGATCATCTAATAATGAATGTTGTCGACTTCCTTGTTCCATATTTTTATAAAAAATTTAAAATAATTACTATATTGAATAATTTGAAACTACAAAAACACTATCTGAAAAATGAAGATAAATAATTACAACTACTTCTTAATAATTACCATTAATTACTGGCGAATCAATTTCCAATGGATTGATGGCACCTCTTTTGTCTGAAAACTCATTTACTTCCAACTTTCTCACACTGAAATAACAATAAATTATCTTCATAGAGTTACACATATTCATTCTTGTACATAAGAGTATGTATAAGAGTACCTCCGAGCAGATTCTTCATTGTGATTTCTGTGTGAGAAATATGCAAGTAAATGAGTTGTCAGACAAAAGAACCCCACTTTCATCGATGAATCATCTTCTTGCAACTGTCACTTCCTAAAACAATTATGATAAAATTGGTCCTATGAATGCATATTCAAACTCGTACATATGATTTTGGATATGCATTTGTAAAATCATACTTTTCATAATGTTTTGAGTCGGTGAAAGCTGAAAAGATAAGATTCATCGATCAAAAGGATTGCTTCCAATACACTGGAATTTGTGCCATGTTATTCCAAGTTATTACAATTTATTATAGTTGATTTTAATCCTAATTATTCCAAATTAATAATAATTATTTCTCATTAATACTACTTATTTCTAATTAATACTAGTTATTCCTAATTAATGCTAGTTATTCCTAATTCATACTAATTATTTCCTAATTGTTTCTAATTATTCATAATTGTTCATAATTATGTCTAATCATTCCTGATTATTCTTAATTGTTCTTAATTATTCCTATTTGTTCCTAATGGTTTCTAATTGTTCCTAATTGTTTCTAATCATTCCTAATTATTGTTAATTGTTCCTAATTTTTTCTAATTGTTCCTAATTTTTTCTAATTGTTTCTAATTATTTCTAATTGTTGCTAATTGTTCCTAATTATTGGTAATTGTTCTTAATTGTTGCTACATGTTTCAAATTGTTTCTAATTTGTTTCTAATTATTTCAAATTGTTTCTAATTGTTGCTAATTGTTGCTATTTGTTTCTAATTCTTCCTAATTTCTTCTAATTCATTCTAATTCTTCAAAAAAATTCATAATTCTTCCGAATTATTCATAATTCACCCAAATTCTTCCTAAATCATCCAAATTATTCCTAGTTATTCATAATTATTCATAATTCTTCTTACTTATTCCTAATTCTTCCTAATTGTTACAAATTGTTACTAATTCTTACTAATTGTCACTAATTGTTACTAATTGTTACTAATTCATACTAAGTGTTACTAATTGTTACTAATTATTACAAATTTTTACTAATTGTTACTAATTATTACTAATTCTTACTAATTGTTACTAATTCTTACTAATTGTTGCTAATATTACTAATTACTACAAATGCTTACTAACTATTACTTACTATTTCTAATTATTACTGATTATTAATAATATTTTCTAATTATTACTAATTGTTACAATTTATTACTACATATTACTACTTATTACTATTTATTACAATTTATTACTATTTATTACTATTTATTACTATTCATTACAATTTATTACTATTTCTTACTATTTATATCTATTTATTAGTAAATATTACTAATTATTACTATTTATTACTATTTATTGCTATTTATTGCTATTTATTACTATTTAATACTATTTTTTACAATTTATTAATTTTTATTACAATCTATTTCTATTAACCACAAATTATTACTAATTATTACTATTTATTACTATTTATTACTAATTATTATTAGTTATTACTAACTATTACAAATTATTACTAATTATTACTAATTATTACTAATTATTAAAAATTATTACCATTTATTACCATTTATTACCATTTATTACTATTTATTACTAATTTGTAATAATTATTACTAATTATTACTTATTATTACTAATTATTACTAATCATTACTAATTTTTACTAATTTTTACTAATTATTACTAATTAATACGTATTATTACTAATTAATTCAAATTATTACTTATTAATACTAATTATTTCTAATTATTACTACATATTTCTAATTATTGCCATTTATTGCTATTTATTACTATTTAATACTATTTAATACTATTTAATACTATTTATTACTATTTATTACTATTTATTACTAATTATTACTAATTATTACTAATTATTACTATTTATTACTAATTATTACAATATATTACTATTTATTACAATTTATTACTAATTATTTTTTTTATTACAATTTATTACAAATTTTTACTAATTATTACAAATTGTTACTAATTATTACTATTTATTAAGAATTATTAGTATTTATTACTATTTAATACAATTTATTAATAATTATTACTATTTGTTACTAATTATTACTATTTATTTCAAATTAATACTAATTATTTCTAATTATTACTAATTATTACTAATTATTACTAATTATTACTAATTATTACTAATTATTACTAATTATTCCTAATTATTACTAATTATTCCAATTTATTACTAATTATTCTTAATTATTAGTAATTATTCCTAATTATTACTAATTATTCTATTTATTACTAATTATTCATATTTATTACTAATTATTCCTATTTATTACTAATTATTTCTATTTATTACTAATTATTCCTATTTATTATTAATTATTCATATTTATTCCTATTTAATACTAATTATTCCTAATTATTCCTAATTATTACTAATTATTCCTATTTATTACTATTTATTTCTAATTATTGCTAATTATTACAAATTATTACTAATTATTACTAATTATTTCTAATTATTACTAATTATTTCTAATTCTTACTATTTATTACTATTTATTACTATTTATTTCTATTTATTTCTATTTATTAATAATTATTCCTATTTATTACTAATTGTTCCTATTTATTACTAATTATTATTAGTTATTACTAATAATTCTTATTTATATCTAATTATTCCTATTTATTCCTAATTATTACTATTTATGCCTAATTATTACTATTTATGCCTAATTATTACTATTTATTACTATTTGTTACTAATTATTACTATTTATTACTAATTATTACTATTTATTACTATTTCATACTATTTATTACTATTTATTACTATTTATTACTATTTATTACTAATTATTACTAATTATTTCTATTTTTCTAATTATTACTATTTACTGCTAATTATTACTAATTACCCCTAATTATTACTAATTACCCCTAATTATTACTAATTAGCATTAATTTCTATTAATAACTACAAATTATAGCTGCTAATTACTAATTATCGCTATTTATTTATATACAATACTGATTGTCGTTAAAAATTATTAATTATTACTAATTAGTAAGAATTAGTAGTAATAATTTCAATTTATTATTACAAATAAATACTGAACAATTGAAATCTATTTTAATTAAAACTAATCACCAAAAATTAAAATTAACATAAAAAATGAAATAAATACTAAATTAAATAAAATATAAATGCCTTTAAACTTGATCTCCTATTGATGTAGACGGCATCACAACTTCTTCATAAAAAAACTAACTCAGAGAAATTTTCACTCTAAAAATATAGTTTAGAGAGAGAGATAGAGTGAGAAATGAGGGAAAGAGTAGAAAAAACAAATGGCTATATATATAGGTTAGAGTAGTTGCGACGGGACTATTTATGGCGGGTTACCCATGGCAAATACCTTCACCCGCATTAATTACTGTCGGCGGTTAAAAGGGTATTTGTGATTGGACTCATCGCAAATAGTTGCATACCGACATACTTTTTTGCGACGAGACAACATACAGTCGCAAAAACCTATTTACCATCGTCGGGTATTTGCGACGGGGCCCATCGCAAATAACCTCTGACCGACACAGTATTTGTGATGGGGGAATTCCCCAGTCGCAAATAACCTTCTAGGGGTTTGACGTGCTAACCGCACCTAAATTTTTTTGACGGGACCACAAATCTCATCGCAAATAACCAATTATTTGTGACGGGTCGAGTCCCCCATCGCAAATAACCTCTGGGACGGACTATTTGTGATGGGAATTAATCCCGTCGCAAATAGCCTTTCCTAAAAAGCTATTTTTCCTATAGTGCGATGATATTTCCGTAAAAATTGGACATGAGGAACGAAACTGTAAAACATAGTCTTAAGTGTTGTCAAATATAGAGAAAAATATGGGAAAAATATGTGATGGATGACCACAGATGGAATTCAAGTCATATGTTGCATCATAGCATCATCAAATATTATGGGGGAAAAAGGGCCTCCCTGCGGGAAAAGTTATCATTGTTTGAAAACCCAATTTTGTGGGATACTTCATGAAATGACATCTAGGAATTGTAACTCAATAGTCAAATAGTGGCATCCTCTAGCTGATAAAATAGTTTTGTGGGAAACGTTATGCATATCCAATTAGGGTGTGTTACTGTATAGTTAGGCAAAGGCATCCTCAAGTAACAGAAATTCTATCATTGGAAACTAGAGATATATTTTGAATATTTTAAAATGTACAAAATTGTGAGTACGTCATGTGGATGGGATATTTCTAATCACAAAGTAATAATTTAGACTGATGTTGTCAATGAATTGTTGAATCGTTTTCTTAGATCAAAGTCATATATTGGAGGGCTACATCTCTGTTTCCTTGGTGGACCCCCTAATGAGGGGACCCAAATTAATATCTCTTGTGTAGATCATTGTTTATACACATAAGAGATGTTATATATATTTTTACCCCATGGCTAGGGCTATGACATGTGGCATGGGGTTCACTACGTATCTTACTTGATTGAGAATCTGGAAACATGTAGTTCTTGAGGTACATTGTAGTCTAAAGTCATGCGGCCAAAAAATTATCCATGCAGCTTAACATCATCAGATAAGGAAGAGCATAACATAATCTAACAAACAAAAGGAATAATGCAGTTGGACTAGGGTATAGGACTCAAGCATCACTACATATCTTATTGAACCAAGAATCAAGACACACATAATTCCAAAAAGTATTCCAGATACTGATTGAATTCCCAATCAAAGAAAGAGGAGTTGAATAAGAGATCATGCATGGGGAGAGACACCATAATTAATCCTCTTATGTGGATTTGACTCGTACATAAGAGAGTGGGCGAATTTCTCATATTTTTTTGCAGTTGGGTCCAGGATTGAAGACCATAACATCACTACATATATCATTGGAATGAGAATCAATCCATACAGAGTTCTTGATTAAATCATGTAGTTTATTATCATGCGATGAGGACAAATAGTTTTACGTTTATGATCATGAATCTAGGACCATTATAAACCCAATATTAATGGATATGCCTTCCTCTTGTATGAAACTCTTATATTAAAACTACTAAGCCCACGTGATCTATTATCGGTGTTAGAAATTGGGAGTGGAAATGCTATCTTCTTCCACACTAGGAAAATTCAAGTGAATTAATGATAGTGGAATTTAGATTTTTTGGTGTCCGGTCTAGGTGTTATGATCTACGCATCACTAAATTTTTTATTAGGATGAGAATCAGGCCATAAGTAGTTCAATAAAGAATCCTTATGTAGGTTTTATTCAAAAACAAGAATGGGTGAATTTTTTTTCTCGGTTGTGGTTTCACACAGGATAGGTGATCTGAGTGTCACTATGTATCTCCTTAAAATGATAATCAAGACACACATATTTCTTGAAAGGTTCCCTATATAGGTCTAACTCATACATAGGGAGCATGGGAGTTATTTTCATGTTTAAACCCAAGATTAGAGATCTAGTTGTCGCTACGTATATAATTTGAATGAGAATCAATCCACATGTAGCTCATGAAAATATTATTCATTTTATCTCCATGTAATGAGAATCTTGGTAATGATGTGGCTTATACCTATAAATGGGGCCCAATTTCTGCTATAGAGTGGCCATGATGTGATTAGAGGTTATGCATGGGAGTTTCCCATCCATTCTTCCTGATGCCTGGCCAAGAGGGAATCTCAACCTACTAAAGGGAAATAGGAATGTGATTGGAACATTCAAATGAGATAGAGGCCCATATTTAAGGGACTTTGATCAGTGTCTCAACTCGGTGAATTTCATGGGATTTATAATGTCAAATATAAGAAATTCTAACCATGATTTTTAATTTCATGTCGTAAGGATAAATGGTGTCTTGCTATTTTCGGTTATATAACTAGGACTATATGTGATGTAGTTAATTATTATGCAATAGAGATGATGATGTCATGTATTTTTCATTGTTTAGCATCGAAATTGTGATTTTAGATCAAAAAAATATTTATTTAGAAACCTCTCATTGATAAGGGTTGTGAAAAGCTCTCAGACCATCGAAATCAAGGAATAAGATCCATTGGAGTAGACCTTCTATATGGATTATGTCCATTCTCACCTCAACTAAAGATTTGGAGCCTTAATTCCTAAAATCATTAGAGTTTTAAGGCCCAATAAAAGTTCACATTGATGGAATCGGTGGATTTGGACCTTCTTGTTAAATTCTTACACTATCTAATTTTGATGGACCTCTAATTGATGCAATTTATGCAATATTTTCTCATCATGTTATTACAGTTCGTCTAGTCATTTCTTGGATTTCTCATATGTGAATAACCGGTCATAAATATAAATATGGAGTGATGAAAATTGAACCTCAATGGGTAGAAATTCCTTTGTCCCACTGAAAATTGAATACATATTTTCTCGTGTGGTGGTATGGGTTGTAGTATGGTAATCCCAGAAGGCATAAATGATTTTATCGATCCATGACATTATATCCTCATACACTATATTTTAGAGTATGTATGATAAGGACTTGTTTAAGGCATCTATCTGTATATTAGAAACTACATGATAGTGGGTAAATGGTTATATTTGATATCATATTCATGATACATAATTTACACCTCAATAGAACAGAAATTGGTGACATTATCTTTCAGTATTTTATGCCTGACACCAAATATGGTAATGATATTGGCTTTAATAAAGATGAAAATGATTTTGGAACAAACATCATTGAGGTTTATGACCTCCACCCATTTGGGGATGAAATCAGTATTTGGTAAGGTTTATTTGAACTTCTTGGTTGTAGCTAGAGGATATAGCCCTACAACATCCATTCTCTATAAGAAAAAATGCTTAGAATATTTGGTTGTATGTATTAACATAGGGGGTTAATATAAGAAGTTGGAATACACTTGGTATGAATGAAATTTCTTGGTATAATATGTGAAACCATGTGTCATCAAAGTCTAGAAATATCCAATCCTTTATATTTGGTTAGAATGTATGTACCCTAACTACTGGGCACCACAGGCCCATTTGTGTACTTATTTCATGAAAGAAGCAGTGTTTTCTCTATCAATATGCATAAGAATGATTCCATCAAATCCTCATTTATAAATTACTTTATGGTGAATTAGGCCATCATAATGAGTGGAGTTGATTTCATTCAATCGGATTTTCTCTTTCCGATCTTAGTATGATGGGAGTAAACAATAATGAAGGTATCCCAGGATTGGCATAATCAACCTAGTGGTAGGAACAAATAGTTTGGTGACCAGACTAATCTTGTTTATATCTTCTATTATAACATCAAAAAAGGTGATACCGTTTCAAAATCCATTATGATGATGATCATTTTGTTCTAGTTTGGATCATCCAAAGTTGTAGCCACATTCACCAGTGCACTTTCCTGAGCATTCTACGATTGTGGGATGTTAGCCATTGTTGTTTATAAGAGGAGATCTTCCATTAACCACCAGAAATAATAAAGTAGTGGGATTATATCTTCCTTTTTATATAATTATCATTATTAATATGTCTTATTACCAAATTTGAATTTCCATTCACCACTATGTGGACCAGTGGTATTTGGAGTGATTGTTCCATGCCTAAAATGAGGGCTGGATATTTTTCTTAACTGCTAGTACAACCTTATGATAATAAGATGGTGTAAGGAATTACTAAAATTTATGGAGAGATATGCACAACCTCTATCCCAAAATTGTGGAGCTAGGGAAATCCATTCATCTCCCTATTAGGATCTTGGAAGCACCGTAAATTTATTTTTCCTGCATTTGGGGGACACATGGAAAATTAGAATATCTCTTCATTTAGACACATAGTATTCAATGATGTTGTTTCTACAAATGTGTGTTCTTCATGAAAATAATCCATTTCTTATCCTTTTACTGATTTCAACATAATGAATTGTATATTAAACTACTACAACATAACCTCCCATTGTGCAAATCATCATTTCAACAAAGGATGACTGATGATTTTTTATTGGATTATTGGGAGAGTACAAATGGAACATCTTATTCTGAAAATAGTGTATAAGTTTCTAAACTACAATGATTAACACAAGTTAGCTCATATAAATATATTAATAATTATTCATAGTATTGAGCATGGCTCAACTGATATAATCAAGGAATTTTTCATTCCCAATATCATTGTTTTATGTATAGAAGGAATCTAGTGAAAATTAAAGGGATGTCATGTATAAAATGAGGAGGTTTCACGCAATAATTGGAATTATAAATAGGGTTCCCAAGAGATATTTATTGATAATGTATAATGATTCCTAATATTCATGAGTGTAATGATATGAATCACCTTTTTATTAATTTATTTAAAGTCATAAACTTTTCAACAAGGTTGGATATAAAGAACAAGATGTAGTCTAGGTATAATTCAATTCCCCTCAACACTTTAAGATTTTGAGGTGGTGACAAGATATGGATGGACTTTGTCTTCTCATGGTTGACTTTGATTCTATGATGGCGTGTGAAAAATTCAAGAACCATGACATATTTTAAACCAAAATCTCATTATAAAGATTACATTTTCAACAAATGTTGTCATAGGTTGTGGAAGAAAATTTAAAGGTCATCTAGATTGTGTGAACATTTTTGGGTCTTAATCAATAAATCATCAATGTAACACGCTACAAACTTCATTGGGAAGGGTTTGAAGATGTGATTCATGGAACACTAGTAAGTGGAACCAATGTTATTCAAGTCAAAGGGCATTACACGATAGCATAATACTCCATTGAGATACTAAAAGAGGTGGATTATTTATCTTATAGGGATATCTATATTTTCTCGTACCCAGAATAATCATTAATGAAGAAGAGGGATTGAAAACCAGTTGTCACAAAAATCAAAAGTTATTTGATTAGAATCGGAAAGTCACCTTTTGGACAGTTCTGGTTGAGAAATTTGAAGTCTATGAAGAACTTTATATTCCCATTTTTCTTCACTAATGTATTGATATTTGATAAACATTTTAGAAACTACACCTCTCAATTTATGTCATACATGATGATATATTACACTTTGGAAACAATTTTGCAGGCTTGATTTGGGTGTGTACATCTGGATTCTTTTTTATATCCCTATTGGTATTTTGTAATGCCCAAGTGGTGGGTGTCCACCTAAGGGTCAAGGACTCAAATATATATGAAATTCCAGGTGAACACATCCCAGTTTTTATTTTATAAGGAGTTATATACCTCTTTTTCTTTGGAAGTTAAGCACTCGATGATAAATATAATATTTGGATCCTCATTGGATCCAAGATTTACATCCTTGATCTCGTCAATAGAGGTGGAGGTACCTTCCTAAAATACTATAGGGGAGTTTTTTAGGTCTTACACTTCTTCTTCTCCCTCAGGCATTATCTCTTCTACCCTTTCCTGGAAAATATTTGAGGAGTAAAGTTTCTCATAGTTACAGGAGGAGTTTACATTTGGTCATTCAAAAGATGAAGTAACTACTTCCTAGTCGATTGTTGGTGTGGTGACTTTTTGGAGCGCTACAGAGGATACAAGAGACTAAGAATAAGAATATTCATTTTATCCCATTGATTTGAAAACTTCTTCCATCCAAGATAATTGAATAGGGATTTTTTGAAGTTTGCAGGATATAATGAAGATATATTTATATGTAATTTTATTACTTCCTAGAGAGATGGAAACATATTTTGTACTTATGGGATCAATTGTAATGACTATTATCATTGAATCCATTAGATGTGTTCTCAAATTTTAATCCGCTAATTTTATTTCATTAATGGGAACCACATAATATGAACTAAGCTAATTGAAATTGTTAGTTAGAATCATCTTCATATCATTGAGGGTATTGATCTCTATGACATCATAAAATATGGATTGTTTCCCTTCCCTATGATCCAATAATGTGTCCATGTACTATGATCCATAATATTTGAATAAGTATTTTCCCCCCTGAAATGTCCCAATTTTTCCATTAATACAATATTTAAGGTATCGGTTGTACAATGAGGTGATTTTTGCATTCTTATTTATCTAACATATTCCTATAAGAATGTTGGAGGTCATAACTTTTCTAACTACCAAAAATTATGAGTCGAGCATGATATCCCTTCACTGTGCCTTGAGTTTTATTTCTATAGGAGTATTTTTCTCATTATTTTCATTACACTATAACATCAAATTAGAGGGGGACAAGTGAGATTCATTAAAACCTAGTTCATGAAGTTTATTAATCAAAATTTGGTTTACTCATGAGCCATTCTCTATGAAGTCTCGTAGGAATCAATGTTGTTTTTTCCTTCCAAATTTGTAAAAGGGTCTAACATGTCCCTATATAATTCAGTCATTATCCTGCTCTATGAAAGAGATGACCATGTGGAATTTTGGAGGATCATTCTCTACATTAAATTCCTCAACAAAAGGGACTTTGACTTCATATTCATGAGGGATTGACATGGGGTATATGAGTACTTCCTGAAGGACTTTTGATCGAATCATGGCATGATAGATTGAATACAGAGCTAGAAACATGCCTCATTGATTTGAAAAATCATACTTATGGTCCAAATGTCAATTCTTTCAAAATGGGGACACCATGTTCATACGCTTTAGGAGTTAAAATTCTTTATGTAGACTGATTAGCATATAAAACATTAGATGATGGTGTTATTGCTCTTAATTGAATTGGTCGACTAGGATTACTTGTATGCTGAGGTTGATAAAGGAAAAAAAAATACTCTAACAGATCATTCTATATGATCCTGTTTTGATATACCCAATCCTATATAGGGGAACTTCCTTTCTCCTTCTAATATTGTTGAAGTGATCTCCCACAAGTTTTGGCCATATAGATTGTTTGAGTGGGGGTGCTTAGAGTAGTGACTCTTGAAATAACTATTTTATCCCCATGTATTGGGGTCTATAAATACACTTCACCCGGTTCCCTAATCAAAATTTTAGAATTTGGGTTTATAATACTTCTAATCATCGGAGAATGGATCCATTATGAGAATAACGTTAATCGGACCAAAAATCAACTCCTCTATTGATGTAGATTCTATCTATAATTTTGACTCTTGTTGAACCATTTTGTGGGGTAGTGACTATGATTTTGGGACTATAAGAATAAATTTATCTAAAGTTAAAGAAAACATTAGGCTTGTAATAGGCTCATCTTCATGTGTTCCTTTTTAGCTCTTATGTCCATGTCATTTTCTTGAAATAATGAAATTCTGAGGAGTTTAAAACTGAAGGGGTTAGTTTTTTCATTATAGTACTAGTTGAGAGAATAATTCATTCTTTCAAATTTTCCCAAAATATAGCATGAGTTTAGATGATAATTTTTATTAACATATAGAAAATAAACATTTTTCTACCCTTTATTATAACTTTCATCCATTAACACTCCTACTTTGGACGAGTGGTAATAACACATGAAACCCATGTAGGTGGATTTCCCAGCTTTACATGCCTGATGTCCACAATTTTTTACAGGATATATTTGAAAACCAAACATTGTTGGATTTTTTCCCCAATACATGATGGATGGGTTACTTTTTTGGGACATATTAATCCCCATCCTTTTAGGTTTCTTGGGATTTTGAAACTAGATAAAGTTATTTTCCAAAGCTGAGATGAAGTAGCCAACGACCGAGTAACATTGAAAAGAAAAGAACTTGTTTTTCATATCCATGAACAAAATTCAACTCTCCTTTGTTTTATCATCATAAAAATGTGGGTGTTGTTTATGATTCTTAGGAGTTAGATCTAAACGATACAGTATAGGCTTTGGTGATGGAGTGGGTGCAAGAGCATGTTTGACCATAAGAGTTTCAGCCTATGATTTCCTCGTTATCTTTCTTTTAGTTGATGGAATTATTCATCACTTAGTTTTGGTCAATACTATAGAGTCTTCCACTCTTTATGTGATCACAGAAAGGTCCCAAAACCCTCCTCTATATTTCACATTAATAAGTGGAATACACAACTCTTCATATAGATTCTATATACAAATGGGTTGTAGGACTTCTTGAAGAAGATATAAGTTTATGAGTTATATTAATCCATTCCACTAATAAATGAATTCTAAGACATTTTCATTCTCACAGTGTTTTCAATTTAGGAGGATGTGGATAATTTACTTCTACAATGTCAAGCTTAATTTGAATAAAAACATATGATATAGGTCTTGCCACCCGTAATTAATTATTCCAATAACCTAGTGTATCATAAAATGGATGGTTCCTATAGTGATTGCACGAATCACCTAAGTTTCACTTCCTATTTATATTTAGGGGTCCCCATCATGGGATAATATAAAGATATGAAATTAATAAAATGCTACTTTTGGTTTCCTATTCTATTAAAAATTAGAAATGTTGGGTTCCCAAATTTTGGAAAAATTCCTCTTAGAATCATTAAATTGTTTTCAGGTTTATAGTATTTGATGAAAAATAAGGTTTATATGGGATGTTATGGTTTTCTAGAGATATTATTGACTTGGTATGTTGAAAAATATCAAATCCAATGTACTGGATTATTTAGAGGCAATACAGAAAATTCCCTATATAAGCTGTTGTTATTTCCCAGTGTTTTCCTAATTTTTTGGGAACAAATTTTGGACGATGAATCAAAAATCTTGAATGTTGTATTTTCATAAAGGTTTAACACAAAATATGGTAATGGAATTTGGTTCTTGAATTCTAGGTTTTGTGAAAGCCATTTCATGAAGTAGTCAATCACCTTGAATGAGCTTCATGATTACATGAAGGTTTGACATAAGTCTTCACCACTATAAAGAGATTTGTAAAAGGTAAATTTCCCCAGTGCATCTCAAAGAAATAGATCATCATGAAAGAGTTGGGAGAGATTTAAAATATGTTAATGATTTGGATAGAAGCTTCTAAAATTGGTGGAAATGCTATTAAATAGGCTATAAACACATTCCTGAAGGAAGTGATACATAATTAAGATTAAAAGACTCTGAATTCATGAAGGTATTCCACAAAGATAGTTCCTGTGAATATATTAATGAGTAAAGGAAGTTCGTAAAGGATATAAAAGAATATCGAATGTTGGGATCTTTTTAAAGGCTATTTGAGCTTTGTGAAAGGAATGAGCTTCATGATGGATGTTTGAGCTTCATAAAAGATGTGAGCTCCACTAGGGAAATGAACTTGGTGAAAGATCTTCATGAAGGTAGTGTGCATCACTCAAAATGATCAATAGGGATTGACCAGTAAATCTTAAGTAAAGTGATATTCATTAAGTGGATGAAAGTGGTACATTAACATAGAATCTACTTATAATTTAGGATATATTCATTATTGATAATGAAGGGACTTCCACATCCATAAATTTTGTGTGGATCCCTTCAAAGGTAGTGAGAAATGGAAGGTGAAGAAGATAATGCTTTTTTATGGTAGTAAGCTATAGAATGTGACATAGGGAGTGAACCTTGGGAAGGTAGTTATCCATCCATACAAATTGTAATGGTAGTGAGCCTGGTCATAGAAGTGATCTAGACCAATCCTTTAATTTCCAATAATCATTATTAATTTTGTTACATTTGCACATTGTCATTGTATGCTCTTTCGGTATAGCCTAGTGAGGGTGAACCAAGTAAAAACCCACCGTTTATCTTGCATGATTTCGTTTATATTAATATATTGGTATGAGAAAATGGAGAGGGGATTATTTTTTTAATTATTAAGAAAGATATAGAGGGGATTGTGTTTTAATCTATCAAACCTTGATTCACCTCCACCCCTCATGGTACTTAACCTATCTTGGTTAACAATTTTAATCAGATCCAAAGGTTAATTTCAATGTTTCTATCTAAGGCATTTAAATAGAGGTTTTAAATCACAAAGGTATTTCCATGTTTAATGGGAAAAATTTTAAATTATTAAAGAATCTGATATAGAAATACTTCTAATCTTTTATAATGGATGTCATTATAGAATCGATGTATGGAATTTATTCCATTATCGATAGTGTGTCTTTATTAACAGAAAAATGAAGGGAACTGGATGTAGATGGAAAAAAGAATCAATGATTTAGGGGGGATATCTATCCAATACAAGATATATTTTGGTTTTTCATGAAATTCATCATGTGATTTTTTGTAAAAGTTTCAAAATATTTATTAGTTTGATTGAAATGTCTGAGAAAAAAAATTAAAGGTCTATGGACCGAACATGAGGACTCATAATGCACCCTAATGAATATGTTGAAACATTCTTTCCCTTGGAAATTGTTTTTGGTAGACATGTGTGGTGTTTGAGAAATTGCTGAAGATATAAAATTTGTTAAGCACATATTTATTATACTTCCATCTCGGTTCAATTTGAATGTTTATGTATTAGAAGATAAAGATCGGAAGGAGATGACATTGGGTAGCTCATATTGTACACTTGTTGCATACCAGATGAAAAATCATGATAATGATGTTGTAGAAAAGGGTAAATCAAATGATTTGTAATTAAAGGACATGAATAAAATTACCATTAAAGATATATTAGAACAAGAAGATTTATAAGAGGTGATGTCATTAATTTCCTCAAATATTCAATGTGGATAAGGAATGTTTAAATGGAAACTCCAACTTGCATGATTTCAATTTCAAAATGCTAGAAAACAGTTATGAAGGTTCAAAAAAAATATTCAAGAAGATTATGTGGATGAAGTAGAAATTTTCCTGAATAATTCTTCAGCCTATGTAAAGGTAAAAATAAGTTCAAGAGAAATTTAATCAAAAAGAATAATATACTTTAACAAAAAATGATAGTTCAGATGAATTTGAGGTTGAAGAGATTGAGAACTATAAATATTAGGGATATAATTCTATGTTGGAAGTTATAGATAGCTCCTATAAAATGAAATAAAGTGAAAATTATGAATATGAAGTCAAAGAAAGAGTTGATAAATATGTTGAATTAGAAGCCTCTCTTAAAGAGATAGATGGTTGGAGATCCAACACCAAGAAATCCAACAAAGTGATTCATGATTCTTGACATTATTTCAATATAAGGAAGAAGAGAGGTCTGAGATAAGTGAATAAATTAAAAAAATTAATTCTATAATGATATATAGATTATAAATGGTTATTGAGTACAAGATCAAAATCAAAAAAAAATAAAAGAGTTGAGTTGTTGGTTGTTACAATGGTTTACCTTAAAGCATAATATTATTCTAGTGTAAGGATCCTTGATAGTGAATGCACATCCAATGAAAAAGGTAATAAGGATATTGTTGTTGGAAAAAAAATACTAAAATGATTCTACTGTAAAATTTGGAAATGATGAAGACTTAAAGATTATTCACTAGGGAAAATCCAAATTTGGTGTTAATGAAATGAGATGTGGTGATATCTTAGTTGTTGATGGTATCAGTCACAATTTATATATTTTTAGTAAAATACGTGACTCAGGGAATTATATAAACTTTAGTATGAATGTTTGTATTTTCAAAAGAATTGCTGGTGGAGTTTTTTCATAGAGAAAAAGAACAAATGGAAATCTCTACCTTGTAAGTGGAGAAAGAGACATGTTCTTTTTATCCAGAGAGGAAGAAAACAAGATGTGGTATAAAATACATGTATGTCTATACCAACCACCCCAGGAAGATCATTTAAAATGTGATGAAACTTAAGATCTCCATATGATATCATGTGATTGTACTCATATGTGTGTTGCTTTTCAATAAGGGAATCTTAACAGAAATATTTTCATGGAAAAGAAAAAAAGACAACCATAGTGCTAAATTGGTGTCTGTAGATGTATGTGGACCAATATCACCAACAGTATTTGATGAGGAGATATATTACATTCCTTTGATTGATGATTCCAGCATTATGGAATGGGTATTTTTTATTTAACACAAGTATGATGTGTTCAGTTTCATATTATAATATTGGAGGTAATTGGAACGTATTCTTGAAACGAAGATTCTAATATTTAATACTGATAGTGGTATGGAATTAAATAATAGTAATGTGGAATATTATCTTGAGAAATACGGGATAAATCATCAAGTTTTAGTAGTAATAAATCCTTAAAAAATAGAGGTGTTTACAGGAGAAACCAGGTCATCAATGACATGGCATGAAAAATTCTTATTGAAAATTTCCTTTAAGAAACATTTTAGAAGGAAGTAGTCTTGAAATTGGTCAACATATATAACATGGATCTATTGTGTCCAAAATAAAAAAAATGACGCCGTATGAGATGTGGTGTGGAAAGATATCAAAATTGAAATAAATTTTAATCTATAGAAGTTAATTTTTTATTCTCAATACGGGGAAACAGAATAAATTTGAACCATGTGGTGGTTAGGAGATATTAATTTGATAGTTAGGAAAAATCAATTCATATTAATGTTTCAAAAAATGAGAATGAAAAGGTTTTTGAAATCCATCATATCATAATAGTAGAGAATGAACATGATATTTAGAAAATCCTTGATCATCTTTTGGATGATTGCATGATGAGGTTTGCATCCCAAGGGTAGTTGAAGCAGAAAATAATGATTTAGTAGAATATAATATTGATGAGCATGGGGAATTCAAATTTTTATTTGTATGAGAACCAATGATTCTAGCTAAAATTGATATAGAGAACATCATTGGTGATCAGGGAGTGTCAGTTTAAACACAAATAATGACATAATTACAACAGTAATCCTTCATATCTCATGTAGAGACTATAAGTTTTAATGAAGTGGATTTAAATTAAAATTGGCATCAAGATATGAGGGAATAGATGAACCAAATTGAGAATAATTATACTAGGAAGATTGTTTCAGGACCAAAAGATAAGAATGTCATTGGGACTAAATGGGAATTTCACAAAAAAATAAATGAATATGTAAAATTAATTCGAAACAAATCACATCTAGTGTGAAAAGGGTACTCCTATATAGAGTGTATTTATGTTGATGAAACATTTTCACTGATTATGATACTAGAGATAATCATACTATTCATGTATATAAGAGTAAAAAGAAGCTTCAATGTTTTCAATCTAGACATGAAGTTATCATTTCTAAATGGGGTTCTAAAAGATGATGTTTATATTGAGAATCCATGTGGTTTTCAAATCAATTAAAATGAGAACAGAGTGTGTAGGTAGAAAAAAGTGATATATGGATTGATGTAAGAACCAGGAGAATGGTATTTAAGACTAGATCTATTTTTTATAAAGATTAGGTTTTAGAATGGTGGATTTCATTTAAATTTTGATGTTAATAATAGTAATCAAAGGATGATGGTTCTAGTGTATGTTGATGAAATAATCAATAGTGGATCAAATGAATCATCGTGTAAATTTTTTATAGAATTCCTAAATAATAAATTATAAATTTCAATGATTATTGAAATAATGATTTTCTTTGGTTTACTGGTGACACGAGGAAATAAAACCACATTCTTCTCTTAATATAAATATTTCATGGATGTTTTGTGGATATTTGGAATGGATAATTCAAAGGATATGATAGATCTAGTGGCTACCTGGATGAAACATTCATAGGATAATGAAGGAAAACTAGTTAATGTCGCATAGTAAAATAAGGTCATTAGAATTCTGTTATACTTGACAATGACCTAGCTAGATATTGTGTTTTCCATATGACAAGATGCATGATATCAATGTTATCATACGAAAATTAACTTTCAAGTATTGAAATAATAATTTGGTATATCAAGGGAATACTGGATATTAGAATGTTGTACAATGAAAAATCTCAGCAAGATTTATTGGTCTATACAGTTGAAGATTGGGCCAGATAAAGAGTTAATAGAAAATCAATGTCATTTTTTTCATTATTTCTTAGAGGATTGTTTATTTCTTGGGTAATAAAGAATATATATTTCATTTCATTGAGCATCATAGAAGGTGAATATACTATGGACACTAAATATTTTACACAGTTATTATGGATGCAGAAGCATCTTGATGATATGAGAGTTGAATTAATGTCTCTGATCAAAATCCATTGAATCAATTCATGTGCTATAAGTCTTTCCAAAAATCCATTCCATCACTCAATGAAAATAAAATTGAAATAAATTATCATTTTATCAAGGAGAAGTTGGATCAAGTGCTTGAGAAAGTTAGAGTATGTGCCTACCAAACTTCATGTTGTAGACATTCTAA
Source organism: Viscum album (assembly GCA_963277665.1). NCBI lineage: Eukaryota > Viridiplantae > Streptophyta > Magnoliopsida > Santalales > Viscaceae > Viscum > Viscum album. Next base: position 1,225,436,842 of record OY728145.1, on the reverse strand, counting down.
AAAGGTTATAACCAAAAGAATCATTTGAACCTCATCAATAGTATATTGGAGTTCAGTCAACTCCTTGAACTTGAAAAATTGTGAATGTGGGACCCCCTATTTCTGAAGTATGATATGTTTTTCCCTAATTTTCAAATCTATTTCTTTACCCTGATACATAACACAATGAAGCTACCTTCAGGTTCATGTACAAAGAAGAATGAATTGTAGCTATAAAAGGGGAGAAAATGTCTGAATCAAGACAGGATGTATGAATCAAGGCATGGGTAGAAGCCGATAGGGGGAGTAGAAATGTAGGGATAATTTCAAATCTAATGATTATAATAGAAGTATAAAAGTAGGGGGGTTTCAAATATGATGATTGTTAAGATGGTCAATCAGTGTTTATATATCCCGATACAGGAGTTTCATGATCAAATAAGTGAATTGGATTGGGAATGAATTGATTTATTGATAAACTTTGCACGCTACTATTTTTTTCTCATGTTGAGGATTAATTATGTAGGCATAGAGTATGTGTTGAGTAATTATTTGATCGATATTAGAATATCATAAAGGGAATATTGGTAGAATAATGAATAATTGTTAACTTGGTATAAAAATGTGAAGAGTTGTCATTAAACCCAAAGGATGTTATTTTTGGGAAAAAGTCCATTTCGGTATTATTATAGTGTTTTGGGTTGATTTTTTTTATGAAAAATAAGGTTTCAAAATACAGTTTTGGAGTTCTGGAAATATGTTTTACAAGGTATGTTGAAAATGATCCAAGAAAAATGAATGGATGCCCTGGAGGTGGTAAAACAAATTATTTATATAAGGTGGAACCATTTCTCAGTTCTTTCCAAATCATTGGGTTCCAAAACATATAGGTTGACTCAAGAATTGTGAAATATGGATTTCATGAATTCTTGATAAAAATATGGTAAATAAATGAGTTTCATGAAGACTAGGTTTTACGAAGGCTGTTTCACGAAGTTGTGAATAATCATGAATGACCGTCACGAAAAATAAAAGTTATAAAAGAAATCTATGCGACTATGAGGAGCTTCATGAATCAAAAATCTCCTCAGTTCTTTGCAAAGAAAGGGAGAATCGTGAACAATATGGGTGAGCTTTGCAGAATGGGGAAGATGTGGATGGATTCTTCTAGAATCAGATTCAATGCCTATAAATAGGCCACTACCCCCTTTAGAGAAGTAGTGAGACTTAATGAACATTCTAAGTATCTATATTTAAATAGGTAGTTCATAGTGATAGTTCTTATGAAACTATTTATGTAGAAAGGATGTTTGTGAAGGCTCTAAAAGCCGACTAAAATATGTGAGCTTCATGAAGGCTAAGTGAGATTTGATAAATGAATGAGCTTTATAATGCATTATTTAGCTACGGGAAATAAGCGAGCATTGAGGAGGTACTGAGCATTGAGAAAGATCTTCATTAAGGTATTTCTCATTATGAAAAGTGTTCCAAATGGATTGACCAGTAAATATGTGGTAATTTGTTATTAATTAAGTTGATGAAAGTGGTAATTCAACAGGGTAACTACCTATAGTTGAGGATGTACTCATTATTGATAACAATGGTACCTACATGTCCATAAATTATGTATTGATCCCTTCTATTGAAGTGAGAAAACGAATAGGAAGAAGGTGATACATACCATTGGTAGTGAGATAGAGAAAGGGAGTGTCCCTTGGGAAGGTAAGGATCCATCCTTAAACATTATAAAGGTAATAAGATTTGGAATATAAGTGATCTATCCCAAACCTTAAATTGGATGTTATACTTAATAATTTTATTACATTATCACATTGTCATTGTATGTTCCGTCGGCATATCCCAATGATGGAAAACAAAGTAAAAAACATTGTGTCTTGTGCATGATTAAATTTCAACTCATAGATATCCAAGGGAAAGGGAGAGAATAGTTTTTTGTTTAATGATGATGCAGGATATTAAGGGGACATTGTTTTAATCTATCATACCTTGATTCACCCCCCTCACATGGTATTTGACCTAGTTGGGATAACACCAATGTTCAGTAGGTGAAGAGTCAGACCAACCAATTCGGGGCAAAGATTCTTTTCTGGTAATATGAGTGTATGTTGTTCCTCCATGACTTCCAATCGATTCATTAGTGCCTCAATTATGTTAATGATCCCTCGAGGAATGTATGGATGGGCCATTACATTAACTTGTTCAATATTCTAAAGGGACATCTATACCAGCACTACTAGTATCTTCCATAGGTAGGCTTTAAGGGAGGGCCTATAAGGATGTGACATGATCTCTTCTAGTTATGAACCAAAGAAACATAATTCTTGATCTTTTAATGTGTGATCCATGTATATTTTTTGTTAGTATCTCATATTGAGCAGATATTCTACATCCACTTTTATTGATGTAGTGAACCCTCTTTATTATGGTATGACCATTACATATGAAACATGAAGAATGCCATGCATAACATATTCAGTAGGAAGTTTACCTTACAGTAGTTCTGTATTGGGCCTCCTCAATTTTTTCATCTCTTCCTCTTGTTGAAAAAATATTTACACAAGTGTAAGGAGTTCATCATTTTCGTGGAGTAGGTGACACACAAACATACATTTTCCCTTTTCCTTGCCGGGTTCTCTATGAGGAGGTAGTGGTAGGCTGATTGAGGGAACACCCATATTCTGATCAAGCCCTAAATTAAGAGTAAAAACCACTCCATTAATAATTTTTCTAAAAGCAATATTACATAACAAAATTTCCTCATTATCCTCCTATTCCTCCTCCACATTGGACTAATGTTCTATAGGGTCTATAGGGGTAGTTATAATGACATTTAAAGATGTATAATACTTTGCAGACATCTTATCCAGGTCTTTGTGAGATTTACTTCTTCTACATCCTCCGTAAGGAATTTTCCTTTCCTTTTTGTTTCTTTAGGATATGTTTGGTGGATGGTAAATTGAAGGAAATCAACCAAACATTCAGTTTTTTGTGTATCAAATGATTATACTGAATCATGGGATGGGAAAAACATTGAGGATTCATTATGGGTCATCCACCATAATCTAGGGAAAACTGACTTCCACGAAGGAGGAGAAGGTTGAGTTGTAAAATCTCCCATATTTAGGGGCTAGGGATGATCCCGTTCCACTTTCAAAACACTTTGAGAATGGTTCTCTATCCTTGATGATTGTGTTAAAAATCCACAATCCCTACAGGTTGGTTTTTCTCATTTATTGTCATGGAGTCTACGTTTTTGGTTTCCCTGTATATTTTTTAGAGTTTTGTTTGACCTTTGGATGGGTTCAACACTTTGAATGAACATGAATCACTCACTTCTGAAGAACATTGCACTATTTCTAAAATTTTCACTATTAAATGACTGTATTATTTTAATCATGATGAATACGTATTATTTTTATATTCCTAATACAAGAGTTTCTCAATAATATTATCTCTTCTAGTCGAAAATAGGTGAGAGTTGTCCCAGGCCTATTTTTATTGATAATATCATCAATTGTTGACATAGTTCATTTGATGATGTCGGTCTAATGTAATGAAATTTCATGATACCACCTTTTTTGGGGTTTCCTAGTTGGTTATAATGTAGAAATTTTACACTATGTGTTTAACCTAACCTCTAATATAAACACCATATGTGGCATCAGTGATCAGATATCACAATCTATTTACTGTGTTAAGTCATGCACGTTATCGGGATCCTTGTTGTTTCTCAATCATTAGATTTCATGCATTTAGGAGAGCCTCTAGGTGAATTAATCATTTCATCCCTTCCATTACCTTCATGTGACTTCGATAATCATCTTAGGGTAATGAGTTTCCTCTTATGTGATGAATATTTTTCCATACACTGAGGACAGATATCAGGAACACAATCATCAAACAACGCCATTGGAATGTTTTGTTAAAGGATGGCTACAAGCCAGAACATTAATCATATGTTTTCTTTATCCTATTTTTTACTCATTGTTTTTCATGTCATCTTCATCTTTTTCTAGTGGTTCCTCGACCGAGTCTAACCAATTTGGTCATTTTCCAGATTCTTTAACATAAAAATAATGATCGGTAGATTCTTCCTATTTCTCATTATTAAATATTCTAAGGGAATACCATTTTTATGAAATGAAAAAATGATCTAGCTATAACTTTTTCTATTGATTCCATCATTGTAAGGAATAATATGGTGGATTAAATTAAGGAGAAATCCTTATTTCCCTTTCATCTTGAGTCCTTACATAGGGATATCGTGAATCTCATTGAGAGATGAGCTCTTGAGACCAATCATATTATGGTCAAGAAGTAATCCTTATTAGTGATGTGAATGAGGAGGACCTTTGGAATTAATTCAACTACTCATATTATTTCATAATGAGAGATTATGATAATGATTTGGTACTAATCTTCATCTGGTGGATTCATGAAAAATATCCTCAAATAACTTGGGTTTATAGATCAGCACATTATTTTCTAGTCATCTCTAGTGAAGCTTCTTTTTGGATTACTTCTTACAAGCAAGTGGGACAAAATGATAGTGGAATTAGTTTTTTTCTATGGAATATTTCTTGACTAGCTCCCATGTTGCTACTATAATTTTCTATTAGTCTTATGGAACTTTGGATAGGGTTTGTGACTTCATTGATGTGGCCTTTGGACGTTCTCAATCCAATTATATATATATCACGGGGAATTTTTTCCTATGACCTCTAGGATGGGAGAAAATGTATATGTCTCTTCTAGGGTGACATGTTTATGAGCCACCCCAGTTTTGGAGATGGAACTATGTGTCCATCCCTTGATCACTACTATTGTCATTGTTATGAGGTCTTGTAATTCATGTACGATGTGCGCTTGAATTTTATATTGCACTTTCACCATTCATAGTATATTATTGGTGACTTCAGTGAATAGAACAAGGATATATTCCTACTCTATATATAGATAATATATTTCTACCTACTCTTTTCCTCCCTTTCCTTTAGGTGGATACTAATAGTACTCATATGTAGCGGTAGAGATTTGGGTCTCTTCTATTCATTACTAAGACATTCCAAATTAATTCTCTTTGTGCTTATAGACATGGAATTTATAATTCTTGATAATTGTGGGTAGGTGGGAAACCCTTCCTGCATTTTTCATCCAAATTTTACCGATTGGCTTCATTGGATGCAACTAGGGTATTTTTCTAGGAAGATGAATTAGGGTGACCATTGTTTATTCTCTCTCTTAGTATTCTACCAAATTAGACTAGTGGTATTCTCATTATGGGATAAGGGTGTGGCCCTGATCCCTATTGGATGATTTTTTCAATGAAGTTATCTCTTGTGTGCCAGATTCTAGATAACCTGGGCCAGAATGTAAAATATAGCGCCCTCATCATGTTGAGGGTTCGCTACCAAGCGATGTTAGTGTGGTGACATCATGTAAGAGCCCATTTGAGGGACCCATGTCTCTTCTATATTAGGTCATATGTTTCCTCTTCATCGAACCCCCTAATATATGTTAGGGACTAGTTATTTCACCCTAGGGATAATCTCCTGATATCATTAATGACAATGATTGGGGTCATCTGATTTTAGACTATTGGTTGTCATTGATTACATGACTAGTGGTGTTTTCATGATAGAGTTCCTATTTAAAGGCCTCCAAGGTTAGGAAGGTAGAGTTTTGATGATACTCTTAAAATAGTTTGATTGAGACCCAACATTGAAGACCATTGGTTGGTGATGGAGTCCTTTTCTTTGTTGAAATCTCAACATGAACAGTTTGTAGGGAATACATTAGTGAGTGTTGGGTAGATGCAATTTGGATTTAAGGGAGATCCTTTTGGTTGTCCATGGATATAGATGATATAAAAAAATAAGAAAACCCTTGATAAGAAGCATCATACATAAATTAACACATGCATGCTTGATTTTCTTGTTTGTTATTCTTTCATTTTGAGAGTGGAAGGGTCGTGATAGGTGTGTGAAACCACCATATTGTATAACGATTCACCTAAGGTTCACCATTTTTTGTTTAGGTGAAATATCTATGATGCACAATGTCTAATTTCAGTGGGATGAGTTTCATACAATCGCTTGTATTGGGCCAATGATTTTCAATTAGATTTTAATGATATTTATTCATAGATCCAGAAATATCCAATGGTTCTACATCCATGAGGGTCATTCATTCCAAAGGTAGGGGCTCATTTAGAAGTTTGGCTAACAATACTTAAAAACTCACATTAGTCGAAAGTATGGGAGGTTAGGCTTATCATGCCCTTTGGGGGGGATTACTGACTACTATGGGACTCTATAATATATTTATAAAGATTCATGAATCCATCATTTAATCACATGTATGACATGGTTCACCCTTCAATCAACAATTAATTTTTAGTATTCATGGAATTTATAATCATCTACATGTATTTGAGGTTCTCTATCAATGGCACCCTCTTATGTACTAATTCTAGATTTCAATGACATCCTATTATGATGATGGTTCAGAGCTACATAGTGGGGAACTATAGAGTGTTATAATCATCCATGGAGATAGGAGTTTTTATGATATCGGGATCAGGCCCATGGATACGCTTCTTATATATCCTTATGAAAGGAATCAGAACCCACATATTTCAGTGCCACATAATGGGACACACCATGCCTTTTAATGACAATTTTTAAGGACCCAACCACGCATTTTAACATCATTCTACAAGGATTACTGTGAAGAATATTCCTAGTCAATGTTTACAACAGGCCTTTTATGGAAGATTCCTAGGGATCCTTGAAGAGATATGGGATCCCAGGTTAAATAAGACTCTACTGGGAATATCTCCCAGAGGGGATAGTGTCGATTTGGGGTGTTGGGTTAGGACCTCATGGAGGCTTCCTATGTTTCTCATTGTGATGAGAATCAAATCGCATATAGTTCGGTTGTGAGGACCCACATCTATGGAGGCCCTATGATGGTTTTTTCACATGGGGGTATGGCTCTTTGAGATGATTGGTTGGTGATTACTCATAAGTATGATTCTCTTGTGATTTGAGATATATGGTGGGGGCATACTCCTATAGAGGATACCCTTTGGATGAGTATGGGGATATGGTTAGGGATTACTCTTAATAGGGATTCCCTAATGGATTTTTGGGGCTTACACTTGAAATTATGACCTTAGGGATGAGATCATGAAAATTTCATTATCATCACCAACCTCTAATCCCACATCATTCATGCTCATTGTGAGAAATAAGAGGATGTAGTGGATCTGAGGAAACAAAAAAATCTAATTTTCCTTTTGGATAGACGCATGGCCTTTAGGGCCCACGACTTTAGGGGGCCTATGAGGGATGACCATAGGAATACTTGGAAGGTGATTATCTACCAAAACATGCATCTTACTATATAGATTTTTTTATGATGGCTAGCCTCTAAGACCACATGAATCATGTTTTGACATGATTGAATGAGGTAAATGAGAGGAAGAATAAGAATGGGAAAACCACTAGAACCTCCTCACATTGTTGGAAGTGGTCAGTGTGATGGGACTTTCCTACCGTCGTTGTATCCTAGACCCAATGAGAGAGAGGAGGGGCCTTCAATTTCTCATATCCTATTTTATTTTTATATTTAGGATAGTCACATTTGGTGATCTACTTTTCTATGACCCATAGAAATGGATAATGAGGAAGTGAGGAAGCAGGATGGGCCCAACAATAATTTATAAGTGTATAATATAAGTGTTATTCCCTTTGATTTATTATGGGAGTATCTCATTAACTATCAAGGGGAAAGATATGCATGAACCTCACCCTCTCCACCTGGAAATGGAGGTCCTTTGTCTCAAAGATAACTTGGGAAGGACATGGTGTAACAGCCCAAGATTTTATGAAAAATATTCTTTTTAATTTTATTAATGTCTTGTGTTGTACGCTACACCAAAAGGAGCTTGCACAACACGCATCCTTGACTTTCCTTGCATTACACGCAATCGCAACCTTCCTCGATAGCGTGTGTGGTACGTAATCCTGAGTTTCACGAAACAATGATATGCTATTAAAATATTATTAAAACTAGCCGTTATGAATAGTAATAACCACTTTTTAAAATTCTGTAAATCTTATATTTCAAAATGAACTTCATTTTTGGATTCGGAGTATCGAATTTAGCCTATGGTGAAATTTTGGTACATTTCGGATAACTTTCATATTCTGATGAATAGTGAAAATTACTAAATTATAATTAAAAAACAACTTTTTTAATCGAAATAATTAATAGTGATAAATTATTAATTTGAGTAGTTTTAAAGTATATTTAGAATATATTTTTACAATTTAATACAATGTTGGTCATTGGATGTAATTTCACATTTAAACTAGACATAAACAAGTGTCAATCTTTTGATAGATATTGTTTCTTAAAAACACGCTATTTGTTTTAACAGCGGGATTTAATTATAAAATTAATTAATGCAACTTTTATGTTATGAATTTGGTAAAATAGACTTCATTTTTGAATTCGGAATATGAAATATAGCTTGGGATAAAATTTTGGCATTGTTCTGAAAAACATCAATTTTTGATGAATAGTGAAACTACTAAGTGGTAGGTTAAAAACTGAATTTTGCATAAAACATAATTTTACCGCTTCTGTGAATGAAATTTCGAAAATCCGAGAGACACGGTTAATATCAAGGACTAAAATGTGATTCAATGAGATGAAAATAATTTTTTGGTGAATAGTAACTTTTTACTTTTTTTTTACCACGGTAAATAGTAAATAGGGTAACTAAGGGTAAATATGATATTAATATTACCCTAACACATGTCCTAATTCTATTGGATAAGTGTAATTCGACCAAAAACAAACATAGGAATAAAATATGACCATTTAGGCCCACTTGGATTAGATTAGGACATTTATTATTAATTTATTTAAAGAAGGGTTAAAATAGTTAAAATCAAAGTTTAATAAGTAAATCATTTTTAATATGGGGTTATACATAAGATAAATTCGATTTTAAATATTCATTAGAAAGCTAAAAAGATTTCCTACATGATGATATTTTATTTGTAATTTTTAGACATCATATAATTTAATTTATTTATGACACAACGATGATGCAGTAATTATCGTATTAATGAAATATTGACATAATTGATGTTATAAACACCAAAATAAATGTAATTTGAGATTTTTTATGAATTCCACTAATTTTATAGGTTACTATGATATATTAATGTTGATTTAATAAACTTGGTTCGAACATATAATTCTGTTATGACTTTCACAAAAATCATATATCAAATAGTGTCAAAATTGACACAAAATAGTTTTTAAATCAAATATTATATTATTAATTGTTATTTTATTCCTAAAAATCTAAGGTTCGGCCAAATGACTTAGATAAGGATATATATATTAATAATAAACAATTTGGGGTTCGTTTGGCATGTTATAGTAAGTTTATTAACCATATAGTGAAAGAAAACAAAAAGACACGGTAAAAGTTAAATTATTTAACTTAGAGTTAAATCTAATTGATAAGGTTTAAAATAATATCCAAACATGTCTAAATTTAATTGGTTGATGAGATTAAAACCCTATCTCATCTAAGCTTCGAATATGAGTCATTTTTGGAGGTTTTTAAGTGGGGTTAGATTTATTATAAATTAATATTTTTAAGAATTCCTAAGGTGCCCCTCTCCTCCCTTATAAAAGGACACCTCCTCCCCCTCCTCCTCACACCAATTTGAGCACTCATGCTCGGCCAACCCCTGAAAAAATCCCTTCTCCACTTCCCTAGCAACATCCTAGAGGTTCTGGTCATCCTCAAAGACCAATTCTAGTGCCCTAAGTGGAGGTCTCAAAGAGGCACTTCGAAGAAGAGGTAATTACCATTACCAATTCTTTCATCTTTATTTCTTCTTCCACTTCTTCTTCTTAGGTTGTTTCATTATGAAGTAATAACATCAGTATCACTCATATACTGATATGTTATTATAAGTATGAAACAACCCTATTTCACCATCTATCCATCCTACGGAAAAAGAAATCACCGCGCGTGCGTACGTACGGAATACCGTCTCCACGCCGTGGTGTAATCTATTTTCCACCGCCACCTTACATGGATGGGTATAATGGTGTAAAGAATAACTATACATAGTTATAACAACATCATATTGATTCTGATATATTGTATAATCCACTCCAATTCAATTCAATATTTATAGAAATGATATCATCGCTCGTGCGTACGTACGGACTACCGTCTCCACGACGCGATGAGATTCATTCTCCATGTTAACCATTTAAGAATGATTATAATGTATATATAAGAAATAATAATGAAATATATGACATTATAAAGCTACTGGATTTATGTATATATACATATGTATGTCATCTACTTACTTCCATTTCAAGACAATAAGGAAAGAAAAACAGCGTTCATGCGTACGTACGGACTACCGTCTCCATGAACGGTGTTTTTCATTTTATTTATCTACCTATTATTTATATATATATACTGAATATATATGATATACAAATCATATTTTATATTCTGGAAGTAAGTAAATCATGATATAAGTAATAATGATGTCAAGAACAACAAGTCAAAACACCTACGATAAATGAAACGATTTTACCCAAAACGCTTCTTTAACATGGAATTTACAAAAGAACGGGTAATATAATGTAATAAGTGAACCATATATGATATCATAACAATGAATATGATTCTGTAATAAGTCAATAACATGATTTAAATCATTATACAGGAGGTTTGGACACTTACAAAGCAAGTCGGACCTAAGGTAAGGGAAATATCACAATCTCATTTTTATCCGAGATTGTTTATTCGTAAGTATTTACTGGGGTGTATTTTATCATCCAAATCCATGTTCCCTCAATATGTAATATTGTTTCCATCCACTTGAAATAGTTTAAATCCAATTTTACCCTTAGGTGAGTTTTTAGTAAAGAATATGAAAGGAATCTTTTGTCGTTTTTCCGTACGAGGTACTTTTTGACTTTTCCGACAAAAGTACGAAGAATGTTTTTTTTAACTTATACGGCATGAATGGATTTTTAAAACATTACATCAAAGAAGCTTCATTTACAAGTTTTCAAGTTTATTTTTAATCAACTTCTTTTATTTTAAAGTTGTATGACATGTTTTGAAAGGAAAAATATTTTTTTTTGAAGAAGAAAGGATATTTTCCTCAAGAATTCAATTCAAGTGTTTTATCAAAATTATTTTCCATCTAAGATAATAAAGGGTTCTGTTTCTATCCATATTTTTACATTGGTTTGACTATGTTGTTATGGAATTATGTTTATGAATTCCTTTATCATATATGAATTGATTTATGATTTCATGATGTTTCAAGAATCCCATTTTTGTTACATGTGTTATGCGATGATGCATGTTTTATGATTATGTGGAACACATAAGAAAGGATTCATTATAAGATGGGTGGGACCTATATCTCCCTCCAATGCATTGGGTAAAGATTTTATATCTCATGAGATAGACATGGCTGGAATGGTAGGTTATACCGGTTCAGTGAAACAGGACTGAAACGAGGGTTACTCGATTCAGAAAGGGACTTTGTCCACTAAGATAGTCTTGGCAATGAGTCATGACTAACAAGAAATGATTTTCCATGATTATGTGTGCATGCCACAAAGTTTCAAGTTTCATGTTATGATTATGGTGATCTCATTTTCACTTCTATGATTTTTTTCCATGTTAAGATATTATGCTCTCTTTTGCAGGTTATGATTTTCAAAAAGATATGATATGATTTTTATTTCTTTTGTATACCCTTACTGAGCATTTGAGCTCACCCTTTTATGTTTTCTTTTCCCCAGGATATAAAGAAAGGTTTTAGGTAAGAAAAAAAGGGAAGATCTTTATGGGAGATATTGAAGATCTTTCACCAGGATTAGAAGATTACGTTCCGAGTTTCCAAAGACACTAAACTATTACGATCCTTGTGTGTGTGTTTTTGTTATGTACTAAGTATTCCGCAAAAGTAATGTAAAGTCTATGTACGTCAGGATACGGGTCTCTACAGTTGGTATCAGAGGAAAGGTTTAGTCAACCTTTGGAAACTAGGATGCGAAAACGTTAGTGAGATCCCTAGAGATATTTCTAAGGTATGTCTAGGGATGTCTCTAAGGATAAGTATACGTATAGGTTATAGTCCTAGAATTGCGCTAACGATCTTAGAATTTAACCTAAGATGTTAGATATTGAGGGTACTACCCCTTTATTATGTTGTTTTCCCTAGCATTATTTTTTCCTCTCACACTATTCTTTTTGGGTTTTAGACGTTTGCTGGAACCCGAAGGAACCGTGTTGATCAATGCAATGGACAATGCAATGATTGCCCTCCTGAACAAACAAATGTTATGGGAGATGGAGTGAAAAATCTTATTGCTATACTTACACAAGCTATGAATCATTCTGGACTTCCAAATGAGCAGAGAAGGGAACAATATTCTATTGAGTCCTTCATGAGGCAACGTCCACCTTCTTTCAGTGGGTCTTCTGATCCACTTGTGGCTGAACAATGGATCAGTACTACTGAAAAGATATTTTCAGTTCTTCAATGTTCTGAACATGATAAAGTCATCTTAGCAGTATATCGTTTGGAAGGTGAAGCTGATCAATGGTGGAATCTTATCAAGAATACGAGGCCAAGAGATGAAATTGAGTCCATGGAATGGGACGAGTTCAAGAACTTGTTTTTCAGTAAGTACTTCCCTCGTATTCTTCGAACGAAGATGGAAAAGGAGTTTCTTGAGCTGAAACAGAAGGATGATGAATCTGTTGGTATATACGAAGCGAATTTTACAAGACTTGCAAGGTATGCATCTGGCATTATCATCCAACCTGAAAGTAAAGTTGATCAATTTTTCAGTGGCTTAAAACCAAGTCTTCGAAGGGCATTAGCTATAAGAGACTTCAGTAGCTATGAAGAAATTGTGCGTTGTGCTATCAAGGTATAAATGGAAGTTGGTGTTACATATCCATCTCATGGTTTTGACAAGAAACGAAAGATGGAGTTCAAGGAGAAATCTCAGAATAATGGTGAAAAGAAGATGAATGTTTCCTTATGCACAAAGTGTGGAAAGAAGCATGGTGGAGATTGTCTTAAAGGGACTAGAAAATGTTTTAAGTGTGGAAAAGAAGGTCATCGAGCAGCTGAGTGTCGAAGTAATGGAAAAAGGGTTTCTAATGATGTGAATAAAGGAAACACTGCAGAGAACGCACCGCCAACACTTCAATGCTTCAAGTGCAAGGAAATGGGGCATTATGCTAATAATTGCCCTAATCCAAGGGTTAGTGATGATCAACATGAGCAACCACTGAAGGCAAAGGACAAAGGGAAATCACATGCGATCACTATTGGCAATGTTAAATATGATAACGATGTGGTGGAATGATTAAGTGTTTATGTAATGGGATAACGTTGTATCATTGAGTATTGCAATATTTATTGATGTGGTATTCAAAGTGGTTGAGATATTTTTTGGAAATAAGATGATATGCGCATAATGAAGACGAATGAAATGTTTAATAGTATTCATGAGCTCATGATTGATATAAGGACTAAGTGATATCATGGTTTGAGTATATAGAATTTTGAGGATTTTGGTATGTGGAAAGTGTTAACTTTTAACTGCACTCATGTTTTCACTAAGGTATTCAAGAGAATACACGATTACGGACTTTGAATGTTTGGAATGTGACCAACAAGACATATCTTATGATATGTGGGGATCAACGACAGTATTAAATCTCTAGTAATCGATGTCACTATATTATGAGAGTGGACGACAGTATTATGTATAAGCCTAAAGATTAGACTGGATTATGTTGGACATAAGTTAGTATTGTTTAAGGATAGAAGATTTTCGATATTATTGATGAGATGTTATAGTAACGTAGTTTTAGAAAAAGGACAACCTGCAGGACGGGCGACAGCCCATCGCTTCGGACAAGGCTGTAGGAATCGAACCCACAACCGAAGTGCGACTGGCCTTTATCGCCTACCACTGGCCTACAGGAAGTCCCTGTTTAGTAGAAACTAGTGTTATTATATTAAGCAGTATGATATATGAAGTATAAGCCCATTTTAGGAACCATATATGATTAATCTCACTATAGATCGACTTATGTATATAATTTTTGCTAACCTTTTGTTTGAGACAGATGGAATGACCCGTCATTCTATCACATTATCTGCTAACACATCACGAATAACAAATTCAACTTCATTTATTTAAGAGATGAAGTGGAAATTGTTCAAGGCACGAACAACAGTGAGATTGTACCAAAATAAAGTAAGTATTTATTCTAATTCAAATTTTCAACTTTAGGGAAATGATCTTGAAAACCAAAAATGTTGTCCTAGTGATCTTATACCTGAGGAATCAGATGGTACCTTATATCATCACAAATTTATGGATTTGTGATTTTTGGCTTTTCCATAGCCATGTTCTCTACCACTCTCCATCAGAACATGATGGTTAGATTTTTCTTCCATATCCATATTTTTACCTATGTGGAAACCCAACAATTATTTTATTTCGGTAATCGTTACATTTCATACTTTAGTTTTTAAAGCCAAGTTTTGGTATTCCTTTTTTTCGATGTGGGAAACTTTCGAATAGAAAACCATTTATAACCCCGACGAATTTCGAGGGCGAAATTCATTTTAAGGGGGGTAGAATGTAACAGCCCAAGATTTTATGAAAAATATTCTTTTTAATTTTATTAATGTCTTGTGTTGTACGCTACACCAAAAGGAGCTTGCACAACACGCATCCTTGACTTGCCTTGCATTACACGCAATCGCAACCTTCCTCGATAGCGTGTGTGGTACGTAATCCTGAGTTTCACGAAACAATGATATGCTATTAAAATATTATTAAAACTAACCGTTATGAATAGTAATAACCACTTTTTAAAATTCTGTAAATCTTATATTTCAAAATGAACTTCATTTTTGGATTCGGAGTATCGAATTTAGCCTATGGTGAAATTTTGGTACATTTCGGATAACTTTCATATTCTGATGAATAGTGAAAATTACTAAATTATAATTAAAAAACAACTTTTTTAATCGAAATAATTAATAGTGATAAATTATTAATTTGAGTAGTTTTAAAGTATATTTAGAATATATTTTTACAATTTAATACAATGTTGGTCATTGGATGTAATTTCACATTTAAACTAGACATAAACAAGTGTCAATCTTTTGATAGATATTGTTTCTTAAAAACACGCTATTTGTTTTAACAGCGGGATTTAATTATAAAATTAATTAATGCAACTTTTATGTTATGAATTTGGTAAAATAGACTTCATTTTTGAATTCGGAATATGAAATATAGCTTGGGATAAAATTTTGGCATTGTTCTGAAAAACATCAATTTTTGATGAATAGTGAAACTACTAAGTGGTAGGTTAAAAACTGAATTTTGCATAAAACTTAATTTTACCGCTTCTGTGAATGGAATTTCGAAAATCCGAGAGACACGGTTAATATCAAGGACTAAAATGTGATTCAATGAGATGAAAATAATTTTTTGGTGAATAGTAACTTTTTACTTTTTTTTTACCACGGTAAATAGTAAATAGGGTAACTAAGGGTAAATATGATATTAATATTACCCTAACACATGTCCTAATTCTATTGGACAAGTGTAATTCGACCAAAAACAAACATAGGAATAAAATATGACCATTTAGGCCCACTTGGATTAGATTAGGACATTTATTATTAATTTATTTAAAGAAGGGTTAAAATAGTTAAAATCAAAGTTTAATAAGTAAATCATTTTTAATATGGGGTTATACATAAGATAAATTCGATTTTAAATATTCATTAGGAATCTAAAAAGATTTCCTACATGATGATATTTTATTTGTAATTTTTAGACATCAAATAATTTAATTTATTTATGACACAACAATGATGCAGTAATTATCTTATTAATGAAATATTGACATAATTGATGTTATAAACACCAAAATAAATGTAATTTGAGATTTTTTATGAATTACACTAATTTTATAGGTTACTATGATATATTAATGTGGATTTAATAAACTTGGTTCGAACATATAATTCTGTCATGACTTTCACAAAAATCATATATCAAATAGTGTCAAAATTGACACAAAATAGTTTTTAAATCAAATATTATATTATTAATTGTTATTTTATTCCTAAAAATCTAAGGTTCGGCCAAATGACTTAGATAAGGATATATATATTAATAATAAACAATTTGGGGTTCGTTTGGCATGTTATAGTAAGTTTATTAACCATATAGTGAAAGAAAACAAAAAGACACGGTAAAAGTTAAATTATTTAACTTAGAGTTAAATCTAATTGATAAGGTTTAAAATAATATCCAAACATGTCTAAATTTAATTGGTTGATGAGATTAAAACCCTATCTCATCTAAGCTTCGAATATGAGTCATTTTTGGAGGTTTTTAAGTGGGGTTAGATTTATTATAAATTAATATTTTTAAGAATTCCTAAGGTGCCCCTCTCCTCCCTTATAAAAGGACACCTCCTCCCCCTCCTCCTCACACCAATTTGAGCACTCATGCTCGGCCAACCCCTGACAAAATCCCTTCTCCACTTCCCTAGCAACATCCTAGAGGTTCTGGTCTTCCTCAAAGACCAATTCTAGTGCCCTAAGTGGAGGTCTCAAAGAGGCACTTCGAAGAAGAGGTAATTACCATTACCAATTCTTTCATCTTTATTTCTTCTTCCACTTCTTCTTCTTAGGTTGTTTCATTATGAAGTAATAACATCAGTATCACTCATATACTGATATGTTATTATAAGTATGAAACAACCCTATTTCACCATCTATCCATCCTACGGAAAATGAAATCACCGCGCGTGCGTACGTACGGAATACCGTCTCCACGCCGTGGTGTAATCTATTTTCCACCGCCACCTTACATGGATGGGTATAATGGTGTAAAGAATAACTATACATAGTTATAACAACATCATATTGATTCTGATATATTGTATAATCCACTCCAATTCAATTCAATATTTATAGAAATGATATCATCGCTCGTGCGTACGTACGGACTACCGTCTCCACGACGCGATGAGATTCATTCTCCATGTTAACCATTTAAGAATGATTATAATGTATATATAAGAAATAATAATGAAATATATGACATTATAAAGCTTCTGGATTTATGTATATATACATATGTATGTCATCTACTTACTTCCATTTCAAGACAATAAGGAAAGAAAAACAGCGTTCATGCGTACGTACGGACTACCGTCTCCATGAACGGTGTTTTTCATTTTATTTATCTACCTATTATTTATATATATATACTGAATATATATGATATACAAATCATATTTTATATTCTGGAAGTAAGTAAATCATGATATAAGTAATAATGATGTCAAGAACAACAAGTCAAAACACCTACGATAAATGAAACGATTTTACCCAAAACGCTTCTTTAACATGGAATTTACAAAAGAACGGGTAATATAATGTAATAAGTGAACCATATATGATATCATAACAATGCATATGATTCTGTAATAAGTCAATAACATGATTTAAATCATTATACAGGAGGTTTGGACACTTACAAAGCAAGTCGGACCTAAGGTAAGGGAAATATCACAATCTCATTTTTATCCGAGATTGTTTATTCGTAAGTATTTACTTGGGTGTATTTTATCATCCAAATCCATGTTCCCTCAATATGTAATATTGTTTCCATCCACTTGAAATAGTTTAAATCCAATTTTACCCTTAGGTGAGTTTTTAGTAAAGAATATGAAAGGAATCTTTTGTCGTTTTTCCGTACGAGGTACTTTTTGACTTTTCCGACAAAAGTACGAAGAATGTTTTTTTTAACTTATACGGCATGAATGGATTTTTAAAACATTACATCAAAGAAGCTTCCTTTACAAGTTTTCAAGTTTATTTTTAATCAACTTCTTTTATTTTAAAGTTGTATGACATGTTATGAAAGGAAAAATATTTTTTTTTGAAGAAGAAAGGATATTTTCCTCAAGAATTCAATTCAAGTGTTTTATCAAAATTATTTTCCATCTAAGATAATAAAGGGTTCTGTTTCTATCCATATTTTTACATTGGTTTGACTATGTTGTGATGGAATTATGTTTATGAATTCCTTTATCATATATGAATTGATTTATGATTTCATGATGTTTCAAGAATCCCATTTTTGTTACATGTGTTATGCGATGATGCATGTTTTATGATTATGTGGCACACATAAGAAAGGATTCATTATAAGATGGGTGGGACCTATATCTCCCTCCAATGCATTGGGTAAAGATTTTATATCTCATGAGATAGACATGGCTGGAATGGTAGGTTATACCGGTTCAGTGAAACAGGACTGAAACGAGGGTTACTCGATTCAGAAAAGGACTTTGTCCACTAAGATAGTCTTGGCAATGAGTCATGACTAACAAGAAATGATTTTCCATGATTATGTGTGCATGCCACAAAGTTTCAAGTTTCATGTTATGATTATGGTGATCTCATTTTCACTTCTATGATTTTTTTCCATGTTAAGATATTATGCTCTCTTTTGCAGGTTATGATTTTCAAAAAGATATGATATGATTTTTATTTCTTTTGTATACCCTTACTGAGCATTTGAGCTCACCCTTTTATGTTTTCTTTTCCCCAGGATATAAAGAAAGGTTTTAGGTAAGAAAAAAAGGGAAGATCTTTATGGGAGATATTGAAGATCTTTCACCAGGATTAGAAGATTACGTTCCGAGTTTCCAAAGACACTAAACTATTACGATCCTTGTGTGTGTGTTTTTGTTATGTACTAAGTATTCCGCAAAAGTAATGTAAAGTCTATGTACGTCAGGATACGGGTCTCTACACATGGTACTATCCCTTGTATCTAAGACCAAGAGTTACCTAAAACCACCTACTAGGGTCAGGTTCCTCGTGACAATGGGAATTCATATCTTCAAACAGCCCTAGGACCCTTCTCGTCAGGTTGGATAAGTGAAGGAATCCTCTAACTGAAGGAATTCAAATCCGAATTGGAGAAATAGTAGTTGAGTATTTCTATGGATTTCCAGGTTCTTGGTCATCAGTGAAGGTTTTAATTTGATTACTTATATAAGATGGAACTAAAGTAAGAAGGTTCCAATTATTTGTGCCTAGTATTGGTCTTGTGAGTTAGTTCATGTTGGGTAGAGGTTATAAGAGAAAAGCAGGTCTCATTCTTGGGGGCCTACTTGAATTGGAAGAGCATTGCACATGTAGGTGTGTTCTAGTTGATGGTCTTTTCGGCAATGTACCATTGAGGAAACAACACTTGGGAGTAGGTTTTCTAAAGATCTCAAAGGTTTAGTCAAATGTTCTATAATATATCTCATAGAGGTCCCTGATATGGGATGTCGACCTCGGGCTAGTTCTAATCAAATGTGGGTGAATTGGTTTCTCAAACATGAGTTTTGTTTTTCAAACCTTAAAAATAATTTGCTTCCATTTCCCTATTTAATACCCACTTCTCTCAAGATTTAGAGAGTTACCTGGATGGTTTCTAAAGTCTTGGGAAAAGGAATAGGGGGTATATAGTGTATGGAGTTCTTTATGATTTTCAACCATTTGAATGTGGTTACCTATGTTTCTTTTTATAAGAAAATATTAGAACCTATTGAAATTTTTCCTCTCATGCAGTCTGACATGAAGGTTTGTCATGCATGATGATGTGTAGGTTTGTTATATAGGCTGATATGCAGGTACATTGCACACCAAAACTATTTTGCAGGACCTGCATGGGGGTCTTTGGTGAAGCATGTGACACTTAGTATTCTTCAGTTTTATTATTGTCTTCTTATTCATGTATTTCCCATTAATATAATTTCATTAATGAAAAAATAATTATTCAACAGTGTTAAAATTAGTATGGATTTAAGATTTTTGTAAGAGAAATATTAAGAAAAAATAGAAAATATAGGTAATAAATATATTGGATAATCAGTTTTCTATTTATGAACTCCATATGAATATAGGAAATGGTAAATATTATATATATAGAGGGATTAAAGATTAAAAAAGGGATTCTTAGATATTTATTTACATAATATGGTCAAGTGAATGTCAAATGGGAAGACTTCATTGAATGGATGTAAGTGATCCCCTTTTATAATTGAAGAAAATGGCACTTTTAGGAATACCCTATGCACTTCAATTATATAATTACACCATTACATGGCCAATGAATTAAAATGTAAATTATAAATTAGGTCTTTGTGATAATGGGTCAATAAGGAAATAAAAAAAGGCTTTCCACACATGTTTTAATCATGTCTCAATTATTTTAATATAAGATTTTTTATTTTAACACTTCGATAATTTCCTGGGTAACAAGTTTTTAACTACGTAATATAAATTTTTTTAATAATATAAGGTAACCCCTATTACGTAACATTGATGTTATAAATCTAAATTTAATCTCAATTTATCCGTTTTTTTCCTCCTCTAGTCTTAATGATCATAAATAATGATTAATTAAGGTTAATTAAGTTAAATTATATTTAACTCTTGTTTACTTATCTTCTTAATAAATTTTTCCAGTGTTTCACATCATAAGATAGGTTTCCACTGTTTGACTAAGTATGAGAAAATACTAGGTCAGACTCACTATTGGATACCCTACTGGTGATAGAAAAATCGTGATGTATTAGCTACCATTGACATGGACTTATCAAAAATATGTCTCATTGTTATCTCTCTCACCATCAGCACAAATGCTGAATTTTGACAATGGATGAGACATTGTCACTCAAGCTACTAATGTATTGTGTCACCAATGTTCAACCTACCGAAAAACAAAAATTTTGAATTATGAAAAAGTATGAGACACCTTCGCATTGAGATACTGATATCTGAGTCACTATTATATCAACCAACCAATAGAAAGACTTACCAATGACGTTAGAATTTTCACTAAGTATGTGCTACTGATATCATGATTCACTATCAAGTCGACCAACAAACAGAATGACCTACTTATCTTGAGTCATCAATACATGTCTCAATGTTCTAGATTTACGAATTAATTATGTTTGAGTCACCATTCCTGAACTACTGTTACTAAGATATGGGTAGACGAAGTCGATAATCTATGACACCATCAATCCTTCCCTTCATATTTAATTTAAAATTCATTTATAACTATCATATTTATTAAAATTAGTACTATTATGTATTTTAATTACTTTGTTATTATTTTCTAAAAAACATTTATATCAATTTTAGAGTGCAGTATGAGGTATGAGGTACCTCAACGTGATCAAGAACACACACCATGTCGGCTACAGTGTATAAAGATAGTACCCTATAAGAAAGGAATATGTGTTACTTGTTAAATATAGAGAGTTACTCATGTGCCTGTGAAGAACTCAAGAATTGCTTGATGTAAAAAATAGGTGATTCTATTGAAAACTCAAATCAAGGAACCCTTGGTAGAAAAAAGATAACAGAAGAGAATAAGTCATTTTGGAAATTCATAACTCACTAAAAAAAGACTGAAGATCTTAAAAAATTACGTTTTTTTGTTTCCAGAAGACGACTCGAGCTGCATTTCAACATAACTTTGATGGAGTCCCAAGTTGCATTGTTAATCACTCAGTGCCTTCTAAACAATATTCTATATATTTTTTTGTTCTTGTGTTTTTTTACATTTCAAATAGTGTGTGTCAGTATGGTTTTTAAATATACAATAACTCCTATGAAAACATCGAAGATACACTGATATATTCACAAACAATCATTTACACTGTAAACTCAAATAGATAACAATGAAAGATATCCCTATATAGCCTGGTTATTTTAGCAGTCCCAAGAAAATAGTTGAAGAGGTCTTTTTGACCTACAGAGTGTGTATACTATTGTTTACCCCAATCTAGGGTTTAGGTCAAAGTTTATTTATATACACTACATGGTGTTAGGTGATCACCATGTTTATAGGATTAAGTCTCTTCTTTATAATGAACCTCTTTTTATTATTTACATTGTTCCATCCAATGTTTTTTTCTATGATTTATCTATTTATTGAAGAAAAACATTCATTCACTTTGAAAGTTAATCATAGATAGTGTTTATATTAGAATTTTATTTTGTTTTTTTATATAAAAATAAAATTTAACAACTCATTTAACTTTAATTTAGAACTAATTACTCTTTTATAATTCATTTAAAAAATAAAAACATTTATTAATCTTCAATTTTGGTTAACTGGTTTGTTTTGTATTATAAATTAGGGTACTTTTTAGATAAGTGTTTTAAACATAATTTTTTGTAGGAACTCAAATAACCCCCCCCCCCCTCTTTAGTGTCCTACTATGACCAACATTTTCTATTAGAGGATTTCTATTTTTGAGTTTAAATGTTTTAAACGTTTTTCAAATCTTTTCAACTATTATTTATTTGGGTTTTACTGATCTCAAAGGATTTATCAGTTCAAATTTTGTATTTCATTAGAACATTTTATTGTTCTTTAACATGGAAAATAGACAAGAAGGTATTTCTATAAATATACCTCCCTATTTTAATGGCACAAATTATGCTTAATGGAAACTCAAGTTGATATTTATTTAGAAATAATGTTCTTCGAAATATGGTCTATTATAGTTGATGAATATAAGATTGATTCTAATACTAGAAACACATTGAATGATGTAACTAAGGTAGCCAATAATATTAATTACAAATATATGAATGACTAATATTTTACCCTAGATGATGATTAATTCCATAGGATTAATTCATATAAAACAACCTTTAAGATTTGGGATAATTTAGTTTTTTCGCATTAAAGAACCACTAATATTAATGAAATAAGGATTAACACATATAATTTTAAATATGATAACTTTTAAATGAAGCCTGATGAATGTATATCTGACATGTATCTCATGTTCAATAAGATTGTAAATAAAATGATCTGAGTGGGAAATATAGTCACTGGAAATGAAAAGATCATGATAATCTTGAGATTTTTTTAGCAATGGTGGAGAGGGACCTTAATATCAATTAGAGAATCTTGTGACATCGATGCACTACCAGTAAAGGAGATGATTATAAAATTTATGAATTACGTGGAAGAGCTGACGGTTAAAAGAGAAGAAGTTGATGAACCTAAAAGAAGCCAGTGCCTTCCAAAATCATTGTATCCAAGAAAAAGTTGACAATTAATGTTACTGTAGAAAGTTCCATCAATGAAGATGGATCAAAACACTATGATAAGGAAATGGCTCAATTATCCATGGGATTTAATAATTTCTATAGATAAATGATGTTCTTTAGAAAACCTATCTACAAATAAATGTATGACAAAAAAGGTAACTAGAAAAGAATTGGAAAAGAGGTGATAATACAAATTAGATAGTATTTTATGAACATAAATGAAAAATAAAATCGAATGATTGTTTTCAAAAGAGAAATTATAAGAAGAAATTTGAGGATAAAGATAGAAAGTACAAGAATAAAATGAAGGCCAACTATAGTGCATCTGAGGATATATATATTGAAGCAGAATCATCTCCAAATGAAAAACGTAAAAAATACAACTTGTGTTTTATAGAAAACACATACTAGTTAAACCTACCATATCTTTCATATAACAATTATTATTTTGGAGATTAATCTAAGTCTAACAATTTTTAAAATATATTCCATGAGGAAATGATTAAATATTTTCAAATGATTGAGGGTACCTAAAATGGACTAAAAGATATATATAAATCTATTAGGAAACATCATCCTCTTTATACTATTTTCAAATCTTAACTCACTATAGAAAAATAGAAGAATGATCTACTACTTAATGAGAATAAAAAACATAAACTTTTTAATGAGAAACTAAAAAAGGAATTATGGAAATTTAAAAATGGTAAATATATCACAGTTCAAATACATGGAAAAAGGTTTCTCCTAAATACACTACTAGAATTGGATATCACCCTGGGTAATCTAATTTTATTAAAAACAATTTTGTATCCAAATATGGAAAATTTGGTTTAATACCTTATTTTGGAATATTTACTACAACTTCCAACTGTGGAAGATCTATTATTGATTCTATATTTTCTAGAACTAATAGATATTATTTGTTAACAACCTTGAAAACTACTTATAGGTGACCCATAATGAAAGTGTGGGATTATAAATATTTAATTACAAATATTACTAAACTCAATAAAATCTTGGTACCAAAAGTCTTTTCTTGACAAAATTTTTTTTGTAGGAAAGATGTTAGAAGAGATCCTATAAGAACATGTGGTACTTGGACTATGGGTCTTCAAGACACATGAAAAGATGCTACTCTAGCTTCAAGAACCTCATAAATATTTATGGTGGACTTTTCACCTTTACTGATAATAAAAAACGAAAACGTAGTGGCCTTTTCCAAAATAGTAACACTAAATCAATTTTATATTCTCAAGTTCTTTTTATTAGTGGTATAAAGTATAATATTCAAAGAATTTCACCATTATGTGATGATGGATTTCATATTAAATTTTAAAATGATTCTTGTAATTTTTTCAATTCTAAGAATGATTAATTATTTTCTTCTTTTAGAAATAAAAATTTATATACTCTCAAATTGGATTCGTTAGTTTCAGATAATGATTTTTATTTAAGTGCCTTTCACAAATATTCTTGACTCTAGAATATAAGACGTGACCATGGTAACATTCACTCTCTTAGAAAGTTTACTGGAAATGTATTATTCAAGGATCTACCTAAACTAGTGTTTTTAAATGATAAAGTCTGTAATCCTTGTTAAAAGAGAATACATCATAAAATATCTTTCAATCCAAAGAAATATGTTTCATCTTCTCAACCTCTAGAGTTGGTTCACAAGTATTTTTTTGTGATTTCTATATTTTCTTTCTTAAATGTTATAAACTACATCTATGTTCTAATAAATGACTTTTCAATATATTCTTGCCATTTTTTAGCTTAGAAAACTGGGTTTTTCTCTTATTTAACTAAGTATGCTAGGTCAGTGGTAAACTTATATGGTAATTTAATTAAAACCATAATAAGAGACCAAGGTCGTGAGTTTGAAAATAAATAATTTCAATATTTTTTCTAAAAATATGGATATAGTTATAATTTTTCTACTCCTAGGACACCCTCATTAGAATGGAGTTATAGAAAGGAGATGTATAACTATATAAGAGATAGTCTGGACTATGCTTAATGCATATTATTTACCTTTTTATTTTTTTGTAGATGTCTTCAATACAGCTTTCTATATAATAAATAGAGTTTGAATTAGACCTATTATAAAGAAGACTCCCAATGAGCTATGGAACAATAAGAAACCTAAGGTTAATTACTTTATGTTTGTTTTGTTACAAATTCTTTATACTTAATACAAAGGATATTCATTTATAATTTTCCTCTAAGAGTGATAAATGAATTTTCATAGGTAATTCAATCTCTTGTAAATCCTATAGAGTCTTTAATAAAATAACCAAGTGTGTGGAAGAATCTCTACATGTCATGTTTTATGAAACAAATCCACATGAGTCCAAAACCTACCTTGAAAATATTGAAGATAATATATCCCGTCGAGAATTAAATCTAATATCTTCTGATTTGTTTGTTAAACAAGAAACAAAACGTAGTTTTGGAAACTCTCCAGATTCTAACCAAAATGAACATGAACTAATAAGTAAACCCAAACATACCAGTCCTCTTTTTCTAGGTTAGTTAGAACCCTTAAAATTTATCCTGTAGATGCTTCACTTGGAGATCTTGATAAAATAACACATACTATAGATTCTCTAAGTAATCATGTAAAACATCATGTTGTTTTGTCACATCATGAACCTCAAAACATAAATGATGCAACCAATGAATAATTATATATGTTGTCTATGCAAGAATAATTAAACCAGTTTCATAGAAATAGAGTATGGAGACTTGATGATATACACAAAGACACATTGAAAACATGAACTAAGTGGTTGTTAAGAAACAAAGTGAATGAAGCTAGTATAATAGTAAAAAATAAAGCTAGACTAGTTGCAAAAGGTTATAGTCAACCGAAAGGAATAGTCTATGATGAAATATTTTCACATGTGGCCTAACTTGAATCAATTTAAATACTAATAGATTATGTAGTACATCTTACTTTAAAACAATCTCAAATGGAAGTCAAAAGTTATTTCTTGAATGGTAATATAGTTGATGATGTTTTTGTTGAATAATCCCTAGATCTTAAAAATCCTCATTTTCCAAATCCTCATTTTCAAAATCATTCTTTTAAATTTAAAAAATATTTTTATGGTCTAAAATAGGCACCTAGAGCTTTGTATGATAGAATCAGCACTTTTTTATTTCTAATGGTTTTAAAAAGTTTTTAGTAGATCCTTCTATTTTTATAAAATTACATTTTAAACATGTTTTTGTTTTTTCAAATATGTGTTAATGAAATTATTTTTGGATCTCAAAAAAATTCATTATATATTTATTTCTCAACAATGATGCAAAATGATTTTAAAATGAGTTTAATGAGTGAACTCAAATTCTTTCTTGGATTTAAAAATTTTCAAAATAAGGAATGTATTATTTTATATCAAAGTATATATACTAAAGATCATTTAAAACATTTTAATTTGGATAACACTAAAACTAGTGATACTCTTATGAGTACGAAATATAAATTGGATGTAAATGAAGATGTAAAATTGGTGGATCAATAAAATTATAGAGGAATTATTGGAATCCTTCTTTAATTAATTTCTAGCTGACCTCATATAATATTCAGTGTGTGCATGTGTGCTTGTTTTCATGAAAACCCTAAATAGTCACATCTATAAGCTAATAAAATAATATTCAGGTACCTCAAATATTCTACAAACTTAGGACTATTCTATCCTAGAAGAGATCCATTTGATATAGTTATTTATTATGATGTTAACTTTGGTGGTTTCAAGTTTGATAGAAAAAAACACCTTTAGAATATGTTTCTTTTTGGGAAACTCTCCAGTTTCATAGTGTAGTAAGAAAACAAAATGTGTTTCATTATTTTCTGTTGAAGATGAATACATAGTTTCTAGTAGTTTTTGTACTCAAATATTTTGGATTAAACACACATTACTAGACTATATATAACCAAATATGGCATGTACATATAAACTATAACAACACAAGTGATTTTATGATTTCTAAGAATCTAGTTTCTCTTTCATAGAAAAAAACTATTGATGTAAGAAATCAATTTTTGAGAGGTCATTATAAAAAAGGTGATATCACTATTGAATTCATTGGCACTGAACATCATCTTGATGATATTTTATTATTCCTTTAATTTCTAAGAGAATGATCTATATTATACATGAGTTTGGGTGGATCAATTTTGAGTGAGTCATCATTAAATTACTCACCATTGATGGTTCTCCATTGATTACTCACCATTAATAATGCACTGTTGATGAATCCTCGTTGATGACTCATTATTTATGACTCACCAATGATGACTCATCGTTGATGAAACACCATTGATGACTCACCATTGATGACCCACCATTGATGACTCACCATTGATTACCCACCTTTGATGACTCACCATTGATGAATCACTATTTATGATTCAAGTTGATGACGCAACGTTGATGACTCACCATTGATGACTCAACCTTGATGACACACCATTGATTTCTCTCCATTGGCACTCACCATTCTGACTTAAAATTCGTCTTTAATTAGTCATTTTTTCTAGCTCGAATTTAAATTCTCTATTCTCTTGATTTCATTTTATTTTATTCAATTTTTTTATTTATGTTTCTAAAACCCCTATTTTATAAATATCGAATTGATCTGAATCATTTCTTACTCACTCTACTCCCTAAACCAAACTATTTTCTCCCAAACCACTACTTCCTTTCTTCATCGAACTAATCCTTTCAAATATTTCAAAAGTACCGAGTGATGTGTTTACCATAGATGTTTGCGGATGAGTCTCATACTCCAATGAAATAGAAAGGGGAATCGAGTGATCCAAATCCTAAACCAATTAAACCATATCTTTCCAACAGAATAGTCCTACCATAGAAGGTAGTACATGAATAATGGATATTGAAAATTAAGTCTCTCATTTTGAAAATATGGACAGAACAAATCTGGTTGGAGTAGTTCTCTAAAAACACACAACTTCACTATCTAAAACTAATGCATGAGTTTTAGATATATGACATGTTTATTCATTATAGAACTGAGGAGTTCTGGATCAAGTCTATAATAGGTGGAAAATAGATTTCATTCTCTTCTTAGTAGTGGGATGAATGCTTGAAGGTGCCTCATGATGATATTTTTGATGATTAACATGGAAATACTCATACTCCAAGTGATATTATCATTTATGAAATAGCCCTAACTGGGTTAACCAGTGATGGTATCCAAATAATGCCTATAGAAACAGAACTACATGGTGAATTATAGTTCTTATTTAGGTTTATTGAGCATCATCTCTTCCCAAGGTAATGGGAATTTTCTTTCTTCATGTATCAAGATGTTTATATTTTGTATCATATAAAAAATGACATAAGACTAATTTGTGTGGATACCTCATGGTCCACATGAGTGATATGATCAAACAAAAATCCAAGTCAACTTCCCTATTTTATTGTAATGTGATTCCAACAATGATGAAATTAAAGGAGTTTTAATTGAATGATAAGAAACTATGACTGATTGTGATGGTTTTTATATTACCAAATCCATATGAAAAAAATGATGATTAGCCATAATCACTTGAAGAGGTAGTGGGTTGGGGATAATGGGAAAATTTTAAATATTTTTATCATGTTAAATATCCCACCAGGGAAAAAATATGGCTGACCATGCTCTAAGACCAGATGAAGTGGAAGATTACTCTGCAGGGGAACAACAAATAGATATAATAGAGAATGAAATAGGATATTTAATTAATGATCGGAGTGATCTTGATGTTGCAGGATGTCAAGAAACAATCCCTTTGGGATCTCTGAGCCCTTCCAAAATTCATCCTTCCAATGAACCTCTCTTAGATGATGATTCTGATGAATAGATAATTCATTCTAGAGATATTAAGTGTGTAAGTGGCATTGAAGATGTAAGTCTATGTGAATTAGCGATAGAGAATATTGAAGATGATGATGAGGAAGATAAAGTAGAAGAGGAAGAAAAAGAATATAATGAGGATCCTAAAGAATAAAAATAAAAATAAAAAGGTGGAAGTGATGAAAATAAAGAATACGAGGAAAAAGAGAAATGTATTAATGATGATGGAGAACCTGATCATCTGGTTTGTGATCATGGTCATGGTAGAGAACCTAAAAATCTAGCTGAACCTGGTTTAGTGGAACAAGAACCATTCTTGGGACCTTAGTTCTCCCCAAATTTAGTTAATGTTGAGGAAAATTTTTCAAAGCTCAAAGGGCTCTTAATTTGATTCTAGATGAAGAATTATCTCCAGTTCTTCATGTTCTAGAACTATTTTATGCTAGAAAGAAATCACGTGTTGAGAGTAAAGCACTTATTGTGGGGAGAAACAGTCTCAAAGATTTAAAGTTTCCACCCTTACTCCTTTTGATATAACAATAGCTAAATGGGAGAAGTTCACTAGATATGTCATGTTAGGAGTTGATTATCTATATTCATATGATGATAAATTTAGTCCTAAGGGATCCTTATCTAAAATAGTGGTTAATTATCCAAGATTTCATGCTAGAACAACTCTTGCTTCTGCTCTATTTTTTATGCATGAGCGTGCTGTTTATGTGAACCAGTAGGACTTCAATGTCATTAAAGAGGATTGGTGCTCATATGTTAGAGAAATACATCACCCTGAATCTTCACCTATGGAATGTATTAGTGAAACAGATGATATTTTTCTTGCAGAAAAAGTTCTCTCTTAGATTCAACCTCATAGTGTTTTTGGACTTATATAAGTTAATGAGGAGAATAAAAGATTAATTCATGATATGGATGCCCTAATTATATTGATAAAATAATGTATTCTGAGTATAGATAGTCTATGGAAAAGGTAGTGAAAATACTTGGATATAACCAATATGAGTCTTCTCATTATAATAATCCTCAACCTCCAAATATTGATCGGGATATCTTGAGATTAGTATCCACAAATTCGGTAAATAAACCATCAACCTCTAGTGCTCCTACTTATCCTTCTGATATTTATATGATCAGAACTATCATAACGTAAGAGATTAAAAATATAATGGGTATTTCAGATCAGGAGTTCTTAAGAAAAATAAAATAGAACAACGAACATATATAAGACATGGTAATATTTTACCTGAAAGGGGCCACTAAATGTCTAGATGAAATCAAAAATAAAGTAAATTTATACATTAAAATGATTTATACCAATCATCTAGCATAATGAGTATGGAATTTAATCTCAGTATGGTATTTCGTTATTTATAATTAAGTTTATCTTATAATTTAATCTCTCATAATCTTTATGACATGTTAAGAAGAATAGTTCTTTTCATTAATCATTGTGAATTGGTTTTAAATGCCATGATTTGTGATCATCAAAAATGGGGAGGTTATTTTCCTCCTCCAATATTGATGCTCACAAATCATTCTTAATTAAGTTCAATTAATTTAAATTAAGTTTAACGCATGTTTACTTATAATCATAATCTATTATATCATTATTTTACATTATAAGATAGGTTTCAAATATTTTATTAAGTATGATTCATTGTTAGGGTGGAATCATTGTTGGACAACCTACTGATGATAGAAAAATGGAAAATTATGATATACTATTAGCATATACTTACCAATAACATGTCTCATTGTTAAATATATCATTGTCAGCACAAATTTTGAATTGTGAAAAAGGATGAGACATCGTCACTAATGCTATGGATGCACTGAGTCGCCATTGTTCTACTTACTGACAGATCAAATTATGAATTCTGACCAAGGAAGAGACACTAGCGCATTGAGCAACTGATAGTTGATTCACTATTGCATCAACATTCTGATAGAATGACTAACCAATGGTATCATAATTTTCCCTGAGTATGGTATATGTTTCGCGCAGAATCCGGGGATGACCTCCTGGACGGGAGATTCAAACGTTCCGATCGGTTTCTAACGGGTTTGTTCGTAGAACCGGAAACATCCAATGATTCCACATCCGTTTGGACCTACTTTCCAAAGGCAGGCGCTCATTAGCTTGTGGGCTAATGAGGTTTAGGAATTTGCATTGGTCGAGAGGATGGGAGGTCGGACTCATCACACCTTTTTGAGGGGAATTATTGTCTACTCCGGGACTCTCTTTATAGATTTAAGTTAAGTTCGTGAATCCTTATTACATTACCAAGTATAAAATGAGCTTTCCTTTAGTTTCAACAATCAATGATTAAATATTCAAGAAATTTAGAGAATCTTTTATATGTATTCGAGGTTCTTCATCAATATAGAATCATCTATATTTGTTTAGAGATTCTTGGTCAATGGTATCCTTCAAAACATTTATATAAAAGTCTCTTGGTCATTTTGATGACCAGGCTGGTTTTAAAGCCACTCAGTGGAGCACTTGAAGTTTATCGTCATTCAGAAGGACAGAGATTATTTCAATGTTGGGATCGAACCCATAAATGGGCTACCTACGTATCCTTTGTTTTGAAAAAGGAATCAGAACCCACGTAGTTCGAGGAATGGGATATGATGTTTATGATTGATGGCTCAAAGATGAATGTCATAATTACTTTTACACTCTAAGCTCACGTGAGTCATGCTCGGTGTGAGAAACAAGAGGTATTGGTAAAATTTAGACAATTGTGCCATAAAAGATGCAATCATAAGAATTTGTTTTGGGGCATATGTATAGATGACTGCCCAGATAGACGAAGGTTTAGGATTTACTTTTAGGGTGAAAAACCAAGAACAGGGTCCACAAAGTTATATGTGCTTCATGGAGATTTGAATACTCTAATCTTGGGGCTTACTCCTAAGGAGGATGCCCAAGTTAGGAGGGGACTTATGATTGGGTTTTATTCCTGAAAAGGAAACCCAAATCAAAGGTAATTTATGACTGGTTAAGAGAAATTTTAAGAGACTTGGGGCTTACTCCTAAGAAGGATGCCCAAGATTTATGACTAGGACTTATTCCTGAGAAGGAAGCCTAGGTTAGGGTACTTGGGGCTTACTCCTGAAAAGGAAGCCTAAGGTTATGACTGAGTCTTATTCCTGAAAAGGAGACCCATGTTAGGGATTAAGGTTTGGGGCTTACTCCTGAGGAGGATGCCCAAGATTAAAGGACATGATTGGGGCTTATTCTTAAGAAAGATGCCCAGATCAAAGGTTTTTATAACTGGGGATTTATTCCTGAAAAGGAGACCCAGGTTAGGATTCTCTCATCTTAAAGGATGAGGTTGAAATGAATGAACTCTCAATCTTTGGTGACATAAAGATGTTTAAATCACTAGGTTTTGAGAGATATTTCACAGAATTCCTTTCAGATAAGGATGTCAAATCAAGAAATCATGCCAAAAATGGCTTTGAAGAGTATCTTGAAGACTGAATCTTGAATAGGAAGGGTGAAATGGCTTAAGAGGGGTAAAAATGGGCAAGATGGGCACCCAAAAAGCTAGGGGCACGCAAGTCTTGAAAGGCGCGCAAGTCCTGCGGCAGCGCGCAAGTATTGGTCGCGCAAGTATACTTGCGCGACATGAGGGGTACTTGCGCGATTTTCAACCAGTATTGAAATGCTTGAGCAACTCTTTATTAAACCCTTTACCATCCTCTTGAGGTTCTTCCAGAAGAGGGACGCGCATGTTATATTGCAGGAATTAAGTAGGCGCGCAAGTGTTTGATAAGTTTCAACACTTCGTCCTTCCTTTTTCTCTTTAGATCTTCCGTTCTAGGTAAGAAATTACCTTAGAAGTGTTCCGGAAGCTTTGAGAAGAGACTTGGGCGTCGGGAGCTTCAATCCGAGTTTCTGGAAAAAGATTCTCCTGAATGGGGGGCCCACATGGTCTATTTATAGGCAAAAGAAGACCCCGGGCGGTTATTGGGCGGTTACCAGGCGGTTACCATTTATGTCGCGCAAGTCCCTTGCACGAACATGAGGAGTCGCGCAAGTATTGAGGCGGCGCGCAAGTGTACTTGCGCGACCAAGAGGGAACTTGCGCGATATATGGGCAATGTTCTCCTTTTTTATCCCTTTGTCGATTTTTGATGTTTCTTCAAAGGTTTAATCACTTTGAGCTCAGATATTCCCTTTTCCGATCTTTAGATTCTGTGACGAAAGGAGCGTCAACAAAAGTCCCCCCTCAGAGTTGGATCCGGAGAGAAAATGAGGATTTGACTCTGAGGAAATTGAATTCCTCAAAAGGAAAAGGGAGGGCGCGCAAGTCTTTCAGCGTCAGTGGGTGGCGCGCAAGTCTGCGTCGCGCAGGCTTTGAGCAATCTGGGTGCAGCGCGCAGATAGGCCCCCTGGCCTATAAATATACCGCTTCCGGCCGTAGATGGCATCTGAAGTTCCGGATTTCTCGAGCTCTCGCCGCGCAAGTCTTCCTCGCCGCGCAAGTCTCTTGTTTTCACTGTTTCTTCGCTGCCGCGCTACTCTCAAGGTAATAGGGCTTGCGCGGTAATACTTGCGCGACCAAAACTTGCGCGGCACATGTATCACTTGCGCGACATCTCCATACTTGCGCGCCTTAATTCCTTAGCCATTTTTTTCAAATTCTTTCACAAATTTTATGAAAAATAAAACCCATTTAAGAGTTTAATTTATTCAACTCCTGTGCAGATTCAAATGGCTCTTAGACCTGGATTAATTGAAGAACTGGCTAGCAAGCGGATAGATGATATGATGAATATCATTAGCCCTGATTACTATACTGTCAAAAACAGCACTCTTCCAGATTTGGCTAAGTATCTGAAGAAATATCATCACGACTTTCCTCACTGCACTTACCTACCTTTGTATGGTCATGGTCATCTGCAAGAAGTCATTATTCCAGAAGTAATGAATTATCTTCCATTTTCTTGGTTTCAGAATTATACCAATTTTGCTTCAGCAAATATCTCAGGCGGAGGATCATTTCAAACTGCTGGAACAGTGGATAAGGCTTATGTGATGCATCATAGCCCTTGCACACCAGATCTAAAAAAACATACACCTGAGCTTCAACCACATTGTCATCCTTCAATCTTCCGAAATGCTCAGATGGATCAATCCAAAGGCTGGAAGAAAAGTAGGGATTTCCGTCCTGGGGGAGGTGTGAAACCAACTTGGATGTGGGTATACTGGGTGCGACAGACTTGCGCAGAGTTTATTGAGGATCTGAAGAGAGCTGCAATATATGAGGCTGTTTGGGTTGGGCAAACATATATTTACAGACATGATATCTTCGTGCCAGAGATACTCAGCCATTGGAGTCCAGCGACTAATTCTTTCCACTTGACTCATGGAGAAGTAGGTATCAGTTTGTGGGATTTCCACAAGATTTCAGGAGCTCCAATCTTGGGCGATATGTATGATGAATTCATTCCTCCCAAGGTGACTTGGAATGATCCAGAGAAGACTCCTGCTTTGGCTCGATAATTATTCAAAATCTTTCACAAGCTCAAGAGTTCAGAGACCTCATTAACTCATTTCAGAAAAGATATCCATCCGGAAGAATGGATGAATGTGTTTCTTACTGAGAATAAAGGGATGTAGCCAAAGGAAAAAGGATCCAAGAAAAAGAAATCCAAGGATACCCGGCCTAGACGTCCTACCACTTGTCCAAAACCTGAGAAGAGAGGAGCTCCTGGCACATTCTGGCCAACTCAAGAAGCAGGAGAGTTTGAAAAATGGGGCTATGAAGTGAATCAAAGAATTCCAAAGAAAACTCGTCTGGCGGGTTTCTTGGTAATGTGGCTCAGTATTTATCTCTTGCCGGTCAGGGATTCGAAGGGAGGCGTTAGGCCAGGGACCTTCGTCATTGCGGCCAAGTTGGCTGAGGGAAAAATGGTTGGGTTAGCTACCCCCATTTTAGCAAAGATTCACATGAGTTTACTTCACGTCTTCCAGGGTAAATCTCCTTTAAGAATAGTGGGACCATTCCAGGTTTTGTGGGGATGGATCGCCACTCACTTCAGGACTTACAATGTACAGAATGGATTACAAATTCCTGGAAGCTCTTTCAGACCGTCAGTGCAAGCATTCTCTGTAATTGCTCCATTAGATGTCAATGGTTATGACATAAAAGTAAGACTAAGCATGTATAAGGAATTCAACTTCTTTCCTTATGGAAGTCCGCCATCTGGGCGGTTTTTTGGTGATGGGAAAGCCCCTTTGGATTTGAGGGCATACATGCTAGCTTGCAGGGATGGCGTGTTAGTAGCCAGGATTGATGGAGAAATCATATGCGAGGCCTATGCTCCATATAGATTTTCACGCCAATTCAAATGTTTGCAACAGATTGTTGTATCCCCTCCAGTACATGTCAGGTTAGAGCAACATCCGATGGTTGCTCGACAACTATGGTTGCTGACATCAAGAGAGAAGACTGGGGAAGTATTTGATCTACCAGTTGAAAAAGCGGCACATTATCTGACTACATTTTATGCCGAACACTGGATAGCATCATACCCTAAAGGGATATTGAATCACCCTATATATCAAGTGGGAAAGAGGAAGAGGACTGTAGAGAAAGAAACTCTTCCTCATGAAGGTGATGCATCTCCTCCTGAAATAGGTTCAACAGACTCCTCCTCTAGAACTGATTCCTCGGATTATCATGATGGGGATAATGAGGCACAACCGGCAGCAAAGCGGTTTCATGCCCGATATAATCCTCCGGCCAGAGTTAAAAGACCCACTCCATCAGATCCTGGTGAGTTATTTGATTGTAATAACTTCAATCACTACTACTTTATAAAGTAATAAGTCTCACTTTCTTATTCTCTATATGTAGTTGCAGGAGTCGGGAAGAAATTAAAATCAAAAATTGTAGGACCTTCCTCACAGCCTTTATATCTAAGACCAGAGGCTGTTCAGCTATGGCAGAGCTTATACTGTGATACTGAGACTGCCTGGCTGGATTTGTGTGAGGGCCTACAACTTCCTGGGATAGGATATCTTCTAGCTTCTAAAGACCTTCAATACGGAGATAACCCCAATGAAGTGCGAGCTTACATCAGAGAGCTGGAAATGCTCATATATGCCACTGATAATTCGGTTCCTATCACCAGGTGGGTGAAGGAAACGATTGATCGTGGCACCACTGAGGGGGCTGGTGGTTCTGGAGATGAGGAGTGGCAAGAGTACGTGGCTCCTGAAGATGTAAGTTTTCTTTCCTTATTTTCTTTGCAACTTGATTTCAGTTGAAGCTTTGTTACTTAAGGAAGTTTTTTTTCATCCTCTTGTAGCTTGCAAAGAAAGGGACCGGGGTTCCTTCGCCACAATATAGCCCTGGTGGTACCGCTGTTGGGGCTGCTGCTGATTCTCCTCGCGAACCAGGCGAGATATCTCCAGGCCAGCAGGCCATGAATGTGGCACTGGACATAGCCTTTCATTCGCCAATCCAAGTGCCAATAAAGGAGACAACTGAAACTCCAAAAAAACAAAAGAAGCCAAGGCAACGAAGTAGGAAATCCTTAGCTAAACGTTTCATTAGCAGTGGTAAGTCCTTCGAACAATCATGAGTTTATACCCATAATCATATGGTTACTCATATTTCTGAGGATTGCAGGGGCTTCTTCAATTTCCCCCTTGAGGGAAGGGACTGATCCTTCTTCAAAGGTCGTGGAGGGTGTTGTAGAACAACCACAGACTCAAGCTAACTTGGTTGCTCCTAGAGAAGAGCTACCATCCATTCCCAGTATCCCTCCCACTACTGAAGATGTTGTCCAGGGTCAGGGGTTGCAGGACATAAGTCAGCAAGAAGACGTAGCAAATGCTCCCACTGGTGAGACTAACCATGATTCTGAAGTATCATTAGATGAAATGATGAATCAAGGAATGACTTTTGAAGAATTTTATGATCATGCTAGATTGTCATGTGATTTAGAAGACCTTGGGCGTGAGTGTTACCCTTCGCCCAAATTTTTCTTTTAAAAACAAAACATATTTCTAATCATGATGTAAAATAATATGCAGTTTCTTCCGTAGAAGCTGCTGAACTGCCAATGCCCGAAGAGGGTGTGGACACTGATGTCAACCCTATCATTGCAGAAACATTAGCTCAAGTAGAGCTAAATCCCATAAACTCTCCTGAGACCCATCTTGAAAATCCTGTTGAAACCGGGAAAGATGGGGAGAAGTCTTCTCATGTTGCTGAACCACCATTGGGTAAGGGATAACAATATTTGTGATTGTACTTTATTTGCAAGACAATCCATTCTTTTGTTATCCTTTAAGATTCAACTAAAATCTTTCAATTGATCATGTAGGGCCATCAACTGTAATGGCTAGATCCGGAGATGAGGCTTCAGCCTCTGCCCCAACGGTAATTGAAAGTGAAGAAGCCCAAGTCAGAGGGGAAAGAGCAGGACGAGGCACTTCCTTAAGCATGTTAATTCCAGATTACATACCCCCTTCTGACGAAGATGTTGAATCAGATCCAGAGATGCTCAAAGCGTTCAGCTTTTCACGACGTAAGGCATGGAACAACATATGGAACATCATATCGAGGGTGCCTTTAGAAGAGCTACCATAAAAAATTTCCCGATTGTCATCCCAATTTGTTATAATGGGACTCTGTGGTTTTGGGTATGAAAAGATCCATGCTGCGGTGAAACAGATTATTTTCAGGAGGGAGCAAATGCAGACAAGTCGCGAAGATTTGACCAGAGTGAAATTGTCAGTCAACATAGGCGAATTTGAGGCTGCGATATCCCAGGATGAAGCTGATTATGCTGTCAAGATGAAGGAACTGAAGCAAAAAATCAAAGAAAAGGTCGTCCAGCATGTGCAACTCCAGCAATAGTTAGATGCTGTTACTGGGGAGCTTGATCAGCTTAATAAATCATTGGATGAAACTCATATGAATGGCATGAAAGCCATTGCAGATGCTAAGAAGGCACTTCAGCAAGCTGAAAAGAGTGAAGCTGGTCAAGTGCACGAGCTTCAAGTAACTGTTGATAAGGCTCAGGATGCTATACATCAAATGAAGACTTATGTTGACAATCTTCTGTAATTCTTGAAAAATAGAAGAGATTCCAGTCTGTGGATGTCCTTCTAACTCTTGTGTATCAATGAAAAAAACTTTTGTCTTCAATCATTTGTACTTTCATTCTTCCATTACCTGCTTCAAATTTACTTAAGCCAATGGGCTTAGTAAGCATAGTTTGATTTTCACTAGGATTATTACAAATAACCCTACAAACTTTGAACCTTTTAACTGCTCAATATTACCTAAATCATACAAAAAAATGTATATTTAGTGAGCTGGAACTTGACTTTTATTCAGAGTTCCTTTGTCTTTTGTGTGGGCAGTTTAAAGTCATGCACGCCGGACATAAAGGGGCTAATGTTTAAGGTCGAAAATAGCTTTGACCGAAAAATGGATTAAAATGGATTCAATTCCTTGACAATTTATCTGAAAACATATTTACCATACTTAAGTATGAGGGAAAAAAAATGTAAACTATGGCTTAAGAATATTTGAATCTGAGGAATGATATGAAAAAGAGCTAAATAGCATTTGAAGAAGTAGTTTCCAAGAATGAAGTTACTATTATTTAACAAAACCCGTTAGGGGGTTGAAATATGCAGGGCCACCTATGGGCATTGGCTGCATAGTCAAATAAAATAGCATCTTTTGGCTGACAAGTCTGTTATGTGGACTGTTTATGCAAGGCCACCTATGGGCACGTGCTGCATAGTTAGGAAAAAGAACTCTCAGAAATTTACTTTCCTAGTGCTAAAAGCCAGTGAAAGTTTATGGAGATTCAAATTTTCTAAAGCATATAGTTTGTTGTATGGAAAGAGGTACTTGAATATGGAGAAGATATTTCCAAACAAGAATATCTAAGAACTGGATGAATATCACTCCTACGAAGGTCTGACCCAAACGTAGGGAAGAAAAATAAACCCTAGACTTGAATACTTTCAGATCATGAAAAAGGATATGGGACAAATACGTTAAGGATGGCTATTTTTGCGGATCCCTACATACTGTCGTTTAAGACAAATAAGGACAAAAGAGGCATTCTTCCCAAGAATGAAGTTACTATTATTTAACAAACCCGTTAGGGGGTTGAAAACATGCAGGGCCACCTATGGGCATTGGCTGCATGGTCAAATAAATAGCATCTCTTGGCTGACAAGTCTGTTATGTGGACTGTTTATGCAAGGCCACCTATGGGCACGTGCTGCATAGTCAGGCAAAAGAATTCTCAGAAGTTTGACATTTTTGTGACTATAAGTCATGAAAAGGGTTATGAAGATCTGAAAATATTTAAGGTTAGGATTATAATACATAAAGATGGGTATTTTCCAATGTATATAGAGATACATAGGTCAATGAAAACCATAATCATGTTGTGGCTGGGTCCTGAATTGAAACTTGGACTTCACTACGTATCTCATAAGAATGAGAATCAAGCCATACGTAGTTCTTGAAATGCAGTTTAACGTCGTGCAGGACGAAAGTATGAGTGATCTTAGTTTAGGGTCATAGAATTCGGACCATAATAATGAATACACAGTGTGTGTTTTCATGAAGACTTTTCAGCCAAGGGACTGAAAGTGAAATTTGGGGTTAGTCCCAAAAGACTTGGGACTGGATTCGAGGGACACTCGAATGTTCCTACGTATCCCATAAGGATGGGAATCAAGTCCACGTAGTTCTAGATCTACCCTTTGTACAAATTTGGTTCGTACATGAGAAGGGTGAAAAGGGGACTTTAGTGCAATGATGGTTTTAACCTAAGATAAAAAGTTTAGGCATTACCATGTATGTACGTAGTCTTTTGAAAAATGAAAACCATGATTGAAAAAAGAATCAATGTTAATAATGGTTCCTTCTCAAATGAGGAAATCAAAGAATATTTGTAGTTTATTGTCATACCGGACAAAAGTGTTGTATAGTTTAACGTCATATAACAAGGAAGAAAGTGAATCAATGTAAAGATATTGATTCCAGGGGTGGTTTCACAAATCATCATCATATGAGATGGTGGTGAACCAATGTGAAGAGATTGTTTTTGGGCTTGAACCCTGAGAGGTTGCCTACATATCCAGCCTGGAGGGCAAGGATCAAAGTCTGTGTAGTTCAATTAAAGAATGAATTAATGATCAAGTTGTTCTTGTGGACAATGATCTAAAAAAATGTTGTTGGGACTTACACATGGTTAGTGGCCCAAAGGGAGTGTTATGGTTGATGTTCACTCTAAGCTCACGTGAGTCATACTCGGTGTGAGAAACAAGAGGTAATAACAACCTTAACGATGCACAGTTTAATGTCATGTAGGACATATCAAGGACTTTCTGTACAGTTTAGCGTCATGTAGTTAGGACGATGGGGACAATATAGTTTAACGTCATATTGGACGAAAGGGGGATTGTGCAGTTTTAATGTCATGCTGGACTTTTGATGATTATATAGTTTAACGTCTTTCCGGACGTGAGGGACTTTTATACAGTTTAGCGTCATGTAGTTAGGACGTCACAGTTTGACGTCTTGCTGGACATATTTGCAAATAGTTTATGGTCATATACATGGACCAGGGAAGATGCAGTTTAAAGTCATACGGGACCATTGCTGTATAGTTTAACGTCATATAGCAAGGAAGAACTGGTGCTGTACAGTTTAAAGTCATGTAGCTAGGACTAATGTGAACCAATATGAGGATATCAGTTCTGGGGATTTTTTTACAGTTTAATGTCATGCTGGACGATGAAAGTGCCACACAGTTTAATGTCATGTTGCTAGGACACAATATAGTTTAATGTCATCTCGGACATATACAGTTTAGTGTCATGTAGGACATATTAGTAACCAATGTGACAGTTTAACGTCATGTTGGACGATAAGGGAACTGACACAGTTTAACGTCATGTTGGACGATGAAAGTGCCACACAGTTTAATGTCATGTTGCTAGGACACAATATAGTTTAATGTCATCTCGGACAAAATATAGGAACTTCTATATAGTTTATTGTCATGTAGGAAAAAATCAGGGACTATGCAGTTTAATGTCTTGCAGTTAGGACTATTGGTGCTGCACAGTTTAGTGTCATGTTGCAGGGACATAAGTGCGAATAGTTTAAGGTCATATGCATGGACCGTACAGTTTATCGTCATGCTGGACATATTATAGTTTAATGTCATCTCAGACAGAAGTGTGACACAGTTTAATGTCATGTTGGACGAAGTTGTAGTTTAAGGTCATACTGGACCATTGCTGTATGAACCAAATGTAAGAGTCTTGGTTCTGGGAACAATATTTTGTGTTTATACAAAATACTTCTTCAAGAATCTGGCATTAGTTGGAGTCGTGATGTGTTCTCCATCCATTGAAATCAAAGAATACGCTCCATTGGAGTAGACCTTATGTATTGAATAAGGTCCTTCCCATTTTGGTTCAAGCTTGGGAGGCTTCTTTCCTGGTATCATTGGTGTTCTGAGAACCAATACCAATTCTCCCTGAATGAATGAACGAAGACGAACTTTTTTGTTAAAAGCTCGTGCTATTCGATTCTGATAGATTTCCAAGTGGTGCAAAGTGCACAATCTTTTCTCATCTAACTGTTCCAATTCATTCAACCGCTTTTGGGATTGCTCATCTATTGATAACTGATCACAAATGGCTATTCTGAGTGAGGGCAATTGAACTTCAATTGGCAAGACTGCTTCTGTTCCATATACCAATGAATATGGAGTAGACCGTGTTGCATTGCGAGTGGTAGTCCGATAATCCCATAAAGCATGATAGAGTTTATCAGGCCATGACCTCTTATCTTTATCCACCATCTTTTGCAGTATATTTGAAAGAGTTTTGTTGAAGGCCTCTATCTGGCCATTAGCCGCTGCATGATATCGAGATGAATGGTTGGACTTAATGTTGTATTCTTGATACAATCTCTTTACCTCAGAAGAACAGAAGTTGGTGCCGTTGTCTGTCAATATGGTATGAGGGACACCAAATCTAGTAATGATGTTAGACTTTATGAAGCTAACAATTCATTTAGAATTGACTTCTTTGAGAGGTACTGCTTCTGCCCATTTGGAAAAGAAATCAGTAGTAGTAAGAATGTACTTAAACTGCTTGGCCGTAGCTGAAGGGTAAGGTCCTACCACATCCATTCCCCATGTGGAAAATGGCCATGAGTATTTAGCTGTATGAAGCAACTCTGGAGGTTGATGAATGAAGTTGGAATATACTTGGCATGAATGACACTTCTTTGTGAAATTAACACAATCTTGTATCATTGAAGGCCAGAAGTATCCAAGCCTTCGAATTTGATCAGACAATCTATGTCCAGACTGGTGGGCACCACAGACTCCTACATGCACTTCTTTTATGACAGCCATTGTCTCTTCACCATCAATACATCTGAAGAGAATTCCATCAAAACCACGTTTGTAGAGAATTTTCTCGAGGTGGTTTGGACCATCATAAAGAGTAAAATCGACCACACGTCGCCGAATTTGTTCTCTCTCGGCTCTATCAGGTGGAAGTGTTCCATTTTGAAGGTATTCCCTGATAGGTGACATCCATCCTGTAGTATGACCATATGGTTCAGGAATGGGACTAATTTCATTAATTTCCTCTGTTCTGGCTTGAACATAAGGTGAAATTGCACGACGGTGGGCAATACAGATGGTTGTCTCATCCCGATTTGGATCTGCTAAAGCTGTGGCTATATTAGCCAGTCCATCAGCTTGAGCATTTTGTGATCTTGGGACATAAGAAAATGTCGGTTCTGAAGGGAATTCCGACATTAACTCTCTGACGTAATCATACAAAGAGATTAATTCTTCTTTTCTGATGGCATAATCCCCATTGATTTGTTTGATTACCAGGTCTGAATCACCTTTCACCTTTAAGTGATTCACTTGTGCTTGAAGCGCTAACTCCAAGCCTGCAATGAGAGCTTGGTATTCAGCTTCATTATTGGTACCACCTTCCCACAACAAAAAGGAATAAGGTAA
Source organism: Viscum album (assembly GCA_963277665.1). NCBI lineage: Eukaryota > Viridiplantae > Streptophyta > Magnoliopsida > Santalales > Viscaceae > Viscum > Viscum album. Next base: position 1,225,393,610 of record OY728145.1, on the reverse strand, counting down.
CACTGCCTTATCTGGAGAAATGAGAACAATTCCTAAACCAACTTTGTTGAATTTAGGATTTTCCATTTTCTTCCCTGTTGGACTTCTAGAAGCACCATCAAAATACATTTCCCATGTTTGAGGACTCTCTTGAATAGAAAAAACTTCCTCATCAGGGAGTTCGATATCTGAATACGTGTCTTCCACTGAAGGGTGTTCAGCCAGGAAATTAGCCAGAGCTTGGCCTTTAATTGCCTTTTGAGACACATACTGGATGTCGAACTGCTGTAGAATAACCGCCCACCTTGCCAGACGTCCTCTAAGCATTGGACGACTAAGGATGAATTTGAGTGGATTATTACGAGATACCAATTGGACCTCGTGATGTTGCAGGTAGTGTATCAGTTTCTGAACTGCAAAGATTAATGCTAGGCAGCATTTTTCAATACTCGAATACCGGGTTTCTGCTTCAAGCATAGTTCTACTAAGATAGTAGAGACTATTTTCATTCCCAGCATCATTCTTTTGAGCGAGAAAGGCACCCAATGATCGCTCTAAAGCTGTCACATAGAGGATAAGAGGTCTACCCTCAACAGGTGGCATGAGTACTGGTGGACTTAAGAGGTATTTCTTGAGAACATCAAATGCTTCTTGACATTCTTCAGTCCACTGGTAAGTGACTCCTTTCTTCAATAATTTGGTAAAAGGTAAACTTTTGCCTGCCAAATTGGCGATGAAACGCCGAATATAGGCTAAGTGTCCTTGAATTCCTCTTAATTCTTTCAAATTATGAGGAGGTGACATACCAAGGATTGATTTGGTCTTCTCAGGATCGACTTCAATACCACGATGGCGTACAACAAAGCCGAGGAATTTTCCTGAGGTTACCCCAAAAGCACATTTTAAGGGGTTCATCTTCAAATTATGTTGTCGAAGCTTGTGGAATATGATTTCCAAATCAGCCAAGTGATCAAAACTTTGTTTGGATTTAACCACCAAATCATCTACATAGCATTCAACAAATTTCCCTAGAAAAGGTTTGAAGATACGATGCATGGCGCGTTGATATGTTGCACCTGCATTTTTTAAACCAAAGGACATCACCCGGTAAAAAAACACACCTTGAGGAGCTCTGAAGGCTGTATATTCCTCATCTTCTGGGGCCATTCGGATCTGATTATATCCAGAATATCCATCCATGAAAGAATGTACTTCATATCCAGCCGTCGCATCAATTAAGAGTTCTTTAATCGGAACTGGAAAATCATCTTTGGGACAATACCGATTAAGATCTCTGAAATCGATGCAAACCCTAATTTGTCCGTTCTTTTTCTTTACGGGGATAATATTAGCCAACCACTTGGGATATTGAACTTCTCTGATGAAGTTAGCTTTGATTAGCTTATCCACTTTAGCCTCGATTTTGGAAGCATAGGTTGGGTGTGTTCTTCTCGCGGCTTGCTTGAATCCTCGATGTTCTTTTGGCAAACCCAAATGATGGGTGGCAACATCAGGATCAAGGCCAGGCATCTCTGTATAATTCCAAGAAAAAATATCTTTATTTTGCTTTAGAAAAGAAATATACATATCTTGTTCTTCAAGGGTCATGGCCGCACTAATTAAAGTGGGGCGTGGATCTTTCTTTGTACCCAGATTTACTTCTTTGAGTTCATCCACAGTGGTAGAGATACCCTCTTCAAATGCTGGAGGAGCATCTCTAAGATCTTCCTCTTCCTCTTCATCATGTGTTATTTCTTCCGTTTCTACTTGCAAAGTAGATGAAAAAACGAAATTCTCATGATCATAAGAGATGTCAAAATTTTCACATTTTGAAGAAGAAGCTTCCATTTCCGACCCAATTGATGAAAAAGGGTCTTCTTTGGGAAATAAATAGGAGATGATGGATTGAGAATCGACATCAACATTCACCTCTGGTGTTGTATAACTTCTTCTGGCCTGATTAGAGAAGTATAGACTTGTTGGATTTCAGCAGACGAAATGAAAACGTCACCACTTATGCTTTCATCACTGCTTGGTAAGTTACCAATTTCTCCCATGTTGTCTGGCTCGATTGCCGTAATTGACATTATGGATCTTTACATAAGAGTATTTTGATTTGGGCCTATTTTGTCAATTTGACTGATAGGTAACACATAATCTGTACTCACATGTGAAAATGGATTTATTAGAATTTTTTCCAAACCATATGGAGCATTAACTTTGGTAATTTCCTTCATTGTAGATTTTTCTCTTCCCTTCATGTGATAAAATTCCGCCTCAATGTATTGAGACTCACATGTTTTGAACGGGGCCTTATCACAATACAATGTTCCAACTTGATCATCGAAACAGTATTTGAGACATTGATGGTATGACGATGGAATAGCTGCATGCTGATGTAGCCAGGGTCTTCCAAGCAAGATATTGAAAGCTGAGTCTTGATCAACAATCATGAAATCTGAATTGGAAACCAGATCTCCAAACTGAGTTCTGAGCGTAACTTCTCCCAGTGGTTCTTGTTCATTTTTATCATATCCTTGCAACATCATGGTAGAAGGAGATAAATCAGATTCCGTGAGGCCCAATCGACGAAGTGTACGAATGGGCATGAGGTTGACTCCTGAACCATTGTCAATAAAAGCTCTTCGAACATCTATACCATTGACTTTTCCAGATAAGTACAAAGGTTTTATGTGCCCATGCACAACATCATCTTCATCTTTATCAGTAAAAGATATCACTGCATGACATTCTGCAGGATTATTCTCTATGTGATAAATTTCAGCTGCAGCAATTTCAGCTTCAAACTCCTGAGGACTTGACAAAGCTTCGATGAGTGCTTCCCGAAGATCTTTTGATAGATTCAAAGCATCCAAAATTGATAATTTGGCTGGTACTTGGGCCAAGTGTTTCAATATATCATACTTTTGATCTAGAGGCCTGCGTTTCCCAATGGGAATATGCGGTTTAGCAGGTACCTTGGAAGCAGATGCTTTGGAAGCTGATGCATCTTGTATTGAAGTTGGCAACATCTTTGGTTTTGGAAAATTAGACTGATTAGATCCATTTACTTGCTGAGATAAGGAAGATGGAACCTTTAATCGGTCTTCCAAAATAACTGTGCCGAAGCTGAGTTGGCCATTGGCAGAAGAACTTGCTTGTTCATTTTGAGCTCGCTGAAGGGCTCTACCACGAGTTTCTACTACATATACAGTGCTAGCAGGGGTAGAATTAGAGTAGTGGCTTCGGAAAGATCCACATCTTCCCCTATATCCTGAACCTCTAGAACTTCCTCGGGTTCCTTTATTTGATACAGGGAATTAAGGCTCATCAAGACTGGAATATGAATCTGTTAATTGAATCATATTAACAGAACCAAAGATTAACTCTTCGTCTGATAAAGACTCTGCCTGGTTAGCCTGTTTAGGCTGTGCCGTTTGGTGGGACGGTGCTCGTGGCTTTGAAGTAGATGGCATGAAATCTGCCAGAGTCAAAGACAATTTAGGCTTTGATACATACTCATCTTCTCCTGATTCCTCTTTCTTCTTTAAATTGCGCTGCCCTTTTGAGGATTTGTCCTTTGATGGAGGCTTTACTGCAGCTTTTGTGGGAGACACAATTGGCTTCTTCAACTGTGTTCGCAAAATGGAATGGGTCCGATTGATTGTCTTTCTGACAATCCAATCATCATATTTTTTCGCAGTTTTGCTTTTGACTTCCTGCCACTCGCCTCCTTCCTCTGGATCTGTAGTGGTAATACACGCTACATGAGCTGAAGAACCCTTCAATTTGACTTGTCCCAAGTCGACCATCTTTTGTAGGAGGTCTTTAAAGACAAAACACTCCTGGATGGGATGTCCCAACATTTGATGAAAGGGACAATAATTGGGACGGTCTTCATCTCCTTCCTTGTTTGGTCTCTTCGGCACTGGTAATTGAACCAAATTATTTTCCAGAGCTGAAATGATGTAACCAGGAACTTGCTTACTTCGGAAAGAGTATGTTTTACTCTTCATATCCTCAAATTGTTTTTGTCGTTGATCTTTTTGATCATTTGGACGAAACAACCTTTGTTGTTGGCGTTCAGGAGGTGGATCCCTTCGAGAAGATGAAGGTTTTGAAGTAGAAATAGGTACAGGTGCCTGTTTAAGCATTACTGTTGCAGTTTCTGCTTTACCCATTCTTCTTCCTGGAGCTGATGGAATTACACGAGATTTAACCTTAGCCTGTATAAGGGAATCTTCAATCTGTTGAGCGATTGAAGTAAGGTCTCGAAACCCTCCTGTGTATTTCACAGGGATCAATGGCGTGCGTAATTCGTCACGCAAATTTTCCACACAGATTGGCAACAATTCCTCCTGAGGGAGTGATAAACTCAAGGAATACGTTAATCCCTTCCAACGAGCAATGAAATCAGAGACTCTTTCATTCTCCCTTTGCTTGCAGTTTGTAAGATGGAAAACTGTCGTTTTTGGCAAAGTTGAGCTAAACTGAAGAAGGAATTTTTGACGAAGATCCTCCCATCCGATGACTGACCGGGATTGCAAGCTTGTATACCAGACAAAAGCTGGTCCTTGCAAGGTTCGCACGAAGCATCTGAGTTTCACTGCTTCTTGTTGCTCTGGAGTTCCAATCATAGGATCACAACAAGACACGTAATGCGTCAAATGTTGTTCAGGGTCGCCTGATCCATTGAAAGTAGGGAAAATAGGGTTTCCAAAACTGGATGGAGGAGAAATTGAATCTACCCATTCAGGGTAAACTTTCTTTTCAGGTTGAACTTGCGCCCGTTTCCCTTCCATAGTTTCTAACCGAGCTGTTAATGACTCAATAGTAGTTATTAACTTTTGAGAAACGTCAGGTTGAACTTGGTTTTGGGTAGGTGCAATGAATGGAGCTTGGACAGACGTGGTGGTTGGTGCTGCAACTGATGGTAGTGCTGCCAACCGTTGTTGCGTGTGACCCGTAGGATTAGACCTCTGTGGGTGTACTGATAAAGGAGGATATTCTTGATCCATCTCAGTAGTTAAAACAAATTCCTTCGGTTGTCGGACTTCAGCATTCTTAAGAAGAAGACTACTCTGAAGTAGTTCTGCATTCAACCTTTTTAATTCTTTCATCTCTTCCTCCAGTTGTACAAACCTTTGCTCTAATGAGAGCGATTGACCTCCTTCAGAGGAAGGGTGAGAAGTAACCTGATTCTTTCCTTTCCCCTTATTGGATCCTTTTCGGAGAGGGGGAAGTGGGTTACTTGAAGGAATACCCAGATTTTGGGTAAGCCTTTGATTACGTGTGCGCACACCTTCTTCATTTAGGTCTGTGTGCGCAACTTCTTGAGCAGGAACCTCTTCGTCTGATCCCTCTGATTGAGCCTCATCTGGTGAATCAGCAGTAACGGAAGTGATGACATTAATGGATGCATATTGCATGGAATCCTTTCTATCAGCATTTCTGTGATATTGTCTCCTTCTATGTTCATGATAAGACATGGCATTCCGTTGACTTGATCCCTCAGGAATTTCTTGGAGAACCGTCACATGGAGAGAATCTCCTGACATCTTGGCTCTTCGTTCCTCTTGAGGCTTATTCCCTAATCGAGAGAATACTGACTTTCTCTGAGGGAGGGATTGAAGATTTGAAAAAGTCCCCAGTCCGGTGGACTGGGGGTGTTCCTGTTGCTTCCGCTCAACTCCTCGAATCCCATTCGTTGATTCTGAGGGTTGGGTTAGAGAAGTCCCCAGTCTGGAAAGCTGGGGTGTCTCTTGACATGCTATGTCTGAGATCTTTTTAAAATCTCTCTTGATCCTTCGAATATTAGTTCAGAAATTAGCTGGATGCATTAACCTGTATCCACTTTTATCACCTGGTTCAACAGACCGTTGGATGATTTCCGAAACTTCTGTCATTTGATGACGTGTTTGCTACAGACGAGAGGCTTGCGCAATATTCTCGCCTGCTTGATGTAGGAGCAATTCAACAACCTGTTCTCTATATACTTGACTTTGAGAGGAACTAGTTGAAGCTTGATCTCGAGCAAGCTTTTGATTATGAACAAAGCCCATTGACTGTGGCCGGCCATGGGCAATAACATTGCATGAGACCATTTTCGGCGGGCTCTGCTGACCAGAAAGCACTGTGAAATGTAGTGCTCCGTGAACACCCCATCCTCTGATATGAACATTAGATGGAGCATTGGAAATTAACTGGCGCAATCTTCTTAGTGCGCCAAGGCATGAACGTTGAAGGGTTCTTTGTTGCTTTTCAGCCTTCGGATACCGAGAGACTGATAGAGATGCCAAATCAATCTGGCGTTGTAACCCTTCTATTATCTTAATATGATTTTCATATTCATCGTAAGATAATACCTTCTTCTTTAATTGACAAAGAGTTTTCCATATGTTGAGACGAATATCATGGATTCCATCATCCGTCAACATTTTTGGAATGTCGTACTGGGAGTCAGCCAAAGGCCAAAACATGACTGGTACTTCACCTTTTGCCAGTTTTTTCCTCATGTTCAGCATTTCCTCTTTATCATTAAATGAAGATTCTTCTACCTGTTTGGACCAGAGTTGGTGTTTCCTTGTTGCTTCATCGGATTCAACAAGATTGGTAGAGGAATCACTATTCATGCTGGAAGATGAATGACCCAGGGAAGGTTCAGAGAATAACCTGAACCCCAGGCTATCTTCTGATGGAGAAAGAGTTTCACCTGCCGATAGTAAAACTTCAGACATGACTGGTTTTACGTTTGCAAGTGCCTCGAGATAGGAGGGCTTTCTCGTCACTACATTGCCTTCTGAAGAATTTTCGAGACAACGTGAATCACTACTGCGGAGAGGACTTTCGCAGCGAAGTTCATCACCATGAGGAGGACCATCATGATGGGTTACAGCAAAAGATGAAATCTCTTGCTCCTTGGCCTTCTGACCACACAGAGGGTTCCTGTGGCTCTCATCTGAAGAAGAAACTTCAAGATTGGCCGAATTTTCATGAAGCAAGTCTTCATGAGGAAGTGTCTGTTGAAGACCTTCGGGATTAATGTTCCTGTTTTTGGGAACTGAGGGAGTAGAATCTTGAATTTCGACAGATAAATGTCTGAGGGCTTCAAGAACTCCAGCATCGAGCAAGGCCTTGTTGCAGATTGGCCTTTGATCTCCTGACTGTGCTGGGCGGATCTTTTTCTTAGATGCCTTCTTACTCGCTTTAGAAACCACTTGATGACGAAAGTGATTGCTCTGAGCAGGTGTATGTGCCTGATCAGGAAAGATGGTCAGGTTAGGCTGACGATCATCGCTCAAATCAGGTGTATGTGCCTGACTTGGTTGTCCATATGATATGGGGGAGTAGGCCCCACAACCCTCTTGGACTGGAACAGATGTGTGTGTCTGTTCCGGAGTGAATTGTTGATGTGTCACTCCACTGCTAGGGATAGATTTATGTGTCTGTCCCTGAGATGATGCTGAAGCTGCTATGATATCCTGGCAAGCATCCAGAATATGAGCAGGAATTTGCTTCTGCTCTTTCACCATTGACAAAATATGTTTGGTGACTTCAGCCGCCGGAACGGGGATATACGTCCATTCCGGGCTTGGAGTAGGTGTATGTGCCTGCTCCTGTCCTCCTTTTCCTATCAGTGAATCCTGACCGTACTCAAGTGTGGAGGTAGAGAGTTTAGTCTGCCTCCTGTTTGTCGTCGGGGCTTTCCGACTGACTTCTCCGTGCGCTACCAAGCGAGAATGTTGGTAGGCTTGATTAGTATTAGCAGGTGTATGTGCCTGCTGATTACACTTCGCCAAACGCGGTTGACGAGATCCACCATATGTAGTCAGACGAGTCTGCTGACTAACTGCTGATGTATAAGCAGGTGTATGTTCCTGCCTATGGTACTCCGCCGGAATTGCCTGGCGGGATCGGCTTTATGCTGCCAGATGAGTCTGCTGGACATCGGGATTAAAACGAACAGGTGTGTATGCCTTCTCGTTATTTGCCACCAAGTTAGGTTGGTGGACTTCTCCGGAGATGGCAGGGATGACAACCTGCCTATTGTTAACCGGATTCCGTCTCTGGCGATTCATCTTGCCTGCTCGGGTTCGAGGAACCTGAGCTGAATGCCTGGAGTCGGTACCCTCATCATATTGAGGGCGCACTACCGCACGAGTCTGGCGGCGATTGTTGATGGGAGCCTTTGAGAAGGACTCCTGTCTTTTTGAATTAAGGTCCTGCGGGACCTGCTCATTCACTTCCTCGGAGTAAGGGAGTGAATAGAAATTGTGTTCCGGAGATAACGACCCGAAACGGTTGGAGACGGTAGTCAGCACCGCCTACTTCTTGATTGCTGGTCGCCGTTGTCCGGACGACCAGGTAGAATTGTTAACTTGGAGGGCTTGACGAGCGGCCTCCAGAGTTGGGATAGTACCGTTGCGACGGTACTCCTTAACCAGTGCATTAGAAACACAGCGTTGAAGACGCTGAGTTGGTGATGTCATCCTCAGAGCGGATGACGTTCCAGCAGGAGTAGCAGCATTGGTTTTCACAGCAGCAGACCTCACAGTAGAGGTGTTCCCAGCAGCAGTATTCACAGGGGTGAATTTAAGGAAAGCCATTTTTGTAGAATATCTTGAAAAAAGAGTGCATGTTCCATGTAACAGACATAATCAAGATGAATCCGGGTACTGCATCTTTTGGATGATCATATGTCAATGATTGCCTTGTTGGCCCAAAGGGCCTAACAGATAAGAAGAACATCACTTTAACTTGGTTAAGGATTCACGTCGGGTTCACCATTTTTTGTTTCGCGCGGAATCTGGGGATGACCTCCTGGACGGGAGATTCAAATGTTCCGATCAGTTTTTAAGGGGTTTGTTCGTAGAACCGGAAACATCCAATGATTCCACATCCGTTTGGACCTACTTTCCAAAGGCAGGCGCTCATTAGCTTGTGGGCTAATGAGGCTTAGGAATTTGCATTGGTCGAGAGGATGGGAGGTCGGACTCATCACACCTTTTTGAGGGGAATTATTGTCTACTCCGGGACTCTCTTTATAGATATAAGTTAAGTTCGTGAATCCTTATTACATTACCAAGTATAAAATGAGCTTTCCTTTAGTTTCAACAATCAATGATTAAATATGCAAGAAATTTAGAGAGTCTTTTATATGTATTCGAGGTTCTTCATCAATATAGAATCATCTATATTTGTTTAGAGATTCTTGGTCAATGGTATCCTTCAAAACATTTATATAAAAGTCTCTTGGTCATTTTGATGACCAGGCTGGTTTTAAAGCCACTCAGTGGGGCACTTGAAGTTTATCGTCATTCAGAAGGACAGAGATTATTTCAATGTTGGGATCGAACCCATAAACGGGATACCTACGTATCCTTTGTTTTGAAAAAGGAATCAGAACCCACGTAGTTCGAGGAATGGGATATGATGTTTATGATTGATGGCTCAAAGATGAATGTCATAATTACTTTTACACTCTAAGCTCACGTGAGTCATGCTCGGTGTGAGAAACAAGAGGTATTGGTAAAATTTAGACAATTGTGCCATAAAAGATGCAATCATAAGAATTTGTTTTGGGGCTTATGTATAGATGACTGCCCAGATAGACGAAGGTTTAGGATTTACTTTTAGGGAGAAAATCCAAGAACAGGGTCCACAAAGTTATATGTGCTTCATGGAGATTTGAATACTCTAATCTTGGGGCTTACTCCTAAGGAGGATGCCCAAGTTAGGAGGGGACTTATGATTGGGTTTTATTCCTGAAAAGGAAACCCAAATCAAAGGTAATTTATGACTGGTTAGGAGAAATTTTAAGAGACTTGGGGCTTACTCCTAAGAAGGATGCCCAAGATTTATGACTAGGACTTATTCCTGAGAAGGAAGCCTAGGTTAGGGGACTTGGGGCTTACTCCTGAAAAGGAAGCCTAAGGTTATGACTGAGTCTTATTCCTGAAAAGGAGACCCAGGTTAGGGATTAAGGTTTGGGGCTTACTCCTGAGGAGGATGCCCAAGATTAAAGGACTTGATTGGGGCTTATTCTTAAGAAAGATGCCCAGATCAAAGGTTTTTATAACTGGGGATTTATTCCTGAAAAGGAGACCCAGGTTAGGATTCTCTCATCTTAAAGGATGAGGTTGAAATGAATTAACTCTCAATCTTTGGTGACATAAAGATGTTTAAATCACTAGGTTTTGAGAGATATTTCACTGAATTCCTTTCAGATAAGGATGTCAAATCAGGAAATCATGCCAAAAATGGCTTTGAAGAGTATCTTGAAGACTGAATCTTGAATAGGAAGGGTGAAATGGCTTAAGAGGGGTAAAAATGGGCAAGATGGGCACCCAAAAAGCTAGGGGCGCGCAAGTCTTGAAAGGCGCACAAGTCCTGCGGCGGCGCGCAAGTACTGGTCGCGCAAGTATACTTGCACGACATGAGGGGTACTTGCGCGATTTTCAACCAGTATTGAAATGCTTGAGCAACTCTTTATTAAACCCTTTACCATCCTCTTGAGGTTCTTCCAAAAGAGGGACGCGCAAGTTATATTGCAGGAATTAAGTAGGCGCACAAGTGTTTGATAAGTTTCAACACTTCGGCCTTCCTTTTTCTCTTTATATCTTCCGTTCTAGGTAAGAAATTACCTTAGAAGTGTTCCGGAAGATTTGAGAAGAGACTTGGGCATCGGGAGCTTCAATCTGAGTTTCTGGAAAAAGATCCTCCTGAATGGGGGGCCCACAGGGTCTATTTATAGGCAAAAGAAGACCCCGGGCGGTTACTGGGCGGTTACCAGGCGGTTACCATTTATGTCGCGCAAGTCCCTTGCACGAACATGAGGAGTCGCGCAAGTATTGAGGCGGCGCGCAAGTGTACTTGCGCGACCAAGAGGGAACTTGCACGATATATGGGCAATGTTCTCCTTTTTTATCCCTTTGTCGATTTTTGATGTTTCTTCAAAGGTTTAATCACTTTGAGCTCAGATATTCCCTTTTCCGATCTTTAGATTCTGTGACGAAAGGAGCGTCAACAGTATATTGATAGCATGAGCCATTATGAAGAAAACCTACCAACAGAATGACCTACTAATCTAGAGTCACTAGAACTTGTCTCATAATTACAGATAGCATAAAGCATTATGTCTGAGACACTATTCCTAACCTAACGTTGTTGAGCTACTGTCAAACCAAGTCACATATCTAAGACACTCCCAATCCTTCTATTGTCATTTAGATTCAAATTTATTTCTAACGGTAATATTTATGAAACATAATACCATTAATTATTTTAATGTAATTTTCTTTCTTGTGTAGAAAACATTTATATCAATCCTATATTGCAGTATGAGGTACAAGGTACCTCAAAACGATCAATAATATGCTCCTTGTTAGTTGTAGTGTATATAGATAACACTGGATGAAAAAGGATGAATCTCAACTAGAGAAAGATGGAGACCTACTCATACACCAATGAAGAACTCAAGAATTGCTTGTTGTGCACAATAATAGATACATATGAGAACTCAAATTGGAGAAACCATTGTTAAAACATGTTAAAAAAGGAGAATAACTCATCATGAGCATTCATAACTCGCTAAAAAAAGAAGACAGAATCCCTCACAACACTATATTTTGATGTCTGTGTCTAGAATTCGACTCAAGTTTCATTTTAAAATAACATCAAAGGAGTCGTAAGTTTCATTTCCAGTCTGAAATATCCTTCTATGATCTATTCTATATATTTTTCTCAGTTTTTTTATTGTTTCTACATTTTGAGCATTTTGTTTCTCTTTAGTTTTTAAAGACAAACTGAAGCATGTGATAACCTCAAGGATACACTGATATCGTCACAAACAATATTTTACACATTACACTCCCATAAATAACTATGTAAGAGGTCCCTATGTCGTCGGGTTGTTTTATCACTCCCACAAAAACTGTCGAAGAGGTGTTGTTGACATGGATAGTGTGTATACAGTTGCTCACCCTGATCCAGTGTGTGGATCAATGTATGTTTATATAAACTTCTTGGTGTCATGTGATCACCAAGTAGTGCATACTAAGTCTCTATTTGAGACTAATCCCCGTGTTTCTATTTTTGATGTGGCTTTCAATGTTATTTTCACTTATTTATCTATTTATAGAACAAAATAATTCATTCACTTTGATAGTTAATCACTAATAGTGTTTATATTGGAATTTTATTTAGTATATTGATTTCAAAGATTAATGTACAAACTCATATTGAATTATAATAGAACTAATCACTCTTTGAGATGTCTTTTAAAAAAACTTTTATAAATTTGTCACTTTTGTTAACTAGGATGTTTGGTATTCTAAATTGGGGAACTTTATAAATAAGTGTTTTAGAGAAAAAAAAATTATAGGAACTCAATTCACCTCCCCTCTCTTGAGTGTCCAATTATTATTAATAATAATAATTCAATTTTCAAATAATATACATTTATCTTTTAAGTTAAAATATTATATATATTTAAAAAATTATATAAAAATGTTGTTTTCACAATTAAATGTTCCTGATAATATTTATTATTGATTTCTAAATTAATTTCTATTAATAAATATATATTTATAATTTAAAATTATATTATAATAAATATATTATGTCCTTAATTTATTTTCTTAGATAAAATTTTGATGTTAGTAGAAAATTTCTTGAAAATAGTGGTTATACCATTATCATTATCATTGTATTTAATCATAGTAATCATACTTGTATTCACAAAATAAATGTTTCCATGATTATAGAGTATTTTATTTTTTATCTAAAAAATGTAACATTTTTTAAGGTTAAATTTATATAGGTGATGTAAACAATTAACATCCGTAAATAAAAATGTTTTTAGCATGAAATACTACTTATGTTTCCAATACTAACAAGACTGGTACTCTAAATACAACATAGTATTTTTTTTAAATTATTTTAATATATACATATATTTATTTAAACATTTTAAAAATCATATAATTCATTCATATATTATAATAATTTCATAAAAGGGGAGGTTTTTGGTAAAATTGATATTCTTCAATATTCGCCACAAAATCTTAAATTTCTATAAAATATAAAAAATTCATAATAAGAAAATATTGATATGGAAACTCCAAAATTGATGCTAATTTTTTGAAAATAAAATTTGAAAATTTGATCATTCACATTAAAATTAAAATAATAAATTTAAATGAATAAATATTTTTACAAGAAAAAAAAATTCAATGTTTTAATTATTACTATTTAAATTTTATACCAATTTTCTAAAAAAAATATTATTTTATTATTCAAATAAATATATATATTATTCATGTCTACAATATAACTTTTTTTAATATATTTAATTTCATGAAATAATTCATATAAAATGATAATTTATAAAAAAATCAATTTTAACCACAATGTGATCTTCTAAGTTATTTGAATACACTAAATATAATCATTATTTCTATATATATTTCTTTAAGTGGTTTCCTCTATTTATAACCTACATATTAATAGATAAATTATAATGGTTGTATAATGTTTTGTGGTTTATTTTGGTTTTTGGTTTCAAGTATAATAAGTTACTAACATTGTATTTATTTAATAAAAATAATTTATAAAATTTCCATCCATTGCACTCTCCCCCCATTAATATATTGGGTCCTCGCAATCATGAAACTCATAAAAAGGAATAAATTACTGTATGAAGCTCTTAAATAATGATAAACTTGTAGATTTTCATTTATTTTTAAGATATGATGTGATATTCCCATTCATGTAATTTTATATGAGCCCAAGGAAATGATAATTAATCCATTATTAATAGAATCATAATAAGTGAAGAAGTGACAAATAAATAAGGTATAAAATTTCTCTAACCTTTTTGAATGATCATATACAAATTATATAATAATTATGACACCAATAATTTTTTAATTTTTACATCCAATCCTAATAGGTGAAATCCTATGTCATAGAATAAATTCAAAAATCTAGAGAAAATTCTATAATCTACCAAAATAGTAGTTTTTAATAGGATTTTAATTTTTACCATGATATAGGGGTGTATATATTTGATTGAATTCTTAAACCCTTGGATTGGTGGTTTGGGTTTTATATGGAAAAAAATCCTCATATCTAATACATAGAATTGTTAGTGGATCTATTGGAGGAACATTATCTTTCTTAGTTGTATCTTTATTTTTTCATTGAAAACATATTTCTTATTTCCTTATTTTATGTAAAGTAAAATATCTTCTAGTCTCCTTGAGGAAATTTCAATGGTGACTCTTACCACATTGTTTAAATTTGTGATATATAATATTATTTACCTCATAATATTTATTACCTGAGTTCCCATTAGACTTTATCCTTATCTACATTTTTCAATTTAGTATTTTAACAATTCTCACATAGATAATCATATTTTGTGATATTTGGTTTTAAATAATCATAATATTTCAAATTATATCTCTCATGAAAATGGGGTTATCATTTAATTAATCATTAAATTTTCATTCACGCATATTTTTAACTTTGTTCTTTTATTTATGTCCATTCATAAAACCCAAAGGGTTTATTATAATTGAAGAATAATTATCATCATATAGGATGTATCCGAGACAATTTGAAGTTTATCCTAAAGATATATCACTTTATAATACCATCATGTTATCCTACATTTATTTTAATTCATTTTATATCCCACTATTTTTAACCTATAACATTCACAGATTTACCCATATTATTCTAAAATAAACTTATATCATCCGTGTATAAACATGATTCATTTGGGATTTATCTTCTTTTTCCGTTTAGGTTTATTTTATAGATTTCAGCCTATTCTCTTAAACTAACATGGAAATCAATCCTTTATTGCAGTGAGTTAATGTAATCCATTCTACTGAATCATATCCCCTAAGAGTGTAGATCTAGGTGTACAATTCTGCTCCCACTCATGATTCCTCAAACTTAAAATGGGTTAATTTCCCAACCAACCATTTTTATTGTGATTACCCATAGGTTCATCTATGTCGTACCCACATCCACTTTCCAATATCTAAACATAGATGTAATAGAAAGGAGACCCATATACACAAAACATTTATATGAATTTATCACATTATACTATTCTTAATCTAATCCATTTAAATTTTCCCTAATGTTTTCATCAATGTTATATAATTATTATTCCTAGAAACAAATAGACTAATATTAAAAAAACTAAACAATCCTTTGTAACCAGCTATGATGACCTAATATACACATGTCTTTATTTTAAATAATTTATGTAATTTAAATATTAAATATAATAATAATATGAAATATCTTGGATTAATTTATGTTTTAGTGTCTTTAAGGACCAGTTATATAGCTGACTTGTTATATTAACCTTGTAAGCATTTATATATAATCAAACTCTTCAATACCCCCTTTAATACATCTCCTTAATATCCTTGGTAAGAGAAACATAATAATGTAGTGAGAAAAAAATCCTAGTAATGGAAAACATATCTACATTTTATCAAGAGTGATATCATAATAATATCATAAAATAATGGAATGTTAAAATTTCATATAAAAACATGTTAAATTATGATTTTTCTATAAATAGTTGAGGAAATGTAATATTAAAAGAAAAAACATGTATCACAATATGATAGTGTGACATAATCATGGAAACATGATATATTGAAATGTTATCAAAAGAAAATTGAATCATAAAAATATATAAATAACATAAAACAAGACATCGTAATAGTAAGTCAAGGCTCATGGCCATGACTATCATATTATACAGAGTCCCATATTTGATTTGGTTTACACCCCATTCCAATAAACATAGTGGATAATGTCCCTTGTTGATTATTTTTACTCCACATTCACTTAAACACAGGGGAAAAATTACCATGGTTAATTTTTTTCTCTATTTACTCTCATAAATATAGAGAAACATTTCACATACTGGATTGGTTTCACTCCACATTTCAATAAACATAATGGAAAAATTCCCATGGTGTCTTAATTTCACTCTCAAATTTTATGCATAACTACTCATGAGATATAATGATTTTACCAATGTAGAAAATGGATATATAATTCCAAGACCACCAATCATATATTTAAAGTGGTATATCTGAATTCAATATGAGGAAAAATAAAACATTCATAAATAATAACAATGATCAAACCCACTATATGGATGTGGGTTTCATAATTCTAATTTATGTCAAAACTAAACACTAAATTATAAGGATTCCCATGACAAGAAGGAATTATTATTATTTTGTAATTTCATAATTGATTTATGGATAATGTTCTTGAACCAAGTTTTATTGTGTAGAAAATTTATGATAAGGATTTGGAGTAAAAAATAATGAAAATGAACAACATAGGTGATGATTTATCAAACATGTAAAGAATATTTTTAATAAATGAAATATATCATTATTTTTCATAAAAGAAATATTAAAATATGATATACTTTCATATAATAATAATTTTTTTAGTAGTAATTCATAGTAAAAAACTTTTTATACTCTTTAAAAATTTCATGATATACTAAATCGAATTATTCCCTAAAATCAGTTTTACTTAAAATTTTGAATTTAAATGGTAACATAAAACAAGTACCATAAAAAAGTAAATTAATAATAAAATAATTTTATTTGTATAAAAAATATATACAAAATATTGTAAAATAAATGATAATAATATTGATAAAATGAAATAAAATACCATAGAATTGTTTGCCTAAAAGGTAATGAGGGGGTTTTCAAAAGACCCACTTTTGCTTTTAAAACCCCATTTCTGAAAAACCACCACCAAAATAGTATAATGAAAATTATTTTCAAATTTTTGGAAGTAAAATATTAATTTCACATGAGATAACTCCAAATTAGTCTTCTAATTAGAATAAAAACATTGTAATAAAAGAAAATTATGGGTTGGTAGGGGAAACCATCATTTAAGATGATGGGAATCACTATTAATTTTGATGAATTTCCTAGAAGTTATAGAAATAATCAATAAGAAATATGTTAATGAAATATAATATCTGAATGTTAAACTACATGAAGTTAAATAAAAAACTAATGGATAAATATTATAAAACAAGAAATTAAATTGAGTTATTAAAGACTCTTATATCTTGGGGAAGATTTAATCATAGCTAATAAAAAATAAGTGAATGAATGGAAGTAAAATTGCTATTTTAAGTAAAGGGGGTAGTATTTAAACCATAATAATGATTATTGGTTTATAATATCATATCAGACCTCAACAAAGGTTGATTGAGATGGAAACCCTTACCATAATCCAGATTCATTATGTGCATGCTCCAAACCTGTTGAATAATAAAATTAACTTCATTATATAACTTATTATTAAACATATTAATCAATATTTAGTTTAACATTCACCATTTAATATCATATATTATGTATTTATTATATTTTTTTCTCATGGTTGCATAAAAATATAATTGGTGTCGACTTATTTTGATAGTTTTAGTAAGAAAAGATGATATTTTAATAATTAGTTAAATTAATAATACAATGATTCTAGAACCTAAAAATTCATTAATTTCTTATTGAAATATAATAATAAAAACATTTTATTTCCCATTTTCATCCATGATATATTTTTATAAAAAATCATTTTGGTTGTTAAAGCAACCCAAATTTGAACACACTATATCATAATGAGTGAGTAGGGTTATGGAATTTTATAATATAATTATAAAAAAGGGTAATAAAACTATTTATGTGGTTTAATGTTTTTAAAATAAATTTTTTGTATAAATAATGAAATTCTTGAGGAATAATGGGAAACTTCACTTCTTGGATTTGGATGTTTGTACAACCCACGATTAACGTTTTCATTACACAAAGAATGTGACCGAATTAAGGTATATGAAAATTTCTCATTTCGGAAAAATATATATTATATATAGCATATTAATTAATTAATAAAATTATTAAAACTAGCCAAAAGATGTGGTAATAAAATATGAAGGTGTCACTTCATGGAGGTGTTAGTCTACGCACACGCACTAATGGCCATTTTCTTTTCCTTAATGGATAAAGATGAGTAAAATAACTATTGTTAAATTCATGTAATAATATCTTTTTATAAAAATAATAAAAATTCCATTCTATTTGCATAGATATAATATGTTTTAAGAAGAATATTAATAATAATAGACTAAAAAAATATGTGATACATTAATTAGATACATGATCTTATCTTAGATATCTCCTTTTAAATGAAGGTGTAAAGGTAACATATAGAGATAAGGGACCTAAGAATGTGAAAATTTTATTATATGAGAGGTATTGTAGTAATATGTTCTAGTAAAATAATAATAGTAGGATTATCATTTAAATGGTCAATGTTGTCACTTTTTATATGTTAATAGAAGGGAACTTTTTGGAATATCCTTTAATATTCCATGACTTTATTACACTAATTCTTGGTAAATGACTCTAAAATATTTTAATAATACATTATTGGGATATATTTGGTCTATAAAGCCTCAACCAAGTCTTTCTGCACAAGTTTTAAACATTTTTAATGTCTTTTAGGATATGATTTTTCATTTTTACATTTTAATATTTACAATTATAACTATTTTTAAACTATATAATTTATAAATTATATAAAAAAATAGTGTAACCACTACTAAAATAATTTTATGTTATAAATATTAATTTAGTATCAATTTAGTCTATTTAAATTTCAAAATTATAAAAAAATAACTTTTAAATTAATTCACATAATATATAAAAAGAATTTTTTAGAGAATGGATGTTTTCCAATAAAGTGGTCATAATGATATTAATTATTTATTACTAAATGAATGAATTTTAACATACTTATATATATTTTTAGAAATTATATTTTAATAATTTTTCAGAATTTAGTACTCTATTTTAATATATAAAAAATATGCAATGCTAAAAAACAAATCTAGAAAATTATAGTTTTATCATTCTGATGATCACTATATTCAATCTTAGTCATCATACTTTTACGAAAAAAAATTAAATGTAACTTATTAAATATAATGATCATGTTAACATAAATTATGAAATTGATTTTATAATATTTAATTTATAAAAGTGATTAGAATTTTTTTTTAAAAGAGGTGAAAAAATAGGTTTTTTGAGTGAAATATTATTTAAGACTCCAAAATTGTAAATTGGGATTTTATAAATACATTATTTTTTTTTAAAATGACTTATTTTAATATATAAATAAAAAATTATAAAAAAAATTCCAAAAGATTTTGGTAATTATTATATTATAAAAATATCATAAAAATGATAGTTTCACCAAATCGATAGTTTTAACTATTCAACTAATAATGATATTTTTAAAAAAAATCAAAAAAATAATAATTTTAAGCTCATATTGAAGGTATATTTCTCAAAATGAAGTTAATTTTTACAAATAAAAATTATAAAATTATAGAATTTAACTTTTAAATAAAATATTAAAATATAATGAAAAATAGTTTTTATAGGAAAACAACTTTCCAAAGTATTAACCATTAATATTCTCATATTATATCAATTTATAATAAAATTAATTAAAGATTTTATTCATATAAGAATATATATTATTCATATCAACAAAAATCATTTTTTTAGTTTATTTAGTTTCATAAAATAAATTTCCTAAAATCATAAATTTTGAAAAATTACATTTGTAACAATGTTGAGATCATATTTTTTATCTAACTACACATTAAATAATTAACATTATTTCTATATATATTTCAAATTGTTTTACCACTATTTCTACTTTCCAACATAATGGACACATTATAATGGTTATAAAATATTCCATTATTTATTTGGTTTGGAATTTCATTTAGAAAAATATATTTGCATCACTATTATTTAATGAGAATAAAATATGGAATTTAAGGTTGTTATACCTCCTCACCGATTAAATAAATAGTTTCCTTGAAATTTGACAAACATTATAATATAGTGATTTCAATAGGGATATACTAATTAACCAAGCACTGTTAGTTTATTAAGGGTTTCTTTATGATATATAGAAATATTTTCCTATAAATAATTTCATATGATCCCATGGTAAATAGATCTAATTTTTTCATTATATAATCCTTTAAAGTGAAAATAGAAATATTTATAAGGTGTAACTTTCCTCAATCTTTAATAATGTTTCATATACCATGTATATTAAAATTATACCACCAAATATTTTTTCTTTTATATCTCAATACATAATATGTGAAATATTAAATGATATAAGACATAAATAAATATTGAGAGAAAATTAATTGTCTTCCTCAATTTTAATCATTTCATAGTTTTTTTCCTTTTCAAATTCTAGATATCACTTTAATGGGTTGATCATTTAGTCAGTTACTAAATTTTCCCTCACAACTATTTTTAATATAGTTCCTTTTTGTTCAAACCATTTCTATAACTAAAAAGGAATATCCTGAGTGATGTAAAATTATTATAATTTTAAAATGAGAGTTTTAAAAACTTATTCATAGTGGGATGTATTTTATAGAGGTGGAATTTTTCCAGAGAAAAGAAATCATAAAGATCCCCTAATTCTGGAATACATAGAGGTGAAAATTTCTAAGGGAACATAAAACTTTATTAACCCAAAAAACAATTTTATATTTACAT
This sequence comes from Viscum album, assembly GCA_963277665.1. Classification (NCBI taxonomy): domain Eukaryota; kingdom Viridiplantae; phylum Streptophyta; class Magnoliopsida; order Santalales; family Viscaceae; genus Viscum; species Viscum album. The sequence continues at coordinate 1,225,372,962 of OY728145.1, read as the reverse complement.
AGGTATATATGTGAGTAAATTAAAAAACATATGGAATAAATAAGAATAAAATAGAGAAAAAGGCAGAAAATTAAAGAAATTTTCTAACGAAAAATGACTAAGGTTTTTTCAAAATATTCTTTTTTATGTTTAAAAATAACAATTTTGAAATCCCACATTAGAAAAAGTGTAATTAAATCCTTATTTTGGATATATAAAAAGTAAAATATGAATTTTAAATGGGACATAATAATATTAGCCTTCTAATTAAAATAAGTACATTAGTGGGAAGGTAATTTATATACAATAAGAGTAAACTGTCATTTTAGTTAACGAGAATTATTTTTAACATATATCCATTTTTTACAAAATCATAGAAATCATAAATATTAAATATTTTAATAAAATTATATTTCCCAATATAGATATACTTTAAACCATTGTAACCAACGAAAACAAATTGATTTATGAAAGTATAAAATCTATTAGGTATGACATCAATTGTAACACAATATGGAAGATCCTGAATGATAGTGAATATTCCACATTCAATAGTAATTTATGATATAATATTTCAAGTCAGAACTAGTTTCACAATAAAAATGAAGATTGGTACATAATATCAAATCAGACCTCAATTAATGGTGATTGAGATGTAAATGATTACATTATGCCTGATTCATTCCATGTGTGTTCTTACATTTCTAAATAATCAAAATAAATTTATTATATACCTTATTAAGTACCTTATTATTATCAATTTAATTTAATATGATCCATTTATAATCATATTTTATTTATAAATTATATTTTTAACCTTATATTTGTGTAAAAAATGATTCATTTTAGGATTTTTCCATAACTACTGAAGGGATATTTTATTAAAAAGTAATAAACGTAATATAATTATTCCTTAACAATAAACCTATCATTAATTTCCAATTATCTTATAGTTATATTAATATTTATTTTCTTATAGTCATCGATGATATAGTTCTGTAGCATTAATATTTTATGTTATCAAACCAAACCAAACAAGAATTTACTACACCTCAAAAGGTGAGTATGGTGGAGGAATTTTATAAATCATTCAATAATATCATAAAAATTTCATCATACCTACTTATATATTATTTATCCTTCTTGTACTCATTCAATAATATCATAACATTTTCATCATACCTACTTATACATTCTTTATCTATGATTTTAGCATCCAATTCCATAAAAAAGCTTCCCCAAACTCATTCATTACAATATTATTAGATTTACTATACTCCTTTCAATGAATTATAAATCTATACCCTCTATATAGAATAAGTTCTAAACTATAACATAACATAGTAATACAAGCACCTTACCATATTAAGGGAATGAAATTCCCTTTATTTATCTTCATGATCATTTTATATGGCTTTTTTATTATTAGGGTACTTAACAGCTGTTTGGATTTTTTCTCCTAAAGGGTGGAATAATACATATGTGTATTTCATTATAAAATAATGATAATGAAATATTGGTGAATCGTGTTTTGTGTTGTTTTGATAAATTATTAAGGTCATTATGAAAAATGAAAAACATTAATTTAGGTAAGTGATAGTCTGTACAATGTACGGGTAAAATTTTTATTTCACAAATAATGTGAGGGGATTTTGGAATATAATAAGTTTACATTTAATTATTATAGTTAAATAATAGATTTCAAATGTATTCATTAATCCCATTAATAAAACCAACCATCTGAGATATTAAGAAAAACAGAAGGTTTCTCTTTTTAGAGGTATTAGTTTGCGTAGACACCATAACGACACTTTTGTTTTCCATAATTGAAATAGAAGAATAAATAGTAGCTGTTAAATTAATATAATAAAATATAATTATAAGAATTTTACTTATGTTATTATATTACTGTTGATATAGTATGTTTATAAAATTAATATTTTAGCACCCTTGGTTTCATGTAAGTAACTCTTTCATTATTTATTATATGTATGTAAAGTTTTTGGGTTATGTTTGGGAAGGTTTAGAGGGATTTTGTCTGTTCTTAGGCTTCTTTGGTGGTGCATGGTTTGAACATGGTTAACCAAGACCACGAAACTCCTCCATAAAACTGTGAAAAGGTGAAAAGGGTCATTGGGTTGGGGAAAAAATTGGATAAAATATACGACCACCCATAAGTAATGTTTATTTTCGAGATAAAGTTATATACATGGTTTTCACATTCTTTACCTAAACATTTTCCCAAACCAAGAATTGGGAAAAAAATATCCTAAAATTGCAGATCTATTTTGGGATCTCCCCTTATCCTCTTTTTTTCCACTATGTTGACCTTAACTTAGTTTTCTATCCTATAAAAGATTTTAGAGACTATCCCTTTGGATCCAGGAGTGATCTATTGTCAAATTTAAGTGCGTTGAAGGTCGGATTTGTTGGTAAGTCTTCGTTCTTATTGTCTTTTCTTAGATATATTCTTCTTCCCTCTCATTGATTCTGAGATATACCCCACTGTGGATAGATATATGATATTTTATAAAAATAATTATTATATTTGGATGTCTTCATGATAGAGAATGATATCTAAGGAATGTTTTAGAGTTTTGATCCCATTTTGTTGAAGAATTTCATTTATTCTTCATTTTTTCGATAGTTTCTAAGGTAGGTGTCTTCACTCTTGACTCCTCTTATTAGAAGATGATAGACATATTTCCAATTTTTTTAATTCCAAGGATTATATTGTGAAAATATTTGTAGAATCCTTCTTTATTGATGGATTGTGAAATTGTGGAATTGTTGTAAAAATTGAATTGATAAATGATTTTATAATTTTATTTTAAAATAGTTTTTTAGTTTCATTCATGGAAAATGTCTTGTGGAAATGGTTTCAATAAAAATATGGGATTCCTAAAATAGTATTGAAATAATTGTTTTTTCATGGTTTCATAATAATTTGTTTGCAATGGTTTTAGCATAATTGGTATGTGTGTGTTCATTTTCATTGATGTGACTTGGTGTAAGGGGCATGTTCTATTAGGTCCCTGATATTTGGTTAGCTTGTGTAAAATTGGTCGATAAAAAAGTAACCACTCATGGTTATAGAACTTCCACTTGGTCGTGCATATGTGGATGTATGGAATGAAATGGGTTATGACAAAGGTATTTGTGAAATCATTTAAAAGGATTGTTATGTTGTTTTACATAGATTTTTTTTTTCAATGAAATGTTTGGATTTGATATAAACTATCGAATTCATTCAAATGGTTTTATATGATTTTTTTATTTATGTGATAGCATGTTCTTTCCTAGTTCCAAGAGGATAAAAGTCATTTAGAGAAATCCTATAGAGTTTCATTTCTCACCCCCCAACTTGGGAACTTTTGTTTTTTTCATATGTTGTTTATCAATAAATAGGTAAAGGAATGGCATCTCATTTATTTATTTATTTATTATGATACCTTTTTAATGGATTGTGGATTTGGATCTTGGAGTGTGTTGGGAGCTGTGGAGTTGGTGTCCTGGATTCTTGGAGGTTTGTTGGTTTTTTCTTCTACCTTGTACTCTAATATAGTTTGGTTATCAAATAATTTTTCTTATCTTTTTGTATTTCTTTGAGATATATTACACTAGTTTCAATCATCATTTAGTGGTTTTTTTGTTACAACTTGTTGATTGTGGTTATTTTATTTTGAAAGGGAAAATCATCCCCCAATTCTATTGAAGCCCTTGGAATTTATTTCCATTCTTCTGTGCATTGGGGATGTCACCTAAAACCAAGTATAAATTCCACCTTAACTCAATAAAATGATGGGAGTCGTGATGTTACAAGTATTATCATTATAGGTTGATCCACATATCATTGTGTGACATGTAATGTCAATTTTTTAATCATTGTAAATTAGTTGTATCAGTCATGGAGATTAAAATCATTCATGCTTAGTCCTTGATTTGGGATGGTAGAAATCAGTATGATCATAAGGACAAGAAACGTGTAGAATAATGAAGTATATATAACCTATTTATTTTTATTCTCATGTAACCATGGAGTTGGGTATGTATTTTAGAGACACATTTGAAAATATTATCTTATTGTCATGGGTTTATGCAAGGAGGAGAGAATTAATTGAAATTTAGACACAACATCCCACTAAAAGTGCATATTTCATTTTGAGATAAGATTTATGATTTGATTCAAACATCATGATTTGTTATAAGCGTTGAAATTATATTCAAATTTGTGATTTTGAAAAAGGAACGGTAGTGGTATTTTTAAAATAGATTGATTTTTAAATGGATGGTGAAATTTAAAAAAATAGTATGAATAGTAAAGTGTTGAATTTTAGAAAAAGCTTGTTGTGAATGTTTTTATGTGATAGTTTTAAATTTATATGACCTTAGTTTCTAAAGAGTGATATGTATGGTGTATCTTGTGTTTATAGAAATGGAAAGGGGTAGTCGTAGAGGAAACCAACTAGATTGAGAGGTCAAGAATATGGTTTCACCTAACCCACAGGTTAACCAAAATCAGATTCAGAGTTTAGTCCAAGCCTTTAAAAAGTGGATATAGGGAACATGAGGGATCAACCAAGACTATTGGATCATTTTTTTCAATTATAGAAGAAAAATACACCCATAATTTGTAGAGATTATGAAATGGAGAAAGTAAAGGTGTGGTGGAATATGATGAATAGAATATTCGATTTCCAAAGTACACCAGAAGAGTTAACAGTCATATTGGTGATGTATATACTAGAGGATCTAGCATGATAGTGGTAGAATTTAGTGGTTCAGGCTAAATTATACTAGGAAATTTCAGGGGAGAATTTTGAGAAATTTTTCATATAAAATTAATTCGCATATTTTTAGGAATTCAAGAATGGTTTAATTTCTCAACATGAAGTGGGAGAATCTCTCAGTGACAAATTATGCAGATAAATTCATGAATTTAGTCTGTTTTACATAGGAATTTGATGGAATTGAATCCTTGAAGATGTGTATTTTTATTCATGGGTGAGGGAATATATTCACTATTATATTTAAATGTTGTGTACAATGGTTTATACGGAGATGGTCAATAGGGAAAAGTGTAAGAGGTAGACATCTCAGGAACTATAAGTGGAGGAAGTAATTTGATACCTATGGAAAATGGTGGGAACTCTATAGTAAGGAATAATATAAAAATGGGAATCCTATTTTAGATGAAGTGAAATTACTTTGAATCAAATTAAAAGATCAGTGAATCATCCTCTAGGACCAATGGGTAAACAAGGATGTTTTCATTGTGGTTCATTTGACCACATTATGAAATATTATATGAAACCACCTGGAGAAAGCCACAATTGAAATCAGATGGGGAATATTCAATGTTATTATCCCAGTCCTCCAAGGTTTAGTGTTTAGAACACATATCATTTATTGAAAACTTTGTAGTATTTAATAGGTTAATGACAGAAGAATAAATCCCATCTGAAGAACCGATCTGATGATGGTGATTCTAGGAATACCATGACTCGCCAAAAAGGGAAATCGAATTAGGGAGATAATGAAAAATTTACAAAGAGTAAGTAGTTGAATTGATATTAGAATTTGATTGTGGGTGATCAGTCTACACAATATATAGTGAAAGGTATGAATATTTTTAACTATACCATTTTGAAATCTTATTTGACACGATTGCATCACAATAGTTTATTTATTTTGATGATGTTGTTCATATAGGATTAAATGTCGATATGTTCTTTTTATTTTAAATCTTTATACTCCTTTTGTTCAAAGAGAATGTTGAACCTTCATGTGCAAAGAATGTTCTATAAATATTGATTGACCTGAGATTATATTGGGTTTCTCTATACTTAATTTTAATGTTTATGAAATAACCCCGATTATGGATTTATTTTCAAGGTTCAAGGATCGCATCGAATGTTATACCTGGATGATTCCTTTTATGACCTAGGATGGTTTTGAGTATCTCTTTAGATGAGAAAGGAATGTAAAGGAAAGTGAAATAGTCTTCTTAAAACCAACTGCTGGACTGATGTTGTACTAGTTAATAGTGTTGACCTTGTTATAGGTGGATAAGATCAAGAATATTGAATTTCCATTAGTGGTTGATCAGTTTAAGAATAGTTTCCCAAAACATTCTCAAGGATACCACTCACAAGACATGTGGATTCCACGATTGATCTCATCACAAAGAGCAGTCCTGTTTATTTTTTAGTATACTAGATGGAATTAAATAAATTAAGGAAATAGAAAAAAGCAGTTGGAAGAGCTAGAAATAAAATGTATCATCTGTCCTAGCATGTCTCTGTGGGCAGTGCCAATTTTTTTGTCAAAAAGGTGGATTGAACTCTATGATATGGTTTGGATTATCAAAAATGTAACTGTGTTAACATAATGAAAGAGTTTCTAAATACATGTATTTATGATATGTTTGATCAATTCAGGGGAGCGTAGTAGTTATCTAACATTTACTTCTGCTTAGGATATCATTAATAGTGATTCTTGAATAAGGATATTCTAAAAACAGCATTCAAGGGTAGATATGTCCATTAGGAGCATATAGTTATGCCCTAAGGTCTTATGAATTCATCATCTATATTTATGGAATTTATGAAATAGATATTCAAAAGGAATCTAGATTTTGATGTGTAGTTTTTTGGATGAAATATTGTTGTCATCATGGAAAAGGGTAGAGCATGAGAAACACCTGGCGAGAGTATTGGGAGTCTTTAGGGATCATTGGTGGTATACCAAATTATCAAAGTTATATTTTTGGATATAATAGGTATGTTTACTTGTCCATGTAATCTCTCAAAAGGTTTCTTATAGATCCAAAAAATATAGAAGTTGTTATCTCTTGGAAGCCACCAAATAATGTCTTTGAGATATGCAATTTCCTTGGTGTAGCTAGTTATTACCGATGCTTTGTACATGATTATTCATGACTAGATTCACCTATAACATATTTGACAATTAAGAATGTTGCATTCCAATGGAATAAATAATTTTAAAATTATTTTCAAGATCATAATTATCATCTTACATCATCACCAATCATGATACTTCTGAGTTTATGACATGGGTATTTGGTGTATTTTGATTCTTCGGGATATGGGTTGGGATGTGTTCTCATATAGAGAGATCATGTGTTTGTTTATGGTGCGCAAATGTTAAATTTTAATGAGAATAACTACCCAACACAAGATTTTTTAGGTATCTTCCATAGTCCATGCTTTGTAAGCATGGTTTCATTACCTCTTTGGTGAAAATTTTACACTATTTACAGAGCATTAGAGTTTGTAAAATATTTTCTCACAATGTATTTTGAACATGAGACAATGAAAATGGATAAACTATCACTAAGTGTATAACTATGACTTGATTTATACATCAAGTAAATGAAGTTCTTAGGTAGTTACATTAAGAATAATTTTATATGCTTATTTGTAAATGAGGCATTAGATTGGTTACAGCTAATGTTGGTGATAGTTGAAACATGCAAGGATACTAAAGACAAAGGTAGTTTAGTGGTTTTCTTTCTGGTTCTTTTTATTCATAATTTACTGCAAATGCTTAAAGAGACATAGATATTTGATACATAATATGTTTCTATGAGGTAAAAACTCAATGGTGGGTAGACCATTGAGGGTTGAATGATGGATTAGAGTTAAGTATTGTGGTTTCAATATTTGTTATTCATACCCACATCTTGTCAGGAATAAATATAGTCATGCTTACCAACATTCTAGGTGGGTTGTTCTTATTTGAATATATAAGATATATAAGGTTTTGAAAGCATAGTTTTGGTGGGTTGGAATGAAAATAAAGTTGTTTGAGTTTATTTTGAGATTACTAACATGCTAGGTGGTATGTTGCAGTCTTTACAAATACCTATTTTTAGTGGGAGAATATAGTCATGGACATTATAATGGGTCACCCAATGATGGTTCAGAAACATGATGTCATATGGGTTATAGTGGATCATCTCACATGGTCATCTAATCTAATCATAATTCCTCAATCTCATATAATGGAAGATGTGTCTAAAATAAATTCTTGATAAGATGTTAAGAGTCATGGAATGCTAGTTTTGATAGTATCAGACTAAGATCTGATGTTTGCATCTGATTTCGGTAAATCCTTAAGGAAAGACCTTGGGACATAGTTGACCATGAGTACGACATATCATCCTTATTAATATACACAATCTAAAATGAAGATAAAAATCATGTAAGACAAGTTGTGGGATTTTTTAATGTATTTTGGTTGCTTATGGGTGTAAAATATACCGCTAGTGGAGTAATAGTATATCAATAGTTATCATGCATCGATACATATGTCTCTTTTTGATGCATTTCATGGGGTTCCTTTTCATTCTTCACTTTGATATGTGGAAATAGGTGAGACTTTACTTGGTTGACCAATATTTATCTAAGAGTCACCATAGAATATTTAGTTGATCTAGAAGAGGATGGAGATGTACCAGAGTCATCTGAATTCATATTCAGATCATCATTGGTGGACATTGTTGTTAGAGGTGAGTGATCATGCATTCTTGAGAATCTCTGCATGGCTTGGAAATCATCATTTTGGAAAGTAGAGAAAGTTATCTCATAGAGACATATGTCCTTTTAACAAGATCCAGTGTGGGATGGGGCATATCTGTTGGTATTTTCACCATAGTTTAGTTCAGTTCATAATTTGTTTCTTGTATCTTGGTTGAAAAGTATCTACCTCATCCCAACTATGTGATTTTATGGGATCACATTAACCTAGATCTAGATTCTTCATTGGTTAATATGTCAATACAAAATTTGGATAGGCAATATATTGTACATTGACGGATATTCATTGGTCTAGTGGGGGTTTGTGGAAGAGCATTAAAATTTAAGAAAATACTTGGGAATAGAAGAAAGAAGTTGCCAATAAATGGCTTGAACTCATCCATTAAAATGATATTTTTCTACTTTATGGGGATGGAAATGCTAATGGTGGGGAGAATTTAGCACCCAATGTTTCAATTATATAACCCTTTAAATATGTATTTTAATTATTAAAAGTATTTGGGTTGTTTTTTGAGGATTATAATGACGTTGGCATGCTTTTGGGCCACAAATTAGGTTCACGGTTTGAGAATGGCTAGTTGAAACCGTGAAGAACATCCAAAAAACCATGAAAAGGTTGAAAGGGGGATGGGTAGGCAAATGGTTAGGTGCATAGTCTGGACAAACCATGAGGCCACACAAGATATAATGTGCATTTAAAGATAGAGTCATTTTCATAGTTATCTCACGATTTTCCATCATGTGTTCCATAACCATTCACGGTTAAGAATTAGAACCTAAAATTGTGGATATCATTTTTGAATTCCTTATATTCCCTATTTTTTTATCTATATCAACACTTTATTAGTTCTCTATCTTCTAAAATACTTTATAGAATTTCCCCATCAATTCTTGAGTGATTCATTATCTAATCTTGGTGAGATGATGGATGGATTTCTTGGTATGTCTTCATTATTGGTGGGTTTTCTTAGATATATTATTCTTCCCTATCATGTATTCGTAGATCTAGTATATTAGGGATAATTCTATGAAATTTAATGATAATAATGATGATATTTGGTTATTTTTATTATATGGAAAGAGATCTAAGGAAGGTTTTTGATGCTATGATCTCATTTTCTGTAGAATTTTTTCTATTCGTCATTTTCACTATAGTTTCCAAGATAGGTGACATCAATATAAACTCTTATTATTAAAATTTGAAGTCTATATTTCTAATTGATTTAATTTCGTGGAATTGATTGTGAAATTATTGTGAAAATCTTGGTATAAACCTTATTTAATGATGGTTTGTGAAATTGTAGTTTTTTTTTGCAACGAGCATTTTTAAATGATTTTAAGATGTTGATTTTAAATTAGTTGTTTGGTTTGATTCATGGAAAATGCTTTTAGGGAAAGGGTTTCAAAAAAATATTATTTTATTGAAATGGCTAGTTCATAATTGGGTTCACATGGTTTTGGAATAATTTATTGATGTGTGTTCATTTTCATTGACGTGACCCAATGAAAGGTGTAAGAACCTGAATCTTCTGTTCAGGTTTGGATCTTTTTTCTGGTGTTTTTGAGAAAAAGAGGAGTTTCTGGAAATTTTAGGAGTACACGGCTTGTACTTGGAAGTACACTTCGTGTATTCAGTTGTCATGGGTAGTCTTTTACTAGTCGGGTAACGGCCAGTACATGGTCATGGGGGTGATGTGGCAGACCACTAATGTTAGGGGCTAGTTGAGGAGAATACATAGTGTGTTCATTAATAGTACACACCATGTAATGTTTATTTTATTTCATTAAATGGACCAAGGTCATGTCAAATTTCTAGAAACACCTTCTTCTAGCCCCATCTCGTCCAGGAGTGACAGGAATCACTAAATCTTCTCTGAGCCACCGATCATCCATTCGTTCTTTGAATCAATCATCATTGATTTCATTAGAATCACCACAGTGAGTTCTTCTTTTTTCAAGAGGTTCATCTTATGATTTCACCTCTTTTGTGGGATAACATTGGTTGTCCTTTTTAGATGTTTTTATAGATTTACGGTGTTCTAAATCAATTCCAAGGTTGGGTTTCAACTATATCGATCGTACAATGTCGAGGTAGGTGGTTTGTGCCTTTCCGCAGTTTTTCCTTGAATTATTTGTGCCAAATTACCCAATACCCTATTTTAGGGTATTTCATGTTTAGGGAATTTAACCCTATTAATTCCTAATATTTTTTTATGCTTTAGTAAGGGTCTCTGATTATAAATAAGTTTTATTACCATACTTTGGAAATGATTTCCCATGTTTTCTTATTATTGTTCGTTGTGTCAAGAACTTCCTGTTAGGATACTTTTTTTTCCATTCCTAGTGTTGTTAGGATAGAGTTTATCACTAACTAACATGATTTTGATATGCATTATAATTTCTTATCCAAGTAGTAATTGAGATTTACTTCGGATACTCGATATTGTTTGTGCATGAATAATTTACACTGGGTTGTGGGAACCAGGTGTAGTTAGGCCATATGGAAAATAGACACTTAGGGCTTCCCTTGTTTTTCTGTTATACAATTCATGTTGTGAGACCATAGGGGGGATGGATTCTAAGTTATCCCCCTAAGTGTCTATAGTTCCACGTTGTGAGACAGCAGGGTTGGGGGATTGGACATTTAGTACTTCCTCAGAGATTCTATAGTTTACCATTATGAGACCACAGGGGGAATTGACGGTGAGTGATTCCTCATAGAGTCTTCATCTAATTTGAACCTAAGTGGTTAGACTACGAGTACATCCTAGAGGGTTTCTTGTGTTTGTTTGGTTGATTTTTAAAAGATGTAAATAAATGTAATTGAAACTTTAGGATTAGTTACTTTAAGTACTTCTTTTGTATTACTTCATTTTTCATATTTCTTAATATATATATTCACTGATAGGTAGGAAAACATATTTTGGTGGTTGCCTACTGGGATTCGTCTCACACCTATTTGGGTCATGCTTTTGGGCCCAAAAAGATTATGTTGTTCTAATTATAGATAATGGAAATTCCCCTTCTAATTCAGGTAATTGATTGTTGTGGAGCTAGAGAGCATGAGACCAAGCTAAGGCTGTGATGTTGCTGGAGTTGTTTACTTGTTTTACTTTCTCCATTTCTTTAGTACGTTATCCCATCATTGTGACTTGTTTGGTTGTTTAACTAGATACATGTGACAAGCATCATTATTTATATATATGTTTCAGTTGTTTATTTACTTTCAGTCTTCCACTATTCACATATTTTATGGTATTACAATTTCAAGGGTTGTATTTTATTGTTATTTTATTGTTTTACTCTTCAAATGAGGGCATAGTTTCCTCACTATCACACCCAAATTTCTCATTGCTAGTCAGAAACCTCTGGCGTTCATGGAAATGTGCTTGATGCCATATGACCAATTGGGTACAGGGCACCTCTGGGTGGGACCCGGAGTTGGGACGTTCAAAGTGGTATCAAAGGGATTATTTTCCTTTGAGATTACTATTTGGTGCCTATATCCAATTATAGGAAGAAATGGGTAGTTGGTAATAAACCATGCCCATGAGTAGCTGACCTGTGTATAGGGAAAAGTTAATTTACCTCGATTATTGCAATTTTTCTGGGTTTTCAATTATTACAGTTGATTTGATTTCAGCATTAGGTGATTCACTTGTTTTGTGTTGTTATAGTTGATATTATTGAGGTTGTATTTCTATTGCAATCCGATGAGATGAGGGTATTCCATCTCATGCATCATATAGGAACTCACTATAGATCAGATGTCTTGCATTCTTATCATTCCATTTAGGATGCATTATCGATTGCATGTTGTTGTGATCTTTTTTGTGCTAGGTATGCATGTTTTTATGATAACTACCTTGATAGAATACATGTTATTCGATAGGGTATTGCTAATATGTAAAGTTCATTTTGGATGAATGCCAAACTTTGGTTCCTGAGGTGTTATGGGCACTCATGGATCATAATATGGTGGATCAGGTGATGATTGCACTATTAATCCATTTAATATGCATGAATAAGATGTCAAGATTTGATTCGCGGGGAGTATAGGCCCCCACATATCAAAATTTGACACGTTGCTTGTTTTAGTGTTTTATAGGCTTATGAAGTATATTCTATGGCATACTCTCCTGAAAAACCTAGAATACATGGTGTGTAATAATGAATACATGCCATTTATCCTTCCATTCAGGAGGGGAAAACTTTTCTTAAGTACACACCATGTACATTGAGTACACTCCAAGTACTCTTTAACCGTGTGACTTTTGTGTGGGCCAAAACATGGGGTAGAGAAATATTTGGTGGAACACGCTGTGTACCGGACATACTTGTCGTGTTGTAAGGACAGTGTATTCAGACATGTGACCAATGACATGGATGAATGAAACTCAGGAAGTGCTCATCATTTCCATCTTAAACACGCCGTGTGGAGTCTACCATGTAACCGGTCATCTGACTAACGACATGGGTTAGTGAAATATTTCTAGTACGCCATGTGTCTGGTATGAGCATGCTATGTAGTTTTGTTCTAGGTGAACTGTGTGTCTTAGTCATGTAGAGTAACTCGGGATAGGGGAATTGATTCAAGTATATACATCATGTACTTTTGAAAAACACATCGTGTGTTGGGGTGTTACACGACCAGTTTTGAAAGAAGTACACGCCCATGTAAAGGCCTAAGGGGACACATCGTGTATGGTTCAAACACGCCATGTATCCATGTTTTGTAAAAAAAATTGTTTTTTTCTCCTATTATTTTCCTACACTTCTAAGTTTCAGTTCCTGATAATCATGAACTGATGTGTGCACTTGAACTTGCAGTGTCGTTCCACTAAGACATCCAAAAGTTCTCCAGATATAGGGAAGTGATTAGACACTGAACATGGATGCTCAGGGATAACCAGAAGATCCTCCTATCATGCATGTCTTGGCCCCATCCATCATTCTAGATATAGGTGTCGATGCACAGTTTCGAGAAGGAATCATGTGGTTTGTGGAGATCATCTAGAGAGCACTGCGTCCTACCCATTCTATGGTAGAGTTGATGTGGGGTTTTCAGCAGCAGCACCATCCCACTTTCTCAGGGGATAGAGGACCACAGGTAGTAGATTCCTTGTTAGAAGCCATGATGTAAATCTTAGAGCATATAGATACACCTCTAAAGATGAGGTTGAATCTACCTACTTACATACTTCGGGATTCCACCAAGAGATGATGGGATGTGATCTCATAGGTGGGGCGTTAACAAGGTATGGCTTGGGATGAGTTCCAGCATTCCTTCTATGATTACTTCTACCCAAAGAATTTGAGGGCCAACCAAGCCTGAGAATTCAGGAGTTTGGAGGTGGGTACTCTCTCATTCATTGAGTATTCTTCTTGCTTCATAGAGTTGCAGTGCTTCACACCCATTCCAGGGGGTGATGAGTTATTCCTGGAAAGGAAGCTTAAGGATGGAATCAGGCATGACATCTGATCTTAGGTGAACATCTTTAGGTTGGATTCCATAACTTCTATATTCAACTAGGCGTTGATCACAGAGCACATACTAAGGAATTCTAGGGCTGTGAGCCTAGGCGGTTCTGCATCCAGAGTTGGTACTTCTCTGGCAGACAATAGGATGCATTGTAGGGAGTCTACATATGGAGATCCAAGTAGGAAAGATACTCTTTTAGGCCGATAGGTAGTACGCTACCAATGCGTTTAGAGTTGGAATATGAGGCCTCATTGCCCTAGAGACCCAGTGGAGTACTCATATAAGGGAAAGAGTGGTCATCTTCAGTGTTTCTGTTAGTTTTTATCACCAGAAGATGGTGATTGGGGTTCTTCTATGACTCCACGTTTAGGAGTAGGAGCACTAGTTTCTCATCAGTCTGGGAACTGGAGTTTTTCTGGTCATTTAGTCTAAGATAGAGGTCATGGTTGTGGTAGTTTTTCGGAGGGTTTTCAATGATAATAATGTGGATTAGCTTAGGGTAGTTAGGCAGGGTCACAGGTCCATGGTATGGGTTAGACTTTTGCAGTGGAGCAGACCCAGTAAGAGTAGGATCCTGGACCCTCTACAGTTAGAGGTATGATCCTAGTTTCCTCAATTTTATCTTCTACACTTTTCAATATAGTGGATGCCCATAGTTTCAGATTTTTGTCTATTTTGGAGACCATGAATCTCTGTATCTTCGCTTGTGAGGATGCTATGACACTAGACACCTCATTAGGGAATCAAACGTCTAGTGTACATAAGTACAAGGAGTTACTATAGCATCCCGCCATTTTATAACATAAACTTTCATTACATTACACAAAACTGAGGATCGTTAAGGTTTAGTGTCTTGGAAACAAGGATAATAATACATAAAAAAAACATAAAAACATTCTTCTTAAACACTTGATAGGCTTCTACTTTAGTTCATCCTATGTTCATTATGCATCTCATAACCTGGGGACATACATCAAAAGAAAGGGTGAGCAGAAGGCCCAGTAAGGGAAACAAGAGGAACATTTTACATGTGAACTTGAGATACTTCAATAAGGACATGAAAAGAACTTTAAGGCATGAGAAAGAAATCATGAGGCATTTCATAATAAAAATAATATTTTTCATAACTTGAAGATGTGGCTACATCATTTAACATAGACAATCATGAACATATCACCAAGGTCCATCCCCAAGGTGTCATTTGAAAATTACCAAGGTTATTCACCAAGGTATCATGAAAATTGTAATCTCTAGTGGTTACATCATTACCCAATGCATTGGAGCGCTATCAGGGCGCACCCTTAATTTGCCTTTATTATCATGTGAGCCACATATATCATCATCAAACATTTCATAAATAACCCACATAGCATAAAATAAATGGGTTTCATTTCATAATCATAACGTTTTAAAAACCGCTTTAAAGACGTGATCTTTACGTCACTTTAAACCCACGGAAGGGGAGAGCGGGTTTCATGTATGTAATTCCCATAATTTGAAATAAAACATTTTGATATATATGTGAATACCCTTGTAGAAATACGAGCTTTGAGTATTCACTTTATAACATAAAATATTTTTTGAGAAAAGAGAGAGGCATTTTGAGGGAAAAATTCTACAGCATAACGGCTAAGTTTCGGGGTTTTAGAAAACATTGAAATGAGAGGGGACATGGGTCACCCACTCATATATGATCCATAAAACAGTCGGGTGGAAGAATAAGAAGGACATATGGACATGGTAATGAAATTTTAGGGACATACCATTTGTAATGAAAAACATGGAAGGAAAAAAGATTAGATTTCTCTTATGAAAATTCGGCAGCCTTACGGCGTCACTTAACTTCAAAAGAAAATGATTTGACAAGATCAAATAGGGTCCCTCA
Organism: Viscum album; assembly: GCA_963277665.1. Lineage (NCBI taxonomy): Eukaryota > Viridiplantae > Streptophyta > Magnoliopsida > Santalales > Viscaceae > Viscum > Viscum album. Next base: position 1,225,357,055 of record OY728145.1, on the reverse strand, counting down.
TCATATGATCATAAGAGATCAGTATGATAGATATAGAGATAATACTCCAACATAATAAAAAGGAACTTGAAAGACTTGACATGAAAATCGAACTTGAAAAATGAGAAGGGTGAAAGAATCCCTTAAAAATTCGGCAGCCTAACGACGTCACTTAAACATTCATAAAACGAAATGATGAGAGTAAGAGGGGAGCTCTCATCATATAAACATGAAAGGGCAGTAAGAGGAATATAAAAGAACATCCTCTCACATAAAAACATGGAGCAGAAAAGGAATGACATAAAAGAGATTACATGAAAAGAAAGAGAGGGGTCGGATCCCTTACCTTAAAATGTGACTCTTGAAACTCAACGGATTTGACCTTGAGGGCTTGGGGGAACCTGGGGAGGACTCTTTGGAAGGTATGAAGACCAGAACTTCGTTGGGGGAGAGTTGGGAGTGAAAACTAAGGGAGGAAAGGGTGGGTATTTATAGGGAAAGTGAGGAGACAAAGCATTAATGGCAAAGGGACACCTCACTAGTGGTTTTGGCAAAACCATGGGCTTGCCCATGGTATTTTCCCATGGTATTGGCCACTTGGGACACCTCACACCTTATCTTACTATTCATAATTCGACCATATTGAATATATACTTAATACATCATTTAATGATGTCATTAAACACCCGTAACTTAAAAACTATACTTTCATTATTCACCGAAAATTCAACTTTCTCAGAATAATCCCAAAATTTCACCTTAACCAAATATCAATTCTCTGATTTCAAAAATGAATTCCATTTTATAAAAATAATTTTCTAAATATTTTTAATTTAATTTTTAAATAAAAACACTATTCATCGAAAATTCATTTTTTTCAGAAAAATCCCCAAAAATTACCTTAGCATAATATCGATGCTCTGAGTTCAAAAATAAAGTCATTTTTACAAAAATAATTTTCTAATTATTTATAATTAAATTTTTAATTAAAAAACACTATTCATCCGAAAAAACTAATACTTGAATAATAATTTATGAAATCGTTATTTAACCATTTTATTGAATCACATTACTTAATCTAGGTGTTTAAATTATATTAAAACTTTCTTTGAGTGAAATTACTAATCCATTTGGTCATATTACTAATCCTAAGCGTAAAATCACTATTCATAATTTACTATTCATCAAAAATTAAGTTGATCTTATTAGACTCCAAATTCCTTACTGAACACTTTTGTAGAAGACCATTTTTTGAAAATCATTACCCGTCATTAGTTATTTAGGGTTTACATATATATTTCAAAATACCCCTTTTTCAAAATTCATCAATAAAATACATTCTAAAATTATCTAGACATTTGAAATTTCACAAACATCACTAAAGGAAGAAATCTCAATTTATTCACCCGAAAGGATTACACAAGGAAACTATGGTCTCATCACATAGCCCCTTATAACACTGGCATAAGACCTAAGTATAAGGTGTGCTATGGTGAGAGAATCTGAGGGAGTCTCAGATAACATTGCCCTAGTAGCAATCTCCACTAACTTGAACTTCTCCTGCAAGCGTTTTCGTTCAAGCTTGACACGCTGGAGCTCGGCTTGGGCTTGGTCCAAAGCGAAGCCCACAGACGCTACCTCCTTCCCAAGCTCTGATAAGTGGGCTTCATAAGGGTTGAGTCTACTGGATGAAGCCATTGACTCCTCTTTCTGCATTAACCATTAACGTCTTATTAAATCATTAAGAGTAAGTTAATATAATACTCAAAAAGATTGGGTCGTTACATTCTTCTCCCCTTAAGAAATTTCATCCCCAAAATTTATACTTGAGGCCTAGTCGAAAAGGTGAGGGTACTTTTGCTTCATCGTTTCCTCAGGCTCCCAAGTCGCTTCATCGTACTTATGATTCCTCCACAACACTTTCACAAGGTGGGTAGTCTTGTTTCGTAGAACCTTGTCTCTACGGTCTAAGATCTCCACTGGCTGCTCCTCATAAGAGAGGTCATGTTCAAGTTGTACCACCTCTGGGTTCAGTACATGCAAAGGGTCGGGTATGTACTTCCTCAAGAGAGACACATGGAAGACATCATGAACTTGAGCTAGGTTCGGTGGAAGTGCTAGACGATATCCACTGCTCCTATGTGATCAAGGATTTCATAGGGGCCGATGTACCTAGGGCTGAGCTTCCCTTTCTTCCCAAACCGCATGACTCTCTTCCATGGAGAAATTCGAAGGAAGACTTTGTCACCAACACCAAACTCCAAGTCCCTTCGACGATTGTCAGCATAGCTCTTCTGCCGACTCTGAGCAGCCTTTATGTGTTGTTGGATGGCATGAACCTGTTCTGTCATCTCTTGCACGAGATCAGGCCCAAGAAGCTTCCTCTCACCAGTTTCATCCCAACAAGTAGGAGTTCTACACCGCTTTCCATACAGAGCTTCATAGGGTGCCATCTGAATACTCACATGGAAGTTGTTGTTATAGGAGAACTCCACTAATGGGAGGTGTTGATCCCATCCACCCTTAAATTCCATTGAGCATAATCTCAACATGTCTTCGAGTGTCTGAATAGTCCTTTCAGATTGGCCATCAGTTTGAGGATGATAGGCCGTACTAAAATTCAATTCAGTATTCAGAGCATGCTGAAGACTTCTCCAGAATATTGATGTGAATCTTGGGTCACGATCAGATACGATGGATAGTGGTACCCCATGCAGCCTTACCACTTCCTTCACGTATATCTTGGAAAGTTGATCCAGAGAGAAATCTTCCCGAATAGAGATAAAATGGGCTGTCTTGGTGAGACGGTCCACAATAACCCATATCTCATTGTTTCCTTTGGATGTTTTTGGGAGACCAGTTACAAAGTCCATGGTGATATTATCCCACTTCCATACTGGTATGGGTAGCGGTTGTAATACCCCCTTAGGAAGTTGTCTTTCTGCCTTTACTTTCTGACACACCAGGCACCTTGTAGTGTAATCGGCAATCTCCCTCTTCATGTTATCCCACCAATAATGATCACGAAGGTCTCTATACATCTTAGTGCTTCCCGGATGTATAGAGAAATTAAAGCTATGAGCTTCATCCATCAGTTCTTTCTTTATCTCCGGAATAGATGGAACACATAGTCTTGTACGAAATTTCAATACACCTTCTTGATCAATATTGAAATTAGGGAACTTCCCATTCTTTACAGCCTCGAACTTCTCCTGTAGTAAAGGATCTTATTTTTGAGCCTTCTTGATCTTCTCTAGTAATGAAGGTTGAGAAATCATTTGGGATAGGGTTGATGATGTCCCTTTCCTTATAATTCCCATGTCCAGTTTTACTAGATCTTTAATCAAGGGATCTCCCAGGATCCTCATAGTTTCCAGAACAACAGGATCTTTCCTTCTTAACGCATCCGTGACTTTTTTTGCTCTACCAGGGTGATAATGGATTGAACAATCATAGTCTTTAATAAGCTCCAACCATCTCCTTTGTCTCATGTTCAATTCTTTCTGTGTGAAAATATACTTTAGACTTTGGTGGTCAGTGTATATATCACATTTCTCCCCATAAAGACAGTGCCTCCATATCTTTAGAGCAAAAACAACTGCCGCCAGCTCTAGATCATGCGTAGGATAATTCTGCTCATGAATCTTCAACTGTCGAGATGCATAAGCAATTACTTTGTCATTTTGCATGAGGACGCAACCAAGCCCTTTCAGAGATGCATCGCTAAAAATAACGAATCCTTCTCTGATAGAGGGTAGTGTTAACATAGGTGCAGTAACCAATCTCTTCTTCAGCTCTTGGAAACTTTCCTCGCATTCCTTTGTCCAGATGAACTTAACCCCTTTTCGAGTCAACTTGGTTAGTGGATTAGAAAGCCGTGAAAAGTTTTTCACAAACCTCCTATAATATCCCGCTAAACAAAGGAAACTACGAATCTCAGTTACTGTTGTGGGTTGAGGCCAGTCCTCCACAACCATTGTCTTTGCAGGGTCAACCGAGATTCCTTCATTGGTTACGATGTGCCCCAAGAAAGCCACTTGTTGTAACCAAAACTCACACTTGCTGAACTTCCCAAAGAGCCTCTCCTTCCGTAGAGTTTTCAAAATAACCCTCAGATGATTTTCATGCTCCTCACGACTTTTTGAATATATCAAAATATCATCAATAAAAACTACCACAAAGTTATCAAGGTAGTCCTTAAAGACTCTATTCATCAAATACATGAAAATAGCAGGAGCATTAGTCAAGCCGAAGGGCATAACAGTAAACTCGTAATGCCCATATCTTGATCGGAAGGCAGTCTTTGGAATATCTTCCTTCTTCACCCTCAGTTGATGATAACCAGATCGAAGGTCAATCTTAGAGAAGAATTGAGCCCCAAGAAGTTGGTCAAATAAATCATCAATTCTCTGAAGAGGGTATCTGTTCTTCACTGTGATCCCGTTCAGTTCTCTATAATCAATGCATAGCCGCATTGATCCATCCTTCTTCTTCACAAAGAGAACTGGTGCTCCCCAAGGAGACACACTCGGTCGGATAAACCCCTTCTCCAACAAATCTTGGAGTTGTTTCTTTAGCTCCTCTAGCTCCACATTTGCCATTCTATACGGAGTCTTTGATATCAGTTGAGACCCAGGTACGAGTTCAATGGAGAACTCTACCTCTCTTTCTGGGGGAGGTCCAGGTAACTCCTCAGGAAATACATCCATGTTTTCCCTAACAATCGAAACATCTTCAATTTGTATGCTCCCTTTCCATTCTTCATCATCACCGATTAACTCCATAAAGAAAGCTATAGGAGGTGCTTCTAGATAAGGATCAGTTCGGGATATCTCTCCTCGGAAGATAACTGTAGGTCGTTCATTCAAGACTACTGAGATTTCCTTACTTCTGCATTTGATCTTAGCATTATACTTTGAGAGCCAGTCCATCCCTAGTATAACGTCGAATTCCATCATGGGAATGACTACTAGATTTGCAATAAGATTGTGCTCACCAAAGTAAACACTAGAGTCTCTAAACACTGTTGATGCATGGATAATCCCACTTGGAGTCTTGACTGACAACTCTACCTCAAGCAATTCGGGGATTGATTCTATATTCTTTGCAAACTTGGAAGAAATAAAGGAATGCGTAGAACCAGAATCAAATAAAGCACTTGCTAGTTTTGAGAGGACAACAAGAGTACCTGCTACCACATCGTTCGGAACTTCAACTTCAGTTGTTGTGATAGCGAAAGCACGACCTTGCTCCCTTGGCCTCTGCTGAGGTTGATGGTGATTCCCCTCCACCGCCCTCGGATTTGGACATTGATTAGCAAAGTGCCCAAGCTGTCCACACTTGAAGCATGTGACTTCGGGTAGGTCCAGAACCATCTTTCCTCTGTCGTTAGTGTTGGGAAGTTGAGGCTTCACATCACCACGACAATTTCGAGAAATATGGCCTTCTTTTCCACACCTATAGCACTTGCCACTTCCGATCAAGCAGTTCCCCGGATGCTTCTTCCCACATTTATTGCATGTGGCATGTTGCATATGATTTCCACCTCTTTCCTGATCAAAACTTCTTCCCAGGCTCGGTTCTAGAGTTCTCTTCTTCTCATTAGATTTGTGAGACCACTGTGTCTCCCCAAACTCTAGTTCAACTTTCATAGCACTTAGAACTATTTCTTCATAGCTATCGTAGTCCCTGTTGACTAGATTCTTCCGCAGATGTGGTCGTAGTCCTCCAAAGAATCTATCAACCTTCCCATTAGGGTCCATGACAAAGCTTGAGGTATAACGGGAAAGCCTTGTGAAGTTCATCTCATAGCTTCTGACAGATTCGTTCTCCTTCTGCTTCAGCTCGAGAAACTCTTTCTCCATTTTCGTTCTCATGGAACGAGGGAAATACTTGTTAAAGAAAATCCCCCGAAATTCTTCCCACTCCATAGCTTCCATCTCTCCTCGTGGCTTCGTGTTTTTGATCAGTGACCACCACTGATTAGCTTCTCCCTCTAGGCGGTAAACAGCAAGGGTGACTTTTTCTTGTTTCGAACAATGATGTACTGAAAAGATCTTTTCAATGGAGCTTATCCATTGTTCGGCAACCAATGGTTCAGTAGATCCACGGAATTATGGCGGTCGTTGACGCATGAAGGACTCAACAGAAAGTTGTTCCCTTCGTGGTGAGGTCGGCCTCTCAGCTTGATTCAAGTTATTACTCATAACTTGAGTCAGTTGGTTCATCATTCGCATGAATGTTTCCATTCCGGCATCCATCGGAGGGCCGTCAGCACATGGTGCATTGCGGTCACCATCGGCACGGTTTCCCCTATTGCCCGCCATTTTCTAAAAGAATAAAACCTTAGTGAGAAACTTATTTCATTTATGTATCTTTTAACTATGACTTCATGCTTATACAATTACACTTTTCTATAATTCCTTCATAATGATTCTTAAAAAGCTCGTGATTAACCAAACATATCCCCTGGGAGTGTCGTAACCAAGAGTGCAGCAAGGCCCGTTATCGTGCACCAGTTCCCGTTCAAGTCTAGCTCAAAGCGGTGTTTTCGGGTTTTACCCCTATGTACATCTGTGCCAGAGCCGCCTCTACCTGCTCGTATCCAGACAGGGATGTATTTGTTTGATAGACCACTTACTCAATACTTACCAAAATACCAGGAAGTTTTCCTATATTTAAACTTTTCTATAGGGTTCTTCCTAAAGTTTTTATATCCTAATTTCCACAAATAACTAAACCATCCTTTGATACCAACTATAGCATCCCGCCATTTTATAACATAAACTTTCATTACATTACACAAAACTGAGGATCGTTAAGGTTTAGTGTCTTGGAAACAAGGATCATAATACATAAAAAAAAACATAAAAACATTCTTCTTAAACACTTGAAAGGCTTCTACTTTAGTTCATCCTATGTTCATTATGCATCTCATAACCTGGGGACATACATCAAAAGAAAGGGTGAGCAGAAGGCCCAGTAAGGGAAACAAGAGGAACATTTTACATGTGAACTTGAGATACTTCAATAAGGACATGAAAAGAACTTTAAGGCATGAGAAAGAAATCATGAGGCATTTCATAATAAAAATAACATTTTTCATAACATGAAGATGTGGCTACATCATTTAACATAGACAATCATGAACATATCACCAAGGTCCATCCCCAAGGTGTCATTTGAAAATTACCAAGGTTATTCACCAAGGTATCATGAAAATTGTAATCTCTAGTGGTTACATCATTACCCAATGCATTGGAGCGCTATCAGGGCGCACCCTTAATTTGTCTTTATTATCATGTGAGCCACATATATCATCATCAAACATTTCATAAATAACCCACATAGCATAAAATAAATGGGTTTCATTTCATAATCATAACGTTTTAAAAACTGCTTTAAAGACATGATCTTTACTTCACTTTAAACCCACGGAAGGGGAGAGTGGGTTTCATGTATGTAATTCCCAGAATATGAAATAAAACATTTTGATATATATGTGAATACCCTTGTAGAAATAAGAGCTTTGAGTATTCACTTTATAACATAAAATAATTTTTGAGAAAAGAGGGAGGCATTTTGAGCGAAAAATTCTGTAGCATAACGGCTAAGTTTCGGGGTTTTAGAAATTTTGAAATGAGAGGGGACATGGGTCACCCACTCATAAATGATCCATAAAACAGTAGGGTGAAAGAATAAGAAGGACATATGGACATGATAATGAATTTTTAGGGACATACCATTTGTAATGAAAAACATGGAAGGAAAAAAGTTTAGATTTCTCTTATGAAAATTCGGCAGCCTTACGGCGTCACTTAACTTCAAAAGAAAATGATTTGACAAGATCAAATAGGGCCCCTCATCATATGATTATAAGAGATCAGTATGACAGATATAGAGATCATACCCAAACATAATAAAAAGGAACTTGAAAGACTTGACATGAAAATCGAACTTGAAAAATGAGAAGGGTGAAAGAATCCCTTAAAAATTCGGCAGCCGAACGGCGTCACTTAAACTTTCATAAAACGAAATGATGAGAGTAAGAGGGGATCTCTCATCATATAAACATGAAAGGGCAGTAAGAGGAATATAAAAGAACATCCTCTCACATAAAAACATGGAGCAGAAAAGGAATGACATAAAAGAGATTACATGAAAAGAAAGAGAGTGGTCAGATCCCTTACCTTAAAATGTGACTCTTGAAACTCAAAGGATTGGACCTTGAGGGATTGGGGGAACCTTGGGAGGACTCTTTGGAAGGTAAGAAGACCAGAACTTCGTTGGGGGAGAGTTGGGAGTGAAAACTAAGGGAGTAAAGGGTGGGTATTTATAGGGAAAGTGAGGGGACAAAGCATTAATGGCCAAGGGACACCTCACTAGTGGTTTTGGCAAAACCATGGGCTTGCCCATGGTATTTTCCCATGGTATTGGCCACTTGGGACACCTCACACCTTATCTTACTATTCATAATTCGACCATATTGAATATATACTTAATACATCATTTAATGATGTCATTAAACACCCGTAACTTAAAAACTATACTTTCACTATTCACCGAAAATTCAACTTTCTCAGAATAATCCCAAAATTTCACCTTAACCAAATATCAATGCTCTGATTTCAAAAATGAAATCCATTTTATAAAAATAATTTTCTAAATATTTTTAATTTAATTTTTAAATAAAAACACTATTCATCGAAAATTCATTTTTTTCAGAAAAATCCCCAAAAATTACCTTAGCATAATATCGATGCTCTGAGTTCAAAAATAAAGTCATTTTTATAAAAATAATTTTCTAATTCTTTTTAATTAAATTTTTAATTAAAAAACACTATTCATCTGAAAAAACTAATACTTGAATAATAATTTATGAAACCGTTATTTAACCATTTTATTGAATCACATTACTTAATCTAGGTGTCTAAATTATATTAAAACTTTCTTTGAGTGAAATTACTAATCCATTTGGTCATATTACTAATCCTAAGCGTAAAATCACTATTCATAATTTACTATTCATCAAAAATTAAGTTGATCTTATTAGACTCCAAATTCCATACTGAACACTTTTGTAGAAGACCATTTTTTGAAAATCATTACACATCATTAGTTATTTAGGGTTTACTTATATATTTCAAAATATCCCTTTTTCAAAATTCATCAATAAAATACATTCTAAAATTATCTAGACATTTGAAATTTCACAAACATCTCTAAAGGAAGAAATCTCAATTTATTCACCCGAAAGGATTACACAAGGAAACTAGGGTCTCATCACATAGCCCCTTATAACACTGTCATAAGACCTAAGTGTAAGGTGTGCTATGGTGAGAGAATCTGAGGGAGTCTCAGATAACATTGCCCTAGTAGCAATCTCCACTAACTTGAACTTCTCCTGCAAGCGTTTTCGTTCAAGCTTGACACGCTGGAGCTCGGCTTGGGCTTGGTCCAAAGCGAAGCCCACAGACGCTACCTCCTGCCCATGCTCTGATAAGTGGGCTTCATAAGGGTTGAGTCTACTGGATGAAGCCATTGACTCCTCTTTCTGCATTAACCATTAACGTCTTATTAAATCATTAAGAGTAAGTTAATATAATACTCAAAAATATTGGGTTGTTACAGTTACCTCTTGAGGTTGGTGGGTACCACTTCTTATGGTACCTTTATTTCTTAGAGATGATAGGATATGATGTCATTCTTGGAATTGAATGGTTGGTTCCCTTCTAGGCTTTTTTCAACTACTATCATTGCAGGGTGAGTTTCATGTCACCATAGGGCAGATTGTTCCTACATAAGGGTGAATGGGATGTCCAAGTGAGTAGAGCAGGACTCAGGCATCATGGATTGGGAGAAGTTATAGCCCAGATTACTAGTCTATACCTGGATGACCAAGGGACTTCACAGATATACTTTCCTCTAGAGGTGGATCATTTCAGGTATTTTCTTCTAAACTACTATTTAGGTTTTCATCTGGAGTGAGAGGTTAATTTTTCTTTTGATCTTGTGCTAGGAGTGGATCCAGTGTCCATTACTCCTTATAAGATGGTTGCACCAGAGTTACGGGAGATCAAGAAGTATTTAGAGGAGTTACAGGAAAAGTGTTTCAACTAAAATACTACTTCTCCTTGGGGTTCACCTGTCCTATTTGCTAAAAAGGAGGATTTCACCCTTATACTTTGTGTGGATTATCAGAAGATAAACTAATTAAAGGTCAAGAATCAATATCCCTTGATGAGAATTGATGATATATTTGATCAGCTTCAAGAATCTCGGGTGTTCTTGAAGATTGACTTGAGATTTGGTTATCATTAGTTGCATGTTATACAATTAGATATACATCTTACAGCCTTTAAGAGTAGGTATGGTCTATATGAGTATGTGGTCATGTCATTTGGTCTCACAAATGCACCTACAGTTTTCATAGATCTAATAAACTGAGTGTTCTATACTTATATGGATTCCTTCATGGTGGTTTTCATGGAAGATATCTTAGTGTACTCTCACACTCGACACGACCATGATACCCATCTTGAGATCATTTTGAGTACATTGAGAGAGCATCAGTAATATGCTAAGCTCTCAAAATGACACTTTTGTATGGACCAGATTCACTTCTTGGGTCATGTTATCTCTGAGAAAGGAGTATCAGTAGACCCAGATAAAGTGATAGTAGTAGTTTCCTAGGAGTATCCAAAAAATGTCTTTGAGGTACAGAGTTTCATAGGGTTGGATGGTTACTACATACATTTTATAAAAGACTTTTCATGCTTAGTTATGCCATTGATAGGCTTGACTAAGAAGGGTGTGAAGTAGTTGTGGATAGATTCTTGTGATTTATCCTTCCAGAAGCTGAAAGGGAGGTTGACTTCAGCATCAATACTAGTTTTTATAGAGTCGGAAAATAGTTATATTGTTTACTGTGATTCCTCAAGTATCAAGCTGGGAGCAGTGCTTATTCAAGGGGAAGGATTCATTTCTTATGGGTCTTGGTAGTTGAGGCCACATGATAATAATTACCTGATGCATGTTCTTAAGTTTTATATAGTTGTTCATGCTTTACGTTGTTGGGGATATTACCTATTGTGAGAGAATTTTGTGGTTTTCATTGACCAAAAAAATCTCAAGTATATCTTCACACAGAACGATCTAAATTTGAGACAGCGAAGGTGGTTTGAGTACCTTAAGTCCATTGACATTGATCTTTCATACATGCCTGGAAAATTCAACATAGTGGCCGATACAATGAGCAGGAGGACTCAGATATAGGTAGTTCGGAAGGCCACCAGTGAGTGGATGCTTATGGATCTATTCTTTGAGATGCATTTGGAGGTGCATGATAGATAGGGGAAGATGTTTCTTTGTTCTCTAGCTAATAACTCTACTCTACTTGCTTGAGTGCGAATGAGACAACTACTAGATTCTGAAGGCCTAGTTCTACAAGAGGCTGTGTGATGTGCGAACACTATTCTTAGATGAACCATAGGTGAGGATGAGCTCTTTCACATTCATGGACACATATGGGTGTTAGAATACATACACTATGAGATTTTGAAGGATTTTCATTCTTCATTTTAGGTAGTTTGTCATGGTGTCACAAAGATGTATCAAGATCTACACAGTTAGTATTGGTGGATGGGTATGAAGAGAGATGTTGCTGGTTTTGTGATGAGATGTTCCAGCTATCAATAGGTGAAGGTGGAGCATCAGTGAACAGTATGGATTTTGTAGCAGTTATCCATTCTTGAGTGGAAGTGGAATAATTGCTTGATGGAATTAGTGACAGGCCTACCAAGGTCACCTCGAGGGAATGATGTAGTTTTGGTTATCATTAATAGGCTCATGAAGGTTCCACACTTTTTACCGATCATGGATACCTTCAGTTTTGATGATCTGTGAAGTTTATTCATCTGAGAGATTTAACATTTACATGGGGTTCCTCACTCCATTTTTTCAGATAGGGACACTCATTTTACCTCTCAGGTCTGGAAGGGGCTACAGAGGGCTTTGGGTACACAAGTACTTCTTATTAAAGCTTACTATCCCTAGACCGATGGCTAGTCTGAGCAAAAAATTTAGGTTCTAGAGGATTTGCTTCGAGCATGCGTCCTAGATTTTGGAGGATCTTGGTAGAAGCACATACCTCTTATAGAGTTTTCCTACAATAATAATTTTCAAGAATCTATTCAGATGGCACCTTATGAGGCTTTGTATGGTAGGCCATACTGATCACCCCTATGTTTGATAGAAGTATGAGAGCCAGCTATGTTGGGACCTCGTCTTGTCTAGGAGACCACGAAGTAGGTGGAGTTGATTCAGAATAGGATGGCTACTGCACAGTCGTGGTAGAAGCCTTATTTTGATAGAAGGACAGAACCTCTAGAGTCCAAGGTCAGGGATCATATTTTCCTACATGTCACATTGAGGTTGGGACACGTGGGGATGAGGAGATAGGGAAAGCTTTCACCAAGATACGTTGGGATGTTTGAGGTTTTGGAGAAAGTCGTGCCGGTTTCCAATCGTTTGTAGTTACCTCGAAGGTACTGGGATATGCATGAAGTCATCCACATTTCTCAACTTAGACGTTACTTCTTAGACCCATCTCATGTTTTTTAACCTGAAGAGGTTGAGTTTGAGGTGGATGCATCATTCTAGGATCATCATATCCTGATTATTGATCTCAACGTGAAGGTTCTCCATGGTCGTTATGTTCCTCTGGTGTAGGTGTTATGGAATCATGAGAGAGTACAAGATAATACTTGGGAGTGTGAGATCGATGTACGATCATAGTGTCCAGAGCTGTTAGATTATTTTTCTTATATGATTCCTTGTTAGGGAAATTCATGGATGGATATCTTAATGGGGGATGTTTGTGACAACCTGGATCTTTTTTTTAGGTTTGGATCTTGTTTTCTGGTGTTTTTGGGAAAAATAGGAGTTTTTAAAAAAATTAGGAGTACACACCATGTAGCTGGTTTCCATGGGAAGCCATGTACTGGCTATGTAACGGCCACTACATGGTCATGTGGGGTGATGTGGTAGACAAATCATGTCGGGGTCGGTTGGGGATAACACATGGCATGTTCATTAACAGTACACACCATGTAATTTTTATTTTATTTCATTAAAAGGATCAGGGTCGCATATACAAACTAGAAACACTTACTTCTAGCCCTGTCTGATCTAGGAAGGGCAAGAATCTCTAAATCTTCTTTGAGCCACCAATCGATCATCTGTTCCCTGAATAAACCGATGTCAATTGTGTTGGAATCCCCACAGTGAGTTCTTCCTTTTTCTAGAGCTTTATCTCTTGATTTCTCATCTTTCATGATATATCCGTGGATGAAAATTTTAGTTATTTTTATATATTTATGTCATAATAGGTTGATTAAAAGACTAAGTTTCAACTATATCAATCGTACAATGTCAACATATGTGGTTTGTGTTCTTTCATAGTTCTCCTTCGAATTATTTGTGCAAAAATTCCCAATACCCTAGTTTAGGGTATTGCGTGTTTAGGGAATTTAACCTTGTTATTGTATTCTATGCTTTGTATGCTTGATTAAGGGTCTTTTATTATAAATAGGGTTTATTACCTTACTTTAGAATTGTTTTCCCATGTTTTCTTATTATTGGCTGTTGGGTCAAGAACTGCATGTTAGGATGGTTTTTTTTCCATGCATGGTGTTGTTATGATGGAGTTTATTATTATCTGACATGCTTGTGATATGAATTCTAGTCTCTTATCCAAGTATTAATTGAGTTTTAATTTGTCTGCTGGATATCATTTTTGCCCGACTGATTTACATAGGGTTGTGGGAACCTGGTATAGTTAAACCATAGGGGGGATAGATGTTGAGGGTTTCCCCAGAGATTCGGTTATATTATTCACGTTGCGAGACCATAGGGGTGGATATTGAGTGCTCCCTTGGAGTGTTTTTAGTTTCACGTTGTGATACCATAAGTGTAATTGGATGTTGAGTACTTCCTCAGAGAGTATTTAGTTTACCATTACGAGACCAGAGGGGGAATTGACGGTGAGTGTTTCCTAAGAAAGTCTTCGTCTAAGTTGAACAAGAGGGGTTAGACTATGAGTACTTCCTAGAGAGTTGATTCTGTTTATTTGGATGATTTTTAATAGATGTAAATGAATGTAGTTAAAACTGTAGGATTGGTTACATTGAGTACTTCCTTGTTTATTACTTCATTTTTCATATCCACCTACTATATATATTCACTGATAGTTAGCCACAAGTCTTTTGGTTGTTTCCTATTAGGATTCATCTCACACCTATTTGGGTCATGCTTTTGGTCCCAAACAGATTATATTCTTTCAGTTATATATAAGGGAAAGTACCCTTCTACTTTAGGTACTTGATTGTTGTGGAGCTAGAGAGTATAGACCAAGTTGAGGCTTTTGATTCTACTGTAGCTGTTATGTTATTTTCCTTTGTACTTTGCTTTATTATTTTATTCTATCATTGTGACTTGTTTGTCTATTTTCCATGATGCTTGTGGCATGCATCATTATTTATATATATGTGGCAGTTGTTTATTTACATTCAGTCTTATGTTTTTTACATATTGTATGGTATTATTGTTTCTTCTTTTGTATTTTATTATTATTACACTATGTTATATAGCCAATGAGAGAATATTTTCAAAACTATCACACCCAAGGCCCTCGCTGCCAGTCAGAAGCCTCTGGAATTTGGGGAAATGCACTTGAAGCCATGTGACCAACTGGGTATGGGGCACCTTTGGGCGGAACCTAGAGCTAGGAAATTACAAAAGGGGTGTGTTCTATAGGGGAATTAGTATATGGTTACCTTGTGAAAACATGATAGATCGATGGTAGACTACTCATGAGTATAAAAATATCACCTGGGCATTCATGTGTGGATTTGTGGAATGGAACGGGTAATGCTAAATGGATTTTTGAAATGTTTTGAAAGTCTTGTGTGGTTGTTTTCCATGGAACTCTTTTGTAGAGAAAATTCTTGGATTTGGTATGAACATTGAAATGATTTAAAATTGTTTTATATGAATAATTTTATATAAATGTGCAATCATTTTCAATCCTACTAGAGTGAGTAAATAATTCATTTTTTGAAAACCTACTAAATATAATTACTCACCCCTACATGGGAACTTTCTTGAATTTGTAGATGTTGTTTATCGAGACATAGGTAAATGAAATTTATCTCATTTCATTAGTGATTATTCATTATACATTGGGCATGAATTATGTATTTGGAGCATAGAGCATGTTGGGAGTTGTGGAGTTGGTGTATGATAGTATTTGAGATTTCTTGTGTTTTTCTTCTTCCTGTCCCTCTAATATAGTTTGGTTGTGGTATAATTGGTGTTTTTATCTTCTGGTATTTCATTGTATTGAATTAATCTAGTTTCATGCATCATTAAGAGATTATATGGTTATGAAATGTTGGTTGTGGTTGTTTTAATTTTACTGGGGAAACTATTACCCAATTATATTAAAGCTAATAGAATTTGTAACTAGCATTCAGCAACATGGGGATATATCTTATGTCCAAGTACATGTTCCCCCACATCTAAATCTAATGAGGAGGTCCTGGAAGATACATATATTAATAATAAAATATTAAAAAATATGTAAGACTTATATTGGAGACTCAGTCTTATCTTAGTGATCTCCTTGGAAATGAAGGCCCCTTACTAACTTATAGAGATCAGGGGAATAAAGATGTGAAAATTATATTGTGATGAGTTATTTTGGGCATAGTTTCAATGGAAATTTTAATGGTAATAGTATCATTAAAATGGTTGAAGTGGTCCCATTTTATATATGATGAAATGGTACCTTTTTGGAATACACATTACCCTTCAATAATATTATTACAAAATTACATGATCAATTACATTAGAATATTTAAATAATGGATTTTTGGGTTATATTGGATCAAGAAATAATCAACCATGAATTTCCACACATTTCAAAACAGGATTTCAATCTTTGGTCATAGATTTCAAATTTTAACATTTTTATTTTTTCCTTTGTAACAAGTTTTTAACTATTTAAGTTATATTTTATTTTCAAATATAATGCAATCCATATTAAAAAATATTAATTTTTGAAATATCTATTTATTATAATTCAGTTTCTTAAAAATAGAAAATTGAAATTCATATTAAATTATTTAATATATAGAAAGAATATTTTATAGAAAAAAATATTCCCCCAATTAAGTGTTACTAATCATATTTATCATTGATTAGTAACAGAATGAGTGTTTATATGTCTATAAATCGGTTTAAAAATTATATTTGATTAATTATTAGAAATTGATTAATTTATTTTATTAACTAATTTTTTTAATTTTTAATAAAATTATACAAGAATATCATATTTTCCCATTATAATGACCATTATATTTAATCATATTAATCATAGTTTTATGGAAGAAAATTAAATTGGCCTTACTCAATAGTATTATAATTTTGATATAAAATATTAAAACAATTATTCAAAAATAAATTTATATAATCGATGAAAATTAATTTTTAACAGAGGTGGATAAAATAGTTTTTAGAGTGAAATATTATTTACATTTCAAAATCAATAAATATTGGTTTTATAAATAAGATGTGAAATTTTTAAATTATTTATTCCTCTCCCCATTATATATATATATATATATATTATAAAAAATTTAAAAAATAATTTATTATGGTATTATAATAATATAATAAAACATAAATGTTTAGAAAAATAAATATTTATAAAAATTCTCAAGAAATTCTAAAAATTCATAAAAAAATTAATCTTAATATAATGTAAATTTTATATATCTAAATATAATGTTAATTTTTAAAAATTAAAATTATATTTTTTATGTATTTTTCATTTAAATAAAATTATAAAATATAATAGAAAACTACTTTTATGGGAAAATAACTTTTGAATGTATTAAAAACAAAATTTTAGAAAAAAAATCACGTTCAATGATAAATTGATCTAACAAGATATATAACTACACAAGAAAATTGATATTTATTTCTACAAATGTTTCCTAACGTGGTAACAATTATTTATAACTACCAGTATAATGGCTACATTATTATGAATTTATAATGTTTTATTGTTTTTTTCGGTGTTGTGTATAAAACTAGCTATTAAAATAATTTTTATTTTTTCAAAATACATTGTGTAATTTCAGTTAGTTGAATCCCCCTTATATAAATTACTGCCTCCCAATTTTGAAACCTGTATAATATGTGTAATTTCTAGAGGGGGTTATAATTAAATATAAAATTTTAATTGATGACAATTGACTCTTATAAAATTTAAATAATATTATGATAATGGGAAACAATCATGCATTATGGTAAAATAAAATTACGTTAATTGAACAAAGTGCTTATAAGGACCTTGTATTAAACATTACATAATCTTGAGTTTTAGTCATGAAATTAATTTCTTTAAAATTTATGATCTATTTAGGATTATATTTTTATAGAATTAGGTAATCATTTATATAAAACTTCCCTCATTCAAAAAAATTGAATACTACTAGGACAGTATCAATTTATTCCAAAATAAAAAAATTTAACATAAAACAAGGATTCTTTTTCGTGAAAAATATTCATAAAATCCAACATGAATTCCATATTTCTATTAAATATCATTATTCAATGTGAAAAACAATACGAGATAATAAAAAGAAACTTTTAGTCCATTGAAACTATCAAAACCCATTAAAAACACTTTTTTAAAAAATCTCATTAGCATTCCTATAAAAATCATGCATGTACAATGTGAAATTAATACCATGTCACTCTTAAATTTCCTCTTACAAAATAAATAAGCATACATTCAAATTCCTTATCTAATGTACCTAATGCATTAGAGACCTATAATGGGGCTCGCCCATCATATCATGAGCTGTAATGGGATCATCCTTTCATATCTTGAATTATAATGGGCCTCACCCGTAATATCTTAAGATATAATGGGATCACCCATTATAAAATATTCCCAAGGAGTATATAATGAATATGACCCTTTAAAACACTTTTAAACACAAGAGAAAAAACCCTTTTCGAAATCAAAATACCCTTTCTTATAAGAGTAACTTTAAAAATATAAAATTTTCCCACACAATAGTGAAATAATTTTCTTTAAAAATAATAATGAAAAAATATCAGAAAATAATTAATGTAGTAATGATTTGTGAAAGCCATAGAAACCACTTATTCCATATAAGTTTAAAAAACATTCCTTTTGGATTTTGTAAAATTATTTGAAAATGATCTTTCATTAAAGGTTTTAAAAAGAATGTCCCTTACCCTGGGTCTGACCCATCTTGTAAAATCATTAATTTCTTGGATAATAAACTTAATATAATTATTTAATCACTTCGTAACCTTTTTTAAAATTGTTATCACTAATTAAAATGTTACATCAATTACATAATTATGAAAGTTTATGTCAGACTTTTTGACAATATTCGTTATTTCAGTCCAAAATGAACTTGGTATGATGTCGATTGTAAAAGTGTTCATAATAAATTAATTAAAAAATAATATTAATGAAATAATAATAAATTTTATAAATTTTTAGTACTTTTAAATTAAACTATTTATGTATTATTTAAAAAATAACAATGTTATAATCATTGAGATGGTGGGTCGTACGTACACATGAGTAACGATCCCATTTTTCATTGATCATTATAGAAAGAATGAAATTATTATATTATCTTCACATATTGATAATAAAATCATATATATCATATTAACCATTTAAATATACTTATATATATTATCCATGTGACGTGGTGATAAAAATGAATCACATCACTTCGTGGAATTGATAGTCCACACGTACGCACGAACAATGTTATCATATTTATGTGCATGGAAAGGTAAGAACATAAATAATATATTATTATTTAATAATGTTAAGTATTTCATTAATATCATATATTATCATTAATGAAATCATTATAATATTTCTAGAGAGATGATGATGGAAGATAACTTGTTATAGTTCGTGAGGTGGTTGTCTTCCATCCACACGAACTAAGAATTCATTTCTCGTTTGATGAAATTAGATAAGGATTCCAGTTATGATAGTAACATAATAACATATCAGTATATTTAAGATACTGTAGTTGTAATTTTCTCATGGTTTAATAATATTTTAAAGAATCCGAACATGAAACAAAAACAAATTCTCTCCATTGAAAATAATACCATTCCTTCAGAAAATTTCCTTTGACATACACCTTAACATCTCTAAGGTGAGTGTTCTCCATTTAATAATTACTCTAGAATGTTGGGAGGCTTCAAGGAAGGGTTTTGGGTATATATTGGATGAACCAAATAGGTTTTCCATTTTGAATAATAGATAATAATGGGCGCTCTTTTATAGGAAAGTAGAGGTGCACTGTTGGGATTCCTCAAAAATTAATTTAATATAAATTAATGTAATATTCCAAATTGGTCCAAAGTTATTTATATCTAAGATATTATGACTTAAGGTCGAATATAATTCATCCAATAAAAATTATATATCTTATTATTATTTTTTTAAATCCATGTCCTTTTGTTTTAACCCTTAATTAACCCTTTTAACTCCTACTATGATATCATGTAATTTACATTTTCAAGGTTAATATAATTACTATAAAATATCAAAACAAAAATAAATTAAATAATGATGATATTTTGAACTTATATCAATCATTTGGCTAAGATTGGTATTTTTATAAATGTTATTTCATTTAATAAAATATTATTTATTTTCAAATTCCGTCAATGTCAATTTTGACCCTATTCATCACTTCACTTTTAAAATATATCATAAAAACTGTATATCATCAAACCAACTCATTAGAAAAATCACTAAAATTTTAAAATTGTCTGTAAAATTCGTGTATGACATTGATTCCCCGAAATTATATTTATTTTAATATTTTTAATATCATTTATTGATATTTTATTTATTTAAAAAAGCTCTCCATCATCATTGTGTGAGCCATTAATTTATTGATTTATTCTATAAAAATTAACAAAATATCAAGATAAATATAAATATTTTATAATTCCGTAGAGTATTTATTATTTAAAATATCCCTTGTATAAATCCATATTAAAAATATTTTTCATGTTAAAAACTAAAGTGTGTCCAAATTGACTTTTCTTTAAAAAAATATTATAAATTCCATACTCTAGAGCAAGTAGCTTTGAAAGGATATAATCTTAATTTAAGTTTTATTTTGTTCTAAACACACTCATATATTGAAATTTGGATAATTTTTAGTGTAATTTTATAATACATTAAATTTTATTTTTACCCTTAATTATTGGATTTACCCTTAACTGTAGTAATAAAGATTTTACTAGAATTACTATTCATATTTCCCAAAAAATAAAAGTGTCATATTATATAATCTTGAGATTTTGGTTAAAAATATGGAATCCATTTTTCTATATTAAAAACACAGAACATTATGACATTAATTTAATATTAATCCCATTGATTGAACGAGAAAATCTGTTTTTGAAGTAAAAAACGGTCTAAAGTTCATAAAGTTATTATTTCCAATTTCATTGGGAAATTGATAATATAAGTCGAAATTGGATTAAATTAAAAGAACATAATCTAATTATACCTTAAAACTATTCAAAAATATTATTTAACTCTATAAATAAATTTGATGAAAAAGTGGTATTTAATTAAAATGCATTATTTTTTCACTATTAATCAAAAAATAAATATTATCATAAAAATACCTAAAATTCAAAAAAAGTGAATTTTAAATCTACACATTTAAATAAGAAGTTTATTTTTTCAAATATAATTTAGAAAAGTGAAAAAAATATATATATATTTAAAACAAAATATCCATCAAAATATGATAAAACTTTTTTTAGTGAAATGTTGTTTTAACCATAAAAAGGATTTAGCATACACTCTATTTAACATATTGAATCTTTTAATTAATGTATAATCATTAAATATTAATAAATTTAAAAATGAATTATTATATCATTTCCAGGGATGTTATATTCTTTGCCCCTTTTGGTAATTGTATCCTCATAATTTTATTCAGTTACTAAATAATTGGGGATATATTTACCACATTATATTTTCATATTCCAATATTGACTCTTAAACCATTTGGTTTTTCCAAAAAACCATAACATAATGAATCACTTTATTCCACAACACCTGATCTCAGTGGTAAGCAACATGAACTAGTTGTTCCTCATAAGAAAGAATCCCTTCGAACTAAACTATTTCTAGACTCAAAATATGATAATGTTCTAGAATATGATTTTTTAACATTGAAACAAGAAAAACATTGTGTATATGGGATAAACATAGAGTAAAAGCAACTGCATATGAAACTAATCTAACTTTCTCTCAGCTTTCATTGGGTACAATGAACCATGGACTCAACTTCCCCTTCTTACTAAAACACATCACACTTTTCTATAGAGAGTCTTTTATAAAGACATGATCACCTACATTAGATGAATAATCCTTCATATAGTCATCCAAATTACTCTTCTACCTACTAGGAGTAGTCCTCATGTGTCGCTGAATGAACTGAACATTCTTCGTCATATCCTCTACTAGTTCTATTACCATGAAATTCATTTCACATATTTCATCCCCAAATGATTAAGTTTGACACTGCTTTTCATGCAATGACTCCAATAGTGTCATATGTATACTGAAATAAAAATAGTTATAATATAAAAACTCAACCAAAGAATGATGTTGATCCCGAAAACCCTAGTAATCCATTGAACAAACACATAACATATCCTCCAGGTTCCGAATTGTTTATTCTGACTTTTCATCTGATTAATGTTGAAAAGTTGTACTGAATTTTAATTTCATACCCAATGACTTTTGAATTTCTTTCCAAATGATAGACATTAACTTTTAATCATGAACAGATACAATAGTGAGATGAACTCAATGTAACATGACTATATCTTTCACATATATCATAGAACATTGATCTAGAGGTATAGTTTTTTCTAATATAAATAAAATGATAATATTTAGTCATTCTATCAATAATAACTAATATCACATTATCACCTTGAGAGGTTTTTAGTAATCCCCCTACAAATTCCATAGTTATATTTTCCCATTTCCAATCTAAAACTAGAAAAGTATGAAGCATCCATTTTGAAAAAATTTCATTCTTCATTAACGTATTGACATGTAAAACACTTTTCAATAAATACAATAATATCTATTTTCATTCTATCCCCGTAGTAATACTCTCCAAGGTCTCTATGAATCTTAGTGATCCCAGATGAATGGGAAACAGAGAAATCTGAACTTCACATAACAACTATTTCTTCAATTGTTAACACAAAGAACACATAATATCTTCCCAAATCTAAAAACACAATCTTTATCAAAGTTAATTTTATCAAACATACCCTTCTGAAGTAAGTCTACATTGTTCTTCAACTCATGGTATTCCTTCTATGCTTTCTTAATTCTTTATGATAGAGACAACTATATTGAAACCTAAAAAACAAAGGAATTTCCCTCAAAAATAACTTCCAAGCAAAAAATTCATCAAATCATTAACCAAATGGTCACATTCTACACATATCATGGTTAATATAGAAATTGTTCTAACTTAAAGCATCATCCATATTATTTTCTTTTACATGGTGGTAATGAATCATGGAATCATAATCCTTGATTATTTATAGCCATATTCATTATATCATGATCAATTTTTTCTATGTGAATATATAATTCATACTTTATGATAAGTATATATTTCAAATTTTACACTATACAAATGATTCCTCCAAATTTTTAATACAAAACCAACATTATCTAATTCTAAATCATGTATAGGGTAATTTATCTCATGAGGTTTCAACTAACATAAATAATAAGAAATTACCAGATCATTCTTAATTAGGAAACAACCAATTCTTTTTAATGAAGAACCACTATAGATAATAAATTACCCATTCAAGAAGGTAGGGCCATAACATGAACATTCACCAATCATATTTTTAATTCCTAAAAAATAATTGCATTATTTTTTCCATATATACAAGACACATTTTCATGATAACATGGATTGTGGGACAGATAGTCATACAATGTTTTCAAAAAATCTCTTGTAATTTTATGTTAAACTAATAAAACTATGAATCTATGTTATATTTATGGGTTTCATCGATTCTTCAACAACATTCATTTTAGTAGGGTCAACGGTTTTTCCATCTTCAGAAACAATGTGACAATGAAAATAAATGTATTACAGCCAAAATTCATAGTTCCTAAATTTATCATATAGATTAGTTTCTTTTAATGATTTGAAAAAAATCCTAAGATATCTATCATGCTTTTCATTACTTTTAACATATACAAAAATTTCATCAATAAACACAACCATAAACATATACTATAGGTTATGAAATATTCTATTCCAAAAATCCTTAAATATACTAGATGAATTAGTTTTCCCAAAAGGTTTAACTTAAAATTTACAATGTCCATATCTTGTCTAAAATTCAGCCTTCAGAATGTATGCTTCTTGAATTTCATCTGATGGTACCCCTACTTCAAGTCAACCTTTTAAAAATACTATTCTCTATGGATATGGTGAAACAAATCATTGATATAGGGAAAAGGATACTTGTTTTAACAATGATTTTATTCAAGGATCTATAATCAATTAAAAGTATCCTAGAAACATATTTATTTTTGACAAACAAGACAGGATAACCCCGTGGTTATAGTGACCCTATCCTTTTTTATAATAAATTACATTATTTTAATCATAATTATACATTATAGTGGAAGCCATGGATCGAGAATTCTAGAGTCTTTGAAGACTAGGTACATAAAACCAAAAACATGAGATTAAAAAAACACTTCTTTATTTAATCTTCAAATTAAGCTTCTAAATTGAATTATGCTCAAACATTTTCATAGGGTACCCTGGGGAAACACATGAACAAAGGGATGACTTAAATAACTTAGAAAGTGAATAACGGTAAGAACAAAGCATTAATACAAGGAATAGAAGGCATGCCTTGATGATATAAAAAGGCATTTTACCTATAGAATCGTAACATATAAACATGGAATCATATAAAAATGGATTCATAAAAAATTTTCATCAACATAAAGCATGACTTTAGTATGAATCAAGGCTAACCACTGAGATCATTTCACATAGTAGCACAAGTAAAGGCTAAACACCAAGATCGTCGCACACAACATCTCATTAGACTTAACAATACCCAATTAATTAATGCGCTGTCTAGCATTACCCATCTTAATTTTTCTTGAATATTGTAATTCCCTAACCCCAGTTACCTAGAGTCAGTGCATTATTTTAATACATTGGCATGATTACAAGGAATCAAGTCCCGAAGGAACGATAGGTTTAGCAGTCGTGGAAAATAGATTACATACATGAATGTTATATTAAACTTTATAACATACAAAACATAATAAATAATCTTTTATGAATGCCATTATTCTCTTGGATTAACCCTATATATCAATCACAATACACTTCTTGGAATCCTAGGAAAAATAAAACATAGAAAGGGGTGAGCTCAAATGCTCAGTAAGGATAACAATACACTGGAAACTTTCATAAATAAACATAAACATTTAAGGCAATGTATAACTAAAACAAAAGCCTTTTAAACTTGAAATTTAGCATAATATGGTAAAAATAAAATGAAGTAATGTCATTTACTTATTCACATGGACATTCTGCTAGTGGAATAATCAAATGCAAAATCACTAACCACTTTCATAATGATGGAATGCATAATGCCAGACTATCATAACTACATAGTCAAGGCCTTATGCCAAGACTACAAATAAGATTTTGTCAAGCCCTTGTGCCAAGACACTAGTTTGTCTCAGTAGACCTACTGATGCATCAAGGAGCTATAGCGGGCTCCACCCGTCACTTACTAAGTCCAATGAATTCCTCATATGAAAGGTTTTAAACTTAACATAAACATTCGTATTAAAGCTATCATACGAAATGTCAATACGTTATCCCTAAACCATGAATGGTATAAAAATAAAACATTCATAGTCAAACATATCACAAAACCTTCAATACAATATGGAATATTTGTTTTATAATAAATCAACCTCAGTCAAAAATAATATCCAGTAAAGGATGCTGACATAGTTAAAAATGATGAGTATAACATTTTGAGAGAAATATAATTTTGGTAAAATCATTTAAAAGTCACACATTGATAAAGGAAGTAATTTAAAATATATTTTTGAATCAAATTTTCCCATACCACTTTGAAACTTTTGAAAATAATTATTATTTCAAAACATTCATGTCCATATAAATAAATCCTCAAAATCATTTTTGAAAACATGGACATTAATTAAAAAGGTTTAGAATGATAAATCTTTAAAAAATTTAAAATTATTATATTGATAAAGATTAATTTTCACAAATCCTTAAATTATTCATTTTGAAATCAATTTTATGAAAATGGACATGGATGATAAAAATGTACCAGTAAATACTTACACATAAACAATCTCGAATATTAATGAGATTGAGGAATTAACCCTTACCAATTTGGTAACTTGCGAAACAAACACCCCATGAAAGAGGTATCATACAATTAATATGTAAATACACATAAATTAAGTTGTATTACACAAAGAATACAATTATGTGTATTACATACACCACAAAAAAAGGTAATAGTGGCAATATGGCACGAATCTCACGGGAATAAGGAGTGAGATGAAAACCCCTTACATTGCACTTTCCTTTAGTAAAGGGTATGTTTAACATCATGTATGAAGACTATAGTATGTTATTAAATTATACCAGAACCATATTAATATTTATGATATCATACATTATTCATTTATGACTATATACTTCCCATTTAATAATAATTTCCATGTTATATTAATATTTCAGGTAATAATTGCTTTCTTTATCGTATGTATTTTAACTTGTTACTCTTGATTGTATCACTTAGATCATGATTTAAATACTTACAGAATATAAAACATGATTTATATATCATATATATTTAGAATATAAATATTTATAATATATATATATGAAATGGAAAACACCATTTATGGATACGGTAGTCAGTACATACGCATAAACGATGTTTCTGTTTTCATATAGTATTGAACAGAAGTAAGTGAATAAGATATATGTAAGTACATAAATACTTATATATATAAATATATATATATATATCCATTAGAATTATTATGTCATATATTACATACTTATTAGTAATATATATTTTTATAATCGTTGATGAATGGTGAACTTGGAAATGAATCGCATCACGTCGTGGACACGGTAATCTGTACGTACACACAAGTGAAAATATAATTATTTTGATATTAAAATAATATATAATTGGATGTTATATCATATATACATAATCTTTATCATGTTATATTTATTAGTTACATCAAATACACATCATTATTATACTCATCCAAATAATAATGTATTGAATAACAATTACACCACGATGTGGAGACATTAAGCCGTACGTACGCACGTATGATGACATGTCATTCAAATGGTGGATAGAATAATGAATTTGGTTGTACCATAATTTTAATAACATCACAATATATATAATATTCTGGATTTATTATTTTCTAATTGAAACAATAAAGAAAAATGAAGTGGAAGAAGAAAGGAACTTGAAAGAAGGAGGTGAAATGATTACCTCTTCTTCAGGTTCATCCTTTTGATTTGATCAAAAGGTATCCTTAGGTTGGATTTATGATCAAATTAAGACCTCTAGGTTGAAGGTAGGATAGTTTAGAGGGTATTTGGGTAGGTTTTTTCCGATCCAAATGGCTTAGAAGGTGTGAATTAGAGTGAAAGACAAGTGCCCTTTTATAAGATGGGTGAGGGGAACCTTAGGAAAAACATAAAATATTATTGTATAATAAATTCATATTCGGTTTATAATGTCTTAAAAATGATTTATTTCAAGGGTAAGGTGGGTATGGGTCTAAAACCACTCAAAATATAGGTTTTAGACAGGTTTGAGTCGTTTTATTAACCTTATCTTTTAGTTTTAACTCTTAGTTAATTAGTTTAATATTTACCATGTCTCTTTGTATTTTTATATTATATGGTTAATAAACATACTATAAACTTCCAATAGACCCCCAAGTGGTCCATTAATTATACACATATCATGATATAAGTCCTTTGGCAGAAAATTATATTTTTAGGAATAGAATATTAATCAATAATATAATATTTGTTTTAAAAACCCTTTTATGTCAATTTTGACACTATTGGGTATTTTTTTAATAAATTTATAAAAGCATGATTAGAACAAAAAAAATTCATATAAAAAATCCTAATATGTCATATTAACCTATAAAATTATTTTATTTCATAAAAAGCCTCAAATTACATTTATTTTGGTATTTATAATATCAATTATCTTAATCATTCTTTAATACGGTAATTACTGCATCATCATTGTGTGATAAATAAATTCAACTATTTAATGTCTAAAAATTATAAATAAAATACCATTATGTAGGAAATTGTTTTATCTTTCTAATGAATATTTATAATTGAATTTATCTTATGTATTACGTTATATTAAAAATGATTTAGTTATTAAACTTTGGTTTTAACTCTTTTAACTCTTCTTTGAATTAAATAATAATAAATGTCCTAATCTAATCCAAGTAGACCTAAATGAAAATATTTTATTCCTATGGTTGTTTTTTGTCGATATACACTTTTCCAATAGAATTAATACATGTGTTAGGGTAATATTAATATCATTTTTACCGCTAATTACCCTATTTACTTTTAACCGTGGTAAATAAAAGTAAAAAGTTACTATTCACCAAAAATTATTTTGATCTTATTGATCCACATTTTACTCCTTGATATTAACCGTGTCTCTTGGATTTTCAAAATTCAATTCAAAGAAGTGGTAAAATTATGTTTTATGTGAATTTAAAAATTCTCCTAGGAGGTGGGTAAAAGACGGTGAAAAGTTCAATAAAATTTTTATATATCTAAAATTATTATAAACTGACTCCAATGAATTAAATTGAACTTATATAGGTATTATGTATCTATGTTGAGCTAAAATAAGTTAAAATTTTTGTGTTAAACTATAACTCAGTGTTTTCACTATTCATCAAAAATTAAAAGTTTTTAGAAAAATACCCAAAATTCACTCTAAGATAATTTTGATTTTCTGAATTCAATAATGAAGTCTATTTTACCAAATTCACAACATATAAGTTTCATTAATTAATTTAAAATTAATTCCCGCTGCCAAAACCAAAAGGCATATTTTTAAGAAATAATAACTATCAAATGTTTGACACTTGTTTATGTCCAATTTCAAATTCAAATTAATTCCAATAACCAACATTGAATTAAAGGGTGAAAATTTAATCTAATTATATTTCCCAAACATTAAAATGTATAATTCAACACTATAAATTATTTTGATTAAAAAAGTTGTTCTCAGTTAAAATATAGTATTTTTCACTATTCACCCAAATATGAAAGTTATCAAAAAAACACAAACATTTTATTGAAACTAAATTATTATGTCCCAATTCTAAAAAAGAAGTCTATTTTGTAAAATTTAATATATAAAAGCTTCAAATATTGGATTTAAAAATGGTTCTCCATTAAAAGGTGGTAAAATTTAATTTTTTGAAAACTAATTCTTTTATCTGGAAAAAAAATGAATTTTTTCTTACATTGTGTCTAAGAAACTCATAATATGGATTCTAAAATTATAAGGATTATATAATGTTCAAAATTCAGTTAATACTATTCATAACTGCTTTTGAACGGCTAGTTTGGTAAGTCGTGATGCACCTGAACTAAGTGTTGCATGTAGTGCATGTTATTGCATTACTTTGAAGAAATAATGTACTATGAAATCTTAGGGTGTTACAAATATTATTGATAGATAACTAATCATACATAATGAATCATACATAAACATAATGATTACCCATGGAAAGAATTGGGTACCATATTCATGGCACAAAACATAACAGATGGGTGTAACACCAAAGTGTCCCTAAAAGAAGATAACTAAAATATACATTGATATTCATAAGGGAAAATATATATGTATCATGGGGATTGATTTCAATTATAAGTGACAACATGTAATAAAATAATTCATTAAATATTGGCATAAAAATATTTTTGATGGGTTTTAAGGAAAATATTATAGGGCCTTTAAAATAGATAAGGGAGCAATACTTTACAAAAAACCAGAAGTAAACCAAGATGTTTTTTCACAATACAAATACTTATTTTATAAATACAGTTGTGGCTTAAATCATAAGACATAGTTCACTTGAAATTGGGTAAGAATTTGGGAGGCTCCCTCAAAACAGGTTTGCTTATCGAGAAATATTGATGAGGGAATCACTTAAAAGCATGTATATCCCAGAAAGATAATGATAAATGGAACTTGTTAATTGAGTTTGGAAAATTAAAATAACATTTATAAAGTTAAAATTAGAAGAATATATAACCTCATTTAGGTAAAAAAATTATTAAGAACTGAAGGAATAAAGGAGGTTTGGGTTGAATCCCTCACGGAAAATCGGCATGGTATCCTGTCTACTTAAGAGGGATTAATGAGATAGAAATGGGTAAATAATAATTTAAACATAATGAGGACTGTATGGTTTAGGTTTTTAATCATAACTTATCACTTATAATAACACATTAAATGGCATAACATGGAGTATAATCTTGAATAAAAGTTAAATAGTGAGGATCTCTTTCCTTAAGTCTGATAATGTTCTACACTTTATATTAATAACCTAAAAAATAAAATTAGTTTCATTAATTAGTAATTACACAACATATTATATATTTAAATTTTTATTATAACCTTTTTAAGTTCATTAATGAGTTTTTTAATGGGTTAGGTGGTTCAATTTCATTGTACGGGTCCGTTTGTTTTCATAGTTTTTATGATCGGTTCACTTAATTTCATGAATGGATAAACCTGTAAGATGAAAGTTGTTGTTCAGAATTGAAGCTATATGACATTATTTAACAACCATGAGATTATATAGTTATAAATTTAGCTTGGTTACTTGGAGTGAAGTCAAATCATTATATAAAACTTTAGTGATAACCTTTTGTGTTAATTGGCGGTTGTTTGCCACAATGAACATGTTTTGTTTTATAAATCAAAACCACGTGTACAAAAGGATTAAAAATATATATAAGACATAATAAATATATTATTTTCTTTTTTTACCCTGAAAATGGTTTCATGACAATAATAGAAGATGGTAATCGAAATTGAAAACCCATCTTCCTTGAATGTGGTAAATTAACATATCTCCGATTGTGTCTTTACTACTAAATTAAATGTAGGGTAAAGGAGAAATGATAATAATGTATTATATTATCATAGAAATATTCCAGTAAATGTAAGGTACAATATTTTTCATAATATTTGTATGAGGATATGTAAGGACACAAAAGTAAAAAAAGAACTTTAAAAGAAAGTAAAAGAATTGAAAAGAGGAATTTACCTCTTAAATCAATCTTCCTCGAGAGCCTCTTAAGGGGAGAGGATTTGGTTTTTTTAGGAGACAAAGGGTTGTTGGACGTAGGGAGGGAGCTTGGAGAGATATTTTGATAGAATATAGGGAAGTTAAAATTCTTTAGAGGAGTGAATAAAAGAGGTAAAGAGGGGTGGTATTTATAATGGAGGAGAGGAGGGTTTTCATAATATTATAATCATTAGTTTATTATTTTTTCCTAATATAAGAAATAGTGATGATTCTATGACCAAGAAATTTAATAAATTCATGTGAGTTTTATAATTGGGTGATTACATCACTTATGAAGTTAGGAATAGTGGATTTAAATTATAATGTATTTATACGGTAAATTAATGTATTTACAATTCACCAAAAATTCAAGTATTTTAGAAAAATACAAAAAAATAAACCTAACCTTTATTTTACATGTAGAATAGATAAATTAAATCCATTATTTAAAAATAAGTTTTTAAATAATATTAATTTAATTTTAAATTAAAATCATAATTTATTCTAAAAACCCTATTTTAAAATATTTATTTTCTTATTCCAAAAGTTAGGTACATCATAATTTCAATTGAATCTTATTTATATACTATTATAGGTGCGGTAACTATTCATTAGGGTATATCACTATTCATAAGGGTAATATTACTATTAATAATTTTATGTTACTATTAACCAAAGATTATGTTTTTCTTATCAGTCTCCAAACATCTTACTGATTGAAATCGTGAATGTCATATTTTCAAAATTCCAAAAACAAAAGTGTCAAAATAATGTTTAAAGGTCACATATTACATATTAGTTGATCGTGTTGTGATTTCATGTGATTATAGGATATAATAATAAGATGTAAATTTCCATTAAAAAAATTGGTGTATTAAATTCTTCCCCCCTTAAAAAATTTCACCCTCGAAATTTCATTTTACATTCTAGTCAATAAATATGTGGCGGTACTTTTCCTTCAATTCCTAAAAGACACCTTCATACTTTCATATTATCATTACCTTAATATAGAAATGGTTCATGCATCACAATGGTACCTCATGAGATTTTCAAAATCATTTAATTTATTTTCCCAAAAACACCTTAGGCGTCTTGGTTTATATCGATGTAAGCATCGATAAGTCATTAGAAAGGTATTTCTTATATATAATTTTGAAATATTATCTTGAACATGTTTTTTATAATAAATTATTAATGATTCATTTTTAAATATTTCAAAATAGGGTTTTGGTAAATTAGTTTTTTTATTTCACCAGTGAAAAAAAATTATAATTTATTACATATAGGCTGCTTGGAGGTCTCCCTCTTTTACAAAATCTTGAAAATCTATCAGTGATTCATAATTTTAAAATAATGATAAGAAATTGAAATGACCCTGATGGTCCTTCCCATTAATAGCATGGTAATAATTTTGAGAGCATAATATTCCCTAATAGAAAGTACTTGATTTATGAAAGAATCAAACAATGATAGAGGTATTGGATGCCTCATAAATTATTTTTCTATTAACATGGATATTTGAAAAGGGTCCAAATTCATCTAAGAATGACTTCTGGATGATCATTCCAAGTAGTTCTTAGAGAAGACCGATAATATTGTTTCATGGTCTTCCTGATTCCATATTTTAACAAAAAAAATTGAATACAATTATGAGGTTTGAATACTTAGCTAATAATAATGTAAAAAAAGAAAAAATTGAACCTAGAAGGATAAAATTGTATATGAATAGTATATCCTAACTTGTGATTCCCTAAGTTTTAATATAGGTTATCCTTTATCTATTTCATAAGATAAATTCGTATGGTATTTTAATTCCTTTAATAATGGTTTATACTAATCTCATGAATTTTCTCAAATCATATCCCCTGGTAGTGTCAAACCAAGATTGTAGTAAGGCCCATTATCGTGCACCAATTCTTGTTCGAGTCTAGCTCAAAGCAGTGTTTTTGGGTTTAACCCATAGATACATTTGTTCCAAATCCACCTATACTTTTTTGTACCCAGATAGGGATGTATTTTCTTGATAAACCACTTATTCTATACTTACAAAAAATTAGGGATGTTTTTGTATACTTCATCTCATCCTAATGGTTATAACTAAAGTGATTTATTCCTAATCTTCAAAAAATGTAGACCATACTTTGATACCAACTATAAGGACCCTTTCCTTTTATATAAGAAATTACATTATTTTAATCATAATTAAACATCAAAGTAGAAGCCAAGGATTGTGAAGTCTAGTGTATTTGAAGACTAGGTACGTAAAACAAAAAACGTGAGACTAAAAAAAACTTATTTATTTAATCTTAAAATTTTTCTCTTAACATGAATTATGCACAAACATCTACATAGGTTACCCTGGGGAAACACATGAACAAAGGGATGAGCTAAATAGCATAATAAGGGAATAACCAAAAGAACAAAGTTTTATCACAAGGAATAGAAGGCATGAGATGATGATATAAAAAAGAAATTAACATAAGGAACCTTAACATATAAACCTGGAATCATATAAAAATGGAGTCGTATAAATGCGTTAGAAACATAAATCATAACTTTATTATGAGTGAAGGATAACCACAGAGGTCATTTCACATAATAACACAAGCCAAGTGTAACGACCCAAATCTGGAGCCACTCAACTAGTGCCTTGTACCTGGTTCGCCACATGACCTCAAGCGCATTTCCACAAATGCCAGAGGCTTCCGACTAGCAATGAGGGCCTTGGTGAGTCATTGGGGAAACTATTCCCTCATTTGGTAAGGTATACAAGGGAAAGGAAATAACAGTCAATAGCAGAAGCAGTAACCAACATAAAATAACTGAAACTAAACAGCAGAAACAATGAATATATATAATAATGGTGATAAGGATACAGTAGGTACAAGTATCTTAAGAAAGCATCAAACACAACAACGTGCTGAAATAAAACTGAGAAACAAAGTACGAAAAGTAAACTATAACTCCAGAAGCATTGCAATCCTATGCTCGGTCCTATACTCTCCAGCTCCAACCCACTATCATGTACCAGAAGTATAAGGGCCACAATACATATCCACACCTGCAACCATATAACCTGTTTGGGCCTAAAAGCAGGACCCAAACAGGGTGTGAGACTAATCCCAGTAGGCAACCACCACAAGATATGTGCCATAATGTCAATGAGTAATATATCATAAGTAATAAAAGTAAATTTAGTAATGAACTAGGAGTACACAAGTAAAAAATACTGCCAATTTTAATTAAAATTCATTTAATAATTAATTCATTCATTTAATTAAACAACCAAGGAGTCTAGCAAAGCTCTCTATTCCAAGGTAAATAGGTAACCCAGCAGGCATCAAAAGACTACCTAATAAACAAGAAGGCCAATAGATCCAATCTTGTGCTTTGTCCTGGTAGACTCATATAAACCAACCAAACAATCCACATTCAAAATGACTCTCTAGGTAGCTCAAACTAGCAGACCCCTATAGTCAAGTAAACATAAAAGGGCACAGACACTCTGGAAAGCACTCACATCGATTCCCATGTGGTCTTGCAACGATAACTACAGACTCTATAAGGAAGATCTTACATCTAATTTGTCCTGAGGTCTTGATATGTGCGTAAACTAAGGACACTCTTAGGAGGAACAAATTCAAATTTCTGTAGGTCCTACGTATGAAACTAATTCTAACAGACCCCCAAGGGAAGCACTTAATCATCTATTCCCTCTTTGGTCTCCTGCACCACGTTCTCATAGTCCTGAGTAGTCCATTCGTGCGTAAACAACTGTCAGTATCCCTAAGTAAGTTTATAAAATAATTGGATAAAATCTACAATGCATCAAAAACATTAAAACAGCAGGCAACATATGAAATCAGTTATAATAAGCAAACTAACAATTGCAATTTGGTTTGCCTTGCAGGAAAACTGTGCCAAATGGTGATAAACAACCAAACAGGGATAACACCCATGGGGTGATCCTAAAACTTGAAAACAAGAGTATAATATTATCAATTAACCTTAAGCTCACAAGCAATATAAGGATATTAAACAATAGGACCAAAATCTATAACCCGGGATACCCAAAACATCGGAATCCAGCACTTGTTCACAAAAACTCAAATACATTCAACGTAAGGAAAAAAACCACCTACCAAGATCCTAGGAGATCTATATACTTGAACTTAGGCCCAGTAATCTTCCTAGAATAGATTAGACCTTCAAAAACATCTAAAACGTTCAACCTATGATAACTCTCATAAGAGAAAGAATCAGGAAACGTGGCCAAAGAAGAACCAAGAACTCACCGATGCGATTCTATTCCAACTGACAGGGTTCAATTCGTATAACTGGTGACGGATCAGATTCTTGGAGAATATTCGTCCACCTTGGACACTCTAGATGGAATTAGGTGAAGAAGAATATGAAAATAAGGATTAAACGCGACCCTAGTCCATTTAACGAAAACAAAAA
This sequence comes from Viscum album, assembly GCA_963277665.1. Taxonomy (NCBI): domain Eukaryota; kingdom Viridiplantae; phylum Streptophyta; class Magnoliopsida; order Santalales; family Viscaceae; genus Viscum; species Viscum album. The sequence continues at coordinate 1,225,321,990 of OY728145.1, read as the reverse complement.
GTACACATCGTGTACTTTTGGAGTACACGATGTGTATTTGTCTTTTCTATACTCTGCCTTAGGCATCCTCCAAGTCACCCTTACATGTCCATGTGTGTGGCCATGACACGGCCAGCACATGGCTTCCAATGGCATCGAAGTACACGACGTGTACTCATAAAGTACACAGAATGTACTCCAAAAATTTCTAGATTTTTCAATATTTCTCAAAAAATACCAGAAAAGGAAAAACATACCTGAAAAAAATATTTGGGTTCTTAAAAACTTCCCCCCTTAAATAACTTCATCCTAGAATTTCACTAACAAGGTGGTGAATAAGAAACCATGAACAAATCTGGCCACTGTGATCGTATATCGGCCTCCCTCTCCCATGTTTCGTCTTGTACACGGCTATGCTGCAATAACACCCATACCAGAGGAACAGACCAGCCACGAAGTACCTTTGCACTATGATCAAAAATCCTGATAGGATGCTCCTTGAATGATGCATCCTACTCTAACTCAACCTCCTTTTGTTTAAAAACATGAGATGGGTCTGAGAAATAGTGTCGAAGCTGAGAAACATGAAAGACGTCGTGCATAGCCTGGTACCTCTGAGGTAACTGCAACCTATAAGAAACCAGCCCAAATCTCTCCAGAACCTCAAATGGCTCGATGTATCTCAGTGAAATATTACCCTGTCTCTTGATCCTCTTGTGTCCCAACCTCAGGGTAACACGTAAGAAAACATGATCTCTGACCATGAACTCCAAAGGTCATCTCCACTGATCAGCATAAGATTTATGCTGAGGCTGTGCAGTAGCCATCCTTTTCTGAATCAACTCCACATGTTCTATGGTCTCCTGAACAAGATGAGGTCCAAGCATAGATGCCTCTCCTGCCTCTAACCAACACAAGGGTGATCGGCACGGCCTACCGTACAAAGCCTCCTAAGGTGTCATATGAATAGTCTCTTGAAAACTATTATTGTAGGAAAACTCCAGTAGAGGTATATGTCTCTCCCAAGAACCTCTAAAATCAAGGACACATGCTCATAGCATGTCCTCTAGCACCTGAATTGTGTGCTCTGACTGTCCATTTGTCTGGGGATAGTAATATGTACTCAAAAGTACCTGTGTACCCGAAGCCCTCTATAGCCCTTTCCAGAAATGTGACGTAAAGAAGGCATCCCTATCTAAAATGATTGTACTTAGAACCCCATCCAAGCATACAATCTCACGGAGGAACAACCATCTTAGCTCATCAAAACTAAAGGTGTACTTAATCAGAAAGAAGTGAGAAACCTTTGTGATCCTTTCAATGACAACCCATACTATGTCATTCCCTTAAGGCGATCTCAGTAACCCTTTCACAAAGTCCATCGTGACATCATTCCACTTCCACTCTGGAATGGGTAACTACTATAAAAGCCATACTGGTTGCGGGTGCTCTGTCTTCACCTACTGATAGGTGGAACACCTCATGAAAAAAATATCAACATATCTCTTCATACCTGGCCACCAATATTGGCGGTGTAGATCACGATACATCTTGGTGATGCCAGGATAAACTGCCCAAATTGAGGAATGAAAGTCTCACATCATCTCCTCACATATATCTACTGGCACCCAAATGTGTCCCTCGAAATGCAAGATCTCACCCTCGCATACGGTCCATCTTGGAAGAGGGTCCTCTCCTGACACACTTTCCCATAGGACTAGGCCTTCAGAATCTAATAGATTCCTTATTAAAACTCAGTCAAGAAGGGTAGAGGTAATGACTACAGAAGAAAGAAAATTCTTGCCCTGTCTATCATGCACCTCCAAATTAATTTCAGAGAACAGAGCCATAAGTTTCCACTCACTGTTGTCCTCCTGAACTGCATATATCTGTGTCCTCCTGCTCAGTGCATCTGCCACAACGTTTTCTTTCCCAGGAAAAGAAGAAAGCTCGAAATTGAAAGACTATAGGTACTCAACCCACATCTGATGTCTCAGATTCAATTCACACTATGTAAAGATATACTTGAGGCTCTAGTGGTTAGTATATACCAAAAAATTCTCTTCCAGAATATAATGTCTCTAACAATGCAAAGCATGAACAACTGCAGCCAACTTTAGGTCATGCGTAGGATATTTCCTCTCATGTTGCCTCAACTGTCAAGATCCATATGCAACAACATGATCCTCCTGCATAAGAACTACTCCAAGCCCGATGCCAAATGCATCACAGAAAACTGTATAACTCTTACCCGGCTCCGGAAAATCTAGAATCGGAGTTGAAGTCAATCTCACCTTCAGTAGCTGAAAGGCTTAATCACAGGCTTCTGACCAAACATACTTCACCCCCTTCTTATTCAAGCCCGTAAACAGCGCTTCTAATCATGAGAAGTACTATATAAACCGCATGTAGTAACTATCGATCCCTAAGAAACTTCATACCTCGAAGAAATTCTTCGGATGCTCCCAGGTAACTACTAATCCTACCTTATCTGGGTCTACTGATACACCTATCTTTGAGATGACATGACCTAGGAAGTGAATATATTCCATCCAAAAGTGGCGCTTTGAGAGCTTAGCATACAACTGATGCTCCCTCAGTGTACTCAAAACAATCTCAAGATGGGTATCATGGTCGTGTCAAGTGTGAGAGTGCACCAAGATATCTTCCACAAAAACCACCATGAAAGAATCAATGTAGGGATGGAAAACTCTGTTCATCAGTGCAATGAAAACTGCTGGCATGTTCATGAGACCGAACAGTATCACCAAATACACATACATGCCATACCTACTCTGAAAGGCTGTAAGAGGTATATCAGATGGTCTGACATGCAACTGATGATAGCCGGATCTCAAGTAGATCTTTGAGAACACTCTGGCTCCTCAAAGCTAATCAAAGAGATCATCTATCTGTGTCAATGGATATCAGTTCTTCACCATCAACTGGTTTAGCTTCCTATAATCCACACAAAGCCGAAAATTACCTTCCGCCTTCTTTGCAAACAGAACAGGTGAACCCCAAGGAGAAGTACTGGTTAAGATAGAAAAATTTTCCTTCAACTACTCCAACTACTTTTTGAGCACCTGTAACTCAGGTTTAGCCATCCTATAAGGAGGTATGGATACCAGTGCTACTCCTGGAACAAGCTCAATAAGTAAGTCTACCTCTCGCTCCAGAGGAAAACCTGAAAGGTCTTCTGGAAAAACATCTGGAAAGTGATTAACCACTGGAGGAAAATCTATCTAAGAATTCCCCTGTTCATCCAGATATGAGCTAGAAATATGGGCCATAACACCGCTCAACCCATGATGCTCTGGTCCAGCTCTGCTTTCCTGAATATCCCTTTCAACCTAGTGAAGAAAAGATCTGCCCTCCGGTGATGTGAAACTCACCCTACGTTGATAGCAATAGACAAAGGCCTGGAAGGGAACTAACCAGTCCATCCCAAGAATGACATCATAGACTTTCATCTCCAAAACAGAGAGATTCCATGAAAAAAGACACCCACCAACCTCAAGGGGGAAATCTAAGCACTGACACACGCTAGCCATTCTAATTCCCAAGGGAGTGTCTAGTGTCATCATATCCTCAGAAGTATAAACAGTAAGTATGATTATTTCCATAGTATGCACAGAAATAAAGCTAAGAGAAGCTTTTGAATCGAAACGTGCATAGGATAAAACTGAGGCTACTAAATCATACCTCGAACTGTAGAAGGTATGGGATCCGGATCCTGATGAATCTTCTCTACTGCAAAATTCTAGCCTACACCACGACCCTATGTAGTAGCCTGAGATCCCTGAGATGACCCTCCCTGAGCCTGACTAATACATCTATAGCCTCTACCCTGTCTTGAACGACTTGAAGAAATCCATCCCCCAGTCTGCTGTGGAACTGGTAATCGTGCTCCTGTACGCAGAGTCGAAACTGATCCACCCTCACTAGCTGCTAGAAGGAAAACCTTGCAGAAACGCTGCATATGACCCATCTTGCCGCAATATCGGTACTCCACTAGGTATCTTGGGAATTGAGGCTTCTTATTCCTGCTCTTTCCACACAAATATCACACCACTTGGTTTCCGTAAGGAATATCTCGTCTACTAGAAGGAATACCTCACTTCCTCGAGTCACTTAATATAGACGCTCGGTGGCGCTTCCCACTATCTATATGAAATGAATCAGCCCTAAATGTTGAACCACCCTGGTTCATAGCTCCAGTCTCCTTCATATTTCTCTCTGTGATAAGTACCTAGTTGACTATCAGAGTAATATAAGTCAACTAAAAGACGTTCACCTGTGATCTGATGTCCGTTCTGAGGCCTTCCTCAAAATTCCTTGCGAAAAACAGCTCGTCATTCCCCAGAACGGGAGTGAAACATTGTAACTGTATGAAGTAAGAGGAATAATCCATAACTATGAGAGTACCTTGCTGAATTTTCATGAACATTGTACCCCTGTCAGCCCTCAGTGTCACTGGGTAGAATTATTCGTAGAATGTATGCCGAAACTCGTCCCAAGCCATAGCTTGTTGGCGCCCGGCCCGCGAAACCACATCCCACCATCTTTTGGTGGAATCTCACAGCATATAAGTCATGAGTTTCACTCTCCTCTCTAGAGGCATCTCCAGGTGCTCAAAGATGGATTTCATGGCTTTTAGCCATGACTCTGTAGCCTGTGGTCCCCCATCCCCTGTGAACGTGGGAGGATGCTGCTGCTGAAAGACCCGCGTCAGCTCTACCATAGAAGGGGCATGATACTGAGCTCCCTGGAAGGTCTACATGAATCTCATGAAACCCTCTCTAAACTAAGCATCGACACCTTTTTCTAGAATCACTGCAGGTGCCATGTCTGGAATGATAGTCGGAACTACTGGTAGTCCCTGATCTACTATATCAGGCGTACATTAATTGCCTGGTTCTTTACGTGCAACGGGAGAACATTTTGGTTCCATGACTCTGTAAGGTCAAAATCACACCTACTATCACATTACCAGGGACTAAAAACAAGGAGAATAAGAAGGTAATAGGGGAAAGAAGCATTCAAAATTTACAAATAATGACTACACGACGTTTATAAGGACTACACAGTTTGTTCCCTTAAGTCATTTGCATGGGCATGTACTTTTTCCAAAACTGTTCATATAACACCCCAAACACATGGCGTGTTATCCTTACACATGGTGTGTACCCAAATCCTCTTTCCCTACCTGATTCCTTCTACACGGTTATGCCACACGACTCTCCTAAGAGAAAACTACACGGTGTGTTCAAGGTACACACGGCATATACTCAACAAGCTTCACCTGGCCCATGTTGTTAGTGACACGGCCTGTGTACCCATGTCTCACTACACAGTGTGTTATAGAAGGACACATCATGTACTAAGAATTCCTAAAAGACCATATGGTTAGCTACATGGCCAGATACACGGCTGACAGTACACTGTATGTTTCAGGAGGCCACGACCTGAATGAGAAAGGATAACACTGACCTGTGTTGTTCTTGACATGGCCGGGTACTTAGATCAAAAAACACGACATGTAAAATTCAAACATGACATGTATGTGAAAAGATAACATGACTCGTCTTGTTCGTGACACGGTAGGTGTACCTATTTCATACTACACGACGTGCTAAAATAGTACATGGTGTGTTCCTATAATATTTTTCACAACCCCGTGTCATTTCTTACATAGTCAATGACACAGCTGTAGACTACACGGCGTGTATTCATAAAGTACACAGTGTGTATTCTGGGTTTTTCCAGACCGTAGCCTTAGAACTGTACCGGAACCCAGAAAACACAGAATTACAAGCATTATGGTGCCAAATTCTGATCCGTGAAGGCATATACTCCCCACGAATCAATGTTTTGAATCTTTAACAAGTCACAACAAGTTAAACTGTATAACAAACTCACAATCCATCAAATTTCGATCCTCAAGGGCCCATAATACCTCTAAGACCAAAGTTTTGGGTCCATGATAAAGATGCTATAAACAAGCGATACCCTATCAACATAGTTGTTATTCTATCACAGCAGCTATCACAACAGCATGCATAGTCTATCACAAATTCTATCACAACAGCATGAAACTTCTAATGTAGTTTAGATGGCATGGAAAAATGAATGACATGTGATTTTCTAAAAAGTTCTTATATGATGCATGATATGGCATACCCTCATCTCCTTGGGTTACAACAAAATCGAACCACAATCATATAAACAGTAACAACACAACACAATTGCACCACCCAATGGTGAAGTCAATTAAAATGTATCATTATCAAACCTCAAAAATTGCAATACTCAAGGTAACCTACTTTTTTCCTATACACGTTTTCTAGAAATCTCGGGCATAGATATTTACCATTTACATATTCTGTCATATCCCTGTATAATGTCGCTAAAGAGTTAGTCAATAGAAAATAAAAGAACCTTCTCTGATACCACTTTGTAACGACCAGAATCCAAAGCCACTCAACTGGTTCCCCATACCCAGTTCTCCAAATAACCTCGAGTGCATTTCCCCAAATTCCAGAGGCTGCCGACTAGTAGCGAGGGCCTTGGTGAGTCATTGGGGAAACTATTCCCTCATTTGGTAAGGTATACAAGGGAATGGAATAACAGCCAATAGCAGAAGCAGTAAACATCATACAATAACAGAAATTAAACAGCGAAAACAATGAATATATATAATAAGGATGATAAAGATGTAGGAGGTACAAGTATCTAAAGAAAGAAGCAAACACAACAACGTGCTGAAATACAACTGAGAAACAAAGTACGAAAAGTAAACAGTAACTCCAGCAGCATCACAAGCCTAAGCTCAGTCCTATGATCTCCAGCTCCAACCCGTAATCATGTACCTAAAGTAGAAAGGGTCACAATATCTATCCACACTAGCAACCAAATAACCTGTTTAGGATGAAAAGCAGGATCCAAATAGGGTGTGAGACTAATCCCAGTAGGAAACCACAACAAGATCTGTGCCCTAATGTCAGTGAGTAATATATCAGAAGCAATGAAAGTAAATGTAGCAATGAACTAGATGTATACAATTAAATAATACTACCAATTACCATTCACATTCATTTTACAATTAATTCATTCATTTAATTAAATAACCAATGAGAATAGCAAATCTCTCTATTGTAAGGTAAACAGGTAACCCAGCAAGCATCAAAATACTACCTAACAAACAAGCAGGACAATAGATCCAAGCTTGGGCTTTGGCTTGGTAGACTCATCTAAACCAACCAAACAACCCACATTCACGCTAACTCTCTGGTTGGCTCAAACAAGCAGACCCCTATATTCAAGTAAACATACAAGGGAACAGACACTCTGGGAAGAACTCACGTTGATTCCCCTGTGGTCTTGCAACGATAACTACAGACTCTTTGAGGAAGCTCTTAAATCTAATTCCTCTTGTGGTCTTGATACATGCGTAAACTAAGGAAACTATTAGGAATCACAAATTACAATTCCTATAGGTCCTGCATACGAAACTAATTCCAACATACCCCCTAGTGAAGCACTTAATCACTTATTCCCTCTTTGGTCTCCCACACTAGTTTCTCACAGCCCTAAGTAGTCCAGTTGTGCATAATAAACTATCAGAATCCATAAGTAAGTTTAGAAACTACTTGGATAAAAGATAAAATGCATCAAAATCATTAAAACATTAGTCAACACATGCAATTAGTTATAACAAGAAAAATATCAATTGTAATCAGGTTTGCCTTGCAGGCAAACTGTGCCAAACGGCGATTAACAGCCGAACAGGGATAACACCTATGGGGTGATCCGCAAACAAGAAAAAAATCGTATAATATTTTCAATTAACCTTAAACTAATAAGTAATCTAAGACAATTAAACAATAAGACCAAAATCCCTAACCCAGGATACCGAAAACATGGGAATCTTGAACTTTTGCACAAAAACTCAAAGACATTCAATGTAAGGAAACAAACCACCTACCTCGATCCTAGGAGATCAATATACTTGGACCTTGACCCATGAATCGGCCTATAATGGAGTATATCTGAAACAACATCTAAATTATTCAACCTATGATAACTCTCATAAGAGAAAGAACCAGGAAATGTGACTAAAGAAGAACCAAGAACTCACTACTGCGATTATATTGCAACCGATGATGTTCGATTCATATAACTGGTGACGGATCGGTGGCTTGGAGAATATTCAGCCTCCTCGGATGCTATGGATGGAATTAGGTGAAGAAGAATATGGAAATAAGTATGATATTCCACCCCGGTCCGTTTAATGAAAAACAATTAAGTACACGACATGTACTTCTAGAGTACACGGCGAGTACTTGCCTATTCCATACTCCGCTTTAGGCAGCCTCCATGTCACCCTTACACGGCCTTGTGTGTGGCCATGACATGGCTAGAACACAACATCTAGTGGAATTGAAGTACATGGAGTGTAGTCATAAAGTACATGGTGTGTACTCTGAATATTTCTAGATTTTTCTCGTTTTCTCAAAAACTACCAGAAAAGGAAAAAAATACCTAAAAAAATATTCAGGTTCTTACACCAAGGTTAATCACCAAGACCATCACACATAATATCTCATGAGATTTAAAATTATCCAATGAATTGGTGTTCTATCTGGGTTCACTAATCTTAATGTTTCATTAATTTTTTTTCCACATAAAGAATCGTACATAAACAATATTACATAAAAATAATGATTACACGTGGAAAGAATTGGGTACCATAATCATGACACAAAGCATAACAGATGGGTGTAACACAAAAGTGTCCATAAAAGAAGGGAAAAATATACCTAGAAATTAATAAGGGAAAATTTAAATGTATCATGGTGAGTGATGTTAAGTATAATTGAAAAAATGTAATAAAATTATTCATGAAATTTTGGCATAAAAATATTTTTGAGCATTTTTAAGGAAAATACTATAGATCCATTAAAATAGAAAAGGAAAAAATACTTTATACTGAATCATAAGTGAAACAAGAATTTTTTTCATAGTAAAATTCCTTATTTTATAAAGTCAATTGTGGATTAAAACAGAAAATAGAGTGCACTTGATATCGGGTAAGAATTTAGGAAGCTCCCTCAAAACAGGTTTGCTTATCGGGAAGTATTGAGGAGGGAATCACTTAAACAGATGTATATCCCCAAAAGATAATGATGAATGGAACCTATTACATGAGTTTGAAACAATAACATTACATTTATAATTCAAACCTAGGAAGAATATATAACCTCATTTAGTTATAAATGATGACTTAGAAACCCGAAAGAATAAAGGAGGTTTGGGTTGAATCCCTCACAAAATATCGGCATGGTATCATTTGTACTTAAGAGGAATTAATGAGAGACAAAGGGGTTTCTCATAATATAAAAATAATGTGGAAAGTATGGTGTAGGTTCTTAATCATACCACATCACTAGTAATTACACATAAATTGGTATAACATAGGGAACAATCTTGAATAAAAAGTGAAATAAAGGGGATCCCTTACCTTAAGTTTGATGGTGTCATACACTTGATATTAGTGACCTGAAAAATCCAATTATTTTAATTAATTAATCATTATAGAACCCATTATATATTTCAAATACCTATTATAACCTTTTTAAGTTCATTTATTTCCTTTTTTGATGGGTTATGTGGTTTAATTTCACTATTCGGGTCTGTTTGTTTTCTTTGTTTTTATGATCGGTTTACTTACATTCATGAATAGATAAACATGTAATATTAAATTGGTTGTCCGGAATTGAAGTTATATAAAATTATTTAACATCTATAATATTACATGGTTTTAAATTTAATTTAGTTACTTGGAGTGAAGTCAAATCATTATATAAAATGTTAGTGATAACCTTTTGGGTTAATCAGTGGTTTGTTTTTTACAATGAACATGTTTTGTTTTATAAATCACAAACATGTGTAAAAAAGGATTCTAGAACCATATATGACACATAATACATATATTTTTGGTCTTGTTAAAAAATAAAAATGGTGTTCATGACCATAATTTAATATTGTAATGGAAATTGAAAACTCATCATCCTTGAATGTGGTAAATTAACACATCTTGGATGGTGTCATTACGACTAAAATAAATGAAGTGTAAAAGAGAGTTGATAATAAATTTTTACATTATCATAAAAAAATTCTAGTACATGTAATGTAATAGAGTTTTCATAACATTTGGATGAGGATAGGTAAGGTATGAAAAGTAAACCAATGAATTTGAAAACAATGTAAAAGAATTGAAAAGAAGAATTTACCTCTTGAAGAAATATTTCTTGAAAGCCTCTAAAAGGGAGAGGATTTGGTCTTTTTAAGAGACCAAGGGCTTTTGGACGTGGGGATGAATATTGGGGTGAGATTTGGGAAGAATTTAGAGAAGGAAAAGGATTTATAGTAATTAATGGTAGAGGTAAAGAGCGGTTGTATTTATATTGGAGGAGATGAGGGTTTTCATAATATTATAATCATTAGTTTATTATTTTTACATAAGATAATAAATAGTGATGATTCCATGTCCAATAAAAGTTAAAAATTCATGTGAGTTTGATATATGGGTTCTTACATCACTTATGAGGTCAAGAGTAGTGTATTTAAATTATAATGTATTTATATGTTATTTTTATGTATTAACTATTCACCAAAAATTAAAATATTTTAGAAAAATCCCAAACATTCACCCTAAACATTTTTTGACTTGTAGAATCAAAAAAAAATCAATTTTTCAAAAATATTTTCCTTAATATGGTTAATTTAATACTTAATTAAATTCATAATTAATTCGAAAAAAACTCATTTTAAAACATTTATTTACTTATTCAAAAATATAGGTGCATCATAATTTCACTTGAATGTTATTTATATACTATCATAGGTAAGTATACTATTAATTAGGTTATATTAATATTCATAAGCGTAACATTAAAATTCATAAGGGTATGTTACTATTCACCAAATATAAATTTTGTCTTATTGGACTCCAGACATTTTACTGATCGCATCCATGAATATCAGATTTTCAAAATTCCAAATATAGAAGTGTCAAAATTATGTTTAAAGGTCACATAGTACATAGTGGTTCATTGTGTTTTGATTTAATGTGATTATATGAAAAAATCCTAATAAGTAAATTTCTATTAAAAAACATTGGGTCATTACAATGGTAAAGTTATAGGTCGGATGAAACTGTTATCTAATAACTCCAGTAGTTTTTTTTCAACTCTAAAAGATCAATTTGATACATTCAATTAAGGGGTTTTGATATTATATTAGAATTAATGACTATATAAAATATTAAATTCAACTTCCAAATTTGGTATAATACCAAGAGACTTATTAAGAAAAACATCCAGATACTCATTTACCAACAACACATCACTAATATGAATAGTTCCTTTGTTTTCAAAAATATGTGAAAGAAAAAATTTATTTAAATATTTAAATATTTCTGTAGCTTTTTGATATATTATCAATGGTATGGTTTCATTCTTTTATAAAACTGAGACTCTATTTGAAAAGAAACTTCTTTAGCTCTACAATCTATCTTGACATGGTAAATAGAAATCCAACCCATTCCCAGATTAACATCAACCTCTACTAAAGGAAAAACAACAAGGATTGTGGGTAAATTCCATCCACAGACAATGATTGTAAGATTCTTATAATTTATTTTTTCCTTAATATTTCCCCTAGTGTTTTTACCATAACATATGGATTTATTTAATGATGTGGAATATCCATTTTATGATAAATTGTATCACAATAAACTTAACGTGTAGTCCTAAAATCAATTTTTTTTGGCATATTATGTAAAAATAAGAAATAACCCTGATACCACTTCATTTTTATGGATCAAAATATAATGATATATTTGAAATGGATTTTTTCACACCCTTATAATTCCAATCTTATTGGTTTCCCCCTGAGTTACTAAATTTCAACACACATTAAAAAAATGACCCAACTCCTTACAGTTAAAGCATCTTTCCATTGATTTTTAATTATTTTTATGATCAGATTCCTTGAACTCATAATCCATGTGTGCAAACATTACACATCAGTAACACTTCCCATTATTTATAATACATTCTCTAAGATTCTATTTAACAAATTTTTTACAAGAATGGAATTTGTTTTTTACCTTTGTATTTCATTGATCAATTATTTTTTGATTCCTTCTAACCTGAACGCTTTTAATTATTATCATCATAAAGCTCATGAGTTTTAGTAAACTCCATCTAAAATTTTTCAGCACAACGAACATTTTTATCATAACATTTAAACTCTCAAGAAGCCAAATATCTTCACAAAAAAAATTTCAAACAAGAGTATAATTATTTAATTTTAATATAAAATCCTGAATAAAATATGACACATTCCAAACTAGTCTCATAAAATTGGATTTTTACATATCCATTGTATCATAATCATTCTTCCTCAATTCCAAATTTTTTGTATCCATTTTGAGTTGAAAATTTTTAGGTAAATATTTTTTCCAGAAAGTGACTCCTAAAATCATTCCATTCCAGAGTATCAAGATCCAAATTTTCTCAAGTATTCTTTACTTGAGACCACAATTGATCAACTTCACCTTCATAATGTTAAACAGATGAAGTTACCTTTTGAAATTCTGAACATCCCATGACTTCAATTAATTTATCTACAGCATTGATCCATACTTTGACTACTACTATATCTGAGGTTCCATTTAAAGGTAGAGCTTGTTACATCATATAATGCTCCACTATTGAAATATTCATCTATGGTTGATCGGGGTGATCTTGTACATGGATGGAACCCCCATTTATAGCATGTTTCAACTATTCCATAATAGCAAAAAACTATCTAGTTCTGATTCTCAACATCTCAGAATGCTGATTTGGAGGGATGTTTTCCTCTCAATGTCTTCCCACCACAACTTTCCTATTACCTATGTAGAAACCATTTTGAATAGACATATTTTATATGAAGCAACATTGTGATCTTAAAATTTTAAATCATTTTAATTTATTAATAAAATAATAATTCATTGTGGATATTATATTAACAATATCCAAACCCCTAATGTTATCTAAAACTACCATTGATACCAACTATAAGTCCTCGACCATAAACATTTCATAATCATGAGTTATAGTCATGAAATTTATTTCTTTCACAAAAAAAGATCTTTTTTAGGTTTATTGTTTTAGATAACTAGGTCATCATTTATACATAACATCCTTTATTAAAACTAAAAGGATAATACTAAAATAGTATCAATTTTTTCAAAAATATATCTTTTTAAAATAAAACATGGATTATTTTTCATGAATAATCTTTAAAACATCCAACATGAATACCTTATTTTTCTTACCCACCCTTATACCCTAGGAATTTTTTTAAAACGTGGGATGCGCACAAAAAGTATAGTAAAGGGTATAAAAAAGAAATTGTTATTATTGTGAAAACATGCAAACCCATTACAAACACTTTTCTTGAAAACTCATTTGCGTCAATAAAAATACCATGCAGGAGCCTTGGGACATCATTATCATATCAGAGTTGCATTCACCATTACATGTGGAATAACCACAAGTCGTCTTCCATCTCTTGTGTACCCAATCCATTGGAGTGAAATATCGGGTCCCACCCATCACATCTGGAGCAATAATGGGCTCAACCATGCATATAATGATCTATAATGGGGATCACCCATCACATATTGAGCTGTAATGGGGTCAAACCATAATAAACAATGTATGCTGAACATATGAGGAAAAAAACCCTTGAAAAATTTAGCACCCCCAGTTTGAATTATGTAGCCTTTTTATGAATTTTTATGTGTTTAAAGTGCATGGGATGAGTTGGAAGGATATTTGGAGAGTTTGGAATGGTTTTGGATGAGTTTCGAGGCCTTTAAAGGGGTGCACGGTTTGAGCATGGTTAGTGTAAACCGTGCTGGTTATCCGAGAAACCGTGCAGGGGAGACAGTAGGCTTCGCATGGCCAGCCCATGGTTTGCCAAACCATGTGAGGTAACCATGCGAACCTTAGATCTTGAGGTAGTAGCGTGCACATGGTTAGCGCATGGTTTTATAAACTGTGCGGGCTAACCGTGCAGCCACTTAAAATTAGGGTTATAAAACCCGGGCTCACTCAGTATTGCCTCATTTCACTCCAATCCTCCTCCCACTCAATCATCACTCGGGATTTTGGATTCTCAGGGGTTAAGGGTGCTCTCCCACTCGATTTGGAAGCATTTAAAAGGGGTGTCAATGCAGTTTGATGGTGGTTTCTCCCGAGTAATATGTCCTCCTGTTTCTCTTGTGTTTTCCTCTAGATCTACATCCCTCTCTTTCGTGGTTTTCTATATATACACTTTTTTTGTGTAGATATAGGGGTGGGGTTGCCTTGTATATTAATATTATGGATTATGGATGTTAGGGAAAGTGATCTAGAGATGTTTCGGTGGTGCGTTCGCCGGATTTGAGGTGTGGTCGCTTGTGGGTCGATTTCTTAGGAAACCTAAAGGTAGGTGGCTTCTCTCTCAACTCCAATTGGCTAGAACTAGTAGTTCTTGGTTACAATTAATTTTTGTGCTATAAATTAATTGTGATTTTTTATATCAAATTGGTTGGAAATCCAATTGGGTATTTTTGGGAAAAAGAGGGTTTTGTGGTGGAATGCTTTTTTTGGGAATTTTAAAAGTGAGATTTTAAAATGGGATGCTATGGTTGATTTGTGAAAATGATTTATGAAAAATGGTTTTTCAATAAAAATCTTGTTTTATTGAAATATGGTTTGTCATGGAAAAATAGTTTTCAATAAATGGGTGAGTTATTGAATTGGATTCATATGGAATGGAATTTGGTTGATTACATGATGTTGTGACCTTGATGGGCTATATACATGGTGGTAATTGGTTGAGATGTTGTGTGGAAGTGGGTGGGGAGTCTCACTATAAAAGGGGATGGATAGTGGTCGGAACAACAACCATATGTGTAGTGGTCGGGAAGTACCGCTAGTTATGAATGGGTGAACGGGTTGGGAGAAAGTCCCACTATCTGGTTGTTGTTGTGCATTTCTTTTCAAGTTGGAAATTGTTGTGCTAGTGTGTGGATGATGAAATGGATTGTGGCATGTTTGGTTGGATTTCCCTTGGTTTCTTGGTTTGGGAGTGATGTCTTGGTAAGGGCATTTTTGGCTTATGAAAATGGTTGCAATTGTGAGTTATCTTATATAAACTATTTTATATAAATGTTCTAATGGTTTTATCCTAGTGGCGTGTGTAGGGAAGTCATTTGAGTAAATCTTACTGAGTTTTAGTACGTACCCCCTACTTTGGCACATTGGTGTCTTTGCAGATGTTGTATATCGTGACATGGGAAAAGGTAAGGCATATCCCTCCTTTAGTTGTGCATTGTGATGTCTCGGTGGAGCTTGGAACTTAGAGCTTGGTGTGGAGCTATGGTGGTGTCATGGCTTATAATGTTTGTTGTTTTGTTTCTACTTGTACTCTGATATGGTTGGTTGTATTGGTTTTGGGTTGTATTGTGGAACAACTTGGTTGTCTTTTTGGAATACATGTTTGCGTTTGAAAGTGCATGCATCATTAGTTGTTGGTTTGGTTGGTTTTTTCTTATGGAAAAATCATTCCCCAACTTGATCTTGAATCCCTCGGAATTTATTTTCAGACTTTTGGCATCTTGGGAATGTCACTTAAGGCCAAGTATCCCTCACCGCCTCCTCAAGCCACTGATATATGGGTGGGGTGTTACCAGTGGTATCAGTTTGTTTGATCCTTGGGAGTTGATTATCGGATTTGGTGTTGACATTCATTGTGGTATACTCCTTGAGTCAGTATGGTAGCAAGGCGTAGGATGTCGGAACTTGGAATGTATATCATAAAAGGATGTAGCTAACCCTTTTATGTTGAAATTAAAGTTAACAGGGAGTTGGGTACATAAGTGTTTTGGAGACACTTATAGGCATTGAATATCTCATTGTCATGGGTGTAGCCAATGAGATGAGCATTGCATGCATGTTAGAAATGACTTCCCACTAGGATGCATATTTCATTGGGGTATAATAATCTATAGGATCAATTGAGAAATGGTTTTTGTGTGAAACTGTAATGTTAATAAATATGGTATTTTGAAAATGGTATGATTTTCAAAATGGTGAATCATAGCACATGTGGAAAAGGGTGGAAAACCTTGTTGTGATAGGGTGGTGTAATGTGATTTGAAATGGGATTTTATGATGTCTACGGAAGTGAGACTCATGGTTGTGTGTTTTCTGTTTACAGAAATGGCACCGGGTTGGCATTGTAGAGACCAACCGGAGGTGGCCGATGAGAATGTGGTTGCACCTAATCCCCAGGTGAACCAACAGTTAGTGCAAAGTATCATGAAAGTTTTCCAAACCATAGAGGTCGAAAGCATGGTTGAATAGAATGAACCAGATCATCGAGTTATTGGGATCTCCGGTAGAGTTGAAGGGGAATTTGGCCACGTATATGTTGGAAGATCTTGCCCTTTAGTGGTGAGACTTGGCAGTCCATGATGGGAAAGACCAGGGTATGATGTGGGAAGGCCTTGAGGAATTATTTAACAAACAATTCTACCCACATACATTTAGAATTAAGCGTAAAACTAATTTCTTCAGTTTAAAACAAGAGCTTATGTATGTGACGGAGTATGGAACTATGTTTATGAACTTAGGGTGGTTTTCACACAAGGTGGGGGGTAGAACGTCGCTAAAGGCAAGGATCTTTGAAGAGGGGTTATGTCAAGAAATCCATTCAATGATAGCAGTGATGTGTATAGATGATTACACAGAGATGGTGAATAGAACCTCGGTGGATGAGCGGGATCTGTTGGGAACTCCGGGCGGGGGAAGCATGGTGGTACCCATGGGTAATAGTGGGAACTCTAACACAGGGTTCAAACAGAAGAGCGACACTTATTCCTATGGTGGGAATATGACATATAATCCGACAGCAGGATTGGTAAATCTTCCTCGAATCCCCAGAGAAAGACTGTAGGTTTTCAATGTGGTTTTACGAGCCACATCAAGCGGGATTGTATGGCACAACCTCAAGCATGTCATAATTGTAATTATATGGGGAATATGCAGTGTTATTGTCGGAATGCTCCAAGGTCGGGTTCACGTGACACTCATAAGGGATCGTAGAGGTCTTATGCTTCGACGGGACGGGGACAGCAGCACATCCCTCATCAGCAGAGTAAAGTGGGTCATGGTGATTCTCGGAATTCCATGACGCCTCAACACATCAATAAAGAGAAGAGTGTGGCAAGAAAACATGTGTTCGGAGCTGATCAGGTTGTGGTGGATGATCAATTGAGACCATCCACAGTGTGAGGTACTATTCTTTTAAATTGTACCTTGATGAAAGTGTTGTTTGATATGGGTTCTTCAGACTCTTTTATTGTTGCATGTTTGGTTGACTTTCTAGGTTTAAGGGCAGAAATGATGCCCTCGGTTTTGAAAATTAAAACACATCTGGGTCAAGGAGAGTGTCAAGCCTTCTTGTGTAGAGAATATTTTATCATTCTGGGTAAGGTTGAGATAGCGTGGAATTTCTCAATGCTTGAGTAGGATGGGTATGATGTAATCCTGTGAATGGATTGGCTGGTGGAGTTCAAGGTCCACATCGATTGTGATGTGCAGACAGTGGATTTTATAACACACGATGGCGTTAGACATCTCTTTAGAGGAGAGAGGCATGAAAGGAAGGGTGCAATGGGTTTTTTTGCACCAATAGTGGGTACGTTATCGTATCAGTTTGCGGTTTTTTTGTTGGAATCGATATAGGGTGTGATCAGAGTGTTCCTCCAGCAGTGGTGGATTAGTTCATGGATGTTTTTTCTGAAGAATTCTCATGGTTACCTCTTTTAAGAGAAGTGGAGTTTATGATTGATCTCCTTCCAGGGACCAGTCTTATCTCACTTCCATCTTACCGAATGGAACCAGCTAAATTGTGGTAATTGAAATTCTAGTTTGAAGAGTTAGAAAACAATGGGTTTATCCGGCCTAGAATGTCTCCGTGGGCAGCGCCAATGTTGTTTGGGAAAAAGGTGGATGGAAATTAGAGGAAATTTTTTGATTATCATAGACTTAACCAAGTTACGATAAATACTAAATATCCACTTCCACGAATTGGTGAATTTTTTGACTATTTCAGGGGAGCCCATTGGTTCTCCAAGATCAACCTGAGGTCAGGATATCATTAATTGCGAGTGAGGACGGAGGATATTCCAAAAACATATTTCATAAGTAAATATGGCCATTATGAATATGTGGTTATTCCCTTTGGTCTAACGAATGTGCCAGCGGTGTTTATGGAATTGATGAATTGGATATTTTAGAGATATCTAGATTCATTTGTGGTGGTCTTTGTAGATGATAATTTGGTGTAATCAAAGACAAGGGTAGAGCATGACCAGCACTTGGCGACAATGCTAGGAATTTTGAGGGATCATCAGTCGTATGCCAAATTGTCAAATTGTGACTTTTGGATACATGAAGTTTGTTTTCTTGGCCATGTGATTTCTGAAAGAGGTGTTTCAGTGGATCTAGAGAAGATAAGGGTTGTTATCTCATGGAAACCTCTAAAGAATGTGTTTGAGATACAGATTTTTCTTGGTCTAGCTGGGTATTATCGGCGTTTTGTTCATGATTTTTCACATCTGGCGTCACCGATGACAGATTTGACAAGGAAGAATGTTCCATTCAGTGGAATGAACAGTGTCAGTAGTGTTTCGAAGAGATAAAGGTTTACCTTACATCAGCACCAATATTGGTTTTTCCAAAACTAGTAAGAGGGTACGTGGTGTATTGCGATGTATCAGGATCAGGGTTGGGGTGCGTTCTCACGCAAGGGAATCATGTGGTTTCATATGGCTCACGGTAGTGGATAGTGCATGAGAAGAACTACCCAACTCATGATTTGGAGTTGGCAGCAGTGATCCGTGCTTTGAAAGTGTGGCCTCATTATTTCTTCGGTGAGAAATTCATGGTATATACCGATCATAAGAGCTTAAAGCATATTTTATCACAATGGGATTTGAACTTGAGGAAAAGGATATGGATGGAATATTTTCAGATGTTTGATTTTGACTTAATGTACAAACCATGTAAAGGAATTTCGGTGGCAGATGCATTAAGTAGAAAATCATATGCTCAAGTGGTGAAACAGGCATTGGACCAGTGGTAGTTGATGTCGGTTATAGCTGATATGCGGTTAGAATGTGAGGACCGGGGTGATAGAACGGTCTTCTTTCCAGTTTCGTTGATTCCTGACTTGGTTGTCCTGGTTAGTGAGGCATAGATATCCGACTTGGAGTGTGTGACCATGGGGTCGAGACTCAATGGTGGGGAGACCATTTAAGGTCGGAAACTTAATGGAGATTCAGTTTTGTGTTTTCAGAATCAGATGTTTTTACCAGTTGCTTGTCAACAGGATCTTCTCAGGGCGTATCATCATTCCAGGTGGGTTGTTCATCCTAGAATTCAAAAAATGTCGAAATTGTTGAAAGAGCAGTTCTGGTGGGCTGGTATGAAAAGAAGAGTGGCTGAGTTTGTTTGGAGATGCATGACTTGTCAGCAGGTCATGGAATAGCATCAGAGGCCAACGGGAATGTTGCAGTCTTTATCAATCCCTATCTGGAAGTGGGAGCAGATAGCAATGGATTTTTTTACAGGTCTCCCAAGAACATTCAGAAAGCACGATGCCATTGGGGTGATATTGGATCGGCTAATGAAGTCGGCCCATTTCATCCCGACTAGTGAATCTCATTGTAGAGGTATAAAGCTTGACATACATTAACATTACATTACTTTTGTGGAATACTTAATACATAACAAAAACAGACACACAAGGACCGTAATATTTTAGTGTCTTCGGAAACATGGAAAATAATCTTCTAATCTTGGTGAAAGATCTTCAACATCTCCCATAAGGATCTTCCTTTTTTTACCTAAAACCATTCTATATATCCTGGGGAAAATAAAACATATAAAGGGTGAGCTCAAATGCTCAGTCAGGGTAAACATAGAGTACATAAAACAATCCATAAACATTTGAATGTAAAAACATGAGCATTAAATATAAACATCAAAATCTTGAGAAATGACATAAAACATTGCAGTGCATAAGGCATAGATAATAAAAGAATATTAATCATGATAAAATAGCATGGGAATAAAATATTTAATTTTGGAAAAACATTAATCACTTGATATGATTTCCATAGTAGCCAAGTCATTGCTTCTAAGACTATCTTAGTGGACAAATTCCCTTACTGAACCGGGTTTACTTGCCGTTCCAACCCTGTATTACTGAACTGTATTTACTTTCCATTCCATCCATGTCTATCTCATGAGATATAAATCTTTATCTAATTAATTGGAGGGGGATATAGGTCCCACCCATCTCATATTGAAATCATTCTTACGTGTTCCACAAAACAATCATAAATCATTCATCATAACCCAAAGAATAAATTGGGTTTCATAAACATCATTCCATCATAACATAATCCATATAAAACAAATGGATATCATTTCATCATAAGAAAAGTGAAACCATATAAATCATAGAGACATTATACTTGAAACATACACATATGAAATAATGTCATCTTAGATGGAAAATGGTTTTGATAAAGCACTTGAAATTAATTCTTGAGGAAATATCCTTTCTTCTTGAAAATAATTTTCTTTTCACAAAATGTCATTAAATTTTAAAAGAAAATAATTTTTTACAATATATTCATGAAATATTGTAGATTAATATTCATGAAAATAATGCGTTATGAAATCGTAAAAATCTTTTCGTGCCGTATAAGTTAAAAAAACATTCTTCTCGTACTTTTTCCGGAAAAGTCAAAAAGTACCTCGTATGGCAAACAAAAACAATAAAAAGATTCCTTACATACCATGTAGTAAAAGTAAAAAATGGGTAAAAATTACTTTAAACATACATGAAAACATTTTTATAAAACTTGGACATGGATGATAAATATAACCCTAGTAAAAACTTACGTATAATCAATCTCGGATAGAAAATAATTGAGATTGCAACATTTTCCCTTACCTTAGGTCTGATATGCTTTTACGTATCTGAAACTTCTGTATAATGATTTAAATAATGTTATTGACTTATTAAAGAATCATATTCATTATTATGATATCATATATGGTTCACTTATTAATTTATATTACCTGTTCTTTTGTAAATTTCATGTTAAAGCAGCGTTTTGGGTAAAATCGTTTCATTTATCATCCGTGTTTTGACTTGTAATTATTAAAATGATTACTTAGATCATGATTACATAATTACAGAATATAAAACATGATTTATATATAATATATATTCAGAATATACATATATATAATAGATCGATAAATGGAAATAAATACACCGTTCATGGAGACGGTAGGTTGTACGTACGCATGAACGCTGCTTTCATTTCCTTATTGAATTGAATTGAATTAAGTAGATGAAATACATATATATATATACATACATCTAGTAGAATTATTATGTCATATATTTCATTATTACTTATTGTATATACTTTATAATCATTCTTGAATTGTTAACATGGAAAATGAATCTCATCGCGTTGTGGAGATGGTAATCCATACGTACGCACGAGAAATTATATCATTCCCATATTTATTGAATGGAATTGGTGTGAATAATATAATATCTTAGAATTATTATTATGTAATAATAATCATATGTAGTTATTCTTTACACCATTATATCCATCCAAGTAAGGTGGTGGTGGAAAAACAGATTACACCACGGCGTGGAGACGATAATTCGTACGTACGCACATACGGTGATTTCTTTTATGCATAGGATGGATAGAAGGTGAAATAGGGTTGTTTCATATTTATAATAACATATAATTATATGAGTGATACTGATGTTATTAATTCATAATGAAACAACTAAATAAGAAGAAGTATAAGAATAAATAAATTTGATAGAATCGGTAACGGATATTACCTCTTCTTCGACACGCCTCTTTGAAACCTCCACTTAGGGCACTAAAATTGGTCTTTGAAGAAGACCAGGACCTATATAATATTTCTAAGGAGTATTATAAGGGAAATGGGCAGGTTTTGGCCACCTTGAAGGCTCAAAAGGGTGTGAGGAGGAGAGGGAGGAGGTGCCCTTTTATAAGGGGATAGAGGGGCACCTTTGGAATCCTCAAAAATATTAGTTTAATATAAATTCAAAACCCTCATAAAAACATCAAAAAAATGACTCAATTCAAAGATTATATGAGATAGGGTTTTAATATCATCAACAAATTAAATTTATACATGTTTTGTTCTTATTTTAAACCTTATCATTTTGATTTATCCTTATTTAATCTATTTAATTTTATTTGTTGTAATAAAATTATAAATTTTATGTGGTTATAAATAATCACTTGTGTGTTTTTAATTTTCCATAATTGGATAATTTATGACATTTTAGACTATATAAATTTCAATTTATAATTTTTAAATATTTTTTGTGATTTTTAAACAAGTTAATAATATGTTATTTTTATAAAATAACAATATTGTCAATTTTGACACTATTCATTTGATTGAATTTAAATAAAATATACACAAAGGATATATTAAATATAAAATTTTTAATAGGTTCCTAACATATCATATTAATCTATAAAATTATTTTAGTACATTAAACAGTTCATATAATATTTATTTTACTATTTGTAATACCATTTATTTGATACTTCTCTTAATAAAATAATTTCTACAACATTTTTATATAATTTTTAAATATACTTATTTGTTGCATAAAAATTAAAAATAAAATAATAGGATGAAGAAAAATTTTATAGATTTCATAATAATACTTTTAGTCGGATTTATATTCTAAAACATCCAACTTTTAAAATGTTATATTTATTAAAGTATTAAGGTGAAAACTTTGACATCATTTAAAATAATATAATATAAGTGTCATAATCACTTTTATAAGACTCCAAACGGTAATATATTATGTAATTGGATGCTCATGGTGTATATATACACTAATAATATGTTTTGGTCAGTTTTGTGAGCCTTTTAATGGGTATTATTACTTCAATAAAAACTATATTACTTATTTTTCACTAAATAAATAATTTCTGCATCATTAATTTATAAGCTATTAAGGTAATTAAATATATCTTAAAAATTATAAATAAATATACATGATAAAGAAAAAAAATTATCTTTCAAATTAGTATTTTTAACCGAATTTATATTCTGTATAAACTTATATTAAAAATACTTTAATTATTAAAGTTGAGCAAGACCTATTTCACTTTCCTTTAAATAAAATAAACTAAAGGTCATAATCACCTCCAAGTGGGTTCCAATGGATTATATTTCGACCCAAATATTCTTTAGGACTAAATATAAGCATCCAATTATATTAATAGAAGTGTTGGGTAATTTTATAATATTATATTTACCCTTAATTGCCTGATTTACCTTTTACTATGGTAAATAAAATTTATCGTAGTAACGATTCATAATGCCCAAAAATAAAAAAGTATCCTATTAACATAATTTGGACCCACTAATTCCAAATATGGAATCCATTTTTCTAAATTCAATACACAAAATTTTCTGAAATTAATTTAAAATCAATTCTGTTGTTAAGAAAACGAGTTTTAAAAGTTAAAACATTTCAAAAGATTGAAATGATTTTACCTATGAATTCAATGTAAAATCAATTCTGATGACATACATTATATTAAATAGTAAAAATATATTCTATTTATACTCTAAAACCACTCAATAGTATAATCTAACCATATAAATTATTGTGATAAAAAAAAGTTGTTTTTATTTAAAATATAGCGTGTTTTTAGTATTCATTAAAATATGAAAGTTATCAGAATAATATGAAAAATTTATCCAAAATAAATTATTATATCCTGATTCCAAAGAAGAATTTTATTTTTTCAAATTGATATTATAAACATGTCAAAAAGTATATTTAAAATGGATGCGCCATCAAAAGGCGGCAAAACTGCACTTTTTAAAAAATAATCATTTTACTTGAAAAATTTATTTTGTTCACATACCATGTCCTAGAAAATGTGTAAGATGAAATAATAATGTTATAAAACTAAAAGATTAGTTAATAATATTCATAATGGCTAGTTCATAATAATATTATAACCATATATCGTTGTTTAGTGAAACCTGGTATTGCGTACAACACACGCTATCGAGGAAGGTTGTGATTGCGTGTAATGTAATCCAAGTTAGGGTTGCGTGTAGTGAAAGACTCCTTTGTTGTTGCATATAGCAAAATCCAACCAAACTTAATTTATAAATTGAATATATATATATATATATATACACTCAATGTTTCATGTAATAACTTATATCAAACAATCTTGGAATTGTGTGTAACACGATCCAAGATTAGTGTTGCGTATACTGCAAGCTAATATTGTGTTGTGTATAGCGCAAGATAATCTTGGTTTAGCATTCAATAGAAGATATTAAATATATTAAAAATAATATATCTTATAAAATCTTGGGGTGTTACATTCTACCCCCCTTAAAATTAATTTCTCCCTCAAAATTTGTTGGGGTTATAAATGGTTTATTACATGAGAGTTTCTTTCATAGAAACCCACTTCCTAAAAAGGAATACAAATAAAAATTTCTCTAAAAACTAAATTATGAAATGTAACTGTTACCCAAATTAACTAATCATTGGGTTTCCATATAGGATAACATAGGTGAAAATATGGATATGGAAGAAAAATCTAACTATCATGTTCGGATGGAGAGTGGTAGAGGACATGGCTATGATAAAGCCAGCAGTCACAAACCCAAAAATTTCTGATGATCTAAGGGACCATCTGATTTATTAGATATAATAGCACTAGGACAACATTTTTGGTTTTCAAAATCATTTCCTTACTGTTGAAAATTTTGAATTAGAAGAAATACTTACTTGATTTTGGTACAATCTTACTTTTGTGTGTACCTTGAACAATTTCCACATCATCTCTTAAATAAATGAAGTTGAATTTGTCATTCTTGAAGTGTTAGTAGATCATGTGATAGAATGATGGGTTATTCCATCTGTCTCAAAAAAATGGTTATCAAAAGTTATTAAAAATACATAAGTCTATATTTGGGGATATAAATCATATATGATTCCAAAAATGGACTTATACTTCATCTATCATACCGCTTAATAAAATAAAACATGTTTCTACTAACCAAGGGCTTCTTGTAGGCCAGTGGTAGGTGATAAAGGCCTGTCACACTTCGGTTGTGGATTCGATTCCCGCAACCTTGTCCGATGTGAGGAGTTGTCGCCCATCCTGCAGGTTATCCTTTTTCTTAAACTACATTATTAAAACATCCCATCAATAATATTGAAAAACATTTCTAGCCTTAGACAATACTAATTTATGTCCAACATAATCCATTCCAATATTTAGGCTTATCTAAAATACTTATGTCCAATCTTATAGTATAAGGAAAACAATTATTAGAAATTTCACCTACCGAGAATGTGAATATCATCATTTATCCCCCATATATCATATGATATATCTTGTTGGTCACATTCCAAACATGTGAATACCTTAATCATGTATTCTATTGAAAAATTAATACTCATTGAACCTTAGTGAAAACATGAATGCTGTCAAAAGTTAACTCTTTACACATACCAAAATCCCAAAGTTTCGATATACTCAAACCATGATATCACTTGGTCTTTATATCAGTCATGATCCCAAGAAAACTATCGTATATATTATTTTCTCCTTATCCCTTCATTATGCGCATATCATCTACTTTCCAAAAATATTTGAATAAACTTTCATGGTTACTGGTACCATTCAACATATACTATCAAATACTAAGGAAAAACAATAGTGTAACAATCCTTAGATGTGTCTTTATTCCATAATACCATTACCTATAAAACATAACTCTTGATAAACATAAATCATTCCCATATCTTCTTAAACCATTGACCAAGCATCAAAACTTCTTTCATATCATATATCATTTGTAGTCTTCTCATAATCATCCACATAAATACTACCCATATAACCATGTTGATTCTCTTCATGAGATTTTCCCTTAGGGCATTGGTTTTAATAATGAATATATATTCCACATTTAAAAAATCTAATCATTGTTGATTTCATAGCAATACCATTATCCTTCTCCATGGTACTAACTGAACCTTTTCCTTTGCACTTACTGGATTTGTGTCCTTATTTTCTGCACCCAAATCATCTTCCATTTCCTCTGAAGCATTCTCCCTGATGCCTCATCCCACATGATTTAAATGAGGGGAATTGAACTTCCTTTCCTATATGATCATCATGAAACTCCATCTTTCTCTTATTAGCCGAGTCAGGAAACTTACCAAATTTGAGATTATTGATCATGTTATGAGATTTCTGATTAGAAGTAATAACGATGTTTAGACTTCCAAATCCCGTTTCATTTGGTTTCTCATGAAGAATATCATTTCATTGTCCATCATATCCTCCATTACTGTGAATCTTCCCATTTCCAGCCATTTTCTAAAACCCAAAAAGAATAGTGTGAGAGGCAAAAATCATACTAGGAAAACAACATAATAAAGGGGGAGTACCTTCAATATCTAACATCTTAGGTCTAATTATAATATCTTTACCATAATTCTAGGACTATAACCTATATGTATACTTATCCTTAGGGACATCCCTAGACCTACCTAAGAAATATCTCTAGGGATCTCACTAAAGTCTTTAACATCTCCCATAAATATCTTCCCTTTTTTCTTATCTAAAACCGTTCTTTATATCCTAGGGAAAATAAAACATATAATGGGAGAGCTCAAATGCTCAGTAAGGGAAAACATAGAGAACATAAAACAATCCATAAACATTTTAATATAAAAACATGAGCATAAAATCTAAACATCAAAATCTTGAGCAATGACATAAAAAGTTGCAGTGCATAAGTCATAGATCATAAAAGAACATTAATCATGATAAAATATCATGGGAATAAAACTTTTAATTGTGGAAAAACAGTAATAACTTTATATGATTTCTATAGTAGCCAATGCATTTCTCCCAAGACCATCTTAGTGGACAAATTCCCTTACTGAACCGAGTTTACTTGTCGTTCCAGCCCTGTATTACTGAACTAGATTTACTTGTTGTTCCATCCATGTCTATCTCATGAGATATAAATCTTTACCCAAGGAATTGGAGGGAGATATAGGTCCCACCCATCTCATATTGAAATCATCCTTACTTGTGCCACAAAAAAATCATAAATCATTCATTATAACCCAAAGAATAAATTGGGTTTCATAAACATCATTCCATCATAACATAATCCATATAAATAAATGGATATCATTTCATCATAAGAAAAGTGAAACCATATAAATCATATAGACATTATAATTCAAACATAGTCATATGAAATAATGTCATCTTAGCTAGAAAATGGTTTTGATAAAGCACTTGAAATGAATTCTTGAGGAAAATATCCTTTCTTCTTGAAAATCATTTTCTTTTCACAAAATGTCATTCAATTTTAAAAGAAAATTATTTTGTTGAAAAAGTTCATGAAATCTTGTAGAGTAAGCTTCATGAAAAAAAGGCATTATGAAACCATACAAATTTGTTTGTGTCGTATAAGTTAGAAAAAACATTCTTCTCGTACTTTTGCTGGAAAAGTGAAAAAAGTACCTCGTATGGAAAAAAAACAAAAAAAAAAAGATTCCTTACATACCATGTAGTACAAGTCAAAAATGGGTAATAATGACTTTAAACATACATGAAAACATTTTTATAAATCTTGGAAATGGATGATACAAATAACCAATGTAAATACTTACGTATAAGCACTCTCGGATAGAAAACAATTGAGAATGCATCATTTTCCCTTACCTTAGGTCTGATATGCTTCGTACATATCTTAAACTCCTGTATAATGATTTAAATAATGTCATTGACTTATTACATAATCATATTCATTGGTATGATATCATATATGGTTCACTTATGACCTTATATTACCTGTTTTTTTGTAAATTTCATGTTAAAGCAGCGTTTTGGGTAAAATCGTTTCATTTATCGTCTGTGTTTTGACTTGTAATTATTAATATGATTACATAGATCATAATTACTAATTACATAATATAAAACATCATTTATATATAATATATATTCATAATATACATATATATAATAGATCGATAAATGGAAAGAAATACACCGTTCATGGAGACGGTAGGTCGTACGTATGCATGAACGCTGTTTTCATTTCCTTATTGAATTGAATGGAATTAAGCAGATGACATACATATATATATACATAAATCCAGTAGCATTATTATGTCATATATTTCATGATTACTTATTATATATACTTTATAATCATTCTTGAATTGTTAACATGGAAAATGAATCTCATCGCGTCATGGAGATGGTAATCCGTACGTATGCACGAGCAATGATATCATTCCCATATTTATTGAATGGAATTAGATTGAATGATATAATATATTAGAATTAGTATGATGTTATAATAATCATATTTAGTTATTATTTACACCATTACACCCATCCAAGTAAGGTGGTGGTGGAAAAACAAATTACATCACGGTGTGGAGACGGTATTCCGTACGTACGCACGCGCGGTGATTTATTTTTCCTTATGATGAATAAAAGGTGAAATAGGGTTGTTTCATATTTATAATTACATATCAGTACATTATTGATACTGATTTTATTAATTCATAATGAAACAACTAAAGAATAAGATGAAGAAAAAGAAGAAGAAGAAGAAGAAGAAGAAATGAATTTGAAAGAATCGGTAACGGATATTACCTCTTTTTCGACACGCCTCTTTGAAACCTCCTCTTAGGGAACTAAAATTCGTCTTTGAAGAATACCGAGACCTCTATAATTTTTATAATGAGTTTTATAATGGAAATTGGTAGGGTTTGGCCGATCTTGAAGGCTCAAAAAGGTGTGAGGAGGAGAGGGAGGAGGTTTCCTTTTATAAAGGAGAGGGGAACCTTTGGAATCCTCAAAAATATTAGTTTAATATAAATTCAAAACCCAGATAAAAACCTCAAAAAATGACTCAATTAGAATTTTAGATGATATAGGGTTGTAATATCATTAACCAATAAAATTTATACACGTTTTGATCTTATTTTAAATCTTATCATTTTGAATTATCCTTATTTATTATATTTAATTTTATTTATGGTAATAAAATTCTAAATTTTAAATGGTTATAAATAATAACTTATGTGTTGTTAATTTTCCATAATTGGATACTTCATCACATTTTAGACTATATAAATTTCATTTTATAATTTTTAAATATTTTTTGTGATTTTTAAAAAATTTAAGAATATGTTATTTTTATAAAATAACTATAGTGTCAATTTTGACACTATTCATTTATTTGAATTTAAATAAAATCCACACAGAGGATATATTTGAACTAAAATATTTAATAGGTTCCTAACATATTATATTAATCTATAAAATTATTGGATTACATTAAATAGTTCATATAATATTTATTTTACTATTTGTAAAACCATTTATTTGATACTTCTCTTAATAAAATAATTTTTACGAATTTTTTTTATAATTATTAAATATACTTATTTGTTTCATAAATATTAAAAATAAAATACTATTATGAATATAAATCTTTTATATTTCATAATAATACTTTTAGTAGGATTTATATTCTAAAACTGCCAACTTTTAAACTGTTATATTTATTAAATTATGAAGGTGACAACTTTGACATCATTTAAAATAAAATAAAATAAGTGTCATAATCACTTTTATAAGATTCCAAAAGGTCATATATTCGGTCATTTGATTATTATGGTGTATATATATACTACCAATAAGTTTTGGTCAGGTTTTTGAGCCTTTTAATGGGTATTATTAATTCAATAAAAACATTATTACTTATTTTTCACTAAATAAATATTTTTTGCATCATTAATGTATAAGCTATTAAAATAATTAAATATATATTAAAAATTATAAATAAATTTCCATGATAAATAAAAACATTTTATCATTCAAATTATTATTTATAACCGAATTTATATTTTGTATAAACTTATATTAAAAATACTTTAATTATTAAAGTTGAGTGAGACATATTTCACTTTCCTTCAAATAAAATAAATTAAAGGTCTTATTCACCTCCAAGTGGGTTCCAATGGATTCTATTTAGACCCAAATATGCCTTAGGAAGAAATATAAGAATCCAATTATATTAATACAAGTGTTAGGTAATTTTATAATATTATATTTACCCTTAATTACCCGATTTACCTTTTACTTTGGTAAATAAAATTTACCGTAGTTACTATTCATAATGCCCAAAAATAAAAAGTAGAATGTTAAAATAATTTAGACCCACTGATTCCAAATATGGAATCAATTTTTCTAAATTCAATACACAAAATTTGTAGAAATTAATTTAAAATAAATCTCGCTGTTAAGAAAACTAGTTTTAAAAGTTAAAACGTTGCAAAAGATTGAAATGATTTTACCTATGAATTCAATGTAAAATAAATGATAATTACATAAATTATATTAAATAGTAAAAATATATTCTATATATACTTTAAAACCACTAAATATTATAACATAACCATATAAACTATTGGGATGAAAAAAGTTGTTTTTATTTAAAATATAGCGTGTTTTTACTATTCATTAAAATATGAAAGTTATCAGAATAATATGAAAAATGTATCCAAAGTAAATTTTTATATCCTGATTCCAAAGAAGAATTTTATTTTTTCAAATTTAACTTATAAACATATCAAAAACTATATTTAAAGTAGGTGTGCCATCAAAAGATGGTAAAATTGCATTTTTTGAAAAATACTCATTTTACCCGAAAATTTTATTTTGTTCACATACCATGTTCTAGAAAATGTGTAAGATGAAATAATAATGATATAACACTCAAAATGTAGTTAATACTATTCATAACGTCTAGTTCATAATAATATTATAACCATATATCATTGTTTAGTGAAACCCGGTATTGCGTACAACACACGCTATTGAGGAAGGTTGTGATTGCGTGTAATGCAATCCAAGTCAGGGTTGCATGTAGTGAAAGACTCCTTTGCTGTTGTGTATAGAAAAATACAATCATACTTCATTTATACATTGAATATATATATATATATACACTCAATGTTTCATAGAATAACTACTATCAAACAATCTTGAAATTGTGTATAACAGGATCCAAGATTAGTGTTGCGTATACAACAAGCTAATAATGTGTTGCGTATAGTGAAAAATAATCTTAGTGTATCATTAAATATAAGATATGAAATATATTAAAAAAAATATATCATATAAAATCTCGGGGTGTTACACTCATATGGTGGAGGATCTGTCCAAAATCTATATCCGAGAGGTGGTAAAGAGGCATGGTGTTCCAGTTTCGATTGTATCAGATAGAGATCCGAGATTTAAATATTGTTTCTATAAATCCTTAAAGAAATACCTTGGGACACAGTTGACTATGATCATGGAGTGTCTCCCTCAGAAGGATGGTGAATCTGAGAGGACGATACAAACTCTAGAGGATATGTTGCAGGCTTGTGTTATGGATTTTGGTAGCTCGTTGGAGGAGCACTTATTGTTGGTTGAGTTCTTGTACAATAACAGTTATCAGGCATCCATACATATGGATTCGTTTGAAGCATTTTATGGGCGGCCATGTCATTCTCCACTATGTTGGGTGGAAATGGGTGAGTCCTCGATGGTTGGACCGAGCCTTGTCCGGGAGACTACGGATAAGATCAAGTTGATCAGGAAGAGAATGGAGATGGCTCAAAGTTGCAGAAATCATATGCGGATCATCATCGATGGCTATTGTTGTTCGAGGTGAGTGATCATGTGTACTTGAGGATCTCTCTTAGGTTGGGACATCGTCAGCTTGGAAAGCAGGGATAGTTATCTCTGAGGTATATTGGACCTTTTGAGATTCACGAGCGAGTTGGTGAGGTGGCTTATCATTTAGATTTTCCACATAGGTTCAATGTGGTTTACAATGTCTTTCATGTGTCACAGTTGAAAAAGTATCTGCCGGATTGTGACCATGTGATTCGATGGGATCATGTTGAGCTAGAACTGGATGCTTCGTTCGTTCACGTGCAAGTGCGGATTGTGGATAGGAAAGAGAAAGTCTTGCATGGTAAAAGAATTAGTTTAGTTCATGTTTTGTGGAAACATGGTCAAATTCAAAAGGAGACAGGGGAGAGGGAGAAAGAGATGGTTGAGCAGTGGCCTAAGATTTTTCAACAAAGGTCGGGTTCACTACTTTCCAAGAACGTAAAGTCCAATGGTGGGGAGAATGTAGCTCCCCCGGTTTGAGTTATGTGGCATTTTTATGGATTTTTATGTGTTTAAAGTGCATGGGATGAGTTGGGAAGATATTGGGAGAGTTAGGAATGGTTTTGGATGATTTTGGAGGCCTTTAAAGGGGTGCACGGTTTGAGCACAGTTAGTGGAAACCGTGTGGGTTCTCCAGGAAACCGTGTAGGGGAGATAGTAGGCTTCAAATAGATGATGCACGGTTTTCCAAACCTTGCGAGGCAACCGTGCGGACCCTATCTCTCGATGCAGTAGCATGCGCATGGTTATCGCATGGTTTTCTAAACCGTGTGGGCTAACCGTGCGGCCACTTAAAATTAGGGTTATAAAACCTGGGCTCACTTGGGATTGCCTCATTTCACTCCAATCCTCCTCCCACTCGAGCCTCACTCGGGATTTTGGATTCTCAAGGGATAAGGGTGCTCTCCCACTCGATTTGGAAGCATTTCAAAGGGGTTTCAAGGCGGTTTGTAGCTGGTTTCTCCTGAGTAAGTCTCTCATCTTGTTTCTCTTGTGTTTTCCTCTCGATCTACTTCCCTCTCTTTCGTGGTTTTCTAGATCTACACTTTTTGTGTGTAGATCTAGGGTTATGGTTGCCTTGGATGTTAATATTAAGGTGTGTGGATGTTAGGGAAAGTGATCTAGAGAGGTTTTGGTGGTGCATTCGCCAGATTTGAGGTGTGGTGGCTTGTGGGTCGATTTCTCGGGAACCCTAAAGGTAGGTGACTTCTCTCTCAACTCCACTTGGTTATCACTAGTGTTTATTTGTTATAATTAATTGTTGTGCTGAAAATTAATTGTGATTTTTATGTGAAATTGGGTTGAAATCCAATAGGGGATTTTTGGGAAGAAGAGGGTTTTGTGGTGGAATGCTTTTCTTGGGAATTTTAAAAGGAAGATTTTAAAATGGGATGTTATGGTTGATTTGGGAAAATGATTGATGGAAATTGTTTTTCAATAAAAAGTTTGTTTTATTGAAATATTTTTTGGCATGGAAAAATGGTTTTCAATAAATGGGTTAGTTATTGAAGTGGATTGATTTGCAATGGAATTTGGTTTATTGCATGAAGTTGTGACCTTGATGGGTTATATAATTTGTTGTAATTGGGTGACATGTTGTGTGGAAGTGAGCGGGGAGCCTCACTATAAAAGGGGATGGATAGTGGTCGGAAGAACCACTATATTGTTAGTGCTCAGGAAGTACCTCTTGGTGTCAATGGGAGAACGGGTTGGGCAGATGCCCCACCATTTGGTTGTTGTTGTGCATTTCCTTGAAAGTTGGAAATTTTTGTTCTAGTGTGTGGATGAATAAATGGATTGTGGAATGTTTGGTTGGCTTTCCCTTGGTTGCTTGGTTTGGGTGTGATGGATTTTTAAGGGCGTGTTCGGATTATGAAAATGGTCGCACTTGTGATTTATCTTATATAAACTGTTTTATATAAATGTGCTAACGGTTTTGTACTAGTGGCATGTGTAGGGAAGTCATCTGGAGAAATCCTACTATGTGTTAGTACTCACCCCCTTCTTTAGCACATTAGTGTCTTTGCAGATGTTGTATATCATGATGTGGGAAAAGGTATGGCATCTCCCTCCTTTATTGGTGCATTGTGATGTCTCGATGGAGCTTGGAGCTTGGAGCTTGGTGTGGAGTTGTGGTGGTGTCATGGCTTGTAGTGTTTGTTATTTAGTTTATGCTTGTACTCTAATATGGTTGGTGGTATTGGTTTTGGGTTGTATTGTGGAACAACTTGGTTGTCTTTTGGAAATACATGTTTGGGTTTGAAAGTTCATGCATCCTTAGTTGTTGGTTTTGTTGGTTTTGTCTTAAGGGATAATCGTTCCCCAACTTGATCTTGAATCCCTCGGCATTTAATGCCATCCTTTGGCATCTTGGGAACTTCTATGGAGGCCAAGTATCCCTCACCACCTCCTCATGCCAAGAGGTAGGGGCGGGGTGTTACAAAAAGTCTTTTAAACACGTGAGAAAATCACTTTTAGAAATCAAAATACACTTTTCATGTTAAAATCACTTTTAAAATATAAAAGTCTTGCACATAATAGTGAAATTATGTTATTAGAAAATAAAAATTAAAACATATAAATAAAACCTTGAATTAATAAAGAATCATTAAAATAGGGGAAACCACTCATTCCATATAAGTTAAAAAACATTCCTTTTGGATTTTGTGAAAAGATTGGAAAATAGAATATTAAATGATGGTAAAACAAAGAAAGTACCTTACCTTGGGTCTGATGCAACACCTAAAATCATTAACATGATAAATTATAACCTTATGATTAATATTAAATTTCTACAGAACCTTATTAGAGTTTAATCTAACTTATTTTCATCTTGTAACAATTTCTTAATTATGTAAGTTCATGTCAGAAATTTTGACGATATTCATAACTTGAGTCCAAAATAAACATGGTATTATGGAAAGAAGGTAATTATTTTTTCGTCTTTACAATATAAAAATAATTATTTCAATATAATATTAATCACGTAAATATACTTTTATATATCATCCATATGATGTGGTGATGAAAAACAATTTGCATCACTTTATAGAGGTTATAATTCACACATACGCATGAATGAAATTATCATTTTTATGTGCATGGAAAGGTGAAAAAAGAAATGATATATTATTATTAAATAATGATAAATATTTCATGAATATCATATATTAAATTTAATTCAATCATTATAACTGTTCTTGATAAATAGTGATGGAAAATAGATTGTTTTTTTCACGAGGTAGTAGTCTTCTGTATACACAACCAAATAATTCATTTCCCATTTGGTGAAATTGGAGGTGCATTTAGGTGATGATATTAACATAATAAAATCTCATTATATTGAGGATATTGGAATTACTATTTATTCATGGTTTAAGATGGTTTTAAATAAGTTTAATAAGAAAACAACCAAAAACACTTAATTAGAAATGATAGATTTCCTAGAGATAGTCTCCATTAATATAGACATTAACACCTCAAAGGTGAGTGATATGAATAAAATCAAGCCTATATAATGTGGGAAGGGATACTGGTAAGGTATATGGGAAAATATTTTCCTAAAAATTTGATTATATGTGTTAATAATAGAGATTAATGGGTTCCCCTTTATAGAAAATGGGAGCGACACTCTGGAGTATTCATCAAAATATTAAATTAATATAAATTAATATTATATTAAAAATGGATCCATAATGATTTATTTATAATATAATATTATTTTTGTTGGAATATAATTCATTTAATAATTATTATACATGTTTTCATTATTTTTTTAATCCGTATATGTTTGTTTTAACCCTTAATTAACCCTTTTAACTCTTACCGTGCAATCATGTAATTTATACTTTGAGGGTTAGTATAATTACACTAAAATGAAAAAAAAATACATGAGTCATTGATGAATGTTTGAGACTTATCCCAATCATTATTCTAAAATTGGATTATTTATAAATTTTATATCATTTAATAAAATAATATTTATTTTATTGTATCATTAATGACAAATTTGACACTATTCATCCCTTGACTTTTTAAAAATATCATAACAACATGATATCTTCAAAAAAAATTAAACAAATATCACTAACATGTAAAAGGAATCTATAAAATTTTCATATTTCATTAATTCCCATAGATTATATTAATTTTAATACTTTTAATATCATTTTTTGATATTTTTTTAATTAAACAATCACTACATCATCATTGTATAACGCATTAATTAATTAATTTAAACACTAAAAAATAAAAAAAATTATTTTTATCAATAAAAACATTATATAATTCTAAATATTATTTATAGTCAAATATATCCCTTTTATAACCCCATATTAATAATATTTTACTTGTGTAAAACCAAAGTGTGAGAAAATTGAATTTTCATTGAATAAAATATTATAAATGGAATAGTCTTGCCTACGTTTCATAAAAAGGATATAATTTAAATAAAATGACTTTCATATTCAAAATACACTCAAATAATGAATTTGGGGAAAATTTTAGGGTATTTTTAAATATGTTTAATACTATATTTACCCTTGATTACCCAATTTACCTTTAATTGTGGTAATAAAACAATTCCTAAAGTTACTATTCATATTGACCAAAAATAAAAGGGACCTATTTACATAATTTGGATACTTGGATTAAAAATATCGAATATATATTTTCAAATTCAAAATATAATTGGTAGAAATAAATTAATAATTAATACCCATGATGAAACAAAAAACGTGTGTTTTAAAGTAAAAATGCTCAAAAGATCACAATGTTTTATATCCAATTTCATTATAAAATTAATTTAAATAAAATAAAATTGATTAAATTATAATAAAATAAAATAATTATACAATATTAACATTCAAATAAAAAATTTAACAATAAAAATAAATTTTATGAAAAAAATAGTTTTTAATTAAAATGTGTATTTTTTTCACTATTCAAAAAAAATCTTATCAGTAAAATACAAAAAAATCAACCAAAGTGAATTTTATACTATAATATCAAATAAGATGTTTATTTTTCATCTAGAATTTATAAATGATAAAAAATAGATTTCAAACAAGTGCTCCGTCAAAAGATGATAAAACTAATTTTTAGAAAAATAATGTTCTTGACCATAAGATGATTTATTATACAATATATTAAACATATTTTCAATTTTAAAAAAAATAAATTCATAAATATTAATAAATATTAAAAATAATTATTCAATCATTATCTAGGTTATTATATCACGCCCAGTTAGATGAAAAATAAATTTGATCGGGATCTCTCACTAGGAGAAGATGCTTCTATATTAGAAGGAGGGTCTGCATTATATATCATTTCAATATAGACATGAAATGACAAAAATTATGGGATAAAGTTATAAAAAAATTTAATTAATACATGAAATGTATTTAAATATTGGTTTAGTTGAAGAGACCCTCTCTTTTCAAACATAGACATTACATAACATATGTGGAATACTTAAACATTATAAAAAAAGACACCCAATTGCCGTAGTTGGAATAGATCCTTGTTCTGAAAGTGAAAACAAAATTCCCTTGAATATTTTGGTAAAAAAAAGGGTAAAAAATTATTTTATATATATATATGGTAATGGAATAATATTCATTGAAGATCTCTCTAGAAAACATAGATTTTTGACCAATGAGAGGGTAATGTTGGGCCTTCCTAAAATGCATTATTAAATATATAATATACCAATGATTAGGAAATGGTACCAATACATGGTTATATCATGAAATCATATATAATATGCAATATCATGAAAATTCTTGAGTGGTGGATAATAATATTTCACCAAAATAAGCATAAACATAAACGATCTTGCAAAGCAATGAGATTGCCTCAATAAACTCTTCTCACTTAATATCATGGTATTTTTATCTCCATGTAAGTAATTTTAATTAAACTAATCATATAATATCATGAAAATATTTAGATTAATTATCTGTCTTGTAAAATGTATGTATATTCACCCTAAAAAGAGTTTAGGATCATAAAAAACATGAGTATCAAAGAAAGAAAAATTGAGACATAAACATTTATACCAATTTTGTAACATTTGAAAATTAAACCCCAAGAAGGAAGTACAATAAAATTACAATTTTAATACCCAAAAATTTAAGTACATGATACAT
This sequence comes from Viscum album, assembly GCA_963277665.1. Taxonomy (NCBI): domain Eukaryota; kingdom Viridiplantae; phylum Streptophyta; class Magnoliopsida; order Santalales; family Viscaceae; genus Viscum; species Viscum album. The sequence goes on along the minus strand of OY728145.1, from coordinate 1,225,283,839 downwards.
TGAAGAAAATCACGTATAGTGTATACACCACACAAAAGTAAATAGTGGTGAACATAGCCTGTATCTCACTGAAATTAAAAGTGAGATCAAGTTCCCTTACCTTGTGTCTTGACTCTCTCTGAAATCATACATGCTTCATGTATAATAAATATAATTTTATTATACATATTTTATATAATAACATTCTTATATTTATCACCATATATGGCTTTATTATAACCTTATATTACCCTCTTTTTAATGATCCTATATTAAAGTTTTACTTCATGTAATATTTTTTTTGTTCTTCACATGTGTCTTAATTTGTTATATCATTGATCCTTATAATATATCATGATTCCAAAATACATAAAAATATATAGATATCATGTATATCCAGTTAATTTTTATTATAATAATCAATATCATAATGAATTACGTAATGGAATACATCATTCATGGAGATGGTAAGTCGTACGTATGCATGAATGTTGTTTCCCGTTTTTATAGTCATATTCAAAGAAAGTATATAAATGACATATTTATAAATATTTATGAATATATATATATCATTATTATAATATAATTACTATATCATACCTATAATTCATTAAATATATCCTTAATCTATTCCATGTTGTGTCTAACGAATCACATCGCTTTGAGGGGGTGGTAGTCCACACTTCCTCAAACGAGATTATCATTTTAACACCAAATGAAAAGTAAATAGGTGTGTGTTATAAAAGGAATTAAAAATATTAAATACATATAAAATATAATATATAAAATATTTAAATATAGTTTCCATAATAATTTCCACTAGGATTGGTGGTAAAGGAGAAATGAACAATCATCGTTTCATGAGATTGTAGTTCACCGTACAGAGAAACAGTATGTTCAACATCCATTAGATTGAGGTGTGAGTAATTATATGTTATAAAAATTGCATAAAAACAACCTATTATATGTATTATACTTGTTTTGTCACACAATAATTCAATAAATAGAGTGGAGATGGTGGATAATGAAAATAATGGAAATGAGCTTGAGAATAGACATAACCTCTTAATAGGGTAACTCTTTTTGGTTTGTTCCAAAAGGATACCTTGAGAGGGTTATTCCCAAATAGAGCATTCAAGGTTAAAGGGAGGATTCATTTTAGACTACATTTTAAGATATTGGATGATTTTAAATGGTTTGAGAGGTTTGGGGAATGGGTAGAGGTGGTGGCCTTCTATATAGAATAAAAAGGAATCATATGAAATTTTTAAAAATAAATTTGGAGTGTACATGTTATTACCTAAAAAACTATTAACAACCAAACCAGAAACAATAATGGTAGGTTTATGGAATATATATGGACATAAATTTGGTTTTATACAATTTTATATGTCATTTTTCCCTTAATTGAATGGTTTAGTCCCTAATTAACCTTAATTTCACCTTGGCCGATGTGATTAATTTTAACCACTTTTACTAATCATTTTGGTAAAAAATTTACATGGTCTTATTAGACACCAAATATTAGACATATTATATTGGTGTATGTAATATTTTTAAAATTAAAATCATATAGGTGACAAAATTAAGATTACTTCTAATCTCGTAGTCAAGACGAAATAACAGGGTTTTAATGGAGGAAAAAGTTCAAAAGTTTGTATTTTTTATTCAGTTTAAAAGTGAAGTTGATCCTAATAAATTTCATTGTATTATTTAATTTTATATTCATCTATTTTTCCATTGAAAATATTTATAATATCATTTATTATTAATTTTTTATTAGAAAAATTGTATTTTATAACAAAAAAGTATTATTTTTCACTATTCATTGAAAAATTATGTTTCTCAAAAAAATCCAAAAATTCAACCTAGGATAATTTTGAAATTATTATTTTAAAAATGAAGTTTACTTTATATAATTCAATTTAAATTTTTTTGTAAAATTATATTTATTTTTAAAGCTGATTCATTCAAGAAAAAAATATTTTAAACACAAATGGTCTTTAACAAAAACATTATCTTTCATTATCAAAATGTTTTATTTATATAAAACAAAAATTTTTGAAATTTTTTTTATTATTAAGTTTAATGGATATGTTATAATTATATTATTTAAATAATTAAATCAATAATAATATATGTTTTTTATAAACTCAATGTTGTGTGCAACGTATGCCAAGTCAGTATTGCTTATAGTGCAAGCCAAGTTGGTGTTGTGTTTAGCACAAGACATATTGGAATTAAAAGTGAAAGGAATGATTGAATTATTATTTTAATATAAATATATATATATATAATTATTTTTAGTGACATGTAAAATGAAAATAATATGGAAAAGATAAATTAATTGGAAAATAAATATTTCTCAAAATCTCAGGGTGTTACATTCTACCCCCTTAAAATGAATTTTTTCGTCAAAAGAATCTATGTTATCAATGGATTAATACGTGAAAGTTTCATTCATAGAAACCCACATAGTAAAAATGGATACTAAAACATCCCTTAAAAATATTAATTTGGAACCATAATGGTTATCCAAAGTAATATATAACTGGTTTCAAAATAGGATAAGATAGGTTGGAAGTAAAGAATGGGCATAGAGGAAAAGACTACAAATTTATATGGAATGATTGAGGTCATCAATCAAAAACAAGTGAATGATCAAAAAAATTTTGAGGGTCTCAAATTTATAATTTTTTGATGATTTAAAAGACTATCACCTCAACAAAAATTAAGGTATTTGGACACTGGTTTTTTTACCACATTCCAAACATCGGGTAATTCTTGATAAATGTCTATAAAAATAATTCTTGGGTTATTGATTGAAAAATTTATTATACATCCATTACCTTGTGGAATTAATTTCTATAAATTACCTTTTATTATTAATGTAGTAAAATATTCTTTTAATAGATCTTAAGGCCCATAAAAGAACAAAAGGTCTAACTATTTGTCTCTTAATAGAAACAAAATTCACTAATCTATAAAAATAAAAAGTAACTATAATAGTTCATCATAAATATCTGTTCATCAAAAATAAATACACATTGACAAGGACATCAAATATGATAGTGTTAGGCATAAAACCCTTATCATCCTTCTTTCATGGTTTAATGACTTGGAGTCTTGCTAGACATGATTAGTTTTCACTCAAATAACATGATCTCATTTTTTTTGAAACCACACAAATATAATATATTAGATGGACATCTTTGAAATAAGGTTAATCACTTATTAGACTTTCAACTAAGGTTTTCAACACAAACTCAGTGCACAAATACTTATACCGAAGCCTGAAATAAACTTTCCATGAATGGATAACCTTATAACCCTTCTCACAGGTGAAGATCAAAAACCATAGAAAGAGAGTCATGAAATTAGATTAACATTCATTCCCCTATATCACGACATATCTCTTGGTTGTAACATTATAAACATGTGAATACCCTAATTCTATATTCTTTTAAAACATGGTAACAACCTAAATTTCCATAAATCATTTTGGAAAAATTGTGTGCTTCCTCATTCCAAAGTATATTGGATTTACTCCTTAAATCCAAAAAAAAATGTAAACTTCATTACTGTTAGCAGAAAACACCTATAAAAAAGTCCTTACATAGTTCTAAGGTAATTAGTATTGTCTAATTTACTTATTTATATCCCACATATCTTTATCCATAAAGTATTACCATATCATAAAGAACATATTATGGGTTACCTTCCCTTATTCAAAATGTTAATTTTTATTAAATAACCTATCTATTCATTCATGACCATTCAAAATATTCTTATAAATCATTATAAAAACATAAACTAAAAAATCCATACATAATTCACCATTCATAATTCTGGAATCAAAATACATAAATACATTGAATACTTCATCCTTAATCCATTAACAATGTTACCTCATCCTATTACATAATACCACTTTACATTCATAGTTAATCTTTAGTCTCATCATCACTAGCAATGTAACCACTTATAACACCTCCTTGATGATTCTCTTCAGAAACATTCCAATTTGGGAACTGAGTGGCATAATGACCATTTATTACACACTTAAAACACTTAACATTTGATGAAGAATTAGGGAGGCCAACATTCCCATCCATTTCATTAAATGAACACATCATTTTACCCTTGAATTTACTTGCTTTGTGTCTTTCTTAATAAAGTCAAAACACCTTCTTATTCCTCTAATATATTAACTTAGTTTATTCTTTCCACGTTCCTGACATAAAGGAAACCAAATATTCTTCCCTCCATGGTCTCCATTACCCGAACTCTCAGTGAACTCCTTCTTTATCTTCCTTGGTTAGTTTGATAGTTAGTTAAGGTAAATATTGTAAATAGTTTTCCTTGAAAATTGGTTAGGCATAGTCATGAAATATTTCACTCCACTAATTATCTCCCTTGGATTTCCATCATATGTTCTTCCACCACATTCAACATTAATTCAGTTCCTTCCAGTTCTTCTATTGTTAAAAACCAAAATAATAGTGTGAGAATTACTTATTAATACAAAAAACCACATAGTTTTAGAATGATTTACATATAGGATATCTAAATCATGACACCTTCCATGAAACCTTGGGTTTATCCAAGGTTATTCATATCTAACTTATATTTAAATCCTTCATGATGGTTCATGAAGAGTTTTTGGATTCCCAAATCATATCCCCCATGAGTTTCAAAGTAAGTGTAAAGCAATGCCCGTTGTCGTGTACCATATTACCCTGAGTCAAGACCGAAACATATTTTAAGATTTGTTACCCTGGTTATATCTATTCCAAATCCACATCGACTTGTAGTAACTTTATAGGTATATATTTCTTTAAAACCAATCACTCTATCTTTTACCAAAATTCCATGACATTTTCCTTAATGTTAACTAATCCTTATTCTTATCCTTATATACATCCCTAGACATATACTTTGAAATAAGCCTAGGGGTATCACTAATTTTTTCTCATCCTTGTTTTAAAATTTTAACAACACCTTTTCTCTAATATGAACTGTATTTACCCTCACTTCACAAACATAGACATTACATAACTTGTGCAGAATACTTAATCAATATACCAAAAGATGCCCAAATACCATAGTTGGTATAATTTCTTGTTCAGAAAGTGATAAGAATATTCCCTTGAATATATTAGTAAATGAAAAAAGGTGAAAATTAATTTTATATATTATAGGGGAATGGAATAATATTCTGGTAAACTCCTTTTAGAAAATATACATTTCCGACCGAAGATAGGGTAAAGTCTAGATTTCCTAAAACACTTTCTTAACTATCTTTTGTACCAAAGAGTAGAAAATCATACCAATATATGAGTATATAATGAAATAATAGAGGATACAGAAACTCATGAATATTCTTGATATATGGATAATAATATTTCATCAATTGAAGGATACACATAAACAATATCGAAAAGCAATGAGATTTCCTCAGTATACTCTTATGACATGGTATTTTGGGATCGTCCACTACATGTAAGGAAAGGTAAGTATATGAAGCATATAATTTTATAAAATGATTTATATTCATGATATATCATGTAAAATAGGATTATATGAACCCCAAAAAGATTTTAAGTGAAAAATAGAACATGAGTCTCAAAGAAGGAAAATTGAGAAAGAAACATTTTTATCAATTTGGTAACTTTTGAAATATAAACCCCATCAAAGGGAAATCATAAAATGGGAATGTGAATAACCATAAATTTATTTACAAGATAAATATAATAAAATAATGGGAATTATATACACAACACAAAAGTGAAGAGTGGAAAACATTACTTGTATCTCACAGAAATTAAAAATGATATGAAATATGCTTACATTGTGTCTTCACTCTCTCTGTACTCATACAAGATTCTTATATAATAAATATAATATTGTTATACATATTTTATAGAATAATAATTTTATATAAATTACCATATATTGTTTTATTATGTCCTTATATTACCCTCTTTTTAATGATTTTACTTTAATGTTTCACTTCATGTAATATTCTATTTGTTATTCGCATGTGCCTTAATTTATTATATTTTTTATCATTATACATATATTAGGATTAATGAATGTATAAAATGATATAAATATCATCTATATCCATTATAATTATATTATAATAATATACAGTATAATTAATTATGTAATGGAATAATCCATTTATGGATATGGTAAGTCGTACATATACATGAATGATGTTTTCCATTTTTATTATCGTATTGAAAAATGTTTTTAAATGACATATTTTTATATATGTATGAGTATATATATATACCATTATTATATTATAATTAATATATCATATATACACTACTGGAAAAACTACCTATACCCACAGTTCATAACTATGGGTATAGCCCCCAAAACCGGGGGTATAGGATATACCCATGGTTTTGGGAACTGTGGGTTGGAATGGCGTCGGTATAGGGGTCTCAACCTATACCAACAGTTTTGGAGAACTATGGGTATAGGGGATTAAAAGTGTGCACAATGGCTATTCCAGCATGGCACACAACAGACCCCACAGTTTTCAAACCGTGGGGTATTTAAATTCAAAAAATTCGCAGTAGGCAGGATTCAAACCCGCACTCACGCTGCGCCTCATGGATGCCCACCACGAAGCGACCAACTGAGATGCTAATTTTCTTTATTATATAATCATATATCAACATATATATATTCAATTTATTCATGTGGGGTACTAAAAAATCCAAAAGCACGGGAAAGGGGTTTTGAACCCGCGTCTCACGCTCGGCCTCCCGGACGCGCACTAACAACTAACCAACCGACCTTTGATTTTATATTTTTATTTATATATATATATATATATATATTAATATAATCCACATCGGATATTAAAATTCAAAAACGGCATACCGCGGGATTCGAACCTGCGTCTCACGGCTGCGCCTCCCCTAGTGACAAACCGAGCTACAGAAATTCTGAGTAAATAAATTTATATTTTTATAGATATATTATACTAAATCGTGAAAAAATATATTCTCTCCAAAGTTTTTTCATGTCCCACCTAATTTTCATTCCCCTCCATAAGCTATACCCATGGTTCTCTAGAACCGTGGGTATAGGTCTTCAAAAAAATACCAATACCCACGGTTTTGAAGAACCGTCAGTATAGGTCTTCGGAAAATACCCTATACCCACGGTTCTCCAAAACCATGGTTATGGGTGAAACTATACCCACGTTTTTGGGGAACTGTGGGTATAGGTGGCCTATACGCACAGTTTTGGAGAACAGTGGGTATAGGTTCACGTACTATCACTATAGCCACAGTTTTGGAAAACCGTGGGTATAAGGGTACCCTATACCCACGGTTCTTCGAAAAATGGTGGGTCTAGATCTATTTTACAGTAGTGATATATATAAAAAATATAATTTCATTAAATCCATCCTTAATACATTCTATTTGGAAGGTGAATGAATCACATCTCTTTGAGGGGAGGTAGTCCAAACTTCCTCAAACAAGATTATTGTATTAACACCAAATGAAATGTAAATAAATGTGTGTTTCAAAAGGATTAAATAAGCTTAAATAAATATAAAATATAATATATGACATATATAAATATATTTACCATTATAATGGCCACCATGATTTGTGGTAAAGAGGAAATGAACAATAATTCTTTTGTGATGTAGTAGTTCACCATACACAGAAACAGTATGTTAAACATCTATTAGATAGAGGTGTGTGTAAGTTTAGGTTAGGACCTTTTAATACAAATATCCTAGTATATGAAGGATTATTTTTTTCACACAATAATGGAATGAAGATATTGGAGGTGGTGAAGAATTAAAATAAAATAAAGGATCTTGAGAGAAGATGTTAACTCTTAATCGGGTAACTCCTTTTGGTTTGCGGAAAACAGATTCCTTGATAGAGTTTCTAACCTAAGGGAGGATTCAAGGTAGAATATAGTATTTTTTTAGGCCAATTGGGATGATATTTTGAGAACATAAAAGTTTTTGAGAGGTGTGCTGAATGGGTAGAGGTGGTGGCCTTTTATCAGGGAGGAAAGGACACACATGGAATTTTTAGAAACAAATCATGTGTGCACAAGTTCTTACATAAAAAAGTCTTAAAAATAAAAAAAATCAATAATTGAAGGTTTATGGATGAAATATGGACATCCAATGGTGTTAAAGAAATTTCTAGGTCATTTGGGCTATTAATATTATGTTTTACTTCCTAATAAATCTTAATTTGCTCTTAACCGTTGTGATTAATTTTAATCAGTTTTAATAATCATTTTTCTCAAAAGTTACCATGGTCCTATTAGAATAAAAATATTATACTGATTAAAATGGTTTTTTTTGGGATTTATTCAATCCCAATCCCAGAAGCGGGAAAATTAAGATTAGTTCTAATCCCGTAGATGAGACGAAATATTGAGGTTTTAAGGTACGAAAAAGTTGAAAAGATTGTTTTTTTATTCAGTTTCAAAGTGAAGTTCATCCCAGTTAATTTCATTGTATTTGTAGATGTAATATTCATAAATGTTTACCTTAAAAAATTATAATTTCATATATCATTAATAGATAATTAGACAAAATGGAAGTTTTTAACTAAAAAAAGTATTTTTCACTATTCATCATATGAATGAGGTTTCTCATAAAAATCCCAAAAATTTACCACTGGATAATTTTGATGATATGAATTCGAAAATGAATTTTATTTTATCCAATTAAATTTCTAAATTTTTCTAATATTAATTTTTTTTTTAAATTTATTCATTAAAGAAAACAATATTTTTAACATAGAAAGACTTCACCAAAAAATATTATTTTTAATTATCAATAAGTTTTATTTAAATAAAACAAAACCATTTGAAAAATTTTTATTAATAAGTTTAATTTATAGATTATAATTGTCTTATTTATATAATTTAAAAAAATAAAAAAAGTTGTTTCAAAGAAACTAAGTGTTGTGTGCATCCTACACCAACTCGGTATTATTTATAGTGCAAGCCAAGTTGGTATCGTGCATAGCACATGAAAAGATGGTATTGTGTGTGAAAGGAATTTTTTACATGGAGTTTTAATATATATATATTTCTAGTTTCATGTGAAATGAAAAAATATATTAAAAAGATAAATTAATTCAAAAAAGTAATTCTCAAAATCTCGGGGTGTTACATTGGTGGTGGAAACTCTGGGAGAATCGGCTGAGAGTTTACCCAAGAAGGGTAGAATGAAAGTTAGATATGTCAGTGGATATCGAAAATAAAATATAAATAATTCCATAATATGCATGAATTTATTGTATGGAAAAATATATTCCAAATGAAATTAACCAATGAATTCAAGTTCCAATAATGGTCTTGGGAAGATAGAGTCTATACACAAAAGGATTAATGAGTATGAGAGAAAATATTTCTTAATTATTTGCCTGGATGAGTTTGAAAATTCAAAAAGGATAGAGAAAGATAAAAATTGAAAATTATTTAATTACTAAATGTAAGAATCCAATTACCTCTAATAATTATTATAAAATAATAATAGAATCTATACTACCTAAATTTTAAATTTGGAATGTTAATGGAAAATCTTACATGAGGAGATATATAATTTTTGAGCCTCAATAAAATTATTTTATGGGTTTAGAGGAAAGTATATTTCCTTTTAATCGCATTTTAATTATTGGTAATGACCCACATTATTCATATAATGTTTTTCTTATACATTATACAAGAGCTAATTAATTATGATGCCTGAATGGAGATGTTGAATGTTGTAATTATTTTATAGTATGAAATATCTATCCATCATGGTCATTAAAAAATTTAATTTTTTAGTATCATTGTACATTATTTATGAATAAAAAAATAGTGATGTATGGGTATTATTTATTTGGTATGGTCTATCAAATAAGTAGAAATTACATTTTTTTAATATGGAAATCTGGATAGCCCATAAAATATTTGGAGATAGGGAATGATTTTAAATTCCCTTTATTATTTACATATATATATATATATAATATGGTTATTAATGTGGGTGACATTCTAATAAAATTAGGGGAACATACTTGAACTCAAATAGTTTTTATTAGTTTGTTCAAGATGAGTCTAAAATTATAAAATATGTTGAAAATATAATTCTACAACCCATAAAATGTGAAGAGATAATTAGTATCACATTTGGATTTTTTATAGATTTATATTTTTTATAAATTTATAACTCTACATTTTATATTTTATTATACCATGTATAATTAGAGTTTATTATTAGAAAACATTTCTTAATAATATTTTGTCCACATTTACCTCATAGAGTTATAAGTGTGATTTGAATGTGGAAGAACGAAAGAGGAGGATATGGTTTTTGGGAAGAAAATTTTAAAATTACCCTCATTTTAAAATATTTGGGAGAACAAATTTAACACATTCATATCATTATCAATTTGGTGAATAATGGATTTTAAATGATATTTACATGCATTTATAGTTGTTTTGTTCAATTCTATTAAATTATAGTAAAAAAAATAATACTAGGGAGATTGAAATTCCAAAATGTGTGTGTTTTTTTATTATCAATTATTGATTATTAATAATATTTTCAATATGTGTGTGGTGTTTTTTGGTGATTAAATGAGAATTCACCCACCAAAAGTAGATGAATGTGTTTCCCATGCATTATTCATAATGGGGATTGAGTTTGGTAGATCCTATATGCAATAAAAAGTGATTATATTTGAAGTAATATCTATAAAAGTTTCATGAAAGTGGAAAATAAATATAATGAGGATCCTGATGACCTATATTTATACGGGAGTGGATAGTTGGGTTGAATTTTTGAAGGAATAGTCATGAGATGACTTCTCTTAACGATTGTTGAATTAGTGAACAAATTTCACATAAATAAAGATTTTTTATAAGGTAATATTAAATCTATAGTTTAGATAAATGAGTGATATATTTGAATACACTTAATAGAGTATACATTATGTAATGTAAATTGGAAAAATCTAATTAATATTGTGATTATTAAAATAATTCCCTTGTTTATTTAAGGTTGTAATAATGTGATTTGAACTAATATAAGAATATACAAGGTGTATTGAATTAATTCTATGATTATTTGAAGAAGACTTGTATTTCTTTCTTAAAGATAAAATCAATGGATAAGTAAAATTTTAAAATAATATAACTTATTTAGGAAAGTTATAAATTACTTTATAAGGGAATCAACTTATTTTATAAGAGTAAACTTGATTTCAGAATGGTAAACCATATTTCAGATGGGTATATTATATATCATAATAGTACTAGTATTGAAAAGTAATCTCAAAAAAATACTATTATACATAATTAACCTAAAAATGGTAACATTAATGAAGATTCATGGATATAATAGTAACCACTAAAGGGTTTTTTTCAAAAACAATATGATTGGGAGGGTATAGCATACCCATAAAGTGTACCAAACATCATATACATGGTCTTGAATTTTTATGAAATGTTTGGATTTATAAGGGAATATGACACCATATAACCAAAATAATTTGACATGTTCCTACGATATGAAACTTTGTAAGATGGTGGGATCTTATATGATTGGTTTTCATAGGATACATTTTGAAATATACATCTATGTTAGATGATGAATCACATAAGATATCTTTAGTATATCATATGAGAGATGCTTTGATAACATATTGGTCCTTGTAAGATATATTCATATACAATATTATTAATAGGGTTCAACTAACCATATTAAAATGGTATGGTTCATCCAACCTTATGAAACAACTAAAGAGAATTTGAAGACAAAAAAATTGAGTTTTTAGAATTAAATTTTAAAGAATGAAAAAACATATTGAGATAGTGAATCTATTATTTTGAAATCCAAAAATAATAAATATTTGTTGAGATATGATTCAATGTTTATTTAAAGTAAATTGTATGAAAATATAGTTAGTATATCATTGTTTCTTTTTTTGTTAATTTTAAATTAGTATATTTGAAATCCATCATTGGTGAAAATATTTGTTGAAATTTTATAAAAACAATTATAAAAGTGTTTGAATAAAAATGAATTAAATGTCAAAAAGTAAAATGTGATTAAAGATAAATGTTCTTTTATAATTAAAATAGAGCTAAAATGAGAGGCTCTCATGCTTAGAATGAGATGAACTAAGCTGCAACTACTAATATATTTTAATATATCCATGGAAAATGTTTTATTTATTTGTTTTCAAGGGATATTATTAGATAGAGACACTCAAGGATGTAAGAATTTATATAAGAATTTATCATCCAGGAAAAGGGGGGATGAGGATAATATAGAACAAAATTGAACTATTATAATTTTATAGGAGATAACTATTCAGGAAAACAATATATCAGTAAATATGGGGACAAGACCATGTACATTCCTTGATAAAACAACATGAGAACAAGTACAATATGGATGAAAAAAATTATATATATTTTCTATATTAAAAATATTAAATATATATTTTCTAGTAACCTAAGTGTAAATGAGGAAATGGGAGTGATTTTGTGTTTAGGGGGGAAAGAGAAGGTGTGGAATGAAACAGGGTATTGAGAACATAGAGAAAAAACATGTTTTCAAGTAGAATATGATGTTGAATAAGAAATAGAATAATAATAATAATAATGATAGTGAGATATTAATCCAATATTGAAGATGATTAGACATATGGGTATCAAAGTAGAAAGAAAAAAAAGACCATGTAACATCTACTATTATAAAATATTAATAAGAATATGGATTTATTATAATTTCTTATCTACAAAAAAAATTATTTGTTTTATGATTTGATTGTAGGTATATTCCAAGATTATGTATTTGAAGCATGAATGAAGATCACATTAACATATTTTTGTCAATAGTACCCAAAAATAAATTATTAAGAAAACATGTTTTGTTATTTTATATTCAGATAATAAGATGTCTCTTATTCTTTAAGATGTGGTTTCATTTGAATTATCTATAAGGAATAATATCTTATTTTCTTTATGTAGATACATCCTTTTCTAAAAATTCATCTACTTCATATTTTTTTTGTATTTTGATCATGTAACGTCTATCAAGAACAAGTTATTTCAAATAAGATACATGAAATTGTAAACACATTGGTATGTTTTGTTGTTATGTAATGCAACATGAGTCATGATGATAACCACCCACACTACTTATAATTAATTATAAAATTATTTGGGTATAATCTATGATCATAGTGAATAAATAATCACTATAAGGAGTATGTTTCCCATATCTAGTTCAAACCTTATAAAACAACATATGTCATACTTTAATATAGTAATGAATTATATGTGGTGTTTATGATTTTTAAAACGTAATGTAGATCCTCTGTTTTCCTAATCAAAAATAGAGGTTGATATAAAAAGGGTTAACAAATAAAAAGAAAAATTTTGATTTAGTAATATATAAGAAACACATGATTCTCCCTCCCTCATCATAGATGTGTGCACTAGTCCACTAGAATTGTAATATATCTTTTACTAAGTGTATTAAATACATTCATATAGCATTCCTAAAATATATTCATCAAATTACATGTGGTATATGCATTTAACTAAATATTATCCTTAAAATAGGTCACATAACAGTGCTAAATTAACTGTATAATACTCATCACTCACCTTTATTTCTATGGGATTCATTATCTAAAACATAATTACTAAATTTATTCATATTCCTAGTTTTATTTCTCAAATATACTAAAAAAACTTCTCAGTATAAACTATTCAACTCATTTTAGTTTTATTTTAAAACATATCCTTCCATAAATGGGTATGAGTATTATGTTTTATATTAATCATTCATTTCGGATTCTATATGTCAATGATTCGATTATTAATAAACAATTAAAAATTAAGTATCGTAACAATATAAAATTCAAAATGAAATATTATCTAATTAAGTATAACATTACATTCAAATAAATTCATAGTGACATTCATTAAAACTAATATTCAAAATATAATATATCCAGTTGGAAGCATGAATTTGTATGTATAATGTCCCAAGATTCTCGAATATAAATAATAAATCTTATTATATTAATTTTCAATACATTAAATTAAAACCCACTTAAGTACTATAATTTTTAGTTTATTTTTACACTAGGTATAAAATATTCTAATTTTATAAACAATCTTCAAAAACTCCCCTAAATATCTTCCCCTTTAGAACTCTTCACAATCCTACCATACGTAAAACATCTCTTAATAACCTGCGGAGTAGAATCATAAAAAAGTAGGATCTCATATGCTCATTAAGATTAATTAAGGGATATTAAAATTCATAACATGAGCATAATTTTATTAAAACGTTAGTGTAAAATTTTAAATCCATACCTTTCATATCAAATATCGAAATCATGAGACATGTCATAAAGATTTAATGTTAATAAGACATTAGTCATAAGGAAATAAAAGAACATTAACCATTAGAGAATAACATTGACATTAGACATGGAATTGTTCCATACACATAAACATATAAAATCATTTCCATTTTTGTCAAGGATCACTTCCAAGGTAATCATTGTATAATGGGTCGACTCCCTAAACCATACCAAAAGTCATGGTTTATTACCAAGACAATCATAGTGGAAAAATTTACTTACTAAACCAAGTTGACTCCCTATTCCAATCCATTCTATCACATGAGATATAAATCATTAATAGTTACATTAGTGGGAGATATAGGTCCCAACCATCAAATAATCAATATCATATGTAATTTTTCTATATGATTATATAACATTCATATCATCAAATCCATGAAATGAAATGGGTTTCACAAACATTTCAACATACAATAACATGTTTAAAAGAGACAGGTTTTATAATATATTCATTTTTTCATCATAGAATAACCTTTTAAATGAAGTGGGTTTCATAAAAATGTTATCTTGGTATAACCTTTAAATAAAAATGGGTTTCATAAACATATTTTCATAATAAACATAAACCATCCATATAATGAATTAGAATAGTATTCTTGTATCATTTACCCAACAAATCAAAAGTATAATCAAGTTATTTATTTTTATATGAAAATGATTTTTAAATTTCATTAAAACATTTGTTGAGGAAAATAATTTTTTTAAATAAAATTTTAAAACTAAATATTTATAATTTTTTTGGAAATACTTTTAGTTAAAAATAAACATGTAAAAATTTAAAGTAATCTTTACAAATTATTTATAACATTACTAGAAGAAAATAACTTTTCTTTCAAATTCACCTTTTAAAACTATAATTTTATTAAATAATTTGGAAATTCATTTCTTTTAACATAATCATTGAATCATATAAAGTAAAGATTAAAAGATATTTAAAACATTTATTGTGAAAAATATCATTTCTTTTTTGAAAAAAAAATTAAAACATAAATCCTTTTTAAAATCATTTTTCTTTTAAAATAATCTTAAAAACTTATAAAAGAGTATTTCAAAATTATTCAAAAAAATTCTTCAGTAAATTATCCTTCCCATAGTGAAAAAATGATTTAAAACATAATATATTATCCAAATCATTTTGTTTGAAAATAACCTTGAAAACTATTAAAGGAAGCTTCAAAGAAAATAATTTTCATGATGGAGGGGAATTCTGTTCATGCCCAAAAAATTAAAAAAAAATCATTTCACATTTCATAAAAAATCCTAATGAGAACTATTTGGAATATGAGATGAATATTCATTTAAAAATTATAATAAATATAACATGGTTTAAAATTTATTTAATAAATTATTTGAACAATTATAAAAATATTTTTGAAAATATTTTTTGTAAAAAAAAGTTTGGATGAAAAATGGTTTTGGACAATAGAGAGAAGTAAATATGAATTAAAAAAATTATTTTGACATATTTATTACATAAATAGATTAAAATAAAGAGGATAATAAAAGTCATGAGTTTATTGAGATATTTCTCACAATATTTTATCATCAAAAACATAAACACAAACAATCCTAATAAACAACGATATTTTAACATAAAATCTTCTCTACATTAGTAACATTGAATTGAAAACCCAATAGAATAATAACATTAAATAAAACATAAAATATAAATAAAATAAGTGAATTCATGATATTAAAATTCAATGGGGCTCTATATACACATCATTAATGTATATAGGTTTGTAACATAACATATATCTCAAGGATAGAAAATTGAGAAAAAAATCCATTACCACTTTGGTATCTTTGGATTAGTAAACCCTATAAAAGAGATATTCTTGATTGGGTATAAAAATTAAAATAATTTACAGGATAATAATCATAAAATAGATTCATTGGTATTATATACCACACATAAAATAAATAGGTGGTGAATATGGAATGTTTCTCACATAAGTGAAAATTGAGATAGAAATATCATACCACATTAGTAATCATTTTAATTATAAGACTAAAAAATATTAACATAAATTGAATCTATAAAAATTTTGAAATGAAATAAATTCATGATAAAATCTAAATATTAATTATATACACCACAAAAATGAAAAAATTGGTGAATTTCAGTATGTCTCATAAAAATAAATGACGGACTAGAAATCCCTAACCATAAGTCTCATTATCCTTTATACATGTTGGAACCTCCTATATAATAATAATGATATTATTATATATATTTTATAAACATAAATATATATATATTACCATATTTTATATACATATGACCATTTATTACACATTTATTAACAATTCCTTGTTAAAATCACATTTCATGTAATAAATGCTTTGTTTTTCATGTATGTTTTGATTTTTAATTTTCATTCATCTTATATTGATAATGGTCCAATAATATCTAGAGTTATAAACATTATATAAATATCTTATTTATTCAGTATATATGTATTTATATTAATCCTTAAATGATAGAGTTGAAAAATGAAATACATCTTTCATGGGGACAAAAGGTCGTATGTACGCATGAACATTGCGTTCATTTTATTAATATAATTATGGAAATTAAGGTAAATAATATATTACTAGAATTGAATTATTTTTATGTCATGTATTTTAGACATATTGGTTTTTTTTTAAAAACCTTAATACATTCCATTTAAATAATTATTAAATCACACCACTTCATCGTGTAGTGGACCTTTGTTTACACGAATAATGTTATCATATTCCTATAAAATGGAAAGTATTAAGTAATATGTTATATCATCATTCTAGAGGAATAAAAATATCAAAAATAATATATATAAAAATTAAATTCATTATTATATCTAGATGAGAATATTGGTAATGTAAAATGAATAACATTGGTTCACGAGGGTGTAGTCTTCCATACACATGAATGATGATTTCATATCCCATTTGATGGAATATGGGATAGTTGTAAGTCATTACCTTAACATAAAAACATATCATTATGTTTGATATTTTAAATTAATTATTACATCATGGTTTTATAATAATTTAAGGAGTTTTTCATGGAAATAAATTAAAACCATTAGTTAAGGGTGTTACCTCTTCTTCAAGAAACATCATTCAGTTTTCTATAAAAGGAACTTACGATGGTTTTTTTATCAAACAAAAGCTTTTATAATGGGATTAGGAAAGTAAGGAAATTAAATGGTCATGTATTTTCCAAATAATAGGTTATGGATGTGTGTAGAGGATATTAGAAGTCATCTCATTTTATAAGGGAGGCGAGTGGAACACTTATAATTTTTTGAAAATAAAAAAGTATACCGACATTTATCTCATTATATATGGATCAAAATTGGCCATTAACGAGCCTAGAATAGATAATGTAGAGAGAATTTTATTTCCTTTTAAGACATTTTATATTTCTATATTTGTTTTTTGTTCTAGGTGTTGAAACGAAGTTTGATTATATCAATCATTGGAAAGTATTAATTTTATAAAAATATTAAATATTTTTTTATATTACACATGAACTGTTTATGAATGAAAATGTGATAAATCTTAAATCAATACATGGATAAAAAATTTGAGACCATCGTTTTTATAAAATGCAATTTTTACCCAATGTGAGACCTAAATTTGTTCGGCATGTGTCATTCGGATATCGAATCCATTGGAGAGTTGGTTTAGTAAATATAAATAATAAAATTCATTTATTTTAATTAAATTAACATAAAAATTTCCAATAAATTCACCATTATGTTAAATTTTATATGGTTAGTAGAATAACATTGTAACCATCGATAGGTTTTTTCATCCTTCTCCATTGGAGAATGAAATATGATAATAATGAGACTCTAGATTAAGAAAGATCGAAACATTATGAACACAATGTTTCATTATCGTCACCAAAGAGTTAATTCATTATCAAAAAATGATCCAAAATTAATTTGGACTCATAAATTAATGTTTCATGCCCCTATTGATTTAATTAATTAATAAGGATAATATTATTTCTATAATATTCATTCAAATAGAGCCATTACATTTAACAATTTTGTGACATTAAATTTTTTTTATTCAATTTTCCCACCTCAGTACCCCAATTCTATACATTTTGGCCAAGAACACTTGGCCAATTATTGTTTAATCTCTATTATCATGTTCATTTCTCACATTGTTCTTCTCAATAGTCATCTTTAAACTATGAGGTCATGATTCGACATTACCAGTAGAGACCAAGCCTGATCAAATCGTAGATTCACAATGGATTCTAATGAAATGATAGCATTAATGATTCAAGGATGAGATTTGGGGATTATTATGTAGTGTATGTTTGATTTGGTGATCTGTGATATTAAATGGAGAATAGTATGACATGAGAATCATGTGATTCTTACAGGATATATGGTGAACCCCCAAGAGATATCGTAATCTATTTTCAAGTACCAAATGGATTGAAACATATAATAGATGAATGATACATTGATTTTGAGTGGAATGGAGTTGATATATGAGGTGGAAAGGCTAAATATGTAATACTAAAATTGATATATAAATTTTGTTGAAAACATGACTACACGTAATGTAGTCCAAATAACATACAACGTGTAGGTCCTTTCCTATAGCAGCTAGTGTTTCACATGATTATTTGTATCAAACACATTGTAAGACCCCCATATGTCATGTGAATCTTTTTTTTTTGAAACCTAGCATGTAATATAGAATTACACTTACATGGACACGACTAGAAACTTTCCAGGTGCTAAAGTACACAAACATGGGACTGATATTAGGACATGACCATTGATCAAGGGAATGGCCTTGACTGGTTGAGATATGAAATGTAGGCCACCAATATAGCATTCAAGTATATACGGAAAGATATTCAAGTACTGCTAGGGACACAACATGGTGATGGAGTGGTACCACATGACGTGTGGATCCCCTTACATGTTGTGTACATCTTATTCCCTTTTGAAGAAAATTTAACCCCTCATATCACCTTTTTCTGGACTCATATTTAGGCCCCTGAGTATCCTATATGGAGTCTTTATAGGAATATAATGTTATGGTGGCCTCCATAGTGGCCTATGAGATACAATGTAGGATTTTTCAGGTTTGATGGTTATTTCTGTGATGCTCAAAGATGGCAGTGATCAAGCTAGATCATCATGGTTTAGAGTGGAACCCACTAGTTAGTATGGGCATGGGGCCTCTATGTATCTATAGAGGGGAACCCTCCTTTTTGGATAGGGTATGGTTCCTATACCTACCAACCAAGTGACATCCTTATATTGAGTCAGGTTATGGGTTCATATTTACTATTGTGTGGCACCCACCAACCGTGTTGGGCATGTGTCTTCTATATTCTATCCAATGGCCACCCTCCTATTGTACCATGGCTTGGGTCCTCAACTACAACAGTGGAATACACTTACTGGGATAAGGCATGGGTCCTCTACATATTACTAGAGTTACACCCTCCAACCGATACTAGGTATGGGTCCTTTATTGGCTACAAGAGTGGAACTCTTTTATTAAGATAGGGCATGGATCCTCTACCTACTACTAGAGTGGAACCATCTATTCATGACTGATCATGAGTCATATAATGACTAATTGAGTGGAATACTCCTATTGGATAGATCATTGGTCCTCAATCTATCTACTAAGTGGAACCATCATGTTGTATATGGGCATGGGTCCTCTCTCTAGAGATTTTTTTCCCAAGACTATGAAGCATAGTGGAGAGTTGTGGCCTGACATAGATATTTTTATTCTAGTTAGAAGTGTGAGATTCTAGGAATCATTGATCAAATTATGGAATATATGGTACTTTTTTTTGGGTAGGTCTAGGAGATCGATATCCCCTTCCCTATTGTTTGGGTTTTGTAGTCTTAGTGTGTGTGTGTGTCTATATATTAGTATCTATGTTTTTGGATTCTTTTTACTCACTTCCATTAGATTTTTTTATCAATCTATTCTTATATTGTCTCTTACTTCTCCCAAATCAGATCTAATTGAATCCTAATGGGTATGTATATACTCATCCATGCATGATATTTTTCATCACATGTCATGTCTTATGCAGAAAAATGATAGGTCTGAAGTGACTATAGAGGAGCTTATGGATATCGGGTGCATTAGACTGCGTATGGTGGTTAGAGCTTGGAGATTAAGTGCTAGGATCTCTCAGCATATTTATGTTTATGCTTTCTTGGGTTGGGAAATCATTCAAGTTGATTTTTATTTTTTCCCTTTTCATCTCATTTTACACTACATTACTCTTTGTATTCCCCAGAGGTATCTCATTCATGTCTATTACTATAGATGTTTCATTTTTTTTGTTACTCTAAACTTTTGAGTTCGGATGGTTGGGTGTGTGTTTGTACAGGTACATTTTGTAAAGTCCTCACATGTTAGATATTCCTCATTTCGGTTTTCATTATCCATTGGACTTTAGAGGTGGGATTTGGGTAGTTTCTATTGGATTTGTGTTTATTCAGCTATTGATTGATTGGTATCATAGGTGGTTCAATACTTTGTCTGGGTTTTGGAGTAGTCTCATTATAAGGATTTTGTTGAGAATTAGGCAAAAAAATGTCAACGTTTTTTGAGTGTGGCTATTCTACCAAAGAACCTAGTATTGGTGAGGCATCGACGTATTCTCCCACTAATACCTTAACTACCTACTTCTTAACATAAAATACTAATAAATTGATTTCTTGGATCAATAGTACATAAATAATATTGTATTGAGTCTTTTTTAATTTCCTTCTTGAGTCAACTCATCATTGTATATATTTTATCATCTGACCATGGTACCTCTTGATTAAATTTTATATATTTCTCTAGGAAAATAGGTAGCCAAGATACCATTGCTGAATTTTGAGGACGATTCAATGAGTGATGAGTCCTCTTCTAAGGGTAAATCTAGTTAGATTCATCCCCCAGGTGGAAAGGTATAATTACCCCACTTTTTGTGTAACAGATCACATAGGAAGGGAAGGTAGAGGATTCATGTAAAACTAAAGCACATTGTAAGTTCCAATGCTATAGGCCACTGAGGTTCCATGGAGAGAAAGATCCCCAGATAATAGATGATTGTCTAGAGTCATTGTTCCATGTTTTTAGGCATATATGGACACCGAATGATCTTGTATTTTCATTGGCATCTAACCTTTTCTAGTGATCTATTGGTAGTTAGAGTCTTGTTACACATTTTCATGATGAGTTGACAATCTTGTGGCCCGAAATCCAACAGTTGTTCTATGAGGAGTTCTTCCCCTCTTATTTGTACTGAGTTCAGATATAGGATATTATGGAACTACAACAAGGAGGGATGATAGTCTATGAGTATACTATGAGGTTCACATAACTTACTTGATACTCCCTTGATATGATCTAAGATGATTAATTCTAAGAATGGAAGGATTTACAGGTACTTTTCATATATATATATATATAAGACAATGTGTTATTCTTGTTAATTCCCTTCTATGTTGGATAATTTGAGTTGGCACTAGTTACAAACAACTTTCTATTAGAGGGACTCCATGTATCCAGAGATGTTATTGGGTGTTATAGAGATGATTCATCACAAAAAACTAAGAGACATCAGTCAATAGGATCACGGAATAGAAGATCTTCCTAGGATTAGACTAGAGCACATGGTCGGGGGAAGAAGATTGGTTCATGGATTCCAAGAGAGGGAATTAGATCTTACTGTGAAGGGAGATGTCACATTGTGTGTGACTACCTAACTAGACATGTTGTAGAGCACATAAAAATAGGTGACTGATAGACATTATGGAGATGACACCATGATCAAGGATCTCCAATGTGAGGTTGGGGTGGCCCCCAAGGGGGTAGAGCTTGTATAAGAGGAGGTTTATCCTTAGGAAGAGGATATTTTGGTGGTGGACGATGCTAAAATATCTTTCCATCACCAAAAGCAGTTGGTCCTTGTCGGCATCAAGCTGATTCTTTTCAGGTCTATAGACAACTACAATCTATGGGTATGTATGAACCAACAACACACAACATGATTATAGGTATTCTATTTTTTTTATTTTACACTTATCTCAGTATTAGTATATATAGGTATGGGTCATTCCTTCATCTCATTACTCATGGTCTGAGACTTGGAGCTCCCAGTTTAGGCATTAGCTCGACTGCTTTTTCTTGGGGTTCTTATGGGGAATTATACTTATATATTTTCTTTTTTCTATTAATATTATATGTCTCTTGTTGGAGATAGTTTCATGTGGACTTTTTTGGAAATTGTGATGGAACCCAATGACATCATCTTTTTTATGGATTGGATTTCAATGGTTCATGACTAGATTGATTGTCATTGTAGGTGAGTCGGATTACATCATACTAATGGGACTATATTCTCCTTTTTGGGTGAGATAACTCATGGAGGGGTGATTATGTTTTGAAGGAAATAGGATATGTCATATCACCCATTAGTTGGTAATTATATCCCTTAGTGTTCGATCCTCCTCAATAATTTTTATTCATTTAGTCATGGAGGATATTATGACCACCTTCCTTAAGGATTTTTTGGGACTACCTCTGATAAGGGAGATTGAGTTTTTTTATTGGATTTAATTTCAAGGTCATTTTGATAACTTCTAGGACATATCAGATTTCCCCTACTGAGCTCCAGGAGAAGCAGTTGAAGTTGTAGGTCATTCGAGGGAAGGCTTTTATCAAACATTTTTTTCTAGTTGGTAATATCTGGTGACATTTCTTAAAAATGTGAACTTAATATTGTATCATTACATTGATTATCATTGCCGGAACCATACCATGAAAAACAAAACTTTTCTCCTATAAAAAAGGGATGACCTATTTGATAAGTTGTGAGGCATTATATGGTTCTCAAAGATTGATCAATGTTTTCTATACCACTAATTGAGATTTTGTGAGTCTGATAATCCAAATATGAAATCCAGATGTCACAAATGATATTATGAGTTCTTGGTGATTCCATTTGGCATAAATAATTTCTCTATCATGTTTATGGATTTTATAAACTAGATCTTCTAGTATTACTTAGACGTATTTGTGGTTTTCTTCATTAATGACATAGGCATTTACTCCATATCCAAGGTAGACATGCAAATCACCTGAGAATGGTCCTAGATTCCCATTAGGAGCACTATGTTTATGGAAATATCTCAAATTTTTATTTATAGATTCATAAGATTCAGTTCTTTATGAATATACTTTATGAGAATGGTTTATCGGTAGACCTAGTGAAGAATGATGTAGCGATTTATTGGGATCCACCAAATCATTTCAGAGGTGTCGATTTTGATTGACATAGTGGGTTACTACATGAGGTTTGTAGAATATATCTTTAGTATTAAATCCCCTTTGGATGCCCTAAGGATGAAATACCATCCATTAACCCAGATTATGTACTACCAAAGTTACTCCAAGGAGTTGAGGCTCAGACTGATAAGTGATCCTTAATTGATATTATTTGAGGATGGTCTATAGTACATAGTGTATTCAGATACCTCCAAAGCTAGGCTCAGTTGCATGTTGATAAAGAGATAATAATTTATCATATATAGGTCAAGGTTGTTCATACCATATGAGAAGAACTAAGTGACTCATGAACTATAGCCAGTAGTGGTAGTCTTCACCCTGAGGATGTGGAGGCACTATCTTCTATGAGAGTGATTTCTAGTTCACTCAAACAATTAGAGTCTCAGGTAAGACTTCAAGTAATGAGACTTGAACATGAGATAGTTCTTCCAGTTGGGGTTCTTGTAGGAATATGAATTTGAGATAATTTATACTACATAGAAGGAAAACATGGTAGAATATTCCCTTAGTAGGAATCCCCATGATTTTTTGTTGTAGGAGGCCTCTTAGCAGTTCAATTCTTTTCTATTGACCCTGGTTGATCAAGAGGGTGAAATTTTTATTTAGTCAGTTTTTTATACTCCTCCAATCCTCCAGTGTGTGAGAGAGTCCATATTATAAGAAATCTATATGAGTTCTTGTGTTTAAAAATATCCACATGATACTCACCCAACTTATTTTCTAATAGAGGCAGTCATATCCTCCTTTTCAAGGGATAGAAGATGGTCCTAGTCATGACGTAGGAGGAGGTGATTCAAGAGTTGGACACATCTCCTTTAGAAGTATATCCCAATGTGGGGAAAATGTATTGATATATTCAGTAGTAGTTTGTCAGACTGGTATGAAATATAGTGTGGCTTCGTTTGTCTCTTGGTTCCTCACATTCCAGAAAGTGAAGGCTATGTAGTAGGATCCAATAGGTTTCTTATAGCCCCTTTAGATCCCAGAGTGGAAAAGGGACTACAAATTCATGGGCATAGATACATAGATTCTGTAGATAGTGCTAGGACATGATGTCATCTAGGTGATAGTTGACTAACTCACTAATTCATTACACTTTCTTGCTTTCATCTTGGATATCTCGGTGGATTGTTTGGTGAATATGTACACATGGGAGATTTTTCGCCTTCATGAGGTTCCCTCGACTATTTTCCTCAATCATCATGTGCAATTCAAAAAATAGTTGTGGAGTGGCCTTTAAAAAGAATTTGAGACCTAGATGCAGATGAGTACAACCTTGTACTCCCATACATATGGGAACACTGAGTGAAATATCTAGGTGTTTTAGTATATGATGAGGGATTTCATGTTAGACTTTAGCTGGAGTAGGAATGATATCATGCCATTGGTAGATTTTGCATACAATAATAGATACTACTCTACTATCAGCATATCACCTTTTAAGTCCCCATATGGGATACCGTGATGGTATCCATTATTCTATTAATAGATCTATAAGGCATCTCTTATTATTCCATAGATGGTGCAGGCGATGATGACGAAGGTCCAGATAATCCATGAGTGGATGAGGATAGCAGAGAGCATGCATAAATATTACGTAAATCGCCATCGTAGGCCCTTGTATTTCAATTAAAAGAACCCATTTCCCAAAGATTCCCCCCATAAAAAGGATTGTAGAGGATTGGAAAAGGAGTAAATCTATCTCTAATATTTATCAAGACATTCTAGATATTAAAATTTCTGATGAGGATTTTTACTACCTCACCTCACCCTCGTAGTGGGAGCAGGTGCAAGACATCTTCCACGTGTCTCATCGAAGAAGATATCTTCAATACCCTATTCATTTATTGATTATAGAAAGCTGGAAATCAAGGATTGATCAACTTTTGTAGATCACATAGAGGAAATAATGGATAAATAGGATAAGACCTTGTATGGATTGACCATTCCTTTGGATTGTGTGTTGTGGCAGCACGAGAGTATGCAAGAGGGCTCCTAGGAGTGGTAGATCCAGATGTGGGATCATTATCCTAATATTTTTGCTAATAATTAATTTTTGGGGAAAATATTACTAGGGGAATGATGTAGAGACCCTATTATTTTCTTTTAAAGATTTATAATAATTCTATATATATTTTCAATGCCAAGGAATAAGATGATGTGCAACTGTGGGTTACGATATGCCCATAATTAATTTTAGAAAAATATTAAATATATTTTATTTTAGTAAGGTAGAATTTCTTAAAAAAAATTTGATAAATTTTAAATAAAATTCCTGACTATAAATCCGATACCACAGTTGAGTCTGGAATGTGTTGTTTACCCTAGAGGTAAACTAAATTTGGTTTTCATGGGTTGTTTAGATATTGAAATTAATAGTGGGTATGTTTAGTTAAAATCAATAATTAAATTTATTTATTTTATTTTAATTAACCTGAAAAAATTACTATGAATTATTTGTTATACCGATTTTCCCAGGGTTAGCCGTATAACCCTAGGACTATTTAGATGTTTCTTCATCCTTGTTCATTGGAATATCAAAATTTAATGATGACAAGACTCCAACTCAGGAAAAATAAAGATGTAGTAAACACAATAATTTCTTCTCTTCATTGGAGAGTGCATTCTTCATCAAAAAATAAACCAAAATCAGGTAGGACTCATCAATTCAAATTTTATTCTCCTATTAATTAAATTGATTCCGGAGGATCATATTACTTCTTTGATCTACATTTGAATTGACCCATTCTATGCACCCAAGTATTGAAATTAATTTGTTTATTCAGTTTTCTCCACCCAACACCTCAATTATGTATCTTTTGTCCATGAAATCTTGACCAATGATCTTTTGAACTATGGATTCTTGTTCATTTCTCCATTTGTTCTTCGTGTTATTCAACGATGTACCACGATGTTATGATTCGACATTATCTGGTGGGACTGAGCTTGTTCAGACCCCTAGATTCATGAAAAAATCATGTTTGATGAGTATAACTATGAACCAAGGATGATATTAGATGTGTTTCAGGTTTTAGATGATCTATTTGTTGATTTGGGATCTGAAATAGATAACAGTATGGAACGATAAGAGTGTAAGGTGTGTGGGGTGTATGGTAAACCCCCATTAGATAACAAAAGAAATTTTCATCCATTGGATGGAAGAAAATGATGAACAAGGGAATTATCCTTTGATTTTTGGAGGCATGGAGGTGAGATCCAAGGCAACGAGGCAAGATCTAAATCACAGGATCATATATAGAAATTTTACTGCGAACTTGACTGCACATTATGTATTGTAAATAACACTTTTCATGTAGGGCCTTGGATATGGTGACTAGGGTTTCATGAGATTATAAGTATCACTCACCATTTTAGACCCCTACATGACATTTTAAACTTGTATCAGTGACCCAACATGTTCTCTAGGAGTACAAGGGAACGGGTACCAACAGGCACATATCATGTACTGAAGTATACAAACATAGGTGGGATATATGGGCACTACCACAAAGCACATACTAAACCCCAAGTGGATAAGATATTCTTCGTACACCACCTAAATTTAGTTTAAGGTTCCATGGAATGTGAGCCCTAGACTAGAAGGGACACGTCCATGTGATGGAGTAGGACAACATGTCGTGTGGGTCCCCTAACATTCCATATACCCCTTCTTCATTTTTGAGTAAACCTCAACCCCTATTATCTACCATTTTTGTACTCATATATTGGCCCATGAGTTTCCAATACTGATTATTTTTATGCATAGAATGTGATGGTGGCATCATTAGTAAATTTTTAAAAATGATGAGATATACCGCAAGTCTGATGCTTATTTAGGTGATTCTCAATGATGGCAGTGATCAGGAACGATCACAAAATCTTTAGAGTGGCATAATCTAGCTAGTATGGGAATGGGTCCTCTAAAAAACTATATAGTTTCATCCTCCTATAAATATATTGTGTTCGTCCCCTACTAATCCACCGAGTGACACCCTTGTATAGATTTAGGGCATGGTTCACCGAAAACTATTTATTGGAACCTTCCAGTTGGGTTGGGCTTGTGCCCTCTGTCTGCTATCTAAGTAGCCCCCTCCTATTACATGAGGGAATGGGTCCTATAGTACTATAGTTTCACACTAATTCCTGATTAATTCAGGGTTCCTAAATATATTTCTAGTGTGGAGCCCTCTATCTGAGACTGGGTGTGGTTCCTCTATAGACTACAAGTGTGGAACCATCATACAACGATTAGGAATTGGTCTTCTACAGACTACTAGAGTGGAACTCTATAGAAAGTACTGGGCACATGTCATCTACTGACTAATTGATTGGAACCCACTCATTGGAAAGGGAATGGGTCCTCTAGTTATCTACTCGGTGGAACCCTCATATTGTACTAGGTCATGGGTCCTCAATCTAGAGATTATTTCTCCTTCACTTGGTAGCATAGTTGTGAAGTGTGTCTTAACATGGATTTTTTTCTACAAGTAATGTGTATGAGATGTTATGCATTGTTGATGAACCTTTGTAACTAATGGAACTCATTCTTGGGATAAGTTGTGAAATAGAGATATCTTTCTCTCATTCGGGTTTCTTAGTTTGAGTATATATATATATCCATGTTGCTATATTCTTTTAAAACATAATGTTGGGTTGAGATGTCTATTTATTCCTATCGTGTCTCTTAAATCACCCCTTTATCTTTTCAGGTGTCATGCTATGTACGTATATACTCACCCCTGCTTGGTATTTTCCTGCACATGATGTGTCTTATGCAGACGATGAATAGGTCAGAAATGACATTAGAGGAACTTAGAGATGTCTAGTGCATTGGAACACCTATAGAGGTCAAACTTGGATATCGGGGGATGGGTTCTTCACACATTTACTTTATAGTTTTTTCAGGTTGTGACATATTTCTGGTTAGGCTTGTATTTGTTCCCCTTTTCTTTTCAATTTACACTACAATAGTCTTTATATTCCCTAGAAATTTCACATACGTGGTTATTACTCAATATATTTTATATTTTTCTTTTATTCCTCTTCACTTTTGAATAAATATAGTTGGGTGTTTACATACAAGTACAACAGGTAAAGGCTTCACTTGTTAGATATGCCTTTCAGCGCTAATCACCAGCTTTAATCTTATTGATGCGGGCATGGTGTAGTTATGGGTTGAGCCCTGTAGATTCAGTTTGTGATAGATAAGGTCGAAATTTGTCCATCTAATGTGTGTTTTACATGTTATTGGTCATTTTAAACACTGAGCTTTTTATCTTAACCCATATAAAACCGATTTTTACCTTAACTGTGTTAAATAATTTATAATATTTTTTATATTCATTTCGGTCAAGATTTTTTTTACCTTATTAGATAATATAAATTATTCTGATTCCAAATATGTTATCAATTTTTCAAAATTACAATAACATTAGTGAAAAAAAACTATTTCAAAATAAATCCAACTAACGCGATGAGAATGTAGTTTTCCAAAGATAAAATTTTCAAAATTTTAAAATGTTTTTATATCAAAATTCCATATGAAATTCATTCTAATGGCCAAAATTATATTAATAGATATATACAACATATACATTAATCTTTAAAACCATATTAACTTTTTTCTTTAATTCTATAAAAAAAATTAAAATTAATTATAAAAACTATTATTTTTTATTATTCATCAAAAAATTACCTTCTCTAAAAATAAAAAATAATTAATTTTAAGATAATTTTGACACAATTATTTCCAATCTGATTTTAATTTTTCAAATATACGTTCAAAAAAGGGAAAATTTAATTTTGAAATAAGTTCACAAAAGGATAAAAAACATGTTTTTAGAAAAATATATTTTTTAAGAACAAAATTGGATTATTTCATATATCTTGTCTACCAACGAGCCCATACCCAAGTGGTAAGGGCTCCTGCTTGGCATCCAAGAGACCTAGGATCAAAACCGGGTGGAGGCAAATTTTTGGGGTACTGTAGAAGTACTGTAGCACTACTGTAGTAGTACAATAGTAGTTACTATTCGGTACTGTAGCAATCGGAACTATTCACCTTATTTGGGCCTTCGGGCCACCGGTTTGGGCCTACGGGTCTCCAGGGCCTTCAGGTCATCAAAGGCCTTTGGGCCACAGGGCCTTCGGGTCACGTAGACCATGGAGTAACCCATTTCACATAGAAAATGCCCCATAAGAGTATCAAAGAAATACGAGTAGCAGCCACTAGATGTAAAGCTAACCGGATTGGAAGAATGAGAGGGTATGGCAGCCACCATCGGAACTAGGCACCGTGCAGCTTTGTATGGGGAAATGCTAGCTGATCAATAATTCCGGGTGGGGAGCTAATGATATCAATGATTCAAGACGCTGGGGAGGGGTAGTTCTAGTGGGTTGGGCCTACGGGTCATGTAATGGGAATGGTATGCTTTTGGGCCTTCAGGTCATGTATTTCAGGTCCTGTTGGGCCTTGTGCCTTGGGCCTACGGGTCATGTACGGGTTCCCCTTCAACCATTAAAAGGGGGATTATCTATAATAAAATAAAAACAATAAGGCCTTCAGGCCATTTGGGCTCATATATCTTTTCTAGAAAACACATAATATAAGTTATAAATATTTTATTTAATATATAATATAAAATTTTCAATAAAATCAGTCAAAAATAATGACTTTTTTGATTTATTGAGGTAAAACACGTTCAAGTCCCTAAAAATATTTTCTCAAAAGAAGATTTATTTTATTTTATAACAGTTTTACTTTTTTTTCTAATTAATAGGTCATTAATGAACTCATTTTATATAAATGTGTGGACCATATATTTTCATAACTTAGCAAATCCTATTCATACTTGTTATTCCAATGTGTATGTGATAAATATCATATTAAATAATAATTTTTAAATTGATTGTCTCATTATTATGTTCAATGTAAGATAATCTATGTGTTTTAAGTAACAAAATATAAACTCATTATTTAGTGTGATGAATAATATTGAAAATATTATATTTATTCAAAATAATATATTTCAAAAATCTCAATGTGGTACATTATACCCCCCATAAAATTAATTTCTCCCACAAATTTAATCACTTTAGTTCCAACAACTTAATATTCTTATTCCTCATTACATCCTTAGGTTCCCACATAACTTTATCAAGATTGTGGTTTCACTACAAAACATTGACCAGGTGATCTGTTTTTTTAAAGAATATTCCATAATTGATCTAGAATCTCTATCGATTGTTCCTTATAAGAAATATCATTCTCCAATGGTATGATCTCTGACTTTAGTACGTGTGATGTATCAAGTATGTAATTTCTCGTGAATGATAGATAGAATACATTGTAAACATAAGAGATTTTCGGTGGAAGTTCCAACTAATAGGATACCACCTAAATATGATAAAGAATTTCAAAGGGAACAATATACCTAGGGATTAGTTTTCCCTTATTTCCAAATCCCATCATCCTCTTCCATAGAGAAATTCATAGCAAAATCATGTCACCCTATTCGAATTCTAGCTCATGCTGGTGATTGGAAAAATATCTTTTCTACTAGATATGTGATTCCTTGATGTTCATCTAAATGGAGCTAACCTTGTTTGTCATTTCATCAGTTATATTAGTTCCCAAGTGCATTCCTTCTCCAACTTCATTCCTTAACATTAGAAATCTATACATATTTCCATAGAGGGATTCATAAAAATCCCTATGAATACTAGAGTGAATGCTATTTTTGTATAAAGACTCAACTAGAGGAAGGTGTTGGTCCCAACCACCTTTGAAATACATAGAAATAGATATCAGTATATCATCTTGGTTTTGACTTATTCTCTTAGACCGTCCATCTATTTGAGGATGATACACAGTGCTAAAACATAAATACATATCCAAACCCTATTGATTAATTCACTAGATAATATAGGATAACCTTATATCCTAATTATACACAATGGAACATGCTAATCCAAAATCCTTGCCACATACTTAATGTATTTAATAGATAGCTGACCAAGAGATAATTTGTCTTTAATAGTGATGAAGTGTGATAACCTTCTATGTCGATCAACTACAACCCCTAGAAAATTATTCCTTGTTGACGTTTTTGGGATTCCTATGAGAAAATACATGGTGATGTTTTACCATTTCCATTTTTTTATGTTAATGGATGTAACATCCTCTTATACTTCAGTATCTCAACCTTAAATTGCTGACTAAAAAAGAATCAAGATACATACTCTGCAATATCATTCTACATTCAATCCCACCAAAAATACTCATTCAAATCCTTAAACATCGTAATGCATCTATGATGAATATAGAGTGATGAAATATGATCTTACTCTAAAAATTCATTCTAAAAATCCAATATGGAAGGAACACATTCCTGATTCCTAAAACTTATCATTTGATCATGATCGTGTTTAATCTCAAAATCATTTCTAAACGACTTTACCAACATTACATATTTCTTCAATGCCTCTTTAATCATCACTTAGATTGATTTTTTAACATTCAATTGAGAAATATAAGATTTATCCCCTTCCAACCATATTTCAATATCAATTATATTAAAATAAAGAAATATTGGATATTTTTTTATCATAACCATGGATAAGCTAACATGATCATTTCTACTCAAAGCATTAGGCAATGTGTTTTCATTCCCATAGGGGTAATGTATTGACCTTTTATAATATTTTATAATCACTAAAAAATATCTATGGTGCATATTTTACTCATTATGTGTGAGTATATACTTTAAACTATATTCACTAGTATATATATCAAACTATTCTCTATAAATATAATTCCACCCTATATTTAATTAATCAATTATAGCAGCTAACTCCAAATCATGGGTTGGGTAAATTTTCACATTGAGATCCAATTATCATGAGGCATATTCTATAACCATTTCATTATTCATAACAACACATCAAAATCCATTCTTGTATGAATCAATTTAAATTAAAAACCCTTCTATTGTATAGGGTAATGTAATCACTGGTTTGCTGACTATTATTTCCTTTAGTTCCATGAAATTTTCTTCATATTCATCTATCCAGAGGAAATTTTCTCCCTTCAAAGTTAACATGGTTTTTGGATTATATAGTCATGATAAATTCTCTACAAATAGTCATGAATATCCATCTAAACCAAGAAAAATATGGATCTCAGTCATCATGGATGGTATGAGCCAATTCACTATATCTACAATCTTTGATGGATCCACCATTATACCCTCACCTATGACAAAAATGAAACCTTTTATAGGCAAAAATCATAGTTTTTATGTTTTTAATATAATTTATCCATCCTTGGGGTTTTTATTACCATTATCAAGTGATCTTCATGCTCATCCATACACTTTGAAAATATATGTTTATCATCTATAATGACTACAAAAAATTGATCAATGTTTTCTCTAAATACTCTATTTATTAAATCCATGAATATAGCAGGGAAATTAGTAATACCGAATGGAATCATTATATATTCATAGTTTCCACTCTGTGTATAGAGTGAAATATTGTGTATATCCTCCTTTTTCCCCTCAATTGATGATATCAAGAACAATGGTAAATATTTGTAATGTATTGAGATTCATGCAGTGGATCAAAAATGTCATCAAAATATGGTAAAGGATACTTTTTCTTGATCATGATCTTGTTTAACTCTCAAAATTCAATACAGAGTAACATCGATCCATCTTTATTTATAATAAAAAATAACAGGTGTACTCAAATGTGATGCACTTGGATGAATGAATCTCTTTCCAAGGATCTCCTAGAGTTTAATTTTAAATTATTAAAAATTAATTGAATCTATTTTATAGGAAGATGTTTTAATTAGTGTGGAACCATATATGAGTTCTATTAAGAACTCAAATTTACTTTTTGGTGGAAGGATATGAAACTATTTTAGAAACACTTCAAAAAATTCCATCATTATAGACATATCATCGATGTTAAGTTTGTCCCCAACCATTTGAGATAAACTCCCCTCTTGGATAAAAATCAAAACCCATACAATGGATGTGATTTCCACTGGATGTTCATTTTTATAATCGCGTTGATAATTTATCATGTGTTTTTGGAATATCATTTTTGACTTCTCTTATATAGAAATTGATATCAGATTCTTTTAGAAAAACCAAATCCATGGATAAGATAGCATCATATTAAACTATATAATAATATCATTTTATTAAATAATCACTTTCTAATAATCATTAACCATAGAAGAATCATAGACTTCAGATGAAAACATCATACAATTATGGGGTTTTCATTTTCAAATTTTATATCTAATCATTTTGTGGAATCTTGAAAACATTATAAAAGTATTTAGATATGAAATAATTGGTATACTGAGATTCAAATAACACATTATTAGTTCTATAGTGGATGGTAAGTTTACCTTTCACCACGTATTTATTGCACCCCTCATCAGAAATAGTGATCACATGATATTTCTCTTTGACTCTCAACTTAAGATGTTACTAATATGAACCATCATCATTAACCTTTTAATTTTGTAATGTGTTATCATAATGCCCATACATATTGAATTTGAAGCACTGAAGTGTGGTTGGTATATTCTATTATACTTTCTTTATATTTTCATCATTACCTAACTTCTTCACATCACATCATCATTCAATTACATAATAAATATTCCTTCAAAACAAAAATATTCACTATTCCCCAAAAAATAATTTCCTCTATATTTATTCCCAAAATTTTGAGCAAAATGAAAAGATCATATTATTCTCTCCATGGTTTTTATATTTTCCTTTGAATTCCAATTTTTCTTTTCCTATAAAAACCATGGGATTGGTACATAACTTTTACATCCATTTCCATACTAATATCACGTTAAAAAATATCTTCATAGTTACTGATGCCTCTTCTAGATAATTCCATTAAAACATTATTTTAAGTAACTCATTAATTGTTCAACTTTACTTTATGGTGGGATAATAATTCCAAAACCATACCTTTAATTTCTTATAAAACATCCCTCATAGGGGCCAAAAGATATATCATCATTTTTCTTTTAGTCAAGGAATTTCTTCTCCATGATTATATAAATAATTCAAGGAAATTAATTATTAAAATATATGTTCAGGAACTCTTCCTAATCCATGGAATCAATTTCATCATGTTTACTTATTTTTTTATTAGAGTCTACCATTTATCTACTTTTCCTTTAAAATGATAGTCATTCAAAAATGAATTTTTCATGCTCAAAACACTATAGAATGAAAAATATATTTTCATTGGAACTAATCCATTTCTCAAAAACTAGTGCATTAGCGAACCTACTAAAGGAAGGTGTACATTTACACATAAAGGAATCAATAGAATGCTTTCCCCTCATTTTCTCAATGGGATGTTAAACATGGTTCATGGCTTGAGAAGGCTTCATGAGAATTTCACTGATATTTTTTTCCATCTCTAATAAAATTTATCTTCTTAGGAGGAAAATTATTTCATTTTCCATATCACTCATCGTTAACATGATTCGTTCTGGTAAGATCCATTAACTAAAACCAAAAAATAACATTATTGGAATCAATAATCATACTGGAGAACCATAAAATCATGAAAAATTACTTATCGAATGTCTAAATAATAACACCGTATTTTTAATCAAAAAAACATAGGATTATCCTAGGTTGTCTATTGTAAACATATATTTTAATCCTTCATGATAGTTCATTATAAGGCCCCAGCCCTAAACCTTACTTAATCTTGAGTTATTACAAGATTACACATTGAGGATCTTTTCAGGTTTAGAGTTTTAGAGAATTAGATCAAAAAACTTGCATTACATTCCACTTTTAAACAAATTGGTTACATAAAGATAGTATTCAGTTTTCCCATCAACGGAATCATATTTAAAATAAAACATGGATTCTTTCTTGACACTTCCTTGACACTATCATCATATCGTGTACCTTTCCCTTGACCTGTGAAAAACATTTCAAAAAAACTTGGGATGAGCATAAAATCTCAGTAAGTGATATAAAAATATATGGAAAGGAAACATGAGTACATGTACACATAATAATTAATGAAATCATACTTTACTCATAAAACATAAGCACATTAACATATCTCATAAAATCATGAATAAATCATAGAAATCATAAGACATAAAGGTAACTTGAGGCATTCATAACATTCTTACGTAGGGAGTAACCCTCTTGGTTACATTTGGAAATACCCATCACAGTATATTCGCTAAATCTCTTCGGAGAAACCTTAACATTTCACTTCTTCACGTTACCCAATGCATTGGAGAGCTATATCAGGCTCACCCGCCCTTAGTTTATCATAGAACCACCCGTTTTCATAATAATTCCCAAGAACTATAACATAATCGTATCACATAAAACATGTATAAAGGAAACATAACATTTCCACTTTTCAATCACAAGATATCAATACAACACATTGATATAAAAACATTATGAAAACCATTTTCAATACCAAAATAAAAGAAATGTAAAACATGGTATTTATTTTTCTTTTAAAAATAAGGTATGGCTTGTAGAGGAAACCGAAACTCAAATAATGTTCACGGTGGCAGAGAAGTCTTTGTTGCCGCATATGTATGAAAAAAACATTCCCTTTTGTCATTTAGTAAAACGCTTCCTATAAAAAAGATTACTTTTTGGATAAACATAAAATTCAAAGGGGTTTATACACCGTATAAAGTAAGGTTGTGTATAAAACAAAATATGCCTCAATGAATGGAGAATGATATGAATTCTCGTAAAAAGACGGTATCCTCGGATTAAGGATAAATCAATTACATAATTATGTGTGACAAATGAATACATGAAATATAAGTGGATATTAAGTGTAAAACAATCAGAGGTTATTCACCCATATTCATAGAATGACATATTGAAGGAGTAAAAGTTTATCCCAAAGAATCAAATTTGGGTTAAGAATTTCCCTTGCATAGATTTGACAGCCTAACGGGGTCACTACAAAATTCAGAAAATTAGTTGATGAGAGATAAAACGGGTATCTCATCACATGGACATAAAATTTAAATCAATAAGGATATATTATAACATATCCCAACATAATAGTATTTTAATTAAAGGAAATAACAAAATAAGTCTTTTAAAAAGAGGAGGGTGAAAGGTTCCCTTACCGACATGGGTATCTTTCAAGACATGCACCCCGTGAAAGAAGGACAACACAACATTGATGTAAATACTCATAAATGAAAGTATATTACACAATGAGTAAAATAATGTGAAGTACATACACCACTCAAAGGAAATTTTGGCAAATGTACCATAAATCTCACGATAATAAAAGTGAGATGAAAAATCCCTTACAAAAACTCGGCAGCCTAACGACGCCACTTAAAACTTCCAAAATGGATTGATGAGAGAAAATAGGGTCTCTCATCATATTAACATAAATTTTACAGAAAGAAGAATATAAAAGAACATCCCCCAACATAACAAAGAAGATCTTAAAATAAGTGACAAAAAGGAGAGTACTTAAAAATAAAGAGAGAGGTTAGATCTCTTACGAAAATTCGGCAGCCTAACGGCGCCACTCAAAACTTCCAAAATGGTTTGATTAGAGAGAATATGGTCTCTCATCATATTAACATAAATATTACAGTAAGAGTAATATAAAATAACATACCTATAACAATAAATATGATCTTTAAAAGGAATGACATAAAAGAGTGTACTTAAAAAGAAAGAGAGAGGTTGGATCCCTTACCTCAAGTCTGACCTGTCTTGTTCTTTTCTTTATATTCCTTAAAATTGGGTAAATCCCTTTGGTTTGTTCTCAAAGGCTTCTTTGGGAAGACTTATGCCCAAAGTGAGGCTTTAAAGAGTTATATAGGGATGTGGAGAGGCAAAATGGGCAGGGGTTGGCCGAGCCAAAGGCTTTGGAAGTGTGGGTAAGGAGGTAGAGGTGGGGGCCTTTTATAAGAGGAGAGGAGGGGCACTCTTGGAAAGTAAAGAAATGTTACTTTATTTTAGAATGAGTTTCGTATTTTAATGGTCCCAAATTGATGTGTTTCTAGGATAAGGTGATAAGGGTTCAAAATCCACCCATCCAATAGGATTTGGACATGTGTAGGTCTTATATATTACATTATCTTTCCATTTTATTTAAATTGTAAAATAATGAGGTCATCGCTGCATCATCATGATGTCATAAATAATTTAATTTATTTAATGTATAAAAATTATAAAAAAATACTATTATGTAGGAAATCTTTTTATATTTCTAATTAATATTTATAGACAAAAATATCACTTGTATAATCCCATGTAAAAATTGTTTTAGTAAAACATCTCATGTTTGTGTCCTTTTTACTTTAACATTAAATAAAAAGGTATTTAGGGACTTTTCCAACCAAAGTGGCTCCATGGGGTCCCCAAGTTGACCCATGGATTTTATTGGTCGGCCATGACACATAAAATGAGGTTAGGACATGTGTCTTGGTCATTTCATTTTATTAAAACATTATTCTTACATTAAACTACACTAATTACCTCTAATCGCGATTAAAAACTTAATAAGTTACTATTCACCAAAAAATTATTCTAATCCCATTGAACCACATTTTACTTCATAATGACAACCATGTATGTCTGATTTTTGAAATTCAAAACACAAAGATGGAAAATTTTCATTTAAACGGAAAATCAGTTTTTATAAGTACCACTTTGTGGTTTCACTATTCATCAAAAATTGAAGTTTTTCAGAAAATTACCAAAAATTCACCCTAAGCTATATTTGATATTCTGAATTAAAAAATGATGTCTATTTTAAAAAATTCAAAACATATAAGTTGCATTAATTAATTTAATAATTAATTCCCGTTGTCAAAACAAATAGCGTGTTTTTAAGAAACAAAATGTATCAAAAGATTGACACTAGTTTAAGTCCGATATCAAAGTGAAATTAATTCCAATGACCACTATTGGATTAAATTGTAAAAATATATTCTAATTTAACTTTAAACCCAATTCAAAAGATAATCTAATCATATAAATAAATTATATTAAAAAGTGGTTTTTAATTAAAAGACAACATTTTTCACTATTCATTAAAAATTGAACTTTTTCGGAAAAATACCAAAAATTTACACAAAGTAAATTTTGATGTCCCGATTCTAAAGAAGAATTTTATTTTGTCAAATATAACACATAAAATTGTCAAAAAGTGGATTTAAAATAGGTTCTCCATCAAAAGGCGGTTAATCGACCTTTTAAAGAATATTAGAATGTTTACGCTTAAAATTGGATTCATTCGCATTTTTAATCCTCTAACATTTATTGTAAAGAGTAAAATTATTTGGAAAACATATATAATCATTTTTTAGTTAGTTATGTTCATTCCCGCCATTACAACGGCTAGGCGTTAACTACCATTTAAAATAATATTATTTTATTATTTGAGTGCAACGTAAGATTCCCAAGAAACTCATTGTTGCGTGTTGGGTATGCTATCTAGCATAGCGTCCCCTTTAAAGTTATATTTATGTTTTATTCACAAATATGGATAAATGTAAAAATTTCATACTCTTTATTTACCTGGGGTGTTACATCCTTCCCCCCTTTTGGGATGTGTGTCCTCACAATTTTAAAATTGGGCTTGGAAACTTCATTGGAAATCCCACATCAGAACAAGAGTTAGTAAAACAATCATTTTAAAATAAAGAAAGACAAGTACAAAGGTCACCCGAGTTAACCCCTACTAGGATTCCAAGTATGAAAATAGGGACATGAAGGAAAAAAAAGGGTCATGTTGTGATAGAGAGTGACAGTAAACATGTCTAGGAGAAAGTTAACCATAAGAAAATCACAAACATGTGATGGGTTAAATGGTATTCAATTCCCCAGTAGGAAAAGTTAACATACAACATTTTTGTTTTAATTTACTCTTCATTGAGGAATTTATTTTTGAGCTTAACTAAAACATAATGAAACATACTTACTTGTCACGCAGACTTTCAACTTTTACTAGATTCCTTAATCAAACTCATATTTTCTCCAAAAGACGAGTATTTAGGATGACTTGTTCACATTAAGAGAGCTATAATCAACTTCTAGAGAATCACCTAATCCACAAAAGAGAACTATTTACTTCCCATGTCTTTAGAACATAACCAAAACTAAAACCCAAAGTTCAACAAAGACCCTTCAATAAACAATTGTCCATACAATTCTTCAAAGTAAACCAAACTAACATTGAAACCCAAATCTTTGAACGATTTAGTCACATAGTCTTCCAAGGTACAAATTAACTTTTATCTCCAAATAACATCAGTTTCACTTAAATTCTCATATTGAAAAGTAAATAAACTAATCACATATCCTCGATGATAGGTTAATCATTTCTATATATAACCCAAAATAAAATTACTCTTGATTCCTAAAATCATCTAGTTAAAAAGAATTAGTCAAAATACCCAGGGACTTCACGTAGTCCAGTGGTAGGTGATAAATTCCAGTCGTACTTTGGTTGTGGGTTCGATTCCTGCAGCTTTGTCCGACACGACGAGTTGTCACACGGTCTGCATGTTTTCCTTTTTCCAAAACTATATAATTCTTAAAACATTCCCCAAAACAAGATAAAATCTTAAAAAATGATCATAACATAGTTTAACATCAAGTTTATCTCATGCCTTTCATTTTCCATCATAAAATATAATAACCCATAATTACCTCAAAAGTAAGGATCATATAAACTCTAATGGTTACCTTTATAATTATTACCTGAACTTTCAAATCAATTGGTCATCTCGTACATGATGCATTACAGATCATACCAAGGTTCAAGTGGTTGATCATGACTCCTTGATAGTTGGTTTAGAACAACCATGATTTTCCTCATTGAATCTCCCATTTTATCTAGTGTCTTAATCAGAAAACCACCACAGTTTCCTTCAAACCTGTAGTCTCTTTGGTGCCTGATAGATCTATCCATTCACTAAAAACAGAAATGTCAGTGTGAGTATATCAACAAAACCATCATGTACTAATTAGGAAGGTAAACACTAAGATATACTTACTCATTCACTTTATCTTAAACTATGACTCTTTCTAAAATCCTAACCATTATGGTAATGTCACTTGTTCTTAGAGAATACCCTAACCTATAAAGTTATCTAAACTGACCTTTGATACCAACTATAAGGCC
The DNA here is from genome assembly GCA_963277665.1 of Viscum album. Taxonomy (NCBI): domain Eukaryota; kingdom Viridiplantae; phylum Streptophyta; class Magnoliopsida; order Santalales; family Viscaceae; genus Viscum; species Viscum album. The sequence continues at coordinate 1,225,242,869 of OY728145.1, read as the reverse complement.
CCCGCCTTAAATTTTACTTAATCTTGAGTTATTACAAGATTACACATTGAGGATCTTTTCAGGTTTAGAGTGTTAGAGAATTAGATCAAAAAACTTGCATTATATTCCACTTTTAAACAAAGTGGTTACAAAAAGATAATATTCATTTTTTCCTATCATCGGAATCATATTTAAAATAAAACATGGATTCTTTCTTGACACTTCCTTGACACTATCATCATATCATGTACCTTTCCCTTGACTTGTGAAAAACATTTCAAAAAAAACGTGGGATGAGCATAAAAATCTCAGTAAGGGATATAAAAATATATGGAAAGGAAACATGAGTACATGTACACATAAGAATCAATGAAATCATACTTTACTCATAAAATATAAGCACTTTAACATATCTCATCAAATCATGAATAAATCATAGAAATCATAAGACATAAAGGTAACTTGAGGAATTCATAACATTCTTACGTAGGGAGTAACCCTCTTGCTTACGTTTGGAATACCCATCATAGTATATTCCCAAAATCTCCTCGTAGAAACCTTAAAGTTTCACTCCTTCGCGTTACCCAATGCATTGGAGAGCTATATCGGGCTCACCCACCCTTAATTTATCACGGAATAACCTGTTTTCATAATAATGCCCAAGAACCATAACATAATCATATCACATATAACATGCATAAAGAAAACATAACATTTCCACTTCTCAATCACAAGATATCAATACAACACATTGATATAAAAACATTATGAAAACCATTTTCAATACCAAAATAAATGAAAATTAAAACATGGTATTTATTTTTATTTTAAAAAGAAGGTATGGCTTGTAGAGGAAACCGAAACTCAAATAATGGTCACGGCGGCGGAGAAGTCGTTGTCGCCACAAACGTACAACAAAAACATTCCCTTTTGTCATTTAGTAAAATGCTTCGTATAAAAAAGATTCCTTTTTGCATAAACATAAAATTCAAATGGTTTTATACACCGTATAAAAGAAGGTTGTGTATAAAACAAAATATGCCTCAATGAATGGAGAATGAGACGATGTCCCATACAAAGATGGTATCCTTGGATTAAGGATAAATCAATTACATAATTATGTGTGAAAAATGAATACACAAAATATATGTTGATATTAAGTGTAAAACAATCAGAGGTTATTCACACATATTCATAGAACGACATATTCAAGGAGTAAAAGTTTATCCCAAAGAATCAAATTTGGGTTAAGAAGTTCCCTTGCAGAAATTTGGCAGCCTAACATTGTCACTACAAAATTCAGAAAATGAGTTGATGAGAGATAAAAAGGGTATCTCATCACATGGACATAAAATTTAAATCAATAAGGATATATAACAACATATCCCAACATAATAGTATATTAATTAAAAGACATAACAAAAGAAGTCTTTTAAAAATAGGAGGGTGAAAGGTTCCCTTACCGACATGGGTATCTTTCAAGACATGCACCCCGTAAAAGAAGGACAATACAACATTGATGTAAATACTCATAAATGAAAGTATATTACACAATGAGTAAAATAATGGGCAGTACAAACACCAATCAAAGGAAATTGCGGAAAATGTAGCATAAATTTCACGGGAATAAAAGTGAGATGAAAAATCCCTTACGAAAACTCGGCAGCCTAACAACGCCACTTAAAACTTCCAAAATGGATTGATGAGAGAAAATAGGGTCTCTCATCATATTAACATAAAGTTTACAGAAAGAGGAATATAAAAGAACATCCCCCAACATAAAAAATAGGAGATTAAAATAATTGACAAAAAGGAGAGTACTTAAAAAGAAAGAGAGAGGTTATATCTCTTACGATAATTCGGTAGCCTAACGGCGCCACTCAAAACTTCCAAAATGGATTTATGAGAGAGAATAGGGTCTCTCATCATATTAACAAAAAAATTACAGTAAGAGTAATATAAAATAATATCCCTATAACAAAAAATATGATCTTTAAAAGGAATTACATAAAAGAGTGTACTTAAAAAGAACGAGAGAGGTTGGATCCCTTACCTCAAGTCCGAAATGTCTTGTTCGTTTCTTTATATTCCTTAAAATTGGGTAACTCCCTTTGGTTTGAGCTCAAAGGACTCCTTGGGAAGACTTATCCCAAAAGTGAGGCTTCAAGGAGTTAGGGAGGGATGTGGAGAGACAAAATGGGCAGGGGTTGGCTGATCCAAAGGCTTTGGAATTGTCGGTAAGGAGGTAGAGGTGGGGGCCTTTTATAAGAGGAGAGGAGGGGCACTCTTGGAAAGTAAATAAATGTTACTTTATTTTAGAATGCGTTTAGGATTTTAATGGTCCCATATTGATGTGTTTAGAAGATAAGGTGATAAGAGTTCGAAATCCACCCATCAAATAGGATTTGGACATGTTTAGGTCATAGACATTATATTATCTTTCCATTTTATTTAAATCGTAAAATATTGAGGTCATCACTACATCATAATGATGTCATAAATAATTTAATTTATTTAATGTCTAAAAAATATAAAAAAATACTATGATGTAGGAAATATTTTTATCTTTCTAATGAATATTTATAGACAAAAATCTGACTTCTATAACCCCATGTAAAAGTTTTTTTTATTAAAACATCTCATGTTTGTGTCATTTTTACTTTAACATTAAATAAAAAGGTATTTATAGCATTTTCCAACCAAAGTGGCTCCATGGGGTCCCAAAGTTTACCCATGCATTGTCTTGGTCGGCCATGACACATCCAATGAGGTTAGTAAATGTGACTAGGTCATTTCATTTTATTAAAACATTATTCTTACCTTAAACTACACTAATTACATCTAATCGCGATTAAAAACTTAATAAGTTACTATTTACCAAAAAATTATTCTAATACCATTGAACCACATTTTACTTATTAATAAAAAACATGTATGTCGGATTTTTGAAATTCAAAACACCATGATGGAAAATGTTCATTTATACGGAAAATCAGTTTTTATAAGTACCACTTAGTGGTTTCACTATTTGTAAAAAATTGAAGTTTTTCAGAAAATTACCAAAAACTCACCCTAAGTTATATTTTATATTCCGAATTAAAAAATGATGTCTATTTTACAAAATTAAAAACATTTAAGTAGCATTAATTAATTTAATAATAAATTCCCGCTGTCAAAACAAATAGCGTGTTTTTATGAAACAAAATGTATCAAAAGATTGACACTAGTTTAAGTCCAATTTCAAAGTGAAATTAATTCCAACGACCACTATTGGATTAAATGGTAAAAATATATTCTAATTTCACTTTAAAACCAATTCAAAATATAATCTAATCATATAAATAAATTATATTAAAAAGAGGTTTTGAATTAAAATACAACATTTTTCACTATTCATTAATAATTGAACTTTTTTGGAAAAATACCAAAAATTTACACAAAGTAAATTTTGATGTCCCAATTCTAAAGAAGAATTTTATTTTGTCAAATATAACAAATGAAATTGTCAAAAAGTGGATTTAAAAGAGGTTCGCCATCAAAAGGTGGTTAATCGACCTTTTAAAGAATATTAGAATGTTTACGCTTAAAATTGGATTCATTCGCATTTTTAATCCTCTAACATTTATTGTAAAGAGTAAAAATATTTTACAAAAATATATAATCATTTTGTAGTTATTTCTGTTCATTCTCATCATTACAACGGCTAGGCGTTAACTACCATTTAAAATAATATTATTTTATTATTAGAGTGCAACGTAAGATTCCCAAGAAACTCATTGTTGCGTGTTGGGTATGCTATCTAGCATAGCGTCCCCTTTAAAGTTATATTTATGTTTTATTCACAAATATGGATAAATGTAAAAATTTCATACTCTTTATTTACCTGGGGTGTTACATCCTTCCCCCCTTTTGGGATGTGTGTCCTCGCAATTTTAAAATTGGGCTTGGAAACTTCATTGGAAATCCCACATCAGAACAAGAGTTAGTAAAACAATCATTTTAAAATAAAGAAAGATAAGTACAAAGGTCACCCGAGTTAACCCCTACTAGGATTCCAAGTATGAAAATAGGGACATGAAGGAAGAAAAAGGGTCATGTTGTGATAGAGAGTGACAGTAAACATGTCTAGGAGAAAGTTAACCATAAGAAAATCACAAACATGTGATGGGTTAAATGGTATTCAATTCCCCAGTAGGAAAAGTTAACATACAACATTTTTGTTTTAATTTACTCTTCATTGAGGAATTTATTTTTGAGCTTAACTAAAACATAATGAAACATACTTACTTGTCACGCAGACTTTCAACTTTTACTAGATTCCTTAATCAAACTCATATTTTCTCCAAAAGACGAGTATTTAGGATGACTTGTTCACATTAAGAGAGCTATAATCAACTTCTAGAGAATCACCTAATCCACAAAAGAGAACTATTTACTTCCCATGTCTTTAGAACATAACCAAAACTAAAACCCAAAGTTCAACAAAGACCCTTCAATAAACAATTGTCCATACAATTCTTCAAAGTAAACCAAACTAACATTGAAACCCAAATCTTTGAACGATTTAGTCACATAGTCTTCCAAGGTACAAATTAACTTTTATCTCCAAATAACATCAGTTTCACTTAAATTCTCATATTGAAAAGTAAATAAACTAATCACATATCCTCGATGATAGGTTAATCATTTCTATATATAACCCAAAATAAAATTACTCTTGATTCCTAAAATCATCTAGCTAAAAAGAATTAGTCAAAATACCCAGGGACTTCACGTAGTCCAGTGGTAGGTGATAAATTCCAGTCGTACTTTGGTTGTGGGTTCGATTCCTGCAGCTTTGTCCGACACGACGAGTTGTCACACGGTCTGCATGTTTTCCTTTTTCCAAAACTATATAATTCTTAAAACATTCCCCAAAACAAGATAAAATCTTAAAAAATGATCATAACATAGTTTAACATCAAGTTTATCTCATGCCTTTCATTTTCCATCATAAAATATAATAACCCATAATTACCTCAAAGGTAAGGATCATATAAACTCTAATGGTTACCTTTATAATTATTACCTGAACTTTCAAATCAATTGGTCATCTCGTACATGATGCATTACAGATCATACCAAGGTTCAAGTGGTTGATCATGACTCCTTGATAGTTGGTTTAGAACAACCATGATTTTCCTCATTGAATCTCCCATTTTATCTAGTGTCTTAATCAGAAAACCACCACAGTTTCCTTCAAACCTGTAGTCTCTTTGGTGCCTGATAGATCTATCCATTCACTAAAAACAGAAATGTCAGTGTGAGTATATCAACAAAACCATCATGTACTAATTAGGAAGGTAAACACTAAGATATACTTACTCATTCACTTTATCTTAAACTATGACTCTTTCTAAAATCCTAACCATTATGGTAATGTCACTTGTTCTTAGAGAATACCCTAACCTATAAAGTTATCTAAACTGACCTTTGATACCAACTATAAGGCCCCCGCCTTAAATTTTACTTAATCTTGAGTTATTACAAGATTACACATTGAGGATCTTTTCAGGTTCAGAGTGTTAGAGAATTAGATCAAAAAACTTGCATTATATTCCACTTTTAAACAAAGTGGTTACAAAAAGATAATATTCATTTTTTCCTATCATCGGAATCATATTTAAAATAAAACATGGATTCTTTCTTGACACTTCCTTGACACTATCATCATATCATGTACCTTTCCCTTGACTTGTGAAAAACATTTCAAAAAAAACTTGGGATGAGCATAAAAATCTCAGTAAGGGATATAAAAATATATGGAAAGGAAACATGAGTACATGTACACATAAGAATCAATGAAATCATACTTTACTCATAAAATATAAGCACTTTAACATATCTCATCAAATCATGAATAAATCATAGAAATCATAAGACATAAAGGTAACTTGAGGAATTCATAACATTCTTACGTAGGGAGTAACCCTCTTGCTTACGTTTGGAATACCCATCATAGTATATTCCCAAAATCTCCTCGTAGAAACCTTAAAGTTTCACTCCTTCGCGTTACCCAATGCATTGGAGAGCTATATCGGGCTCACCCACCCTTAATTTATCACGGAATAACCTGTTTTCATAATAATGCCCAAGAACCATAACATAATCATATCACATATAACATGCATAAAGAAAACATAACATTTCCACTTCTCAATCACAAGATATCAATACAACACATTGATATAAAAACATTATGAAAACCATTTTCAATACCAAAATAAATGAAAATTAAAACATGGTATTTATTTTTATTTTAAAAAGAAGGTATGGCTTGTAGAGGAAACCGAAACTCAAATAATGGTCACGGCGGCGGAGAAGTCGTTGTCGCCACAAACGTACAACAAAAACATTCCCTTTTGTCATTTAGTAAAATGCTTCGTATAAAAAAGATTCCTTTTTGCATAAACATAAAATTCAAATGGTTTTATACACCGTATAAAAGAAGGTTGTGTATAAAACAAAATATGCCTCAATGAATGGAGAATGAGACGATGTCCCATACAAAGATGGTATCCTTGGATTAAGGATAAATCAATTACATAATTATGTGTGAAAAATGAATACACAAAATATATGTTGATATTAAGTGTAAAACAATCAGAGGTTATTCACACATATTCATAGAACGACATATTCAAGGAGTAAAAGTTTATCCCAAAGAATCAAATTTGGGTTAAGAAGTTCCCTTGCAGAAATTTGGCAGCCTAACATTGTCACTACAAAATTCAGAAAATGAGTTGATGAGAGATAAAAAGGGTATCTCATCACATGGACATAAAATTTAAATCAATAAGGATATATAACAACATATCCCAAAATAATAGTATATTAATTAAAAGACATAACAAAAGAAGTCTTTTAAAAATAGGAGGGTGAAAGGTTCCCTTACCGACATGGGTATCTTTCAAGACATGCACCCCGTAAAAGAAGGACAATACAACATTGATGTAAATACTCATAAATGAAAGTATATTACACAATGAGTAAAATAATGGGCAGTACAAACACCAATCAAAGGAAATTGCGGAAAATGTAGCATAAATTTCACGGGAATAAAAGTGAGATGAAAAATCCCTTACGAAAACTCGGCAGCCTAACAACGCCACTTAAAACTTCCAAAATGGATTGATGAGAGAAAATAGGGTCTCTCATCATATTAACATAAAGTTTACAGAAAGAGGAATATAAAAGAACATCCCCCAACATAAAAAATAGGAGATTAAAATAATTGACAAAAAGGAGAGTACTTAAAAAGAAAGAGAGAGGTTATATCTCTTACGATAATTCGGTAGCCTAACGGCGCCACTCAAAACTTCCAAAATGGATTTATGAGAGAGAATAGGGTCTCTCATCATATTAACAAAAAAATTACAGTAAGAGTAATATAAAATAACATCCCTATAACAAAAAATATGATCTTTAAAAGGAATTACATAAAAGAGTGTACTTAAAAAGAACGAGAGAGGTTGGATCCCTTACCTCAAGTCCGAAATGTCTTGTTCGTTTCTTTATATTCCTTAAAATTGGGTAACTCCCTTTGGTTTGAGCTCAAAGGACTCCTTGGGAAGACTTATCCCAAAAGTGAGGCTTCAAGGAGTTAGGGAGGGATGTGGAGAGACAAAATGGGCAGGGGTTGGCTGATCCAAAGGCTTTGGAATTGTCGGTAAGGAGGTAGAGGTGGGGGCCTTTTATAAGAGGAGAGGAGGGGCACTCTTGGAAAGTAAATAAATGTTACTTTATTTTAGAATGCGTTTAGGATTTTAATTGTCCCATATTGATGTGTTTAGAAGATAAGGTGATAAGAGTTCGAAATCCACCCATCAAATAGGATTTGGACATGTTTAGGTCATAGACATTATATTATCTTTCCATTTTATTTAAATCGTAAAATATTGAGGTCATCACTACATCATAATGATGTCATAAATAATTTAATTTATTTAATGTCTAAAAAATATAAAAAAATACTATGATGTAGGAAATATTTTTATCTTTCTAATGAATATTTATAGACAAAAATCTGACTTCTATAACCCCATGTAAAAGTTTTTTTATTAAAACATCTCATGTTTGTGTCATTTTTACTTTAACATTAAATAAAAAGGTATTTATAGCATTTTCCAACCAAAGTGGCTCCATGGGGTCCCCAAGTTTACCCATGCATTGTCTTGGTCGGCCATGACACATCCAATGAGGTTAGTAAATGTGACTAGGTCATTTCATTTTATTAAAACATTATTCTTACCTTAAACTACACTAATTACATCTAATCGCGATTAAAAACTTAATAAGTTACTATTTACCAAAAAATTATTCTAATACCATTGAACCACATTTTAATTATTAATAAAAAACATGTATGTCGGATTTTTGAAATTCAAAACACCATGATGGAAAATGTTCATTTATACGGAAAATCAGTTTTTATAAGTACCACTTAGTGGTTTCACTATTTGTAAAAAATTGAAGTTTTTCAGAAAATTACCAAAAACTCACCCTAAGTTATATTTTATATTCCGAATTAAAAAATGATGTCTATTTTACAAAATTAAAAACATTTAAGTAGCATTAATTAATTTAATAATAAATTCCCGCTGTCAAAACAAATAGCGTGTTTTTATGAAACAAAATGTATCAAAAGATTGACACTAGTTTAAGTCCAATTTCAAAGTGAAATTAATTCCAACGACCACTATTGGATTAAATGGTAAAAATATATTCTAATTTCACTTTAAAACCAATTCAAAATATAATCTAATCATATAAATAAATTATATTAAAAAGAGGTTTTGAATTAAAATACAACATTTTTCACTATTCATTAATAATTGAACTTTTTTGGAAAAATACCAAAAATTTACACAAAGTAAATTTTGATGTCCCAATTCTAAAGAAGAATTTTATTTTGTCAAATATAACAAATGAAATTGTCAAAAAGTGGATTTAAAAGAGGTTCGCCATCAAAAGGTGGTTAATCGACCTTTTAAAGAATATTAGAATGTTTACGCTTAAAATTGGATTCATTCGCATTTTTAATCCTCTAACATTTATTGTAAAGAGTAAAAATATTTTACAAAAATATATAATCATTTTGTAGTTATTTCTGTTCATTCTCATCATTACAACGGCTAGGCGTTAACTACCATTAAAAATAATATTATTTTATTATTAGAGTGCAACGTAAGATTCCCAAGAAACTCGTTGTTGCGTGTTGGGTATTCCATCGAGCATAGAATTCCCTTTAAAGTTATATTTATATTTTATTCATAAATATGGATAAATTTGAAAATGTCATACTCTTTATCTACCTGGGGTGTTACATTCATAATGAGTTTTTCAATTTCTAAATCATATCCCCTAGGTGTATCATACTTGGTCTGGAGAACGACTCATTATTATACACTAGGAAGCGATCGATTATAACTCAATATACCAATTTTGGAGTTATTATGTCTAGATAACTATTTCTAGAGGCACATCCACATGTAATACCTAAAAATGATGTAATTTCATATATTTCACACACTCTAAACATTACCAAAATTCAAATACATCTTTCTATACATTGACACATCCTTATACTTTCCATATATATTTACAATGTTATTTCATTAAATGTTTCTCATCCTAGTTTCAAATAGTAAACTAAACCTATATTGGAATACCAAGTGTAACAAACTAGGCTTCTAATACATAAAAATTAAATTTTTTTATATTAATATTTAATTAATTACACAAATACATTCCTTAGGACCATTTTATTTTATTTTATTTGGAGACTAGGTAAATAATAATATATTTTTTTGAGAGGTCTTCAATATCTACCATAAAGATCTCCCCATTTGGTAGTCCTTTGAAACATAACCTATATATAATTTTTCTTCAAAACATGTGAAAAGGAAACATTAGAATGGGTGAGCTCAAATGACCAGTGGGGTAAAAAAGGTAAATAAATAATCATAACATGAATATAATGGTATGAGAACATGGTAATTGAAAATAAAAACCATAACATGCATATAAATGATGAAAATATTGAGTAATGGAATAATTATTGTAACTTTATTACAAATGAATGTTATGTAAAATGAAGAACATGGACTATAAGAGCATGACATTGACATAATACATGAAATAAAAAATCATTTCTATAGTTGTCAAGGATAACATTCAAGGTTTTTATAGTAGAATTGGTTCACTCCTCAAAACATCATAGTAGTCAAAGTTCACTCCAAAGACCATCATAATATATAAAGTTCCTTATTGAACTAGGTTCAATCCCCATTCTATTCATGTCTATCTCATAAGATATAAATCATTACCTAATGCATTGGAGGGAGATATAGGTACCACCCATCACATAATGAGAATCATATTTATGTGTTCCAAAACATCATAAACATTCATTATATCATAAACTATGAAACGAATTGGGTTTCATAAACATTTTATCATATCAAAACCAGTGGAAAAGAGATAGGTTTCATATTATTTTAATCATTTTATTATAGTGTAACTTGTGAAAATAAGTGCAGTTCATAATTATTTCATCATGGTATATCCCATGGAAAATAAATTGGTTTTGTAAAAATACTTTCATAATAATGATAAACCATCCAAAAATTAATAATAAGGGTATCCTTGGATCATATCCCTATTAAAGAATAAGAAGCATCAATGGATTTCATCTAAGATAGAAATTTATTTCTAAAGATCATTTAAAACATTTTATGGGGAAAATAACATTAGTTTGAAAATAACTTAAAAAAACTAAAAAAGAATAACATATTTATAAAATCATTTTTTAGGATAATTACATTGAAAACATATAATGGATTAATTAGGAATAATTAAAAACATTTGTTTAGGGAAAAATTTTCTTTAAAAAAAATAAAATGAAATATTTATAAAATAATTTAAAAATAATTTTCTTTGAATGTAACATTTGAAACATATAAGAGATGATTTAAAGTCATTAAAAAATCTCATGATGGGAATAAAATTTATTCTTTTCAAAACAATTTTTAAAATATAATATATTTTTACAATATTTTTCATTTAAATTAACATTGAAAACTTATAAAGAAATCTTCTAAAAATATTTCAAAAAAACATGGGGAAAATAAACTTTCTACATTGAAAAAAAAATTAAACATAAAATATTTTGGAAAAAAACTTGAAAACCTATAAATAAATATAAAAATAAAATAATTTCTATGGTTGTGGGATATTTTTTTCATTCTATAAATGTCAAAAAAATATTCCTTAAACATTTCTAGTAAAACACATACAAGCATTGATTGTAAATGAAAAAAAAATACATTCAAAATATTTGTAAAAATTAAAATATGTGTATAAATGTATTTAATACATAATTTTTATAATGTAAAAAAATTTAGAGAATTTTTGGAAATCATGGTTTTGGATGAAAAATGGGTTTTCGATTGAAGAGAGAAATTAAGAAGATCTTTCTTAAAAATGTTCTTCCAAAATCTTTAGTACATAAAGAGATGAAAATGAAGGGAAAATATTTATAATATTGACATAAACAAAACATAACTAAATAGATGAACTTCTTGAGATATTTATAATAATATTTTATCACTTGAAATGTAGTAATAAATATTCCAAATAAATGATGAGATTGTAATATAAAACCTTTACCACTTTGGTAAAATTTAATTGTAAGTCCCTTGGTAGAATAAAATTAAATGAGATATGAAATGTATGATAATAATTTAACCCATTATATTATATGTAAAAATGGAATTATATAAACCTCATAAAATAATATAGGTTCTCAACATAAAAACTATCACAATGAAATAGAATTTCAAAAAAACTCATTACCACTTTGGTATCATTTGAATAGTAAACCCCATGAAATATATTTCGTAATGTTGATATGTAAATACATAAAATTTTAAAGACAATAATTATAATATACATTCATGGTAATTATATAAACCACATAGATGAAATAGGTTGTGAATATGGCACGTGTCTCACAGAAGTAAAAATGATAGACGGAGATCCCATACCGCTTGAGTAATTATTTAAATCCTAATCCCCAAAAATGAATAACATTAAATGAAAATATAAATTTTATGAAAAAAAGATAATAAAATTTTAACATATACATGTGTGAGTATATACACCACAAAAAATAAATGTGTTCTGAATTTTTTATATATCCCTAAAATAAAATAGAGACAATAAATCCCTTACCAAAAGTCTCGACTTCATTCATACATATTATAACATCCAATATAATAAATATACATTCATTTTACATATATTAAAGAAAAAAAATTATATATATATATATATATCATATAATATATTATTTACTTATGACCATTTACGACCCGTTTATGTACAGTTTTTATTAAAATCATGTTTCATGTAATAGAAGCTTTGTTTTACCTGTATGTTTTGATTTGTTATATTTTTCCCTCTTACTTTGGTAATGGTTCCATCATGTATTTAATTAAAAACATGATATAAATATCATAAATATTTATTATATAATTTTATATATTAATCCATAAAATTTAGAGCTTTAAAATGATGTACATAATTAATGTAGATCATTGGTTGTACGTACACATGCACATTGTAACCATATTATTGAAAGATATAATGGAAAAAATATAAATAGTATATTACCATACCAAAATTATTTTATGTCATGTATATCAGATTCTTTCATTAAAACCATTCTTATTACCTTCCATGTATGTATGACACCGACCATTCTGGAGATGTATCAGGCCCATTTCTAGGTATTCTTTTACCTTGATTTAGTCATATTTTGGTTATGGATTTTCATTAATGTGTTATGGTGAATTTTGGTAATTTTTGAGATGTTTTGGTAGTGAATGGTTGGTGCATGGTTTAACCAAACCGTGCACCTAGTCCAATTAAATTGTACACAAGTGAGATAGTGGGGTTGTCACTGTTGGCGCATGGTTTTTCAAACTATCCACCCAATTTGTAGAAATTGTACACCCCTTCCATGAAAATTGTATCTATGAGATTAATTTCCCTGAAAAATTATTATAATATTACTAAATCTCCTTTATTATCCTCGATTCATCCTAGGTTAGCCTTAATGATTTTCCATCATTTTTTATATGTCTTGTTTAGATTCTAATGATCCTATAACTCTATTAATAAAAAAACTAAGATCCAATTGAATAATCTACACTTATTTTGATAAGTAATCTCTTCTATTTGGCTTCCTAATTCTTGTATCCCTCTTTCTGGATTAAGAGAAAATATTTATTACTCCCTGAAGATGGTTTAGATCATGTTTTTTTAGATCATAACACATTTGATCTTGGATCTAGGTTTCGTTTTTTATTTATCTAGTGTCATTATTATCTTGATCATTCTTTTTAAATTTGGGGATTTATGATTTGTTGAAAATATTTCAACATCCTTGAGGTTGGTTGTCTATTTACAAATTCCCATTTCCTGGGGGGAATTTTTGTGTATGTAATTTTTCAATTGCAATTTCCACATTGGTAGAGTTTATTCTAAATTGAATTGATTAATTAAATTTCTATTTGATAATGAAATGGGTGTATTTTGGGTAACTGAATATGTTTGAAATTGTGTTATAGAATTGGTGAATAATAGGATTATTAAATTTGTAAATTAATGGGTTTATGACAATTGTGCTGACCCATGTGGTATTCTTATATGAATAAATTGATGAATTGTGATTTTTCATGTTTGATAAATTTGTAACTGTGTAAAGTTTTGATAAATTAGTTTCTAAATTGATAAACATTAATGGGGTGTGCCTCTATTATTGGAGTATGTTTTGGGATAGGTATTTCTACTCCAACTACCCATGTTGTTCAATAATTTTGCTATATGACCCCAATATATTTATGTTTAAATTGGTTCACTGAGTAATGGGATAAGGATTGTTCTTTTAAATACTCATGGGGTTCCAAACATCCAATCTAGGTCCTCATTGATTGAATGTGAAATTGAAATGATTTGATGAGAAAAAAACATGATTAAATTAAAATTTGATATCTCCTTTTTTGGGATGGTTCAGACTCTAGAATGAGACGAAGAAGGTATAGAATATTCTGGTGTTGATGTGAACCCTTGGATTTTTATTATTTATTAAAAACTGTTTAAGTATGAAAAATATTTACTTTCATTACTATAAATTATTCTTTATACAACTTGATACACTTTTATAGAATGAATATTTTTTAGATTTAATTTTTTGGGGCCTAATAAGTTATACTCACAACATACTCGGGCTTCATGATCATTACCTAAATAGACATTATGTTTGAATGAAATGGTGTAATAACACAATGATAGAATGCTAAGTTGGGATGGATTATTAATGAGGGAACCATTCATAGTTTCGGGACCCACTTGGTAGTAGTCAGTGTTTCATTATTTAGGTTTTTCATGTTGACACTGACACATATGTGGAATGACATATCTACTTCTTTAGTTTGGATATTGTTCACATATTATGGTTCAACATGTATTATTGGTTATTATTAGTTATAGAATTATTCAGGATATTGGTAATTAAAATTTTGATATTTTTTCCTTATTTATATTGTTATCCTTATTTGATAAATAGGGTTTAGTATCCACAAGTTATATATTATACCCTTGCTACTAGTCAGCATCCTCTGGAATCTTGGGAGGCATGATAGATGTTATGTAGTGAACCGTCATGGAGAACCATTGTGTGGAAACTAGTTTGGAACCTCACAAATTTATATTATATGATTTTTCTTTTTCTTTTATTTTATCTTACTATTTTTTAAAATTACATAAGAGGCTTGGTTGATTCGGGCCTTGGTCAAGAGATCGTTCATGGGAGTAGCTAACCCATGTGTGGGGTAAAAATAAAGTCCTTAGGGTGGGATTGATTTTTATGATGTTTTTTGTTACATTCAGATGTTATTTTACCTCATGTGATTCACATTTTGTGTGGTATTATTTTCTTCTATGATTTTATATGTTTTTACTCAGGCACCATTGTGGAATGAGAGTTATGTATACATGCATCATTATAGGCTCTCTGGATTTATGTAGCAATCCTCGTTTTAGTCATGCATGTTAAAGAAGGATTTGGGGGGAAATTTTTTAAATGATAAATGATTTTATTTACTTGTGAAAATTTAAATGAAAGTGGTGACTAGTATGAAATTTAAAATTTTTTATATTGAAAAATGTGGATAATTTTAAAAAGATAAATAGTTATCTATTGGGAAACATGAATTATGAATGCTTTTACCCTATGTGAGCCATGACCCATGTGAGGTATGGTTGAGGGTATTTGTAGAGAATTAGGTTTATCTATGTGGTGGGTATATAGGATGACTTTTGTGGTGTTAAGTGATTAATACATGCATAAATATGATAATAGTGTGATATTTTTTCTAATACATTTGTTTGGAATTTTCAAAATATTCCTCCATGGTGACTCTTTTTGGCAGGACGAGTGGAAGTTATTACTGGAAATGGTCCTCCATTAGTTGAACCTAAGGCTCTAACAGAGTCAAGTTAAGGATTTGGAGAGTAGTTTCTACAGAAATTTGGTCAATTTATGATGATTATAGAATGATCACTTGGATGGGTTGTGAAAATTATGTCTGACTTGACATGGGAGTTCTAGTTGCAGTATCTCGAAACATTCATATAAGAGGGTGGACCTGAAGAAGCTAGGTTATAAATTGAGTTTATCTAGATGATTCTTTAAACTCCTACTAAGAAGGGAGTTACGATAAAAGATTAGATTTCACGTGTTCGTGAAAAGAATTTGTGGGACATCTAGACTCAAGATGGAAATTGGGAGTATATGGAGTGGATGGATATTTTGGAGAAGTTCTTAGAGAAATTTTTCCTTTAGATGATCAATTGTGATAGGGAATATAGTTTATGAAGATAAAATAAGGTACCATGTATGTGATAGACTATGAAATATTCTTTAAATATTTGTATCACTTTGTTCTAGAATTGATAGTAGATGAAGTGACTTCAATGAAACATTTTCAAGATGGGATTAATTAAGAGATTAAGTACCATGCTAATATCTTTAGGTTGAAGATGATTTCTAAAGTGGTGAATCATACTCTCATTTATAAGGGGAACATGATAAAGGCTTATAGTGATGAACATGTGGTACTATTCATGTAACTTTTATTCTATATATTTCATTATTTGATATTGTATCCTCTCATTCATTTATATCTATAAAACTTTTGAATGGATTGACTCTAATGGTGTAGTTTATGACCAGGGTTATGAAGATCAATACACCATTAGTATTATAGTCTGGATACATCTATTTATTCAAGGGGTGTTCTCTTGAGGTTAGGTATTGTCATTTTATTTTATATCACTACATATTAGACATGTCAGGATTTGACTTGATTTTGGGTATGGACTACTTGGTAGCATACTGAGCCCATATTGACTGTAACCATAGGAGAGTGACCTTTATGTATCCTAAAGGTCATAGTTATGTACATCATGGAGAGTGGGATATTCAAGTAGGTCATGAAAGGTCAATTCATCAACGACTAGGTGAGATCACTTTTTATGTTGAAAGCCTATTTCTGGGTGACTAGTGCATAAAGCATGATGCCTTTCCCCCTATAGTAGGATAGTTCCAAGACATGTTTCCTGAGGAAATCTTAGGGCTTCCACATAATAGGGATATTGATTTTACTATTGATATCAGGACTAGATCTAAGCTAGGATTTATTATACCTTACATATTTTCACCAATAAAAAATCAATAACATAAGACTCAACTAGATGAGTTGATGGATAATGGATTTATCCATTCATGTATGACACCTTGGGGTTATCTGTTCTTGTTTCCTAAGAAGGTGGATGTAATCATGTGGTTATGTGTTGATAACTAGAAGATGAACTGGATAAAGTGATGAAATGATATCCTCTTTCACGTAATAGTGATCTATTTGACCAGTTCATAAGAGTTTGTGTTTTCTCAAAAATTGTATTTCGATCATGGTATCGTCTATTTAGATTTAAACCAATTGATATACCATGGATTTATTATAGAATAAAGTAGTGGATGTATGAGTTCATCGTAATTCTTTTTCATCTGATGAACGATCCTATTGTGTTTATGGACATGATGAACTAAATCATCCACCCATACCAGGATCAATTTATGGTTGTTTTTTGGATGACATATTGGTGTACTCCAAGACTCATGTTGATCATTCTAGATATCTTGACATCATCCTAAGAACACTCAGATAGAATCATCTATATTCCCAGATATCTAATTGTCAATTCTAAATTGACCTTGTACATTTATTCGGTCACATCATCTCATATAAAGGTGTCATGGTGGTCCAAGAGAAGGTGTAGGATGTTTTTTTTAGAGTATCCCAATAATGTTTTTGATATTTGTATAATTATGGGATCAGAGGGTTATTTTTAGAGATTTTTCATGGATGTTTCCCACATAGCTGCACATTTTTTTTGATTTTCCAAGAAGGTAGTTAAATTTTAATGGTTTGCATCAAGTGAAAATATATTCCATTATATGAATAAGTGGTTCAATGACACACTGATCATGATCCTACTATATCCATGGGAGGAGTATACATGGTTTTATGAGGTATTCATAATAGGACTTAGAGGATTATTGATACAGGGGGTCATGTTTTGGCACATGGGTTAAGTCTGTTGGGGTCGCATGAATGGAAGTACCCCACACTTGACCTTGAGTTTTATGTAGTGGCTTATTCCTTCATGTGTTGGTGGAATTATCTGTTGGGAAAAATGATTACTTTTTATATCTAAAAAAAGAGTTTAAAGTATATATTTTCATATTGGGATTTGAATATTTTTAAGTAGAGATTGGTTGAGTATACATAACCTTTGGATTTAGATATATCATATACTCTAGGATTGGTATAATTTGTTACTAAAATTTTGAGTAGGAAAACTCAGAATTAGGTTGTTCATGAGTCTATTTCTGAGTGGAATATGGTGACATTGTTGGATGAGATGCATGTTGTATTTCAAGAGGTTCCGGAGTACATTATTTTCATATCAGTATTACTAGAGTTTACACATTTTATATGGATTAGAGTGGGGAAATATCAAGATCCATAGTGTTTTTCATTGAGAGAAAACCTTGATGGTGGGTTGACGCCTTCCAATTATGCAATAGATGTGGATTAGATCATCTATTTCAGGGATATTGTTGTTGTTCCTACTAGTATGAGAAAAGAATTGAAACATGAAATTAATTCCTCACAATGGGAGGTGCATCTGGGATTGACCAAAATGTATATTGACCTATGTCGATAGTATTGGTGGTCGGTCATGAAAAAGGGGATTTCAGGATTAATGAAATGAATTGACACAAGTCAAGAGGTGAAGGCCAACCATAAAATACATGATGGGTTGCTACATCTAGTTCTTATTCCAAAATGGAAGTGGTATGATGGTGCCCCAGAAATTTTGGTAGATCTCATGGGGACACATTGGAATAATGATTCTATTTGGGTGACTGTGTATTGTTTAAAAAAAGTAGTGCATTTATTTCTTATTCTTCAGAATTCTTTTATGGATCAGTTGTGAGATGTTTATTCTAGATAGATATTCCTTCTAAATAGGGTTTTGTATATTATATTTTTAGACCATGGATAATCTTTCACCATGCACTTTCGGAAAGGCTTGCATAATTTTTGTGGTGCACCAGTATTTCTAAGTACAACATTCCACCCATAGAGAGATGGGTATCCAAGGCGTACTATATAGATTTTTTTATCATATTCTATGGGCATTCATTCATGACTCTAGTGAGACTTGGGAGAAGCATCTTGTGCTTTATGAGCTTATCAATAACAACAGTTATCATGATACTATTCATATTGAACCATATAAAGATCTTTATGGTAGGCCATGTAGATCACCTCTATTATAGAAGAAGGTAGGTGATTTAGAGTTTTTCATACCAAGAATCATAAAAGATCCATCATTAGTGGTTCAACTAATTTGAAATTGTATTTATATAGCTTAGATTAGGAAGGAGTCTTTTTCTTATTATTATTGATGGCCCCTTGAGTTTATATTCATGGATCGTGTGTTCCTTCAGGTGTCACATATATTGGGATACCATAATATTTGGAGGTAGGGAACATTGGAACCATGTTTTTGTTTAATCTTTTGAGATCATGGAGGTAAACTATGTGGTGAAATGATGATTGGATCTTCCACAGAGGTACAGTGCTATGAATGATGTTTTTCATGAGTCACAAATTCAGTGACATCACACCGAGCATTCTCATGTGATAGATGGTGATGATGTTGAGCTTGAGACTAAGGCATCATTTGAGGATCATCTAATAAGTGTTATGGATCACAATTAGAATTTTTTAGGGAGAAATAACATGCTAATTGTTTGAGTATTATGGAAAAATAGCCACATTCAGAATGAATAATGGGATAGAGAAAGAGATATACGGGCTCAGTAGCCAGATTATTTTACTTAAGAATCTTAGAGAAGATTAGAAATACATCATGAGGAAGAGTTGTTATATGGTGGGGTATTTTAAGGTACCAAACATTTATGGATATGTATTGGGCACTTTTTCAAGTATTATTTTATCTTTTTTCATATTATTGTAAATTTTTGTCTTGGGAGAATTCAGGTGAATTTTGGTTGTTTTTTGAAGGATTTTTTGTTGTTCATGATTGGTACATGGTTTGGAAAAACTATTCACCCATCCTAGAAAATAATGCTACAGTAATATAGTGGGGTTTTCACAGTTGGTGTATAATTTTTTGAACTATGTTCCCAATTAGTAAAATTTGTTCACCCCTAAGGAGATGTTCACAATTAGGAAACATGGTTTTTCATCCCATTAACCCCTAACTTGGAAATCGTGGGCATGAGAATATGTACCTAAAAATATATTTTAAAATTATTACCCCCCCCCCTCTAATTAACCATGACTCACCTCAGTTAATCCCTAATATTATTTCTTTATTTGTGGGATCTCCCAAAAATATTACAGGGATAAAAAAATATATTCATGGAGAATAAAATATTTAATTTAAGGATATGCACCACTTACGGTATATAATCTAATCCTATATGGTTTCCTATATCGCATCCCTTTTTTTGGATGAATAAGAATGATTTATTACTTTATGATAATGGTTTGAATATATATTTTCTTTTATATTAATCCAATTGATCTTGGATCTAGGTTTTGATTTCAGATCTCCCATGTAATTGTTCTCTTGATTGTTCTATTTAAATTTTGGGGTTTTTGGGTTGGAAAACATCCTTCAATGACCTTGAGTTAGGTGGTCTATTTATCAATTCCCATATTCTTGGTTTAATTTCAATCTATTTAATTGTTCAATTTTATTTCCCACATAGATAAATTTCATTCTAAATTGAATTGATTAATTAAATTTCCAATTGACAATGAAATTGGTTGATTTGGTGAAATATAATATGGTTGAAATTTTTTTGTGGAAGTGGTTAATAAAGTGTTAATTAAATCGGTTAATTATTAGGTTTATGAAAATTTTCACAAACCATGGGGTGTACAGATATGATTAAAAGAATGAATTATGATTAATCTGGGTTGATAAATTGTGAATTGTAAACATGGTTTATAAATGATATGTGAAATTTGTATCCACCCATGGAGTGTTCTGGTATAATTGAAATGAGTTATTGGATATGGAATGCTGCTCCAAATCCCCATGGGGTTCCAGACTATCCCTCTATGATAAAAATAAATTTATATATAAATTTGATCACTAAGTTATGGGATAGGAACTGAATATCCAAATACAGAAGGGGTTCCAGATAGCTGCTTTAGGACCCAATTAATTGAATTTGAACTTGATATTATTTGATGAATGAAATACCATTATTTAATTAAAATGTGATATCACTTTTTGGGGTTGATTCAGACTCTAACATGGGTTGAATCATGTATTGGAGGTTAGGGTGTCATTGTGAACATGTGGATTTATGTGTTTAATTAAGGAATATTTATGTGTGAAAACTGTTTACTTTGTGAAATTTACTTTATTATTTATACAACTTAATATACTTTTATAAACTTTTTATTATTTTAGACGTTGTTTTTAGTGTCTACTTAGTTATACTCACACCCTACTTAGGTTTCCTGATCAGTACCCAAATAGAATTAATGATTGTAGGATAGTATATGTGTAATATCACTATGTTATATGGATGACTTGGGATGGATCATGGTTGATGGAACCGATCATGGATTTGAGACGCTCTTGTCAGTAATCATTGTGTCTTTATTTTGGTTTTTAATATTGGCACATAATGCTTATATAGCATGACATATATACTGATTTAGTTTGGATATTGTTCGTGTTTTCTACTTCATCATGTATTAATTATTTTTATTGGATATGGTTTTACTCTAGTTATTGGTCATTATCATTTGGATATTGTTTATTTGTTTATGTTGTTATAATTATTTGATAAAGAGGGTATAGTTTCCTCATTTAATATATTGGACCTTATATGCCAGTTAGTAGTAACTGATGTATGGGGAGGTACTCTTGCGGTCACATAGAAAAATGGATATTTGAACCGGTGTGTGTAACCTGGGTCTAAATGTCATAATGTAAAGCTTGAACGAATCACATCACTTCATGAGGTGGTAGTCCACTATATAGTCGAATGATGTTATCATGTTCCCATGAAGTTGAAAGTAAGAAGTAATTTCTAATATAATGATTCTAGGAGAATAATAATATTATAAATGTCATATAAAATCAGAAATCTATCATTATATTCATCAATGATAGGTGGTGAATTAAAATGAATAAGCTTTATTTGTGAGGTGGTATTCCACTGTAAACAGGAATGATGATTTTTTTATCCCATTTGATAGAAGAAGTGATATTTTTTTATGCCCAAAATATAAAAAATATCAGTAAATATATGGTAATAGGTATAATCTACCAGTATAGTTTAATAATAATTCAATGTGTTTGGGGAAGAAATAATATAAAACCCTTGGTTAGGGGTGCTACCTCTTATTCATACAACTTTTTTTTACGTAAAGTGATTCTTAAGTTGGATTTTTTTCCATTATAATTCATCTAGGATGGGATTAGAGAACTATTTAAGTGATGTGCGATGGTATTTTATGAAAACACTAGCCTTTTAAGTGCTAATATGAGAGGATAAGGGGAGTCCTTTTATATGTGAGGTGAGGGGAATGCCTGTAATTGTTTAAATAGAAAAAAAAGATCACCCATTTTTTCTTTCCAAAAATGATCCAAAATTGAACATTATCAAAATTGTAATAGATAAGGTATAATTATCTTCATATAATAAGTTTTTGAAATATTTCGGTTTATTTTTAACCCTTTTATTTTTAGATTAAACTTTGATAATCCAATTTTTTCCTTGACCACTTAAATTATTTGTTACTACTTTTAACATTAATTATGCTAAACTATTGAGTTGAAAATATTATATAACTTAAATTATTTTGATTAAAAATATTTTATTCATTTTTTAATATTCCATTAGTATATGTGGTAAATTTTAATTTAATATTAATCCAAAAGATGTGATGAGAAAACTGTTTTCCAAAGAAAAATATTCCAAATGATCAGAAAACATTTATATAAAAATTAATATTATATCTATAAAAATGATTTAAATTGGATTAATAGATATATAATTGAATTTATTTCTACATTAAATCATATTAAAATAGTTTTATAATTTTTAAATTCATAAAAATTTATAATTCTTAATTTAGCCTACTATTTTTCATTATTCATGGAAACAAAATCCTTCTCATAAAATTCCCAAATATTCATCCCAAGATATTTTTAAAATTTAAATTTCAAAAATTATAGTTATTTCTTTAAATAGTATCTAAAAAATTGAAAAATAATAATTTTTAAAATATGTGCACAAAATACGATGAAACATCTTTTTAGAACAATATTGTTTTTACACGAAAAAATCACATTAATTTTTATCTCTTGTGTAGAAAGTACATAAGATGAATTATAAACCTTTTATTGAGTATATAATATATATATTTCATTAAAATAATTTTATAAAAGTGATTTTTTAATTTATTGAGGTATAATTTGTTTGAGTGAATACGAATGTTTTTTATAATAAGATTTAATTTATTTTCAAACTATTGTTATTTTTATTTCTAATTAATTATAAACCAGAGAATACGTTTTATATACATGTTTAGAACATATATTTCCATAATTTATTTAAACATATTCTTACACTCTTTTAGATAAGCTATCTGATAACTATAATATTAAAAACAATATTTAAATGGTAATTCTTGTTTCATCTAAACTCGATGTTTCATGTAATGAAAGATAGAAATAGCGTTTTGTGTAACAAAAAATAATCCTACTATTTCATGTAATTTAAAAGTGTAAAAAATATTAAATTTATTTTTTAAAAAATATTTCTCAAAATCTCACGGTGTTACATTATTCTTCTATATAATAACCAAAGAGTCACTATTTCTAAGATACTAAGATAATTCCTATTACTTATTATAATTTTTATGAAACTACATGATTACATTATTAAAATGCAATGAATTTAATGCCTAATAAGTTAAACATAAACATCACATATAATGATAAATATTAAGGAAGTTGAAACCTATTCTCATTTCCTTCTTAATCAATTATATTTTTACTTCCAATAAACTAATTGGCCACATGAGAATATAATTTCTTCATGTTTATTGCATTTCCTATAAATAATTTTTCTATTATAATGAATTTTTAAATACACTATCGACATTGAACTATTTAAAGTCTTATCAACATATACTTTCACTTCACTCAACACATGTAGTGAGTAACCATGTTCCGCCCTTCCTTATCTTCCTTAAAAATCAATGTAAAATGATTCAAGAGAGGCTTTTCCAAACTATACATCTTGTAATTTTGATGAATATAGAGAACCTTGGTGTTAAAATCCTTGCTAAAAGTTATATGATTTAGATAATGTACACGATCTATATACCATGTAATCAAAACTACATATTTTTCTCATATTTAAATCATTACATTGTGTGTAATTAATACGTGTGGCATACTTTGTCTATAAGGATTCTATGATTCCTGTGGGGCTAACCATGTGGGACTATAAGAAATCTTGTCTAGCTACACACCATATAATCTATTCTAGTTGTGTTCCACCAACCCAGTCAATACATGGTGTATAATTAGGCTATGTACTCTTCTCTAACATAATGTTTCAGTACATACAAAACTCGGTTTAGAGAGGTGAAAAAAGGAACACAAAATTTACTTTCTAGTTATACATATTTTATCCATAATATCCAGTCAAGTTCTTTGACACCTTCAAAAAGGAGCTTCAAATGTTTGTCAACTCTTCATGGAAAGATTTTAGTTATATGAATTGGTAAAATTGTGATATAGTGATATTCAGATAAAATTTAAAAAAAGAATATTTTCAAAACTAATAAACCAATGCATAATTCTATCAATGATAAAACATATTTATTAATTAATATGTAACCACTTTTATATCACTTTTGTGTTTGGTGGCATCATAAAGGAGGGTTGGGACCGTTTACAATGTTGGTTCATCATCAAATGCATCAAATAATATCTCAAAACTAAATGTAAACAATTATATAATATTCATATAGATGATTTTTTCACATTTAATTTATAATTAATTTATATAATTAAGATTTACCTTCACTTGAAAATCTATCTTCATTGAAAAACTACATTACCACCCTTTTATACCATCAATATTTTGAAGCTTTAGATTATTTAATTCCTTTAATGGAATCCACATATTCATTATAACTCTTGAAATGATGTTATTAGAATACTGAGATATAGCATAATAGAACCATAACTATCACATTATTCACTATTGTTCATAATGACAAAATTTTCTCACTTTAAATAATATCTATTATTCTCTTGTTATTGAGAGGGAAGATGCGGGTTAACTACATAAAATCTCTTGAGACAATTATTGAGAATTCCTCTCTAGGTAAAAATATAATTATTTAGTGAAACTTTTATGGACACAATTATCTATTCCATCATATCAAAAAAAATGATAGAAATTTTTATATGTACATAAGACCAATAATGAGTTATTTCACCAATCCTTCAAAAAATATATTAATTCTATGTAAACCTCAAGTTGAATAATAATATTATTATGTTTATTTTCTTGACATGCACTAAACTCACATTTAATTTAAATACAACTTTTCAACTAAATAGATTATTGTATATTAATTTATTTGAATGATATTTAATATATGATTTTCCTAGACCCTTAACTATTCCCATCAATCATTTTTTGAATATATTGATCCTTGAATAATATTTTTTTTATTTTAATAATAAAATATCATTTTATTGTATGATATAAAAATAAATAAAAATATGTCTAATTACTACTAGATAAATATATATTTAATATTCACCTGACTATATAAATAAATAATTGTTAATTTTAAAGTAGAAAATGGATAAATAAATATTATTTATTAAAATTATTAAATCAGCACCTCATGGATAAAAAATTATTTAATATTAAAATCACGAATATATTATTTTGAATAATGAATGATCAAATTAATTCAATCAATACTCACTGGATAATTATTAAAACAAAACCAAAGAATAATATTTATTCAAACAAATAAATTTAAAAATAATTTAACTAAGGTAACAGATACATTCAGTATGTGACCATCTAGGATTTTTTTTTCAATGGATTTAGTCTAACTAGCATGAACTCCAAGACCAGTTTTTAGCAACATGTCACAACACCAATATAGAAATACATTATTTCCACATATATGAAATCAACCTCCTATGAATGCTCACTAGGTAATAAAATATCATTGTTTGTATCTCTCATCAAGGAGGTTTCGTTACCTTTTTCATAAAGAAATATTATATTTATATCATTCTTTAACATTCCTAAAATAAACACACTAATATACTACCATGGATATAGATTTATTGAATAGTTCCATTTTAATCAAAGGGCCAAAGATCTCAACTTCCATTAACTCGGAAGGTATAAATCCAATTTTTTACTTATTCATGAAAGGAATATCAATTGTCATGAACCCAAAAAATCCTAAATCACTATGAGAATATGTCACCCTTATTTTCATAAATATATCTAAGTAAACAATACATGATATGAATTAATAAAACTGTCAATTTAAAATACCAATATAAAAAACAATGAAGAAGAATATTCATGACACATATAACATTTGGAATTTCTATGGGAGGGTCTATCATCAAAATAGTCTTCTCTTAAAGAATAAAATTTGAAAAGTTAATGAGAAGAAGTACCAATGCCTAATGAGCCTCCAATAGTCAAAAGTATGCATTATATTTTCCCCCATCAAATAGTTGACTTCTAGATATAGAACCTTTATTTTAAGAATATTTTCATAGTATTTCTAGTTTTTCATCATAGTAAAAAACCACTATAACTATTTAATGTGATAGATTACATTAGGAAATTATCAAAATAATTTTATGGGGAATAATACACATCATGTTATAATATATTTATTAATATTAATTTCATTGAATATACCAATAATCATATGTAAAAAGTCATTTTGGTTTATGGCACTAACTGTAACCTTATAATGTTGCAACCCATATATAGTGGAAGACTATTAGCTATGTCTAGATTATTGGTCTACCATTACCCTTGTTAAAGACCATATAATGGTATCGTTGATTGAGTTCACACAAGACCTCAGGTACACATCCCCATACGCTAGAGGCTATCCAAAGGCAGTGGGGGTCTAAGGGGGGTCCAGGGAGAGATTATAACCCCATATGGGACTAGAAATGATATAATACAATAACCAACCATCATAAATAATAAAAACAATTGTAATAAGAATAAATAAAATACATCATGATATAATTAATTAAGTACAACATCATATGATCAGTAAAACACACAGTAATTTCAACATACAACAATTGATCACCTACTATACATGACACATATAAAAATAAAATAAAAGAATAAAATTTTACTAATAATCCACTATCATCCCCAAAACTCACCGTATCTTAATCACTAAAATCCATCTAATATATCCTATTAGAGCAACAAATTCCAGGTCTCTAGCATAAAAAATCCTTTTAATAGTGATAACTATTTAGGTACTAATGTGGCATGACCAATCACATGGGGTGTGAGTATAACTTAGTATACACAACCATAAAATTACATTGCATAACTAGTAAATACATTTTATTTATAGGGGGTATGCTCAAAATAAATAAACTATGAAGTCATAATAATATAAACCTTCATAAATCCTCTGGTTCAAACATTCCACCTGGGATGGACCATGCCAACTTTATATAGTGTTACAGTTTCTCTTGTCATAATTCAAGAAAATTACAAATAATACCAATCCTAATTTCTGTATCATATTAGATGACTGATCTAATTCCTAGGATTAAATCCAAGGAAATACAATAATACTAGGAATACAATTGATTCCTTGCAGGTGATCCTACATAATCAAATAACATCAAGCACATAGAAAATTTAATGGATGTAACCTTTGGAAATCATGTATCATCATTATCAAGTTCGATTAATAGGATTTGGTATAACGAAAACCACACACATGATGTATGCTCACCATATATGCAGTAATATCTTGGTATTTCAAATTTTTATAGACATACTCATCAGATCCTAGTTAATGTTATGGGAATTACATACATTTTGGGTGTGCCCACCTAAACCTTGGGAGTATCCTATGAATCTCATAATGTTAGATTAAAGGTCAGGTTATAGGGAATATCCTTGACATCCTATGTAGGCAACCGTCAAATATTGGGTATTATATTAAGCATTACAGATATACATAAAATTTTAACCCCATGTAACATCTTTGAAATTACACATCTGAGGCATGTCAAATGGATCAAGGGGAGTATCCTAGGCATCCTAAAATCATCTATCATAAGAAAAATTTAATATTAGAACCTATGAATTCTATATAGGAAACCACTAAATCTTATGTTTCATATTAGGAAGTTCTTTATAAAGACTCTAGGGTTGTACGTCCCTATTATAATATCAATTATTATAGACATTACTTCCTCATCAGGATCACACCACCAATTCAGGCAATATGGTGATAATGAAAATTGAATCCATCTACCTACTGACACTACCATCTCTAAGTTCATCATCATACCGAGGCACCCACTAGGGTCCCATTAGCCACGAAAATTCCCAAACAATTTATATTTTCCCAACATTTTAAATCACACATATCTAGTTAAAACCCATACCTTTCATATAATATCATTCATTGGCATGACCATAATCATACCACCACCAAATCATCCTTTTTGGAAATCCTATATCACTGTCACACAATTGAGAAGGCCCCAAAAACATCCTCATTCAAATTCACCCTAGGATTTTCCTCACATACCAAACCTATCCATCAATATATTTAGGTGATGCCTTCCTAGGTAATCACATTTTAGTGGGTATTAAGACATTACCCCACACTCATCTCAATAACCAAATCGCTCTAATGAATCTCAAGATATAATAAAAGGTCATCTTGGGCCAATCACTCCTGACACCACTACATCACATTATTCATAATTCACCAATGCACCTACACTAAGGGACACTGTGATTACATAATTAATTTATGCCTCAACATAGGGTAGATGTACCTCAAGGATAAAATTTATATCTAAGGCCTCAGAAATCAATGATTGGGGAATCGAGTCAATTATAAGGGACCATTATGTCCTTGAATCATTGTACCTTACATTAATAGGAATTATATTTTATTTAATCAATTTATGTTTTTCAAACATCAATTTACATTATTAGTGAGTTCACTTATCAAATTAATATAACAAAATGAATAAATTAATGGTGTATTCCCAAGGGACCACTGTCCTCTAAAGAATTCATTAAAATTAACTATAGTCTTGTGTAACGACCCAAACTTTTATCAACAGAATTTTTCCCTTCTTAATGTAATGAAATATAGTATAAATATCATAAAATATCTTATAGACCATAATAAAAATTATATAAATGAATAATTAATGAAAAAAGAAGTATTTCTAGAAGTTAAAAAAGAAATACTGATGAAATAATAAGTTTACCTTCGAAATAGAAATATGAGATTTATGAATACTAAATCGGCCAAATGAATAGTATCCTCACCCATGAAAGTATAAATAAAATTTAGGCAACTTATAAGTGAAAATATGATATAATTATACCATAGTATGAGTAAGTAAATATTTT
The DNA here is from genome assembly GCA_963277665.1 of Viscum album. Lineage (NCBI taxonomy): Eukaryota > Viridiplantae > Streptophyta > Magnoliopsida > Santalales > Viscaceae > Viscum > Viscum album. The sequence goes on along the minus strand of OY728145.1, from coordinate 1,225,213,441 downwards.
AAAAAAAATTAATTAAGTGCTGGAATTTTTATAAGTTATAAATACATATTTACATTTTTATGATTAATTTAATAATTTAAAATAATATTTATTTTCATAAAATTTATTTATATATTATTATTTTGATTACATATGATTTTAAGATAATTTTGTGATACCATAAGTAATTTTTTAATGTGTTATAAAATCAGTTATAAACATAAAATCTATATTTTCAATGTAAATGATGATTTTGATTAAAAATTAAACTACTCATATTTAGATAAAAATTCCTAAAATGGACTTCATTTTTTAATTCTACACATCTAGAAACTATTAGGGTGAATTTTTGGGATTTTTCTAAAAGACATGAATTTTTTATGAATAGTAAAATAAGATAATTTACACAAAAAGTTAAATACATTAATAATAGGGTCATACATGAAGTAAGGATGATGTAATCCAAAAATCATGAACACTCCATCATTAGTTTAAAATTTGTAGAGATAATTATCAAACTATTAATAGTCATGATACAAAATAATAAATTAAGGAATATGATATTGAGAAAACACCCATCTCCTCCACTACAAATACCACCACTTACCACCTCATTTCATCACACTTCCTGAGATTTGATACTTGTATAAATTCTACCGAGTACACTTCCCTAGTCCCTCCCACACTTCTAAGAGTCTTGGTATCATCAAAATTCCAATACCTTTTCCCAAATGAGGATCTTAAGGATGAGATATTTAAGACTTAAAATCCTCGTCCATTTACTTTTAATTTATTTTCAATTTCATTTATTTTATTCTATTATCCAAATGGAAAGATAAATATAGTATTTTTGATATATAAATATTATATAATGTCAATTTAGGATCCTTCATTAAACTTTTCCCTCTCTATATTTTATTTTAAAAATGAAATCACAGCCTGTGATGTGTCAATTTACCAACATCAAGAGAGATGCACTTTCATTTTCCTTTAACACCTTCAAGGCTATTAACTATAAGATTAAATGGTTGAAAAGATATTTTAAATTTTATTTTATAACCATTTTAATCTTATATAACTAAAATTTATATAAAATACTAAATTATAAAACAAAAAAAATCATTGTGATCGAAAAGCCGCCAAAATTATCCTAAGACAATCATCGTTAAATTTTATATAAACATTCATCCCCATTCCTTATAAAAAATTATTTATAAGATAATTTAGTCTTATGTAATATCATTAAAAAATATTAAAAAATTATAGTTATTTTTTCCACATTTTACATGAACTTCCATTTATGTATGCAACCAAACCAACAAAAACACCATGCAAACAAATTCTCCCAAAAGATGAAATTAAACTATATAAATCATCTAAAAGGACAGAAATTGTAATAATAAAACCATAATGAATAAAATTCAGGTATAGAAGGTTCTTTAGTTTTTAATTAATGAATCTAATGTGATTATATAAGATATTACCATGACTGAATCATTCAGTCACAAGGTAATAGGAATTCTCAAACTAGCTCTCCTTCAATGGTTTTTCCCTATTTAACCCCATATTTAGTATGGATGTTCATTAAATATAATTTATCCATCATTATCATACCTTTTTTGTTATACTAATCTTTTATACTTTTGTTTATGACAAAAAATATGTTTTCTAAATGAACTTTTCTTTTAAAAAAACATACCTTTTACTTCTCGAGATTGTTTCTTCTTTACTCAAGGTTAATTATTCTTATATCATGTATGTTTTTAATTCTTTCATTTTGGAACCTATTTTTTATGTATGTATTATTATGAAATGAAACCCATTCCTTTCCATGGGTTATTTTTTGTTCAATACTGATATAAGTTCTATGTGGCATACATGATAACGTAAATGTTGTGATGCGGCATGTGCACCCAGAATTATATAGCACAATGTAAATGTTTTGACATGATAGGTGTTCTAGGAATTATATAGCCCTCCAATGTATTAGGTAATGTGAACAACCTCATTGGATAAATTTAAATATGCATGAACATGATGCTATCTTTTTTTATAACTATGTGTGGTTGTTGACCACTAAGACATGATGTTTCATTTTTATGCATTGCCACATTACATGCCCTTTCTTAATAATTCTTCTCAAGATTTTGATCCTATGCAACAGTAATGATGATAATGTTTATGCTCACCCCATGTTATATTGTTTCTTTTTCTTATCTATCCTCTTACTATGCTTTTATCTCACCCCTTTTTGATGTATATCCTCATTTGATCTCATGTACTAAGGAGAATTCAAGGGCCAATATGAAGCTAGAGGATTATTTAAATAAATGTTTGTATTTTTTTGTTGTAAATGTTATATATGGTCCTAATTAGTGCAGTACAATAAACTGTTGGACACTCATTGTGTAATGATTTTATGTTTTTTTTCTTTAAAATGATGTAATATGATATTAAAGAAAAACAAGGTTCATTACTGTTGGGATCAAAGGACGGTTCAGTTAATTGGGGAACTAGGATTGGAGAACCTTAGTGAAACCCCTTATTATGAGAAAATGTATAAGTGAGAACCCAAGAATATTTTTTTGAAAATTCTAAACAAAGGGATACCATAAGAAATTAATTTAGACTTAATGCACAAAGTAATAAGTTGTTTATTCATGACTTTTTGAATTATGTTTACTTCTATCCTTTTCTACTTTAGAAAATGGTGGGAACTAAGAGAAACTAGGCCAACAACCCATGCGAGGGACCATGAATAAATTTCTAGAATAACATACCCAATGCTTTGGAAGGTGGAGTTCAAAATTTCATAGTGATTCTTAACCATCTATCTCACGTTATGAACAATAAACTGAATAATGTGGAATGTCCCCCTTCACCTAAGAGGGGGAAATTGGAAATCAAGTGTTTTATATAGCAATTAACAACATTGTTTACTCGATCATCCAATCCACTTTTTTATAACATTGGGTCAACTATATGGAGAATATATTTTCAATTATTTACTATTATGGTATGGAGAAGGTAAATCTTTCTATTTATCGATTATATGGAGAGGCTAGTCAATTGTGGAATTTGATTAAGAACACTAAGTCGGGGGACAAAATTGAAGAGATAAAGTGGGAAGACTTTTAGATAATGTTTATTAACAATTATTTCCCTAAAACTTCTTATACAAATATAGATAAAGAATTCATAGAGATGAATAAAATGAAGGAGAATCTATCATGTCCTATGAAGTAAATTTATAGGTCCTGTAAGGTATGATTTGGGTTTTTTTATCAACAAAGATAACAAAATTGATATATTATTTAGCGTTTTAAGACCACACCTTAGGAATGATCTTAAAATTTGAGAATTTTGGAGTTATGCAGAAGTTGTTCAATGTTCTCCTAATGTTGATATGGATTTTGTAGAATGTTCCCATGGTTATGGTGATAATAAATTAAATATGGTGTTTCAAGCTAGAGGATCTAATGAGAAAGTTGGAAAAAAAACTCAACAACCCACATGTATAAAATGTGGATAGAGGTGTCATGGGAAATTCCTCAATGGTATGGGGAAATGATTCATCTGTGGGAGAGATGGCTACCAAGCTCATGAATGTCTATAAGGAAATAGGAAGTATGAAAATTTGGTGTAGGAAAGGAGAGAACCACCCACAGTCTAATTCTACAAATATAGGGAGAAAGGGCTCTTTGAAAGATAGTGCACTAAACCTCGAGTTCTCATGGGTAATCAGCATCATCATCCACGAAATCCAAAGAAGAAAGTTAAGGCTTATTACATTACTACTATAAATTTTTAACAATAAAATGAAGTCGTACAATGTATACTTTCCATTAACATGAGAATGGAAAAGGTATTATTCGATTATGGTTCAACACATTCCTTTGTATCTTGCATGTTTTCTAAAACTATTGAATCTATTCCCCAAAACCATGAAGTATAGATATATATAATGAAATCTTGTGGTAAAATAATTGAATCCTAAATATTGGAATCTTCTCCATATAGAATGTATGTGAAGATTCATCTTATGAATCTCATAATACTTACCTTAGTGGAATTTGATGCAATATATGGAATGGATTGGCTCTCGTTATATAGATGACATATCAACTATCAAGAAATGGAAATATCCTCTTATATTCCAAATCATCCCATGATCCTCTAAAAATTCAAGGAAGATCATGAATCTCCTTTTGAAAATCCTTCAATGGTGTAGGTTTGATTCCCTTTAAAGAAGTATACCTTGATCAAATGGTTGATTTTGAGGAAGTTATCAATATTGGTGAAATTCCCATCATGAGGTAATAAAGTGATTTATTTTCTAAAGAGTTACCTGGACTTTCCTCGCAATATGAGGTAGAGTTATTAATAGAACTCAAACCTAGAGCTACATTTATCTCAAAGTGTCCATATAGAATGGATCTTGTCTAACTAGATGAGTTAAATAAGCAGCTACAATATCATTTGGACTAAGGGTTAATATGCCTTAGTGAATTACTTTTGGGTGTGCAAGATCTAGGAGAAACTTAAAGAACATCTAAGTATTCTATTGGAAACATTATGTATGGAGACGTTGTACACCATGTTTGGAAAATGTAACTTTTGGATGTTGGAATTCACATTCTTAGGAAATGTGATCATGAGTGAGGGATGCTTTGTGGACCCTTCAAAAAATGAAATTGGAGAATGGCCCAGAACCTCTAGTGTCATAGAAATCCAAATTTTTCATGGCTTGGCAAGGTACTATAGACATTCTGTGAGAAATGTATCATGATGGTCAAGCCTTCTATCTAAGTTAACAAGGAAAAGGGTAAAGTATCTCTGGATGGAATATTATGAATAAAGTATTTACGGAGCTAAAGAGAAGGCTTGTCCCTGCACCTGTACTCACATTACCAAAACTTATAGAATGTTTCTTGATATAAAATGATGCTTCCATGAAAGGATTGGTTTTTGTACTCATGAAAAATGATAATGTGATAGTCTACGCCTAACAGTAGTTGAAGATCCACGTGAATAACTACTTGACGCATGATCTAGAGCCAACATCTGTGATTTTTTCCTTGAAAGTATAGAGGTACTACCTCTACGGTGAGAAGTGGGATAAATATACAAATCACAAGAGACTAAAATATATTTTCACAAAAAATGAGCTCTATATGCGTCAAAGGATATGGTTATAACTAATCAAGGACAACGATTTATCTATTCACTGTCATCCTTGAAAGGAAAACAATGTAGTTATTACTTATAAAAGAAAAGAACTTGCCACTCTATCCATGTTATAGATTGACAAAGATCCTATCTTCTTAGAAAGAAAATGATGGATCTATAAATTTTAGTGGCATTGAATATGTCCAACATTTCCCAAATTATTTCCCAACCTGTTATCCAAGAGAAGATTAAGGTGGCATAGAGGGAAGATCTAGAGTTGCAAAAGAAGGTGAATGTAAAAAAGGAAGGGATGTTGTAAGAGTTCCTTATCGATGATAATGGTGTGATTCAGTTTCAAATGAGGCTTTGTGTGATTTCATCTCCTTGGATAAATAAGGATCTATTTTATAATTCACATAGATCAATTTTCTCTATTTGTCCTTGTAGCACCAAGACGTACAACGATATCTGAGAAAACTTCTAGTGGGATAAAATTAATATAGATATTGCAGAATATATCTCAAGTTGTTTGATATGTAATCAAGTTAAATCGTAGTGAAAAATTACAATGGAATGATGAAAACATTGTCTATACCCATTTATAAATTGGATAATGTCATTGTTTAGTTTTTCATGGGTCTCCCAAAGACACCAAGATGAAGTGATGTGATATAGGTTGTGGTGGACCGACTCACCAAGACTTCCTACTTTATCACTATTTAGGAAATATCTCTCAGTTGTAAAACTTGAAAATATATATGGGAAGAAATTCATGAGACTTCATGGATTTTCACTCTTGATTTTATTTGATCATGATCTCATGTTCACATCAAAATTATAGATGAGTCTTCAACCAGCCTTGAATACTAAATTGAATTTTAGCCTGGCCTACCACCCCCAAAATGATGTCCAATCAAAAAGTATTATTCAGATTCTTGAAGATATTATAAAAGAAAGATGTTTATAATTAAAAGGTGTATGGTATAATTATCTCCCATTGGATGAGTTCTAATAAAACAATAGCTTCACTTGAGTATTTTGATGTCTCCATATAAAGCTCTGTATGGAAATCAATGTAGAACTCCAACCCTTTGAGATAAATTTGTTGAATGGAAGTTACTTGGACATGATATTATTTAATATATGATAGAGAAGGTTCATTTCATCCATCATTATATCAAATTTTCTCAAAGCTGTGAAAATATATATGGTGACAACCGTCGAAGGGACTTGGAGTTCGATGTTGGAGATAAATTCTTCATTAAAATATCATTCTGGAAGATATTCATGTGGTTTGGAAAGAAAGGTATTTTAATCCTAATGTACATTGTCCCCTTTGAGATCCTTGATCTTATATGAGTCATGGACTATCATATTGAACTTCCAAAAAAAATGGCTCAAGTTCACGATGTGTTCCATGTATTACTCCTGAGGAAGTACATACAAGATCTATCACATATACTAAACTCAGATGTGGTATAGATGGATTATGATATCTCTTATAAGAAACAACCATAATTATTCTGGATATGAGAGATAATTCTCTATGTAAAAATGCATACCTCTTTTTTAAAGTGTTGTGTAGGAACTATAAGTATTAAGAAGTATCTTGGGAAATGAAGGATGTGAAGAAGGATAAGTACCTTCACCAATTTCTGCAAAACAAAATTTAAAGGGTGAAATTTAAAAAGGGGGAAATAATGTGATGACCCAAAATTCAATCAATAGAATTTATCCCTTCTGAATGTAATTTCATATAGTATAAATCTAATAAAATGTCTTATATACTATAATAAAAATGTTATAAATGAATAATTAATTAAATTTGAATTATTTCTAGAATTTAAGGAACCAATACTGTTAAAATATTTTGTTGATCATAAAATAACCCATGGAAAGGAATGGGTTTCATTACATAAGCATACATTTATAAACACTGGGTTCTTAAGTGAAATAGAGAATACAATACATGATATTGGAAGAATCAACCTTGAGTGAAGAAGAAACAATCTCGAGAAGTAAATGTTGTGTTTTGTTAAAAGAAGTGTCCATTTGGAAAACACTATTTTTGTCATCAACTCAAGAAAGAAACATTTATATTCCATAAAAGGTATGATAATGATTAATAAATTATATTTAAGGAATATCCATACTGAAAATGGGGCAAAATCAGTAAAACCCATTGAAATAGAGTTGGGTTTGAGAATTCCCCTTACCTTGTATCCGAAAGATTATTTTTCATTAATATCCTATATAATCACATTAGATTCATTAATAAAAAATATATACAATTTTGTAATTAATTTTATTAATTATGTATTTATTATGTTCATTTATGGCCATTTATATGAGTTATATAGTTTAATTTCATTATTTAGGAGCATTTGTTTTCATGGGTTTCATGATTGGTTTGTTTACATACATAAATGAAAGTTCATGTAAAATGAGGATAAATATTCAAAATTTTTATTATATGTTTACAGTGATCTAAAAGAATCATAAATAATATTATAATAAATTTTTTTATATGGTATGCAGATGAATCTTTAGATAAAATTTAATGAGTATTGTTTTAGGTTAATTTTGGCAGTTGTTCGATCGCCACAAATTCATTTTGTTTTATCATTTTGTAATATATATAAATGTTAGTTCCAGAATATAAATATAGTTATAAAATAAAAATAAAAATATATTTTAAATTATTTAATTTTTTATTGACATCCTTGAATGTGTTAAAGAAAACTAAAATTGCATCTCCCATGATGTCTATAAATTGACACATCAAGGGCAACGATTCCATTTTTAAAATAAAAGAGAGAGAGATGGAGGAATAGTATCCTTTCCCATAATCTCGAACTCTCATTAATTATTTTAATATTTTTAGTGGTTATTCTAAAACTATTGGTAGTCTTGATGAAAAATAATAAATTAATAGATATATTATTGAGAAAACACTCCTCTCCTCCACTATAAATACCACCCCTCACCACCTCATTTCCTCACACTTCTCAATATTTGAGCCCTGCCTAAACTCAACCCAATAATCTTATATAGTCCCTACCTCATGTCCAAGAGCTATTGGTCTCATCAATAGAACAGAACCATTTCCCTAAGGATAATATAATGGATGATATATTTAAGAGGTAAAATCCTCTTCTAATTACTTTTAATTTCATTTCAATTTCATTAATTTTATTTTGTTACCCTCACCTTATCTTATCCAAACAGAATGAGAACTTAGGTATGATTAATAAATTGGTATGATATAATATTAATTTAATATACATCATTATACTCCTCCATCTCTCTCTCTTTTATTTTAAAAATGGAATTGTTGCCCTTGATGTGTCAATTTATAGACATCATGGGAGATGCAATTTTAGTTTTCTTTAACACATTCAAGGATGTCAATAAAAATTTAAATAATTTAATATATATTTTTATTTTTATATTATAACTATATTTATATTCTAGAACTAACATATATACATATTAGAAATTTATAAAACAAAATGAATTTGTGGTGATCGAACAACTGCCAAAATTAACCTAAAACAATCCTCATTAAATTTTATCTAAAGATACATCTGTATACCATATAAAAAAAATTTATTATAATATTATTTATGATTCTTTTAGATCACTGTAAGGATATAATAAAAATTATGAATATTTATCCTCATTTTACATGAGCTTTCATTTATGTATGCAAACAAACCAATCATGAAACCCACGAAAACAAATGCTCCTAAATAATGAAATTAAACTATATAACTCATATAAATGGCCATAAATGAACATAATAAATACATAATGAATAAAATTAATTATAAAATTGTATATATTTTTTTATTAATGAATATAATGTGATTATATATGATATTAATGAAAATTAATCTTTCGGATACAAGGTAAGGGGAATTCTCAAACCCAACTCTCTTTCAATGGGTTTTACTGATTTCACCCCATTTTCAGTATGGATATTCCTTAAATATAATTTATTCATCATTATCATACCTTTTATGGAATATAAATGTTTCTTTCTTGAGTTGAAGACAAAAATAGTGTTTTCCAAATGGAAACTTCTTTTAAAAAAACACAACATTTACTTCTCGAGATTGTTTCTTCTTCACTCAAGGTTGATTCTTCCAATATCAAGTATTGTACATTCTATTTAACTTAAGAACCCAATGTTTATAAATGTATGCTTATGTAATGAAACCCATTCCTTTCCATGGGTTATTTTATGCTCAATATTGATATATTTTATATGTGGAATTCATGATAATTTAAATGTTGTGATGTGACGGATGCCCCAAGAATTATATAGCACGATGTAAATGTTATGATGTGATGGGTGAGCCTGGAATTATATAGCACTCTAATGCATTGGTTAATGTGAATAACTTCATGAGATAAAGTGAAATATTTTTTAACATGATTCTATCTTTGATCACAACTATGTGTGGTAGTTGACCACTAAGAGATGATGTTACATTTTTATGCAATGCCACATTCCATGCCCTTTCATAGTGTTTCCTCTCATGATTATGATACTATGCCTATGTAATTGTGATAATGATTATGCTCACCCTATATTATATTGTTTCTTGTTATTATCTATCCTCTTACTATGATTTTATCTTATCCCTTTTTGATGTATATCCTCAGGTGATTTCATGTACTAATTATAATTCAATGGATAATAAGAAGCTAGAGAAGTGAGAATTAAATAAATGTTTATGTTTTATTTTGTAAATTTTATATATGGTCCTAATTTCTCCATGATAATAAACATTTGGATCCTCATTGTGTAATGATTTTTTTGTTTATCTTTAATATTTTATAATAATATATGAAAGAAAAAGAAGGGTTGTTATATCCATTGAATATTTCCAAAGATCAATTCAGAATATTACAAGGTCATATCCACTCTTGAGAACCTAACTAAATTTTCCATTCCAATAGCTAATTATAAATTATTTATAATTAATTATTAAATTTATTTTTAATGATATATAATCAACATAATGTTTAATTTAAATAGGAATAATGCCTAAAAACTCTTTAATCACCACTTGATCACTGAAACCTCGAGTGATGGGGTACATTCGCATCCTGACACACACCTAAACCAAAAACACACATTAATTCCATTAATTATATGAATTATAATAAATCTTATTGTTTATTACAATCAATAATAGGTTCCTAAAACTTATTGGTTGACATTATCTCTTTATAATTTCAACCATCTATTAACAAAAGGTCTATACCATGCTCCTAAAACCATCTAGAGACAGATATCTAATAATCAGAATAAATTCAATATGAAATTTAATTTATATTAATTGAAAAATATATCTAAATCCATCTATTTATGTGACTCCAATTAAGAGTTGTGCAATGATGTGATTCTTTCCTCCTTAGACATCCACTGGCTATGATGAAAAAAATCCTATTATAATGGGAAAATTATATTATTCTCTCAAGGAATCATAATTAAAACCCTAGGAAATGAAAACTAATAATATGAGAAATAAATATGGTTTAATAATAGACCAAAAATAATATATATAACATTTAATCACAATGTAAATTTCCACAAGAACACTTCTGGCCATGGGGGTTGAGAGGGAATCAAATGGGTCCCTCCTAAACTTCACATGTGATAGATGATTAGAGGGGGGATGGATTTAAAATCAATAAGAAAATTTTCAAATTATACCATTTTAAAAAAAATGTAGAGGAACCTCAAGTAATGATCCACAATATGGTTTATCTCCAAGATTCCCCTCACGGACCCCTAACATGACCTCCCCCATGCCAAATCCCTACACTCTCCATGCTCACAATTTCCAGTATTGGCTTCCCCCATAGACCATGGAACACAACATGATGTGGTGAAACCCTAGTTCTGTCAAAACTAATATATGGGATGTTCCATGACATATTGGGTCTTTGATCATACCATAGGGAAATCCCCACAGGCATCATGCTCACTAGGACACCACGTGCTACAAAATATCTGAGCCCAAAGGCTCTAGGAAATCCAAAACATCTGACACCACATGCATAGCCTTCATAGGTAATTACCATAGAATAAATTCCCATGAATTATCCCAAAATAAGGGGAAACCCATTAAATGTGTTATTTAACTTACACTGTGGAAGTACCTATGGTGTGGTCTACTCTGTGGTTGTGCACCTACTTCAAAAACAGCTACATATACACTCGACCTCACGTTATCATGTGACTGGGCACCAAAAAATCCTCTCATATCCATGATCCATATCTAAATACATCTATGTGAGATGTTCCAAACCTAAAAATCCCTATCTATGTACCAAATCCCAATTAAACCCTCCCTAATATAAAAATAAAATTTTTTTTCTAAAATACCCGTATCATAATGTTCACTGAGTATTATTATCTCCCCGCTATAAAACATCTCATACCCAAGAATCTTTATCGGTCCTTCAAAAAATATTATTGAATAATCTTGGTAACAATTTCAAAATCAACTCGTTATATTCTACCTTGGAATGAAAATGTATCTACTGCTATAAAACTCCAAACATGAGGCACATTATTCATTGAAAGCCAATCCTTCTACTCATTAACCTCATCAAACACCAAAACAGTTCTAACAAACACCCATATATCCCATGAAATCACAATTCCATAGATTAATATATAAATGATATTATGGTTCTCACAACCATAATATTCATCCCAACATGGAATAATTTGAGTTATGGTGCTCCCCATTATTGAAATCACCCACTAAATCCCATTTTCAGTAGTCTAACAACACAAACCTTGTGGTTTTGATCTCACCATTCCCAGTTATAAATAAAAATATTTTTCATTCATCCTATGGAAAACCATTCACAAAAACACTCTACTATACCCACCTATGTGATATCATATCACTAGATCCTAATGTATCATACCCTAAAGGCATCATAGAATCATATAAACATCCCACACTGGCATCTGAGATTGAATCTTTGTGTATTTATTCAATTGGACCCTCAACCAACTAAATCATTCATCAAATGATTTCCATTATCCTCATCGTACCATTGATAAGAATCATATACAATCAACTTAGTATCATATTTAGCCCAATGTTATTGCATATACCCCATATGATAACTCATATAATTCTCAAATCTAGTATTCATAAAGGATGTAAATTAAATTGGACCTATATGATCCCTGGTTTCTGAATTTCATCCCAATATTCTGATAACTAGTCTCATAACACTCATAGTCATTCCTATATTAGGGTTATGCATATGTGGAACACACTCCATAAATTACCACACATAATGACTCAACATGCCCATCACACTCATATCTAAGCACCAACATGAAACTTCAATCCCTAGTTGTTCTTGGATCACTCTGAACTTTATCCTCAGCATACATTGAAATTCATACTTAAATATTGTAATGACCTTTAAGAAAAAAAGGGTGTACTACCCATTATATGGATTCATTTATATCATTCATTGATCACAACCTCTACTAGTTCTTTAATCTCAAATGTGTCACTCCTCCTGGGCCATTCTCCCCAGACTATCATCATATCCAACATCAAACATTGATCGATTGTTCCTTGTTTCCCAATCTATATTAGATGCCTCCTCTATAGTAGAGGGATATTACAAATAAAAATAAAAATACTTAGTATTAATAATCATATATTTTTCAACAATCCATTGATCTGCGTCCCACACATAGCCCCACACTGATCCATAAACAATGAGAACTATACATAACCATTATGTATCACCTCAACCTCATATAAACCCAAAGGGTGCATGCTTCTATCCCCCCCCCCCCACCACAAAGAACTAAAATTATGTTCCCATGATATTCACATCATAAAACCTAGGCCCATGTGCCTAAACCACTAACCATACTCCTTATTCAAGTCATTCTTATCTAACATTGATCATCCTTGAAACTACTCAGAATCAAGGCATTTCAACCATGTCAAGTGAAGTCACATGGTCACCCACTATCTAGGAATTGTTACAAAATCAAATGTCTCTACGCTATATCTAACCATTCTATACCTAATAATCAAGGATCACAATCCCCTATGTAATTACTAACATCTCTAGATATCCCTAGGGTTAAGAATATAACTTATATTATACATCAAAAACAAACATTGATACCCAAGAACATCGATTTCTTCTCATCACAATTTTCTATTCATCACCATAGCTATACTATATATTGGGTAGAATCACCCAAGCATCAATTTAAAAACCTAATAATTTATCTATACTTTTTGTCCCAAAATGAACTTACAATCCTCGATGAACCCATTCATCGAGTTCCCCTTATATATGTCTCTCTACTGACCAATACCCTGAGATGCATTTCAAGGTCAATGGGATCTCCCACTTATCACGCAAACTATAAAACACAAAATTCATAACACATGGTGTAGAACCTCTTCTACCATAATGAGAATACCAAGGAAATAAACATTTCAAAGCACACACTACATGGTTTTAAAATACATATACTCATTAGGCATCATCTGTCATGTATCAGCCTTCTAGGGAACTAATCCTCATTGGGAATTTGAAGAGACAACCCATCAAGGACCAAAATCTCATTTCCATGCACATATATATAACAACCTTTTTTATTATGATTTTTTTTCGAGTAAACCCTAATTATATTATTTGGTTATGTAGAATTCCACTAAGAAGAAATATGGGAAACACCATATATTTTTTTATTAAATCATAAACTATCCAAATAGATTTTCTTTCATATCTAGAACCACAACCACCCACAAAGGTCCATTGCTAAGGCATATAATGCATATACCTACCCACTAAAAGTCACTCTACACCCCTTATTAGAGGCTCCCTATGAACATCATTAAGGAATATATCACTACAAGATTCACAAGGACTATCATTAAGAGAAATATTTTGGACCAGCTATATATAATTTCACCAAAAATGTTTATGTAAAAAAAATATAATATATTATTGAAACTTTAAATAGATGGACCCTCATAATAAGTGACATTAGCCATATGAAATCACATGAATTACATGTGGGTCCTACAATCCACAAATGAATCATGTAAATAAGCCATTTAGATGTAGTCTAAAATCCAAAAATACATAAACAACAAATCCTTAAACCTAGGTTCGTCACAATAGGTAAAATCTTGTCACTATAAAAGTGTAAAATACGAATATAAATCCCATATCCTAGGTAAAAAGGACTTTTCTCCAAAAACGGTACTTTGATACAGTAGTGTGAGGTTTATCACAAGCTATAACACATTTCTAGATCTCCTTTCTACCAAATCCAATAAAGTAAAAGAATATAAAGGCTCTGATTTCACATTATAAAATTTCTACAGTCAATAACCACATAACAGTGTCTTGGTAGAAGATATCATGTGTTCTATGGTCCATCTACATCTACGCCTAAAGGATGGTACTATTTAAAGACTATACCACTATACTGGAGTAGAAATATAAATAGAAAAAAACCAACCACAATATATATTATATAATCATATTAAGAGAAATACATAAAAAAGAAACACGACATGACAAATGAATTTGATTAGTATACAGTCATACAAACACTTGGTAATGCCAACATACAATAATTGATCACCCATTTGACCAACCAAATATGAAAATAAAATAAAATAATTAAATTGTATTGAGACTATAAATCCTTTCTTGATCCTCACCTCATCACATTCACTAGATTCCATCAGGGTTATCCCAAATGATCATGAAACATCATGCCTCTTCCCTACCTGAACCTAAAAATAATGACATTTTCTTAGGTACCCAAGTGTCATAGATTCTAAATCAAGGTGTGAGTACAACTCAGTAAGGAACTATTAACATGGTCCATAGTATAATCAGTATATATTGTGTACATGGAAGTGATATGATGATAATAAATAATGTGACAATGTATGTTTAATAAAATGAACCATCAATGTTCATCAGGTTTAAGGTGAAACTTGGGATCACCCATTGTTCCATTTTATTTTAGAGAATCTCTAAGTACACGACATAAGTAATATGAATAATACTAGTCCCAACAGCCATATCATATTTAGTGAATTAACTAATTAATGTGAGGTAATCATAAAAAATCCAATAGTAATTGACATATAGTTGATTACTATGAGAAAATCTTAGGAAATTCAAATTCATTGGGCCCATGGCTAATTCCATGGATGTATCCCAAATAAATCCAATAACATATGGCTCAAGATCAATTACTAGGAGGTTATCCTTGGAAGTCCACATACATGAGGAATACCCATCGAAACTAAGGTAATATCTTGGGCATACCAAAGTCATTAGGCATACTCTCGGATCATAGGTAATATCAGGTTAATTCCTTACATATAAGGTTTTCTTATAAAATCATGGGGAGTATTTTTGGAATCTCATATGGTCATGCCTAATGTTGGGTCCTAGGGAATATCCTAGGTGTCCTGTTCAATAAACCTCAAATTTTAAGGTAATATATTGAAAATTATATATATATATATATATATATAAAGTTAGAATCCCATGTGATAGCCTATGTATTATACATGTGAGATGCATCATCCAATTACTAGGGAGTATCCTTGGTGTCTCGATAGTTATAAGGCATGATCTTAATGCTAGGTCAAAATCAAATAATCCCATAGAGTAAACCACTGAATCCCATAAAGAATCATGACAATTCCTTCATAAATACTCAAGGGAGGTATTTCATTACCATAATATATCACATCATATTTAATACAGTATCATAGGGCTCACACCATTGATTTGAGTTCTTAGGTGACACCCAAAATTTTCCCCTTCCATCTACCAGTTTTATCCCTTTATTAGGTCAACATAATATTAAGGTTCCCATTGGGGTCCCATAGTTTGTTTCATTTCATGAACAACATACATGGGATCCTCAATGTCACATTTATCTCTTTGGTCAACACCCTTAACTCAGTGGGCATACCATCCCTCAGTATCATTGGATTCATAACACAACCTCATATGTAATCTTATATTGGTGTCTTGTATATTAGAAGTAAAAAAGGACATTCGATTTCAAATTCATCTTATGTTAATCCTCGTATAGCCATCCTATTTATCAATCAATGTAGGGGATACCCTATATAAAATAAAATTTCAATGGGAGAGTAAATCTTTCCCAACACTCATCACATTATTGAATTGGCTCTAGGGAATCTCAGGGTATCATAAAGGTTTACAAGGTCCAAACCCCCCCCAAAACACATAACATCCATGTATATATAATTCACCACCAAATTACCTATGATAAGGACCAATAAACATAAATAATCCATTTAATTCTTTATTATTGGGGTCTACATATATTAGGGATTTCATTTATAGAAAAACTCGACCATCAGTGGTTGAGGCATCAAGCGAGTTCGAAGGGTCCATCATGGCCCTTAACACCATGTCAATTCCATTTACAGGAATTCAATTTTATTTAAATTATTTATTTTTATAAAATTTTTATTTCACTTAACTGAGAGGCAATATATCATATACATATAAAAAATTTCTTAAACCTAAGGGTTATACTCATCAGAGCACCTACCTCATTTGTAGTTATTTCTTTTTACCAAGGTATAGAGACCCTCTCCCATGTTTGTCCTAAAATCGTCTAATATCATCTCAACTCAAAACCATATAAATCAAGATGCACATATAATAATTTATTATAAAATATTCTTAATAATTTATTCATTTAATATATGGAAATTAAAAAAATTATTACTATGTTTGTATATTAATAATTTTTAAAAACTCACTGACCAACACTCGCTTGTCAAAACCTAAAGAAATGGATTGTGGTCCATTCCAAACTCCCAATTAAACATATAACACACATTAAATTAAATTATTGAAAAATATAATTAATTTCATAGTTATTATAATTAGATATATTTTTATAAAACATAGTAGTTAACCTCATCACACTAAATCGATTACCTATGATTAGTGGAAGGTCCGTAAAATGCTCATGACACCATCATAGGTAAAATAACCAATAATATGAACAATTTAAATCTAAAATTTAACCAAATTTAATTGTTAAATACTAATAAATTATTCTATTTGTGTAAAAACACTTAAATATTTTAAAATGACATACATTATTCCTCTCGTGACATCCTCTTGCTAAACCGAGAAAATGTTCCATAATAACTGGATGATTCCACCATGCACTTGGGGAATCATAAATGAAAACCTATCTAGATAAAACTAAAATTTGTTGAAATTAATAGTGGTTAAAAAGGTGTAAGAAGATTATATAACACCTTATATCACCATATAAATCACTATAATAACACCCATATCAATGGAGGACTGTGAGAGAATAGAGGAAGTGACCCCTCTTAGATATTACACATGAGTGAGGAAAATAGAGGAAGAGAAGATAGTTAAAATTGATGGGGTAAATGTGGAACCCTCATATCACTATGGTGTATTATTTAATATTATTTTATATTATATAAGAGTTGATTAAATTTTTTAGGGATTTGGAATGATATTTTGAAAAAAAATATCTTTCTCTATATTTCACTATTTAGTAAGTACGGTAAATGGGGAAACAAGCCAAAGGGATTATGATGGGGGTTTATAGATTATTTCTTATGTTAATGGTTAGTATACATGGATTCCACATAGTTTTTATCAACATTTTTTCTTTCTGTGGATACTATGTATGTCCATTTTATCTTGCAGTGTTAGTTCACAATAGTAGCCCAGACCTTTTGACCTGTTACATTGTGTGGTTTCATATGAAATAGGTGTAAATATGAGGTTTCAGAAAGGAAAAGATTATTTGAATTTTAAATTTTCAGTGGGAAGTATATTATATTGTAGATGATTAGGATATATCATAAGAGTTGGATTTATTTTGGCCTTTTCTCTTGTGTAATAGAAATCAAATCTAAAGGTGATATGAGCTTCCTATAACTTTTACATATTCCATATATTGGTTCCTTATGGTTTGGGGAGTAAGGGTGATGGTTTTGATGTCTCTTCCTGCTAATAGGTGGATGTGGAATTTAGAGATCTCATGGATTAGTGATGAGTAGTGTAGGCATTTGTCTATGGTGTAGTGGATATCATGTGTTTTGGAGTCTTAGAGATGTAAGTTCTAGTTTTTATGTTATTATGAGGGAGGATATGGTATTGAGTTGATATAGGATATTATAAGTATAGTGGGGGTACTTCTTGTGGCACAGTAAAGGCTATTATTATGTAGTGTCATTGGAGAAGGGTTTTTTTCTCTGGCTATTTGATGGTGGCTACAACATAGTGCATTGGATTCACCATAATGCTTAGCCTTGTTGATAGGATATGTCTAGGATCTATGGTGTGGGTTATAGAGGAGGTTAAACCAATGGTGATTATTGTTTATCCAATTGTGATGTGTTGTTGTTTTTTAGATGAACATATATATTATGGAATGTCTGTTGTTGGTGCATCATGGTTTACTTAAAAACATATAGGGTAAGAATTACAGAACCATATTGAGCCCCACTATTCTCACATATTTTACCTTCTTTTTTAGAAAATTTATAATACATTTTTAAATTATTTTCACACCCTCCTTGTTATATTTTAACATTTTCATCATGAGATCAAGTATCAATTATTATTTGTGAGTTACCAAAAATTCTCTCTTGTTTATCCCATGTTATTTGTTCTGGTTATTATATGGTTGAGGATATGGTTGATCCGAGAAAGTTTATGGAAGATATTTATTGGGATTTCTAGGATACATGTTGATTGTGGTGTTCATTTTGATATGTGTATTGGTGGTCTTAGTTCTCCCATTTTCTTTTTGTTTACTGATTAAAAAATCCTTGATTTGGGTAGGGGGCATTATTCTCTAATTTATTTTATAAATCTATGGAATTATCATGATTTTATATTCTTTGGTGTGGATGTTAAGTAATAATTAAAGAATATAATAAACTAGAACTAATGAAATTTATGGGAGAGGGTGTATTATCATATTTTCACCACTTTTATTTTATTTGTATTATTATTACATTCCTTAAAATTGAAAAACTATGTGAAATTTTGTTGTGGAAACTATTAATTTATAAACCCTTTCTCTAATTGATTCTTCAAATGTACTATTTAAAAAATATTATTCACTTAAACATGTATATGAAATAATTGTGTTTAAATCTTGTAATTATATGAAAATTTCCATGAAATGGATAATGTAATGTTATCAAATCCCTATTTTATTTGGAATTAAAATAATTTTGGGAGCTAAAATCTATTTTTATTTCTATTTTTATACTTTCTAAATATTGATTTGTTTGTTATGTGGTTTATTATGGTGGTTTAATGATAATGGTGGTAACTTGTTTAGATGTGGATTATTTTGAGGCATTGGGGTTGTAGTTGGTATATAATCAGATATGTCAGGGATAATTGTAGTGGTTTGTTTATGGATTTAGATGTGAAATGTTTTATACGTTTTGATGAACATAAAAATTTGATTGGAATTGTTATTGTGAGGTGGATGGGCCCTTATATAATGGAATGTGTTATAGATTCCTTGATGTTATGGGATTAGGTTATAAATGGTGAAATGATTATGGAATGGCCTAGAAATTAAACATGAGTTATGCTTAGGAGTGGTTTTTATTAAATATAAATTTTCAATTTAATTGAATTAAAATTTGTTATTATATTAAAATATATGTAAATTGGTTATGTTTATGAATAAAGAGGGAATCAAAGGATGCCTGTAGAGGTTCTGTGTGGTATGATAAATTGAAGGGTGGTAGTAGTTGGTCAAGGATTTTTTTGGGGTGGTGTGGTAGTATTCTAGGTTATCCAATTGTTTATTGATGTGAATACTTTGGCTAGACATTACATGTAAAAATTATCCAAATATTTACAGAACATTTCTAATCCACCATGGTTGAGTAGATAATTTATTGTTGATGCTAAAATGGTTTTATGTTATAGGTATTTTCCCTATTCTATCATTAGTAGAATTGAATATGGCTTTTCTGGAGGTGTTTCTTATTTGTGATGGATTAGTTAGTGGTCATTTTTATGGGTTATGGATTATTTGGTGGTGATTCCTTATGGGGATGGCCTAGTTGGTGGAGATCACTAGTTAATATGTATTAGTTGGTGGTGATCCCTTGTGACAATGGATTATCAAATAGAGATGCATAGTGATGATGGATTTTAGTTTGAAAATTTAATTAATGTGAATTGTGGTGGGGGTCATGCGTGGAATGAGGAGGTTAAAATATTGATATAATTCTTGTTCAGGATACCATACTAACTTGGATATGAGACAAATTAAGTGAAATGATTTTTTGGATATATTATTGGTGGGGAATTGGTTGTTGGGAAATTTATTACTATTCTATTAATATTATTATACAACCATGGATGTTCTATTAGTTGAGTGAGACTTGGTAAGGAAGGTATTGGGTAACTCACCTTATTAGGATCCCAATTGTTCCTATATTTATTAAATAGAGCATTAATATACACTTATATATTTTAAATGAGAGACCTAGGGTATGATCTTACAAAGTATACCTTTTAGGCTCACCCAAAATATATATAAATTATTTTTTAGGATTCAATGATGGTTTCAATGATCAAGTTGGACACTTATAGCTTTGAGATTGGTGATGTCAGAGAGTTGTTTCCTTAGGATTTTCCCTTGGTATTGTTTTATATAGGAGAGTTTTATTTCTATATCATGACATGAACTATAGGATGTTAGTTATTTTACATTTATAACTTGGTGTTTTATTAGTGGTTTTTATTCTATGTTCTTGAGATTAATCTGAAAAATGGATCTCATTGGGTGTTTTATACAGTCAATGCTAGTATCCATCTATGGTCCCATTGGAGGTAGGATTTAGGGGTCTCTCCCCTCTATTCATTTTTTGGTCCAGGGGGAAAACTATTGGATTGGGGGAATGACACTCCCAACATACACATGGTTAGGGGAAACTATGTGAGTGATAGTCCATAATTGATACAATTTTAACCAAGGTGTTTTTATTGATTGAAAAATAATTTAATGAACCATTTGGAAAAACTATGCATTTTTATTGGGCTTATCCAATGACATATTAAATATTGGTGGAATATTTTCCAAATTATATAGCTTAACTATATGATATGCACAAATTCATAAATAGGTGAAATTATAAATTTATACCACTCATTTTTTTGGAATTTACCCCCTTTTTACCCATTTATAATTTATACAATGGTAGGTAATTATAATAGAGATCTTACCCTACCTTCCCATTAGCTTAGAATCCTCCTCTACTTATTTTAAAGAAAATTTCTTGATACACTCTTTGATATTTCTCCTACCCTCTCATGACATCTTTTTTTCCTCATGGACTTCACTTCTCCCATGAACCCTAAAGGCTAAAGAGTCATGATTATGGTTGGAGGCCGACCTAATCATATGGGTTTGGTTGGTTAGGTGATTTAGGTGTTGTTTGTTTGTTTTTTATGTTTTCTTCATCAATGGTGGGGCATTGTGATGAGTTTATTCTTGAGTGAGGTTGGTGATTCTATAAAAAATTTCTTATTATTTATGTGGTATCTAATATTGGTTGAAAGGATTTTAATGTATTTTCACTCCTATTATAAAAGGGGGATTAATAGTTTTTCAGGTTTTTATGTGGGAATGTAATATTTTGACATACCAAATGTTTGATAAAATGTTTCCATTGTTTCCAAAAGGGAATTTTGTGGTTTAATGGGGAGATTGGAACATATGGGTTTTCAAAATAAATATTTAAAGTTTTAAGTGGATTCTATGACAGATGTTAAATGATTTTGAGGACTTGTGGTATTATGGTTGTTTTAAAGTAACTACTTTGTAATGAGTTAACTTCCAAATATTTATGAATCTGTATTTTGATTATTGGGTTTTCATGGGATTTTTTTGAAATGGTATTTCAAATGGAGAAAACATTACCTATATTCTAATCCTATTTTCAATGTTCTATTAGTAATTTTATAATGGAATTGTTTAATGATTTTTATACCCTCACATAGACCACTTTTTTTATTAGATGAGCCATTGTGTTTTTTCCCAAGGGGGGATATTTGATATTGTATAACACCCCGAGCTTCCATGATACGCTTCTCATTCAATAATGTAATAGCTTGCATTGTACGCAACATCGAGTTCTAACACACTGCAACTAATCAAAGTAGCCGTTATGAATAGTAATAACCACTTTTTAAATTTATAGAAATTTTATATTTCAAAATAGACTTCATTTTTGTATTCCTAATATTGAAATTAGCCTATGTTGAATTTTTTGTAATTTTCTGAGAACTTCAAAATGTTTATGAATAGTGAAAAATACTTAAAACAACTTTTCTAATAAAAATAATTTATAGTGATAAGTTATACTATTGAGTGTTTTTAAAGTATAATTAGAATATATTTTTACCATTTTATCCAATGGTGGTCATTAGAATTAATTTCACTTTGAAATTGGACATAAACAATTATCAATCTTTTGATATAAACTGTTTCTTAAAAACACGCTATTTGTTGTGACAGCGGGAATTAATTATAAAATTAATTAATGCAAATAATATGTTTGGAATTTCATAAAATAGGCAACATTTTTGAATTCGTAATATCAATTATAGCTTAGGGTGAAATTTTGGCATTGTTCTGAAAAACTTCAATTTTTGATGAATAGTGAAACCACTAAGTGGTAGTTAGATAACTGATTTTTCATTTAAATGAAATATTACCACTTTTGTGATTTGATTTTCAAAAATCCGACATACATGGTTGTCATTAAGAAGTAAAATTTGGTTCAATGAGATTAAAATAATTTTTTGGTGAATAGTAACTTTTCAGTTCTTAATCGCGATTAGAGGTAATTAGTGTAGTTTAAGGTAAAAATAATCTTTTAATAATATGAGATGAGCTTGACACATGTCCTACCCTAATTGGATATTCCATGGTCGACCAAGACATTCCATGGGTCAACTTGGGGACCCCATGGAGCCACTTTAGTTGGAAAATGACATAAATACCTTTTATTTAATGTTAAAGTAAAAAATGATACAAACATGAAATGTTTTACTAAAACAATTTTTACATGGGGTTATACAAGTCATATTTTTGATTATAAATATTCATTGGAAAGATAAAAAGATTTCCTACATCATAGTATTTTTTTATAATTTTTAGACATTTAATAAGTTAAATTATTTATGACATCATGATGATGCAGCGATGACCTCATTATTTAACGATTTAAATAAAATGAGAAGATAATGTAAAATCCAAGGCGCACACTTTTCCAAAGCCTATTGGATGAGGAGTTTCGAACCCTTATCACCTTAGACTAGAATTATACAAGTGTGAGACCTTTGGAATCCGAAAAGCATTGTATAATAATGTAAAATTTCCTTACATTCCAAGAGTGCCCCTCCTCTCCACTTATAAAAGGCCCCCACCACTCCCACCTTACTCACACCTTCAAGACATTTGGCTCGGCCAACCTCTACCCAAATACTCTCCCGAAATCCCTCAATTACTCCTAGAAGCCTCACTTTGGGCAGAATTCTTCCCAAGGAAGCCTTTGTCTCAAATCAAAAAGAGTTACCCGATTTTTTAGGTAATGTCTTCTCTAATGTTGTTTTGTTTTATTTTGCTTCTCCAACCCCTTAAAAACTTTTCATTCCTTTCTTTTGTAACAACACCAGTATCTAAAATATACTAGGATTTTGTTATGATAAGTATTTGGTTTACACTTACAAACACCTTCGTCTAATGGTTAAAGAACATACTGTTTCTGTGGGTGGCGAAATTCTTCCTCACGAAACGATGATTGTTCAAATTCTTTTAACACCTACAATGGTGGCCATTTTGATGACACTATTTTCATATATGATATATATATTATGTTTATGTTTTCCTTATTCTCCTTTATTTTTCATTTATGGCATACTTTATGATTTCCATTATAGGTAAATGCGATAATTTCATTTTAGGAAGTGCGGACTACCGCCCCCTCAAAGTGATGTGAATCATTAATGCCATATGTGGGATGTATAAATGATAGAGTAAATGATATTATATATGATATTATAATGTAACTATATTATACCTTTATATAATTATGAATTCATTCCATTAAATACGAAATAGAAATGAAAGTAGCGTTCATGCGTACGTACGGCTTACCGTCTCCATGAACGGTGCATTTCATTTCTTACCTCTAAATGTTACGTAATATTATGAATGAATGTATATACTGGAAATATATGATATATATGACATCTAAATCATGAATATAATTCTGGAGATGATGGATATTATACCACATAAACAACTTGTAATTATAAGAAGTTTATTTATTGACTCAAGTAACAAAGATCGACAAAACGACCATTATTAACTTAAATAATTACATAATTTTCATAACATGGTAATAAGTGATATAAAAGGAATAATGAACATAAAAAAGGTTCTTAAGTAAATATAAATTAACTCTAGTTTATTATTCAGGAGGTTAAAGAACGGTCGAGTCAGGACAAGACGCAAGGTAAGGGAACTTCTTAACCCAACATCCATTCTTTGGGTTAATATCCTACTTTCAAATTATGTCATGATATTATTATGTCTTATTTTGTATTTTTACTTTCTTTATGTGTACCTATAGTGAATACACATAATATATCAATTTTATTTTAAAAAATGATCTTTGTAAGGACTTCGTCTCAATCTCCTTTCATTGAGGCATATTTTGTTTTATACACAAATTTCTTTTATACGGTGTATAAACCCCTTTGACTTTTACGTATATTCAAAAGGAATCTTTTTTATACGAAGCATTTACTAAACGACAAAAGGGAATGTTTTTGTCGTACTTATGCGGCGACAACGACTTCTCCGCCGCCATGACCACTATTTGAGTTTTGGCTTCCTCTACAAGCCATACCTTTTTTTTAATGAAAAATAAATACCATGTTATACTTTTATTTTATTTTGGTATTGAAAATGGTTTTGAAAGCGTTTTTATTATATCAATGTTTTGTATTGATATCTTGTGATTGAAATGTGGAGATATTATGTTTCCTTTATGCATGTTTTATGTGATACGATTATGTTATGGTTTATGATATGTTTAAACCTATTCATATGAGGAATGCATTGGACTTAATAAGTGACGGGTGGAGCCCGCTATAGCTCTTCGATGCATCAGTAGGTATCATGAGACAACTAGATGTGGAATTGGCCGAGGCCCTTTCCTAATTTGATTTATGGTTTTGGCCGAGGCCTTAATCATTTTAGACGTCTTGGCCAAGGCCTTGACAAAATGTTTTAGAATGTCTGGCATTATGCATTCCATCATTATGAAAGTGGTTTTTGATATTGCATGTGATTATTCGACCAATAGAATATCCATGTGAAGAAGTAAATGGCATTATCTCATTTTACTTTTGCTATATTATGTTGATGTTCATGTTTAAAAGGCTTTTGTTTTAGTTATACATTGCCTTAAATGTTTATGTTTATTTATGAAAGCTTCGGAAATATTGTTACCCTTACTGAGCATCTGAGCTCACCCCTTTCAATGTTTTAATATTTTCCAGGATGTGAAGAAGTATTTTATGAATGACCTGCAGGGATAGTCAGAAGTGGATATGAGTGTGGACTATGAAGACTTTGTTATTAGTTTTTCACTTTATGATGTAATGTAACATTTATGAATGTATCTAGTGTTTCTAGGGCTACTAAACTAATCAGTCTTTCGAGACTTGATCTTTTGTGATCATGCCAATGTTACGAAGTAATGCACCGACTCTGGGTAGTTGGGGTTGGGGCGTTACAGTTGGTATCAGAGGCAGTTTAGTACTAACCTTGGAAGCTAGATTTAGATAAACTCTGATTAGAGCACGTAGCCCGAAGATAGACTTTAAGGATTAGTATAGAATAACTTCCTATAATTTTGGTATTATAGAGATTTTGTGAGTTTTCGGAGCAATACGTCCCTGTCTGGATACGAGCAAGTAGAGGCGGATCTGGCACAGATGTACCTAGGGGTAAAACCCGAAAACACCACTTTGAGCTAGACTCGAACGGGAACTGGTGCACGACAACGGGCCTTGCTGCACTCTTGGTTACGACACTTCTGGGGGATATGCTTTGGATAATTCTCATTTTCTTTATAAACCACTATGAAGGGTTATGATTATATACTTCCTCAAAGAAAACATTTTTATGGATTATATCCATAAATAGTTTAATTTATGTTAAGTATCTTGCAAGTATAGAATTATGTATTTTGATTTATAAACTAATATAGTTTATGCCATTGTTTAGAAATGGTGCCTAGTGGAAGGAATGGAAACCGAATCAATGCACGCACTCCGTGTAGGGATTTCCCTCCTGCTCAAGATAATTATGGTGGAGCTAGTGATACAACTGGTGCTGATCAGCTTCTCACCATACTGGGAAAGCTCACGCAGGTTATGAATAATAACCTTACTCGTATGTAGCCCCCTGATCCGCAACATGGAGGATCAATGTTAGACCACTTCATGAGGCAACAACCCCCAACATTTAATGGGGGTACAAATCCATTAGTAGCTGAGCAATGGATAAACTCCTTAGAGAAAATATTCCACGCCTTGGGGAGTAGTGAAAGGGAAAAGGTTATCATGGCAGTTTATCACCTCACTGGAGATGCTGATCAATAGTGGTCATTGATTCAAAACACAAAGGAAGATGATGACATATCGAATATGGAATGGAGGGACTTCAAAGATCTTTTCTTAGAAAAATACTTTCCTCATGACCATAGAGCAGATATGGAAAGGCAAATTTTGAGTCTGAAACAAAAGGAGGATGATAATGTCGCAAAGTATGAGGCCAACTTTAAAATGTTAGCGAGGTATGCTGCAGATTATATACGTAACCCAAGAGGTAAGATTGATCGTTTCTTTGATGGGTTAAAACCATTTCTCCGTCGAGCTTTAGTATCACAATCGTTCTCAACATACGAAGATATTGTCTCATGTGCTATCAAGACAGAAAAGGAATTCTCTAAATCTTACGACAACAAATTAAAGCAAGAGAATAAGAGAACGGTGGAACAAGAGACAGATAAAGGGAAAAAGGGAAAGAAGGATTTTCCATTATGTGATAATTGTGGGAAGAATCACCCTGGTACTTGCCTAAATGGAATGCGAGATTGTTATAAATGTGGAGAAAAAGGTCACCAGGCGCGTGATTGCAAGGGAAAGAAAGAGGCTATCAATGTTAACTGCTACAATTTTAGGGAAATTGGGCATTATGCAAATGAATGCCCTAAGCGTCGGGGAAACTTACCTCATAAAAGGCCAAGGGATCAAGGACAATCTTATTCTATTACTACAGTTGAAGCAAAATAATTAATGTATTGGTGCCTTTGGACTCATGGATTATATTCTGGTTATTAGAATAATGTGATATATATATATATAAGGATTGTACTGTAGTACTTGTTGATTTCAGTAAGGTTTTAATATGATTAAGGTAATTATATTTTTAGTATGTGACAATAAGAGAAACTTTACTTTGTTTGGGGAATCTGATAAATTGATTTTGGAATTAAGAGACCTTTTAGAGAAAGTCTAGACAGAGGTATTTTGGATAACTATAAAGGTTGGAGTGGATTAAGTTGATCTTTGGATAGTATTATTTATGTTTGAAAATTTATGAAGATTATTTTTGAATATTATAATACTATAGTTTTAGGAAATGGACAACCTGCAGGGTGGGGTATAACCCGTCGTGTCGGACAAAGCTGCAGGAATCGAACCCACAATCATAGTGCGACAGGCCTTTATTTCTTACCACTAGCCTACAGGAAGTCCCTGGTTATTACAAAATAATTTTACTAATCTAAATGGTATGTGTTAACATTTGGAACCTTATACAATTAGGATAAGTATAATATTTTTGAGTTCTATTATCTTTTTGAGTGAAAGATGAGTTGAAGGTTGAATCTCTAATTGTCAACCATAAATATATATATACCTATCTCTTATTCAATGAATAAATTAATTCTTAAACTTTAGTAAAGGGATATTAAAACAAAAAAATGTGTTATCCTAATACCTTATGTCTTGTTGAATTGATGATATTTTAAATCAACATAGATTGAAGTCTTTGAGGCCCTCAATTTGACAATTGATTGTGATTGATGACCTCATTCACTCCCTACAAATATTTACATTTTTCCTCCAATAATATGTCTTTAATTGCCACCAATGTTCTCCTAATCGAGATCATAATTGGGTGGTGACTTTTTCATTTCCCTTTCCATCTTATTAAGGCTAAATTTTATTAATCTTATTTCCGATGTGGGTTTTCCACAAAGGTATTTTCTCTTTTCAACCATTTATTTACAAAGAAAAATTTCAAATTGCGAGGACACAATTTATTGAAGGAGGGGATAATGTAACACCTCGAGCTTCCATGATACGCTTCTCATTCAATAATGTAATAGCTTGCATTGTACGCAACATCGAGTTCTAACACACTGCAACTAATCAAAGTAGCCGTTATGAATAGTAATAACCACTTTTTAAATTTATAGAAATTTTATATTTCAAAATAGACTTCATTTTTGTATTCCTAATATTGAAATTAGCCTATGTTGAATTTTTTGTAATTTTCTGAGAACTTCAAAATTTTTATGAATAGTGAAAAATACTTAAAACAACTTTTTTAATCAAAATAATTTATAGTGATAAGATATACTATTGAGTGGTTTTAAAGTATAATTAGAATATATTGTTACCATTTTATCCAATTGTGGTCACTAGAATTAATTTCACTTTGAAATTGGATATAAATAATTGTCAATCTTTTGATATAAATTGTTTCTTAAAAACACGCTATTTGTTGTGATAGCGGGAATTAATTATAAAATTAATTAATGAAAATTATGTGTTTGGAATTTCATAAAATAGGCAACATTTTTGAATTCGGAATATCAATTATAGCTTAGGGTGAAATTTTGGCATTGTTCTGAATAACTTCAATTTTTGATGAATAGTGAAACCACTAAGTTGGGGTTAAATAACTGATTTTTCATTTAAATGAAATATTACCAATTCTGTGATTTGATTTTCAAAAATCTGACATACATGGTTGTCATTAAGAAGTAAAATGTGGTTCAATGATATTAAAATAATTTTTTGGTGAATAATAACTTTTAAGTTCTTAATCGCGAGTAGAGGTAATTAGTGTAGTTTAAGGTAAAAATAATGTTTTAATAATATGAGATGAGCTTGACACATGTACTAACATCATTGTATGTGCCATGGCCGACCAAGAAAATCCATGGGTCAACTTGGGGACCCCATGGAGCCACTTTAGTTGGAAAATGACATAAATACCTTTTATTTAATGTTAAAGTAAAAAATGACACAAACATGAAATGTTTTACTAAAATAATTTTTACATGGGGTTATAAAAGTCATATTTTTTTATTATAAATAGTCATTGGAAAGATAAAAATATTTCATACATCATAGTATTTTTTTTATAATTTTTAGACATTAAATAAATTAAATTATTTATGACATCATGATGATGCAACGATGACCTCATTATTTAACGATTTAAATAAAATGAGAAGATAATGTAAAATACAAGGCTTAAACTTGTCCAAAGCCTATTGGATGAGGCGATTTACAACCATTATCACTTTAGCCTCGAATTATACAAGTTTGGGACCTTTGGAATCCAAAAACCATTGTATAATAATGTAAAATTTCCTTACTTTCCAAGAGTGCCCCTCCTCTCCAATTATAAAAGGCCCCCACCACTCCCACCTTATTCACACCTTCAAGCCATTTTGCTCTGCCAACCTCTACCCAAATACTCTCCTGACATCCCTCACTTACTCCTAGAAGCCTCACGTTGGGCATAATTCTTCCCATGGAAGCCTTTGTCTCAAATCAAAAAGAGTTACCCGATTTTTTAGGTAATGTCTTCTCTAATGTTGTTTTGTTTTATTTTGCTTCTCCAACACCTTAAACTCTTTTCATTCCTTTATTTTGTAACAAAAACATTATCTACAATATACTAGGATGTTGTTATGATAAGTATTTGGTTTACACTCACACACACCTTCGTCTAATGGTTAAAGAACATACTGTTTCTGTGGGTGGCGAAATACTGCCTCACGAAACGATGATTGTTCAAATTCTTTTAACACCTATAATGGTGGCCATTTTGATGACACTATTTTCATATATGATATATATATTATGTTTATGTTTTCCTTATGCTTCTGTACTTCTCATTTATGGCATACTTTATGATTTCCATTATGGGAAAATGCGATAATTTCATTTTAGGAAGCACGGACTACCGCTCCCTCAAAGTGATGTGAATCATTAATGCCATATGTGGGATGTATAAAGGATGGAGTAAATGATATTATATATGATATTATACTGGAACTATATTATACCTTTATATAATTATAATTTCATTCCATTAAATACGAAATAGAAATGAAAGTAGCGTTCATGCGTACGTACGGCTTACCGTCTCCATGAACGGTTCATTTCATTTCTTACCTCTAAATGTTACGTAATATTATGAATGAATGTATATACTGTAAATATATGATATATATGACATCAAAATCATGAATATAATTCTGGAGATAATGGATATTCTACCACATAAACAACTTGTAATTATAAGAAGTTTATTGATTGACTCAAGTACCAAAGATCGACAAAACAACCGTTATTAACTTAAATAATTACATAATGTTCATAACATGGTAATAACTGATATAAAAGGAAAAATGAACATAAAAAAGGTTCTCAAGTAAATAGAAATTAACTCTAGTTTATTATTCAGGAGGTTAAAGAACGGTCGAGTCAGGACAAGATGCAAGGTAAGGGAACTTCTTAACCCAACTTCCATTCTTTGGGTTAATCTCCTACTTTCAAATTATGTCATGATATTATTATGTCTTATTTTGTATTTTTACTTTTTTTATGTGTACCTATAGTGAATAAACATAATATATCTATTTTATTTTAAAAAAAGATCTTTTTAAGGACTTCGTCTCAATCTCCTTTCATTGAGTCATATTTGGTTTTATACACAAATTTCTTTTATACGGTGTATAAACCCCTTTGACTTTTATGTATATTCAAAAGGAATCTTTTTTATACTAAGCGTTTACTAAATGACAAAAGGGAATTTTTTTGTCGTACGTATGCGGCGACAACGACTTCCCCCCCGTCGTGACCACTATTTGAGTTTTGGCTTCCTCTACAAGCCATACCTTTTTTTTGATATAAAATAAATACCATGTTATACTTTTCTTTTATTTTGGTATTGAAAATGGTTTTGAAAGCATTTTTATTATTTTAATGTGTTGTATTGATATATTGTGATTGAAATGTGGAATTATTATGTTTCCTTTATGCATG
Source organism: Viscum album (assembly GCA_963277665.1). Classification (NCBI taxonomy): domain Eukaryota; kingdom Viridiplantae; phylum Streptophyta; class Magnoliopsida; order Santalales; family Viscaceae; genus Viscum; species Viscum album. The sequence continues at coordinate 1,225,181,728 of OY728145.1, read as the reverse complement.
TTTTATGTGATACGATTATGTTATGGTTTATGATATGTTTAAACCTATTCATATGAGGAATGCATTGGACTTAATAAGTGATGGGTGGAGCCCGCTATAGCTCCTTGATGCATCGGTAGGTCTCATGAGACAACTAGACATGGAATTGGCCGAGGCCCTTTCCCAATTTGATTTATGGTTTTGGCTGAGGCCTTAATCATTTTAGACGTCTTGGCCGAGGCCTTGACAAAATGTTTCAGAATGTCTGGCATTATGCATTCCATCATTATGAAAGTGGTTTTTGATATTGCATGTGATTATTCGACCAGTAGAATATCCATGTGAAGAAGTAAATGGAATTATCTCATTTTACTTTTACTATATTATGTTGATGTTCATGTTTAAAAGGCTTTTGTTTTAGTTATACATTGCCTTAAATGTTTATGTTTATTTATGAAAGCTTCTGCAATATTGTTATCCTTACTGAGCATCTGAGCTCACCCCTTTCAATGTTTTAATATTTTCCAGGATGTGAAGAGGTATTTTATGAATGACCTGTAGGGATATTTAGAAGAGGTTATGAGTGTGGACTATGAAGACTTAGTTATTAGTTTTTCACTTTATGATGTAATGTAACATTTATGAATGTATATAGTGTTTCCAAGACTACTAAACTAATCGGTCTTTCGAGACTTGATCTTTTGTGATCATGACAATGTTACAAAGTAATGCACCGACTCTGGGTAGCTGGGGTCGGGGGGTTACATATTGTCCTCCCATTATGTGCTTCATATGAATGAGCGAACATATTGGTGGTGTTTCTTGAGAATGTGTAGGATGTGAGATGTGGTTTACTTAAAAGTGATTAATTGTTGTTGATTCATGTATAGAAACAATGGTTTATTGTTTAATCACCCCATCTTTGACTTTTAATGTGAACCCATATAGCTAAAAGAGAGTCTATATATGTGTTATTCTATCCTAGTGTGTGACCATAAGCTAGTTCCCAAGGTGAGTAGTTATCAATCAGAGATATAAATGTCCCCTGGTAACCTATATGGGGGCCAAATGGGGAAGTTCTTGTTTTGATTTGTGGGGACCTAGAGAGAGTGAACTGAGGAAACTTAGTCCAGTTTCATTCTTGTTAGGACAGAGGGAGTTTCCCATGGTGATTTTTTCCTATTTGGTATTATTTAGGGTATTTCATTTCATGGAATCATTATATCCCTTATCCCTGATTTTTTAAGATAGGACTATTTTTTGTTATAGTATTTTTTCCCCCTTGATATCTTGTTGTCTAAGTTGGTTTTGTTTTATTATGGTGGGGTTTTTATTTATTTTCAAATTGTTTTTTAAAATTGTTTGGAAAATTTTGTTTATAATGAAAAATGGGTAATTTTCTTATGAATGTTATTTTAGGAATGATTTTGGGAAAAACATATTTGATAGTTGAATGTAAAACATTGTTTATTTCTTCACATTGAAATATGAAAATTCAAATCATTTATACATTTTTTGTAAAAGAATGTTTTTAGGTTTTTAAAAGGAATATAGAAAGTTATTATGATTGTTTACTTAATGAAAACTTATTGTAATGTGAAAAAACTATTTTATATAATAAAATCAAACTTCCATATTTGATCTTCCTTATAGAGGAAATTATATATAATATATAATTAGATATATATGGAATTGTTTATCACAACATATATTCATATATCTTTTATTTTTTTCTAGATTCAAAGGTATTGTCTATATTAGGGTGTTAATCGTAGTCCACTGATGGATGTGTGATGGTGGTGAGTGACTTTGGGTTAAAAATAGGTGTTCATGTTGTTATTTTATTTTTTGTAACGAGGTTATACAAGACAATTCGGTATTTTGCATTCTATACAATATATATTTGTATGTGCTACTACTATATTGTATTCATTTTTGTATTCTATATTTATTTAAACTAATATTATGAACTATTTTAATTTTTTTTTCATTTTAAAAAATTATATAAATGGATGTCCAATGTTTGGATAGGTCTTCCCAGGTTCATGGTTCTTTCAACTTCTTATTTATTTAGCTTCCACTAGGTTAAAATCATTCCCAAGTGTTTCTTCATGATACTTAATCTCTTGTTTTCTATATACGGGGATTGGAAACAACCTTTTCTCATAGTGGAAGTTTAATTTGGGTACCAATCCAGTGATATCAAGGGTTGGATCATTTCAAATTTCATCATAACCATGGTTCTAAAAATAGACTAGGTTATTGGGGCACACAGGGAACACTCTTGTTATTGGGGATGTATATTTGTATTAGGATATAATCTTTAAAACATGATAGGTATATTTGGGTGGAATCTAGATATATGTTTCTCACCCTATGTCATGTGTTATCATAGGTAGTTAGGATTTGGATTCTATTATGATTAATTTGGGGTGTTTGAGTTTTGAGATGATGATATTTTACTCTCACTAGCATTGTATGCCTTTTCCTATGGGTCTCATTAGATTTTGGGATTAAAATATAGAAATATATATCTATATATATGGTTATCTCGCATGTCCTGACAAGCCTTTTTGTGAAAAAGTTATTGATTCAGAAAAATATATAGACATTATCACATGATTCGTGTATATTCTAAAAACCATGCATCCATATTTATAAATGATCTATTTCCTATGTATATTTTTTATTTTTACCACTTGATTTATGGATTCCCTATGAGTGGAGTTAGTAATTTGAAATGAATAAATGTTTTCATATGATATGTTAATATAGGTGGATTTGTCTTTGGATGAGAATGGTGTTTTATTATTCACTTAGGTGTATATTGGGGAATTGGATTTATGTTTGAAAATATTACTTCATGGAAAATGTTTTTGATTTGAAATGTTTCCTTAGGTCGAATTTGAAAATTTTATTTGGTTTCAAAATAAATATTCTCTTTGATGTGGTTGATTTTATTTTGGAATGTTGAAGACGTTTTGGTTTTATATTAGTTAAGAAATTATTTATACATCAATTTGACCTTCTTGGAGTGTTTTTGCAAGGGACCTGATTTAAAATAGAAAATTAGAATGTTTTTTGAATTTTTTAAATGTGGTAAATCTTATTTGAAATAAATATTTACTATAAAAGTTATATTGGGTTTTTTATTTTAAATATGGACTAGATTTTTGATATTAAATAGGTGGTTTTTGGTTGTCTTGTTTTTCACTCGTGGTAGGTGAGTAATGTTAGCAGATTTTGGAAATGTTTTCAATTTAGAAAATTGTGATTTTTTTATGACATAAATTTTTGTAAATAATTTCTTATAGTCACTCTAAGAGAGGTTGGTTTTTTAAAGGTTGACTTGTTTTTCAAGGATGTACCTTTATTTTAATAATTATTATGACCCTTGTAAGGGGTGATCGATTAACAATGAAAGTTATTTAAAGTGGTTTATTTTTTACATACATTATGGGTTTGGATTTTTACATTGTTTTATTTTGGGACCATTTGGTGTGGTTCATGAAATATGATAATGTTTGGTTCATGTCTCTTGTTATTTAAGGTACACCTTCTAGGAAGTTCTTGGGAACATGGTAGATTGTTTAACATTAGGGTGATCTCTTTTCTATTTTGGTATCTTCCAAAACATATAATTTATTGTCAAGTGTTGTTTTATTCTATCATAGGTACAATGGTGAGTCTCTAAATTATCCATGACATTGATTTCATTGTGGGTTTAGTTGGGATCCATGTTGTTTGATTTAGTAAGTCCCGGATTTTGGTACATTCTTGGGGACTTATGTTATTGGTTTTTGGTGATGATCTATTTCAAGAATCGTTTTCATTAATTATAGAGTAGTGGTGGTTTTCAGGTGGCTCTTGGTAGAGGACATCAATTGGTGCCTTATTGGTTGTTAGTTTGTGAGTGGATGTTTCATTAGTATATTCACTCCATGTTTTCATTTTATTATTTGTTTCGTTATATTTTTTGTTTTATCTTTGTAGTGAGAGTTATTCAAGCGGTTTAGTTAGATGATTTGAGAATAGGGAACCCTGGAGTAGAGGAATATGTAACTTGGTGAGTAGTTTTTTACTAGTTTGTCCTTAGGATACACTAGGTTGAGATTCTCTATCATGTTAACCATTAGACTATCCATTGTGATGTTTTACCCATGTTTCCTTCTAATAAAACAATAAATATTGAGTTTATATCCATGTTGTGTCTTTTTAAGTCATGTTTTGGGTTGATTTGAAAATTATTTTCTTTATATGAGATATTTTTGGTCAATTTTTTGTGACCTGATCTTGTGATCTTTGAATGTCCCATAGTTTCAGGGTTTCTCTATATGATTTTCAATTCATGCTTACCCTATGGAATTTGAGTCTGATAAATAGTTTTTTCTTCTGATTAGTGGAATTTTATGGGTTCTATTTATGATTTTTTGAATCATGGTTATATTTTCATAACTCTTATATGGGAAGAGGATTCCCATTAATTCTACCATTTTTTATTAATTCTAAAAGTTTGGGAGACCTATGTTAAGTCTTAACCTTCCAATATATTCTTATTGGTTGGTTGTGGATAGGATCCTTCTAGATATTGTTTGATGTTGATTGAGTATTTCAGTGGATATTTTGGATGATGAATCATGTTTATTGTCACCCTTTTTTTAGAACCTTAATGAGTGTTTTATTTGATCCCTCTCATCTCATTCTTTGAGGTATGTATATTTCAAAGTGTTGTTTGTTATTTACTTTACCAAGGTATTTCAAAAGGTATAAATTATCTGGGTGAGGGGAATTGTGACACCCAAATTTCTCTATGGTGATTTATTGTATTTTATTTTATTTTATGTTAGAGTGATTAAAATTTATCATATTTTTTATTTAAAATTTTGGAAAATTTTGAAATTTTCATTTGTTACATGATTTAGTATGCATGGTTAAAGGAAATGAAGTGGAATGCGTTTTGATGTGGGGTTTTAGGTTTATTTATTATGTGAATCATAACTCTATAAGGGCTATACATGGGTTTTTCTCAAACCATGTGACTTCCAAGAGTAACTATGCATGTCATTTAAGGCTTGGGGTGTTAGTGAAAGGCTTGTGCACAGTTATAAGAAACTGTGTGGGGGACTGTGTGATTGTGTGGTAGTTTTTATAGTGGGTTTATATATAGTGGGAACATGAATTGGAAAATTGTAAAGCTAAACCATGTGATTGTTTTGAGCTTGTCCAGAGTTAGTAGCATGATTGGCGCATGGTTTACAAAACCATTTGGGCTAACTATGTGATCTACCTATATTCTTAAAAAGTTTAAATTCTTGTTTTTGGAACTTGATTTTAAGGAATTTATCCCCCCTTCCTCTCTACCTATAGTGAACATAGCTTTACATACATGAATATTACATCATTTTAGATTAATATTCATCATATTACAAAAATCTCTGCTTGAGGACTGTAATAGTTTAGTGTATTTGGAAAATTGGAAACATTATCCTCTTTCTTGGTGAATTGTCTTCAACATATCTCTTAAATATATTTCCCTTTAGTACTCCTACTTATATCCATTCTTTATAACATTGGTTGGGAAACATAAGGATGGCATGAGCATAGATGCTCAGTAATGGTAAACAAGGGATATATGTTAGCATAACATGAGCATAAGGGTGTTACATCATGATAAAAACAATATAAGATAATACCATTCATATTAAAGATCATAATCTAGAGTCATTGAATAAATTTTGGCAATTCATAAGACATGAATTATAAGAGGGTCAAGATAATAAGCCATAAAAGTATGATATAAGAGTAAGGCATGGAATTTGAGGTAGAATAATACACATTTAAAAAACATTCCCTATGTCAAGGATTATTTCCAAAACTTATCTAGTCACTTCATGGGGGATACAACTACTTTTCAAGGCACACCACCATTCGCAGTCATAGTCCTTTCCTTATAGTGGATCAGGTTTCCCCTTCTTCCTATAGTTGATCAAGACTGTCTACTTGTTCCGATAATTATCTAACGAGATATAAATATTTTTCTAGTGAAATGTATGGAGATAAGGTTCACTCCCATCATATAAGAAATAATGGGCTCACTTGACACTATCTAGGCCACCCTATTGGATTTATAGTGTTTGGATAGGTTGTGTCATCTGGTTAGTAGTTTCCAATATTTGATTATTTTCTAATCATGAGGTTGAAATCATTCTCATCTGTTATATATAGATACTCATGCACTATTTTCTAGCCCATGGGGGTTTGAAATTCTCATTATGCATTATAGTGAATCGATCCTAGAATTAATCTAGTGGTAGCATGGGTCAGTTTGTTACCAGAAAAGTTGGCCTTCCATCATTTTTTAAAATAGATTTTCACCGTACCATGGTGTACCTACTGGAAGTTGTCACCTAAACCTTGAGGAATCATAACACGCCACCCAACTTGGTAAATCCCTACCCCAACCTTACTCATTTTATCCCATTATAGGATCCTCCCTTAATCCTCAATACACACCACGATGTGGTTCATTCCATGGTCCATCAAAACTTCAATAAAGGATAATCTATGGTGTGTTTTTTATAGGAAGTTCACACATGTGAATCTCAGAAGGAACTATTCCCACAAATATTCCATGTATTCAAAAATTATTGGTCCCTATGGTTCCAAGATAGAAAAAAATCATGACACCATAGGTATGCTCTTCTTAAGCATTTCATATACAGAAAATTCCCTTGAATATTTCCCATCATAATAAAAAACACTCTACAACCAAACCTTTTACCCTAGAACATGGTGATCTCTACAACATAGTGATCCTTATGGTGGATCACAAATAAAAAATAACTATAGTCCCACCCATCCTCACACTAACATTAACTCAAGCACCTGAAACATCTTGTGGTCCTCAATCCTCATCAATAAATATCTCCTTGATATGATACAAATCTCAGAATCTCTATTGAATTCCTAGTTCTAAAAATGGATGCCTAAACAAAATTAAAAATTTAAATTTCATCCAGAATACATAAATCATGAAGGACATGGGTTTATACATTAGATAATTTTACATGTGGAGTTTTAATACCAATTGCATGCAGATTGGGTTTTTTTGTTCATTTTTTTCATGTATATTCTGTCATTAAATCATCTTAGTATATCTTCCATCTATTCAATCATTATTTTTTTCATTTTGTTTGTTGAATATGGAAGGTTGATATTGGGTTATTTTATTAATACATCATATATTTAACATTATAATCTCTTATGAGTGCAATAATGTGCGAAACCATAGGGATCATTCCCATAAGAAATCAATTTAATGATATCACAACACTCACGTTATTATATTATTTTTTATTTTTTGATTATTTTTAATGTATAGGAAAACAAGGTTGAATTATTAATATAAAAATTAAAAAAATATTGGGGATATATTAAGTGGAATTCATGATAGAAAATAACTAACTACCCTTGAGAGATTCATTAAAAAGGGTTGGCACAATTCTACTACTTAATATTTAATTCTAATAAAATTACTAAATGTAGTGACCAATGAATTACCTCAATTAACCCACAACTCCTTATAATATGTGAAAAATCCTTACAAAACTCTCTTCTGGTATGGTGCTTCTCTTCATTTATTAGTGGATACTTCAAATAATCTTTATGAAGGAACCAGCCCACTCTTCAATTCACAACCTAGTTTATCGATATAGATATCTAGTGAGCATAAGTAAATAATTAATGTGAAGCTGAACAAAAATAGTTACTATGGGAAAATGGGATGGAATTTCACTCATTACACAACTCACTATTGACATAGAATAAGTATGAAAGAAAAGAAAAATATATACTATTCAGAACTAAAAAATAGAATTCATCATCACTCTATTGGATTAGAAAAAGAAATTTTCACTCCATATTTGGAGATAGAAAAAATAAATATCAAGGGAAGAATAAAGACATCAAAAAATCAATATAATGATAAAATAAAATTAAAATAATGAACATAAATAATAAAAACAATTAAAATATGGTAATTTACCATATTATGTGAATAATATAAATAGAAAATCCAAAAAAGATGGAAATTATTCTCAAATAGAATGAAATATTACATGAAAATAATGTTCAGTTCCATGTATTAAGATTCAATATATAAAAATAACTCAATAACTATAAATAAACTTGAAAAAAACATGGAATTTAGCTATAAACAATGTATGGTCTCTGCAAGGTATCCCTATTGTATCTAAATTTCATCTCAGGTAAAAAACATGTAACAAATTATATCATTAATGATCCAAATTTAAACATCCATTTGAGAAATATCCACCAAGATTTTGAAGTGGAAAAAATGTCCCATTGATAGTTTCACTGTGTAGTAACAAAATTAGAACCATCTTCAGAATAACATAAGCCCATAGTGATTTTGTAGTAGTGATGAGATCTGATCCTCTAAGAAGAAAAAAATAAATTATAAATCTACCTTCAAATCCACCTTCCAAAAAAAATTCTAGTAAATTAAAATCATACAAACATAATATTGAACACTCACTGGTTCTCGTAAAAATTTTATATCTATATAAATTGAATTACTTGATCCAGGTTTAGGATATCTCTAGGTCTTTAGATTCAGAAAAAAAACATTAGTGAGTCTTTTGATCTCCAAGTATCACAACCATACATGTTTTGAGCCTCAGGATTTAGACAAAGATCAGACTAAACTAGTCTATTATTTAACTACCATATAAAATTATTCTTGTTATTTTCATTAATTTATATATCTTTATTCATGCATGAATAATTGAATTTTTAATTTTCATTTTATTATTATGATCATGTATTGCATATGGATTATAATGTGTTACACTTATTTATTTGTCCAGTGGCTTTACCTTTAGGTGAAACTCCCCCAAATAGTTTGATTTTGTGATTAGTAACCTTATAGAAAAACTATTACATAGGTGGTACTCTTACATAGTTACCCTTACACTGAAGTGTTCGTGTCTCAGTTACCCTTACATGAGGCACACCTCGCCCTTATATAAGTGTATGTAACCTTTATGCAATGTGTTTTTAATTATATCTGCAATTTTTGAGAAATTTCTTTTCAGTTTGGGAGGTATTTGTGGAAAAAATTTATTGGTTGGTATTTTAGTTGGAATGTGTAGTTGTTTAGGATATTAGTTACCCCCTATATCCAATTCCTCATCAATAATTTTCATTCTATTTGTTTCCACATCACTCGTAGTTTTTTCTCTTGTTTCATTAAACTGTTGCTCACCTTATCAATTTATGCATCCTGGGATATATTTCCCATCCTCTCTTACTCCTTAACTAATCCTCTTAAATTTTTCATAGTGGAGTTTTGAAAACATACTTCTAGGAGAAGAAGTTTATATGTTCCTTATCTATGATCATCCAAATAATTAAAAATAACCACATCCTAATATTTATTAGCATCAAAGAGAGATCCTAACTTCAATAAAGCTAACCTCCCTGACTATTAATTATATTTAAGTGGAAACCTGTATTATTATTTTCTATTCAGATTATTTTTTTATCTATACTATTTCATTATATAATAATTATATGTTTGTGTGTATGGAGTTATTCTGATCCTTCATGTAGGATCCCAAAGTATTTGAAATACATTAAATCATTTGCCTTATTCTTTCATTCTTTGTTCATTTCTTCTTTAACATTTCGTCACATCTTTATTCAAAAAAGATCCACCAAACATATTAAAAAATCCACTTTTTGGGGATACTCATATTTTCTTGGGGGTAGCCTTAAGATTGTCTGAAATTATGTAGTATCAGTGCAACTTAATAACAAAATGGAACCCACAAAAATATGATATAGTATGTGTTGATAATAAGAACGAATTCAACCTTTGGTGAATCATGATGAGAGATCTACTTGTACATTATGGCCATAACGATTCTTTTCATAGAACTAAAAAAATTATATTTTCCCAATCTGATTATAGATATGCTATAACTACTTATCAATACGGCCCTTTTGACCCTACACAAAAGTCCCATGGCATAATTCATCAATCCCTTAGGGAAAATATCTTTGATTAGTAGATTGTGAAATAGTTATTTCTAGTATATGGTAGAGACATGAAAAATTATATATGACCACATCACTTGTTGGTATAATGTATATGAAACATATAATTTTTACCCTTAAAATATGCCTAGGTACACCAATTTGAGCTCACCTTTGTGAATTTAACTACATTCGGTTATATATTCTTCTATTAATATTGATATTGAGTCTAAGTAAGAACCTATTATCTTGTTAATTTCTCTAAATATTTCCTATATTAACTCAATAGATACCTTGATTTATTTTAGAGACTATTTTTTTTTAAAATATTATAAATTATAAATTATTTTTAAATAATTTCATTGTAACCCTAATGCATAGTCTGAGATAAAAAGAATTTTTATTAGGTGTAGACCTGTGAGAAAGAATATGATGAAATAAAATAATAAGGGAATTGTAAGTAACACAAAACTATCTATACATAAATAAAGTTGTAATATAATGTAGTTTATATACTATAATTATTGAAATCTTGGACACATTACTCTAGAGCGTCACATGTGGAAGAAAAAATTGTGTTTTGGACCTGATGAATCTACAGATTAATATATGATAGTTGATGTTGGTTATAATATTACAAAGTTGTTAAATGTTACTACTAAAAACCATATAATGAATGGTTTCTAGATTAAGTAAGTCCATTTTATATTTTCACTGATAAATATTCTTTCTTTAATCTATTTGATGAGGTTTATAGAGGAGTTTTTCAAGCTAAAAATAATTGGTGTCGAGTTTATAGTAGAGGCTCAATCATTTTATAGATTCATGAAAACTCTTTGTTGAACATATTGTATGTATGTTGGGTTCCCAAACTAAGTAAAAACCTCATTTCCTTGATTTAATTGGACAAAAAAGGGTACACTTTTAGATGTGAAGATGGATCTTTATGGATCTCTAACATCTCTATAACAAAAATAAAAGTAAGTCTTGTGAATATCTTGTATGTTTTTGAATTAATGACTAAACATAGATAACTACATAGTTTATATTTCCCCAATACATATAGTACTTTGATTTTACATATAATATTGGGCCATATATGCTCTAAAGGTTTATAGGAGTTTATTTACAAGGGTTGTTAACTATTATTAAAGTAGTAAACCTTTTATTTTTATGAATATTATGTTATAAGATAGGATATGAGATTCATATTTACTAATTACTCCTTTAAAATAGGTCACCCATTGTAGTATGTCCATTATGACCTATGAAGAGTGGCTAGGTATACCCCTCAAAGTGATGGATCTTATTCTGTAACCTTCATTAATGATTACTCTAGAATATTTTGTATTTATCCCCTTTGAAATTCTTTTGATTCATTTGAAACCATTAAATTCTAGGAAGGACTTATTGAGAACAAAAATTATATAAATATTAAAATAATTTATAATTTAAAAAGGTTTAAAGTATCTCCCATCTAATATAATATAATTTTCTAATTAATAATGTGTTGTTTGACAATAAAATATAATGGAAACACCAAAACATTATGGTTTGGGAGTCTGTATAAACTAAATTATTCTTGAGAGATTCCATAATATATTATAATACTCTAGGATTACCAAATATTTCTAGTAAGAGGATGCATCTAAAACAATTTACTTTATCAACTGATGCCCTTTTTTGTAAATAGTGTCAAAACACATAAAGTGATGTGGGGTAATCGACCCCCTTCTTATAATCATTTAATTGTTTTTGGTTGCATATACTATGCTCATATAGAAGGTGGAATCCTTGAAACAATATCCCTTAAATATATAATAAATTTATGTCCTCCATGGGTTATGGTGTATATGAATTGTATTGAAAATATCGGTTACAAAAAACACATAATAATCTACAATTTTTCCCCTAAATATGTAGTTTCCATATCTAAATATGTCATTAGTGAAAGTGATGAAATAACAAAAAATGAGGTTTTCTAAACTGATAATTGAACCTAGTTTGAGGCTCCAAATGAGACTCCACCACAAGAACTGCCCCTTAGAGACTGTGATGATCCTGATTCTCTTTTTAAATCACATGATATGACAATAGATACACAATATAACTACCATCTTATAAGGTAAAGATCATAGAGGGACATTATCCCTTCAGGTTAGTGTGACCAATATGACATGGCATCCATTTCATACCATGTTTCATATGATATTTAATTTTAGGGTCCCAAATGTATAAGATGGATAAAAAAATAGAGACTCTAATATTTGGGTCACCAACATGGATTATGAAATAAAATATTTAAATCATAACAGATCATTGTCTGATGTTACAGATCTACTGAACGCAAAATTCATTGGATATAAGTGGGTTTTTAGATTGAAATATGATAACACAAATTAGAATAAATTATGTTTAATGATAGGATTATTGTTAATGTTTTCTTAAAAAGTTTGGAAAATGATTATTCTAAGATTATTTCTCTTGTAGTTCAACATTAAATAATCAATTTGTTACATAAATTTTCATCATATTATAACTCCCACATTAAGAAGACTTATGTTAAAAATATGAATCATTAGTGTTTATGAAAATAAGACCATTTACATGTAACCACATGATGGTTATTCTAATAATTACAAGAACAATCATGTATGTATTCTAAATATATTTTTTTGTGGTATATATCAAGATTTTAGGTTGTTTTATTTGATGTTTGACACATTCATGATTAATAATTATTTTAATATAAGTAATCATAATTCATGATTTTATTTCAGAACTATCAAATATTGTTTTATTTATATTATATTGTATGTGGATAAAATATTTTTTATTTTCAAGGACATGAATCTTATCAATTCTATTATATTTCAATTGAAGGGAATGTTTGAAATGAAATACCATGGAAATGCTTGGAAGATTTTGGGGATGAAAATAATAAGGAATGAGGGTGATATTTTTATTTAGAAATCACATCATGGTTATATTTTTAAAATCATTTAGAGATATATTTTTTAAATATTTAAACCTTCAAATTTCTTCATAAAACAACATTTTAATCTATCCCTATCTCAATATCCTAATACAAAATCTGATGCTGAATATATGTCTAAGATACTATATTCTAGTGTAATAGGAATTATAATGTATGAAATAATTATAACACAGTATGATATTTCATATGTGGTTTCTTCTCATAGTATATTTATGAGTAATACTATAAATCCACATTTAGAACTGCAAAAATGGATTCTTATATATATATCTTAGGAACCAACATTGTATTTCGGTTATGGAAATAATGCTTACATAACTAAACCTATTGTTTGATATATAAATTTTTATTTTTAATTGAATATTGATACCCATTAGTCCCCCAAGGGTTATGAATTTACTACCTATGGAAGAACGGTGTATTGGAAATGTAATATAAAATTTCTAGTGGCCCTCTCAGCCACCAAATCTGGATTTATAGTCCTGATCAAGGTTATTAAAGAAGCTATATGGATCAACAATTTTATTTATGAACATAGACATAATAATCTTATAATTATTATATATTTTGATGATAAATCTTCCTTACATATGTATAAATATTTATTATGTCACGGTGAGTCTACACATTTGACATTAGATTATATTTCATTAGAGATTTCATTTAATTTGGAGCTATATCTATCCATAAGATACACACTGATAATAATTTTTACAAAAGTTTGACTAATTCGATGACATTATATGTGTTCATGGATTATATATACTTAGTGAACTTGGTTCCAGTTAAATGAGAATAGGTGACAGAACATCCCAATTCACATATGAAAATGGTTGAAATGTTTTTCATAATTTTCCATTTGAATTTGTCTTTATTTGTTTGTATTATTTTTACTTTGTAATTCATTCTTAAAAAATGAGTTTTTAATTATCCTTTTATTTTTATGATAACATCTTTATTCTAGATCATATGGTGTTACCATTAACCATGGTTTTAATGGATTTCCCCTTATGTGAGGATCCACCTGTTCTTTATATAGTGTGAACAGTACCATTATGTGGTTACCCTTATACTGGTGGTAATATTACATGGTTACCCTTACGTAACAATAGTTTTGGCTTAGTTACCTTTACATGTGGATATCCTCACCCTTATGAGAGTTTATCTAAAAACATAGGGTATTTTAATTACCATTACAACACAGTTGTTTTGCTATTTTTTGTTGTGATGATCTTCATGGAATGATTATAATGGCTGGGAATTTCGGCTCTCATGTGTGCTTGTCATGGGAATTAATGAAACCCTGTAGCCTCATCCTCTCCATGTATTTTCATTCAATTTATTTATTATAATTTATTTAGGGATTCATCTCTAATTCGTAGAAACCCATGATCACTATGTTAATATATACTTCCTGTGAGATCTTTGAAAAATGATCATCCTCTTCAGCTACTCCTCATACATCATTCATGTTATAGTGTTGATGATGTCCTTCGAGAAGAATAATATACCAATTTATTGATCTCAGTTCTCCCCAAGAAGTGAAAATGACTAGATCCTAAGATTTTATAGCATCACAAAGTCATCAGGACTATTGAAGAGCTACATTATCTAGGAATAAATATTATTTATTTATAACCGTGTATTATTTCTGCCTTTTCTACTGGTTTTGTTATTTGTACCATTTTCTTTTAGCATAATAAAATTTCTACAGGTGTTCATGGAATGAATACAGGAACCCAAATTTTATAAAGGAGATTAAATCCTATATCCCATTATTTATTTATTTTTCATCCATGTATGATCTTTTCTTGATTTAAAAAAACAAACTATCAAACATATTAAGTGAAAACAAATCCACTATTCAATGATCTATGGTTGTTCTTAATGGTGTGTCCTTAAATTTGTCCCAACCATAGCTAAAATTATTCATCACCTAATGTGAACAAAAAATGGTAATGGATATTTATATAGTAGTTTGAGAGAAATCTCTAAAACAGCAATACCATCTCAGAATACTTAATGTTTGACAAGACCTTCCTATCATAAGAGTCACAAAATAAACCTTCATAATTTAAAATCTAGTCCCTCAATCATATATGTCTATTTGGATATATGTAACATCACTTTATATGGTAAATTATACAAAAACAACCTCCACTATATTAGTATCTTCATCATTAGTTTGATGAACAAGTTGTTGTCAAGTAATGCAGCCTAGTATCTCAAGTCTAATGGGCTACATCAATCTGGACCAGAAATATTTTTTGTGTAACATTATCAATGTCCAGTCCAAAAAAATTATCTATTTAGAAACATATATCTATCATCAACAATTCATTAAAGACATTTAAGGTATTCACAATTCTACTATTAATTCAAAATATTCAACATAACTACACTACCAAGGAAATTATGATTTATGAATTTAATTTTAGAATTTCTAATAACCCATGTATTTTATAGATTTTATATTTAAATTGAATTCAAAATAGTATTTCAATTCAATTATTTAATTAGGATTTCATATATATTTTTATCATTAAAATGCATTAATAGGACCAATTCAATTATTCACCTAAAACACTAAAAATAGGAAATTTGAATAAAATTATATTTTAATATTAAATAAGGGAATATATTTAAAACAAAATGTAAATATTATTTTAATATTTTTTTAATGACAGCCCCACACCTATATTTTTCACAATTGGGAAAAATGCACAACAATTCCATGTTTAAAAAAACAATAATTAGTGGAATTGCAATTATTCTATTAATAGATTCTTTATCATGTTTCTTTTATGTCAATTTTCTTTTCTATTATTATTCAAAAATGTTATTCTATACAAATTATCCATGCATGAAAAATAATTCAATCAATACAAATTTTGGTTTCCCTTAAACTTATGTATTTCAAATGGAGTTTTTATCTTTCTTGAATGCATGAAATATTTTCATATGCTTATTGTTTACCTCACACCACCAGTTATATTAGAATGGAATAATTAATAAAATGGATTAATTATTGATCTCTAGAATTGTCGTATGGTTTTTCATAATTTAAAAACAATTACTAAAATGTGGTACTTAAACTCTATGTAAAAAATATAAATACCATAGTTAAATCCCAATGTGAAATAATCCCTCCAAATATATTAAAATTTTCAAATTCACAAGCTTTATGTGCAATTTATTGGTAGTCCACTCACCTCACATTATATTAAAAAAATTAATTCATCCTCGAGTCTCCTTTCCTTATTCATTTTGACTCACATTTTCTTCTTTCTTCTTTTAAAATTTATTTTACAAATTTTATCCCAAGGACTAATAAATACAGAAATAATTATAAACATTTATAGCCCAAACATATGATGCATCAAGAGACATTTTCGTAAATAATAGAATTAATCATCAAAAACAATAAAAGGTGATATCCCTCTTCCCACTGGTTTCTCATTAGGGTTCTCTATATATTACAAGATTAATGATGGATAGGGATCAGTTTTTAATGTGTCTCCTATCAGGTCTATTTATAGTTTGTATGGATTTAAATGGATAATATGTACAAGGTGTCCAAATGGTATAAAAATTAATATAAAAAGAATAATATTACCATTATCATATTAATAAAACAAAAATCATAGAGTTTTTATCAATAAATATCTAAATTTCAATATTTCCACTCGTATATCAGGTTATATGAAGAATAATAGAAATAATAGAACATAAAAGACGTAGTTAAAACCTACTGAGTATGTGATTTTAATAATAAATAGTTATCAAAACCAAATATTTTATGAATGGATAAAAATACTTTGAAAATTTCATTAATATTAAGGAATGCACATATTGGTTGTCATTTTAGTTTTGTAATTAAGATTCAAGAATTGATGACACTAAAGTTTTAAATATTTTATTTAGAAGTTATTCTTAATTCATCTCAATACACTCAAAAATTGAAAAATACCAAAACATTCAAGATATCGCTTCCCAACACCTAGTTTATGAATTATCCATAAAGCATACCATTACTGATTTTTCTCATATAATTGTAGAAAATGGAATAAGATAATGGAATTAATTTGGTTTTGATACAAAACCTAATGTATCTTATTTAAATATGATGAATAAAAACTATACTCTTCCTAATATTATATATTGGATGAATACTTACTACCCCATCTTAATAAAATATGTAATAAAAGAATCATTATTTTTGTGAAAAAATAAATAAAACTATGTGAATTCCTTTATTCCTATAATAGAATAAAACTTTATTTTTTCTCTAATGCATGTTCATAGTCATTGTCCTAATTCAATACTACATAGAAATTCTAAAAAAATAGTGACTAATTAATACCAAATTATATAAAAATAAAATATAAAAATGAATAAATATTTTGGGGTGAGCACTATAAATTTGTGTTGTGTTTATAATAGATATATTCCCTAAATCCATGAATATAAATGTGTGTGTGTGTATTTCTATATATCATAGTGCACAGTATGGGTATGCCATATTATAAGGTATATATAAAATAAAGATATATTTTATTCCTTTCTATGGGATATCATAAGCATAAATATAGGAGACATCATACCATTTCCACTTCTATGTCAAAATGTATGATATTGTTGTGTTGTAAATATATCTAAATGGTTTAATAATATTATAAGATTTATAATAGGAATCCATAAATTATGTCTTTACATTCATTACACTTCCAAATAATGATATAATTAATTCATGGAACATATGGGAGATTCTATGATATATTTAATTTTTAAATTCATGCATATTTTTAAAAGGATATACAAATGTTTTGTAATAGTATTACATTTACTCTAACAGTATTAATGTTTGAATAAATTTCTTAATGGATTTTGGAGCACCCTAGTGACCCAAATAATGGAGGTTGAGGCCATGAAAAAGGAATTTGAATATATTTTATATGGATTGATTCTCCTTACACAAAATCTCTCCAATCCTTCATTAGTTTTCACTAAGTGGTACTTTCATACCATGGAAACAAATCTTAACCTGATTTTATGGGATTTTTCTAACCATGGATACCCTAGGAGGAAGGAAACTTTTCTTGAATTCTATTTTATCTTCATCAAGAAAGTTATTGAATAAAGGAAGATCAACCATCATTGGTGTATAATATTTTCTTAATTTTTTAAAATTCTTGGTTTTTGTTTCAAATTATAAATGGTCTTGATTTATAGTTTCTTATGTCTTCAGTTTCTTGAATAATTGTTATTTAATCCTTATAAAAAATATGGTGGTATTAAGTCCATGACATGATTTAATAGATCCATAAAATAGTGTTTAAAATGAAGTAAAAATCATATTGTAATTGTTATCATAAAATATGTTATAAATCAACTTTTGAAAATGGGTATTATATTTAGTATCATAAAATATGATGTAAATTTTTTATTATGGATTATAATATGATAATTGTTATCAAAACATATAACATGATAGTATTTTATAATATAGATTATCATTGTGTATGATAATGGATAATATCATATATTTTATAATATTATAGTGTGTAATATAAGTTAATCATAAGATTTGATAAAACCGATGTTCACTATTAGTGTTTTGAGAAACAAGGTATTGCATCATGATTATGATGTATGGAACACCATAAAATATGGTTTCATGTGCTAAAAATGATATTGTGTGATGTAGTGTTCCTATCATAAACTGCTATATTTTTTTCACTACACTAAATTAGATTTTATTCATTTTTAGAAAAAATCCATTTAAAGGGTAAAATGAGGACCCAACCAAACACAAAAAAATAGAAAAGGCATTACATCACAGTGGAAAACCCTATTCCAACCAATGAACTATAAAATCTTGGAAGCGTCCTCTCTATGAATATTATAGTGAATAAAGTTTTCACTACATAAAGTTTTACGATTGAGGAGGTATCATAAAATATGATATAGTAAAAAATATAGTTTTTTTTGAAATTTTAAATGATGAATTGATTTATAAAAAATATATAATTTATAAAAAATTAATTATTGCATATTTATTTATGTTATAAAGTGATTATAAATTAATTATTTACTTGTTTTTAAAAAAATAATTTTTGAATATCTTTAATGAAATTAAAGAATATATATTTTTGGTATTAATATTCAATATTATATATCTCTAATATATATGGAATGATTTATAATTTTAATATAAATGATAATATAGAAATTATAAGGTAATATATAATGTGTTTTAAATTGTAATACAAGGTAAAATATAAAATAATTAATAATTAAATTGTTAATTATTTATAATTATTAATTTGAAATGATAAAATTATAATCATTATATATGAAATTGGTTGAACTATATTAAAAGGTGTATTGAAAATTGATGTGTTCAAGTTTCGGATAAAATTAAATATAAGAAATTTTGATTATATATAATTTTTTCATAATGTTTGTTTCATATCCAATAGTTCTTGACACACCTTAATATACGAGTGAATTAAGGTGTGATATTTTCTTCTCATGTTAAAAATTATCTCATCCCCATGTATGAAAAATAACACTAAAATGTCCAATATTAATAATACATCCACAAAACCAAGACAAATAATGTAAATGTAGAAAAAAGTGGATTTTACATGTTTCACCATTAAGAGGAATAGACAAGGGGAATACATCAATGATGTATTAATTTTAAAAATAAAACCCTAATCATTATTGTGTGTTGAATCATTTAATAAGGTGTAATTTCTAATACATGGGAACTCCCTAACATATCACTCTATAATCAACTTTGAGGAATGGTATACAAAAATTTTGATACCAGATTTACTCACAAGAATCTTTACTTAATGAATATAAACTAAATAATTAAGTTTGTTGTTTTTGAACTCTAGTTCAATTTATAAAAAATATTTAATATAATCTCTCACAATAGAAGCTCTTCTCTCCCAACTCTAGATATTTCAAAATCTATTATCTATTTTTTAGTCTTTTTACTTACACCTCACTCATCAATGAACCATTCCAAATCATTCCCTTAATATTTTCCATTTATCACATGTAGATTTTCAATCAAAATAATAAATTAGATTATTATTAAACCACTAAGTTACAATCCTATAATTACATATTTTTAAATCAATATAATTCTAAAAATGGTTTCGAATTTAATAAATCATTATATAATAGATCAAGTTACAAGGTAAAAATCTTCTACTCATACCATTTTATGATGGGGAGTATAATGTTGTGTCAAGATTCCAATATTCATTAATCTTGTTTAAAAAATTATTTTTCAGACTCCTTGAAATGAAAAATGATTCTGTGTGATATAGCTCATTATGGTGTGGATATAAAATGTTCTCAACCTAAGGTACACCATTTTTCATGGGGTTAAGTCATTCTGGCATGGTTTCAACAACTATGGCACAATATATAGTGTTTTGGAATGAAATAATTTTCTGAAGAAAATATCCCAATAAAATTTTTTCATATAATACCCATTGTGGAATGAACCAAAGTTTCTCATCATCAAACTAATGAAAATTTATTGAATGATAAACAATATTACAATATAAAACTTCCAACCATAAAATAACCCAACATAATAACTTCATAGAGTAATAATTTTATAATGAATTATTTAATTGTGGGTAAATATCCTTATTTCATTATGATCATTCGTTTATCTCTTAAATTTATTCATATGAAACACTATTCATGCCATGATCATATACATTGCATTGGGAAATTTTCTTATATTATGAAATTTATGAAAAAACATCTCCAGACTTCACCAAACAAAATAAAAATTATTTCAATCAACTTATATCATTTTATTTATAAAAAACTATACATATATATCATTTAGATAAATGTTACTAAATTCACCAACAATTCAAATAATATCCGCCTTAAAAACCCTCAGTTTTAACATCCACCAACGGTTTCCTTTTTTAAAATCCATATTTTCTAAAATTACATTAGATAAATTATTGTGGAAACACAAAAATTTATATAATTATTCCAAATATCACTCCAAATATACATGAGTATAGTTATTTATAGAAAGCATGAGATTTCCAATTATATATGTACCATAATTAAAACCATTAATCTTCATCCCTGAGCTCCCACATGTTTATCACTGAGCATCTATCAACACATTTTTTTCATCAATCGCTAACTATCTAAAATAACTATGTGATACTTATCCCCATGGATTGGGTCTCCCTTGGAATCAAATTCCCTTAAATCAAACATTGACTTAAATAAATATACATTGTATTTCACTAATATTAGTCTAGAACAAAATTTATCCCCCTTCAACAATAAACCCAAAGGGGGGGTTTCTTGTAAACCTGAGAAGTAAAATCATACATTAAAATAATATTGAGAGTGGGAAATTTTCAAACCCCCTTTACTTCATTAGAGGTTATTGGACATTTTGATTCAACCGATTTTTCTTAGACTCATGTGCTGCCAATAGTTTTATGATAATATTTTCCACTTATTGATCTTTTCTAACATACTAAATCACAATCAATCATTTATACAATATTTATATGGTTCCCCATAAATTGTCTCAAAAATCTAGTGTAAAAACTATATCATTAAACAATACATTTGTATCAAAAATTATATACCCAAGCTAGACATATCTTTATTTTACTTCATTTCCATTAATTAAACATTAAATCTGGAAAGGAAGATGCAATCCCAGGAAAGAGTGTTTTCGTAAAATTGGAGATAAAATACATAAGAAATGTATTTTATTATTCTTTGTAACATTTATTCATATTTGAGTTATACTATAATACCTTATTGACATTCTATATTTTATAATCGTTTTCACAATATAAGAAATGGAAACCTAAGAAAGTGGTGAGTTCAAATTCTCATCTATGTAAAACTAATAAACATATCATAAAGGGGTAGATCAAAATCATTTGATAAGACATGATCATGGGGAAATATATTATTAAAAAGAACCTAGAGAAAAATGAGTTATCCATAATTGATGATAGAAGGCCTTTTAATCTCAAATTGACAAACATATACTATAGAAAAACTTTGTGTAATTATTAGATAATAAAAATAATCCATGGGTTTTATCATTAGAATATGGTAGATAAATGTTACATTCCCTTAAAACATTGAGAAATAATTATCTATGGAAGAAATAAAATCATAGGGTATCGTCATATTATGTGCCTATACAAGAATAACAACCTTTATTTTTGGAGACTATCCAAGAGGGGTCACCCATTAATTTGTGATAATATTCATGAAGGAACATTATACATTATCTCAAGATATATGAAATCATAAAAAATTTCGTGGAGGGTCATATAGGACCCCACCCATCCATAATCTATACATATATGTGCCCCTTGAAACCAATCATTCATATTTAAAACATCACTTAATTAACCTATTGAAACTTGAAAGGTTTAATGAATACATTCATATAAAATTTAATAAGATATCTAGAGAGTGGTGTTTGATAGTGGTATAAGATCATATACCTAGTATAACAAACGAACCATTTAGGATGTTTTCATATATGAAATATACCTTTTCGTGGTCATTTGGTAAATCACATTGAAAAAACATTAGGAAGTATTCATTTTTTAAATGTCTAAAATACTCATAAAATGTTATTTATTTAAAATTAAATAACATAATATTGATCTATCATTTTAAAAACTACTCTATAAAATACAAAAAAAATATAAAATATGTTTTATGAAATGAATATGATTTTAAAATGTTCCATCGAGAAGACATAAAACAATGAACACTTCTTTATTAAAATCATAGGCCTTTTAAGTCCCTTTTTAAAAAACTGGTATTTATTTTGTAAATAAATAATTCATTTTATTAACTAATAAATATATTTTTTTATTTTAAAAAAAATAGGAATAAAAATATTTTGCAAAAACATATTAAAACATTGCAGGGAATCTTCCTTTAGAATAATGATAGTAAGGATAAAATAATGTGTTCATGCAGAATTGAGATTCTAGGAATAAAATATTTTACATATCATCATATATCCAATAGGTAGTATACAAACCATTTAATTTAAATTTGGATAATAATAACATTTCTCAAATAATTAAAATTGAGATGAAACACCCTTACCTTTACTCTTGACTTCCACGAAAGTCCTCAAATCTACATACCCCTTGGAATAGATATTTTACCTATTTGATTAAGTCTTCGAGATGTAGTATTTTGAGAAAAAAAAATTTAAAGGATTTCTCTAGCAGTTTTTGGTATTTTATTGATCATACTTTTTCAATTATGCATGCCTTGGGGTGTGAGTAAAAGTGGGGTGGTGGAGGGTCCTTTTATAAGTTAAGGGAGTGGAATTTTTGTAATAATATAAAATAAAATTATGTTATTTAAGGGTCTAATTGATACAATAATAAATAATAAATGAGTGGTAGGTTATTTAATAGATATCAACCCACAACAAATAATTTTCACCCATATTATTATGTCTCTGACTCTTATATTTTTCATTTTTACCATTGTTTATTTTTACCTTGATAATAAATTTTTACATAAGTAATTTAATTTTAGTCCTTAAAAATTAAAATATTCCTTATTAAATAATTTTTACCTAATGTTTCCAAATATAATATCCATTTTATCAATTAAATTTCTATGTTTATCAAAAAATAATTTTAATACTAGCACATGTAACATGTTAAAACCCATTTTTAGAAAATATTATTTTTATTCACAATATTATGTGTAAGATTTGATTATCAATTTTTTTGATTTTCAATATATGAATTGTGTTATTATAAAAAATTAAAATTTATATGGATATAAATTCACTCCCAAACATGATTTTACAAAAATAATATTTAATTAAAAGAAAAAACATAATCTATTATTAGAAAGTATTACTTATTTTAATAAAATGGTATATCTTTTATAAATTCAAAATAATCTTTAAAATTGAATATATTTACTCTTTAAATATTTATTTTTCTACTAGAAATGTTTTATATGTATTTATTTTATACTTACTTTTGGATATAGTCACAAATTCTACAGTTATAATAAAAACTAGATTTTTTTATTATTCACTTGAAAATCAATTATTTTAGAATAAAATTAAAAATTAATTTTGAGATAAATTTGACATCATGAATTAAAAAATATATTTTATTTTCTTAAAATAAAATTCATAAATTTATAAATTTAATTTTTAAATAAAAATTCAAAATATAAAAAAATACTATTTTTATTGAAAAATGGAATTTTTTAGTGTTATTACTATTAAATGGTATAAATTTAGAATTTAAAGGATTATATTTTAATATTTTAAAATTTTAAAATTTAAATTATTATGATAAAATGTACAGACCTCACAAAAACATTTATTTGAGAAAGAACAATCATTTTTAATAGTAAATCATATTAAATATTTTTCATTTGAATGTAAGAATTTTTAGTTGTGTAATGTCATTTTATTTACTAAATATTTTATTATTCTTATTATTTTCATAATAATAATCATCTAATATGTCATGGATATTTTTTTTCATTGTTTTGTGTTAAACAAGCTATTGAATGTAGTATTAGTTTAGTGAAAAATATTATCGAATATCTTAGGGTTTTACATTCATCTCTCTTAAATAACTTGCATGATCCTAATTTTAATTATTAATTTCTAGTGAAAATTACAAGTGATATTTTAATATCCATTTTTTACTGAGGAATTGAATTTTATAGGAAATTTTTAACTTTAATTTAATGGATGGGTTGCCTATAAAAACTATGGTTCAATTGTGAATCTTGGAGTTGGAACATCGTAGTGTTTTGTTTTTTGATATAGTTTGGGAATAGAGAGGTGATATAGTTGAATGAATAAGTCTCCGAAGCTTTAGGTTTTGTTTTGGGATGTTCTATTGTTTTTCCAAGGTTTATAGTCAGTGTGTAGGGTTAAGTAGAAACCTTGAAGTACCCTAAATATGGGGAATTTTTCATTTTGTTTTGAAAAATGAAGGACTTTGTTTCATAGTTAGAAAATAGTTTTAGAAAACCAATATTGTTTTTATAGGAAACCTTGCATAGTGTAATGGACATGAGACATAACAAATGGTTTGCACAAAGCTATAGAAAAACCATGTGACTTCTTTCAAAGGAACCATGGGTCGATTCACATGGTTTTCATATGGTTGGGAAACCATATAGAGCAAGCATATGAGGTGGAGTATTTTGGGATAGTGTTAACTGAATGGTGATCACATGGTTTGGAAAACTGTATGGAAAAAAGACGCACCACTAAAAAAGTGGAACTTTTAATTTTGTTCCCTTATGATTTTATAACCCAAAGCCACGCATATGCCCCCCCCCCCCATTTTGACCTTGAATCTACTATGAATTATCCCTTCTCCCCATCTTCCATGAGGTATATCCTCCATATCTCACCCATTTCATATGTCATAACATGCAATCAAGATCCTAAGGTAAGGATAAAACACATATCCTTCCCTAATTTTTCTATTTTTAATTTTTTTTATTCCAGTTAATGATTCTTGTGATGATTCTACTATATTATAGTTGAATCATCCCAATATGATGGGGATTGTGTTTACTATAGATTTAAGACATCATGAGATGTATTGTATACTCTTCCCCCTTCCATTTTATAAGATCTATGACATCATGTGAGTTTTTCATGGTTTTTAAGTTCATTTAAATGTCATTTATTATGTTTTTTTTCACTATTTGATATATATTTAGCCTATTTTAGTCATAAGAGTATACAATGGTCCTCGATAAGGTGGTTTTTCACGGTTTAGGTATAGAAAAATCACCCCATTAGTGATTTTCCTCTTATATATAAGTGTTTTAACATATTTAATTAGTATTATGTCAATTAATTAATTATAATTTGACTATAATTAATTAATTTTGGTTGTTTTTTAAGAGTTAGAACCACTTGTGTTTGATCTTCAGTAGTTGGTGTTGGATGAGCTCAAGCAGCGGGTTTCCAATATGAGTTTTAAAAGAAGTGGCTTCATTAAGGTAGGTGATCCATATAATTAACTCATAGTCATGTTTAATTTTTAATATGAATTAGTTTTTAGTCTCACAAACTTACAAGTTAATGAAATAAAAAACTAATTGGATCCTATTTTTATGTCTTTTTCATTCTACAATACCTTTTTAAATGTCTTATATCCCTATTATATAGGGAAGTTCCAATTGTAAACTCTTCTTAGAACATGAACTTAGTCTTGGCATAATGTAATTCTTTAGTTACAAAAATGGAAATGTGATAGTATAGAACACCTTATCATTTTATTTAAAATGTAGTAAGATAAGATAAAATGATTGAAAAGGAAAACATGTTTTGAATCAATGATTCTGAAATGGAATTTCTCATTCATCGATATTCTTAAATTAAGAATTACACTTGATTAGGTTCTTAAAATTAAATTTTAAATTATATTTGGATGTATTCCTAATTTATATATTTGGTAGAATGCTCCATGAAGATGGCCATTGGGCATATGTTTAAGAATTTTTTTTCTTTTTTTGGATATATATGGTGAATTATTAACCGAGGTTTGTTATGAGATTGTATAGTCGTGATATTTCCATTTAAAATGAAGAAATAGACAATTATATGACCTTGATATTGAATTGAAAAAATGTATATGTGGGACTTGGAACCCTAGTGAATGAAATTCTGTAATTGATAATGTGGTGAATTAAATGGGTATTTATGTTGAATGTAAGTAATGAATTAAATGATTAAGTATAGAGATTTAATTTGATTAGTACTGATGTTCTAGTAATTACCTAGAGAAAATCCATTGATTCTATATAGACTCAGTTTTTTGGGAATTTCATGAGCAAAACGTGGATTTTGGTAGGTGACTCAGCTGAATGTCAGAGGGTAATGACACCTTGGGTTCATTGAGGGTTTATGATATGGAATGCCTTGAGTTATCCTTTAGAATATGTATACATTCATTATCACATATTCCTTTGGGTGGATCCAACTTCAATTTGGGAAATTTATATATATTTTTTATTCTACATATTTATGTCATGTATTCTTGAAGGGTACCCTTCTTGAATGCCTTGGGATAATCTCTTAGAATTCAACTTGATCTTCTTGGGTAAAATGCCTAATGTGTGATATGTGGATTCAACTAAATTCATGATTCTAAATGTCAAGGGTCATTTCCTAAGATTATATTGGTAGGTTGGATCAGTATAATTCCAAGGGCCATCCCCCTTCAATTTCCTATTAGAGGTGTTGATAAGGAATAATTGATTGATTCATTTGGATTCCCTAATGCTATTGGAATTATTGTTTCCTTGGTAGTATACCTTGGAACTATTTGTGACACATTATATACCATGATAAAATACTTACCAATGCTAGATAAGGTAGGTATACACTATTCTTTAGTGTCACTAAGATGTAAATACATTGTTGTTTGTATTTCCACTTCATTTATAAAATTGTTAAGTGTTTAACTATTGAATTTTAAATTTATTAATTATATTTATATCACTTATTCATGAACCTTTTTATAGACTATATATTTTAATAAAATTATATATGGTGGCTACTATGTTTTACTCAAACCCTTATTGGGATTCCATGGCACATGAGTTTCCAAGAAACAATCACTCCTTCATTATTTGTGTAGGTTTGGGCAGGCACCTAAATTTGTAGATTTTTTGGTTTATAGGATGGATCATAGAAGTTGGGATTGGGCTATGACATAGTAACATTTTTGGGTTTTTTTATTGATCTATTGGTCTTTTCGGTCCTTATATATCTGGTCAATTTTCAATGTATAACTACCTAACAATAAGTATTCAGTTTCATTTTGATATTGTAAGCTCAATCTTGGTTATTGTTTAGCACTTACATGGTTGAAATTTCATTGATTTATTTATAAAGATGTTTTTTATTTCCTTTATTTATTCAAAATTATTTCCCTTATATGAATGTATAATATTCCCAAAATACCATCTTTGTCTCCTTCTACTAGTTGGAATCATATGGCATTTGGGTAGGTTCTCTTGAGGCCATCTGGTACACCAGCTGGGAAACCATTTTAGTGGATTCTAGGCTAGGGAATAAAAAATTTGTATCATATTAATTTTTCTTTTATCATTAAATTTTTTTCTTAATAAATATTATAATTTGGGTGTGTCACGATAATGTCTGGAGATTTTTCCTAAGACTTACCACCACATGTATAAGGGAATTCATTATTTTAAGGGATATTACTATTTTTCATGTTGTTTATTATTTTAGTTTACCAGATTTCACTTGGAGTGGTGAACTTGATTTCAAGGTTATTGATTTAAGGAATTTTATCTCTTTTCGAAATAAGGAATTGAAGTTTGTGTTCACTTATCATGTTAGGTACATAGGATTCACATGACATTTTAATTAATTCCTATTACTTTTTTTTCTATACTAGGACTTTTTAAGTTAATTAATGTGTTTGTAGTGATTTATATTCTATTTTTGTAGAATTTTATCTGGTCATTTTACTATTTCAATCATATAAATGAGAAATATATATTATCGGATTATTTAGGATTTATTTTTAAAAGGCACTAGTTAATTATGATTCCAATTAAAACATAAAGTGTAGTTTCCTTTATAACCTGTAGTTGACATATTTTTTAACTGAACCTTAGATATAAATATTAATTATTATATTAAATGGTGAAAAATAAATTATTTGATCACTCAACATGGTTATTGTGTAGTGAAATATAAATAAAATTTTACATACAACATATAAAATTTTAATTCTATAACATGTACTTGAGATTTCATTTATATGATACATTTATTTTGGAAATTATAGATTATGTAAATGGAAACTATAAATTTATGATATCCTTATGTTGTGGAGACCATAAATTGAAATGTAGTTTATATTGTTCATGGTGTGTGCAACCTTACCTTGAGATTGTGGAAATGGGGCTAGAGTAAGAGCTCAGGTTTTGAGACCTTCTAATACAGAGTTTATATAATAGTAAAATTTATTGCATGTTGTAACTTGGTTAGAGATGTGTCATTGAGTTTATGGTGTTTCATTACTTCTTAAGAAACTATTTATTATACATTATCTAAGTGATAGTGGGTTATAATGAACTCAAACCTATATGTGAGACCCTATAGTGGGTGTTTCGCTTGTTATGTATCATTTGACCTTAGATTTAGGGTGAGTGTTGTCAATAGAGTTTTCTCATATTTGAGATAGGATGTTTGGACTATGTTGGAGGATCTAGTGACCTTCTTGTTCATGAATCCAAATTTTAGAATGGGTGCCTTATGACCTTCGAGTGTGACCTACAAGATATTTTAGCTAGATTTTGTGAGTGCCTTTAGTTTCACAAGTTATAGGTAGATACCTCGGTGTAAAAAACTGTATATAAATGTTGATACCATGTATATGGTTTAGGCATGGAATATGTCATCAGTTTTCTTAATAGAATCATATGGGCGTGTGTAATTTTGGTATTAAGGATAGTTTTTGTATGGAAAAATCATTTAGATGTCTAGATTTCATGACCCGACTTCTCCAAGATTAGGGATGGTATAGCAGATTTCCAGACCCTCCCTTCCTCAAGTTGAAGGAGAGATAATGACCCCCAAGACCCGCCTTCAATAGGCCTCAGAGTGGTGAATAGCACCAAGGGTATAGAATCACACATAATATAAAATCCATTACCCTTTTTATTTAGTCAAATGAGGAGATAAGATAGTAAATCCCAAACAACCCCAAAAGTGGAAGTAAAAGTAAATCCAACACAGTCCATTCCCATACGCATGTTCCAATAATAAGTGCTACAAAAATACAAAAAACTCTGAGGGGAAGTACAAAAATAAAATAAAAGAAGCAACGTTGTAAGAACCCGGATCATCGCTTTAGGTATGTCTTTCCTTTTCTTGAGTTTTTGAGAATTTTTGGAGTTTCTGGAAATTTTTGAAGTACACACCGTGTACTCTTTTCCCGCTCGAAACCATGTCTTGGACATGTCCGGACCATACACATGGTGTGTATGGGTGATGTGGAGGCCGATTTTGGTGGAGTATGAAAAAACCCACTACACGCCATGTACTTTAAAAATAAACGCCGTATACTTTTCTTTTTTTCACAAAACAGATCGAGGTCATGCCTCATCGTCATACTCATCTTCTTCTAGGCCTGGTTCGACCGAGAGATGCCATACGGCCAGGAAACTTCTCTAGATTCCCGATCCTCCATACGTTCTCTGATTCGAGCTCTATCGATTGCGTTGGAAGTGGAGTAGTGATTTCTCCCTTCTGCTTGAGCCTTGTTTTTCAATTATTCCTCTTTATCAAGTTATCTAAGGTTGATCATTTTGTGCATTTTCTCAGATCTATGATGTTCTAAGGAGAATAATCCATTGTGGTTAAAGTATATCGATCTCCTAGGATCGAGGTAGGTGGTTTGAGCCTTACCGTTCAAAGTATCTGAGTTTATGTGTGAATTTCCACCGATACCCGTGAACGAGGTATTGTGTGTTACCTTTTTTTGCCTTCGTTGTTTTCCTGCCTTTCTTTTATGCTTTTTTAGAGGTAATTTGACCCTGTTAGAGGATAATTTTTTGTGCTTGGATGTTTTTCCCCTTGCTTGTTTCTGTTTACGACCTTTGGGTCTCGTTTGCCTTTGGCTGCAACACCTGTTTTCATGCCTTGCGGTTATAGGTTGAAGTGAAACTCAGTACATGCTTGTTGCCTTGTATACTGTTTAGCTAAGTAGCTATATAGGTGTACATTGGTTATCCAAGTAGCTCTATAGGTGTACTTTGGCCTTATAGAATTATTATTCACTAACTGGTATGGGGCTGAGAGAACATGGTGCTATAGACTATAAGGGATAGACCAAGTGAGCTTCCCAGAGAGTCTTAGATATTATAGACTACAGAGGGGATGGACCGAGTGAGCTCCCAGAGAGTCTTGGATTTTATAGACTATAGGAGGGTAGACTGAGTGATCTTCCTCAAATATTTTGAATCTCTTTAAGAACCTTCCCAGGCTAGAGGAGGAATTGACAGAGTGAGCTTCCTTAGAGAGTCTGTGGTATACCTGAGGCTATAGGAGGAATTGACCGAGATAGCTTCCTCGGAGAGTCTCTAGACCTTGGGGATAAGAGGGTTAGACTAAGTGATCTTCCTCAAGAGAGTCCCTGACTACCTAAGACTATAAGTGGAATTGACCGAGTGAGCTTCCCTATAGAGTCTCATAAATTCGTATGACCAAGCCAGAGGTGTTAGGCTGAGTGCACTGCCCAGAGGGTTGTGGTACTTCTTGGATAGGACTAGAGGGGATGGCTGTGAGTACTTCCCAGAGGGTTTCCGGCTTATTAGCTATTTGTTTCACTACTGTCTATTTGTTGTGGATTGATTGATGTTGTGTATCATCCTATCTTACTGCTTACTGTTTATTGCCTACTGCTTGCTGTTGCTATTCACTGCTTATTGTACTTTTACCTGCCATATACTCACTGAGTGTTAGGAACAGATCTTTAGGTGAATGCCTACTGGGATTTTGTCTCACACCCTATTTGGGCCAGGCTTTTGGGCCCAAGCAGACTATTTTGTTGCAGGTATAGACAAGGGAAAGTGCCCTTAGACTTCTGGAACTTGATTGCTTGGAGCAGGAGAGCATGGGACCAAGAGTTGGCTTGTGATGCTGAGGAGCTGTTTACTTTTCTTTTGTACTTTTTTTGTACTGTAGTGTTTTCCATCATTGTGACTTGTTTGGATGCTTTCCTAGTTATGTATCATGCATCATTTCATACAAACATATGTTATCTAGTTGTTGATTTAGTCTTCCGCTATTATATTGTTTGTTATTAATGCTTCCTCTATTGTATGTTTATTTTTCTTCCATTGTGTACTCTGCCAATGAGGGTATAGTTTACCCACTATCACACCCAAGTCCCTCACTGCTAGTCGGTAGCCTCTTGCATTTGGGGAAATTCTCTAAAGGCCATGTGACCAACCGGGTACGGGGCGTCTCTGGGTGGCTTCCGGAACTGGGACGTCACAAAGTGGTATCAGAGGAATTATTTTATGTTGCATTACTGTTTGGAGACTTGGCCAGGGATAGGATGGATTCGGTACTTGGTAATAATATGTGCCCGGGAGTAGCTAACCCGTGTATAGGGAAAATCCATACTACCTCGTTTATTGTAGTTTTCTGGTCTTGAGATGTTACGGTTGATACGATTTCACCTAGAGTTATTCACATGCTTTGTACTGTTATTGTTTTGATATTATGGTTCTATTGCTGTCACAACCCAATGAGATGAGGGTATGCCATCTCATGCATCATATAGGCACTTGTATAAATCAAATTCCATGACATTTAGGGTGCATTAGAAATTTCATTCTATTGTGATAGACTTGGTGTAGATTATTCATGCTATTGTGATAGATGATTGATAGAATCTCTGCTGCCATGTTAGAGGATTGTTGTATTGTACCTTGTTTAAATGAATGCCATGTTTTGATTCTTGAGGTGTTATAGGCCCTCTCGAATCTAAAATTGGTGGATCATGATCCTGGTTTCTCTTGTACATGATTGTAGGGGATGCCAAGCTTTGATTCGCAGGGAGTATGGTCCCTCATGGATTGGAATTTGGCACCTCTTTGCTTTGTTTTCCATGTTTTTGGGCTTTTGTGCAGTTTCTGAGCTACTCCCCAAAAAAACCCAGAATACACAGTGTGTACTTTTTAGTTACATGCCATGTAGTTTTTAGGCCGTGTTACTGACTGTGTGTGCAAAAACATGGTGTAGTGAAAATAACGTCAGGAACACGCCGTGTACAGTATGTACACGCCGTATAGTGTAGAGCCTTGTACCTAGTCGTGTCACTAACAACAGGGGTCGGGGAAGCTCGATTAGAACATGTCGTGTTGTAATGGAACACGCCGTGTAGTTCTGTCCAGGTATCCATCCATGTCACAAACAACACGAGTCGGTGTAACATTCTCTAAGACACGCAATGTTTCTTTCAGAACATGCCGTGTAGTCTTGCCCAGGTACCCAGCCGTGTTGTGAACAACACGGGATGGTATCACATTCTCCTATACATGTCGTGTTTGTTCGGAACACGCCGTGTAAGGTCCATCCGTGTAGATGGCCATGTAACTAACAATATGGGCCGCCGAGGCAGTGTCCAGTACACGCTGTGTCTCTAGGGAACACGCCATGTAGTCTGGGGTTAGTTTGAACCGTGTGGGTTAGACGTGTAAGGAGACTCGGCCAGGGGTTTAGAGTTCAAGTACACGTTGTGTGTGGGAACAACATGCCATGTAGTTTGGGGTGTTACATGACCTGTCGGCCAGGGGTACACGCCCATGTTAATGGCTTAAGTAGACATGTCGTGTAGTTTTTATACACGCCGTGTAGTCGTGTTTTGTAAAACTTGATAGTTTCTTCCCATGTTCCCTTTTTGTTCTCCTATGTTTTCAATTTTTGTTAATCCTGATCTAAGGTGTGCTTTTGATCTTTTAGAGCTATGCCTCTGAGACGTCCTTCGGTCGTGCGTCAGTTTCCTGATGGTGACCAAACACCAGATATGGCCGACCAGGGACCTCCTGCAGAACCTCTTTCTATTCCAGCCTTGGCACCAGCAGTTATACCCATTGTAGGCACTGAGCCACAGTTCAGGGAGGACTTCCCAAGGATGATTCAGACCTTCTAGGGAGTGTTGTCTCCTGCCCCGTCGATGGTTGAGTTGACGCGGGGTTTCCAGCAGCAGCATCCTCCTACTTTTTCAGGGGATGGAGGACCCCAGGCTACAGAGTCGTGGATAGAGTCCACACTGACCATCTTTGAGCACCTAGATATCCCTCTTAAAAAAGGGTAAAGCTGGATAATTATATGTTTTGGGACACCGCCAAGAGGTGGTCGGAGGTGATCTCACGGTCAGATTGTCAGCAGGATATGTCTTGGGACGAGTTTCGATGCACCTTCTATGACTACTTATATTCGTAGACCCTGAGGGCCGATCCATCTCAGGAGTTTATGAGTCTACAGTAGGGTACTCTTTCTGTTATAGAGTACTCATCTCGTTTCAATGATCTGCAGCGTTTCACACCGATCCTAGCAGGTGATGAGTTTTTTCTTTCTAGGAACATTGAGGATGGTCTTAGGTAGGAGATCCGGTCCCAGGTGAATATCTTCTAGTTGACTTCTATATCCTCCATCGTCAACTAGGTGCTGATCACTGAGCGCAATCTGAGGGATTCTGGAGCAGTGATCCATGGAGGTTCGTCATCCAGAGCTGGTGTTCCTCCTATGGACAGTAGGAAGCATCGCAGAGAGTCTTCTCGAGGAGATCGAGGTTTGCGGGATGCATCCTCTGGCAGCTAGGTTGTGTGCTACCAGTGTGGTAGGAGTGGGAATACTAGGCCTTAGTGCCAGAGAGATCTTATGGAGTGTAGGTCATGTGGAAATATGGGCCATCTTTAGTGTTTCTGTCACATCTTCTCACCTTCAGCTAGTGATAGGGGTTCCTCTATGACCCTGCATTCTGGAGATGCTTCACCAGTTTCCCACCAGTCAGGGAACTAGAGTTCTTCCAGCCATTCAGGCCGAGGTTTAGGTCGCGGACGTGGTAGTCAGTCACCAGGTCATCAGCGACAGCAGAGTGGATCAGCTCAGAGTGGTCTGCCAGGGGCACGGGGCTGCGGTGCAGGCCAGTCTTTCATCGTGGAGCAGACCTATCAGGAGAAGGATCTTGTCCCTTCTACAGTTCGAGGTACGATCTTAGTATCCTCAGTTGTATCTTCATCCCTTTTCAATACTGGTGATTCTCATAGCTTTATCTATGTTGTTGTCATGGAGAGCCTTGGGCTCTGTATCTTTTTATCAGCCGACTAGTAGACTCTTGACACACCTTTGGGAACAAGGACATCTAGCGTACGTCAGTGTAGAGAGTACCCTCTTGAGGTTGCGGGGTGTCTTTTCTTATGGGACCTCTATGTCCTAGAGATGATGGGCTATGACGTCATTCTCGGGATGGACTGGTTAGTTCCTTTCCAGGAAATCGTCGATTGCTATCGTTGTAGGGTGAGTTTCATATCACTAGAGGGCGGATCTTTCCTTCATAGAGGTGAGTGGGATGTCCATGTAGGTAGATCTAGACCAGAGCATCATGGGTTAGGGAGAGTTACAGCCCAGATTTGTTGTCTTTATCTGGATGACCAGGGGACTTCACAGTTAGACTTTCCTCCAGTGGTGGATCGTTTCAGGGATGTCTTCCCAGAAGACTTTTCAGGTTTACCTCCAGAGCGTGAGGTAGAATTCTCGATTGAGCCCATTCCAAGAGTGGCGCTAGTGTCCATTCCTCCTTATAGGATGGATACACTTGAGTTGCAGGATCTCAAGAAGAAGTTGGAGGTGTTTCCAACAAAGGGTTTCATCTGAACCAGTACCTCTCCTTAGGGTTCACCTGTCTTGTTTGTGAAGAAGGAAGACGGTACCCTTCGGCTTTGTGTAGATTATCGGAAGATGAGCCACTTGATGGTCAAGAACTGATATCACTTACTGAGGATTGATGACCTCTTTGATCAGCTTCGAGGAGCCCGGGTGTTCTTGAAGATCGAATTGTGGTCCGGTTATCATCAGTTGCAAGTTAGACCATCAGATATACCTCTGACAGCTTTCAAGAGCAGGTATGGTCTTTTCGAGTATACAGTCATGTCGTTCGGTCTCATGAACGCACCTGCAGTTTTCATGGCACTAATGAACTGAGTGTTCCATCTGTACTTAGACTATTTTGTCATGGTCTTTGTGGACGATATCTTGGTGTACTCTCACATTCGACATGACCATGCCACACATCTTGATATCATTCTGAGTACACTAAGAGAGCATCGGTTGTATGTTGAACTCTCTAAGTGACACTTTTTGATGGACCAGATTCACTTCTTGGGTCACGTCATCTCAGAGGTTGGAGTATCTGTTGACCTAGAGAAAGTGAGAGCTATAGTTTCTTGGGAGCAGCTGAAGAACATTTTTGATGTGCGGAGTTTTCTAGGGATGGCTGGGTACTAAAGACGCTTCATTCAGGACTTCTCTTGCCTAGCAGCACTGTTGACAGGTCTGACCAAGAAGGGGGAAAATGTTTTATGGTCAGATTCATGTGATTCAGCCTTTCAGTAGTTGAAAGGGAGGTTGACGTCATCACCGATACTAGTCTTGTCGGAGCCGGGAAAGGGCTACACTATTTACTGTTATGCTTCGGGTATCGGTCTAGGAGCTGTGATTATGCAGGGTGATGGGTTCGTTGCTTACGGGTCTAGGCAGTTGAGGTCACACAAGAGAAACTACCCGACGAACGATCTGGATTTGGCAGCAGTTGTTCATGCCTTACGATGTTGGAGACACTATCTTCTGGGAGAGCACGTTGTGATTTTTACCGACCACAAGTGTCTCAAGTATATCTTCAATCAGTGCGATCTGAATCTGAGATAACATAGGTGGGTCGAGTATATTTAGTCCTTTGACTTAGAGCTTGCCTATACGCTGGGAAAGGGCAACGTAGTGGCTTATGCTTTGAGCAGGAGAACTCAGATTCAGGCAGTTCAGGAGGGCAGCAGTGAGTGGAAGCTTATGGATATGTTCTCTGAGATGCATCTGGAGGTGCATGATAGGCAGGGACAGACATTTCTTTCATTTGTGGCTGTTACCTCTACACTTCTTGATCGGGTACGAATGAGGAAGCTATCAGATTAAGAGGCCTTAGTCCTGTGGGAGAGTGTGTCAGGAGGGGACCCTCTTCCTGGATGGATAGTGGGAAAGGATGAGATCTTGTGTTTCCAGGGACGTGTATGGGTGTCAGCATACATACGTGAGGAGTTGATGTAGGATTTTCATTCCTCGATTTGGGCAGTTCATCCTGGCATCACCAAAATGTATCGGGATCTTCATCGCTAGTACTGGTGGCCAGGTATGAAGAGAGATGTTGTTTTTTTCATGAAATGTTCTACTTGTCAGTAGATGAAATCAGCGCATCAGTGACCAGTAGGGCTTTTACAGCAGTTACCCATTCCAGAGTGGAAGTGGAACAATGTCACGATGGACTTTGTGACTGGGTTACCGAGGTCACCTCGGGGAAGTGATGATCTTTGGGTCGTCGTCGACAGGCTTACGAAGGTAGAACACTTCTTTCCGAGGAAGGAAACCTTCAGTGTTGTTGATATGGGATGACTGTACATCCGAGAGATTGTATGTATACATGGAGTTCCACACTCCATTGCTTCAGACAGGGATGTGCACTTTACCTCTCGGTTCTTGTAGGTACTTCAGAAGACCTTGGGTACACAGGTACTTTTGAGTACAGCGTACCATCCCCACACTGATGTCCAGTCTAAGCGCATGATCCAGGTGCTTGAGGATATGGTTCGAGCTTGGATTCTAGACTTTGTCAGTTCTTGGGAGAAGCATATACCTCTTGTGGAGTTCACCTACAACAACAGTTTTCAGGCGACCATTCAGATGGCACCATACAAGGCTCTATACGGTGGTCCATGCCAATCACCCTTATGCTGGCTGGAGGTAGGAGAGGCAGCTTTTCTAGGGCGTCGTCTAGTTCAAGAGAACTCAGAGTAGATAGAGTTGATTCGAAAGAGGATGGCTACAACACAGTCTCGACAGAAGTCTTATGCTGATCAACAGAGATGACCTCTGGAGTTCAAGGTCAGAGATTAGGTTTTATTGCATGTTACACCAAGGTTGGTACACAAGAGGATTCAGAGACAGGGTAAGCTTTCACCGTAGTACATCGGTCCGTTTGAGGTAATGGAGGGAGTTGGGCCGGTTGCCTATCAGTTGCAACTACCTCAGAGGTACCGGGCTATGCATGACGTCTTCCACGTCTCTCAACTCCGATGTTACTTTTCAGACCCGTCTCATGTCTTTCAGCCCGAGGAGGTTGAGCTCGAAGAAGATGTGTCGTTTGAAGATCATCCTATCCGAATTATCGATCGCAGTACAAAAGTTCTCTGAGGCCGGTCTGTTCCTCTGGTACGAGTGCTATGGCAGTACGGGCGAGTACAGGACGAGACTTGGGAGAGGGAGGCTGAGAGTCGATCGTAGTGGATGAAGTTGTTCGAGGTTTCTTCTTCTACGCCCATGTAGAGAAATTCAGGGATGAATTTCATTAGGGGGGAATTTTGTAAGAACCTGGATCTTCGTTTCAGGTATGTCTTTCCTTTTCTAGAGTTTTTGAGAATTTTGGAGTTTTTGGAAATTTTTGAAGTACACGCTGTGTACTTTCTAAGTACACACCGTGTACTCTTTTCCCGCTCGAAACCGTGTGTTGGCCGTGTCCGGACCAGACACACAGTGTGTAGGGGTGACGTGGAGGCCGATTTTGGCGGAGTATGGAAAAACCCACTACACGCCTTCTACTTTAAAAATACACGTTGTGTAATTTTCTTTTTTTCCACTAAACGGACCGGGGTCACACCTCATCATCATAATAGTCTTATTCTAGGTCTGGTTCTACTGAGAGACGTCGTACGCCCGCAAAACTTCTCCAGATTCCTGAGCCTCCATCTGTTATCCAATTCGAGCTCTGTCGATTACGTTGGAAGTGCAGCGGTGAGTTCTCCCTTTTGCTTGAGCCATGCTTTTCAATTCTTTCTTCTTATCATGTTATCTAAGGTTGATTGTTTTGTGCGTTTTATCAGATATACGACATTCTAGGGAGAATCATCCATCGCGGTTCAAGTATATCAATCTCCTAGGATCGAGGTGGGTGGTTTGTACCTTACCGTTCAAAGTCTCTGAGTTTATGTGAGAATTTCCACCGATACCTATGAATGGGGTATTGCATGTTACCTTTTTTTCCTTCATTGTTTTCCTGCCTTTCTTGTATGCTTGTGTAGAGGTAATTTAACCATGTTAGAGGATAATTTGTTGTGCTTGGATGTTTTTTCTCTTTCTTTGTTCTGTTTACGACCTTTAGGTCTCGTTTTCCTTTGGCTGCTACACATGTTTTCATTCCTCGCGGTTATAGGTTGAAGTGAAACTCAACACATGCTCGTTGCCTTGTATAATATTTAGATAAATAGCTCTATAGGTGTACTTTGGTTAGCCAAGTATCTCTATAGGTTTAATTTGGCCTTATAGAATTATTATGCACTCACTGGCATGGGGCTGAGAGAACCTGGTGCTATAGACTATAAGGGATAGACTGAGTGAGCTTCCCAGAGAGTCTTAGATATTACAGACTACATAGGGGATGGACCGAGTGAGCTCCCAGAGAGTCTTGGATTTTATAGACTACAGAAGGGTAGATCGAGTGAGCTTCCTCAGAGAGTCTTACCTTGTTTGAATCTCTTTAAGAACCTTCCCAGGATATAGGATGAATTGACCGAATGAGCTTCCTCAGAGAGTCTGTGGTATACCTGAGGCTATAGGAGGAATTGACCGAGATAGCTTCCTCAGAGAGTCTCTAGACCTTGGGTCTAAGAGGGTTAGACCATGTGATCTCCTTCAAGAGAGTCCCTGACTACCCTATAATATAAGGATAATTGACTGAGTGAGCTTCCCCAGAGAGTCTCATAAATTCGTATGACCAAGCCAGAGGGGTTAGGCTGAGTGTACTGCCCAGATGGTTGTGGTACTTCTTGGATAGGACCAGAGGGGATGGCTTCGAGTACTTACCAGAGGGTTTCTAGCTTATTAGCTGTTTGTTTCACTATTTTTGATTTGTTGTGGATTGATTACTGCTATGTATCCTACTTTTTTACTGCTTACTTTTTACTGCCTACTGCTTGTTGTTGTTGTTCACTGCTTATTGTACTTTTACCTGCCATATACTCACTGACTGTTAGTCACATATCATCGGGAGAATGCCTACTGGGATTTTATCTCACACCCTATTTGGGCCATGCTTTTGGGCTCAAGCAGACTATGTTGTTGAAGGTATAGACAAGGGAAAGCGCCCTTTGACTTCTAGAACTTGATTGCTTGGAGATGGAGAGCATGGGACCAAGCTTTGGCTTACGATGCTGAGGAGATGTTTACTTTACCTTTGTACTTGTTTTGGTATTGTAGTGTTTTCCAGCATTGTGACTTGTTTGGCTGCTTTCCTAGTTATGTATCATGCATCATTACATACATACATATGTGCTCCAGTTGTTCATTTAGTCTTCTGTTATTATATTGTTGGTTATTTCTGCTTACGCTATTGCATGTTTATTTTTCTTCCAATGTGTACTCTGCCAATGAGGGAATAGTTTTTCGACTATCACACCCAAGTCCCTCGCTGCTAGTCAGTAGCCTCTGGCATTTGGGGAAATGCGCTTCAGGCCATGTGACCAACTGGGTATGGGGTGCCTCTGTGTGGCTTCAGAAATCAGGACGTTACAAACATCAATGGTCCCAGTGTCCGAGCTAATAGGTTTTTACATGGTCGTTGAAGTCCTCCTAGAAACCTGAAAGCAGCTTTATATACACTGGGTGAGTATATCGGCATACTCGGTAGGGAAAACCAAAATCTCACATGCACAAGTGGGGAGGCATTCTAAGCCCCGTGAGGAATGGAGGTAACCAAATCACCTAGTAAGAAAACTATCCACCCAAACCTCAACAACGAACACTCCCCAAATACTTCAAGTCAAGTAAATTAATAGTAATAACACATCAATATTTGGTTACCCCACACAACTTTTCCACAGGTTATTGAATACATCCTATGCGTCAGACCTCCCCTTCCATTTTCACTCTAATCCCACTGTCGCCCCAACAACATCCTTTAGGCCACTATAACCATGCATCGCACCCACAGTCACTTGGGAAAAAACAACCATGCATCCCCACCAGCACACACCTTGTCCACAATAACTATAGCTACACCCGACGACACCTGGGAAAGAACAACTACTGTCATGCCCGAAGACACCTGGGCCTCGTCTTGAAGACACTTGGGAAACAAACATCCCACACACACCTCATACAACCACCACAACTACCCTACCAGAAGAATATTGGGCCCTAATGGACCTTAGGCTATCATACCCTACCCGAAGAGTCTTGGGATACTCGAGAAATGGATAAGAAAAGGAGTTAATAACCAGCCACTCATATGAGTGTTGGGAAAAACACCCTCCCCCATGAAATGGGGGTGTTCAGCATCAAGTCCTCAACTTGGGTGGGGTGTCAGTAATAAATATAAGAGCTAAATTGTATATATAGGTAAACAATCACTCATCCCATCTTAGGGGTTCTAAAACCATCCCATACACACCCTCATAACTATTCATTCATAAAAGCACAATAACCACAATCAAGTCACAACTCATTTTCATAAAACAGTTCCCCATTGAATCCATTCTTGATATCATGTTCAAGTGATTCCATTTAAATAATTATTCACTATTGTGCAACTAACAGGCATAGCCACAAGAAAAGGATGGAAAAATAGTCAAGCAAGAAATTAAGCATTCACACCTGATTCTCTTGTAAGGTCACAACAACAAAAGGGATCTGTGAGATCCCTTGAAGTACTAGAATTAAAACAAGCCCCAACATGCAGCCCCACATGGCCTCGAATCCACAAACCAACAATTTTCACAATACTAGATCCCATCCCCATCCATGTCACCTCACAATCATCAAGTAGGACAATCGTGAACACCACCAGAACCGGTCAATGGAGCTTTTAGATTTAAGTGCACCATTCATTTAATTCAGTCCTTCTTTTTGGTTAACCGAGGTGTCCAAAAAATTATTCTTATTCATTGGGAATACATTTAATCAGTCGAGTTTACTTGATTAACCAGTTTCCATGTTACATCCATTCAATCACATAATCATCCAGAAAACAGGGGTTCATTAGTGCATAAGAAATGAACACCAACGGCCATGATTTTCAATTGACATAATCCCATACAATTCAAAACATATAATAAATGGTAAAAGAGTATAGAGACATCATCAAACACACCCTATAATTATTTAAAAAACATTTATTATCTTTTTTAAGGTTCGGTTTCATCCATCATTGAAAAAACATCATCGTACCCACCCCGCATGATACACAGTTAAGAGAGATGAAGGAAAACTTTACTTGGATGATCAATGATTGAAGTTTTCTCCTCACGCCAATAACTCTGGATGTGCAAATTGCAGGGGAGAAAATATGAGGACTCCAAGGGTGAGTAGGAAAGGCTCTAGAATAGGTGCACCACTAGCCTCAAGAAGGGGGACTCCAAATGCAACAAGGAAAACAAAAGAGACCATCCAAGAAGAAGAATAAGTAATCCTATGTGATAAAAAGGGTGAGATCCTAGAGTTACGGG
The DNA here is from genome assembly GCA_963277665.1 of Viscum album. Taxonomy (NCBI): domain Eukaryota; kingdom Viridiplantae; phylum Streptophyta; class Magnoliopsida; order Santalales; family Viscaceae; genus Viscum; species Viscum album. The sequence continues at coordinate 1,225,139,307 of OY728145.1, read as the reverse complement.
ATATGAATTTTGAATATCCTTAAAGGTGGATCGTGGTTTCACCATGTGATTGGGTGGTTACACATGATGAAATTAATTGTTATTTAATAATTCTCATCGGAGAGGTGGCCATAACAACTATGAGTTAAAGTGTTTCCTTTAAACAGAAGGAAATGCTTAATAGGGGAGGAACTAGAAAGTACGAGAAAAGGGTGTGATATCGAGGAAAAAGCCACCTGTTTTGGTAAGTCAAGGGTTGCCCAGATTTTGGGGTATATTTGATATCATTTATGTGATTTAAATGGCTCTGAATGGGGTATTAAAACATTTTTACGTCAAAAGATATGTTGTGAGGGAAGAATTGGAAAAGAAAAGGGGTGACACCATTTGGTGAGACACCATCATGGTACCTCCATTACAGTGCCACCATAAGAGGTGTCACTATCAGGGTGACTCCGTAAGTGATTCCACTATCATGATTCCACTGTAAGTGGTGCCATTTTCATGGTGCTTCCATGACCAGTACCATTGTCATGGTGCTACCGTGTCGGGTGCCACCGTCACATTGATGTCGTGATTGATGCCACTGGGTTGGTGAAACCGAGTTTTTGGAAAACTCCTTAATGAGTCAGTGTTCGAGCCATTACATCAGATAACTATCAAATTATTCTTTCCATTGATAATCCAAACTAGACCATAAGAAAAGAGAGGGTTCCGAACAACCGACTAGAAAGATACCTCTCAGAAGTAAACCTCCTCGACATCTAGGAACACCTCTCCCTTAAGAAACCACATAATCATGTAAAGGTCATACCATCCTGTCATATGGATTAAGAAGTCCCTTCCTCCATGTAAAGATACTATCCACTTTGGGTGTCACTAACTCGCATGCGCGGGTTTAATCGTATCCACCTTAATGCTCCTGGATTAGGGATTGAGGCCTCCCCTCCCCATAGTCACGACTCTTCGCATGCATTCAGGGAACAAGGGGGGAAGTCCATTTCATAGTTAACAAGGTCAAGAACTATATCACAAATATGTACAAAATAAAAATAGAACAAAACTCAAAATAGCTCTGGGTAATGAGCGCACATATGTGCCTCCTATTCCCAGGTACTCTCATCAAGGCCACCATGCCTCCATGACACACAAACCAAGTGAATGGTTCATCCACAAATCACTTTCTCCTCATGATCTTTGATGCTCATAGGTTTCTCTACAAACTTCATGTCATCCTTTATATCCACCTTTCCCTAGCCATGTACATGTGAATCATTGTGTAGATAATAACGGAGCTAAGACACAGGGAAGATGTTGTGCATCCTCAGTAGTGGCGATCGTAGCTCCAGCTGATAAGTCGTTTCACCGACCCACCGCAACACCCCAAAGGGTCCGACAAACCTAGGAGAAAGCTTACTTACTCTGTCAAACCTCTATTGCCCATGCTGATGGGAGACCTTCAAGAACATGTGTTCCCTGACCTCGAACTCCATGGGTATCCTCCTATGATCGACATACGACTTCTACCGGTCCTAAGCCACCTTCATCCTCTCTCGTATAAGCTGAACCTTCTCTGTCGTGCTTTGCACTACCTTAGGCAAAAGATCACCTGCTTCCCCAACCTTTTTCCAGCACATGGGTGAGCGACACAGCCTCCCATAAAAATCTTTGAATCGAGCCATGATAATAGTAGAGTGATAGTTCTTTTTGTAGACAAACTCTACCAGAAGAAAGTATCGTACTCACGATCCGCAAAGTCCAAAACAAGATCCCGTAGCATATCCTCCAACATCTGGATGGTGCGCTCTATCTTACCATCTTTCTGGGAGTTGAAAGCAATGTTGAGACATAGTTGGGTGCCAAAACCATGTTGCAATACTTTCCAGATCCGTGAGGTAAACCGTGTATCTCGATCCGAGACTATGGACCTCGGAACTCCATGAAACTGCACCACCTCAACCACATACTTATGTGTTAAGGAATCCACCACACTCAACTCCTTGATTTCTAGGAAGTAAGCTGATTTTGTCAATCGTTCTACCACTACCTAGAGAGCATCATACTCCTTGAAATATGGGTAGTCTCGTGACTAAATCCATCAAGATGTCATCCCACTTACACTCAGGGACATCTAAAGGTTGAAACAGACCTCCTGTGATGCGGTGTTCAGCCTTCACCTGCTGACACACGAGTCACTTTGCCACAAACTCTACCACTGCCTGCTTTACTCCGGGCCACCAAAATTGACCCCTCAAGCCCCAGTACATCTTGGAAACTCTTGGGTTCACTACTAGGGGTGAGTTTTGGAACTCACTAAGAACTCTCTTGCTCATTTCCACCGGGACGAACAACTTACCATGGAACAATATCTGATTATGATCGTCTTCCGACCATCCTCCTAGAACATTACCCTAGTTAACACGATCATGCTTCACTTTATCCTCTATGTCCCCCCACTGAGACTTCTCCACCTACTGCAACATTGAAGAATTCACTATCATCTATAAAATATATCCTCTTCCATTCTCCACCCTTGCATCCAGGTGTAATGAATCCAACTACTCAATTTCCTTCCAAGAATATGCTGATTCTCAAACCACATCCTTTTGGGAATTCCTGCTCAGGGAATCAGCCACCATGTTTCCCTTTCATGAGGTGTAGGAAATTTCAAAATTGTATTCATAAAGAAACTTCATCCACCTCCACTGCTAAAAGTTCAAGTCCCACAGGGAGAAGATATACCATTAACTTTTTTGATCCGTGAAGACCATAAAGCGTTCCCCAATGAGGTAATGCTGCCATAATTTTAGTGTGAACACAATCGTTGCATTATCCAGATCGTGGGCGGCATAGTTATTATCATGGGAATATAACTGCATAGAACCATAAGAGATCCCCCCCTGTTTTTGCATCATCACACATCAAAATCCTTGGACTGAATCATCACAAGACACCTCAAACATCACCCCCTCTTTTGGAAACCTTAGCATTGGGTCACTAACCAACTTCCCCTTCAGATAACTGAAGGCTTCCTGGAACTACACACTCTATATAAAAGCATGGACTTTCTTGGTCAATGTTGTCGAAAGTGCTACAACTCAGGAAAATTTGGTCATGAATCTCCAGTATTAACCCGCTAGACCCATGAAACTACAAACCTATGCCACATTCTTGGGTGCTACCCAAGAAACAACCGCCTCAACCTTTTGAGGGTCCACTATTATCCCATGCTCGGATACCACCTGTCCAAGGAAGTGCACTTATCATGTCCAGAACTTGAAATCAGATAACATCCCGTAGAGCTGGTGATGTCAAAGGACCTCTAAAACCATCCTCAGATGCTCAGTGTGATCCTCCTTTGATCTTGATTAGATCAAGATGCCGTCAATAAACACGACTACGAACTGGTCCATATATTCCTGGAAGATTGAGATCATTAGCTTCAGGAACATGGCTGGTGCATTTGTAACACTGAATGGCATGACCATGAATTCAAAGTGCCCATATCTACACGTGAAGTCAGTCTTAGAGATGTCACCCTCCTTCACACTCAACTGGTGATATCCTGACTGCAGGTCAATCTTAGAGAACCATCATATCCCCTTCAATTGAACAAAAATGTCATCGATCCTTGGGAGGGGTTAATGGTTCTTGACTGTCACCTGGTTCAGCTTTTGGTAGTCTATACATAGCCTGATACCACCATCTTCCTTCCTTACGAACAAGACTCGAGCAACCCATGGTGACGCACCTGCTTGAACAAAACCTTTCTTTATCAGATCCTCAATCTGAATCTATAACTCCTACAAATCAGAAGGTTACATTCGATAGGGATCCATCGAAATTGTATGGTCATTGGGTTGCAAGTATATCCTGAATTCAACATCACGTCAAGGGGGGAGAGTCACCACCTCTTCAAGGAAGATGTCCATGAACTCATTGATGATCCCTGGGAATTCAACCACCTCTATATCTACTAAATCCACTGATAGTTTAGATAATAAGGAAATGGGGTTTCCACTTGTCATCCTCCCTCCAGGAAACCTCATTCACTGACAAAAGATACACATTGGATACCCATATCTGAAAATAAAACCATTCTCCAGAAGCAGTCGATAATGAAACACACTGAGAAAATCCAGTAGATGCCTAGAATGATATCATATGGTCACATCTGTTTCAAAAGAATGTCCCCATTAGGCTGATGTGGCCAAACATCAGTCTACATCCCCAACAAACATGAGACTAGCTGGTCTGACCTCCGACCGGCGTACACAAAACCAGGGGCAGGGGAAGTCTCTTTGTGTTTAGGCCCAAAGCATGGTCTAAAGTGGATGCAATAAAGGAGTGTGAATCTCTTGGATCAAACAAGGAATAGGCATGAGTGCTAAACAAGATGCAAGGTAAACAAGGAATCCCTAAACCCAAGTAGTGTAGAAGATTTATTTTAAATTTTTCTTAAACTTTTTATTCATTTTAAATTCCCAAAACACCCAGAACATACAAGAACACAAGTCATTATGATTCATGTACCTTTCTTATGGTCTCTACCCTCCAGTCAGTGTAGCTTCACTTGGTCGTTCGGTAGATCCAGATTCCTTGCATCGGATCACGCGGGGGCCTAGAATCACATGTCCTAGTCAGTCTTCCCTAGCCTATTTCACACACCAAGATTGACTAACATCGTTTCCCTAGCATCCCATGAAATCCTCACTGTGCCTAACTCTGAACTCCATCCTATCTCTTATCTTGTCCTTTGATACCAATCGGTCATGACCCGCCTACACCAATATGAGGGATGGGATAGAAGATTGTCAGACCCTCTCTTCCTCAAGTTGAAGGATAGATAATGACCCCTAAGACCCACCTTTAATAGGCCATAGAGTAGTGACTATCACCAAGGGTATAGAATCACACATAATATATAAGGAATAACCCTTTTTATTTAGTAGGATTGGTAGATAAGTTAGTAAATACCAAAAAACCACAAAAGTGGAAGTAAAAGTAAATCCAAAACATCCCATTCTCATATGCATTATCCAATAATAAGTGCTACAAAAATATAGTAAACTCAAAGGGGAAGTACCAAAAGAAAGGAAAATCAGAAACGTTAATGATCCCAGCGTCTGAGCTAATATGGTCTGGCACACTCCTCGAAGTCCTTCTAGATACCTAAAAGCAGTTTTATATATGTAGGGTGAGTATACAGGCATACTCAGTAGGGAAAACAAAAATCTATCATGCACAAGTGGGGAGGAATTCGAATTCCCTGTGAGCAAAGGAGGTAACCAAATCTCCTAGTAAGAAAACTATCCACCCAAACCTTATCAAGTAATACTCCCCAAATAAATCAATTCAAGTAAATTAATAGTAATAACACATCGATGTTTGGGTTCCCCGCACCACTTTCCCCCTGGTTATTGAAGACATCCTACGTGTCAGGCCTCCCCTTCCATTATCACTACAGTCCCACTTTTACCTCAAAAAAAACTTTTTGGGCCACAAAAATCATACATCCTTCCCACAGACACTTAGGCCACAACAACCAAACATCCCCACCCGCAGACACCTGGGCCAAAACAACTACCACCATGCCCAAAGGCACCTAGACCAAAACAACTACTACCATACTCGAAGACACCTGGGCCTCATCTCGAAGACAATTTAGAATCATACTTCCTGCACACACATAGGCCAACCACCACAACTACCATGCCCAAATAATCTTGGTCCATAAGGGACCTCAGGCTATCACAACTTACTCAAAGAGTTTTGGGAAACTCGGGAAAGGGAGAAGAAATGGAGCTAATAACCAGCCACTCATATGAGTGTTGGGAAAAACACCCTCCCCCATGAAATGGGGGTATTTGGAATGAAGTTCTCAACTTGGGTGGGGCGCAAATAAGAAACATAAGGGATAAATTATACATATAGGTAAACAAGCACTCATCCCATCTTAGGGGTTCCAAAACCAGCTCATACACAAACACTCTCATTACTATTCCTTCATAAAAGCACAACAGCCACAACCAAGTCAAAAATCATTCCTAGAAAATAGTTCCCAATTGAAATCATTCTTGATATCATGTTCAAGTGATTCCATTTAAATATTTCTTTACTACCGGGAAACTAACAGGTATAACCACAAGTAAAGGAAGGAAAAACAATCATGTGGAAAATTAATCATTCACACCAAGTTCTCTTCTAATGTCACAACAACAAAAGGGATTTGTGAGATTCTTCGAAGTGTTGGAAGCAAAACAAGCCCCAACACACTACCCCACATGGCCCCAAATCCACAAACCAACAATCTGCACAACAGGGGGATCCCATCCCCATTAATATCCACTTATAAGAATCAAGCAGGAAAACTGTAAACACCACTAGAACAGGGAAAGGGAGTTTTCAGATTTAAACACACCATTCATTTAGTTTGGTCCTTTCATTTGGTTAACCGGGGTGACCACACAATGATTCTTATTCATTAGTCATCCATTTAATCGACTAAGTTTACGTGATTAACTAGGTTTCATGTTACATCCATTCAATCACAAAATAATCTAGAAAACAGAATTTCATTAGTATACAATAAAGGACCACAAAAGGCCACAACTTTCAGTGGACATAATCCCATAAAATTAAAAACATATAAGCAATGGTAAAAGAGTACAGTAGCATCATCAAACACACCCCATAATTCTTTATAGACCATTTATTATCTTTTTTAAGGTTTGGTTTCATCCATACCCGAAGGAACATCATTGTACACACCCCTCATGATACACAGTAAAGAGAGACAAATGTAAACCCTACATGGATGATCAAAAATCAATGTTTTTCTACTCGCTCCAATAACTGGGGATGTGCGACTTATAGAGGGAGAACTCTGAGAACTCCAAGGGTGACCAGGAAAGGCTCTAGCATAGGCGCAACACTAGCCTTGGAAAGGGGCACTCCAAACACACAAAGGAAAATAAAAGAGACCAGCCAAGAAGAATAATAAGTAACCCCATGCAATAAAAAGGGTGAGATCATGGAGTTACAAGAAATGAATTTTAAACAGCGTTAAAGGTGGATCGTGGTTTCACCACACGATTGGGTGGTTACACACAATGGAATTAATTTTTATTTAATAATTCTCAATGGAGAGGTGGACATAATAGATATGAGTTAAAGGGTTTCCTTTAAATAGATGGAAAACACGTAACAGGGGTGGAACTGGAAACGAAGAGAAAAGGGTGTGATAACGAGGAAAAAACCACATGTTTTGGTAAGTCAAGAGTTGCCCAGATCTTGGGGGATATTTGATATCATTTATGTTCTTAAAATTACTTTTAAGGGGGTATTAAAATATTTTTACATCGAAAGATATGTTGTGAGGGAGGAACTAGAAAAGACAAGGGGTGACAGCATTTGGTGAGACACTGTCACAGTGCCTCCATCATAGTGCCACCATAAGAGGTGCCTCCGTAAGAAGTGCCACCATAACAGTGCTACTGTGACTAGTACCATCATCACGGTGCTACCAAGTTAGGTGCCACCATTACAGTGCTTCCATGACTGGTTCCACCATCATGGTGCCACCAGTTTGGTGGAACCAAGTTTTTGGAAAACTTATTAATGAGTCATTGTATGATTCATTACAGTAGACTAGTTAACTCTCTAAAATGGTTAATGATGAGTTGATCAGTTATAATTTTTTATGGAAGTCATAAAACCATAAAGGTATGGATAAATTCTCTATTCAAAAACTAAATTGAGGTTTTTATTTGGGTTTTTTTTGTAGGAATGTGTGGTTCCATTGGAATCATGGTATAGGTATGGTCAAGCTGATGAAAAATAGGTTGATGGGAAATTTGGTTCCTGTGAATATTTAAATGGGTTTGGTAGGTGGCATATTTAAATGCTTGGTACTATTGATGTATAAATCACTCTGAGTGTTCGTGCTTATATAACACATTTGACTTTCAAAGGAAGGACTAGTTGGGAACCTAACCTTATCGACATGGGATGTGCCTTCAGGAGTACAGTGATGCTATAAATGAATCCCATTGGAATTCCAAAATGATTAATAGGTTATGAGTATCCAAATAAACTTATTCCTATTGATGTGATTCCTTTGGTTTTTATTAGTGCAGAAGGTTATATTTTCTTAGTGAGGTTGACATATGGGAGTTTCATGACCAGTATCTTTGGCATGTGATGTGATTTTTGGAGAGATGGAACTCCCTGGAGTTGAATTTGGATCTTCTATTTGGGTTACATAATAGCCTGAACCCATTGAAAATATATGGAATCTTGGAGGAAAACATGTGTTAGAGATGTGTTGATCTATTAGGATTTTGGTTTGGTGGAAAAGAAGTATACACTCATGATTTTTAAAAAATATATGTATTTATGTGTAGATATTGAGGTCTAATTAGTTTTCTATGATAGATTTATAGGCATATATGAACAAGTACTCTAGGTAATATAGATACATTCTAGAGGTGGGAATGGCATTGTGGATACATTGAGGTTTGTTGAAAAGGTAAATAGGGTCTTGAACCTTGTAATGGTTTATCATTCGAAACGAGTGTAGATCATGAGGATATACACATGTGATTTCTCAAGGGAACCTATTATGGTCACAACCAAGGGGTGATAAGTAAGTCTATATAGTGGGGTGTGCACAATTGTAAAATCAATGGTGTCATGTCGTTGTGAATGGGATATCATCTGATGTGTGGGCAATGTTCTGGGTGAGCTTTGATTGAGAGGTCATTAGGGTATCATGTTGTTTCTCATGTATTATTGAGAGGATCACATCCAATAATCCCATGTGTTAATTTATAGATAATGGATCATGGTTCTTATAGTTTTTAAACAATGTGATAATGATGTTACTCCTATGGATAGAGTGTATAAAAAATATTCACATCCATGTAGTTCCTTATTGATAAGATTGTGAATGGATTGACATCAGTTTGTAGATAATTGATGTGACTCTAGAATGTTGGTGTGCATATTGACCAATTTTTATATAATTTTTCGGAGAATATTGTATTTGAAATCCAATGGTGGTGTTGATTGAAGTCTATGTTTTAGTGTCATACTCGAGATAGAATTTATTGATCTGAGTTGGGGTCAGGCCGAGGTCATGTTTGGGCTTCTTGTATATCAAGATGATAATTTTGGTTAGTTGAGGTTTTAATTAAGAAATGACATCAAGATATAGGTTGAGACTATGATGTATATGTTTTGAATTTTCATCGTATTATTTGTAAGTTAAGGAATCATTTTGGGTGAGGAAATATCACATTGATGGGTATGTTCATGAATTATGATGAGAGTGGGACAAAGGAGGTGTAGTTAGTGGTGTTTGTTTTAGTTAGATGTGGTGGGTTGTAAACTACAACAAGAGGATCAACAGTTTTTTTAGTGGTGTTCTTTTAGTAAATTCTAATGCTGGTAGAACTATGGATCAGATTTTCCCCATTAGGTGGATCCAAGTGGTGGGGAATGTAATAGGTGCAATAATGAACTGGTTGAAACTTGGTTCGTATCTCATGGTATACAGGTACAGGTGAGAACCATCTATATGATTTGATAATTAAGATAAGTTTTCAATTGTTGTTTTCTACTATTTAAGTACTTTGAGTTCAAATTTTTTCATTAGAAGCATGTTGAGCATTTGGGGTTAGAATGCAGCCATTGAGTGGATTTTTGGTGATAGATTTAGGTTAAACACATAATTATACAAGCATTGTAACTTCTCATTGATGAGATGTGTGGTGGTGGGGAGTTCTTAATAAAATATGTGTACATAAATGTTGAGTTTCAAGGGGAGGATCAATTTTTTTGTGGTTGGGTCATATTTAAAAATAATGTTTGGATCAATAATCTAGTATTTATATTGTCTTATAGGGTTTTTTGGATATGGTTTGGGAGCTGAAATGTGTATTAGATATTTTAATACATCTCATGTGCTTCTGGATGGGTTTTTTGATATTTTTTGGATTTTTTAATATAAGGTTCATGGTTTGGTTTTCATAGTTTAGGAGAAATAATGAAGAACCATAAGTGTAGGGTTATTTTCAGTTTGTTTTTCATTGGTCATGTTTAAGTTCCATGGCTTAGGGGAAAAATCAGTTTATGAAGGAAACCATGTGAGGTTGATCGAATGTAGGAAATTTCACACTATTTCATAAAGATCAAGGTAATTTTTTAAGAGGGTTTTTTATTTTATTATTATTGTTTGTCAATGTTTGTGAACTGTGCAATGAACCGTGCATATTAGATTGTTTTGGGATAGTTTTGACCCCACAGTTAGCACACCATTTAAAAAAATTATGCTTCCAAACCATGAATACCAAAAAATTTGTAAATTTTCCTTTTTTCACTTATGATTTTATAACCCAAAAGCACACTTTTATCCCCCATTTCGATCCAGCATCCCTTTCACATGCCACTTTCTCCCCCGTATCTTCTATGATGGATCTCCTCCATCTCTCATTCCTTTAATCTAGCATGACTTACAATCATGATCCTATGGTAAATTAGTGAATCCTTTCCTTTTTGTCCTCATCACTTTTTATTTATCATTTCTCTGTGATATGGATTTGAGTTATGATTTCACTATATGATGGTGGGATCATCTTTGGATGATGGGGTTTCCAGGCTTCCTATTTTGAGGATGTCCTATGAGAACATCATATCACTATCACCAACTGTTTTTTATATGTATGTTAACTAGTAAGGATTTCAATGGTTTTGAGTTAAATTAATTTTCTTACCTTAAGGATGTGGTTTTGATGGATAGAGATTTGGACTAGGATTTCATCAAGAGCATCGCATTGAACTCTAGAGGGTATTTGATCTCATTTTTGGTGTTCTAGAATCACCTGATTTTTTATTTACAACTTATTCCTAATTATATAAAATTGTTTGATTAGTATAATGTTATATTATTAGTTATAATTTGATTTTAATTAATTAATTTTTTTTTTGGATGTGAATTTATACTATGGATGTTTCATCCTAGTCCATTGGTCTTGGATGAGGTCATACATTAGGTTTACAGGCTATGTTTTAAAATAAAAGGATTCAATCCGGTAGACTTTACCTCTAGTTAACCAATATTTATGTTCAATTTATAAAATTATGGGTTTGTTCAGTTTCACCAGCATCTCAGTTGATGGTATAAGAAACTAATTGGATCATTTCATTAGGTATTTTCCCATGTTAAATCAATATTTAAAAGTAGCATAGCCCTACTATGTAAGGAGGTTCCAATGGGATTCTTTACTAGACACTTGATTGTAGTTTTGACTTAATGAAATCCTTAAGCTCTAATGAATTCAAATGTGAAAATATTGAATTCATTGGATCGTTATTGAAAATGGGTAGGACTTTTTCAAATTATTGAAAAGGAAAAAATGTTTTGAATAAGTAATGGTGATCGGGAATTTCATAATAATTTATAGTATTGGATTGGTAATTAAGCTTGACTGGGGTCTTAAAATGAAATATACAATTATAAGTATACAATGTATTAATTTAAATAATTGGTAAAATGTTTCTTGAAGAGGACTATAGAGGGTATGTTTATAAATAATTGTTGTTATTTTTGTGAGATATAGATACATGGTAACCTAGTGATGTTACTATATTGTATTTACTTTATTTTGACATTATAAATGAAGAAATATTTAATTAGATGGACATAATAACAAATTATAAAAAGGTAACAATGGGAATTGGATCCCTGATGAATGAAATGTTTTAATTGAGAATATGGTGAATTAAATATTTTTTTACATATAATTTAGGGAATTAATTAAATGATTTAGTGGAATAACTTATTTTTATATTGATGATGTTGTTTGAATTCCATGTCAAACTTATATGGTATTTCTTATGGATTGGATTAGTGTGGAATTCCATAATAAGTCCCAAGATTCCATCATGGTATTTATATGATTTTCCGTGGTGGTGACACCTAGGATTAATTGAGGGTCAATACTAAAAAATTCCCTATGTTAGAAATTTTATTATGCTTGGATTCATGATAATGAAATCCTAGTGGAATATCACATAAATTTAGGTAATGTTTATATTTATTCAATACCATGTATTAATTTCATGTATTCTTATAGGGTAAACTTATCGAAGGTAATTGGATTTTCTCTACGGATTCAACTCGAATATATTGGGACTAATTCCTCATGTGTAAAATATGGATTCCAGTCATGGATTTATTATGAATGTATAGGACAATTCCTTGAGTCCATATTGCTATATTGGATCGATGGACTACCAAGGGTCATCCCCCATGTATTCCATATTGGAGTTGTTGTGAATGGATGCTCAATTAAGTAACATGGATTCTCTTAAATAATTTCCACTATGGATTCCTCAGTATTATACCCTTGAAGTAGTCATTCCATTTTATATACCATGATCAAAGACTTATCTACACATACTGATGTAGGTATAGACTGATATCAGTTTTGACCCTAGTTCCTGGGAGTCGATGGTTGATTTACCTATTTTTATTTAAAATTGATAATTTATTTACTAATAAATGGGATAATTGATAAATGTTATTAAAGAACCTCTACCTGAAACCTATCATAAACTAGTTATTTTAGCAATGTTAATGGTGGTGGCCTACTAAATTTCACTCACAACTGACTTAGGACTGCAAGGAATTTGTGTACCCAAGAAGATATCACTCATGAATTGTAGGTGAAAGTTTAGGAAAGAAACCAATGTTTTCAAATTTTTAGTTACTTTGATGGAGAATGGAATTTTCTACCAGGCTAAGATGTATATACATTTTTAGATTCCTTCTAGTTTCTATATTGGTCATTTGGGTTCTTCTATATTTGGAAAATTGTCTATATATGACTTCTTGACTTATAGTAATCTATTCTATTTTTATATACCATGATTTATTTGGGTTATATATTTACACTTTCCTAAAGGTCAGTTAATTTATTTATTATCATAATGTATAGGATATACATTATTTTCTCTAATATTTTACTTTGATATGAAGTTATATTCACTGAGCATTTCCACCTTATACCCATGTTTCTAGTCGGAAGCCTCTAGAATATAGGGATTCACACCTGAGGTTATGTGGCACACTAGCCAGGGCACCAGTTCAATGACTTCCAGGTCTGGGTATTGCAGATATATTTATGCTATACATTATGTAAGTTATAATTTTTAGAAAGATAAAGAATTTAAAATCCAATGAAACATGTAACACCCCAAAATTATAAAATATGGATATTATATTGTATTTCATGTATAAAACGTAACTCCAAGTGTATAATGGAATATAACATCCTGTGACATAATGATTTATTTATAGTTATACAAATTCAATCTCTCCAATTGAATATATTATAGACAATGATGTGTTTGTCTTGTAGTAAAAGGAACACTGAGTATTGATTTTGTTACACGTAACATAATGTTCAAATTTCTCTATACGAAACTCTGAGTTCAACATGGGTTACACGCAACAAATACTTTCTTCAATGGCATACATTACACACAACATCAAGTTTTATTGAATAATTTTAATATTATAAATTAAAATAGAAATTATATCAAATCTATTAAATTATCAGAAATTAATAGGATTATCAAAACTTATGAAAATATTTGGTTAAATTCATTTTTTACCAATTAATTATAATTAAATATAAAACCCAAGTGAATTTAAAGGAAATGATTTTATAAAAACAATTTTTATGTTCCAAAGGCATTTTATCTTAATAAATTGAATTAACTACTATTATTGAATTATATAAATGAAATTTCTATAATATATATTCAATAAAATACTTTATTAAATTCATTCATATGATTTTATAAGCATAAGATAATAAAAAATCCAATTTTATGCATAAAAAGCTATATTTTTCTAAAGGCATTTTTTCTGTCGTTTAATGGAACACCTATTTTAAATATAATTTTTCACACAATTATAAATTCTATTTTAAATAATTAACATAATATTTTTATTCATAATATCAAAATTATATTAAGGTTATTTTTTGGTATTTTTTATAGAACTTTCATATTTTGATGAATAGTGAAAAATAGTGAATTTTAATTGAAAATGACTTTTCATCTAAATAAATTATTATTTTAAATTATAATTTGAATTGTTTTTCACGTAAATTTTTTCATTAATAAAATTATTAATCCAATATATTTTATTTTAATCATTTTTTATTTAATTCAGATATAAAAACTTAGTAAAATTTTGAACATTATCGCTTTAAAACCATGCTTCCTCGTCTTGTCAATAGTATTGATTTTAAATTAATTTATGCCACTTATGAAATTATAATTTTCAAAAATTGATTCAATATTTTAAATCATAATATTTTATAACTTATTGTAATTTCAACATAGTTGTTTACCAAAAATAGTATTGAAATCAATTAAAATTAATTATAGCGATGAAGGTGAAAATATGTTTACTTAGAGGTTAAAATGTAATATTATGTGTCCAAGTGAACCAAAAACTTATAAAAACCACATTTTAGAAATACTTATAACTTATACTCCATTTTATCAAAACAATTTCAATATTTTATACACATTATGTAAGGGAGACCTACCAATACTGTTTACCTTTTATATTTGAAAGAATGTCGCTCCTCCTCCATTATAAAAGTGCCCTCATCCACATCACTTATTCATAACTCTCAAGGAATTTTTCTCACCCAAAACCAGACCCAATATAATCCCAAACTCTCTACCCTTATCATATAATCTAACCATTATCATAAATTCAACAAAGGAAGGTTTTGTTATAAACTAAAATGAGTTACCCAAAGAAGTGGTAATGTTCTTTAATGAGCACGTTTGTTTTATTTATTTTTATACTCCATAAATTATTCTTATATCATGATTATATATTAAAATATGTATATTAAATATAATTAATTTTTTAATTCTAATATTCATACCTAAAACTTTACACAATTCCATCAAATGGGATAACCAATCATCATTTATGTCTATAGAGGACAACCGCCTCGCGAATTGATGTCATTCCTTTCTCAATTACCATATTTCAAGGTTGTGAATAATAATGTAGTTATAGTTTTTATATGAAAAATATAATATTTATTATATCTTTATTCCTCTTTAATTATTATAAAAAACATACCTTCATGACTACGATTTTGTGGTAATATGGTAACATTATTTTTGGACGTGTGGACTATAGCCTCCTCAAAGAAATATGATTCCTTCACTCTTTAAATTGAATTTATTAATGATTTCATTAATAAAAATAATTGATATATATTATAATAACATTATATTGGAGTAATAATATAAATATATGACATTAAAATTTAATTATTTTAATATAATTTAAAAATTGAAACAACATTCATGCATACGTATGACCTGCCATATCTAGGAATGGTGTATTTCATTTCTTATTTCCAAATTTTATGTATTACTATAAATACCTATATAATGAATATATATGATATTTAAATCATGGTTTAAATTGTATATATTATGAAATCGTGATCTATGTTATAGGAACATAAAAAATGAAAAGTCAAAACATACTCAAAAAACAAGGAAATTAACACATCAAACATTTAAAATAATGAAGGATTATTAAAAAAAAGGGATAAGATATTATAAAATGATAATATAAGATTTCATAAATGTTATTATGGTTCTATGATAAGATAATATTATTTTTAAAACCATTATAAAATATGATAATAACTTTTAACTAAAGGGAAGTGTAAGGTATGGGATTTCATCTCAATTTACATTTTATTTAGACTTATTTGTTGTTATGAAAAAATGACCTTAATGTGAGGTATATACTTCATTTTTATTATTTAATCTCATCATAAACTCATAACTCATGATATTTTAAGATTCACTTGTAAATATCTCATCAAAGTGGGGTTTAATTGAAAATTAATAAGTGGGAAAAGCTATCTTTGTGGTCACACTTTCTTTTTTTATTGTTAACATTCTATTGAAACAGTTACATTATTATAATAATTTTTATTTGGAAATTACATTTACATTAAATTTAAATATTCTTGTGTGATGGATATTTTTACATCCTAAACTGCATTGTTGTTTTATATACATTTTTTACTTTGATAGTTATTTGATTATCTGTGTAAATATTGATAAATCTATATTCTTTACTCAATAATTATATTTGATCATGCATATTTCTTATTAATTAAATCAATTACCTGATATATGAGTAATTATTTAGAAATAATGTGATGTGTGGGGCCCATATTTTATATATCCCCTTCCTACATTGATAGGTTGTCATGAGACAAATCTGTTAGCAAAAATAAACATGGTTCTATTTGATTTTATAAAAAAATATTGTGAAATGTATTGATGGTATATGTTTTAATGTGCCTATGACATGGAATCCAATAATTAAGTGTTTCCTTATTGAAAATTCATTTATTATTATTATTTATCCATTATATCTTCACTTTGACACTATATGGGTATGTATTTTGTTCTCAGTTTGTTGATTAAATGGAAAGTTTTTTAGTTACATACGTTTCTATATTGATTATGACTTATACACATAGTTAAATGGAATTTTTTTTTAGTTATTTACCTTTCCATGTTGGTTATTGTTATTGATTCATTATATATTTTTATTACTTAAACCTTACTGAGAATTTGATCTTATAGTTATTTTGTTTCCTTTTTTTGGATTCTATGAAGTTTACTAATTAATATATGAAATGTCATGCTAGATGGATAAATTTATTTTCAATAAAAAAATATGTTGTAATTTGTTTATTCAATAGTAATAAAATATTAAAAAATTTATCATGTTTATCAATACTAATAAACACGTCAATACTTAGGGATTTTATTCCCTATAATGATACTATTATAACTATAGGAGGCACTAGCTCTAGAATTTCTGGGGTCATGTCTGTACAACTGCTATCAACAGAATTTTAGTAGTATCCTTAGATACTAGATGTAGGAAAAATAGATTAAGGGAAAAACCTAAGTTATAATTTTTGGATATATAGAGAATAAAATCCTATAATTTGGGTAATTTGGATTTTATGAGGTTCTTCCATGGAATTCATTCCTTTATAGATACAACAAGGGGATGTGGTTCTAGTACGGATGTACCTAGGTGAAATAACTCTGAAAAAAGTGTGTTCGGAATGACTTGAGTGTAATCTTGTATATGAAAATGGGCCTTATAGTGCACCAGGTTTGACACTCTCGGGGGATATTATTAGGTTAATTCATATTTTTTTTATAAAATATTGTGAATGATCTGAGTAGATGATGACATTGAATAACCCAGGTTAAACCTATTGAATCTTAGATTAAGAATGCGTCATGATTTAAATATCCTATAAATTATTATATAGTATTTTCACTATGATTATTATTAATCACACTATTCTTTATGTTATATTCAATGGCCAGAACCTGAATTATTCATGTTAGCATTGATCATGGAGGACAAGGCAGTGACAATGAACAACCAAATGAGATGTTGATAGGAGTGCAAGATGTCATGTTTATGCCTAATCATTTGTCTTAAAATATAAAAAACAAAATTTATATTAACAAACTCCTAGACCCACCAAAGAAGATAAGGATGAATTTTTATAAGAGAATGAGTGGTGGGGACTATGGATAAAAGAAGTCTTGATTTCCATCATGTATGAAATGTGGAAGGAGTCACCCATGAATGTGTTTCATTAAAACAGGGAAGATATCTATGTGTCTAAAAGAAGGGGAAAGGGAAAATAATTTCCAATATCAAATTAAAAGTGAAATATAAGGGAATAATTCTCATATTGAGGATCCATTTATAGCATGTTTTTATAAATATGTGGAACCTAGGAATTACCTGGGTCAATGAACTCTCATAAATGGTAAACCATAGACCATAGCAGAGCCTAAGTGTAAATTATATGGATGTAGTACTTATGTATTTTTATTAAAGAAATAAATTGTTTAAGTGTCTTACCAAAAATATTTGTGTTGTAAGAATCATGAAAAATCCAAGGATTATATTATATTTTATAAAAAAAATTATATTCACTAACAAAAGAGTTAATGATACTATCATGGGTTAATGAATTTAATATTGAAAACAATATCAATGAATTAAACAAATTTTTTAGGTTTTAAGTAATAATATTCTACCAAGATTAAGGAACTTTTGTAGAAGTTTATTGAAAATATATGTCTTAGTGGAAAATTATTTGAGGAATAATTCATTTACATTTTATAGAGATACATTTAAATGTATTGATAAAAATTAGGGTTCATATAAAAAGAAATTTATTAGACTCTGTAAAAAAGTGGTTGTATTGAAATCCATAGTAAAAAGGTTATTTAATGATTAAATTCATTTCAAATATGTCCATCATATGTTTATCTAAATTATATATGAATTAAGTATTTTAAAAGGAAACCCTTCATGAATGGTGATAACGTGTCGCATTCGGTGAGGCTGTGGGGATTGAACACATGACCAAAGGATGATAAAGGTTTCATTCCTACCACTGTCTGACACAATAACTCCCTAAAATTATTTAAACATTTCTTCCAAATCCATATTTTCACTTTCCAATCATGTTATCATAAGTTGAAAATTAGTTATATCTTATTCTTTGTGACATTTATTCTTCTAATTCTATCATATTAAATGGATATTTTTTTAACTCTTTTACAATGTCATTTTTTAAACAAATGAATTTAAATGTCAAACCCTAGATGAGAAAGATCAAGATTAAATTATAAGGATGAAATTAATTTAAGGTGAGGAGAATGTAACGCCATGAAATTATAAAATAAAGATATTATATTTAATTTCTTTAATTACACCCAACACCAATCATAGAAAGGAATATAATATCTTGGGACATTATTATATATTTATATTTAGATAAATTCAATCTCTCCAATAGTGTATATTACATGAAATTATGATTTTATATTTCAATACATAGAATTCTAAGTATATCTTGTTCTAAACACATTATAAAGTACATATTCCCCTATATGTAACATTGTAGTGAGCATTTTTTATACACAATAATTACTTTCTTTGATTGCTTGTGTTACATACAAGGTTGAGTTCTGTCGAAATTTTTTACTATCATTCTTCAAAATGAAAATTATAACCGAAATCTAAATATATATTTTTGTAATATTATTAACAAAATTTTGAAAATATATGGCTAAATTCATTGGTTACTAATTTATTAGAAATTAATATAAAAAACAAAATGAATACAAAATAAATTATTTTATAAAAAACTATTTTTATGTGCAAAAGAAGTTTTGTCTTATTAAATAAAATTAATTACTATTAGTGAGTGATATTAATGATATATATATATATTATATAAAATATATTTTTTTACATTCATTTAATTAATTTTATAGGCATAAGATTAGAACAAATCTAATTTTACGCATAAAAGATATATTTTTCTAATGGCATTTTTCCACCTTTTAATAGAGAACCTATTATGAGTAAATTTTTCAAAATTTTTATAAATTATATTTTAAAAAAAAATTAATTTTTAATTTTTAATTTTAAAATTATCTTATGGTGAATTTTTAAAAATTTTATGGGAACATTCATATTTTTTTGAATAGTAAATAATAGTGAAATTTATTTTAACACTGACATATTGTCTAAAATATTTATAGTCCTAAATTAAATTATGAATTATTTTAATTATAAAATTAGATCAATTATACATCTATTAATAAAATTTATTTCATGGGAATCATTTTTTTTGAAGTTATATATAAAAATGTATTAATCTTTTGAACATTATCACTTTAAAAACTTGATTTCTCATCCTATTTGCAAGATTGATTTTAAATTAATTTCTACCGCTTATGTGATTTTTATTTTGAAAAATATATTAAATATTTATAATAATAATAATAATTTATATTTTCTATTAAGGTAAACTTATTTTTTGACAAAAAAATATTAGTGAAATCAACTAAAATTAATTACAGTGATTAAGGTGAAAATGAACTCACTTAGTGGTTAATCTTTAATATTAAGTGAAAAGTGACCTAAAAACTTTCCAAAAACCCCTTTATTAATATATTCTGAACATATCCTCTAGTGGGTCTAATTGGGTTCACTATTGTAGGTAGATGATGATAGGGAGACCTCCCAATAGTGTTTACCTTTCTATATTTACAAGAATGACACTCCTCCTCCACTATAAACGATCACTCATCCCCCTTACTTATTCACACCAATAAAGTCATTTTTATCATCCAAAAATTTTACAAATAAAATCCCAACTTCCATTACCAAATCTTGGAAGACTCATGTTGGCCAAAAATCCATCCAAGGAAGGCTTTTTGTATAAATCAAAAGGAGTTACCAAAAGAAGAGGTAATGTTCTTCAACGAGTACTTCTATTTTATTTCTTTTTAAACTCATTAAATTATTATTATATAATGATTATAAAATAACCTAATAATATTAAATATACTGAAATGTTTTTATTATAAAATTCCTACAAAAACATCACACATTTTCACCAAATGGGATATACAATCATCGTTCTTATGTACAGTATAATACTACCTCATGAACTAATGTCGTTCATTCTTCTAATACCACATTTCATGGCTGGAAATAATGATGTATTGATATATTATATATAATATATATTATGTTAATGACGTATTCATGCTTCTTTAATTATTATTTAACACATACATTCATGATTTCCATTTTTTGGAATACAATAACATTGTTTGTGGACGTATGGGCTATCACCTCATCAAAGAAATGTGATTCATGAATGCTTTAAATAGAATGTATGAAGGATTACTTTAATAAAATATGTGATATATATGATACAAATATTATATTGAAATTATAATTTACATATATACAAATTACTTTTTATTCTTTTAATATGACAATAAAATGGTAACAGCATTCATGTGTACGTACGACCTACCGTCAACATGAATAGTGTATTTAATTTCCAATATATAAATTTTATGGATTACTATAAATACATATATAATTAATATATATGATAAATACATAATGGTTTAAATTTTTGAGATTATTAAACTATGATCTGGGTAATAGGAAGAAAAAATAAGAGTCAAAAGATACCCAAAAAAGGAAATTAACAACTGAAATAATGAAAATAATAAATAATTATTAAAAAATGGGTTATATGATGTTAAAAAAAGTAAAATTTATGAAATCATAATCATTATAATTATACATTGATAATATATTAACCTTATTAATACCCATATATGGGATGCTAATGAATGTTCAACTAATTAGAACTATAAGGTAGGTTATTTTTTCTAAATTTACATTCCAATGAAACATATTTATTATTATGCACTAATTCACTTTAATATGGTCTATATACTCCCCATTTATCATTTAATATCATTATTAACTCATAACTAATGGTATTTTAAGTTTCAATTTGAATTATCTCATCCATGTGGTCTTGAATTGAAAATTTCAAAGTGGGGAAAGTTATTATTTCCATCCCACATTATGTTATGATTGATAACTTTCTCTTGAAAAAAATCACATTATTGTAATTATATTTCATTTTGAATAAAATTTCTCTTAAATATTTATATTCTTGTATGATTTATATGATTATTTCCTAAATCATATTCAATTTTTTATATCATGTTTACTTTGACAGTAATTTAATTTTCTAGTGAAATATTGATAAATATGTATTCTTTTCTCAATATATATTTTTGATAAGGCATATTGTTTATTAATTAGATAAATTAATTAATATTTTAGAAATTATTTAAACTTGAGGCAATGGGTGGGGACTAGAATTTATATATCCCCTTTATGCATGGATAGGTTCTCATTAGACAAGTCTATTGGCCAAATTACACTTGTTTCTACTTGTAGTTTTAAATAGTCTTGTGAATGGTATTTATGGTATAGATTTTCAATTTCCTTAGACTTGACATCCAATAATTAATAATTTACTTCATTGAGATTTCTGTTATTATTATTATTTATCCAATAGATCTTACCTTTGAAATTATCTAATATGCATTTAATTCTCATTTTATTAATTAAATGGCTTGGGTTATATTTATTTACCTTTCCATATTGGTTATGTCTTTTTCAGATATTTAAATTCCATGGGTGCTCAATTATTTACTTTACCATATTGATTACGATTATTGATTCATGATAGATTCCTATATAGTTAACCGTTATTGATAATTTGAGATCACCATTAATTTTTTCCTTTCTTCAATAATCCATGATGTGTACTAAGAAAAATATTAAAGGATATTTTAAGAGGAATAAAGTTATTTTTTAAAAAATGTTATAGTTTTTGTATTAAATTATAATAAAGTATTAATATTTGTATCTAGTTTACCATGAATACTAAACACTTATATCATTTGGGGTTTTATTCCTTATAATCATGTCAATGTAATCATATCTGGAGTCATCTTCAGGCTTTTTGGAGTAAGATCGCAAAAAAACATTTTCCATTAGAATAGTTGACACATAATATTTTGTTTTTTAAAATAATTTTTGTTAATGGTGGCTTATGATTAGTATCATAACTTCTGTAATATAATTAACTTTACCAGAGATCTCATAGCCATGTGATCATAAGTATCTTTAAAATGTGATTTCCCTATTTTAGTAAATAATATGGTGGCTATGTGAAAATAGAAAATGCATTTTTTAAATCACATAAAATTCATCTAAATGAAGAATTAATAGGGCTTTGATGAAGAATAATCTTATAATCCATGAAGGGGAATCATATTCCATTGATATTATAATTATACCACCATATTTTTGTATTTATAATTCAACAACGTATAGTTGTGAAAATATACACGGCATAATACATTCAAAAATCTAGAGTGAAGAATAAATGCACCTAACACCCCTTAATTATCATTATCCACTTTAATAGTCTTCTTTTCATACACTTTTTCATATTCCTAATATATTTGATATTATATATTTTTATTTTCATCTTAATCCCTTGAATTATTATTGTTTTTTTCATAGTTCCCAAATTCCATACATCTAAAACAATTAATTCCTAGTGTATCCTTAGGACCGAAATTATTTTCCCCCAATATGTTTATTTAAATATTTTATTTTACCCTAAATATTTGTTCTCAATATCCATATTTACCATAGATAAAACATATTATGGTTTCTTTGAGACATTACCCAATCTATCTCTTCTACTTTTTTGATATGAAGGAAATTGAATCTGGTTTCTTTAATAATCTTAATTACCTAAACATCCATGATACTCACTTTCTCTTTACATTATTATGTTTGGAGTCTTAACTAATTTATCATTTATATTTTTTAATTATGATATCTAATCTGTATTAATCACAATACTTCTCACTCCATATCTTATCTCTTTAGGTTTATTATTGGGAGAATCTTTGTATTTCACATGGAACCCATCGTTAACTCAGTTTCTTCTTTATTGAAAAATAAATTGAATAAATTAAATTTAATGATAAGAATACATAATTTTTTTATCATATATAGAATAAAATAAATTTATTAATGGTAATAAATCATAAATTCAAAATTTACTCTAACTTATGAATTTATAGGTTTCAGTATTGGTTATTCATTTTCTATTTTTAACTGGTTCTCTAATCATACCATAAATATTTATTAAAGTTATTAATAATAGTTCATTAAGAGTGATTGTATTTCTAAATGATATCCCATAGGAGTGTCTAGTCAGGTGTGTAGTTGTATTCCCTCTCATTATGCCCTGAGCAAAGATCAATTTGATACTCAACTATCCTTTTTTAGAGTGATTACCCTTAGGTGTATCTATGCCATAGACACATTAACTTTCTTATATATAGATAGGGATATAATTTTTAGGAAGGAACACAATATATAATTCACTAGATTTTTCTAATTTTATAATATATATTGACTTATCTATGGGTTTTGTACAAAACCTATCTTACCCTACTCCCCAAAAATAACTGCACTAATCCTCAAAAATTACTAAACCATGATATGATACCAATTATGGTTCCCCAAACACATCCTCCCAGATCTGGTGTTGAAAACTATTTCTTTAAACAATTTATTTTATAAATACTAATGTGACTCAATCTAAACATAACTTTATATTTCATCGTTTCTATAAGTTAAACATTATATATCACAAAAATACCAAATACCAAGAACATAAGGTTTAGTGTATTTGGTGATCAACTATATAAGTAACTTATTATTTGATAATTTTGACATTTTTTCATTATTTAGGGATACTATGATCCCTTATAGACTTCTCATATGTTATTCTAAATTTAAATCTTAGGGAATGAAAATATAATAGAGTAATTTCAAACCCTCATTTTGGGAAAACATATAAACATGTCATCAATTTTTATATTACATGAATATGATAAAACATGATAAGGTTAAATCTATCATATTAAAAAATAAAAATAAAATAATATGATTTGTATATATGTCATTATATAAGGACATGTAATATCAAATAGAGAAACATATACCCTAGGAAAAGAGTATGGAATCATGATGTAATAAACATGATCTATAGATAAAATTATAGAAATATTTTATATAAATGCAACATTACCTTGAAACATATCATAAAAAATATTGAAACACAAATAAGAATAGGGTATCATTATATTGTGTTCATATCCAAGAAGGATCAATCTAAAGATTTTGAACATATCTGAAAAGGCTCACCCATTAATTTTGGGAATATCCAAGAAATCCCATGCAATATAATATAATGAGATATAATACCTTAAACAACACATAATATGGAGATAAACCCATCAATAATCGATAAATATGTGGGAAACTTGAAATAAATCATCAATATTTTAACCATCACTTAATTAATCTATAGAAAAGAGATAGTTTTCATGAAGACATTCATATAACATTTTATAATCTATCAAGAGAATAATAGTGGATCATGGTATAAGAACATATCTTTAGTATAACATAAGGATCATTAATAATGTTTTCATATTTAAAAAAATATTATTTCAAGATCATTGGGTAATTTAATTTGAAAAATAAAAATAAATATAACTTCTGAAATGTTTGAAACTCATGACAATGTTATTTCTTTAAAAAAAGTATTTTGAGCTTGATAAAATTTAAACAAAACCAATTTAAAACCAAAAATATTTTTCAAAAAAAGTGAATAAATGATAATTTAAAAAATATATATCAAAAAGAAAAATACCAAAGACTTTTTTCCTAAAACACAATCATTTAAAATAACTTTTAAAAAATCATGAATTAATTTTTAAAATCAAAAATTTATATATATTTTTTAATTTTTTTGAAAATAATTTTGAATAAAAATATTTTGGAAATTAATTTTAAAAATGGAAATTATTATTCATTAAAAAATCATGATTGTAAGGATGAATAAAATTGTTCAAATTGAAAATTGATTATAGAAAAAAAAAATAACGTTATCCTAAAAATAGAATGTTACTAGTCACTTTAAAAAGTTATTTTCAAGATTTAAAAGTGAAATTTTATGAAAAAAATACATTTTAAAAGGAAAAATTAAAAATTTATCATTGAAATTTCATAAATATTATCGCAAGGAAATGCGTAAGGAAGTTAAAATAATCGATCATGGAGGGAAACCCATTTTACATTTTAAAATACATTTTTTGAAATCCCACATCATTGAAAGAGTAATAAAAGTTAATTTTAAAATGTTGATAAGTGAAATTATAAGGTCACATTAGATAACACAATTTTTTTCAAATATAAATGAGAACATTGGAAAGATGAGAAAATATAAACATGGCTTAAAAAGTGATTATTCAGAGATAATGAAAATTATTCTCAAAATCGTTAACTTTTATAAAGAAAGAAATCAAACACTGTATTATATAGAAAATAAGGAGTAAATTCCTAATAATATTATCATGGAATAGGATAAAAAATATCATAAAACAATATTTTAATTAGAATAATTTTTAATCAAGAGAAGAATTTGATTCAATAAAACACACATATTGCTTTAGAATTGTTTTAATTAAAACAAATTAAAAGAGAGTGTTCAAAATTAAACTTCAAATACCATGAATAAGATATATTTTATGATATTATATATCCAATAGGTAGTATAAATTCAATATTAATGAAATTTGGTAAATAAATCAAAACATGTCTCAATTAATTGAAATTTAGATGAAACAAACTTACCAATACTCATGATTTCCATGAAAGCACTTTAATCTAAATGATCCTTTGAGAAGGACCTTTCAAAATAAGATTAAGTATTTTAGAGGAGTTATTTTGAGAATAAAAAATATATATTATGTTTCTAGGGGTGGTGGTTCATGATGGATTTTGGGCCACCTTTAAGGCCTTCAGGCCACCTTAAGGCCTTCGGGCCACATTCAGTGGCCCCATACACACTACAATAAACAAGGAGCAGCACCAGAAGAGGATTCAGATCAGGTGAACTCACCAAAGTAGAGCCAAATGGATTTTTCAGAATGAGAGGGTATGGTTATTCCATTGGGACCAGCATGTTCTTGCATTGGAAGCCTAGCCAGACGACCATGCGAAGGTGGAGAGTTATTATCATGATACAGATGCTGGTGAGGGGCAGTTCCTTGTAGATATTCTAGTTAAATTCCCTAATAACTTCAGGTCATGTAATCTCCTAAGCCTACGGGCCATGTAATCTCTAAGTCTACGGGCCTTGTAAGGGTTCCCCCTTATCCCTTGAAAGGGGGGTTATCGAAAATCAATAAAAATGAAGGTCTTCAGGATATTCGAGCAATAATGGAAAATAAATGAGTTGGGGTGAGATATGGTTCTGAATAAATTAACCATTCATTCTCAAACATATTTTAAACATATTTTAAAATCATTTTCTATTATATTTTTCATTTTTATCATTTTAGTTTTTTTTCTATGGTAATGAATTTTTATAATTTAATTTAAATTCAATCAATAAAAATAAAATGATATTTATTACATAATTTGAACCAAATGATTCCAAATATGATTCCATTTTATAAAATAAAATTTTCATAACAATTTTTTTCCCTCGACAACTATTCAGTGCCAAGACTTACGGTTACTAATGTACCTTAGGTGTGCCTCCCCATACACAAGAGGATTACAACTATTAGTGTGGGTATATGGTGGTGTAATTGGGATACTACACACAGATATAAGATTAAGAAATGGTATAATTAAATGAAATAAAACTTATTGTCCATTTCAATAGAAAATAAAACAAAATCATGGTAATTATATACAAAAATCAATGAATACTATACAATAATAAATTAACTCCAAATGATACATGATAAGAATTCATAGCATGAAACACACAGACAAAAAATGACAATATTGGGAAGAACCCTTGTGATGGTCTTGAGTCCTTACACCATCCAAACTCAAATGATCTATCCTAGTTATCCAAACAAATCATATAATCATGTAGAATCTACTAGGGTACTGAAGTTCCATGGTGGTCCAAGTAGATTATGTGTGAAGCTCACTTGTCCACCACCAATGATGTCCCTAAATATAAAATTTCACATAATAATTTCATGATGAAGAGATATAAAAAATAGTTTAACATTCCAAACAAAAAAAACAAAATAAGTAAAAACCCACGAATTCCAGGGGTTCATGTAAACACTCGAGGTTAGTTATTTCATTATTGGTCCTTAAGGCATATGACCCTAATCAAACATACCAGCTTCAACCAATTCCATGTTTACATGAGCACATATTTTGGTCTAATCATTCAAATATACCTAACATGGGTTTCCCTAGTATACAAAATAGAAATACAAACCTCCCCTACATGAGTTTTCTCAACTAAGGTAATATCACAATAATAACATGAACCTCTCTTACATGAGATTTCTCAAAAAAATATATAATAACATATAACACCCCTATATGTGTTTTATCAGAAAATCCATAGGCTAATAGCTATTACAGAAAAACTCAAATGGAATTTTCTTTACAATATTACAACCTCCCCCATGGGTGTTTTCTACATATTCATGAGGAGTTCCCCCAATGGAAATTTCATAACCATAAAAATAATTACAAAACCAATTTACCATTTTTATAATTAAATCATAATTTAAAATTTTATTTTAAAGGTGATCTTTCCAATATCTAATTATTTTTTTAAGAAATCATTTCTTTCCAATTCAAGAGGATTCATTTCAAAACATAACCTTTATGGTCCTCATCATGAACCATAACATTAAATTTCAATTAACAGACCATTTTAATTACTAAGAAAAAATAATTTCACCATTTTCTATATCTTTTTATGGGATTACATCATGCTTATATTTCTATCCTAGTGATTATATAAAAGAATCATTTTATAATAATTAATATAAACATAATTTACTCTTCAATTGTTTTGAACTAAATATATTAATTTTAAAAACCAAGATTTTTTCAAAACATCATTTTCATTTTCAGGAGTCCACATGAACTTACAAGTATCACATTAATGGTAAATGTACACCACAGGGGAATCCATTGGAACCACCCTTTATCATGGGTTTCATCACATTTATATCAGAGTGTTTAACTAAAATAAGGTACATTCAATACATTTATATTTCATTAGGTAAACACACAACAAGACTAGTAAAACATGTTATTTATACACTTTAAAAACACTAAAGAATATAAGTCATGTCTTGGGACCACCTACCTTATTTGAAGTACTCTCATTTTCAGTCTCATCCTACTAACCCGCTTATCAAGCTCATTTAATGTCAATGGACAAATCTCGAATAACTCATGGTCTAATCTCACATCCATAAAACCTACATAATTAATTATTATTAAATTATAATTAATTAAAAACATACAAATCATTAAACACCTCCATTCACAGTGGAATAATGATCATTTACTCATTGAATGCTATTACCACACTAAAATCGAGACCAACCATCCACTATAAGTTAATTCCATTCTAATCACGCTAATCCTAGATAACTCCATATCATACATAAGTAAAAACATTATATAAGAGAAACAATCTAACTCAACATTCTATAAAAATAAACACAATGACACCCCTGCATAAAATTTATTAGTGATAGCATGTAACATTGTCTTGGGGTGTCCTCTAGCTGGCTGCATAGAAAACCAATCATCACGAGGTGATTTAACCATTATACAGAGGAACAACCACTTAAACCCCAAACTAGGATAACCAAAATTAGATTGAGTGAAGAGAAGATGAATTCAGTTCATTTTGGGGAGAAACAGACAACAAATCACAATGAAATTTAAAAAAATCATCCAATAATGGGGGGGGGGCTAAGATGGGAGAGAGGGAGTGTCCCTGGACTGTATGAGCCAATAAGTGAGGTAGAATAGTATATTCCCCTCTAAAAACCCGAGGGGATAATTTTTAATTTTTTCCCCTAAAACCCCTCACCAATAACATGATAGAGGACATGGGCTAGTAGGTGGTTTCAGGTAGTGTCTCTTTCAACTAGATAACTCCACTAGAAAGCATGTGGATCATGAAGGACCATAGGGCCATGGGACTAGCTGGTGGCTACATGTTGTAGCCTAGACCACCAGACCCTCCCCCAGTTTCTTTTCACCACGCCCGACCTCTATATAACCATTACTTTTAATAAAAAAACACAATTGAAATGTGTCTAAATATTTATCATACCCTTCTAACCCTAGATCCTAAAATGAATTATACATTAAAAATAATTCAATATTCCCTTAAAAATTCAAATCCATCAATACACACAGTGTATTAAAAATTCCTGACCATAACACTTATAGTCCTAGGGAAGCCCCATAGATTATCCAATTAGGTATTTTGATTTATGTTTTTCATTTTTCCTAATAAACGGTTATTTTCCATCCCTGAATTCTCAAAACAATTTTTGTGTGAAACTTTAATTAAATTTACAAACTATGTTGAAACACAAGACACAACATAAACATAACATTGAATCACTAAGACGATGCTCACACATACCTATCAACAAAGAGAATATTGAGGATTCTTTATCTAATCACTCATCCAGATCATGGTACTCCCAACCCTAAGACCTAGCTAAAGGAGGTCAATTCACTAATAGAAATTAAAGTTATACCAATGGACCTATACCAATGGTTATTATAAAATTTTGGGTATAGGTTCCTAATTCAGACCTTATACCAATGTTTTTGGTAAAACCGTGGGTGTGCGTAATTTAATCAAAACTTATACCAACAAATTCAGATAAACCATAGGTATAGTAAATTTTTTCAAACCCTATACCCGTAGTTTTTAAAAAAACTATGGGTATAGGGACCTTATTCAAATTATATATTCATTGTTTTGGAAAAAAATATATATATATATAAACTTTATTCAAACCATATACACAAGGTTTTGGAAAATCCGGGGGTATATATACCTTATTCAAACCCTATACCCATGGTTTTTGATAAAAAATGGGTATAAGTTTCTTATTATAACATTATCCCCATATTGTTTTGAAAAACCAAGGGTATATGTTACCCCTATACAAAATTTTATAAAAAAAACCATTGGCATAGGTTCCTTATAAAAAACCTATACCAACATTTCTTTTAAAAAAATCATTTGTATCGGTCACAAAAATTATGTTTCTATAAAAAATGTTCTAAAAAACTTTGGTATAGGTACCCAGAATCATTATGAAATCATTTTTTAAAATTACATTAAATAAATGAAAATATAAATTATTTATAAATATATTTAAATTTATTTATTGAATTATATTAATATATGTCATTGTAGGTTAGTGGATTTGTCTTTGATATATAAGTGGGATAATTTTTTCAAACCCTAACCATATCTTTTATTTTACATTACCAATACGAAAGATTTTGAAAATTATTGTTACAGGTATTTAATTTATCCTATACGAACAATTTTCCCAAAACCTTTGGTATAGTTTTAAACAAATAGAAGTGTAGAAAATGGACCTCTAAACTATTTTTTAGTAGTGATTTTGATCCATGAAAGCCTAAAATGCTGGAAATTCCTATTTAACCTCGATCTTAGTGTTCCAAAAATTCCTATAGTGTGGTCTACAATCAATTTTTCCTGATCATGCATGAAATAGAATTCGGAGGTATGTATGACTCTCTATTTATAATTTCTCAAATAACAAATGATTACCCTCCTCCCATTCATGAAACCTAGACACGATGGATTTTTTTGAAAAGAACTAACTTAATCTTTATCACAATATTCATGTCTTGAAGAAAGTTCTAGGCATGAATTCCCTCTAGAAACATCCAAATTCCAAGACTAATATTTTCTACAAGACTAGATATTACAAATTCATCACCATGATGATATCACAATGTCGTAATAAATTCTTAACGACCGGTTTCATTCTTCCATGATATCTTCCACGAAAGGGTCACATCATCATGACTAACATCCCACTCCACACCATTTGAGTATCCTTTTCATTACATTACTATATAATATACTCGGATCCCCATGGCCCAATCTCTATTCATAACAAAAAATGATTTCTATATAGGTATGAGACCAATCATACATAATTTTTAATATGGAATGAAATTCAACAAAGGTTCTTAACTCATGTAAACACCACTCATGATATATATTGAGTAAGATACCAAAAATGAGGTCCATACCATTAAAATAACTAATACAGTACTCCATACCATACATAGAATCCTTTACCTCACCTAAATATATTACCTAAATGGTTCTCATCATAACTACACACATGTCACTCTTCACAAGCCATGCTTCCACATTTGACACGTTAATATCCAATGCTTTTATAAAGGTTTAATAACAAATAGTTCTTATTACAATACCCAACCATTCCACTATGTATTTATCAATTAAAAGAGTTCATCTAAACTCCCAACATAAATATATAGGCTATTACTCCATGATAATCCACTAATTATTCTTTTTACCTCGCCCTAGATCAACATCTATGTGAAATCCTTTGTGACCTCCACATGAGGGTGATGTCATTTAATGAACACCCATGAACCATTTCCAAAACCCCATTTTAGTATTCCATAAGAACCAAACAAGTCACAAGATACATAAAATGATATTTTTCTCACAAATAAACTCATGCGTGTAACTCCACAATAATTTAAGAAATATTATTTTCAAATATATTTAATTTCTTTCATATTTTGATTTACATGAAACAATAAGTTTAGACGAATGGTGATGTACTATTAAAGAATTATGATAACATATTTATTAGACTAATAGGTATGATAATTAATTATTAAATTATGAAATATATATATATTAATCATTTATAAAATTAATTCATTAGTATTCAATTAATTATAAATAAAAATTAAAATCATTTGAAAATAAAAGCGATGTTTTTCTAGACTAGCTTTTTTTATATGTGAAATGAATTTTCAACCTCATATATTATATTGGTCACTATTAATGAATGATTTTAATGAAATTTATATATGCTATATTAAATAAAATATTTTAATATTCATCCAATATTTTTATTATGAATAAGATGATAATATATTAAGTTTTCTTCTTAAAATGTATTTTTCAAAAAAGCAGTCTTCATAGCATTTTGGACACTTACATTATAATTAATTTCTATCATTTGTTGGAATTTAATTATATTATATTAATTAAATATTTATAATTATGAGGTTCAATTTTTTTATGTAGAACAATTTTATTTTTGGTCAATATGAATAGTAACCATGAAAAAATTTATCCCCACGGTAAAGGGTAAATCAGGAGAATCTTGGCCAAAACTATGTGGTATTCCATAATTTTACATCATAATTCATATTTTATGAAGTTTTTTGAGAATTTTTTCACATTATAATTAACATTTTTACGTTTAATGGACACATGGTTATGAAAATAACATATATAATATTTATATAAAAGAAATTTCCAAAATGTATCTCTCTTTATTTTTAATATATATTATGAGTAGAAATAAAGAAAAAATAATGTTATGAACAAATATATGTGTCTATTTTGAGACTACTGAAATTTTTTCTAAATAGAACATTATTTATAATTTTTAGTAATTATATAATTAACTTAATTTCTTATCCCACAATGATGTAGTATTTATACAATTATTATAAAATATAATAAATGATTTTAAAAATATTAAAAGCAATGTAATTTGAATATAATAATGTGTACTAAGACTTTTAAAGTTCTATATGAAATATTATAGAGTTTTTTAATTTTTAAATTCAAATTCCCCCTTGTTCATCATATATTTTTAAGTTAAATTAAATGAATAGTATTTTAAATGTCATTAATGATATTTTTGATAAATAATAATTTATTAAAAGATATAAAATTTTGTAACATATTATAATAGACCAAATAAATCGGATATGGTATTATACATATACCATGGTAAATTTATGGGAATTTTTTAATTTTATATTAACATTTCTAACCCTTAAAAGGTATATAACTTTAATATCACGGTAATTGTCAAACGGGTTAATAAGGGGTTAAAACTAAAATAAAAGAAAACAATTGTGATCTAAACTTGTGAAAATATTATTGGATGAGATTATTTTTACTCATAATCATCATATATTTTTGTATTATTAATTTGGATCCAATTGAACATTAATATTTATTTATATTAACCTAATATTTTATGAAATTCCAATAGTGTTACTCCCCTCAATTATAAAATGGTGCCCTCCTTTATCTTCTACACACTGTATTGAACATATTATATTGAGAAAACACTACCAATGACTCTTATCCAATTCTATATCCACATCATCGTTGTTTATTTATTCCCAATATACCAACCGTATAGATTTCTATAAGAGATCTAAATAAGCCATTTCAAAGAAGAGATAATCACCTAACTAATCACTTTCTTTTAATGTTTTCTTTTACATCCTTTAAATATATCATATTATTCATAAAATAAATTTATTTCATAAATTTAATTAAATTTTATTATGATTATAAAACACCATTACACACCCTATTTTCCATAAAATGGAAAGTGGAAGTATCGCTAATGCATACGTACGGGTCACCATCTCTACGTAGCAATACAGTTCATTTTTCATCACCATATTTTTAAGGATGCGTGTTATGATGAGTTTAATATTTATATATGATATTAATAATAAAATTATACTTCTATAATGATAATATAATGTCTTCATTCTTACTATATAATCCTATGGGAAACGATAATGGTGATCGTACGTACATGTGGACTACCACCTACATGTAGCGATGTGATTATTTTGTCATTTATATTTTACATGGATGGTAGTGAAGATGAATTTGATGAATATATATTATATATATGATATAAAAATATATTTTAAAAGTGAATTAATATTTACCATTATTTTGTTCCATCCATTGATAAATAAAAATAGTGTTCAGGCTTAAATACGGTTTACCATGTCCATGAACGATGTAAATCATTTTTTATCTATAACTACTATAGATGACTTTAAACTTATATATTTAACAGATATTATATTTAAACCATGATTTAAAATATTTATATTATTGAACTGTGATCAATTTATAAGGATCAGAACTTTTAAACAAAATCTTGCATGAAAAACAAAGCAATTATCAGCCCAAATATTGATTTTAATGAAGAATTGTTAATAAATAGATAAAATTATATCATATATGTTATGATATATATGATTATGGTTCAATATTAAAATTTATAAAAAAATTATTATATAGGAGGCTCAAAAACATATGAAAGAAGTTGTACATGTGGAAATGGGTATTATGTCACAACCTCATTATTTATCAGGTTTATTTATGATCTAGTTATAATGATGAAATATAATGATATAAACCTCATTAAACTCATGAATATTCATATACTCTATTTATTTATTGATAATAAAATTTTTCATTTTATTATAGTCACCTTATTTACTCAAGATACCAAAAATATTTTATTTTGGAAAATCGACTTTATTTCACTATTCGATTAATAAAAACTTTTTATCCCACATACCTGTTATCTAAATAAAATTTAATAATTTTTTAATATTATACTATGCCTATTTATACTCATTTTTACCCATATTTTAATTTTCAATAAATTTTTTGAAATGAATCTTCTTTTCATTTTCTAAGAATAGTATTATATTACTTTTCTAACAAAAACATTGAATGAATGTTTTTTTAAATTATAGGAAATGAAATAAATTTCCCAAATTTATGGTCACCCAATATTTTGAATCATCCTTTAGACGTTACCATTGTTTTTGTTTTCAATGAAAATATTTTTCATAATATTTTTAAAATTATTTATAATTTTTAGGAAGTGATTTTAAAATGGAATATTAAAAATCCTCAAGAAGTTTTTAATGTTATTTTGATTCATCAATGACATAAACCATTAATTATTGATATGATTTATAGGTAATATCATCCAAGGATACCATCCTTATCCATTATTTGGAAGGTTTATGTTTATGGTGGCATTATTTTTATACAATATGTTCCTTTTCCATGGGTTATGTTATGATTAAATTCTTATAAAACCCATTTCTTTTCATGGTTTTTGATATGATGAATGTTTTTTGATCATCTAATACACATAGATATGATTTTAATTATTTCATAGGTGGGAAATATATATAACTCCAATGCATTGGGTAATGATTGATATCTCAAGAGACAAGTAGGACTGGAATGGAGAGTGGACCTAGTTTAGTAAGGGTCATTATTGACTATGGTATTCTTGGGGAGGAACATTCACTAATATGATGGTTTCGGTAATGGACCCATACTACTATAGGTTTCTTATAAAAGAGCCTTCACTACTAAGGAAATTATTTTCTATACTTATGTGTGTGCCATAATTCCATATATTATTCCTTTATTATAATCTTATGGATCGTGCTCTTTGATTACATTATGAATCAAGTCTTAAAAATTCTAATATTTATTACACAACTCAAGATTATGATCTATGATATAATAGGTATGGTTTTCAAATGGTTATCTCATGTTCTCATACCCTTTTATCATGTTCTTATTAAATGGTCATTTATCAATCCCTTGTTTATCCTTACTGAGAATTATAGATAACCATTTCTTATGT